>CM057450.1:1367908026-1370408026 GCA_016271365.2 Neoceratodus forsteri | reverse complement strand
GACTGTGCATGGCTAACCTGCCTGCCCCTACATGCCCCGGTGCTCAGCCCTACTCACCATTATGAATGGTGCATATGGCTGGCATGCACCCTTGCCTGCCCCTGGTGCGTTGCTCTTCACGCGGCTGGAGGATCAGGCAAGTATGTGCTGTGCATCCCCATCAGTGCATCCCATGCAGGAGGAACGTAGGGTGGTGAAGTGGTTGCGCACCTCAGATACGTGCTTGTTGCCACTCCACTCCATTAGTGCATAGGGCACATTATTTGTAAGCCCCCTCAGCAGTGTCAGAGGGTATGAGGTAGTATTTGTCCCTGAGGAGGGGGCACTCACAGCAGCAGAAACCAAAAGTTGTACCTATCCTGTTGTTGCACTATGCCACTCACAGCACTTTCTCCCTTATCCCTTTCCTATTCCTGCCCTCTTTTCATCCTACCTCATCCCCCCTTCTTTTACCCCTCCACTCCCACTTCCCCCCCCTCTCTCCTCTGTTTCCACACCTTGTTCTCTCCCTCCACCCACCCAACCCGTGGGTCTTTCCTGTAAACTTCATTGTGGATTTCCTCCTTGCTCTTATTTTGCTCCTTCCACCCCCAATTCACCCCCTGTATTTCTCTCTCCTTGTAATCCCTTTCACCCCTCTTCAGACAAGGCCACTGGCTGCACTTGACACAATATTTATCTTGCCATATTGTTCTTTTGTTTATGTAATTACTTTCCTCATGTTGTACTACTTCCTGAAACCATTGTAATTTGCTATTCCTGTGTCTTGATGTGGAACCTCTGTAAAAGAGCCCTTGGTTCAAAGGTCTTTCCAATTTGTTAAATAAATCAGTAAGCGGCACTGGGACTGGCTGGTTTTGATGAGGTCCAAGGCATGGGATGCCATCTTCTGGTACTGGGCTAGAATGTAACTCATGTTAGCAGGCATAAATAATTCCATCAAATAATTGAGACCACATAAACATAACATTTACAGGGGGATCCCATTTAAAGTGTACTGCCTAAACCTAATATTAGATTTTAAAAGCACTTAATGATTACCTTTTATATCTGAGGTACTTTTTCTTTTCCCTTTGTTTAATTAGAAGATTGTTTACCTGACGTTAGTAGGTGTGATGTTTGGAACAGCTCTTAGCCAGGCAGCTGACATACCTTGCTCTACTGCCCCAAACTACATCATCAACATTGTGACCTCACTGACTGTGACATCACTGCTACTTAGCAACAGCAAGTGAGTGACTGACAGGTGTCCACCTGTGATGTCACAGTCAGTGAGATCATAATGCTGATGATGTGATGTGGGGCAGTATAGTTAGATATGTCAGCTGCCAGGATAAGAGCTGTTCTACACATCCAGCACAATTTTATCACATAGAATACTTTCTGATGAGCAAAATGAAAATAATAAATACTTCAGAAATAAAAAGTTACAAGAGACTACTTCTCAAAATTTGTATTATTTTCCTTTCTGCCTGTTTTGGCTCCACTAGCTCTTTAATGAACAACAAACTTCATGGCACCATCCCAAAAATGTGATCTGTACATCCGGAGCATGGGAGTCACTTACAGATTAGTTGATGCCTTGTGACTGAGATAGTCTCACTAAACCTGGGCATCTTTCTTCTGAGCCAAGACAGTCCCTAAAGAAGTTTGGCAGTATTTCTCTGGGGCTGAATCAGGCCCTGTATAAGGCAGCAGGAAAACAAAAAGTCTCTCTCTGTCATCCCTTGCTTATTCCTCGCAGATCAAAACTTGGGCTCTCAGCAGCAAGCCCTTAGAAATGGAAACTATTACTCCTTCCCTACTCCTCAATTCCAGTCCCAACTTTTAGACCATGGCAAACGACTCCCCCTTTTTGGCATAAGGTGGACATACCCCCAGCAGCTGCCACAAACCGATTTGTCATTCTGAAATTTGGTGTAGTCTCTCTCCTTCCAAAATGCTTCTTGTTCACTGAGCCTGGGCCCTAGTGAGTGACTTTTCACTTTCAGCTTCTCAGGCAAACATCCTCACTTAACTACTATAGCTGCTACAACCAGGTTGGCATTCTGATTCCGGGGCTAGTTCTCTCCGTCTTTTGTACAGGCTCCAACTTTTCCCCACTGGTCTCTCTCCCTGCAAGCTGCACGTTGTACGGGATTCAAAATCTTTTTTTCTCTCCAGCCGTGGATCTCATAGTTCACCGCAGAAGGGAACATTACAGGGTAAACACTCCATGGACCAGCTATGGCAGCCACCATGTCACTTGCAGTACTCTTGCTGCCCAACCCTCACAAACGTCTGGACCCACTGGGAGTGTGCAATCAGCCCTGCTTTCCCCTCAGGACTCCTCTCAAACCTGGTCTCTCTCTCTCTCTCTCCCTTCTCTTCTCCACTATTGGTGCCAAGAACCCCAAATTTATAACCGCATGCACTGACTTTGACCTCTGACCTGTGGAGCACCCACCAGCATGACAAATGGACATTTAGCCATTTCATTGCAAGACTCAAACCAGGACCTACTGTGTACAAAACAAAATTACTGTTTTTGTTGATAGCCATGGTAGCAGTTGGTGTGTTTGTGGACCACTACCACTGGCTTTGTTTCTGTAGTCACTGTTGTGGTCTGGTGCTGTTATTGACAGCGCCATTTTGTTGTCACAATTTTTGACCATGCTTTTGTTGTCTTCACTGTCCTGACCTACTGCCCAAAACATGTACATGTCCCTTGGTGGGGGTACATATTAGTTTTTTTAAAAGCACTCAGCTATTACCTTTTATATCTGCGGTGCTTTTTCTTTTCCCTTTGGGTAATTAGATGATTTTTACCTGATGTTAGTTGGTGTGATCTGTGAAACAGCACTCTGCCTGGGTAATTAGATGATTTTACCTGATGTTATTTGGTGTGATCTGTGAAACAGCACTCTGCCTGGGAGCTGATATTTCTAGTTCTATTCCCCCTCAGTACATCATCAGCATTGTAACCTCACTGACTGTGACATCACAGCTACTCATGAAGAGTCACTCAGTAGCTGTCAAGTCAACAATTGTAATGTCCCAGTCAGTGAGGTCACAGTGCTAATGATGTAGTGGACAGAATAGAGCTAGATATGTCAGCTGCCAGGCAGAGTGCTGTTCCACAGAGACAGCATAATAGTGCCACATAGAAAACTTTCTAATGAACAAATAGAAAAAAAATAATTCATAAATACAACATTACAGCAGACTATTTCTTAGAATTTGTAACATTTGTCTGTCTTCTATTTTTTGGTTCTACTAGCTCTTTAATGTGACAAGACGCTGTTGCTGTAGCTTAGTGTTGCATCATGGCAATGAATTAAATGAATACCTCTCACCAACACAGGTAACTGTTAACACCTAAATTCTTCTAGTGACAGTGAAATGATATTATATGAGAGACTGACTATTTTTCTTATATATTATTCCACACTCCATTATGAGGGTGGGTGGGCGCAAGATTGCACTTTTACAGTGTCTGACATAGCAAGTTAACAAGCAAACATAACATTTCTAAACAGTAATACAGTGTCATTTGGGCAGCAGTTATACAAAATCTTTGGAGCAACAGCACCCCATGAAGGAGGAGGAGGCAAAGGAAGATGTGAGGGCAGCAGCACAGTGGCTATCACGTTGTTCTTCTTTGGTACTTTGGGGCAGCAGCACCTCATGTATAATAACTGGGAGGCATAGAAGGATGAGGCAGCAGCATCATTAATAGACTGGCTAACATTTATATCTTCTATGGATCTTTGGGGCAGCAGTAGCAACAGCAGGAACAGCATCACTGGATTAATGTAACAGAGGATGTACATCATCATCAGATCTTCTGGACACCACCACCATCAGGAGGATTAGGAGACAACGCGCAAAAGAGGGCACAGGCAGCATCAACAGACTGAACAGTAGGTTGACCTGTGGAAGCAGTAAAAAAAATCTTACACTGATAGACTGAGGAAAGCCCTGACCTCCTCTTCTTACTGCCCCGTCAGGGTGTAACTGGGGTGGCCCTGGCCACCTGACAAAACAAATACAGCCCATTAATGAAAAGTGTTATGAAACCAAAATTCATACTTAATATCATCATAGTGATGGCCGTCTCCTGAAGGCCGTAATGAAAGAGATGGCAGGAGCAGATCAATCAGTAAGGGGGACCTGAAGAAACAGTAAAGAAAAATAAGTTCCATGTGCAATGATAGATTAATTACAATTGCAAAGAAAGAGTAATTTACTTACTAATGTACCACCCCATCACTGACACAACCAGGTCCAGGCGCTTTGCTGTCTGTCAGGCTGGTTCAGGAGACAAGGTTAATGACCTCTGCATATGTTGCACAGGTGGATTTGACTGATGTGACGGAGGAGGACAAAAGTCTGCTCACAGTGCAGATACTGTATGCTTCAGAGGTTCTCATGTTATGAGTATATTATATTCAGTCTATAATATTTTGCCATTCAAGCCGTTGATACACACACGCTTCTTGATCTTCACTCATTCTTGTAACCGAGGTAAATGGGAATATATGCAAGTGTAGAGACAGATAGACTTTTAAGATAGTACAGTAAGGAAAGCATGTTATTTGGGGGCATGTTAAACTAACAAAAAGAGAGTGGAGATGAATGTGTTAAGGGGTTGTATGTAAAAGCTGTAACCTTGTGGTAAATAGCACAGGCTAATACCAATAACAAATCAAGGCGTGCAAGGACCAGAATATTATATTATTCCACACATATCATGAATACTATAGCTGATGTGGAAATCACTATCTTCTGGACCCCTATTAAAATAGGGGAATATTTGTAGTGTTCAAAATTGTTTGCCCATTTTTAAAAATATAAAAAAAATCACCCACCCTCATAGCAACACCCTCTATGGCCTATTCATCCACTCCTGACCAGCAGAGAAAATTAGTATCACCTTACCTCTAACCTTGAAGCACCCAAATCATCCCCCTGCCCCCTCCACCCACTCACCCAACCCATCCCCAGGATGTTCACATTAAATTAGCAAAGTAACACTTACAATATCCTTCCCCCTTCTTAGCACCATCCCCATTCATGTCCTCTTTCGTCAGTCCAGTAAAGATAGAAGATCCTCTGGACCACATGTCTCACCACCCTCTAAGCACCTATCATGCCCTTCTGCCTCCTTCCCACCACACAAACCAAGGACACAGAGGTGCCACACTGGGGGGCTGACACAACACATCCTCCTTTTTCAGCTGAATGCTGCCTAATAAATGAGCATGCTTGTACACTTGGGCCAAGTATGGAAACCTGCTACTAACTAATAAGCTGGTACTTACTGTACAGTACTTAGCCCAAGATTGCAACTACTTTCATTCATCAGTATTTAGTTTACGTGTCAGGAGGAGGAGAGTGGGATGGTTGCCTAAAGGCTGGGGTGAGCTGAAGAGCTGGGTGTGAATGAGAATGTTATAAAGGAGGGCAAGGATTTTCTTCAGTTTTACTTTACTAATAGAATACAAAAACCCATGGGGTTAGTCAGTGGATGATGGAGAGTGGTTTGGATGCAATTAGGGTGAGAAGAAAATAGCATCATTCTTTTCATTAGTTGGGAATAGGGAAGAGAAGATGGTGCTATAAGGTTAGGCAGAAGCTTTTTTTGTCATTAAACATATCTGATTTCAGAGTACTGCAATATTTGGTTACTAAAGACAAGAGTATATGGTAAACGGTATATTATTCACATGGACTTAATGATGGGCTATTCAAGAAGGCTTTCTGTACTCAATATGGGGAGTACAGGATGAGTAGTCATGGGCATACAGTTTAGGAAAAACAACTAGAAGAAGGATAGATTCCATAGATATATTACCAGTCTAGGTAATGTGTGTTTGTCTGCAAATGAAGTCATATTACTTGTCTGATGATTTAAAGATATCTTGTATTGTTATTGACTAACTCTCTGTTTTTGCTTATAATACCACAGGATCAGTCCCCAGCCAAAACTGGAAAGAGATTTTCTTTTCAAATGCATCTCTGCTTTCAATTCTGGATTAAACAAATAGCTATAAATAATCAAAATAAGAAACAAATAAAAATATTAAATTGTTATTCACAAAAGTAGAACATTTACAGTAAATGAGAACAAGTAATATCTGAATTTCACCAGTAGTCTTAGGAAATTGGTGCTTGTTCTGAATATCGGTGTGATGCAAGTCAATCACAAAATTTTGCATTTCTGCTCTGCATTTACTTAGGTGTATGAGCCAGCTGACCATGCTTGAAATGACCTTCTGCATTCTCTTCATTAGTTTGATCCAAGCTGACCCAGTGGTGCTGAAGGTTGAGGCACTGGACACCACACCTCACACTATAGTGGTGACCCAAGTTTGAGAACAAGCCCAGGGCACCAAGGGTCAGCTGGGAGAGGAAGGGAAGAGCTGGACTGGTTCACTGACTGGCAACTCTCCACTCTTGGTGCAGGCTGAGCACCATGCCAACTAGCGGACAATGTCGGTGGGGGAAGAGTGTTGTTAGGCAATTGGCAGAAGCCGTGCCTCACCATGGCTTAGCACCTGGACTCCGGTCCTGTTTGATGGCATCCTTGGGGATGGGGATGGGACAATGTACTGTAGCTACTGCCACAACCATGAAAATCCCACCCCACTGCCGAGAAGTGTGATCCCAGATCGGGGAAGAAGGAGCCCTGCATAGGCTGTATGCCCACACAGAGCCCTAGCTAGCAGTGGGCATAAAAATATAATATACAAAGAAATAGTGTGACAAAATCCAGTACACTATCATCAGTGTAGGCCACACATTGAATTTACGCTGCCAGTGTAAAATGGGTTATTCATTAAGCCCTAGCTGTTCTGGGTCATCCATGTCTGGACCACAACATATGCAGATATCTGGCTTTCTGGCTCTGAGGGATTCACTTTTTGTTGACACCCTGACGGAAGGCAAAACAGCCCAAAGAGGGTTAGCACCAATGTGGTAGGGTGGGACCCTACCCTATTTTTTTATCCTCAACCCTCACACACAAGGCATCAGATAACCAACACAGAAGTGACTAGATTTAATAAGAAGAAGATAGTAGCTACTTAAAATGGTACCCCTCCTTACCTTATCCTTTTCTCTGCTGTGCACAGACACTGTCTTCTTGCCTGTCTTTCTTGCATTCTATTGTTGCTACCTCTAACCTGATTGATCTGTAGTATGCCTTGGCTTATTCTTTCTTTTTTTCTTTTCTATTTAAACTGCACCTTGTGGTTAATAGAAATGTTGTCTGGAGCCTGACTGCTTATAACCACTGTAAATTGTAGATTAGCTAAAGTTCTGTAAGAGTAAATGCAAGGCTGCTTGCTGCACAGTTTGTTTTAAAATGCCTACATTCTTTTTGCAAGGTTGCCCCCCCCCATATCATTTAAGATGAAAAAAGGCAGATGGAGTCATCTACATGGAAAAGAAACCAAGGTTTTCTAAAGGATATACTGTTATCATACTTCATCATCATCATCATCATCAAATCTGTATTTATTCAGGGGAACATCATTGAGCAAGGCTCATTTACAAGATGGACCTGATAAGGTCAAGGTTCAATAGTTGATACACAACAGATACATCATACACTTATATAAGACAGTTATACATACAGGGGGAAAATAACATTTATAAACACAGTGACGTACAATAAATTCACATGATAAAAAACAGTTACAGGAAAGTTAAGCTAATATTTATAGTATGTACAGTATATACATATCCCAGTGGGGGGGGCATGGCAGACACTCAACATAATGTAATACTAGGATGGTGAAGGTATTACTGAGTGCCATAAGATGGGGTGTCTGTCTGGCAGGAATATGCCATATATGGTTTGGAAGGGAGATTTGTGAGATGACAATGCTAGCTCTAGTGGTAGCAATTGCATTTCTCTTTGAAGAAGACTGTACAGTGCTGTTTAAAGGATGCAAATGGAATGATATTGGACAGTTTTAGGGATTTTTGTAGGGTGTTCCATGCTATAGCTAGAGAATAGCTGATTGCTGCCCTCCCTAGCCTGGTGTTGAATTTGGGCAATTTGAGCAGGATGATGTTGTTGCTTCTTAGGGCATAGGAGCTAGGAGAGGTCTGGGTGAAGCAGTCCAGGATATAGTTTGGAAGTTTTTTTGACAACGCTCTGTAAATCCATAGTGCTGCATTTCTGTTCCTTCTGAGGTGAAGGGAAACCCACCCAACTGCAGCATAAAGAGAGCAATGATGAATATTAGATGGCAGATCTGTAATGAACCTTATTGTTCTATGATATAAGGTATCCAACTTGTCATGGTAGGAGATGGGGCAGTGACTTTAAAGGAAGTCTGCATAGTCAACAACTGATAGAAAAATGGCCTGGACTAACCTCATCTTTGACTCTCTGTTTAGGAAGGGTTTTAATCTATAGAGAAGGCCAAGCCTTTGGCAAAGCTTTTTTAACAGTTCTTCTAAATGATGAGTGAAGTCAAGTCTGTTGTCAATCCACACACCTAGGTATTTGAAGTTTTCTACATACTCCAGATTTTCTCCAAGTATAGTGCATAGCTGGGGGAGAATGATTGGAGAGGATGTGCTGGTGGAGCTTTGATTTGTGAACATCATTGCTTTAGTTTTCTTTGCATTTAACAGAAGCTTTTCTCGAGTAACTGATATTGTAGCAAGGAGAATTCTGTTTGTAGGATTTCACGAGCAGCTGCAGGCGAAGGGTTGCTGACATACAGAACAGTGTCATCAGCAAAGAGGTGTACAGAGGAATTAGTAAGGGTTGAATCAATGTTATTTATATAAATGGCAAAAAAGGATAGGACCCAGAATAGAACCTTGGGGGACTCCTCTTGACAGTGGTTTTAATGGGGATAGGTCACCTTCAGCTTTTACCTGCTGTGACCTACCGGTGAGATAGCATCTGAACCACTTAAGGGAGGATGGATCTAGGCCAATGGAGTACAGAGATGAAAGTAGTAGCTAGTGGTCCACAGTATCAAATGCTTTGCTCAGGTCCAGGAATACTGCACAGACATTATTCTTTTTATCTAATTCGGATTGCCAATCATTTGTGATCTTGGCTAGTGCAGTGATAGTGCTATGCTTGGCCCTGAATCCAGATTGAGCTGGGTTTAGGAGGTTAGCATTGTCAAGATACTCCCTTAACTGATTACTCACTAATTTCTCCAGCATCTTGGATAGCACTGGTAGAATGAAATGGGCCTGTAATTATTAAGATCCATAGGGTCCCCTGATTTTAGAAGGGGAACCACTTGGGCTGTCTTCCACAGTGTGGGAATAGAGCCAGAGTTTAGGGATAGGTTAAAGAGGTGTTTTAGGGGACTGCAAGTACATGGCATGCAGTCTTTAGAAAGTAGGGGTCCAGAGAGTCTGCCTGCACTTTTTTGGTATCCAGTTGCCAATAGATCCTCTACTTGTTTCAACAGTATAGATTTGAAGCTGAAGGAAGAGTCAACTCTCTGATCACCAGTGAATGGGAGCTTAATTGTTCCCTCAGCAGGTTAGCTGGAGAGGTGTCAAAGGCAAGGCCAGCCGTTGTGAAGTGGTTATTGAAGGCATCTAGAATTTCCATTTTGCCAGTGATAGGGCCATAACTGTTGTGTAATTGAGTTGGAAGGGGGGTGTTAGCATCCTGCCCCACCATACCCTTAATGGTGCCCCAAAACCTAGCAGGATTATGGTAGGAAGAGTCAAGTTCGGCCAAGTAGAAGGCAGCCTTTGCATCCCTAACTTTCTTGGTGCATCTATTCCTGGCTTTCTTAAAGATCATCCAGTCATTTGCATTCTTGGTTTTTCTTGCCATTTTCCAGAGTTTGTCTCTCTCCAGCAGTGCAGCTTTGAGGTCAGCTGTAAACCAACGACAGGATTTGTTTTTTTATTCGGATACTAGAGATTGGGGTATGGGTGTTAAGGGCATTTATTATAATGTTATTTAGCACCTGCTGAGCTTTTTCAACAGAATGGGCAAGATAAAACTCTTGCCAGTGTGGAGAGTAAGCTAGATCATGCAAATATCCTTCAATATTGATGTCTTTCTTGGATCTTCTCATGAGGAATTTTGCAGGGCTTGTTGTTATGCTGGTGGATCTTACCCCTGCGATGGGGCAGTGATCACTTATATCGCAGAGAAGCACTCCAGCATGTGTGACTAGATGTGGTTTATTCACTAGCATGATATCAAGTAGTGTGCTGTTATTACTATTTCTTGCATTAATTCTTGTTGGTTCATTAATTAGCTGTTTGAACCCATACATATCACAGAATGATACCAAAGGTGCAGCTTCCTGGGTAAGCCAGTTGAAATTCAGGTCACCTAGAATAATGACTTCTTCAGTGCTGGGTTTGAGCAGTTTCCCCAGATGGGATAAGAGCTTGTGTTCAGCAGAGGGGAGTCTGTAGCAACCAACTAGCTGAAAAGCTGCTGTATTGGGGAGAGAGACTTTTAGGGATAGGCATTCAAACTCCTTGGGCATAGATGTTGCAGCAATATAGGATACAGCTATACCGGATTTTGCATATATGGCTACTCCACCTCCCCTTATTTGGTGATCAGCTCTGAATAGCTGGTAGTTAGGTAGGTTAACATCCCTGTCTGCTGTGGTGGGTTTGAGCCATGTCTCAGATACCACAAGAAAGTCTGGCAAGGTATGGGCAACCCAGACTTGTATCAGTGTGAGTTTTTTCAGCAGACTGCATACATTAATATGCAGGAAACTGAGGCCTTTAATTGAGGTTAGGTCTGATGGAGAGGTGATACATTCAGGGGGTCCAGGGTTGATTTCCACGTTACCAATACAGAGTAATAGAAAGAGCAAGAGTTTCGTTAGGGCTGCCAGTGATAGGGAGAGGGGGCTGTCTTTGGTCCTCCTTCTTTTATTCTGTTGCCACTCTTTTGGGGTGCTCCCTGTTGTTTTAAGAGATTGTGTCGAGACACCAAATATCAGTTTGGTGGTTAGGCTTAGGGGGGATCTGTATATCCAGCAGTGGAGCCTTGGTTGAAATACATGTGTGGTGGTATGTGTCTCTTTATGGTGATCACACCACTGTAGTCGATGCAGCAATGGTAGAGCATATGTGGGAGTTTGAGCGTCAGCCAAAGGGGATGGTTCAGAGAGAAACTGGGTGGATGGATCTTCCTAGTTTGTGTGACAGGGACATCTTCTTTGTGGAACCCCATGGCTGACAGGGAAAGGAGTATCAGAAGTAAACTCCCCATTATGAGAGATATATCGGTAGTTGGCTATTGGGGAGTAGTGAAGTTGCTGATTGGTTGGATCAGCAAGCCTAAATGCAGCCTGCCACACAGTGAATCAAACAAATGAGCCCACTTATAGCTACCAAAACAGGTTTCAAAATTCCAACAGCCCCAAACAATACCCTGTTAGCCCCTTAATAGTAAGAAAGAAAATAAATAACCTTCTACCAAGTAGAATCCACAAGAAACAATGTAAAACAACAATAAGCTATTGTACTGAAGATCTGATTCTGTCCCCCTTCTAGTTCCTTCTGAGAAGCCAAAGCACTGAGTTCCAAACTCTGTGATTTCCCTTGTGCTGCTTTCAAAATCAAACAGTTCCAAACTCTGTGACTTCCCTTGTGCTGCTTTCAAAATTAGACAGTTCCAAACTCTGTGACTTCCCTTGTGCTGCTTTCAAAATCAAACAGTTCCAAACTCTGTGACTTCCCTTGTGCTGCTTTCAAAATCAAACAGTTCCAAACTCTGTGACTTCCCTTGTGCTGCTTTCAAAATCAGACAGTTCCAAACTCTGTGACTTCCCTTGTGCTGCTTTCAAAATCAAACAGTTCCAAACTCTGTGACTTCCCTTGTGCTGCTTTCAAAATCAAACAGTTCCAAACTCTGTGACTTCCCTTGTGCTGCTTTCAAAATCAGACAGTTCCAAACTCTGTGACTTCCCTTGTGCTGCTTTCAAAATCAGACAGTTCCAAACTCTGTGACTTCCCTTGTGCTGCTTTCAAAATCAAACAGTTCCAAATACTTACCTCTCATTCTCACTGTGTTCGTTATTTGCAGCCTTTTCAATTATTATAACCCTTTGAAGTTCTTTGTTTGCTATATGCATAGTGTTGTGCGAAACTGAAATATTTTGCCTGGCGAAATGTTTCACATAATTCTGCAATTAAGTTAAATTTTTCACCTAATGGCAAAATATCGCATAAAATGCCTTGGCAAAATTTTTTGCCTAAGCAAAGCGAAATTTCACCTTGTTTCACGATTTCACGAAATGATGAAATTTCATGTAAATGCCTTGGTCTTCCAATTTTGCCAATTGATGCACAACATTTTTCCTTGTTTGCGTAATTTCACCTGTGTAACTTTTGATTTCACTAATGAAATTTTGCTCCAAAAGTGAAATTTGCAAAGCATTGTGGGTAAATAGGTCAAATATCACATGCAGCTTGTTTACAGCTCATTCTGCTGCGTGTTGAGTCATAGACCAGTCTGTTGTGGTGCATCAGAGCCAAGAAAGCCTTTTAAAACCTTGTTAAACTTGTTTTTGAGAGCTAATTGCTGCAGAATATAAGATTTTTTCCTTGTGCTGCTAGGGAACATTTTCTAATTTTGTGGATTTTTGCATAATACTTAATTTAATTAGTTTTTACTTTTGTCTGTCTTTGAAGGAGTTGAGTGGGGTAGAGTAGGAGTGTAAAGTAGTGCAGGCTATTTCTAGCCTTTTACAGACAGATTACTCACAAATTGTGAGTTATTTATTTACTGTTATTTATTATTAATTTTGTTCTATCTTGCCATGTTTTTCTCTGAAAAGTTACTCCATCCTATTTGAGAGAGTTCCTGCCAATGTTAGCCAGTGTTATATATACTAGTCTTCTGCTTTTAGTTGTGATTGTGAATTCTAAAGTTTTAGACTTACAGAGCTGATCCGTTATTTTATTTGTTTGTGGTAAGTTATGTTTGCTGGAGTGTTAACTGTGTCACTTAAACTGTGAAAATCAACAGTTTTACATTTTTTTGTATGTTTACTTAAGTACTTTTACTTGATCGCTTGAACTTCTCCATTTACAGTTGTACAGCTTTGTTGAATTACTCCCCTGTATTTTATTGCTGAAGCTTGCCTCTGCACATTGCAAGGTGTTCCTGTTTTAGTTGACTTACCTTACCCTTTCTCTGTTACAGCATTGTTTGTTTAACACCTGACGCATGGATTATAAAAAATTGTATTTTAATATAGTCGTTTTCAAGAGATTGCTTGGTGATCCCTCCCATCCAGACCACTACCATATTGTGTGGTACTCGCATTTGTTGAGGTTTATGTTTGTCTCTGCCCTTATATAATTAAAAAAAAATTTGTGGTATTAACTAAGTAATAACACATTAAAATACTTTATTTGTCTAGACACGGGAGATCTGTTTTTAAAGTCAGTCACTTGTGCCCTTTTTCCTTGTGTGTGTTTCTTTAATTCCTATTTAGGGAAAGAAAAAAGTTACCTTTTTGGTTTTACTAGAATACCCTACCTACCATATGGTATTAATTGTACTCTAAGTGCCGCTACCTGTCCTGATTGTGTTTGGACTTATAAGGAAGCCAGTACTGTAGGTGTGACATCACATGTGAGGTGTTATGCACACCATTAGTAATATATCTTTTCTTCAAATACTCCCAGAGGAAGGCAAATCTTTGAAGTAGCAGACAGCAAAAATGCCCATTAAGAGGTGGCCCAGTACAGGGGGGAAACATGGCAGGGGGGATGAGGAATCTAAGAAGTCTGCTGAAAAAAGTACAACTTCAGTTCCAGTTCCCCATAGCAGTGAAAGCACATGTATGCATGCATCCGTGTCTTCTGATGTGGGCTCTGGTTGTGCGGCAGGAACCAGCAATGGAGTTGTTTGCAGATCTGGGTCTGGCATACCTGTGTCTTACCATTTTAAGGCTCAAACTGTTGCATCCATGCTAGTGGGGGATGATGACAGTGAGAAGAAGGGAGGAACTGACACCAGCACAGGAATAGTAGTCCATGAGGAGGGTGATAAGTCTGTCGGTGTGACTGTCCATGTTCCTGTAGGAGTTGGGGATGATAGTGTTCAACCAGAGACTGATAATCCCAGAGATAGGGATAGTCAGCCCTCTGAGATGGTTGTAGAGAAAGAAAAAGGTGCTGTGCTGCAAGAGGACAGTGATAGGGAGGAGGAGGAAGACAAGGACTTCATCGCTATTGGTGGTGGTGATGATGAAGACTGGGATGATTCCACATGGGTGCCTGAGTTAAAAGGGTGATATAGGCCATTACATGCACAGTCCATGGGCCAGTCTATCACCAAGCCTATAAGCAAACCTCCAAGCAGTCAAGTAACCCCTCCTCCCAAAGGTAGTCTTATGGAAATGATGAGAGCAGCCCAAAAAACACATACTTCCACACCAGTTTCTGAATTATCCCTGTCCCAGAAGCATCAGAAGTCCAGAGGTCAAAAGTTCCTAGTTTGGGACTTTTATGTGCTAGATCCTGCTGATGACACCATAGCAATATGCCAACTTTGTCAAGCACGTGTTAGTCAGGGGAAAAGGGGAAGCCACTTAGGCACCGGTGGCCAACACGTCCACCTGAAAAAACAAGCACCCGCTGAGATTGCAGTAACACGGGAAGGATACCAGAGCTGTTGGTGACAAGTTAAATGTAGTAGAGCAAGAGCAGGAGGAGGGAGGGCAGATTGGGTCTGTGGTGGAGGAGGAGGATGAGCAATCTTTTTGATCTCTTGAGTAGTGGACATAGCAGTGGAGGTGCGAGTCCCAATCCCTTGAGTCTGAAAAGCACCCCACCACACCCACAAGCAACCAAAAAAAATAGTTTCATGCAGTCTACAAAGCCCTAAGAGTCAAGTGTTACCCCTAAAAGAACATCATTGCTGCCACAAGTACAGCATTCTGGTCAAACAGCCCCAAAAGATGCAGCCCACTCTGAAGACCATCCTTCAGTGGCAGATAAAGTTTAGTTTAGTTTATTGTTCTAGGAATTACTACCTTTGAGCCAGAGGCTCTTTTACAAAAGGTTCCACGTCAATTAGGTACAGTACAAAAGGTTACATAGATAACACAACAATTTGTGTTGTGTCAAGAGCAAGAAAACATATACAAATACATATCAAATCACTTGTGCAAAAGGACATGAGATATCAATAATCACATTATTATTACAAGAAAGAGGTCATGCCAGATTAGGAGAAACAAATAGGGAAAAAGTCCAGAACAGAGAGGTTAAGTGAAAGGTGTGGGGAGCAGACAATAGCAGGAGAAAAGGTTTCCCAAACATGTCTTTGTCAGATAACGGAACAGGGTGGGTAGTGAGAAAATAGGAGGTTTAATCAGGGCAGTCACAGGAGCTGGAGGTGGCAAGGTGAGAGAAAAGCCTTGATTTGAAAATACCTAGAGAGGTGGAGGCAGTAATATGAGTGCTGAGGGCATTTAGCCAGCTAGGGGCACGATAGGCAGATGATCTTTGTCCCTGAGAAGTCCGGTATCGGGGGACTTGGAGAGGCTGGTGTTCTGATCTTCTGGTAAAACGGGTGCTAGCGCTCGGGCATAACAAGTCTTGGATACAGGGTGGAGTGAGGCCCAGAGTGGATTTTTTCGCCATCAGGCAGGTAAGGTACTTTATCCGGTTTGAGAGTTACAACCAACCTGAGTCAGCATAGAGTTCACATGTGTAGGTACGTCAATGTGCACCAGTGAGCAGCTGACAGGCCTTATTTAGGGATGTTGTAATGCGACTAAGTGCTGTAGTAGTGGCAGATCCGTATATAACTAAGCCATAGTCAACGACTGAGATGATAGAAGATTGGATGGCAATCCTCAGTGCAAAATGGGTAAGAAGCTGTCGTTTCCGATACAGAATCCCAATTTGCTGATTAATAGTTTTTGCTGTGCTATCAATGTGAGTTGCAAAGGTTAGGCCTTGATCAAAGTTGATTCCAAGATATTTGAAAATTGGCACTTGTTCAAGGGCATTTCCCAGGTATGTATTAATGGTGAGTGGGACTTGCCGTTTCTTGTTTTGTGGGTTAGAGAAGAGCATGGATTTAGTTTTTTTGTGGTTTAGAACCAGCTTATGTTCAAGGAACCACATCTCAACTTTGGAAAAAGCATGCTGAAGGTTGAGGCATAAGAGGTTCAGATCTTTATGAGTGGCAAGAATCACGGCATCATCGGCATAGAAGATTAATTGTTCAGGGCAGGATTTGGGGAGGGAGTTTAGGAAAAAGCTGAAAAGGAGGGGGCCCAGGATGGATCCCTGGGGAACTCCTGAGCAAACCGGTTTTGAGTTCCCCCCCAATCATGCTGCTGCACAAGAGTTAAATGCTGCCACTGCTGAAATGCTGGCTATCGATCTGTTGCCATTCTCATTCATGGAGAATGCTGGTTTCTGCAGGTTGATGGCCCGTGCTTGTCCCAAATGGCTAGTTCCATCACAAACCTATTTTACTAAGCATGCCATGCCTGAGCTGAACAATAGAGTTGCTGATTCCATTAGACATGCATTGAAGCATAGTGCATCACAATACATGTATCTTAGCATGGATATGCGGACCAGTGGACAAACAGCAGCAAGCTTGTATCTATGTGAAACAGAACTCTGGGCACAATTGCCTGGGGCGGTACTTGATATTGGTCCTGGCAAAACCTGCATGAAACAAAACTGTGGTGGTAGCAACACACCTGGTGTTCGGCAGCATGTGATCCTGAGTATGACAAGTGTTACTGGTTCTCACATGGCTGTGCAAATGCTTAATGTTCTGCTGGATGAGACTGTTGAGTGGCTATACACACAGTCACTTATAGCAGGATTCATCGCAAGTGATAATGGCTCCATTGTAGTGAAGTAGTGTTTTTTTTAGGGTGTCCTGCTTGGCACACTGCCTTAATCTTGTTGTTTAGCAGTTTCTTAACCATGCAGACATTAAGGAACCAGTTACTGTCACCTGTCACATTTGTGTCCATTTTGCCCATTCTGCAATGGCCCATGACCATCTATATGAGCTACAGCGCAGTAACCGTCTGCCTCAACATTGGATGAAGCTTGATGTTGTGGCCAGGTGGAACTCCACACTGTACATGCTTGACTGGCTATATGAACAGTATATGTCTGTGTCAGAATACCTGCTGCTGCCCACCACCTATGAGTGCTGGAGTGTCCATCACTCTAACAACAGATCAGTGGTGCCAAATGGATGGGCTAATATGCATTCTCTGTCCACTCAAGCATGCTACACAGGAAGTGAGGGGGGACACTGCTTGTATATGTCAATCCATACCCCTCATACATGTGCTGAGGCAGACACTAGTTAATGTGTGACACCAGATGGAGGCAAGTGGGGATCATGGCACTTGTGATCTTATGGATCACATGCTCCATGTGCTGGACACAAATACTCATGTATCTGGCATTTTACAGTTGGCTGATTTTGCAATCACCACCATGCTGGATCCACGCTACAAACATGACCTGCCCTCTATAATTCAAGGTGGTCATCAGCGAGTACAACAGTTGACAGAGAACTTCATTAGAATGACACATGTTGCACACATGAAAAAGGCATGCACTGCAGCAAAAATGGGTGCTGCTACCACCACCAGAGGCTCAAAGACAACCCAATCAGAGAAAATGGGCATGGCACAGCAGAAAACAGCAAGCAATCCCATTTGGGATGTTCTCTTTCAGGTGGGAGTGGAAGATACGGATGAAAAGGAGGAGGTGACAGGTCAGGCAGCTGGACTCCGGGTGCAGAAAGAATGGTGGAGGCCTACATGGGGGACCCCAAACACTGTGCCATTACTCATGAACCACTGCGGTACCGGAGCAGCAAAATGACTGACTGGCCAGCACTAACATTGGTTGCTGTGAAATATCTGAGCTGCCCACCTTCCAGTGTCACTGTGGAATGAGTGTTTAGTGTAGCTGTGGCCATTGTGAGTGACTGTAGGATCAATTTGTCACCCAAGAATGTGTCCATGCTAACATTCATCAAAGTGAATGAAAGGCACATTCCACACAACACAGTGTCAGTGGCGTTACCACAGGAACTGTGTCTCAGTGATGAGGATGTTGACAATCCCTTGACTAAGACATCCGTCAGCAGAGAGGTGGATGAAGCAGCAATGGTGAGATAATTCCTGCCCAGTGACAACTTCAGTCTTGAAGACTGTGAGGGGTACTTCTTGGATGTTGTGGAAGTGGAAAAAGGCTGAGTTTACTTGAAGGCCACCCCCCCCCAACCACTTTCAGCTCAGTATGGCGTGTTATACCTTATTTTTAGCTATGTACCATTGGATTGGTTATGGTAATGTCTTATCTGCTGCAGTGCGTATAAGTTTCATTTGATCACTCTTTGCCATAACCCACTGTTTGGCCACCACCAGTCCCCCAGCCTATATAAAGCAGCAGTAATGTAATTAACATAATTGTAAAGATTTTGCAATTGCATGATTGCAGTTATAATGTTTTCCTGCCAAAAATATCTTACTTTTCATGTCGACTATCAACCCCATCTTACAGCAAGATATATTGTCTTGATGTCCTTAAAAGTGCCCATGCTGGCCAATGCCACAATGCCCCATTGTCCCCTCTTGTCACCTGATCTGGCACACCCATGCACTCCATGCGACCAAAAAAATATTTTCTGCCACTTACTATCTGTGACATGTACAAGAATCCTGGCTCCTAGTACAAGTAGCATATGAATGCAACACACTAATTCAACCATTAATACAACAAGTTGAACAAATTTTGAAAAATGGTGAATGGTGGCCATCTTTAGTGATGCAATTCATTAATTACAAAAGTAATCATGAAAAGGCTTAACAAGTTACAGCATTAAACTCCCCCCCAAAAAGTTACTTATGCTATATTATCAGGTTAAAGTTCTTGTACCAAAAGTTTGATTGTTCCGGGGGGGGGGGAGGCAGGCAGGGCAGGGGAGGTGCTTGATGTCCTCAGTTTGGATTCAAAATTTTCATGATTGCTGCAGCTATGCCACCTCAAATGATTAGATAAGACATTAGCCCCCTCCACCTAATTATTTACTAAACACCATCTGAACCATCCATTTCTTCATATAGTTCCTCCCTGCACGTTGGTGGAGTTTACTCGTTAATGGTATGGACACCAGTCCAGTGGCCAACATTAAAGTTCAAGCAACATCCCCTGTCTTCCACACAACACAGTTCCTGCAGGGCTTGGATGGATGTAGTCATCACACAGAGATAGGATGAAACCTCAAAAGAGGAAAATGACCTTAGCAAGACCAAAGACAAGAAAAAATGACGAATACTATTCAATCTGCATACCTGTTTTTAGCAAGCAAGTTGGAACAAGCAGAGAAAAATAATGTATACTTACCATACCCTGTGATGTCATTAAATTGGAAATTTCACCCAGGAACATGCTGAGTGGTGCACATGATTCCAGACCAAGGTCCATGATAAAGCACAGTAGCAGCCATTCCCCTTTCCTTATCAGTACTGTGTACCTTGAAATAAGACAAAAATAAGAACACATTTTGAGGATTGTAAAAAGCTCCAGCCTCCCCCCCAACACCACCAACGTCCTCCCTCCTCCCACCACAGATGACCATAAAAAATGAAGAAATCCTTACCTCAGGGACTGTGAAAGTGGAACCGTTGCACAATTAAATAAATCCCCCAGATATGGTTGAGCAGCAGCAGCAGCAGGAAAGAGAGTTAACTTCGCCGGACTTCCTGATGTTGACAAAAGCAAAAAATAACACAATTACTATCAAACTCAGATATCCAGATGGCAGTAACAGACATATCACACTGGTAATGAAAATTTAAATGTTTACCATCTACGTTGGGAACTTGGAAAATGTGGTGCATTTAAACATCCCTAGATCCCAATCCTGGTCTGGCATGATGTTGTCATCCACAGCACACTGAAAAATAATATAAAAGCAGTACAAACATATTACAATGCAAGACACCATAATACTAACACACCAAAACCCTTATCTTGCACAGGAAAAAAAAATAAAGACAGATACTTACGTGTTCAGCAGCAGCAGCAGTATGGACTGTGTGACTTGAGATGATCCACCATCAAACATCCAGAACAGAACTCCTTGTGGCAACTTGGCAAGTAGTAGTCAGAGACAGCAGCAGGCAGCAAGCTACAGTGTCCCAAAATGTCATTCACTTCCCACCGCCAGGAAGGCTACAACCACAGAGTCAGTCAGTCAACACAGACAACCAATCAGGACAGCAGAACAGGAAAATGATAATTGTACATTTCTATCTCAATTGAAAAAGCAGCAGCAGGAGGACACAGTTGCAAGTAGCAGCAGCATTTTGCATGGGGAATTCATTTTCCCTGCATGGGTTGGCACCCCTTTTCAGGTCCCTGAGGTGGTGGCACAGCATGTAACATCAGGACTGACAGCAGATTTGTCTCAATTTGATGTAACATTTTTTGGAAACATTTCTGGACTGGTAGGCCCTGTTTGTCACCAGCAGCACCAAGACTCAGGCTGAAATCATTAGTAAACAGGGCCCAAAACAGCAATATAATGTCTGGGTGGTGGTGGTGGGGGCACCATTTACATCATGACTCAGACCAGATTTCAGTCTCCATTTTAGATACCATTTTTCCTGTAACATTTCTGGACATGTACAGCCTGTTCTGCACTTGCTGAAACAAGATGCAGCATGACATCAATGTAAACATTGGACCAAAGACCATGTTTTGGTTCGGGTGGTGGCTTGGGTGCCATATAACAACATGGCTGAGATCTGATTTCAGTCTGAATTTACTGTAACATTTTTTTGGAAACATTTCTGGACTTGTAAGCCCTGTTTGGCACCAGAAGCACTGAGTTTCAGGCTGAATTAATTGGTAAACAGTGGCAGAAGCTGCATGTTCAGGTCCCGAGGTGGTGGCACAGCATGTAACATCAAGACTGACAGCAGATTTCAGTCTCAATTTTATGTAACATTTTTTAGGAAACATTTCTGGACATGTACTGCCTGTGCTTCACTCGCAGAAACAAGATGTGGCCTAAAACCAATTGTAAACACTGGCCAAAACAGCATTGTAATATCTGGGTGCAGGGGGGGCACCATAAAACATCAGGACTGACAGCAGATTTCAGTCTCAATTTTTTCTGAACATGTACTGCCTGTGCTTCACTCACTGGAAGAAGATGTGGCCTAAAAACAATAGCAAACAGTGGACCAAAGACCATCATTTGGTCCGGGTGGGGGGTTGGGTGCCATAAAACATCATGGATGAGACCAGATTTCTGTCTGAATTTAATGTATCATGTTTTAGGAAACATTTCTGGATATGTACTGAATGTGCTTCACTCGAAGAAATAAGATGTGTCCTAAAATCAATTGTAAACAGTGGCCAAAAACAGCATTTTAATATCTGGGTTCGGGGGGGGCATCATAAAACATCAGGACTGACACCAGATTTCAGTCTCAATTTGATGTACCATTTTTCACGAAACAACTCTGGACATGTACTGTCTGTGCTGCACTCGCAGAAACAAGATGTGGCCTAAAACCAATTGCAATAGGGGGCCTAAACACCAATTTAATATCTGGGTGTGGGGGGGCACCATAAAACATTTTGGCTGAGACCATATTTCTGTTTGAATTTAATGTAACATTTTTTTGGAAGTATTTCTTTACTTGAGGGCCCTGTTTGGCATGAGCAGAGCCAAGATTCACTCTCACATAGCTTTGGAAAATATGTTTGTTCAAAGTAACAAGTCCAAATATTTGACATTTGTGGATAGGATAGAAAGAGTAAACTTATAAAGAAAAACAGAATAAGATAAAAGAAGAAAGGTACACAGTTAATGGGCATGGTACTATGTACAGGGGGATGGGGAGGCAGGGACTTGAATGAGCGTGCACAGCCACCAGGTCTGCACTGGTGACCACCACCTGGCTTGGGGGTGTTGCATGATGCTTAGGGAGGGGGCGGCACCATCGGGTCTGCTGTTGTGCATTGCTGTTGGGGGTTGGGGATGCTGTTTCTGTCTCCTTCGGCTCTGGGTGCATCCTGCTGCTAGACCTCCTCCTGGTATGGCAGCCCCTAGACTGGTGCCGCTGAGCCTCAGTGCCGCCTCCTGCTGCTGTCTGTCGCCATAGAGAGAGCCAGCATGGTGGTGCTGCAGGTGGCTACTTTAACCAGAAGTCCCAAAGTGGGACTCTGTTTTCTCCCGCTTCACATTTTTGCCACAAAAGCTGCAGACAATCACACTTCTGTCATCTGCCTTCATGGAAAAAAATTACCAGACTGATGATCTTTGGTTGGGGGGGGGACACCAGCTGATGCCCTGGCCATGGCTTGTCATCTACATCATCATCCTGCCTGTGCTGGGGGCTGGCGGGAGCCACATGCTCCTCTGGGGGGTGCAATGGACTCCAAGTCTGTGTGCTGGGTGGCGGTGGCAGAAGCCACATCCTGATGTTGGGAGGAGGAAGCTTACTCTGTCTGTCTGTCTGTCTGTCTCTCTCTCACACAGTCTGTGCTACTCTCTCTAGCCTACAAACTGCAGGAAAAGGACGTAGATTCAGTGAGTTCCTGTCTAAGTACAGGCACACATGTGACTTGCAGTCTGCTGCAGAGAGCAAGTCATGTGACAAGCCCTTTTTCCTAATTTCACCTTAGTTAAACACTAAGGCAAAACTTACTGGTTGAAGGGAAATTTACAGGCAAAATTTCACCTCTCTATACTGGTGAAATTTCACCCCAAGGTCGTAATTTCACAAAATGTTTTGTGAAGTGAAATTGGTGATTTCACAGGAATTTCACCGGTGAAATTAAATTTTGCTGCATCTCTAAATATGCAGCTTAACCTCCTGTTGGTTATAAAGATAGCTTCTGTACTGCTCCACATTGTCAATGGGGAATTGGAACATATGGGTAATGAGCATCCTTACCGGGGTAGTGACACAGCCCAAAGCTGTCAATCAGCATGGAACACTGGACACATGAACATTCTGATAGCAGAGAATTTCCCATTTTTGCTGTGCCACTCCTGGGGTAGGCAGTACAGAAGAGTTCTCTCATAAGAGGTGTCTATTTTATTATTTTTCTGGATAGTATTGCACAACTGTGGAGCAGGCAAGGGCTGCCTGGCAACAAGGTGAACCCTGACATTTAGAAATTGTGCCTGTTAAGTTGCAGCTTGCAAACTTACTAACCTGCTTATTTACCCCATTTTCGAGTGTCTCCTGTGCATGGATTGGGGTCCACATGCCATTGCAGTGAGTTAGGGTATAATACAGGTCTCCATCCCTTTAGCCTGGTGCCTCAGGTAAGTGACTTATCATTTTGTTTGTGGGTGGGCATAGTTAGTCAGGGAGCTTTTTGGGATCCTGTCTTTATCTGTCTTCTCTCTCTCTCTCTCCCACAGTAATCTGCTGACGGTGGTGCCTCCCTTTCCTCTCACTTGTCTGAGGACTTTGAGTGACAGTTTATTGTTTATTAGTGTGGTAAAGGTGGTATTGCCTATTCTGAGCAATGTGGGTTTGTTTGCCAATTTTGGGCTGCTTCTCCTCCTCCTCCTGACTGTACAGATCAATTTTCTGGGCTTAGTTTTGCATTGTGAGCCATTCATCTAGTCTCAGTGTTATTTCTTTTGCTTTTCTTTGGCCACTCGCAGACCACAGACAGGGCTTTAGCATTCTGCATTGCTCAGGTGGTATTCAGCACTCATTAGCATATTTTCTGGCTCTCTGTAGAGCCGCAAAGTCAGCACACCATTGCTGGCTGTCTGTCAGCAGGGGTTTGTGAGTTTTCCCTTTAGGTGCTTCCCTTTGGGCTGTATTCATGCCCTTGGCAGGCAGGGCACACTCACATATATATAGTGACATCATGCACATCAACGTGATGTTATACAGTTCACACATGCCCATGCATGCCCCTTCTTGCTCACTTAGCATGTTTTATGAGGCAAAGCACCACTAAGAGGGGATCTGGTTGTTCTTTTTCTGCTTATTTTTGCCAGTATCAATTGGCAATTGTTTTTATCAGAAAGTACTGAGTGTTCAGTGACTGAGATGAACTGTTGTTAGGGCTCCAACCCAGGGAAGCACTGATCCTTCAGGCAATCTCTATTTTACAGTAAGTGCCTTATTTCAGTCTCTGTTCAACTCAGAAGGGAGTAATGAGACAAAGGTATAGTATCTGCCCCACTGCTTGTAGTTAGAAAGCATATAGGAGCCTTGCATATGGTTATTCTCCAGAGAGTATCTTTTGTTTTACTCTTCCATTGTGGGATACTGGTTTTTAGGCAAGTGGCACCATGGACTATTGGAGAACTGTCATTTTCAAATGATGTAAGACCTGCCGAGGATGATGAGACCCTCACTGTTAGTGTCTTATTGCTCTAATTGAGTAACACAATCTAACATATTTATTTTGGTTCCCCCAGCCAAACCGCAAGCTGAGTGAGTGTGTACCTGGGATACTGTCAGTAGCAAGGCTGAGTTGAACAAATCTTTCCCGCAGATCTTAGATAACTTGATAATTTCTAATGTTCTGCAGAACATCATCACTGACACACCCAAACCTAAGGTGGGCCCCTCAGGTGGGAGGGGAAGGGGGCCCATACAGGTATGTCCAGGTGCATCAGAGCAAAACAATACTGCTTACCCAGATCCACAGGCAACCCCCATCCTTGACACTATGGAGGGGCAAGATGAGGATTCAGGATGCCAAGGGGAAAATCCTGACCTAACTGTGATACTTGAAGAGGAGGAGGACCCCTGTGAGGAGGAAGAATGGACAGGGCCCAAGAAAAAGATTTCAATCCCTCCCCTGTTTGATGCAAAGTCTCCGTTCTATCTTTTAATGTAAGCTTGTCTGATAGTACAGCTGAAGGAGATGCAAGCCATGGAATCGCCAGATGTGAATCCAATTCTGTCTGCCTCTTCCTCTGCACCAAAGTGTTTTCCAAACATTGTGCATTGTTGTGACCAGATTATTGAACATGAATGGGCTGGCACAGATAAGTGCAAGCGTCTGCCTAGGTCTAGGGTGAGATGTTATCCCTTTCTGGAGGAAAGTTCCCAGTAGTGTGAGGTTTCTCCATTGGCAGACAAGGCTGCACAGAATTCCATTAAGTACAGCGCCAGACCAATTGAAGGGTTGTTGGCTCTAACTGATACACATAAAAAATGGGTGGATGCCACTTGCAGAGAGTCTTTGCCTTCAATGGAGTAAATCATCACATCTTCTGTGCATTCTTCATTGTGTCCAGAGCTTTGAACTCATGGATCATGGTCTTGGGTATTTTCATTCCCTCAGGCTCGGAAGGGATGAGCATCTTAGAGCTGGTATGCATGGCATCTGCTTTTCTGGGGGATGCTGTGGCAGGGTTGAATAAGACCCTGTCCCAAAGGTTATGCAGAAAGAGTGCTAAAAGCAAGGACCTTTTCTGTCTTCTTTTTTTCTGTATTTTGTCTGTCTGATTGCACAATCAAATTTGCATGTGAAATCTAGGGCTTGATCACTCTGACAGTTTCATGTTCCCACCACACTATCTCCCTGCCTTTGTTTCTTGCTGTACCTTCCTTGCTTATATATGGTTATAAAAATATGTGTGGATCTTTGTACGATACTAGGTTTCCTGGTTTGCATATGTACAGCATATAGTAATAATTTTTGAAAATGAACACAGAAAGATTTTGGGTTTCTTGAAGGGATTAGCAAGTTATAACACAGTTTGACCTTTTTGACCTCAGTCTTTTGCAAAATGTCAGCAGGGGACCAACTTGGTTCACAATGTGCTTTCTTTGTAGGAAAGAAACTAACAAATTCTGTACAAGCAAGAGACACCTTGTCTCCAACAGGAGGTAGCAATTAACCTGCTTAAAAAAAACTTAAAAAAGAGAATAGAGATCTGGTTAGTTTAGTTTTTTTTTTTATTTTGAGTTTTGCTTAGAGATCAGAAAGTGGTCTTACATTTGGACTGCTTATGTTTGAAACCATTCTGTACATTTTTCTTTTTCTTTATTTTTCTTCAGTTGTTATTGACAGTAATAAAACACTACTTGCAAATTTTACAGCTTCTCCTGGACTGCACGTTTCCTAGCCCAATCCTCGACCACAGATGCTACAGTGAACAAAATGGATTTTAGCAAGCTCTGCTTATCATATTGTCACAGTGATGCAGAGTTGTGGCGCAGACATTGAACTGCATATCAGGCATCAAAGTCCAGGCTGTTTAATTTGTCCTTTGAGGGAGGACTGTTATTTGGATCTAGCTTGGACAATATCTTGAAGGGTATACAGGACAAGAAGGGACAACTTCTGGTGTCAAAACAGCAAAAGAAAGCAAACTCAGCATCAAGCGGACAAGAAAGAGCCTTGCAGTGGCAGTCTCAAAGCAGTTTTTCTCCCTTTCAAAATTTCAGAAACCAGTGGAACAGGGGAGCCTATTCTGGCTTTATGGGAAACAGTAACAGAGAATCATTCACCCACAGGTGCAATGGAGGTTAACTCCAAGTGAAGCTACACTGGCCCATCTGTGCTCCACTTCCCTTGGTAAAAGACTGCAGGACTTTGATCTGAGATGGGTCCAAATAACATCAGACATATGAGTTCTGAAAGTCCTCCTGTATCTAGGAAACACAGTAGAGTTTGCAACAATACCCAACTGAAGTCGTTTCCTACAATCCCCTGTCCCACAAAAAAACAAGAGAAAAGGTAAGCAGTGGCTCAGACCTTGAAACATGTAACACAAACTGGGGCAGTGGCCCTGGTGCCCTCCAGTGAGGAGGGGCTTTGAATTTTACTCAATTTATTTTGTAGTTCTCAAGAAGTCATGCGGTTTCTGAATAATTCTGGATCTGAAACACTCAAACAAGTTTGTATGCCACACAACCTTCAAGATTAAGTCCTTAGGGTCAATCATACAGGCAGTCCAACCAGGAAACTATCTGGCATCCATAGATTTGAAAAGTACTTATCTCTGCACCCCCATTTACAAGTTGCACCAAACGTTTCTGAGGTTTGAGCATTTCCAGTACTCGGCATTTCCTCATTGGTCTGGCGACAGTGCTCTGGGTATTTTCAAAGATCCAGATCATACTAGTGGAACAACTGAGACAGGAGAGTCATCACATACACCCCTACCTAAATGACCTACTCATTTGAGCATCATCTGTTCTGATGGAGAAGAGGTCACTGTCAAAGACGCTGAAGGTGCTGGAGACACACGGTTGGTCATCAATCGGGGGAAGAGCTCCCTAATCAAGTCTCAGAGGTTGGAGCATTTGGACGCAGTGTTCAGGACAGATGAGGGGAAAAATCTTCCTCTCTTTCTCCAGTAAGGGAGGCCTGAGGTGAGAGGTTCAGAGCCTGAGAATTGAGTCATCAGTCTCTGCTCACAGGTTTCTTTAGATTCTGGAGTTTATGACAGCAGTGAAAGAGCTCATTCCTTGGGCCAATTACATATTCTGCCTCTCCAGAATAGAATGCTGGAAGCCTGGAATCTAGTCTTGGAAGACTATCAAGCCCCAGCCACACTTCCACGGTCAGTATGCGTGTTGCTAGCATGGAGGGAAAGTCCCAAGAATCTCCACAAGGAATCAGGTGGAGGCAGTGGATGCTCTGTCCCAGATGTGGGACTTTTGCAGAGGATATTTATTCCCTCCACTGCCACTCCTTCCCAAGGTTGTTCATACGATAGGGTGTGCAAAAGGAATCTTCTTTTTCGCAGTCCAAGAATGGCTAAGAAGACCATGATTTTCAGACCTTGTGAATCTAAGTCAGCAGACCCTGTTCTGACTTCCTCTCCAGGAGGACCTTATATTCCAAGAGCTCATCCTGCATCCAAACCAAAAGCGATACATTTGGCATCCTGGCTCTTGAGAGGAGGAGATTGTTAAAGCAGTTTTTTTTTTTTTTACAGAAAAGTGATGGATACTCTCATGGCCATCAGGAAAGTATCCATATCAGCAGCTTATGACCGTGTGTGGAATACCTTCTTGGCTTGTGAAAGAGAAAGTGGCATCAATCCCTCTAAAGCTACAGTTCTGAAGTTTTTTTACTTTTTTGCAGGAGGGGGTAGACAAAGGGCTTAAATTGAATACCCTTAGAAGTCAGGTGCCTGCACTAGGAGCAGCCTGGGGACCTTCCATGAGCTCATCCCTGGGGACCAGTCAGGAGGTTATCCATTTTCTAATAGTGGTTAGCAGAAGCAGACCATTTTTTTGATCTCCAGTACCTCTGTGGACCTGAATCTGGTGCTGAATTCTCTTTATCAGGTATCCTTTCAGCCTCTTTCATCTGTGCCATTGAACATCCTGTCATACAAAGTGTGTTTCTTAATTGCAATGTGCTCAGTGGGAAGGACTGGTGAGATTCAGGCATTGTCCCACAAAAAAAACTTAACTTATCATTCATAAAAAAAGATGATATTGAGGATGGACCATCCTAGGTGCCTAAGATAGCTACAGCATTTCAGGTAAATCAGGAAATCTGTCTACCGTTCTTCCATCCTATGAAAGCAAATCCAAAGGAGCATCAGCTGCACAAGTTATGTTTGTGCTGGGCAGTCAGGTCATACCATAAAAGGACAACATAGTTCAGGAAGCCCAAAAGTGTGTTTGTTCTCTTTGGAGCTACAAAAAGGGATCAGAAAGCCTCCAAGGCCACCTTGGGCAGGTGGGTAATGACTTGTATCACTAAGGCCTATGTGGTAAAGAAGAAAAAGCTCCAGATCTCATCAAAGCACACTCCATCAGGGATCTGGCTACTTCCTGGATGGAGAGAAGGGAGGCATATATGTTAGAGTTGTGCAAAGCACAATGTGGTCCTCCGTTCATACATTCACTAAGTACTACAGATCAGATTTTCAAAAGTTCTGCTGATATGCTGGCCCAGTGGCCAGAGGGTTGAGGCACTGGATGCCACATCTCGCACCATGCTGGCTACCCAGGTTCAGGAACAAACTCAGGTTGTTGGGATGCCAGCTTGAGGGGAGAGGGTGGAGCAGGATTGAGCATGCCAATGGGCAACTCTTCTGTCCCAAGGGTGGTGAAGGTGGGTTGGTGCCCCTCCCATAGTTCCACTCCCACTGGGTGGAGATCCAGTGGGTAGCATAGGCGGGGGGGTGGCAGAAAGTTACAGGAGGTGGAGGGGACTGAGCTGGTGCCACGGGGTGCATGTGTGTCTCCACATGCTCACACAGCAATGTGTGGGGAGAAGACCTTCAAAATACCTATGTGACCTTGTTGACAAGTTGGTGGGAGGAGGCAACAGGGACCAAACAGTTAAAAAATAAAAAAAAAAGTTCTGCTGATGTGACCTTCGGTTGCAGAGCTTTGCAGGTGGTAGCAGAATATTATTTATTGCCCAGATGTGTTACATATGGGGAAATTCCTCCTGCCCAGATTTAAAATGGGTACTGCTTCTTAGAACCCATATGTATTAATTCCCCATTGGCAACATGGAGCAATACAGAAAGAAGAAATTCCTATTCACCAGCAGGAAAAGGGAGGTCATACTTCCACTATAAAAGTCACTAGTGAGGCCCCACCTGGAGAACAGTGTCCAGTTCTGGAGACCTTACCTACATAAGGACAAAGACAGGGTGGAGAGGGTTCAGAGGAGGGCAACAAAGATGTTACAGGAATTGCATCACAAGTCCTATGAGGACAGCCTAAAGGACTTGACTATGTACTTCCTGTAGGATAGAAAGGAGAGAGGGGATATGGTAGAGACATACAAGTAGCTTTCAGGGAGGAACAGGGTGCCGGAAAACAATATTTTCCAGTGAAAAAGATGTTCCAGGACTAAAGGGCATGGGATGAAGTTGGAGGGAGGGTGATTCAGAGGAAAACGTGAGGAAGAATTTCTTTACAGAAAGGGTGGTGGACAAGTGGAATACCCTGCCTGAGGAAGTGGTGGGGGCTGAAACAATCACAGGTTTAAGAAAGCATGAGATTGACATAAGGGAATCCTGAGGGACAGGGATAAGGGGCAACAGACTTCTAGGATCTTGTAGGTAGGGAAATGGGCAGACTAGGTGGGCCAAGTGGTCCTTATCTGCTGTCAAAGTCTATGTTTCTATGTAGAAAAACTTACAGTGATCTTACAAATTCAAATGGGCAGACTGGATGGGCCATAAACCCTTTTCTGCCAACAGTATCTACAGTATGTATCTATGTATTCCTTCATACTTACCATAATTTCCTTTTCTGTTAGCTCCAACGTTGTCAATGGGGCCTCTTGCAGGAGCCCATGTCTCTTACTGGAGAATATTGTCCAATATATCTAAGAATGTTGCTTTTCAGCAAGGATGGTTTGTAGGTGATTGTAGCAGTTGTCCAGAATTATCGGCTAACAATGAACATTTTTGCAGTTTATTGGATTACAGTCAGCAATTTAAGAAGTTGAAATTTCCAAACATTATGAGGTGCTTCTCTGGTGCAGGTTAGTGCTTATGTTGCTTTCTGCAGTCATACTTATGGTCATTACTATTATTACTGTTTATACATTTTTATGATACAAGAAAACAAGGTGCTGCATCAGCGTGTGAGGTGAAAACAAAACAAAATGGTAATATTAAATGCATGCTGAAAATAGAAAATAGAGTTAGAATCAATGATTTGACCATACACCTTTTTCAGGAATTACCTAAAAGAGAAAAAGCAAAGTTGGGGAGTCATGTGATGCAGCAGGCTGAGTGAGACGCACTCCAACAGAATTCTTTCTACCAGGTTCCTTAATCCCATTTTTTCACCCGTTTAACAAGTTGAACTGCTGCCTGTTGAATTCTGGATGTCTTGCTGAATTGCGGGCACCCTAAAAGTGCTTTGATGGAGGCAGAGAAGCGACAAGCGGCTCCTAAACACACGCCACCAGTAATGCTGGAGAAAGTGGCGAAAAAGCCTAGGGCACTCCCAACTAGTACAGGCCACATTCAAGTATCAGGGACCTCTTTGCCTCTTGTAATTGAGTCATCTCCACTCACATTGGAGTGATTCTTATTGGAATTCCAACCTTTCAAGGAAGAAGTCCGGTCCATAGCCAGCGAGGTTAAAACAATCTCAGAGGTGCTCAAAGAAGTCTCTAGACAAACTTTGGATAACGAGGCAAGAATTACATCAGTGGAAAAAAAGAGCAGAGAAAATGGACTCCCTTATTACTATTATTTATTTATTTAGTTTTTGTTTACCAGGTGCGTGCCATTAGCCAAAACATGACTATTTTCAGGCGCGACCTGGGAGATTACAATAAGCAGGGTGAACAGTGGAATACAATTTGATTTGGGGTAGAGACATAATACATACAGAGCTAAAACAAGGTTTTACAATCACATAATTAGGTGGAAAATAAAAGTTCAATAGTTCACATTAATTGGAAGAATCAGTGAAAAGTCACATACAACTGACAGTTGATTGGGTAAGGGTAGCTACAGCACAACAAGATGAGACAATAAGTGCCTAGAGTAATAAGCTGGAAGGTCAGGATAGGTGGAGATCAGTTTACAGTGTCTGGGGATGTGGGTGAAGTAGGAGGGAGAAATTCAGGGTGGTTTGAAGCAGGCACAGGAGATCTGACTGAAGAGGAAAGAACGATACCTGTTTTTGAACTGGGCATGACTGGGGGCTAAGCGGACATCAAGAGGCAGGGAGTTCCAGAGTTTAGGTGTTGAATGAGAGAAGGCAAGATTTCCTTTGTTTGATCTACATCTGGGTATTTGCAGCAATGACTTATCAGCTGATCATAGGCCATGCGAGGAGGTCAGTGGAGTGAGAAAGTATGCCAGCGAGATTGGGGAGCCTGATCTAGTGATATTATTAGTCAGGGAGCCAAGGGCAAAAGTTCAAGCTGAAGTTGGGGGGAGCCATTTCAGATCTGCATAGAGTTTGCAATGGTGTTTTGACCAGGGAGAGGCCAATGCATACCTGCATATGCTGTTATAGGTAGTGTCCCACTCTCTAAGGAGAGTTTTGGGTGCATTGAGATAGGTGGTTACCCCATAGGATAGTGACGGGAGCAGAATCCAATGGGCTACGTCTAGTCTTGCTGACTGTGTAAAGACAGAGCTGGTTTTATATGCTACTCCTATTTTGGCATTTACCAATTTACAGGTGGATGTATTATGCTGACCAAAACTGAGATTCTCGTCGAGGAGTACACCTAGATACTTGAAGGCAAGAACTGGTTCAAGGACCTTTCCGTCTTGACCAGAGACTACAAATTTGTGATGGTTTTTACTTAGTTTGACCGTAGAGCCAAGCAGCATAGTATGCATTTTATCAGCGTTCAAGATTAGCTTGTGGTGGAGGAGCCAGGATTGGGTGGACTTAAGCGCAGTAGTAAGGGTTTGGTTTATATGTTGAATATTCTTATCAATACAGTACTAGACCAGGTCATCTGCATAAAGGATAGCTGAGTAGCTGGAGATATTCGGAGAGATATTGTTAATGAAAATAGAGAAGAGAAGTGGTCCTAATATTGATCCCTGGGGAACACCTAGCTTGATAGCCCTAGGGCTAGATAATGCACAGTTGAACCTAACAAGCTGAGTCCTATTTGACAGAAAGCTTTTAAACCAGGCAGTTGTGTTAGGAGAGAAACCAAGGTCTAAGAGACTGTCGAGCAGAATAGGATGATCAACAAGGTCAAAGGCCTTTGTTAGGTCAATAAAAACTGCTCCCGTGAGGTGCCCTTTGTTCATCGCAGTTAAGGTGTCATTAGTTAGGTGAAGCAGGGCTGTGGAGGCGCTATGACCCTTTCAAAAGCCGTACTGAATTGGTGAGAGAAAGCTGTGCTTTGACAAGAATTCAATGACCTGTCTTGATACTAACTTTTCCAGGATTTTACTTAGGACTGATAGTATAGCTATTGATCGATAGTTGATCATATCTCTTTTATCCCCTTTCTTATGGATTGGAGTGACACGTGCCATTTTCTAGATGTCAGGGACAGTACCATGGCAGAGAGATAGCATAAAAATCCTTGACAGAGGCTGAGCAATAAATGGTGTGGTAAGTTTGAGGAGTTTAGGTTCAAGCCCATCAGAGCCTACACTAGTATTGTCAGGGATGGTATCTAGCAGGCTCTGTATGTCAGATTTTGATACTGCCTTAAAATGGAAATGCAGGGTAGTTTCAGTGACAGGGAGGGGGGTAAAGGCTGGCCATTCATGAAGACTGATGTATAGCATGACAGGTCAGAGAATTTTTTTTATTAAAGGCCTCCGTGATGGTCCTAGGGTTGTTACAGTGCATACCACTAATGAGCATTTCATCAGCCAGCTTAGTTTGCTTTGTTCCTAGGAATGGTTTTATATGTCCCCAGAATTTTCTGGAGTCTCCTGTTTGCTATCATCAGAAGCCCCTTGCAGTAAGCGCTTTTTGCTTGTCTAACCAACAACACCTCAAGAAATTAGAATAGAAGATTGAGGATCTCGAGGGGAGAAGCAGGAGGAACAATGTTGCTGTGATCGGTCTCCCTGAGAAGAAGGAGGAGGGGGCCAACACCATTTTATTCATTCAGAAGCTGTTAACGAAATTGGCTGGGCCTTCTCATTTTGGGGAGAATTATATTCTGGAAAGAGCACATAGAGCACTTTGGCCTATGCCACCACCAAATGCAGCGCCCAGACCCCTCACATACTGTTTCTTAAATTTCCAAGAGAAACAACATGTGTTGAATAAGCTGAAAGAAATATTAGAAGTGTCATGGGAGAGGAGAAAAATGTGGGTCACGCAAGACTTGATAGCTACTATTCCACAACGACATGCCTCGTTTCACTCGATTGTCTCAAAATGTATCGCATCGGGCATTAAGTTTGGAATGGCTTATCCTGCCAGACTGCAAATATTGTTGGATGGGACCTGGTCAGCCTTTGAGGAGGTGGAACCCACTCTAGACATGCTTAGAACAGCCACACCAGCCCTCTTCAAGGATAGCTGAAGGAGCCTGGAAGTCAGCAGGTGTTTTTCCATTGGAGTGATTAGTAAGGAACTGTGGTTTGGTATGGTTTCCTATTTCTTATCACCATTTCAACAAATCTTTATATCTACAGCTGTTTGCAAATATGTTTTGGCTTGGAGTGTATTTTAATGCAGACTAACCAACTACTGGAGTGTGGGAGTCAGTATTCTATAGATCTGGCAAGACGACTTCCACACCAGCATAGCCTGGTGGGTGGGCTGCTATTGGTCTGATCAGCATGGCTTGGGGAACATTCAAATGATTTCTTCATTCATTTAAAGATTTACAGCCGGGGACCTGAGCACATTTATGTTGAACCCGTTTCAGCTGTGCGGACCACTACAATGATTTCACGGCACACCATGGGGTGTTCAGATTGTGGATGAGTTGGATTTGGAGAGCGCTGCCCCTATGGGTTTTCCTTTATGTTTGTTTTCCCCCTCCTTTTGGACCTGGGCTGAGGTGAAATAATTGAAGTTTGTTTTTGAATGAGGAACGTTGCAGCTTTATTACTACATGAATCTTTTCAGGATTTTGCGGTGGACACATTTTCATGGCTGTATTTCAAGGATATGTTTTCAGGTTTTGAGTTACTCTTTCATTTGTCTTTTCTCTGTTATTAAAATTTAGACTTTCTCCTGACTACGAAGGAGGAAGGCATATTGCTGGATTTGTCAGTGGGGACTCAAGCCATTTTGGCCACGTTATATTTTAGAGACTTTAAAAAAAATAACTCTAACCTGTTCCTTTGGGTCACAGGTTCCTCTATGTTTTGATACGCATATTGTGCTTTAAATGACTATGCACACTGTTATGTGGGATTATTTCTGGGGCATGTGAGCACACTCCTTGGGAGGGGGATATTCATTCAGAGTGGGGCTGCTTTTCATTTGTTTTATAAATATGGTATAATTCTAATGTGGGGTATTGTTCAATGTTCGATAGGAGTTGCACTGTTAGCCTTAATGTTTTTAGTGGAATTGCAACAGAGAGAGAGTACTAACATGTGATGTGGATATATGGGTGTGTAGTTTCATATGGTTATTTGGAGGGACTGGGTGGATGGAGAGAGGGTGGACAACCAGTAGGTTGATCACCATGGGCCAGAGTGTATGGGGGGGCACCGGAACATACTTCCTTTTTAGCTGTTTCTGGGGGTGGGGGATTAGTGGCTCATACGTACTCTCAAAATGATGTTTCCGGGAAATGGTTTAGTTTGGGGGAAGGGACAGTGGGGTAGTGGGAGTGCTAATAGGTGGTAGTACATCAGCAGGACTTGGGGGGATCTGTGTGTGCCGAATAAGGTTCAGGGATGGATTTGTAGGAATGATACTAGTTAATGGTTGGTGGAATAGACGGCAATTGATATTTAAGTTTTGCACTTGGAATATCAAGGGGGTACGACAACCCATTAAAAGAATGAAACTTCTTAAATATTTGGAAGTTTTGCATGGTAATGTGACTATGCTTCAGGAGACACATTTACTCTAGCAAGGAGCTAACCTTCTGAGGAGACAGCAGGTGGGACAGGTTTTTGCAGCAGGGGGACAGCAGGGCTAGCAGTGGAGTAGCAATTCTGCTGACTCATTCATTCCCTTTTGTGTGTGAGCAGTGCATCAGAGACAAACAGGAGAGATACATTCTGATAAAGGGTAAGATTCAGTCCTTTGAAATGGTTCTGGGAAGTGTTTATGGCCCCAATTCTGACTTTCCCTCATTTTCATGGAATTAATGTCACTGATAATGCCCTTTCTTCCCCTCCCGATTGTCCTGGGGTTAGATTGGAACCTCCCCTTTGACCCCTCTCTAGACAGATCAGCTGGAAAACATGGAGTAGGTCTTTTACAAGCGCAGAGAGCTATCAGAGACTTGACAGATCATGTAGGTTTATGTGACCCCAGGTGGATACGTCACCCTTCAGTTAAAGAATTCACGTTTCATTCTCCCATCCATGGATCCACCTCCAGGATTGATTATTTCCTTGTGAGCAAGACACTCCTTGTGGGGCTGTGGATAGCAGAGTGGAACATGGAACAGGGTTAGATCACTCTAGGTGAGTTGTCAACACTTTCTGAATCTTAATCAGGGAGGAGATAAGGTATGGAGAATAAATAATCAACTCCTGAAAGATAAGAATATTGTGACATGCATAGCAGATTGCTTGGACTGCTGTAAAGTGGAGAATTGGGGGTACAACATAGAACCCATCCATGGTGTGGGGGGCCCTTAAATGCTTTATTTAAGGGGAATTTATTAAGATCTCCGCAGCCAAGAAAAAGAAACATGAACTAGAGGCCAAGACTTTACGAGTACAAATTTGGGATAGGGAGAAATGTCTATCAAGGCAGACTAGTGAAATTGACATGGTGACCCTGATCAAGTTAAACGAAAGATATTCTGAGTTCCCTAAACTTCTACAAGAGATTTGCTAAACTGTTTGTCCCTTTGCTTCTAGCCATTTTTTGCAGCATGTTGAAAGACAGATGGACTCTAGGCTACTGGAGGCCATGATCATCATGCTTCCTAAGCCTGGGAGGGACCCAACCCATGTAACTAGCTATCGACCCATCTCCCTACTTAATTATGATATCAAAATGTTTTCAAAATTCCTGGCTGAATTTATTGACTGAGTGCTGGCCTATCTTATAGGACCCAATCAGGTTGGTTTCATGAGAGGGAGATCCTCGGTAGACCATCTTCGCAGACTGTATCATGTTTTCTCTGCATCCAGTGATGCTCCTCAAGCCATGATGTTGGTCTCCCTGGATGTTGAGAAAGCTTTTGAGAGGGTGGGTTGGCAGTTCTTGTTAAGATCATTGCATAGGTATGGGTTCCCTCCCAGGTTTCTATCATGGATCTGATCCTTATATATTAATCCAATTGCTCGGATTTTCTGCAATGGGGTGCTTTCTCCCTGTTTTACTTTAGAAGCTGGGACCAGACAGGGGTGTCCGTTCTCTCCCGTTATTTAATTTATACTTAGAACCCCTTATAGTATCCAGCGAGCTCTCAAAATCGATGCAGGGTGTACTGCTTGTCACTAGGGAAGAGAAAGTGACTGCCTAAGCAGACAATATTTTACTGCATGTTATCCGTATTAAATCCTCTATATTAGGACTTTTACATATAATTGAAGAATTTAGTTCCCTTTCCAACTATAAACTTAATATGGACACAACTTCTTTTTTCCCCCTTAATGCCAGGGTACTTAAGCAAGAAATAGTTGACATGGGCCTTAACTGGATTCCTAGAACCCTTAAGTATTTAGGTATACACTTGGCCAGGAGTGATGCCCTAATGCAGAAAATGAATTCAGATGACCTGCTTAAAATTATCCAACAGGACTTCAAGTGTTGGCAAGCTCTCCCCCTAACTTTATGGGGCCAAGTCAACATTATCAAGATGAATGTCCTCTCACATATTTTTTATCCCCTTAACCTTATGAATCAGTGGCTTCCAAAAGCTTGGTTTAAAACAGTCCATACTTGTGTCACTGACTTTCTCTGGAAGGGAAAACCTCTGAGGAGAGCATTGCATAAGTTGGTGGCTCCTGTATTTCTGGGTGGGTTGAAGCTGCCCCATTTTGGTCTCTACCACTGGGCCAGTCAGGTTAGTAAATACCTTAAATAGTCCAGGGCTGGGGATATGGCAGATCCTTCTGCTTATTTACCTACATGGCTCAGGGTTGAGAGGGAAATGATAGAATCTGCTGGAATATCCTTAGAAGCCTTGTCCTATATTAAAGTGGGAATGCTACCTGTAGGGCTTCACCACACAGCAACAGGACACTCAGTGTGTACACACTCTCAATTATGTGCATCCCTAAATTATGTAACCAAGAGAAATCCATCTCAACCCGTAGTGAGGAACCCCAATTTCAAATTGGATGGTGAAATGATTTCTCCTATTTGGATCCTGCAACTGCAGCATTGCAGAGTGGTAGATTTACTTAAACAAGACAATGATTGGCTATCTACAGCTGAGATTTGGGGTATGTTTGGTATTGAATAGAAATGGGCTTTTAGAATATATCAGATTCAGCGTATACTCATTAAATACTTTAATCAAAAAGGGGTATTTCATACTTCAGATAACTGGATTAAGATCTGTAGCAATCTAGCAATTGCCCCACATGCTGTCTCCACTATCTATGCCTGTTTGTATACCAAACTGTTTCCTAGGGTAGAAGAAATTTTAAGATATTGGGTCAAGTTATATCCTCCCACTGCACCCTACTGGGAGAAAATCTGGGAAAGTTGTCACCGGTATATAACTCAGGGCAGATTACGGTCGATGCAGGTGCAAATTCTTAATGATATGTATCTGACCCCATACAAATTGTTCAAAATGGGAAGAGCGAATTGCCATTATGTAACAGGTGCAATGCAGGAGTTGGCACTTTGTTTCATGTGTTTTGGAAATGCAACAAATTGTCCCCTCTATGGGAAGTCATCAAAAACAGGATATATCCCCTATTAGGCTTGCAAGATTACTTTACCCCGTAGGTGTGTCTGCTGGGGGATTTTGGTGGATTTCCAGTAATGGACAGGAGATATCACATCAACATAATTGCCCTCTGAGTTATGAAACTGGTGCTCCGCCATTGGAGAGATTCCTCACAGATCTTTTATTTGGATTGGGTTCAGGAGTTACTCTCCAATCATCGTATAGAAAAAATGATGTCAAGTTTATTTAATCGCATGGGGAATTACAAAAAGAGATGGGAAAAGCTTCATGTTCTCTATTCCCTGTAGAGTGTCTGTAAATCCCTGCTATGAGACTAGCCACCTCTGCTGTGACAGAGATGTGGTTTTGCAGATGGCACCTAAGGGGAGGGGGGATGGGTTGCAGGGACAAGGTGGGGAGGAGGAAAAGGGGTATATATGTGTATCCTGTCATTGTACTTGATCATTCTGTACTTTATGTGAAAATTAATGAACTTTAAATAAAAAAAAGGAAAAAAAATGAAAAAAGCAAAGTTATATACGAACATAGGAAATTGCCAGTAGAAAAGGTCCATAAGTCTATCAAATCTTCCTGAGTATGCAGCTCACCATATAATACCACTGCAGCTGCCCCCCCCCACACACAGTCCTCTCCTTTTGTCCCCCCTCCCAGTCCTACCACCCCATCTTGTTCTTACCTGTACTGATCCTACCTCTTTTTTTTTATTTTTTTTTTTAATTTTAGTCTTTGGTAACTGGGTATGGCCCACTAGGCACAAGTGCCTGTTTTCAGGGTTGATCTGGGAGCACTGGGCAGAGAAGTGACTTGCTCAGAGTCACACAGTATGCAAGTGGAGGTTGTGAGAATCAAACTCAGGTCTGGTCTGCTGGATGCACCAAGCTCATTCACACCTTGTTCCTCTAACCTCTAGGCTATTCTGCCAGCTCTATGCCATCCCTGCTTAAAGCTGTCCACTGTCCTCAGGTCAATTAGGTCTTCCGGCAGTGCATTCCATCCAGCCACCACTCTCTCTGTGAAGTAGTGCCTCCTCATCTCCCTCCTGATCCTCCCCCCTCCAACTTCAGGCTGTGCCGCCTCCTGGCTCTCCCCCCCCTTCCACAGAACAACCTCCCTCCCCTACTTTGTTTATGCCCTTTAAGTATTTAATGGTCCCTATCATAGTCCCTCCCTCTCGTCTATCCTCCAGTGAGTACATGTTGAGCTCCCTCAATCTTTTCTCATAAGACATCTCCCCTAGCCCCATGATCATCTTCATTGCCCTACACTGCACCCCTCCAGCAATTTGACATCCTTCTTGAGATAAGGGCACCAGTACTGCATGCAGTATTCCAAGTGTGGCCTCACCAGTTATCTATACAAGGGCAGGATGACCTCTTCTTTCCTGGAGGTGATAACTCTGGCAATGCACCCCAACATCCAGTTTGTCCTTGCTGCTGCCTTCCTACACCTCACAGATACCTTCATGTCCCCTGTCACTATTACCCCCAGGTCCCTCTCCTCCTCCTCTAAGATTGCTACCAGCACTTCCCCCAGCCAGAAGCTGGACCTGGGATTTCTGGTTCCGAGATGCATGACCTTGCACTTCTTAGCATTAAACCCCAACTGCGACTCCACTGACCATAGCTTGGGTGCCTTCTTCCTGTCCTCACTTTCTACTTTTGCACAAATTTTTGTGTCATCAGAGAACAGGCTGATCTTACTCTTGACCCCCTCTGCAATGTTCTCTATGAAGACATTGAATAACTCTGGGCCCACTACTATCCCTTGCAGCTCCCCTCTGGTTATGGGCCTTGACTTGGATATGCCCCCCCTTACAACTATCCTCTCTTGTCTTCCCTGAATCCAGGTCCCAATCCACGCCACCAGTTTCTCCCCTGCCCCCAGGTCCCTCAGCTTGCCTAGTAAACCTCCCATGTGGCACAGAGTCGAAAGCTTTGCCGAAGTCTAGATACAGGACATCCACAGCATGTCCCTCATCAACCACCCTAGTAACCAAATCAAATAAATCGATCAGGTTGGTCTGGCAAGATCTACACAAGACAAACCTGTGCTGTTTCCCATCCTGTAGTCCATTCCTATTCAGGAAGGTTATTGATCTCTCCTTCAGAATGGTCTCTATGAATGTACCCACCATAGAAGTCAAGCTTACCAGTCTGTAATTGCCCGGTTTGTCCTTGGACTCAATCTAGTGGAGAGGCACCACATGAGCCATCCTCCAGTCCCTGGGCACATTCCCTGTATTCAAGGAGGTGTTACACAGGTCTGCCAAAGGGCCTGGCAACACCTTTGCTAGTTCCTTCAGGACTCTAGGATGTTCACAGTCTTTTTCTGGTACCTTTTCCACCTGCAAAGCCTTAAGGTCTTTTTGAACCCTAACCCCTTGGATAACCCCATCTGTTACCTCTGCCCCCCATCCCTCCCTCTTTTCCCCTGTGGTATTGGTCCATCTTTTTCTTTTGTGAATATTGAGCAGAAGTACTCATCTTAGCTGACTCCTTCCCTTTGTTGAGGAAGAACCACACTGAGTGGTGGTCACTTCCTGCTTGTGGGTCCTGTATGAACACATCCTGTACTTGGTCTCCATTTGTTGACACAGTATCCAGTATGTTCCCCTCCTTGGTAGGTGCCAACACTCCCTGCTCTAGGTAACTGTTCTGGATAGCCTCAAGCAGTACCTGTTTCCTGGCATTTGTGGTAGTCATGGTCTGCCAGTCATTCCCAGGAAGGTTGAAGTCTCCCACTATAGCCATACACCCTTTGCCACTGACCCTCCTGATTTACTCCCCCAGCTCCCTGTCAAGCTCCTCATTTTTTGATGGCGGCCTTTGCATCACCCCCAATCTAATCTTCTTTTCTTAGAAGCTTTGGAGCAGAACCCATAAGGTTTCTTGCCAACCCTCTTCCCCCTCCTCTCTGGTATACAGTATCCCATCCCTAACATAAATAGCCACCCCACCTCCTCTTCCCCCCTCCCAGTCCTTGCAGTATACCTTGTAACCAGGGATCATGAGATCCTAGTCATGGTATTGGGTGGCTCAGGTTTCCGAGATGGGGGCAATATCTACCTCCCCTTGCACCATGATCACCTGGTATTCCACTACCTTGCTTGACAAGCTCCTTGTATTCAAGGATATAATAGTCCACCTTGTGCCTTGCCCCTCCGATCCCCTTCTCCCTATTGTTAATCCTTGGTAGATTCCCCTCCCTTCCCTCCTCTATTTCTGGGGGGTAATGCCTTCTGGTCTCCCCTCCTAGCTGACTCATTTTTGTAGTCTCGCTGTCCCCCCCCATGCTCAGTTAAAGTTATCTTAGTTTTAATGTACCATTCCAACCTTAGCTTCAAAGTCTCTCTTCCCTCACTGCTGAGATGTCACCTACCCCTTACAGAGAGCCCCTTATCATTCCATGTCTCTCCCCACCCCCCATTTAATCCATACCCCAGGTTTGTGCACTCCCCCCAGCCACCAGTTGAACTTCTCTTTTCTTAACTTCCTAACAGTGTTTGCCTTAGGTACCAGGGGTACCTCTGAGAATGCCACCAATCTTTCCTTCTGAGAATATCTTCTTCCTACCTCCCTGAACCTCCCCTGCACTTCCTCAACTGTACTGTCCTTCAGGTCATTTGCACCTAGATGCACCATGATGTGAGGTTTATCTCCTCCTTCCACTCACAATTCTAAATGAATTGTCCTACCCTCCCTGATGGCATGCATTCCACACAGACCTGGCTTTTTCTTGCTCCTTACCTCCCTATCTCACTCCCCTGAGCATTGAATCCCCCATTATAACTACCTTTTCCCACATAATCTGCCCTTACCCTCTGTTTTGCCCTCCTTCTAACCCCAGTCCCTCAATGTCCTCTGCTCTTTTTTCCTTCCCCTTCCTCCCTCCCTCCATTCCCTCCTGACTTCACCTCCCCCTGCACTCTACCTCCTGCATCCTTACTGTGCTCTTTCCTCTGCCCCTCCACCTCCCCTCCACTAATGTCATCTCCCCTCTCTATCCTTTTTCTAATGCCCACCTCTACAACCTTTCTACATTTCTTGGCCTTCCCCCCCTTACAGTTGTGGGGCCTGTAATAACCACATCCACTCCCCTGCCCCCAACAGATTGTAATCTACAGCCGTTCCTGTTTCCTTGCCCGCTGTACTTTTCCACTCCCTCTTGCTCCACTTTCCCTTGCTCTATGTTGACACCCACATCCTCCTTAGGTAAAGGGAAATGCAGGATATATATGTGAGGAAATAAAATAGCAGGTGGCTCTTGGAGAAAAGTGATAGTAAGCAAGTAAGAAAACAATCTGGGAAACAAAAAGGTGATGATGGGTATGAAAAGGCATAGTGGGAGTGAATAAACTGAGGAGTCCTCAAGCGGGGACTAGTTAACAGGGTCTAGTAAAAAGTCTGAAAGGTGACAAATGTGGAGGAAAGAGACAGAGATAGAGATGGTACCAGGTCAGTATAGCGCTGCTGAAACAGCGCAGAAATAACCACGCAGTATAAAGCATGGAAACATTTAGAGCGGCAGAGATATGATAGTGGTAGGGAACTACCGCTATCCCTATCACTGACTGTGGACTGGAGGAGGGGATGAAGAAGCCTTGGGTGCTATGCCTGGTCAAGCATCTCTTGTAGTGGAGTAGCTAAGGCATAAGAACCTGAGGCAGTGTAGACCTCGGGATCAGGGTTTGGTTCCCTGTCCCATGATAGTTTTATATTTTTCTGCTGCCAGAAATGAAGTTTCCCCCCTCCCAAGTTTCCCCTTATCCCATCCACACACCGTCGGAGTCAGTTATTTTAGTTTCGGGGGAGAGGATGGCATTGCCCCCTGCAAAAACCAAAAAATCTCAATGTCTCCCATTTATTTCTGTGGTGTGCACTATTTTTGTTTTGATTGGTGTTGTAACTAATTGTTTGCAGCACACAGCATTTTGACTACGACATTGTTTGCGGCATTGTTTTTTCCACATTATGACCCTGTGCTGATAGAGACATCTGTGGAAAATGGAAATAGATGTGCATATATTGCTGGAAAGCCAATGGAAGTATGCCCCCCCCCCACATTGGATGGAACTGTGTGCAGGCATACCCACAGATGCAAATATACCATGCACTCATGCAAGCAATGAAATAATGGGGTAGGGGTTAAAAAAGACAGACTGTTTTGTTTATGTTGCAAGTGTTATTCTCTACTAACACCTTTCAGCCAACTTATGGTTTACCACCATAGTCTTTCTTTTTCCCCACCACTTCATATCTTTGCTTGCATGTGTGCATGGTATGTTTGCATGAGAAGCTATGAACTCTAGATATTAACCAGAAAATTCTACTACTAGTATTTTCCAATAGTGATGTTTCATGAAAGTCTGGTGAGAGCATCAGAAGTTCAGTTTATTTGTTAGCAAATACATTTATAAAATCAGTTGATTGCTGCATAATTTAAAAACAAAGCAATATCATACTAAATACTGGAAATACAATAAGAAATCATTCATAAATAGAGCTCATAACACATATCTATTATAACAAACCAAGTCTATCTGTTTATTTATGTATTTATTTACTTATCACAGTCTTGGAATTTGACATACCTATGAGTCAGAGACTCATTTACAAAGGTTCCACATCCAAAAGAAATCATAACAATTTAGCTAAATACAACAATATAACAAAAACATGACACGGATATAACGGTTTAGTTTATATTCTTAATAAGCAGATTAGATACCATTTAGATAAACTGTGTGTTTGCAAACTTTGCTGTGGAGTAAATAAGTTCACTTTGAGAACAGAAAAGTTTGGTAGTTTTAAAATCTCTAGCCTGTTATGAGAAGCAATTTTACTTTATACTGGGGCTAGCCATTCATTTCTTGCCACCAGAAATCTCCGACCCTTCCGTATTAAATGCTTCATCAAGAGTTTAATTTCAGGGTTACATCTACAGTTTCAATCTGAAAATGCTGATGCCTGCAAACACCACTCCCTCCCACCTAGATTTTTTTGAATTAAGCCCAACTGACATTTATATACTGCTTTTCTGCCATCTTCATTTATGCAGAAGTATAAATATTTATCCAAAACCTGCTCATCCATGACAGCTAAATAATTTTGTAAATGCTTATAGTCTGATAGTTTTGTTCTATGTTTAGTTTTGAAAATAGTCTGAGTCTTAATATTGCATGATCTGTGTAATTTACTGGTAAGTTTAGAGAATCTTATAGCCAAATGCTTGCCAAACCATGACTTGTAAGCACTCAATTACAATTTTCAAAACCATAGATAGCCAGCTTTACTTCTCAAACCTTTTAGCCAACATTGTTTTGGGAGTCTCATTTTCGCCATGTCGTAAATTCTACTCCAGTATTTTATAAGTAGTTTTAAAACCAGCAATTTTAAATGCTCAATTTTAGATTCATACCTGAGAGCAGCTAACTGTAGGAGTGTCTCTAGGCAATCCCAGAGCTGCTCTCAGAAAGAGTCTGAGATTTTTCCAAATCATTTGGAGACAGTTGAATCACCTACACTTCAGCTGCATATAGTAGTTGCGGGTTTACTTTTGCTTAAAAGGGTTCGAAGAAGGGCCTCAACGGAATTATTTGCCAAAGACTTTAGAAACCTAAATATTGCATTAGTTGGAGTGTTTGCATTCTCGTTCAAGATATTTATGTTTTTTTTTCATTACAATTTTCTGTCACAGACTGTTCCTACATAGCAATATTCTTCCATTTCATCAAATGGTACAGTGCTTTCTGCCCAGTGTTTTGGTGAAGATATCTTGCTTTTATATACCATTATCTAAATTTAATCAATGATGAGCTCAAGGTCAAAATTATTAAAGTGTTCAACGGTGACACCTAGTGCCTTCCTTATTCCTAATCAGGTCATTGGCAATAGAACAGTGTCATCTGCATAGACCGATTGTTTAATATTTTGGCCATTTATTTTGGGTGGAAATGCAAACACTTTTTCTAAAGCTTTTATCAAGGTCTCCATGCAGAAGGTAAAAAAACATTGGATCCAGAAAGCAACCATAGTACTCCCTTTACTACCTCGAATTCTTCAGACAGACTCCCATTCTTAGCTATTCTAACATGTACTGTAGTTTCTGAGTGATGTATGACTATCAGTGCAAATAGCCTGTTAGAAATATTCAGGTCAATAATTATATCTCATAGCATAACTCTCTGTAAGTTGTCAAATTCAGCTTTTATGACTAAGAAAGCTAAGTGTATGAAACCAGAAATTTTCAAACACCTGTATTTGGCAATGATATATAATAATGTGAACACATGATCAACAGTATTGTATTTTCTTCTGAAACCAGCTTGAAATGAAGTAAACAACTGTTTTTTTTTTCCACACAGTTTTCCAGTTGCTTTAATTTTAACCTCACATATCCATTAGCATCTACACATAGCAAAGTAATTGTCATATAGCTTAATGGATTTGTTTTGTCTCCCTTTTTAGGGCTGCAATGGCCTTAGTCCTGCAGATATGTTGCTATGAAAAAAGGACTCCACACAATCCTTCCGACTGAACAATATGTTGGAGTTACCCCACAGTCGCCTCTGCATCCATGAAGCACTCCACTCGCTGTCTCCATTGGCAGTCACACTGCACTAGGTTTACTCTGTCAGCAATCATGGCAGAACATGGCACACTCCACCGTGTCCAAGATGGCTACCAAATTGTATTGCACATGTGTGATTACTAGCGCATGTGTAGTACTATACAGTGGCCAGCTAAGACATGGCGAAGTGTGTTGTGTTCTGCTGTGACTGCAGGTTTTTTTTAGTTAAAGATAACCCCTCCCACCAAACCCTCCCTCTCTGCACCCCCTACCGAAATATAAGAGTGACACTGGGGGTGACCAGTCTTCCAGTGTTGTTATCAGGACACCATAGTGTTTTTTCAATATCCCCCCACCTGACCCTCCCTGTCTGCCCCCCAGAAACATAAGAGTGACACTGGGGGTGCCCAATCCCCCAGTGTTGTGATCCAGATTCATCAATTGTTTTTAACTCTGTAAAAAGAAAACCATCCATTGATGTCTTTTGCAGCCACTTCTTTCCCCCCACCGGACCCTCCCACTCAGCACCCACCACTCTGAAAGCCCCATTAAGCCCTTACTTACCATCGGGGTCAAACACCGTAATCCTCTCTGGACTGCAGACATATCTTCACTCTCCAAAACTGGACTACAAACTGAAGAAACAGGTATGTGGTTCCATGAATTTCAATGGTGTTTTGAACTTAATGGCACAACTTGGCCATTTTTGCATATTTTTTTGGCCTAATTTTCAACATGCCTTTTTTGGGACCCGCCTCATGAACAATTGCACTGACATTTGGCATATCTGTTCCAAAAGGTGATTTCATGGTCCCAGCATGAAATCACCTTTCATGCAGGTGTTGAAAAATGTCTCTGCCTTTGTTCATGAGGTGGGGTCATAAGTAGGCTGTGTTGAATCTGGTGTAAAAATAATGAAAAAAAAAACAATGTTAAGAGACTACATTGAATTTTGAGAACACAGGCTCATAACTTTGGTAAGTTTCAATATTTTTACCACAAATTTACAATACAGCCATATCTTTACTGCACCTCATGAATGTGATAGCTGTCATTTTGCAGATCCTGGTCAAAATGTTTTTTCACATCCCGAAAGGTAATTTTGCAGTCTCTGCACAAAATCACCATTAGGCTAGGAAATGAATATTTTTTCTCTGCCCTTCTTCATAAGACAGGACCATAACAAGGCTATGCTGAAAACTGGGTGTAAAATACTACAAAATAGTTTTATGCACCCATATTATATTTTGCTAATGCCGGCTCAGAACTTTGGTAACTTTCAATATCTTTACCTCAAATTTCTCAGCTGCACCCCATTAGCTCTGCCCAGAGTTTGTTTAAAGCTGGTACAATAGTTTCATATTTCAATTGTCTGTTAGAATCAAATTGTCATTGATATAAGTAAATAAAACAGCAAAAATATCTGCCCACCAATCAGTCTTGGATAGCTTGACATAGACCTTCTTTCACACCATCAGTTCACTGGGCTTTATTGTGTTTTTAAACCACAACAGAAAAAAAATACCATATTTCTTAAACTGTTCACCAAACCTCCAGATCTGCAAGATATGCTTCTCCTTTCTCCTTTTTTAAACTAGATGGCTGCACAAAGACCTCCTCACAGCCCTCAAAAACAGGGACAAATGCTGGAGAAAGTTTAAAATATCTGGGCTCCCAGCACATTATGACAACTATAGAGAACTGCGGTCGAAATGCAAAACACAAATAAGACTTGCTAAAAGCCGGTACTGCAAAGGACTTCTGCTGGATGCTGCTGGCGACCCCAAGAAATGTTGGTCTCATGTCAAGACTTTCCTTGGCTCTAATCAAAGGCCACTAAATAATGACATGATATTGAAAGGCGTCCATTGCAATGACTCAGGCACAATTGCAAATGCTTTTAACTCTTCCTTCTCTGACCTCTTGAGCTACACAAACACTCTCTCCTCCACTAACCTAATACCTGGATCCCCCTACCCAAAAGTAACTTCACAGATCCCCACTTTCTACTTTAAAGCTATATTGAAAAATGATGTCCTCAAACATCTAAATTCCATATCAGACAGTACTGCTGTCGGATCTGACCGCCTTGAACCTAGATTCCTTAAGCTTGCAGCACGTTTCATCTCCAGACCTCTGGCCTGTATATTCAACCTGTCGCTAAGTGAGGGCGTGGTGCCCGAGATATGGAAACTAGCTAGAATCACTCCAGTATTCAAAAAAGGTGACAATAAAGATATAGCCAACTATAGACCTATAGCTATATTGTCAACATTAAATAAAGTCCTTGAGAAGCTCATCTCAGCTCAGATCTCTGAACACCTTACAAAGTATAATCTCCTGCACCCTAACCAACTTGGCTTTAGAAAAGGCCATAGTACTCAAACTGCTCTACTACAGCTGACAAATGATATTCTTCAAGCTATGGACCAGGGTCATCTAACCAGAGCAGTTTTTATAGACCTGACAAAAGCCTTTGATCTAGTTAGCCACCCTCTTCTGCTTACCAATCTCCACTCCCTGGGTTTCTTGCCCAAAGTTGTAAACTGGTTCCATAGCTACCTATCAAACAGGTATCAAACTGTGAAATTCAACTCGGCCACCTCAGAAAAAGCAATCATCAATGTTGGTGTACCACAGGGTTCTATCCTTGGACCCCTGCTTTTCTCTATTTTTATTAACAACATTCCTCTAGTGGTATCCTCCTGTTCATCGTTACTTTATGCCGACGACCTTGTCCTTTACACTAGCTCAGACAATATCCACTCTATTAATCACAAGCTCTCTTTGGACCTACAAAATATTCAATCCTGGATCACCAAAAATAAGCTTGTTCTAAACATTGGAAAGACTAAGGCCATGCTCTTCAGATCCTCTATTAAATTAAAACAGCACCGTAAATCTCTCCAGATCATCTGGGCTGACAGCTCCCCACTGGAGATGGTAACTTCTTTTAAATATCTGGGCATCTTACTTGACGAATCCCTCACCTACGATGCCCATATTACCTCCACCTGTAAGGCTGTAAATGCCAAACTGAGCTTAGCCTACAAAACAAGCTATATTCTTACCCCCACTGCTAGGACTGCCATTGCTAGAGGAATCCTACTTCCATCACTTTCTTACGGATCCATAATCTATACAAATATGTCTAAAGCAAATCTTCATAGGTGGGACACTACCTACAACAATATATGCCGCTGCGCCTCTGCTTCCTCCAGACTAAAACATCACTGCTTGCTGTACTCTGATCTAAATTGGCCTTCTCCTATTGCACATCTCCTCTCTCTTGGAAACCTACTGGACAGTGTACTTCGATCTAGTATGTCCACCTAGCTAGCCTCCCTGCTGATCCCTCAACCCATCTCCTACGGTCTCCAATCAACTGACCTTTCCTTGATTTGCATTCCCAGATGTAGAACTACCAAAGGGAAATCAGGTTTCTTGCATGTAGGTCCCTCCTACTGGAACTCGCTGCCCCTAGATGTCCGCCTTGCACCTAATCATGCCACTTTTAAGAAAAGGCACCACTCCCTCCTTACTACTTGTGCCCAATGTACCTGCTTCAACCCTCCATAGATCTAGATTTACTCTGCCCTGGCTGCCCTTGGAAACATCTTCTATTGTGTGAGATGGCATCCTAATCCTTCAGCCTCCTTTAAATCTATCCCCTCTCCCTGCCCCCTTCCAAATCAACACCCTCTCACTTTCAGTATGTCATAATGATGCCTCCGCTGGTATATTTCTTCTTTCTGTACCTCATATCTTGTGTTATTACTATGTTAATCTACACTTGGGCACTTATCTCTAATTGTATAATTTTTACACCATTCGTGCCTTGTACCTTTATTTGTCCTAACTTTAGCTCACCTTATGTTTGCGATGTATTGCACATCTCCTTACACTGTATTCTATGTAACTGTTATCTCTCTATGTTGGTGACCTCCCGGGTCGTGCCTGAAAATAGTCACTTTCGTGTCTAGCGCACCTACCCGCTTATCAAAAAATAAATTATTAGTGAAGTCCAGATTTAACTGTTCACTATTAAAGAGATATGCTGAAAAGTTTTAATTCACTGTGGAAGTGTCAGTGAATGTAACCACTTTGCCTCTGCAGAGCAATCTGCAAATTTTTGCTATTAGGCTGAAAACTGACCTATGTGACATTGCCTGAAATTTTGCCATTAAGTGTGACATTTTACCTGAGAAAAGTGGAATTTCACCTGCTAATGGAAAAATGCCTCTTTTAACGGTGAAATTATGTCATTCAAGGGTGAAATTATGCACATTGCAGGCTGAAATTTGCACTTCGTGGATCTATCTGCACTCCGTGAATTGCTCTAAATTTGTGGATTAATTCACAGAGCAAATTTTGCTAAATTTGCCCATCTCTAACTACAAAGTGCTTTGAAATGTGACACCTTTACAGGTCTGCTGATTGGGGGCTATATAACAGTTTCTGTTTCCAGTCACATATTGTATGCCATCAGCTCCCAGAAGTCTTTGTCCCTGGATCCCCAACCAGAAATAACTCAGCCCATACCTTTGTTAACTTTGGATGCTCGTTAAATTAAGTATTTATTTATAAAAGGCACACTTATATTCATACTTTGACATTCCATTTCATGTCTTTAACAAATCATATTTACATTCTGGACATAACAGTCCCCATTTTCCTTCAGACATAACAGTCCCCTCCTCCTCCTCATGTGGTTCTTCTTGTTCTTTCTTTCTCATTACTGCTTCTTGGGGTCCAGACACTGTGATCCAGCCCCCCCTTTTCACCATAACCAGGCACCACACTTTACCCGGACCAGCCCCGTCTTCCCGCTAGGTGTGAACACACCTGATCCGTCCCCTAGCTCTATATCCCCCCTCCTTTATTACTCCCACACCTGGGTTCTTTGTCCCCAGGCTGTGGAACCTCCTCCCCTCCCCCGTTCTCTCTGCACCCCTTTTCCCTTCTTGCTCCCACCCTTTCCCCAAGCTACTCCCTTTGTCTCCAGTGAGCCACCTCAGGACTCCACCTAGCCCCCCGCCCCGCCACCCAACTGCAGCCCTCTTATGTCTGTGCCAGGCCCACCTGAAAGCACTCCTTTGTGCCTCTGCCTTAGAGTGCCATCCTATGCCCTCCTTCCTTTCCTGCAGGGTGGGCGGGTGGAAGTACAACAAGGAAGAGGGCTACCTGAGTCCTGCATACCCTTAAGTAGCCGTTGGGAGTTCTCTCTCCCAAGGCTTCCCCCTTTCCCCTCTCAGCCCCTCCCCTTGGCCAATGGCCAGCGAGTCCCATATGCCTGTCATTTGACCTGCAACTGAGGTCATCGCCCCTCCCCTTTTTGTTGCTGACCCCGCCCCATCACCCGTCCTCCTTCTCTTGTTGTCCTTCCTGGTTGGATCCCAGGACAACTTGGCCTGCTGGCCTGCCCTTAAAGGGGAAGCCTCATTGTCCCTGGATCCCTAACCAGAAATAACTCAGACCACACCTTTGTTAACTTTGGATGCTTGCTGGAATTAAGTATTTATTTATAAAAGGAACACTTATATTCATACTTTGACATCCCATTTCATGTCTTTAACAAATCATATTTCCATTCTTGACATAACAGTCCCCATTTTCCTTCAGACATAACAGTCTCCTCCTCCTCCCCTTGTGGTTCTTCTTCTTGTTCTTTCTTTCTCATCACTGCTTCTCAGGGTCCAGACACTGTGATCCACTCCCCCCTTTTTCACCATAACCGGGTACCACACTTACCAGGACCAGCTCCCTCTTCCCGCTAGGTGCAAACACAGCTTTTCCACCCCCTAGCTCTATATCCCTCCCCCTTATTACTCCCATACCTGGATTAATTGTCCCCAGCCCATGGAACCTTACCCTCCCCCCTTCTCCTGCCCCTTCCTTCTGCCCCCACCCTTTCCACTGACACATGTCCAGCTTGCGATGGAAGATGAGGCTTCCCCCTTGCTGGCTACCCCCACAGGCCTTTTTTGTTTATCTCCCCCACTAAGTCCCCAAATAGGGAAAGGAACAGGCCCATGCCAAACTCAGTCAGATGGTCCCCATGCCCAGGTACTCCACGTCCTGTTCATACGAGATATTCCTATGAAGAAGATGGACCCCACCCATCTCAATTACTGCCTTGGCTACCTTCCTGTTCAGCCACTTGTGTGCCACCTCTATCAACTGTGGCCCCTGTGCTCCCCTCCAAACCCTCCTGGAGGTGATCTCTGACCAACCAATTACCACCATGGGCCACCAGCTCTTCACCTTTTCTAAGGCCTTGATTATGTCAGTCATCAAGTACCCCCCAGGGCCGTGATCCCAAGTCATTGCCCCCTGCATGTATTATTACACAATCTGGCCAGCCCCATTGGACCCGCAACTCTCCCAACGAGGGAGCAACTGGGCCATCTCATTCCTCTCAGGCCTTTCCATCACAATCTGGTGTGCTCTGCTCCCTGTCACAGCTGCGGTCCTATCCTCGTGGCAGCTGCAAATCTCTCCACCCAGTATATGAATGAGTGCCCCACAATCCATACTTGCTGCTTGGAACCTGCTGCGGGGAGAGAAAGGGACACCTATCAGCCATTGTCAACATCTCACATATCTCTTATAGCAGTTTGATTTCCACCTCCCGACTAGCTTGACCTTGGACTCTCCAAGCCCCACAGCCACTAGTTCCATTGCAGCTCCAATCCAAAAAGAATGGAGGGCAAACTGTACCAGGTTCTCACCTACAAAAGATATGGCCCATTTTAGCACTGCCCCTACCTGGTATCCCATCACTGGGGATACATCTCCATGTATGAAGCAGGCCCCCCGATGTGCCTCCATATCCCACTGAATTCATTCATGGCCTGTACCACACATGCCCCTCCATCTGCCTGCCTGCTCAATAATACCTTAGCGCCTCCCCTTGTTGGTCCATTTTGGACCTGGGGAGGTTAATGACCACTGTGTTCCCCTCTATCCACATGTCCTGTTCCTGAAGCCCTGCTGGGACTGCTTCTCTTAGTGGCACTACCATCTCCTCTACTTGAAATGCCCCTCTCGCCATCACAGTAATTGTGGCCCAGAACAAGCATGCCTCTTTTGTGGAATGCAAACCTGGTCTAGTTCCCTTAAGACCCTCACTAGCAGTGGACCCCGAGAGGTGTCCTCCCATCCTGCACTTTGCCCTGATCCATCTGCCATCCCATTATCATTCGCCTGACCATACGGCTACCTGCCAAGTCCACCCATCCCCAGTCCTGGCAGTTCCAACTGATCCCTGTCAACTGTACCACCATGGTGGAGTGGGCCAGTCCTTCTTCCCATCTTCTCACCACATACCTCATGACTTGTTCTTCTCGCACTGGCTCCCCCGTTCCCCATCCTGAGCTGGCTCTAGGAAACCTGAAAACTCTCCCACGCTTTCTCATAGGCCTTCAAAGTGTTGACCACCCAAGACCCCTTATACAGATCTCTAACCTTTGCCTTCCAACCTCCCACAACCAAGCTGGGACCTTGGTCCAGGTAGGTGCTGCCTGTGGGGCTAACTCTCGGAATCGGTCTGTCCGAAAACGAGAAAGACAATTAGCCACATCATTCCTTTTTCCTTTGATGTGCTGCTCCCTGAAGGATAAGTTCAGGTGCAGCCAAAATAACACTAACCTGCTCATTATCAGGCCCACTGACTCTGTGTGGCCACTCTGCCTGTTGATAATTTAAACTACGGCCCAGATATTCAAAAGGGTTGCGCCATGTGCAACAGGGTTGCGCCATGCGCAAGTCCAAAATGCGCCATTCTGCGATATTCAGCAGGAGGCAGTTACGCCACTGGCACCAGGTTGCGCGAGAGCAATGCAAATGAATGCATGCTCAACAGGAGGCAATGGTACTGTGCCACCGCAAGTTGAATAGCTCAATTTTGGCAACTTGCGGTGAAGAGTCTCCACTGCGCCGCGCAAGTGTTGTGGCTCGGGGCGACATTCAAAGGAGTTGCTCAACAGCGCAACTCCTTTGAATATCACCCCGGCCACACCCCTGCGCAACTATTTTGAGCAGCGCAGGGGCTTGCGCCTCAGACTGGCGCAGTTTGAATATCTGGGCCTACTTGTTTGTTATCACACCAGAAGGAAATCCTTTGCCTTGCCATACGCTCTCCCCAGATTTCCAGGGCCACCCAAATAGGAAAAATCTCTAGAAATGTGATGTTCTTGGTCCATCCCCAAACCTTTCATTGGTCTGGCCATGCCTCGGACAGCCACTCCCCTTGAAAATATGCCCCCAAACCCGAACCCCCAGCTGTGCCCATGTACAGCTCCAGGTCCGCTTCACTGGCCCAATCCTCTTGCCAAAACGTCACTCCGTTGTATGATTCCAGTAATGTCTCCCACATTTGGAGGTTCTCCTTCACCCCTTGTTTATGTCCACCCAGTGGTAGGGCTGTTTGGCCTTGCCCGTGACCCTTCCCAATATCCGTGTGAAAATCCTGCTTGGGCTTATGGCCTTGCAGGCAAAATTATGGTGCCCCAGCAGCTGTTGTACCTGTATCAGCGGCACCCTCCTCCTCCACCCAACTAGTGCCAGCAACCCCTCAGGTGCACTACTTTGTCACTTGGCATCCAAAAACACTTTTCCTCGGTATCCACCTCAATCCCAAGAAATTCCAGTTTGCATGCTTGGCCTTCCATCTTGCTCACCACCAATGGAATCCCTATATGCTTGCACATGTCAGGAAAATTCTCAGCATTCCCTGCACTTCTCTCTGGCGCTCCCCTATCAGCAGAAAATTGTCCAGATAGTGAACCACCCTCCTGTGTCCGTACCACTCCCAAAAACCCATTTCACCCTTGAACTGAAAGTCTCAAATGTCAAGCATGCCACCGAACTCCCCATGGGCATAGCCTTGTTAAACTATAGTCCTCTTGGAATTGGAAACCTAACAAATCCCAATCCTCCGGGCGGACCAGTAAAAGCTGGAATACAGACTCAATGTCCATCTTGGCTAACCATGTCCCCTCAGCTGCCCATATCAGCTCCACTGCCTGGTCCAGGGAAGCACATGATACCATGCTCAGCCACCCCAGAATGCAGGCATTCACTGACTCCCCCTCCGGGTATGACAGGTGATGTATGATCCGGAACTCCCCCGCTTGCTTCTTCGGCATCACACCCAGCGGTGACATCCTGAAATGCCTGCAGGGGGGCCCTCCAGTGGCCCCTCAACTCCCCCTGTCCTAACCGCTTTCCCAATTTTTACTAGGATGATGTCTTCCCTCCCTTTTATGGAGCCCAAGTTCTTTGCCAGCATGCTTATGCGTGTCCCCTCAAACCCCAGGGGGAAACCCCTTTTGAAACCTGCCCTTAGCAGATCCATGCTCTTATTGTCTGGGTACCACTCTGTCCATGCCTCTATCACCCCCAACCTAACTGGGATGTCGGCGAGGGCATATCCCCACCTCCCACTGCCCATTCCTGCCCTAGTTCCATCCATAGCTGGGGGCATGTCCCCCCCCCGCTGGGACCTCCCCATCCTTTACCAGGCCCCTCTTGGCCACCCCAAAAGGGCTGCTCCAGCTGTTGACCTCCATCCTGACACCCTTTTCCACCCCCTTGCCTGTAGAACATTGCCGGGTGCCCACCCTGCACTGTGAACAGGTATGCCGGAACTTGCAACTCGGCCACGAGCATGATGCCCTGTTAAACACCCAGCATGCCTTACTTTCTGGGGCCGGAGCTACCCATTTGACCTGTTCCATGACCTGCCCCCCATTGCCCCGGAGAGTGTCCTGACCCATAACTCAGCATGGGTACAGTCCCATCTCAGGTATCCCTTTTACCGCCATTCTCCTGCGGAACGCTTCATCGTATTTTAGCCACCAGAAACCTAACTTAGCCCAATCTGCATTCCCTGATAATTGCCATGTACGTCAGTAGCAGGATTGCCAGGTCCAGCTGTTTCTCCAGTACCAGCGCACTGTAAATTATGAATCCTGCCTGCCAGTTGTCTATATTCTTCCCCTTAAGTCTAGCCTCCTCTGCTTTGTGCCTAACCACTGCCAATGCCACTGCCATCTCAAACTTGCCGACTGACTCCTTCTGTTCATACTTGTTGGCAGTCTCTTCATCCACCAGCCCAAAGATATCCACATACTCCCCCTTACATATCTTTTCCTTTATCGAAGTGGGAACATGGTCCCCAAATATAAAACCGGGTGGCCCATCATACAGCTTCCGTGTACCGTCAGTGGTGCCCATAACCCCCTTTTCTGGCTGCCCGCGGTCCTTGATGGCTTTCAAGGCTCGTTCCAGCTTCACCATTCCCTTATCCCCCCAGTCCCTCAACAATCCCCCTTTTTTTTTTTTTTATTTAGTTGTTTAACCAGGTATAGCACACTAAGCTGAAAGCTTTTTTACAGGAGCGACCTGGGAGCACAAGGAGATTAAGTGACTTGCTCAGGGTCACACAGTATGCAAGTGGAAGCTGTGGGATTCAAACCCAGGTCTGGTCTGCTGGATGTCACCAAATTTGCAGCTCAGCGCCTTAGACCACTGTGCTATACTGCCTCCCCTGATATACTCTTTTAGATTGGCCTCATTATTCATATCCATGTTGTCCTTACCCCCATCCGGTAGTGGCCCTAATGGGCCCGGGGTGGGCTTGACCCCCATTCTGGGCTCCTTGGGCAGGCTGGGCCCCACTCACTTCTGCCTTTAGTTCCCCTTTCCGGTGCCCAACCTCTTGGCCCAGTGCTTCCTTTTTTTCTTAGCTGCTTCTTCTGCTTCTCTCCTCTTTGCTGCCTCCACCATCTCTGTCATCTGTGCCATTAGCTTTGCAGCTTCTGCCATCTTGGTGGCGCTGGATGCTGTGGCTTTCTTTGGTGCCATTCCTTCCACTATGCCTATGCTGTGTGACAAATTAATTTTTGTTAGCATACATGCTGTCCTTCTCTTTGTGTCTGTTGGGCCTGCCCTTGATTCGGTTGGTCCCCTACCCAGCGTGGCCCTCTCCTCTCCATGAACTCGCCCGACATTTGCTGGGCCATAGCACCCTGCTGACCCAGCTCCCAGATCAGGTGGATGCATCTCGGCCTACTTTTTCCCTGCCCTGGCCACTGTGGGGCCCTCATCCCTGGGCTCATAACTGGGTACCCTTCGATGATGCATCCCCCCTGCCTGTCCCTCTGCTGTGCTCGTCCCCTTCGTTATTCTGCCTGCTAGGCCTACCTCCATATCAGGCCCCCTTGCAACCAGCCGTGCTGGAATATAAGCGGGGTTCACTTCCAGAAGACCCCATCCAACAACTTCCCAAACTACCGCCCTCTCTTTGCCTTGGATCTAATCTCTGGCCTACTGCACTAAAACCCCCATCCGCTGTGCTGCTTCCTCATGCCCTCCCCCTTGTGCCTTCCCACCATGACTGTCCGTCTCCAGGTCGTGCGGCCTCACCCTATAGCTCCCCCCTTTTGTGTTGGTGCCTGCTCCTCCCAGCCCCTCTGTGGATGGCTTCTGGCCTACCCTAGTGCTGGCAATGCAATTACATTGTGCCACCCATCCTGCTGCATGTCTGCTGCCCTGTCGGTCTCCCCTTCTAGGGCCACAGTGCAGGCCTCTTCTGATGCATGCAGCGTTCTGGCCATGCCATTCTTTTCTGGCATTCTTCCCAGCTACAGCCACTTATATGCCCTGCCACAAGGCCCCTGCTACATGGAGCGGTGCTCTGCTTTCTTCTCTGACCCCCCCGGGCCTCCTTCCCCATGATGCCAGATATACCATACATGCTCCAGCACCCTTCTTCCATGTCCATTTCCAGGATTCAAAGACACCAGTTTCTACCACATCATGCTGCTTACATATAACCATGCCCAGAAGCTGAGCCAGCTGAGTGAGAGGTTTGTAGCTAGACAAGGAAACCACTAAAACTATGCGCTAGTGCAGTGGGAATAGAGCAGATGCCCCATTTTGTCCATGCCTCCTTTCCTACATTCGTAGCCATTTGAAATCCCTTTCTTCTCCATTGCTTCCTTTTCAAGAGAGGGGGCCCTTTTTCATGGCCCTGAGGCTCCCGCTATGCTCCATGCCTACGGGCCATGTGGCCCACCTTCTCTTTCACTCTGCTCCCCTGCTGGAGTGCCTACCTGGCCTGTTCCCCATGCCATGCGTCTGCGCCTTCTAACTCAGCCTAAACCGCTAGTCTGTAGCCTTGCACCACCCACTGTGACATCTCTGCCTCTCACCCCCACCAACAACACGCCTTCACTCAAAACCTGGGTCACTTGCTACCACCATCCTGGCCCGGCAGCCACATTGCTCCTCGCACATTCATTGCCTCACTTGTATGCCCATAAAACCTACTGCCACTGCTGGCTTCCTTCTCTGTTCACAGCCACGCTCCTTGCATCAGCAGGCACTCACCCTGCCCCAGGGCCTAGTGTGAAAATTGCTTCCCACAGACAAAATTGGGGTACGGAGACCCTCGAGATCACGCTGGATATAATACAGTCCCTCTTATAACATCGTTTAAAATTACACTATACCGCACCATACCATACAAAACAAACACCATGAGCTAAAACGCACCTCGACTGTTGCCTGCATAGGCACCAACCTTCAGTGCCTTACCTTAGAAAATGACAGCGATGAGCTACAATCGAAATTACAACAAGGAAAGAGGGCTATGTGAGTCCTGCATACCCTTAAGTTGCCCTAGGGGTCCCCTCTCCCCAGGCTCCCCCCTTTCCTCTCTCAGCCCCTCCCTTCGGCCAATGGCCAGCAAGTCTCTTAAGTCTGTCATCTGACCTGCCCCTGAGGTCATCGCCCCTTCCCTTTTTGCTGCTGACCCTGCCCCACCCCCTCCCCCTTCTCTTGTTGTCCTTCCTGGTTGGTTCCCAGGACAATCTGGCCTGCCCTTAAAAGGACAAGCCTCATTGTCTCTCTTGTAGTGATAGAAAGAAGAAGTTTGACCCATACCAAATTTGTTTGCTATTTTCTTTTTTTTTTACCTTTAATAACCAGTAGTATTCCTTCTTAATTTCTCTAAAAGCTTTTCTCACATAGATGTCCTGGCTCTAATGTGAGCTTGCCAATCTTATAAATTGTCTTTTTATGTTCTATATGCTCCTTATTAGACCACGAGTTTTTGGACATAATGTTTTTATGCCATATTGGTCTACTTTTGGTTGCCAGGGTCTCCGTTAGCCATACTATTATACTATTTCCTCATAAATCTTGGTTGGCAATGTTAGTACTAATAAAGTATTGTTAATAAGACATTCTGTTAAAATAGATTCTTCAGGTTCAACAGAGCTTCACATTTTAACATATTGTTGACTGTTTCTCTCATAACCAGAATCCATTTACATTTGTTAGAGTTTAAAGCATTGATATCCTCAATTGGAATCATTTCATGTCTTGCTTGTACTAAAGTTTTTTGAGATTTTAATATCTGTGTAGTACACAATGGAAAGTGGTCACTGTCTCATAGTTGTATTTTTTCCATTGAGGTTATTAAGTGAAAGTTTTATACATGTCTAAGGCAGGTATCAGGGGTGGTGCCCCCATTCTGAGTGGAAACAGTATTTCCTACTACCATGTCCTCAGGCATTCAATCATTTAAGATTCTCTAAGTACAGCCTGTAGTCAGCTTAAAAATCTTTTGCCCTTCTTGTTTCTTAAAGTGCCCTCTGCATTTTGTAATGGAATACTAAGGGCACGATCAATCACCCAGCTGTTTTAATTAGATTTTACTCCCAGAACTGGAATTATTAACTATCACAATAATAGAGACTTATTTATATTCTAGTGTAATATGTGAAATTGTGCATTCAAGGTACTGAAATATATATATATATATATATATATATATATATATATTCTTCTTGCACAATGTTTAATTGGGGGGTAGGGGGTATGTACACATTTATCAATACTAGCCCCATTCTAGATGGACTTCTGAAAGCAACCCAGGACATGAATCAGTACAAATATTGAGATATTACATACAATACAGTTTAAAGCAGTTGAAACAAGAATAATCAGTCCCCACTTGGCCTTCCAAATGTATATATTTTTGTATGTAAACTGCTCACATTTAACACAGCCCACAATAGTAGCTTATATTGCATTGATATTCCAGGTTTTGTGAAACATGGAAATGCCATATTGACAACTAAAATCCACCCAGGCTTTATCTATAATTCCTGCTAGCTGGCCAACTGTATTCCAACTTACTATAGTAGGTTGATTTGAGTCACAGATACTAAGAGATTTCCTTTTGAATGTTATCACTTGTTCTGATCCAGTTCTACAACCATGGACTCTAGTTCATTTAACACTGAAGTTTCTTGTGATGAATAATGTGATATTTCTTCATTTTTCTGACTCGGGGGTCTTCTGTCTCAGTGTTCTTGGACATGACTGTTATTAATCCTGTGACCTTTCTGTGTCCTGTCTCTAATAAACCTAAGCTTTGTAGCTGGAGAGTCATCTGTGTCATTACCTATTTGGTGCACTATATCCACTGGTTTAATGAACTGTGTAATCCTTTGTTGCTTTGAACTTGCTAGTTTTTTTTTCTTCTAAAGTATTTTTTCTTACTTTCACAGTTATTGATATTGTTTGTGTATTACATGTTGTGATTTGTTCCTGTTTCTTTGTTTCCGTGCTTAGTAATTTGTTAGCAAAATTTCAATCGATATAGTTCATTTTCATTTTATTTAATTTACCAAAAAAAGACTCCATTTAGCAAGATCATTTACAAGGATGTCCTGGGTAGGACAGCATACGTAAGTCTAGAAGCAGTGATATAGAATACAAGATATAAAGAAGATACACAGCAAATTACATACATTGACACAGTTCAGAAATAATATGCACAAATAGAAGTAAAATTCACAGAATTCAAACAGCTGTCAGGCATACTCAGTTGAAGCAATGTCACATGATCAGTAACCAAAAATTGAGGGGCACAACAGTAAATTAAGCATAGTTATAAAATGGGCTTTTTATTTCCTGGCATCTGATTGGCTAATACCCTTGCCAGGGGGGTACATTAACTCAAAATTTTATTTTTATTAATTTAGTTTTTGTTTACCTGGTAGGCACACTAGCCATGGTCATGACTATTTTCAGGCACAACCCGGGAGGATACAGTACAAAAAACAGTAGGGTATGACAATGTTTACAGGAACATCTTTGGGGAGAACAATATCAAACAGAAAACAAAGTAGGTCAAGGGAGATGGGTTAATACATCAAACATTACAGCAGTATTCCTTAACAATGGTTAATGCAATGAAGTGTGTGGAGAGATTCAGAAAGAGAAAAGGAATTAGAGAAGAGAGCTGATTGTAAGTGCAGGACAGTGCTGGTATTGAGGGAGGGGGCTAAGGGGGTTTGAAGCAGGAGCAAACATTTGTTGAGACTAAATACTTGTGAAGCTCAGACTTAAAGGCCTTGTGAGAGGGAGCAAGGCACATGGCTAGGGGGATGGAGTTCCAATATTGGGGAGCTAGAACAGCAAAGGCACTTGCTCCCTTGGAGGAACTGAACCTAGGGATACAGACAAGGTATTTGTCCACCAAGTGCAATCCGTAGTGAGAGGGCTGTGTGACAAAGTACTCTGCAAGTGATGTAGTGTTTTGTGAAGATATGATCCTATTTATGATAGTGCCGAGAGAGTAGAGCCTAGTCTCCTTTGGAGGTAGCCAACCCAGGTCCGAGTGGAGGAGACAGTGGTGTTTAAGTTGGTGGGCAGAGGAAGCGTTGTGACAGATGCTGTTGTAGGTGATGTCCCACTTGTATAGACTAGGCTTGGCTGCAGCACTATAGATGGCAACACCATAGGTAAGTGAGGGGAGTAAAATACCTCGAGCTATTGCTTGCCTGGCAGAAGGGGTTAACACATAGCTGGTGCAATAGGCAATGCCCAGCTTCACGTTCACTGACTTGCAAGCATTTTGTATATGGAGATCAAAGCTTAGTGATTGGTCGAGGGTAACACCAAGGTATTTAAAAGAAGTCACGGATCCTGTGGTGGAGCCATCCAAGGCCATGACTCTGAGGTTACTTTGGGAGTGCTTGATTTTAGAGTTTGTTCCAAAAAGCATAACTTTGGTATTGGAATCATTTAACAGCAGCCTGTGGTTTGCCAACCATTATTGTGTACTTTGAAAGTCAGACGAGAGTCGCTGATTTATGTCATGTATGTCTTTGGCAATGGTGTAGAGCACTATATCAGCAGCATACAGAAGGGAGGAAGTCTCTGATAGGGTAGATGTGATGCCATTAATAAAAATGGAGGAAAGGAGTGGACCGAGGATGGAGCCTTGGGGCACCCCAATATTTAGTCCAGTCTTGCATGAGAAGGCGGAGTTGTATTTGACCATTTGAGTCCTGTTTGATAGGTAGCTATCAAATCAATTTACATTAGGTGCAAAGTTCAGTGAATGCAGGGTAGAGAGGAGGATAGGGTGGTCAACCAGGTTGAAGACCTTTGTCATGTCAATGAAAATTTCCCCTATGGGAAGGCCAGCATCCATAGCACATAGGGTGTCGGACGTGAGTTTGAGGAAGGCAGTAGTTGTGCTATGACCTTTGTGTAATCCATGCTGTGCAGCAGTTAGAAGGTCAAATTTCTGCAGGAATTCAATAGTTTGGGTTGCTACAAGCTTTTTGAGGATCTTACCAAGGACAGATAGGATGGCAATGGGTCCACAGTTTTTAGGTCTTTGGGATCTCCTTTTTTAAGAACAGGGGTAACCCTTGCGAACTTCCAGATATAAGGTACTTGGCTTTGACTAAGGGAGAGAGTGAAGATCTTAGCTAGTGGTGCAACTATAAAAGGTACAGCTAGTTTTAATAGTTTGGATTCCAGGGTGTCCAAGCCAGTAGCCATAGTCTCCGAGACTTTCTGTAGGAGGGTAAAAACTTCTTTACATGTAATTGACCTGAAATAGAAGAGGGGGACTGACCTAGCAGGAGGAATATTAGGAATTTGCAACACTGGGAGGGAGGAGCTGTAAGGTTAGAGAATTTGTGACTAAAAAAGTTTGCAATAGTCTCAGGGTTATTACAGTTTATGCCTTCAAGAATCATGTCACTAGGTGGCGAGAGCTGGTGAGAACCCAGAAAAGACTTGATATGGGACCAGAATTTCCTGGAGTCACCATAAGAGTTTATTAGCAATTCTTTGCAGTAAGAGCTTTTTGCATGCTTGATGTCTTTTTTACAGGTATTCCTCTGAGCTCTGTAGAGGTTATAGTCACTTTGCAGACCTGAGGTTTTGAACTGGTGCCAACTCTTATCCCTCCTCTTTAACTTGGTAAGAAGATCGGCCTTTAACCATCGGGTTTTCCTCAGCTTGACTCATCGTGTAACCAAGCTACAATGGTGGTCTTGTATTGCTAGAAAGTTGTTTAGTAAGATATTTAGGGCAGACTGAACATCAGTAGCCTTATACAAATTAGCCCAGTCGATGCAAGAGACATCCTGTAGAAAGCATTGGGGTGCAAGGCTTGCATAATCATGGAAAGTGATGAGATGAGGCTTAATCAGAGGTTGTACAGCTTTGTCCCAGATGCAGAAAGTAGGGGAGTGGTCAGTAATAACTTCAGCTAAGGTGCCAGAGTTGAGAATGTTTTCAGGATGATTTGTCAAAATCCAGTCCAGCAGGGTGCTGCTGTTCGAGTTTAGATGAACAGGAAATAAAAAGTTCCAACCCCAGTGCCCCTTCACCCACTCAGGTTATCGGTGTGCCTACCCTGTTTTCTTATTGGCCAAAAGCACCCAATTTAATTGTAAATCCCTGCCATTTTTTTGTTTCACTTAGCGGGAGATATTGCACCCCCAAAGCTCCCTACTTCAGTGCCAGCTGCCTGACAAAACTGCACATCAACCTCAGATGTTCTCATTTTTGGCCAGATTTTTTCCTTTTTTTGAATTTACATTATTTTCTCCTCCCATGGCCTGCCACTTTTCCACTCCGACAACCTTGTGCCCATACATTTTAAAATGTAATTGCTACCACATTGTTATCTCTTACTTAGCAACAGTTGCCTCATATATTCACTTGCTACCTGCCCTCTCAAAACTGGCTGGTGTTTATTTGTCTAGAAAAAAAACATAATCCAGAATGTATTATTGCAGCCAGGGAGAGGGTCACATCATTTCTTACAGCCACCATCATTTACAAAGACAGCACTCTCCTGACAGTGGTCTTGAACTGTGTAACAATCTCTGCTCTTGTAAAACAGTTTCCCTCATTGTCCTCTAACCCTGACATCCTCTGGCTGTGACTATGGATTTAAATTATATAAAAAAATACAGATACGCTAAGTGAACAGCTACTGCGCTGTAAGCTCTAACCTCAGCTGCAACCATGCTTATATCTCGATGCTTCAACCAACCTTTACAATGGTCTCCCGGTCCAGACCATAATACCTCAACAGAAATCTCTTCTCTGCCTTTTGAAAAAAACAGAAAGAAATACAGTAACCTTCCCATTGTGCCATTTCTCACTTCCTTACTTCCCAGTATTGAACAGATCACAATCTAAAAGTGTGTGTGTGGTGGTGGTGGTGGTGGTGGTGGGTGAGGAGGTTGGGGGGGCAATGACCAGACAGAAATATGCAGCAAATCTGTGCTAAAGCACGATCGGGAGAGTGCTATCTTTAGAAATGACTGGGGCTGTGAGCACTGACTAATACAGTAGATACAGGGACACTTAAAAAAAAGAGCAAAAATACATTTACAGTCATTTTACACAGAATTATTTCAGGTTTTATTTGTAATCCTATAAAAAATGAGATGTAGCCCATTTTCTAAGCTCAATAATACCCTCCAGGGTTGGCGGTATGGGCAATACCGTACCTTTCAGGGTCTATAAGGCCCTCTGCTTGCAGCATATAGAAACACAGTAGTTGACAGCAGATAAGGACTGCAAGGCCTATCCAGTCTGCCCATTTCTTTTTCTACCTTATAAATGTGCCATCGGCCTTTGCTCTATCAATGACCTATCTATTTATAATCATCTGTATTGCTCCCTTATGCCTGTCTCATGCCTGTTTGAAGCCATGCACTGTATTCATATCCACCATTTCCTCAGGTAGGCCATTCCATGCATCCACCACCCTTTCTGTTAAAAAGAACTTCATCACATTACCCCTTAATCGTCCTCCCTCTAATCTCATGCAGTGTCCTCTTGTTCTGCTATTTTTCTTACATTGAAACATTTTAGACTCTTTCATCTTGTTAATGCCTGTAAGGTGTTTGAATGTTTCGATCATATCACCTCTCTCCCTCCCTCCTTTGCTCTAGGGTATACATATTGAGCTCTGTTAATCTGCCCTCATACGTTTTCTGATGCAGTCCCTGCACCATTTTGGTTGCCCTTCTCAGGCCTCCCTCAATTTGGTTAATGTCCTTGTGAAGGTGTGGCCTCCAGTACCGCACACAGTACTCCAGATGGGGCCTAACCAGTGTCTGATAAAGAGGAATTATTACCTCATTCTTCCTACTTGTGATACCCCTACTTATACATCCTATCATCCCCCTAGCCTTACCTACTGCTTTCGTGGTCTGCTTGGATGATTTCAGGTCATCGGTGATGATGATGCCCAAGTCTCTTCCTTCCCTTGTGACTGCTAGTAACTCCCCTCCTAGCCTATAGGTGGCTTCAGGATTTCTCTTCCCTATGTGCATGATCTTGCACTTCTTTGCATTAAACCCCAGTTGCCACTCATCTGACCATTTTGCTAGTTTATCCAGATCTCTTCTCATTCTGCCCACCCCATCTGGATCATCTACTCTGTTGCAGATCTTGGTGTCATCTGCAAACAGACAAACCTCACCCTCCAGTCCATCTGCAATGTCACTGATGAAGATATTGAAGTGGACTGGCCCCAGGACTGATCCCTGAGGTACCCCACTTGTGACTTGCATCTCTTCTGACTGTATACCATTTACCACCACTCACTGTTTCCTGCCCATCAACCAGTTTGCCTCCCAGTTGTCCAACTTCTGACCCACCCCGAGCCTACCCAGCTTATTAATCAATCTTTCATGTAGAACAGTATCGAAAGCTTTGCTGAAGTCAAGGTAGGTGACATTAACTGCTCCCTCTTGGTCCACCACTCTGGTTACCCAGTCAAAGAAATCTATGAGATTAGTTTGACAGGACATTCCTTTTGTAAACCCATGCTGTCTTGGATCCTGTGTTCCTATGGATTCCAGGTGTTGCACTATCCTTTTCTTAAGAACTGCCTCCATAATCTTGCCCACTACTGAGGTAAGACTGACTGGTCTGTAGTTCCCTGTCTCCTCCCTCCTACCACTCTTGTGGAGCAGGATCACATTAGCCCTTGTCCAGTCTTCTGAGACCTCTTCTGTGCTTAGAGACTCACTAAACAGTTCTGATAATGGCTCTGCTAGTTCCACCCTTAGCTCCTTTAGTACCCTGGGATGTATGCCATCAGGTCCCATTGCCTTGTCTACCCTGAGCTTATCAAGCTCTTGTAGGACCCTTTCTTTTGTGAAGGGACTAGTGCTCACCTCCCTCCCCCCTGTGTCCATTGTGCTGAGCTGTGGGCCCTGCCCTGCCTTCTTTTCAGTAAATACTGAGCAGAAGTCTCTATTTGGGCTTCATTATGCCCTTGGGCAGTTCAGTATTACCCAATACTGCCACCCTGTCAGTATTATTGCTTGCTTTATCTACAGTAGCAGGCCTCAATACCTAATTTATTAATTAGGTCATTGAAGGTACTTAGGCTGACTAGTGAGGTAAGTTTTAAAGAGATTTGCAAAGAATTCCATGGTCTGGGAATAACACAGATGTCTGCAGATTTTGCGATCTGCATAACATATCTCGAGATGTCCTGGAGAATGCAATTATTTTTTCTTAGGGAATAGCAGCTGTGGGATGTGTGGTAGAGTTCTGTAATATAGCCTGAGAGTTAATTTAATAGCACCTAGCATGCCCATTTGTAAACATTTAATAATCTTCTAGTAGTTAATGTAGATGAGCCAACTGTAGCATACGATCCTCAATGATGAGTCCTGGGCACTGACTCTGTGAGGAACCTGAGTACCTTATTATACAGCACATATAACCTGAGCAAGCAAGGAGCAGAACAGCAGCTAAAAATTAGGTCTGCATTGTCCACAATAGATAGGAAAGTAACCTTGATGAGACATTTCTCGACATCAGGCGGAAAGCAATGTTACTGAAGTACGAACATATGAAAATTCCAGCAGAAACAGGCCCTAAAGGTCTATCGAGTCTGCTCAAGTGTGCAGTTCACAGGTTAACTGCAGCTGCCTCCCACACATATCCAATCCCCTCAATTTATAACCCACCACCACCACCATCACCCACCTCCCAAGCCTCCACTCAGTTTTCACTTTTACCCTGTTCCATCCCCTTTTGAAACTGCACATCGTCTTCAGTGAGATTATCTCCTCTGGCAATTCATTTCATTTCACCTTGCTACCACCATTTCCATGAAATAGTGTCTCCTCATTTCCAATTTGAATCTTAGCCTTTTCAATTTCAGACTATAACCCCTCATGATCCCCCCATTTAAGCTGAAGATGCCCTCTGTACTAACCCTACTGATACCTTTCAAGTATTTGAAGGTCTCAGTACTATCCCCCTCTCCCTTCTATCTTCCAAGGAATACATGTTAAGATCCCTCAGTCTTTCCTCATACAGTTTTTTTCCCAGACCCAGGATCACCTTGCTCACCCTTTGCTGCATCCAGTCCAATAGTTTGATATCCCTTTTTAAATATGGGCACCAGACCTGCACACAGTACTCCAAGTGCTGTCTCACAAGTGACCTGTACAATGGCATGATGACTTCCTTCCTCCTTGAGATGATTCCTCTGGTAATGCACCCCAGCATTTTGTTTGCTTTGGCTGCTGCTTTATGGCACTGAGCTGAGTAGAAGCCAAGCCCAGTCCACATTTTTTTGCATAATGCCTTGATGTGGGCAGTGAAGGATAATTTTTGTCGAGCCATACACCAATGTATTTATCTACTATCTTGATGGTGTCACCTAATAGTGTAGTGATGGCTGGAGCTAAGGCACATTGTGGGGTAGTATTATATGAGGTGAAGAATATTACCTTTGTCTTGTAGGCATTTAGTAATGACTTAGAGTGTCAAAGATTGAGTTGAAGTTTATTACAAAAAATTTGAAGGTCAGAGCAAACAGTACTGATGTTAGACCTTGAGATGTACAGGGCAGTATCATCTGCATAAAAATGTAAACTGGCATGACTGATGTTCATACCCAAGTCACTGCTATATAATATGAAAAGCATCTGGCCAAGGTGGGACCCTTGGGGACATCTCTAAGGAGTGGTCTACAGGGAGAATAGAGACATTCTGCTTTGACCTGTCAAAATCACCCAGTTGAGAAGTTGGAAAAGCATTGCAGAGGAGCAGAACCAGTTCCTATGTTATACAGTTTTTGGAGCATGATGTTGTAGTCAACAATGTCAAAAAGCCTTACTCAGATTGAAGAAAATAGCTCCTGTAATTTGTTTATGGTCAATGGCCCCTATCCTGTCATTAGTGACTTTGGCCAAGGCAGAGACAGTTCTGTGCTTAGGTCTAAAACCAGATTGAAGAGGTGTTATATTTCACTTCTCCAAGAATACTGTTAATTTGGCGTTAACGAGTTTTTCCAGGGGTTTAGCCAAAATGGAGAGAACAGATAGGCCTATAGTTGTTGAGAATACAAGAATCTCTGGATTTGAAGAGGGGTATGATGTGCATTGTTTTGCAGAGGAGGGTGGAGTCATTACTGGAGAGGGATAAATTAAAGAGATGGTTAAGGTAAGCTAGCAGAAGCCAATTTTATGGAAAATAGAGTCCAGTTGATCAGTGCCTGTGCTTTTTTTGGTGTCTAACCCTAATAGGAGTTTATCCACTTGTTTAAAAGTGATGGATTTTAAGGTAAATTAGCTAGCCAAGGGGCTATGCAATTTTCCAGGATCGGACTTACTGAATGCCAGGCCAGCTGACAAAGATGGGAATCTCTTTCTTCCAAAATAATGTATTTATCCAATATGAGTTTACCATTCACTAGGATTCCCTGTAGGAAGGAGGGTTCTAGATTTGGAGCCTCCAACTGATTTTTCAGTTCTCTAGAATTAGGCAGCATCTTTTTTGTTGTTGCCTAGGGAATTTAAGTACTAGTTGGCCTTTGTTACCCTCATGAATTTGGTACAAGAATTTCTCATTCGCTTGAAAATGGCCCAGTCTGTGACTGATTATATATTCTTGGCAGTTGCCCAGAGCATATCCCTTTTCCTTAGTCTTCTTTTAGTTCCCTGCTGAACCATGGGTAAAGTACCTTTTTTTCTTGTCATTTGACCATAGATACATGCTTATTGATTATTATTTCTATTTCTCAAAAATACATTTTGTGATTTAATATAGATAAATTTATTCCATTGTTCATGAAAGTGATACTCACCCAAACTCTCAATTCACCACTTTGATAGGGATTGACACCTTTTACATCATTTCATTGTCTTTTAGAACCCACTATCCCTCTAAACAGATCATATACCACCATACGCATTGATGGTCTTATTTCATTTCTGGATCCTGGAAAACACCTCAGGTGAAATATCAGCAAGACATATCCTTTTAAAGAAGGACCTCTTTTATATCCCTGATATTGCCCACACAGTTGTTGTTGTTTTTTTTTTTTCAGACCTATTCCTCCAAGCCCGTATCTTCCAATGTTTCATTATGTTGATTAAATTTCATTCTGTGTTTCCTATACAGTATGTCAATTTTAGTCTTTTCCCTTCTGTGTCATTACACGTGACCCCTCTCTGTTTGCCTGTTCCACATGCTTTTCTATTATGGACCCTATCATGTTGTTTGCTTTCAAGTAAATACTGTTTTTTTTGTATTCTGGATGAGTTATTCTGTCCATTCCTGCTAGTTTTTTTTCCACTTTATTTGTTTATTGTCTTTGCTGTAGTCTGTTGTCTTTTTTTCTGATGTTTATATTTCTCTTGATCTCTTACAATTTTTTCCTATTTCTAAGAGTTCTTCTTTGACAATTCTTTACTTCTTTCTCTACTTACACTTGTATTACTTGTTTTAGCATTCAGTTTTACTTGTTCTTGCTTTATGGATATTACTGACTCAGTAACTGATGTAGTTAACACCTTTAATCATTCATTACTCTTCCGTAATTCTCTTTTCCTTTCAAACAAAACTACTAGATTAAAATTATGTGGTAAGCAAATTAAACTGATGCAGGAATGTCTAGTTTTTGTTTTTGTTGTGTTTTACACGGTGCTTGAGAATTAACCATTGACTGTGATTTAAGGTCCTGTTGTGTAGATTGCCATAACTGAGTTAAATGTGGTATATCTTTTGGACATTCTATCTGGGTGGCAAGAGTCATTTTATTCATATATGAAGCAATGAAGGCTTCAAAATCAGTCAAAATGACTGATGGTTTAATGTAAGTTCTGGTGATGCTGCCTAAATACCTAGATCTAGTACCTCATTAAGATCTTCCTCTTTATGATCATTATCTGGTTTTACTCCTTCTCCATGCTGGATTATTTGATCATTTATTTTTTGTATCTTCATATTCTTTCCTAAATTATCTGTGTCTGGTCCTCAGTTTATTTTCTCTAGTGATTTCATTGTAGCTACTTCAAATGTTATTTAGGCTTCTAACTGCCTTTATTTGATTCAATAATGGATTATAATCTGGGTTACTTTTTTCCCTTGTAATCAGAGAAGAAGAAGAATATTGGGGTAATATAGGGTCTTGAATACAAACTGTCTTCTCCTCTACTAAATCAACCTGGGAGCATGGTGTTAAAAATAGTTTGCAATATTTTTGGTGCTACTTCACTTGACTCTGCCTTTTTTCTCTTAAGGCAATTTTTTAATTTCATCAGATCAAGACTAACCATTTTTCATTTGGCACCCATTATTTGGTAGGATACTTTGCTTGGTATAACTCAGTATGATTACAATCTATTAAAATTAAAATGCAGTTATTTAGCAATGCTACAATAAAATACAAGTAACTGAACCAAAAACATCTTCTGCAATCTTAAATAATCATAAATATCTATGTTAAATAGAAATCAAATAAACATTTAGTGAATCTCTCACTTAGGGTCACTCTCACTTCTAGTCTCAGTGGGCATACCGGGTCAACAAAATTCAATAAATAAATAAATAAGAAATAGAACCAGCATCTCAGGATATTTTGTCCAGTTAGCACAACATTATCCTTCTTTGATGCAATCATCCATCTCTTTTTAGTTCTTTGGTTCCAGTGCTATCCAGATGAATTCACATGACAAACCTTTATGTGGTAAAAGAAATAACTACGCATATTTCATGCCAATACATGTTTGCTTTATGAAAATGTGTTAAACATTACAGCTAATATTTCAATAAGACACACTATTACTTAATCAACTTAATCAGGATAATCAATTAAGCAAAATACATCTGTGATCATTTTTACAGCCTCAGCCAATTACTAAAAATTATAGCCACCCTTCAGCTTAATATAGCCTATACGCAAAAAGCTGTATCAAAACAGGCTGCAGGCCAGCCAATCAGTGCAGTGGTAGAGCTACCTTTCCTGACAGCAGTGACCCAGGTTTAGAAACAATTCTGGTTTGTTGGGGGCCGGCTTGGGGTAGGAGGACTAAGCATCCCACAGGATGCTCTCCTCCTTTGGGGGAGAGGGATACAGGGCAGATCATGTGCCCATACCAGTACTTCCACCAGTGGAAGCATGGGTGGCAGTCTCAGGCTCACCGAGTCAGGAGGGGAGAATGCCATTGAATGCTTGGCAAAAAGCATGTGACAGCACATTGCCAGCCTGGATATATGTCCTTTTGCACCAGTTGGGGGCTAAGGGGGAAACTGCAAAATCTAATTGGTATCGAGCAGTGTGGTGCCAGGACCCCAATATGATAGGACCCAGCAAAGAGTGCTAACTGCATACATGGAGCACAATTCTCAAAAGGGTCTTGGATCAGTGCAAGCTGAGGCAAACAGCAGTTTTTGTGCCAAAACCTGGTGTGCCAGGGACTCTGCACCAGATTCCGCTACAAGAAGGGTCCTGGCGACTAAGTCCCCGCACTTGTGGCAACCTCTCCCATGGAACAAACCCCTGGTGCATGGGAGAAGTTTGCCGCAAACTCCTGCAGCAAAGGCAAGCATCCTTGCTCCCTTCTCTGCTAGTCTAGTTGCCCTCCCTCCCCAATCCCCGATGGCTCCATTAATTCTAAAAACAAAATGCACCCTTCGCTGGTGGTCGAGTGGCCCTCCCTCCCCAATTTCTAATGGCTCCATTCACTTTAATAAATTATTGCTCCCTTTCCTGGTGGTCAAGTGGCTCTCCCTCCCTCTCCAATCCCTGATGGCTCAGTTAATTTTAATACAATATTGTTCCCTTCCCTAGTGGTCAAGTGGCCCCCATGTCCTGATCACCAATGTTGCCAGTGTTGGAATACAGTATCTATTAGCCCAACCCTGGTGGTCTAGCTGCCTTCCCACCCCAATCCCTCATGTTGCCAATGATTGCAAATAGACATATATTCTTCCCTGGTAGTCTAATGGACTCCCATCTCTCCACCCTGGTGGCAAGTGCCCCCCACTCCTCCCATCCTAACCCCTCTCATAAGAGGAAAGTGTACTAGACAGAGGCTGAAATGATGTAAAGATGAGCAGCTAAACAGAAAAGCCAAGCAAATTTTGAAATGGAAGCAGATAGGTTAGTTACTCTGTGACATCATGGCTCATAATCAAGAAGTAGCACTAAATCTGTATGTTATTTGGAATTACCACAGAAAAAACATTATGAATAGCTTGAAAAGTGTTCAGTTATGCACAAATGTTTACAACTCAGCCTAAAATCATCAAATAAAAACACAAGGTCAAGTGCATTATTTTCTGCAAGCAGAAAAATACAATATCATCATTTAGAGATAGCTCAAGAGTATCCCACTGTATTCATAGAATTAATTTTCCCAAACAAAGGAAAACATTTCCTTTTAGTTGTTGGGGATAGCAAGACTTCCAAAGTCTCCTTCTTTTTGTAATGCACTAGTATGATATGCAAAACTGGCCTTATGCTCCTAGTAAGCACATTAATGTTTCTAGATTGCTCTGTACAATTCGAGGGAACAGCTGTCAGCCAATGCTCCATGTATCACCTCTTCTTCTTAAAAGGCACTTTGATTCTCCTTTTGCCTCTCCTCTTCTCTCCTCTACCATTGTACAAGCTCTCAGCACCCCACCTGCTAAAAGTAACAAATCTTCCAAGCAACAGCAAAAGAAGCAACAATGGGATACAATGATAGGAGACAATTTGTTATTCAGGCAACCAATATCATATCTGCTATAAATAAGGACCTGTCTCAGCATCACAACCCAGTCACAACTCTGTCACATCTTCACCATATTCAACTGTTCCTTCACCACACAGCTGGGTTAGGGTATACAGTATATGGCTCTACATTGGCTCTTCACAGGAGAGCTTGGGAAACCTTGGACCCCTAAAAGGTAAATGAAAGGACTCCAAAGGCAGAACAAAAACCGCTGGACTACTTTCACGCAGACTTAAAAGACACCCTAAGGCAAAAAAGTATGCCAGATATCAGTTACAGTCAAGCATTCAATATGAAGCATCACAGCTACTCCTTAGCCAGAAAGCATGTCTCAGCCATCTTCCTCTAGTTCTAGTAGTTACCAATAGTGATGTTTAATAAAGATCTGATGAAATCATCAGAAGGGACTGGTCTTACCCAAAAAGTGGGCCTTCCTGTTAAGGGTCCTGTCTACTTTTCTTATTTTTTAATTTGTCCTTTAATATTAAAAAAGAAAGCGGATTTGCTTTATATAATAATGCTTTCCACTTTTCTGTCTGTAAAACCTATCATGCATTCATTTTAAGCATGTTATAATTGGAATAAGCTGGACATCTGAATGTGACTGATGGGTTACCTTATCATCTGTCGGTATAAAAGCTGCTGCTAGGTCAGTTTGAAGTCATCTACCTCAACTTCTCAGCATTAAAATACAAAGTACTGGCCTTCATAATTCAGAGCAAATGACCAGTATATGTAGCACTTTCTTATTTTAAAGAAAAGAATAATAAGTAAGAATAATAATAGTGTACCCCATATGTTAGTTTTAAGGAATATTTCTATCAAGTTAGTTCAATGTTTTAATAGTTTGTGTATCCAAAAATATCTCTAATATTGAGCCCTATGCAAGAAGATGTGGAGTGGGTATGTGCCATGTAACCCTGGAGCATAGCCCACTCTGCACCCGCCTGGGCCCACTGCACCCCCTGAGCAGCATACATGACTGGCCGGATGCCCCCCTCCATGCCGGATCCCCTGCAGCATGCAGATTTACATGTGGGGGAAGACCAGGGGAGGTGCACGGGGTATGCCAGCACTCCTCGGGATGCACAAATGAGTGGAGTGCCGGGCCCAGGTGTCGGCACCTCCACCAGGTTGGGGGAGCCGTAAAGGCGGGAGGCCAGTTATGTGGCACCCGTGAGTGACAGCCATGGGCAGTGGGTGTGAGACATGGTCCTATGCACCCCCACTGAGGATGCCTCAACATGTGGGGCACACTGGGGGGCCTGTGGGGGGCCATACAGGCACCTGGCACCCACACTGCATGTAGCACTCTATGATCCGGCACCCCACGTGCTGCACACAGGCTCAGGTTGATCCACTGTGGGTTCTGGGTTGGGCAACTGATTGGCTGCTGCCCAGATCTGCTGCTCCACGTCCAACTGGCCCCACAGGTCTGTGTGCTGGTGGGCGGGGCCATATATAGGTGTCATGCGGTGGCCACTGTTAGTGAATGTGGCCACCTGCAGATGTCCCATGGGTGTGGACCTGTAAAGGTGGGGTACATGCCTTAGGTGCATATTTCCCACCCATCTTTGTGCATAAGGGACATAATGAGGAACATCATTAAACCTTTGCAAAGCAAGGGTGTGTTTAGTGTAAAAACCATAGTACTATGCAAAATTCATAGCAATTGAAAGTTATGCTTGAAGTGAGTTCACCTAAAGATAATGAGCTAGAAGGAGCCTTACTAAATGCTGTGTGGATCATGCAAGGCAGGGGCCAGTGGGTGGAGAGGCAGACCAGTTCTAATGGAGGGCCCTAAGGTGGGACTAGCACATGCCAGTTGAGAGACAAAGAATATAGGGATTACAGTGGCCCAGGGAATGGATTGTAGCCCTGGAGGTACAGATGTGGGTTACCTGACAACAGGGACATGCTGCTATTGGCAGATTCAGCAGGGGTCATGATATGCAGACACCTGTTTGCAGCAGCACCTGACAGATTCCTGGAGAGATGGGCAGCAAGATGCATGGTACAAAGAGAGTGTCCTTGCTAAAGTAGTTAGTTCACGGTGTCATAGACTGGTGAGGGGTTACTGGCTCCCAAGGTCACACTGCAGAGGCAGGAAGAGAGAGACTTCATCTAGCACTGCTTATTTCACAATTTTGACATACTGACAGTTCTATAAAGTACATTATTATAAATAGTCCTCCAGTAAAAGTACACACTTTGGGTGCCTTGTGCCATATTCCTGTGTGTCAGCACCTTCTTTTGAGCCCCCTTTCTCATATGGTGTTCACAGTGGAATGACTGGACGTTGCTGATACAAGCAACCAGGAGAAGTCCAGAATAATTGCATATACCTGGATTGTGGCTTTCATGTTAGAGGCTGCAGAGTCCACTAAAGGGCAAAAAGATGAACCTGAGGAGATGCTAACAAGCACTTCCTATTGGCCACAATGCTGATGATTAGGGGGCTGACAGAGAGCTGTGATGAGATGTATGAAAAATTATTGGAGGATCTGGCAGCTGGAGCAGACAGTCTGGATGATATTGGAGGAGGCCCAAGAGAGAGAACCCATGGTTCTGCCAACAGAGGAATTGAAAGCCCCACTACTCATGAGATCAGTGATAGTGTCCAGGTGGGAGATGTGGCAGACAAGGACACTGCTCACAAGAGCACAAAAGTGGTCAAGAATGAATGGGTTATCCAAGAAGAGACCACATTGGTGGAATTTTGTGTTGCTTCAGCATGATGACTTCAGGGGACAGCACAGCAGCAGCTCCAGAAAAAACAACAACATTGTAATGGACAACTGGACATTCCTGTGAGTACTACTTGCAGCCCTAATAGTACTGAGTCAGTGGCCAACCAAATGGCAGAAGAGACTAAGGTTATCAAAGGTATTACACTTGGGACTGGGTTCTGTGGATCATATCACCAATAGCAATGCAATTTATTGTACATCTTTGTGTGTATTTCCTCTGGAAAAGGTTAGAATGTAGACTAAATGTAGAAAGGGTAGATGCCTTAGTTTCATGAGGGTAATCACCCTAAGATATGAGTTAGCAATAAAGACAAACAAGGATACAGGGAGAAAAACAAAGCACACAACTGACAGATAGAGGAGCAGTTGGTGATCAGGACAGCACTTCAATAACAGATGATGGCAGCAGCTCATGGTGATACAGAGGAGGTACAAGTGAGAAAGTGAGTAATGGTAACTCCCCTACTCTCCCATTGCTACTAGCCAGGTATTTATAGAGGTTATGCTTAGTGCAGTGATGGTAGGGGAGCCACTGGGGTCTTGCAACCGTAACTCTATTTGGTTTAGGCTAACCTTCTGGCCCAGAATGCCCCTTGACTTCAGAAAAGCAGAATTCAATCAGATGAGGGAGCTGGTTCAAAACTAACTGACCTGGGCAGGGTGGACAGCATCAGAGGTGTAGAGCAAAGATGGGGCAATTAGGGAGCCAATTCTTGAGGCACCAAAGCCATGCATGAGAACTGTCAACAAGCAAAGCAGGTACAAGAGACCAGTATGTTCTTGGAAAGGGTAGGAGAAGCACTGAGGGCCAAGAAAAAGACATTCACCAGATACAAAGAAAAGCAGAGGAAAAAGGAATGGGGAGAGTACCAAATAAGAACTTGGGAAGAACAGGGGACAGTTAGGGCGGCAAAGGCAGAAACAGAACTGCATATTGTAAAGGTGGGGAAAAATAATTCTCAAGATATATTATGGAAAAAAGGATGCAGGAATGGGGTATTGTTAGGCTACAGGAAGAGAGTACTAGAGGAAGATAAAAAAACAGCTACCCTTGATGATTACTTCTGCTGTGTCTTCACAAGGAAAGACAGTGGGTCCCTGCCTGAGCATGGCACTGGCATCAAGGCAGCTGTTATGAGCATTCCTGAAATGAGGCAGCCAGTGTTTACCAGAGAAAGGGTCCAGAAGGGGCTTGAAGCCCTAAAGGAAGATAAAGCCCAAGAGCCATATAGGATGCACCCAAGGGTGCTCAGTAAATTGGGTTTGGAACAGGCTGAACCCCTAGTAGGGCTATTTAATAGCTCAATTCAGATGAGGGTAGTTCTTAAAGACTGGATGGTAGAAGACATAGTCCCTCTACACAAAGGGGGAGGGGGTCAAGGAGCAAGTCAGGAATTATAGACCTGTCAGCCTTACCTCTGTACTGGGTAAACTAATGAAGTCACTGAAGAAAGAGGTCCGTGTACACTACCTGTAGAACAGTGATCTACAGGACATTAAATAGCATGGGTTAGTGGCAAGGAGGTCTTGTCATACCAATATGATAACTTTCTTAGTCAAGATAAAAAAAGGTAGTACATAAGAACCACCTTGTGTATTTAACTCTATTTTTATACTGTTTATTGAGTAAATAGTATATGTTACAAGTGTGATACAATGTCATCAGTACACTACATCTTGGGTAAAATCTAGAGTATTATATTCTTGTATTTTTGTCCTTATAGTTTCACAGTTGTTTTTCCTTTAACCCCTTTACCCAGTAGTCAAGAGGAGGTAAGGTAAAAATGTATAATCAACACAGATATAATTAAATTAAAGGAACAGGTAACTAACCATGCAGGTAGGTCTCATACTTCTTTTGTTCTTAATAACGAGTAAAAAATATCATTTTCCACCTCATTTCATAAGTTTTATGTAAGTACATTTCCTTATGCCTCTATTGTCCGGTCTCTTTTCAAGACCCTGTCTGTCTTCTATTATTTTAAACCAGCCCTTCCCCTGTGTTTCAATAAAGGAGTATGACAAAGTAGCCATAGTAACTATGCTTCTGCCTCAGGTTATCTGATACTCATAAATAATCCACCTGGTCCATCTGTTCTGAAATTTCTACATTTGGTGTGTCAAATCTAATGTTAATTTCTCCAAACTTTCAATATTGTTGACCCCTTCCACTCATTCTAATATTGTTGGTAGTTCTTTTTTCATCCATCCCTTTATTAATGATTTTAAGGCTACGGCTGTCAGTATAGCCCATAAATATTTCTCACCTTTGCCTTTCATTCCCAGAGGGCTTCATCCTAAAACTAAGTGTTCTGGGCCCAGCCTGGTTTGGATCATAAAGAGCTGATTCAGGTGTCATTCTACTTCTCCTCAGAAAGCAGTTATCTCTGGACATTGCCAGAAGATAAGTACTTGTGTTGCATGAATCTCTCCACAACCCCTCCAACAGTCTGCTGAACCCCCTGAGTGATGGTGTGCCACCTGGACTGGTACCAGAAAAAAACAGACTTGGATTCTCCACCGGAATTCCCTCCAAGTAGGGGATGAGGCTATCTTCCATGTATTTCTCTATACCAGTGTCCACTGTTTGTCAGACAGTATAATATGAAGGTCTCTCTCCCAGTTTTCCTTGATAGATAATGAAGATAAATTCAGGTCTGCTATGTAGTTGCTATAAAGAAGGGAGATAGCCCCCTTCCCTATCAGGGATGTCCATATTCTCTGAAAGGGGATCCTATCTGCATTTTACACCCCCTCCGGTCCAGCTTTTCTCATCTGGGTTTTCACATAGTTCGTCAGCTGGCAGTACCTTAATAAGTCTCCTGTACTCCACCCAAAGCTTTGTTGCATTGCTTCAAAAGATAGCAATATGGATCCCATGAATAGTTGGGCTGCATAATCTAAGCCCTGCCCAGCTTGATGTGCAAACCAAGCATCCTGTCCAGCTGGGGTGAACTGAGCAACATAAATCCACCATCTATATTTCCATAGCTGTGTTTTGGTAAGACGTCTCTATGTCCCTCATCTCTATCCCTCCAAAACTGCCCTCATTCCCAAAGATATGTTGTGATCATTTCCTTCCCCCTCTCCATGAAGAGAACTGCCCGCAATGGCAGTTCAGAGTGTTCTGCTACATCTATCTGCTTCCACAATAAGTCATATTGTGGATTCCTCCATAAAAGTGCCACTCGCATCTGAGCTGTCACCCAGTAACCATGTAAGTTTGGAAGGGCCAGCCCCCCTTGTTGTTTAGGGAGATAGAGAAGAATTCTCTTTATCCTTGGTCTACCCCAACCCCAAAGAAAAGCCTGGAACATCATCTGCCATTTTTCTACTTTTTTTTTTGTAGCCTCATTAGGTACACACTGAAAAAAGTAAAGGAGCCAAGGCAAGGCATTCATCTTCAGGGCTTGTACTTTGGCATGTCTAGGTAGTGGCAGAAGAGACCACCTCTGAAAGTCTGCCTTCAGCTGAGCTATCAAAGGGGGATAATTTAGATTATAACACTGAGAACTGGTTGTGCATTGTTTCATACCTAAATATTTCATGAACCTCATGCAGCAATTCATGAGAAAGAGTCCACATAGTAAAGGGGGGGGCATCAAAAGGGAAACTTAGGACTTCTGTTTTGGTTCTGTTCAGGGTATGTCCAGATACCACAGAGAATATATCTAGCTGATCGAACACTGCTACCGATGATGTCTCATGGCTGGACAGATAAAGCAGTATGACATCTGCATACAATGCAAGTTTATGCTCCCCACCCCCTAGGTCTATGTCCCTTACTTCTACATTCTGACATATGCTCTGAGCTAATGGCTCAATGTAGAGGGTGAAGAGGAGCAGTGAGAGGGGGCACCCCTGCCTTGTTGCCCTTTCCAGACTAAGACAAGTGGACATGTGGCCATTCGCTCTTATGTAAATGCTGGAGTCTCCTTAGAGGTAGAGCACTCCATCCAGGAATTCCTGTGGGAGCCCAAACCAGGAGAAGACCCTTCTTAGAAAAGACCAAGACACTTTGTCAAATGCCTTTTTTTCATCCAAACTTAGTAGTAGGGAGGAAGTTCCCAACCTGGTGATATGGTCAATTATATGGACTGTTCTTCTTATGTTGTCTTGGGCCTGATGCCCCGGGACAAACCCTGTTTTGTCCATTGGAATTAAATTTCAGAGAACCTATTGAAGGCGACATGTCCAAATGGCCATTAGGATTTTATAATCATTGTTAAGGAGAGATATAGGGCAGTAGGTGGCACATCTCATAGGGTCCTTTCCCAGCTTGGGCAAAACAGATATGATCACTCTTAGCCACGAAGGCGGTGTCTGGCCTTCATCACCTGTTACTCCTGTGAAAACCTTCAATAGCAATGGTTGAACCATGTCTCTGAAAGTCTTACAGAATTCTGAGGGTAACCCATCAGTACCAGGGCATTTCCCCATTATAAGATCCCCCACTACCCCTTTTAGTTCTTCCCATGTAACCGGGGACAGTAGGTTTTCCCCCTGTTCCCTAGAGAGCCATGGTAAGTTGAGTGCATTTAGAAAATCTGATAACATCCCTTCATCCAGGTCTGGGTCTGGTTTATATGGAGTTTCATAGAACTCCCTAAAGGCTTCTGCAATGTTTGGTACCTGGTTCTCAATTTGGGCAGTTTTTAGATGTTTGTTATCATGGCTTTAGCTCTCTGACCCTTCAACCAACAGGCCAGAAGATGTAGAGAGAGGTGGACTCCATAATACTTCTGCCTCAGGAATAGGAGTTTTTGCTCCACCTGGTAATCTAGTAGAGAGCTTAAGTCTTTCTTGAGTGCCTTTAGCTCCTTAGTTCTCTCTCTGTCTATTTTGATCTTTTGCAGGGCCTCTAAGTTTTTTTTTTCAGTTCAGACTTTATTGATACATTTTTCACAATAAAGGCAGTTACCATGAGAATGAAACAAGAGTACAGCCGCTTATTAAGATATAACTCCCGACCCTCCCTCCCTCCCCATACAGCAGTAACAAATCCATATATCCCATAAAAATAAAATCATTACATAGAAACTTACAGGGCAATTTGACCTGAGATGTAACTAAGTCTGAACATCTAGAATTAGAGAGTGAAGGGGATCCCATATTTTTGTATAAACTACCAATCTGTTGTGAAGACTGGCAATCGCTTTTTCTGTATGTAGATTGGCAAGAATTTCATTCACCCATTCTTGAAAAGTTGGGGTGGATTTGTCTTTCTAGTGATGTACAATAAACTTCTTGACAGATAAGGCTATCATTGATATATGAAATCTTCTGACTTAACTTTAAGTTTGTTGTAAACTGTTGGAAAGGTTAATTAAAAATAGTATTTGACAATGACATCCTAAGATTGGGATTGCAGGATGCTACTCAGCATGGATGTAGATGTGGCCTCTCTTGTAATACTAACTTATTGGCTTTTTATAATTACATTAGCCATAAATTAGATAGCGGTAGACCGATGGATGTGATCCTTCTGGACCTGGGGAAGGCATTTGACACAGTTCCTCATGATCAGTTGGTAAACAAATTATTCAAATTTGGATTAAACACATATACTGTTAGATGGATTGGCAACTGGCTGGCAAACTGTACCCAGAGGGTTCGTATCAATACTATTTTATCGGATGAGGGGTGTGTTACTAGTGGTGTCCCCCAGGGTTCTGTATTGGGCCCCTTGTTATTCACCCTTTATATTAGTGACATGAGCATGGCTGTTAAATCCCTTATAACCAAATTTGCTGATGACAGTAAATTGGGGGGTGAGGTCACAACTTTTAGTGATCATATGGAACTAACAAATAGTTTAAATCTAATAGAGGAATGGGGAAAATGTAATGCTATGAAATTTAATGAAGACAAATGCGCTGTAATTCATCTTGGGAAAAATAACCCAAAATATTCATATTACCTAAATTTAAAAAAAATAAAACATAGTAATAGTGAAAAAGATTTGGGTGTTTGGATAAACTCCAGAATATCATCTAATACGCACATCTCTAAATTAATAGGTAAATGTAATAGCATAATGTATGCTATAAATAAAGCTTTCATATCAAGGAATAGTGAGTGTATACTCAAATTGTATAAGATCTATGTACTCCCCAATCTTGCCTATGGTTCCCCCTTATGGAGTCCTTATCTAAAGAAAGACATACTTAGAGTGGAAAAAATTCAAAAATGTTTAACAAAATCAACAAAAGGTTTGAAGAACGTGGAATATGCAGATAGACTTTCTAAACTCAATCTGTATCCCTTGGAATTAAGACATATAAGGGGGGGATCTGTTATTGTTATATCATATCCTGGAGAATAATACTTTGATGTCCCAATGTAGCATAACTTGGAATCCCAAAAATCTAAACTCAAGATCCCATGAAAACAAATTTTTATAAATAGAGCAAGATCAAACAGACATCTAAATTTGTATAACATACAAGCTCCTTTAATTTGGAATAATTTACCAAGGAATGTAGTAGAGAAAACAACTTTTAGTACATTCAAAATGGAATTAGATACATTTTTGCTTATTAATATTAAAAAATATATTTATAAATAAGCCCACTATGAGTGGGAGACAATTAAATGGGCCTTGGTCTACTTTGTCTAAAATTACCAAGTTACCAACTCTAATAGAAGACAAGACCCCTAGGAGACAAATATCAGGCATGAAATACTCCTGAAGGCCCAGTAAAGGATCCAGGGAAGCCTTGATAGAATCCCATAGAAAAGACATTTTGGGACAGGACCAAAACAAGTGAAGAAGTGTTCCTTCCTCCCGAGAACACTTAGCACATAAGTTGGAGTCCAAGAGACCCATTTCTTTAACTTAACCAGAGTATAATACATATTATGTAAAATGTGATATTGCATGAGATGCAATCTGTCTTGAGAAACATATTTATGACAGGATCTCTACAGGGATTGCCAATCAGGATGATACTGAGGAAGAATGGAGTTCCAGAACCTTGTGGGTCCAAAGGAGACCCATATCTTTCAGGTATCAGGGCCGTAACAGTCTGGGAAGGAGGGGTATTGCCAAGGACTATTGTAAGTAAATGCTTTAACTGTATAACTTTAAAGTGTAAGAGAGCCAGGATATTAAATTTCCTAATAATATCTCCTACTGACAACCATTGCCCCTCTTCATCCACAAAGGAGAGCACCTTCCCATCCCCCAGTTGGGACAACCATTTACAGGGAATCTGTTTCTTGTTAATAGTGAAAGATGGGGAATTCCAAATGGGCTGGGCCAAGTCTAAATGAGGGGTATATTGCAAAAAGGAACATAATTGTGCATATACCTTTAATGAAGTAGTTATTATAAGACACTTCTTAGCCGTACGCACCTGAGACATTTTAAGATAAAATAAGGTTAGGGGATCCAGATTCATAGACCTAATTAAATCCAATTCAATCCTAAGCCATACTGGTTGCTCTTTTTCAGGGCCAGGACATACCCATTTCAAACATTTTGCTAAATGGCTGGCCCAATAATATATAGCCAAATGGGGAATCCGCAAGCCCCCCTCAGATTTTGGAGCTGCCAATTTATAATAGGCTAATCTAGAATACTTATCGGCCCAGATAAACCTAGAGAAAATGCCATGCAATTTCTTAAACCAGAGTAACTGAATAAAAGCATTGAGAAGAGATAAAGCGTAAAAAATTCTAGGGAAAATATTCATCTTAACTATGCTGATCTGGCCCCATAAAGAAATGGGTAGTTTGGACCACCTATCAAGGTCTTGAGTTATAAGCTGAGAAAGGGATTCGAGATTTTCCTTAAACCATGTTAAGGGGTTACGGGTTAGTTTGATGCCTAAATACTTGAATGACCTGGGAGCCCAACATAAACCTAAAGGGCTAATATCAGTCTTGAATATCTTGTGGTTTAAAGGGAAAAAAGAGGATTTGTTAGCATTCAGTTTGCAATTAGATAGTGCACTAAATTTTGCTATTTTGCCCAGCAAAGCCGGAACAGAGGATACCGGATGGGATAAATGTACCAGCAGATCATCCGCATATACAGTGACCTTGATTTCATGATGCCCAACCCAAATACCTTGTATTAAGGCATTGTTGAGAATATTTTGGATGAGAGGCTCAAAGGTACAAATTAAATAACAGAGGAGATAAGGGGCAACCCTGTCTGGTACCTCAATGGAGTGAAAAAGGTTTGGAAAAGGATCCATTCCCAGAGATCCTTGCTGTAGGGGTTTTACATAATGCAGCAATCCAGGATATAAATACAGGAGGGAATTGGAAAGCTTCCAAAACTCGAAACAAGAAATTCCAGTTCACATGATCAAATGCCTTCTCGACATCCAAGGAAACCAGTCCTGCAGGAAACTCAGCATCCCTGGTAGCCGAGAAGACATGAGAAAGGGTGCGCAAGTGGTCTGATGACGAGCGCCCTTTCATGAATCCAACCTGGGGTCATACCTATTAGCTCAGGGAGAACTACAGTTAACCTATTGGCTAATATCTTTGAAAGAATTTTAATATCTTGGTTTAGAAGGGATATAGGTCTGTAACTTTGAACTAGCTCAGGGTCCTTATCTGGTTTAGGGAGAAGAACAATCAGGGCCTCAAAGAGGTGGGGGTCTGCTTCTGCTCCAGTTAAAATATATTGGAATAGGTGATAAAGTACTGGTAGTAAAAGATCCCGAAAAACTTTGTAAAATAGGGAGGAAAACCCGTCAGGGCCTGGGACTTTGTCTGCGGGTAACCCACTAATCACCTCAACAATCTCTTCCTGGGATATAGGGGTAACCAAAAAACCCTTATGTTTCTCTGATAGGAAGGGCAGATGGGAGTCCCTCAAATAGTTCTCCATACTCCCAGGACAAGGAGGAGACTCCATGTCACTGTACAATCTTTCATAATATAGAGCAAACTCCTGTACTATCTTGGTAGGGGATACTTTCAGGGACCCATCTGCCACTGCCCAAATTGGAGGGATGAATCTTGCAGATTTTTGCTGTTTTATATGCAATGTCAGTAGGCACCCCGCTTTTTCTCCCTGATCTGTATAATTAGCTCTGGTTCGAATAATAGCTAATTCTGCTTTTCCCCTTAACAACTCTAGGTATCTGTCCTTGAGCACTAGGAGCCTCCTCTTGTCTTCATCTGGGACACTAACCGAAGTGTTCACTTCGAGTAACCAAATTTGGGACAATAATGATAATAGTTCTTCCTCCTGCTCCCTTTTCCTACTAGCTGCCATACTGATAAGGATCCCTTTCATGTATGCCTTGAAGGCCCCCCATAAGATATCTGGTTTTGTACTGTCTAAAGGGTTAGATGAAAAAAAGAGCTCAATTTACTCCCTTATGAGCTTGCAGTACTTGGCATCTTTAAGAAGTTGTTCATTGAGCTTCCATCTGGTTTCCCTTTTAGGTAAATTAAAGAATGCCAATTTGCATAACACAAGTGAATGATCAGAGACAGGGCCAGGTTGAATCGAGGAGGTCTTGACCCCGGGTAAGAGAGCCTGAGAAATAAATATGTAGTCAATGTGGGACGTGGGACTGTGAGCCATGCGCCATTGACCTAAAAGTAAACTCCCTAGAGTCAGGATATAACACGCGCCAGACATCACAGAGCCCGCACTGGTCTACTAAATCCCTAAAGGCCCTCTGCCCCGGAGACACCCATCCCGGTCCACTGCCTGACCTGTCCAGATTAGAATCTATGAGTTGTTTGAAGTCGCCCCCCAGAATAATCCTGATAGGAAGCATTGGAAGAATAATAGTTATAAGTCTCATGAAAAACCCTGGATCATCCATGTTAGGACCATATATACTACCAAGTAAAAGTGGGACTGACCAGAGAGTGCCTTTATCTAGAATAAATCTGCCCTCCAAATCTTTGATAACCTGCGTAGAAACAAAGGGAATGCCTCTACTGATAATAAGCATGACCCCGCAACTATTAGTGGAGCCCTGAGTGTCATAAACCAGCCCCACCTGTTGCCTCCTTAACTGTAAGGCTTCAGATTCAAGTAAATGGGATTCCTGTAAGAAAGTTATCTGAGAACGTAATAAACTTAAATGTTTGAGAACCTGATATTGTTTGAATTTTTTCCTGATCCCCTTAACATTCCAAGTAGCAAAAGTCACCTCATTGGCCATCTTACAATAGTTATTGAACTTAGTATGTTCAGCCCTGCACACAGATTACATAAAACGTTCAACCATAATCCAGAGGTTACTGCTATGAAACCTCCTCCTCCCCAACCCCCACAAATAACCCATCCCTCCCCCAACTTCCCATTCCACCTAGTAAAACCAACATATACCACCCCCACCCAACCACCCATACTGCCATAAGCAACGTTTAGCATAGTACTGGTCCTTTCCTCCTTCTCCCACCCCAAAATGCACCTCTGCTTACAGCCAATACAACAACATCCTCAAGTAAATACTAAACAATGCAAATATTTTAACAACCCACAACAACTAGAGAGCGGTCCTGGGCTTCCAATGTAAACGCACACGGGTGCAATAAAATAATAATGAAAGGGGGATCAAACTAGCCTGCAAAACATGTAAATGTGCCAAATAGCTTCGGGAACCTGAATAAAAATTAGGGTTGCGCTGCCTCATGAGAAGCCTCTACACAAACCAGAACCAGATCAGGAGGCTAATGGAGGGGAATAACACCTTTCCACCAAAATGAGACCAGAAATCCAGAAAAGACTCTGAGATCTTGGGCCCCATGCAAATAAAAATGAGAAGTGACACCTCCACCTGGAGATTTACCAGCCCTTAGGCACAAGAACCCCCATTGGGGTAATTTGCTGTCCTGAGTTCGAGACAGGAGACAAAACTGAGGGAGATCCTCCTCGAATTAAGAGCGGCACAGAGTTACATTTCATATGCGTGATGTGCCCTCTTGTGGCCACAACCCGATCCTGACAAGATAATTATATGAAATTACTAAGGAAGCCCAACACCGCTCCCATTTTCAACAATCTGCAAAGTGAAACATTAATCCTAAATTAAGTAACACAGACTTCCCCTCTCTAATACTAATTTGTATAACTAAATGCACTGAAACACAGAACTCCTTCCCCAAATAAGCCATCCCAGTCATCCCAGACATCCTTGCCCTGAACAGCAAATAACTTTGTGGAGTTAGGGCCTGAGAAACTCGTAACAGGTCACCCATATTCTAATTAACACAGTCCAGATGAGAAACAAGAACTTCCAAAGGTAGCTCATTGACATTATCTCCGTAGACAAAAAGAGAGATAACAGCTCCAGTGAGGCAACTCCAGACAACCCCTCAACATGTAGACAGAACTTCTCAGGTCTCTCGGAACAAGTCCGGTAGCATGGTTTTAAGACTTGAAAGAGCAGATTCAGGATCTTCAAAATTTAACCAGGATCCTTTTACAAGAACTTGTAGCCTGGCCGGATATCCCATCCTAAATTTCAGGCCCGCAGCAATGATCTTAGATACGATGTGGTGAAATGCTTTATGTTTCAAACGAACCAATCCTGGCAGGTCTTGTGCAATTCTCAACTTAGTATTCTCCAAATGAACCTCCTGTAAAGCTCTCACTTTCTGCAAGAAGTGCTGCCTTTCTAAAAAATTCAAGAAAAGGCAAATGATAGGTCGAGGGGCAGCATCCGGTGAAGGCTTCGGTCGCAATGACCTGTGAGCTCACTCTATGATATATACTGGGCCAAAGGGAGAGGGGCCAGCAACCCGTTCCACCAACTTCTGTATGAATGCTACAGCATGCTGGCCCTCTTCTCCCTCTGGTAGCTAGTATCACAAAGTTGTTTCTGCGGCTACGGCCCTCCAGATCTTCAAGTTTTGCCTCCACATGAGATAGCTTCTGCCGCATTGACACTAATTCAGGATCAAGTTTCTCTAGTCGTTTCTCCAAAGAGACTATTCGGGCAGTATTATCAGAGACAGTTAACAAGACTTCATCCAGCTTTTTTGACAAAGTCTTCAGGTCGATTGCCATTCCTTTCATCTCTTCACGGAAGGGTTTAAACTCTTCTAAGAACCTATTAAGCATTAAAGGTTCTTGTTCTCCGACTTGACTCGAAGGATCAGGCCTATCTGGCCACCTGAGGCCCGAGATTTCTTTGGGGCCTTTTCGGGAGTAGCAGGGGGGGTATGTTTCTGTGGGGCTTTCTTCATATAAGCCTCCATCCGCCAATCGAACTCACAAAACAGGTGCTCTAGATGTTTAGCTGGCAGGAGGATTTAAAAGCAGAGGATTTTGTAAAATTTAAACGTCTAAAAAAGACGATTATATGATCGGGAGACAGGAGCTTAGTGGAGGTGCTTCTACTCAGCACTCTGCATCACGTGATCCCCCAGTTCTAAGATCCCCCATCTAAGTTTTGAATCCGAGTAGTTAGTCTCGCCCATCTGGCCTCCCTGTCTTTTTTCTTCCTAGCTGAAATCTGAATGAATTTGCCCCTTATTATGGCCTTTGCTGTGTCCCATAACATTGCTGCTGATACCTCCATGTCAGAGTTCTTCACCAAAAACTGCTTATAAGTGTCCTGAATTTCCTCTTTATGTTTAGAATCCCTCAAAATTGAGACATTTAGTCTCCAAAATGTATTTCTCCTTAATTTCCCAAGGTCAATTTTCATAAATAAGGGTGCATGGTCCAATAGTACCATTTCCCCATCCATATGTCCTGTACCTTGCCCAGTTCCTCCTTTGGTAGAAGGAAATAGTCCAACCTTGAGTACATCTGGTGGGCCACTGAGTTTGTACATGTAGTCCCTCCTTCTCCCATTAAGCTGTCGCCAGACATCAACTATACCCAGCTCCCCAATAGTTTGTGAACTTCCTGGGATACCTTATGTTCCTTGCGTGGAATCCTGGACGTAGTGTCCATTTGCGGATTGAAAGTTGCGTTTAAATTCCCCCCCGCAGATAATGACCCCTTCTTTCCAGTCATGAAGGGTAAGCAAAAAGATCAGATAGTCCTTAAAGGTTGACCCTGGGGGGAAGTAAACTAAGGCCAGGGTAATCATGTTCCCCATAAATTGACCCTTCATCAAGACAAAATGCCCCTCCTTAGTTGCCAAAACATCTACCTTATCAAACTGAACTTTTGAAGGGACTAATATGGCCAACCCCTTCTACGTCCCATTTTATACGAGGCCATGGCAACCTCATGGAACCCAAACTTAGAGATCTTTCCATGCTTCTTTTTTGAGAGATGTGTTTCCTGAAGTAAAGTGAAATCCACCTTAGATCGTTTAAGAAAACTAAGAACTTTACTCCTTTTTACCAGATTTGTGAGGCCATGAACATTGTAAGAACAGATACATGTGCTTTGTTTAGCCATTTGGAATATATAACGAAAACCTCCATACAGCAAAACAATTGGTCTTGCTTTTGAAAATTACATGGCTCTTTAAATGAGTACACAAACAGGTTTTAAGACTTTGAAAATACATCACATCATTGGAATGCATTGTAGAAAACAACCAACTAACACTAGCCAACAGGGCTGTGAGATACAATCACTGACCTTTAGTGAACTCCCAAGGTAGAAATCCATATTCATGAATTTCTTACCCCTTTCCTTTATTAGAATGGCTTTTTTTAGAAAGGAAAGGAGGGAGATGTAGTGTGCTTCTCCTGTTGCAGGAACCTCCCTCCCAGGCCGAATTCACTTGAATTGGGCCTAAAACTATTCACCTTCATGAGTAATATATGTGCTGTTCCTGACCAACTAGATCACCAAGATTTTTATTTATGTTAAATAACGTTGTTCAGGTAACATTTGCTCCAGAACCCCCCCCCAGCCCCCATTACAGGATTGCTTATGTTCCTTATGGTAAATCACTCCCAGAGGGACCAGCCACCGCCACAGCACAGGAGATAAAGGGGTTCTCCCCACCCACCCCTCATCCTCAGCACTCAGCAATGTCACCAGAGTCACCAGGGTGGACAGCCCCAGGAGACCAGCAATAGATCCATAAAAAAAGGCAGCTCTGTCCTACATCCATTAGGCTGCATCATAACCCTGTGCTTACATTACAATATCTTAGGTTGCAAGCAGGTCCTATTGATGCAAGCCTCCCCTCCATACCTTGTGGTATATTGCTTGGCAGTTCTTTTATATGTGACCACTACCAGTGGTGGGTCCGCTACAGTCCCACCCACCTGGCTTCTTTGGCCATTTTATACTGGGACAATTGGTATGAGAAATGTAAGATGGTCTACTTGCTCCTAGGTGACCTAAAGGCCCCCTGGTACAGCATTCGGACCTATCTCTCTCAGCGTTAACATTACTAAAATATTTAGGGAGAGGGCTCCACCTCTAGACTCACACCCATAAACCCAGAGAGCTCATCTGCCCTTCTAGTAAATATCACATTTCAATGTCTCCAGAAGCAGCACCCACCCCTCCCCTTCCAGGACAGCATCCCTGAGGGCCCAGCCAGAGGGCAGACCACTGAGTCCCTCCTGCCCCACCTGCATCAGCATCCCAGAGCAAATCCATCTTAACTTTATCTTTTGTATTTTTATATATGCATATTTACATCTGGGTTGTAACTCAACCATCCAGCCCTCCCCACCTGGCCTGTAACTCATGTCCCAACTACCCCTTTCAGTCAGTGGGTATCAGACAAATCAGGCCTCGGTCATTCAAGTTTAAGTTTACAGCCAGAAAATTTTAAGTCCTACCACTTCTACTCCCTCAGGTAGGGGTGGGGGTAGAAAACTCCTCTCCCACTGATGAGACACTCTATCCATCTTGCCTTTCAGGGAGCTCCAAGCCTGTTGCTGCCTGATGGGGTCTCTGCTTGGCGTGCACTGTGTCCCAGTAGGCCATGAGTGATGATCTGCTGCTAAGGCCTCTCTTTTTGGGGCCTCCCTGGTTCCACGCTTGGTTCCTGAGGTTGTCAGTTCTTTTGTTCATGTTATCCTGGGGGACAGATATATCCATCAAGCATAGAAAGTCTTCCGCATCCGCCAAATCTGGAAATCTCTTGGGGAAATTTTTGGTGATGATTCATAGTTTTGTTGGGTATTCCAAGAAGGCCTTATGTCTTTTTTGTTGTAAGAGTTTAACTGCCAGTAACACTCTCCTTCTTCATGTCAAAAGTTGGGATTTGTAGTCAGGGTCAAAGAAAGATGTACTCTCAAAGTGAATGATTTTTTTTAGCCCAAGCCAGATCGAGGATCTCCTCCTTTCCTCCTGAAGTCTAGGAAGGCAAGCACAATTGAGTGGGGTTGGGCCTTTGGGTCTCAGGGGCAGGGTACTAGAGAGAAGTGTGCCTGTATAATGTTCATGTCCTTGTCCTCTGGTAAGTTCAGTAGCTCTTTTAGGAATGAGTCCATAAAGTTGACAATTTTGCCTGTCTCCGTTTCCTCTGGTAGCCCATGTATGCGGCTGTTAATTCACCTGTTACTATTCTCTAGTTCCTCCAGTCATTGTTCTAGGACTTGGGATCTTTGGTGGATATCTTCTAAGGCTGTATTATGAATGTTGGCTGCTGTACTGTATTCTGAGAGGTGTTGTTCTATTTCCCCAGTGTTTTTCTGAGTGTTTTTATCTCCGCACAGTCCTCGATGGCTCTAGTTTCTTGTCGCTGGAGTGTTGCATGCATTTACTGTGATGTGGAACACAGCTGTTTTGAGATAATTGTGCATTCTGTCACCTCTTCCATGTCAGGAGCCCCTGCCCGAGCATGCAATGTATTACTCAGGCAGGAAGCAGATGCTGTGATGTACTCTGGTTTTTTGCCCCTTTTCCAGCCATGCTGGGCAGATTGTTCTTTTGTTTGGAAGGCATTCAAAAGTCAGGTTTTTTGCATTTTGTTGACAGGATGGTTAGAAATGCAGACAGATTACAAAAGATTGTTACTAGGCTGGTTCGTAGCTCTTATGCTAAGCCGCCATTAAGTCATTGGCCAGACCGGAGGTCTCATGGATTTCACTCTACTTTGATTTCATCAAGGCTTTCAACTCAGTGCCACAAAGAAGATTGCTGAAGAAACTGGAGGATCTAGGCATGCCTACAGGCATAGTTAGATGGATAAGAATCTGGCTGAAGCAGAGACAGCAGGAGTAGTAGTAAATGGGGTCAAATCAGAAGAGAGGGAGGTCATGAGTGGGGTACCACAGGGATCTGTTTTGGGTTCTTCCGCTCTGCAGTGTGTACATCAGAAACATTGGAGAGGGCATCCAGATCAAGGTTTGTCTCTGCAGATGACACAAAGTTCTGTGGTAGGAAGATAGTGATGAAGGAGATGCAGAGCAATATACAAAGGCTAGAAAGATGGTCTAAGATTTGGCAGTTAAAATTCAGCACTAGAAAATGCAAGGTTATGTACTTAAGGAAAACAAATAACAAGACAGAATACTGGATGGAAGGGGTATGACTGCACACAACAGGAGAGTAAAGGAGCCTGAGAGTTATCATTAGTGACTCTCTAATACAGTCAAGCCAGTCTGCCAAGGCCTATAGTAAGGCTAATAGGATAATATGATGTATTGAATAGGCTACTAACAGCAGGAAAAAAGAAGTATTACTACCTCTATATACAGGAAGTCATTGGTGAGGCTGAATCTGGAATACTGTGGTCAGATCTGGAGTCCTCACTTGAGGAAGAATGGGGACAGGCTTGAGATGGTAAAATGCAGGGTGACCAAGATGATTCAGGGAATACAAAGTAGATTTTATGAAGAGTGTCTGAAGGCAGTGAGCATGTACTCAGTGGAGACCAGGCGAGAGAGGGGGGTGTGAGAGAGACCTTCAAGTTCTTGAAGGGAATAAACTAGGTGACCTGCAGGGAACTATTTCACTGGAGTACAGAGTCAAGAACCAAATGTCATGAGTGGAAACTGACACTGGGATGGGTTAAGAGGGATTTGAGGAAGTTCTTCATGGAAAGGGTGGTGGAGCCATGGAACAGTCTGCTAGCAGAGGTTGTGTGTGCTAAGGCCATAAATAGGTTTATGCACAGCTGAGAGAGAGTAAAGGGTTTAGTGGTTGTTCATGCCAGAAGCAGAAGGAAGGGGAGTGGGGATGGGTCTGGGAGGCAAGAAACTCTGTATGGAAAATAGGTCCTGTGGCAGATAAGGAATGCTGGACAGACCAGCTGGCATGGGACAGACAATGTGGGCTACTCAAGCAGGTAACTAAATGGGGGAAAGGGTAGAAAACCAAGGGCAGACTTGATGGATCATATAGTCCCCATCTGCTAAAAACTTCTATGTTAACTGGACCTTTGGTCTTTTTTTGCTGTCATTCACTATGTTTCTAAGAAAAGAAGCAGCAGCTAACATATTAATTGCTTTTTCTGCAAATCTGTCGCTAGTAGAGATAGGCAAAGTCGGCAACATTCTCTCCACAAATTAATTTGTGGATTTTTCATAATTTGCAGAGTGTGAATTGATTGGCAAAGTAAAGATTTCTGCACACAAAGTACAGAATTTCATCCACGAATGGCAGAAATTTACCCCAAATGGCAGAATTCTGCCATTTGTGGGTGAAATTCTGCCATCTGTGGGTGAAATTCTACATTTTGAAGTGGAATGTCTAGCAAAGTCAGATAGGCAAATTTTCAGCGTAATAGCAAAAATGTGTGGCATACTCTGCAGAGGCAAATTGGGTGACTTCATCAGAACTTCTCCAGTGAATTAAAACTTCACAACATCTCTAGTCATCAACGAGGTGACAATAGTTTACACCCAAAAATTCAACAAACTAAAAATCAAATAAAAAAACTCCTCACAGTACAAACAGTTAAGTTGTTGATCCAGTCTGACAATCTCATGAGAATATGATACTGGACACTAGACCACAGTTTGGTTCTGTCGGCAGTCCACATCTCAGGCATACTAAACAGCTTGGATAGACAGCCTAAGAAGGACACAGTCCAGCATGCATGAATGGAAACTTCTCTCATCAGTTGCAGAAGAATTGTTTGCCAGATGGGGTCATCCAGAGTTGGACCCCCACTCAACACAAAACTGCCCAGTTTCTGCTTGCTAGTCCAGGGCCTGGAGTTTTCGGGTGAGACATGTCTCTCTCCTGGAGCAGGAAGTTCCTCTATGCCTTCCCTCCTTTTCCAGTAATTCAGAGGGTACTAATCAGGCTACAAATGGATGGGGCCAGCATGATCCTGGTCTCACCATTCTGGCCATGGCAGATATGGTTTCCATTATTGCAACAGTTAGTGAAGGAACCTCTGGTTCCCTCTCTCCCACTGCATGGATCTGTTGACACAGGCTCATGGGACCTTGGTCCATCCCAGTCTCAAGTCCTTTCATCTGCATTCCTGGCTCTTGAGACCATAGCCATTGCCTGGCTTGGTGTGCCTCAGAAAGTGGTAGATGTCCTTGTGGTAGCTCAGAAACCATCCACTAGAGCCACATATGCCATGAAGTGGAAGAGGTTTGCCATCTGGGCTGCCAAACATCATCTGGACCCTTTCACCCATCCAGAGAGCCAGATTCAGGACTACCTGATGTCTCTGTTGGACTCAGGTCTCCAGTACTCCTCCCTCAAGGTGTACCTTTTGGCTATCTCTGCCTTTCATAAGCCAGTGGGCAGTTGCATTATGGCACAATTGGATATGTCCTGTGCCTATCTCAGGGGCATCTTGCATTTGAATCCTCCAGTCCATTCCACTGTCCCGGCTTGGGATTTAAATTTTGTTTTTGAGAAGCTGACCCTGTCTCTGTTTGAGCCAGCTGTGACTTTCAAGCTATGCTTTCTCTCTTAAAAAGTGTCATTTTTGGTTGCTATTACCTCTGCTTGAAGGATTTCTAAGCTTCAGGATCTCTGGTGTGAGGAGTCTTATTTGATTTTATACAAAGACAGGGTGTCTTTGTGCATAAAACCAAAGTTTCTCTCCAAGGTGGTGTCTGAATTTACCCTGAACCAATCTAGCTACTTACCAGTTTATTTTCCTGAGCCTGCCAATCCAGGGGAAGCACTGCTTCATATGTTAGAAGTGCGCAGAATTTTGAAGTATTATCTGCTCCGAACCAAGGAATGCAGAAAGTCAGGACAACTTTTTGTTTCTTTCACCCTAGGTAGAAGGGCATTCAGGTTTCTAAGAAATGTTTGTCTAAATGGTTTTCACATTGTATTGTGTTCTGCTACAACAAACATGGCAAACAGTTTCTAGGAGTGGTCAAAGATCACTCCACATGAGGTATGGCTACCTCTGTGGCTTGCTTCAAAGGGGTCTCAGCCACTGACATTTGTGATGCTGCCACCTGGAGTGCCATACATACTTTTACCATGCACAACAGTCTAGATATTGCTTCTTGAGCCAGATCAGTCTTTGGCTGTGCTGTTCTTCAGGGCCTTCTGTCTTAGGCCCCAGCTTGCCTGCTACCCAAACTGTTCTTCTGTTACTTACCACTGCTTCAGACTTGTCCCTACGGTGTAACCTGATAACTGAGATACCCCAAAAAAGATAGAACAGTTGTGTAAGAACTTACCACAACAGTAGCTCTTTGAGGGGATCTGAGTCATCAGGTCAGCCTTGCCTTCCACCACCCCCATCTTTGGGGTTCCTATCTCAGACTGGCTATCTGGTGTATCAAGTCCTTTTTTCAGGCCTGGGCACCTCTCTTTCTCCTCAGTCCTCATGGCACAGGTATGCTCCCTTAGTCTCCAGGGGAAAGAACTAAGGAGGAAGTGGGGCCACTCAAGTCTTTATAGGGTGTTTGACATCAGCAGATGACATCAGTGTGGGTGGCCCCAGTGGTCCTGCTGGAAAATCTTCTGTGTGGATCCTGCTTCACCGATGGTAAAGTTCCTATTGTGTGACCTGATGACTGAGATTCCCTTGAACAGCTACTGTTACAGTAAGTTCTTTTGTAACTGTTTTTTTCTTTCCCATGTTTCCTCGTTATTACCCACTCCCCATGCTACTCAACTTGTTTACCAGCCACTTATGTGGAACAGTGTCAAAGCCTTTGCTGAAATCTTAGTAGGCCACATCCACCGCTGATGTCTGATCCAACACCTTTGTCACCCCATCAAAAAAATTAGATATGTTTGACATGACCTTCCCCCTGTGATACCATGCTCTTTTGGGTCCTGCAGTCCATTATATTCTAGGTATTCCACAATCCTTTCTTTCAATAGTGTTTCTGTTTTCCCTACCACTAAAGTCAAGCTGACAGGCTGATAGTTACCAGCTCCTTCCTTGCTACCACTTTTGTGAAGTGGAACTATGTTTGTTCTTCTCCAGTCCTCTGGGACCATGCTGGTCTCCAGTGAACTGTTAAACAAGTCTGGCGGGTGCAGCCAGTACCTCCCTGAGTTCCCTCAACAACCATGGGTGTACCCTTTCTGGCCCCATGACATTGTCCTCCCTCAGATTAGTGAGTGCTAACCTGACTCTTTCTTCAAAAAAGGGACTGGTGTCCACTTCCCTCCCCTCAAAGCTCCTGGTGCCTTGTTAAGTCTTTGTTATGTTCATTATTTAAGTTATACCCTTTTTCTGTGTCACGGGAGGTTGTGAGATGGAACTCATTCATCTTATCTGCACTCCAAGGTTCCTGGCTATGCGATGTCATGCATATGTTAATGTGTGTGGTGTCATCATGCTGGGATGTCTGGATCAGTGGCAGCTTTAATAGGCACAAGCTGGGAGCATGCAGCTATATTAGTACTTTGGATGCATGTTTGCCTGAGACACACAGCTTTGTGTGTGTTAACAACAGATGTGTTTACAACTTGCAAAGCCTTTGAAGATTTGGTAAGCTTGATATTTCAACATCTGTGTTTACTTGTAGAGAATATGTATATTACTAAGCCTAAAATGTATTTTGAGAAGTAATACAGCTGTTGTTATGTTTAATGTTGCATAACAATTATATTAAAAATGTGCTTTATATGTTTATGAATTACAGGACCACTAGCCCTTGATAAAGCTGGCAAGGGCCAGCAAAAATATTTGGGGCAGAAGTTTGATGGCAACAACAATTTAATAAAAAAAAATGATGGATTTTTTTTAAGAAGATGGTGTTCACTGGTGATTCATTAATCTGTTGTTTGATGGGACTGGTCTATTTTGAATGCTCTCTGTGAAATTAACAAGCCTGATTTAGAACTGCTGACATTGTTTGGCATTAAAATTAAATGCCAGAAAGTTCAAGGTGATGCACATAAAGAACAAGAACCCAAGGAGAAAATACTGGATGGGAGTGGTTACGCCGAGCACTACCTCAGAGGAAAGGGACCTTGGAGTCATTATAAGTGACTCACAAAAACAAACTAGTCAATGCAAGAAGACCAACAGCAAGGCAAAAAGAATGTTGACATGTATTGTGAAAGGTTTTACTCGCAGGAGGAAAGAGGCAATACTACCTCTCTGTAGATCACTGGTGAGGTACCCCCATCTGGAATACTGTACCAAGTTCAGGAGACCCCAACTGGGACAGGACAGAGAAGGTGCTGCATGAGGTAACAAAAATGATTCAGGGTAAATGTGGCAGATCCTAAGAGGACTGGGTTAGGGCACTGGGCATGTACTCAATGGAAGCCAGAATGGGGGTGGGTGACTTGATAGAGCAGCAAAATACAAGGGTCACCTAGGGAAATAAAGGGGTATGTGAGGTTAAAGCACTCCCTAATCCAAGACACAGGACTTTGCATTCCCAACAACAACCAAATAAGGAGAATCAAAAAGGAAGAATTGTAGTACAAAAGAGCTTTCTTACTTACAATTTATCTGTAAAAAAAAGAATGCGCTAAGCATGAAGTCATGACACAGTAATCCCCACAACCTGCACAAATCAATTATAATTTGTGCAGACTATGGGGATTACTGTGTTATGGCCATATACTCAGCACCTTGTTTTTTATGGATGAATTGTAAGTACTAAAGTTGTTTTGTACTACAATTCTTCTTTTAGTTTTCTTATCTAGGTTTCAGTGGGAATGTGAATTTATGTGGTTTGGCTGGACATGACAGAGACCTTCCAGTTCCTGAAAAGAATAAACAAGGTAAACTAAAAGAAACTATTCAGTAGAAGGAATGGCAAGATACATACAAAGGGTTGTGAGTGGAAGCTGGCGGTGAAGAGATTCAGGAGGGGTATAAGAAAATGTTACTTTCTGGAGAGAGTGATTGAACCGTGACGCTTCCTACTGGCTGTCGTGTGGTGGGGCTCAAAAAAGCATTAATGGGAGTAATGGGCTGAAGCACAACTGGGAAAGAGTTGGGGGCTTAATAGATACTCAAGGCGTAGCAGTAAGGCAGAGATCAAGGTGTAGCAGTGAGGGTGAAAACCACATCTAGACAGCATGTCATGGGTAGGATATGGTAAAAAAGACACACTGTATGGACCAGTGGTCCTTTTACGCAGACATTGTCTATGTTTCTACAGTTCTACTACAGGACATGTGGTTTTCCCTTCTCAGGCAATAGTGCAAGCCCACTGGCACCTTCAGGCAATAAGGCTGATGATGTAAACAATAGAATGAGTCCCTTGGGCTCACCTCCATATGAAGCCTTTACAATTTCATCTCCTTAAAAATTGGTCACCAGCATTGGAAGAGTATCAATTTCCAATTTTGGATCCCTCTGGTAGTCTACCAGTTATTGTCATGGTTGGAGAGTCCCCACAAGCTCTTACAGTGAGTTCATATAGTTACCTCTCTGTAGGTAATACAGATGATGGTCATCAGTCTGCTCCATTGGGCGCAGGTCCATACCATTTTGGTTAAGTGTGTTTGAGGTTCAGAGGACAAGGACCTACAGATCAAAATCTTTGAGTTTTTTTTTCCCCAATTTGTATCTCAGGATCAGGTCATGCCTCGGGCAATAAAGTTACTCTCAAATAACATGTTGACAGTCACATACTTAAAAACAATCAAGGAGGCTCAAAAAGCTGAAACATACTCACAAAATCCATTAGGAGTACTTCACCGAGCAGAAAAGAGCTTTCTGTCTCTCTCAACAAATGTTTAGTGAGGATATCAAATGTTCATGCAGACTGATTCAGTTGTCAGGTTGTACATTTGGGAGAGTGGTCTCTTCACTTGGACCTGTTTTATCTTCAGTACGCATGTTTCAGGGTCCTGCAGATAGACCTCTTTGCCGCCAAGGAAAATGCACATGTGACCAGGTTTTTCAGCTACTCAGATGTTCACAGGCAGCGTATACCATTGAAACAGCAATGGAAATACCACGAAGACCATTACAGTGACAAAACCGACAGTTCACTGTAGTGGTCTGACACTGCTTTCTCCAGTGATTTTGACCCCTCTCTGAAACAACTCTGACTTGATTAATTTAAAATGTGGGGGTGTGGAGGCCAGAGCTCCCTTCAAAAAAACTCTTAGTTCTACTGATGGCACATTTCCCCCTGTCGGCATTGTGCCATTACTTTAATGCCCATTGATAAATTCACTGTCGATGCAGCTTGGTGGAACCCAAAGGCAGAAACAGTGGATGCTCTGTCTCAGACATGGAGATTCTGGACAGCCTATCTCTTCCCTTCTGTATCATTAATTTCAGTTGTTTCAGGAAAGATTCAGGTAGCAAGCAAAAGCTTCTGTCTGGTAGTGCTAGAGTGGCCAAGAAGGTCTTAGTTCTCAGATCTAATAAGACGGTGAAGTCAGGGGCCATTCAGACTCCCCTTCCCTATGGACCTTCTGTGTCGGGGTTTCATGTTGCATCTTAATCTGAACAAACAACAATTGGCAGAATGGCTTCTGAGAGAAGAAAGCTGTTGAAGGTAGATACTCATCCACGGTTATGGACACTCTCATGTCCTCCATGAAAATGTCTTCTTCTTTGTATGAAAGGTTTTGAAACACTTTTTTGCCTTGGGTGAAAAACCTAGGTCTCAAGCCAAGGAAGGCCTTTGTGGTACAGATCTTAGACTTACTTCAGAGAAGAGGGACATGGTCTCACAATGACCACACACTGAGGCCACATTTCTCTTTGAGAGCCATTTTGAGGCCTATCAATGGCTGCTTCCTTGGAACTTATTCAAACATCATTAGGCATTATTGTGAAGTCAATAGGGCAAGGCCCTCTTAATGCTCTCCTGTGTCTCATGGGATCTAAATGTGTTTTTTAAAGCTCTCATCAGCCCTTCTTTTGACCCTTTCTACACAATTTATGAAGACTTTCTCTCTATCAAGGAGCAGTTCCTCGTAGCAATTTTCTCTGTGAGATAGACTGGTGAGCTTCAGATACTGTGTTGTAGAGAACCATTTCTCATTTTACATCTGGGCAAGATTATCCTGAGGATCATGCACTTTTTTTCTCTCAAAAGTACCCACTTCTTTCCATGTGAACCAAACAATATGCCTTCCATTTTACCTGAAGTTGTTGGAATTTGAAAGAAAGACATTTCCATATGATTGATGCATGCAGAGTGGTCAAAACGTATATTTTCGTAAAACCAACAATTTGTGCCATTTTGAGATGCAAAGAAGGGGCAAAAAGTAAGTGAGTCACAGCATGTATAGCAAAGACATATCTGGTTTCTATAAAAAAACACCAGTTTTAATCAAGGCGCATTCAGCAATGGTGATGGTGGCATTCTGGGAAAGAGCTACTACATTTTGGAATAGCCCTGTTTGCTTAGAGTGGAGCTCCTTTGTGAAAGTCACAACATATTCTCCCGCTGCATAGTAATAAGAGGCTTTGCTTTCTCCACTACATAGGCAGCCTCCCCCCAAGCTAGGCACTGGGGACAAACAAGCAACACAAGCAACACAAGCAGCTCACCTGAAGAGCTGAGGAAGCCGAATTTCCAGCCTGATGACTTTCGAGGTAAAGAGAGCCTCTTCTCTTCATCTGGATGCCTGAAGAGGGGTGCTAGCCCGACAGTGCTTTGCGCCGTCTGCCCCGCCCACCCCAACCACCCACCCACCCAGGGGCGACTGTCAATTTAAGGATCCACCCCATGACATCACATCCGGTGACATCACGTCCTGTTGCCAGAACCTATCTCCCCACTTTCCCATTTACAGGTTATACCTGCTGGCCACTAGAGGGACCTATGCTCCCTCGCTACTTCCTACTCCTACCTGTACAGTACTACTTCCCTTGGATCTTGCTCACCACAATGTATTGACCCTGCCTCATGCTCTGCCTGTGCCTATCCCCACTAGCAGTGCACTTGCCCACTTACCCATCTGCTACTCCGCACTGTGCCCTGGCACCCCTCCCTCCCCTTGCTCCTGAACCTGCTCTCCTGCCGCTTGGGACCTCTGTGTGACTCGGTCCTCCCTACCCTCCCCCTAGCTTCCTCCTCACCTCAGGCACATCTGGGTGTCTTCTTATTCTTGCCTTCCCTTCCTGTACCACTCTGCCCACCCTCTGCTCCCTCAGCCTCCCTTCCCCCCCTCATGTCAATCGTAGGAAAACCTCTCACCATCTCCCAGCCAGGGTGTTAGTCATGCTACTACACTTATCAATATCAATATCAATATCAACTTTATTTTTAAAAGGCGTTTTCTTAAATCAAAGCGCCTGTACAAATAAATATAACAATAAATATAATAAATCAAATTAACAAAAATCCTTAAAAGCTATATTAAAAAGGTGGGTCTTCAGCGCTCTTTTAAAACTAAGGATGGTCGGGCAGTCTCGCACCTGACGAGGTAGAGAGTTCCACAGGGTAGGTGCCATAAAACTAAACGATCTAGCACCAGATGTTTTCAAACGTACCCTGGGAATCTCTAGCAATCCCTCGTCAGTGGATCGGAGAGGGTGAGAGGGACTATAGGGGCACAGGAGCTCTTTCAGGTAGGCAGGTCCCAGATCATGTAGGGCTTTATAGGTCAGAAAATCGACCTTGAAGGTAATTCGCCAAAACACTGGCAGCCAGTGCAGTCCGCGGAGCACAGGCATTATGTGACTGGATCTAGAAACTCCAGTCAACAGCCTGGCTGCCGCATTCTGCACCAGCTGCAGACGGCGAAGTTCAACCCCGATAGCCCTAGGTATAGGGAGTTACAGTAGTCAAGCCGGAGGTAACAAAGGCGTGGATTAATGTTGAAGGTCTCTGGAGGAACCAAGTGCTTCACCCTGGCAATATTCCTCAGATGAAAAGGAAGTCTTTATAACCGCTGACACCTGGGATTTAGTGTCAAATGGTCATCAAATACTACGCCAAGATTTCGCACCTGGTCTGAGGTCGTCAGCTGGACACTTCCAAGCCATAGGCCTGAGGGTGATCCCTCTGGCAGACCCACCTCACAGCGACCTATATCCACAACCAACACCTCAGTTTTCTCCGGGTTTAACCTCAGCCAACTCCCATTCATCCATTCTTGGATTTCTTCAAGGCAGTTATTAAATACCAACAAGGCAGCGTCCTGACCGGGCACAAAAGACATATACAGCTGGGTATCATCTGCATAGCAGTGAAAACCCAAACCGTACCATCTAATAATCACCCCCAATGGTAGCATATACACCAAAAACAACATGGGTGCTAAAATGGAGCCCTGCGGTACCCCACAGGGCAGGGAGAATGATGCTGAGGAAAAATTCCGACACCACTCTGAGTCCTACCCTCAAGGTAAGATTGAAACCATCTGAGGACCGTACCAGACAGTCCACAGACTAACAGGCAACACTCAATAGCACACCATGGTCACGTGTGTCAACGCTGCAGAGAGATCAAGTAGTACCAAGATGGATCGGGTCCTACGATCTCTTGCCATTAGGAGGTCATTTAGTACTCAGCAGCTGTCTCGGTACTATGCCTTTCCTAAATCCAGACTGGAACAAATCGTAGATATTGTTGTTGGTCAGATGATCCTCCAACTGCACTGTGACCACTTTCTCAATGACTTTACCCACAAGGGTAAGTTAGAGACTGGCCTGTAATTTGCTAGACAGTATGGGTCTAAGGAGGGTTTCTTTAAAGGGCTAATTATAGCCTCTTTGAGGATCTGGAAAATCCCCCTCTCCAAAGACTTCCATATGATCAAAGCAAGGACTAGGCCAATCTTATCCACACAACCCACTAAGAGGCGCGTGGGACCAGGGTCCAAATCACAGCAGGTCAGTCGCAGTGATCGAATGATCATCACAACATCCTCGATTATGGGAAGGCTGAAGTCAGACCATTCCAACTGGGTGTTTGACATCTCCTGACGACCACCGCTGCTCCCATTAGGAGGGGAAGAGCGAATGTCCAATCTGATTTTGGCAACCTTATCTGCAAAGAAGAGAGCAAGCTCCTCACACCATTCTTGAGATAAGGCTCTTCTGGGCTGAAGACAAACTGGATTGCACAGTCTGTCCACAGTCCGAAAGAGCTGAGCCGGTCTATTCTGTGCAGCCACTATCTCTCTGGACAGGAATTCTGCCTTCTTACGAGAGATGGCGATTGATAGACTAAATAATGGTCCATCAAACTAAGCTTGTCATCCTCACAACCGGACTTTCACTAGCGCCTCTCAGCCTTAGCCCAACTCTCCTCAATTCCCTCATGGTCTCATCAAACCAAGGAGACCTGGGGCGAGGAGTAAGAGGACGAACACGAAATGGTGCAATAGAATCCAGGGCCCCTGTTACTGCCTCATTATAGGCATGTAGCAGATCACCTGGATCCATGCAATCTATCGGTAGGCTTGATAGGTCCAACACCGCCATCAGGTCCTCTGGGGATAACGCCCCTCAAAGGGAGGTATCGAACCATCTCCGTGGGGGCAGACCTAACAGGGGTGGCCTCAAAACTGAATCTAATGGAGTGATGGTCTGACCATCCAACCGGTTCCACCACTAAGTCAGATATCTCCATCCCCAGAAGGAACACCAGGTCCATTGAGTGTCCACCCACATGGGTCGAGGAGGAAACCACCTGTGTGAAGCCCAGTGATATCAACTGGAGGAAATCTTGACCAAACCGAGAGAATTCATCGTTGACCCAGGCATTGAAGTCCCCCAGAACCAACCATCTGGGGGGACCCCAATGTTAGGTCGACAATGAAGTCTGCGACTTCCTGCAGAAAAACATTCTCGTCACCTGGTGGACGGTATACGAGAAGTGTCCTGCACCTCACACCCTCACCCACGATGTACTCAAAGGATCTGGTGACTCCCGCTGGCACCTCCACCAGACCCAGTTCTGACTTATAACACATGGCAACACCCCCACACCTACGATCCTGCCTCGGGCGGTGTATCACCGAGTACCCAGCCGGAATTGCTGCGGCTAATACAGACCCAGCATTTTCATCCAGCCAGGTCTCGGTAATGCATGCCAGGTCAGATGACTCAACAAGATCAGCTATAATAGCCGTCTTGTTTTTAATAGACCTGGCATTGCATAACACCGCTCGAGTAGGACAAACCTCCGATAGTGACCGGCCTACCTGCTGGTCCGCTCCAGAACCCTTGGGTATGGGCACAAGACAGGAAGGACCTCTCTCCCATGCCCATTTCACCCCAGGCTGTCTCCTTGACCCTACAATCCCAATCCGCCCACTCCTTTCCATTCCCCCTCCAGCATGGGACCTCCGTCTCCTTCTCACAATCCCCAAAGCCCTACACTTCCTATAAACTTCAGCTGACAACGGGGGACAGGAGAAAGGACGGAGGTCAGGGAACATTCATCCAAACCCTGGCCCGGTTCCCAGGAGCTCCCTAACTAGCACCACAGGCCTATGCATGGTCTCCATGAATATCTGTAGCCTCCTAAAAAAGTTTGACTCACTACAATGCCTGATCACACCAATTAACCCTGATGTCATCACTCTGGTTGAGACTTGGCTGTCAAAATCCTCCCCTGACTCCCTAGTCTCCCTTCCTGGTTTCACCCTCTTCCGGTCTGACCATGCTGGGAGATGGAGCGGCAGCTGCGCTATTTATGTCAAGGAATCTCTCCCGTACTAGCACTGCCTGCTGCCATCCTTAACTCCAGGGCCCAGGCGCTTATGCTGAAACTAACCCCTGACCCATTAAAGGGACCCCTTTATCTGACTACTGCATACGTGCCCCGCAAGGGACCAAATGCAGGCCATTGCCTCTCTTACGGAATACCTTTCCTCACTACCTCCTTCCGCTGATCAAATTCTGGTGGGTGACTTAAATGTCAACTGGCTCAGCCCCTCCTCCTCCTCTACCCGAGACTCCTTTTCTGCAATAGACCTAATGCAACTAGTTACCCACCCTACCAGGACTAGCCCCAAGAGAGGCTCCAGTACCCTGCTTGATGTGGTACTCACCAACCGCCCTAATCGGAACCCCAATGTACAAGTCCTCCCAGACTCTCTCAGTGATCACTCCCCCATTCTATTCCACTGGTCATCCTCAGTCCCCAAACCCACAGCACAGTCCACATGCCGGCGGCGTCTAATACCTGGTGGACTGATAAAACTTAAGGAACTTCTGTCCCAAATTGACTGGTCTCCTATACAGGCAACTCCTGACATCAACACAGCTCTCTCCTTCTTTACTCAAACTTTTAATAATGCCTGTGATATCTTTGCCCCAATGTTGACCCACTGTTCTAAAAGGCAGAATGCCCCCTTGGTAACTCCAGCTTTGATCCACCAACTCAAACATAGGGACAACCTATGGCACTGTGCCATTGAGACTAGCCGGCCCAGTGACAGGCAGTTATATGCTGCCACACAAAACAAGTGCACTCGGGCCATCAGAAAGGCCAAGTCTGAGCACTATCGGTCCTCACTCACTGCCTCATGGGGGAACCCCAGAACCTTCTGGGATAACATTAAACTGTTAAATGGGAGTGCACACTCCCCCTCACCCACCCAGATCAACATTAATGGCGTGATCTCCTCAGACCCAGCACTCATAGCCAACCACCTCAACACCTCATTCACTGACCTTAGCCCTATCCTCCCTACAAATTTATTTGACCGTCCTCCCCCAACACCTGCCGTAAATATTTCTCGCCCTTATTTTCTCCTCCGCTGTGTTTCTGCCCAAGAACTTAGGCCGCACCTTGTCACTGCCCTCAAGAGTAATAGTACAGGCAGTGACACCCTGGATCCATGTATCCTACGGCTGGTCTTAGACACAGTCCTTACCCCGATCACGTGCCTCATCAACCACTCTCTTTGCCTGGTGAAGGTCCCAACTGCCTGGAAAGTTGCCACTGTCACCCCTATCTTTAAAGGTGGTGATAGGACTGTGGCTGGAAACTATCGGCCAATCTCCATTCTCTCTCCTCTCTCCAAGGCCTTGGAAAAAGTGGTGGCCTCTCAAATCTCTGACTACCTCTCCACCTACAATGTCCTATGTCCTGAGCAGCATGGCTTCCGAGTGGACCACAGTACCAACACAGCCCTCCTAGAGTTCTCCAACTTTCTCCACTCCTCCTTAGACACTGCTTCTCTGGCTGGTGTGGTCTTCATTGACCTCTCTAAAGCTTTCGATACTGTCTCCCACCCCCTCCTTCTTGATGCCCTTAGTCTCTCTGGTTTTGCTGCTGGGCCTATCTCCTGGTGCACCAGTTATCTGTCTGACTGCTCACAGCATGTAAAAATTAATGGGACCTGTTCAGACATCTGTCCCATCTTTTCTGGGGTTCCCCAGGGTTCCATTCTGGGCCCCTTACTATTCTCCCTTTACCTTAACACCCTTCCACACTCTTGCTTGGGGAACATTCTATTGTACGCTGATGATGCAGTCATCTTTGCCTCAAGTTGTAACCCTATTGCCCTCCAGAACTCGCTGCAGAAGTCCTTCGCTGAAGCCGAGGGCTGGTTCAAGGAACATAGATTGGTGATAAATCTTAAAAAAACAAAAACCATGTTCTTCACTCATCCTCAAAACAAGTCCTGCAACTTCAAACTCCTCATTCACTCTGGGTCCTCTTTCCCACTTGAACAAGTTTGCTCCTATAAATACCTAGGGATCCATTTTGACCCCTCCCTCTCCTTCCATGGACACGTCGCTGCCCTAGCCACTGCCACTAATATCCGATTGGGCTTCTTACATCGGTATAAGCATTGCCTCCCCCCCGGAGGCTCTTCAACTTGCAGTCACCTCCTCTATCCTGTCCCTAGTGGACTATGGACTGCCGGTGTATGGTGCTGCTGATCAGATCGCACTCAATAAAATTCGCACTACTCTGAATAAGGCCTGCAGGTTAATTACTGGGGCACCTAGGCTAACACACACCCTGTCTACTGTATGCTAAAAGCGCTGGTACTTGATCTTGTGGCGCCTCAAATATCTGACCTGTACACTTACAAAAAGACCCTCCTTGGGCTATCCCCACCAGGATTGACCACCACCATACGCCGCTCTGTCCCACTAGTTCATACTCGGACCTCTGGGAAAACCTCTCTTGTTATCCCTAGAGCTAGGACCTCTCACGGCCAAAGAGCCTTCAGCTTTAGGGTCCCCTCCTGGCTCAATACACTGCCCTCCTCCATCTCCGAAGCTCCAACTATATAGTGCTTCAAAACTTCCTTACGTAACCACCTTATTAACACCCGAAGCTGTAATTGCCACTAGTCAAAGCCATACTCAATACTTATGACAAAGCTTACTACTAAGCTGCTAAGGACAACATAACTCTGGTATTGTTTGCATCAATCCTATCTGTACCAGCCTGTTTGTATCTATGTCTTAAGTTACTGTTATACTGTGTTGTACTGTTATACTGTGTATTTTCGTTTGTCTTACTGTGAAAAGGTACTTTTGCAAATGAGCCTATGGCTCAAAGGTTTTCCAAACTGCTGTTTAAATAAATAAATAAATAAATAAATAAAAATAAATAAACATGAGTTTCATAGCTTGGCAGAGCAGCCTCACACTTTGTGCTACATACACACTGTCACAAAGCACTACAGTTCTGAAACTGAATTTCTGCCACTGCAGCCTTTGGGCACAAAGTGCTGCAAGCAGCAATAAAAAGTACTCCCTGGAAGATATTCAGTAATATTTTCCCCAACACAGAATTTGATGGATACTCCTTATTAGGACCCATTTGTTATGAATTCCCATTGAAAATGTGAAGTGCTACAGAATGAAGAAATTCTGTCAAACTTATCATAATTTCATTTTTTGTTAGTTCTAATATTGTCGCTAGGACTGCACCCTAGAGTTGTTTTAAACTCTTTGGGAGAATATTGTTGATGAGCTTCTGTAGATAGAAATTCTCTGTTATTTTTTTTGCTTTAAAGATTATGTTTTAGGAATATATTCTAATGGACAAGTTTGTTTATTAAGACATATAGTTAAGTTAGAATACAAGAAAACTACGTGATTGATGGTGCTGGATCTAGGTGCTGCTGCTGGCAGTAGCACTCCAATTTCTAAAGACAGAAACCAGGAAGTAGCGCTACTCATAACCTGACCACCATGCCACTTGTGAGTAATGTAGCTGACCATATAGGTAAATTATTCTGGTGCCCATAGAGGCAGGTCTGGAAGGAAATAGCTGTACTCCAGTGGGTTCTGGATGGTGCAGGTAGAGAAGCATCTAAACTCCCTGAGGTTTGTCAAAGATACAAGACACTGGCGGTATCCTGTAGAACTTTCTGGGCAGCATCACATTTCTTATGGTGCTATTGGGCAGCATAACTAATGTTCAGGAAGAAATAAATCATACAGTCATCCTGTGTTAGTGGTCCATGTCTCCGTGCAAGTTTCAATAGCCTGTCCCTGGTATCTATACCATCAATAACAACCAGTAGAGTTCTTGGTTCATTGGCATCAGTCTGACTCCCTCATGGAGTCATTCTGTAAACTTTATGAATGATAATGTCCTGATTCTCCCACTGCAAGCAAATTTTCCATCAGCCATTCCAACAGAAATATAAGTGGGCAATCCTCTTCGATTCGTTCTGGGAGCCCCAAGATCCTTATGTTGACTGGGTGACCATTTTCTTTAAATATGAGAGTTGCAGTGCTGTATGATGTCAAAACATGCCTTTGCAAATCTCCCATCTCAGTTTTTAAAGCCTCAACCTTTGTATCCACAATTTTGACTCTGGAATTAAATCATCCACTTTTTCATTCAAAGCCATCTTGGAGGAAATTGAGTGCTGCATTTTCAGCCCCACCATTTGTAAAGTTTCTTCAGAGCCGTGTTCTGCCATTGCTGGGGCATCTTCCCAGAACCGAGAGGAATGAGGTGCAGCACCTGATTTACTTTTACTGCCTTCAACATTGGTCTTGTCCTTTCAGGGGTTCCCCATTTGGTACACTGGGGTTGCTAAATTGAGTAGTGAGAAGCTTGAATCTCAGATCTCACTTTAAGTAGTATTTTTTTTAATCATTTTGCCACTCAACAATAGAGCTGTAACTTATTGCTGCAGCTCAGCTCAGACTCCATAGTGCCAACCTTGGCAATACCTTTTTTCACCATAAAAGAATCCAGGCATTTTCCAGTTTTACTTGGTGGTAAAATGTTCTAGTTTTATTTAAGTTGAGCATTTTATAAATGTTTTCATTTAGTTTTCTTTAAAGAAAAAAAAATATGATCATCACATTTGTCTTAGAAATAGCACTGTAGTCATAGCAAGGGTTATTTAGTTTTATTTATATATTTATTTATTAAAATTTTGTTGACTGGGTAAGACCACGGAGGCAATTACAGTCCTTTTTTCAGGGTCAGCCCGAGGTCACAAATATTACAGAGCAGTACAATAGTACAGAGAGAGAAAATTTAGAACAGCAGTAAAACATTGACATTCTCTGTACAATGGATATATAGCCATATAGAGCTATGCACAGACATAAATGCTACATAAATATAATTGGGTATATCACAAATAGATACAAGAATTAGTGCTATAAATGTGTAATAGGAGAAAGTGAAGCTAATGAGAGGAGAGAAGAGGATTATAGTTATAGTTGACTAGGTGGTGAGGGAGGGAGAGGGAAGGGAAGAAAAGTGAGAGGGAAGGGTAGGGATAGAGGTAGGAAGAGATAGTAGAAGTTAAGGTGCATCTGAAAAAATAAGAGCAGGAAGTAGGGGAAGCAAAAGCAGCATATAAATTGGACTTGAATAGAGGAAGAGAGGTACTATTCAGGACAAGTGGAGGAAGGGAGTTCCAGTCAAAGACAGCAGCAAAAGAGAAAGACCTCCTAGTGGAGGTAAGATGCAGATAGGGGATGGCTACCAGGGGGAGGGTTGCTGAGTGGATGGTGTGAGGAGCTTGCCTTAAGCGTATCATATCCCTTAGGCAGGGGGACATGAAGTAGTGGACAAGTTTAAACATAAGACACATGGAGAAGTACTTCAATTTAGACTTATAGGGTAACCAGCCCAGAAAGGAGAGGACTTTGCAGTGGTGTGAACAGGAGTTAGCTCCCGGAGCAAACCTGCCAATCCTTTGGTAGGCCTGACAAAGGACAGAGAGAGAGAGAGAGAGAGAGTGAGGAGGAATTAGTAGACAGCAGCAGAGGGGCTCCATAGGTTAGGAGGGGAATAAGCGACACAGTGGCAATTCTTAGGTACAAGGTGGAGGTGAGAAACAGACAGATATAATACAACAGACCAAGCTTCTGATTCATGGTTTTGATAATGTTGGAGACATGAATGTTGAAAGAGAGCGTGAGGTCCAAGGTGAAACCCAAATATTTGAGGGACAGGACTGTCTCCAAGGTGTCATCTATGTTTGATGTGATATTAAGAGAGAGTGGAGGATGCATTGTGGAGAAGTGGTGGGAGAAAAGCATGCATTTAGTTTTCTTTGTGTTAAGAACCAGATGTTGATGGTTGAACCAGTCCTAAAGGGAAGCAAAGTCATTGACAATTTCCCGGTTAATTTGGTCGGTACTTGATGAGGAATGATAGATGTTAGCGCAAGAATGTGGAAGGTCATTAATGAAGAGTAGGAATAGTAATGGTCACAAGATGGATCATTCCGGAATGCCGTGGGTTATGGGCCTGGGTTCAGAGAGAGAGCCATCCCACCTAACTCTTTGAGAGTGCATGGTAGGTAGCCTTTTACCCAGTTCTGGGCATTCTTATCCAGACCTAGAGCATGTAACTGGTGGAGGAGGAGATCATGGTTTACCAGATCAAATGCTTTAGTAAGGTCAATGAAGATGGCACCCATAGCATAACCCTCATCCATGGCATGGTATATGTCTGTTACCACTTTTATCAGTGCAGTTAGGGTGCTGTGATTCCTTTTGAATCTGTGTTGATAGGGGATAACAGGTTGTGTGATTCAAGGTAGTCTTGAAGGTGCTTGTAAACTATGAACTCCTGTATCTTTGCCAAATGGCAGAGGAGGGATATAGGTTATAGTTGTCAACAACAGTATTGGATCCCACCTTACGTACCGGTACTACCACTGCAACCTTCCCTTTATCAGGTACTGTATTGGACAGGTATGACTGGTTGAAGAGGTCTCGGACAGGGCAAGTAAGGGCTGAGGCACCCAACTTAAGACATTTAGCTTCCAGGGAGTTGTGTCTAGATGAGCTTTCAGGATTTAGGTTTAGAAGGAGCTTCTGGACCTCTTTGAGAGTGGTAAATTTCAGGTGGAACTCTAGGTGACCATCTAGGAGAGTTTTATGAGGTGGGACTGAGTTGAGAGAGGAGAAATTATGGAAAAGTGAAGTATATTTTTGAAGACCTTTAAAGAAGTTATTAAATCCTGTTGCAATAGAGGCAGAGTCAGTAAGGGTGGAGCTAATGGCAAGGACTCAGCTGAGGATATTAATAGTTTTCCCTTTTACTAGGGAGTTAATTTGCAGCCAGAACTTCTGTGGGTTGCAGAGATGTTCCGTTTAGAGGGATTTAAAGTATAGGTGCTTGGTTTTGTGAAGGGACTGTTTGCACTTGTTCTTGAGGTGCCGGTAGGCTTGCCAGTCAGAGGGGAGGTCACTCTTTTTATATGCTCACCAAGCTTTATCTCTGTGGGACATAAGCATCCTAATTTCCTTAAAGAGCCACGGAGCCTTGACACCCTTGGGCCTACATTTTTTTAGGGATGCATTTTGCTTAATTATCTGAGACAAGGTTGAAATAAAGAAGTCTACAGCATGATTTATGTCAGGGAATGAATTAATGGGTGTCCAGTCTGTGTTACTGATGGAGGTGATTAAGTGGTCTAAATCAAACCTAGACATGTCAAGGACTAAGGATATCTTGGGACAGGGGTTAGGGCAGTTGTTTCTCCACACACAAAAAGTAGGTGAATGATCGCTAAAGCAGTCAGGGAGTACACCAACTACTTTAATCCTTGTTGGACAATTAGTGACCATCCAGTCAAGTAATGTATGTTTTCCTGATTTGGTGTTGATACATGTAGGATCCTGTATGAGTTGGGTTTGGCATGAGTCAGCCAGCATAGCATGCAATTTCACAGCATCTGGTGAAGCCAGTCCTGGTTAAAATCCCCACAGAGTATGAGGTCATGGCTGTGGAGGTTGGCTATGGAAGCTAGGAGAGAGGGCAAGCTGGAAGAGGATTGACTAGGGGGCATATAAACAAACCCAATGGCCAATTTTTTGATGTTTCCAAGTGTTAGGGAGGCAAACAGTGAATTAGCTGAAGGTGGGCCCCCATCAGGATCAGGGAGTTCAGTGACGTCTAGGTTAGACCTGAAGTATAGAAGTACACCACTACCCCTTTTACCTATCCTATCTTTTCTGAGACAGCTGTAGCCTGGTAGGGACAACTCGTGTTGCTTGATGGCAGCTTAAGACAGGATTCAGATATACATAAAACATAGAAACATACCAGTTGACAGCAGATAAGGACTGCAATGCCCATCTAGTCTGCTAATTTATTTTTCTACTTTTAAATGTGCCATTGGCCTTTGCTCTGTCAATGGCGTATCTATTCATACTCAGCTGTATTGCTCCCTTATGCCTATCCCATGCCTGTTTGAAGCCCTGCACTGTATTCATATCCACCACTTCCTGAGGTAGGCCATTCCATGCATTCACCACCCTTTCTGTGAAAAAGAACTTCCTCACATTACCCCTTAATCAGCCTTCCTCTAATCTCAAGCTGTGTCCTCTTGTCTTGCTATTTTTCTTATATTGAAACATGTTAGACTCTTACACTGTGTTAATGCCCTTAAGGTGTTTGAATATTTTGATCATATCACCTCTCTCCATCCTTTGCTCTAGGGTATACATATTGAGCTCCGTTAATCTGTTCTCATATGTTTTCTGATGCAGTCCCTGCACCATTTTGGTTGCCCTTCTCTGGACTGCCTTAATTTGGTTATTGTCCTTGTGAAGGTGTGGCCTCCAGTACTGAATGCAGTACTCCAGATGGGACCTAACCAGTGTCTTGTAAAGAGGGATTATTGCCTCCCTCTTCCTACTTGTGACACCCCTACTAATACACCCTAACATCCCCCTAGCCTTACCTACTGCTTTAGTGGTCTGCTTGGATGATTTTAGGTCACTGATGATGATGATTCCCAAGTCTCTTTCTTCCCTTGTGACTGCCATACATAGAACATCTGGTGCCATCTGTAGGACATGAGATGAGCAATTTCCATTCCCTTTATCTTTGGTATAGACAGTGCAGTGTGTGTGAGAGGAGTAATACAGGAGGTCCCAGGGTTAGTCTCAATGTCACCAGGACAAACAAGCAGGAGGAGGACTGAGAAGTGGAGCTCTGGAGAGACATATGAGGAGAGTATTCCTAGGACAATTAAACCATGTGATGTACGGAGGAGTTTATAGAGCCAAAGCCCCAGTAGAGCAGTGTCCCATTTTGGGAGACAGGGGATGTGGAGGAGCACAAGAGAAGATTTCTACCAGAGGAGGCCCGGGGGGTAGCTGTTCCAGGAAGTGTGATATATTGCTTCGTCGATAAACCTGTCTATGCAACAACTGAGGAGAATGAGGCAAGACAGGGATGATATGACATATATGCTTTTCATGATGATGTTCTCTATCCAGGATGTAATAATCCAGAGGAAAAAGAGCAAAGTCAAAAGCAGGGAGATGTTCTTACTATGGAACAATGCCAGGCGACACAGTGCCCGTGGTAGGTGAGGTTAGTGCCAGGTGAATAAGAGCTAAATTAGAAAATTAAATCACTAGCCAAAGGGAAACTGAACTAAGTTAGAAAGTTGAGTCACTAGCTGATAGGAAACTGAAGAAGGGGCAACAGCCAAAGAGCAGCTAATTGGAGCTAAATTAGAAAGTTAAGTCAATAGCTGAAGGGAAACTGAAGCAGGTGCTACAACCAAGCAGTGGATGGGGTGGGACTTAACATGTATTCAATAGAGGCCAGGGCCAGAGCAGGTGGGTAGGCTGGAGGAAATATAATAGAGTACAAAAATTATGCTACAGCTCAAAATTTAGAGAGCCGTAGGCTGCAGTCCACGAGGAGAGATAAGAGAAGTAGAGGGCCAATCAGAGGAAAAGCCGTAAAGTCAGCAGCCAATCCCAAGTAGGCTAGAGACTCCCTGAGCCAATCAGCATCCAGGTGCAGTCCCTGGGCTGGAAAGCAGTCTTATCCCGGAGCAGAGGTTCTTCAGGCAGGTGGTGCAGGGCTTGTGGCCAGCTGGCTTATCCAGCCACTGACATCAGAGGTGAAGGGAGAATTTGGCCCTAGTGACAGGCACCTGGAAGTGAAGAGACAGCACAGAATTATGAGAGGATAACCAGTGGAAGCATGCCACAGTCCTACCACTACCAAAAGGAGGGGACCCCACCACCGTGGCAAATTACCACCCCATCTCCCTCCTCCCCACACTCTCGAAACTTCAAGAACACCTCGTGCTCTCACAACTCTCCCACTATCTCTCTGAATCCAACTTCTTCACAACTATCCAGTGTGGATTTAGGAAGCACCACTCTACCACCACCTCCTTACTAAGACTCATGAATCCCATCCTCTCGGGGATGGACAAAGGTCAAATTACATCAGCCATCTTTGTTGACTTAGCCAAAGCTTTCGACACTGTATCCCACCCCCTGTTATTATCCTGCCTATCTGATGCTGGGTTATCCACAATGGCCACAAACTGGTTCAGAGCCTACCTGCAAGGCAGAACCCAGTCTGTAAAAATTGCTGATTTCACCTTATCCCCACTGCCTATTGTCACTGGTGTTCTCCAGGGATCAGTTCTCAGCCCCATTCTTTCCCATCCTACTAAATGACCTGCCACAGACTTGCTCTACTACCTCAATACATATGTAAGCAGATGACACAATCCTCTTTTCCTCCGGCCGGACCCATGGGGAGGTTGATTCCAGTATACAGGCTGATTTCAACAAGGTACAGCTCAGGTTTAACTCCCAGCAAATCTCACTCAGTGCCAAGAAGACAGTCTCTGTGACCTTCGGCACTAGGCAGAGACTATCCAGACTTACCTAACTCCAGATCTTCCACACCCTTGATGGGACAGTCCTTGAGGACAAGTCCTCGTTTAGGTATCTAGGGGTCTGGCTTGACTGACACCTATCCTTCTCATCCCATGTGGATGCTATCCTGAAAAAACTGCATTCTAAGCTTGGTGCTCTCTATAGAAATTGCAGTTGTCTCCCGCTACCCGTGAGACATGAAATTGTGCAGAAAATGATAATACCTACCTTCGACTACCACAATATAAGCTACAGCTCTGACCCTAGGTCCACCCTATCCTGACTGGACCTCCTCTTTAATGCTTTCTGCTGTTTTGCCCTTGGTGCTCCCCTCATACCCACCACTGCAAGCTTTTCCATTTACTAGCCCTCCCATCCCTGAGCAACCAGCAATTACTTCACAGTGCTAAATTTGCTTCTAACTTCTGGCTCAGTTCCCTTCCACCCTACCTTGCCTCCTCCCTATCTTCTCCTCCAACCCTATCTCATGCCTTCAGGTCTACTGACTCCTGACTATTGGTAATGCCTCACTGTTGGACCTCTGCAGGCCAATCAGCTTCTCCTACCATCTCCCAAAGCTTTGGAATGACCTGCCGGTCCAAATCTGCCATTCCTCCTCCTCTAGGCATTTCTTATCCTCTGCCCTCATAAACTACGACATGGCAAACTTTTTGTGCATCTGACCTCCTCTCCCCCCCTCTAGCCAACCCCCCTTCCCCCTTCCTGCTACTACCCCCTCATCATTCCCCCACACCCTGTGTGGCCTGACCAGTGGCTTTAGCTATCGACTACAAATGCTGGCATATATTTCAACTAACCTAAGCACTTACCCCATACTGCACTTCTGCTTTGTCTCCCTGTCATACGTGTTCCCTTATTCAGTGACTGTCACCCACGTATAGTGTAACATATTCCAGACCTAAACCCTACTCCTTGTTCTCCCTTGGCTGCTAAGCCTTCCTTATATGGCTTCCCCACTGATTTTACCCCCCTTCATACAAGGCAGTTCAAAGCCCTGTAAGCAATGTGTAACTCTAATTTCGATTCAATGTAAGTATGTATGTATGTATGTGTGTAAGCAATGTATGTAATGACACTCTCAATTTAAGACTCCAATGTGTAACTTAGTGCTATGTATCTTGTAATCACCTGCTCTCCTCTGTACCCCCCCCCAAGGATGCACTTTGAGATGAGCATCTTGTTGCTCAGTGTGCCTTTCCTGGTGAAACAATTCAATAAATAAATAAAAAATAAATAAGGATCGCCAAGACAAAGCAGGTCAATTTGCTTAACTGGTGGGGCAGGGGGAAGTACAGTGGCACAATAGGTATAGAGAGGTGAGGTGGGGGGGGGCAGGCTGCCAGACAGCAGGCTGGAATTACTGCTTGCACTGGTGCCACAAGGAGAAAACAGCTTTACATATGCATAGAAGTGAAACAAAGGAGGGAGGAGGAGGCAGAGTCAAAGTAATGCTAAGGAAAGCAGAAGGTTTGGTAGGCTGAATGTGAGACAGAGAGAAGCAAACAGATTTTAGGAACCTTGTGTAGCAATCAGTACTTTGCTATCGCCTGGGTTGCAAAAGCTAACTACACAGTGCAGTTTAACATATAGGGCAAGCAGATGTATCAGTGCCCCTAACACACATGGATCCCTTTAGTGAGCTAAGTTACAGTACAATCCCTTTAGCAAGCACAGTTAGAATTCAACAGTTTTGTATCCCCATTAGCAAACATCATACATTCTGAAAATATAGGGTTCAAAAATTATGCTACAGCTCAAAATTTAGACAGCTGTAGGCTGCAGTCTATGAGGAGAGATGTGAGAAGTAGAGGGCCAATGGGAGGAAAAGCAGTAAAGTCGGCAGCCAATCCCAAGTGGGCTAGAGACTCTCTGAGTCAATTGGCATCCAGGTATAGTCCCAGGGTTGGAAAGCAGTCTTATCCAGGTGCAGAGGTTCTTCAGGTGGGTGGCACAGCTCTCGACTGGCTGGTTTATCCAGTGCTGCTGCTGGAGGCAAAGAGAGTGTTCGGCCCTAGTCATGGACACCCAGGCATGAAGGTTCTTCAGGTGGGTGGCACAGGGCCCGCGGATGGCTGGCTAATCCAGCCACTACTGCTGGAGGTAAAGAGAGCATTTGACCCTTGTCATGGGCACCAGGCGTCAAGGTTCTTTAGGTGGGTGGTACAGGGCTCATGGCTGGCTAACTTATCCAGCTGCTGCCACCGGAGGCAAAGAGTGTATTTGGCCCTAGTCAAGGGCACCTGGTTATGACAGAGAAAAAAAATCGTGGTGGACAGCATACAAGGTACTAAAAGAAGTAGATTTCATAGGTATATTTGTATTATTATTTAACTGTAACTGAAATTAGCCTTTTGGCACTGCTACCATAAAGAAAAGTCACCTCTCCTAATCATTTTTTAGTTAATATCCCTTCCCTAACCTCAGTGTTCCCTACAGGAAGAAATCCAGAATTCCCTTTCTACTAAATGGGAGATTCTGCAATTAGCAGTGATGGAGATGGTTGTGGTGGGGCTGGTAATTATAAAGCTGTGAGGATTAGGGATGTGCAGATGATAGTTTGGTCAATGAAACCTTGGTTCAGAAGTTCACAAAAGCTACTGATTCTACTCCCACTCCTCCAAGCAGTCTATCCTGGTCTTCCAGTACAGCTGACACCACCCAGAGCAATCCAGAAGCACACTGCTTTCCTCATCCTCCTTCAAGTGCTGCATATTTTAGTTCCACTTCTCATACATGAGAACAAGACAGAAATTACTCAACTAAATAAACCAAGCAGTCCCTATCTATCTCTTTTAAGAACTACATGAAAACAGCTGCCACTGCTGCCTGTCCTTGGTTGCTGACAACTTCTGTTCTACCTAGAACCACTATATAATACCACCCCGATAACATGGAGCAGCACCACACACGCCAGTGCTGCTAGTCACCTAGTATGTGTGAGGCAGATGACATTGATGCTGGCTATGATATGGGCATTACTGTAAAGAAGAAATTCTATCAGTCTTATCGTATATTCTTTTTCTGTTAGCTTCAACATTGTCATTGCATAGTAAGAACAAATGTTTTGTATACCATCCTACTAGGGACAGTGGCTTAGTTTAAAGCTGTGCCATCAGCATGGAATGCTGATGACCTGTGAGTTCCACTGCTTCTAGCCAATCATGTCACTCTTCTTGCAATGCAGTATAACCATAACTACAACAAAGACAGAACCCTTACTAATAACATGACCAGAACATCAACATTATATAAAGAATAATAAATGTGGAAGTGTGTGATATGAGAATTTAATGAACACCCCAAGTGTGTATAGCATAAGAAGGTTGCTGAACTCCTGAGATGCCGTCTTTTGGATGACACGTTAAACCGAGGTCCCATCTTCCTGTTCTGGTGGTTTTTAAGGTGGATGTTAAAGATCCCATGGCACTTCTTGAAAAAAGAGTAGGGAGCATTTTTGGCATTTTTTTACTCAACATTTTCAAACAAAAAAATACAGAAATGTATTACAGCATACAAAATCATAATAATAAGAAACAAAAACCAGAGGAAAAAAATGTTCATCAGACAAGAATGTCAAATTCATAGCAAAAACATCCTCACCCAACATACCCCCCCCCCACACTAAAAGAGTAGGGGAATTTTTTATTCAGGATTTTCAAACAAAAAACCCACATAAAGGTATTACAGCATACAAAATTATAACAAAAAGAAAACAAAAAACAGAGAAAAATATGTCAGTATATAAGAATGCTAAAATCAAAACAAAAAAATATCATCACTCAACAGACCCCCCCCCCCCACTAAAAGAGTAGAGGAATTATTTTATTTAAGAATTGCAAACAAAAATACAGAAACATATTACAACATACAAAATCTTAATTGAAAGAAAAAATCCCCATCCAACATGTTCAGAATTAGCAAACAAAAATACAGAAAAGTATGACATCATACAAACTCAAAAGTGCCAATGAAATTTAACAACGGAACAACATATCATAAAAAAAAAAAATCAAGTAATAGGAACATTGGAGTCCATTACCCATGGAAGATTCTGCCACGCCTGAAAAATCCAGCTAGCAGGATGATTTTTCATGTCATGGTGAAAGAGCAGTTTAATATCCCCAGGTAATTTTTTCAACCAGGTCAGAAAGTGTTATTGATTTTTGTTGCAGGGTAAACCAGCAGTGACAGTTCCAAATGTACCACTTAACTACCATAAGGATAACCTGCAATGTGGAGGTATCCCAAGTCTGCCAGGAGGAATCAAAAGAACCATACAGCAAAACTTCCAATGGTATAGTACGAAAAGGGGACATTTTCCACATGGTTGCCAAAATGGACCAAAAATGTATTATATAAGAGCAGGAAAAAAATAAATGATATGTTGTTTCCAGTTGATTGACATGTAACGCCCTAGAACAATACCTCTAGGAAAGCTGTTTATGCTTCTGGTGTTCCTTAAAATTTATACGATTATGACAACTGAGTCAGTGAAAGTCCTACATTTTCTCAGGGATTCTGGGGTTATTTAAAAACCTAAGTAAAGCTGGTGTCATAGTGGTAGGACAGGAAGGGAAAGAAATCAGTGCTCTGAATGTAGTAGAAATCATTTGCTTATAAAAAAAAAAATGTCCTGTGTTGCCCACGTACCATAGCAGCTGTTAATTTCTAACTCTTAAGTTTGACAAAACCATCTCTAATTTACAAAGGACAGACATTAAAGTAATGAAGCACCCGAAGGGAGGCCTTTTCCCATTGTGATAGCCAAGGACTACAAGTCAAAACATATAAAGGGATCCAAGCACTGTTGACGTGAGTCAAAACAGGGTGGAGACTGACAACTATATAGAACACACAGAAAAAAAACACAGGGTTAACCATACTCAGGTCACCCTGAGATTTCGGTAAATACAAAATATTTCTCTTTAAAGGATTTAATCTGTTGCCTCAAATTGCCTGAAAAAACACACTAAGCAAATAAACTTCCAAAGAACCGGGGGGGGGGGGCAAGGGGATCAACCAGCAAATATGTATAAAAAGAGGCAAAAGAAACACTTTAACAAGAAAAACGCGTTTCAGCTTACTCATATGCCAAGAGTTCCATTGTTTAACCATCTGCTGAGCTTGGGAAAATTTAGAAGTCCAATTTAAAACATCTAAATCTTGGTGTCCAAATTGGACCCCTAAAATGGTGATAGATGATTGAGTCAAGGAAATCCCTGCAACTGAAGTAAGGGGGAATTGAGGTCTGCCAAATTGGTGTCCTACACATTTGGACATATTGAGGGAAGTACCTGATAAGGAACCAAAAGATTGATAAATAGTCATTGCCTGAGAAGCAGAGATTGCAACACCTACTAACATAGTAAGATCATCTGCATAAGCTAATGCAACTTAAGGGACAGGATAAGTGTCCACCCGGACCTGAGTCAGTGAAAGTGCAGAGTTCAAAGCCAGCAGGAGTGGGTCAATACTAAAAACATACAAGAGGGGACTAAGAGGGCAGCCTTGTCTAACCCCTTGTTTCACAGGAATCAGAGGGTCCACCCAACCATTAATAAGTGGGGATAATGTAGCTACGGCATAAAGAGATTTTAACCAAGAAATGAATGAGTCTGGTATGCCGTTCTTTGAGAGCACTGTCCATAAATAGTCATGTCCAATAGCGGCAAAAGTCTGCTTCTGATGCAATGATAGCAAGATCCCCAACAATCCCTCAGTGATGTCTCATTCAATAAGTTCATGTAAAAGGAGAAGATGATCACTCATCTTCCTCTCAGGTATAGAACAGGTCTGAGTGGGGGAAATAAGATGGATAGCCACCTGCAACAGTCTAGTATGTAGAATTTTGGCAATAATTTTGAAATCAGTATTTGAAAGACTAATCAGTCTCTAATTTGTTAAATCAGTTTTATCACCTTTTTGGTAGAAGAAGACTAAGAGACCTCAAGCCATGTACAAAGGAACTGAAGCTATGTTCAAGAAAAAGGTGAAAACTACAGCCAATTCCTTGGACAGTAATGACCCAAGAAGCTTATACAGCTCTGAAGTGAACCCATCCAAGCCTGTAACTTTATTATTGGGCAAGGACTGTATTGCATGTTCCACTTCCGCAGCTGAAATATCAGCTGTTAGTTCTGTCATTAGGAAGGCAGGACAAACAGGGACAAAAAAGGGGGCAATAATGGATCAAAATCAATAGCAGGGATAGAATGATGAAAAAAGAGAGAAGAAACATGTTGCGTCACTATACGGAAGATCTTCTACCTACCAGTATACACACACCCATCCGAGTCTGTGAGACAGTCCATCACCTTATGTTTAACAGTATTTGAGCAATGTAAATAAGGGCACAGCACTGCTGCGTTCCCCTTCATCCCAAAACTTTAATGTGTCTTTAAAGTTTCTTCCTGTTTTAAATGAAAAGCTTGCATGTCCGACTGAAGTAAATTAATTTGTTCCTTAAAATCATGAGTAGTAGTCCTGGACAAGGACTGCAGTTTTAGCAACTGTTTTCATTGATGAAGATACTGAAAATAAATAGTGTAATGAAACTGTTCACTATTTGATTGCAACAGATTTCTCAAATCCAGTTTGACATCTGTCCACCAGAGGGCAGAAGAGTCAAACAGATCAAAAACAGAACATTTTTGTGACACAAAATATTTAAGATTTTGTATTAGAATGGCTCAGGATAGATGGGAGAAATTAAACTTCCAATACCCAGTGCCCTGAGAAAATGTAACAGTGGACCCCAAACAAAGATGCAATAATTTATGGTCTGAAAATTCTATTTCTACAACCATTATGGAGGAAATAGGTAAAAATGTGGAAATAAAAAAAAATCTATTCGAGTAGCCAAGGATCCCTTCTGAAATGTTGGATGAACGATACGATGAGTAGTGAAATAAACATCCTTCAAATGAGACATGGAAACAATTTGTTTCAAAGCAGACATATCACAATAAATCTTTTTTGTAGCAGATCAAGCACCTCTGCCATGTTTATCAAGGCCATAATTAAAATCTCCCACAGAATGATTGTCTGAAAAAACAATAAATAAGGTTGAATGGCTTGAAATAGAGTTACCCTATCAGCCTTGGTCTGTGGTACGTAAACATTAATAAATCTGTAATAAAGGTTAGCAATTTTAGTATCAAGTATCAAAACACGTCCTGGAATCAAGTCAATCAATTTGATAAGAGGCATTTGTAAACTAGATTTAAACAAAATCCCTACCCCAGAGCAGGTATCCGGCCCAATAGAAGAAGGCCCAGCATACCATTGCTTTGTAGCTTGTCCCAATTCTGCAACCATGTGCAGCCTAGTATCCTGTAAAAACATAACCTGGGGGGAACTAGACAGAAAAAAGGATAAAGCTACATACTTCTTTTTATGACTCTTAATACTATTCACATTCAGTGAACCTAAGAGTAGGGAGAACATTCAAAAGGAAAAGAAAAAAAACACAAAACAATTCAAAGGGTATACTCAAGGAGGTTTTCTCCTAGTCCTCTGAGATCTACGGTGAGTAACAACAGGGGGAGCATGGGTTTCTATGTCTGAATGGAGATCCACCTGGGAAGACCACAGGGAGCAACTCTCCAAGTCAGCGTCAAAAAGATCAGAGGGTTGCAAGGCCTCATATTTTTTCCTTAAAGGAAGCTCTGAAGTTTTTCATAATTTGGAGGCAGGTTGTTCAGCCATCTGGGATCTCTTAGAGGACTGTTTACTAACCTGGTGGGGGGGGCATACCCTTGGAGGAGGATTCTTCCAAAATCTGTTCTGTAGAGGGTGGCTGGACAACACCAGAAAAGGGTAACTGGAGGGGGGTCCAGTAGTACAGTCAACGCTGTTGCAGCAGGAACTTCTAAAGGGAGGGGTTACCACAGGAATCTCAGGTGGCCTTGAGGGGGGAGAGCTGAGTTCTTTGAGCCACTCCTATCAGCAACCTCTGTTCCTCCACATCAGCAAAGTCTGACTGATTATGAGCAGCCCAGGTACAACTCTGATACATATGACCCACTGAGTCACAGAGATTGCACTTGGGTTCATTGAGACAATTGCCACTGATGTGTCCCAATTCCTGGCAAAGGTTACATTTGACCTGGTCACACAGGCTGCTTAAGTGAGTACAGGAGCCACATTTATAGCATGCCTTCTGTTGACCTGCATAGAATAGGACACCCTCGATCTCAGCCCCCCCAAAAAAAAACAATTTGGAAGATGATTTAGACCAGTATCTGTAACATGAAGCATTACACGTACCTTCCACCACCCTGTCCAGATATGCTCATTGTCGAAAATAGCCTCTGAGGAACCTAAAACAGAACACCTTTGCTTCAATCAATAAGTCAAGTCAGAGACACTAACCCCTTCCTTTCAAAATAGAATGGTAACAGTTTTATATTCAGGCCTAGTAAGGGGAATAGCTTCAAAAGGAGCCCGCAAAGGAGAGCTCTTCAAAGCCTTAAATTGAGCCGAAAAGCTCTGGAACCCAGAATTTAACTTAAAACTGATATTAAATGTGAATTCCCTGGACACATGAATAAGGGCGTAGATTTCATTAGCAAAAAAACTTCATAGAGCCCTTCAATAGGGTTTTAGCTACAAACCTTCTATCTGGAAACTTAGATAAACCCCCTGTTATATAAAAGTCTTACAGCATTATGACGTTTAGCTGGGTAAATGGGTTGATGAAAAAGTGAAGCATATGGTTTCTGAGTAGTGTTGCTTGGTAAATTCAGTGGTGCATCAGGGGGCTTCATCAGGGCATTTGAAGTGGAAGGAACAGGTGAGACTGGCTGTGGAAGATCATAAGGGTTCAAAACAAGAACAGGATTACTAGAAAGTTGAAGTTCTGAGGAGAGGTGTATGGGTGATTGAGTTCCAGGTTTAGAACGGGCAGAAGGAAGCTGTGGAGAAGGAGCAGGAATGGGAAGAGCAACAGGCATGTCCACTGTCCAAGATGAAGCAGGTGAAGTAGGTATTGGAGTGGGACCAGAAACCCAGTGACCTGAAGGGGAACGTATCCAACCAGCCACTAAAAGCATAGCCGAGATGTCCTCAGAAGACCAAACTGGAGAAACAGGTAGGGAACAGTCTTATTTGAGATTCCTATTCTCGAATCCAGTCCTGGTGTTCCTTTGAACTCTGGCAAAGGGTGTAGCAACTCACCAGCAGGAGACTGAAGCACAGGCAAAGGTTCAGAATGAGGGGAACCCATAGAAACAGCAGCAGGATTCTCAACTACTGCAGAATGCAGCACAACAGGTAAGTCCTTATTGCTTGGCAAATTGCAAGGTTCTGTAGTAACAGCAGCAGTCTTCTGTGCCAAAAGCAAAGCATTTTGCAGTTCCTGACATTGGAGCGCATAACGCTCCTCTTCAGCATGCAGTTGTAGTGCAATGGAGCGAATCTCAGGAGAGACTTCTGAAACAATAGTATTAGCCTTAGAACCTTCATTCAGAACAGGATTAAAAACAGATGTAGCAGGAGAAACTTCCATGGGGACAAAATCTGTAATAGGCAAAGATATAACATCTTTTCCAGTAGGCAAATCTGTAGAAGACACAGTCTCTAAACGAGGGAGAAGCAGGGGATGAGACCAATCCACCTGCTTCAGAAGCATCCATGAGCTCCTCTACCACCTCAGCAGCCACCATCTTGGTCAGAAACCAAGATGGCAAGGATTCCCCCACAGGAGAGCTGGGGAATTTCTCTGATGTCCTGGCCAAATTTCCCCTCTTCACTAAATAAATACCACCAACAGTTTAATCTGGTTCTGGGTCAGTTGGCATTCATCTGTATCCCCCTCTCCCAGGTAGTGCCTGAAAATAGGCAGAATTTGTCTAGTGCACTTACTTGGTCAACAAAAATGAAATACATGAATAAATAAATAAATAATTGCTGGTCAGCAATTTTTCTCCAACCTCACTTGTGTGACCATGTGTCACAGATTCACAGAGACAGAGAGAAAGTGAGACACACACACACACACACACACACGCGCAGACACACACACACACTCACACAAACACACATACACGCACACACACACAGAGGGCCCGATTCCAAGAGAGCGATTAGTGAAGGGCACAATCTGCGCTGTTGCACAAAGTTATGCACAAACACCTGCAATATGCATGCAGCACCCTAATCCAAAACAACAAAGCAAAGTGCAACCCACAACAGTGGACATAGAGGATATGGATGTCACAACCCAATGCCCATATAAATGTATGCAACCTGCTGACATGTTGCAGACAGCAACGAATGCGGAAATGATGGCGCAGGCCAGGAGTAACACACAGGCAGCATCTGCATGAAAGCAGAAATGTAATTTCACAAATGAGGAGACCAATTTGTTCCTCAATGAGCTTGAGGCACAGGTTGCCCTGCTAATGGGCAAGGGTGGGGAGTGCAAATTACGCAGAAAGCGCAAGGAGGCCTGGGATGACATTGCCAAAACGGTCAGTGTGGTGACCAATGCCAAGTGCAGTGTCAGGGACCTCCAGAAGCAGGTAAACAGCCTGAAGCACCATGCAAAGTGAAAGAGGTGTACAATAGATGGCAGGCAGAGGCCACAGGTGGTGGGCCATGGAATGAGAAACCACTGGGCTCCCATGAGGAGAGGATGCTCACCTTTCTGAGCCAGCACAGCATCCATGGAGACACAAACCTGGACACAACATGGATGGCAGCAGGGACACGTAAGTGGAGGACCAGCCAAGCCACACCATCAAAAGCAAGCCATGGCCTATGGGCCAGGGTGTGCTGGTGATGTAGCAGAGCAGCACTGTAGTGCACGTGGTCCCACGGCCACCTGTGAAAGCATGCACATAGTGCAGGCAGTCTGTGTGGAGGGCATGGGCAAATGCAGGTAGCTAGGAGCAGGGTGACAGGGAGATCCATGGCAAGGACGACAGGGCTGTGTGTCCACAGAGTCGGGCCATGTCCTGCAAGGGCCACCCCATGGCAGCACTGTGCACTGTGGCATGTGCCACCAGTACACTGGACAGCAATGCAGGGGTGGGTATTGTTGCATGTGCGTAGGGCAGTGAGGATTTATATTGTCTATAAGAGCAAGATCAGGGTTTTTCAGACCCTGATGAAGCCAGGAAATGAACATCAAGGATAGCAGTAGGCCTCCACCATGAGGGTGAAGATTTAATGGACAGCGTTTACCTGAGAGGACACTTGAATAGAGTTAGTAATGTATTTTATTTCACCTTGCCTATCTGATCAGTCTATTTGATTTTCAAGTTATAATTAAAGTTTAATTTTCTGTTATCTTTTTAATATCATAGATTCTAGAGAATTTTACAACAAGAGCATCTGTTAGACACTGATTGTGCTAATGCATCTATTAACTGGTGTTTATTGCTAGTTTGTTTCCACTGTGGGGGGGATGTTCCTTTTTATGGCACTGTTGCTAGTCACCCCACGATGCTGTAGGTGAAAGAGTTTGTATGTTCGACTGTAAGGGAATATACTGTGAGCCGTATTTCTTCTCAACTGCTGATTATGTTATAGGGGTTTTACTTTAGTAAATATCGTATGGTTCCACTTGCCCTCTATTAGGGTGTGAACATTGGACTTTACAGTACTGGACTTTAGCCAGTGCAGTTAGTCATGTGGTTCTTGGGCTCTGTTTTGTTCAACAAAAATCACTGTATTTTAGATCTTACATTTTGATAGACCCTTTGATGGTAGTATGCTGGATACATGTACTTCCTACGAGTAAGGGAGATGACCCAAAAGTTGTAATACCCACGGTTTGTCTGGCATATGTATTAGTATCAATTGTCCTGCAATTGTGAAAAAATAATAAACACAAAGCTAAAAAAAGGTAGGGTCAAATGTTTTGCCCAATTTTGTTGCACTGTTGCTTCTATCTCTGTTGGTTTACAGGGTCTGATTTATGATAAGAGCGGTTCAGAGAGTCAGGTATGTGGCAAGAGGGCTAGTCCTAGTCAGTCAAGGGTTGTTCACAAGGTTCAATGTATGCAAATGTGTTTTTCAGCTGATTTGTTTCAAAACATTTGCATTCAGACCCACATATAATATACTGAATAATGTGAATTTTGAGGTGGCTAAATTAGAACATTTGCCAAGCCTGAATTTTAAACCATATGCACACCCCTAGTTTGTTGTTTCCTCTACTCCATTTTACCTATTGAACCTTTAAGTTTCTTGCTTTTTTTGTCTATTTCCTATTCTATATGAATCAAGTATTTTCTCATTGATTACCTAGTGAGTTACTTTGCTTTCTTCTACTTTACAAATGTAAGATTTTTTTAAAATGTGTTTTAATAAGTAAATGAACCAATATGCATATTATTCTAAATGGGTGAATGCTCATGCAAACATTGAATACAAAATGTTTTTGTTTTCCTGGATAAATAGAGAAAGAATAAATTCCACTGGACTTAGCTATGCTAAAAAGTAGTTTGCACAGTTGTACTCTATTTACATCAATATTGGCAAGCCCTAGCATAGCAACAAGTTATAACTTGATTTTAGTTTTAGTAACTCAGCAGCTAACTAAACATGCACAAGACAGTTTTATTTTACTTGGAGAGTAATATGATTGTTGAATAGCTTACATAGGACAGTTGTGAAAGCCAGAAACATCAGATCATTGACAATAATACAAACATGTACATTGCTGATAGTGGCAGTATTTGTTATATCAAAGTAGAAGATGGAAAATATCAACTAATCAGTCCTCTTCCATTTCAAAGTCCTACTGTATATGTTACAGTATGTCCCTATAATGGTCAGGATTACTGTAATTTCTTCCCTGAAGCATGTAACCTCAACAAGTTTTCAAAAGAGTTTACAATCTTCAAACAGAAACACAACCTATCATCAAAATTATTAAGCTGCTGCACTCTATCCACAACCAGCACTAAAGAATCTTTAGAGTGAGAAGATGCTTGAAAGGTTGTGCTATTTCAGGAATGTCATAGCTCATCTTTTATGAGCACAAGAACATTGGTCCTTTGGAAACCCTGGCGTAAAAGGCAATTGTTCAAGTCATCTGTCAAGAGTCCTCATCTTGAACTCATTACTGTCATTCAGACCTTTTGCTTCCTATGCTGTCTTGAATAATTGCTTGGCAGTTGATATGTTAGCTGATGTGTTGTAGACACATAAGTAAATTAAAACATAAATTGTTAAAGATGACGCATATTGGCCTCATTTCATTATTGCTGTGTGACTATGAGATAGTTTCCTGACTTGAATATTATAAATAAACCTTTGCTATTCACTAAATGTCCCTGGCAAACACAACTTCACAATCAGTAATGAAGTCTTGCTTGCATTATCAAGTGGTGATATCACCTGCTGTCTGGAATAAAAGAGTACAGCTGTGGACCCATGAAATTTACAATCATATTTTTAAGTTAGTGTGGGATAGCAAAAGGCATTGAGGCTGCAAGAAAAAAATAAAAGTCAGGGCCCAAAACAAATAAATTTGTTTTCTCTTCTGCAAATGCAGAGAACTGGCAAAAGTCACAGTGTGTCTGCACCCCATGTACAAGGCACCCATAGGACCCACAGCATGGGTGGAGCTGGCCCTCTACTTTGAACATCATGTAAATGGCAAGGACAGGGGGAGGCTCATGGTTGCGTTTTTATTAAACACAATTCTGCCCATCATTTCTGCACCATGGAAGATGTGTGGGGGATAGCAGTGCTACTGTCTGTAAGAGTGACACAGCAGTAATAATTATGTGCCACTGTGCCCTTTGTGCCTGGCCATTCCAGATCATTGTGGGGCCTAATGTCCCCACAGCTGTTACCTCTGACTTCCAAGATGTCATGAAGGACATGGAAGCAAACTGTATTTTTTATGTTAAGCTTTCTAAAAAGTATATTTCCCATACTGGGTTACAGAAAACTCTGGCGGACTGCAGAGGACTACAGTGTCCCAAAATTCCAAGCTCTTCACAAAGCAAGGGATCTTGTCACAAGCTGACACAGTTATCCAGTTGGAGTCTAAGTGTCTTGCCATGCTCCACTGCTGAAACACCCCTCGTCTCTCGTTAGTCTGCTCTGCATATGGATTGGGGAGACCAGGGACTGGATTCATCCATGTGCAGTTAAGTCTAGAGATGAGCAGGATGTGCAGCCATTTGGCTTATATCCAGCACTTCTCTGTGGATCAGGCTGTTAGCTGATTCTTCCAAATAAATGACAATAACATTTCAACTGAACAGCCCTGGGTATGTGTCAGATCTCCCTTCATTGCTGATAACCAGTACTCTTTATTTCTTTAATACAAAATCCTAACTCAGGATGGTATAAGACATTATTTATTTTTTTATTGATATAAAAGTTAGTAAACATGAAAGGTATACAAAGCCATGGCTCATTTTCCAGGTGCAACCCAGGGAAGAGGTTGTAGTGAGACCAGTTGCAAATACAATTCAGCATCAGCATTACAAACAGCGGAATAAATGGTGCATACAGAGGCAGCAGTATAATAAGATGGCTGAACATAATACAGCAGTTTTATAAAGTAGTAAGCAGTAAACAATGAAGTGGGAGGCAAAGTCCTCAGTGTGTGTTGTGGTAGGGGTAATAAGGTGAAGGGCAGCAACCAAGGAACAGAGCAGGTGAGGGTTAAGGGAGAGGAAATTAGATTAAGGAGGGGAAAAGCAGAATCAGAGGATGTGTGGGAAGTTGCCTTAGGTGTAGAACAGAAAGCTGGTATAGAAGGGGCAAGACGGGGGGAACAGATTCCATAGGGAGGGGAAGTGATAGGAGAAGGCTGCTTGGCCAGTGGAATAGTGATGGTGGGGAATGGAGAAGGTGCAGGAGTCCCTGGAGTGAAGCGATTAGGAAGAGCAGGGAGCTGGGGATAGCAAGGAAGATAGATAGGAGGGGAAGAGCCTAAACCATTTTTTGGCAATGAAGGCAGCACAGTGGGCCTGGCGATGAGACAAAAGGGAGATGATTCAGATGGAAGAGTAGAGGGAGCAGTGATGGGTATGGGGGGTAGCTGATGGCGAAGTAGCAAAAAATGTTGAACAGGGTATCCGATCTGGCAAGGGAATCAAAGACTGGAAGAACCATTTTGGTTACAAGTTCCTTATGGACATGGTGGGAGGGGCAGTCTCTGTTGTAAAGAAAATGGCACCTAGTTTGGGACAGAATTTGATTTGAATGGTCTCTATGTGGACAGAGAAATCAAGCTTGCTGTTCAGCCAGACTTCTAAATTCTTGAAGGCAGGGACCACTTCCGTTGCGGTGCCTTCTAGAGTGGTGAAAATGGGGGCGAGAGCCTGCCAAGTTTCTGGTTGGTACCAAAGCTCATTGTCACTGTCTTTTTAGTGTTCAGCTTAAGCAGGTTTTCATGGAACCAATGACTAGTGTAGGATGTTATGGAAATCCTGCTGGAGAGGCCTGGTTACTGCAGCGGCAGTAGGGCCTGAAGTGTAGATAACCATATCATTGGTGTACATATGGATGTTCACCAAGACACCTTCAGAGGGGAGGTCATTGAGAATTACTCAGATTGCAAAGGTGGAAGAAGGCATATGCCCATCAAGACCACCTTCCCAGTACCAGAGAGGTGTACATTAATTCCTATAGCTAAGCAAATATTTATCTAATGAATGTTTGAAAACCTCAAATGAATCAGTATTAACCAGATATGAAGGCGATGTATTACAGTTTATATCCTTTGAGAGTAAAAAAATGTCCTCTCTTGTTAGTTTTGACCTTTTGTACTCTAAGTTGTTTGTTGTGACATCTTAGCCCTCTGGTTCATTACCCATCCTATATTACATTCCTTAGTAAGGTGTGAGTCTTTAAGAATATTAAAAAGCATTACTATATCACCCCTTTTTCTATGGGTCTTTAGGTCATATAGGTTTAGATTATTTAACCTGTCGGGTTATGGTAAAGTGCTCACCATAGATATTAGTTTAGTGGCCCTTCTTTGGACTGATTCAATAATTTGACTGTCCTTTTCGAGATAAGGTGCACAAAATCAAGCGACATAGTTGACATGTGGTCTGACATAAATATTATAGAGTGGTAAAATGCAGGTACTGCTTCTGTTGTCAAATGCTTTTCTAATGGATGTTAGGATATTATTAGTTCTGTGGTCAACCCGTCTACATTGATCTGCATGAATGAAGTCTTTATTTATAACTTTGCCCAGGTCGCTCTCTGATTCTACAGTTTTGATGTTACTCATGCTAATTTTATAGGAGGCATTGGGATTTTTTTCTCCAAAGTGGATAACTGAACATTTATCATTATTGAAATCCATCTTGTTATCATTTGCCCACTTATCTATTTTCATCAGATCTTGTTTAAAAGTATACATTTTTAAAAGTGAATCTGCCTCTGAGCTAAGCTTTGTATCATCTGCAAATTTTCCATCTTAAATTCAAGACCTTCATTTATATCCCTTATAAAGATCCCAAACAGAACAGGACTGAGAACAGATCCCTGGGGGAACTCTGCTAGTGACCTTTATTTCCTTCGACAATGTATTTGATATTCAAACGTTCTGCATTCTATCAGTCAGCCATGTGGACACCCATCTAACAATAAAAGGGTTTAGACCAATATTGAATATTTTTGTTAGCAGCTGTTTATGTGGGACATTATCAAAGGCCATCTTAAAGTCAATCAGAACCATATCAACTGGTATTACTTTATATAGACTGCAACTGATGTTCTCGTAAAAGGAAATTAAGTTTGTCGTACAAGATCTACCCTGTACAAAGCCATGTTGTGTTTGGTCCTCCAAGTTTCTATCCCCTAATTCTTTCTCTATTCTTTATTTCAAGTGTTTTTCTAAGCACTTACACATGATTGAGGTAAGGCTAATGAGCCTATAGTTACTTGCATTATTCCTGCTGCCCTTTTTAAATATAGGGACTACCATAGCACTCATCCACTCAATTAGTATATCTCCAGACCAATAGTGATCAGTATAAATAGTTCTTTTGATGTTTCTTTAAGGAATTTGCTATTAATAAGATACGGTTCTAGAGATGATTTATCTTTTAATTCCTTAAGAACTTTGTTTACTTCCTCTTTGGTGATTGCATTATACCTTTTGTTAACTCTTATAGTTTGTACAATGAAGTTACCTCTCTCAGAGAATGCTGAACCAAAAAAAATATTAAATGCATTTTCTATGTGAGATGGAGTAATTAGTTCTTTATTATTTTCCATTAGTAACCCTATTTTATTGCCTTGAAACAAATTATTTCTTATATAGACATAAAATGATTTTAGGTCTTTATTTAAACTCAGTCTGAATTCAAGTTTGCTTCTCTCTGCCCTAATAACCTGTTTTGATTTTTTTTTTAATTCAGCATTATATAGGATTTTCTTTTGTTCATTAGGATTTTTTTTATATTTGGTAAAGGCCAAAGTGAAATATGAAGAAAATAATAGGACCTAGGATGGAGCCCTGCAGGACTGCAGCTATGATTGGGAAAGGTGGGGACAGGACTCCTCGTATCTGTACAGACTGATGGCCCAAGAGGTATAAGCAGAACCAGGCAACAGCATCAGCTGATAGGCTGGTGGAGCACAGTTTGTTAGAAGGGGGTGGGACACCAAGTCAAAAGTTTTGGCCAGGTCTATAAATATAGCAGAGGTGATATTGATCCATCCCTTACAATTGTCTTTGGTTTGTAGCAGATATTCTGCAGGTGGAGGCTACTTCTAACTGAAAGGTGAAATAAGAAACTTAATCAGGAAAAGACAGTCTTGTTACAATTCTTAAGATTTTCAGTGCAGGAAGAGTTTAAATCCTGGGCTAAACATTTGTCACAAATCCTGAAAAAAGTGTAGGTACAGGTTATGTATTTGACCCAGACAGTAAACTGTTTTTTGGGTTTATCTTTTGTGGCCCGGATATTCAAAAGGGTTGCGCCATGCGCAATAGGGTTGCACATGTGCAAGTCCAGAAGTGCGCCATTTTGCGATATTCAGCAGGAGGCAGTTGCGCCACCGAAAACATGCTGAGCAACAGCGCAATGCAAATGAAGGCATGCACAACTGAAGGGGGTGGATCCATGCATAAAGAGCGCAATGCGATATTCAAAGACTTGCGCAATGCACAACAGCGGAACAGCCTGAAATTGCTCACTAGCGGAAATGAGCCAAAATAAAAAGGCTCAAGGAAGCGGCGCAAGAACGCTACAAGGATGCCAAGTGGGGTTGAGAGAGAGAGCGAGAGAGAGACAGACAGACAGACAGTGACAGGCTAGGGCAGGCAAGGCAGCGTGGGCCATGGCTGCTGCAGAGCCAGCGGGGGTGCGGTGCAGTGGAAGTAGCAGTCAGGACAGCGGGGTAACACAGCAACACCCAGCCAGGGGGGTCAGAAGCCGAGAGATGGACAGTGCCAGCTTCCACATGGAAGCTGTAATGAGGGTGAGAATGCAAGCTGCAGGGGCGAGGCCGTGGAAGGGCCCGTCGGTGTACGCCCCCAACAGGCAGTACCGTGCCGCATCAGCTATGAGCTGTACACAGATGTTGAATATCGTGGGCGGTACCGCCTGAACAGGGCAATACTGAGGCAGCTCTGTGAGCTGTGCAGTGATGTGATGCAGGCACCCTCATGAGCAAGTCACGCTCTGTCAGTGGAGACCAAGGTGACAGCCTGCATGTGCCTGCTGTCACAGGCACCTTCCAGAGCCGACAGGGGGACACCACAGGCATCACACAGTCGGCCCGTCCGCATCCTCACCCAATTCCTCAGTGCACTGCTGCCACATGCTGCGGAGTACATTCATTTCCCCAGCACCACAGCAGAGCGTACAGCAAACATGCAGGAGTTCCACAGGGCAGCACGTATGCCTGGCATGCTAGGGGCCATAGACTGCACCCATGTGGCCATTTGCATGCCACCTGGGCGATGGGGCTGCATATAGGAACAGAAAGGGCTTCTCAGTGTCAACTGCCAGGTGGTGTGTGATGCCACTGGGCACATAATCAATGTCTGTGCCACACACCTGGTAGAGCACATGATGCCTTCATGGTATCAGTCCACACTGTGCTATCGATTGGAGAGTGAGGACATCCCCATAAGGCCATCTAGTAGTGGGTGAGTACGCATGTATGGAATGCAAACTCGGGGCAAGGGTGGGAATGCCATAGGTGCCATGGTAGTGGCACACAGGGATATGGGCAATATGGACCTGAACATGATACCGATCTCCACTATCTCCACACAGGTGACAGCGGATACCCACTCCGTCCCTGGCTGCTCACACCGTACTGGCACCCCATGACCCCATCGCAGCAACGCTATAATGAGGCACATGCTTCCACACACAACATCATAGAGAGGGTGTTTGGGATGCTCGAGGCATGCTTCCGATACCTAGACACCTCCGGCGGTGCCCTACAGTACAGCCCCCAAAAGGCCTGTGGGATATTCCAGGCCTGTTGCATCCTGCACAACATGGCCAAAGACTGTGGGATAGCCCTACAGGTTGAAGAGGGGGACAGCGATGGGGACGCCAGTGGCGCCGGTGTTGATGGTGATGAGCAGCCCCACCTTGGATGGCGGGAACCCTGACTGATCCGGCAGGCCCAGCTGCACTGGGACACCATCACAGAGGAGCACTATGCACAACACAGGTAAGTCAGGGGACATGTGCAACCAACACTGTCCATGCAAAACCACAGGCACACAGGGTAACACACCAGGTGCATGACGCCAGGAGGCGGAAGGTCCAGGCATACAAACATACCATCAGGAGGGTGAACACTCATATGGACACACACACACCAGGCACAGAGCGTACATGGGCAGATGCACAGCACAGCAGAACCGACATTGCTAACACACAGAACCACCGACCACCCCACCACCTGTATTGTCCAAGTCGTGTGTCAGATGCTGGGCACCCTTGCCTTGGTGTACAGTACAATGCAGGCATCATCATGCACACGCACCTGTGGACAGCAGTTGGGAGGGTGTGCAGGAGTGGTCCGTGTGTCGTGTGAGCAGAACACCAGCAGTGCACTGCCCACCATGACCCACATTGCACACAGGGCAGCACCAGACAGGGCCGCACTGGGAGACAGGTCAGTCATGTAGCACTGTCCCACGGCCACCGCAGATGCGTGGTGGCCCGCCATGACCAACAGCCCTGGCAGGCTGAACAGGGGCCACATGGGGTGGCACTGTTGGACACCAGGGGTCTCACTCTGTGACGTGACCTTGCCCGCTAGGGGTCTGCAGCATGCCGAACAAACCTGCCAGGGGTGCTCAGGATGCCCACAGCAGAACCCGGCGTCGACAGGCCTGGTGTCGCACGACGCCAGGAATGGGGAGTGGAGAGTGAACTGTGTGGGGTGTGTGGTACAGGGGCACCTGACTGTGTGCCCAATGCATCCACGACAGAGACCACTGCCTGGGTCAGCCTGTCAATGGCGGCAGTCACATCCGTCCGCATATGAACCAGCTCTGCACAGTCCAGAGCACACTCCCTGCTGTGCCGATCCACAGCCACAGACAGTGCCTCCACGGACATTGCAACCCGCCTCTGCTGCTGTACTGATTCCTGCAGCAGGTGGGTGTTCTCGTCCAATGGGTACTGTGCCCCAACGGCATCCTGTCCCCCAGGGTGTGGAAGGTCCTGATACACAACACCCCTTGAGGGTGGGCGCTGTGAGCCAGGACCAGGAATGGGCGGATCAAAGAGCGGCGGACATGTGCCACCACTTGAGACTGTACCCCCAGACCTGGTGGGTGACTGCTGCTGCTGCCCCTCCAACTGCTGTGCCCCAGGGTCCACTCGTTCCACCGCTGTGGCCACAACAGTGCCAGACACCTGCACAGCCACCGGTGCTGCCCAACCGGTGCTGACAGGCACAGCCTGGGACTGTGCCAACATGATGGTACACAAGTTGGAACCAGAAAGGCCCAGGGGCATGTGCTGGCCTGCTGTGTGTCCGTCATGGGACACACACATATCACTGCCCACTGCAGTCCTTGCATCATCAATGGTGCAGGTATGTGCCACAGCCACAGTCACAGCGTGCTGGCATGCTTGCATGCCAGACTGCTGAGACACAGGCTGTGCACCCCCCACACCCGAATCACCGACACCAGAGTTGGCAGCCCAGCGTGCATGCTGGTGCAGTGCATGCTGGCTGGTGACAGAGGTGGATGGACCCTCCTCCATGTCCAGCAGGTCATCATCACTGCCTGGACCCACCACCACCATCTCCTGAAGACGAACAGGATCTGTAACAGAAGAGAGTACATGTGAGTGCATGTAAACAACCTCCCCCCCAACACCACCACCATGTCATACCGTGCAGTGATGGGCTTCCACCTGTCTGGAATTCACCTCCTGGTACGCCCTCAATAGCACTCCGCTGCATTGATGCAGCCAGTCTGTCCTCAGCTGGGGTCAGCTCCAACACCGCTGGCTGGCCCCAGCCAGTGCCAGCACGTGCTGCCCTGAAGGCTGCCACCTTCTCCTTCAACCTCCTGAGGTCTGTACCCATCTTCTTCTTGCATTCCTGCACGGAGCACTGGTGGCTTCCGTGCAGGTTCATGGCCCGAGCTACCCCTCCCATGCAGCCGCACAGGGACTGAGGGTGCCCGCCCGTCCATAGTAGTGGCTCCTCCTCCAGGTAGGCCTGGAAGAGGGCCTCTGTCTCTGCTGGGGTAAGTTGGGCCTCCTCCTCGCCCACCATCCTCACCCCTCACCTTGTCTCTGCTCGGTCATGGCAATCTGTATGGGGAAGTGGACACCTGTCACTTTGCAGTCTACAGCATTTTCCCATGATCATTGTCCAGAACATCACACAGCATGCAACTCACCTCTCACCTGCAGTACCCGAATCTGGCCAAGCGCGGCCCAGTATCGCACATTTATAGTGCAATGCATAGCAAATTAGGGTGGAGCAACTATAATGAGATGCAAATCGCGCCACTGCGCCTTTGAATGGCTGATCAGATGATTTGCATGTGTCGGCTGAATATCGCGCCGTTGTGCTTTGCGCAATATGGTTGAGCCGGCTGAGCCAATGGCGCAGATCTGTGACTGTGTGGTACACTGCATTGTGCATGCCCAGATAGCTTACGCAGGCATCTGCTGCGCTGCTGATGTGCTGTGTGTGATCGGCAATTCAGGCCATGGCCACCATTGTGCCAGTGGTGCTACAGCACTGGGCACTATATGGCGCTGTGGCACTACTGTGCAATAGTCCACTGTGGCACTGGTACGCAGGTGGTTGGTCGCGCAGGATGCATATATGTCAGATGGCACTGTGCGTGGCCTTGCGTCATTGCCCATGAGCTGGTGTCTGACCTTTGCCCCCTGGTGCTGTTCGGCTGCCATGTGTACGGCCCTATTGCGCTGTCTGGTGACAGTGCTATGTGAACTGACGGCGCTGTTCGAACAGCGTGATTGGAACCTATGGTGGTCTATTGTGCAACATCTCCACATGGGGTTACGGCGCAGTGGGGTGCCATATTGCCTGCTGTAAAGTTGGTAGCATGGCACACAGGAGGGCAGTGCAATGGAGCCCCGTGGAAGTGGCCAACTTGGTGGCCCTGGTGGAGCCCCACTATGGGGCACTGTATGGTGAGGTGCCCTTACATAGCTAGGACCCAGGTCTGGCAGCAAGTGGCCAGTGACCTGGTGGGGGTCACTGGGCAGTGCCGGTCAGCTGAGCAGTGCCGGCACTGGTACAGTGACCTCCACAGGAGGGATCCTGAGCTTCATGGGTGGCTACGGTCACGTGCCAGGAGGGGCGTGGTGCCTAGGCCAGGTGGGTGTACCGTCTATGTACCTGTATTCTCTGTAGGGGTGTGACTGTGTTTTGGTGGATGTGCATAGGTGATGGCTCTGACATGGTTGGCTGTGTCAGTGTGTGCAGGTGTGAGATGAATGGGTCTGGCTGTGTGGGCAGGCACTCTCACTGGGGCAGGGGGCAGTCTGCTTTGGAGTCACATTGATGTTTTTCTCAACATTTGTCTCCCACAGGATAGGTGGAGAGGATGCAGGCACGGGGTGAGGAGGGCCATGCCAGGGCCACGGTGCTAGTCGGTGGTGCTGTGGGTGGTGCACCCCAGCAGCAGCAGCAGCAGCTTCCACAGCTGCTTGATGAGTGTAAGTATCATTACATCATGGATGCTATTGCATGCTGGAAGGGGTGGGCATGACCACCAGCCATGGACAACACAACCATGCACGACACAGGCGACATTCATCACTGTCCAGTGTCACAGCATGTCTGTGTATGCGTCACTGGTGGTCCATGCATGCACTGGGCACATGGCTGTGGGACTGGCATTGCACCACGTTGCCACATCACTTGACAGCCTTGTTTGTGCTGTGATGTACATGACCAGTGTGTGTGTGCAGTGGTGCACATAGCTGGTGCTGCCTGGTTGGGCGTGTCATGTGCATGGTCACTGTGGGTGGGTGCATAAGTATCACAGGTGCGGGGCACTAGGCTTTATGCCTTGCAGGATGGGTGGTGTTCAGGGTTTTGGACAGTCACAGCCATTGACTGTGTTCCCTTTTCCTAGGTCTCAGCATCCTAAGAAGGATGGAGCATGCCCTTCAGCGGATTACACGTGTGTCAATTGCAACACATGGGATCCTGACCGACATTTACCGCCATGGGATCCGGAGACGGCGGAGGGGACAGCGATGGTGGCAGACAGTGGCAGACCAGCCCGCCAGGCCATGATTGTGCTTCCCCTTCCCACTTCAATAATCCCTCCCACCCTGCCTTCCCTCTCCCAGTTGTTCACCCCTACCCCTTACCCACCCCTACCTTGTACCCCACCCCCTTGTCTTGTACATGACTGTATATAGTTGTTCTTGTTCTTGTTGTTGTATTTTATTGTTTCTACGAATATATATATTTTGTTATGAATACTGTGGTGGTCTCTGATTTGCAGCTGGCTATGGTTGCTCAGTTGCAGTTGTGTGCATGCCATCTGGGGTGGTATGGTCCTGGGTGTGTGTGTGTGTGTGTGTGTGTGCATGTGTGTGTGCATGGGGAGGTGTCTCCAGTGTGGCTGTGTCTTTCTGTTGGTCTTGCCATCTGCTGCCATCCACTGCTGGGTGCACAGGGTGGGTCTGGCTTGTATGTTTCTCTGCTACACGGGGTTGATGTGTGCCAGGCGGGATGCATGGTGTTTCCTGCAGTGCCAGTCACTGCACATGGCTGGTGTCTTGGGGTCATGGTGCAGGGTGTGCTGTGCGTATGGGGGGCTGATGTGCACTGTGGTTGTCATCCCCCTGTGTGTGGCAGTCTCAGCCTGCCAGTGGTTGTGCTGGGGCGTCATGGCCCTGCTGTGCTTTGTTGGCTTGTCCCCAGGGGCCAGTGGATCATCCATCCCACCCCCAGTGATGCTGTGCTTGGGGTGTGCAGGTGTCTTGTTGGTTCTGCAGTGCGTTCCTGTTCCCATGTGTGGCATGGCTGCGGTGGGCCCCAGCCTGCCTCCCTGGATGTGCAGTTCCATTGCTCTGTGGGGGGGGCTCTGCTTGCGCTATGGCACCTCTGGACTGCTCAGCTGGGCTGGCCTGGTTGCGCTATAGCGCAACCTTTCTGCTCAGCTTCCCCTTCCTGGTTGCGCTATGGCGCAATTTGTGCAATATTCAGACGTTGGCTGCATGCGCAATTTGTTCTGCTCCATGTTTGAATATCGCGTCTGTTGCGCATATGCGCAATTGATTTGTGCTTGCTACTGCTGTTGCGCACATTTTGGGCGCAGTTTGAATATCCGGGCCTGTGTGCCTTAAAAGGAAATTCCAGACTTTCACAGGAAGTGATTACACCATAGCTACTTAATCAGCCAATAGCTTTGGTAACAGACCTGAGAACAATAGTATTATAAGCAAGTGTTTTATAACAAACTCATCAGAACAGCTAATATTTTTTGAGGCAAGCTACCACTTGCTGGGAGCTACAATACTGAACATAGGATTTGCAAGAAAGCGAGTTGTGCTCACAACAGAGGGAGGTGAACCTTACAATTGTTTTTAGTTTGTAGCAGATATTCTGCAGGTGGAGGCTACTTCTAACTGAAAGGTGAAATAAGGAACTTAATCAGGAAAAGACAGTCTTGTTAAAATTCTTAAGATTTTCAGTGCAGGAAGAGTTTAAAGCACAGCTGACTTATTTTGGGGCTGACTGCTTTCAGAAGCACAAACCACCAGGCTGTTTTGGGGCTGGAGAGGTTTACCTGTGTCTGACTTGGATGTCTGGATTTTCTCTGTTTGATTAGCAGGAGTTGCTCTGTCAAATTGTTGTGTATGGTATCTTGCTGACAGGAAGGCACTCATCGCAGCGGTGGGTCAGAGCTCTTAGCTGATTGTTTTGTGAGAGCACAGTTTAGGCCCAACCCTTCCCACCTCACCCCACCACCCCTGGAAATAGTTCCTTTATACCTGGGGTTCTGACATCATTCCTCAAGAGCGCCAAGGTGCATATCAATGTCATAGCCTCTCTAGCTCACAGCACTGAAAATATAAGCATACACATTGTATAATATATATATTTCTATATAACAAACCAATCCCACACACAAACACACACACATACACAAAAAAAAGTACATAATCATGTGGGGAGTAGTGCAATGTAATGGCTGTGGGGCAGCAGTCTTCCAGGAGACTTTCTGGAGGCTGAGATGCTGCCCTATTTGCAGACAACTCTCTGCCCTGAGGGAGGAATTTGCCCGTCTTCAGGCCACACTGGACAGCAGTAAGGGAACCTTCTCCAGGCCAGACTGGATGGTAAGAAGGGAACCTCCCCCATCCAGGGAGCACCAGAGCTACCACCACTGCCTCAGAGGTTGCAAAGAAAGCACAGCAGTTGGACCAGAGTGGACTCAGGGAGGGTGAGGATGGTGGAACAGAGGCACACTCAGTCAGTTGTTCCACTCCACAATCCATACACCATTCTGGGGGAGCACAGCTCCCCTATGGATGCACCCACAGAGGAGATTAAGGAGGCTGAGGATACCTGTCACAAGGAAGGCCCACAGGAAGGAGGCAGAGGGCACCACAAGGAAAGGAAGCAGCTCCTGGTAGGGACTCAATTATTAGGGGGATAGAACTGGGGGGAGCAGGGAAAACTGAAATAAGGTGCCTGCCTGGTGCCATGGCTTGGAGGGAAAGGAAGCGCATCCTCAGGATCACGAGAACAGCTGCAGGAGTCTGAGCTGGACGTCATTGTCCACCTAGGGACAAATGACTTGGCTTAACATGAGATTAGAGCAGTGCAGAAGGACTTTGTAGAACTGGGGAGGGGCCTAAGACAAGTAGCACACACAGTATCCTTCTCAGAGGTGCTGCCTGTCAATGGCATGAGTGAGGCGAGGGTACTTTGCACCATGCAGTTTAATGAATGGTTGAAAAAATGGTGTGGAGCACAGGGGTTTGGCTTCATTGGTGACTGGGGTTCCACCTGGAGGGACACCAGCCTATGCTGGCAGGATGGTTTGCGTCTGTCCAGGAAGGGAACAAGTCTTTTGAGCAATCAGTTTAAATGCTTCATTGGCAAGCTTTTAAACTAGTCAAGGGGGGAGGCACTGATAAGCAGCTGGAAAATCCCAGCCTCTCCCTACAAAACAGGGTATTAGAAGAGAAAAAGACCAAGGTAGAAAGGTCAGTGGGGGATGCTGCAACTGAAGGTAAAGCCATCGAAAAATGGAAAGCAATGAGTATCAATGCCCGTAGTCTGAGTAACAAGCTTCCTGAATTAGTGGCCTTGATGGAGGAGGAACATCTGGATATCATGGCAGTCACAGAAACATGGTTCACACAAAACCATGACTGGGACGTAAACATACCAGGATACACTATCTACAGGAGGGACAGAGAGGGTAATAGAGGAGGAGGAGGAGCTCTTTACATAAGGGAAGGAATCAAAGCAGCAGAACAAAAGGAAAACAGGGAGGAGAAGAAGCACTGTGGGTAAATTTGGAGACGGCAATGGCACCACAATCCGCTGAGGGTTATACGAACCCCCTTCTCAGGGGAGGAAATGGACAGGAAATGATAGAAAGTATACTTAGTAAGTCAGAAAAAGGGAAGATATTGCTGATGGGTGATCTGAATATGCCAGATGTTAACTGGAGTGCAGTTCCAGCAGCCACTTGAAGAGTGGGGTTATTCTAGATGCCCTACAGGGGCATGCCTTAGACAACTAGTATTGGAGCCCACTCGAGAGGAGCAATCTTAGACCTGGTTCTCTCAAATGGAGATGAAGAGAGGATCACAGATGTAGAAGTGGGTAGCCATCTGGGAACTAGCGACCATTGAACAGTATGGTTCACATTAAACACAGCAATAGAGTCAAGCCATACAAAGGCAAAGGTACTGGACTTCAGGAGGGCTGACTTTGCCAAAATGGGTGAGTGCCTAAGGAATGCACTAGCAAATAGGCAGGAAGGAGGGGTGGAAGAACAATGGGGAATAAAAAAAACTGCCATCACAGAGGTAACAAGCCTTTGTGTGAAACAAATAAACAAAACTAAACGATGTAAGAAACCACTATGGTTCTCAAAGGAAGTAGCAGCGAAGGTTCAAGAGAAAAAGAAAGCTTTCAGGAAGTACAAAGGAATCACAGAAGGAGCAGGACAGAGAACTGTATCAGTTAAAGCAAAAGGAAGCTGGGAAGGCAGTCAGAACAGCAAAGGCTCAAACTGAGGAAAAGATAGCCAACTCACTTAAGAAGGGGGATAAAACCTTTTATAGGTACATCAGGGAGCGAAGGAAGACCAAGGGAGGGTAGTGAGGCTTAATAAAGGGAGGGTGGCAGAGGGTGACTGTGAAAAGGCAGAGATACTGAACAAATATTTTGCTCAGTATTTGCAAAGGAAGAGGGAGGTACCTAAAACAAACAGTAGAAACACTCTGGATACAGAAGTTGATACCAGCCCATTTACAGAAGAAAGGGTTCTGAAAAGAACTCTTAAAACTGAAGTGGACAAAGCAATGGGGCCTGATGGGATTCATCCCAGAATTCTAAAAGAACTAAGGTCAAATTAGTGACACCACTGACTACCCTGTTTAACAAATCATGGGAGGATGGGTGGTACCCGAGGACTGGAGGAGGGCAGATGTGATTCCCTTCACAAAAGTGGGAGCAAGGCAGAAGCAGGAAACTACAGACCTGTCAGTTTAACCTCAGTGGTAGGGAAAATGATGGAATCATTTCTGAAGGAAAGAATTGTTGAATATCTAGAGGCCAGAGGGCACAGGACCCAAGGCAGCATGGATTCACAGCGGAAGGTCATGCCAGACAAACCTGATAGATTTCTTTGACTGGGTAACCAAAGTAGTAGATCAGGAAGGGCTATGGACATGGCCTACCTAAACTTGCAGGCATTTGACACAGTCCCACACAAAGGTTAATATACAAGTTAGCTAGCCTGGGAGTGGGTCCCAAGATGACAGCCTGGGTAAAAATTGGTTGGAGAATAGGACACAGAGAGTAATAGTAAATGGAGTCCACTCTGAAGAAAGGGGGGTTACTAGTGGGGTACCACAGGGTTCAGTATTAGGACCGGTCCTCTTCAATGTCTTTATAAGCGACATTGCAGAGGGACTGGAAGGAAAAGTATGTCTCTTTGCAGATGACACAAAGATCTGCAACAGAGTTGATGCACAAGGTGGGGTGGAAAGGATGAAAAGGGACTTGGCAAGGTTAGAGGAATGGTCAAATGTATGGCAGCTTAGATTCAATGCTAAGAAGTGCAAGGTAATGCACCTGGGAAACAAAAACACAGGGGAAGAGTACACAATGGGGGGTGAGATACTAACAACAACAAAAATGGAAAGGGACCTGGGGGTAGTCATATAAGACGACCTTAAGGTGGACAAGCAATGTGAGAGGGCAGCAAGGAGGGCTGGGGGGATACTGGGATGCATAGGGAGAGGCATCACCAGTAGAAAACAGGAAGTTATTATCCCTCTGTACAGACAGCTGGTCAGACCCCATCTAGAGTACTGTATGCAGTTCTGGAAACCCAGTCTTCGCAAAGGCATAGACAGGATGGAAGCTGTCCAGAGGAGGGCAACTAAAATGGTGCAGGGTCTGTGCTGGAAGACATATGAAGAGAGACTTAAGGAGCTTAATATGTATAGCCTCAAGGAAAGGAGGGAGAGGGGCGACATGATAGAAACTTTCAAATACCTCAAGGGATTCAACAAAGTCCAAGAGGGTAGCATCTTTCAAAAAAAGAGGTGTGCAAGAACAAGGGGGCACAATTTGAAGATAGAGGGGTGGCTCAGAGGTAATTTAAGGAAGTATTTTTTCACAGAGAGGGTTGTGGATGCATGGAACAGCCTTCCGGAGGAGGTCGTGGAGTCAAAAACAGTGGTGGAATTCAAGCATGCATGGGACAGTCATAAGGCAATTCTAGGGGGTGGAGGTAGAAAGAAGTAGGCTGCTGGTTAACTAGGATCTGCAGCTTATCCAGTAGGCAGGGAAATGGGCAGACTGGGTGGGCCAAGCGGTCCTTATCTGCCATCAAATGCTATGTTTCTATGTTTCTATCCCAGTGAGGATAGAGTCATTGATCTGTAGCAGGTGGTATGGTGGAGTGGTGCCAAATAAAGCCAGACTGAAAGTGGGAGAGGAATCAGAGGAGTGAAAGAATGTTGCAAGTCTGGGGTACACAAGGGACTCCTGGAACTTGACTAGGGAGGGTAGGAGAGAAAGATGGGCTTGTAGTTACCAGGGGAGGAGGGGTTGCCCCCTTTATGTAGGAGGAGTACCTTAGAAACTTTCTAGGCCTGGGGAACAGCACATAGGGAGAAGGAGGGAATCAGGATATGAGCTGGGGGGAGGCAATAGCTAAGGCCAAGATATGAAGTAGTTTAGGATCCAAAAATCAGTGCTGGACTTTTATTTTTTCATTTATCTTATTTTATTGTGATCTTAGATTAATACCTTTGAGAAGACACTCATTACACAGGTTCCACATCAGATAAAATAGTAAAAAGTAACAGCAATTGGTTATATAGGTAACAGGTAAATATAAGGACTATACATACAATGCTATACATTTAAAGACTTCATTACCAAGAAAGAAAACAATACAGGCTGGGCCAGATATTCAAAAGGGTTGCGCCATGCGCAATAGGGTTGCGCATGCGCAAGTCTGAAAGTGCGCCATTCTGCGATATTCAGCAGGAGGCAGTTGCGCCACCAAAAACATGCTGAGCAACAGCGCAATGCAAATGAAGGCATGCGCAACAGAAGAGGGTGGATCCATGCATAAAAAGCTCAATGCGATATCCAAAGACTTGCGCAATGCGCAACAGCGAACAGCTGAAGTTGAACAGCGGAAATTACTAACAAAAAAAGGCTCAAGGAAGAGGCGCAAGAACGCTACAGTGGGGAAGAGAGAGAGAGAGAGAAAGACAGACAGTGACAGGCCAGGGCAGGCAAGGGAAGCAGTGTGGGCCATAGGCTGCAGAGGCCAGCGCGGGGAGCCTGGTGCAGTGGAAGTAGCAGTCAGTACAGCTGGGGTAACAGAGCAACATCAGCCAGGGGGGGTCACAAGCCAGGGAGATGGACAGTGGCAGCTTCCACATGGAAGCTGTAATGAGGGGGGTGAGAATGCAAGGTGCAGGGGGACGTGGCCATGGATGGGCAGGTCGGCGGTACGCCCCCAACAGGCAGTACCATGCCCACATCAGCTTTGAGCTGTACACAAATGTAGAGATCGTGGCCCGGTACCACCTGAACAGGGCAATACTGAGGCGGCTCTGTGAGCTGTGCAGTGATGTGATGCAGGCACCCTCACGACGGAGTCACGCTCTGTCAGTGGAGACCAAGGTGACAGTCTGCATGTGCCTGCTCGCCACGGGCACCTTCCAGAGGCCAACAGGGGACACCACAGGCATCACACAGTCGGCCACGTCACGCATCCTCACTCAATTCCTCAGCGCACTGCTGCCACATGCTGCAGAGCACATCCATTTCCCCAGCACCGCGGCAGAGCGTACAGCAAACATGCAGGTGTTCCACAGGGTGGCACATATGCCTGGCATGCTAGGGGCCATAGACTGCACCCATGTGGCCATTCACACGCCACCTGGCCCTGATGAGGCCGCATATAGGAACAGAAAGGGCTTCTCCAGTGTCAACTGCCAGGTGGTGTGTGATGCCACTGGGCGTATAATCAATGTCTGTGCCACACACCCTGGCAGAGCACATGATGCCTTCATATGGCATCAGTCCGCACTGTGCCATCGATTCGAAAGTGGGGACATCCCCACAGGCCATCTAGTGGGTGAGTACACATGTAGGAAATGCAAACTCAGGGCAAGGATGGGAATGCCACAGGTGCCATGGTAGTGGCACACAGGGATATGGGCAATATGGACCTGAACATGATACTGATCTCCACTATCTCCACACAGGTGACAGCGGATACCCACTCCATCCCTGGCTGCTCACACCGTACTGGCGCCCCATGACCCCATTGAAGCAATGCTATAATGAGGCACATGCCGCCACACGCAACATCATTGAGCGGGTGTTTGGGATGCTCAAGGCATGCTTCCAATGCCTAGACACCTCCAGCGGTGCCCTACAGTACAGCCCCTCAAAGGCCTGTGGGATATTCCTGGCCTGTTGTATCCTGCACAACATGGCCAATGACTGTGAAATAGCTGTACAGGTTGAAGAGGTGGACAGCGATGGGGACACCAGCGGTGCCGGTGTTGATGGTGATGAGCAGCCCCCCCCTTGGGCGGCGGGACCCCCGACTGATCCGGCAGGCCCAGCTGCACCGGGACACCATCACAGAGGAGCATTATGCACAACACAGGTAAGTCAAGGGGCCATGTGCAAACAACACTGTCCTGGCGCAACCCACAGCCACACAGAGTAACACACCAGGGGTGCATGACGGCAAGGGGAGTGGAAGGGACCAGGCACACAAATACACCATCAGGGAGGGGCGAACAGTCATATGGACACATACACACACACACACACACACAGGCACAAAGCATACATGGGCAGGTGCACAGCAGAGCAGGAACAGACATGGCAAACACACAGCTCCACAGACCACACCCACCACCTGTACTGTCCAAGTACATGTGTCAGATGCTGGGCACCCTTGCACCTTGGTGTACAGTACAATGCAGGCATCATCATGCACACGCACCTGTGGACAGCAGTCGGGATGGTGTGCAGGTGGTCCGTATGTCGGCGTGATGGGCAGGGCACCCACCAGTGCACTGCCCACCATGACGCACAGTGCACACAGGGCAGCACCAGACAGGGCCCGCACTGGGAGACAGGTCAGTCATGTTGCACTGTTCCACAGCCACCGCGGATGCATGGGCGGCCCTGCCGTGACCAAATGCACTGGCAGGCTGAGCAGGGACCACATGGGGTGGCTCCAATGGACCACCAGGGGTCCCACTGAGTGATTGTGACCTTGTCTGCAGTGGGGTCTGTAGGATGCCAAACATACCTGCACCAGGGATGCTTGGGATGCCCACAGCAGAACCCGGTGTTGACCGGCTTGGTGTCGCATGACGCCGGGAACGGGGAGTGGAGAGCGTACTGTGTGGGGTGAGCGGTACAGGAGCACCTGCTTGTGTGCCCAATGCAGCCACGACAGCGACCAATGCCTGGGTCTGCCTGTCAATGGCGGCGGTCACATCCATCCGCATATGGACCATCTCTGCATGGTCCAGAGCACAGTCCCTGCTGTGCCGCTCCACAGCCGCACACAGTGTCTCCAAAGACGTTGCAACCCGCCTTTGCTGCTGCATTGATTCCCGCAGCAGGCAGATGTGCTCTTCAAATGGGTACTCTGCCACAACAGCATCCTATCCCCCAGGGTATGGAAGGTCCTGATGCTCAACACCCCTTGAGGGTGGGCGCTGTTCACCAGGACCAGAAATGGGCATATCAAAGGGCAGCGGGCATGTGCCATCGCTGGACACTGTACACCCAGACCTGGTGGGTGACTGCTGCTGCTGCCCCTCCAACCGCTGTGCCCCAGGGACCACTCATTCCACTGCTGTTACTGCAACAGTGCCAGACACCTGCACAGCCACCGGTGCTGCCCCACCGGTGCTGACAAGCACAGCCTGGGACTGTGCTGACATGCTGGCACACACATTGGAACCAGGTAGGCCCAGGGGCACGTGCTGGCCTGCTGTGTGTCCGTCATGGGACACACACATGTCACTGCCCATTGCAGTCCTTGCATCATCAATGGTGCAGGTACGTGCTACAGCCACAGTCACAGCGTGCTGGCATGCTTGCATGCCAGACTGCTGAGACACAGGCTGTGCACCCCCCACACCCGACTCACCGACACCAGAGTTGGCAGCCCAGTGTGCATGCTGGTGCAGTGCATGCTGGCTAGTGACAGAGGTGGATGGACCCTCCTCCATGTCCAGCAGGTCATCCTCACTGCCTGGACCCACCACCACTGTCCCCTGAAGATGAACAGGATCTGTAACAGAAAGAGAGGATATGTGAGTGCATGTGAACATCCTTCCTCCCCAACACCACCACCATGTCATACCGTGCAGTGATGGGCTTCCACCTGTCTGGAATCCACCTCCTGGTATGCCCTCAATAGCACTCCTCTGCATTGATGCAGCCAGTCGGTCCTCAGCCAGGGTCAGCTCCACCACCGCTGGCTGGCCCCCGCCAGTGCCAGCACACGCCGCCCTGAGGGCTGCCACCTTCTCCTTCACCCTCCTGTGGTCTGTCCCCATCTTCTTTTTGCATTCCTGCACGGAGCACTGGTGGCTTCCGTGCAGGTTCACTGCCCGAGCTACCTCCTCCCATGCAGCCGCATGGGCCTGAGGGGTGCACCACTGTCCACTCAGTAGTGACTCCTCCTCCAGGTAGGCCATGGTGAAGTTGGGCCGCCTCCTCCTTCGCCCACCATCCTCACCCTCACCTTGGCTCTGCTCAGTCATGGCGATCTGTATGGGTGGAAGTGGATACCTGTCACTGTGCAGTCTACAGCATTATCCCATGCCCATTGTCCAGAACATCCCACAGCATGCAACCCACCTCTCACCTGCAGCTGTTGCACACATTTTGGGCGCAGTTTGAATATCTGGGCCGCTATGTACAAATATGCCAATAATTCAACTAATAGACAGGGAAGATAAAAGGCATGAATAACAGAGTGAGAGATTCACTCAGGACAGGGTACAAATGAAAGAGGGACAGGAGAGACAGCTGGTAAGTATGCAGGTTTAGAAAAGAGTATTTTGGTCCAAGGGACCACTTCAAGAGTAGGACAGGGGAATAAGACTATCTGAGCGATTATCAAAATGACTGTCAGGTATTGAGGGAAAATAAGAGGGTGTGGGAAGAGGTGAAATGGGAATGATGATGATAGGGGTTGGGGGAGAATAGCAGGAGTGGAGAAACAGTTGGGGGGGTCAGAGGGGTGAAGAAAATTCAGGCGGTTACAGGGAAGTACCAACTGGATTCATGGGATACAGGCAGAATTTTTTTAAATTTTTATTTATTTTTTTTTTATTTAATTAAATTTTATTTTTCAGAAGGCCTGTGGGTCATAAGGTGGTTGACCTGGGTAGAGTAGGTAGGAGAGATGTGGTCAAGAGCCAAACAGCGTTAGTGTGACCAGTAACAACAGGCCTTGGAAATTAGATGATTCCTTAAGGTTTTCTTTAAAAATGCCTAGTGATGTTACAGAAGAGATGTCCTGGGGCAGAGCATTCAACCACAAAAGAGCATGGTGAGTAAAGATCCTCAGGCCTAAAGAGGTATAGCAGTGAGGAACTTTGAAGACCATACTCCCAGTGCTCCTGGTACAGCAACTGTGCTCATGAGGGGTAAGGAGCTTCAGCACCCCAGCAGGAGCTATGCCTTACCTAATGTTTTTGACCAGCAGACAGGTTTGGTACCTAAGTCTACCATTGAACTGAAGCCAGTTTGCTTGTTCATACAACTCACAGGTGTGAGTTAGCCTTGGGAACTGATAGCCAGATGGTATGCTTTGTTTAAAGCTACTATGATACGGTGGATGGCCATGGTCATTGCTAAACCATAGATCATGAGTCCATAGTCAATGAGCAAGATCACTGAACTATGGATGGCCAAATTAAGAGCCTCCAGGGAGAGACTTCGCTTATGTCTATGTAGGATGACAATTCACCTGTTGAATGCCTTAGCTGCATTGTCTATGTGTTGTGAGTAAGACATGTTGCTGCCCATTGTAATCCCTAGATATTTAAAGTGTTGGACTTGTTTCAGTGGGGCTCCAACCACATTAGTGATGTTGAGGGGGTATGTGCACTGCCTGTTCTTGGTGCTGGAGAACAACATTTGTTTAGTTTTCATGTAGTTCAGGATGAGTTTTTGCTCACTGAACCTTCATTCCGCATCTGATAAACTTTCTTGTAGCTTCCTTTCCAGTTGCTCAGAGTCAGGATCACTTGAAAACAGGACTGCATCGGCTGCATATAGCAGAATTTGACATTGACAGACAACTGGAAGTCAGTTGAGGAATATGCTAAATAGTAGTGGACCCAAGATTGAGCCTTGGGTTGCACCAGAGTACACTGGTCTGATTTCAGATAGGATGTTGTCAATCTTCACTTGCTGTGAGAGGTTTAAAAGATAACTCTTGAACCAGGCAATGGTATCACTTGAGAGGCCAATGGATATGAGTTGTTGGGCATGAAGAATGTGATTAACCATGTCGAACACTTTCATTAAATTAATGAAAGCAGCACCAACAAGGGCACCCTGGTCCAGAGCATTGTAAATCTAGCATGTGAACTCCATAAATGCAGTGGGGGTGCTGTGGCCTTTGTGGAAGCCGTGTTGTTGTGGGTATTGAATTTGATACTTTTCTAAGTACTCCACCAGTTGATCGGCAGCAGTTCTTTCAAATGCTTTTGATAATGGCAGGTGGATTGAGATGGGCCTATAATTACCTTGTGCGGTACAATTCCCACTCTTAAAGATTGGTGTGACTAATGATGACTTCCATTTCTGTGGAAATTGTGACAGTTGCAGGGAGGTATTGATGATGTGAGTAAAAGATGTTATTATCTCATCCAAGGTTAACACCACAAATTTAAGGTTGAGGGAGTCACCTCTGTATCTGGACTTCCCAAGGACTTTTAGAAAGTATTTCCTAGCTTCACTCATTGTGGTGGCTCTAAAGTGGAAAGAAGGGTATGTAGTTGGCCAGTCTGTTGGGCTGGCACTGTGCCCTGGGTTGGGGAGGAGGAAGAAATCTGGGGATAGAACATCACTCAGGTCTGAAAAGGCTATGTTAAAAGCATTAGCTATGGTATATGGATCCAGTGTGGGTTTGCCAGACTAAGAGGGGCTGAGTGAAGTTCAGGTGAGGAAAACCTCATGAGGGGTGATAGCTGTGAAACAGTAACCTATGGGTGATGATGGAGGAGTGGAGGCAGAGGGGGGCTGGGAGGGGACTGAGGAGGGGGACTAAAGAAGGATGGTATGGTACAGATGGCAAAGAAGTACTTGGGATGAGCAGTGACAGAGGAAAGGTCAGAGAATTTTGAGCCATTGAGTGTGATTACAGTGGAAGAAGGTTGGGCATGGAATCAAAAATGGAGTGGATAACTTTCCAGAATTGTGCAGATACATTTAGGTCAGACTGGAGATTATTTTTGAAACAGAGGGCCTTTGCAGTGCAGATGGCCTTGGTGCATAAGTTCCTGAGCAACCTATAGGATAGGAGGTTGGCTGGGGAGCAGGAGGCTTTGAAACAGGACCATGCCTGGTTGCATGATTTGCATAAAGCAATAAGGTCAGGTGTGATCCACAGATGGTGGACATGTTTGACACTTAATTTTCTTAGAGAGGGGGGATGTTTCACATGTGAGTGATAATGGTGAGAAGTAAAGGTATTTATAACAGAACGTCATGCAACTTTCCCTTGCTGTATGTACAGTACATATACAGTATGACAAAAGTTGTACCTTTTTACAAGAATATCAGAAACAAAGCTTTTTTTGTATATTGGAACAATTTAGCCAAGATGTTAGAGCACCAAGCTGTGAACATAGAGACACAGACATCAATCCAACAACTGTAACTTAGTCATTCAATAGTTTCAATGTGAAGAAGTGCAAAATCTTATATTGAGGTACTGAAACTCAGGGGCAAAATACAAGATGTGGGGAGTGGTACTGACAACTACCAAGCAGGGTAACCTGTGAGGTGGGCACATGAGGAAGGGTACGGCCCATTATGGTGACTCCTTCCCAGTGCAATCCCTCACAGCAATGGGGATGGTAGGGTGACTGGTTGAGGCTGTGGGTGAACTGGGTGACAGGATGTCACTATGCGTATGCACGCATGAGGGGATGAGAGTGAGTATGGATAGCATGGGCTGGGAGGAGATGGAGAGGCTGTAGGGGTGGCACTACAGTGGCTGGCTGAGCTGTGTCATGGTGTCATTGGCTGGCTAGTGGTTGTGGTGGGAGAGGTACTGGGTTTGGGTCTGGGTGCCAGTGCAATTTTATTGCACCCGGCCCGAACCTTAATTTTTTTCCTGCTTTCAACCCCCCAACACGCACCCTCCTGGAGTTAAGAATCTTTCAGTAGGGGTATGGGGGTGCAGCCCCCCACAGAAAGCAGTAAAATACTCTCCTGGTGCCATCGTCCTAAGGTGCCGGGGTTGTCAGAGTGCCAAAAATGTTTTCGGCACTCTGACCGAGAGATAACGGTGATCACCTTTAGGCATTCGCCGTTATCACATAAACCCCCAAACAGGAAAGAGACCTGGGGTAATCATATCTAAGGACCTAAAGGTGGCCAAACAGTGTGACAAGGCAGTGGGAAGAGTCAGTGGAATGCTAGAATGCATAGGGAGAGGTATCACCAGTAGAAAGAGGGAGGTGGTGATACCACTGCATAGATCACTGGTGAGACCTCATCTACAGTACTGTGTCCAGTTCTGAAGATCACATCTTTGGAAGGACATAGACAGGGTAGAGGTGGTCCAGAGGAGGGGAAATTAAAATGGTGCAAGGTCTGCAGCAGAGACCCTATGAGGAGAGATTATTTTGGATGAGATGTTAAACTGAGGTCCCATCTGCCTGGATTGGTGGTAGTTCAGGTGGATGTTAAAGATCCCATGGCACTTATCAAAAAGAGTAGGGGATTTCCCCAGTGTCCTGGCCAAATTTCCCTCATTCAGTAAAAATACCACCAACAGCTTAATCTGGTTCAAGGTCAGTTGGCATTCATCTGTATCCCCCTCCCCAGGTCAGTTGGCATTCATCTGTATCCCCTTCCCCGGGTCGTGCCTGAAAATAGGCAGAATTTGTCTAGTGCACTTACCCAGTCAACAAAAGCTAAATAAATAAATAAAAGGCCTCAATATGTACACCCTGGAAGAAAGGTGGGAAAGAGGGGATATGACAGAGACTTTTAAATACCTGACAGGTATAATAAGGTACAGGAGGAGAGCATTTTTCAGAAAAAAAGATGTGCAAGAACAAGGGGTCATGCTATGAAGCTGGAGGGAGGAAGACTCAGGGGAAATGTGAGGAAGAGGGAGGACGTTAACAACGACGACAATAGAAAAGGATTCTTTTAAAAAACATTATTTGTGGGATCATAATAATGCAGATGTGCAAACATCTAAATCAGATGTATCTATATTATCGGTTAATGCCCGAAGTGTAATAAACAAGCTGGGAGAAATGTGCACAACTCTTATTGACCACTCAATAGATATATATGGTGCTACCAAAATGTGGTACACTAGCCAAGCATGGGGTATGGATATTCCAGGTTATATCTGTATAAAGAAACACAGACGCAATAAAAGGGGTGGTGGTGTAGCTCTTTATTGTGCAAATCATTTATATACAAATCAGATATTTTGTAAGAATTATGAAAACAGTGATAATGAGCTTATTTGGACTACATTAAGTATGAAATATCATCCTCTAACTGTTGGTTTAAGATACAGGTCTCCTAACCTAGACAGAGAACAAAATAATAACTTCTTATCAGAACTTGAGGATATGGAGATAAATGGCCATTATTTGCTAATGAGCGATTTTAATTTTCCTGGAATAAATTGGGACACTATGTAAGGAAAAAAAATCATCCTGATAATAAATTTCTTGGTATAATAGCTGAAAATGATCTATCTCAGAATGTAAAACTAGCTACAAGAGGTCTGACCATATTAGACTTAATTTTTACAAATTTCAGAAATAATATAGAATCCCCTAAACTCCTTCCACCACTTGGAGACAGTGACCATGATATGGTCCTGACTAACCTAAAAATTACAGCTAATATTGTCCACATGGGAAAATCAAAATCGAAAGATTACTACAGAGCAAATTATCATGAAATAAATAATTTATTTCAAAACTGGAATTGGCAAAAGGAATTGGCCAGTTTTCAACTGGATCAAACTTGTACCATTTTAAATCAAACATCAATCATTGATTACAGCTTTGGGTTCCAGACCATACTAAATATGTAAACAAGAAAATAACTCCTCCTTGTGGAATACAGCTACAAAATAAAATGTGTCAATAAAAAAGGAGGTTATATTACAAATATAAAAATAATAAGTCAAACCAAACCAAAGAAAGGTACAAGAAAATGGCTCAAAAAGTAAACTTCTAATTCAGAATGCAAAACAAACCATGGAACTGAAGCTTGCAGCACAAGTCTCAGGAAATAAAAAGCAATTTTTTAATTATATTGGCAGTTTAAGAGGGGAAAAAGACAGAAGTCAGACCACTTCTAGTGAATGATGAGGTTATAGTCAATGAGACAGAGATTGCACAAAAACTTAATGATTACTTTCTCGATGTATACCAGACCAAGGACACAATTCATCATGTGATGATATCAGATGATGATGAGCCTTTGAAAATAAGTGCATTAGACATTATTAATGCAATAAGTGTCTCTAAAAGAAATGGAGCACCAGGTCCAGACAGAATAGCACCAGTCTTCTTAAAAAATGTGGCATCAGAATTATCAGGTCCTCTGGCACTATTATTTGATAAATCACTATCAGAAGGCAAAATTCCAGAGGACTGGAAGATGGCTGTTGTAACTCCAATATTTTCAGGAGGAAATAAAAATAATGTCCAAAACTACAGACCAATCAGTCTGACTTCTATCTTATGTAAACTACTTGAAAAACTGATTCAAAAATTCATAACTGAACACCTAAAGAACAATGGATATTTAGACAGTACTCAACATGGCTTTATCAAAGGAAGATCATGTCTAACCAACCAACTGCAGTTTTTTGAATCTGTCAGTGCTACACTGGACAAGGGCTTATGAGTAGACATACTCTAGCTAGATTATGCAAAAGCCTTTGATCCCATGTCCCAAAAAGTATTGCTTGGTCATCTAATTAAGCTTCAAAAACACCCCTGCATTATAAACTGAATAATATATTGGTTGGAAAACAGGACCCAACATGTTTCAATAAGAGGTTTTCAATCTAATAGTGGTACAGTTACAAGTGGAGTTCCTCAGGGCTCTGTCCTGGGTCCAACACTGTTCAATATCATTATAACATCTATGTCATCTCCAGACTATGAATGGATCATTAAATATTCTGATGACTGTAAACTGGGAGGAATTATAAATAATAAACAATCAGCAGATCAACTACAGTCAGAATTAGCTTCTTTAGTTTTCTGGACAAATAGGAATGGGATGCAGTTTAATATACCCAAATGCAAGATTATGCATTTGAGGAAGAATAACCACCAGTACCAATACAATATTAATAATCAAGTTTTAGGGTAAAACCGAATGTATAAAAGATTTAGGTATACTAGTTTCAAATAAGCTCAAATTTAAAGAACATATTAAATGTGTTGTCGACAAGAGTAATAAACTAATAGGACGTATACTATGGAACATAAAAGCAGGGAACCTGAAGTCTTGTTACCATTATATTAAAGTCTTATTAGACCCATATTGTAATATTGTGCCCCCATTTTGGGCCCCTCAAAGTATAGGAAGTCAAAAACAAATAGAAGGAATGCAAAGAAAATTTACCAAAAAAGTTAAGGAATTATAGGGATTTGGAATACTCTGAAAGATTACAAAAACTTGGTCTGTTTTCAACAAACTATAGGTTTTTAAGGGGTTATTTATGTTTGACATTCAAAGCAATTCATCACAAGGAACTATTAGAAACAATTGGTCTAGTCAAACAAAATAATACCACCAGTATAAGATCTCATAAGTATAAATTGAAAGCTGACACAAATAAAACTAGAAAATGAATTTCTTGGTTTATACAGAGAATAACCAGTTCATGGAATAGTCTACCACCAGAAGTAGTAACAAGTAATACTATGCAAACATTTAAAAATAAATTGGATAAGTATATGGGAAATCAAAAGTATTTCTTCCACCTGTAAAATGCTGGTGAGTTCCAAACAGGTTCACCTCTTGAACTTGAATCTCTTTCCTATGATTCCTATGATTAGTCACAGAAAAATTAGTGGATGACTGGAACAGCCTCCCGGCAGAGGTGGCAGGGCCAAAAACTGTAATGGGAGTCAAGAAAGCATGGGATTGGTGAAAGGGAACTGTAAGGGTTAGAGAAGGGAGGTCTATGGCAGAGATCGAGCAGGGTCTGTAGTATTACACTAGGTAGGGAAAATGGGTAGACTAGGTGGGCCAACGCGGTCCTTATCTACCATCAGTCTCTATGTTTCAATATTGTGTGACCCTGAACAAGTCACTTAGCCTCCTAGAACTTAATCTCTCTCTACTAAGACATTTCTCTACTCTAGCTCTGTGCTTTACTGCAGGGCCTAATAAAAGACTGACTGGACAAAAGTTTAGGTGACATTGATAGTACACAGCATGGATTCATTAAAAAAAGATCTTGCTTGACCAACTTACTTTACTATTATGAGACAGTCAGCAAAACTCTCACCAATAAGGAGCCGTATGACATCTTTTTTATCAGTTTTAGTAAAGCATTCAATGGGGTGCCACATGACCACATTATTACCAAGATAAAAACAAAAGGTGTATGTAAAAAGATTACACTTTGGATAGAAAAGTGGCTAGAGGACAGAATGCAAAATGTGGGTATCAATGGACATTCATCCAGTCTAGCTAAGGTCTCTAGTGGTGTTCTCCAGGGGTAGGTGTTAGGCTCATACATTTTCCAACATTGTATTGCTGATATCACAGGTAACATAGTCAATGATACTATAAAATTTGCTGATGACTTAAAAATCAGAGGGGTCTGTAGTACAGAAGAAAGTATTATGTCGCTTCAAAGTGACTTAGATAAAGTATTGAACTGGACCAAAACTTGGCACATGACATTGAACATTACAAAATGTAAAGTCATGCACCTCATGAGCAAAAATAACAAGTATCACTACTGCATAGGAGATGACCATTGAACTGAAACAGTGAACGAGAGGGATTTGGAAGGTTTTATCTCAAACAACCTACAATTTACAGAACAAACTAATGCAGTTATAGGCAAAGCAAATGGTTATATGGACCATAAAAAACATTACAACAAGGGATGCTAGGGTGCATTTAGCTCTGCACAGGGCATATGTTAGGCCCCATAGAGACTACTGCTCTCAGTTATGGTCACCACAATATAGAAATATAGTAAAAATCTAGAAAAAGTTCAACATAGATTCACAAAGCAAGTCACTGGGTTAAAAGATCTTGACTATAAGAGCTGATTAAAATCCTTGAAACTCATGTCATTAGAGACAAGAAGATACAGGGGAGACTTGTTATTTGTATGGGACATAGTAAACAATCCACCTCTCTTTTCTGGAAATATGCTTTGAATTCAAGCAAAACATCAATGAAACTAGGGGGCATCCTTTACAATTACAGAGTTTTTCTCATAAAACAAATAAAAGAAAACTCTTCTTTACATAGAGAGTTATACAAGCCTGGAATGCTCTACTGCTAAATGTAATCATCAGCAAAAGTAAAGACATTTAAAAAAATAGGCTCAACAACTGGTTGATTAACACAATGTGTCCCTGTGAGTAAGGATCTTGATGGGAACATCTGTGGGCATCTTGCTCCAGTTCCCAATTCAACTGCAGTATGAACTGCAGTGCTCTCTGAATTGCCATGTGCTCTTAAAATGGCATCAACCATCTTTTCCTTTCCTACCCTGGATTGTAAAATGCTTTGGATTGCAGATTGTATGAAAGATGTTATACTGTATAAAACCAAATTGCTTGCCTTTCTTTAACCTTTTTGAGCCTTTCATAAAGTGTTAGTGTTAGTAACATTCTAATATAGTAATGTAAGGGCAAAATGGTGTCTATTGTGAGCAAATACACCCCATCCCACTTCATAAGCAAGGACAAAAAAATATGCTGTGCAAATATTTCCTATTGATTAAACTTTCCTAGACATTCATTTTAAAAGAGTACCATCTCATTCCTTTGGTCACAGACATGTATCCAGTCTAAGAGTACCTTAAGGGAACAAATCCCAAAACAGTTGTCAAAACTGGACAAGTCAAAGGGACCAGAATCAGATCAACTTGAAGCAAAGTTCCTTATATTAACAGAAGTAAAATTATCACTACCATTGGAAACACTTTTCAATATATCTCTTTGTAAAAACATGAATAAATAGACCCTACACTCTGGAGAATAGGTCGTTGTCCTACTTCTACACATAGGAGACCAAACAAATCAGACAATTAACTATAGGCCCATATCTCTGTTATCTCTAGTCAGTCAGATCCTAGAGTAAGTTTTGTATAACCAGATTACTGTACTGAGCTTTTGGAAGACACAAAATCTTGACAGGGGCCCAGCACAGATTCAGGAAGGACTGTAGCATGGTGACTTCCTTGGTCAGGTTCACAAATGACTTGCAGAATAACTGGGATGGGGGGCATGTTCACAGTGGACCTGACCAAGGCATTAAACCTGGTGGTTCACTCCCTTCTGAAGTCAGAGCTGGGGGAAAAAGGTTTCAGGGCACCAGTGGTGGAATGTATTAGTGATTATTCCATTGCATACACTGTCACTTGCCAACTGCATCCCTACCCAACCCAACCCTTGCACAATCTGATCGTAGTGCTTCTGCCCCCTAAGGTCCCCTCTTATACATACACATGATGCCAGTACCTTACCCATCACATGGTCACCTCATGCATGTGCCTCTCCTCCATTCCAATGTGCTGTAAAAGCCACAGACTTAACCTCTGACAATGCCCAGATGGGTTGCTACCTTTGTATAACTCCTAGTGCCTATGTTATGATTTGTATTATTTGACCTGCTGAATGTTAACTTTTGTTCACTCTGTATTGCCTAAACGGTACTTACATTACTTATTTTGTTTTGTTACATCACTGAATCAATATTGTCCATCCTTTGCTAATCAGTTTTTAATACTGTCTTTGACATGGTGTAAACAAATTGTTATTCTGACGAGGAACTTTTGTAAATGAGCATTTCTGCTCAAAGGTGTATTTACAAACTTTAAAATAAATAAATAAATTACTTAGTGACTATGTCACAGCAGATCAGGGTTAACAGAGTATTGCTGCAATCAGGAAAGGTCAGGTATGGTGTGCCCTAAGGATCAATATTAGGGCCTTTATTATTCTCATTATTTAGTAATTATCTTCAAGGGTTCACTGTTTCAAAAGCAGTATTACACACCAGTGATGAGGTGATTTATATAGTCAACAAAGATATACTGGCCCAGATATTCAAACTGCACCCAAAAAGTGCGTAACAGCAGGAGCAAGCGCAAGTCCACTGAGCCCATGCTCAAGAAGCGCAATATTCAAAAGCTGTGCAGGCCAAGATGCACCTACGGAAGATGACTGAATATCACACCACCTGTGCCATAGCACAACCAGGGATGTGAAGTTGCACATATCTGATACACCATAGCACAACAAGGGATGCTCAGTGGAGCAGTCCAGATGCGCCATAGTGCAACCAGGGATGCCCCCTGCTGCAGGGCAGCAATGCAACAGCACAACCAAGGATGCAGGGGCCCACCACCCATGTCACAGATGGGCAGAGGAGCACACAGCAGAACAGACATCGTCCTTCACACTCCATGCACTGCACAACCAGGGGAGAGCTGGAATAACCACTGACCCATGGATACCAGTAACCAACCCACAGCTGGGCCATGATGCCCCAGCACACCCCCTGGCAAGCTGTGACTGCCACACCATCCCACCAATGCAGAGCATACCCTGCACCACAATCACCATAAACTCTTCCCAGGAGTAGCACCCAACAGTGCAGGACACCCTATGCATGCCACCACCTCCACTGTGACAATGCAACCCTGTGCACCATGGAGCCATGCGAGGCAGCCCCATCATGTGCACCCTGCTGTGGGTGATAGTAGACAGCACTGCAACAACAGCATACACAGAGCCACTCTGCATGCCCCCCCCCGAGGTACAGCTGAGAGACCGACCATGTGTCGCCACATGAGGTACCCCACATGCAACAGGGCATGCCCCGGACCCCACCATCAGCAGTACAGCACCCTGCACACCCTCCCAAGGACACATCCCATCCCAGCACTAGCCACAACAGCCAGCACAGACACGCACAGTGTTGCATGGAAGCATGCACCACACAGGATGCAACACAGTGCATGGAAAAACACCCACCCATACCCAAGGGCACACCAACACAGAGACACAGTAGCGGGTCAACCAAGCCACTGGCATGTGGCCATGGCTGATGTGTACACATGGCCAGCACCCCTACATTGCACAGGTGTGCCAGCCACCCAGCACAGGCACCATGAAGCTGTATGCCACCAGCATGCTGCCGGAGCACAGGTGACAGACACTGGAGCACATCCCCAGCAACAGACACAAGTGACAGCATGGAGGGGGGACAACAACAGCAGAGGCCACAGTGTCACCAGAGGCAGATGTGCACCATACTGGTGATGGAAGGCAACCTGGCATTGTGCTGGGTACAGTTGTTATCCAGCATGGACAGCCACCACTGACACGCCAGCAGACCGTGCATATCACTGACATGCAAGGGTGTCAGCTGCACAGGTCATGGACAGTCTGACAGGGGTGCCATGCACACAGTGCAGGCACTGTGGACCACTGCACACAGGCATCCAGTGCACAGAGTACAAGACATAAACCACAGACAGTGACTGATCCCCCTGCCCACACCATAGGCGGTTCACCTCTGCACACACACACACACACCCCCATGCGTGCACCACCCCTGATGCCATGCACACCACTGCAGCTGAGCACCTGTAGCCCACTGCAAATCAGAGACCACCACAGTTGTCATAACAAAATGCATATATTCAAAAAAAGTAACAAAAACTATGTACAAGTATTTACAAGAGGGGGAAGGGCCACATACCAGGTGGGGGTGGGTAAGGGGTAGGGGTGGACATATGGTAGAGGGAAGAAGGGGTGTGAGGGTGGGTCAAGGGGGGGAAGGTGTTAGTAGGGGCATGGAGTTTTCATCGTGTGCCCCGGTCCTCCTCCACATAGCGCCTATGTCGTCTCCTCCTCCTCCTCACCCCGTGGCAGTCTATCCTCTGCAAGAGCTCCAGGGTCACCCTTGCCACCTGAAGCAGCTCCTGCACACCTCTCTCCAGTGCTTGGAGTCACCGCCCACCTAGGACGAGGGAGCAGAGTCAATAAGTGTGACTGTCCAGCCCCCTGCAGTTCACCCATTGTGCATGGCATACAGCCATGTGCCATGCCCCTGTGATGGTGTGTGACCATCCACAGTGACCGTGTTCACAAGACCTGCCTATCCAGGCAGCCACAGCCATGTGGACCACTGCACACACCCACTGCCCATGTCTTGCACAGCACCACTGTGGCCGTACAGTGACTTGGCTATGCGGTGTGAAGGCAGTGCCACAGCCATGTGCCTGGTGAATGCATAGACCACTATTGATACACTCCCAGACATGCAGTGCCACTGGACAGTGCTGACTGTAACAAGTTGCATGCATGGCAGTGGTGTCAATGGATGGTGGCCATGCTCCGCTGCCCTCCCAGTTATACAGCATGCAATAGTAATCATGGATGTAAGGCAATCACCATCATCAGGCTGGCCCATGTGCTGCAGTACACCTTCAGCCCTCCTGCCCTGCTGCTCCTCTAGGTGGCACCTCCACTCCCTCACCTGTCTGTGTTCTTCGGGCCCTAAGGTGCAAACATGGAGAGAGGAACATCAGTACAATCCAGTAGCAAAGTCCCCCCATCCCCATGTGTGTGCAATCCCACACAGCCATACCCATCCACCTCACACCCTGATACCCCCACCACGGCCAACACTGGATGCCCCCCCCATGTGCTGGACACCTGCAACCGTGATACCCGTATGGATGATAACAGTGTATGGATGAGGCACCTACCTGGCCGTGGCACCATGTCCCTCCTGGCATGTGCCCACAGGCAGACAAGCAGGTCCAGGTCCCTGCACCTGAAGTCCCCATAACGGTGGCGACACTGCTCCACCATGCACCCAATACAAGTGGCCTCCTTGAGAGCATCAGCCACATCCTGCCACACTGCACTCCTGGCCCTGTCACCATACAAAGCCCCATCATGGATATCTACAATTGCCACCAGGTTGGCAAGGTCCACCTGGCTCCACATGAGTTCCCTTCTCTGCCCCATCTCAGCAAAGTGGTGGATTCAAAATGGCGCTCAGCAGCACGGTCTCCTGCCACGTGCTGATGCTGCATGGTACAGTGCTGCTATTCCCTATCACGCTGTCACCGAACAGCATGATAGTGATGCACCCATGCCTGACGTATGGTGCCTAGGGGGCAAAGGTCGGGCACAGGGTCAAGGTTCTCTAGCGCACGGACAGCCACAGCGTGATTGGAACCCAATGCATGTAGCATGATTGGGTGCCTGTGTGCCACCTCCTGTAGCAGCCTACAGTGCTGTTGCCCCAGTGCACCTACGACGGCCCAGTGCCACAGCGCCATATATGTGAACAGTGCAGTATCACCACTGGCACAATGGTGGCCATGCTCTGCATTGCCTGCCCTGCACAGCACATCAGCAGCATGGCAGACGTCTGCCTCATCAACCCGGGCATGAGCAGTTAGGTGTGTACTGCGCATGTCACAGAACTGTGCCCTTGGCTCTGCACGTTCAACACAATTGCACAAAGCGCAACAGCATGATATTCAGCCAGCATATGCAAATCAGCTAATCAGCCATTCAATGGCATAGTCACTGCATTTTCATCCACTTAAAAATAAGTCTTGCCTCATTTGCATGCATTGCGCTATAAAAATGCGACATTGGGCTGCACTGACCATAGTCAGTTACTGCAGTCTATTTGCGATGAGTTGCATGCTGTTTGGGAGTGTGGACTGTGGTGTTTGGGACATGCATGGGACTGCACAGTCACAGGTAACACCTGTCATTCTCACAGGAGGAATCATGACTGATCATGAGGTGGAGGAAGAGGAACAGAGATGTGGGAGGAAGAGGAGGCTAAACTTCACAAAGGCAGAGACAGATGCCCTGTTTGAGGCCTACCTTGACCAGGAGCCGCTGCTCAATGGATGCCTAGGAACACTACAGGCCCATGCTGCTGCATGGGAAGAGGTGGCGTGTGCTGTCAACCTGCATGGCAGCCACCAGCGCTCCTTGCAGGAGTGCAAAAAGAAGATGGGCACAGGCAGTCGGAGAATTAATGAGAAGGTGGCTGCCATCAGGGCAGCACAGTCTGCTACCGGTGGAGGACAGCCAGATGTGCAATGCCTGACCCCACAAGAAGAGCGGGTTGCTGGCAGCATGCAGCGTTGTGCCATTGAGGGTGTTCTGGGTGTTCTGGGTGGTGGATTCCAGACAGGTGGTAGCCCGTCACTGCATGGTAGGTCCTGGTCTGACAATGGGGGGGGGACAGGGTAGGTCACATACATTAATGCTACTGTTTTTCCCTTACAGCTCCTGAGCGTCTACATGGGTCAGCAGTAGTGGGCTTCACCACAGAGGGCAGTAGCATGGAGATGGAGGAGGGCCCATCCACCTCCACAGGCATACGGGGGTTAGGGCGATGATGGGCCTGCCTGGACGTCCAGACTGATGTTGGTGGAGCAGGTGCGGAGGAGGCCCTGCCCTTGTCCCAGTGTGCCAGTGTCCATGGATGCCAGCATGCTGAAACTCGGGCTGGTGATGGATCCGTCACCGATGATGATGGAGCTAACGTCATGGGCAGTGAGACGTGTGGACCACAGGATGGCCACACAGCAGGTGACATCGCAGCCATGGCTGTGGGTGGTGCCACCATGGAGGCCTGCATGACATCACAGTCCCAGCCTGTGCCTGTCTGCTCCAGTGGGGCAGCACTGGTTTGTGTCCAGGACAGTGGGGCTGTTGCAGCCACTGCGGCAGCACCATTGAGCCCTGGAGAGCGGCAGTGGGAGGGGCAGTATCAGCAGTTGGCCAATGGCCATGGGGGTACAGTGTCAGGGGGCGGCGTCAGTGCACTGCCCATGGACATGCCCAGGCCTGGCCTTGGTGTGCAGCACCCACCCTCAAGGGGTGATGACCATCAGGGCCGCGAACACCATGAGGGACAGCATGCCGATCAGGCAGATGACCTCTTAGATGAGCACACCCACATACTCCAAGCATCAGTCAATCAGCAGATGTGGCTTGTGACGGTGGTGGATGCACTCAGTGCGGCTTTACGCCAGGCAGTGGAGCAGCACAGCAGAGACACCGATCTGCTCCTGGTAGAGATGGACCGGTTGCGGGAGGATGTGACCGCTGCCACTGACAGGCAGAAACAGGCATTCACAGCTGTCATGGCCACAATGGGCACACAGTTATTTGCCCATGCATCGCAGACACCGTGCAGTGCAATTTCGACCCCCCATTCACGGCATCGTGTGACACCCTCCTTGTCAACACCAGGTTCAGCTGTGGGCATCCTGAGCATGCCTGGTGCAGACATGTTCAGTGTGCTGCAGACCCCTGTGTGAGCACAGTCGCATTCACGCAGTGGAACCCCTGGGGGACCGTCGGTGCCACTCCAAGAGGCCATTGGTCAGCCTGTCACTGCTGGTGGGTCTCGGCGGGGCTGGCCACACATCCGTGGTGGCTGTGGCACATGAATGACCTGACCCCCAGCATGGCTGCTGTCTGATGCTGCCCTGTGTGCATTATGTTGTTTAGCATGCAATGCACGGGTGGGGTACCCAGCCCTGCATGCACACACATGTTCCATCTGCACACCCTCCTGGCTGCTGTCTGCTGTGGTGTGTGCATGATAATGCCTACATTGCACTGTCCACCATTGTGCAATGGTGCCCAGGATCTGACACATGCACAATGACAGGCAGTGGGCATGGTGGTCTGTGGACGTGTGTGTGGATAGAGGTGGTGGTCTGGGTCAGTGTGCCTCCTACCCTTTGTGCATGTCTTTTGGGGGTGTGTGTGTGTGTGTGTATGACCATGTGCCATGTTAGACTTTGCCCATCCCTGGCGGTGTGTGCGGTTCCATGCTCGGCCACTTCCCTTGACAGCATGCACCCCTGGTGTTTGTCCATGCATGTTTATGGGTTGTGCCTTTGCCACTGGTGGTTGCACATGGCCCCATGACTTACCTGGGTTGGCTGAAGTGCTCCTCTGTGATGGTGCCCCAGTGCAGCTGTGCCAGCCGGAGCAGTCAGGGGTCCCGTCACCCAAGAGGGGGCTTCCCCTCACCATCTTCACCAGTGTCCTCATCGTCCCCATTGTTGTCCCCCTCTTCGACCTGTATGGCTATCCCATAGTTGTTGGCCATGTTTTGAAGGATGCAACAGGCCAGGAATAGCCCACAGGCCTTTGAGGTGCTGTACTGTAGGGCACCGCCAGATGTGTCCAGGCAACATAAATGTGCCTTCAGCATCCCGAACACCCACTCAATGATATTGCATGTGGTGGCATGTGCCTCATTGTAGCGTTGCTGTGATGGGGTCGTGGGCCACCAGTATGGTGTGAGCTGCCAGGGACAGAGTGGGTATCCACTGTCACCTGTGTGTAGAGGGTGGAGGTTAGTTTGGTGATCAGCGTCGCTCTGCCTTGGGCTATCTAGGCCAATACCCATGTGACCTCTGACTATGCCCCTCCCAAGCTCTATGTTTTTCCATGTGGTTTGCATACTCACTCACTAAGTGGCCAGTGGGGATGTCCCCACTCTCGAATCTGTGGCACAGTGCTGACTGGTGCCAGATGAAGGCATCATGTGCTCCACCAGGGTGCATGGCACAGACATTGATTATGCACCCCCTGGCATCGCACACCACCTGGCAGTTGATGCTTGCATAGCCCTTCCAATTGATATATGCAGCCCCTTCAGGGCCAGGTGGTGTGTGGATGACCACATAGGTGCAGTCTATTTCCCCTAGCATGCCAGGCATACGTGCTACCCTGTGGAATTCCTGCATGTTTCATGTGCGCTCCGCCAGTGTGCTGGGGAAATGGATGTACTCCACAGCATGTGGCAGCAGTGTGCTGAGGACTTGGGTGAGGTGGCATGACGCGGCCGACAGGGTTATGCCTGTGGTGTCCCCTGTTGGTCTCTGGAAGGTACCCGTGGCAAGCAGGCACATGCAAGCTATCACTTTTGTCTCCACTGACAGAGCATGGCTCCATCATGTGGGTGCCTGCATCACATCACTGCACAGCTCACAGAGCCACCTCAGAATTGCCCGGTTCAGGTGGTACCGGCCCACGATCTCAGTATCCATTTACAGCTCGAAGCTGGTGTGGGCCCAGTACTGCCTGTTGGGGGCATACCACTGATGGGCCCTTCCACAGCTACAACCCCCTGCTGCTTGCCTTCTCACCCCCCTCATTACTGCTTCCATCTGGATGGTGGCACTGGCCATGTCCCTGGCTTGAGTTCCCCCCCCGGCAGCTGTTTCTGTGTTCCCCCCGCTGTCCTGGCTGCTACTTCCCCTGCACCGGGAACACCTTCCTCTGGTGGCCTCAGTGCTGTGTGGCACTTCCTCCTTCTGCACTGTGGCTGTGGCTCCCCACACCTTCCCTGTGCCTGTGGGTTCAGGATGCCCTTTCTCTGTCCTGTCCTGTGTGTCTGCATTGCTTGTGTGGCTGGCTATAGTTCAGCAACATGTGCCTTCCCTGTAGCATTCTTGCGCCTCTCCTTTGTTCCTTTTTATTTTGGCTTATTTCTGCTATCGCGCAACTTCTGCTTGCTCCCCTATTGCACATGGCACATGTTGTTGAATATCGCACTGTGCCATTTATGCATGGTTCCTCCCCATTCAGTTGCACATGCATTCATTGTCATTGCGCTCCTGCTCTGTGTGATTTGGGGGGCACACCTGCCTCCTGCTGAATATCACAGAATGGCGCATTTTCGGACTTGCGCTAGAGCAACCCTATTGCGCATGGCACAACTCTTTTGAATATCTAGGCCACTGTCTTTAAATAAAAGCATGGAAGCAGAATACAAAATTCTGACTTAATGGTTCCAAAACCTAGACTCATATTAAACAAAAAAAGAAAAAGAAAAAGCAATGGTGCTCAACTTGCCTAAAAGAACTTTGAAGTTTCCATTGAAGGGGATGAAACATTAAAGTACTATAGTTGGTGCGTTTAAATACTTAGCTATTATTTCAGATTCTCAATTACATTTTGAAAAACATACAGAACAATCTTTTACCCACCTGAATAAAAATCTGGAACTTTTTGACCAACAAAGTTAGGGAAATGATAACCCATAGTTGCCTGCTGCCAGCGATGGATTATGGGAGCCTACTGTGGAGAGGGGCTGCAGAGGAAACATTAAAGAAATGTGTTTGCATGTATAATTCCATCTGTAGGTTTGCCCTTAGAGCTAGGTATAGCAAACACCATTGCAGTCTTTATAAGCTGAAATTGTTATCAGTAGAACAGTGAGATAAACTACACAAAAGCAATTTTGTGTTTAAAAGTTCTGCTGAAAGGTAAAGATAGCCTAAAAGTAGAACTGTTTGCACTGAAAATGTGTGCATAACCCTTGAGGTCTGATGATTTGGTACTCATTCAGATACCCTTTTATAGAACAACAAAAAATCAAAAATAATTTTGTTACACAGTCGCCAAACTCGAACAGTATTGATTTAGGGAATAGAAAAACAGTCAATATTGATTATTTTGAAATGAAATAGAAAGAACATCCTTCTAAGGATGATAAATGTAATTGTTTTAGCATGACCTAACAACTGTGTATATGCAGTATTTATTTGATTAAATATTAACACTCTGACCTGTAGTGTATGTGGTGTAGTACAAAAATGACATAAAATCTGTAAATTGCATATGATTTTGTCTGTGTCTGTCTATATCTGTATATCTTTAGCCTATAAACTGGCAATGTGGACCATAGCCTTCCAACCTAATTAAAAGTTTTTTTTTTTAAATAAAAATACAAAAAAATAAACCTTAAAGCCTGTATTGTCTTCATGTTCATTACTGCTTCTACTAGTAGGCTGTTTCATAGATTCATCACCATCTTTGAGAAACACTGTCTCCTGACAATACCCCTGAATCTGTTGTACCACTTCTGAGTTGCAGGACATCTCATCATTTCATACTTGAGAACATCAGATCAAAAATTTCAAATGGTTAAATCTTGTCGAGGATGTCAGGTATGCGGATGATTTAGATGATGTTCCACCTCAGACATTTTTGTTCTGAGTTGAACATGTTAAGAGGGAACATCTGTAAACAGTGACCCCCCCTCACAGTTTGAAAGCCCATAATAAACTCTTTTAAATCAAGTATTGGGCTTATTTGTAGCTGTTAGCAGTATGGAGACAGCTGTGTCTGTCCTTTATTAGTACTGCATGCCACCATTTGTAGAATCTTCTGATGTCTTGAGAGTGAAAATGTGCTTAACTACAATGTGCTTAGGCACAGCTTTACCCTCAGTGATTAAAAATGGTTAGAGCTCTCTGTGCCCACATGGTGTTTAGCCATTGTAGTACAGTATCCCTTTGAACATATATGTAAAAGATTGCAACACCTCATTCATCCTGTACACTTGTGCATGAGATAACTACACAGATAAGACAATGGCTTTCACAAAAGACATTCCCCTGAACATGCCCATGAAGATCCAATAGTGGATCCATCTGATTCTTCTTCTATGGGTAGTTACACACAGCTAGGGCCATCTTTATGTTTGATTGCAGAATGCAAATCAAACATATTGGTATAGTTTTAGTGGAGAAAATCAGGTTCTGGAGGTGTGTCAGTCTGTGAGTCAATGAGGTGGCTGGAAATCTGACTGAGTTCAATGGCTGCTAATCTGGCTGATGATGCAGGGTTTCCACCAGAAAGCATATATTTGAAAGGAGTTTCACTACTGTAATGAGTGTGCATGGTTTTTATATTTTCATGATGCTGTGCAGTCAATGCCCTCTGTCTGACAATCTCTCCCCACTCCTTCCATGCCACTTCCTTTCCCGATACTTAGAAGGAAAAGGTGTACATTGAGGGAGCCTAGATAAAGCATCTACAGTATACTGAATGAATACTTCTGCTTGGTATTCAGAGGAAGGGAAGGGAAGGGGCATGGACCACAATTGGACAACAAGCATTAGGGAGGAGGGAGGGAGGTTAACTCCACCAATAGGTGGTTCAGGTTGCCAGTAATCTACAAATATGAAAGCTTGTGTCATTCTCTAAAGAGGCAGTCCATGAAACAAGAAATATGTGAGAATGAACTCCATTCAAAAGTGGAGTTCATTCTCACATATTTCTGGTTTCATGGAAGGGAGGTTAACACCAGTCCATTTACAGAAAAGAATGCTCTGGTGGAACTTGCAAAACTAAATGTGGACAAAGCAATGAGTCCTGATGGTATGCATCCCAGAATACTGAAGGAACTTCAGAAGGATCTAGCAGCACCACTGGCAGCCCTGTTTAGTGAGTCACTCAATACAGAGGAGGTTCCAGAGGACTGGAGGCGAGCACATGTAGTCTCTCTTCACAAGAGTGGAAGCAGGAAGGAAGCGGCTAACTATTGGCCGGTCAGCCTCACCTCAGTGGTGGGTAGGATCATGGAAGTACTGCTTAAGGAAGGGCTGCCCTCAACACTGTTCCACACAGAAGGTTGGGTAATAAGTTGGGTTGTTGGGAGTGGGCCACAAAGTGTAGAACTGGGTTAGAAATTGGTTGTGGGACAGGAAACAAAGGGTGGTAGTAAATGGGATTAAACTGGAAAAGAGGGGGATGTCCAGTGGGATGCCTAAGGGATCAGTCCCAGGACAAGTCCTTTTCAATACCTTCAGAAGTGACATCTCTGAAGAACTGGAGGGAAAGGTTTGCCTATTTGCAGATGACACCAAGATCTTCAATAGGGTAAACACTCCAGAAGGGGACGGAAGAATGAAGATGGATCTATATAAGCTGGACAGATGGTACAAAATGTGGCAGTTGAAATTCAATGCAAAGAAGTGAAAAATCATGTACCTTGGGTGCAGAAACCCTGCAGAGAGTTACAGGGTGGGGGGGGGGTAGCTGGCAGTTACCAGAGAAGAAAGTGATTTGGGGATAATCATCTCAGAGGACCTAAAGGTGGCCAACCAGTTTACCAAGATGGTAGGGAGGGCCAGTGGCATGTTGGTGTGCATAGGGAGGGGTATCACTAGCAGAAGAAAGGAGGTGGTGAAGCCACTATACAAAATGCTGGTGAGGCCTCATCTGGAATATGAGGTACAGTTCTGGAGGCCACATCTCTGTAAGGACATAGACTGGATAGAGGCAGTCCAGAGAAGGGTAACTAAGATGGCACAGGGCTTACACCGGAAGACATATGAGGAGAGATTGAGGGATGGTGGGTGGGCAGAGAAGGACAATGAAAAAGCAGGGATACTGAATGAATATTTCTGCTCAGTATTCACAAATGAGGAGGAGGGGGAGGTGCCTAATACAAGAACAGAAGGACTCTGGATGGGGGGTCGATCCCAGTCCTTTCACAGAAGAAAGGGTTCTGAAAGAACTCCTAAAACTGAAGGTGGACAAAGCAATGGGGCCTGACAAAATTCTCCCCAGAATTCTAAAAGAATTAAGGGGAGAACTAGTGAAACCACTGACTAATCTTTTTAACAAATCATGTGAGGATGATGTGGTACCTGAGGACTGGAGGAAGGTGGATGTGATTCCCTTTCACAAATGTGGGACCAAGACAGAGGCAGGAAACTACAGATCTGTCAGTTTGACCTCTGTGGTAGGGAAAGTGATGGAATCACTTCTGAAGGAAATAATTGTTGAGTACCTAGAGGCCATTGGGGCAGAGGACCCAAGGCAGCATGGGTTCACAGCGGGAAGGTTATGTCATACAAATCTAATTGATTTCTTTGACTGGGTGACCAAAGTAGTAGAGTGGGGAGGTCTGTGGACATGGCCTACCTAGACTTTAGCAAGACATTTGACACAGTCCCACACAAAAGATTAATAGTCAAAATTAACCAGCCTGGGAGTGGGTCCCAGGGTGGTATCCTGGGTAAATCATTGGCTGGACAACAGGACACAGGAGGTAACTTTAAATGAACTCCACTCTGAAGAAAGAGGGGTTACTAGTGGGGTACCGCAGGGTTCAGTACTGGGTCCAGTCCTTTTTAATGTCTTTATAAGTGACATTCAGTGCAAAGAAGTGCAAAATAATGCACCTGGGAAACAAAAACCCAGGGGAAGACTATGCAGTGGGGGAAGGGGAGGTAATAACAACAACGGAAATGGAAAGGGTCCTGTTGTAATCATCTCTGAAGATCTTAAGGTTAGCAAGCAATGTGAAAAGGCAGTAGGGAGGGCTGGGGGATACTGGGATGTATAGGGAGAGGCATCACCAGCAGAAAACAGGAAGTTGTTATCCCTCTGCCCTCTGTACAGACAGTTGGTGAGACCCCATCTGGAGTACTGCTTCCACTTCTGGAGACCCCATCTCCTCAAGGACATAGACAGGATAGAGGCAGTCCAGAGGAGGGCAACTAAAATAGTGCAAGGTCTGCAAGAGAAGCCATAAAAGGAGAGACTAAAGTAGCTTAATATGTATATCCTTGAGGAAAGGAGGGAGAGGGGGGACATGATATAAACTTTTAAGAACGTGGAATCAACAAAGTCCAAGAAAGTAGCATCTTTCAGAAGAAGAGATGTGCAAGAACAAGGCATACAATTTGAAGATGGGGGGGTGGTTCAGGGGCAATGTGAGGAAGTATGTTTTCACAGAGAGGGTGGTGGACACATGGAACAGCCTTCCTGAGGAGGTTGTGGGGTCTCAAACTGTGGGAAAATTCAAGAATACATGGGACAGACATAAGGCAATTTGTGTGGGGTAGGAAGAAATAGGCTGTTGGTTAACTAGGATCTGCAGCTTAGACTGTAGGTAGGAAAATGGGCAGACTAGGTGGGCCAAGTGGTCCTTCTGCCATCAAAGTCTATGTTTTATGTTTCTATGTTTCTATGACCTCAATATGTATACACTGGGGGAGTAGTGAGAGAGGGGTGATATGATTAAAACCTTCAAGTATCTTAAGAGCTTGAACAAAGTGAAGATGGATGGCATCTTTCAGAACAGAAACAGCACAATGACAAGGGGGCATGATATGAGATTAGAGGGAGGCAAGATAAAGGGGAATATTAGGAAGTTCTTCTTTACTGAAAGGGTGGTGGATACATGGAACAACTGCAACAGGAGGTAGTGGGAGCTAGCACAGTGGGGGGATTTAAACATGCATGGAATAAGCGTAAGGAAACCCTAGTGGTGGGAAAGAAGCAAAAGCCAATGGCCATGCAGGATCAGTGGCCACTGATACAGGCAGAGAACACAGGCAGACTAGGTGGTCCTAGCTATCCTTATCTGTCATCAGTTACTATGTTAATATTTTAATACTTCAGTACTTTACATCTGCAGAGCAGGCTGAGTTTCATTCTGCTAGTGGTGGCTCCTTGATTTCCCACCAAGCAGGTTGTTTAATGCCACCAGCAGCAGCTCCACGATTGCCCGCTGAGTTGGCTAAGTGAAGCACCCACCCTCTACCACCATCTCAGAACCCCCCCCACGACAATCACTGCAATCCCCACCACATACAGAATTAAAAGTGGTGGGTGACCAGTTCCACCATTGCTTTCCCTCCTTGCTCCAATCTGTTTTTGAAAAACACTCGTTCCCACCAAATGTTCACTGTACCACCCACCTCCTCCTACTGGCACTCACCTTTGTCCCTCTTTGTGACTCCTTTGTCCCTTGATATTGAATCCTCAAGGTCCTTCAATGTGCTGCTCCTCTGATAACTGATCACATTGAAAGTAATAGGTCCCATTCTTTTCAAATGGTAATTCATTTTAATGGAACCTTTCTCTTTAATTCATAACTTTTGTGTTTTTTAACATTGTACCTTAATTTTCTGTTGAGATCATTTTTAACTCATCTCTCAAAATCCCTAAGGGTGTCAACTTTCATACCCCCCCCCCAAAAAAAATAGGTATTTGCAGCATGCATCAGTTTTGTATTCAATAGTTTAGTGGGGAAGGCCAGAAATGACCCCATGGGTCATGAAATGTGTTGTAATCCTTTCCAAACTGACACCCCCCTGTCTACTTTAAACTAGATATGTGGTTTGCCCATCTAGCTCACCACACCCTCCTGCCTGCCACATTGGGATATAAGCTATCTCGTCTAAACAGCCTCCAATGCTCCATGACAGACCCAGTCCCTAAGGATCTGAAATATCTCATTTCTGCTTCACTCCTTTAGACATGCATTGAATTGTAACACTTGTATTTTTCCCTCTTATTCAGTCATGCCCAAAGTGGCACCTCACAGAAGGCTATTGCCCCTGCTCTCTCCCTCTCTATCTGCCCCAGAGCATGAAAGTCTGTCTTTACTTGCTCACTGCTCCTCCTGCTCAGATCCTTCATGCCCATGTGCAAAATCAAATCTGGCCTTTCTTTCCCCTCTCCAAAGAGTTGCACCACCCTGTTTATTGGTCTGTCTTCTTTCACACCAGGGAAGCAGCAGATCACCTCCTTACTACTGGGTGTGAGATCCAAGTCCCTTCCAGTGCCCTGAGGGTAGGACTGTGAGAAGCATTGCATAGTTAGAAGATTATCTGTCCCCTTCCTGCACACAGCCTATCCACAAAATAATATGTTTTAGTAACCTAAATAGGCTTTAACTGGGAATGCATTTCAGGGCCTGCATCACAAATTACTATTTTGTATTACCCTAGAAACCCCTTACACAGCCGGCTTCATAATTTACTTTTTTTGTTTTCCATAGACAGTTTTGCTAGGATACCCTTACATAGCCTGCTTTGTAGCGTTCTTTACATATTCCTAGATAAGGTGTTTAGTACACAGTTATGCTAGCACCACATGTCTACCCCTTTTGATGACTTACCTTATTTGGTCTCCTGATTCTCTCCTACTTTTTATTTAGGGTTTTACCTTCCTTCTGGTAGCTTCATTCTTCCTTGATGCCACTTCATCCCAACTTTGCCTAATAGAGACCCCAGCAGTCCTGCAATCTTTTGTGGGTGCCCTACAGATACTCTTAGATAGACTTCACACTCCTACATTGGGGAACTCATGCAATGGTATGCTCATGTAGTGGAAGGCTGGAGGTGGCTTACTTTTATGCCTCTCAGCTACTTTTCTTCCTCCCAATTGGTTGTTCTGGTCTCTCACTCCTACTGTTCATTGTTCTCCCATTGCTACAATGGCTCCCTGCAGCCCTTCAGATCATCTCCTGTTTGAGTACAAAACTAAAAACTAGTTACTTGAACAGGTCAGTGACTGAGCTGTCCTACAACGTCTTCCTGTTCTCTGATGGTGCTTATCTCCACTGCTTCATAGTGCACCAACATCTTCCCAAGTAGCTGTTTTTATGTCTCTTAGCTATTTCCTCCTTTCTCATGACTGGTTGTTCTAGTCCCCTACTCCTTCCATGCAGTGCTCTGCCATTCTTACAGTAAGATGCTCCCTGCAGCAAATCAAATCCTCTCCTGATCAAGTAGAAAACCAAACCCAAAACAAGTCATTTCAACAGGTCAGTGATATTTCCCTATCATACCATTAAAATTAAATATTGCAACCCCTCCCCGACCCTTTTTTTTTTCTTCACCTTTTGCAACAGGCTTTGTCTGACACTTCTCTCTTCCATATTCCATGCCACATAAACATTCCAGCTGCATGTAAGTTTTAATCACTTACAGTATCTGCAGTCATTTGCATTTGTGGCTCAGTACGGGGCCACTTATCATCATGATTTCCAGATTTGCATTCATGACTAACTGGTTATATCATGTCAGAAAGGCAGTTACAGTTAGTAAGTAATGCAAATATCTTATTGTATCTCCACAATATATCCATGCTGAAACAACAACAACATTGTGGATGTTACAAGAGGTCTCTATTTTGGGGGGTAACTCAAGTTTATTGAATAGTAAGTTACAGTTATGTAAGTACACGTACATCCAAATATAACTGGCATGCAAACAGTCAACACAATGTTGTGAGGATGAAAAAGACAATATGCTTGAATAGGACAAACAAATACGCATTACCATGTCAGACAATATAGAGCTGTAACTCACACTTTATAGCTTATCATTTCTTCCACAGGAGGAAGATCAACATGCAGCAGTGCCTTCCAGATGTAGAAATACTCAGACTTGCTAAACAACATTATTATAAACCTTTCCTCCAATAATGAAAACTGTGTTTGATTTTTACTAACAGTATACAGTATTTCCTTCTGGTACAATATTTTTAAAAGTGGTTATTCAAAGTATCCAGTTATCTTACCAGCTTGGCATGGTGTATCTGAGCAACTTATCCATTTTGTCTAGGAATATTTTTCAGTGAAGCCTAAGGTCATACGTGATTCTCTCTATGCTTTCTATTTGTTGCATGCTATCCTTCCATTCTGAAATTATAGTGCCTGTCACTGTAAGCTAATGGCATGTGATACATTTCATAGCTATAAGACATGGTGGAAAAAAGGTCCCTTTGTTACTGCTGATGTATAGGAGGGATAGGAAGCCCCTAGACCAAGTGGGTAAAACTGAAGGGAATTGAGTGACCTTGCAATGTGCTAACAGCGGTGATGATCTGCTGACCATATCCCTGCATATGTGCAGAACTCAAAAAACTATGGTATAGTGTCCCCATATTCTGAAAACCCCTCAAACAAAAATCTGTACACCCTGGTTTACAATGCATAGTGATAGTTGGGGTAAGGAAACATTTTATTAGAATTTTCCAGTGGTGTCCAGGTTGTAGAAAATGTTACCCTCCAGCTCTTGTCCAGTATGTTCTTCCAATCTGTTCCAGAGATGGGCTGTCCCACATTAGTATCCCATTTGTGTCTAATTTGGTGTAGTGTGTGATCATCTGACTCCCAAAGTAGTGTTTTTTATACTTACAATGCTTAATACAAGAAGACAAGATATACTTGTTCTATGTAATTTCTTTCACTCTATATCGTCTTCCTTTTAGGTACACTCAGCAGGGTCAGGGAGTTTTGTAATATTATGCAGTTAAACTGTACAATAATTTACCATCATACCTTACACAGCACAATACTGTCTCTGCTTTTAGAATTAATCCTATTGCTTGGAATGGATCAATGTCCATTTGTCATTGTAATAAGTTAGAATGACATTTTTATTTGTATATTATTTTATTTTTTTATTGTATTTATTGTTAATTGTACAGTATTTTTTGTTAAATATTTATTTTATTTTTGGTTGCATGTGAAAATTGGCATTTTTGCCTACTATGCTTACCAGTATAATCAATAAAACAAACAAACAATATTTTCCAGAAACACAAATATGTAGAATAGTAAAATGACTACCCTACATCTACACTACACATGTACAGATATTTTTTTTAATAAAATTTTATTTAGCTTTTATCAACATAAACATGTTGAACATATGCACATTTACATCAGTTGAAAACGGTGAGTTTCATACTATTTTTTAAGTGTTACGTTTATTTGATTTTGCAAGCGAAACTTACAAACATATATTCCACAGGATAGCAACATAGCAATTTATAAATACATGGACATTCTTGTAAAAGATTACTGTAGACACCCCTTCTTAAGGTACATCATGTAGAGAAATATCCTGTGGTTAAAGCCACCATGCTTAACAACATTTTATGCCAAAAATTCATGCAGCCTAGGAAATAAAGGGGAATCTGTGAAGGAAATAGTAACATAGTATTTGCCCTTTTACCAATGCGACTTTACAGTCTTGTGATTTCCCCCCATGAATCATTGTTGTACTCTTTTATAATGTTCTCCTAACTCCCAGGAACAAACCTTGTACTACATTAGGAACAAGTAGCTAATAAAATATGTACTGTAGTTAGTTTATCAACAACCAGTTCTGCATTGCTGCAGTGCTCTCTGATAGTGGCCAAGGTACACATGCTGTCTGACATGCAATGCAGTATAATTAATTACATTGTCAAGCCTGTGGAAGAAAAATAAATACATTTTAAAGGAAACAGCACATTGAGTTTCATACATATCATTCCAGTAAAACATTTCATATATAATGCCTGTTGATCTTTCAGGATCTACTATTGGATGTACAACCCACAGTCCCTGAGTATGGACATGGTTGGGAGCTGTGAGCAGGGCTAATACATGTCCTTCTTTTGGGGGATGAGGCTGTGTACCACTAGTTAACAGACAAGTGAGAAAGGGTGGAGGGGCTCCAGAGTAGGAATTGCAATTTGGGAGAGGGGCAAGGAAAGATACATTGGGCAGGAGTACACAACAGTTGGCTAGGATCTGTGGGCAACATTCTAGTTATCCCAGGATCCTGGTGTATTTTTTTTCTGCTCCCCTGTCCTGGTTGACCTTCCTTCCTGCCAGTCTTCCTTCCCCTGTCACCCCAACTTTGCCCCAGGGCTTACCTTTCCCATAGTTCTCCATGGCTTGCTCCCTATGTCAGGGTGGTGGGAAGTCCCTTGACCCACCAGGACCAAATCCACATTTCCTGGAGGTGCCTGAGTCACCAGGTGCAGCTTCTGCAGGTGCCGATGGTAATCCAGTTCAACTGGGAGATTTTCCATTTTCTCCCCTGGGAGATGTGATGTGTGCTAATGTCAATGCACATGTGCCTACGTCTGCCACATCTCCCCACCTCTTGTTGCTCAGGTTGCCTTTACCCTGGCTTCTGCCCATGGACAGTTGAGAACTGAGCTCTTCCTCAACCTCCACCCAGAGGAGGAGAGCAGTCTGCAGGATGCTCAATCCTCCTCCCCCCAGCCAGACCTCCAATGCTATGGACTCACTTCTGAACTCAGGTCATTGGCATCACAAGTGATAGTGCTACCTCTGCACTGGCAGGCCAGCTCTGGTGGTTGTTTAAACACAGAGTCTAGGACTTGTCTGCTATTGTTGCCTCTGTCTCATTATGACCTACAGTAGGTCATGTATTGTTCATTATAATAGTGCTGGTGGAACATACTTATTGTCACGGGGTACAGAGTGGATCCATCTGTGACAGCTGTACTGCGAGAATGAGGACATTCTTTCATGTTATTAATCTCTTTTCCTTATCAGTGTGACTAACAGGGCTCTGATTGTCTACAGGAATAGTTATCAAGGCTTCAAGGTTACCAAACTTGTTTAGATAAGTTTTCTTGGCTCTTCGAATATCATGTAAAATTTTTTCCAGATGTAAGACTTCCAAAGTATCTGTGAGCCACTCTTGGTTTGTCAGGACTCTCTTATCTAGACAGAGCTTCAAAGGTTTGTTTTCCAGCTACTGTTGCCACTAGTGTGATTGTATGTCTTCTACTCAGTGCCACCAGAGGTTTAATCACATTACCAACTATGCAAATTTGAGGAGCAAATGAATCTTCTAGTACTAACAAAGGATTCACTGAGTATTTGATATCTCCCCAGAATTTGTCTATTAAAGAGTAGTTTCACATAACATGCAGCAGGGTTCCTTCTATGTCTCTGCATTTGTAGCAACTTGCTGTTGGTATAAGGCCCGTCTTGTCATTGTATTGCACTCTTGTTGTTCCTCTTTTATTAAGTCTTTTTTTCTATACTTTCTTGTTAAAAATGTTAACAAAGTACTTAAATAAAAAAAAAAATAAGGCCCATCTTGTTTAGCCTTTGGGGGATATAATACAAGTTGTACATTATTTTGAATTGTTGTATCTTATAGTCTATCAGTGTACCATGCAGGACACCATCAAACTCCTAAGGAATCTGCCAAACTGGGGTAGTCCGGGTTCAGATGGCCTCTCACCTATCCTGTTCAATCTTATCTCCCCTGCAATCAGCAAGCCTCTCAGTTTTATTTTCAGTTTGGCTCTGTCTACCTCCTCCATGCCTGATATGTGGAAATCAGTGAAAATGATCCCAATCTTCAAAGCAGGGGACCACCACTAGTCTGATAATTACCATCCTATTTCTATCTTCCCTGACCTAAGCAAACTTTTAGAAAAAATTGTCCACTGCCAACTGCTGGAACACATCAATAAATACAATCTTATGTGTAGCCAACAGCATGGCTTTAGCAAAACTCACTGCACCACCTCTGCTTTGGCACTCTTTACTGACCATGTTCTTACTAATATGGATTGTGGGCTTGCTACCGGGGCTGTCTTTGTGGATCTCACCAAGGCCTTTGACATAGCCAACCACACACTCCTCCTCTCCAAGCTACACCTCCTCAGTTGTTCCACTGAGCCAACCAATTGGTTTAGGAGCTAGTTCTCTGGCCGCTCGCAATCAGTGTGCATTGGCTCTGCCATCTCTCCAACTCTCCCTGTCTCAACTGGCATCCTCAGGATTCCATCCTGGGCCCACTACTTTTTTCCATTTTCATTAATTCACTTTCAACTGAAAGCCTAAACTGTAAATCACTTCTGTATGTAGATGACCTTGTTATTTACCACAATGATAAGTCCCTTGCCCAGGTCGCCTCAGTCCTTACCCAGAACTATGGCATTGTTTTTAGTTGGTTCACAGCAAATCTGTTATTAGTTAATGGGAAAAAGACCAAAACAATGCTATTCACATCCAAATCCCACCTCACCAAAATTCATAGTTCCAGCTCCTCTCTCCAAATACTATCCCCTGATGGTCTGGTACTTGAAGATGTTGTCTTGTTCAAATATTTGGGGGTGACACTTGATTCGGCACTAATCTTCTAGGACCACATCAACTCTGTGCTTTGCTGGGGAATCAAGAACTTGGGTCGACCTACCATCTACACCACCTGCTAACCCCAGAGGCTCAAATAGCAATTGTCCAGGGTAATCTACTTCCTATCTTGGACTACTGCTTCCCCATCTACTCTCATACATCCTTGGCCCTCAGAACCAGGCTCACATCAGCTTATAATAGTGTCTACCATTTTACTCTCATTGCATCATTCTCAACCCATCACTGCAACCTCTACAGTTCCCTTTGCTGGCTACCCCTCCAAGGCCACTTTGATTATACCCTTGGCTGTATCATGGATAGTGCCATCAGAAGTGATGATTAGTCCACTCTCTTCCCCCTACTCAAGATTAGAACTCTACCTAGGCATCTCCGCTCCTTTACTGTCCCTCCCCTACATGTACCGAGGGTCTCTGCTTGCATGGGAGGGAAAGCACTATCAATTGCCACCCCTACACTGTGGAATGGGATCCCTGCTCCCCTCCACTACTCTAACACCCATTCAGCCTTCAAATCCCTCTACAAATCCTGGCTTGTGGATAAAGGAAATTGCTCCTGCCTATTGGGGTAGACCCCCCCCACACCCAACAATCGCTAATCCTGCACTAACCTGACTCCTGCGGGGAGTTTCCTATCTACTCTTCCCAAACTGTTCTCTGGCTCTCCTCCCCGCCTCCCCCTCTCTCTCAGTCTTGCTATGACTTTCAAAGATGTGATGAATTTGGGGGTTAAGGTTGCATTTTTTGTACCCTCTTATGTCCCAACTAGTGTACCATGATGCCATTTGTTTCCTGTATTTATTATTCCTGTATGCAAAAATGTTTTTGACCTCTGTTTATTTTGTACCATTCATGTGCCTTGTGATTGAAACTGTTGCTTACCTCTGCTATCTTTCATGGCCCAGGTCATGCCTGAGAATGGTCCCTCGGATCAGTGCACCTACTCAGTAATCAAAGACACAAATAAATAGGGATCTGGTAGATTCCCCAACACATCATTACCTGGCACATCATTGCCCAACTGCATTTCCCCAACAGACACACTATCCCGCCATATTACTGCCTGTTTTCAAACTGGCTGACAAACGGATAGCGGCTCCAGCAATCAGATTGAAAACAGATTTCAGCTCCACACAGTGTTTTCACACAATGATAAAGGTCACCATCAGTTATTAGCCACCCTCAAATAGAAGCTGCAACAGCTTCAGTAAGTTTCAAATAAAGGCCATCCTCAAACTGTGACCATGAATTTTAATTGAAGATATGCAGTTATGTGGAATTTCAGTGGGTTCTTTGCTGCGTGTTTTTTTTTTTTTGCTTTTTTACAGCTACTGAAGTAAAATAAACCTTTTTTTGTTATTATTTGGAAATATTTTTTGTTCTGCAGGCTTATTCTACAGGCAATGGGGCTACAAGCATGCTAGGCACAGGCTTGTACACTAAACACAGTGATATCTGTGATTTTTATGAAGCAGTCAGTCTGGACAGCTTCACAGTCAGGGGGCTACAAGCATGGTAAACATACATGCTAAATGCTAAGCACCATGTGGTTTTTGTGAAACAGCAACAGAAACAGCAGAGTGCAGTCAATTTCAAAATCACTTCTGAGTTCACTGTTTGCAGTCGGAGCAGTTTACTGGCTTTTGGCTTTCTGTATCAGCTTCAGACACCACTGAACTAGCCACAGAACAGCTGTTCCTACTCGTACACAACCTCATTGAGTCGGGCAATGACAGCATCAGTAAGTAAGCATTGTCGGTGAAATATTAATTGGGAAATCAGAAATGGGTCATTACATGTCCAGGAAATAGGAGTCGGGGGATCATACTAGACCTAATAAATAACTAAATACATAAGAAAGATAGGGCACTTTTTATACAGGACCTTAGGTCTTCCCATTTCTAGGTGGCAGTGCCCATTCTCTAAGTAATTTATAAATGATGGAGATATATTTACAATGCACACTTAGGCATGTGACTCAGTAGAGGCAATCCTCTTGTGTGAACAGGTCCCTCATAAATTTACACCTGCTGTCTCCCTCCATCACATAGTGCCTCACTGGTGAAAACTGGTAACAATCTTTATTGGAAAGGTTAAATTTCTACCTTAAGTCAGCAAAGGACAGACAAATTCCATCTACAGAGAATTGCCTAAAAGTAGTCAGACTCAACTGGTTATATCTAGGGTAACCTGGGGCTTTTCTTCCTATGGAAAGTTTGCATTGCTACCAAAGCTTTATGGTGGATTTTCATAATTTAAGACAAATAGGTTTAGGAGTGCAACAGGGAGAGCCTGAATATAATAATAATAATGCTCTTTCCCTCCATCACATAGTGCCTCACTGGTACAAACTGGTAGCAATCTTTATTGGAAAGGTTAAATTTCTGCCTTATGACAGCAAAGGACAGACAAATTCCATTTACAGAAAATTGCCTAAATGTAGTCAGACCCAACTGGTTACATCTAGGGTAACCTGTGTCTGATCTTCCTATGGAAAGTTTGCGTTGCTACCAAAGCTTTAAGGTGGATTTTCATAATTTAAGACAAAATGATTTAGGAGTACAATAGGGAGAGCCTGAAAATAATAATAATAAAAAAAATGAGATGGGGAGGACATTCATTTTTAATATTGATATCTGGCCCCCTAGGGACAGAGGGAGCAAGCACCATGTACTGAGATCTCTGGCAATTTCGTCCAATATATGTAAAAGATTAAGGTGGAACATTTAAATAACTGAGGAGTGGTTTTAACCCCCAGGTATCAAACTATGCTCATAATAATGGGAAGGAGAAATGGAATTCTGGCACCCATGATCTCAACACCAACAGCATCTCTGATCTGCTGTAATTAATTTTATATCCTGAAATAGCAGCAAATATTTTTAGTTCCCTACAGATGGCCAGAGTGTAGGTAATAGCATTCCACAAAAAGAAAAAGTGTCATCGACACAGAGTGCTAATTTCTGATCATCTCACCCACTTTAATCCCTTTAATATCCTTGATATGCTGTACTGCAAGTGCCATTGGCTCAATATACAAGGTGAATAACTGGGAGAGGGAGAGGGGGCACCCTTTCTTGTCCCTCTACCCAGAGGAAATCTGAAGGAAGTCACTCCATTCACATGGACTCCTTCTGGATGTTTGTAAAGGGAAGCAAAACAAGTACTAAAGTGATGGCAAACCCTAATCTCAGCCAGAGTCCTCTGCAAAAAATCCCAGTCCACCTGGTCAAACACCTTTTCAGCATCCATGGAGATGGCAATCTGGAACTGTCTGGAGATTTGCTGTGAGGTGAGGATATTAAGGAGATGCTAGATATTGTCATGCAAGTTTCATGTCTTAATGAACTCTGATCCAGGTGCACTAGGTTCCAGATTTTTTAAATCATCTGGCCAAGATAGATGTGAATACCTTCATGCCTACCAAGAGTAGAGAGATGGAGAAGTATGATCCGCACACAATTGGGTCTTTATCAGGTTTTAGGAGTACTGCTATTTGAGCACTGTGTCAGGATTTGGGCACCCTCTCATCCTCAAAACTCCCCTATACAGCTGGAGAAGCTTTGGGCCTAGATTTGCATAAAATGATTTATAACATTTTGCTGTCAAGCTGTCCATACCTGGAACCTTGCTATTTTTAAATCCCAAATTACTTCCCCTACTTCAAGATCAGACACTGGGGCATCCAGTGTCTTTGCCATCTCCCAAATTAGTGAGATCAAGTCTTAATTTTGAAAATAGGCCTTTCACCAATGTAAAGCAATTTATAATAATCAGCAAATATATTTACAATTTTACATTCTCAAAACCAGAAAAGATTTTTTGTGGACTTCTTAATATAGTCTTGTTAAATAGACTTCAAAACTAGGTCAAAAAACAAAGCTGAAATACTAGGTGCTCCTTCTAGGGAAAAAATTCATAAATATGTAAAGCAAATATCTATGTGAGTGACTGGGAAGATAAATATATCTGGAATGCGAATAACAATAAATGGTTTGACAAAATCACTATTTGGGTCCGCTTTATTGATGATGAACTTTTATTATGGAAAGGAACTGCGAACAAAATAGCTGAGTTTTTTTGTATATCTGAACAACAGCAATAAGAATTTGCATTTTACGAAAGAACAAAATTCAGAAGAAATACATTACCTTGATTTAGTCATTTATAAGAAAGATGGAAAATTAGAGACAACATTATATAAAAAAAACAACTGACAGAAATACACTGTTACATTGGGAAAGTAACCATCCATATCATTTGAAAAGTAATATTCCATAAGGACAATTATTGAGAGTTAAGCATAATTGTTCAGAAGAAGTAGTGGCAAAGAAAGAGATGGCTACTATGTGTGGTAGATTTTTAAGAAGAGGGTATGAAGCGGGTACTTAAAGTGGTAGAAAGAACAAAATTGAAATCCAGAGAAATGTTATTGGAATATAACCATAAGGATGAAGAAGAAAAATACACATTAACATACAGCACTGAGTATAATGAGATGTCACCAAAAGTTGAGAGAATAATTAAATCAAAATTAAGAATTTTAAAACTCTATCTGCAGCCTGATCCCTTCTGGCTCCAGCATGGTAGTGACCTTCCCCTGCTGTGGTGGCTCTCAGTTCACACTGGTCCCGCTGTCCTCCTCACTGGGTCTGGACACTGCAATGGACCCTGGCCCCTCCACATCCAAGGTCTTGTCCCTTTCAGTCACTGACTGTGACTTGAGGCCTTGGGCATTAGTCTCCACAAGAGCCTCCAAGAGGTGCTGCTCATTTTGCCCCTTGCAAAAGACTCCTGTGTCCTGGCACAACCATCTGAGGTAGTCTACAGTGTACTTGGTGGAGGTGGAAGTCATCTTCTTCCCTAATCTATGACTACACTAGCTTGCACCCAAAAAAAAAATTAAACAGGGAGGGAACTTTTGACTGTAGCCACAATTATATATTTCTTTATTTTAAATCACTACCTTATTTTGTGTGTGAACTGTTACAGTTAATCAATCTGAGACACTGGACTGTTAATGCTCTTGTCACCAAATTATTTCACACTATGCAAACAAATTATTTTGATTGCAGCACTGTGAAACACATCTTTTAAATCCTGCTGCTGCCAACCAGATCTGTCACAAATGCCGTCCAGGGGTCAGGCCCTCTGCTCCCACAGTGCCAAACCTCAAAGTGCAATATGTGAACAGGAGACAAACAGGGTAACCCTCCTGTCTGTTTTGGGTATGAACAACTGCCAGTCTTGAGTCCTGGGGTCAAATATGAACCCTTTATTGCTAGCATGCCCGGTTAACATGTTCAAATATCACACCCTCTTTGGGGAAATGCAGTGCAATACTTAACCCAGTGGGCATCCAACCTGGTTCACAATCCCCCCTTTTGACTCAATTGAGACATAGGTACTTTTCTTACCTTGGTGCATATGGAAACACACTGTAAGTGCTTAACACTTCTGTCAGAATTATCAACACTGTCCCAGCATTCACATTCAAAATGAGGAAAAAGGTTCTGGCAGGATTTCAAGAAAAACAGTGTTTACTAAAATTAAAAATAGTAAATGAAATGCAAAAGACAGAACATATAATATTGAGTGTATAGTCACACAAATTAAATGGACAATTTAAACAAAACCACCTTATTGCTGAGTATTTAATCCTACCCTATTTTCAACTGGCAAATAGTGGAGGTTGATTTACCTAATGTAGAAATGCTCTTGAGGGTGTGTCCTTTCAGGAGTCAAGAGATAAAAGGCACTCTTTTCTCTTAGCTTTGACCATCTAAAGGAACAAGGGTCTTGCCCAGTTTGTGAGGTCACAGCTCAAGGGTGATACTAGCTGTGAGGTCATGCAAATTCTTGGATACCAAATTAGTCTCAGGCATCTGCATGTTGCTAAGCATCCCACAATAAAAAAATATACATATATATATTTTTTTTAATTGGTGAGCCTGCTTTATGGCAGATTAGAATTACCCCTTTGATCTTCAAGGGAACTTCCTGACAGCTATTTCTTCTAGTAGTGAGAAATATTACAGGTATCTGTCAGAAGTTGCTTTCCTCCTAATAAGTCATAAAATACAATACTTTATAATAGTGGCTTGTTTTACAACCTGCTACAACTTGGTATAAAGGAAGCTCTTATTCAGATTTTCCCCTGGGTCATTGGAAGTACAGTCTCTCCTTACCACACTTTTAAAATCCCAGGTTCCATAAGGCCTTGCTGACTGCCATCTTTCCAAGTAGGAAGTTAAAAAAAACATATATTTATCACAAATATAATACCAATAATAATAGCAGATCGGTGAAGTGTCACAGTGGGTAGCTGATTTAAATCATTAAAAAAGTTATTACTGTCTGGAAGCACTAATTGAGAGTGTCTGTACTGTCTGAGTAAAGCTGTGTCTTTTCCAGTGTTTTCCTTTAAGGAGAAAAGATGTACCCCTCAAGAAAAATATACTTACCTTAACAAAAAGTGAAAAATACCATAGGTGGGCAGACTCCATGATGGTCCCAGAAGTTTATCCCAGAGAGCATGATTAGCGGTAGCAGCAACATATGGGCACAGGGATGTAATCAGGATATCTTTAAAATAAATCAGAAAAAAAGTTTCAGAGAAACAACACAGCAAGCAACCCTGATTTAAGTTACAAAATGATATTTGGTTCATCAATAACAGCAGCTTCAACAACAATAATTATCCTAGTAGGCTACAAAAGTGAACGTCCTTTCCCCTTTCTGTAGTGACAGTAAGAATCACAGTGAAATACTTACCTTAATGCCTGCCTTGCTTGTCATTTGTCTAAAAAAAGGGTAATTGTAAAATACACATACTTTACCACAACCTGCAACTACTACGGTACCACCAGTAACACTTTGCTGTACAACACACATTGGAAACATAACTCAAAATGCTTACCTGAAAGACATCCCAAATCAACACTAATAGAACACATAAACTATTAAACAGTTTCTTGGTTCCACTAGACACTTAACTGAACATTACATACTTACATGTGCATTTAATTAATAATTAACAAATCCTACTGTACTGGCTGTATAAGTAGTTCATGTAAGTGGAAGAATTCAAATGTGATTAAATGTCCACACATTACTTGCTAAAAATAAAATGCACTGACTCACTTAAAGGGGTTTATAATTTATAATAGTGCGATTTTTAACAAGATGAAATATATTTCCACAAGTATTAGCAAAAATACCACAAATAACGTTATTTAATACGCATTTATTTTTCTAGCACTAAAAATAATTCTGCTTGTTTTATGCAGCAGACCAATCATAATTACAAAATGTCTTTAGTTTTGTGGAATTGTGCAATAACAAATCCACTTCTATAGAGGCTGAAATGGAATTCATTGTGTCCGGTTTATTTTTACAATTACGAGAACAGTGTGAGTTGTATAAACAGAGAAACATTGAAGTTGATGGCAAATAAAGACCACAAGGCCCATCCAGTCTGCCCATTTCTTTTTCTACCTTATGAATGTGCCATCTGCCTTTGCTCTGTCAATGGTCTATCTATTCATACTCATCTGTATTGCTCCCTTATGCCTATCCCATGCCTGTTTCAAGCCCTGCACTGTATTCATATCCACCATTTCCTGAGGTAGGCCATTCCATGTATCCACCACCATTTCAGTGAAAAATAACTTTCTCACATTACCCCTTAATCAGCCTCCCTCTAATCTCATGCTGTGTCCTCTTGTCCTGCTATTCTTCTTATATTGAAACATGTTAGACTCTTTCACCTTGTTAATGCCCTTAATGTATTTGAATGTTTTGATCATATCACCTCTCTCCCTCGTTTGCTCTAGGGTATATATATATTTTTTTTCTGAATCTATTTGTATCTCTGGTGGACCAGAACTGTCTCGGGCAGTCAACTCACCTGCCACACTACCACCAGCTGTGACTATCTGTCCCTCAAAGTCATTAGTGAGGAGATCAAGGGGCAGAGGCAGAGGTCCAGCATTGGGCATGTGGCAGTGAAGGCACTGGGATGCTGTCACCTATCCAGCCCACAGGGTTTTGTTCTGATGCTTTCCCACCCCTGAACATGATGGGTGGTGATGCCATGGTGCACGGCAACCCTGGTGGCATCTGCCACACTCCCCCTCATTGCTGGTCTGGGATATTGCAGTACTCCAGTCACCACCTGGAGTCACTGGGACGCCAGACAAACCTGACACCCCACCAGGAAGGGGGAGCTGTCCTGGGGATGCTTGATCCCTTTCCTCCACTGCTGACCCATGGCAATCAAGCTTGCTCTGAACCTGGGTCGCCGGTGTGGCGCGAGATGTGGTATTGGTTAGCCTAGAAGTGTATTTGGAGGAGTTCTGGGTGCAGTGAATGCTGGCAAGAGTAGATGGAGGATCCTTTGATCGTGGCTCTGTTGGAGACTGCGGTGTGCCCTTTGATTATTCTGAAATTTCAGGTGGATATTTCAACCGTTTACTTACTCTGGCTGGTGCTCTCTTGGGTTTGCTACTCCACAGGGGGTTGGGGTATTTTCCAGTCGGGGAACTGAGTGGGGTACCTCACTCCTTTGGATCATGGAAATTGCTGCAATAGTGGCTTTTTTCATGGTCCTTTGGCGTGAGTGGCATTAACTGTCCTGGAGTGCACTTGGCAGGGAGTAAAGGAGCTGGAGTGTGTTTGATCTTCTTTGGACAAAACTTTGCGTGGATTCTTAAACCTGTTGGATAGAGTTTCGTGGATCTCCTCCTTGGACTGTTTTTCCTCTTTTGGGTTTACGTGGCTGCCTTTCCCTGGACTTGGATTTTTTGAATCTACGTGGAATTCTGGACTTATTTTGAGAAGTTGCTGACTGCTGTCTCCTTCTTGGATTCTTTTTTGGACACTCAAGCGGTGAGAAGACCCTGGGTCCATAAACTTTTGTTTGTTTATTTAATAATTAATTTTTTTTCTGTTTGTTTGATTTTACAGTTTGTGTCTTTCTCCTGGCAGGGAGAAAGACTAATTTAATTTCACCCCAGTTGTGAGAGAATCTGGGGGAGTTCATAACTCTTTTTTGTTTAAAATTGTATGTTTTCATGTTGGTTTGGCAGTGAGAGTGCCACTGTACCTTCTTTCCCTGGTGGTGAGAGGACTGGGGGAGGGGTTTATACAAACGTATTATTTATTTTTGTTTAAATGTGTATATTATTGTAATTGTATATTTAATTTTGCTCATTAGTTAGTACGGATTGTTAGTTTAGGCTAGTTTGAATATTTTTGGGAGGGTTTTTTGTTTTGTTTTTGTTTAATTTGTTAAGTAGCGACATGTGCTGACCTCTATTCCCTATGGTGGTGCACTATTCATCCTCCTCTCTTTGCGCCCTCCACCCCTTTTATACTACTCCCTTACAATTTGATTTCTATCAGCATTGTAGAGCATTAGGGATTGCTTGTGGGAGAGAGAGGTGGGGGTTCATGAACAGGGGAGGATGAATGAGCGGGGCCATCGTGTCAGGGTTATTAAGTCGAGAAGGTGCCCTGGGGTGAAATGGAATCCAGATCGGGATCCGCCTTGTCTGGTATCCATACCCAAGGGCACTACTGATTTCAGTAGGCAGATAGGCCCAACAACCTCTGAGGTTTGTCCAACTCGGGCGGTGTTATGCAATGCAAGATCTGTTAGGAATAAGACTGCCATTATTTCCGATCTTGTTGGCTCGGCTGACCTGGCTTGCATCACTGAGACCTGGCTGGATGAAAATTCTGGTCCTATAGAGGAGGCCATGACTCCGGTTGGGTACTTGGTGATACACCGCCCAAGATTGGACCACAAGGGAGGGGGGGTTGCAGTCTGTTTTAAGAATGAATTGGGCCTCACTAATGTAGTAGTGGGTGAAGCTGAGTTCGTTGAGTGTACAGTTGTAGCAGATGTAGGCGTTCGAATCATTCTCATCTACCATCCACCCGGAGATGGGAAACGCTTCCTACAGGAAGTAGCAGACTTCCTCGTTGACATGTCATTTGAGTCACCCAGATTGATGGTGCTGGGTGACTTCAACGCTTGGGTCGACGATGAACTCTCACAATTTGGTAACTACTTCCTCCAATTAATGTCTTCTCTGGACCTTACACAGGTAGTTTCCACTGCTACGCATAAATCTGGACACTCTCTGGGCTTAGTCTTCCTTCTAGGGATTGATGCATCTGACATGGGGGTGGAACCAGTCATTTGGTCTGACCACTAGACCGTGAGATTCAATTTTTGCACCCCCCTTAGAAGGCCATCCCCTGTGGAGATGGTCAGGTACCGCCCATTACGGAATGTTACTTCACAAGGCCTAGCGGCGGTCCTTGACCTATCATCCCCTGTGTTGGCAAGCAGTAATCCAGAGGCACTGGTGTTGGCCTATAATGAGGTCATCACAGTTGCCCTGGATTCTATTGCTCCTGTTCGTGAGTGCCTCCTATCCCTTCACCCCAGTGCACCTTGGTTTGATGGGACTCTGAGGGAGATGCAGAGACAAGGGCGAAGGTTAGAGCTTTGTTGGCGTAAATCCACCCTTGATGCCGACCGCCTTAGATTGATAGAACATTATGCTAGCTATCAATCTGCAATCACCCATAAGAAGGCAGAATTCCTGTCCAGGGAGATTGCAGTTGCTCAGAATCGACCGGCTCAGCTGTTCCGAACTGTAGATAGACTGTGCAACCCAGCCTGTCTGCAAGTTCAGAAAGCCTTTTCGCAAATAGAATGTGACGAGCTTGCTCGATACTTTGCAACTAAGGTGGCTGACATCAATGCGGACTTGTGTCCGACAACCTCTAAGGGTGATGTGGTAGGAGTGTGTGAGAACACAGTGCCTTGATTCTCTTGGAGTTCCTTTTGTCGACCTGAGTTCGTGGATATTATGAGGATCCTCCATAGTGTGTGCCCTACAAGCTGCAGCTTGGACCCTGGACCGACTACTCTAATTTCGGGTTGTGTTGATATCATTGGTCCAGTTTTGGCACAAATAGTCTGGTGCTCCTTGGAGTCAGGTGAGTTTCCTAGCTCCCTGAAAGAGGCGGTGGTGACACCTCTCTTGAAGAAAGCTTCCTTGGACCCAGACTGTTTTTCAAACTACAGACCTATCTCTAACCTTCCCTTTATTGGGAAGGTTATTGAAAAGGTTGTAGCTGCCCAATTGGATGACCATTTAACCATCCATAGTATCTACCAATCCTTCCAGTCTGGTTTCCGTAAAAGACATAGCACCGAGACTGTGCTGGTTCGGGTGCTTAATGATCTTCTTAGGGCGAGGGATCAAAAGAGACGTTCCATCTTGGTTCTCCTTGATCTCTCTTCAGCTTTCGACACTGTGGATCACGTGGTGTTTTTAGCATGCCTGAGGCAAATCTGTGGAATGTCGGGAACCATTCTTCAATGGTTCACTTCATTCCTTACTGGGAGATCACAAAGAGTTGTGTCGGGGATTTTTTCCTCTGGCCCAGTCTCTTTGTTGTGTGGAGTGCCTCAGGGTTCTGTGCTGTCACTCATGTTATTTGCAGTATATATGCTGCCCCTCAGAAACATTATAAGACGGTATGGGCTGAGGTTTCACTGCTATGCAGATGATACTCAGCTATACCTGTCTTTCGCACCCGACCAGGATGGAGCTCTCTCGGTGTTTAACAATTGTCTGGGGGAAATCCAAGACTGGATGGATTCTAGTTGGTTGAAGTTGAACTCGAAGACTGAGGTTTTGGTGGTGGACCCGGGTGGTCAAATTGAGAGGTCGTATACTGGCGCGCCTTCTGGAATTTTTCTTGCGGCATGTCACTACCGGCCTCTGAATGGGTGCGCAACCTTGGGGTGATCCTTGATGATAGGCTGACTTTTCAATCTCAGGTGTCGGCCGTCATCAGGACTTCCTTCTACCATCTTAGGAATATTGCCAGGGTTAAGCACCTTGTTCCGTCTGACTCCTTGCCAACGTTGGTCCACGCCTTTGTGTCCTTGCACCTAGACTACTGCAACGCCCATTACTTTGGGCTTTCTGGAGTTGAAATCCACCACCTACAGCTGGTGCAGAATGCAGCAGCCTGGGTTTTGACTGGGACAAGTAGGTCCTGTCATATTACTCCGGTGCTGCACGAACTGCACTGGCTTCCTATACGGTGGTGGATCACCTTTAAAGTAATTTTATTGACTTTTAAAGCCCTTTGCGATCAGGGTCCATCCTATCTGAAAGACCTACTGGTCCCTTACTGCCCTGGCTGATCACTCCACTCGGCCGACATGGGGTTGTTGGAGATGCCAAGAGTGAGTTTAAAATCTTCAGACAGCAGAGCATTTTCTCATGCTGCACCCACTTTTTATTATTCTCTACCATGCCGGTTATGGGACTGCACCTCCGTGGAGATATTTTAGAAAGAATTAAAATCATATTTATGGAGACTGGCCTTCTTAGATAGTTAAGTGATTTGTAATATGATTGGAATTTTATTGTAATTTATTATGTTTTTATAATGTATTTTTAAGTGTTTTGATGTTTTGTATTGAAATTTGAATTTATGATTTTAACTTGTTCAGCACCTTGATATATTGAAAGGCGCTATATAAATAAAATTATTATTATTATTACTATTATCCAGCTCCTCAACCCTCAGCACCACCAGGCTGGCTACTAGGGTATAGATATTGAGCTCTGTTAATCTGTCCTCATATGTTTTCTGATGCAGTCCCTGCACCATTTTGGTTGCCTTTTCTGGACTGCCTCGATTTGGTTAATGTCTTTGTGAAGGTGTGGCCTCCAGTACTGCATGCAGTACTACAGATGGGGCCAAACCAGTGTCTTGTAAAGAGCGACTATTACCTCCCTCTTCTGACTTGTGATACCCCTACTAATACACCCCAACATCCCCCTAGCCTTACCTACTGCTTTAGTGGTCTGCTTGGATGATTTCAGGTCATCGGTGATGATGATGCCCAAGTCTCTTTCTTCCCTTGTGACTGCCAGCAACTCCCCATCCAGCCTATAGGTGGCTTCAAGATTTTTCTTCCCTATATGTATGATCTTGCACTTATTTGCATTAAACCCCAGTTGCCACTCTTCTGACCATTTTCTAGTTTATCCAGATGTTGTCTCATTCTGCCCAGCCCATCTGGATCATCTACTCTGTTGCAGATCTTGGTGCCATCTGCTAAGAGACAAACCTTACCCTCCAGTCCATCTGCAATGTCACTGATGAAGATATTGAAGAGGACTGGCACCAGGACTGTTCCCTGAGGCACCCCACTTGTGACTTGCATCTCTTCTGACTGTCCACCATTTACCACCACTCTCTGTTTTATGCCGGTCAACCAATTTGCCACCCAGTTGACCAACTTATGACCAACCCTGAGCCTACCCAGCTTATTAATCCATCCTCTATGTGGAGCAGTATCAAAAGCTTTGCTGAAGTCAAGGTAGGCAACATCAATTGCTCCCCCTTGGTCCACCACTTGGTTACCCAGTCAAAGAAATCTATGAGATTAATTTGACAGAACCTTCCTTTTGTAAACCCATGCTGACTTGGATCCTGCGCTCTTATGGGTTCCAGGTGCTGCACTATCCTTTCCTTAAGGAGTGCCTCAATAATCGTGCGCACTACTGAGGTAAGACTGACTGGTCTGTTGATCTCTGCCTCCTCCCCATTACCACTCTGGTGGAGTGGGATCACATGAGCCCTTCTGCAGTCTTCTGGGAACTCTCCTGTGCTGAGAGACTCACTAAACAGTTCTGATAACGGCTCTGTTAGTTCCACCCTTATCTCCTTTAGTACCCTGGGATGTATGCCATCAGGTCCCATTGCTCTGTCCACCATGAACTTATTGAACTCTTGTAGGACCCTTTCTTTTGTGAAGGCACTAGTGCACACCTCCCTGCCCCCTGTGTCCATGGTACTGAGCAGTGGGCCCTACCCTACTTTCTCTTTAGTAAATACTGAGCAGAAGTATCTATTTAGGATAGATGCTTTTACATGGTACTCCTCCTCCTCACATGCCCCCTTATCCCTTTTGATCTTAGCAATATCCCCTCTGTACTTTATCCTTTCACTAATGTATCTATAGAAAGTCTTCTCACCTTCTTTTACTGTTCATGCTAGTGTTTCCTCGGTCTGGGCGTTTGCCAGCCTTACTGCAATCGCTGCTTCCCTTAAGGAAGTTTGGTATGCCTCCCTATCTTCATCCTGCAGCATTCCCTTATATTTTCTGAGAGAGTGCAGATCAGGTCACCAGTTAGAGAGACAGTGAGAGAGAGGAGAGAGCTACTACAATATTTGTTTTCTGGTACTTTTAGTAAAAATTTCATCCTCTGAGTCTGCAAATTTAGGTGTGGTGGGAAGCAGCAGCAGCAGGACAATAGATGAGGCCAGTGTGTCTTTCTCTTGCACTGGGAGAGATAATGTGGAGGGGGCCCAGCAGGTTCAGTAGAAGATGGTGGAGGTGGAGCAAGAAGTAGGATGGCTGTAACAGGACTGGCAGGCTGGTCCCTCCAACACTGGGGAGAATGAGAATGGTAAACAGAAAAAAAGTTTGCATCTGCATTCAGCCACAAAGAGGTAGCAATTTTTTATTTATTTATTTAGTTTTTGTTAACTGAGTAAGTGCACTAGACAAATTCTGCCTATTTTCAGGCATGACCCTGGGAGGGGGATACAGATGAATGCTAACTGATTTTGAACCAGATTAAGCTGTTGGTAGTATTTTTAGTGAATAGGGGGAAATTTGGCAAGGGCACCGGGGAAATTCCACTACTGTTCATAGGAGGGCGCTGTGAGAACATTGAATTCTGCAGTCTGCTTGCCGCCACCAGAGGGAACAGATGTGTGGGAGGCTGAGGTGCTGATCACCTCCTCTGCCCCCCCCTTTCTATCGTGCGATCGTTATGGCTGATGATAATATGGAAGTGACTGACCTGCCTCATGGTAATGCTTCAGATTTATTTGTTCATGCTTCGGTGGAGTTGCCAACTGCATCGGGTGCGGCTTTTTCATCTTCTGGACCCCGAGTTGCTGAGTATCTCTGGCAACAGCTTTTGGTTGAAGAGCGACCGTTACTGGATACAAGGAATCATTTATTGCTAGAACTTGAGTGGTCATCGGAGGATGTACAGGCTGTATGGGAACCAGATGTTACCCAGTCCTCAGTTTCACTGCATAGAGAGTCTGCTTCTCCGAGTGCCTTTCGGGCAGGATTATAACCTCGTTTACTGAGTGAGCTCCCACGTTGTATGACATTGCCTGATGGAACTATAAGTACTATGGATGCGGGTGCTGGAGATGTTACTTTGGTAATGTTACATGACTCTGAATGTGTGGCTGAGCTGCTTCGACTGTTGTAGATGGGAATGCTATTATTCATACAGATAGTGAAGCAGCTGTCATTTCACAAATGGAAAATTCCCCTACGGAACTCCCTTCTACTGGTATGAAATCCTCAGATGTGGGTACACTTAACACTTGTATTCATTCTATGTCTCAACTTCTGACAGCAACATGTTCTCCTTTGACTTCCACTGGCATTAAAGAGGTGGGCTTAAATGAGGATATGGTTGTGCCTCCATGGGTAACATCTGCACTGGAGGCTGCTCTCTGGTTAAAAAATGCTAATGGTACTGGGTGGGATGCGAACTTTCCTGATAAGTCCCCAGGGATTACATTAGACCCCACTTCAGACTCAGGATGTAGGGCCATGGCTTCAGAACCTATTCCTGACTCTTTGCCCCCTCCAGATCAGAACACCCCAATGTCAGGGGCCCACCCTACTCCAGTTTTGTCTCAAGACTCCACCCTATGAGTCGTAAAACAGCTTGAAGAGGATTTACCTGAACTGACTGATCCCCCCTTTCCCTTCCAGCTAGAGGTGATCAGGCTTTTGTTGCTCCCCAAACAACTCCCCCTTCAGTACAAATTCCTATAAGGCCTATTCCTGAACTACAGCCCCCCTCAATGGTCTGGCATGCTAGGGTAGCTGAACAATTATTCCCTGCTACCTTTGGATTGCTATCAGAACCTGCAACTAGACGCAATGCAGTACATCTAAAATTTAGAGGGCTTTTGTCTGAAGTTCCCAATCGATGTTTTGTTGGGCCTGAACTGCTAAAGGGCAGTATGGAATTTTTTGCATATGAAATCTATGCACTAATTCATATGCCTGGAGATTCTATTTTTGATGTCAGTTTTAAACATCCAGTTGTGCTGGAAAGGTTTTGGAAACAGTTTCAACTCCTTAAACATACACCCTTGTGGAAACCATTTATGGCCATTCTTTTGACCAAACGTGTAATGAAGAAAATAACAGTGTTGTTCCGCAATGAAGGGGTAAATGTTGTGGACATAACATATCGGTTGCAACAGCACTGTACAGTAAAGGGCCAACCTGAACCTATATTGGATGATGAACACCTTTGGACCGGGGGATGGCGCTATCTCGTAGATTTGCATTTGGAGCATGGCCTTACTAAACATCTCCCTAATTGTTTTTTCTGGGATGGGATAGAGGGGTAATTTTTAATCCATGTCAGCACAGGGCCTGTTACAAATGCGGGAATGTAGGTCACCTTAGCAATGTTTGTGACTAGCAAAAATGCGGCCTTTGTGGGGAAATAGGGCATGTTGGTGCTCACTGTAGAAGGCCTCTGAAGTGTAACCTTTGTGAGGAACAAGGTCACATTTTTCTCAATTGTTCCTGGGCCTCCCATAACAATTCTGATCCTACAATTCGAGCAGAACAAGACATTTTTGTAGCTAATGCACAAAATGAAAAACAGAAAATGCATGACCTACTTCATCAGTCTCATCCTTCTACTCCACTTCCACACAAAGTGGCTGGTCTTCACCCTGAGGCTCCTATGGACATTTCTAATCCCACTCTCTCTCTCTGATCAGGACCTTTCACGTTTAGAATCCATGGACTCAGATGCTGCTTTAGTGGATCCCACTTCCAGTACCGTTCTTTCACTTCCTGCCCCCCCCATGAAGCCCTCCTCAGAAGCTGCTGCTTTAGTGGATCAAGAACCGTCTCCTGTTTTATCTTTGGATCCTACTATTGATCAAGTCGATATGCCTCCTCCGATTTTACAACAAGATTCTTCTTTTCAGATGGTAACCAGATCTAAGGCTGCTAAGGCCGTGCCAGAAGTACAACAAGCCTGTTGTATGGGAACTAATAAAGGATCTGTACAGATCCTTTATTAGTTCCCATACACAATCCTTATAACCCTTTGTTGGAACAAGATGGGGACGATGGTGGTATTGACTCGGATATCTCTTCAGTAACCTCTTCACATGCTGAGGCTATACCAGATGCACGTATTGGAGAAAAACCAAAGCCAAAAAAAAAGGAAGAAAAAGAAATTACATTTTTTTGTTTTCTTGTTGTTTCTATTTGTCTTACACTAATTGCCTGCTAAAATCTATGCTGCTTTCTTCTCAATTTTCATGCTTGGCATTATTACCTTTCTTACTATTAATGTAAATAGTATTAAATCACAATTGAAGAGAAGGGGTACCTTTGCTAGCTTGAGGGAAAGTAAAGGATATGTTATACTGTTACAAGATACACAGTTACATTCTTTATCTGACCTAAAAGCAGCTGAAAAAGATTAGAGGTGGACTATTTCTCTCTGGTCTTTAGGAGAAGAACAGTGGACCTGCTTGGGTTTTTTTGTTTTCTGATGTAACAGTTAAAATTTTGTGTACTTTAGATATTTTCCATGGTCCTGCTCTGCTTCTTGATATGGTTGTGAATGGTTATGTTTATCGTGTCATTAATGTTTATGCTCCTCAACAAAAGGCTGATTGATCTACTCTTTTCAGACGTATAGCTCCCTATTTACACACCTCGAAGTTGGTATTGTGGGGTGGCGATTTTAACTGTGGCCTAGCCCCTCATGACTGGGGCTGTAAATCTCAGAAAATATTTTGTGATACTAATACCTTGCTTCAGATTACCAAAGACAATGCCATATGTGATGTTTATGATATCTTGCATGTTTCCTCTACGTATACTTTTTATAAGGGTGCCCTTTCCTCCCAAAAAGATTTTTGTTTTTTGTCAAACCAGATTTCTGTGTCCAAGGTTTCAGTTCTTCCGATGGAAACTTCAGACCACATGGTAGTCAAAGTATCCATCGGACATTACCAAGAGATTCTGATGGACAGTACCTACTGGAAATTGAATGCAATTCTTTTACAAGAGGATATCACGAGGGTGCAATTACAACAGTTTTTACACTACATTCAGACTTATGTTTTTTATATGATGGCACTATTGTCTGGTAGGAAGACACTAAATTGGACATGAAGCAACTTTTTATTCAATTATCTACAGCACGAGCAAGAGATCGATACTTGTCTTACTTGGGTCATAGAGCCCAATATTTGAAATTGCTTACACAAGAAGCATCATCGGATGGTTTGGTCCATCACAATCTTTTGGATCTTAAAAATAAGATGTTTGCTTTTCTTAAAGTACAGGAAGACAGATATTCCTCTCAGCAAAAATATTTACTTAAAGGTACTCACTGGCAGGTAAATCCACATGATATGCCCTTTCACAATTCTAACCAGTTTGTTATGTCGGCTTTACAGGATACTACCAGTACTATTGTAACTGATGTTAGGGACATTTGTCAAGTTGTTCAATTGCATGTACAGAATGTGTTTCAAGATATAGATACTGGACCTGCTGACCTGTTTTTTTCGGCATTTAGATTGTCCTTCCGTATTATCAGAAGACAGAGAGAGTTTAGAGGCTGAGATTACTATTGCTGAGATACGTGATGCAGTAACAAAGTTATAGACCCATACTTCACCTGGTATTGATGGGATATCAAATGGGTTTTATAAATGTTACATTGATTTCTTATTGCCATGGTTACACTTACTTTTTGCAGCTATTTGGTCTGAACTATGTCTTAGACATAGTATGCAGCATGGTGTTATGATTTTCTTATATAAAAAAGGAGACCCGATGTTTCTAAAGAATTGGAGGCCTCTCAGTTTGTTGACTTCTGATTACAAGATTTTAGCTAATATTTTGACAGTACACTTATCAAAAGCTGCCCAGAAATTATTGATAGCTACCCAGACTTGTGCAGTTCCTGGTAGAAATATTGTTGATAATCTTGTCTATCTCTGAGAACTTGTTGAGCAGGGCTTACAATGGAACTTGAGGGGTTACCTGTTATTGTTAGATCAAGCGACAGCCTTTGATGCAATTCAGCAATCTTATATATGGGATGTCTTACAGCATCATGGAATATCAACTCCAATGCTTAATTTATTGTGTACATTGTACTCTGCCACAAAAGTTATACCTTTGGTAAATGGGCATCTAGGTCAACCAGTATCTTTAGATCATGGGCTGCGTCAGGGGTGCCCTCTGAGCCCCTTGTTATATGTATTTGGCTTAGATCCAGTGTTACGTTTAATAGCAGGAGATGATCAGGTTTTGCCTGTTATTATGATGACTGGTTTTGCCTTTAGAAAGGTTTTGGCATATGCAGATGACTGTATTTTTCAGTGGCAGACTTAACTTCCGGTAAGAGAGTACTACAGATTCTGGATGATCTCCAGGTTTCCACTAGCATAACAATTAACTATGATAAAAGTAATCTTCTTGTTTTAAGAGATGCTAATTTGGACACAGATTTTAGTGTTCCAGTTACTACTGATTTTAAAGAGAAATTGTTGGGTCTTTATTTCGGTACTAAAGATGCCTTGCAATATAACTGGAATACTGTTTATGACTTGGCAGCTAAAAAAGTACTTTGATGGCAATCATAGAAGATGAATAAAAGGAAATGGGTTTTTCTCCTTCGGGCTTATATTGCACCCATCTTCTTATATGTTTCCCATGTGTTCCCTTTGCCTTTTCACATGCATGCAAAAGTAATGGGTCTTTTTTTTCATTTGCTCTGGGGCAGCCAATTGAATCCCATAAAAAGAGCACGTACCTATCAACCATGGAAATCCAGAGGCCTTAATGTTACAACCATTAGTATATCTTTTTGGTAATTTTTTTTATAGCTCCGTAAGACCAATGTTATTAGAATCTACAGAGAGGGGTAAAGTTTGCATGACATTATGGGGTGCTTCATTTTTGACAGCCTGGGGGTGGGGAAGTGGCATACCTTTTTTTTTGATGTATTATTTCTTCTGAGCTCCCAGCTTCTCCTTCAGATGTCCCCCAGCAAAGCCCTCCCCCGAAGGTTAGACCCCCTCCCTTGTGCACCCCACGACTTACCCTTCATGGCAGGGTGGTGGGGAGTGACTCAACCCACCCCAAATGGATCCATGCCAGGGAGGAGCTTTCTCAGAGGTGGTACTGCGGGGACCATGTCATCCAACTGCAGCTTTTTTCTCCTTTTCTCGCCTTGTGAGGAGGCAGGGCATGCAATGACACCTGCGGTGAGCGCACATGCTACCGCACATGCTCTCACCAAGTGTCTGCCTGTCTCCTCCCCTTCAGCTGTAGCATTGGTGTGCTGCCCCCAGCAGCTGCTAGGGGCCAGTGAAGCACTGACAGCTAGTGTCCCCCCACCCCAGAGAAGGAGAGCAGTCCAACAGATGCTCCATCCTTCTCCTCCCTCCAACCACGAAGACCCATGCTCGTTCCCGAACATGGGTCGCCGACATGGCTTGAGGTAAGGCATCCAGCACCTCAGCCCTCAACGTCACCGGGCCAGCCTGAAAGTGGCATACTTCTGAAAAATTGCTCCCCTCTTATGTCCGGGATACTTTGAAATACATCCGGTTATGGAAAATAGAACTTAGCTGGTTTGTTTCCCATAACAAAAAGTATTTTTATATGTTAATTATGAATGCACATTATTTGGAAGAACCTTTATTTCAGATTTCTGAACATATTAATGCTGACTTATTACTAGCTAGTATAATAGAACCCAGAATACCTCAAAAAATGCAGGATATGAACTGGATTTGTGGTCATCAAAAGTTGAATGTCAAGAATAATCAGAAACATAAACAACTGTCGGATAGGATTTGCCCTGAACTTGAATGTCAAGGCCATTTAGAAACTATTCAACATCTCTTTGATTGTATTGATGTTCGGAACTTTTGGCAATCCCTAGCAAATTGGTGGAATGGACCTTTATTTTCTAATATTACATATGGCATACTAGTGTTGGATCAGATACCTAAGGCATTGTATAAGTGGCAGAAGAGAACAATTTTTATAGTATTAGCATGTATTAAATGGGCAATTTGGCAAACAAGATGTTGCAGACTCCTACAAAACAAAGTGACTACTTGCAAGACCTTTCCTTTCAAATACAATGTGATTTAGATAAAATTTATGATTATGAATTCCAGACTTTAGGTCCTATTGTATGTAATCACTTATGGCACAGTATAGGGTGGGTAGGATAGGTTAGTTCCTTTTGGTTTTGTCTTCCTTTTCTTCACATTTGTATGTACCTCTCATTTTACTTTTGTATGGTCACTTGAATTGTTTTACCATTGTACTGTGTTACAGTATTTTGTTTTTGGTTGTTAATAAAAATTTCCCCTACTCTTTTTGAGAAGTGCCATGGGATCTTTAACATCCACCTGAACTACCACCAGAACAGGCAGATGGGACCTTGGTTTAACATCTCATCTGAAAGACGGCACCTCAGGAGTGCAGCACCCCCCTCATGCTGCACTACAGTGTCAGTATTGGGATATTAACCCAAGTGCCTGGTGTGGGGATAGAACCCACAGCCTTCTGATCTCCTGGCCTCAGAGGCGAGTGTGCTACCTGCTGAGTCACTGACACTGACAATAGGCAATAGTTGTCAGGGAAGTAACAGCCCATGTGAATCAGCTATTTGGGCCTGATAAAGTCCCTAAAAAGGACGGGGACCAAATCTGAGAAGGCATCAAGTTGATGCTGGAGAGGATGACGGTGCTGTGTCCTGCACTATTAAACAAATAAAACGTAAATGGGATGACGTACAGCATAGGGAGACAGAACTGTTGGAGGACCTGGGTGGAGCAGTCACACTAAAGGAGCCTCAGAGAAGGTGGAAGACCAAGAGCAAGGGATCTAAAGATGTGTCAAAGGAGCCAGGCCCAGCAGACAAGGAAGACAGCATAACCACCAGAGCCAAATCCAAGAGTGGGAGGAAGAGGCGTAGATCTGTATCGGCAGATCACAGCACTACTGATGGTAAGCATATTACTTAAAATATTTTAATTAACTGTCATCAAATATTCATTCCATCACACTGTACTGCACAATTGTTGTACCAGACTGTGACTGATCGTGGTTTGCTGTGCTGCTTTAATTGTCGTATATATACAGCAATATATTGGTGGTTTTTTTTTATTTATTAATTGAATAATCTGAATAATAAACAAGTTTGAGTTGGAAGCTTGTTGCATAGGTTAGGTGTGTCATATGATCAGATAAACAAATAGAATAATGTTTAAGCAAGAAATGAGTTAAAAAATGTTAGTGTACTTGTATTGCACTTAATACTACTAATCACGCTTAATATGTTAAGTATTATAGTAAAGTGACATGATTGTCTTTGCAACTGTTAATCATGGCACTGTAAAATGTATGACACAGTAAAATGTTTATACCTACTTAGTTATGAGACAGTGCGCAAACTAAAATTATACAGTGAATCAGCAAGTGTTACTTTTAAAATTGCCACAACTGCTCTGAACTACTGTATTGTATACCTCTTTTCATTTTGAACAGATGGTGATCTGAAAACTAATGTTAGTGCTACCACCAATCCCGAGCAACCGGAGGTTGCATCCAGCAGCACAGTGCCAGCAGGAGAGGGTGAGGGAGCAGGAAGCAATGCAGAGAAGACGCTGTCTGATGGTAAGTGATATACTGTTGTTTTGAGTGTGCTGGTGTCGGTCTCCAGGCAATTAAAAAATCTGTACTCTTGATTCTCTGAACATCATCACCCTCCTCCTGTGCAACTCCTCAGTGTTGTGACATATGTTGTCTGAGAGATGTGACTGCAAATGTTTGGGTGTTCAATTCGGCTGGAGGCTGGCTGTTCCTTCTGGACACAGTCACCACTTACCTGGTGTTGGGGGGGCATTCACTGGCCTGAACCCAAACCCTGTCCCTAACCCTTCCCTCACCATCCTTTGCTTGGGTATCGTAGCACTTGTGACAGCAAGCATAGCCATACAAGTAGAACAGGCTGAACAGCATGTAGAGGAGGGGGAAATGCAAGCGCCATGCATGCCTCCCAAAAAAACGACATTGCACCAACAGCATACGTAAAATCCAGAAGAATCTGGGAAGGACGACAGCAAAGGGGAAGGAAGTGGAAGATGCCATGAAGCAGCCTGCCCAGAAAGGGTAACAAGACATGTTCATGGTGGGGCCCATCCTCCTCCACCACCACCACCAGGACAGCATGTACAGGACCAACAGTCTGTCCAAATAAAGAAACTTGTTAAACAAATAAAAAAATCTGAAAAAAAAGATAACGTCCCTGGAGGACCACAATTTAAAAATGGAGGGTGGGATCAACCAGCTATTAAATCTGTCTTACTGTCACAGGCAGGCAGGAGGAACTCTCAGGTGCACTCCTCAGACAGTGCTAACTTGTATCTGACTGATTCTGAGTTTTACTGTAAATAGTTTTAAAGTTCTTCTACTTTTTCATAAGTGTTATTGTTGTTGTTTTTGTTGTTTGTTTGTCACTGTTATTATTAACAATGTAAATAGTGTGAGATTTTGTTGTTCTTAAAGTTTAACATCGTTGTGGTTTAATGAAAAATATAAAATGTTATCTTTTCATAACACTGTAGTCATGATTGCCTTGGTATTTGGTTATTGACCCAGTGTATCTCAAGGTGGTTAAGAAAACCTTAGGTTGCCATGTTTGCTGGGGTACCACACAGGCACTCTTGCTAGGCAAGACTGTGACCTCTTATCAGGCTTTATGAACACTTTCTTAGATACATATAGTACTATCTTTGACTGCCAACTGTGACTACCTAACCCATCCATTATCCTAAAAACTCCTCAAACCTCCACCTTGTGTGTGCCCCCTCCCCCAAACAACCACTCACTTGCTACCCCATAATACCCTCTACATCTTGAGGAATGACAGTTGGAATACCACCACTACAATACTTACCTGACTCCGTGGCTGACACTGACAGAAAAAGATCAAGGGTATAAAATAGAAAGGTTTTCAAAAAATATCTTACCTGGTCAGTTGTGATGATGAACACATTATGAGGAAACACAACAGCAGAGCATCAGGTATGATCCTGGCATCAACAGCAGCAGCAGCAGCAGTGTGACAGGCCTGGAAAGGAAATAACTGATGGTTACATAGTTAAAGAAAGAAAGGCAATTTTGCTAACCAAAACTGTGACCTCTTGTCTTATCAGGCTTTATGAACAGTGTCTTACATACAATACTATCATTGCATGCATTGCCTACTGTGCTTATCCTAACACTGACTATAATAATCTTCCTAAAACCTCCACCTTATGTATGCCCCCCAAACAACCACTCACTTCTCACTTGCTACCCCTACAACACCCTCTACATCTTGAGGAATGACAATAGGAATACCACTGCAATACTTACCTGCCTTAGTGGCTGACAGAGAGAAAAAAGATCAAAGGTATCAAATAGAATGGTTTCTCTACAATATATCTTACCTGGTTAATTGTGATGGACACTTCATGAAAAAACAGTCAACGGTGGCATCAGGTATGATCCAGGTAGCAACAGCAGCAGCAGCATGTGACAGGCCTGGAAAGGCAATAAGTTAGAGTGACATTGTTACACAAACAAAAGCAATGTTGATGTCCAAAACAATGGCAAATTGCCATGATATCAGACTTTATGAAACGTTTCTTAGATACGTAACTGTCATTGTCAATGCCTGCCATTCCTGCTAACTATGATTGCCTACCACACTGACTATCATAGAATGATCTAAACTTTGTGCATTCCCACCCTCCTTCGCTATCCATCATAACACATTCCTGTAGTATGACAGAAGAATTAGGATAATAATAATAATAATGCATTACCTACCCGATTACCTCCTGTTTTTCAGTTTTGTAAAAAACATTATTGAGATAATACCATGGTGAGACTTACCTTTGAATGGACAGTTCCACAGACCACATTCAAGGGCCACAAAAAGTCTGAAACTGAATGTTGTTCTAATCATCACATGAAATGGGAGCAGTGTGGCAGAAACAGCATCAATGATCATATCATGGCCTACGATATAAATAAGGAAAAATCACTTTATGGAAGCAGTGACATTATTGAATACAGCACTTGTTAACAGCAGTTTAAACAGTATGTAACTGCTACACACATATTTCTACAAGGACACTTTTATGACATACTATGCACACAGGAACAAACATACTGACACCCTCCCTTCCCTGGCCCTGCTTTAAGTGTCTGCACACCCACCCCACAGTATATCAACAATGCAGTTTTCTATAGGATAACATCTTAGATGACTTGACTAACACTAAGAATGCAGTATTTACCATTATTAACATTACTTAGCTACTAAATAATTACATGCTGTAATAAAGAATGAACTATCAAATACAAACCAGCTGCAGTGCCATTTATTGTGGAGTACCAGTACTCAATCAGTTTGTTTTCCTGGCTGTCACTCACATAAAGTTTGCAGTATTCGTGTTTTTCTAGTATTCCAACCATAGTACTTGGAGCAGCCAGTGGCAGAAAACTGTAATAAGCTTGCAATGTACTTCTGACACTGTTTTCAACATACATGAATAATAGATATGCAGTTCCATAACATCACAGTATGCAGCTAAGCACTTCAAACACTGTTAAAAACATTGTTTTGGGAAAATTATATTTGTTTTGGTTTTGAAGGGAGCAGTGACATGAATGTCATCGGAAAACTTGGAAAACTGCTTGAGGTGCACCAGTTTACTAAATACTATAAGTAGTTGTATTTATTTATTTATGAATTTTCAGAAGACCTTTGAGCGTGAGCTCTTTTACAAAGGCTCCACGTCAGGGTGGACAAATAATACAAAACACCAATACAGTAGTTACAGATTTCAGAACAAATTCAGTTACAAAGATTCCACGTTAGGGTGGACAAATAATACAAAACACCAGTACTGTAGTTACAGATTTCAGAACAGATACAGTTGTTACAGATTTCAGAACAAATACAGTTATTAATGGGTTCAACACATTAGGCAGTTAAAGAGTAGTATGATATTTATTGGCAAGTAGTGGAAAACAAATCTAACCAATAAGGGACAAGGAATGATGTGTCTGGTAAGTATTTTTGGCATTTTCATTTACTTTTTTAAGGGGGGGGGAGGGCCATCAACATCGGACAACTTGTGAACATTAACAGGTAGCTGAGTGTTTCCCTCAGCAAGTTACATACACCACAACAGGATCCATATCATGAACAGTAACATCAAACAGGTGAAGCCAACATGAGTCCAGTCAATTATTTGGGTGCATATTTTTTGGGGGGGCGGCCCATGAACATCAGCCAGCTTGAAGAATAAATGAAAACTAACTATTGCACACAGCAAGTGGTGAACCACAACAATCATCATCAGTAGGGACAAAGAAACATGTGTCTTAGGAATTATTTTGGTATTTATGTTGTTTTCAAGGGTAGAGGGGGAAAGCCATGAACAACGATTAGTTGGAGGACAGTAGTAACTGAAACCGCCTGACTGCTGAGTATTGACCCCAGCAAGTGGTGCACCACAGAACACAGAAATCATCATTAAACAGGAAGAACAAGCAAACATGTGTCCTCAAAATGTTTTTGCTATTTATGTTTTTCTTAGGGGTGGAGAGGGAAGGCTAGGAACATCTGTCAACTTGGATAGTAACCAGTCGCAACAGGCAGAAACTGGACTGAATAAACTTCATTGACATAGGCATCTGCTCACAATACGGCTGCAGTCATTACATCCCTGCAGGTCACAGACACCTGAATTATGTCTCTCTCCTACTCAGGAGAACTCAAACCCCTCAGCTGTGTCTTCATCGGAGGGCACTGCAAAACTACGGTATCTTCATCCTTTGATGACTCCTGCTGCTCATCGCCTTCTTTGCCAGGATCAATGAATCCTGAGGTTGTTGACAACATGTACTGATATGGGAAGAAATAGGAGTTCATTTTAACAAATTGTTAGGTACTCCACATTACATTCTGACAGGCGGCTTCGATGGTCAGTCACAATTGAACCAGCAGCACTAAAAACTCTTTCTGAGCTTATGCTGGCACAGGGGCGGCTGAGGTACTCAATGGCAACCGCAGCAAGTACAGGCCCAATTTTGATCTTGCTGAGCTAATACTCAAGAGGTTCATCCTCAATAGGTAGTACCTGCAGGTCATCAAGATAAGACAGCACCATATGGTGTACAGAGAGATGAAGGTCTGTGCTTCCCTCAGGTGGCTGCCGTGACAGTGTGGAATCACTGATTTCCTTTAGCATGGACCTGAGAGGGTTTATGCCACCACTACTAACTTGTGGTAATGAGGGTGAAGGAGCAGACACTGTATTGGTGGAGCAGAAGAATACTAGATGAGAGGTAGTTGAAGCTTGATATGTGTCCCCTGCTATTCTTTTTTCCACCCTTACCTCAGACTTACTCATCCAGTTTTTGACTTTGCCATGCAGGATGACCACATAATGATCCAGATCATCCTTCCCACCAGGTAGAAGTGCAGTGATGCCTTGTTTGTATCTGGGATCAAGCAAGGTTGCCAGAATGTATGCCTCAGAGTTGTTAATATGAATGACCTGGGGATCATTAGCACAAAGATGAATGATGAGGTCAGCAAGCTCAACTCCAACTGTGTCTGCAGCCACTTCAAATTTCCCCTTTACACTGCACAGTGCATGGCACACAACATGCAGCAATGGTATCAGCTGGCTCAAGCATGTGTTGTCTGCGCTCACAACCTGTGTCACCTGTTCCAGTGGTCATAGTACCTGGATAACACTATCTGTCAAATACTACTGGGATGGAGTCAGCGACATGGATGATTGCGCTTCCCAATTCTGCATGTACATGATATATTGGTGGAGTGGCTTGTACTATTCATACAGCCGCTCAAGCATATAGAGAGTGGAATTCCAATGAGTTGGCACAATGAGCTTCAAGTGATGCTGTGATGTATTATTTGCCTTCTGTAGAGCATGAAGGTCTGCTCTAGCTAGTGCCAAAAGACTTAGATGACTGCAGATTTGATGGTTGACAGCCAACATGGCACTAACTGCTTCATGCTGCAGAAAGGACTTCACACTTAGATTCAGCACATGCGCAAAACAAGGGACATGATAAAAGCAGCCATCAGTGATGGCTTTGATGGCATTATGGGCATTGTCACTGGCAATACATGCTGCATTGAATCCATTGGGCTTTAGCTAGTGTGTAATGGCCTTATTGATGTGGGTGAGAATATTGTCTGATGTATGGGACCCATGCATACTCTCCATGCTTAATGTGGCATGCTGTCAACATTCAGTAGTACTGCCACCAGTACTCAGGGGACAAGTAGATGAGGGACAGGGGTGTAGAACATATACATGAGGAAAAAAAGCCCAGTGTGCAGTAATGCACATATGACTAACACCTGATGATGGTCCACTGGTCCAGATGTCTGTGGTGAGGTGAGTGCTGGCTACTGCTGAGTGTGGCAGAACATGTGACACCATGCATGCAAGGTCATTGTACATAGCTGGAATAGCCTTAACGCTAAAATACGTTCGACTAAGAACTTTATATTTAGGCACAGCCTTCTCCATCAGTCCTCTAAATCCCTCATTCTCAACAAATGAAAATGGCAAAACGTCTTTTGCCATCATCTTGGCCACAGCTGTATTGAGCTCTTTTGTTACCAGGTGTGTAAGATGATATTTTGTGTGCTTGCTTAATGCTGATTTGATATCAGACTGCTTAAGCCTCTGAGTATGCAGGGCTGTGGGTTGTGGTTTGGCTTTGCCAAGTATGGTCATTTGGCTTTGGCTGACTTCAGCGGTATCAGGGACATGCTGGCACTGCAGAAACCTCCGTATGGGTACAGATGGATCACCTTGACTACTACCTCAACTTGTATCTGCACATGTAGAGGTAGAACACAATAAGGGGTCAAATGTTACATCATCTACTGGCTGGGGACCCTCACTTTCAGTAACAGAAGTAGACAAAGTAGGTATGGATGCCAACCTCTTATGTTGAGTCCACTTAATGGGGTACTTACTTTGAATAAGACTATGCATGCCAGTTGTCCCATAGTGTGAACCAGGTTTGCCATGGCTAATCTTGGAGTGACAGATGTTACACACTGCAACACTGACATCAGAATGATCAACCACAAAGAAATCCCACAACAATGAATGTCCCCCCACATGCCAGACTTTTGTGGGTGGTGGGGCAGATTGGGATGGTGACACAGACATGGAGTGGACAAAATCGTTTTCTTTGCATGCTACTGCTTTTCCATAGATTTCAATTTTACTACTTGCTGACCCTAGACCATGACAGATTGCTACTTAGGGATTGATGGAAGAGGGATTACTTTCCCTTTGCCAATAACAGTTTTGGCTGCTGCTTGTGGACATAGTGGCTGCCAACAAGGGCCTATTACTGGATCATCACCTTCACAATCATAATCACTACTACCCTCCATGCTTTGTCATTTCCAGTGGAGATAGTAAAGGCTGACTATATACAAGGTCTGCTTCATCAGTGACATTCTCTTCAACATGAACACTGTCACTAACAGTATGTTCACTACAAGAATGTTTGTGCTCCTCAGACATATTTGAAAGCTATACCTGCAGTTGCTCATTATCTCCTCCCCCCACAGTAACTGGTCCTGCAACACCCTTACTGTTACATAGAAACATAGAAACATAGAATTTGATGGCAGATAAGGACCGCTTGTCCCACCCAGTCTGCCCATTTCCCTACCTACTGGATAAGCTGCAGATCCTAGTTAACCAGCAGCCTACTTCTTTCTACCCCCACCCCCCAGAATTGCCTTATGACTATCCCATGCATGCTTGAATTCCACCACTGATTTTGACTCCACAACCTCCTCCGGAAGGCCATTCCATGCATCCACAACCCTCTCTGTGAAAAAATACTTCCTTAAATTACCTCTGAGCCCTCCCCCCTCTATCTTCAAATTGTGCCCTCTTGTTCTTGCACACCTCTTTTTTTGAAAGATGCTACCCTCTTGGACTTTGTTGATTCCCTTGAGGTACTTGAAAGTTTCTATCATGTCCCCCCTCTCCTCCTTTCCTCGAGGCTATACATATTAAGCTCCTTAAGTCTCTCTTCATATGTCCTCGGTGCAGACCCTGCACCATTTTAGTTGCCCTCCTCTGGACAGCTTCCATCCTGTCTATGTCTTTGCGGAGATTGGGTCTCCAGAACTGCACACAGTACTCAGATGGGGTCTCACCAGCTGTCTGTACAGAGGGATAATAACTTCCTGTTTTCTACTGGTGATGCCTCTCCCTATGCATCCCAGTATCCCCCAGCCCTCCTTGCTGCCTTCTCACATTGCTTGCCCACCTTTAGGTCATCTGATATGACTACCCCAGGTCCTTTCCATTTTGTTGTTGTTAGTATCTCACCCCCATTGTGTACTCTTCCCTGGGTTTTGTTTCCCAGGTGCATTACCTTGCACTTCTTAGCATTGAATCTAAGCTGCCATACATTTGACCATTCCTCTAACCTTGCAAGTCCCTTCTCATCCTTTCCACCCACCCTGTGCATCAACTCTGTTGCAGATCTTAGTGTCATCTGCAAAGAGACATACTTTTCCTTCCAGTCCTTCTGCAATGTCGCTTATAAAGACATTGAAGAGGACTGGTCCTAATACTGAACCCTGTGGTACCCCGCTAGTAACCCTCCTTTCTTCTGAGTGGACTCCATTTACTATTACTCTCTGTGTCCTATTCTCCAGCCAATTCTTTACCCAGGCTGTCATCTTGGGACCCACTCCCAGGCTGGCTAACTTGTATATTAATCTTTTGTGTGAGACTGTGACAAATGCCTTGCTAAAGTCTAGGTAGGCCATGTCCACAGCCTCTCCCTGATCTACTACTTTGGTCACCCAGTCAAAGAAATCTATCAGATTCGTCTGGCATGACCTTCCGCTGTGAATCCATGCTGCCTAGGGTCTTGTGCCCCTCTGGCCTCTAGATACTCGACAATTCTTTCCTTTAGAAGTGATTCCATCATTTTCCCTACCACTGAGGTTAAACTAACAGGAATGTAGTTTCCTGCTTCTGCCTTGCTCCCACTTTTGTGAAGGGGAATCACATCTGCCTCCTCCAGTCCTCGGGTACCACCCCATCCTCCCATGATTTGTTAAAGAGGGTAGTCAGTGGTGTCACTAGTTCTCCCCTTAGTTCTTTTAGAATTCTGGGATGAATCCCATCAGGCCCCATTGCTTTGTCCACCTTCAGTTTTAAGAGTTCTTTCAGAACCCTTTCTTCTGTAAATGGGCTGGTATCAACTCCTGTATCCAGAGTGTTTCTATTGTTTGGTTTAGGTACCTCCCCCTCTTCATTTGTAAATACTGAGCAGAAATATTTGTTTAGTATCTCTGCCTTTTCACAGTCTCCCTCTGCCCCCTGCTATCATCTGTTATGCTGCCTGCCACTGTACCAAAACTCTCCTTGCTCTTACTCACTGCCAGCTCCTGAGTTACATCACGGGTCTCCTGGCACTGAGACAGTTCACTATTTTCAGGCTCACCTTGAGACCCCAGGGAGTCACATAATGGTGTGGCAACATCAAATGCAATATTTTTAAACTGCTGTTTAGAGCGATGAACTACACCTGCACTGGGAGTAGCAGTACTGCGCTGAGTGCCAAGGAAGTTTGAGGGTTTGATTCCCTGTGAAGCCAACAGTGGCACTGCATGTGGTATTGATGGTGTTGCATTACCAGTAAAACTTGCAGTGCAGCTACTTGTAACACCTTCCACAGCACCCTTTCCATGCCCTTGTGACAACCTTCTGACTGATGCAGTACCTATGCCATTTTTTTCACATCCTACACACCTCTTTCTGCCTTTGCCTGACATGTTCTACTGCCTGTACTTTGCTGGACCCTAAAACACAAGAAAGTATTAAGGAAATAAAAGAGACACTAATATACAGACTACAAAATACAGAGTAATACCAGATATTGGGTTATCAAAAAAATTATGAACTATCTGTGTCACAGCAGTCAAAGTACAGATAACAGCAACTTATATTTCTTCTACTGAAGAAAACTGGTGGATTAAATCACTCCAAAAGCATATTATGTGCTGCAGAATAAACCTAGCTCTTTCCTTTTCAGATATCAACTGCAGAGTGAGTAGCTATGCAGTAAGAAATGTGTGCTACCTCCTGCCCCTCCCCCTGAACTTCATGTGGTTGCAGAGCCGAAAAACATGTGATCAGAGCTAGCTGTGGTATAATTTGACCTTTCCATGGGATTTCAGTAATTAACCGTGTAATTTGCAATGAACCACGGAATTTTAGCTAACCAGGCTGCACACTGTGTGACTGCAGAACTGAAAAACATGTGATCAGGGGTAGTTGTCAAATGCCTTGCTTAGTCTAGGTAGGCTATGTTTACAGCCCCTCCCTGATCTACTATTTTGGTCACCCAGTCAAAGAAATCTATTAGATTCATCTGACATGACCTTCCCACTGTGAATCCATGCTGCCTTGGGTCCTGCGCTCCTCTGGCCTCTAGGTACTCAACAATTCTTTCCTTTAGAAGTGATTCCATCATTTTCCCAGTCACTGAGGTAAAACTTAACATGTCTGTAGTTTCCTGCTTCTGCCCTGCTCCTGCTTTTATGAAGAGGAATAACATCTTCCCTCCTCCAGTCTTCAGGTACCACCCCATCCTCCCATGATTTATTAAAGAGGGTTGTCAGTGGTGCCACTAGTTCTACCCTTAGTTCTTTTAGAATTCGGGGATGAATCCCATCAGGCCCCATTGCTTTGTCCACCTTCAGTTTTAAGAGTTCCTTCAGAACCCATTGTTCTGTGAAAGGGCTGGTATCAATCCCCGTATCCAGCGTGTATCTATTGTTTGGTTTAGGTACTTCCCCCTCTTCATTTGTGAATACTGAGCAAAAGTATTTGTTTAGTATCTCTGCCTTTACACAGTGATCTTCTGCCCACCCCCTCCCCTTTTTGTAAGCCACACTATCCTTCCCTTGGTCTTCCTTCACTCCCTGATGTATCTATAAAAGGTTGTATCCCTCTTCTAAACTGAGTTGGCTGTCTTTTCCTCTGTTTGGGCCTTTGCTGTTCTGACTGCCTTTCCTGCTTCCATTTGCTTTAACTGATACAATTCCCTGTCCTGCTCCTTCTGTGATTCCTTGTACTTCCTGAATGCTCTCTTTTTCTTCCTAACCTTCCCTATCACTTCCTTTGAGAACCATAGTGGTTTCTTACAACATTTTATTTTGTTCATTTGCTTCACACAAAGGCTTGTTGTCTCTGTGATGGCAGTTTTGATTATTTCCCATTGTTCTTCCACCCCTCTTTCCTGCCCATTTGCTAGTGCATTCCTTAGGCACTCACCCATTTTGTCAAAGTCTGCCCTCCTGAAGTCCAGTACCTTTGCCTTTGTATGGCTAGACTCTACTGTTGTGTTTATGGTGAACCACACTGTTTGATGGTCACTAGTTCCCAGATGGCTACCCCCTTCTAAATCTGTGATCCTCTTGCCATCTCTATTTTAAAGTACCAGGTCTAAGATTGCTCCCTCTCGAAAAATACATAATATGGTGATCTTATTAACAAGAAACATTATTTCTACATTTTTCAACAAAAAGTCTGCATTTTACAAGTAACTTTTATGTAGAACTAGGAGGAATTCTGCAGTAAATAGGTGAAAGTTTGGAATTCTGCCACAAGCAAAAGAGTGGAAAATTCCACAAAATTTTTGAAATTTCATGAAACTTCCATGATGGCAGATATCCGCTCTTTCACCCACCCCTATCTGTACCCATTCATAAATCTGGTTCAACTTTTGAGTTTGGGAATTATAGACTCATCTCAATTTTAGCCAGTTTGGCTAAGGTTCAGGAGAAAATTGTGTATGATCAGTTTATAACATTTATTGAACAGAATGGTCTTTTGTCCCAAGCTCAGCACGGGTTTAGAAAGGGTAGGGGTACTGATAAGCCTTGGTCAAGTTCATGAATACGATCCTGGAGGGTACAGAGTGGGAAGTTTAACCGAGACCACATTCGCGGACTTGACCAAGGCATTTGATCTGGTTGATCATGCCCTTTTGGAGTAGGAACCCTGCACTTAATTGGTTCAAAACTATCTTAGTGATCGGTACCAAAGAATTAAATTGGGGGCGGGGGGCTATATCAGAAACTGCACCAGTTAAGTATGGAGTCCCTCAGGGCTCCATACTATGCCCAATGTTATTTTCATTATTTTTGGATAAAATAAGCTCTATATTTGGTAAAGCTAGGCTTACACTTTATGCAGATGTGCAGTTATTTATTCTTATGGTACATCTGCTGTTGATCTGAGCAATACTTTGACCATGGAAATGGGTATTCTTCAGTACTGGCATGAAGCAAACAAAATGGATTTGAATAAGGTGAAAACCAAAACTATAATTTTTGGTACCAGGACTTGAATTAAGGAAGGTGGGATGTTTTTACATGTTAATGATCTTGATGGGCCATACTATGAGCATGTTCTCACCTTTCAGTATTTGGGTGTCACATTAGATTCTTATTTGAATTATGAGGCACATCTTGCTAGAGTTACCTCAGAAGTTCATTCTAAAATATCATTGTTATATAGAATATGTTCATTTCTCACATCTTAATCTAGAATGGTAATTGCTAAACAATGTATTGCTCTCATTGTTAATTATTCAGCTTTAGTGACAGACAATGCGTCAGCTAATGTTGCAAAAAAATCCACATTATTACAAACTATTGGTAAATTTGCCTTCTCTCTTCCTTGATCAACATGTAAGCCTCCCACCCCTGCCTTTTTGCAAATGACAGGTGGTATGCTGTTTAAATCTGACAGCAGTACCAGGTGGACACTGGGTTCGGGGAGGAATAGGTTACTCGGCACAAAGGCTAGGTTTGGCTACTCTGCACAGGGGCACCCAAGTAATTCCGAACACAGGAAGCAATAACTGTAATGTCCAATACCAGGAATGGGATTCTAAAGTGTGTCTTTTATTCACATCCAAACAGAACAACAAAGCATAGATGGACCCCCACTGGGCTACACTTCTGGTAATTCAGATTAAGAGAAACAAGAATCCTTCTTCAACACTTAAGCCCTCAGGTTCTGAACCCACCGGGCACACAGCCCAGACTTGCATGCTGCTTTGGGGACACAGCCCGAACTTGTACACTATCTGGGATTCCCAGGCCTGGCTCCATTGCCGGCCACTCGGACATCTTCCATATGTCATGGAAACATTTTCTGATGGCTCCCTAAACCACCTAAGAGCACCTCAGCTCTATCAGGGAAACTTCCTTTTAATCCCACATCTGGGTACTTTTCTCAAGCACTGGCCAAGTACCTGAGAGAAGGTAAAGGTGCCACGGAGCAAATCTGTAGAGGTGAATTTGGTTACTACTGATGGGGGGTCTCCCACCTCTCACTTCCACAATTCATACCCAGCCATTTCTCTGGACATTAAACATCTCATTCTGTAAAGCTTGGCAATGTAGATTAAGGCTAAATGTATGTCACATTTCCTCTACATATCTTGCTTTCCAATTGTGCTGGACTTGAACATACTTTTACTTGGCTTAGCCCATTGTTCTAGGCCTCCCACTAATTAAGAAGTCCAATCCCCACTTTACTTTAGTCTTTGTGCTGGACTTGAAACTACTTGAATTAACTGGCAATGTCTATTACACTAGACCTCCTACAAATTAAGTAGTCCAATCCCCATGTTCCAACAGTTCAGGTGAAAACATAGGCCCTATGTCAGAGCGAACTCACCCTTTGGTTACACGTGCCCCACAGGTGATTCCTCACAGGAATTTCTCTCCACAGCTTCAGGTGCCGCAGAACAACTTGAAAAAAAAAGGCAGCTCCTTCCCTTAGCTGGAACCAGGAGGGTTGCCCCCGGAGAAAGGCAAACCTTTCCACCCCCATCTCCTCAGGGATGGGGCACATGGACCAGTAACAGCAGTCTCCACCACTTCACAATCAGCTTACTGTGTCCCTTTCTCAGTGGAAACACCCACCTCCCTTACAGTAGCTCTAAACAGAGCTTAGGCTCTGACAGCCTGCACACAGACTGCTGTGTTGCTCCTCTCTCCAAGACTATACACAGACTCTGTTCAAAAATCCCCAACATTTTATCCTAACTCCCAACTGCAGCACTCCAGTGTGGCTCACGCAGCTGCAGGAGTTCTATGGTGATGTCATCCCTCAGTCTCAGCTGAGACTGAGAAAAGAGTGAGACAGTGTGAAATCCATTTAACTGGAGTTTCACAAGCTGCCTTCCCTGCCTACCACTAGGTCTTACTGGGATTCTAGTAACCCCGTGTAACAGGGGGTTACACTCACCCTGGACCAGGAAAATAACTGTCCACAGTCATTATTTACCCAGGTAAGGCCATCTCACCCCATGTGTTGACTACGGGGAGGTAGCGCTACCTTCTCCCCTACCATGTGCCAGCACAGGCAGACAACACTAAGGGCCTAGAGGCCTTTGGCTGATGCATCAGCCTCTACTCTACCCGCTGACTATGGGTACCTAGTGACTCCAGTAAAACTGCCTAGAGCATAGCCCTAATAGATCAGCACTGCAACCCCTACTGCAGGTCAAGGCCACAGCATGTCTATCCCCCTAGCCCTCTAGGGAAAGCCTACCTGACATTAACTCAAACCCCAAAACAAACAAACAGGGGACCTCCTCGACCTTGGGCACCATGCCACCACACACCAGGAGCTAATACCATACCATTACATTACTCCCTCACTCCCCCACAACCATACCTGTGGAAGGAAAGGGTTACTATACAGTAACAACAACAACAGTACTTTAAATACTACACACTAAAGTACTAGTGAGGAACTCCGATGAGTCCCTCCTCCTCTTCTTGTCTTCTCTTCTCTTCTATCTTCTTCAGGAACACCTGCAAGAAAAAGAAAGACAACACACACTCCTAATCTGCATAAACAGTCTATCTAAACCCCTACCATTAAAACACTGGAGAATCCCAAAAAGATTATTTTTTTTTTTTTTAGAAAAGGTAGAAACACAGAATAAACATTAGAAAACAGTGGAAAAACAATGACATTATTTACAATACACCTTTGGGGGATGGAGTGCCCTAAAAGTTCCATCTAGTGACCACAGTGCCTGAAGGCTAGTCCATTAAAGGGTCTCTCCTGGGCTGGAGCCTGATGAAGCACAGTTCTAGCAGGCCAAAGTCCCGAAGAGAAGAGTCTTTGAGGACAGCTCACACATCTGGAGTCTGCTAGTGTAAGGTGTGTACTGCAATGTCATAAGAATAGAAAAGTTTGGACTTACCAGTCCCTTGTAGAACAAACAAAACACCAACCTGGTCCTTGGCTGAAGACTCTCCCTGGCAGCACTTTTCCGATACAGCTGGGCGGACATCTTCCAGGAACAACAGGAGGGCACATCTGGAAACTGCTGGGATGATGTCATCTCTGGAGATGGAACCTTGGAACAGGAGCAAAAAGGAAAACAGCTGGTCTGACGTCATCTGGTTACCAGGCGATGACTCAGGATACAGCTGGGCTGGTGTCCTCTCTCGCTCTGAAGTCATCTGGTGAGCCAGTCGATGGATTCTGGAAAGTCAGTACACTGTAGAACTGATGAGTGTGGGGCACCTGAGTCTTTGATGTCCATACTGTGGAACAACAAAGGCACTGCAATGGCTGGAGTGGCAGCCCTGGCTACCACTGCTCTGCTTTCCAGTTGGTAGGCATGGGCACATTTGCAGGGAGGTCTTTGCATTGTGGCCAATATCACAACAGGTCAGGAGCTTGAATTATTACTCTGTCTGGGTGCACATAATTCACACTGTGAAAGGTTTCACATCCTTCTCCATCCACTATTCGAACAATGTCCATTAACAGTGTCCTGCCTCTTTTCCACTGGCAGTATTTTTTGTGAAACATTCTGTTCCTGACATGCTTGTTTGCACCAGGATGCACAAATTTCATTGCTTCAGCCCAAATCCAGGATTTCCTGCTGTTCTCAATCTCCTCCCAGACTCTCTGAGGAAAGGTGGGAAAGGACATCCCATAGATTTCATTCACCTTCCTACGAACCAGTCTCTACTCTTTACTAGCTTTGGTCAACCTGAGACTGCTGGCCTGGCTTGGGGGTGGCCAGTTCTGGTTCTGCCAGCTACGCATTCTCAAAGAGACAAAAAATGGATCCCTGGCTTCTTCTTGCACAGCCAGGGCAGTGGCATCACCACTCTCTTCCATGCATTTCTCTGAGGCAAGAGCTTGAGGCTGTGTACCCGTTCCTTTTTCACAAGGCCACATAGGTTCCCCCTCTTCTTCTTCCTCACTGAGAATCTATGCCCAGGAATGAGCCGTCATCCTCACTCCTGAGACTATCCATTCTTCGCTGGGCACGGAGGTCAATACCTCCCATTCAAAGGCCTCCCTCATCTCATCTTCTCCTATGAGACTTGGGCTAGGCCCCCCTCTCCAAGGGTATACTGATGCTCTGCCTGAATTGTCTCTCTGTGATTCAGCATCTGAAACATCAGCATATTGTTCTGTCTGCAAATCTGCACCCTCTAGCTTTGTGCCACACTCCCCCGAGGGGCCTTCTCCAACAGGCTCCACCTGGCGCTGTGTGCTGCCAACTGCAGATTCTTGAACTTTTGTCCATGTGGGAGCCAAACAAATTTTGGGCACTTTAAACAAGCCATATTTCTCTAAGCACCCCAAACAGTGAGGTACCATGAAGATGTCCCTTCCAGCATTTAAGTATATTAAGCACACTTGCACTGGGTTTCCAGGAATAGCCACATGAGGAGGCAGTTCTCCTCCATAGAAACACCTCTCAATGTCCCTTAACTTGTTTACTTCTGCTGCTACCACAGCCCGGGCATGATCCGGGTAGCGGGCTGGTCCTGAGGCCATGATTGCAGGGAAAAACAAACGCTCACTGTTATTTCAAGTCCCATATCACTGAAAACTTTCTCTTTCTTTCAAAATGGCTCCTCTGCTGCTGTGTTTACATTACTACCCCACCCTGTAATGGCAGCGGCAGCACTCCTGTGCATCAGCATTCTGAAATTGGGTCAAGCCACTGCGCATCCGATTTACATACCCTACTGATAACTTTGCTCAAACTGCACAAACTTGCACTGTTCTTTTTCCTAGCACATTTATATGATTTACCACAAACTTTTCACTTGCTGAAGACATTGCTCTAGCTCACAGTCCCTTAAAGCCTCAGTATTTCAAGCACAGGATTGCCTGTAACTCTTGCTGCATGTCTTGATATAACTCCCAGTCTCTCTCTCACGGCTTTGAAACTTACACTGACGCTGAATCCCATAACTATGCTCACAGTTGATGGCTTAAAAGGCTTGCTTTTGCTGGTAAACTTAACAGAGTCTTTGATTGCAATGCGTCTACACTGCTACACACAGATTCAGCTGGCTTTTGGCAAAAATCACTTGTTTGAGCAATTATTTCTGTTGGTACTCACTGTTATCAGTAGCTGTTTGCTTCGATGGAAAACAGCCTGCAGCCAGTCTTGGAAGCCTCTGGGCAGAAGCAGGTTGGCAGTCCTGCTGATTGTCCCTCTGAACACCACACTCACAGTCAAGTCGATAGAGATGTGGGTTGAGCCCGATTTTAGATAGAAAAGTCAGTTTTTAAACTTTTACAGCACTTTCAGTCACCGCAAAGCTCCTCCGATAAGCCAGTACACACATTCCACTCACAGTCCCTCTCAATTGCTGGGAAGTTGCTGTAGTGCTGGCTTGGGGGCGGGACTGATTGCAGTCTCAGCAATCACACGACGCCATGCAAATGAGCCTCTTTCCCTCACGAGTGCTCTTCTCCTCACAGCAATCATGGAGCAGGCAAATTTAAACTAACATACTAACATACTAAAATGCCAGCAGAATAGGCCTAACGGTCTTTCGTGTCTGCTCGTTTGGTCAGCCCCCACCCTGGGTGCTGACCTTGCTGTCCCCCTCGTCTTCTCTGGCTTCTCCCTTCCCAGTTCCGGATATTCTTGCTGCATTGGATTTTGCTTCCAGAACCGTTCCCCTGTACCTGTCCCACCCCCTCTTGAACCCCTCCACTGTCTCTGCCTCCACCAGCCCCCTAGGTAGTGCATTCCATGGCTCCACCACCCTCTCAGTGAAGTAGCACCTCCTCCTTTCTCCCCTGAATCTTCCCCCCTCCAGCTTCCACCCATGCCCTCTAGTGGCCCCTTCCTCCTTCCTTCGAAGCACCCTGACTGTTCCTCCCCTATTTACCCTCTTCATGTACCTGAAGACCTCTATCATGTCCCCCCGGTCCCTTCTCTCTTCCAGTGTGTACATATTTAGCTCTTCGAGCCTCTCCTCATATGTCCTGTCCCCCAAGCCCCAAATCATTTTGGTTGCCCTCCTCTGGATCCTCTCCAGGAGGTTAATGTCTCTCTTTAAGTGTGGCCTCCAAAACTGCATGCAGTACTCCAGGTGCGGCCTCACCAAGCAGTTATACAGAGGGAGATCACTTCCTCCTTCTGGAGGTGATCCCTAGCGATGCATCCCAGCATCCTGTTGGCCTTGGCTGCTGCTCTCCCACAAGTCTCAGAGTTGTTCATCTTGACATCCACCACCACCCCCAGGTCCCTCTCAGCCATTGAGACTTGTAGTATTTCCCCCCCCAATATTTTCCCGAACTGACTCCATGGCGGGAGCCCATTTCAACCATTTGTCATGGTCATTAACACAGCAAGTCTCTCCATTCACTAGAAAGCATTTCCAATGTCCACGGCACAATTTTCCTTTTGCTACCACTAGTCTTCTACACTTTCCTTTGTCACATTTTTTAAAAGCTGGAAAAAATGCTGTAATTATTTTTTTTTTTGATGAAGGAAAAGGGCATACTCTCTCAGGCTTTACTGCTCCTTGGTAAACAGTTGGCATTTAACAGCAGCACATGGACAACAGCACACAGTGACACATTAGTTAACCTTGCTTCAGCTTTTTTGGGCTACCCACTGCCAGATAACCAAAATGCTAGCCATTTGCCTGAGCACCTTTCCTCCCTAAATTTAACATCCAAAGTGGTGCCTCCATTTTGTAAGCTCCTCAGCCCTGCCTTTTTGCAAATGACAGGTGGTATGCTGTTTGAATCTGACAGCAGTACCAGGTGGGCACTGGGTTCGGGGAGGAATAGGTTACTTGGCACAAGGGCTAGGTTTGGCTACTCTGCACAGGGGCACCCAAGTAATTCCGAATACAGGAAGCAATAACTGTAATGTCCAATACCAGGAATGGGATTCTAAAGTGTGGCTTTTATTCACATCCAAACAGAACAACAAAGCATAGATGGACCCCCACTGGGCTACACTTCTGGTAATGCAGATTAAGAGAAGCAAGAACCCTTCTTCAACACTTAAACCCTCAGGATCTGAACCCACTGGGCACACAGCCTGGATTTGCACGCTGCTTTGGGTACACAGCCCAAACTTGTACACTATCTGGGATTCCCAGGCTCAGCTCCATTGCTGGCCTCTCGGACACCTTCCATATGTCATTGAAACATTTTCTGGTGTCTCCCTAAACCACCTAAGAGCACCTCAGCTCTATCAGGGAAACTTCCTTTTAATCCCACATCTGGGTACTTTCCTCAGGCACTGGCCAAGTACCTGAGAGAAAGTAAAGGTGCCACTGAGCAAATCCGTAGAGGTGAATTTGGTTACTACTGATAGAGGGTCTCCCACCTCTCGCTTCCACAATTCATACCCGGCCATTTCTCTGGACATTAAACATCTCATTCTGTTAAGCTTGGCAATGTAGATTAAGGCTAAATATATGTCACATTTCCTCTACTTGTCTTGCTTTCCCATTGTGCTGGACTTGAACATACTTTTGCTTGGCTTAGCCCATTGCTCTAGGCCTCCCACTGATTAAGCAGTCCAATTGCCACTTTACTTTACTGTTTGTGCTGGACTTGAACCTACTTGAATTAACCGGCAATATATATTACACTAGACCTCCTACAGATTAAGTAGTCCAATCCTCACGTTCCAACAGTTCAGGTGAAAACATAAGCCCTATGTCAGAGTGAATCTCACCCTTTGATTGCAGGTGCCCCACAGGTGATTCCTCACAGGAATTTCTCTCCCACAGCTTCTGGTGCCACAGCACAACTTGAAAAAAAAAGGCAGTTTCTTCCCTTAGCTGGAACCAGGAGGGTTGCCCCTGGAAGACAGGCAAACCTTTCCACCCCATCCCCTCAGGGATGGGGCACATGGACCAGTAACAGCAGTCTCCACTACTTCACAATCAGCTTACAGCGTTCCTCTTTCAGTGGAAACACCCACCTCCCTTACAGTAGCTCTAAACAGAGCTTAGGCTCTGACAGCCTGAACACAGACTGCTGTGTTGCTCCTCTCTCCAAGTCTGCACACAGACTCTGTTCAAAAATCCCCAACATTCTATCCTAATTCCCAGCTGCAGCACTCCAGTGTGGCTCATGCAGCTGCAAGAGTTCTATGGTGATGTCATCCCTCAGTCTCAGCTAAGACTGAAACAGAGTGAGACCGTGTGAAATCCATTTAACTGGAGTTTCACAAGCTGCCTTCCCTGCCTACCACTAGGTCTTACTGGGATTCTAGTAACCCCGGGTAACAGGGAGTTACATACACATCATTGTTTAATTTTAAAACAAATGAGCTGGCTATCAGTACACTTAAATTTTCAATATTTGATGGCTAAATTCTCATTTAAAATTATTGCATCTGGTATGCCCCTAAATCTTTCTAGACACCTTTAACCTTTTGCTGTGTGCTTTTATTCTAGACAAAGGGTACATAATAAATCCTTGATGGCACCTTTTATGAGAACTTCTAGTGTGCAAAGGGTTTGCTCTTTTTCTGGATCAAGTATTTGGAATAGTCTTCCACTTAATATTAGGAATGAAGTAACTGCCCCCTCTTTTTCACAAATGTTAACATTGCATTTTACTGGATTATCTGTTTATGGCTGTTTTAAATGATGTAATATATTGTCTGGTGTGGAACGGTATCCGATGATGATAATAGCGACCGAATATGGGTGACTGTCTAAACATCGATTCATATTCAGAGCTATTGTCATAGGCAACCCACAAAAGTAGTGGCTACTGCTACCATGAGGGTAGGGGAAGGCGATCAGGAAGGGGGAATGGTGAGGGGAAGGGTAGGAATATGGAAGAGGATTATCTCAATGAAGTGTGCCTGCTGCAGCCTAGCCAGCCATGTGGTGTGATGTGGTGATGAGGGAGGCTGGCTCTGGCACAGCAGGTATGGGGTTCAGGGCTGGGGATGGGAGGGTTTAAATTTTGCTGCTGTCTGTGGCTCCTGAACTTAATTTTTTTAGGTGGATTGTGCCCACTCCCCAACATGCACTCCCCCCCAGAGTTAAGAATCCTAATTCAGGGGGGAGTGCAGGGGCACAGTCGGCCCCCCACAGAAACACTTTATTTTTCTGGATGTCAGTTCACCTTTAAGTGTATATCACCAATTTGCTTTTCAGCAATATACACTCACTATAATAGCGATCGCCATTTTGCATTCGCTATTATGACATATAACCACATGGAACGTATTGTTCTAAGATGTATAATAATTTTGTAATACTCTGTATTGTGCTTTATGTGAGTTACAACTGTAAATGGTACTTATGTTCCAGTGAATAAACAAATAAACAAGCAAACATACAAACAGGAGATGGAAGCAATAAAAAAAATAGCCAACTAGAAAAGGCACACACAGTTTCATTAACAATGTAATTTTTTGTAAATATATTTATTTTAAAGACACATTTTGCAGGAAATCAACACATATACCACAGAATTAGGTAAAGATGAGCAATTAAGAATTATAAGCACATCATAGGAGCATGCTCTTTTTAACAAGCCAACAAGTTAATATACTAAATCCTGAGTTAAAACTGGTCAGATAGACTTCTGAAGTTTTCTGTTTACAAATACCTGGTAAATCTCTGGCTATGCCCCTGCCCCCCAATAGCAAAGCTTTTTTGACACTAGTGTGCAAAAAAAGAGTTTCTAATTGCACTGTTGCAAACAATTAATCTACTTCAAAGAAGTGGTGTAAGTAACTAGCCGCTCTGCCTACTCCAATATACTACCTGTCAGGTCACTTAAAGCAGGCATGAGGAGAGAGAGACAAACAAGCTGAAAAAATAGTGCTGGAACTGGTCTACTCAACAGAGAGGAGGGAGTATTTCATTCAACTGATGTAGTGATTTGCAGTTGTGGAAGGATACGCTGAAAACTCCTAAAAGTTGTGCTTTGGTATCCCATTTTTCCAGCTACAGCAAGATAGCTGCAGGCTCCACCCACAGCTGTAAAAATGGGGTGGCTTGAGTTTTTAAGTGGAACACATACATTGAGTTCTTCTGACATAGCTGTATGCTTTGTGCTGATAATCTGATCCCCCTTTAAATCAAAAAACATACTCCTTGCAGGCAGATATTTCCATTGTTGACCTTACTAGAAGAGTACTATTTCTGCATCTTTTGGGCCTCATTAACAAAGCTAAAATCTATTGTGCTTCTTTTTTTATACCTGACAAATATGAGGGGATGAAATTCATCCCCTTATACTCATCACTGTTCTCTCTGCTCTGCCCTTTCCATCCTCCCAGTCCCTTCACATCACCAGTGCCTCTGTGCCTCCCTCATCTCTAAATACTCATTTGGGTCCCTTCCCTCCTACTCCTTACTCCTCTACCCCTTCACCTCCTCCTCCTTCTCATTCTGCTTGAAGGATCCCCATACCTTCTCCATTCCCAACCCCCACTCCTCTGCTAGGCAGATTGCTTTCTCCTACCATCTCTCCCACTCTATAACCTACTACCCTCCTCCATCCAACTCTCCCTTCCCTCCCAGCCCTGGCAACTTCCCTCCCTCCTGCAACTGTCAGCCCCCTCTGACCCTCCCATCCCTCTCCCATCCCCTCCCTCAGATACCCTCCTCCCTTGTGATTAAGGCTGTGCCAGTGGACTGGCACCGCAACCACAAAGCATTGTCTTCTTCTCCAACAGGCACTGTGCACTTTACTCAATTACTTGTACACTTGACTACAAGTTAGTGTTATGCTCAGTGGCATTGTTTACCTGTTTCTTCATCATTCTATTTTTTACACTTGTAAGTTGTCACTGTAACTGCATTCTGTTGCTTGTAATCATTTTTAATATGTTTTGTACTCCCTTCTCCCTCTTCCATGGGTCACACCTGGAAATGAGCCTCAGCTCAGTGTGCCTTTCCAAGGTACTGATTTTTAAATAAATAAATAAATACTATCAGAGATTAATCACGTAACAGTTTGACATCATTGTTTTATTGTTCACGTTCTGTTTATGCTCCTTGCACTGGATAGACCTCTATGCAGCCCCTCCTGGCAACCACCAAACCCTGTCAACCATATCTGTGGCTGTCCTCCATGGAGTATCTGATTACCTCCAGGTGGGAATGGAGTGTGGAGGGTTCTGCCATGCCTATCAGGGGCTGCTCTTCCATGAATTCTTGGATTCCCCCAACATGGATGAATAGTGGTGGGCTCTGTCATCCCTATCAATGGTAACTCCTCCATGGATTCTTGGATTACCCCTCAAGGAGGGGATACTGTGTGTACAGCTCTATCATCACTACTGATGGCTGCTTCTCATGTATTCTTGAATTATATCCTGGCTAGGATGGAGAATGGAGGGCTCCATTACCCTGACCAGGGAGTGTCGCTCCATGTAGTCTTGAACTACCCTACAGATGAAGCTGGAGAGTGTAGGGCTCTATCATCCCTATCAGCTGCTGCTCTTCCATGCATTCTTGGATTACCCCCAGGTATGGACATAGAATGGAGTGCTCCATCACCCCAACCAATGTCTGCTTCTCCATATGTTCTTGGATTTCTTTCCAGGTGGGGAGGAGGAGGGGAAGGCTTTCACTCTGACCATCCTTGTGTCATCAAGAGTGTAACAGGAAGATGTGCTAGGACAAAGTATGCTGTGGGGCCTTCATCCTGGTACAGTGCCATGGTTTCCCATCTTGTTTCACCCAGCCCCAGGACATCATCATTGAGGACATCAAGGCAGAAATATGCACACAATATGTGCAGTCCTGCTAGTGTCAGGAGACCTCCACCTTCCCCTTGGGGACCTCCAACTGCACTGCCACTTGTGGTCATGCAGGTGGCATTATCTCACTGGGATACACAATTCTCCCTCCCTGAAGAAAAGTGTCTGCAAGGACATGCAGTTTGAGCAAGTTAGAAACTTTGCTGTGCTCAGGGAATGGATGGGGTGCACCTGGAATCAGGGCCACCAGCCCTGCCACAGTAGAATATGCATTTTCAAAATAGGTATGAGCACTACTCCAACTCCATAAAAAGAATTGAGCACGACAAGTTTCTGTGCTAACTGATCATTTATTTCATCAAGTAGCAGTTCAGAGTTCTTAATAGTGCACTAGTGAAAAAATCACCTAGGATAACAACAGAGACATGATAGCCCCTGAGCTTTGGCTCCTAGCTTTCCTTAAGGCTTCCTTCATGCAATGAAATTACAGATTTTATGTCAGTTTCACCAGCAAAATAAAAGTTTGCAACATCTCTAGTTTTGAGTGCACAGGGAGGTTTAGTGACTTGCTCTGTTTACACAATATACAAGCAAAGCATGTTGGAATCCAAACCCATTCTGCTTGATGAACGAAGCTTGCTCACAGCTCTTTGCTCTAAGCTCTAGGCTGTACTGCCAACTTTTAATCAAAAACTACACATTTCAAGGCTGGCTCCATGATGTCAGGCCAGTAGGTACACAGCCAGGTTTTAGAAATCCTGATATGGGGCCCTAATACCTTTTGGCACCACAGAGCCAGCCTTGAAAGTTGTAGTTTTTATTGATAATCTGGCAGTATAGCCTAGAGGTTAAAGCAGTCCTAAAGATGGATTATTTTTACTAATGGTTTGAAATGAAAGGTGATAACTCATTAGTTTCAAAGCACTTGCAAAACAATTATCATAAATGAAGAAAATGTTGTATTAACATCTTAAAACATATTTAATAAAACAGATGATTTCCTATTTAACCTACAGTCAACAGAGGGCCAAGACCCTTGGTGATAAAATTTTCTGTCAGGAACCAAAAACATATGGCTGTCCCCAGACCTTAATTAAAGGCTGATTTATATATAAATAACTCTGGACTGCAAAGACTCACAGATAAACACAATGGCTCACTCAAATTAGCTTTTTATGGACTTTCCAACATTAAGAAACCCTGTAGATGACAGTTCCCCTTTAAAGTAAACTTAGAAAAAACATTTTCTTTGGTTCAGAACTATATGATGAAACAAGTGCAGTGCTATTACTGTATATTCATTTTTCTGGCTTGCCCAGAAGCAGCTTGTAATGGAGTTATAAAAGAAGTTTATATATATATATGTGTATATATATATATATATATATATATATATATATATATATATATTTATAAAATGCATACAAATTGCTGAAACCCTGATTGGCTAAAACAGGGTTTCAGCCATGTCCTTATCAGGACATATTTTGCAACCGGCACTAATTGTGCCAAGCTAAACGCAGCACATGTAAAAATCACTGTGTGCCATCCTTCTCCCACTGCAGCTTGTCAACGAGAATCCAAGGGAAGCAGGAGAGTGGTGGCACAGAAATGTTTTGGGCAGTTCCCCAGGTAACAAGCACTGAAACACATTGAATTTTAAATGCCAGTCTGACCTTCATTTTTCTTTCCTTCATGAAACTTATTGTTACCCAGCTGATCCGTAGCTGCTACTATCAACTCAGCAGCTTGACGACAAATACCAGCTCAATTCCTTAACTTCTCCCGGGTTACTGGTGCATTCCTCGACAACAGCACAACCGCCCCTCGCTGAAACGTAATGCAGGGTTGGTTGTTTCCACTGTGTATAGTCATTGTGCCCAATCCTGCCAGCTACCCCTCTATGTCCATGAGAGGAAAAACACAATAAAATTTAAAATCATCTATGTGTCAGGGCACCACACAGCAGAACATACTGTTTGAAACTGGGGTATGAAAATACGCTAATCGGAAGGCAGATTGTATGGAAGGTGGGAAGGGACATGCTCGCTCTCACAAGTAAGTCACTGGTAGTAAACAAAATCTAAATAATTAAAAAACAAAGTCTATCTGTGTTGGGGGAGAGAGGAGTTTTTAGGGAAGAGACACAGGCACCATCACTCTGTACTCATTCCATATGATGTGCTGACTGCAGCCTGCAACTTAACAACCCTCTCCCCCCCAAAAAAGTAGAGTAAATAGAAAAATAAAAGAAGTCTTTATTGAGGGAGAGAAAGAGTTGGGGAAGAGAGACACTGACACCAATGCCCTCCTCTCAGTCCATGATGCAGTATATACAGTGTGCAGCTCTCCAGTACAGATCGGACTATTTTCGTTCATTTCTATACTAAACATTTTTCAGCATATTTTTTTAATTAATAATTTATTTATTTATTAATAGGATTTTTCTGAAGGGGTGCTCATTTTATAAGCGCAATAAGACACTCTGAGGTGTGGGTTATGGCCTATAAAGCACTTCCAGGTGCTAAGGCACTTCGTCTCAAGTGCCTCGTGCCTCATAATGCACCTGGGCGCTCTTATCAGGCCATAACCCACACCTCATTGTGTCTTATTGCTGCATATCTATATATATCCTATATATATATATATATATATATATATATATATATATATACAATAGGAATGGACATAAATCCTATTAGATAAATCTGGGCTACTATGGGCTAAATTCAAAAATTTCACATTTATCCACATAGTAGGCACATCATCACAGATTTATTCACATAGTAGATATGTCACAATTACTCCGGAACTCATTTAGAATGTTCAGCCTCAGTACCAGTACTAACTATATTCAAATGCAAATAACTTTAAAACGAAAAAAAGACAGCATAGTGCTATGAGCATGAAAGTTGTGCAACACAAAATTATCTACAACATGAGTGGTATTTCATTTACAGATACCTTATAGATTTTTTGATAATTAGCAAAAAAACAGCAGAAAAATCATATTTTTTCATCTTGTTTGCAAACAAATGTAAATAAAGTTCAAATTAAAAATGATAGCATGGTACTTTGAGCACAAAGTTTATTCAGCACAGAAGTATCTATAAAATGAGTGGTGTTTCATTTATAGATACTCTTTAGTTTTTTCAGAATTAGAGAAAAACAGCAAAAAACTAAATTTTTGTGCACTGTTTCATCAAACAAATGCAAATAACATAAAAACAAAAAAGGTAGTATGGTACTTTGAGCTCAAAAGTTGTTCAGCATAAAAATATCTACAAAATGAGATATGCTTTGTTTCTAGACTCCTTTTAGATTTTCTGTAATCAGCAAAAAATGGCAGAAATTCAATTTTTAACTTTTTTTGACTAACAAAAGCCCCCTACAAAAGCACAAACAAAGGAATTGCATAAATGGAATATGCAATGGAAAACTCATGTAATGATTTATCTGCACTAGAACAGTGTGACCTCGGACACCACACTCGTGGCTTATGCCACTCGTGAGGTTACCCGAGGTCAAACTGCTCTTGTGCAGATAAATCATTTATTATGCTTGCTTCCAGTGCATATCCCATAAATATATATATATATATATATATATATATATATATATATATATATATATATATATATGTGTGTATATCTTATAGTGGCACGGTAGTGCCACTATAGTTAAGGTTGAGTACCCCATTTAAGGTTAAAGTGTGACACTTTACAGCTTAATAACTTTGCCACTGTATAACAGATTTGCCTGAAATTTGGCATGTGTGGAGTGATTTGATGGATCTCTAGATCTGCCAAGTTTTATAACAGTCAAATATACAGTTGCAGAGCTATAAAGCACAATATAAAGTCATATTTATGCTTTTTTGTGCATTCTTCACTCGCTTCTTCAGGTCGCACAGTTTGCCCAACCGGTCCAAAAACTTCAGGGAACATGCAGCTGGGGTCCCCAATGTGCTTTTTGAAGATTTTCTGAAAAAAATATTGAACAGTTCAAAAGTTATTCAAAAAACAAGTTTCCCATTATCATCAATGGGAAAAGTTAACAAAAAGTTCGACAGTGGCACAAATGCAGTTTTTAGCATTGCAAATGACCCCTGTAGTGTCACAAATCTACCATTTTGTTTTCAGTTGCTGGTCACAGAAATGTTTGGCATTTAAAATTGGGACCCTCTAGGGACACAGTTCTTTTTGTGTTCACCTAACCGAGCCCTGAGGATGCTAGCCATGTCTTTTTTGGGGGGGTTAAACACCCCAGAAATATGTTTTTAAAATATTTCTAAACTGTAGTGTTGCAAACTAGTGTCACACTTCTGACACTTTCATAATATTTTTTGTGAAAGTGTCATAATTTTCAACACTACTTTGTGACACTGCCCAAAAGAATAATAAATCTTTGCCACCCTGCTGCAAAAGAACGGTTTGGTCTTTTTGGCTGAAAGTTTGAGGTAAGACAGCCAAGATCCCACAGATGTGCCTTTTGGTGGTTTGGTGACAAAATATTACAGGGCTGCAAAGTTACAGTACTCCAGCATTGACAATTGTTCCCATAGGATAACATTACGGCATCCGCCGTGCCTTTCGGGGCCCGTATTCTGGAAACCCCCCTCGCGATGCAGACTTTTCATCAGAAAAATGGTTAGTCCCCTACTAGGGGGCTAAGTGCAAAACTATCCAGGAAAGTCATAAATTATATGAAATTTTATTTTTTTTCTATGTCGTACGGTTCCTGAGATATAAGCAATTTAGTATTTCAAGTGTTCATTTTCTGCTCCGAGGCCTATTATTATACATACATTCTTTGCATTCACTGTGTTTCTCTATGCAGCTTTTGGGGAAAAAAAGACTGTGCGTTTTCATTACTGCTATAGTTAGCATTTCCACTTGTGTTTCCATTACCATTTGCGTTAGCATTCCCTTCTATGCCACCGTGTGTTACCCTTTGCGTTTTCATTTGCGCTTCCATTTGTGTTACTGTTAACATTTGTGTTTCCATTACTGCTTTTGTTTGCATTTCCTTTTGCATCACCATGTGCATTTCCATTTGCATATGTGTACACACTTCCATTGGAGTTTCCGTTTCTGTTTGTGTTTCCTTTGGTGTCATCGTTGCTGTTACCTTAAGTGTCTGTGTTTCCAATTGCGTTACCATGACCATGCTTGTTACAGTTTGCATTTCCATATGTGCTTGCGTTTGTGTTTCTGTTTTCATTAATGTTTGCACTTACGCTTCTATTGCCATTTGTGTTATCGCTTATGTTTGCATCACCATGTGCGTTAGCATTTATGTTTGCGTTTGCATTGCCGTTACGTCATTATTTATAGTGCACATTCTCAAAAAGAAGGGAAATTCTTGGCAAAAATCTCCATTTAATGCATCCGTTAGTGTTGTTCCACAGTGACAAAAGCGAGGAAATTCGATGTTAGGGTTCCCATCCCACTTGCACCCCACCCCACCTGCCCACACCAACAGGCATCAAGGTGTGCGTTGGGGTCATCGGTTCTACCTCTCACCCCATTCTCTTACACTGCACCACCTCAGCTTGTTTACAAATGGGATGGGGTGAGAGTTAGGACTGATAACCCCAACACACACCCAGATGCCTGTTGGTGGGGGCGGAGTGGCGGTGGGGTGCAAGGGGGGTGGGAATCCTAACATCAAATTTCCTCACTTTTGTCACTGTGGAACAACCCCAACTGATTCATTAAATGGAGTTTTATGCCATGAATATATATATATATATATATATATATGACAGACTACAGATCAGGCATGATTTATTGGCTTTTATGAAGTGTAAGAAAAGAAAGTAAAGTATTACCCGCTCTCCCAAAAATATAAATTCACTTTGACTTTTATTTACTGTCCTCCTGACTTGAACAATTAACAAATAAAAATACTTAATGAGCCCAGCATTCACTCAAGTCACTACATAAGTAATGAGGCCTATTACTGACCAGATAGTCTACAATTATGCCACAGTATATTCTCCTCCAAGTACTGTCTGTGTGCATCAATAATTTGGCTTAGCCAGGTTGACTCTCCTCAGCACTTCATGAAACAGCTTCTTACAGTTTTATAATGCATTTGTCTAAGGATTACTGTTAGATGCCCCCCCATTGACATTAATTTAGCATTGTTAGATAGCTCAACACTCTTCAGCACTTACTGAAACAGTCTTTTATGGCTGTACAAGACATCCACCTTTAGAACACTGTGTGACATGAGGCTGACAGGTAGGAGAGGTGATTGTGTGCTGAGCAATTCTGTTATTGTTTCCAAAAATTATTTGTACCTTAACCCAGCCATGAACTGATTTCATAAGGACAGTTGCAACTGCTGACAGAGAGATGTTGGATTTTCCACAGTGATTTTTCTTCCAGCCAATAGGTTGTCATTTCTGGGATGTACCCGGGCCAGACTTAGGGGACCCCCAGGCCATCATATAGATATTCACTTGTTTTTTCTCATACATTTCCTCCCTCATTTCTTCTCTGGTATGAGTGTTACCATTTGTTGGCTGTGTACACACAGCTTCCCACTGCCATAGAAACAAGCTTTATATCCCAGCAGCAGGGGTCATTGTGACAATGGAACCCATTGTTAACTCTTCCTGGTCAAGATGCACACTGCTGGGCAGCATCTCTCTAAGCCTGGCCTGCCTTCAGATTCAGAGTTACTGGGCTTGCTCACAAACCTCGGTCATTTGTATAGCTGCATGATGTGCTACTGTTGGGCCACTGTGGCAGCTGCAGAGAAGCTGTTTTCTTAACAGTGTTTGGCAGTTTGCAAATCTAGCTATGATTCTCTTCCTGCCACAACCTATCCATCATATTCTGTATCACTTTTTGTAGTCTGTCATTCATGTTCATGGTTAGAATTGCGTCATTCAGTAAGTGATATGATCAGTGGAGAATTGTAAGCATTCATTTTGAGAAATGTAAGTCATTCCACTTCCACATTTTGAGGACTTAGCAGAGCTCTTTGGTCAGTGACTCTTCTTTCAGCTGCACTTATGCATTTTGAATATATGCATGAATAGTAAACAGCTCAGTTACATTATTGCAAGGTTTGCTAGATCTGACCATATTGATCTCTTTTGCTTCCAAAAGAGTAATGGTCTTCCTTGAAACCAACCACAGTATAGTGGACAAATACTCTTGGATCATTGTGTTTGGTTACACGGTTAACAGGTAGGAGGGGTGGAGCTTCTCTCAGTGAGCCTGCTGCTGTTTCCAAGAATTATACCCACGATGAGCATTGCTGAGGTACAAAGCATCAACAATTGATATTGGCAAGACTAAGAACAGTGGGGTATATACAACTGGCAAGGCACTGGATCTCCTTAGCCTCCAGGAGATTACAACATACCTATTTATGGGTATACAAAGCACTCTTAAAAAATAAACGTCCTCCTTACATATCTAATCTTCATTGATCCCATAGTTTGTATGCTCTGAGAAAAAATTCATACATCTCTCTGGATGTACCCAAATTCCGCACTCGGTATGGCAAATTGGCTATCAGCCATGTACTTCCTACAACCTGGAACAAGCTACAAGCTACGCTTAAGCTTCACACCCTAATCCCATTAAATGCATTCAAATCCCTTGTGACCAAATTTACTACTGACACTTGCCATTGTTACTAAACCCTTACCTTATAATTACCATTCCTCTCACTTCTGCCACCTTATTGCCCTCTTCATTACTGTCTGTCCCTCTGAATCCCCTCCATGACCTCTATTGCTTGTATCTACCTACTATAATTATTCCTATCCACCCTTCCTCTGTCTACATTCAGTTACACTCCTATTACATTATGCTTGTAAATTATTCCTAGCTATACAATACTCAGGTTACTTATTGTATATATTGTAAATAATAGCCATTAGAATCTGACATCTTTTTTGCTGTGTTTGCACTATGTATTTGTTATCCTTTATCATATATTGCACTATGTATTGTACTTGATGCACAATACATTTGTCCCATGGGACCTCCTTGCAAATGATCTTGCTTAACAGATATATCCCTTCACACTAAACTTGAACTTGAAGGCAGTGGCAGTGATGGTGAATGTTGTCAAAAATATGTGTCTAAAGACAATGACATCAAAATTAAGGGAAACTGATGCCAATGGAAATCATAGTAAAAATTCTGATTTATGGCTTATGAGCAACAAGCCTTAGAATTTATGTAGTGCTCATATAGAGCAGAACTAGAACAGTATGTCAAAGAACATTCTTGATGAGAAAATGAAAAAAAAAATAACAAAAAGGGAATGCAAGATAACAGTGCCAGCATATTCAGAAAAATGACAAACATGCCTCTTTATCAATGGATTGTGCCCATGGTGGGATTTATTTCAGAGGAGCAGATGCAACTGCTGAGAGAGAGAGAGAGAGAGAGAGAGAGAGAGAGAGAGAGAGAGAAAATGTTTTCAGTGTTAACCAAATTGTGTAGTATGCCACTCCAGACAGGATTTTTATTTTCATGCACAAATGAGTCATCATATTTGGTATCACTGTTTATAGGCTATTGTTCATGTTCATGGTCAGAATCACATAATTAAGTGTTTTGAGCAATTGGTGGGAATTGTCAGCATTCAGTATGAGAAATGTAAGCCATTCCACATTTTCATGACTTTTAATATGTTATTAGGTCAGTGACTATTCCTCAAACTGCAATAAACACACATTCTGAATGTATGTTTCATACAGTAGCAGACAACTGAAGTACGTTTTTGCAAGATTTGCTAGATCTGGAGATATTGTTCTCCTTTTTTTCCAATACAGTAGTAGATCTTCCTCAAATGGTCTACAGAAGCTATTGGATCATAGTGCTTCATGAGACAGTTAACAGACTGGCAGATGAACCAGCTGCACTCTTTTACAGAATACTAGTTCATGTTATTTCAGATGAATCAATTGATTTACCTTTCCCGCCCTGAAAACATGATGCCCAAGAAATAGCTGTACATATCCTTTCTCTCACTGATGCCATGGGTGATTGTGAAGAATTTATGGATATGCTGTCATCTGCTCCCAGAGGCACACTCTGATGGTTCATCAGATTTTGACTCTTGTGTATCAGTTGGTGTTGGTGGGGTGCTGACAAATTTGGTTAGCAGAACATCTCTCTAATACTCAGTGTCTTCCCCTGCAGGATGGATGGCTTCAATGTTACCCTTAAATCTGGGATCTAGCAACCTAGCCAAAACATAGGTACCATTCTGAAGCATGGGCTAAGATTTTCAAAGCATGGCACAGGGCTTGTGCCAAGTCCTGTGCCACAACACTTAGGTTCTGACAGTGCACCAACTTGTCACTGTAAATGCACCAATTTCCACAGTCTCATGCACATTTACTACAGTTTTAATGATTTAAGGTAGCCTGCACCAAATATCCAGTGCAAGCTCTATAAAAAAGGCCCTCAGGTCTGCTGCAAGTTAGACTAGAAAAAGCTGGTCTAACTTGCAGCAATTGCTGCATGGGATAGAAAATCCCATTAGATCGCCACAAGCCCCATGCACCGTATCGTTGGCACACCCAGGACTTATGGTGATCTAAGCATTTTGAAAATCCTGCCCATTGCATTTATTCTCTGATTGGTTGACAGTTTGAGACTAATGTCATCTGACAGAATTACAATTGTGTAGTCTTCTTTTGACTTAAAGTCTTTCTTGATGTCATCCAGCAAAACATGACAAAATCTTATTTGAGGAAGCACTGACATTATGTTTGGCAGCCTCAGATGGTTCCAATAAGGTGACCATAGAATCAACCAAACTCCATCTGCTGGAACTGAGCATGATGTCTACTTTAACTATTTGATTCTGCATGCTGTAGTCATGTACTGTGTAGTGTAGTCATGTACAGCTTTTTCTGTTCAAGAAGCCTTTCCAATGCATAAAATGTTAAGTTCCAGCAGGTTGGAGCTTCCTGCTTTAATTTATGCAGTGATACTTTGTGTGGCCTCTGCAACTCCTTCAAGAGTTTGTGTGCATTCATGGAGTGGCTGAAATGATCATATATTTTCTTTGCAAGTCCTAACAGGTTTTTAACATTTTTGTTTCCATTTACAGCAAGGCAAGGCAAATTTTATGTATGGCACCCAATCCTGGAGGATGTGGGTGCCTTACAAGAAATACAATGAAACAAGCAATAAAGCAATTAAAATAAGATTACATTAATACGATTAAAAAGCTTACAGGATGCCACAATCAGGGACTGAACAAAAACAAGATATAATTCAGTAATTATTAAATGCTAGGCTAAAGAGTGGACCTTCAGCCTCTGCTTAAACTCCTTTAATGAGGGAACCTCCCATACTGCAGATGGGAGTGAGTTTCACAGGTTCAGACCAGAGATGCTGAAAGCACAATCTCCTGAAGTCCTGAGTTGAACCCTGGGAACATCCAAGAGGCCCCTCAAGGAGGAGTGGAATGAGTGAGCAGAGGTCACTGGCATCAGGAGCTCTGACAGATAGCCAGGACTCAGTCCATATACAGCCTTAAAGATGAGAAGACCCACCTTGACAAAGACCCTCCACCTGACTGGAAGCCAATTCAGGGCACGCAGAACCGGAGTTACATGACTGGACCTTAAAAGACTCTTCAGCAACCAGGCTGCTGCATTCTGCACCAGCTGTAGTTGATGAAGGATCCCTCCTGTGACCCTGAAGTACAGAGCATTGCAGTAGCCAAGCCTGGAGGAAACAAATGTGTGTATTAGCATCAGCAGGTGCTCAGGTGAACTGAAGGACTTAATCCGAGCTATGTTCTGCAGATGGTAAAAACCACTGCTGAATACAGATGACACCTGATCTTCAAAAGTCAATCTGCTATCAAGGATCACACCCAGATTTCATACTTCGGGGAAGCCACCAAAGGAGTTGAACCCAGTACAAGACCAGAGTCAGCCCCCAGAAGGCAACCCATCACACCCGCGATCAGGCTTGATTACCAGCACCTCTGTCTTTCTTAGCCAGGTTGAGTCTCAGCCAGCAGGAAGCCATCTAGTCATTGATTTTAGCCAGACAGTAGTTAAGCACATCAACAGCTCCGGATGTTTCAGGAGAAAATGACAAATACAGTTGGGTGTCATCTGCGTAGCAGTGAAACTCCACATTGCATTGTCAAATGATCTCACCCGGGGGCAGCATATACACAGCGAATAACATCTATAACAGGATTGAGCCCGATGGTACTCCACAAGACAGAGGTATTGGGGAAGAGAAAAAATTCCCCATCACCACTCGCTGCACCCTATCCAAGAGATAAGACTCAAAAAACCTGATGACAGTATTGGTGAGTCCACAGAACCCACAGAGCAGATCCAATAGCATGACATGATCAACAATGTTGAAGGCTGATGAGAGATAGAGGAGTACAAGAACTGACCTGTCTCCTCCATCTGTGGACCTGAGCAAATCATTATGCATACTCACTAGAGCTGTTTCAGTGCTATGTCTAGCCCAAAAACCTGACTGAAATGGCTCATAAATGTTCAAGGACACCATGCGGTCCTCAAGATGTGCCACTAACTTCTCAACATCCTTGCTCAAGAAAGGCAGGTTGGAGAGAGGACAATAAATCGCCAGGATGTCAGGGCAGCGGGAAGGTTTATTATGGAGGTGCCTCACCAGTGCTTCTTTCAGTGCAGTTGGAAAAAAACCTCCATCATCAAACACCTGGCAATCCTGATGAACACCAGGCCAACAGCCTCAACACATTCCATTAAGAAATGTGTTGGGGCCGAATTCAGTTCACAAAAAGTGTGCTTCAAATCTAAGATCACCTTAGTCACTTCAAACATTTCCACTGGTCTAAACTCTTCCCATACAGATGGAGTTCCTCTATTCACCCCAGCCCGGCCACTGTTAGACAATAGACTACCTAGCAGAATCCCTGATCAGATGGCCGACACTGTATCAGAGAAGAACAAAGCAAACTCTTTACATACAGTGGATGGAAAGGATTTTTTCAGTTGCAGACAGACACGATGTAAAAGCCTGTCTAGAATGAAATGATGGATGAGAAGATTTAAACAATGCACAAAAATAGATATTTGTTGGTAGCTGCTATCTAATTTTTTTTGTAATTTAATGTTTATTAGATTTATAAACAACAATGAAACAATACATCTGGATAGATAAACCAGGCCAAGGCAAGGCCCCTTTGCAATACAACTCTACTTGGTTTACCATCTTCATAATAATATATTGCATATTTCCTTCACCGCTATGTTCTTGCCTGCTGCCCTACAGATCATTTCTCAATCTGGCACTTTTTCCAACTATAAATTTAATCTTGCTAAAACTGAAGTCATGCCTCTCAATAGTGCTACCTTTAAGATGGAAATTGAGCATCTTGGTCTAGTCTGGAAAAGAGACTAGTTGAAGTACTTGGGGATCTACCTTAGTACTTCACCCCTTAAGTTAAAGCAGTTTAATCTTGATTCCATGGTGACCCATATTAAAGTGGACCTAGACCACTGGTCTTTGTTACCCCTCTCATTGTGGGGCCAGCTGGCCATCATTAAAATGAATGCTACTGTATCCCCTTCAGATGTATAATTTTGCTCTCCCTCTGTCATGGTTTAATCAAGTACATATAATTCTTTCCTCATTTTTATGGCAGGGAAAGGCAGCCTACCAGGTATTCTCTAAATTAATGTGAGCTAAACAGGATGGTGGGCTACAAACTCCTAATTTTTTTAAATATTATTTGGCTTTGCATCTTCATAGACTGTCCTACTGGTTGAGGATAGTTGGGAGTGACCTCCATAGGCCTAATGTTCCATATTGAGTGCATATAGAATGTTCCCTGTGTTCTCATAATGGTCTGGATATTCGGTTATTTCCCTACCTTTCCAGGAAGAAACTTCCTAGATCACTATGGTACACACCTTTGGAAGCATCCCTTTGGGTTCACTCACAACTCTGTTCCCTATTCAGAATTTGCCCTTTCAAAGACACTTCCCAACCCTTGTTTGGGAACTCTAATTTCCAAATAGCTGGACAACAGCTCTCCAGAGGGTTTTGGCCCACCATGGGTGTAAACCTATGTAGAGACCTCATTTTTAATCATAAACTGATATCCTTTCAGGATGCTCGTGCCCTATATCACTGGCCTACCTTTTCCTTTTTCCAATATTTTCAACCGTCACACATGCTTTTGTAATTTTTTAGTAACTGTCCATGGCTTAGCCCTTTTGGTGATTTTCTTTTTCCCCTCCTTCATAAGGCTCCTACATCCCATTATATTTCATATTATTACCAGTCGTTACAGGAATCTCTGGCTGCCAAAAAGGGGAAGAGTTTCTACTGCTGTGACCAAATCCTCCCAGCTTCTAATTCCACTATAAATTGGTCTGTTATATGAAAACATTTATATACATTTATAAAGTGGGATAGATACCATTTTATGCAATTTCAAATTACAGTACACACAATCTTTATTACACCAAAGTTAAACTGTATAAAATGGGCAGATTCCCCGCAGAGTTTTGCTCCAGATGTGATAAATACCCTGCTTCATATTTTGTGGTCCTGTGAGATGGTGATCCCCTTTTAGAATTCAATACGATCATGCCTAGACCCCTTGTTGGGGCTGTCTGATGCCTTTCTTCCTGAAATATGTACCCTGGGTGACTATGATAACACACTGATTGGCAACCAGAGGCCACACATGGTCTTGATTTTGGTATGTGCCAAGAATGTCATCCTCTGGCACTGGCTTGATCAGTACACATCCCGATTCCTTGAATGGTACAGGGAGATAATGTTTGCTGTGCAAGCTGAGCATCATATAGTTAGCATGTCTGGTAAGCTGTCCAAGTATCATCATGGTTGGGAACCCTTATATGTTCTGTTAACGGCATGAGTACACCCTTTAGTGTTCCCCGGTTGTTTTTTTCTGTAGGCAGACAAGTGTATACCAGATCGGGTGTCTCAAACAAGTGCATTGTCGAAAATGCTACCCTAGTTATCCTCCGGTGGAGAGGGGGTGGGGATCTTGGGTGGGATGATGGGGTGTAATATCTGTATCATCTTATAGATTGAAACTGTTTATATTCCTTTTTCCTGTATGATGTTATACTTGTTTTCAATAAAGTTTATTCAATTTGAATATATATATATATATATATATATATATATATATATAAAAAAATAACCTCTATGTGTAAACACTGAGGCAAGGGTTACCTCAACGGGCATTTGGCTGGGAAGCCAAGTTTCAAGAAAAATACAAAATCGCACATGCCCACACAATGCAAAGCATCATGGGCTGCATATTCAAATCACCACAGAATATTATGCTGGTTCAACTTTAAGCAGAATTGCATGGTGTCGAAAGGCCTCTCACACAGTTTGCAAAGGGTGCTAACAGATGACATAGACATGTGTTTCGTCCTACCTAGACTCATCAGTATGCCTCATCTAACATACTAACATACTAACATACTATTTGCCAGCAGATTAGGCCTTATGGTCTATCAAGTCTGCTCGAACCTAGATCCTTAGTTGGGTGCAGAGACCCTCCCATCCCTTGTGCTCCAGAAACCCCTATCATCCATCCCCACCCCCCCAGGACAGGCCATCATCTGATACATCCACTTTCTGTGTCTGTCCCACCTCTCTTAAAGCCCTCCACTGTGGATCTCTGAACCAGCTCACCAGGCAGAGCATTCCAAGGGTCCACCACCCTCTCAGTGAAAAACCTCCTCCTTTCCCCTCACCCTTCCACCTTCCAACTTCAAACCATGCCCTCTGGTGATGCCTCCCTGCTTTAGTCTAAAGATCCCTCCATGTTTACTCTATTTATTCCTTGAGGTACTTGAAGACCTCAATCATGTCCCCTGTCTCTCCTCCTCCAATGAAAACAGGCAGAGCTCCTCGAGTCTGTCCTCGTAAGTCAAATCCCTAGCCCTCATATCATCTTTGTTGCCCTCCTCTGTACCCTCTCCAGGAGCTGTATGTCCCTCTTCAAGTGTGGTCTCCAGTACTGTACACAGTACTCAAGGTGTGGTCTAACCAGTCCATTGTACAGCGGAGAATCACTTCCTTGCTCCTTGAGGTGATCCCCTTGCGATGCATCCCAACATCTATTTGCCTTGCTAGCTGCTCTCCTGCACTGCTCAGAGTTATTCATACATGTATCCACCATGACCCCTAGGTCTTTTTCCCTGTTGAGGCTTCCAGCACCTCCCTCCCAGGGTGTACCTGTGTTTAGGGTTTCCCCAACCAAGATGCAACACCTTGCACTTGGTGATATTGAAATTTAATTTCCATGTGTGAGCCCAGCTTTCCAGGGTGTCCAGGTCCCCTTGCAGGGCCAGCCTCCCCTTCTCCTCAACTACTGCTCCCATCTTGGAGTCATCCGAAGAGACTCATTTCACACCCTATACCATCCCTGATGTCTGATATGTATGCATTAAACAGGATTGGACCCAGGACCGAGCCCTGTAGTACCCCACTACCAACCTCTGTAGGGTTCGAAGCTCCCCACAGACCACTACTCTCTGAGTGCGTCCAGCTATCCAGTTTTCAATCCATCTGACCATCAAAGGGCCTATTCCTAACCCCATCAGTTTCTCCACCAGACCATTGTGGGGACAGAGTCAACGCCTTGCTGAAGTCCAAGAATAATACATCCACAGGCTTACCCTGTCCAGTTCTGATGTTACCCATTCATAGAACTCCACAAGGTTGGTTTGACATGATCTACCTGGCACAAACCCATGCTGCCGACTATCCAGACCTCCCACCTCCCCAAGTAAACCCCCAATCGTTCCTTTAGTATACTCTCCATTAATTTTCCCACCACCGAGGTTAAACTGATAGGTCTATAGTTTCCTGGTACTTCCTTTGACCCCCCTTTATGGATTGGTACCACATGTGCCTCTCGCCAATCCCTAGGTACCCTCCCTGTCTCAAGTGACCTGTTGAAAAGCTCCGCCAGGGGTGCAGCCAGTATGTCCGCCAATTCCCATAGTACTCTCGGATGAATGCCATCCGGCCCAGGAGATTTGTCTTTCTTTAGGGCCTTGAGGGCAAACCACACCCTTTTGGTGGGGATGGCATCATCTGTCCCCTCCACCCTACTGGTCTTTTTATCCTTATCCAGATGTGACACCCCTGGGGTACCTTTCCCTCCCTTTTGCTCCATTTCTGTTGCTCCCCTGATCCCACTCCCTGCCACTTCTATCCCCTTTGTGCCTTGCTTTGTAGATATCCCATCCCCCTCCCTAGTGAACACAGAGGCAAAGTACATTAAATACCTCTGCCTGGTCCCTCGCCTCTTCCACCCACCCTCCTTCTGATCTCAATCTGCTGAGATGGCCCTTAGTTTTTCTCCGCTCCCCAATGTACTGGAAGAACCCCTTTTCCCCTCCATGTATCCCCTGTGCCAGCCGTTGCTCTTTACTGGACTTTACTCCCCTCACCATACGGGTGACTTTTCTAGATGCAAGCTGGTACATTTCCTTATCCCTATCCCCTCTTGTTGTTTTATATTTTTTGTAAGCCGCCTTCTTTTCTCTGACTGCTACCTGGACCTCACTGGACCACCAGCATGGTTTATGTGACCTTGCTCCCTTACATTTCAACTTAGCGCAGATCCTGACTGCCTCATGAAGTCCCGGTTTTATGACCTCCCATCTCCGTTCCACACTTGTCATTGAGGTAATCCCCTTCAAGTGATCCTTGAGAATATTTCCCATGCCCATAAAGTCTGCCCCCCTGAAGTCCACTGCCAGTGTCCTAGATCTCACCCCCACTCCCCCAATGCTTATTTGAAACCAGACAGTATTGTGGTCACTCCCAGTCAGGGGGTCCTGTACAACCATGTCCCTTACCAGATCCCCATCTGCCAGAACCACATCCAGGACATGCCCTTCCCTTGTGGGCTCCATCACATGCTGTGTTAAGAACACATCCTGGAAGCCATCCAGCAGCCTCTGCTCCTTGGCCACCTTAGAGGACATGGTTCCCCAGTTTGTACCTGGCATATTAAGGTCCCCATCAACACCACTCCTTCCCTTTTGGACCACACTGGGCAATGATGTTGTCCAGCAAACCATCCTCTAGAACATCACTCATCCCGGGGGGCCTATATGCTACTCCCAGCTTGACCTTATCTCCTGCTGGGGATCGTAAGGTGACCCATAAGGCCTCCACGTTTCCCTCTGCCTCTTCTACCATAGCAATTTCTATGTCATCTCTAATGAACATAGCCACTCCACCCCCTCTGCCCTCCTTTCTATCCTTCCTAAGCATAGTGTACCCCCGTACATTTAGGTCCCAGTCATGGTTTTTGTTGGCCCACGTTTCCGTGACTGCCGCCACATCCACCCCCCGAACAGCATGGCCTGGAACTCTGGCAACTTGTTTCCCAAGCTCCTGGCATTTACTAACACTAACCCCCACCCCTTATCCCTGATCCTTTTGTCGAACCCCACCCAGATTCCTTATACTTCCATCCTCCCCCTGCTCCTCCTGAAACCTCCACCTCCAGTCTGTTTCCCTCCCCTTGGGCTTGAAGGCTACTCCCTCATCTGGAGGAGGGCTTTGGTCAGCCCCTCCCTTATCCCTTCCCCTTACAAGTTTAAACCCCACCTTTCTTGTATGTAGTCAGCCATCCCTGTTTAAGGACTTCCTTCCCTAATGGGGCAAGATGAAACCTGTCCTTGGCATATAGTCCCTTATCCTCCCAAACTCCATTCCAGTTCCCTAACACCCCAACCCATTCTCCTCACCCCACTTCCTGAGCCATTTATTAACCTCTGTGAGCTTCATTTTTTCTCCACTGAGGCCTTTGGTACTGGCAATATCTAAAAGGAAATGTTGCATCCATTATCCGACAGACTCTGGCAAGTTCTTGGAACCTTGCTTGGATTTCCATAATGCTATTTCCCTCTAGATCATTAGTTCCCAAATGCACCAGGAAATCCGGTTTCCCTCCACAATCCCTAACCATTTCATACACCATGAACTTTGCTCTGTGCACTGTCAGCCCAGAGATAATCACTACCTTCACCTGGCTATGGCATCCATCCCCTGTCCCTCCCAATGGATACCCTTAATCATCGAGTCTCCCAGTAACAGAACCTTAACACCGCCATCATCCTTGGTTACCTCCACTATGCCCTCTCAGCCCCTCCCCACTTTTATTCATGATCGCAATTTCATGGGAGTCTTCCTGCCTTATTAGAGACCCCTTGTCACCCTCCCTTTCTGCCTCCTTGCTATTTTGCCCACTTAACTCAAACCCTTCTGAATAGGTGTCCCTTTAACCCTTTCTTATCTGAACCATTTATCCTGGCCCTGATGGTTTCCCCTCCCGCACCCCATCCCCCTTGTAATAGTACCCCTGTCTCCAGAGGCTCTCTGTGGGTCCCTTTAGCTAGGGCCCCATCCTTGGTACTGACCTTTCTGCTGAAGGGGCTCTCCCACCTCCTTGTCTCCCAGTTTCTCTCCAATCATGCTCTCTCCTCATGTCTGGAATATGTTGCATCTCCCCCATTTGCTTAACATATATGTCTTCTCCCTCTGGGACTATGTCTATCCTTTCCATAGCTGTTCTGTGATGCCCTATGGGTATCTGACCTCCCGGTCTCTGTATAAGTTTCCTCATTTCCACCAACCCCTTCCTCCCCTCTAGGATGCTTAGTATCTCAAATTTATTGTGACACTCTATGTCAGCCTCCATCAAGTAACCCGAGTTTCCCTGACTGCATCTCTAAACTGACCCTCTTCTTCCTCTCTTGCACTGTTCACCTTAGGAGCTCCCTTCCCACAGTCTGCTGTTTTAGGCTTCCCATCAAGCCCTCCTGACTCTTCTCCCTCCAGTCTCCTTGAATTGTAATTTCACCTGCACGCTTTCCCTTAGCATCAACTTCCCTATCTAAGGTCCTCTGTCCCTAATATCCCCCTTCTGCTTGCTGTAGCATAATGTCCTGTAATTTCAGAGCATTGCCCCAGCCTCCCTCAGCCCCACCCTTCTGCTGCCCATATCCACACCCTTGTCCTTGGACACCCCCAGCCCCACAGCTTACTCCTTAACCAATATACCTCACTCCTGATACAAGATAGCTGTCTACAGAGGGCAGCCTCCTCTCTCCAGGCCCAATTTAGAATTATTGCCATCCCACAGCCTGTGCAGCCTACAACCCTTCCGAAGATGCCTGCCATGGTGGAATATGGCCACCCTGATTATCCCCCTCTGTTTATAATAGCACACCCCCTTTTCTCAGTCCCTTTCCCCTGGAGTACAGTTTCTCTCTCTCTCTCTCTCTCATCTGTTTGATACCTCAATAGAATGAACCAGCTACCCTAAGACAGTCTTTCTGGGTTATGCTGTGGTGAACCCATTAAAATAAAAAAACTATTTAAAAGACAAAGAATCTCTGTGCGCAAACACTGAGGCAAGAGTTACCCCAAAGGGCATTTGGCTGGGAAGCCAAGTTTCAAGAAAATACAAAATCACACATGCCCACACAATGCAAAGCATCATGGGCTGCATATGCAAATCACCATAGAATATTATGCTGGTTCAACTTTAAGCAGAATTGCATGGTGCCGAAAGACCTCTCACACAGTTTGCAAAGGGTGCTAACAGATGACATAGACACGTGTTTCATCCTACCAGGACTCATCAGTATGCCTCGTCTGTTTTATACCCCAGTGGAATGAACCAGCTACCCTAAGACAGTCTGTCTGGGTTATGTTGTGGTGAACCCATTAAAATAAAAAAACTATTTAAAAGACAAAGAACCTCTGTGCGCAAACACTGAGGCAATGGTTACTCCAAAGGGCATTTAGCTGGGAAGCCAAGTTTCAAGAAAATGCAAAATCACACATACCCACACAATGCAAAAAATCATGGGCTGCATATACAAATCACCACAGAATATTTTGCTGGTTCAATTACATACATGCATTTAAGTGTGAAAAGTATTGCCAAATATAGAACACAACATATCCATAGACAATAGATTGGCATAATACTGATGTTGATGGTTGTGATGGCTGTTGTTTCATGGTAGGTTAGAATACTGGGAGTAAAGTTGGAGAAGCTGCAGCTTATCCCTGCCTACTGCAGGACCTAGTAGATCAGAGGTGTAGGTAGGGTAAGGGATCTTTATGTGTGGTTGTGCTTTTTGTGGGATTGTGTGGTTGGAGAGTGTGGGGGTGGTGATTCCTGGGTAGAAGCAGCCTTCTGATATTGGGCAATACTCAGACATTAGGCAGGCACCAAGTTAGCTTCATGGGAGTGAAGCTTTCCCTGGATGGAATGTTGGACCTTTTCATAGCAGGCTTTTCCCCAGGTCTGCTTAGCCATTCCACTGTATCTGGTGGAGTCTGCTTCTTCCAGTGCTTGAGCACTATTCTCTTAGCTGTGATGAGGGCTCTTAGCAGCCAATTCCATTCTCCTGGAGCTAGTACTTCAGGTAGCTCATGGGAGCGGTCCACCCATAACATCACTAGGTTAGAGCTGAGGATAATCTGGGCACCAGTGATTGTTCTGGAGTTCTGCTTTATCTCCCCCAGTATGGTCTGCGCTTATGGCATGATCAAAGAATGTGTGTTGTGGTGCCTGCAGGGTCTGCAACAGCATGAAGTAGAAGTTTGCCTCAGCACTATTTGGGCCATAGACCTTACACAGAAAGACATCTTGACATTCTAGGCTCCCTTGAACTGTCAAATATCACTCTGCAGGATCTGCAGTAAGCTTTCCTGGTGTGAAGGTCAAGTGCTTTTGGTGTTATAGGCGATGCTTAAAACCTGTGAGACCCATCCAGCTTTAAGTTTGTTGATCTCTATTTTGGACAGATGGGTTTCTTGTTAGAATGCAATGCCCACACCCTCCCTCATTAAAACATCCAGAATGTTTCCCTATTTAATTGGGTAATGGATCCCTTTATCATTCCAGGAACCCATATTCTTGGTGAATCAGCTATATATTTTATTAGGTCAGGGGTCTACCAAATGCAGAGGAATGTTCCTTTAGGCCACATCTGTGTACAGGGTATGTGAGATTGTGAGGTTACTACCGGGGGTGGAGCCTTAGCTAGGTAGGCTTGTGTTTAATTCATCCAGACAGCTGGTACAGTGCCAATGTTATAATATTCCTCTCTCTGAGAGTGGTCAGGGCACAAAAATGGGTTACCTATAGTTTACTTGTAATGTCCCCAAGACAGTGCATAAACCTTAATGCAGAGAAACCCATAATTAGATGTAGTGCTATAGTATTTAAAACTATACAGTATAAGCAGATACAAAACTTATTAAGGATGCCATGGCTCACTCCTTCATGTTAAATTTCCGTATGCTCATGTGCAATTGCCATTAAGATCTTGTGCTTGCCCTGTGACATTTTAACCCATGCCTTCATAATGTAGGCTATTTTTGGTTTTGGGAACTGCATCCTCTCAAATGAAGTATGCCCATGCAAATCACTCTGTTGTTGTGTTGTGTGCACTATTTGTTTGTTTCTGTAGCATCCCCTTCCAAATCACAAAAAAAAAAATGCAGTCTTGGACGTAACTTGTTAAGTCCGTTATTGTTATGTGCAGACGTTTTGATGAAGAAGACCATAAATTTATATTTAGGCCAAATTTTCTGTATTGTTTCTCCTGCATTGAAAAGGCTTTTAGCCCTCTGACCCGCTCCTCTGTTTTTTCCCTTTTTTTTTAAACTTTCACCATCTACAGTCACCATGCAACAGGTTCATGTTCACATTCCCAGATGTTTATGTCGAGAGGCCACGGGAATGTGGAGACACATGAGAACCTCAGACACCCGGTGACGTGGCATCAGAGTGCGTCGGGCATCAGTGGGATTTAAAATCTGCAGCCCAAAGGAGATTTGCCTCTTTCTACCTGCAGTAATCTAGGAGAAATGTCGTCTTGTCCTCGTAGCATTACGTGTCGAGACAGGCACCAGCCAAGGAGCTTCAATCAGCCTATCCAGGTAAGGGTTGAGATGAACCAGCTTCAGGGCACCCAGCAAACATGCTGTCTAAATAGAACTGTGTTCTCTGATGAAGAGCATGGCTGTTTTTTGTGGGGTCTTCCTTCGGTTTTTGTTCAAACTCTGATTTTGGAGCCTCTTCCTGGATTGCACTGGCTGACCACCACTATGAGGAGTGTTTATTTAAAGAGTCTGCCCGAATGTTGCTTTTTGGCTAGGTAAGAATTAATGGACCATAAGGTGCTAAAACTGGCCAATACTACATTTTGTAAATGAGGGAATGTGAGCATGTGCATAAAGTGGTGCAAACAATGTTGTGCTTTTGGGGTTCCCAATTGGATGATGGGTGTGGGACTTAGCAAAATCATGACTGTTTTAATGTAGTGTTTGGTTTGTTTTTTTTAAATGCTGCTTCCAGATAACCCCCCCATGTGATGTTTTTTGATGTTTGCTTTATGGTGTTTTGTTTTTCATTCAAATGCTGGTTGATGTTTGCTGAGGGGGGTTTGAACAGGTCGAATGGACCTGGATTTAGTCAAACACTTTTTGGTGTTTGTTGGGGGGGTAATGCCGCATGTTACGGGCCTTTATCTGAAAGCTTGCTGTGGTGTGTAGGCCTCGAGTGGATCATTTGGAACCCAAAAGTGGATGTTTTCACTTACTGGGCTCCAAATGATCAACTCCATGCCTACACACCACAGCAGGCTTTCAGATAAAGGCTCATGCCATGTGTAGTGATGTTTTCTGATGTTTGCTTTTGTGTGGGGCTCCCTCATGTCGCAAAATCCACCAGCGGTCTTGCTGTGTTTAAACCAGTTGAATGTAGATTTTTAGCCAAACGTTGCTTGGTGCTTGTTTATGGGGAGGGGGTAATGCCACATGGTATGGGCCTTTATCTGGAAGCCTGCTGTGGTGTGTAGGCCTCAAATGGATCATTTGGAACCCAAAAGTGGATGCTTTCACTTACTGGGCTCCAAATAATTCACTCGAGGCCTACACACCACAGCAGCTTTCCAGATAAAAGCCCACGGCATGCGGACCGATGTTTTCTGAAGTGGGGGCAGCTCAAGGGGTTTTTGTTAGTATGACATTAACAAGCTAATCATACATTATCTATATTTTTTGTATTGTTTACATACCCATACTGTACGAGGCCTGTTTACTAATCCAAGTGTTGTCTGAGTGTGGTGTTCTTTGCAGGCTGGTGGCTGTGTGCCTCCATTTTGTCTGCAGGCAGGTGGATGCGTGCCTCCATTTTGTTTGCAGGCTGGTGGATGCTCGCCTCCATTTTATTTGCAGGAAGGTGGCTGCACACCTCCATTTTGTCTGCAGGCAGGTGGATGCACACCTCCATTTCATCGTTTGACTTTTGTCCTGTGAAGCACGTTGTGCATCTCATCTTGTCCTTTTGCTCCTGTAAACCACTTCATGGATCATGCCTTTGGCACTGCACCTCCATTTCATAGTTTGACTTTTGTCCTGTGAAGTACATCATGCGTCTCATCTTGTCCTTTCATTTGTGTAAACCACATCATGGATCTTGCCTTTAGCACTGTGCCTCCATTTCGTTGTTTGACTTTTGTCCTGTGAAGCACGTCGTGCGTCTCATCTTGTCCTTTTGCTCATGTAAACCACAACATGGATCATGCCTTTGGTACTGCGCCTCCATTTCATTGTTTGACTTTTGTCCTGTGAAGCACGTCGTGTGTCTCATCTTGTCCTTTTGCTAGTGTAAACCACTTCATGGATCATGTGTTTGGCACTGCTCCATTAACCTGTTCTTGCGTCTTATGTCTTATCGATTCCAGAATTTACCACTTCTTGCTTCATATATTTTTGTCAGTGTGGCATTAACCACTTCTTGAATGGCATTTATATTCCAAAATGTCAGTTCCATTAACAGAAGCAGTATCTTTTTTTAAATCTTCTTCTTCTGTTTCTACAGACTTTCTGAAAACTCTTAAGGATGGAATCAAGAAGACGACCATGTTTATCTGCTGCAGCAGTGCTCACTGAGGTATCGCATAATACTGCTACTGCTCAATCAAACAAGGAAAGACACTGGCTTTACAGAGTGAATATAAAGAAGGATGAAGGCCACTATCAAGCATATTTGGAAAATAATGCTACACGTGCCAAGAAAAACAGAGACAACATGACTGAGGATCAGCTTAGCCATTATAATGACATGACAAAGGAGAGAATGATACAGAGAAGCACAGAAACAAAAGACCCAATTAACTGTAGGAAAAATTAGTGGACCAACAAAATGAACACGTCCTAATGATCAGAATGCATTACCACAGAGGGAATACTGGAGGGAGATAAAAAGACAATAGCAAGCCAACATGACAAGTCAGAAAAGAAGAAGAATAAATAAGAAGCAACGCAGAAAGTACCATGAAAAAAGATGTGCCACCACTGCCTCACCAGTGCCCACCGCCACTGCTGCCTCACCAGTGCCCACTGCCACTGCCTCACCAGTGCCCACCACTGCCTCACTAGTGCCCACTGTCACCTCTTCAGTGGCCACCACCACATACACCCCGCCAGTGGCCACTGACAACTCGCCAGTGGCCGCCATCACCACACCACACTCAGCAATGATTCTGCCAGGAAAAGAACCATTCACAACACCAGTGGTAATGCATAATGCCGCTCTGAGAAAGTCAGTGCAAAAAGCAAGAAAGGCATTGCCAAAAATCACACACTAAATTTGCAATAACATTAGAGCGGATATTGGTATCTTGCTCACCATACAAGAAAGTGGCCCTGGCCAAGCATGGTGTGCTTCCAAGAACACAACTGGAAGATAAACTTATGTCAGTTGTGAAATCGTCCCAGCTACAAAACAATTGCAAGAAAAGTGACAGACAGAGGAACAAGGAATTATTAAAAAACATTGTATTAAAAAATACAAGCAGCTAAGAACTGCGAGCTCAACATTGGGGGTGAGCTGGAAAAGGCTTATGAAAGTATCTTCTGCAGAGACTGAAACCAAAAAAACACACTGCTCTACACTGCCACTCGAAACAGTGAGTAGAGTGGAAAAGTTCTTTGAAGAAAGTGTCACACCTTTGCCTCACAAAAAGGCCTTTTCTAAATGGTGAGGCAAAATAAAGTCAGACCTCGACAAACCTATTGACCATCTTCACTGAGAATTCATGCAACAGAACCCAGACATACCACTCGGAGCATGAAAATTTGGCACTTTACGACCTAGGCACATTAAACTTGCAGGGCAGCAAGATCTTGAACAATGTCTTTGTGAATATTGTGCTAATGCATCAATGAAGCTTAAGGCTATAAATTGTCTTGTCAATAAATATAATCTTCCATGTGGCAAAGTTGCAGATCTTTACCAGGCAGTTGAAATTACTATGTTTCTCAGACTACCTTTGGAAAAGTTCTTCAAATTTGACTGCAAGCAAAAAACATGCGACAAATGCAGTACTGAAAGTTTTGTTGGTGTGGTGAAGGACCTAGTCCAGAAGCAAGGACAAGAATGGACAACATGGTGGCAGTGGGACAGTACTAAAATCATGCGAAGGGCTGATGGCCTCCAAATGCAACAGACCAGGAAGGTTTTGCAAAATAAAAGCTCTACTGTCCAAATGCTGGTAGAAGTTCTAAAAGATGACCTTTTCTTCCTGGGTCATCATATGCATGTTGCAGCATGGCAGCAGCATTAGTTGAACTGGATAAGGCAGTTTGTACCCAAGGGATGGGTGGTGATGGTGCTAGACTTAGTGGAGAACAATACCTGTAAACTACAGGATGAAGTACAATCAGTCCATTGGCACCATAAGCAAGCAACAGTTCACCCTGTGGTTACATATTACAACTGTAATCTCTGTGAAGCCACTGTCAGAGACTCTTTCATTTTCATATCAAGTGATCTCAAGCATGATCACTATGCTGTACGGCATTTTGACAAAATTGCCAATGCACACCTCATGAAAGTTCAATCACTGAACATTGTCAAGCAAGATCAATTCACAGATGGCTGTGGTGCACAGTACAAGTTGAAATGGTCATTTTATGATATTTCCTTTTCCAACAGCAAGTATGGATTTCCAATTTAGCATTCTTATTTTGGATCAAGACATGGGAAGGGGCCCTTAGATGGGGAAAGTGCAGTGGTGAAGTCTAAGGCAAGCATGGGAGTACAATCGTGGCAGGCAGTAATCCGGAATGCAAAAGAACTATTCAAATACTGCCGCAGTGAACTAACAAAGGACACTGACAGTGAAGCAGCACTCACTGCAGGAGAACATTCTTTTGGGTGGATGAAAATGAAATAAAAAGACAGCCAAGAGGAGATGTAAAAGCTGTACCCAGAAAATGACTCGTACAAGGTGTGAAGTCGCAAGTGGATGGTGTGGTGGCCACAAGAAACCTTACATGTTTCTATACACATTGCATTGATGAAGCTGGGCCCTGTGAGAACCATAGACTGGTGGAAGAGTGGAAGTCGAAGAAACTAATTAATTCAGCTACATTTGTGCCCACTGCTAATGTTCACAAAACCACAAGTGACACTGCTCCTACTTCCTCTGCAGCTGTGGTCATTGTGTCTGGTCATGCACAATCCCCTGACACCCACACCCACCTATCTGCCAGTGACATGACTGCTTCCAGTGCTCCTGTAGTTAATGGTGGAACAGCAGCCACCATGACCATTTTGAGCACTTTGCAAGACAGAGGCATGCACATTGATGCAAACACGTCAAATCACTGCACTGCCCCACAATTGGACAGGCCTGCTTCAAGCATCCAAAAAGTTCAGAAAAAGAATAAAACATTGTTGGAACCAGAGATAGATAAATTCTATGCGGTATACTATTCTAAGGAATTCTATATTGGTCAAGTTACAGCAGTAGACACTGTAAAACAGTTGTACTCAGTGAAATTTCTACAGAACCGTCAGAGTGTTTTTTCTTGGCCACGATGGCAGGACACTGACAGCGTGAAGAAAGCACAAATTGTTCGTGGGCTGATTCAGCTTGAAGGAGATAGCCCCTATGTTGTACAATCAGAACAATTAAAGATCATTGTGGAAAAGTTCAGCAAGCTGCAACAGAGATGGGATTAAAACACTACTCTTACTGTGCATTAAGGTGGACTGCAGAAACTGCATCATTGCATTGCACTAACTGTAATTTCTGTACATAATTTTCATATCTTCTGTATAGTTTATTCAGCATTTCTGTTTTAGTTTAGAGGCAGTTAGTTCTGTAGCTACCGTTTAGCCATATTTATAGTTTAGTCTCTAGGTATAGTTCATTAGATCTGTAGTTACTGTTTTGGCAGTATTTTTTGTTTGGACTCTAGGTATAATTCAGTAGTTACCATTTAGCCTGTGTAGTTTAGTCTCTGGGTATAGTTCTGTAGTTATGTATTTACCATCCTAGCCTGTATGACTACTTTAGTCTCTAGATATAGTTTAGGAGTTCTATGCGAAAATTAGTATTTGTTGAGACTTTGTCAGAGTAAACCATTTTACTTCTGTAAATTTTGATTTAATTACCCATTTCACTTTCACCTATAAAACTTTTTGTTAACTTCTACAACTGCTTCCTATCTCTTATTGTGTGTGCTGTTATGTAAGGTCCCTTGCCAAATGATAACATTATAAATATGTCCCCTGTCACATGCACATACACTTTTATATGCCCCGTTACATGCGCATACACAGTTTTATGTGCCCCATTGCATGTGCATACACAGTTTTTTGTGCCCCATTACACATGCATACACAGTTTTATGTCCCCGTTACATGCGCATACACATTTGTATGTCCCCGTTACATGTGCATACAGTTTTATGTCCCCTGTTACATGTGCATACACAGTTTTATGTCCCAATTCATGTGCAACATTGGAACTGTTTTTTCTGGTGACACAGCAAAGGAGTTATCCTGCACCCAATAACATTTACATTAGGTGGGTAATGGTTCCTCAAAAACAAAAATTGTTTTGATAAATTCTGAATTTAAAAAAATGTCACAAATGTCTCAATTTGGTAGCCCTATTTCATGCACTGACCCAGAGAGAGTTTACACAAAGGAGCAGGGAAAAGGTACTGAGGTTCTTATGGGAATTGTGTAACATGGAACAGCATCAGCATGGTTCTGTACATTTCTGGTAATCAAAACTCCTATAATATGTGATGTCAACAAACCCAACAGTGTAGATTTACAATAATAAATGACAGAATAAAACTAACCCTCTACGGACAAGCGATGCGGCTCATGTGTAGGTGGGAACCCTTTTTACTGCCATTATCTGCTCTTAACACATGTGGATGAAACCATTACAATTGTGGAGGTGTGGGAACCCCAAGAGAGGAGTTGAACCCACCACGGAACCTTAAGTAAAACACATTTTGTTTGGGGGGAGTAGTGTAATGGGGGAGTGAGGGAACGGGGGGGTAGGTGAGAGTCTGCTCACTAACGATGGGTGATCTTTCACTCCAGCTACTGCTACTGCTAGTGGCTGTGGTGGGAGCTGAAGCTGCACAGCATTGCAGTGGATAAGGCTCTCTTAGGGACTGTACCCCTTGAAAGATCTTTTGGGTAGAGGGCAGTTGGAAGCCCTGCGTCATGTAAGGCAAGCCGCTCATGCTAAGGTGTGTTCCACTGTTGTGATCGGTTTGCTTTATAGACAGCATTAGGTGTACTTAGAACAGGTTATGTGTGCTTGTGCCTGAGTCATGCCAGGGGGAGCAGGGAGCAAGCATACAGGCTCACGATAGGTTACATGTATGCTCCCACCCTTAGGTGGCTCACCTTCTCCTCCTCTATGATCAAGCTCATGCCTGTGCTGTACCTGTCAGTTCTGAATCATTATGAGATGCAGGTGGAAGGGTGGTCCATATTCATAGGCTGGTCAGTTTCAGCAAATTTTCATTGTCAGCTGTCACTATACCTCCCTCTAAACCTGCTCCCTCATTTGCTACATTCTCTAGAGTAAAGGAAAAAGATGATGATTAATAGTAGCTACTTACTGAGATACATGGGGTTCCATGAATGGGGGATGGCTGTGGTACAGCCTGAGTGCCTCAGGTGACAGACACAGTACTTCTCAGTGTATCTGGATTTGCTGGTAGGCAGCACTAGGATGGGGGATAGAGAGGTGCTTTTTGACAGGCCTGAGCAGCATTCTGATCTCATCCCCAGGGTCGGCAGTCAAGCGAAGAATGGAGCATGATGTGCCTTGATGGTGTGCCTTATCAAATGGTGGAGCATCGCAAAGGAAGGCACATCATCTTTCGCATGGAAGTGAACATCCTGTGTTTTGAGCCTAAGGCCCATGAAGTACAGCTGTTTTAAAAGAGTAGGTGGGGCATTGGGTAGACAGCGCCAACGAAAAATTGTAACAATGACAGTGTGCACTGGATCACAGTTTTCAGTATCCTAGGTTCTTCTCTGCTCTTTGTTCCCTATGAGGTGACAGGAAAGGGAAGGCAGAGAAAAGAGAAGGTGAGGCTAGACCAGTATGTTGACAGGGTTACCCTTCCTACTGGGGGCAGAAGGGGAGGTGTGTTGCAAGCCAGTAGGGGGCTACCCACCCAATGAATTGTGTAGCTGTGCGAGCTGATGGAGTGATGGGACCATATAGTCCTGCACTGTGCTGAGGAGCCAAATTCCCAAGCAATACATGCTCAAATGTCTGCTGCCTGTGAGCATAGGGGTGAACACAGACCATCATGGGGGGCATCTTATCTAGCAGACAGAATCTATGGGGTGATGGGACATTAGATCCTGTACCGATATACAGAAACTACATCTTGAACAGTGAAACATGTAAGACAGAAGGCAAAGTGAGACATTCAGTCCACTGATCAAGGTATAACCTTGTTGGTTCTCTGACATACTGGCATCATTAACACACATTTCAAGTCTACTGCCACAGATGGCAGTCATTAAGTGTCAGTTGCTCAGTAGGTAGCACACTCGCCTCTGAGGCCGGGAGATCAGAGGGCTGTGGGTTCAGTTCCCACATCTGGCACTTGGGTTAATATCCCAGTACTGACACTGTAGTGCAGCATGAGAGGGGTGCTGCACTTCTGAGGTGCCATCTTTTGGATGAGATTTTAAACTGAGGTCCCATCTGCCTCGATTGGTGGTAGTTCAGGTGGATGTTAAAGATCCCATGGCACTTATCGAAAAGAGTAGGGGAATTTCCCCCCGGTGTCCTGGCCAAATTTCACTCATTCACTAAAAATACCACCAACAGCTTAATCTGGTTCAAGGTCAATTGGCATTCATCTGTATCCCCCTCCCCCGGGTCGTGCCTGAAAATAGGCAGGATTTGTCTAGTGCACTTACCCGGTCAACAAAAGCTAAAATAAAAAAATTCCCATTCTGGTAGGTATTCAGCTGTTTCTGGGGGTCAGATTGGGTTGCTTAGGCTAAACAGAGACTGCTGCTTCTGCCCTGGACTGAGAACCTGGAGTCTGCTAAACAGAGGTTGACAGAGCCTGGTCATCCATTGGTAGGTGATTCAGCGGGTGTCCCATGTCCAGTTCTAGAGTCTTCTGGGCTGGCTCACCCACTGACTCTGAGATGGTTACAGATGAATGGGAGTCTTTGCTGTGGTCTTATGGTCCCATGGCTTCATGAAGCTTCTCAGGTTCAGATTATAGCTTGTCTCTCTGTCGTCTGTTGGTGTGCTTTCCCTTTTTAGTTTATTATTCCATGATAGAACTTCTACTTGTCTAGAGGCCTAGCTCCTGTGGCAGGCAATCTGCTTGTTGGCATGCTGGGCTGTCAGCAGGCCATATTCTCCTTGCTGGGGTTCAACTTGCCATATGAAAGCTCTATCTGGCCATGTTCTTTTAATGTAGGCAGCTGCTTCCTCTGAGGTCTCAAAAGTCTTGGAGACTCCATTTCTGTAAATCTGCATTTTAGTAGGATACCAGAGCCAGGGATCCATGATAGTCAGTCGACAAATTCATTGTTGACCAACTGTACAGCAACACATTTATGTCTGCCGGTTTTGCGGTTGGCATAAAGGCAGTCCCTTTGGACTGTGTTTTCTTTAGGGGGCTTTGCTCCCGAACTCCCCATGTTGGGGACTCTGCCCCCCTGCACCCTCTGTAACCTAACTGATCAACTCCAAGCCAGAGTTGATTCAGGAAGGGGGTGCAAGATCTCCAGAAAGCAGTGCGGAAGTCCTGCGCTTACACTTCAGTGACCTACTGCTATTGTCGCTGTAGTATTGGTCACAGTAAAATTGTCACCATAGGGAGTGCATACCCCGGAGACAGTAAGGTACATGGAGCTCATGGAATACCTTCTGGGCCTCTGTCTACTGTGTTCTTCTGGCTGCCAGCTTGGCTGAGTAGTCATTAAAGATATATATGCAGTGCCCTTGCCAAATGAGAATCCCTCTTTCTCTTGCTAGAGCTAGTATCCTCTCCTTCTCTGAATATCATAAAAATTTAGCCAGCATAGATCATGGTCTATCTCTGGCCTTGGATGTAGGTGCTTGGGTGTGGTGGGCATGCTGTATCTCGAGGCAGGGTCTCTAAGTATATTTGGGGAGCATGAAGAGTTCCCACTGCAGGGAACCTGTCGGGTCTGTTTGTTCTGCCCCCTCTGGGGACATCACAAATCTTAAGTTATTTCATTAACTATGATTCTCTGAATCTTCGGCTCTGTTCTTGAGAAAGTGGAGTAACCTCTTGAGTTCTTGAATTCTTACCTCATGGTGACTATCATTTTCATCAATATAAGTGAAATATGTCACTGCAACTCGGGTCCTATTCTGAAGTGACTAGACTTTTTCTTCCAAGGCTGCCACTAAGGACTTAAACAGTATGATCTCATGGAGGTCCTGCTCTGCCCCTTTAGTGGATAGTGTAAGGGTCCCAGGCACCGCTGCCACCATTCCTGCCTCAAGTGCATTTACTTCAGCCACCAATGTTTTTTTGAATATCTCAAGACTAGTAACACTTCTTGATATGAAACTTGGGATTTCGTTAGGCCCAATTATTTATTGTTACATGAGACTACGGTAGCATGATGCAATTCAGCAGAAGGTGGATTTTGCCTGGATTTTATGGTGGGGTGTCTCAGAGCTCTCAGGTTTGTGATCCATACATAACCATGGCTCATGCAAGGACCAGTAGCTGCCACCTCTAACAGCTTCTTTGACTATGTTGTCATCATTATCTTACATTATGAATCCTAGAGATAGGGATTATGGAGTAAGCCATTTCTGGAATTATTTTTACAGCTCCTGCAAAATATTGACAGCAGTGTGGTTGTCCTCAAAAGTGATACATAATGCAGTCTGCTTCTTACGGATTACAATATACAGTAGTGGGGATTATAAAATGGGTAGAACATTACCAGCATTCTGACTGGATAAGAGGCACAGGTACCCGTGCTCTTATCCAGCCATAACCTTGCAACTGGCACTACTTAGCCTCAGAAGGATGCTGCACAGCCAGAACTCCATGCCTCACACAGCGTTTTTAAGAACAAAATTTATAAGCTGCACTCTGAATTTGATTGACTGTGCTTGTCAGTCACCCAACCTCCCCTACAAGTTATGCACCTCACCACCTCACTGCACTGAAACTCCAGTCAACACAAATTTATGTGAAACACCCACAGTAATCACACTGTACCTTTAATTTACCTTTTTCCATAGCTGCCGTTTGACCCATCATCCTTTCCACCACTGCCATTTCTGCAGTCATCATTCCCCATTGTCTCCAGTTCTCACACACTCCAACACAATACTCCACAGTGCCAGGCTGCCAGAATTTTGGGACTATAACTTGGCGTGAGTGAGGTGAAAAAGGAAAGAAAAAGCATTGGAAACCCAATCAATCCTACTGTAGCAACCCCAGCAGTGCCATAAGTAAAAGCACACAGTAGAAAGTGCTCACTACTGTGGCTATGGAAGGACACATTCACTTCCAGTAAAGCAAGCTACTTGCTGTGAAAAAAGACACAGCTCTACTCAACCCAACTGCTCAGGAAGTAGGAAAAAAATATTTAACAGCACCAGAAAAAGTCAAGAAGTCCTGAACAAAGATAAACAATTTCTGTGTGTGTGTGTGTGGGGGTGGGGGGTAGAGTGGTTGGAGAAACACAAGGACATAGAGACTGGGCACTCTGTCACTCCAAAAAATACACTGAAAAAATAGGGAAAATATATAAATAAACAAACAAAAAGCTGTTTATTTGTTTATGTATGGGGGTGGGAGCATAGGCAGATGCACATCATGTCATTGACATCTGAAAAACCTTCTGTAGTTCTAAAGTAAAAGGGACTATTTTCTTCAAAACGCCAAAAAAAAGAGAAATGAATAACATTTTACATTTAAAATAACAGCAAGTTCTTCAGAACCAATTTGGAAAATGTTGTACCTATTTTAAAAGTTCAATAAGACACTGTGAGATGTGGTTATGGCCTGATAAGAGCACTTCCCAGGTGCAAAAGACATACAATGCAAGCACCTCGTGCCTCATAACACACCTGGGTTGAGCTCTTATCAGGCTATAACACACACCTCAGAGTGTCTTATTTCTTGCTTATTATTACTTTCTGACTGAAACATTGCCCGATGAGCAGTAACATTCATGTAATCAATTGTTTGGTTCTTGGTCCATATATCTGTTGTTCTGTAAACCTGCTTCACCTCAGTGTTTCAGTTGTTTAATGACTTCAGTACTCACCAAGTCATACAACTGTGGAACAGCCTTTTTGAAAAATATGCTCAACAGGGAACAGTGTGCCATGGTTCAATTCAGTGCATGAGCTTTGCAGGTAAATTCTGATGTCCTTGCAACAATTTATTTCACTGTTAGTTGATGAGATATTTCTGATTTGTTTGGGAATGTAATTTTTTCTTTTTTTATGACTTTGTGTCAGGGAGCACTACTGTGGGATTTTCCATTACTTAAAAGTGTCAGAAAACATTCAGTGTTTGTCTGAGGTAACTGCAGTGACGCATCCACAGATTTAGTGTTATTATGGTCACCACCACCACCATTGCCCATGCCAAGCACTCGGACCCTTTTTACCCTCCTCCACTTACTGAGTGTTTTCCCTTTGAATATCGCATCATTACTGATGTGCCAGCGTCCCCTCACCATGACTGATGCTATTTCTGCACAGATTACATACAACTCGAGAGCTGTTTGCAAGGTCAATATAGAATAAATACCACATTAAAGATTTTACCTTTTCTACTTTGTGTCGGGGTGCCAGGCTCTGTTCTTTGTGCAGTGAAGTGAACTGGAGGAAAGCCTACACTATGCTCTACTTGTTTAGATAATCAAGAGTTAAGCAATAAGCCATTACCAAGGGTTAGAGTAACAGTCTGTTTATCACCCACAAGGGATGAAATGTGGCAAAAGGTGCAGCCATGTGCCATATTGCTCCTATGGAGTAATGATTTCACTGTTAATCTAACTCCTGGAAGTGCCCTATTGGTAGTACAGTATAAGAAACCTATTCTATAAGAAGAGTGTTATAAGTGTATCTTTCTAATATATTCCTCATTGAGAATGATATTTTGTTACTAAAATAGTTCATTAAACAACTGTTTAAAAAGGCTGGTTCAGAATTGGAATGCATTATTCCAATTCCAGACATTCAGTCATGCTAGAGGATGGAACTAACAGGAAGAATGATGTGCCATGGTAATCAAGCTGTACATGATGGCCTCACACAAATTAATGTAAGGCTCTCTGAATCCTGACAGCCAATCAGACTGCAGCATTTCTGAGATTTTGTTTATAATTGTTATTCATACTCTGCTCTCTACTTTTAGCATGTTATTTTTTTCTGCACCTCTCATGCCTTGCAGCAGCATCATGTCCTAGCTCCTCATCCAAATTGCTGACCTCACCATCTCCTCCACCATTAGAAGAATCAGAAGATTGAAATGAGTCATCACAGAAACATAAACATATAAACATTATGTGGGATGTACCCCGGGATATCCCATTCCCAATCCTCATCATCTACACCACCACTCTGTGTTTTCACATTTGAGCTTTCAGTTGAGGAGGATGCCTAGTTTCATACTGCTTCAGCAGCTGTAACTATCCTGGCACATGTGGCAAAATGTTCAGAACCTCTATGTGCAACTCCAGTCAGTTAGTTCTGAAACTCTACTATCCTTTCATTGCAAAGCTGCTTTTTCTTTGCAGAACATTTAGTGCCAGTCTGATTCATTGGTGGTATGATTATTAGAGTCCATATCATCAACAGTTCCACATGCAGCAACATTTTCCTTTCTCTTAGTAGACATACTGACTGATCACAAGCAGTACTGTGCATATCCGGCATCTCATACTCTGAGATCCTGCTGGTCTGGGGGGGGGGCAGATGGACAGAAGGTCAGAGAAGGGGAGATACTGTAGGGGAGCTAAACATGTGGCTCAAGGGCTGTTGCCAGGAAAAAGGACACAAATTTGTATGTAACTGGCAACCGTTTCGGGAGCGAAAATTCTTTACATTTGATGGACTGCATCTGACTAAGGAGGGAGTCAGTGCATTGAGGCAGAAGTTTGATATCTATGCAGAATATTTAAACTAGTAAATGGGGAGAGGGGTACAGCACCCGATACATTGAACGGGAAGAACACCTAACCCCTCAAGAGCAAGTGCTCAAGCAGGAGTTCAGCATGTTTGTAGTTCATTTGCATCACCAGGTAAGAAAAAAGGTCCAGCTCCACATACGACACACAGGGAAAATGCTGGACCTTGCCTAACAACTAACACACCGAAACCTGGCCAATGGAAAATCATGTACACAAATGCCTGCAGTCTGGGAAACAAGATCCCAGACCTGCAGGCAACAATGACAGAGGCTAAACTGGACATAGTAGCCATTAGCGAGACATGGTTCACCAGTAACCACACTTGGGAGACTTCGGTACCTGGCTATGTACTGTTCAGAAGAGACCGAGGTGTAAAAAGGGGGGTAGGAGTGGTCCATTATGTCAATGAAAATATCAAAGCTACAGAAATTCAGAATACACATAAGGAACCAGAAAAACTGTGGGTCACCCTGAAAACAGGAAATGGGACAGCAATATGAACTGGGGTTGTCCACAGGCCTCCAGACCAGGGGGAGGACATAGACACATTACTGTTAGAAGATATACAAAACATGACAGCTAAAGGGGAGGTTCTGATAATGGGAGACTTCAACATGCCAGATACAAATTGGTCAATACCAACAGGAACATCTGACAGAACTAGACACATAGTGGATTCCCTGCAGGTGGAGGGCCTCAGACAACTGGTACAACAACCCTCAAGAGGCAGAGCTATCCTAGATCTAGTACTGACTAATGGGGAAGTGATCACAGATCTCCAGGTAGAAGGTCACCTGGGGGCCAGTGACCATCACATGATATGGTTCAATTTGCCCACTAGAACTAAATCATCCCATTCCAAGGCAAAAATATGGGACTTCAAAGGAGCTGACTTTGATAAGATGGCCAACAGGGTTAAGCTAGCCCAGGCAAGATGAAATACAGGTATGGGGGTACAGGCAACGTGGGCAAGCATTAAGGATGCATTACTTGAAGCAACATCCCATTTTGTTAGAGAGAAAAGCAAGAGAAAAAAAGGAGGACACCACTTTGTTTCACAAAAACAGCAGCAGAAAAGGTCAGAGCCAAAAGGCTGGCCTTCAGGAAATATAAGGGAACACAGTGGGACGAAGATAGGGAGGAATACCAAACTTCCCTAAGGGAAGCAGGGAAGGCAGTAAGGCAGGCAAAGTCCCAAACTGAGGAAACACTAGCACGAACAGTAAAAGAAGGAGACAAGACTTTCTATAGATATGTTAGTGAAAGAAGAAAGTCCAGAGGGGGTATTGCTAAGATCAAACGGGATAAGCGGAAATGTGTGGAAGAGGACCAAAGAGAAGTATCTATCCTAAATAGATACTTCTGCTCAGTATTTACTGAGGAGAAGGTAGGGCAGGGCCCACAGCTCAGCACCATGGACACAGGAGGGAAGGAGGTGTACACTAGTCCCTTCACAAAAGAAAGGGTCCTATAAGAGCTCGCTAAGCTCAGGGTGGACAAGGCAATAGGACTTGATGGCATACATCCCAGGGTACTAAAAGAGCTAAGGGTGGAACTAGCAGAGTCATTATCAGAACTGTTTAGTGAGTCTCTAAGCACAGAAGAGATCCCAGAAGACTGGAGAAGGGCTCATGTGTTCCCGTTCCACAAGGGTGGTAGCAGGGAGGAGGCAGGGAACTACAGACCAGTCAGTCTTACCTCATTAGTGGGCAAGTTTATGGAGGCACTCCTTAAGGCAAGGATAGTGCAACACCTGGGATCCAGGCACAGGATCCAAGTCAGCATGGGTTTACAATAGGAAGGTCCTGTCAAACTAATCTCATAGATTTCTTTGACTGGGTAACCAGAGTGGTGGAACAAGAAGGAGCAGTTGATGCCACCTACCTTGAATTCAGCAAAGCTTTTGATACTGTTCCACATAAAGAATGATTAATAAGCTGGGTAGGCTCAGGATGGGTCAGAAGTTGGTCAACTGTATGGCATACTAGTTGGCAGGCAGAAAACAGAGAGTAGTGGTAAACGGTATACAGTCAGAAGAGATGCAAGTCATAAGTGGGGTACCTCAGGGATCTGTCCTGGGGCCAGTCATCTTCAATATCTTCATCAGTGACATTGCAGATGGACTGGAGGGTAAGGTTTGTCTGTTTGCAGATGACACCAAGATCTGCAAAAGAGTAGATGATCCAGATGGGGTGGGCAGAATGAGAAGAGCTCTGGATAAACTGGCAAAATGATCGCAAGAGTGGCAAACGGTGTTTAACACAAAGGAGTGCAAGATTATGCACATAGGGAAGAGAAACCCTGAAGCCACCTATAGGTTGGGAGGGGAGTTGCTGGCAATCACAAGGGAAGAGAGAGAGAGACTTGGGCATCATCATCATTCATCACAGATGACCTGAAATCATCCGCGCAGACCACTAAAGCAGTAGGTAAGGATAAAGGGCTGTTTGGGTGTATTAGTAGGGGTATCGCAAGTCATAAGAAGGAGTTAATTATCCCTCTTTACAAGACACTGGTTAGGCCCCATCTGGAGTACTGCATGCAGTACTGGAGGCCACACCTGCACAAAGACATTAACAAAATGAAGGCAGTCCAGAGAAGGGCAACCAAAATGGTCCAGGGCCTGCATCAGAAAATATATGAAGACAGATTAATGGAGCTCAATATGTATACCCTAGAGAAAAAGAGGGCAAGAGGTGATATGGGTGAAAAAGTCAAACATCTTAAGGGCATTACCAAGGTGAAAGAGTCTTACATGTTTCAATATAAGAAAAATAGCAGGACAAGAGGACACAGCATGAGACTAGAGGGAGGCCGATTAAGGGGTAATGTGAGGATGTTCATTTTCACAGAAAGGGTGGTGGATGCATGGAATGGCCTACCTCAGGAAGAGATGGATATGAATATAGAACAAGGCTTCAAACAGGTATGGGATAGGCATATGGGAGCAATGCAGATGAGTATGAATAGATAGGCCATTGACATAGTACAGGCCTATGGCACATTCATAAGGTAGAAAAAATGGGCAGTCTGGATGGGCCTTTCGGTCCTTATCTGCCATCAACATCTATGTTTCTATGTTTCTATATACTGTAGTGGCCCTAAGACAAATGCCTTCGCTTATACAGCTGCAAAAGGCTATCTGTTTCACTAAGTGTTGAGAACAGTTGAGTTGGCTAAGGCAAATTAATTTAAGTCAGAGCATCTAACAGTGACCCTAAGAGGAATGCCTTATACAGCCATAAAAGGCTGCTTCATTCTGTTCTGTGGAGCGTCTAGCTTGCTATGCTAAATTAATTAATGATGGGGTATTAAACACAGTGGTCAGAAACAAACAGTACAGGGTGGGTTCCCTTCTTTTTGGGGTAAAGTAAGGTATACATTCAGGGCTAGTATTACAAATTTCAAAGACCAAAAGGTAGTGAGACCAGCCACTCTGTCTACAGAATTCTTCATATGAAGTTTATTTTCATGCATCAAATAGAGATCCCCAATAGATGGCCCAATGTTTCACCCATCTATAGGCTTCATCTGGTTAGAGGATCTGCATTAAGACAGTATAAAAATTAAATCACTACATATCCCTTAGTGTTATAAGTTCTATATTAATACTACACCTACAAATATTCCCCACATCATCCATTTCACATAATAAAACACAAACTGAAATAGGCATAAATAAAATTGTCTACCTTTATTCTGTTCTACATAGTAGAGACAGTAGGACCTAATGTACATCTTAGCAATTACAATTTCAGCACAGTCATGTATACCACAAGGCTCTAATACATGTATGGTAAATGTTAAAAAATTGATAGCTGTGAATTTTTATATTTATATGCAATGATTGTATTAGCTCATAGCAACATTTTAAACCCATTTTATGCTAGTGAAAGACAGTTATAATGCTAAGGTTTTTGCACAGTTCTGTCCAACAGTTATATGATTCCTTATAGTTGCTCACTTTTTGTTTAAAAGGAGCAGATGCTATGAATGAGTTATCATATTTTTTTCTAATTAGATGTCATAAAAAAGTAAAACGTTCAGAATACCTTAAAAATAATGTTCTGTTACAGTTCTTATGCTTTCATGAAGTTAGAGTGTTAGCAGGTTTTCAGTAAAGGGAGTTATAAATCAGACATTTACTTAATTTTTTGATTCAAATTACAACAAGGGACTTCAAGAAAAGTTTTGTCCACTGCTGATGACAGCAACACTTCCATTTGTACAATGTACCTTGTTTTTGTTCATGTCAGTATTTCTGCTATAATTATTATTCACTGCTGGTTCTTACTCAGCTTGTTTGTAAACAATATACTCGACTAAAACTGAACTCTTTTACCACTTATTTATAAAACAACCATTTTACTTGAATGTTATCTGCTGCAAAAAAGGTCTATGACGCACTTATCGTGCATGCATAAATCAACCTGTCTCACTGATGGAATCTAGTGTGATCTGTGCTTATCATTGCCAAATGTGCTGCTTATATAGTGCTGTGCTGGAGACAAGAAAGCCATCCTCTAATGAACATCCAAGGATGTCTGATGTCATAAAGACATCACTACATTCTGGGGTTCCTAACTTCCTTTCTCCTGCCTCCTGTCATTCAAACACACACACACACACACACACACACACACACACACACACACACACTAAACTCTGAAGGAGTGTAGTCCAAAAAGGAAACGAAGAGTGCAGGGCAAGTGAAGCTGCCAGTACTCAGGTACTCATGGTTGTCTTTAATCACCATTCCATTGACTGAGTGCAGCTGAGAGACAGGGAGTAGCAGCACTTGAGACATTCACTCACATAAAACCAAAACTGAGATTCAGACACTCACACAACATAGACTGAAGCACCATGTGCACTCTTAGATATATGCTCATTGGGATATAAGAGGAATAGGGTAGGAGTATAAGACACATGAGCACTAAGACACAACACACATTCACACAACACACACGCACACACCATTGCATAAAACACTGGTAAGGCCTCACCTGAAGTACTGCATGCAGTACTGGAGACCACATATGCATTAGGACATAAACAAGGTGGAGGCTACCCAGAGAAGGGTGACAGAGATGATGGATGGTTTGCATCACAAAATATATGAGGTGAGACTAAGAGACCTCAATATGTACTCACTGGAGAAGAGGAGAGAAAAGGGTGACATGATAGAAACTTTTAAGTACCTCAAGAGCATTAACAAGGTGCAGGTGGGGGATCTTTTCCAATGTAGAAAATATACCAGAAAGAGAGGGCATGACATGAAATTGGAGGGGGTAGATTAAGAGGTAACGTGAGGATGTTTTTCTACACAGAGTGGGTGTTGAATGTTTGGAATAGTCTGCCACAACAAGTGGTAGGGACAAGCACAATGGAAGGGTTTAAAGATGCCTGGAACAAGCACATGGGAACCTCTTCCCTAAATGCCTATCATTATTTAAGAAATCTGGTTACAAAAATGTGAGGGCATCCAAAAAGAAATACTATCATGATACTCTTTAATCAAATTTGTCAAATCCTAAGAAATTTTGGGACACTGTAAATTCCTTACTAACTCCCAAATCTATAAACCATATTAAAAAATTGAAAATTGATGATCAAGAGTTTACCGATTCGATTGATATAGCCATATTACTGAATGGAAAATTTGCTAACTTAAGCAGTTAGAGGGGGAAGGTTTCATCTGGTACATATTCCAGTAGTCCAGATTTGGTTTTGGACCTCCCTCACTTAATTAGCTGAGGTTTAGTTTCAAGTTGGTTGATAGTGTTGAGAGTCTTAGGCTCTTAAATACTATGCCTAATAAGTTCAATGACTGTGGGGGGAGGGGCAGGACTGGATGGTCACTTTCTCAGGTCGGTCATACCCTTCATTGTTGACCCCCTTTGTTATATTTTTAATTTATCATTGATTTCTCGGCAATTTCCTTCTAGCTGGAAGCAAGCTAAGGTTACTCCAATTCCTAAAAACACACAAGCTGTGCTGGTTGAAGACTTTCAGCCCGGCTCCATATTAAATCCACTAAGTAAACTGATGGAGAAGGTTGTTGCGAACCAGATTAATGATTACTTGTCGGAGTATGGGCTGTTGAGTAGTGCTCAGCATGGTTTTAGAAAGAACTGTGGGACAGGGACTGCCGTGGTCAGGTTCACAGACACCGTACTCAATGGTTTTGAGAAGGGTTTGATGACTGGTGTGGTGTTTCTGGTCCTGACCAAGGCATTCGACTTGATTGACCATGGACTTACTTACCATAAGCTCATTGAACTGGGTTTTTCCTGTTCCTCTGCAGCTTGGATTGGGGATTATCTGTCTATGATATCTCTGGTTGTTAAAACTGAGTTTCCGGGGGGTTCCTACAGAATGAGTGTTCCTCAGGGGGTCCATTTCAGGCCCCTTATTGTTTTCCCTTTTATTAACCAATTATCCTTTGTTAGTTCTGAGTGCGTAACCCACTGATGCACCTGACATGATATTCAAAGGGGGATTGAGCCTGGCACAAATCCCGATGTGCTGGAGTGCATCAGTAATGTATGCAGCACAGGTGGGGGGGGGACGTGCCCATGCATACTCCACACATCCCGATATTCAGCCCGGGATGTGCAGAGCCCATGCATGTGCAACCCCTACCTGTGCTGCACACAGGTGAGCCAAAACAAAAAGAAGCAACAGCTGGCCACCCATGAGTGAGGCTGCTGTATTGCAGGAGCTAACATGGCTGCTGCCCACCTGTGGGTAGCCACCCAGCTCTGGCAGCACCTTCATGGTGGAGCCCCCCCCATGCCCGATTGCGGGCATGTGTTATAATTAATAGTCCCATATCCCTGGTGGTCCAGTGCACTGCTTGCAGCCTGATCACAGGCATAAGTAATAACAAAAATAGGTCCAAAATCCCTGGTGGTCCTGTGGACCACGTCCAGCCCGATCGTGGGTGTACATTTCACAATAGAACTCACCAAGCCATCCCTGGTGGTCCAGCAGTACCCCCTCCCCACCTGCCCACTGAGCCCCAGCAACCTGCTCCGCCCCATCAGTGGCGGGCGGCAGATCCCCACCCGACAGCCGCCCCGTTGCCCGCAGACTGACTGTGTACGGTAGGGCTGTACACCCATTGGTCCACAGCATGGGACAATGGGCGTACAGACCATACCGTACTACATAGTCCAGATTTGTGAATGGATCATTCACATATCTGGACTGTGTGGCTCTGATATGGTCTGTGCAGTCATTGATGGGGCGGTGGGGTGGCTGGCGGTGGGGAGTTGCCACCTGCTGCTGACTGGGGGAGGCGGTGCTGGGGCTCAGTGGGTGGGTGGGTGGGGAGGGGGTACCATTGAACCACCAGGGATGGCTTGGTGTTTTCTATTGTGAAACGTACACCCTCGATCAGGCTGGACATGGTCCAGTGGACCACCAGGGATTTTGGACCTCTTTTTGTTATTACATATGCCTGCAATCAGGCTGCAAGTGGTCAACTGGACCACCAGGGATAGAGTCAACTGTTAGACATGTACTTATGCCCGTGATCAGGCTGCAAGCAGTCCACTGGACCACCAGGGATATGTGGCGATCATTGTTATACATATGCCCACGATCGGGCTGCGAGCGGTCCACTGGACCACCTGGTATATAGGACGATTACTTTTCACAAATGCCCACGATCAGGCTGCGAGCGGTCCACTGGACCACCAGGGATATGGGACTTTTATAATGTAACATATGCCCATGATCAGGCAGTGGGGCGCTTTGCCGCTTGTGCAGGGGGCGTCAGTCCTTGACGGCTGCAGCCTGGCAGGGCGCCAGGAGCAAGTCTCCAGGGATTGACATACCTGCATGCAAATGGGGCCATAATGACATGCAAATGGCCTCATTTGTGCCTTGCATACATTATGGCCCCATTTGCATGTGCACTTTTGAATATCGCAGTTGTTGCCCCTAGCGCAACGGAACTTGCACTAACAAATCCCCCTGCTCCACTCTGGCCACTTGCGCTGGCAAAGTGCCACTGCGCCATGCACACTGTGAGTGGCCAAGGTGCGATATTCAATGATGCTATGCCATGGTGCAGCTCCATTGAATATCACCCTGTCAACGCCCCTGCGCAGCCAAGTTGTGCTGTGCCCAGGCTTGCGCCACAGCCTGGCGCAGTCTGAATATCCTGCCCCTTATCTCCATGTCTGTTAAAAAAGTAGTTCTACATCACTGGAAGGACTGTGATGACATTTCCTATTCTGAATGGCTCAATGAGCTCCTTGCAAACCTCAAGACAGAGTAAGCAATAGTGAGCCTTAACAGTAGGCCTGAAAGGTATGTGAAAATATGGGACCCAGTACACACACTGTATTCTCTCTAATATAATCACTTCAGTATATACCATGTTTCCAGACCCAGTTGGTTTTGTGTTAGTAACTGTGTTGTATAAGGTGGGAGGGGGGATTAAAAAGGTTGTCACGGGGGAGAGGGGGGAGGGGTGGGGTGAGAGCAGATCCATTGTATTGTATACTTCATGACAAATGTATATTGTTTTCCTGGACCATTTCTCATTATTGCTATTGTTAAAACTTAATAAACTTTAATATGACAAAAAAACATTAAACAACTTGCAAAAGGATCAGAATTAATGAATTTATCTAATTGTTATGGGAATTCAAATAAAAATGTATTGTAATGACTCTTATTGCTAGCAGTAGTATATGAACTAGAAACTGATTTTTTTTAGATGAGATTTGTACCAGCTTAGCTGCTGCACACATGGCAAGCATGCAGCATGTGAACCTGATGTGATGTTTAAATGATATTCATACCAGCTTAACTGTTGCACTCATGACAAGTGTGCAACATACAAACCTGATTAAATTTTTAGAAGATGTTCACACCAGCTTACCTGCTGTGCACATGTCAAGCTTGCATCATGCACACCTGATTTGCTTTTAAAACCTGGTTCACTTAGGATCACTTTGTGTATGTGACCTGCATGCAAACATTGCACAATTAAGCATGTGGCATATATTCTGCATGTACACAGCACATCTATATTTCTGTAAGGGTATACCCAAGACTTTTCATGAGCCCTACAACTTGTTCCAAGCTGCTTGTCTTTGCAAATGAAGCTACTGCATGCTGGTTTTATTCCTGTGAGCACAATTGTTTTACAGCATGGACTAGGGCCATATGTAACCATTGCTTTGTCTTATGTGATGGACTACAGCCCCGACTGAGAATTTTAATTGAGAGGCAGAGGGCAAGCTGCTGAACCTTCTTGGTGGGGGTTGTTTTCAGTTTGCTGGGCAGGGATAGGAGTGATTCACTCATTTAACTACACATTTTTTTCCACCCAGCAAGCAAAAACATAGTCATGATTAGCATGGCTGACAATTGGTCTGTCACTGCCATGCTTATGGTACTGTAGTTTCAGCTGCACTGGATCCAATAGTGACACATCTCTGAAACATTGTTATTGTAACAAGATGTTCACTTCATAGTGCATGAACAAGCAAACACAAAAATTGCTTTGAAACAATTTTGGAAGCTTTAAAACTTGTTGTAAATAAGTGTTTTTGTCCCATATTTTGTTTTTTAAATGTCAGAAACAAGAATGGGGAAAGAGTGATAATAATGATGAATTTTGCTTTTATGTTTATAGAAGTGGTAGAGAACTTAAATGTGGTGTAATAGTTCCATTAAATTCTACTATATCTCTTGTAGCAAATGTAGCATACCATGCTTGACATAGGAACTGCAAGCACAGGTGGATGGTAAAGATCTGCCAAAGCAAGAAATGCGATCTTTGAAGTCTTAGGCAACAAACACAGTTTAATAAATTTAAGTTCTCTGCTTTGCATTCTGTTATGGTACACTACTGCTATTTATTGCATACTGATTGTTGTTTTAATGTCTTGACTGTAACAACTTTGCTATCTTATAATTTTGTGTTTTATTTTATATCTTTTGATTTTGTTCTGCACATCTTATTTGATTTACATACTAACATACTAAAATGCCAGCAGAATAGGCCTAATGATCTTTCGCCTCTGCTCGTTTGGTCAGCCCCCACCCTGGGAGCTGACCTTGCTGCCCCCCTTGCCTTCTCTGGCTTCTCCCTTCCCAGTTGTGGATATTCTTGCTGCATTGGATTTTGCTTCCTGAACCCTTCCCCTGTACCTGTCCCACCCCTCTTGAACCCCTCCAACATCTCTGCCTCCACCAGCCCCCTAGGCTATGCATTCCATGGCTCCACCACCCTCTCAGTGAAGTAGCACCTCCTTCTTTCTCCCCTGAATCTTACCCCCTCCAGTTTCCACCCATGCCCTCTACTGGTCCTCTCCTCCTTCCTTCGAAGCACCCTGACTGTTCCTCCCCTATTTACCCCCTTCATGTACCTGAAGACCTCTATCATGTCCCCCCGGTCCCTTCTCTCTTCCAATGTGTACATATTTACCTCTTTGAGCCTCTCCTCATAGGTTCTGTCCCCCAAGACCCAAATCATTTTGGTTGCCCTCCTCTGGACCCTCTCCAGGAGTTTAATGTCCCTCTTTAAGTGTGGCCTCCAAAACTGCACACAGTACTCGAGGTGTGGCCTCACCAAGCAGTTATACAGAGGGACCATCACTTCCCTCCTTCTGGAGGTGATCCCCCTAGCGATGCATCCCAGCATCCTGTTGGCCTTGGCTGCTGCCCTCCTACAAGTCTCCAAGTTGTTCATCTTGACATCCACCATCACCCTCAGGTCCCTCTCAGCCATCGAGACTTGTAGCACTTCCAGACTTATCAGACTATATACTGCTTGCAATTTGAGCTATTCCTCCTCTTGTATATTTGTCATCACTGTGATTTTTCTGCACATGGACCTTTTTGCAAATTAACTTTGTTCAATGGAGATTTTCCTGGTAAAACAAATAAATGAAATGAAATGAATAAGAGAGTTGTTTCAGAATGATGTTGAGCTGGGGTTGACACTTCAAATAACCAATATGATAAAACAATGAAACCAAGACTGATATATTCTGATACAAGAATTGATTACACTTCTGTTAAATGAGTCTTTACATTAGCTAATTGGAAAGAAGAAAGAGAACTAAACTTTAACTTTATTTTTGAACTAAGGTATTCAATTTACTTTAAAATATCAGTATTCTCAAAGATGTTTCAGAAATCTTTGATCCCTTGGATTTCAAATTGAATTAAGTGCTTAATCTCAGTTCATCATTAAGGCAACTCCAACAGACAGTTCCTACCCTCTCTCAGTCTGAGATTTAGATGATCTGTTCCAACTTTCACTCTTAGTGAAATTCATCACAGATGCTAACATTCACAGGTGGCTTCTGGGAAGATGATTAAAAACAAAGCAATAGGCAGTTTGAATTCACTGAAGTATATCCTTTTAATAGCATGACTAAAAATATTTGAATTAAAGTATCAAATTTAAATATGTTATCCTTATTTGCTGTTAAGAAATAAGAGATTGTACTATTGAGTTAAGATGTTGTAAAGTTAAACTTTGGCAGTGAATTTGGTGTGAAGTGGGCCACTTTGCACCACAAGAAACTTTGCATAATTTTGTGGCCCACTTAGCACCTCACCACTCTCCTTCCCCCAGCCCCAACAATTTAAACATAATCCCCCATCCTCTGGATCACCCACCTTTTATGCAGTCATCCCATTTAATTATCTTATGCAGTCTGTCATTGGTTGACTGGTACAGATCCTCCCACCGCCTTTGTCAGCCACTGTGTTAATGAATGAAATCATGTATCTATTTGTTTGCTTGTTTGTTTGTTTGTTTGTTTCAAATATTTTACCAAGAAAGACACACTGAGCTGAAATAGCACATTTCCAGATGGGTCCTGATGGAGGTGTAAATGAGGAGAGTACAGCAATAAATTGCAGCAGTCTATTACACATATCAAAAAACATAAGTTAATTAAGTAGAAACAAAATGAACAAGATGAGCTATGCTAAGCATCTGAAGAGCAACATGTAATATACGTGCAAAATGGAACACCATGGAGTATGAACAAGGCACTGGTAAATATGGTATTTAAGTGAAGATGGCAACAACTTGAAGGATGAATGAAGCACAACTGGCACTTCTTTCAGGACAGAAGAATAGATGAAACTAGGTGGAGGGAGACATAATTAGATCAGAAGCAGGGGTAGTGAGGGAGAGAGTTGTAGGGCAGCAAAATACAGCACAGAAGCAGAGACAACTGCAAGACTGAGTAGTGAATTCACAGAGCAGAGATTTGAATGAGTGGGAGGAACGAGCAGTATGAATGATAATGGGAAGACTGCCCATAGTTTGTGGAAGCAACAGGCAATGGCAGCTTGGCCAACAGAGGATTTTACCAAGAGGAGCACAAGAGAGCAAGGGCCAGAGCTGTTAAAGGAGTGAGAGGTAGAAGGGGGAGAACTGAAGCACAAGGAAGGGTAAGTGGGAGGGATCCAAGTCAGAATTTGGAAATGAAAGTGGTACAATGAGCTAGGTGTCTGGCATCAAGGGAGGGACATTAGAGGGAGCAATGGTAGGTTCGGGGGGGTAATCAAGGACAAAGTGGCAGACAGAGTGAAATACTGGGTCTAGTATGGCTAGTAATGATTTGGGAACAACACTGTATTCAATGTCACTGCAGTCCAAGCTGGAAAGAATCATCTTCAAGATGATCTCTCTGGGTCCAGAAAGTGGGATATTCACTTTATTCTTATAAAGTGTGTACATTTTGATGTGACGCTTCTGGTGGCTAGCATCCACATGAATAGAGAAATAGAGGTAATGATCTAGCCAGGAGGAAACATCGTCAACTGCAACACCATCACTAGTATGGAAGGAGGGGAAGGGTTAGCCTACCTAGTCTCTGCCTTGTGCCAAATGTCATGAGAACCATTTTCATAGCATTGAGTTAAAGCTAATTAGCCCAAAACCAGTGTTAGATGTTGATAAAGTTAAGTTGGAGCTGGGCCATGAGTTCAGAGGATTTACCGGATCCAGAGGCATAGGTGACCATGTGTTCTGCATACATGTGAATAAATGCAGAGCAAGAGGCAGAGGAAAGGTCATCAGGAATATGGAGAATAGAATAGAATAGAATAGAATAGAATAGAATAGAATAGAGCCATGCATGAATCCTTGGAGTACACCAGAGTACATAGAGAGAGGAAGGGTATGAAATCACCAATATGGACAGCTTGAGACCTGCCCTTAAGGTAGTAGAAGAATCACTGAAATGAGTAAGAAGAGAGTCCCAGTGTCCTTCCTTGTCAGAAATGGCTGAGGTGGCCAAGCTCTGATCCATACTAGACTGGACTTGAGACAGTGAGATGCAGGAGGGCAGTCAAGGTATAGTGAGACTTCCTAAAACTGGACTGTTAGGGGATGAAGAAAGAGGAGGAATCAAGGAAAGGGGGGATTTGGGGACAACAAGGTGCTCCTGGAGTTTAGCCAGAGCAGAAAGAAGGGTCATAGGGTGGTAGTTACCAGGGGAAGAGGAATCACCCCCTTAGGTTAGGGGGATGACTATAGCCTGCTTTCATGTGTCAAGGACTGAGGCAAGAGTGAAGGAGATGTTTAGAAGGTAGGTAACCAGGAAAATTATGGCAGGAGCAGTGAGAGACAGGAGTATGAGGTCAAGACCATCAAGGTGCACACCTTTGAGAGAATTTAGATCCAAGAGAGTTTTGAATGAAGTAGAGGGTGTGGTAGGGGAGAAGGAGAAGGGGGGTGGGAGATGAAGGTGGTTTGAGATAGAAGGGGAAAGGGATGAAGAGCAGGAGGAGGTAAAAAAGGGTGAGGGCATGAAAGGTTGAAAAGGAGTTGAAAGATAAGGCAACAGTGTCATGGTCTGAGACAAGGGTGTTACCCACTTTGAAGATGGGTTGGGGGCAGGGCTGGAGGGGAGAAAAGGGTGTCAATGACCTTCCAGAACTTAGATGGATGGTTAAAGTTGTTCTGCAGTGTGGATGCAAAATAATCAGCTTTTACAAGCATAGTAGCTCTCGCATAGGTGTTGTAAAGGGCCCTGTAACTTTGTAAGTCCACCAGGCAGGAGTATGTGCTTGATATCAGGCCAGAATGCAGCTGAGATCCAATGTAGGTGAAAACCATGGACCCTGTTTTTTCTCAGGGGGGACAGGTGATCCCATACAAACAAAAACTAGGAGCTAAAGAATTTGAAGACCATGTTGATGTTACTGGCACCTGAAATGGGGGACCAATCAGTAGCTGACAGGTCAACATGAAGAAGGACAAGTTCAGAGATCAGAAGGATTGTATCTGTATGAATTGTTGGGAGGAGCTTTGGGATGATGTATATTTCATACACAGTACATCATATGGTGGTCACTGAGGGCATCAGGGAGAGTACCACCACCCACAATGCGATGGGGATGCAAGGACAGAACCCGGTCCAGAAGGGAGTGGCTGAGAGGTTTGTGATTGAGCCAAGCGGGATTAGAGATTAGTTGTGAGAGCTGGAGGGACTTAACATTTTGCATAATTTTCAAGGGGGGGGGGAACTAACTGAGACTGAAGTTACCAGTGCATACTGATAATAACTTTGGGAAAATCCCTTCCATGTTCCACCAAGCCCAGCTGTGGAATTTGGTAGAAGAAGGACTTCACTAAAAACTAGATAATACATCTCTGCTGGGATATCCTAGGTGAATAATATTGAAATTAATATCAAACTTTGGAAGTCTGGCTTATTAGTTACAATTTTATTAAACACTTGCGGGAAGCATGATTGTTTTGCAGTTAATCTTTTTATTGGCATATTTTATTTAAGATATACAGACATTAATAACACATGCTTTGCCATTGAACAATCAGTAGATATAGGTAACAAGCCAAATGTATGGCGGTCATAGATATAGGACATACAAACAAATTAATGAGTAGATCCAATGGTGCCACTCATGTAGGTATATTAAATGCGGTGTACAAACACTCTGATTCTTGAAACAGTGGGTTGGATAAAGTCTGAAAGTACCTGGAGAAGGATAAATCATGGGTATCATAGTACATGAACATATTTTATCAAGACTAGTGGTGCAGTCAGTCATAATTCAGGGCAGCTCCTAGAGTCTAGACACTTGAGGTGGGTTAACCTATTCCTGTTTTAGGGGTTAGAAACAGCAGATAATGTGACCGGCATGCCCATTATTGAGATGTGGAGTTGGAGTCAAGACCGAAGGATGTATAGCAGATTCCTTCCCGGTAACCCACACCTCCAGGAGGCATCAGAGGGTAGCAATTTGACCTTGTGTAGGTCAGCTAGGATTCTGCACCAACAGTGTAATATCCTGTTTTGAATTAGTCTGCTGTGGGAATCTTTGAATTGGGTGTGACAGAGTGTCTAGAATTTAGCCAGCTCTTGGTTTGAGATCTGTATAGTGAGTATTGTTTCCCATTTGTTTTTGGATTGGAGAGATTGGCTTGTGTAGCCCCCCTCCCAGTGTCTAGGGGTATGATGGTGGACAGAAGAAAGCATATACTTGGCCAGCCTCATTTCCCAGGCCTTGCTGGAATCAATCTAACTTCTGGGTGCCAGACTGTGGAGGCAATATCTTGTTAGCAGCAAAATGAATGAGGCACAACACTCCAAACTGCAGGAACAGAGGATCCCATTTAATGAACAGTTCATAGAACAAGGAACAGTCACTCCATGGAGCAGTATGATGCACAAATTTGCTCTGGACTGAGAGTTCACGTCAGAAGTTAGCTGGTGCCCTGGACTGTGAAAGTCACATCAGAAGCTCAGTAGGTGCTGTGGACCATGAAGCTCACTCCAGACAGCTACTCTTCAGACAAGGAAGCCACAGTCTAATACAGGCAGCATGAGCATGTGGACAAATCAGGACATCAAATACAGTAGAAACAGCTCCCTTTTTCCTGTCTCCTCCTCTATCTTGAAATAGGGCCACAGATGCCTTGAGGGATGGCCATCCCAGCCCACAGCCACCCTCAACATCAGGCTCCTCTTGATGGGAGGCACAGGCAGGCGACTTCACTCCAGGCAGCAATGGTGAATGTCCCCATATGGTACAGAGCTCAGAAACCAGGCAGTCTCAACACAGGGTCTCTCAGGACCAGGGATTGCTCTGTACCCTTGAGTCCCTATGGTCCTCTTCACCTCACAGTCACTCCATGCCCTACAGATAATAATCAGTTTTGGGACCAGGGGCTGCTCCTGGACTCCTGGATCCCTCACCTGACAGGCACCATTTTTCCCTCTCTGTCCTTCTCTACTCCTCACAGGCTAACATCTACTCCTCCTTCAGATCTCTCTGTATACAGCATTCTCTTCCTAGGGGGGTCACACTCAGCAAAAGTCCTCAAGGTTAGTGGCATTCAACCCACCCCCAAGCTGCAGGTCCCATAAACATTCCTACTCTTTCTTTAGGCCTACAACTGTTCTCCATCTTAGGGGGAAACAATTCCCCTGAACAGCCCCAACAATGGGCTCCTAACTAGGTACCTTTGCCCTCCAAGTCTGAGACTGCCAACAGAAGAAAAACAAACTGAAGTCTCAATAACTGGGAGGGCAATCACCCCTCAGTCCTCTCTACACCTTTCCAGCTAGATCTCTCCCTCTGTTCCTGTGCTCTTCCCCCTTATATCTCCAGCTACTTCTCCTCCCCTTGAAAACCAAAACTTGCTCCACTACTCAAGACTCATGGGACATGAAGCCTCAATCACTATTAACGCTGCATCTTCCAACACAGCCCAACTGGCACTGAAAGTTTCCCCCAAACAAAAAAATAATGGAGCCACAGCTCCTTCAAAATTTCCTCAAGGTGGTCCGTGCATGCTCAAGCCTCCAAAGCACATGGGCCACCAAAAACTGTTTAAAAACAGTGGTTCAAGTAACTTGGCCACCCTCCAGGACTGAAACCACCCCCCAGATGCCTGAAGGCATGGAAATATCCTGACGCTCATCCTGCCTGTCCAAAATGGGGCTGAGCATCAAAGTTCAGTGGCCTGAGCAGTGGGACAGCAAAGGGCCACAAGGTGCGAGTTCCACCAGGAACCACCAATGCAACATGCACCATGGGGAGATAGGGAGCTGCAGCTCCTAAAAGGTAAACTCCTTTGGGTGGCTTACACTTGTATGATGCTGCATATTTCTCCATAAATTCTCATTGCCTACCCTTTTGTGAGATTCAGCCATTGTACTATCTTAGATTGTAGTGAATTCATTGGTGTTGCATTTTTAAGAGTGAACTGCACTCCTCAACTGAAGAAACCTCCAAAGTTTGACCTGGGGAGGCCCCATTTGAACTGGAGGGATTAAAAAGAGTCAACTGTAAGGGTACCTGGGGCCAGTGTCCTTGAGATGCAGTAGTCCTTTATTTATCCAAGACATTCAATGTAAGGACTGATTGTTCACTTTGACCCTGGATCATCCCACAGAAAGACATGTGAAAGTGGTGGGGGTGCTGTCCTTAGCCAATTCTGCATTTTGTTCCAATATTGTATGGAAAGGAGGATGGTTGGGTGGGTTTCAAGAATCTTTGGTGTGGAACAGTAGAGGAGTGAGGCCTGGGAATGATTAGGTACCTGAAATCCTTCCATGTACACCCACTGTGGTGTGCTGACACCCAGTGGGCCAAACCATTGTGTGATTTGTGAGGCTTTGTGCACCCAGAGGTAGGCAGTGATCCAAGGGAGGATCCAACCCCTCTCCTTCCAGTGCACCCTTAATTGTTCTAGCTGCAGTATACTAATCCCATAAGGGAACCCAAGGCTGCGACCAGGGAGGAGAGGAGGGTCCCTCAAGAGGGAGATCCAGTGTTAGAAGGAAGAGGACCCCAAAGGAAAAGGAAGTTACTCCTGCTTGGGGACTCAGTTGTCTGGGGGATGGTTCTGGGCACAGAGAGCAGTGAGGAGAGGGAGGTAAAGTGCCTTCCAGGAGGCATAGCTCAGAGGGAGGGAGGGGGAGCAGATCCTCAAGATCGCTAAAGCAGTGGCAAGGAGAGGGGGGCTGAAGGTTGTTGTCCATCTGGGAATTAATGACTTATCCATGGACAGAGCAAGCATACAGCAGGTACAGGAGGACTTTAGAGAGTTGGGAGGGTGTCTGTAGAAGGTAGCAAGCTCCATGACTTTTTCGGAGGTGCTGCCAGTCCACACCATTGGGAAGGATAGGCATCTCTATATCAGCAGCTTCAACAAGCGGTTGAAGGACTGGTACAATGAGAAGGGTATGGTTTCACTGGGGACTGGGGACCTACCTGGAACAATGCAGCCTTGTTCAAGTAGGATGGACTGCATCCTTCCAGGAGGGGGAAGGAAGTCCTAATCCAATCCAATCCAACTTTATTTATATAGCTCCTTTCAAATCCAAAGTGCTGTACATAAAACATATACACAATAATAAAATTTTCATACGTTAAAATGTGTCAGCCATGACTAAGTAAAAGCTAAACTGAATAAATATGTTTTTAAACCAACCTTAAAACTTTCCTCAGTGAATGGTTATTAAAAAAAACAATTTTTTGGATTGTTTTCAGCTAATGTCTGTCTTAATGTTGTTTTTCTAATTTTCTGTGGATTACTTTCATCTTCTTTTCTGAAAAGGATTTTTTCCCACAACCACTGAAGATTTATTTAAGATTTAAAAATGCTTCAAAATTTGTTTAAAAAAGTAAGATTAACAGAGCATGAAAGTAGATTTCCTTTTTCAGTTCAAATGAATGTTTTGCTAGGCCTCTAGCTGATTTACATACTTAACACTACCACTGCAGTAATTTCTGTGTTTCATTGCAAAATGCCACACCTTGTGAGGATTGTATAGGCATAGCCACATGTCTTCAACCAGCTGTTAAGTATTCTTATCCAAATTTGAAACCAAAATTTGTGAATGGATTTTTTGCTATTATTGTACTTATTACTATTACTAAAACAAAAACATTGGGCCTGATTCTACAAGCACCACTACATATGTCACAAGTTGTGACATCGGAGGGGTGCCATTACGCTAGGGACACTACGCCCACTTCTCTATAGGGGAGGGTCCCTCCAACTAAGTCACGTGACTTGTGACAACCCAAACAGTAAGCCAAATGGAGGGCATATCTGAACGAGTTGCCAGAAGCCTGCGGCATTGCCAAGTTTAAGGGTGCAAGTGCTCCCCCCATGCCCCGATCCCCCCCCAATATTTGTACAAACAAGACATGCAGGACTGCCAGCCACCCCATTTTCTTATCTCCCAACGTTCAGACACACAAGCCCCGCAGGTCTAGTGGAACCCCACTAAGCCCCAATCCCTGAACCCCAATGTCTAGTCAGCACTGAAAACTGATAAAAATAAAATAAAAAAATATTCCCATATCCCCATTAGCCCTGGTAGTCTAGTGGCCCCCCATGCTCCCACCCAGCAGTGCCAGACTACCCTACTCCCCCCCGATCCATACCCAGCCAGTGACTGGCACAACCCACCTCTCACCACCACAGCCAGCCATCGACTAAGCTCTGTATGAGAGGATACTACTGTAAATAATACTTGCTCAGTGAATGACAGCAGCTGTCATCACTGAGCGTGTACTATTTACAGTAGTACGTGTGCAGATACAGAGCTCAGTCGGTGGCTGGCCGTGGTGGTGAGAGATTGACTGTGCCAGTTGTTGACTGGGTACAGATCAGGGGGAGCAGGGTAGTCTGGCACCACCGGGTAGGGGACCACTAGACTACCAGGGCTAACAGGGATGTGGGAATGTTTTTTTTTTATTATTTTATTTTTATCAGTATTTGGTACTGACCAGACATTTGGGTTTGGGGATCAGAGATTGGGGGTTGGGGGGGTTCCACTAGCCCTGTGGGACGTGTGTATCTGAATATTGGGGGATTGGGGCATGGGGAGTTCCACTAGCTCCGCGGGGCATGTGTGTCTGAATATTGGGGGATTGGGACATGGGGGGCCAATAGCCCTGTGGGGCTTTTACTACTTGACTCATTGGGGATCGGGGCTGGGGGCTACATGTACTGGGGGGTGGGCTGGTGGCACATTGGCACAACCCCTGGTGGATACAAAGTACACTTATACAAGCTAATAACTGGTGTAAATGTACTTTGAGGGATGTCCTCTGGGGTTTGTTCTAGAATACCAAAATAGGGGGATGTGGCAGTCGCCCATATAAAACAGGGTACAAATGCTGCCATAAACCACCTTGCACCATGTTGCAGTGGGGTTTTGGTGCAACTGGTAGCGTAACTCCAGTTTGATGCGAGCAGCCTGCAACAGGTCACAGGTTGCTTTGCAGAGTCCCAAATGTCAGAACTCATGGCGGGAAGTGCTACTTGCACCATTCCTATTGGTGCAAGTCACTTTGCGCATAGCATAACGTTTGTAGAATTGCCCCCAATTTTTACTAAGTATAATGCACATAGTCCACAGTGATGTATTTTTATACGTCAATAATTTTATTTAATCATTTTTCTCAAACATTAATGGCCATTAATAAATAGGTATGAACCATTAAAGTATCAGATTAATAAAATATTTACAAATTAATGGTCCTAATAGACTTTAAACACTATAGTGCAACACCCAGTCATAAAGGACTTTATTTTTTTCAGTCTTTGGTAACCGGGACTTGTAACCATTAAAGTACTTTACATAAATTGTTTCTGTTTATAATCTATATTCATTGTAAAAACTGCATTAATGCACCACAGCAGTTAGGGTAACTTAATGACACAAACGTAGGGAGATGTGGCATTAGGGTTTCCAACCCTAACCCCCCACTCCCACTCCCCAAGCAGCAAAAGGAAAAAACATTTGGATTTTGGGTCTACAGAATCATGACAAATCAATGGTGTGGTCATCCTTACAGTTCCCTTTTTTCCCTTCCTGGTGCCAGCAGGCCCACTTCCACTGATCTACCCAGCCTTATCACCACAGTATCCTCTGGACATTTCTTTGTCTGGCTCTTCCTCCAGTGTTCCCCCCCCCAGTGCAGTCGGTGTGGTCTTCTGACCCAAAATCACCACTGGAACCAGGATCCAGTTTGAGAGGACAGCACCTAATACATGGGATCAGAGCCTGATGGAGACTGGTGTAATCCTACTGGTTGGTGCTATTTCAATGTTGTCCTCACTCTATCCTGATCCCCCTTGCTGGCCCTCTGATGTCCCAGGCTCACTACTGAACTTGGGACGCCAGTGCCACATGCAGTAGGATGTGCTGATGGGCTATTTTTGTGGGTTCTCAACCTTAATGCTCACACCTCCCCCTTGGATCATAGCCTCTAGTCCAAAGCAAAAGGTACAGGCCCAAGCAAGGTTGGTCCATGTACTCCCCCCAATGGCACAAGCCCCCATTCCCTCTCCATACCCAAGGTGGTGCCACAAGTGGGGAAGACTAGGTCTGCAGGCAAATGCACCTAGCTTCACCTGAGCTTTTTTTCTTCTAGGTTGCTTGTAAGGACAGAGCAAGGAACCTTATAAGAGTAAGGAAAAAGAGTAAGGCTTCTTTTGGCTAGGCAGATTTACTGTATGTTACAGTATTTTCTTTTGTACTCACAGGGGTTGTTACTGTTTGTTGCGAACATTTTACTGCTTTATTTTTCTCTGATTCAGATTGTTGTTGCAGGGTATACTTTCTGCTGCATTATTACAGGGTGTGCCTACAGGTTTGTGCTTACAGATTACTGCTGTAATCTTCTGATTCAAATTGTTTTTTTACAAGGTATATCTTCTGTTACTGCTTTATTTTTCTCTGTAGCAAAGTGTTTTTACAGGGTACATCTTCTGTGAAATTACTATAGGTGGTGCTTACATTTTCTTGGTTTTTTATCATTTGGTGTTGGTTGATTGTTTCTGCTCTTACCTCCTTGTTTCTTTCATCCATGGTTCTTCTTTTTCGGCAGGGGAATGGCCCAGCCACCCACCCCTCCATCCCCAACTACCCCATTCTACACTCCTTTTATAGGTTAGCACAGTTGTGACATTTCCTGTAGCAAAGAGGATCAGAGGGGTATCCACACAGTGACTCTCATTTACAGGGGCACAAATAATTTAATTTGTTATAACAAGTTATACAAAAATAAACAAAATACAAAATCAAACTTTTGCTTTCATTTTCCTCCTTCTAATTACTCTGACCGGGTTATAAACCGAGCAACTCATTTTGAATGGATATTATTAACTGCAGGTACTGCAGGACACTTTTCAAAAGGGCAGCTATACAGAATTTAGGACTCTGTCCTACATGCTGGACCAGTGGAGATCTAAGGGCTCAGCTCCAGGCAGCATGGGCAGAGATTGTGCACCTCAAATTGCATATTTAGGAGGAAATATATTATATGAACCACCTGCCATTTCCCCAACATCCAACAGAAACACTTCCACAGCAGAGGGTAATTGATCTGAGAAGTTGGCAGGTGGTTAGGAGGGGCAAATAGGGTGCCCCATCACTCAGTGCTCTCCAACATATCACCTCCACAAACCATATAAAAACTACAAACAGGTATCTGCCTCTATCTCCAAAATCAAACAAAGGAGCAGAGGATGCTGCAGAGGAGGACACTGCGGAACAGGAGCTAGCACAACAAAACTCACCCAAAACAGCGACCACAAGAAAAAAACCAAAAAGGAAATCCAAAACACTTCTGATCATAGGAGACTTCATGTTTCGGAGTTGATATCTACTTCCAGCTGGGGGTAATGGTCAGATGTCTCCCAGGTACATCAGCATGGAGAGACACTAACCACATTGCTGAAATTGTGCAGGAAGCAGGAGAACACATCAATGTCCTGGTGCACATAGGGACTAAAGATCTTGCCAGCCAGTCAGTTGCAGAGACCAAGGAACACCTGACCAGGCTGTGAGACAAACTGTCATCCATTTCATCTGGCATCTCCTTCTCTGAGATCCTTCCAGTCTGGGAGAGGGGGCAGATGGATGGAAGGTCACAGAAGGGGAGATAGGGGAGCTAAACATGTGGTTTAGGGGCTGGTGCCTGGAAAAAAGGACAAAAATGTATAGGTAATTGGAAATAATTTTGGGAGCGAAGGTTATTTAAATTTGATCAACTGCATCAGACTAAGGAGGGAGTGAGTGCATTGGGGCAGAAGTTTGAAGTCTTTGCAGAATATTTAAACTGGCAAATGGGGAGGGGGTGCAACACCCAATACGTCGAACGTGGAAGAACACCCCTTCCCCCTCAGCTAGTGATCAAACAGGAGTTCAGCATGTTTGTAGTTCATTTGCATCACCAGGAAAGGAAAACGGTCCAGCTCCCCATATGATGCACAGGGGAAATGCTGGACCTCGCTCAACAACTAACACATCAAAATCTGGCCAATGGAAAATCATCTACACAAATGCTCGCAGTCTGGGGAACAAGATCCCAGACCTGCAGGCAACAATGACAGAGGTTGAACTGGACATAGTAGCCATTAGCGAGACATGGTTCACCAGTAACCGCACTTTGGGTACTTCAGTACCAGGCTATGTACTGTTCAGAAGAGACCGAGGTACAAAAATCGGGGGGGGGGGGCCTTTATGTCAATGAAGATATCAATGCTACAGAAATTCAGAACACACATAAGGAGCCAGAAGAACTGTGGGTCACCCTGGAAACAGGAAATGGGACAGCCATATGAACTGGGGTTGTCTACAGGCCTCCAGACCAAGGGGAGGATATAGACACATTACTGTTAGAAGATATACAAAACATGACAGCTAAAGGGGAGGTTCTGATAATGGGGGATTTCAACATGCCAGATACAGACTTGTAATTACCAGCAGGAACATCCACCAGAACTAAACACATGGTGGATTCCCTGCAAGGGTAGGGCCTCAAACAATTGGTACAACAACCCACAAGAGACAGGGCTTTCCTAGATCTAGTACTGCCTAATGGGGAAAGGATCACAGATCTCCAGGAGGAAGGTCACCTGGGGCCCAGTGACCATCACATGGTATGGTTCAATTTGACCACTAGATTTAAATCATCCTATTCCAAGGCAAAAATAAGGGACTTCAGAGGAGCTGACTTTGATAAGATGGCCAACAGAGGTAAGCTAGCCCTGGAAAGAAAGAAAAAATACAGGTGAGGGAATACAAGCAAAGTGGGCAAGCATTAAGGATGTAATACTTGAAGCAACACCCCATTGTGTTAGAGAGAAAAGCAAGAGCAAAAAAAGGAGGACAGCACTTTGGTTCTCAATAACAGTAGCAGAAAAGATCAGAGACAAAAGGCTGGCCTTCTGGAAACATAAGGGAGTGCAGTGGGATGAAGATAGGGAAGCAAATCAAAGTTCCCTTAGGGAAGCAGGGAAGGCAGTAAGGCAGGCAAAAGCCCAAATGGAGGAAACACTAGCACAAACAGTAAAAGATGAAACATAGAAATATAGAAACATAGACTTTGACGACAGATAAGGACCACTTGGCCCACCTAGTCTGCCTATTTCCCTACCTAGAGGATAAGCTGCAGATCCTATTTAACCAACAGTCTATTTCTTCCTGTCCCCCACAAAAATTGCCTTATGTCTGTCCCATGCATTCTTATATTCTCCCACAGTTTTAGACTCACAACCTCCTCAGGAAGGCTGTTCCATGCATCCACCACCCTCTCTGTGAAAAAAATACTTCCTCATATTGCCCCTGAGCCATCTCCCCTCTATCTTCAAATTGTGTCCCCTTGTTCTTGCACATCTCTTTTTCTGAAAGATGCTACCCTCTTGGACTTTGTTGATTCCTTTGAGGTACTTAAACATTTCTATCATGTCTCTCCTCTCCCTCCTTTCCTCAAGGGTATACATATTAAGCTCCTTTGGTCTCTCCTCGTATGGCTTCTCTTGCAGACCCTGCACCATTTTAGTTGCCCTCCTCTGAACTGCCTCCATCCTGTCTATGTCCTTGCAGAGATGGGGTATCCAGAACTGGATGCAATACTTCAGATGGGGTCTCACCAACTGTCTGTACAGGGGGATAACAACTTCCTGTTTTCTGCTGGTGATGCCTCTCCCTATACATCCAAGTATCCCCCCCCAGCCCTCCCTACTGCCTTCTCACATTGCTTGCCAACCTTAAGGTCATCTGATATGATTACCCCCAGGTCTCTTTCCATTTTTGTTGTTGTTACTACCTCCTCCCCCCATTGTGTAATCTTCTCCTGGGTTTCATGGGGACAAGACTTCCTATAGATACATTAGTGAAAGGGGAACTTCTAGAAGGGGTATTGCTAAGATCAAAGGGGACAAGGGGGAGTGTGTGGAGGAGGATCAAGGAAAAGCATCTATTCTAAATAGATAGTTCTGCTCAGTATTTACTAAGGAGAAGGTAGGGCAGGGCCCACAGCTCAGCACCATGGACACATGGGACCTCTCTTCCTGCCCACAGACCAATCACCCCTTCAGCTAACCACCCTCAATACAGCTTGACAACCCTTCCTGCCCCTGGCATCTCCCAAGATAAGCAGCCTCTTTGTCCCACTTTTCTTCCACTGAATCTGCTTCTCCCCCTCCAACAACAACTTTCCCTGGACCAGAGCATAGCCCACCACCCTTACATAAAGCTGGACCATCCATCCCCAGAACTAGTCTCCCTGCATCTGGATCAGCCTTCAAGCCTGTTCAAAGCAAACTCCCTGCAGCAGCTGTGTCACTCCCCCAAGCTCCCAGACAAGCCTTCATCAGCAGACTACTATTTCTGTAGCTGCCATTCCCTTACAGCCAAATCCCCATCTATCACTTTTCCACCTCCACAGAATCCCGGGACTAGCCCCCCCCCCACTCAGTCAAACACCCTCCCTTTAAACCCTTGGATTATAAACTCCCTTCCCAGTTGACAACCTTCCCTACTGCTGGATCACCCATGAAGCTCCCAGACCCACTCCACAGAAGACCATCCATGACACCACTCTCACACACCAGGACCAGTCTCCGAACCCCAGGCAGTCACCTGCAGCCATAACACCCATTCAACACCAGGAACAGCCCAACCACTTGCCAACCACCCACCTGCAACATACTTGCTACTGCAAGTGATACACCCTAGGACAATAAACCCTTCACAGCCCAGACCCTCTCACCAGCAGCACCAAGATCACCACTCAGCACTTCCCCCAACCTCCCCAGCAGACAATCCGCAGTGCAGTTGGATCTTCCACACTCCTAAATGGACTCCCTTGCCCTTGAACTAGTTCTCCTCCTCCATTTGATGCTGTCCCACCTTGTCCTCATTTTGAGTTTCTAGGGCCCTCATTTGAGTACCAAAAATGTTCATGGACTCCCCTCGTTTGTGTTACCTAGATAGAACCCCCTCCCCACCCCAGAAGCTGGAGCCATGAGACACTGATCTGCAGTTTGGGAGAGGATCGGTGCAGAATATACATGTGACTTTCAGCTGCACTGAACCAATATTTTGGTTCTGTAAGTGCTCTCTGGCCCCAATCTGAAGTTGAGAGGGCTAAGAGATCAAATGGGCTATCAATCATGCATTTCTCTGGCATTATCCATACCTAACCTAATGCCTGACAGACTGGGAGGGAATGACTGACAGAAGTCTTCCAACACAGCAGCAAATGGGAGGATGCAGAAGACGGGACTTCTGGCTAATAGCTCGCCAATGGTTTGGCACCATTGTTGGTGCGCAGAGGATTGAATGAACAGGCAGCTGTTAGTGTGAGTCCGAAAGTACAGTTGCTGCAGGAGGTGGATCTGAAGACTCTTGGTGGGCTTTATAAAATTTATATAAATAAATGCATGAAAAGAGCTTTCTGGCTCCATCCATTTATTGTATTTGGCCGATGCCAGTGTTTGGGAATGCAGCAGGGGTTGTGACAAGCAGCAAGGCAATGTAGCAGCAGCATAATGAGATATCAACTGGAGCAGACATCCAGAGCTTGAGATGGAGTTCATGTTCGAGTGTCAGTCCAAGATACTATTATGTTAAATATTTATTAAAAACAAAAACACTGTCCAAGAATTCATTTTCTGATATGGTGTGGGGGGGAGGCAGGGAAACACCAAACAAGGATGCGAAGGGGTAGGAAATGCTAAACAAGGCAGAAAACAACTTGGTGCAAACAGCAGAAAAAATCAATCACCTCCCATCTATGAGGATCTCCTGGCAGTTAAGGCACCAGAAATCTGGATGTCTAGCACTTTATTTCACTGTGGAAATCTGGACTAGCACTGCATTTCACTGTGCCACTTTACCATGTGTAGAGCACGTTTTGTATGACTGAAAAACATGGAACCACCGAGATCTTATCAGTATTATACTGGTGCCTTCATTGCCAGGAGGTCTTTTGCAGTTCTTTTTTTCTTCTGTTTGAGAGTGTTCTACTGTGAGAGCTAATTGCACCACAGGGCTACATATGCTCCCTGTTTTTCTCATACTGGGGCCTATTCATCAACTCTGTACAACACCTTGAACACCATGCAAGCCGGACGCACAGACATAAATGTGCAGAATGCACAGAGGCCACCAGCATGAGGCATACACAACCAGCACACAGATCCATGTGCAGTGCACCTGTGTGAACCTGCACAGCAAGGGACGTATGCAGCAGCAGAGGGGCAGAGCTATGTAAGCAGCACAAGTGGAACAGCGGACGCGCATGCACAACACTTGCTACAGCAGAAGGGCATGCAGCCACCACATGAGCACACTATGCAGACAGAAACCAACCATAAACTGCCCTATGCAGTGTACACCCAGGCAACACAGCACAGGAAGGCAGGAATCAGTGTGCCAGGCCCCAGTGGCTGCACACGCCAGCGATGCATGCACCAGTGCAGTGCACAGAGACAGTGCCTCAACACAGGGCAGGTACAGTCTTCATGCCAGCATCACACAGTTGACACCCGTCCAAACACGGTCACCAGCGGGCACATTCTCCATCCGAAAACCACACAATCACCCCACATGAAAACCCCACCCAGACAGGTTGGAATGTCGGTAGATGTGGCCACAAGCACTAAGGCGGAGACCCATGCAGCGGGCACTGGAACAACAGCGGTAGAAACAGAGACACACCTAGGTGGGCCACAGCAACCCACATACCAATGAATGCTATGTAAATGCCAGCAACAGGACACAAGGCATGTGGCAGGCACATGAGTAACCCGTACCGACCCACAGACAACACACATGCCAGCCCATATCCGAGCTATGCAGCACACACACACACACACACACACAGACACACACACACACACACACATATGCACAACCACCCATGCACACTGTGCCAGGGTGACAAAACAGACAGCGAGACAGGGTAGGTAACACATGGCTTTACTGTGGCAGCACAGTAAACAGATCATGGCAGCAAACAAAGCACACTGCAAACAGTCACAGGGGGTGCCCCCTCAATCTGAGTCCTCCTCCAAGGGCAGATCCAGGCTGGTTGAAGGTGTCAGCTCAGGGGAGGGTGTCCATGAAGGCCCTCTCCTCCAGAACCAAGGACTTGACAGGGCCACAATAACATTTCAATGAGAAGAGCAGAGAGAGAGGGAACCTACATCAGTGTCACAGCAGCATGCAACAGCCCCTCCATGCCAACACCACAGTCCCACATGCCACCCTCCCACACACACACAGACAGCCACAGACCACCTACCTTGGAGGGGGTAGGTATGGCCAACAGGTCCCCATCCTCATCCTGGTACACATAGTCCTCCATGCTGCTCCACAGATCAAGGCGCCATGGCAGGTCTTGTGCCAACCTCCGCCATGGGGGCCACCATACGGGCCCAGCCCGACCCACCCATCACCCGGTGCTCCAGGACCAGCACTGTCTTCCAATGCCAGGTCCCCTGCAGAACAGGACAGAACATAGACAGTGAGTACTGGACAAGCCCATTGCATGGGCCCCCCTGGCCACCACACAGGCCACAGGACCAGTGCAGTGTGCACCCATCTGATGCCGTTCCATGATCTCCCAGATCCCACGGGCTGGGATCCCGTCCTGGTACAGACAATGTGGCAGAGTGAGCTGGCCACGTACCACTCCTGTTTCCATAGGTGGTGTCACTGCCATCATGACCAACGAGTCATTAATGGTGCATCACGTGGTGCACACACACACACACACACACACACACACACACCACGTGTCTGTGCAACACCCATAAGAGCATGTTTGATGCGCCACATGTTAATGAACCTGACAGAATTCTTCATTTGGGTGACGCAGGTAGTCGACCAGGAAGGGGCAGTGGACGTGGCCTATCTGGACTTCAAAAAGGCCTTTGACACCATCCCTCAAAGAAGGCAAATTAATAAACTGGAAAGCTTAGGGGTGGGACAGAAGATAACTAGGTGGGTGGAAAACTGGCTGAGGTGCAGAAGCTAGAGATTGATGGTCAATAGAGTATACTCCAGAGTGGGGAGGGTGACGAATGGGGCATTGCAGAGGTCAGTCCTGGGACCCCTCCTTTTTAATGTGTACATTAGTGATATAGCAGATGGGCAGGAGGGTAGGGTGTGCCTATTTGCAGATGATATGAAGAACTGCAACAGGATGGATACCCCATGGGGAGGTGGAGGCTATGAGGTAGGACCTAAAGACACTGGAAGGCTGGTCGGACACATGGCAGCAAAATTTAAATGCCAAAAAGTATGCAGTGATGCACATGGGATGTACAAACCCACAAACCACTTACACACTAGAGGGAGAGGAAATTAAGACAACAGAGTAGGAATGGGATCTGGGGATATTAATATCAAGCAACCTGAAGGTGGGAAAGTAGTGCAGCAAGGCAGTGGGGAAGGTGAACAGAATGTTGGCATGCATCGGGAGGACCATAACCAGCAGAAGAAACGAAGTAATCATGCCTTCTTAAAAGGCCATGGTGAGGCCGCACCTGGAGGATGGGGGCCTGTTCTGGAGATCACATCTGTGTAAGGATATTGATGGGAAAGAGACAGTACAGCGCAGGGCAACCAAGATGGTGCATGGCATGCAAGGGAGGCCATATGAGCAGAAGTGGAGAGAACTGGATCTGTACCCATTGGAAATAAGAAGGGAGAGGGGATACATGATTGAAACATTTAAGTACATTAAAGGGATTAAAAAGGTGAAGGGGGAGCTTATTCAAAAGAAAGCAGGGGACTAGAACAAGAGAGCATATTCTAAGATTAGAAGGGGGAGAAATAAGGGGACTGTGAGGGGGAATTTCTTTAGGGAGAGGGTGGTGGAAGACTGGAATAAACTACTAGAGGAAGTGGTGTGGGTGGAAATGATGGAGGGATTCAAGAGGGCATGGGACAGACACATGGTGTTGGTAAGTGGTAGGAAAGGGAGGGCTCATGATATAGGAGATGAGTAAAGGGGAGGTGAATAGGGCAGATTAGATGGACCACTTAGGTACTTTTCTGCCATCAGATTTCTATGATTCTATGATGCTATGGCATTTTTTACCATTTTCTCTCTCACACACATATGCACTGGTAATATAATGGTATCACATAATTTGGAGATTTTTGTCAGATCCCCCAAACACTGGCACACTGGTAGTACCATGGTGCTGCATTATTTTGACATTTCAGTATTTGGCACCTCTCACAGCAACCCTGGACTCATGGTGAAACAGTGGTATCAGTATTAATCTCATTATACTCTGTTCTGTAATGCATTGTTAAGATAAATTACACCTCACCGAAGTCGAATACTAAATTTAGTAATAAAGCAGTCAATTTGTCTTCAAAGACTAATTTTAGTAATTTTTAATCATCTTTAATCATCATCAGAGGAATATTACCTCAAAGAATAATACATTCTAAGAAGTATTCAACTGATTATTTAAGAGAAAATTGTTACAAAATGAAGATTAGGAATAGATTTATAATTACTGGTGACCCTATTTATCAAGTTCAAGTTCAAGTTTATTGCAGGAAAACTCCATTGAGCAAGCTCATTCACAAGGAGGTCCTGTGACATAAACACATAAAGTACAAACACAGATAGGTAATAACAGTATATACATGAAATGCACGTTACATGATTCAGGCTGGATATACATACAAGGGTACCACATATGGTGACAGCAGGTGGTAAACATTGATATGAGACAGGGAAGTGACTTACAGGTTGCATACTGACAAATGAAACATGATGACTGGTGTGTGCAACACATATACAGTATTTTGGCAGCTAGAACAACAACAGTCTACAACTGAAATGGGGGGGAGGATTGATTTGATAGAGTAGCAGTGGAGCGTAAGCAAAGATAAAGCAAGGAGTAGAAAGGGAAGGGAAAGCAGTTAATATGACAAATCAATTATACCTTACCAGTGGATAAATATGGCACACATGGGGAAGGAAGAGACTTAATGACAGTTGCAGGTGTCTTTTATTTTGGCTGAACTTAGCGATTTGTAGAAGTTTATTGAAACTGTGCTAGTTAGTTTCAGTACGGTTTGTAATTGGTTCCAAATGGAGGGAAGGGCATATGCAATAGCACGTTTCCCAAAGGAAGACACACTTGCACTTGCACTTCAACTATCAACCGGATTATGAGTCTCTGCAAATGTCTTGTTAACCTGAAATCCAGTTATTACAGCATTTGATGCCATAATAACCCAAAATCCAATTATGGCCTTCCAAAAAACATTCACTTTCTCCACTGACTGCGGCATGACTGAGAGGTGTTCGGTCTTCTAAAGAATATTGTACAAATGTTACAGAGAGCGCACTGTTTAGTATAAAAATGTTAGCTTTTTTGTTTCAGCTTACTTTTGGAAGTTTCCTGACAAAGAAGACACCGAGTATAAAGCGAGTGACTCAGCAGATTCAGAGGACTCAGTGCAAGTGTTAGTAAGCATTGCTATAGCAATGCTCACTAACACTTGCGTCGAGTCTTCTGAAGCTGCTGTACACTCGGTGGCTTCTTTGTCAGAAAATTACAAAAAGTATTCTTTAGAAGATTGAACACCACTCTGTCATGCTACAGTTAGTGGGGAAAGTAAAGAGGGCTACAATGTTTTTTTAACTTACAGGTATTGTGTGTAGCTGATATGCAGTTGGTGCGGGGGGTTGTATTCTTGTCATGTGTGTTGCTGGGTGATAAGTAGGGGAAGGAATAGAATGCTTTGAGGAGATTGTAAAAGACATATTATTCAGTAGAATGATGCCCTTGACACTCTCAGGCTCCACGTTACTTGGTTCTGCATCATAACAGCGATCGCGGAATAGCAGTCACCATTTGGGCAAGTGTACATTGCCAACAATGAATTACGGTGAAGTACACTCATGGTGAACTGCAAAGTGGCAATTGAATATAAGTAAGGATTCTCAGCTCCAGGGGGGTGCATGTTGGGCTGGGTGAAATTCTTAAAAAACACAATCCACCTGCCAGGACAAAAAAAAAAAGCACTGCTCTGCATCCTGCACACTGTACACCCCAACTGACCAACCTTCCCACCGCACAAGCGAATCAGCTTGGTAGCTGCCTACCACACTCCCTCCCATATACCTCCTCACCCCTCCACCCACACATGTGCGTACGCTTCCTGTTGCCCTACCTTGCCACCCAGGTATCCGGTCGCTACCCTGTCAGGTAGCCCTGAGCACAGGTACCGTAATTGAGTTGCTTTTTTTTAAGCGATCAATTGCAGCCGCTGTGTTCACTGCATACCATGCTACTGTCCACAATGGTTTGGCCAAAGAATTATCCAGAGGAAGTGGAACCCCAAGGGCACCTCCACCAAAATTGGTAAGTTATGGGGATAGTAGGACACTTAAAAAACATAAGCAAACAATAAGACATGACAGGGTGGACATAATGCTGACATAACCACCTGTCCAGGGTGTAGTGAGGCTCAGTGCTGCAGATAGAGGGTATTACTGCCCCTGGAAGGGTGTCACTCTCAGCATACTGCCCACCAAGGGGTGTCTAATTGTACTTATAAAATGGGTAATATATTATTTTGTTTAAAAAAAATCAAAAGAATTAAACAATTGAAAAAGAAAACACAAAAAAGGTTTGAATTTCAAAATGAAATAGTTTCTGCATTATCTATCACCAGGGAGAGCTGTGATTTTGTGTCTTGCTGTTACCCTGTCCCCACTGCCTTCTCTGAGGACTGGAAGGGATTGACGCACTGCCTGTATAGTTTTATTTATCACCCCTTTTTTTTAAACATCCTTTTCCCCTTCATTGCAACATTTGGATGTTTTCTGTGGGCAATTTCTGGGCCTTGCTGCCTCTTCTGAAGACCAGGAGCAGTTGTATGCATGGTTTGACTTTTTTATTTCATTATTAACTTTAATGAGTTTGTACCTTGTTGTGAATACCAGCCATTCTTCATCAGTTTTTCCAGTCTTAGCTGCCTGCGCTGAGGATAGGGACTTCCTTTGAAGACCAGTAGTGAGTATGCATCATTTCAGCAGTGTCCTCAGTGTAGCAGCTGTGTGGGTGACAGGCAGGTGAAGAGGATGGAGTGCATTTTAAAATATGCCAAAAATCTCTGACATAAACAGGAAAAACTATGCCAAATTTGCTCTATCAGAATGCAGAATGAAGAGTGAAGATTACAAGGAGAGTAGTGGACCTTTAGAGGTGGGTAAGTTTATTTTAGAAAAGGAGTCCTTGCAAAATGCAATGCCTCTGATATCCAAATAGGCACTCAAGCACCTTGCAAATGCTTTGGCTGCACTTGTGCCCAACCTGGCAGCTGCAATATTCAATAGGATAGTGCATGGCACCATCTGACTGAATATTGGGTTGTAATGTTGCAGGGGTAAGTGCAGTAGTGCTACCAGCATGGACCTGTGTTGTATATAACCCACAGGGAATAGTGCTGCTCAGAACAGGATGGCACCAAGATCCCTGTGGGCAATATTTAGCCTCAACATGTAAATGTGCCCATTGGGCATTCAAGGTGATAAGGGGACATTTGCATGCCCATTATGTGTTCATTTGCATGGGGCGGAGCCTCCCCTTAGCACCACTGACACTTTACTCAAAGCCCTGGTGGCTAGTGGTACCCCTCTCCTCACCCATTCCCTTTACCACCAATGCTCCCAAGATTCTAACCCTCCTCTCAACTTCTCAGCCAGCTGCCATATAAGCTACCCGTTGGTGTGTTTACAGCATCACACTTACTGACAGCTCATATGGTGGCTGGCTGAAGAGGTGAATGGAGGGCTGTGCTGGTTACCGTGTTGGGCTGCAGTAATCTCTGGTGAACCTGGTGGAGGGATGTTGGGAAGTGTTTTTTTAGCAGGCAGATCAGGTGGGAGATTACTAGATCACCACTGATACCTTAGAGGTGTCAGAATGAGTAATGACGGTACTGTTAGCCACCAGGGAGCATTGATGGTGATAAGAATGGGTGATTGAGGACACAGTAGACCACCAGGGATCACTGAGAGTGATGGGAATGGGAGATCGGGGGAAGCACTAGACCACAAGAGAGCATTGACAGTGACGGGAATGCATGACTGGGGTTAGGCAGCTGCAGTACAGCTGCCCTGCCTTCGGGGTGAGGGGGCAGCATTAGTGTACTGTTTAGAGCTGGTTTTCAGTGGTGATACAGTGCCACTTTGGGAGCTGTATACCACTGCCACAAACCTTTGAAAATGCCATTGCCTTAATAAGCATGAGGGGACCATCTCTTTTGCATAGGAGGTATTTTAGTTCCTGGGCACTGCTAGGCTTAAGGGGCCCTATGTGGGCCTCTGAATATGGCCATATCCTAAGTGCAAGCGCAAGCACAAACCTGGGTAGCGACATTAGTGCTGGTACTACCTTTTGAATATGAGGCCAATGTTCTAAACTGGCACAGAGATATTTTTATGCTATGGGGCACTCTAGCACCAATACTTTTTCTTCAGTAGGCATTATGCAGAGATAGATGCACAGCTGCCAGCCTGTCACAGCCAATCAAAAGCAGGGACAAATAGGGTGGGGAGCTGAGAAAGGCTTCCCATACTGCTCCTGTAATAGCTTGCTGAAAATGAAATGCTTCAGTTTGACTATCCTTGGTAAATAAATGGTTAAAAAGTGGGTCCCAAAATACAGCCCTCCTATATTGATCCCCCCCCCCCATTTAATTTTCTGTAATAATTAGTGCCTCTTTAAAACTCGTTTAACAATTTTTTATTGTGGAAAAGAACATCACATACATTACAAGGGTTCTTATCTACCAGGAAGAATCAAATAATTATACAAGTTATACACCAGACTTTTAATATGTTTCTTTTACTTTAAATATCTATTCATATAGTAAGAAAAAGTACAACTCCCAAAATACTCTGGGCCATCAAGAGATGCATGTGACTTAATTCCTCATGTGACTTTTTGAACTGCCTCCATATTTGAATTAGCAGTTGAACATCTCAGAGCTGGAAGAGTTTCTGCATGGATCACAGTAGTCTGGAGTCTCACATTTTGCAGATACAGTACTATATTTAGTGAGAAAAGACTTAGTTTTTTTTTTATCGGACAAAATCTGGAGTAACCTGCATATCAATAAAGAAATATTTATTTATTGCAGATATTTAATTGTTTGAATGTGTATGGAGGAGGGAAGGGGTGCTTTTTGCATGCATTTGATATTGTATTTGATTAAAACATTTGCATGTGTTAATCCAATATATTACATAGTAGTGCTGGGACCATTGTGCTTAATTTTTGGTTCTGTGTTTCTAAAGCTGTTGACGGTTTATGAAAATATCTCTTCATATACAGTACTTGTGGAGGAATTTATAATTGTTTGAACATCCTGTTTGTTCGTAAACTGATTCAAGGTGGGGTGGGAAAGCTGTGCTTTTTGCATTTCATATTGTAATTAACTAACACTTTAGCATACTGTATGTAACTCAATTAAATTAAATAATAATGCTGGGATCAGTGTACATGTTTTTTTGAAGAATGCTGATTATTGAAATCTCTCGTGTATGTACTAGTGTAAAAGAATTTCTTGAGTAATTTTCCTGATTCTGAAAAGCATGTCTGCTTTAGTTAATTTTTTGAATCCATGTAGCTGTTTATTTTAAAGGTGCCTGCTCAGTTTGAATTTTGGAGTGTTTTGTATGTTAGTGTCTCACATTTCAGTTACACTATGTTGAGAGATATGAGGTCCGTGGTTCACTAAAGGTCTGTAAGGTGCTAGAAGGCTATGCACTCATGATTGCACCAGTTAGTTTATTTATAGTAACTAGTATCAAAACATGCCATTATGTAGTTGTCAAGGCACCATTTAAATTTAGATTTAGATTTACTAGAGATTACACCTAAAGGGTTAATGATTCTTTGAGTAAAAAAGTATTTGCAACTGGTATGATAACATTTTTTCCTCATTAGTTGGAGAGGATGCTCCCTTGTCGCATAATGGTAATTTATAAACTCATGACCCAACTCAGTTATTAAATACGGATCTTGAATGAGATCAAACATAAATATGAGGTCTCCTCTTTGAAGATGGGTTACTAGAGGGATAACATTTAGTTGTTCATCTCTAGCTTCATAAGGTACAATGTATAAACTCAATAAAGGTTTCATAAATTTTCTCTGAACCTGTTCTAATTTTATTTTTATTTATTTAGTTAGTTTTTGTTGACCTGGTAAGTGCACTAGACAAATGCTGCCTATTTTCAGGCATGACCCGGGGGGAGGGGGATACAGATGAATGCCAACTGACCTTGAACCAGAGTAAGCTGTTGGTGGAATTTTTAGTGAATGAGGGAAATTTGGCCAGGACACCAGGGAAATTCACCTACTCTTTTCGATAAGTACCATGGGATCTTTAACATCCACCTGAACTACCATCAATCCAAGCAGATGGGACCTCGGTTTAATTTCTCATCTGAAAGAGGATACCTCAGAAGTGCAGCACCCTTCTCATGCTACACTAGTGTCAGTACTGGGATATTAACCCATGTGCCAGATGTGGGAACAGAACCCACAGCCCTCTGATCTCCTGGCCTCAGAGGCTAGTGTGCTACCTACTGAGCCACTGACTCTGCAAGATATACCAGATTTTTTATGTGGACACCATAACTGTGAGGCATACTGAAAATGTGGTCTTGCATATGCCCTAAACAGTGACACCATTACTTTAGGGTCTCTTGATGAAATATGTCTTTTTATGGCCCAAATTACACTGTTAGTTTTGTTGATGGCATTATTTATCTGTCCATTATTACTGAGATCACTTGAGATCAGTTCACCAATGTCCATTATACAATGGCAAAACAAATCTTGGACTCTGATTGGTCAGTCTGGTACTGGACCCGTAATGTTATCCAAGTACAACATCATGGATCAAGTCCCAGCACACTTATGACCACATAAAATAAAAACAAATTAGTCCACAGCCATCTCTGTCAACCTTCAAGACTCCCCGCAAAAGTAGCATTTGCAATGCACAGCACTGTAACCCAGTACTTCCACATATTCCCCCAATGGTCTGTTTCTTCACTTTAAAAAAAAAAACAGAAGCTGAGTGAAAGCCGTCTTTATGATCGGCTTTACAACAATTCCCACTCCACAGCTGTTCCACCCCAACGTAGCGAGTGCCCCCCAGTAATTCTCTGCATAAAACAATTTCTTCTGTTCCGCTACAACCTGCAGCAGGCAGGGCAGGTGTGATGCTGAATGATAGGAAGCTTTGTAGTTAAGAGAGGGTGTTAGGAGATGGATTTACTTACGAGGCTGTTCTAGAGTAAAGAGAAAGCACTGCTGGTTTTTCCACCGACATAACCACAGTGGGTGACTTTACTGAAGCGCGTGACCAGCGAGTCTGAGGAAAAGGAGATTTGAAGTGTGATCGCTGGTAGAGGAGCAGTTGATTGAGCATGTGTGACAGTGTGAAAGCAGAAAAGGCTGGCAGCTAAGCAGGACTTTTAAAAAATATCGGTACGGTTTGTTTTATGCCGAGGAAATTACTGAGGGGGTGCACTCGCTAAGTTGGGGTGGAACAGCTGTGGAGCAGGAATTGTTGTAAAGCCGATCATAAAGACGGCTTTCACTCAGCTTCTGTTTTATATCCCTCTTGTCTCAAATCTTCACAGATAAAAAAAAACAAACAAAAAACCACCAATACCAGACGTCACACAATGGCGACGAGGGGAGGGGGGCACGAAGAATAGCATGTTAAAAGGACACCAATACATAGCAACAGCACCACCTTTTGGACACAATGAAAATTGCGCACTATTTTGTTAATTATTATACAATGGCAAGGAAATTTCCTGAACTCTGATTGGTCAAACTGGTACTGGAGCCGGGATGTTATCCCAGCATAACATCCCAACTGTAGTCCATACAAACAGAACCGCATAAATAATTTAAAAAGCGCTCATATTGTCTGACGGCTTCAGCAACCCGTGTGCTGCTCAAAATCGGCTGTCCGCCCAGCTCACCAGTGACACACAAATCAATACTTCTGGGCAAAACAAGTATAAATAAGCACCCCACCACACACAAACAAAATATTCCTTAAAAAAAGCGATAACATAACGACGAAAGTGCACAGCGAGTGAACGTAGTCTAACCTTATTCAAAGTCCCACCACGCAGTTCTCGGCCACACGCCGCACAGCAAACGTAATTACCTGAAAATCTTTTATTTCAAATAAAATCTGCTCCCTACCAACGACGTTCATTTCATCACCCTCCTCCTGGCACCAGTCGGACAGCGGAAACAGCGCAAACCGGAAGCAATATGAAAAAAATGACAAACGAGGACGTTACTGTGGGGAAAAAATAACAAACCAGGACGTTACTGTGGAGAAGTACAAAACCAGCAGCTTAGTCTGAATGAAAGACATTAACAGCAGCTCCACCCACTGGTCACAACAGTAAAACAGCACCTCCACCCACTGGTCACAACAGTAAAACAGCACTATTTTTTTAATAAGTACACCTACACATGAAATAAACAGCAAAAAATCCACTTTTTAAAATATATTTTTTTATCTTTTCATTTTTTTACAGTAGCGAGCCATTGTATAATAGGAATAATGCCCTCCAGGGTGGGTGTTATGCTGGGATAACATCCCACGGTGTTGGACCCCCTCGGCCGTTGGCCTCGGGCCCAACCACCCAAGGTGGGATGTTATCCCAGCATAACACCCACCCTGTCGGGCATTATTCCTTTAATATACCTCCACATACAAAAAAATGAACTGAAAATGTAAAAAAAATATATATTTTTCATATATTTTTTCTGTTTTTACAAGTGAGCCATTGTATAATAGCAATAATGCACTCCAGGGTGTGTGTTGTGCTGGGATAACGTCACTTCTGGGGTGATTAGTGGCACTCGGCCTGCGGCTTCGTGCCTAATCACCCCAGGCATGACATTATCCCAGCACAACACACACCCTGTCGTGCATTATTGCTTAATTTCTTTATTTGTAGTATTTAAAAGGGAACCATCCAAGTAATAATCAGCCAACTGATTTTTAACCCCCACATGCATAACTTTACACATATATATGTTTAATCTTAGACTCATAAATGCACCCAGTGAGTCATTTTGTCAAGATCACTTTGAATTGTTAATATATTATCAGTATTGTTATATGGGCCCCCAGTTTTAATGTCATCTGCATACTTGATAGATAATGATAAACCTTTTTTGTTAAATCTGAAATAAATAGCTGAAAAATACATGGGCCGATTACTGAACCCTGTGGGGCACCTCTAGTGACTCTACCTGACTCTGATAAATAACCATCGACTAAAACTCTGTGGGTTCTGCCACTGAGCCAATTCTCCATTCAATTGACACTAGTTTTATTTATATCTATAGTATGTAGTTTGGTTACTAATGATTGATGAGATATTGCTAAAATCAATGTAAATGATATCAACTGAGGTATTATTGTCAAGGTGTGAACTGACCTGTTCATGAAAACACATAAGATTGCTGAAACAGCTCCTGCTTTTATTAAATCTGTGTTGTTTCTGATCAGTTATGTTAAGTATTGGAGTGATAAGGTCTTTGACAATACTTTCCAGCAGTTTGCAAATTGTGGATGTGAGACTTATTGGACAATACTTTTCAAAATTAGACTTAGGGCCTTTCTTATGCAGTGGAATTATATATGCAGATTTTCATTCCATGGGGACAAAGTTAAACGTCAAACAACCCTCAAACAGATGCCTTAATGGATTTGCTAAACTATCTGCCAGTAAACATAAAAAGTGACCGGAGATATAATCAGGTCCTGGGCTCATTTTACCCTTCAAATTTAAAAGCTTTTTATGTATTGCTTCTTCAGAAAGACTTATTGTTACTTCTTTAATGTCCTCAGCATTTGGACAACCAGTAATAAATCTATGAACATAGAAACATAGGCTTTGATGGCAGATAAGCACCAGTTGGCCCACCCAGTCTGCCCATTTCCCTACCTATTCGATAAGCCACAGATTCTAGTTAACCAACAGCCTACTTCCTGCAACCCCCCACTATAATTGCCTTAAGTATGTCCCATGCATGTTTGAATTCCCACACTGTTTTAGACCCCACAACCTCTCCAGGAAGGCGGTTCCATTCGTCCACCACTCTCTCCATGAAAAAAAATTCTCATTACCCTGAGCCGTCCCCTCAATCTTAAATTGTGCCCACTTGTTCTTACACATCTTTTCTGAAAGATGCTACCTCCTGGACTTTGTTGATTCCCTTGAGGTACTTAAAAGTTTCTATCATGTTCCCCCTGTCCCTCCTTTCATCAAGGGTATACATATTAAGCTCTCTCAGTCTCTCTTCATATGGTTTCTGATGTAGACCCTGCACCATTTTAGTTGCCCTCCACTGGACGGCTTCCATCCTGTCTATGTCCTTGTGTAGATGAGGTCTCCAAAACTGCACGCAGTGCTCCAGATGAGGTCTCATCAACTGTCTATACAGATAGATAACCACTTCCCTTTTTCTACTTGTGATGCCCTTCCCGATGCATCCCAGAATCCCCCGGCTCTCTTAACGACTTCTCACATAGCTTACCCACCTCTATGTCATCTGATATGACTACCTCCAGGTCCCTTTCCATTATTGTTGTTGTTAGTACTTCCCCTGCTATTGTGTAGTCTTCTCCTGGATTTTTATTTCCCAGGTGCATTACTTTGCACTTCTTTGTACTGAACCTAAGTTGCCATATGTCTGACCATTCCTCCAACCTTGCCAAGTCCCTTCTCATCCTTTCTACCCCACCTTGTGTATCAACTCTGTTACAGATCTTTGTGTCAACTGCAAAGAGGCACAGCTTTCCTTCCAGACCCTCTGCAATGTCACTTATAAAGATGTTAAAGAGGACTGGACCCAGTACTGAGCCCTGACGTACTCCACTAGTAACCCCTTTCTTGGAATGTGTTCCATTCACTATTACCTTCTGTGTCCTGTTGTGCATCCAGTTTGCTACCAAGCTACTACCCTGGGACCACTCCCAGGCTGGCTAATTTGATTATTAATCTTTTGTGCGGGACTATGTCAAATGCCTTGCTAAAGTCTAGGTAGGCCATATCCACAGCCCTTCCCTGGTCTATTACTTTGGCCACCCAGTCAAAGGAATTGATTAGATTCGTCTGACATAACCTTCCTGCTGTGAATCCATGCTACTTTGAGTCCTGTGCCCCACTGGCCTCTAGGTACTCAACAATTCTTTCTTTCAGAAGTGATTCCAACATTTTCCCCACCACTGAGGTCAAACTAACAGATCTGTAGTTTCCTGCTTCTGCCTTGCTCCCACTTTTGTGAAGGGGAATCACATCTGCCCTCCTCCAGTCCTCAGGTACCACCCCAAATTCCCATGATTTGTTAAAAAGTGTGGTCAATGGTGTCAATAGGTCCTCCCTTAGTTCTTTTAGGATTCTAGGGTGAATCCCGTCAGGCTGCATTGCTTTGTCCACCTTGAGTTTTAGGAGTTCTTTCGGGACCCTTTCTTCTGTAAATGGACTGGCATCAACCCCACTACCCAGAGTGCTTCTATTGTTTGGTTTAGGTAACTTCTTCTCTTCTCTTCTTCTTTCATGAATACTGAGCAAAAGTATTCATTCAGTATCTCTGCCTTTTCACTGTGTCCCTCTGCCTATCTGCCCTCTCCTTTATTAATCTTCACTATCCCTCCCTTAACCTTTATATGCTCCCTAATGTACGTATAAAAGGTTTTATCTCCCTTCTTAATTGAATTGGCTAATTTTTCCTTGGTTTGGGCTTTTGCTGTTCTGACTGCCTTCCCCAGTTCTTTCTGCTTTACTTGATACAGTTCCCTGTCGTGCTCCTTCTGTGATTCCTTATACTTTTTGAATGCAGCCTTTTTCTCCTTAACCTTCCCTGCCACCTCTTTTGAGAAAAATAGTGTTTTTTTTATTCTGCTTTGTTTTCTTTATTTGTTTCACACAAAGGCTTGTTGGCTCCATGATGGCAGTTTTGATTTTTCTCTATTGTTCTTCCACCCCACCTTTCTGGCCATTTGCTAATGCATTCCTCAGGTATTCACCCATTATGCCAAAGTCAGCCCTTCTAAAGTCCAGTATCCTCGTCTTTGGATGGCTTGTCTCCATGGTTGTGTTTATTGTGAAGCACACTGTGTAGTGGTCACTTGTTCCCAGATGTCTACTGACTTCTAAATTTGTGATCCTCTCCATTTAAGTGTACCTGGTCTAATATTGCTCCCTCCTGAGTGGGTTCCACCACTAACTGTCTAAGGCATGCCCCCTGTAGGGCATCAAGAATGACCCTGCTCTTTGATGTGGCTGCAGTCTATGTCGTCCAGTTAACATCTGGCATATTCAGGTCCCCCATCAACAGTATTTCCCCTTTTTCAGTCATTTTGAGAATGGCCTCTATCATTTTCTTGTCACTTTCCTCCCATTGAGGTGGGGGTCTGTATACAACCCCTGTGCGGATTGTGATGCCATTCCCTGTTGCCAAGGTGTCCCAGAGTGCCTCTTGTCCTCCCCCTTTACTTTTTAGTTCTACGGCTTTGATCCCTTCCCTTCAGCTATTAGTGAACAACATCACAGAATTTAGAATTCATGATTCTGTGGTTATGGAAGGGTGATCTGGGGAGGGGGGTCTAGTTGCAAGGTGGGTGGTTCGGCAGAGATTCTGCTCTGGAGAGAAGGTGAGTCCAGTTCCTGGGAAGGGTGGTCATCTGAGTGTTCAGCTCCAGGAAGGAAGCTCAGCTGAGGGAGGCCATTCCATCAGTGGTAACAATGGCTCCTGGGGGTCCAGCTGCAGGGAGGGTTGTTTGCTAGGGGAGGCTGGTACAGAGCATGAAAGGGTGAGCCAGTTGCTGGGGGACTAGTACAAGGAAAGAAGGGAGGTCTAGCTGCAGGTTTGGTGGTCAGCAGGGGAGCTGGAATGGGCCTTGTGGTGGGTCCAACTGTAGGTAGAGTTGTTGGCTTGGGGAGTGCTGGTCCAGGGGCTTGGGAAGTCAGTTGCAGGGAATATTGTCTTTTGGAAGGGAGGCTTGGGGGGTGCTCCAGCTACATGGAGGTTGTTTGCCATGTGGTTGGAGGCTGGTCCTGATGCAGGGAGGGTGGCCAGCTGGGGAAGAGCCTGGTCCAAAGGCTGTGTGGTGCTCTAGCTCTTGTGAGATTGTTCGCCATGGGAGAGGCTGGGGCTAGAATGGTTGTCCAGCTGCATGGAAGATGGTCTGGTGCCTGGAAGGGTGATTTAGTAGAGAGGAGGATGGTAGACTTGGTGGGGGAGGCTGATCAAGGCACTGGATTGTGGGACTGGGGGCAGGACTGGAATTGTTAGGATATATAATGGGAAACCTTGACTTTTGAGGATGGGTTATTGACTACCAATAGTGATAACAACCGTCAGTCAGTAGTTCAGCCATTAGTGAAAATATTTTCCCTCTATAGCTCTCAACTGATAAGGCTAGCACTGCTGGCTCTGTGCTGTGTCATGTGCACTCCCTTCACCACAGTGTCACATGCCTTGCCACCACCTCACTGTTTTGCACACACTGCCGCCACTGTGCTGTGCTATATGCATTGCCATCACAGTGCATTTCCATGTGCACTGCCAACTCTGCACTGCATCATGTGCACTGCAGACATTGCAGTGCAGCATCCAGTACCACATGCACTGTCATCACCTCACTGCTCCATGCACACTACCACCACTGCACTGTTGCATGCACCACCATCTCTGTGTGGTGCCATATGTCTATGTAGCTGATATGTCAGTTGAGGTTCAGAGTCAGATAAGTATGTTTACTGATGATACCAAAATGGGTGCAGTGGTGGATGGGGATGGGGGGTGTTTCACAGGGACCTAGAAACCTTGGAGAGGTGGTCAAGTACCTGGCAATTAAGCTTCAAAGCTAAGAAGTGCAGGATTATGCAGTTTGGAAACAGAAATCCTGAATTTAGCTATGAACTGGAAAGTGAGCAGCTACTGGTATCCATTGAGGAGAAAGATCTGTGGGTGATAGTCAAAGGCCATATGAATCACTCTACCGGAAAGTGACAGTAAAGACTAATATGATGCTGGAGTGTAAAGCAAGGGGAATCACCTTGAGAAGCGAGGAGATGATTCTGTTGCTGCTTAGAGCATTGGTGCAGCCTCACTTGGAGTACTGCATGCAGCTCTGGCATTCCTACTTAAAAAAGAACATCAGATCATTGGAGGAGGTACAGATGACAGCTATCAAGATGCTGAGAAGGTTTAGGGAAAAGCCCTATGAAGATAGGCTACAGATGCTCAATATGTATTCTCTTGTGGGCAGAATAGACAGGAGGAATATGATTGAGACATTCAAATACTTGAAGGGCATTAAGAGGGTAAGTCATGAGAACCTGTTTAAAATTAGAAAGGAGGGACTTACTGTACAAGAGGACATAGTCTAAAGTTGGAGGGGGAGGTTCAGAAGGGAGATGAGGAGGCACTTTCTCACTGAGAGGGTGGTGTCAGCATGGAATGCTCTGCCTGAGCAGCTGATTTCAAGGGCATTCGTGGGGAGGATTTAAAGGGGTGGGATAATCTTAAGGGCAGAATCAAAATGGGGAAGGGGAAATGATAAAACTGGAATCATTTGGTAAGGAAGGGGGTGTGAGGGTTGGGGGGCTGCATCAGTGCACAGCACTGAGAGCTACACATTTGAGCAGACTCGATAGGCCACTAGGTCTTTATCTGCTGGATTCATTGTATGCTCATATGCCCTGCTGACTCTGTGTTGTGCCATGTGCTCTGCCAACACCGCACAGTGACTCATGTATTGTCATTACTGCATTGCCACATGCACTGCAGACTCTGTTGTACCATGTACATTGTCATTGCCACACAGCTCCACTTGCACAGCCTCCAGCTTGTTGTTCTATGCACAATGCCACCACTTTCTGTGCCAAATGCACAGATGATTTCTCAATGAGCCACTTGCACTGCTATCAATGTTTGGTGCCATGTGCACTGCTGATTCCACTGGAATTATACTTGGTGTTGACCATTGCTGTGTCCTTGCTTGTTGGTCATCAGCTATTTTCATCTACCCACCCTTGAAGGCCCAAGTATTGATACATGCTGTGTAAGTCAAGTAGTATCCATGGGCAGCAGAATTAACACCTATTACGTTAATATTATTGCATCAAAGTGAAGGCCTACACTTTAAGGTTACAGCCTGGCTACTCCCCTGACCAGTTCACAATGGCAGCCATTTTCAACCCAGTTTTAAAGGTGTGAGGTCATGTGACATGCCCAAGGTCATATGCTAAGCCAGTGACCATGGTGGGAGTTGAACTAGGGATCACCGGGCACGTGTATGTAATATCTATGCTCACCCCCCTTGCTCTTGTCCTTCTCTGGAGCTCTGTCACTACTCTTGCTTTTATTTTTTCCTGATACTTATCCTTGTTTTTCTTTATTTCTACAAATTCGACAGGACACAGACTCTCTGCATATCGGATAAGTATTGCTTATGTTTAACTTTCCCTATCAGTGCCATTTTATTTTTGAAGAACTATGGATCCTTTGTGACCCCATGGCTATTCTTCTTTTTCAGGGATGCAGGTAGGTGAAGCCTGCAGCCCTCTTGCATTGGCTCAGAAATTGAGCTTACCATAGAAATTTATATTTGGTCTTTTGGAAGTATTTGTCAACAACTGCAAAATAATGTGCTCCCCCTCTGATTTATGCTATTTGCTGCTCTGTCTTAATGGCATCTGAAGGGAGGGAGGATGCTACTGTGCCTCCCAACCTCTCAGGATATAAATTAAAAAAAAACTTTTGAAGCTACTGTGTTATGTAGCCCCTCAATTTAACTCTTGCAGAGCCGCAGACTGAGCATCTGTCCAGCTCAATCAAATAGATTCATTCTAGACCAATAATTCTCAGACTTTGTTACAGTGAGCCTCCCCAAATCCATTGAAAAGATTTTGAGCCCCTCCAAAAACTGAAATTATCTTGGGCCTCCCCAAAGAAAAAATAACATACTGTACTTTTCGCAGTACACCATGAATACATTGAAATCCCTCTGAGTAGTTGGCTCACATTCAGTTCTTGGTCTTATACTGATGTGGAACCTTTGAAAAAGCTCCTGTGCTCAAAGGTGTTATCTGAATAACAAATAAATAAAATAAAAAATATTATTATTCAGCTTATTGTAACCCCCAAGGCCAGCCTACTTCCTCCGCTATTTTCATTCTTGGACCATTGTTACCCCTTGTGGTAGTACCTTCATGGGTTAGACTTCTTTTTCTGTTTCCTCTCTATATGAAATAACCTTCCTATTTAATTTGCCTCTCCCCCTCCATCCCTGCTCATAAGCAACTTCTCAGGGATTACTTTGCTCCTTCCTGCTATAGCTCTTAGCATTTCTATGCTCAACCCTTGTATTTGGGCTGTTCTGCCATCAGTCTACAAATTGATCGATTACCACCACTCATTATTAGTTTATTGTTCATATTTGTTTGCACTATTGTTCATTGTGTAAGTCTTGATTGTTTTGCAGTTACCTTTTGAAGTGTATTCACTCCCTCCCCTTCCCTGAGTACACCTAAAATGAGCCTTGGCTCATTCACCTTCCCTTGTCACCTATTAGTAAATAAATACATAAAATTCATCTACCATTATCCTCTTTCAGTTTGCGTCATCTCTTCACACAAATTATATGAAACTCAAAATTTAAATACAGTACTTTTTCAGACTTGCTTGAGCCTCCCCTGGAACAGGTTGGGGCCTCCCAAGGGAGGCTGGCCTCACCATTTGAGAACCCCTGTTCTAGACCTTTCAGCAGCCTGGGGGTTAGCTCATTATCTCGAAGCATACTGGAATTCCTCTTATTGAAGCGCTGAAGCAGTCAGGGTCTCATTAAGCAGACTACAGTGTCAAATTACAGACAGTCCAGCTCCAGCTTTGCTCAACCGCTTCCTCCCCCTTACAGACAGATTAAGTTTTAACTCTTGATTCTAAGGTCATTTATTGAGATCGGAGACAATTTTCTTCTGTTTTTTATATTTTTTCTATTCAACCTTTGTATATTTGCTATCTAGTGATAGTGAAAGGTGGAAGCTAACAACACCTCTGTTTATCCACAGAATCAGGTTCACTGCTAACTTTTCCACTCTGATGTATTTAATGCTCTAAAATGGTACAGCTCAGACAGCACTGGGAAGTAAACTGAAGTTCTTTATTTATCCATAGGGGTAGGTACAGTTCAGGCTTCCCCCCACCTACTCACCCATTGTGACGAATTTAGTGCTGGTAAAAAGTGGTTAAAGTCCTCAGTTTTTCCACATGTACCATGTGGGGCAGGCTCAGTGCAAACTTACCCGCATTGTGATGGATTTAGTGCTGGTAAGAGGTGAGGGACTGACACCACTTGAGCTTTAATTCCTTTGGTAATCCACAGAGACAGCTACAATGTGGGGAAGGGACAGTGCTTGGTTTCCACACTGTCTGCATTTAGTCTTGGTGAATGGTGAGGGCCTGCCAGAACTGGGGACTAAAGCCTATTGTTTATCTTGGCCTAGCTTATCAAGCCAATAGCTGCCTCACCCCTGCTGCCTGCCTAGCCCTCGCCCAGGGGGTCCTCCTCCCCTCTTTCTGCTATGGCCTCATAACTTTTGCCCCAGTCCCCAAAACCAGGCTATCAAAATGGGACACAGCCTACAACAATATTTGCCGCGTCACGCTTTCTGCCCCTCCCTCTCACCCACCGGTGTGATCTCTACAACCGGCGAGAGTGGCTCCCCCCGGAGAAACACTGGTCCTTCGTTATAGGTAACTTCATCGACAACATTGTCCGCTCTGGTTCCCCTACCACCCTTGCCCTTCCCCTTAATCCTAGGGGCCCCATCCTACCACCTCAGGCCTGGGACAACCCAGGAACATCTTGTTCCTAGAACCCGCAACCTCGCAGGTGATCGGTCCTTCCACATTTACGCCCCCAAACTTTGGAACTCACTCCCTGAACTAGTCAGGGCTTCCTCCTCCCATTCAAGCTTTAAAGCCTTCCTCTGGAATTTCCTGAAACCTTCTCCCCCCTGCCCCTGCACCTCATAACCTACTCCGTTCCCCTTCCCTCCCTCATCCCGGTTAGGTGGGGGCCTCTCCCTCCTCCTCACTCCCCCACCTCTGCCCTACTTGCACTTCTCCCCTAGCTCCGGCCCAGCAACCTGGTCCATCCCCCCTGCCTTTGGCACCCCCTGCTTGCACTTACCATTGTCACTGCTACTGCTTACGCATAGTGTTTACCTTGTCCTAGAGCTAGCCTTGTAATACCTGTTGTACTAGGTTACCTTCTTGTCTCCTCAAACTGACTAATTATGTACTCTACCAATCCGCGTTTTTGAGTTATTTCCTATGTTATTACCTGTATTCCTCCCATGTATTTTCACAATTACTGAGCCACCTTTGTAATGCCTGGCTCTCCTATGGACTTTTCCCTATTCTGTAACTGTTAATTGTATGATGTCTGACTCCGGTAACTCTCCCGGGTCGCACCCATTCTGCAACTGTTAAAGTACAATGTATGACACCTGTAACTCTCCCAGGTCGCACCTGAAAATAGGCACATGGCTGTCTAGTGTGCTTACCCGGTTAACAAAAGCAAATAAATAAATAAATAAATATCTACAGTGACGGGTACAGTGTGTGACTGGTGACCATAAGGGACTGACACCACTGGAGACTGAAGCCCTCTATAAATCCACAGGTGCAGATGCAGTGTAGAACAGACAGTCCAGGGTTTCCACACTGTGATAGATATAGTGCTGATGAAAGGTGGCATACTGACCGCACTACAGGCTGAAGCACTCTGTTTATCCACATGAGTTGGTACAGTATAGGTGGGAACAGTACAGGTTTCTCACACTGATGGTTTCAGTGCTGGCAAAAGCTAAGGGATGGGCAACACTGGGGGTCACTCTACTGTCTTCATGTCCACAGTCTCTATTGGCAGGTCATTTTAGAAGGCCACCACCTACTGGGACAAAACATGCTTCCTAATGTTACCCCTAAACTTGCCATCTGTGACCTTCAGAGCATGTCCCTGTGTCCTGCTGGAGAACATATCCATATGTTCAATCCTGACAACAACCCTGAGGATGTGAAGACTGAGATCATGCCCCATCTCAGCCTGCAGTTCTACAGAGAGAAGACAGTAACAACTACTAGTAGACATAAATGTGGATATTATCTGTTAGATTCTTCCAGGTTTTCCTTTTTGAAAATGTGGATTCTCCTTAACAGTGATATCTAAACAGAAAGCCCACCAGCATTTTTTTTTATTGTTAGTACTGAACACATTCTCTTTACTGCTGCAGTAAATGTAAACACTGGAGGAAATATGAAGACACTCATAAAGGGAAGCTTACAAATTATGTCAACAGGCATTTTATGCAACTACATAGATATGCAGAATGAAAAAATGCTACATAAATTCACTGCCACTGAGCAAGTGTCAGATGGGGGGATTTGTCAACATAAAAGGGGGCTTGGTCTGCACTCAAAGAGGAGTGGGAAGGTCAATTTTCCTATACTGGACAGTGACCCACAGGGTGTAAAAGGTTGGGGTTATTGAAAACATGATGGATCATAATGGTCTACAGAGCCCATTTTCTTGAAGCAGCAGTTTTGTCATCAAGGAAGAAAAAGAGGTGGGTCGGAACTGACGACCATCTGACATTTTTCACAATCCCCCACTCAAAAATGAATACCATCACAATTTAACTTGCTGTGGTGTAAGACCTCACCAAAGAATTCAACATCTATGCCAAGCTGTTGTTTCTCTGCTTGACATATGTGTTGTAGTCTTTTGGCAGGGTCTTTACAGAGTACAGTACCACAATACATTTTCTTGACTTTATTCTCACTTCCATCCAAATGCACCCTAATCCCCTTTCTGCCCTGATATCATGATATTTAGGTCTTGATTAAGTAAAGTTGTATTCAGATTTCTTCCCTGTGGACCAACTTTTTCAATGCCAAAAAAAGACTAGTAATGCATTCCCTGGCCTTGAATAAATTTAATATGGGGTGGTATTAAACTTTACACATTCTTGTGTTCTATGATTCTAATATGCTCACCTATTATGTTATGAAGCTATGCTGAATTTTGCAAAAGCAGACTCTTGACTTTGGTAATATTCAATATTTTTACCACAGATGTTCAGCATAGCCATTTCGGTATAGCAACTCATGAATGTGACAGCTGTCATGTTTCAACTCCTGCCCAAAATGTGTGTTTGCAGCCCAGACATTGATTTTGCAGTACCTGCACAACATCACCATTAGGCCAGGAGTTGAACATTTTCTCTGGCCTTCCTTATGAGGCAGGGTCATCACAAGGCTGTGTTGAAAATTTGGTATAAAAATATTTAAAAAAAAATTATTTTCAATATTTTTAACCCAGATTCCTCTCCTGCAGCCCTATTGGTTCTGGCCAGATTTTGTTTTTTACAGGTATGAGTGGACATCACTCTGAGTCAGCCATCTCAGGTTCCTCAGGACCCAGGTAAGAGATCTCTTCTCTATTCTAGGTAGGCAAGCTGTAATGATGCAACCACAACTGTGCCTTGCCTGTCTCCTGCACCTTTTGCATTTCCTATATCCATGGCCCACATATTATGTTAATGCATTTACAGCTGAACATCAGGAATCAGAATGCCAGAGCCAGAAGGAATACAACAAGCAGAATGTGGGTGTATTCAGGTTCTCATGTGGTATTTCCTAACCCTGCAGGAAGAAAAGTATGAACTGAAGCAGATCTGTCAGTTTAAGGAGCTTTCCTTCACAGTGCAAATAAAAAAATGTGTGGGGACAGCCCTGAGTAAGTTATTAAGGATGGTAAGTCTTCACCTCCCTTCCAGGTTTAGGTAATTTTCCAAGGTTCAGAAGGTCCGGTATTTCTTTTTGATAAAGGTGAGCAGAAGTTGCTTTTCTACCGTGGGCAAAGGTAGCCCCGTGAGGTAAAAAATGGGCTGGGTAGTAGGCAAGCTATGTCTATAACCCTTTTGAAGAATGGGATGGCATAATGCCAGGACGCTGAGACACCCACTGGAAGAGGTGCTGAGTGTTGCTGCTCCAGGTGCACTGAGGGGGGTTAAGTAGGGTAACATGCTGATAGTGACCCCTTGTTTATGCTTGAGTATTACCTCTGAGAGGGTTTGCAGGTTAAGGGCCAAGCATGGGCTGGCATCGGGGTCCAGGCAACAAAACAGAATTTGTCCAGCAGGAAAGAGGTTGGCCTCTGGGGGGCAGGATAGGGAGGAGTATGTTGCTGGCATGTGAGGGTAGATTAGGTAGTATCATGGAGAACTGACTCAGCCTAAAGTATGCCAGATGTATTGGGAGAGGCTGAGGCACAGGTGCAGCAAGAAAGCAGAAGTATTGCGGGTGAGAGATAGGCTGCTGCTGTATCTCTGACTGTGAGGAAAATACAGCAGGAAGTGCAAGTAGCTTTATCCCAACAGTTGGTCAAGGAATTCACACAATTAGTATAATCATTATATTTAATATTATCCAGGTGTCTATACACACATGCAGTTGCTTTTTAAACAGGTAGCTCGCTCTGTGGCCCTGAGGGAGGGAGGCCAGCAAGCAGGTGTCTCATGGACTTTATCCAGGATTTACAAGCCACACACAACTAGAAAGAACATAAAAAAGGCAGGGATTGCTATTCAACCAGTCCATGTAAGGGCTCACAACAATCATGCTACAGATAAATATTGCTTCTGGTTCTTATTGCCATCCACAACATGTTACCATGCTCAAAGTACTTGCACCTGGAATCACTGAGGGGCATTGCCATTCTAGTCTTCTTTCTAGTTCTGAGTAATCTGCCATCTAGTAGTGTAGGTTACATAGAAACATAGAAACATAGACTTTGATGGCAGATAAGGACCGCTTGGCCCATCTAGTCTGCCCATTTCCCTACCTACAGGATAGGCCGTAGATCCTAGTTAACCAACAGCCTATTTCTTCCTACCCCCCACAAGAATTGCCTTATGTCTAACCCATGCATTCTTGAATTCTCCCACAGTTTTAGACCCCACAACCTCCTCAGAAAGGCTGTTCCATGCATCCACTACCCTCTCTGTGAAATAATACTTCCTCACATTGTCCCTGAACCGCCCTCCTTCTATCTTTAAATTGTGTCCCCTTGTTCTTGCAAGTCTCTTTTTCTGAAAGATGCTACCCTCTTGGACTTTGTTGATTCCACTGAGGTACTTAAAAGTTTCTATCATGTCCCCCTCTCCCTTCTTTCCTCAAGGGTATACATATTAAGCTCCTTTAGTCTCTCCTCATACGGCTTCTCTTGCAGACCCTGCACCATTTTAGTTGCCCTCCTCTGGACTACCTCTATCTTGTCTATGTCCTTGCGGAGATGGAGTCTCCTGAACTGGACACAGTACTCCAGATGGGGTCTCACCAACTGTCTGTACAGAGGGATAACAACTTCCTGTTTTCTGCTGCTGATGCCTCTCCCTATACATCCCAGTATACCCCCAGCCCTCCATACTGCCTTCTCACATTGCTTGCTAACCTTAAGGTCATCTGATATGATTAGCCCCAGGTCCCTTTCCTTTTGTTGTTGCTACTACCTCCCCACCCATTGTGTATTCTTCCCTGGGTTCTTGTTTCCCAGGTGCATTATTTTGCACTTCTTTGCACTGAATCCTAGCTGCCATACTTGACCATTCCTCCAACCTTGCCAAGTCCTTTTCATCCTTTCCACACCTCCTTGTGTATCAACCCTGTTTCAGATCTTTGTGTCATCTGCAAAAAGGCATACTTTTCCTTCCAGTCCCTCTGCAATGTCACTGATGAAGACATTAAAAAGGACTGGACCCAATACTGAACCCTGCGGTACCCCACTAGTAACCTCTCTTTCTTCAGAGTGGACTTCATTTAGAATTACTTTCTGTGTCCTGTTGTGCAGCCAATGTTTTACCCAGGCTACCACCCTGGGACCCACTTCCAGGCTGGTTAATTTGACTATTAATCTTTTGTGTGGGACTGTGTCAAATGCCTTGCTAAAGTCTAGGTAGTCCATGACCACAGCCCCTCCCTGGTTTACTACTTTGGTCACCCAGTCAAATAAATCTATTAGATTCATCTGACATGACCTTCCCGCTGTGAATCCATGCTGTCTTGGGTCCTGTGCTCCACTGGCCTCTAGGTACTCAACTATTCTTTCCTTCAGAAGTGACTCCATCACTTTCCCTACCACAGAGGTCAGACTGACAGGTCTGTAGTTTCCTGCCTCTGTCTTCGTCCCACTTTTGAGAAGAGGAATCACATCCGCCTTCCTCCAGTCCTTGGGTACCACACCATCCTCCCATGATTTATTAAAAAGAGTAGCCAGTGGTTTCACTAGTTCCTCCCTTAATTCTTTTAGAATTCTGGGGTGAATTCCATCAGGACCCATTGCTTTGTCCACCTTCAGTTTTAGGAGTTCTTGCAGAACCCTTTCTTCTGTGAAAGGACTGGGATCGACCCCCTATCAAGAGTGCTTCTGTTAATTGGATTAGGCACTTCCCCTCCTCTTTTGTGAATACTGAGCAGAAATATTCTTTCAGTATCCTGCTTTTCACTGTCCCCTCTACCCACACTTCATTCTATTCAGCCTCACTATCTCTCCCTTTGTCTTTCTATGCTTGCTGATGTACCTATGAAAAGTTTTATCCCCCTTCTTAACTGAGTTGGCTATCTTTTCCTCAGTTTGGGCCTTTGCTATTCTGACTTCCCTCCCTGCTTCCTTCTGCCTTAACTGGTACAGCTCTCTGTCCTGCTCCTTCTGTGTTTCCTTATACTTCCGGAATGCTATCTTTTTCTTCCTGACTTTCACAGCCACCACTTTTGAGAACCATAGTGGCTTTTCTTTCATTTTAGTTGTTTATTTGCTTCACACAAAGGCTTGTTGCCTCTGTGATGGCAGTTTTGATGATTTCCACTGTTGCTCCACACCTCCTTCTAGCCTGTTTGCTAGTGCTTTTCTGAGGCACTCTCCCATCTTGCCAAGTCAGCTCTCCAAAGTCCAGTACCCTCACTTTTGTATGGCTTGACTCTGTAGCTGAGTTTAACGTGAACCACACTGTTTGATGGTCACTTGTCCCCAGATGGCAACCCATTTCTAGATCTGAGATCTCTCACTGCCCCCGCTTAGAGTACGAGGTCTAAGATTGCTCCCTCACGAGTGGGTTCTGAAACTTGCTGTCTAATGCCTGCCACCTGAAGGGCATCAAGAATGGCCCTGCTCTTGGATGTGGCTGCAGCAAATGTGCTCCAGTTAACATCTGGCATATTCAGGTCTCCCATCAATAGTATCTCCCCTTTCTCTGCCATTCTAAGAATGCCTTCTATCATATCCTTGTCCATTCCCTCCCCCTGACATGGGGGTCTGTACACAACCCCTGTGCAGATTGTGGTGCAATTTCCAGTCTCCAAGGTGACCCACAGTGCCTCCTCTCCTCCCTGTTTACTCTTTTTGTTCAGTTGCTTTTATCCCTTCCTTTACATGAGAGCTACTCCTCCCCTCTTCTCCCTGTCTGTCTCTCCTGTAGGTTATGTACCCTGGTATGTTAACATCCAGTCATGGTTCTCTCTGTACCATGTTTCTGTGACCCTACGATATCAGGCATCCCTCTTCCATCAAGGCCACCAGCTCAGGGAGCTTGTTGCCCAGACTAGGGGCATTGGTACTCATTACCCTCCATTTCCTGATGGACTTACTCCCTTTTGCCCCATCCCAGTCCTTCTTGCCTTTGTCACTTTCTCCATTTACCCCTGCCCTTCTCCCTATTGACACCTCTATGTTGGTGTTTGCCGCACTTACTACCGTGATTATTTGGGAGGCTAGGATTTCCCTGCTCCTTTCCAGTGCCTCCCCTTGGCTAGTTTAAAGCTTGCCAATGAAGCATTTAAACCTATCACCTAGGATCCTGGTTCCCTCCTGGACAGATGCAGCCCATCATGCCAGTATAGGCTTGCATCACTCAGGTGGACCCCAGTCCCCAATGAAGCCAAATCCCTGAGCTCCACACCAGTTTTCAACCACTGATTGAATCCCATGGTGCAGAACACCCTAGCCTCTCCTATGCCATAGATGGGCAGCACCTCCAAGAAGGTTACCGTGCGTGCTACTTGACTAAGGCCCCTCCCCAATTCCACAAACTCTTCCTGCACTTCTCTAATCCCTTTCTTAGCCAGGTCATTTGTCCCTAGGTAGACAATGACATCCAGCTCCCTCCCCGGTGCAGCTGCTCTGGCAATCCTGAGGATTCTCTCCCTGTCCCTCCAAGCCATGGTGCCACGCAGGCACCTTACCTTCCTCTCCCCTTCCTGCCCCAGTTCTACCTTCCTAACAATGGATTCCCCCACCAGGAGTTGTTTCCTTCCCCTGCAGGGTCCCCTGCCACCCTCCTGTGGGTCTCCTTTGTGGAGGTACCCAGCATCCTCCTTGGTCTCCACAGGGGTGCCTCCATAGAGGACCACACTTTGTCAGAATATGGGTGTGCAGAGGTACAACTGGAGGATGCACCTCTGTTCCACCACCCCTCACCTCCTGAGCCACTGTGGTCCAACCGCTCATCTTTCTTGGCAACCTCTGAGGCACCGGCAGTGGCACTGGTGGTCCCTGGATGGAAGAGGATGTCCCACAAATCCTGGTGAACTCAGCCTGGAGATGAGCAACCTCCTTCCTCAGCCCAGAGAGGTGCCTGCAGATGGTACAACACCGCAGCCTCCAGAACGTCTCCTGGAAGACTGCTGCTCCACAGCCACTGCACTGCACCACTCCAATCATGTCTTATTTCTGGCCCCTTAACTGTTTGCAATCCTTACTCTTTCCTCTGTTTTTTTCTCTCTCCCTACTTTCTGCCTGTGTGCCCTTTAAGCTCCTGATTGTCCTGTTCTGAGACAAGAATATCCTATATTTCTCAGTAGACCACTTACTTGCTCAGAGGCAGACCTCCAGCAGCTAGAGGGGGCCAGAGAGCTACTCTTGCCCTTCTAGGATGGTGGGTCTTTGGTGGTTCTGTGATCACTCACTTCCTGCTCCCAAACAGGAAGTTCCTGTTGTCAGTCAAATCCTGTGCCTATAAAAATAAAACTAGCTTTGGGTGGGGGTGGAGGGAGGGCAATATAGTCCCAGAGAAGTCCAGTCACACAGCAGTCCTTTCTCCTGGTGTGTTCTGCCAAGATATTAGCAGAATATTTCTAATGCAGTCTTTAAATGTAGCTTCCTTCTAGCTAAGCCACTCCCCCTACTTACTAGATCTTTCTACCAGTAATTTAAACCTCACAGCAGTTAAGTCCTTCCTATCACCTGATATTTACACCTATAACTGTTCAGATACCCATTCAGTTCAGTTAATCCAGACAGACACACACTCACTTTTTTTTTGTTTTGTATGTTAGTTTTTTTTACCCTAATTAAAGGTCCAAGTACAAAAGTTCTTCTACTTTAGTCCCAGCAGAGAAGTCCAGTCACACAGCAGTCCTTTTTCCTGGTGTCTTCTTAGGTTATAAGAAGAGCACTTAAAAAACATTCTCTGATCTCACTGCTCATGCATACTGTTTATTTACAGCACAGCACGTGCATGTGGTTAGTAAGTGTGACAGCATGCATGGGATTGGTGGGTGTGACAGCATGTATTGGGGTATAGAATCATAGGTGTGATAGCGGGCATGGTGTTATGGGGTCAGTTAGTGTGACAGCATGTATGGGGAGGCATGGGATCATGAGGTATGATATCATGCATGGTAGTATAGGTCACTGAGTTTGATAGGGTGTGTGGGTATTAATGGGTGTGTTAGTGTATGTGGTCATTGAGTGTGACAGCCAGGGGCACTTGGTAAGTAGAGGGATGTGACAACATGCATGAGGATATGGAATCATGAGGTGTGACGGTGTGCATGGGTTTATGGGAAGACAGAATTCCTGAGGGTATAGGATTGTGTGGTGTGACAGGGTGCATGATGTTATAGAGTCCATTGGTGTGATGACTTGCATGGGGTTGATGGATATGACAGTGTAAGGGGGTCATGGGGTCATGATCTTTAGCAATTCTTGCCTCAGTTGCATCAAAGCAGCGGATATCAAGCTAAAGAAAGTCACTTCTTAGCTGAGCTGCTGTGTTAATTCTGTTGCAGGGAGATGTCATTGGAGCAATCCATGGTGGCAATGCCAGAAAGAACTGAAACTTGTCTGCATTCCCAGAAAGACCCTTTCCCCTACATCTAGGAAAAGGTAGAATCATGCCATTTACTCTATTGTTTTTATTTTTGCAGGAAGAAGGGGTGTCCCACAAGTCACTTTGTTCTTTCCATGTGAACAAGGAATGATCCTGCTCTGAGCCTGCACCATGCGGCACCATATTGTGAGGCTAGGTGGACACTGTGTAACATAGACTAGCAGCATGACTGGTGTATGGATAACTTTGGTGGGATTTCCAGTGTACAGCTGGTGATTAGCTGATGTTGGATGGCACCTACATTAAAGATGTGTGGATGTCTGATCTTGTTGAATGTGCCTTAATTTTTTTTTTTTTTATCACTCCACCGGCAGGTTATTCCCCTACAGTGTGGTCAGTGGGATACCAGTGACCCACACAGGCTGTTGTGATACCATGCTGCATGACCATTGTGGTACCACCAGCATAAGGCATTGAATGAGACCATTGTATTACCACTGCAAGTACACTCATTGTGTTACCACTGACACATGGTACCATGGTGGTCACAATGGTAGTGCAATGGAATTGAAACAAATCAGTTGTGATGCCAATTGCAGTTGTATCACGCTGGTATTTGCCATTGTGCTATCATTGCACAAGTGTTTGCCACTGTGGTACCACTGTGTGTCAATGGTATCACAGTGGGCACAATGGTACCACACTGAAATTGCAACAAAACCACTGTGATACCAACAAACAGTGGTATAACAATGGTGCACAATGTTATCACTGAAGTACATGCAGAGGTGGTGTTACCAGTGAACTACCACTGTCTGCATGGTATCACAGTGGACTTGGAACAAATCCACTGTGATAGCATTTGTGAAACCCTCAATGGTAGTACACTGGAAATTGCAGTGGTAGTACACTGGTAAAGAACAGGTATTGCAATGGTATCCCAAAGAAATCTGGGCTAAGATGGTGTGGGGTTTGTTGCATCGGTGGGGAACTGGCTATGTTGGTGGTGGTTGAAGTCTGGCTGTGTTGATGTTGTGGGGGAGCTGCTTGGTGGGCCGTGATGGTGTCTGGTTGATCGCATTGGTTGGGGGGGCTGGCTGTATTGGTGTAGGGCTTGGTTGTGTTGCTGAAGGGTTGGGGAGTTTGCTGTTTGTTTGGAGGACCAGACTCTAATCACTGGTGGGTGGTGGGGGGAACATGTTGGTGTGGTGTGGTGGGGTGCTGCCTACTCTAGCTTGGGGGTGGGGGGGTGGCTGTGTTGGTGCTATAGGGAGTTCAATGTGTGCACCCTGGAGGACAGGAGTAGAATGGGTGGGTGATATGACAGAGAGACCTTTAAAGGTGATAATGTAGCACTCCGGACCCCTTTTGCGCTACTTTTGTAGGTAGGACTAATATACATAATTTGTCTTAGCATCTAAGTTCCTGCACTCCTGATGGTGCTTCCATATGCCTTTAGCTCTCAATCCAATTTAGCTATGTTATTTTATTTTTATCAGTTTATTTGAGTTTGAGTTAGGGGGGCTCTGCCCCCGCATCTCTGATTTTGTTTTTTTAACACGAAGCCTGCCAACTCAAATAAAGTGATAAAAATAAAATAACATAACTATGTTGGATCGAGAGTTAAAGGCACACAGAAGCACTGTCAAGAGCATGATTTTTTAATTATAAACATAACTGAAGTGGTCTGTGGGCTTTACAGGATATGGCAGTGTTTTTTGTTAGTTTATTTCAGTTGGGGGCTTTGCCTTCCACACTCCCCTGGGTTAAAAATATGGGGGTGGGGGAACAGAGACCCCCCCAACTCAAATAAACACAAATAAACATAAAAATAAAATAACATAGCTAAACTGGATCGATAGTTAAACCACATACCAGCAAAAACACAATGCAAATACCGTATATAAATGCCAACAGCAAAAAAAAAAGCACTGTCATATCCTGTAAACCCCATGGACTGCTTCAGTTATGTTGTTGTTGTACAAATCACACTCCTGCACTCCTGATGATGCGTTTCTATGCATTTAAATCTCAATCCAGTTCAAACTGAAACTGAAATAAGGTGATAAATATACAGTGCAGCTCTCTTAAATGCATACCCTTGGGACCAACGAAAAGTATACGTTTAAGAAGGTTATGCATGTGGCCCCACCACCAATTTGGGGCTTGCCTTAAGTGCTCCCAGGGCTCCAGCAATGCCCACTGACAGGCAGACATCCTGCAGGGATAATAAATCCATGGTTATTTGTTTGGTCCTGTTGATCTGCATGTGAGTGCTATGATGTGCCTCCACACCTGTCCCTTTAAGACACAGCCAGTGTGTATACAGGAAATGGTCTGGGCTGGGTCTGAGTGCTTCAAAGCTCACGACTGGCCAGGCACTGTCCTGATTTGCTCCACTCTGTGGTAGATAGTTAAACAGAGGGAGTTCTAGCTATTACTGTAAATATTTACTTCTCATGTGTTGCTGTGCTTAAATTAGAGTGTTCATGTAACCTGCCTTCTTGCAGCTTGTGCATCCAAATGGAAGCTGCCATGTTTGGTCCAGGACTTCCAGGAATTTGGACCAATTGGGAAACAGGGGACCTCGAGGGGTCCTTACTTCAGGTGCCTTGTGGGAAAAAGCTATAGTTCTTGTTTCACAGGTTGGCACTAAACTGACAAATGGGAGCACCAGATCTGTGATTGACAGCTCCCCTAGCCCACCAAGACCCAGAGAAACCAGACTAGTTGAAGAACTGTTAGAAAAAAGTTTGGCAGTTGCTGTTATAGCTGAGAGAGTGAGCAGCTTGAGCCATTGAAAAGCAGCTCCAGGAAAGGAGCAGAGAAGAATTGGCAGGGAGAGGTCTGACTTGCCTCCCTGCTATTATTTCCAGCATTGGACTGCCTGTTAGCAGTGAAATGGACTAATCCAAAATCTAATTTTAAACTGTGGCAGTTAGTCCCAGTACTCTGAAGAGTGCAGCTCGAGCTATTGGACCGAAAGGAGTTTCTGTGGAGCATTAGACTCTAGATCCATGTTCAGAGACTGCCTTTGTAGATTAAGAGGTTTGCTCAGTGAATTGACTGTAATTGCGAACCGGCCTGAAAGCAATCTGAGAGGCAGAGAAGTGAATGTTGTTTCCATTAAATGTGCTGAATGTTCATTGTGGGTCAAGGTCTACTGTCCAGGGACTACTGCTTGCCAGAATGAAGCCTGTCTTTACCAGAGACTGAACTGTCTGCCAGCTGGAGGTTTTCACCAGCAAACAAACTGAAATTTGCCAGAAGTGTTCATCCAGTCTTGAGCCCATGCCAAATCTGACCCAAGCTGACTATTCTTGCACCAGTTACTATTTTCTCGGTGAGAGACCAGCTTGGGGATCCAGCCCCTGCGCAGCAAGAAATCGCAGGTTCCGGCCACCTGGAGTGAAAGGCCGTGAAGCAGATGTGAGTCATGCAGGCCCAGCTTCTCCATGCTCTTCAGTGCTCTGCAACAGGTCTTCTTATTGCCAGGCCAATTCCTACCAACGGGTGTTGTGAGTAAACTCAGGGTAGCTCCCTGCAACATTTCGTTAAATCATTTTATGATACCATCTGATTTTATATGTGTGTTACAAGGTTACATTGGTCTGGGCCAACCTGCTGCAGATACAAATAGCCAAGGGATTCATCATTGCATGTTTAACTGCCTTTCTTTCCACCAAGAGCCCCAACAACAGCTGCAACCTCGGGCAATGATCAGTCTAGCCATCAACAGGATGGGTACCCAGTAGCTGCAAAACTATACAGTGGGACTAAATGCATGCATGCAAATGTGCCTGATTTAAATCCAGTATAGTAATCATTCATCTAAATCTGCTCTTCCCTTGTACAAATCCCTCAATATATCAATTGATTTGTTGCACTGTTATATAGCCTCACAAATATCTCATTGTCTGGGCTGAGGTTGATGTGTTTGGGTAAAATGCATTTAAAAGTGCATGCCTGTATGGAATGCTATTTACAGGGGGTTGCAGGGGATTTGCTGAAGACCAGACCCTGGTAGAAAGTACAAAGGGCGCGTGCATATTGTAAGTGTTTATTGCCAACTGTGTGTTAACTGCTAAAGGGTGCTGTGTTTATTTCAAAGGTCCTTGGTCACTAGGTGGGGTTGTAGGTGTATACAGCTTCCCAGAGGGCTATACCAGGTTAGGTAGATACCCCCACATACTTTACTCTGGGTGGAGGCACCAAAATATTGAACCCAGGCCCCTTAACCTGTTTCCAAAAGTACAGGCAGGGGAAGTAACACTAGATATAGCGCCACCTAGGGGTTACATGCATTTATCAGATCTTGTATTCTTTTAATGGTGAGCACAAGTTGCAGTATGTGCCAGAGGTCTGGCTAGGGGAAAGAAATGCCAGTAGCACTTAAGTGCTTCTTTGGTTGGGATAACATGATTTGTGACATGCTGTGGCATTCTTTGGTCTGATTCCTGTATAAGGGAGGGTGCTTCTGTGATTCATGTAAAGTGCTTCTGTGACATTCTTTTGTGTTCTTTGCTTTTGTTTTTGCTGTGTGTATCTGGGTGGGTGCTTCTGTGACTTGAAATTGATGCTAAAAAGTTGAAGTAGGTGATTAACATCTCATTTTAAATACAGAGTCTCATTCACAGACAATTAATTGTTAATTAGTAAGTCAGCTATAGGCAGTGTCAGTAAAACTGGGCCAGTCAGTCCACATTTAAACAACAAAACTGTGGGAAAAAATATGCATTTAGAAGGGATCTTTATATGCATTTAACAGGTCTATTTTGCAAAGGAAGTATAGGAAAAGAATCGGTACTTGGACATTCTATGTGTTTATATGGGCTATGCGTTTATCAGGTATGCGTTTAAATGGGATGCAATGTAAAATAAATTGAATCGAGAGTTAAAGGCATACAGAAGCACCGCCAGGAGTGTGATTTTTACAGGACGCTGACTGTGATGCAAATACTGTATATTTCATACTCAGAAAGGTGGCACAAAGAGCGTCCAGAGTGCTGCATTATTGCCTGTTTAAATACCTCATGGGGGTTAATAAGGTTCATGATGGAGGTATTTTTCAGAGAAAATGGTGCTCTAGAACAAGAGGTCATGATATGAAATGGGAGGTGGGTAGATTCAGAAGGAAGATAAGGAAGCATTACTTCACAGAAAGTGTGCTGGATTCCTAGAACAGCCTTCCAGTGGAGGCACTGGGTGCAAAAAACATGGTGGGTTTTAAAAATGCCTTGAATAGGCACAGGGGAATCACAGTAGTAAGGAAGGGGATGGAAGAGACCGTGCCATAGCTCAAGTAGGGTTTGCAGCAAAAGAGATCATAATAAAGATGTGCAGACTACAGGTAGGTGGGCCCAGCGGCCCTTATTTGCCATCAGTTTCTGTATTCCTGTATTTGGAGTGGGCAGCTGGCTGTGTTGGTTTCAGGACAGCTAGCCATGTGTGGTGGGAGCTGGCTGTGATAGTTAGGGTGGAGGAAGACTTGCTGTGTTGGTGGAGTGAGTGGACTGGCCATGTTGGTGGGGAGGCAGTGATTAGTCCATCTTGTGCATATCCAATAAACCCTTGTAGTGTAGTGGCCCCCACGCTCCTGACCATCTCACATCAGACCCTCCCACCCTGCACTCACCCAAAACACTCTTCAGTAGTACTAGTGCCATTGGGAATGATGGTGACAAGCACAGCCCTCCACTCAATAGTCAGATGGTGTGGGGTAAAGGAGGTTAGCAGAGGGGTGTCCTAGTTGCTGTCATTCTGGATGGTACTAGTGTTACTGAATGGTGTCCAGGGCAAGGATACTAATATTACTGATCGGTGTCCAGGGTGAGGGTATTAGTATTACTAAACCATGTCCATGGTGGAGGGGGGGATGTGGAGCAGAGGATCCAGAAGGCTGTGTAGGGAGGTGGGTTAGGCAGCCATTTGTAGGGTGGGGGCCCACTGGCCTACCAGGGTTTATTGCACCAAACACTGAATGGGGGTTTGGGGAAATCTGTAGACTACCAGGGTTTATTGAATCACACACTAAAAGGCTGATTGGGGGGTGATGGGGATATTTTTCAACAGGGTGTTTGGAATAATAGCACCAATGATAGCAATGTAGCATTTGGACGCAGTTTCCATAGGGAAACATTGCTCAGAAATATCCAATATCTAGCCTTAGTGCATGTACAGTGCTGCTAGACCTCGCACCATTCCCACAGATCATGCTATTATGCCATACAAGCTTTACAAAACCAAAAAAAATACTGCAGAAGTGGAAAAGGAGACAGACATAACTCCCTTTTTCAGTCTCATCCCTCCTGGGGTGGCGGGGGCACATGCAAACCAACTGAACTTGAACCATATTAAACTGTTGATGGTATTTTAGTGGCTGGAGGAAATTTGGCCAGGACACCTGGGAAAATCCATTACTCTTCTTGAGAAGTGCCATGGGATCTTATGTTTAATGTCCACCTGAACAACCGGCAGAAAACCTAACACTGGTAGTAGTATGTAGAGTAATGGGGAAGCCTACTAAGGGTAGGGGGTCAGTCAGCCTGCAGAATGGGAGGTGCCTGCAAAGAGTGGGATTAATATTTTTTGTTTGAGGAAAAGATTGTTTTTTACATTATCACTCATTGTGTGTTATTGCCTATGGCTATCCTGAGGGGTAGCTGCTTGATAGAATTCCACATTTTTTCTCTTTAAATTGCAAAACCAATCCCTTTTTAGAGTTGCATTTATTTTTATTCTGCTCTCTATGTTCCTTACTGCTCAGCTTTCTTCCTTATACTCAGATTATGCTCAGGTTCAAGTTATTTATATTCTTTTATTTTACAGGTCCGATTCCATCTCTTACCACATGTAGTAGATAAATATATTATTTTCTTATGTTTCTTTGCCATCTAGATTAGTTACCCAGAGCTGCTGATTCTTTGTGACCCCTTTCCACTTTTTTTCAGCTATGTTCCAGACGTTAATCCATCCTCTGAGCAGGTGAGTCCTTGCTTTCTGGGTTATATATATATATTCACTGCAAAAAAGTTGTTAATGCATCAACTAGGGTTGATGTCACAGTAACAACAGTTCAGAAATTAATTGTTAGAGTTAACCCCCTTACCACCCCACCCCCACCACCACATCCTCCACACACCAACAGACATCGGGTGTGTCATGGGGTCATCAGGCCCAACTCTCACTTCATTCCACATGTAAGCAAGCTGACATACCACAGTACAGGAAAGTAGTGTGTAGAGATTGGGGCCTCCAAGAGTAATGGGGAAGCCTACTAAGAGTAGAGGACAGTCAGCATGCAGAATGGGGAACTAAGCTGCGAGTAGCGAAAAATCCGTATCTCACTTTGTTTTCAAGATACGTGGACCACAAAGTTATCCTATGGGAAATTTTCAACTTCAGAACACTGTAACTATGGGCCCATTGAATGTTTTGGGACCAAACCACCAAAAAGCACATCTGTGGGACGAGAGCTTTCCACCCTGTAAATTTCAGCCCAAAACCACAATCTACCTTGTCACAAGGAAGTGACAAAGACAACAACACTTGGAAAATGTGTTCGTGTAGTGCTTTTGCGATAACTTTAATGTGTTTCTGGCACTTCTGTCTCTATAATGAAAATGTTGTCGCCCACAGAAAAATTTTGTCAAGGTTCCTTTTTTTTATCGCGATCATTGCCACAGCAACAAAAAAATTTTGTCGCCACAACAAAACAGCAGAATAGTGCAAAAATGTTTGAAAAACATATTTCCAGACCACCTGGTGAAAAACTAATGCCAGGTTCATGTTCCTCAGGGCTCTATTAGGTAAACACAACTGTTGGTATTTACCAAAGGGCATTGTTTTTTGAGTTACAACATTTTATGTCTCTTGCTAACTAAAAACAAGATGGCAGCAGCACGAAAACAAATTTAGGGAGCACGACAACAAAAATGTGATTGCGAAAGTTTTCACAGTGCACATATAAATTTTCCCTTAGGCTATAATGGGACATGAAAAACTTGAATTACTTTTGAATGGATTGATATTTTTTCATCAGATCTTCAAAAGGCACCAGTTCAACCCAGGCAACATACAGACATGCAAATTTAAATCCATGCAGACGCATTCTTCAGTCCATTATGCCTGACCGAAAAATGCTCAAAAGTTGACTAATTTTCACATTTTGGATGCCTCATGGTTCCGCAACCATACATCCGACCAGAAAGAAACAATTCAGATCCAGAGAACTATGATCAGAGACCAGACATGCAACATTTCAGGCAAATCAGGTAAACGGTTGCAACGTTATTAAAGTGCAAACCTTGGGATTTATCATAGAAGTGGCCCTTTAACCCCAACTATACCTGCATATATATATATATATATATGCACACACACTCAAACACAAAAATATATATATATATATATATATATATATACACACACACATATACATAAAAAATCTGAGCCATAATACAGCAACATAATTTATTCTTAAACAGGTGAGATGTCTTCACATATAAAAATGTAGGACCCCATACTAAGCAGCAAATGTTACAAAACAGAATGCAAACTGTTGATCTGTTGCATGACCACCATTTTGCATTGTTCACAAAGTGTCTTAGGACTAGCTGTGACTTTTTTTTTCTGTGCCATTATCTTCACCTAAAATGTTCTTTTGTGCCATATTGTCACCAGGGCTTATTTTAATCAACATTTGATAATACCAAAGTGTTATAAACATTGGCATTTAGTTCATAAAAATTCTTAGTTGGCTCCAATGGTGAGTGGCATAACTAGCCCTGTGGGTTACCACTGTCCTGCACCCCCCACATTTCTCGACACACTGTGCTGTCCACCTGCATTCTTGTATATTGATGTAGTTACATCTCTCCTGAAATTTTTAAATTGAAATGGTATCTGAACTGAAAATTTCAAATCAGTGTGTTTAAATGAACCAAGGGTCATTTGTTGAATCAACAGCTGCTTGAACAAGAGCTGAAACAAAATTCATTTGAACATAATTAAAAAAAATATCTAGCATATAGAAGGTAACCTTGTGTAATGAAGCTGTGTAATTAAGCTGTCCAGTGGCATCCAAGTGGACCAGTCTCCCACTTCATCTAGCCACACTTTCTGGGCCCAGGATGAAGAATGGTGTTTGGGGATCCCAGTACAGTGGGTGGTGACTGACTGATAGTGATGGGTATCTATGGAGGTAGAGACATCCAGAGGGAGGGGGAGTGATGAAAGTGTCCAGTTAGGCTGGGGATGAAAGTGTCTAGTGGAATGGGGCAGTAGGTGTCTTAGAGTGCCAGGAAGAGGTGTCACAGGGTGTATGGTGGGAGAAGAGATGTTTGGGGTTGGGTGGGGAGTCTGTGGGGAGAGCAAGTTGTGGGTGGGGACTGTGAATGAAGGGAGCATGGAAAAAATGCATCGGGTACTGTGGAGTAACGGGGTTAATGTTGGGGGTTGTGTAGGAAGGGGTGGTATTTGCAGGGGCTGTGGATCAATTGTGGTACTGTCAAGGACAGTGGAGGGAGAAGGGTACTGTTGGGGCTGTGGAAGGAGGGGGAGCTAGTGTTGGGAGGGACTGCGAAAGGGGGTGGGTCTAGTACCTGTGGAAGGAGGGATAGTTAGTGTTAGTGGGCAATGGAGGGGAGGAAGGCTAGTGTCTGGGGCTCTGGGGGGATGGGCTAGAGTCAAGGCCTGTGGAGGGAGAGTGTCTGGATCCACAGAGGGTGGGTGTGTATCATGGGTCTGGGTAGTGGTGGTGTTGAGTGGGGGTTATGCAGGGAGGGTGCTTGTCAAGGGGTTATCAAATGACCATCGATTGAGGAATGTTATGTGAGGGAACCATGGAGATAGGGAGATGTCGAGGTGGCTGTGGAGGAATATTGCAAGGGAGTGTCAGGTGTTAGGGGAGGGCTGGGTGGCTATTTTGGTTGGGGGATGTTGAGTGACTATGGAGTGGGGGGTTCATTGGACATGGCCAGAAAGGTAGGGGTGATAGTGCATAACTACAAGCAGGTGTAACAAGTGTAGCCTGTACACTGATAGTTATGCTACTTGCTGTTTGGTGGTATGTTGTGGTTTGAAGTGCTTCAGTTACTGATTTTGGCAACACCAGCTGTGAGTAAGTCAAGCATTTTGATGTGATGTTTAACTATGATGAGGTGTGCCTTCACACCTGCTTAATACATCCACAATAATTCCAGTATGTAAAGTCAAGTAACTGCAAAAGATTAAAAAGAAAAAAAAATGTGGCAGGCATTAATGACTTGAGTATTGCATTAAAAATAAATTGGTAAGAAGGGCAGCCCAGACCTGTAGTTGTCTTAGGGTGGGGCTATGGGAGCTGGTAGAGGGGGAAAGTGGGACAGATAAGCCCAAGGCAGGGGAGCAGGGGTGGACTAGGGATAGAGCCAGGACAGATGATGGCTGGGGTGGTGGGGGTGAAATGTGGTGATCCAGGAGCAGGACCATGGGAATTAGGGAGGCCAACTTGGACCAGGATACCCTAGGGCTGGGCCAGGATGGGGCTGTGATAGTTAATGGCATGGGTGGGGCAGAAGGAGGGAAGATCGTGGCTCTGGCATAGCAGAGAAGCTGGCATGTTCCACAGGCAGGATCAAGGGAATGATGGGGAGGTGCAGTCTGGACCAGGACAGTGCTGGCATTGAAAGGGGCAAAGGCATGCAAGCTGGGAGGGACCAGATAAGCAAGGGACATGGCAGCAGGTGTGATCCAGATAAAGGGCCATGGAAACTGAGAGAGCCAGGGTGGGCTAATGCACCCCTGGGCTAATGCAGATGGAGCTTGGGTTGTCCTGGGGCAGGGCTATGGGACCTGGGGTGGACATGGTGCAGCATGAAAGCCTCTGGCAGGGGTAAGCTGACACCTTTGGTGGCTATTGGAGGTGAGGGCTACTATCCACTCCACAGGGTGGTTGTATATATTTACAGGTGCCTTTGGTGACAATCGGATGTGGGAGCCACTATCCACCCATAGGGTGGTTTTATATATTTACAAAAGCCTTTGGTGGCAATTGGGGGTGTGCACATACCACCTTGTCTACTGTCCTTTCTGTGTTTTTGAGAAACTAACACACACATTATTCACTTTTTTTAATGTATGCTTTGAGCAAATTACTTAAAAATATATCCAGCAATGACTTGCCTACTGACCAGTAACTTGTGGGTGGAAAGCATCTAGAATGTTAAAGAGTTGAGCATTCTTCTAATTGCCCACATTAAGGTAAGATGTAAAGCATGAACTTGAAACATCAAATATTAAAGTCACTATTAAGTATAGGGTTTATCAGTTGGCCTGGTGGCACTGAGTGTTGAGGTGCTGGACGCCGCACATCGCAGTGTGCTGGCAACCAGTGTTTGAGAGCAAACCCGGGGCACTGGGGTAAGTGGGGGAGGAAAGTATAGAACTACCTGATTTCCCAGATCCTCTTCTCTGTCCAGGGCTGCGGTGGGAAAAGATTCTGTCCCTGATTTCCTGATTGAAGGGACTCAGGCAGGGTGGTAGGTGCTGCCTGTGTGGGTCTCGCCTGGGGGAGTCCATAGCAGCTGGTGACCAATAGTGACAAAGGCTTAACAAAAAAAAGTTATGAAGTTTATTGCTGGGTTTAGATTTTGAGATCTCATAATGTGAGGCCAACAAGTCAGCATGAAAAGAAGTGTACTGCTGCAACTTCAAAGTTTCGTTTGGTAGTATCTGGTACAGGCAAGGAACTATTGAAGAAGTTGCTTTAGCATGGATTTAGAAAAAGTGTAAATTTAACTGAAGCCCCCCACCCACTGAAGATAAACAAAAGATGTAGTACACAACTGCATTTTAATATTCAGTTTATTTATCATTCATTTTCGTTATAAAGCTATGTGGCTGTAAATTTTCAATGATTATTTTTCCATTTAGGTGATTCTACACAACAAAGCATCTGGACCCTACATTTGTTGTAATCTTATTCAAAACAGTTGAACATCAACAAAGATAAGTTCATTTTTATTTATCAAGGTTTTCATTTTGGAGAACAAAGATGCTGCTTTAAAATGCTGTATTAGCCTATCTGTTTCCCCATCCCACATGTGCATAGGGAGCATGATAGGGAGAGGGAGTGGTGGGATACCTGTGGAGTGGAAGCACCAGTGGGCACCCTTTCAAATTCCTGTCCTGTGGGCAGACAAGGTACCATACACCATGTGAATTAGATGATTATGAGTACCAGAGTACCATGGTACATTAAGGTTTGTCAGGAGGGCTGGCAGTTGCAGGACAGGGGCATCTGTGTGCCCCGTGGGCCGCCTTCCAATGGCTGGAGGGAGGGGGCAATTAGTGGCTAAATCAGGTCTGTAAGAAGAACGTTCCTCCCACTCTTGTATTTCCTATGTTCTTACATTAAGGTGGCTGCTGGGTCCCTCCATTCAACTATGCCAGATCTGGTAGTGTTGTGTTGTTGCTGATGGCACTGAGGTTCTGCCTCAGTCATGCCTTCCAGCAAGTTAGTACACTCCATATAGTGAAATCCATTTAATCCACAAAACAGACTTCATTCCCAAACAACCAAAACTGTATGCACTTACTGACAGCTCAGTTGGCAGCTGGCCATGGTGGAGAGTGTAGAGCTGTGCTGGTTGCTTGCTTGGAGTAAGGTTTGGGGAGGAGCAGGGTGGTGGGACACTACCTGCTGAGGGGGGGGGGCAGGCTGAGGGTCTGCTAGACAACAGGGAATTTCATTTATTTAATTTTGTTGACTGGGTAAGCCCACTGGGCCCCAAAGATTCCCTTTTTCTGGGGCAATCCGGGATTAGTTACATACAATTGAGACAATAGATATTGAAAATTGTAGAAATACAGACAGTGGAACAAAATATTTCATAGACAGTATAACAATGAGATTACCAATTGACAAACATTAGTATTTCAGTCATAGTATGTTTCAATTAAGTGCTCCAGAACATTCAGGCACAGTAAACAGAATTCAGAAATTGTTGAACTATCATGTACAGTGGATTGGGGAAGGGGGCGCTAGACACCAGGGCATAGCTGAACAATCATGTACAGGGGATCAAGAGGGGGGATACAATGGACACCAGGGAAACCGTGTCCAGACAATCAGGCAGGTGACTGGATGGAGGGAGGGACCCTTGGACAACAGGGAAAGATGTATAGTATGTTGACATCGGTCAGGCAATTGGCGGGGGCACTAGTGCCCAGGAACAATATATATTTACAATCATGCTGATGATTGTGGGAGTTGGAGTTACAATTGGGCTGGTGATCATTGGGGGGGGGCAGTAGTACCAAGGAAGAATTAAGCAATATGGTACGACAAGGTGTGTTTTACTGTGTAATAACGTCACACCTCGGGTGCAAGGCCACAGGCATAGTGCGTTCAACACCAGAGAAGTGACATTATTATACAATAACACACACCCTGTCATACCCTATTGAGATACAATGGCTCATTTTCTAATAAGAGAAAAACGAAAAAAGAACATTTTTATGCATTTTTATTTGATTTTTTTGTGTTTGACGTGTTTTAAAAAGTCCAGTGTAGATTTCTACCACTAGGTGGAGCCACTACCTGCATAATTGTGCCTGCCCACTCTGCCAACGTATTTTACTGTGTGTCCTTATGCTGTGATCTTTGACATCAGCCCCCCTCCCTCATGGCCATTTGCCCATCTGTGAAAAAGTACTGTACTTCAAGGTTTTTTTTTCCCATGAATAATGCTGCTGCTTTTTCTTGTGGTGGAGCCACTTGGTGAATATATAGCACACACGGAATGACACGAGTTTGTAGCCGAGGTTTCATGGCTTTGTTTGGCTCTGAGTTTCTCTCAGCGGTGAGCAGAGGAAGAGCAGGATGGGGATTCAGACTGTGTGGCAGGCTCAATTTACAATAGGAACTGAATTTGTTTTTCCTTCCTTACATTTTATCCCCGAACTGAGCTTAAGGCTGTTTCTTTCACGAAGCGAGCAGTTTATCCTAGGGGAAATTGAAATGGTGTTTCAGATGACTGATTTCTTTTTACTTAAAACATTTTTGTGTTCGAGGGTATGCAGTGTGGGATATTAGGTTGCTTCCAGTGTGTCTGTTGGGGGGAGTGCATGATGGCTTGTACAGTTCTCAGGGCTTCCTTTTCTGTGGAGTGATCAGGGAGTAAAGAGGGATTTCTGATCTGGTAATGCAGTACTTTTGATGCCTGTCCTAGATACAGTGATGATCTAAACTGATTTTTAATTAGCAGTGCTTAGTAAAATACCATTAAAGAGAATGTCCAAGATTATTGACATGATTATGAAGTGGTCTTTGTGAACAAATTTAATCATTTTGGTTGTTTCACTATAGACTTCATGGAGGACAAGATTTTCTGGGTGGGAAGAGGTTTTCCATTTTGCCTTGACCTTCAGTACTTGGAACCGTTAAAGGAAACAACCGACCATGTGACTTCATGGAGGACAAGATTTTCTGGTGTGGGAAGAGGTTTTCCATTTTGTCTTGACCTTCAGTACTTGTTGGAACTGTTAAAGGAAACAACTGACCATGTGACTTCATGGAGGACAAGATTTTCTGGGGTGGGAAGAGGTTTTCCATTTTGTCTTGACCTTCAGTACTTGTTGGAACCTTAAAAGGAAGCAACCAACCATGTGACTGAATCTACTCCACTACACAGCAAAAAATATTGGAAAGTGGCTGGGAGATCAGGCTGGGCAGGCAGGTCATAGTTGCATGGCATTTGAAGAATGGATAGATTGGATAAAATAGTAAAATAAAGAAGTATAGCATAAACAAAATATATTGTATTTCACCAATATAGTAAACAGCTAAATACATTCTTCTTCTAAGATACAATGGGCTCAGTTAATGTTTTTGAATAAGTCGACTTTCATGTGATGTTCATGAGCTGGTATATCTGAAACACATCTAAAATAACCAAGATTAATATGATAGCAATGATTAGTTGAGTATTGTAACACAAAAGGAGGAAAAAACTTAACATTCGAAGCTATAGCTTGACTTGTTTTAAGCCCCCTGAAATTCAAATGGATCATTTATGGGTTACATTTGGCTGCATATGCAATAACATATGTAAATGAGCATGCTTTGCTGACATGTGGATTTCTTTTTAGAAAGAATCTGTTTACATTGTAAATGGATTATCCATAGAGTTAATGCACTTACAATATGAATAGAATCTTTCTAAAAAGAAATCCAAATGTAAGCAAAACATGCTCATTTATATATTTTGTTGTATATGCAGCCATAAATAAGACACAAATGATCTTATTTGGATTTATTTAGGCTTTAAACAAAATAGATTTATTTTACATTTATTAAAAATCCAACACCGATCCAGATTTTAAATTTGCATATTTACCTTCCAATAAAGCCATAAATAAGCACAAATAAATCCATTTGGAAGAAGCATTATTTTTTTTTTCAGCCACAAAAAAAAGGACTGAATATTGGCATATTTCATTGCGTATGCAGTCAAAAGTAAGCCACTAATAAGATAATAAATTACCATAAGAGCGTTTCTGGATTAAATACAATTTCAAGTGAATTTAAAGGGAATTTAAGTTTTAGAAAAAGGTAAAAGTAAGTCAATGTCAATGGGAGCAGGGAGACTCAAGTACAGGGTTCAATCTTAACATTGTTTTACTAGCCCTGAACCTAGTACAAATTGGCCAGGGCTAGTGCAGCTAACAATCTACTTGTCCATCTTGACTAGTGCAGGTTTTTCATGGCTGTTAATGAAGTTGAAAAAGTCCCAGCTTTACCAGGCTGTAGTCCTTTTGCTAATCTCCCTCAGTGTTCCAGGCAGCCTGGTATGATTAACAGCTCATTAAGAGCTGCAGTTATTTGGCAGTTCAAGATGGGATCCAACAAAAGACTCTGTGTGAGTCATTATCACTCAGTTGTTAGGACATTCAGCTAGTGTACATGCTGTGATCAAGAGTAGAGTGGCTAAGTCACTAGCTTCCAGTTTGCTGAACTTGTCTTTGATTTTTCCCACAATATTAAGACCAGTGTGCCTCATTTCCCAGCCTTTTGAGTGTCTGTATCCAACACTGCAGTGACAGAAAGCCTTTGATGTACACACCATCTGCCCAGCCAGGTGGTCTGTCAACTCTATACTTTCCCTGTACACCACTGCAGACTAGACTCTGAAGTGGCCATCTATGGACCCATAGCTGCCATTACTGAATGAAGTAGGGACCACAGCTCCTTTTAATGGCTCACACTGGTCAATGCCATCCATGCAGTACTGCCCGTACACCACCCAGCACGTCATTTCATCCTAAAAACAATGCTTTGGAGCATGTATGGTACAAAGCAAAACCATGATCAAACATATAATTTGAAAGGTTAAAATAGGTATTCCTGATGTGCACAGATCATCCTGTATAGAAAGAAAAGTAGTACAGCATCATGCCTGTATACTGCTCCCCCTTCGACTGATGAAAGGACACTTATGAAAAATCTGCTGTTAGGGCATAACATGTTAAATTAATACTTTTTGCCTGGTATACATAAACAGATATGTCAAAGTTTCTTACAACCCAAGCCCCTTCAGTTAACTTTCTCCAAATAAATCCTAGAACTGCCCCTGTCTCACTTCACAGTGTAGGAAAACTTTCAGAAGTGCAGGTCTGGTTAATCACAGGGTGGGGAATGAGAGTGTCTTTCTCTGCCTGACTCTGTACATTTCCTTACAGCCAGGTCAGGGTGGGACTGTGATGAGGTACATGATGATGTTGGCTATTGTGTGTGCAGAGCTAGAACTGCTTGATTGAACATATGCTTTTATTGTATTCTCTGGTTTGGTGAGGAAAGGGTGAAGAAAGAGGAAGCAAGAGGCACATGGTAAAAAACAGTGGGGGTACACACTGCGAGTGATTGGATTGCAGTCTTTTTTTGCTGGTGCAGGAAGCAATATGGGAGCAGGATAAATATGAAATAATCAGAGTATTTCTTGGCTTGCATTTTTCCTGTATAACCGATCAAATTTTACTATCATTATTGTGGGCTAGTGCAGCCATCTGCAGGCTAGGTCAATTTTTAATCAACTTGTCCAGCTGGCTAGTGCAAAAGAAAGTTAAGGTTGAAACCTGCTCAAGTAGCCCTCCCCCACAGGCTAGAGTAGCCAGAAATGAGGAACATGAACATAGGTTGCAGACAGGGACACCAGTACTACATATAAAGGGAAAGGCAGGGGTAGGAACACAGCATAAAAATGAGAATTGGGTTAGATGAAAGAAGCAGGAGGGCAAACATGGGATTAGAGGGAGGCAGGAAACAAAACATGTATGGCCACAGCCTGGAGAATAAAATCCCAGACTTGGAGGTCTTCATAGTAGAAGCAGACCTGGACATAGTGGCAATAACAGAGACCTGGTACACTGCAAATTATGACTGAGATGCAAATGTTCTGGGTTATACTCTATTCAGGAGAAATGGAGGAGTAAAAAAAGGGGGGGCAGTGGCCCTGTATGTAAGCGAAGGTATACAAGCAATGGAGGTACAGGGTAGACAGGGGGAGGCTGAGGCACTGTGGATCACTCTTGAGCTAGGAAATGGCACAGCAATCCACATGGGGGATCTACAGACCTCCAGGGCAGGGAGAGGAGGAGGCTGATAGGGATCTAGTGGATCATTGCTCAGGACCTAGTGGGTCAGATTCATGAGATGGCAACAAAAGATGAGGTATTACTGCTGGGTGATTTCAATAACCCAGACATGGATTGGACTATCCTAGCAGCTGTTTCAACCAGGAGCCAAGACAGCCTAGATTCCATAAAGGGGGCATGCCTCAGACAGCTGGTGATTGATCCCATCAGAGACAGGGTGATTCTTGACCTAGTATTGACCAACAGGGACAGAGTAACAGACGTCCAGGTGAAGGCTAACTGACATCCAGCGATCATCATATAGAGTGATTTAGCATGGGAACAGAGACACAGTCTAGTCAGACAAAGGCAAAGGTCTTAGATTTTAGGAGGTCAGATTTTGCTAAAATGAGGAGGTGTATCAAAGAGGCCCTGGTGAGGAGGGAGCTAGGAGGGTGGGGTTGAGGAACAGTGGGAACACCTGAAGGGAAACATATAGGAAGTGATGAACCGATGCATCAAGATGGCAAACAAAGGCAAGAGAAGGAGTAAATCACAATGATACTCACAAGAGGTGGCAGACAATGTAAGGGTCAAAAGGGTGGGTTTCAGGAAATATAAGGAGACTGAAAAGGAGGAAGACAGGAAGGTGTACATAAGGAATCTGTGGGAAGCAGGGAAGGCTATAAGGAGCACAAAGGTGCAGACTGAGGAAAGATTAGCACAGACCATGAAGAAAGGGGACAAGACATTTTATAGGTACATCAGAGAAAGAAGGAAAACCTGGAAGTGGGATTGTAAGGCTCTGATGAGATACAGGGAAGGGTAAGGAGGAAGACCTGGAAAAGGCAGAAATACTGAACAATTACTCCTGTTCAGTATTCACTGAAGAGGGGAAGGGTCAGGGACCACAACTGGGTAACAGACACAGAGGAGTTGGTGGTAAAAACAAGTCCATTCACAGTGGAGATACTGTAGTCCTGGAGCAGCTCACAAAACTGAAGTTGGACAAAGCAATGGGGCCAGATGGCATACACCCGAGAATATTAAAGGAGCTGCAAAGAGAGCTAGCAGTGCCTCTGGCAGCCATGTTCAATGAGTCACTCAGCACAGGAGTGGTTCCAGAGGACTGGAAGAGGGCACATATAGTCCATCTATACAAAAGTGGTAGTAGAGCAGAGGCAGGGAACTATAGGTTGGTCAGTCTCACATCAGTAGAGGGTAAGATAATGGAGGCACTGCTTAAAGAAAGAATAGTAGCACACTTGGAATCCAGCAGTGCCCAGGATCTGAGACAACATGGATTCACAGCAGGAAGGTCATGTCTGATGAATCTGATAGATTGTTTTGACTGGGTGATGAAGGAAGTAAATCAAGGGGGCGGTGGACATTGCCTACCTTGATTTCAGCAAGTCCTTTGACACTGTCCCACATAAAAGGCTGCTTAACAAGATGAGTAGTCTAGGCATGGGGCACAAGGTGGTAAACTGGGTTAAGAACTGGGTAACAGATGGGAGGCAGAGGGTGGTGGTAAATGGGATTCAATCCAGAGAGAGGGTAGTGACCAGCGGTGTACCTCAGGGACCACTCCTTCAGCCTTTCTTGTATAATGTCTTTATTAGTGACATTGCAAAAGGGCTGGAGGGAAAGGTTTGCCTGTTTGCAGATAACACCAAGATCTGCAACAGGCTGGATATTCCAGATGGGGTGGAGAAAATGGGGAGGGACCTGGGGAAGCTTGAAAAATGGTTTGAGGTGTGGAAACTTAGGTTCAGTTAAAAGAAGTGCAAAATAATGCACCTGGGATGAGGGAACCCTGGGGAGAGCTACAGGATGGGATGGGGAGTTGCTGATGATCACCAAGGAAGAAAGGGACCTGGGGTTATAATTTCAGATGACCTAAAGGTGCCTAAGCAGAGTACAAAGGCTACAGGGAAGGCCAGTGGCATGCCAGGGTGCATAGGCAAAGATATCACTAGCAGAAGGCAGGAGAAAGTGATGCCATTGTATAAAACACTAGTGAGGCCTCACCTAGAGCATTGTGTACAGTTCTGGAGGCCACACCTATGTAAGGACATTGACAGGGTGGAGACAGTCCAGAGAAAGGTGACAAAGATGGTACAGGGCTTGCACCAGAAAACATGTGAGGCGAGATTAAAGGACCTCAATATGTACTCGCTGGAGGACAGAAGGGATCAGGACGACATGCTAGAAACATACAAGTACCTTAAGGGCATGAACAAGTGGCATGGGGGAGACATCTTCCAATACAGGAGACTTACAAGAATGAGGAGGAATGATGAAATTGGAAGGTGGAAGGTTGAGGGGAAATTTGAGGAAGTTTCCTTCACGAAAAGTGTCGCGGACACATGGAATAGTCTGTTACAGGAGATGGTGGGAGCTAGCACAGTAGAGGGATTTAAACATGCCTGGGACAGGCATAAGAGAACCTTAGAGGTGATAAAGAGTGATGAAATGCCATTGATCAGGTAGGGTCAGAGGCTGCAAACAAATGTAGGGCGTATGACAGACTGGAAGGGCCTAGCGGTCCTTATCTGCAGACAATTTCTGTTTCTTTGTTTCTATGTTTCTATACCTGTGAGGGGCTACCTTCCATATAAAGCTTCACAGGTATCTATCTTTGGGACCAATCTCCATTTAGAGGGGAGGGTAAAAGAAAGATAGGTGAGCACCTAAAAAGGTTTAGGTGCAGTGACCATTTTCAGAGTGGATATTTTGTCTGCTAAGGTGAGTGGAGGGGTTTCAACCTTCTGAATTCCATCTTTAACTCACTTAGAAAGGGAGATAAGTTTGCCTCATTTATCTTGGGTATGTTGAGTATCATTTGAACCCCTAGTTAGGTAATGGACTTGGGAAACCATTTAAGACAAGCCTTCTCAAAGGGGGTTACTGTACGATGACGATTAAGTGGCAGGACTCTTTTTTAGACTGGTCAAGTTGAAATCCAAACAGTGAGGTGAAGTGAGCTAGGAGGTCCAGGAGGAGTTGTAGGGATCTGTGGGTGTTCTGCATGACAACAAACAGGTCGCTAGCATAAAGCATAGTAGAGTATGTTTCAGCCCCTATCTGTAGACCGATGATCTGGTTATTTTGACGGATGGCCACCACTAGAGGTTCTATCACCAACAAAAAAAGGAGTAGAGAGAGAGGACACCCTTGTCACATGCCCTTGGCCAGAGGGATTGGGTCAGACATAAGGGAGTTATTGAGAACCCTAACCATGGGGAGGAGTAAAAGGTCTGAATCCAAGCCTTAAAGTGGGAGCCCAGACACAGGTAGGCTAGTACAATGTGCAGGTAGCTCCATTCAACTGAACAGAAGGCCTTTTCAAAATCTATGGTCAAGGCCACTGCAGGGGCGGATAATGCCTTGGCCACATCCATAAGATTCATTAATGACCAGATGTGGTGTGCACTGTGCTTGCCATTAACAAAACCCACCTTGGCTGGATGTACTAGAAGGGGTAGAGTAGGGTCCAGTATAGTGGCTGCAGCAGCATTAGTGTATATCTTGCTGTCCACATTTATGAGTTAAATGGGATGGAACATACCAGGGAGGATGAGGTCTTTCCTCACTTTCGACAGAACCATAATTATTGCCTAACAGATGGTGGGGGAGGGGAGAGATCCTTTGTGCTCTGCCTACAAGTATGCTTGACACAACAGGGGGCATATTAAGATAGCCAGAAGCTTGCAAAATTCCACTGGATAGCCATCCCCTGGGGCTTTACTAGGGTTTAAGGATAAGAACACTTCCCTGATCTCTGCAGTGGAGTGTGGGGTCTCTAAGCCAGCTGCTTGCTCCTGCAGGACTTCTGGTAGGTCCAGAGAGGTTAGGAATGTCTGCATGGTTCTTTGAATGGTGGTGGGGGGGGGCTGGGGAAGAGTACAAGGTAGCTTAGAAATGTCTCAAGATGGAGTTTCTCTCCTTTAGTGCTGCTTGTACCTGCCCAGCTGAGTTACACAGACCTATCCAACTGCTGTTTACAGAGCCTGTAAGCCAGAATTTTCCCTACCCTTTCCCCACCTTCCCAGCACTTAGGCCTCAGTCTCAGAACTGAGATTTCTTCTTTCTTGGCATCTCTAAGCGTAGTTTCAGAATACTGTTGTGAAGGGCTGAGTGGGGTCGGGGAGTGTATCAGCTTTGTAAAGGGCTTCTTTTTCTTGTAGGGCACATTCCAGGCCAGGCACTTGCTGCTCCCTTTGTTGCCACCGGTGGTCGGGATAGCTGATGTGTTTTCCTTGGAGGGTTGCTTTAAGGGCTTCCCATATAATCCTTGCAGAAGTGTCCTGAGCCTTATTCATTTCTAAAAAATGCTTTGTCTCTTCCTGTATCCAGGCTACAATGTATTGGTCCCACAGGAGGAACGGTTTCACCATCCAGAAGGGAACTTTTTGGGAATGGTGCCCCTATAAGAAATGCAGTTGCACAGGGACGTGATCCAAAATGATTAGTGGGAGAATGTCTGCAGTAACAGCCAACTGTGTGACATTTTTATTTATTTATTTATTTATTTAAGGTAATGTTTCACCAGGAAGGCACACTGAGCAACAGGTTGCTCAGCTCCCAGTGCAACCTGGGGGAAGGGGTACAATAGGGATGAGACATTTTACATTCAAGTTACAAAGATCGACAGTTGGTAAATGAGTATAAGTACCTAGGGTTATGACTGGACATAAACTGTTAGTGGTCCTCTTATATAGACAAATTGGTTAAGAGGGTGGGGCAACAACTGGGGATGCTGTATAGGATAAAAAATAATTTCTCAAGGAAAACTAGGTTGCCCGTGATGCATAATATGTTAGTATCAGTGATTGATTATGCCGATGTAATCTACAGGAGGGCAAATAAGATTAATTTGAAAAAATTAGTATATATAATAAAATAGCCAGGTATATCATGAGGGCGCATAGACTTACATATCATTGTGAGTTGTACAGAGAAGTGGGGTGGGATCATTTGTATATTAGGATAAATCAGCATATAACTAAGTTCATCTATAGGTTTATAGAAAATAAATTACCTGAATATATCACCAAAGACCTACAAATTAAACACCCAACTAAGGGCTTGAGATCAGCCCAGTATATAGAGTTTGAAGTGCCAAAGTGTAGGACAAAATGTGGGTCTGTAACATTTTCTTATGTGGGTCCAAAAACTTGGAATAATCTACCTGTTGATTTAAGATCCTATGGTGTCAAAGTGAGTTGGTCTATGATTAGGCAGTGGTATCATAAACAAAGTGGTCAATTGCATGAATGTTGCATAGCATTGGAAAATGGATAGGTTTTAATAGAAAGGTAATTAGTGGCTTGTGGGAGGTGATTCATTAAGAGGAAATGTATTTAATATGTATATGTGTATTTGTAATTTTGTAATTTTGTATTTTGCATGTTTTATTATAATTTTCTCCCTAGACTGTAACCAGGCTATGCACTTTAGAAGGTGTCCCTTGAAAATGATTGTACTTGTGTACTCAATGGGATTGTTCACCTTATTCATTTATAAATGAATAAAATAATTACTACTACTACATCAACATATCATACAATTGATTAAGGCAGTTGTTACAAACTGTGTTGCATACATATGTAATTTGTGAGAACAATTAATGTGCAATGGTAATAAGTGAACCAGTGCTATCATGAAATAAGGGTGAAGGAGAGAGAGGATGAGATAACAGTGCAGAGTCGTGTTCTGGAGAGACCCCTTCAGGATGCAGGGAGCCTTGCAAGGAGACAGGGAACTGGAATAGAGATTAGAGAGGGAGCGAGAGAGGGATTAAGTGTGATTAACACCAAGGAGGGAAAATAGGGTCTGACCCAAGAAAAGAACCCTTCAAGATGCAATGAACCCTGAAAGGGGGCAGGGACATTCAGAAGATTGTAAATCCTTCTACGGTTAGGCATTGTAGTTATAGAAGGATAGCGAGAGGGAGGGAATGAGAAATGACACCTGGGAAGGGATGAGGCCTGATCCAAGTAACCCTTCAGGATGCTGGGGACACTGCAAGAGGACCTGGAAGGCCAAGGATAGGTAGATGGGGGAAGAAAAGGTTGTAAGCCTAGGCACTCTAGGACCCTTTCAGGATGCTGAGAACCCTGCAAGAGGAGTGTGAAGGCTAGGGAAAAAGGGGGAGAGAGGGGAAGGGAGAAAGGTATAATAACTAGCACCTAGGAGGGGCTAGGGTCAGTAGAGACAGTAGAGTCGATAGAAGCATTGGGTAATTCTGAAGGGGAATGAACTGTAAGGAGCAAGACAAAGGAAATTAAGGTGGGTCATAACAGGAACTGTTAAGTGCAAGATAATTGGAGAGGGTAGTGCTGATGGAATAGAGGGAGGAGGTTAGCCAGAAGTCAATCCAGCTATAGGTGCTGTGCACTTCAGAGAGAGAGGCGTAGTCCCTGTTTCTGAGATGGAACAGGCACCACACATCCACCAGCCCTATGTCCTTCATAAGAAGCAAGACTGCCTGGGAGCTTCTACTGTGTGGCTATGATAATAACCTGCTCCTGTAAAGGGCAGGGACGAGGGCGAGATTGAAATCTGACCCCAGGAGCATTGGGTTCGAGGGTTTAGTGAGGCTCTCAGTTAGTTGTGTTATGTTTGTGGAGAATTTATTAAAGTATTTATTTATTCCACATAAATCCCTTTAGACAGGGCCTGTTTGCAAAGGGTATAGAGTCAGTATCAACAGGAAAAATAACAGGCACAATTACAGTACAATTCAATGCAGCACTGAAGCAGGGCAATACTTACAGCACTTCAGACAAAGACATGATATACATTAGGATTCATAAACTAGTCACCTTCTACATTTTGGTGCTGCCAAGAATGTGGGATCATCCTCATTAGAGTTGTAAAGATTGACAAACAGGAACTTACCATTTGGTAGGTCCATTAGAGCAATAACCTAGTATCCCTGTGGGTCAGCCTTCAGCACTTTCAAGGATTAACGAGTGCCTTATGTACCAGAATTGCTGCTCCCCATTTAGAGGTAGAGGAGATAGCCCTTGAAGGACTGACCCACCCAGTCACAATGTAATCTGGAGTGGTCTGCCATGATAAGTTTGATCTGTTATAGAAACACAATTTGGGATTTAAGTTTTTTGAGGTGTGATAGAACTTGTTTCCTCTTCACTGGGCAATTCAACTGTAAGACATTCAATTTGTGGCAAATAATGCCACCCATGGTCTTCTAGGAATATTAGCAGTGGTGAATGCAACTGAATATTTATTTAATGATTATAGGACAGATCAGGGGAATTCCCCAGTCAAAGGGAAGTTTGTGGATTACAGGAATGGTCCCGTACACCTGGGTAGGTAGTATGAAAACCCCCAGCTTTACCTGTACATTTGATCTTGACCAGGATTTGCACACCCATATTATACCATTACATACCTTTGGGAGAATAAAAATGCACTCATAAAGCAGAAGAAACCACAGTTAAAAGTCATTCTGGGGAAGAAGAGGATATCAACCACCTCTTCAAGGAGGCAAAAGGCTCTCCAACAGTGACCCAAAGACATGGAAATAATGACAATTTTAGGTAACTTGGGAATCCAACAGGGTTTTCCTTAACAGAAAATTGCAAACTGTGCAGTGAATGAACCAAATATAGCAGGCAGCAATTAAGACCAGAATTAAGTAATTTTCCCCCTCCCAGTCCAGAGTTACAATTAGGTTGTGTGCTAAAGCCATCATGTCTAATGCCCTTAGTAAGTGGAGGAAGGCAGACCATAATTGGTGTAGGAGGAGTGAAGACATCACAGATTCATTAGGCAACAGACTGAGTCTGCTGAGTATGTAAGAGGGATACAGCAGAGGAGCCCTACAGGATAGGGTAGCTGCCTGTATCAGAAGTGGGAGCAAAACTGAAGGTGTGAGAAGGTCCCAATAAATTCCAGTGACAGGAGGCAGTCCTTGCACAGTGGTCCCATGCCAAACCCACCATGTAGGACTCCATGAGCATCAACTGTTTAAGCAGCAATTTGTCAAGTGGACTAGTTCCCCCATGGGGGTACACTGCAAGTTGACTCCCATCCCAGCCACCACTGAGGGTTTGGGGGAGATCCGCAGTTATTCGGAACAGCAGGTAGGAACCCTTGTAAGTAGCATTACCCTCACTGCCATTCAACTCTTAGTGCTTGCCCTTTTCGAGATTGGTGCCCTGTCTAGGGCTGACAAAATACTTCAAACTGTCAAAAATAGAGTATCAGATTAATGAAGTGTTAAACCAAATAATTCTGAGTTGTGCAATAACATTCCCAAACAATGTTTAAACCAGGGACCGATGCGAAGACAGCTAGTGCACCTAAAGGCATGTGACAGTATCCAGGAACTGCTCCTGAGATCTGTGGTTGAGATCTGGGGCTAGATTCACAAAAAAAACACAAAACACAGAGCAAAAATTTGAATTGCACTTTACATTTGCCCAGATAGCAAAGCTTGCTATTCACAGTCAGATAGCGCGCTGCACTATCCGACTGTGAATGGGGCTAGGCTGAGTAAGTGGTAACCCCATTAACACTACATATAACCTCACTGGCACTACCCCGACATACAGTTAGGAGTATGGCCCCACAATAAATAGTGCAAGTGCACTTTTTGGAGTTCACAAAAGCAGCCATGCAAATGAGCCAATTGGGCATGCAAGGCACTATGTGGCTATTTGCATGCTCATTATGGGCCTATTTACATAGGTCAAACTGAAGTTTAGTGCCCCATTGCCAATCACCGGCCCGATAGTTGTATATCAGTTTGCCTGGTGCCTAGTGGTCCCCACCCTGCTGATTGTTGGCCCAAAATGAAAAATGTATTTTCCCTGGTGCTAGTGGTCCCCCTCCCCCCTCCCACCAATCACGGGACTGCTGTGCACACATATCAATCCCTGTTGTCCAGTGGTTCTTCCCTCCACCCAATCCCATGCTCAAATTAGACAATATAATTCTCCTGGTGTTAGTGGTCCAACCCCATCTGATCCCTGACTAATGGTGCAAACCATTCAGGTAACCAACCCCCCCCTTGATCGTTGGCCTAGTGTGAAGACATACACTGTCTCCCCCCCATCGATCACTGGCCTGGTATGAAGGAAGTAACTTTACTGGTGTTTAGGGGACCCATTACCCCCCAATCCCAACAGGTAGTGCCCGCCACCCCAATCTCCTGTCCCAACCTGAGCTGGTGACTGGCACAGCCCTCCGCTCTCCACCACGGCCAGCCACCAGAGAACAAGCAAAGCACCAGAAGGAAGGTCTTGCTGGTATAAGTAAACTTATCAACTGGGACTAAGAACTAGAACTCTTGTACTAGGGTCTTCAATTTAGGGTAAAAAAAAGGTGTGTTTGTCAGAGTTAGTTGAAGTGAATTGTTACCTATCTGTGTTATCTGTGTAGTTATCTAGGTGCTTGTCACAGGTGGCTGAAGGGAATTATCTGTGAAATTAACTAAGTGTAGAAAGATTTGCGAAGTAGGTGGAGTAGCTTAGCAAGAAGGAGCCAGGTTAAAACCAGATTTAAACACTACCCTAGATAACTTCTGCCAGAGAACAAGCAGAGCACCAGGAGGAAGGACCTGCTGGTATAACTAAGCTTCTCTACTGGGACGATATTGCCCTCCTTCCCACCTCTCCACCCAAAGGCAGTTCTACTTTTACAGGCACAGGAACTTCCTGTTTGGTAGCAGGAAGTGAGTGATCAAAGAGCCACCAACGACTCACCATCCTAAAAGGGCAAGAGTAGCTCTCCATCCCCCCCAGCTGCTAGAGGTCTGACTCTGAGCAAGTAAGGAGACTACTGAGAAATATATTAACCTCTTGTCTCAGAACAGGAGGATCAGGAGCTAAAAGGGCACAGAGGCAGTACGTAAGTAGGGACAGAAAAAAAAAGAAATAAACAAACAGAGGAAGAGTAAGTATTCCAAACAACAATTAGGGGGCCAAAAATAAGATATGATGGGAGTGGTGCAGTGCAGTGGCTGTGGCGCAGCAGTCTTCCAGGAGATGTTGCAGAGGATGCAGTGTTGTCCCATCTGCAGGCACCTCTCTGGGTTGAAGGAGGAGATTGTTCATCTCCAGGCTGAATTGGCCAGGATTTGTGGGACCTCCTCTCCCACCAAGAGACCACCAGGGTCACTGCCGTTGCCTCAGAGGTTGCCAAGAGAGAAGAGCAGTTGGACCACAGTAGGCTCAGGGAGGGTGAGGGTGGTGGAACAGAGGTACATCCCTCCAGCTGTACCTCTCCACAATTTCTATTCCATTCTGGAAAAGTGTGGTTCCTCTAGAGAGGCGCCCTCAGTGGAGACAAAGGAGGATGCAGGGAACCTCCACAAAGGAATCCCACAGGAGGGTGGCTTGGGACCCCACAGGGGAAGGAAACAACTCCTGGTGGGGGGCTCCATTGTTAGGAAGGTAGAAATGGGGGAAGAAGGGGACAGGGAGGTAAGGTGCCAGGTGTCATGGCTTGGAGGGACAGGGAGCAAATCCTCAGGATCGCAGAAGCTGCTGCACAGGGAAGGGATCTGGATGTCACTGTCCACCTAGGGACAGATGACCTGGCAAAGAAAGGTATCAAAGTAGTGCAAGAAGCATTTGTGGAGATGGGGAGGGGCCTTAGACAAATAGCACACACAGTGACCTTCTCAGAGGTGCTGCCTGTCTATGGCACGGGTGAGGCTAGGGTGCTTCACACCATGGGATTCAATCAGTGGTTGAAAAACTGGTGCAGGGCTCAGGGAGTTGGCTTCATTGGGGACTAGGGGTCCACCTGGAGGGATGCAGGCCTATACTGGTGTGATGGTCTGCATCTATCCAGGAGGGGAACCAGGATCTTAGGTAATAGTTTTAAATGCTTCATTGGCAAGCATTTAAACTAGCCGGGGGGGGGGAGGCATTGGAGAGGAGCAGGGAAATCCCAGCCTCCCCCCAAAAATCAGGGTACTAAGTGAGGTAGACACCAACATAGAGATGTTGCTAGGGAGAAGCGCAGGGGTAAATGGAGAAAGTAACAAATGCAATAAGGACAAGGATGGGGCAAAAAGGGGTAAGACCATCAAGAAATGGAGGGTAATGAGTGCCAATGCCCGTAGTCTTGGCAACAAGCTCTCTGAAGTGGTGGTTTTGATGGAAGTGTGATGCCTGGATATCATAGCAGTCACAGAAACATGGTACACAGAGAACCATGACTGGGATGTTAACATACTAGGGTGCACAACCTACAGGAGAGACAGGGAGAGGAGAAGAGGGGTGGGCTAGCTCTCTATGTAAGGGAAGGGACAAAAGCAACTGAACAAAAAAGTAAATAGGGAGGAGAGGAAGCACTGTGGGTCACCTTAAAGACTGGAAATGGCACCACAATCCACACAGGGGTTGTATACAGATCCCCATGTCAGAGGAAGGGAATGGACAAGGATATGATAGAAGGCATACTTTAGGATGGCAGAGAAAGGGGAGATACTGTTGATGGGGGACCTTAATATGCCTGATGTCAACTGGAGCACCTTTGCTGCAGCCACATGCAAAAGCAGGGCCATTCTCGATGCCCTTCAGGTGGCTTGCCTCAGACAGCTAGTTTTGGAACCTACTCGTGTGGGAGCAATCTTAGACTTTGTACTCTCAAATGGGGAGAGTGAGAGGATTTCAGATCTAGAAGTGGGTAGCCATTTGGGAACAAGTGACCACCAAACAGTGTGGTTCATGATAAACTCAGCTACAGAGTTAAGCTGTACAAAAGTGAGGGTTCTGGACTTCAGGAGGGCTGACTTTGGAAAGATGGGAGAGTGCCTTAGAAAAGCACTAGCAAACAGGCTAGAAGGAGGGGTGGAGCAACAATGGGAAAATATCAAAACGGCTATCACAGGAGCAACATGCCTTTGTGTGAAGCAAATAAACAAATCAAAACGAAAGAAAAAGCCACTATGGTTCTCAAAAGAGGTGGCAGTGAAGGTTAGGGAGAAAAAGATAGCATTTAGGGAGTATAAGGAAACACAGAAGGAGCAGGACAGAGAACTGTATCAGTTAAGGCAGCAGAAAACAGGGAGAGTAGTCAGAATAGCAAAGGCCCAAACTGACAAAAAGATAGCCAACTCGGTTAAGAAGGTGGATAAAACCTTTTATAGGTATGTCAGGGAGCATAGAAAGACAAAGGGAGGGATAGTGAGGCTGAATAGATTGGACAGTGGGTGGGCAGAGAGGGACAGTGAAAAAACAGGGATACTGAATGAATACTTCTGTTCAGTATTCACAAAAGAGGAGGTGGGAGATGTGCCTAATCCAATTAACAGAAGCACTCAGGATAGGGGGGGTTGATCCCAGTCCTTTCACAGAAGAAAGGGTTCTGAAAGAACTCCTAAAACTGAAGGTGAACACAGCGATGGGGCCAGATGGCATTCACCCCAGAAATCTAAAAGAATTAAGCAGAGAACTAGTGACACCACTGACTACCCTTTTTAACAAATCATGGGAGGATGGTGTAGTGCCTGAGGACTGGAGGAAGGCAGATGTGATTCCCCTTCACAAAAGTGGGACCAAGACAGAGGCAGAAAACTACAGACCTGTCAGTTTGACCTCTGTGGTAGGGAAAGTGATGGAATCACTTCTGAAGGAAAGAATTGTTGAGTACCTAGAGGCCAGTGGGGCAGAGGACCCAAGGCATCATGGGCTCACAGTTGGAAGGTCATGTCAGACGAATCTAATTGATTTCTTTGACTGGGTGACCAAAGTAGTAGACCAGGGAGGGGCTGTGGACATGGCCTACCTAGACTTTAGCAAGGCATTTGACACAGTCCCACACAAAAGATTAATAGTCAAGTTAACCAGCCTGGGAGTGGGTCCCAGGCTGGAAGCCTGGGTAAAACATTGGCTGGACAACAGGACACAGAAAGTAATTGTAAATGGAGTCCACTCTAAAGAAAGAGGGGTTACTAGTGGGGTACCGCAGGGTTCAGTACTGGGTCCAGTCCTTATGAATGTCTTTATAAGTGACATTGCAGAGGGACTGGAAGGAAAAGTATGCCTCTTTGCAGATGACACAAAGATCTGCCACAGGATTGATACACAAGGAGGCATGGAAAGGATGAGAAGGAACTTGGTAAGGTTGGAGGAATGGTCAGAATATGGCAGCTTGGATTCAATGCAAAGAAGTGCAAAATAATGCACCTGGGAAACAAAAACCCAGGGGAAGATTACACAATGGAGGGGGAGGTAGTAACAACAACAAAAATGGAAAGGGACCTGGGGGTAATCAAGGGAGAGGCATCACCAGCAGAAAACAGGAAGTTGTTATCCCCCTGTACAGACAGTTGGTGAGACCCCATCTGGAGTACTGCCTCCAGTTCTGGAGACTCCATCTCCACAAGAACATAGACAGGATGTAGGCAGTTCAGAGGAGGGCAACTAAAACAGTGCAGAGATACGAGGAGAGACTAAAAGAGCTTAATGTGTAGACTATTGAGGTAAGGAGGGAGATGGGGGACATGATAGAAATGTTTAAGTACCTCAGTGGAATCAACAAAGTCCAAGAGGGTAGCATCTTTCAGAAAAAGAGATGTGCAAGAACAAGGGGACACAATTTGAAGAGAGAGGGGAGAATGGCTCAGGGGCAATGTGAGGAAGTATTTTTCACAGAGAGGGTGGTGGATGCATGGAGCAGCCTTCCTGAGGAGGTTGTGGGGTCTAAAACTGTGGGAGAATTCAAGAATGCATGGGACAGACATAAGGCAATTTTTGTGTGGGGTAGGAAGAAATAGGCTATTGGTTAAATGGGATCTGCAGCTTCTCCTCTAGGTAGGGAAATGGGCAGACTAGGTGGGCCAAGCGGTCCTTATCTGTGGTCAAAGTTTATGTTTCTGTGTGTCTTTGTTTCTACCAACTGAGCTGTCAGTGAGCATGTACATTATACAGTATATGCTCACTGATTGACAGCAGCTGTCAATCAATGAGTAGGTAGTGTATACAGTACACAATTGCTGACAGCTCAGTCGGTGGCCAGCCATGATGGAGTGTGGAGAGCTGTGCTAGTCACAAGCTTGGAGTCAGGATGGGGGTGAGCAGGGTGGTAGGGCACTATCTGCCAGGGCCAGGGGTCCCATAGACTCCAGGGAAAGTTACTTCCTTAATGTCAGACCAGTGACTGGGGAGAGGGACAGTGTATGTCTTCACATTGGGCCGGCCATCACAGGGGGATTAGTCTACTTGACTGGCTTGCACTGCTACGGGGTCAGGGATCAGACATGGACTGGGACCATTGGACACCAGGGAGAATCATATTGTCTAACTCAGGCACAGGATCGGGTGGGAAGAGGGACCACTGGCCACCAGGGAATATGTCTTCTGACATCATGTGAGGGATCAGGTGGACCTGCTGTGCTACCTCCACCAACCACTATGGCTGCCCAGGATAAGGCAAGGTCTCGGTCAGTGGTATATGCTCCATGCAAGGGTACTGCACAAGGGCACTTGCATGGAGCAAATGCTTTGTGAATCAGACGGCGCCGACATTCATATCCCCTTCCCCCTCATTTGCACTGCAGCCCCCTCCACACTTTGCCCCAGTGCAAAACCAGTTTGAGTGCGCAAACTGGGCTTTTGTGAATACCAACTTGGCACAAAACCCAGTTTGCTCATGTAAAACAGGGAACATGCCGGGGAAAAGTTTTGTGAATCCTGGCCATGGTGTTGGAGATCACACCAAACCATGGAATGTGTAAAGAAAGGATTTGTTTCAAGATCAGAACACTGCCTCTATAGATCATATGTACACCCATATATGGACTATACCTCCTGCTTCTGGGCCCCTCACTTAAAAAAGGATATTAAGATACTTGAGGTAGTACAACATACTCTAGACTGACAAAAGTGATCCCAAGGTTAACAGATATGTCATATTCTGATCATATATGAGAACCAAACCTGTTTATCCTAGAAAAATTATGACTAAGGGGAGATGTTTTGTTATTGCACAAAATACAAAGAGACCCAGAATTATATACAATATGTGGTTTTATAAACAGTAGGACAGCAAATCTTAGGTCTCACAACCATCAATTGGTTGTCCCTAAGGTAAATACTAGCAGCGAGGATCATTTTTTTACAGTAAGAATAACAAAGATCTGGAACCAGCTCCCCAAAAAATTTCATTGAGATAAAGGACTCTAATTAATTTAAAAGGGAACTGGACAGGTACCTTTTGGATTAATCAGTCCAATAAATAATATGCCCACTCAGAGTGGGAGACAGTCCATATGGTCCCAGTGCCTTCTTCTGTCTTGGACACCCAGTAATACCCAGTAATGTGTTTAACACATTTTGTCAGGCCTGGATCTGCCACTGCACAGTTGTTTTCTACAAAACATATTGGAGATTTAGTCAGATGGCATGGGGTCATTATGTTGCAAGACATAATGCCGCATAGCACTATCGTGCTGCACGATTAATGCCTTGAGGCATCATGTCTTTGTTCTGTGGGGCTGCTACCCCACATCTGAACCTCCCACTAAAGATTCTCAACTCCGGGGGTCCAACTCGAGATCGCTCAGGTCTGCGTTTCGCCATAATACCGTACGCTATTAAGCATGCAACATTATGATCCAGTACGTAGTTGGATAGCTGTAGCTGCTCATGGAATGGTGGACCTCAGGTCCCATGCAGAATACCTTACGCCCCCATAGACCACAGTACCTGCAGCCCCCTGAGGGGGGCATGTTACTGGCAGAGTTGAGGACAGATGCTGGTTGCAGTGGGGGGGGGCAGCAAGAGAGTGTTGGGTCAGTACAAACAAGGGGGAAAGACAGCAGTAGCACCTCAGTGTACAATGTCTGCATTTCAGTGTACCTGAAATAATCATAAAATAATTGAATTCAAGTGAGGACCATGCAGCAAGAACAGTCTTGTAGTAGAGGCTATGCCCGTCAAGTTATGCAGTACCAGGGTGAGTCTCTGTCTTTTGGTCTGAGTTCATCCTAGTGAGGATTCAGTGCAGGTGCAGACAAAAGACTATAACAGTCCAAGAGAAAAGCTTTTGGCACAGATAATGGGGGGAAGCAGGAGGCATCCTGGACAGTTCTGGTAAAATCTGAAATATGGGGGGCACTGGTGCAGTTGTCAGAAATGGAACTGGGTTGGAGGGTACATTAGAGCGGGACTACTACAGGAGGATGGACAGAATTTAGGACCCATGCAACCACTCCTGATTCTAAATGACTGTTCCATCAAGGTGCCCCACCCTGCTCACCAAATTCCCTGGTGTCCATGTAGGCAAAAGTTCAAATGCAGGAAAGTAGTTATGGATCATCCTGATCCTGGTATGAATTCCATAGGCCCTGTGCACCCTAGGAGTATCATGGAGTTACAGGTGTTTCCAAAGTAGTTGATGCAGTGGAAGAGGGGCCTTTCATTGGAGTCAGAAGTAATGGGACAGCATCTCCTACTATTGCTGCCCACAAATTCTCTGGGGTTGGATCAGTAGAGGGACAGTCTTGTTCTGCCATGGATGCAGGGGCTGGCAGGATGTGACCAATTAAGAAAAAGGTGTGCAAAAAGATGAATGCACTATACGCATGAAGTCAACGCTCAGTGTATTAATTTTGCACATTCACTGAGCATTGACTTAATGCGTATTGCACATTCAAAACTTTTTGCACACCTTTTTCTTATTTGGTTATGTTTATTGTTTTAGGTGCTGCATGTAGTTCTGAGCACCTTTGCATTTTTGTATGTAATGCCCCCCCCCCAAATGGGGGTTTACCTTGGTGCCCATTTCTCCCACCTGCCTTAGGTTGCTTTCTGTTGTCCCTGACCTCACCACACTGGTCCAGGTCCAGATGTGTGCCCCAAAGACTCTGAGTGCCCTTTTTCCTTTATTTTTGCCCTCTTTGTGCTTGGGGAGTGATGCAGACCTGCTGGCTATTTTCCTGAATGCTTCACAGCTGGCCAGCAAACTCATGGATGTGCTGAGGTGCGCTCCATGTTCCGACCGCAATTGCGGTCAAAGGATGGCTTCTCTGGTGGTCCCGGTACCTGTAAGGTGCAGGGCTGGGGACTGTGACTAAGGTAGGACTGGAGAAGATCTGCCAATGAGTTAAATAAAAAGGGCATTGCACTCTGCTGGTAACTGACTTGGCTCTATGAATACTAATGATGGTGCGTTAATAACCATGAGCGGGTCTGTTCTCTAGTAGGGGCTATTTGTTTCAGCAGCCACCAACACCCTTTCCACTGTAAATAAATACAATCAAATGTGGGTGTGCACAAGAGCACTAAAGGGGCTACTAACAAGAGTGGCTGTGTAACTACAAATTGTGTTTGTACTGGCAGCACCAAACCTTAACTGTTGGGACCTTTATGAGCTGACCATCTGCTGTCTAACTGTCTGGTGCCTAGGAACTGCATATTTTGGCAGCTGCAACAGGCGAGAAGCAGCAAAAATGGACTGAATAGTGGCAGCGTTCAAGAGGGCACAGAACTGTTAATTGAATTGTGAGGCACAAAATAAACAAATATGTGTACACTGGCTACACCAGAATGTTGTTTGCAGAGACTGCAAAGAACTGCTTGGGGACTGTGATATTAGCAGCCATTTCTGCAGAGCAGTAACCAATAGTAAAACCAGGATTTCAGTGCAAAGATTGTTGGGACTTTGCCAGAGACTTATGGGGCTTTGAAAAAGGTTTGTGGGGGAAAACAGGGACCTAATTCAGGTGCCAAAACATGGAGCCTATCCAGCATCAAAAGAGGCTAATGAATATTAATTTTGGGGACTGACAAGTGGATTCAGCCAATCAAGAGCCTCAGAGAACTCCTCAAAACCCTTGGACATTTCAGGCTGAGTTATCTGAAGTTTTACTGGCCTGATTTGCAAAATGGAGGTCTCTTTGCACAGCTGACATGACAAACTAACTAGCAGGATAAGATTGGTATTGAGAGAAATATTTTAAAGGGAGGACTAGGACTAGGATTAGGAGAGTATGTGCAGATGGGATTTAGTTTAAGCAGTCATCTTGGATTGGGGCCAAGGCACTCCTCACCTAGGGCAGCATGTTTGCAGCTTTTGCACCACAGAAAAAGCCTTTGATCTGTGCAAACTGAGGTTTACTCATTGGTTCAACAGTTACTGCAGTACTTACCATGTTGGAATCCTCAGTTTGCAAACTGCAAAGTTGTAAGCATGTGAGCCCTGAAGCACTGTGTGAGTGCATGCAAACAAGAGTTGAGGCATACATATAGAGTGTAGTCACATTAGATCCTCTCTATAGGAGCTAACAGGCTGTTAGTGGAGTGCTAGTTACTATCTGCAAGAAAGCATTTTTTTTTAATACTCTCTTTATCCATCCAGTCCCTGGCAGCGGTCCCTCCTGTCTTCTCCCCCAGCCCCGCCCCCCGCACGCAACCCGACCTTGTCCAGCTGCCCCACAGCTTTGCCCCCCATGCCAGGGTGGCAGGGATCCCTCGACCCACCGTAACTCTGGATTTGGTGCTGGGAGGTCGGATGCCAATCACGGAGGCAGTGCCTGCGGGGATCTACTAACATACTGCGGCGCTAGTACCCTGATTTTCCACCTGAGTTTGTTTGTCCCATAGCTGAGGCATGCAATGATGCTACAAGGAGCGAATGTGCATACTCCTGTGCTCGCTCCTCCAAGCATCTGCCTCGCCTATCCCCAATCTTGTGCAGTGATTCTGTGCACCAGCACCCAGCCTCCACTAGGCACCAGTCATGCAGCAAGCCACTGGTGTCCCTCGACCCCGGAGAGCGAGAGCAGTCCTATGGATGCTCAATCCCTTCTCTCCCCTACCAACCCCCGGTGGCCAGTGCTAGTTCATGAACATGGGTCGCTGGCGTAGCACGAGATAAGGTGTCCAGCGCCTTAGCCCTCAGCACCACTGGGCCTTAAGAAAGCATTTTTTAATATTGGGCAAATGGTGTGGGCCCCTTCACATGGCACGTTATCTCTAGTGTTCAGTGGCTCCTCTTTCATAACCTTGTCCTGGCTTATAGTTCCCAGCTGTCTGATGCTCCTCCCTCACCAAGTCCTGGAATATAGTTTCATGGTGTCTGGGGGTCCTCCCTTCCACACTCACTCCTAGAATATAGAACCCTTGTGTCCAATGCCCCCCTTCCTACAGTCCTGATAATCCAATACCTGGTACCTGTTTTCACTCCACAGCCCCAGAATACCACCCAGGTCCTACAATGGCAGTTGACATATACACTCCACTCACTTGCATGGCTGGATGCATTCTGACTGCACTGAATCAATGCACTTTCAATTAATCTAGCAGAAAGCACAGATGCTCATTTTTTCATAGATATCCTGCAACTGCTGTATGGTACATTACTGCAGTGGTTGCAGGAATCAGACAGTGGCTGCTGGTGGAGGTAGTTGTGACTTGAGGATATGTGACGGTCACAATTGTTGGACTAGAGTGGTGGCTTGGGAGGCTCTGGTGTATGAATGCCACCAGACCACAAGGATACCCTTACCATGCCCATGAGTGGGAGGCAGGACCATGGGACACTAGGACTGTATCTACTGGGACTTAGTGAGGCAAAGGGAGCACCAGATAACAGGAAAATAACTACTGGGACCATCCAAAAGAGAAAGGACAATAGGACATCAGAGAACTATATACCAGGACAGAGTGAGGACTGAGGTAATCTTTGTTACTCCTCCTATTGCTTATTCCCCATCTGATGTCATAATGCTTGACTTGTGACAGCACAGTTACTTCCATAGAAACATACTGTGATGTCACAACAGAAACTTAGGACTTCACATAAGAAATAAGTTGATAAGCAGATGAACTCTAATGAATAAAGATCCGGGGCCTGATTTGCAGACAGCATGAGTTGCTGCAAGCCCTGGGTGCATCAAATATATGGTGCACCGGGCCTGAGTCAACCTAAAGGGATTTCCATCCCTTGCAGCAAATCAACACTCATGAAACCAACTATTTGTGGTCTAGCATGCATCATTCTCAGGGTCCCCTACCATGTAGCTTGCAGCTAGACCATGGTGCAAGCTGCCAAAAAGCAGGTGAACTATTGCAGCCTTGCACAAAATTGTAAAATCAGGTGCAATTGCAGCATTTGACAGTGCCACAGCTGTGGCGATGCAAGAGTTTGATACAGGCCTTAATGCAAGCCCTGCACCACCCTTTGAAAATCTTACTCCCTAAGTTTGTACAAATTTACTCCAAAATAAATAATGATAAGGAGAAATCTATGTAAGAGAATGAAATACATGCTGAATTGTGTCTAAGTATTATGTTTCCCAACATTACAAAGAGGTGACAGCAGCTGTTTAATGCTTCAGCACTATGGTGTTCATTCTTTGCAAGCTGACCAGTGTGTGAGCGCTTAGTCCACATGGGGACATCACTGGCTTGTGCTCAGTACATGGATAGTGCTTTGCTTTACAACATACTCGCAGGAGGTAAATTGAAAAACTCTGTACACAGGCCAGAGCATTTGAGAAAGGTTTCCAATATACTGTATCTCCTTTTGTGCCCCATACAAATTAGTGTCAGCACAGAGCCCCTTGCATGACAGTTTGTGGGGGCTTTCAACATACTGCTTAAAGAGGAACACAGAGCCCCTCTAAAGTTTTACATTATCAACATAATGTACAGCAACATGAAGGCATGAAGGCATGGAGTTAACAGTTGAAATTGGGGTGCTACTTACTGCCAGTCCGGTGAAATGTAGGCATCACAGACAGGAGGAATAAAGTTCACCTAAGTGGATATAATAAGGCTGTAATGGCACTGAGGTATTCTCAGGACATTTTTAATCCATGAGTTTGCAGCACAAGGAGAGTTGCAGCAAATTTAAAACTATGGGCAAATAGCTCATAAAGTGTGGGAATTCATATTTCCTTGAGTTTTCACAAAGCAGGCACTTTGCAAAACATGTGTGCACAACTTTTACAAAAATTTACGCTTTACAGCAGATTTTCCTACAAAGTTCTAACTTCATGACTTTTTGTAAGATGTGCACTTCACACAGCAGAAAACTGTTTCCAAGTGAGGAAAATGTGTGTAAAGCTCTGCAAAGTGAGTTTTTCTTACATAGAATATCTCTAAAGGCTTATCCATAAATGGAAACATATCCACAGAGGAGTACATGCATGGGCCAATGGGGTGCAGAGATCCTGCTCTGCACAAGCAGTGACCTCCATACATCCATAGCCTGTGGTACATGACCCCTCTGCACCTGACCCATGCCAGCTGCACACATATGTGCATGACCGGGTCAGGAGGAACAGGGGCATTCAACCATCCCATGCACAAAAGTAACTGAAATGCAGGTATCTTGCAGAGTGGGTGCAGGCTACATAGATCTAGAGACTAAGTAAGTGGTTATGCTCACCCTCTGCATGGCTGCAGGACTGTCCCATTAGCCCAGCTGGTGTTCTCTCCACCTGCTCCCAGCCCTACCAGCCTGCATGGAGGGATGCAGGTCATACTGGCACAATCCAGTAATGAACAAAACAGGAAGGTGTTCCCAAAGAGGATGTGGCAGTCCTCCCTGGACCGCCACATTCCACCTGATCCTGCTTTGTTTGGGGCTCAGAATTTACTTTGGAGCTGGCATGGGTGTCTAATGTCTTTATGGCACCACCTCCTGCCCATGGCCCACCCACACTGCATTCTGTGCATGGCTCCTTGGGGCTGGGAGTCTGAATGCCAGCATGTGCTTTGGCATCAATTGGTGCAGAGCCAAACAACCCTGATTTAAAGTGATCCACACATATAGTATCTGGGGTGCCTTTGTGTATCACACTGCTACTGACCACAAGCAGATTAGTGGAACTCAAATATGCCATTACAGCCTTATATTGTATGTGCACTTTTGGTGTATTTTTAGTGTTTTATATATATATATATATATATATATATATATATATATATATATATATATATATATATATATATATATTCTATATATATATATATATATATATATATACATAGTTCAGTTGCTGGTTTATTTGCACTTGATTCAGTGTCACTTGCTGTGCCATTGACAGTCTATGGCCTTTGACTTTCACTTTTGGTGCACAAGTCAGTAGTGACATAGGAACTTGCCATTTACAACCTTATTATTTGTATGTTCCATATATATATGGCGGCCCTAACTCTCACCCCATCACATGTGCAAACAAGGTGAGGTATAGGAGAATGGGGTAAGAGTTAGGACCGATGACCCCAACGCACACCCTGATGCCAGTTTGGAGGCGGGTTGGTGGTGCAAGGGGGGCTTTCAATTCTAACACTGAATTTACTTGCTTTTGTTGCTGTGGAACAATCCTAACTGATGCATTAAACTGAGTTTTTTTGCCATGAATTTCCCTTCTTTTTGAGAATGAGGACTATTAATAGTGAATGGAATACAGTGGTGGGAGTGTGGGCCCTTTGGGCCCTGCGCTCCCTCCACATGATGTCTTGTGACATAGTAACAGTAACTGCAATGCAAACACAAGCATTAATGGTTATGCACATGGTGATGCAAATGTAAATGGTAAAAGCAAACATTAATAGAAATGCAAGTGGAAAGTGACGCCAAAGCAAACAGTGATGCAAACGGAGACGGAAGCATGCATGGAAATGCAACTGGTAACACGCACGGTCATGGTACTGCTATTGTAAATGCAAATGTTAACAGTTACAGCAACAATAATGCCAAAGGGAACAGAAATTGAAACGCAAATGCAAGCACATATGGAAACGCAAAGCGTAATGCGCATGGTCATGAAACCACAATTGCAAATGCAAATAGTAATGGTAACAGCAAAAATAATGCCAAAGGAAACAGAAACAGAAAGACAAATGCAAGCGAGTACAGAAATGCAAACTGTAACATGCATGGTCATGGTACCACAATTATAAAGGTAAATGGTAATGGTAACAGCAACAATAATGCCAAAGGAAACAGAAACGCAAACAGAAGCGAGTATGGAAACGCAGACCGTAATGCTCACGGTCATGGTACCGCAATTGTAAACATAAATGGTAATGGTAACAGCAACAATAACGCCAAAGGAAACAGAAATGCAAATGCATGCGAATATGGAAATGCAAACCACAACATGCACGGGCACTGGAACGCAATTGGAAACGTAAATGGTAATGGTAACAACAACGATGAAGCAAAACAAAAGACAAATGCAAACGGAAGGGCAGCCACAAATGTAAAAGGTAATGCACACAGTGATGCAAAGTGAAACACAAACAGAAACAGTACTGTAGACACAAATGGTAAGAGTACCACAAGCACAAGCACAAACGGAAATGCAAAGGATAATGCACGTGGTGGCATACACGAGAACACTAACACAAATGGGTACAGAAACGCAAGTGGAAATGCTACATGTAGCAGTAACTGGAGTGCACACCCTGGTTTTCCCCAACAGCTAGATAGAGAAACACAGTGAGTACAAAGAATGTATGGATAATAATGGGCCTGGGACCAGAAAATGAGCTATTGGAATACTAAATTGCTTATATCTCAGGAACCGTACGACACACAGAAAAAAATTAAAATTTTATATGAGTCATGATTTTCCTGGCTAGGTTTGCACTGCATGGTTAGCTCCCTAAGGGGCTAAGCATTTTTCTGACGAAAAGTCCGTATCTCGCACAGTTTCTGAGATATGGGCCTTGAAAGGCGCGGCAGATGCCGCAATGTTAGTCTAAGGGAAAAAGTGTCAACTTCAGAATACCGTAACTTTGCATCCCTGCAATATGTTTTCACCAAACCACCAAAGGACACATCTGTGAGATGTTGGCTGTCTTCTCTCTAAATTTCAGCCCAAAAGGCCAAACCGTTCTTTTGCAGCAGGGTGGCAAATAATTCCTGTCATTTCGGACATAGTGTTGCAAAGTAGTGTCATGATTTGCGACACTTTCGCAAAAAGAATCAGGAAAGTGTCATAGGTTCGACACTATTTTGCAACACTACTTTTCCCAAAAATTTCAAAAACATATTTCTGGGGTGTGTAACCCCAAAATAAAGAGATGCCTAGCATCCTCAGGACTCGACTAGGTAAACACAAACATAATTGTGTTCCTAGATGGTCCCAAATTTAAATGGCAAGCATTTCTGTGACCACTAACTGAAAAAAAAAATGGCTGACTCACGACACTACAGGGGTCATTTATGACACTAAAAATGGCTTTTGCAACACTGTCAAACTTTTTGTTAACTTTTCACATTGACTATAATGGGAAACCTGTTTTTTGAATAACTTTTGAAACGTTCATTATTTTTTCACAAAATCTTCAAAAGGCACATGGGGTGTCCCAGCCGTACATTCCTTGAAGATTTAGACTGGTGGCACAAACCATGCGACCTGTGGATGCAAGCAAAGAATGCGCCAAAAAAATGTAAATGTGCCCCAGAATGTTGCTTAATAACGCGGCAGCTGTATATCCAACTGATATGAAAGTTGGCAGATCCCAAGATCTATGGTTATGCCCCATCCCTGCCAAATTTTAGACACATTTGTTGAATGGTGGCAAAGTTATTAAGGTGCAAAATTTCATCACTTAACATTAAATGGGGTACTCAACCCTAACTATGGTAGCACTACTGTGCTACCATAACACATATATATATATATATATATATATATATACACACACACAAAAGTAAACAATTATCCATCGTCCACCTGAATGTGTGCAATTCATATATAAGGGATTTGTGACATCTGTTACTGCATGATTTCCCTCTGGTGGCCTAAGGACTTAGCAGTATTGAGAACCCTCCTTGCAAGCTTCTAATGCATGGAAAGGACATTGTCCATTGCTTCAGTATAAAAGGTTGGAGGAGTCATCCTCTAGAATGTTTCTGACCCTCATGCAGTGATTCTCCTTCTAAGTTAACCGTTAACACAGGAAGCCTGCAATGTTGTTGGTCAGCTCCCAGATATTTGGTGGGAAATTCAAGTGCAGGAGAATTGACCTTGGTTGAAATGGAGGATCCAGAGGCAAGAGAGGATAACAAACTCTGGTTAGAGCTGGTATGGCTGCTTCCATCAAATTTGGGGTAAAAATATTGAAAATTACCAAAGTTACGAGCCTGCATTAGCAGCAAAATGTAATGTAGGTTCATAAATGTGTTGTTTTGTAATATTTTTAAACCAAATTTTCAAAATAACCTTGTTATGACCCTGCCTCATGAAGAAGGGGAGAGAAAATGTTTAATTCCTGGCCTAAAGGTGATTTCATGCAGGGATCATGAAATCACCTTTCAGGATGTGAAAAAAACAGTTTGGCCAGGATTTGAAAAATGACAGCTGTAAAAATATTGAAACTTACCAAAGTCACAAGCCTGCATTCCCACAATTCAACACAGGCTCATAACTTTGTTGTTTTTTAATATTTTTTACACCAAATGTTCAACATAGCCTTCTTATGACCCCACCTCATGAACAAGGGCAGAGAAAATGTTCAACTCCTGCCTGAAAGGTGATTTTGTGCAAGGACCACAAAGTCACCTTTTGGGACACATTTGCCTAATGTCAGTGCAATTGTTTATAAAGGCGGAGTCCCAAAAAAGGCATGTTGAAAATTCAGGCAAAAAATATGCAAAAATTCCCAAAGTATGCCACTAAGTTCAAAACACTATTGAAATACATTGAACTGCATATCTGTTTGTTCAGTTCCCAATCCAGCTTTGAAGAGTGAAGACGTGTTTGTAGTCCAGAGAGGATTTTGGCATTTGACCCCCAATTGGTAAGTATGGGCTTGGGGGTGTGTGGAGTGGTGGGTGCTGAGTGGAAGGGTTGTGTGGGGGGGACAGGAACAGCCGCAAAAGACATCACTGGACAGTTTCCTTTTTACAGGGTGACAAAAAAGAGGATTTTGGATCGTGACACTGGAAGACTGGGCAACTCCAATGTCACTCTTATGTTTCTGTGGGTGTGTGGGATAGTGAGTGCAAAGAAGAAGGGTCAGGTGGGGGGTGAATATTAAAACAAAAACAAAAAAAAACACCGTGGAGTCCTGATCACAACACTGTGGGACTGGGCACTGTCGCAGGGTCTATGTACACTAAGTGACCATGTCTTTCAAATAAGTTTGTTGCAACAGCACCTGCTCATGTTATCTTGCCTTTTTTCTATTATGTTCTTCTTTTCCTCTGTATGTTTTCCCATCTACAGGCAGGCCACCTGTAGATGTCTTTGACTATCACTGCTCTATTCTGTTGGTCATGGGATACATAAACCCCCCCACCAATAGAGTTAGAGCTAGGTATACTGGAAAATACTTTGTATGTTTTTGTTGTTTAATAGTCCCTGCATGATAGTAATCGTGAAAGATCCACAGGGGACTGTAGAGAACATGCAAAACTTACCAGTGCCTGGGTCCTAATCTAAGTTATTGGATTTTCTAATGTACGGGGAATAAATGGCGGAGAATGAGGATTCTGCCTTCAGGTTGGAGTGAGAGGGACAGCACAGCATTGAAATGGGATTTAATAAGTGGTCGGCTGTACAGTGTGTTTCCTTGAGCAGGACACACAGTCAGCCATATTGTTCTGACCATGTACATTTGCACTTCCCGCCTTTTTACAGCCTAAGCCTGCTTTTGGTTGTGGGACACTCGAGGACTGTGCGGTGCAGTGCAAGGCTGTGACATCTGAATGAAACCGCAGGAATGAATAAACAAGTGGTGCGGTCATTGGCTAAGCATAGATTTATGTATAGTGCCGCACCCCCTCGCTTGGCTCCCAGTTTCTTTTATTTGCAATATGAATTTGTGTTACATCTCAAAAATATAAAATGCATAACAGAAATAATTATGACAGCAGTTACCTGATGTTAAAATGCAGGGAATTATGGCACGTTTTTCTTCATCCCGCAGAATCCCTCCACAAACCTCCTGTTCAGCTCCTATAGTGTCAGCCAGCCCTGATTTCTCCTGTTTTATGGAGCAGAAGGCTTGTTGCAGGGAGTCTGATTGTGGGGTTAGAAAGCACAACATTTCTGTTGTGTTTATTTTCATTTATTCCTTACAAAACATATGAAATCACTACTTAGATCAACATTACTATATCGTAGCCTAATTACTTGTTTTTCAATATTTATTGTTTGGTTCTTCTGAATATCGAATTGAAGGGATGGAGCTTAACCAGACACATGGGGATCTGGAATATAAATGAAGTGCAGGTCCATTCTAAAGTCAGTCTGGTGTATGGTTTGGTGGAAGACTGACCCTAGTACATACCATAGCTTGCTCCTGGTGGTACTGTGCACGGTATTGTTAACTGTGTTGCCTTTTATTTTATTATATGGTTTTCTCTTTATTTTGTCATCCAAGTTCGCTTTTGTTATTATACTGCTGCAGAAATAAAACTGATTTGCATCCTGACGTGTTTCCTGAATCCATCAATACCCACAGTCTCACAGGCACCCCCAGTGTCATTCTTATGTTTCTGGGGAGGGGGTGCTGAGATGGAGGGTTGGGTAGGAGGATGTCTTTAATTTAAAAAAAAATGGCAGTAACGGTGGAACACAGCACACTCCACCTTGTCCAAGATAGCCACTGCATTGTACTGTGCATGCACTAGTAGTCACGCATGTGCAATACAGTTTGGTGGCCATCTTGGACATGGAGGACTGTGTCATGTTCCACTGTGACCACTGACACAGTAAAAATAGTGCAGTGCTACTTCCAATAGAGACAACGAGTGGAGTATTTTATGGATACAGAGGCAACTGTGGTGCAACTTCAACATATTGTTTGGTCAGAAGAAATGTATTGAGTCCATTTCTCATAGTAGGAGGTCTGCTGGGCTATGCCCATTGCAGTTCTGAAATAGAAAAGTGGCGGGGGCCAGGAGATAGTTTAGGGAGAAAAAGTGATAAAACACAGTAAATATAAAAATAACTATGAATCATACTTAACCATAAAAATAAAGGTGAAATGTAATGTGTGGAATGAGGAATTCCACCAGTGGAATTCCAGCAAAACTGCAATTCTGCTTCTGGTTAAGCTTGATGAAATATCGTTGTGATTTTGGCAGAATTCTGCCACATTAAATGGAATTTTTTAAAGTATTTTTTTTTTGTGTGAACCATGTTTTTTTTTTAAATTACCAAAGTGGTCTATGGAAAAACTGTGGGAAATGTGGAATTTTGTCCATATTCGTGGAATTCAGCATCATTTGGTGATTTTCCACATTTTCCATTACTTTTCAAAGCAGAAAGGGCCTATTCTTCGTCAGGTGGCATTCCAGTGGAGCTGGAATATATTATTTCCAACCATCCAATGCTAGTGAAATGTTATGGTTTCTTTGGTTTAGTGAAACAAATATAAACTTTCAACCTTATGTCTTATGGTTTCAGTCTCTAGGACACATCAATAGCATTACTTTCTGAAGAACAATGCCAGTTCAAAGCTCTGCAGGATGGAGCCAAGTAATGCAAGTATTCAAATAATCAAAAAGGAATTCTTTCCATTGGGACTCTGCCACCTCTTATACAAGATTTACCAAAGGCTCATGAAAGAAATAGTACTGAAAATTAAAAAAAGATTAAGGGACACAGCCATAGTTTTGGATTTAGAATGTCTAAAGACATTTAAGCATTTCAAATGGTACAAACAGTTAAAAACTAAACATCAGTTAGAACCATATTTAAGAATATTGTCTAATCCTTTCCAAAAGTGGCTCTTCACAAGATTTCAGATGGAACTTTACGGTTCAAACTATATAAATTTTTCTCAGAAAAGACCAGGCTATAGTAGCTTTTATTGTAAATGTAATACAAATAATGAGGATGATCTGAAACAAGTCTTATTATTATGTCCTCCCTATTCAGTAAGAAGACAGGAATGGCTTGGTGATGTTTTGGGGGGTCGTTGCTTCCCTCTTGACTTTGCATATGTTCAATACAGAGAATTTAGATATCTTACAAAAAAATCTGTGGTTTACTTGCGACATTACATTTATAAAGGGGTATGTACAGTAAGTAAGGAGTAGGAATTGCAAGGATTCATAGGTAAATATATTGTAAGGCTTATGGGTCGTTTAATGTAATCTTTCTCCATTAAACATGGAGCTGAAAATAATTGTAAAATGAATTATATGATAAACTTAGTAAGGAATCTGAAACTTAAATAAGTTATACGAATATTAACTAAGGGTTCTCAGTATTATAAAAATGCTGACATATTTGAAATAATGTACATTTAAACAATGCCATCTTAAAGAATCTCTGGCAAATCAAAATAATATGTCAAATTTTAAAGTGTATTTTTTATGCTTTTTATGTATTTGTGTATTTTTAAAGACTTGTAGTCAATCAATACAACTTTTTGTACTTGTACTGTAAATATGAGACCACAAAGCAAACAACTTGGCTGTTCATCAATGACTGGAGTCCATCCAAAATCCTAGAAATGCTATGAAGGCTTTATTTAAAAGTTGTTAAGTAGCACCTCACCCGCTGTCTACATTTCACATAGCTCTGGTGCTTTATCAAGTGTCAGAGCAATGTGAAACATCAATGGTGGGTGGGGTGCTATTCACTTAGACTATGTTCACAACTTTTGAATGAAGCCTTGTTTACATTTCCAAGATTTTGGATGGACTCCAGTTTTTGACATGCAGCCAAGTTGTTTGCTTTGTAGCATGTAACTGAATGTGTAGTCAGTTTTATTTTATTGCACATTTATTCATGGCTTTAACATTTTGTTGACTTCAAAGGGCTTTTTTATTTTATTTTTTTAAATCTGGCACATGATTATTTTGCATCATGCTAGCAACTTACTACTTTTCTTGGTTACATAAAAACATAGAATTTGTTGGAAGAAGAATAGGCTTCTTAGCCCACTGTGTCTGTCCCAGTCCTATCTATTGTAGCTACTGTGGAATGTGAGCACTTTAGTGGCTTCACTCCCCATCTACCTGCCCCCATTAATGGCTTCATCAATCCCTTATCTGTGTCCCAACCATGATTGAATCATCCCACAACTATTTTTGCACAGACACCTCCTTCTGCGGTCTATTCCATTTTGTTACCACTCTTTACATGAAAGACTATTTACTAGTATTTCTCTTAAATTTGCCCCCTGCCAGCTTCGTGGAGTTTCCACTAGTACATGTGTTACCACTCAGTTTAAATAATTCCTCGCAGTTCATTTTGTTTATCCTTTGGATGTACAGTATTTGTATGTTTCAATCATGTCCCCTCTGTCCCTTCTCATCTCACCAGTAGATGAGTATATCTGCCATCTCTTTGTTAGTCCTTTCTTGCCATCCATTGATCAACTTTGTTTAGCCTTGTTGCATTTTTTCTACACTGTCCCCATCTTTCTTCAAATGTGGTCTCCAAAACTGCATACAATACTCCAGGTGAGAATGAACACGTGATGCATACACTGGTAACCGCCTCTACTTTCTCCTACTAATGATCCCTTCCCGATACACCCCAGAATCCTATTTGTCCTTCCTGCCACCCTATCACATTGTTCTGCTGTCTTCAGACTTTATGAAATCAGTACACTCAAACATATTTTTTCTCAGCAGTGCTTTCAATGCTACCTCCTCCATTCTGTATTCAGTTCTTGGGATTTTTCCACCTACTGTAAGTGAACCACTACCCAAGTATTCTTTCATTACTTGGACACCCTCATTAGGATCTGCACAGCCACAGATTTTAATATCATCTGGGAAGAGGCATATCTTTCCCTGGACCCCTACCCTTATGCTCCAGAAAAGACATTAAAGCAGACCGGTCCCAAGACCAATGCCTATGGCACCAATCTCTAGTGATCCCTAACCCATGAGAACTCCTCATTTATAACAATCTATGAGTTCAGCCATTTAACCATTTTTTTTTAGGCTCTGGGAAAAAGTGATGTATTGTATTACCTTTATAAACAAACTTCCATGCCAGTCATTTAGTATACTGACAATTAACATTCAGGAAAGACAGCATGCTGGAAAAGCAGTATACAATCCTTTGATAGAATTTATAGGTCTAATTAAATATTAATGCACCTAGCAAGGTTCCTGATTGGCTGTAGGATTGGTAATTAATTTAGCAGAAATGACCAACCAGTGACCATATCATATTACATGCCAGTAATGTATACTACATGAGACATCCTTGTGTCACACTATTCCTTCCAGTGCTCAAAACATCAACTGTGAAAAAAACAAGCATTTGTCAATGCCGAATGTTTGCTTGCTGATATTAGCATTGGACGTGAAGAAGTTAAACAGATGCAGAATAGGAGTGGCAGTGAAGTATTGGACTGATGCCAATCCCACCTCCACCATGCAGAGATGGAGAGGAATTGGGGTGTGCCTGTGAGTCTTTGCCCATAATGTTCATGGCATTTCACCTCACCCTATCCTGTAGACACCGACAAGTGTTGAGGTGTGCCTTGGGTGTTTGGCTTTACAGTCACCTTATTTCATAAGGACATACGCTGAAATGGGTGCAGTACAAGAAAATGGAGTGAAGTCTGGGGCTGAAGAGTGCAAGGCACACCTTGATACCTGTCACTGGCTTCAGGGTGGGGGTGGGATGACGTGAGCATTACAGCTGGGGATCCAAAGTTACACCTCCAATGCCTGTCAGTCTGTACGGGGAATAATGTTATGGTTAGAAACCCTAACACCCAGGGCGTGTGTCAGTATTTGCACTACAAATTTTTAACATGTCCTTTTTGTGACCTCCACCCCATGAAAGCATTTGGGACCTCTTCTCATGAACAGTGGCAGGGTGATTTTGTTAATGTGTCCCGAACTTTGAGTTCCCACAGCGGCCGTGCCATTCTGCACCAGATGTGCCAAAACACAGATCAAGCAGGATGTGAAGAATGACAGCTGTACCATCCATAGGGAGGTGTGAAGAGATGGCAATGTTGAAAATCAGTAGTGAAAAAATTTAAAATGCTCATAGTTCCGAGCATACGTGGAAACTGCGCAACACGTGCTTGTACCGCAGTCATTTAGAGGAATTATTTCACCGAATGTTTAACATAGGCATTTTGTGACCTCTCCTCATGAACACTGTCACTATGATTTTCTTAATCTATCTGAAATATTATATTCCCACAGCGACCATGCCATTGTGCGCGCCAGATGTGCAAATGCATATTTCAGGCAGGATATGAAAAATGACAGTTGTACTATTCATAAGAAGGTGTGGCAAAATGCCAATGTTGAAAATCTGGAGTAAAAATATTACAAATATGCACACTTCCGAGCATACGTGGAAACTGTGCAACACACGCTTGTAGCACAGTCATTTTATGGACTTTTGTCACCAAATATTCAACATAGGCATTTTAGGTCCTCTGCTCATGAACAGTGTCACTATGATATTTTTAATGTGTCCCAAACACTGATTTCCCACAGTGACCATGCTATTCTGTGCCAGAAGTGCAAAAACACATTTCGGCCAGGATGTGAAAAATGACAGCAGTACTGTTCATAAGGAGGTGTGGAAAAATAGCAATGTTGAAAATCTGGAATGAAAGTATTACAAATTTTCTCAGTTATGAGCATGCATGGAAACAGCACAATGAAACATAGAAACATAGAAGTTGATGGCAGATAAAGACCGCAAGGCCCATCCAGTCTGCCCATTTCTTTTTCTACCTTATAAATGTGCCATCGGCCTTTGCACTGACAGTGATCTATCTATTCATAGTCATTTGTACTGCTCCTTTATGCCTATCCCATGCCTGTTTGAAGCCCTGCACTGTATTCATAGCCACCACTTTTTGTGGTAAGCCATTCCATGCATCCAACACCCTTTCTGTGAAAAAGAATTTCCTCACATTCCCCCTTAATCGGCCCCCCTCTAATCTCATGCTGTGTCCTCGTGTCCTGCTATTTTCTTATATTTAAACATGTTGGACTCTTTCACCTTGTTAATGCCCTTAAGGTGTTTGAATGCCTCGATCATATCACCTCTCTCCCTCCTTTGCTCAAGGGTATACATATTAAACTCTGTTAATCTGTCCTCATATGTCTTCTGATGCAGTCCCTGCACCATTTTGGTTGCCCTTCTCTGGACTGCCTCAATTTGGTTAATGTCCTTGTGAAGGTGTGGCCTCCAATACTGCACACAGTACTCCAAATGGGGCCTAACCAGTGTCTTGTAAAGAGGGATTATTACCTCCCTCTTACGACTTGTGATACCCCTACTAATACACCCTAACACCCCCTAGCCTTACCTACTGCTTTAGAGGTCTGCTTGGATGATTTCAGGTCATCAGTGATGATGATGCCCAAGTCTCTTTCTTCCTTTGTGACTGCTAGCAACTCCCCTCCCAGCCTATAGGTGGCTTCAGCGTTTCTCTTCCCTATGTGCATGATTTGCACTTCTTTGCATTAAATCCCAGTTGACCATTTTGCTAGTTTTTCCATATCTCTTCTCATTCTGCCCACCCCATCTGGATCATCTACTCTGTTGCAGATCTTGATGTCATCTGCAAGCAGACAAGCCTTACCCTCTAGTCCATCTACAAGGTCACTAATGAAGATGTTGAAGAGGACTGGCCCCAGAACTGATTCCTGAGGTACCCCACTTGTGACTTGCATCTCTTCTGACTGTATACCATTTACCACTACTCTCTGTTTTCCGCCCATCAACCAGTTTGCCACCCTGTTGACCAACTTCTGACCCACCCCGAGCCTACCCAGCTTATTTATCAATCTTCTATGTGGAACAGTGTCAAAAGCTTTGCTGAAGTCAAGGTAGGCGACATCAACTGCTCCCCCCTTGGTCCACCACTCTGGTTACCCAGTCAAAGAACTCTATGAGATTAGTTTGACAGGACCTTCCTTTTGTAAACCCATGCTGTCTTGGATCCTGTGCCCCTATGGATTCCAGGTGTTGCACTATCCTTTCCTTAAGGAGTGCCTCCATAATCTTGCCCACTACTGAGGTAAGACTGACTGGTCTGTAGTTCCCCGCCTCCTTCCTGCTACCACTCTTGTGGAGTGGGATCACATGACCCCTTCTCCAGTCTTCTGGGACCTCTCCTGTGCTCAGTGACTCACTAAACAGTTCTGCTAATGGCTCTGCTAGTTCCACCTTTAGCTCCTTAAATACCCTGGGATATATGCCATTAGATCCCAATGCCTTATCCACCCTGAGCTTAGCAAGCTCTTGTGAAGGGAGTAGTGCTCACCTCCCTCCCCTCGTGTCCATGATGCTGAGCTGTGGGCCCTACCCTACCTTCTCTTCAGTAAATACTGAGCAAAAGTATTTCTTTAGGATAGATGCCTTTACATGGTCCTCCTCCTCACATGCTCCCTTTTCTCCATTAAGCTTAGCAATGTGCCCTCTGGGACTTTCTCCTTTCACTAATGTATCTATAGAAAGTCTTGTAACCTTCTTTTTCTGTTCGTGCTAGTGTTTCCTCAGTTTGGGACTTTGTCTGCCTTACTGCCTTCCCTGCTTCCCTTAGGGCAGTTTGGTATGCCTCCCTATCTTCATCCCGCTGTGTTCCCTTATATTCCTGAAGGCCAGCCTTTTGGCTCTGACCTTTTCTGCTACTGTATTTGAGAACCAAAGTGGTTTCCTTCTTTTTTGCACTTCCTTTTCTGTCTAACACAATGGGATGTTGCTTCAAGTATTGCATCCTTAATGCTTGCCCACTTTGCCTGTACCCCCTCACCTGTGTTTCTTTTTGCCAGGGCTAGCTTAACTCTGTTGGCCATCTTATCAAAGTCAGCTCCTCTGAAGTCCCATATTTTTGCCTTGGAATGGGATGATTTAGATGTAGTAGCCAAATTGAACCATACCATGTGATGGTCACTGGCCCCCAGGTGACCTTCTACCTGGAGATCTGTGATCCCTTCCTTGTTAGTCAGTACTAGATTTAGGATAGCCCTGTCTCTTGTGGGTTGCTGTACCAGTTGTTTGAGGCCTCCCTGCAGGGAATCCACTATGTGTCTAGTTCTGGCAGATGTTCCTGCTGGTATTGACCAATCTGTATCCGGCATGTTGAAGTCTCCCATTATCAGAACCTCCCTTTAGCTGTCATGTTTTGTATATCTTCTAACAGTAATGTGTCTATGTCCTCCCCAGTCTGGGGCCTGTAGACAACCCCAGTTCTTATGGCTGTCCCATTTCCTGTTTCCAGGGTGACCACAGTTCTTCTGGCTCTTATGTGTATTCTGAATTTCTGTAGTTTTGATATTTTCATTGACATACAGGGCCTCCTCCCCCCCTTTTCGCATCTCGGTCTCTTCTGAACAATACATAGCCAGGTACTGAAGTCTCCCAAGTGTGGTTACTGGTAAACCACGTCTCACTAATTGCTACTATGTCCAGTTTAGCCTCTGACATTATTGCCTGCAGGTCTGGAATCTTATTTCCCAGGCTGTGTACATTTGTGTACATGATTTTCCATTGGCCAGATTTTGGTGTGTTAGTTGTTGGGTGAGGTTTGGCATTACCCCAAAGGTCATGATGGGAGACAAACCTTTTTCTTACCTGGTGATGCAAATGAACTGCAAACATGCTGAATCCCTGTTTGACCACTAGCTGAGGGGGTGTTCTTCCCATTCGACGTATGGGGTGCTGCACCCCTCTCCCCATTTGCTAGTTTAAATATTCTGCAAAGACATCAAACTTCTGCCCCAATGCACTGACTCCCTCCTTAGTCAGATGCAGTCCATCAAATTTAAAGAACTTTTACTCCCAGAACTGTTGCCAGTTTCCTACAAATCTGTGTCCTTTTTCCTGGCACCAGCTCTTGAGCCATGTGTTTAGCTCCCTTATCTCCCCTTCTCTGACCTTCCATCCATCTGCTCCCCTCTCCCAGACTGGCAGGATCTCAGAGAAGGAGATGCCAGATGAAATAGATGATAGTTTGTCACCCAGCCTGGTCAGGTGTTCCTTAGTCTCCACAACTGACCAGCTGGCGAGATCATTAGTCCCTATATGTACTAGGACATCAATGTTTTCTCCTGCTTTGTGAACAATTTTAGTAATGCAGTCAGTGTCTCTCCATGCTGATGTACCTGGGAGACATCTGACCATTACCCCTGGCTGGAGATGGGTATGAACTCCCGAATCATGGAGTCTCCTATGATCAGAAGTTTTTTGGATTTCCTTTTTGCTTTTTTGTTTTGGTTCCTGATTTGGGTGAGTTTTGTTGTGCTAGCTCCTGTGCTGCAGTGTCCTGCTCTGCAGTGTCTTCTGCCTCTTTGTTTGATTTCAGAGATAGAGGCAGATACCTGTTTGTAGTGTTTATATGGTTTTTGGAGGTAATATGTTGGAGAGCAGAGAGTGATGGGGCACCCAATTTGCCCCTCCTAACTACCTGCCAACCTCCTGGACCAACTACCTTCTGTGGTTGAGGTTTTCCTGTTGGATGCTGGGGAAATGGTGGGTGGTTCTTATAATGTATTTCCTCTTGAATATGAAATCTGAGGCATGCAATCTCTGCCCATGCTGCCCGGAGCTGTGCCCTAAGATCTCCAAAGGCTCAGCAAGTAGGACAGTGTCCTAAATCCTGTAAGACTGTCCTTCTGAAAATTGTTCCACAGTACCTGCAGTTAATGATATCCATTCCAGATAAGCTGCTGGGTTTATAACCTAGTCAGAGTAATTAGAAGGAAAAAAAAGTGACAAAAATGCAAGTAATGATTTGATTGTGTTTTGTTTAACTTGTTTAACAAGTTAAATTACTAGTGCCCCTGTAAATGAGCTCACCTTGTGGAGGCCCCACTGATCCACCCCTTCCTGCTCTGCCACAGGAAATGTCACAACTGTGGTACCCTATAAAAGGAGTGTAGTGTGGGGTGGTTGGGGATGGGGGTGGGTGGCTGGGCCCTTCCCCTGCCAAAAAAGAAGAACCAAGGACGAAAGAACAAGGAGGTAAGAGCAGAAACAGTCAACAACAAATGCAGTAACCCTGAAAGCTTATCCTAATGTTAGATAAAACTGTAAAACCTGTAAAGCACCACCTGTAATAATTTCAGAGAAGATATACACTGTAAGAAACACTTTGCTACAGAGAAAAATAAAACAATGAAATGTTAGCAACAAACAGTAGCAATCCCTGTGAGTATAAAATAAAAACAACACCACACAGTAAATCTGCTTAGCCAAAATAAGTCTTAATCCTTTTCCTTGCTCTGGTAAGTTTCTCTACTCTGCCTTTCCAGCAGTCTTAGAAGGAAGAGCTCAGGTGAAGCTAGGTGCCTTGGCCAGCAAACCAAGTCTTCTACCTCAAGAAATCAACTAACCTGACTTTTAACCCTTCTTTCTGTTGGAAATTACTGACAGTTTGCCAGCTCCACCCCTACATACACACCTAATCCTTTGGAAGAGATGTGGGAGGAAAGCAATTAGCTCCTTCAATGTGAGAAGGAGACTGAAACACCTCTGAGACAACAAACCTTTTCAACAAAAAAAAAAAAAAAAAACAAGAATAAAATAAAACACAGTGTCAAACAGTAATTTTGTTTAGCCCAATGATAAAAAGTCACAAAAATGTAAGCTCCACCTGTAATACAGTAATTTCAGAGAAAATATACCCTGTTAGAAACACTTTGCTAGAGAGAAAAATAAAGCAGTAACAGAAGATATACCTTGCAAAAGACAATTTGAATCAGAAGATTACAGCAGTAATCTGTTGGCACACACCTGTAGGCACACCTTGTAATAATGCAGAAGAAGGTATATCAGCAACAACAATCTGAATCAAAGAAAAATAAAGCAATGAAATGTTAGCAACAAACAGTAGCAATCCCTGTGAGTAAAAAATAAAAACACCACCACACAGTAAATCTGCTTAGCCAAAATGCATGCTCATAACACAGTCATTTTATGGGCTTTCATCACCAAATTTTCAACATAGGCATTTTAGGATATCTGCTCATGAACAGTGTCACTGTGATTTTCTTAATGTGTCCTAAACACTGATTTCCCACAGTGACCATGCTAATCTGTGCCAGAAGTGCGATAACACATTTTAGCCAAGATGTGAAAAATGACAGCTGTACTGTTCATAAGGAGGTGTGGAAAAATGGTAATGTTGAAAATCTGGAGTAAAAATATTACAAATTCACGATGGTATGAGCATGCATGGAAACTGCACAACGGACACTCGTAAAACAGAATGTTTGGGATTTTTTCCACCAAATTTGCAATATAGGCTTTCTGAGAGCCCACCTCATGAACACTGGCACTGTCATTTTATTACTCGGTCACGAAAGGTGATTGCATGCGGTGACTGAAAAATCACCTTTCAGGACTGAATAACACTATGGCTGTGGCTGAATTCATGAGGAGGGGTTCCAATAACCCCATGTTGAAAATGTGGTGCCAAAATTCCCCCAAATGACTGAGATATGCACCAAAGTTGAAAAAAAACTATTTATGCCATTATACAGCTTACCGGCATTTTTTCGGTTCATGGTTGGCTTTGAAGAGTGCAGACGTGTTCCTGGTCCACTGAAGATCATCATGCTGGGCTCCAGAGGTAAGTATGGGTTGAGGGTGTGTGGGGGAGGCAGGGTGCACAGAGGGTGGGTGCAAGTTGTGGGATGGGCCACCAAACTCAACGAGGGACCGTTTTCCGTTTTACAGGTTTAAAAAAAAAAAAGAAACATTGCAGGTAGTTTTTTTTTTCAGGGACATTTGGCATGCTGAAGTGGGCTCCCAGCATGCCACCAGAGTGTTTTTTTGGGGGTGGAACGTAGCTGATGGGGGATTGGGCACCCCCATTGGCACATACCAGGGGAGAGAGCAAAGGGGATTGGGCACCCCCCTCAGCACACAACAAATTGGGGGAGACATTATGCCAACAGGGAGTGGGCTCCCCCATTAGCAAATTAAATTGGGAAGGGGGAGTGAAGCTGATGGGGATTGGGCCCCCCATTGGCAAAGAAAAGACTGTTGGGAGACGTATGATGCCAAGGTGGATTGGGTACCCATCAGCACACAACAAATGGGGGATGGGGTTACAGAATGATGACAGGGAGTGGACCGCCCCATCGGCAAATGAACTGGGTCAGGGACGGCAAGGTACCTCCCTGCAATGATGGTTCACTCCCTCACTGCATTGTCATATTCATTTCAAGGTGGTGGCACACTGGCTGAACTAGTGTCAGCAACAGCATGCTACTGCATTGGGTAAAGCAGGCCAAGCCTCAAAAGGCACTTGGGCCACTGGCCCCCACAGTGCCACACCTCCCAATTCCCGCTTCTCTCCTAAGCTGTGATGAAATGTTTCTTTCGCATGCGTGCAAGCAAACATAAAAAAGAATCAATAAACATGGTTGCTGTTATAGCAAGACTAATAATCACAACAACATTCTCTAAACCAGTTGTTTTGTAGAATGAATGATCATCTGGTGTGAGGTAGCCCATAGCTGTGCCTCCATCCACCCATGCCCCCATCCAGTAAGTAATAGTTTATTTAATTAAGTGCCTCACCCTGGAGGCTCTGAGCACTGTACAAGTAGGTAGGAAACACAAGTCACAATAAAATTAGGTAAAACAGTTAAAATATAATATAAATAAGATGTTTGCAGCAGGTTTCTATCTTATCTCTGACTAATCTGGAAACACTTTCTTAAAAAGATGAGCCATCAAGCCCCAATTAAAAGCCTCTACCAATAGAGCCTCCCTCAAAGATGTTGGTAGCGAGTTCCACAATGCTGTTGTTAGAATCCATTTGTTATGGTCTAGGAATTGGCCCACTTCTCAGTCATTATTGCTTAAACATTGAGAAAACAAATCTAATATTGGCTGGACTTTGTGCCTCTCTAATCTGTTTGCTCTAAAGTTCCAGTACAAAGCAAACATATTCAATTCAGTGCTTCAGAGTAACTGGTAACTGGTATTTTTCTTTTAAACTTAGATTGTAGGCTTGTAGTGACACTATACTTTCTTTCTGTGTTGTCTTTACTTATAATTGTTTTTGGGCTGTTGAAAATTTAAAAAATAGTGGTGGTGTAATTCTGTGCTGTCTTTAATTGCTGCAATTTGCCCTCCCACCCCTTCCCCAACTCTTAATTATATGCCCTGATAAATCTGATTGACAGGAGCTAAACACAGGGTATAGTAAGAGGTGAAGTAGGAGGGGCATAAGGGGAAGAAGACCACCCTCAGCACAAGTGTTTTGACTCATTTATTTATTTATTGGTTTCTTTTCCTTAAAAAATATATATCTGAGGATCAGTTACAGGATTTTAATACTGTAAATAAATAAAAGAGAACTAAGAGAGCTTCAGTAGCAGATAAGTAGTGGAATTGCAGTATAATGTGGGGAGTGGTGCAATGTAGTGGCTGTGGGGCAGCCATATTCAGGCAGACCTTCTGGACACTGAGGTGCTGCCCTATCTGCATGCATCTCTCGGACTGAGGATGAGGTAGCCAGACTCAGAGCAGAAGTAAACTGGGTCAGGAGTACCATCACCCCTGTCCAGGAACCACCAGTCCAATGCAGCTGCCTCAAAGGATGCCGAGAGCGAGGAGCACTTGGATGACAGTGGGCTCAGGGAGGTTAGCGAGTCAGGCAGAGGCACATCCCAGATCCTATTCCTCAAGAACTCATATGCCACACTGGCAAATGAGGACAACCAAATAGAGGTACCCAGGGAAGGAAGGAAAGGATGTGGAGGTTAGGCAAGGAGGTGACCTCAGTGGGAAAGCAGTGGACCCCAGAGGAGGAGGAAGCGATCCTGGTGGGGACTCCATCATAAGAGGGATCCAGCTAGGAACACAGGAGGGGAGGACAGGGAGGTGAGGTGCCTACCAGGTGCCACGGCATGGAGGGATGGAAGGAAGATACTGGGGATCACTGGGAAGGCAAGACAGGAGGGTGAGCTGGATGTCATTATCCACCTAGGTACTAATGACTTGGCAAATGGGGAGCCAAAGGAAGTTCAGGAAGAGTTTAGGAAACTGGGGAGGTCTCAAGCAAGTAGCTACTTCTGTCACTTTCTCAGAAGTACTACCTGTGAGGCAAGGAGAGCATAGGAGTGCATGCACCAGGAACTTTAACTCATGGTTGAAGAACTGGTGCTGTGAGGAAGGGTTTGGATTCATTGGTGACTGGGGACCCATCTGGAGGATGGAGGTTTGTTCAAGCCTGACGGCCTGCATCCATCCTGGAGGGGAATCTAGCACTAAATGATAAGTTTAAATGCTACATTGATAGCATTTAAACTAGCAAAGGGGGTGGCAGGCCAGCAAGGATGGTACTCTACTTGCTCACCCCCACAGCTAGTAATGGAACCAGTGAACCAGAGGAGTGGCTATCTCTGCAAAGCAGTGTGCAAAATTGGAGATTAGTGTCCAAAAGGTGGATAAGCAGAAAGGGGCAGAATTCAGCAGAAGGGCAGACAGCAAGGAGAACCAGGGATAAATGACAACCAAGGAAGGGGCTGGAGTAGAACAGTGAAGCAGTCTAGGAGGTCAAATCATGGAAAGCCATGTGTGCAAATGCCAGGAGCCTTAGCAACAAGATGGAAGATCTGGAGGCTGTCATGGTACAGTCAGACCTGACATTGTGGCATCACTGAAACCTGGTAATGATAACCATGACTGGGAGATGGCCATACCTGGCTACAACATATTCAGAAGAGACAGAGCAGGCAGGAAGGAGGAGGAGTGGCACTGTATGTGAAAATGACATAAGGGCACACAGATCCAGGAGGAACAAAATGGGGAGAGATACTGTGGGTTAAGCTGGAAAGGAAAATGGGGCCAGCCATCCGCACAGGTGTGGTCTATAGACCACCAGCCCAGGAGGAAGAAACAGATAGGAGTTGATGCTAGCCATCCAAAGGATGGCTGACAAGGTGAGGTAGTACTGGTTGGAGACTTCAATATACCAGATGTGGACTGGAGCATCCCAGCAGCAGCATCAACTAGGAGCAGATTTATCCTGGACTCCCTTCAGGGTGCCTTCCTCAAGCAACTGGTCATGGAACCAACTCAGCAGAAGGCAATACTGGACCTTGTGCTCACAAACAGGGACAGTGTGATGGGGTAACAGTGGGGGAGCACCTGGGTAACAGTGACCACCAGTCATTGTGGTTTGAAATCACAGAAAGAGCAGAACCAAACCACACAAAAACACGTATCCTGGATTTTAGGGGGGCAGACTTTGGGAAAATGGGGAGATGCTTGAAAGAGGCATTAAGGGGAATGGGACAGGAATCAGGGATTGAGGAACAGTGGGCAGTATTTAAAATGGGGATTATAAGAACAACAGAATTATGCATTAAGCAGGTTAGCAAGAGGAAAAGAAAGAGGAGACCATTATGGTTTTCCAAAGAGGTAGCAAAGAAAGTGAAAGCCAAAAAGACTGCATTCAGGCAATACAAAAAGACACAGGCAGAAGGGGATAGGGAGAAGTACCAGGAGAAACAAAGGGAGGCAGGGAAGTCAGTAAGGGAAGCCAAAGCTCAGACAGAAGAACACATTGCAAAATCAGTGGTTAAAGGGGACAAAACCTTTTACAGGTACATAAGTGAAAAAAGAAGGACAAAGGGAGGGATAGTTAGACTGAAGGGGGAGGATGGGAGCAGCGTGGAGGATGACAACAGTAAAGCTGACATATTGAACAGGTATTTCTGCTCAGTCTTTACTAAGGAAGAGGGGGGTAATGAGTCTGAAGGGAGTACAAGGGGTGAGAATGGTGCAGAAATGGACACAAGTCCCTTTACACGAGAAAGGGTCCTGAAGGAACTGGAAGTAATAAGAGTTGACAAAGCAATGGGGCCAGATGGGGTGCACCCAGGGTCCTTAAAGAACTAAGAGAGGTGGTGGCTGAACCTCTGGCTATCCTGTTCAGCCAATCACTGGAAACAGGGAGGTACCCAAAGACTGGAGGACAGCAGATGTAGTCCCCTTATACAAAAGTGGGAACAAAGAGGAAGCAGGGAACTACAGACCAGTCAGCCCTCACCTCGTAGTGGGAAAGATCATGGAAGCACTACTGAAGGAGAGATTGTGGAACATCTGGTTGTCAATGGACTACAGGACCCAAGGCAGCATGGTTTCACCAGGGGGAGGTCATGTCAGACCAACCTCATTGAATTTTTTGACTGGGTGACTAGGGAGGTGGATCAGGGGAGGGCAGTGGACATGGCCTATCTGGACTTCAGCAAGGCCTTTGACACTGTGCCACATAGAAGACTATTACACAAACTGGGGAATATGGGTGTGGGCAGGACAGTAGTGTGGTGGGTAGGTAACTGGCTGGGTGGCAGGACACAGAGGTGGTGGTAAATGGCTGTCACTCCACAGAGGGAAGAGTGACCAGTGGGGTACCACAGGGATCAGTGCTGGGACCGGTCCTATTCAACATCTTCATCAGTGACATTGCACAGGATATAGAAGGCAGAATTTCACTGTTCGCTGATGACACAAAGCTCTGTAACAGAGTAGACACACCAGAGGGTGTAGACAGAATGAGAAGGGACCTGCAGAAACTTGAAGAATGGTCAAGGGTTTGGCAGTTGAAATTCAATGCAAAGAAGTGCAAGATAATGCATATGGGGCACAAAAACCCTGGCACAATATATCAGTTGGGGGGTGAGGATATAGCATGCACCAAGCAGGAAAGGGATCTTGGGGTTGTCATCTCTGATGACCTCAAAGTGAGAAACAGTGACAAGGCATCAGGTAAAGCAAATAGGATTCTGGGATGTATAGGCAGGGGCATCACCAGCAGGAAAGGGAGGTCATAATTCCGCTATACAAGACACTAGTGAGGCCCCACCTGGAGTACAGTGTACAGTTCTGGAGACCATACCTACGTAAGGACATAGACAGGGTAGAGAAAGTTCAGAGGAGGGCAACAAAGATGGTGCATGGGTTGCATCACAAATCCTATGAAGACAGGTTGAAGGAACTGAACATGTACTCCCTGGAGAGAGGAGGGAGAGAGAGGATATGATAGAGACATACAAGTATCTTACAGGAGGAACAGGGTGCAGGAAAACACTATTTTTAAGCAAAAAGATGTTTCAGGACTAGAGGGCATGGGATGAAGTTGGAGGAGGACGATTCAGAGGAAACATGAGAAAGAATTTCTTCACAGAACGGGTGGTGGACAAGTGGAACACCCTGTCAGAGGAAGTGGTGGGGGCTGAAACAATCACGGGATTTAAGAATGCATGGGATAGACATAAAGGAATTCTAGAGGTTGGGGTAAGGGGAAATAGACTTCTAGGAAAACAAACTGAACTTACAAGCTCAAATGGGCAGACTAGGTGGGCCATAGGCCCTTATCTGCCGACACTGTCTATGTATCTATGTATCTATGTAAGCATCAGGGTAACAGTTTGCAAATCCTTATATAGGGCAGGCTAACAAGACTTCCCCAAGACCAAATGTTCCCATAAATGGGAATTTACATTCATTACAGAGCAGACAGAGAACACCACATTATTGGTGTTAGAACATTATTCATTACAGAGCAGACAGAGAACACCACATTATGGGTGTTAGAACATTTTGGCCGGTGTTTGGTCCTGGCGAAGCTGGGACAGCCTGATCTACACAAAAATGTACATATTACTGCTCCACAAGATGCTTTGCACTAGGTCCAGGGAAATAGAGTGGGTTGGCATATGGCTGAGAGACAGACAGACTCCAGACTTCCCATCTTAAGTAATTTTTACTTATTTTTCCCAAAATAAACTCTTGTATACAAACTGCCACAAATCAATACAGACATAAAAGGCATTTGTTGTCAAAACTCTGAGGCACTTTTACACTTTATATAGAGACATGACAAGCTACAAAGAGAATAACCTGCTCCTCTGAGGCACCCACTGAAAGCTCCTTTGGATTTAATATTAGCCTAGCCATGGTTGTAGTACTTTGGCTCCAGCAGTCATTCATAGGATCCCTCTACCATGTGTGCCATATTTGGTACTTATAGGAATTTTTGTCTGCAAGTTACTAAAACTGGTACAGTTCTACAAATTGTGGCACTTCAATAAAATTATCTAACTCGTAAGAAAATGAAGTAAACTCCCTCAACATTAAATAGTGTGAAGTCTTGTAACAGTAGCTACTTGACTTCTAACAACTTAATGAGATAAACCCAAATTTAAGCTTGAATTTATGGGTCTGATCCACGTTTTGGTGGCAAGGATACACTCAGCATTAAAAAATGGGTCTGCTGAATCCTACTCCATGATTTTCTCAAACAGTCAACCACTCTGTCTGGTATCAAGCAGCAGAGACCTGGAAGTAAAAAATCCTACCCTCTGTCTGCCTGCTTATTGGTATTAATGTGCCATAGAATGTTAAGCATTTTAGAAACATAGAAACATAGAATTTGATGGCAGATAAGGACCGCTTGGCCCACCTAGTCTGCCCATTTCCCTACCTATTGGATAAGCTGCAGATCCTAGTTAACCAACAGCCTACTTCCTCCTAACCCCCTACTAGAATTGCCTTATGTCTGTCCCATGCATTCTTGAATTCCCCCACTGTTTTTGTCTCTACGACCTCCTCAGGAAGGCTGTTCCATGTATCCACAACAATTTCTGTGAAGAAATACTTCCTCACATTACCTCTGAGCCATCCCACTCTATCTTCAAATTGTGCCCCCTTGTTTTTGCACATCTCTTTTTCTGAAAGATGCTACCCTCTTTGACTTTGTTGATTCCTTTGAGGTATTTGAAAGTTTCTATCATGTCCCCCCTCTCTCTCCTTTCAACCATTTTGGTTGACGCCATTTTTTTTATACTCTTGGTTATTGCAATTTAGTTACTGAGTAACTCCTCCCCTCTCCTCTTCATACTGTCCAACTTTTTAGCTTTAAATAAACAGAAATTTCTTTCACTCAGCATAGCGCTGTCACAGTGCCATCAATCCTTCTGTCTTTTCACCCGCTCATTGTGCCCCCATCCTCTGTCCATCTAGCTGCCCTCTTACTTACCAGTGGCAAACCAGCAATGCATCCCCATGTCTGAGAGACCAATCCACAGTAATACTGCTGCTGCCATACTTTCGTGTTTCACGGTCGGGTGCTTATCATCTTATCATCTCATTTAAAAAAAAACTGCTCATCAGGGAAGGAAAATGGACAGAGTAATGTGTAGGAAGGGGTTACAACTTCATTTAAAAAAACTGGAAAATGGACTGAGAACTGTGTAGGAAGGGGTTACAATACAACTTCATTTAAAAAAACACTGCTCATTAGGTTGGAAAATGGATAGAGTACTGTGGTAGGAAGGGGTTACAACCTCATTTTAAAATAAAACTGCTTATCAGGGTAGGAAAATGGACAGAGTACAGTGTAAGAAGGAGTTACAACCTCATTTAAAAAAAACCCTGCTCATCAGGGTAGGAAAACGGACAGAGTACTGTGTAGAAAGGGGTTACAATGTCATTTAGAAAAAACCCTGCTCATCATGATAGAAAAACAGACAAAGTACTGTGTAGGAAAGGGTAAACCTCATTTAAAAAAATCTCTGCTCATCAGGGTAGGAAAACTGAGAGTACTGTGTAGGAAGGGGTTACAAACTCATTTAAAAAAACCTGCTCATCAGGGTATGGAAGCAGACATAGTACCATGTAGGAAGGAGTTATGACTTCATTTAAAAATAAAACAAACAAAAAAACTGCTCATAAGGGTGGGGAAATGGACAGAGTACAGTGTAGGAAGGGGTACGAATAGTGAGGGTAGACACTGGTGCTCATACCTGTGTTTTGTGAGCTTGGTTTTCCCTTGAAGCAAATCCATTGAACCTTCCTTCTGTCTTGGGCAGCTCCATGGTATGACCCCCCCCCCACCACTCCTCAGTCTGACTATCCCAATCACCTGATTGTTTAAATGGCAGCCCTGCTCAGTACCTGAGCTGAAATGGAACAGCAAAAGCATTAGAAAGCAAAGACATGTACCAGTTATAATTGTGGTTTTAACCATTTTAATTCCAATGTGTGTGTGTGTGTGTGGGGGTGTTACCATGACACCCAGCTCCAAAAGTCACAACTACAGAGACTGGACTAGGACAAAGCTTCCTAGCTAAAAAAAAAAAAACAGCATTGTAATGCAGGCAGAGGAACTATTTTATTACAAAATAAATAAAACACGAGTTTTAATATTTTAACATGCAAATTATTGTGTAAACATATATATATATGTAATAGACAACCCACTTTTAGGTGTGCAGTCGCACTCTGATATACGCATGCCTTGGCGTGCATCAACCACCCAAGGCGTGCATATATCAGAGTGCGACCGCACATCCTAGAGTGGGTTATCTAGCTTATAAAATGGCAAAATTGTTTTTTTTGTGGAGGTAAAAGTGCAGGTGTGCCATTGTGCTCTGATATACACATGGTCATGAGATGATGATTGTCCACTAGATGAGCTACTTTTTTTATACCCATTTTTTATATATATATATATATATATATATATATATATATCACTTTACGATAAGTGACCCTAATGGCTTCCACCACCCATTTGGCTTTGTCCCCTTCTACACTACCCTCTACCTTCTCCCTTGTAGACATCTACCCTACCCTCTACCTTCTCCATTTTAGGTGTCTGCCACTTCCCCTCTCGTTATGGTTCTATCCTTCTACTTCCTACCTGACTGAAAGAAACTCTACTTGCATCTTGTAAACTCCTTTCATCTGGTATCTATTTTGCTCTTCTTATAGTGCAGTGAATCTCTTATTTATATTTTGTACATAATTTAAAGGGGAAAGGAAATCTTTGTGAATTGGCAGCTGATAGTAATGTTCCTAGTCAGAGAAATGAAAGACTGGCCTACAAATGAGTCATATTTAACTGTACCTTAGTAAACTCGAATGTGAAAAATTTGTTTATGAATAGTTTTCTTTTTATGGACAACATTCTGCATGGTTCTTTTCATGAACCAATAATTTGGAGTTTTTACTATGTCATAGTTTGTGTACAGAATGCTAAACATGCGCTATTGTCCTATCAGAACCATGCTTAGAGTTCTTTGCTCAAACCATGATATAGTCAAAACTCCAGATCACAGGTTCAATGATGAGAACCGCAACAGAATGCTGCCCATAAAAACAAAACAATGCAAAATACAGCTTTTCATGTCACTTTTTACTCACGTACAGTAAATATGGATCATTTAGGCTTATGGATATCACATCTTTAAATGGGAACATTATAAATAGCTACCAAGTAGAAATAATTTCCTGTCCTCTTTAAGCATTTGATTTAACAAGAATTAGTACTGTTATCTTTGCGTTCTTTGTTCTTGCTTAATATATATTGTAAATCAACTTGTATTATGTTCTGTTGTGTTTATAACCTGTATCTTTGTCTAGGTTCACCTTGAAAATGAGCTTTGCTCAATGGTGTTTGCCAGGTTAAATGATGATTTTGATTGATTGATTGATATATGTACAGTCGCTCATTTTCTAAGCACAATAATACCCTTCAGGGTGGGTGGTAAGGGCAGTACCAGACCTTCCAGGGGCCATAAGGCCCTCTGGTTGCAGCAATGAGCCTCATTTAACCCCTGAGCAGTCTGGTGTTGCCCAATACTACCAACCCTATTGGGTATTATTGTTTACTGAGAATATCCCACCTGTGGCTATATGCACCCCAATGCCATTCTGCAATCATGAGCATCCACAGCTCATAACTCCTGTACTCCACTGGTGTGGATCCACAGGGTGAAGAGGAGGACAGCAGGGGTTGGCAGAGCTGGCCAAGATCACAGGAATCCAGTAAGATGCTCATGCCAGTTGACAAGTGGATCCCCGCCTGTGTGAAGTGCAGGGAAAGATGGGATATGGCTGTTCTGCAGGACTGCTGAAACACCATCAGAATCAGCAAATTGGTTAACAGTCTCTGACTGGTACTGATAATGCCCTCAGCCCACTGTGGAGGCTACTGGAGCTTCTAGCAGGTAGTGGGTGGTGGTGGGAGACTGAGACTAGATTTGTATGCTGTGGTTATGTAGAAGGTGTGCATAGCCACTAATGCTGCCTATATCCAGACATAGCAACTGCCCTCTTTGCCAACACTCCAAAATGCAGAGATTGTTTCAAGGAAGTAGGGCATATTCTGACCTGCCTCCTGGCCCACTCCTTCCTGGCTGCCCACAGAACCATGTGGGCGGAAAATGAGAAATTGCAGAGGGGGTATACAGTATGTGCTTCTCTGTGTGTGTCCTGGAGTGCACCCATTGTACCCATCCTAATTGAAGGGGGCACTTCACAGCATTTCCCAGCCCTCTAAATGTGAGGAAGGACCCACAGGCTTCTGAGTATCAGGTCCTAACCCCTTAGACTGTTTTAAACCAAGCTATAATGCTTCACATTATGGGCATTGTTCAGAAATGTTAGAGTTACCGATCACTTGGTCTGATGAAGTTGAGTCCAAACCATTAAACATTTCCATTTTTGTAGTAGTTTGTAATGTGATTTTGATATTTTGATGGTAGAAACACTGTACATTCACCTAACCATTTGTAGCTGTCTAATTTGAGTAGGGTCATTGCTAAAGATTTTCGTATCATTAAAAAACAAAAAGGTTCCAGTGCAAGCATTACCTTTTTAAAGTCTCCATCATTAAATATGAATGACTTATTAGCAGCACTAAGGCAGATGGTGAAAGGGTTCTTCTAATGGTTTCTGGTTCATTATATAGTAATGTTTTCACTCAAGAAGCTCCAAACTAGACCTTAACTGAGTGTGATGCTCCTTGCGAAAACTTAATGGGTGGTGTAAATAACCTGGTTGCTGTCCGTCCTTACACAAAAACTGCTTTTGCTTGGACAATGATTTTTGAAGAAAGTCTATACTGAGTAAACATTTCATTTCAGTACATAATTCACATGCAGAGTAATGGTTTTCACTGGTGGACCATTTTGCGGTCTGAAATGGTAACAATACCCTTTTTTGGGGGTTGTAGATGATCTTGAGTCCGATCTGTTGACAAACATTCTCTTTTATTTAGGCAGCCATCACCTGTGCACAATTCAAACTCAATCCCCTGGCCAACTTGTATTCATTTGGGGCAGTAATCTCCTGGACCGCTGTAAAAGCAATTCTTTTGCATGTTCCTCCTGATTCCCTTGCTCTCCTAACTTGCTCTCTCTAACTCATTGCTTTTTGGGTGCACAGGTGCTATCTCCTCTGAAGTGGGACTTGAACTTTTCATCTCATGAGCAAAGTTACTCTCCTGATTGGGGTGGATGTTAACCATAGGGTTTACCTGGCAGGAGCAAACCACAGCTTTGATAGCTACTTTTGCTACAATTTTGCCCTGACATATAGGGTTTATCCTGTGGTAGACTCATTCACCCTGGGTCCAGGTTTTGGTCTGCACCACTGCTCAGACTTGACTACTCACATTCTTCTCAACCCATGCTGCCCACAGTTCACCACTGATGAACTTTCTGAGGACTGCCTGGTTCAAAACTGTCTGGTACTCAGTTCTCCACAACATCCATTTGCACATCCACTCATTTCTATCTGGAACCTAGGCTCCTGTCCTAGAGGAAAGCATGATTTAAAAAAAACATTTGTAACTCCCGGGTGCCCTGCATGAGCCTCCCTCATTCTATATAATGTTGTACCAAGCAGGCCCAGAAGGCCCAAGAGGCACCCCCATTCTAAATCATTTTGTACCAAGCAGGCCCAGAAGTCTGAAGAGGCACCCCTACCTAATGCTTTTACTCCTGTAATCCAGCAGTGTACTATAAAACTGAAATGCCTAACTCTCTGGTAGAGATGGGCGAAGTGGCCTCAATTCGCACTGAAGGCGAATTCATGGAGTGCTCCGCAACGCGAAGCAGAGTACTTTGCGTCATAATGTGTAACGTAAAGTCCATTGAAAACAATGACTTCATATTACCCCACCTTCCCAAACCACTACTCCACCAATTCTTAAGGCGAACTACAGTACATTGAAAACAATGTACTGCACCTCACTTCGCCTTGTTTTTAAGCTCCAAAGGCAAATTTTGCAGTGATTCATAGGATTTCAGGTCACATGGGCTCTAGATTGTTCTGCACAGCCTCAGTTTGGAGTAGTGTGTGTATGAAGCTGTAGGAGACAATCTGCTCTGAGAGCTCTATGCGATTCAGACCTTCTAAAAGCTATTAAAAAAGCCTTTTTGAGTATTTTTTTTGCTGAAACTTTAGTTCATTGATTATAGGAAACCCTCCTGTGCTCATGTCATAGAGCGTTTATTGTTTGTGTGTGGATTTTGAATGTTAATGTACAACATTCAGTGTCAGTACTGAGAGACGGTGGAAGTGTGCTTTGGGGAAGGGGTGTAGGTTGATTAACTTGAAGAAAAAGACAGTGCTTTCTGATTTGGTGATATTTTTCTTGTATAATTGTGTTAATGAACACACAGTAATATTTTCAATAATTCTTTCCATTTTTTTGCAGATTGTTGTGGTGCAGCAGTGCATAATTTTAGTTTGTTTAAAAAATGTGGTTATATTACTGAAGTTTTCAATTTGCTATGCATTACTTAGTGTGTGTGTGTGAGTGTGTGTGACGCGTGTCATCAAATCAGACACCTCTTATTGTGTCACATAATTTCAGCAATGTGAACCTGTTATCCACTGCAGCTGTGTAATTTTTGTACTTCTTTGTGGTATCTTTACTGGAAATAGTACCAGCGACTGTTACTGCAGCAGTGCAGTACACTGCCACCCCCCATGGCCCTGCCATGACCGGCAAAAGTATTCTTTTCCAGATTTGAATTTCTGATGGTGAGCACTGGTTAGGTGTTGTGCCTTTGCATCTGCATCTCTTCAGTGTGCAGCGCAATCTTAATCTGTCTGTGCATTTGCAACTCTTTAGGGCCCAATCTCCATCTCTAACTTAAGTCACAGTTGTTTCTTTGGCTTCCCTTCAGAGTATTAGACAGAAGTGGTGCATAATTCTGCATGAACATTGTACTCATTAATATGTGTTTTTAAGTCAGGACCATCATCACGAGTCACTCGTCATACAAATCACATTCTTCATCATCACAGTCACAAATGCAGTCACAAATCATGATTTACGATCATGTCACCGGTCACAACATTAATTTTTTTAATAGTTATTTGGAAGTATTATAAGCCTGTTTTGTAGTATCTCTCCATGCTTCTCCACCCCACCATTGTACTCATTAATGTTTGTTTTTAAGTTGGGGAGTTTTGTGCCACACCTCATCAGGGCCTGGGGAAGTACAGCCATAGGCATTCATGTTTCTTCATCGTCGCGGTCACAAATCATGATTTATGATTATGTCATTAATCACAACATTCATTATTTTACTAGTTACTTGGATGTATTGTAAGCCTGTTTTGTAGTATCTCTCCAGGCTTCACCATCCCACCATTGTACTCATTAATAAATATTTTAAGTCAGGGAGTTGGACAGTGTCTGCAGTACATACACAGACTGGAAAGAAGACTGACTGCACACATGCAGTTTAGCACAGTATACTTGCACTGCTCAGAATACAAAGTGTCACGCATACAGAAGACAACAAAAAAGGGCATAATTACATTCAAGGGTCAGGGATTGTGGAGGAATACATTTCATAACACAGCAAGGAAGGTGTGCAGGGGCACATGGCGTGAGGAAAAAAAATGAATATGGGATTCCATGGTGATGCAGCAGCAGTTCCAGCATGGACATAATTTGCACCTGATGTCCCTCTATGCGATCCAGCTGCTGCTCCACAGCACTCACCCTCTTGTTTTTTTCCTCAACAGCACTCCAGAGAACTGCCAAGTCAGCCAGTGTTACACACAGTTCTCTGGGGTCCACACTTTCTACAGACTGACCTGTTGGTGGTGTTGGTGGGGGTGCTGGTGGAACAGCAGGTGCTGCTGTAGCCCTCCTCTTCTTAGGGATGCCACAATGCACAGCTGCACCCTCTGCCACAGATTGGCCAGCAGGTGCAGGCATGGTCCATTCTGTGGCAGCCTGCCACTCCAACTGCTGGTGATTGAGCATATGGGTGCACTGGCCCCCAGTCCCCAGGTGAGTCCCCCGGGGCCACAGTGCAACTCCACCTCACATAGGCGGCACTTGACCACACTGCTGTCCCCCCAACACAGTCAAAAAAACTGCCAAACAATGGAGGTGTGGGGAGGACCAGGCACAGGCAGAGGATGGCCAGATGAACTGGCAGCCAGCTGGTGATGGTGCTGAACAGGGATGGGATCCACACCAGGGCCCGGGGGAACAGGCACATCCTGCTCCAGAGGACCTGGTGCTGGGCTTGGTGATGGTGGTGGTTCAACTGCCACAGAGTCAGGACAGGAGGCAGCACTGGTCCTGCTTCCGGAGGGGGGGAGGGACACTCACAAGTTTTGAGTGGTCCAACAGGAATGGGCGCCCATGCCCTTCACACATGCACATGGTATGATGCTTAACACTACCATGCTCTCCAAGCTGTCCCCACCTCAGACATTCCCTCACCCTGGTCCATCTCTCCTACTGAGCTCCCTCAGTCTGAGCAATCACTACTCACACTGTCACACAACACACACACACACAGTCACACAGACACAGACAAACAGCTAACTACTTATAAAGGTAAGAAAATTTTAATTTACAGAAAGAACAAATTAAGTAAAAAAGAGTACAGAAAAGACAAAAAATGTAGCTTTTAAAAAAGCTGTTGGGTCTAAATCAAAGTCTCCTCCTCGCTCTGATATCAAAGTATCAGCAGTCACAAAACATACTTCTCTCTCTGTCTGCATAGGAGAAAGTAAAATTGTCTGCATGTATGACTCACTTTGTTCCTGCCTAGCTAATGAGCATGTGACTTACAGTACTGTAAGCCATGTGATGTGTGGAGGGGGGCTGCCAAATCTGAAACACCAAGTGGATCACTTAGAATCATAATGAGGAACGCAAAGTCCATTAAAAACAATGACTTCATCTTACTTCACATTGTCATTCTGCCTTAATGCGAAGTGGTAATGACAAGGCGGAGTGAGCACTTTGCATTGCCCACTCTGCATAGCGGAGTGGCAATGCGAAGTGCCCACTTCACGTTCACTTCGCAAGCAGAATTTAAATTCAGTACATCTCTACTCTCTGGCGCAGGAGACTCTAGATTAAGCCCACTGTTTGGTGTAACAGGACTTGCAAATTGATTTTGCCTTGGTTCACACAAGGAAGGCACAATAACTGGTGGCAAGTCAAGTTGCCTAAAGCCTAGCCTTACCTAAGTACCTGATCAACCTCATGGAAATAAATTCACAGCCATGTTTATCTCTTACTCTTTTTTTCCATCCAGACTCTGTCTTTCCCTTGGGTTTCCTGATCCTCTGTTATTCCCTGGGGACCATATCATATGCAGAAAAAACACATTCAAATGTGAATTCACCTAAACCAGTCACCTTGATTGGGGGGTATATGTCCCTGTAGCCACACTGACAGACAACCTCATCATGGTAAAAAGTTCCTGGAGGAACAAGGCCAGTGGCACTGATTGATGAGGGCTGGATGCCACACCTCATGCTATGCTGGAGACCTGGGTTCAGGAATGAGCCTGAGCCTTTGGGGGTTGGCTGGGGGCAGGAGGATTAAGCATCCCAAAGGATGATCTCCTCCTCCAGCGTGGGGTTGGTTACCGAGCAGCAGAGGCCCATAGCACTACCACTGGTGGGAACACAGGTGGTAGGGCACATGGCTCTTCAGAGTCAGGGTGGGGAGGGCACTGCTGGGTGCTTGCTATGGTGTGCATCAGAGGGTGTTAGTCTGGACGTCATGTCCTCTGTGGCAGTGCACTCAGGTGATGGGACCTACAGGGGGCAAAATGCAAAAGCACCCTCAGAGCATCACCCACTATGATGCCAGGATCCCGGTACGTCAGGACCCAGCAGAGGAGCCAGAGGGAGTAGGAGGCCCCACCCCAAGGGGCTAAAGCCCTGGGCAAGTGAAAAAAAAGTTCCTGGAGGCACCCAAATATAAGTGGTGGAACCATACAGTAGTTGTTCTGATAAACAGCACTCTAAGCATGTTGCTGGCAGACAGTAATAAACAGTTCGCTATCACAGTATTACAGTTTCAGTTTTTGACCCACACCTTAGAATTACTGCAAGAGCATATATCAATAATTTAACAAATTGCCTTGCCCAGAACCAATCCCACTCAGGAAGAAAATAGTAACCTGCAGTAACTAACAAGATGAAGTATTTCCTTTCTCTTCTATACTTCTTGTAGAGACACAGAATGTGCATGAGTGTTTGTTTTGTGTGGTAGATCTTTTTTGGCAGTACACTCCATATAGAGCACTGTGGGGCAAACATTTGCAAACAATAGTAAACAATGCATTTTTTTGAATAACCCACTTCTGTTTCTGTAACAAAGCATACTTTATGAAGCATAATAAATGTCTGTACTGTGTTTGTGTCATACCTACATTTTAGTCCTGTTCACCAGATTGTATTTATCAGTTTAGTGTCCAAGAAAATGTCTTTCTATAAAATTGTTTACAGGTAGAGAGTAGGGACCTGTTTTTGTCATTTGCGTACTATGCCTCCAATCGGCTCAACTCCCTCCACTGTGACATCCTGGCCAAATCAAAGCTTGGCCCTTTCAAACATAAACTACACCCGCACTTCACAGCACTCCGTGGCTGCAACTGTCCTCCTTAAGCTGGATTCTCTAGATTATTCCCTGCAGTCCCTTAACCGCACTTTAGCAGTATAGCTCCCTGCCTTAGATCACCTCTCTCCCAACATCTACCTTGCCCCCACACTCTACTTTCCACTATCCCACCCCCTCAGCTCCCCAACCTTTTCCCATTGCCCTTCTGACCCCCCTCCTCTCACCCTCCTCCCACCCACCCTACCACTGGAAAAAGTTTTTAGCTGATTCTCATTGTTGACTATATGCACTCAACAGCCTTGTTCGAATGTTTTTTGACCAATTGTCAAACGCATATTCTGTCATGTCTGTAAGCCTGTCTAAAATGTATACTACTTGTTAAAATGTATAATACCTCTGTCACCTTCAGTTTGCCAATGTATGTACATCTGTGTACTCTTGGACATGGCACCTTTGTAAAAGAGCTCCCAGCTCAAAGGTACTTGTAATCCAAGATCTTAATAAATCAATAAATAAAAATGTTTAAAGATTCACTTTCCATTTGACAAAGTTACAATTGTAATCAGTGATGTTTCAAAGTCTGAGAAGCTGCCACTTTGCAATAAGATTTCCTGGCAAAGTGACACTTTGTGAGGTAAAACCAGGCAAGGTCAGGATGAAGTTACAATGTTGCCAATGAATTTGCTTGACTTTGCTTGAAAAAGTGTCACTTCACCTGCCAACAACTTCAATAAGCTGGTACTTTGCATTTTTGCAAATCTGGCAAACTTTGCAAATAAATTAGCAAACCGGAGTTTGTCAAATACACACTTATCTTCACAACATGCACTGACTTATTTCCATTGCGGCAACTGAAAATAAAATAGGGAGGATTTTCCAAGGAGGATCCAGGGCTTGTATCAAGCCCTGCATCAAGCTTGTTTATTGGTGCAGCTGCGCCAAACACCTTTGTCACAACTGTGCATGATTTTAGTATGTCTGGCACAGTTGCAACAGTTTACTCTCTTTACAGCAGCTTGTGCCAAATATTTGGTGCAAGCCCCGTAAAAAGGATAGCTGGGATTTACACAAGCTAGACCAGCAAAAAGCTGGTCTAACTCACGGCAATTGGTGCATGGGATAGAATTCCTGATTGCCGGCCAGGAGAATGCCGCAGGTTCCGTGTGCCATATGTTCCGCACACCTGGGGCTTGTGGCATTCATAAGCTCTTTAAAATCTGGCCCGTTTCTTCCTTCCTTCCTTCCTTCCTTGGAACCAGCTACAAGTTGATATATCAATATACTGTGATCCCAGCCAGGATGCAATGTAATAACTTGCAGTAAATGATATGTCATAAAATACTGCGTGGAAAAAGGACATACTTACCATTAAATTACACTGTTCTCTGCAGCATACTGCAGCATTTGCTGTAATATTGCGGTGCTGCATTGCATAGTGGCTGTCGCCACTGTGGCATGCTTCTACATTTTCCGCATATAAAAATGTAAGATGATGTAAAAAATGTTTAAATCCTGTTTTACCAACATAATAGATTGTCATGTAAGGACCTTTGTCCAAAAGTAAAACTGTATCGCTATGACCTACTCATGGTGATTGACTCCAAGCTTTCATGTACAAAAGAAAATTGGTTTCTAGTCCTAATGGTTCTAAAGTAAAGATGTTGCAAAGTTTAAATCTGCCAGTGAATTTACGGTGGATTGGACAAATTCGCCTTTGTGATTAAATTCATCAGTTCCTACCCTGAAGTTCAAAATTCACTTTTACAGCTTCCCATTGTGACTTTGCATAGCAACTTTGCTTTTTGGGGTCCAGAGGTGAAGTTTTGTGAGCATGAGGCTTCTGGTAAACAGCTTGTCTCAAGGTTGCATGGAACAGTTTCTGCAGGTCACATGGTACATCTCTATGCATTGACTGCCTTACTTTCAGTTTTGCGTTGTTAATCAAACAGAGAGAGGAGAAGACTGCCTATCAGAAAACTGATTAACTGCTTTAAAAATACTTTCCAGCAATTGCTTTACTTTTTTGTCTCTCATGTTTTATTACTCTATTTAAGGTAGGCCCTTGTTATAGCAAGAGGCAATGTAGCACAGAGGTTTAGGGCTCTGAGCTGCAAATAAGGTTACCACCTTTTAGGAATCCCAAATTGGGACATTTCTTACTGAAACATGATTTTTAGCAGGACAATAAGTAACATCAACCAAGGCAGCAGAATTGTTTTCTCTAAATAAACTGAGTGTTGTAGTTTTTTATTGTGTCTAGTGTTTCTTATCATTTTAAGGTATTTTAGTTAAGGCATTATAGATGTTTGCAACATTTAGAAGGAAGTCAGAAAATATGTTTTTCTACTATAGTATCAGGACATGTAAGATTTTTCATGTTTTCATGCAGGGCACAGCTGCTCAAATCAGGACTGTCCTGCGAAAATCAGGGCAGGTAGTAACCCTAGCTGCAAACCTGGAGACCTGGGTTTGAATCCCACAGCCCCCACTTGTGAATTGTGTGACTCTGAGCAGGTCACTTAACTTACCTGTGCGCCCAGGTCACACCTGGAAACAAGCTTCAGCTTAGTGTTCCTTTTCTGGTTAAACAATTTCCCTTTTCCCTTTCTTGATAGTTAATATTTATTTTGAATATTTTTTTTAATTGTTTGATAGTTTTATTTTCCTCTTTTTCTAGAATATTTTTTGTCTTCCTCTCTCTCTCTCATTTTTTTTTTTTGGTGCTCAAGAATTAAGGATGGGCTTTCATCCATGATAGTTCAATTTGGCTATATTAGACAGTCATTTGTGGGGAGGCAGCCCACCCATAGCACCTCAGCATCCCCTCCTTGCAGGTGTAGACTCAACCCACCAGCAGCCCCCTAGCCTCAAATAGGGAAGTGCCCACAGCAGAAGGTGACTGAAATCATGCAGCAGGCCCTGCACCAGCAGCAGCAACAGCAGGAACCAACTGAGGATATGGAGGAACAGCAGCCCCCAGTTCCTCCTAAGGTTGAGCGTCCAGAACCACCTGTTCTCCCCATCATGGTACCACCACTGGCACAAACTCCTCTTCAGCAGATGAGCCACACTTGTCATCCTAGGGATCCTCAGTTCCTCCACCACCAGTAGCTCACCAGAGCCATCAGTACCAGGGATTTTCCCTGGTGTTTGAGTTTTTCAAAGTCAAGCCTAGAGATGACAGTATAATCACTTTCAGCCTCTCTAAGGTCAGGGTCAGTTGAACAAGAAAAGCACCCACTTAGATACTGATTGACAGTGAACACACATAAAAATAAGACACCTGGACCAGTGGGAGTTGCAGCAGAGGGAAGTGGTGAGTGGTAGTTATGGAGGTGGTGGTCCCTCCTCTAGGTCAGCATTCACAGTGTGGGAGCAGCAGTGGGCTAACCCTACTGACGCGTCTGCATTCACCATGGTTCCAGCAGCAGAATCAACAACATCTGTGCTGCCTCCAGGCAGGACAGCAGCTGAGGAGCTTGCCAGTTTAAGGGAGGAAATGGGGGACCTGTGGCACAGAGTCTCCTCAGTGTAGGAGATGATGCATCAGGATCCTTGTAAATCAGGAAAGATTGCTAGAAGGCATGGCTGAGTTCAGTCATGGTCATGTGAATGCTGGCAGCAGTGAGGAGAGTGAGTTGTAGAAATATCCTGGCAATATTTTATTTTCTTGCTTAACTTTAAAGCCTTCCTATCCTCTTTGTAGCTTTTCCTTTAAAATTTCTTTACTAGTTTCTTAAAAAAAAACAAATATATAAAATGATTAAAAATACAAAAAAGCTGGACTCTGTCTTTACTGTTTCACTCTATTTTTTCTTGTCTCTATTTCTGTACTTTTTCGCTATCTTACAAAAAACTACTCCCAAATTTTTATTTCCTGCCTACATTTTCATTAATTATGCTCTCATATGCCACACCTTTCCTTTTTCTCTATTTCTGTCTCTTTCCCGAATTTGTCTCACTTACTAGAATAAATATGTCAGGCCACTAAAGGCCACTAATAGTGTCACATGGTACTGCACTGTGTGTTACTGCCCCAAGCAATGTTCTTGTAATGCACTCTTTGTTAATTGTGCATTAATCATACTTAACATTTGCTTACAAATAAATAGGACAGGTTGCCACATGCTGGCACATAGAACTGTGCTGTGTGTCACTGCTGTCAACCATATTCTTGTAACACACTTTGTGTTATTTGTGCATTAATCATAATTAACACTAGTTCTGTTGTCCAACAGTTTTTTTCCCCCAAGTGCACAAATAAATTTAACAGGTTGATAATGTTGCTACATGCTACTGCATTGTCTGTTACGACCACTAACACTGTTCTTGTAATGCACTTTGTGTTAGTCATGCGATAATTACAATTCACATTACATCTGTCCCCCCAGAATTTTCTTTGAAATATTTAGATAAATTTGACAAGTTACTACATGCTGTCACATTGTACTTGTGCTGCTGCCCCAAAATTGTTCTTGCAGTGCATTTTCTGTTAATTGTGCGTTAATCACAATTAATATTAATTCTGTTCTCCCAGAACTTTTTTCAAGTACTCAAATACATTTTGCAGGTTGCTAGCTATGGTACTTGATTGTGTGTTACTGTTCCCAACACTGTTTTTGTAATGTACATTGTGTTAAATGTGAATTAATCACACTTAACCCTTAGGCCGCCGCCGACAAGATTTCTTGTCCTAAAAACCTATGCATTCTAAATCTTCCGGCAGCCTAAGGGTTAACACTAATTCTGTTCTCCCAGATTTTTTCTGAAGTTTTCAAATAAATGTGACTGGTTGTTTCATACTGTTACATAGTCTTGAAGTATCTGTTATGGCCACTAACCCTGATCTTGTAATTAGTTCTGTTGTCCAACATTTTTTTTCTCAAGTAGTCAAATAAATTTGACAGGTTGATAATGCTGTCACATAGTACTGTGTTGTCTGTTATGGCCACTAACACTGTTCTTGTAATGCACTTTGTGTTAGTTGCGTGATAATCACAGTAAACATTTCATGTGTCCGCCCAGAATTTTCTCTCAAGTACTCAAATATATTTGACAGCTTACTACATGTTGCCACATGGTACTGCATTGTGTGCTGCTGCCCCAACACTCTTTCCAGTAGTACACTTTGTGCTAATTGTGTGTTTATCACAATTAACATTAATTCTCTTCTCCCAGAATTTTTCTCAACTACTCAAATAAATTTGACAGGTTGATAAATGCCACTGCATAGTACACACTGGCCCAGATATTCAAACTGCGCTCAAAAGTAGCGCAACAGCAGGAGCAAGCACAAACCAGTTGCGCAAATGCGCAACAGGTGCGATATTCAAACATGGAGCAGAGCAAATTGCGCAAGCAACCAACATCTGAATATCGCACATACTGCGCCATTGCGCAACCAGGAAGGAGAAGCTGAGCCAAAATGTTGCGCTATGGAGCAACCAGGGAAGCTCAGCTGAGCATTCCAGAGCTGCCATAGCGCAAGCACAGCCCCCCAGAGCAATGGAACTGCACATCCAGGGAGACAGGCTGGGGCCCACCGCCAGCCATGTCACACATGGGCACAGGAACACACTGCAGAACCCACACCACACCTGCACACCCCAAGCACAGCATCACTGGGGGTGGGACGGATGATCCACGTGCCCATGGGGACAAGCCAACAAAGCATAGCAGAGCCATGACACCCCAGCACAACCACTGGCAGGCAGAGAGTGCCACACACAGGGGGTTGACAACCACAGTGCACATCAGCCCCCCGTACGCACAGCACACCCTGCACTGTGACCCCAAGACACCACCCATGTGCAGTGACTGGCACTGCAGGAAACCATGCAGTCCCCCCAGCACTCATCAGCCCCGTGCAACACAGAAGCCTACAAGCCAGACACACCCTGTGCACCCAGTAGTGGGTGGCAGCAGATGGCAAGACCAACCGAAAGTCACTGCCATGCTGGAGATACCTCCCCATGCACACACATGCACACACACACACACAAATACCAGGACCATACCAGCCCAGATGGCATGTACACACCTGCAACTGAGCACCCATAGCCAGCTGCAAATCAGAGACCGACACAGTATTCATATATCAAAATAGAAATGTATATTGAACATATTATAACAACAACAATAGAAACTATTCAGGGGGGACGGGTACAAGGAAGGGGTGTTCAGGGAGGGATTAAAAACTTGGAGAGGAAGGCAGGGTGGTAGGGATGGGAGGAAGTGGGAAGGGTAATGTCGGCTATGGCCCAGCCGGCTCCTGGTCCTCCCCCTGCTGGCGCACCATCCTGTGCCGCCCCTGCTGACGTCCATGTCGCCGGATGGCTTGCAGGATCTCCTGGTTCTCAATGCTGACTTGTGTGAGGTGCCTGACATCACGCGCCAACCTCCTGAGAACCTCAAGGCCTAGGAAAATGGGAACACAGTCAATGGCTGTGACTGACCACAACCCTGAACACCACCCAACCTGCAAGCCATATAGCCCAATGTCCCGCACCTGTGATGGCATACACCCACCCACAGTGAACATGCACATGGCCAACACAAACAGGCGGCACCAGCTATGCGCACCACCGCCCCACACACACTGCCCACGTCAATCACAGTACAAACTAGGCTGGCAAGTGATGTGGCAACGTGGTGCGATGCCAGTTACACAGCTATGTGCCCAGTGCATGCCTGGACCACCAGTGACGCATACACAGCGTGCTGTGATACTGCACAGTGATGCATGTCACCTGTGTCGCCCTACATACATGGATACATAGACAGTGTCGGCAGATAAGGGCCTATGGCCCACCCAGTCTGCCCATTTGAGCTTGTAAGTTCACTCTGTTTTCCTATAAGTCTGTTGCCCTTACCCTGACCTCCAGAAGTCCTTTATGTCTATCCGTGCATTCTTAATCCCGTGACCAAGTCAGCCCCACCACTTCCTCTGGCAGGGTGTTCCACTTGTCCACCACCTGCTCTGTGAAGAAATTCTTTCTCATGTTTCCTCTGAATCGTCCCTCCAACTTCATCCCATGCCCTCTAGTCCTGGAACATCTTCACGCTTAAAAATAGTGTTTTCCTGCACTCTGTTCCCCTGTAAGATACTTGTATGTCCCCATCATATCCCCCTCTCCCTTCTCTCCTCCAGGGAGTACATGTTCAGTTCCTTCAACCTGTCGTCATAGGACTTGTGATGCAATCCATGCACCATCCGTGTTGCCCTCCTCTGAACGCTCTCTACCCAGTCCATGTCCATACGTAGGTATGGTCTCCAGAACTGTACACTGTACTCCAGGTGGGGCCTCACCAGTGTCTTGTATAGTGGAAGTATGACCTCCCCCTTTCCTGCATGGTTGTGTTGTGCATGGCTGGTGGTCTTGCCCCCCACCCCAGCATGCAATAGCATCCATGAAGTAATGATACTCACACTCCTCCAGCAGCTGGCTCTGCCGCTGCTGCTGCTGCTGCTGCTGGGGCACAACACCCCCCGGCACCGGGGCCCTGGCACGGCCCATGTCACCGTCGCCCTGCGTCCTCAGATTCCGGCCTGTGGGAGACATATGTTGAGACAAACATCAGTGTGACTCAAAAGCAGAGTGCCCCCTGCCCCAGTGAGAGTACCTGCCCACACAGCCATAACCATCCATCGCACAGCTGCACACACTGACACAGCCAACCGTGTCCGAGCCGGCACCTATGCACAGCCACCCAAGCACACACACACCCCTACAGAGAATATAGGTGCATAGATGGTACACTCACCTGGCCTAGGCACTACGCCCTGCCTGGCACGTGACCGCAGCCACTACAAAAGTCCTGACTCCCTCCAGTGGAGGTCACTGTACTGGTGCCGGCACTGCTCAGCAGACCCGGCCCCGTCCAGTGATCTCCACCAGGTCAGTGGCCACTTGCTGCCACAGCTGAGTCCTGGCACTGGTGAGGGGCGCGTCACCATACAGGCCATCATAGTGTGGCTCAACTAGGGCCACCAGGTTGGCCACTTCAATCTGGCTCCAGGACACCGCCCTCCTCCTAGCCATGGCACCAACTTTACAGCAGGCAATATGGCGCCCCGCTGTGCCATAACCCCACGTGGAGTTGATGCACAATAGACCACCACAGGCTCCAATCACGCTGTTCGAACAGCGCCGTCACTTCACATGGCGCTGTCACCAGACAGCGCAATAGGGACGTACACATGGCATGCCAACAGCGCCAGGGGTCAGAGGGCATACACAAGGTCACGGCAATGACGCAAGGCTACGCACAGTGCCATCGGACATATAGGCATCCTGCGCGACTGCTAAGCTGCGCACCAATGCCACAGTGGACTATCGCACAGTAGTGCCACAGCGCCATATAGTGCCCAGTGCTGTAGTGCCACTGGCACAATGGTGGCCATGGCCTGAATTGCCTATCGCGCTCAGCAGGTCTGCAGCGCGATAGACGCATGCGTAAGCTGTCTGCGCAATGCAGTGTGGCACCACGGTTACAAACCTGCACCATTGGCTCAGCCGACCTTCCGTCCAGAAGCAGTTAAATACGCGATATTCAGCCGACATATGCAAATCATGCGATCAGCCATTCAAAGGTGCAGTAGACGATTAGCATGTCATTAAAGTTCGCCACACCTCATTTGCATGTGTTGCACTATAAAAATGCGACAGTGGGTTGTGCTGGCCAGATTTGGTTACTGCAGGTGAGAGGTGAGTTACATGCTGTGTGATGCTCAGGACAATGCTCATGGGCAGAGGATGATAAAGGCTGAGGGGGCTGAGCATGAAAAGGGCACTTAGAAAGGGACAAAGGGCACCCTTTCTATCAGTATCTGCCATGCGGAGAGGAAACGTGGGGGGCTTCCACCCCGGGCTGGCAGCTATGCTCATGGGGAAATGCTGTCGACTGCACAGTGACAGGTGTCCACTTCCACCCATACAGATCACCATGACTGACCAGAGCCAAGCTGAGGGTGTGGACGGTGGGCGTAGGAGGAGGCCGAACTTCACCACGGCAGAGACGGAGGCCCTCTTCCAGGCCTACCTGGAAGATGAGCCACTAGTGAGTGGATGGAGGGGCCCCCCTCAGGAACATGCAGCTGCATGGGAGGGGGTAGCTTGGGCCGTCAACCTGCACGGAAGCCACCAGCGCTCGTGCAGGAATGCAAGAAGAAGATGGGGACTGACCGCAGGAGGCTGAAGGAGAAGGTGGCAGCCTTCAGGGCGGCACATGCTGGCACTGGTGGGGGCCCACCAGTGCTGTTGCAGCTGACCCCTACAGAGGAGATACTGGTCGCGGCCATGCAGCTGAGTGCCATTGCGGGCATACCAGGTGGAGGATTTCAGACAGGTGGAAGCCCATCACTGCATGGTATGACATGGTGGTGTTGTTGGGGGGGGGCTGTTGTTCACATGCACTCACATGTACTCTCTTTCTGTTACAGATCCTGTTTGTCTTCAGGAGACGGTGGTGGTGGTGGGTCCAGACAGTGATGCAGACCTGCTGGACGTGGAGGAGGGACCATCCACCGCCACCAGCCTGCAGGCACTGCAGCAGCATGCACGCTGGGCCAACAACTCCGTGTCAGTGATACGGGTGCAGGGGGCACAGCCTGTGTCACAGCAGTCTGGCATGCAGGTATGCCAGCATGCTGTGCCTATGGCAGTGGCACGCACCTGCACCATTGATGATAGCAGGCCTGCAATGGGCAGTGATAGGTGTGTCCCATGACGGACACATGGCAGGCCAGCACGTGCCCCTGGGCCTTCCTGGTTCACACCTGTACCAGCATGCTGGCACAGTCCCAGGCTGTGCCTGTCAGCACCGGTGGGGCAGCACTGGTGGCTGTGCAGGTGTCTGGCACTGTTGTCAGCATGGAGGTGGAACAGGTGGACCTGGGGGCTCAGCAGTTGGAGGGGCGGCAGCAGCAGTCGCACACCAGGTCTGGGGGTACAGTGTCAAGCAGTGACACATGTCCACCACCCTTTGATCTGCCCATACCTGGTCCTGACGAACAGCGCCCACCCTCAAGGGGTGCTGTGCACCAGGACCATCCACACCCTGGGGGTCACGATGCCATTGGGGCACAGTACCCATTGGACACGCACACCCACCTGCTGCAGGACTCGGTACAGCTGCAGGGGCGGGTTGCAAGGTCCGTGGAGGCACTGTCGTGTCCATGGAGCGGCATAGCAGGGAGTGTGCTCAGGACCGAGCCGAGCTGGTCCTTATGCGGACAGATGTGACCGCTGCCATTGACAGGCTGACCCAGGCAGTGGTCTCTGTCGCGGACGCATTGGCCACACTGTCAGGTGCCCCTGTACCACACACCCCACACAGTGCGCTCTCCACTCCCCGTTCCCAGCATTGTGCGACACCAGGCCTGTCGACGCCGGGTTCTGCTGTGGGCATCCCGAGCACCCCTGATGCAAGTTTGTTTGGCAGGATGCAGACCCCTGTGCGGGCAAGGTCGCGTTCGCGCAGTGGGACCCCTGGTGGTGCACCAGCGCCACCCGATGTGGCCCCTGCTCAGCCTGCCAGTGCTGCTGGGCCACGGCGGGGCCGCCCACACATCCGTGGTGGCTGTGTGACAGTGCTACCTGACTGAGCTGTCTCCCAGTGCAGGCCCTGTCTGGTGCTGCCCTGTGTGCAATGTGTGTCATGGTGGGCAGTGCACTGCTGGGTGCTCTGCTCACCACGCTGACACACGGACCACCTGCACACTCTCCCAACTGCTGTCCACAGGTGCGTGTGCATGATGATGCCTGCATTGCACTGTACACCAAGGTGCAAGGGTGCCCAGGTCCTGACACACGTGCGTGGACAGTCCAGGTGGTGGGGGTGGTTGGTGGTGCTGTGTGTTGGCAATGTCGTTTCCGCAGTGCTATGCTGCTGCCCATGTACGCTGCCTGGTGTGTGTGTGTGTCCATATGAGTGCTCACCCCTCTCTGATGGTGTGTTGGTATGCCTGGAACCTTCAACTCCCCTGACCTTCATGCACGGTGTGTTCCCCTGTGTGCCTGTGGTTTGTGCATGGACAGTGTTGCCTGCACATGTCCCCTTGACTTACCTGTGTTGGACGTAGTGCTCTTCTGCAATGGTGTCCCGGTGCAGCTGGGCCTGCCGGGTCAGTCGGGGGTCCCTCCGTCCTAGGGGGGGCTGCTCATCACCAACATCACCGGCGCCACTGGCGTCCCCATCGCTGTCCCCCTCTTGGACCTGTACAGCTATCCCATGGTCTTTGGCCATGTTGTGCAGGATGCAACAGGCCAGGAATATCCCACAGGCCTTTTGGGGGCTGTACTGTAGGGCTCCGCCGGAGGTGTCCAGGCATCGGAAGCGTGCCTTGAGCATCCCAAACACCCGCTCTATGATGTTACGTGTTGCGGCATGTGCCTCATTGAAGCATTGCTGCGCTGGGGTCGTGGGGCGCCGGTACGGTGGGAGCAGCCAGGGATGGAGTGGGTATCTGCAGTCACCTGTGTGGAGATAGTGGAGATCAGTGTCATGTCAGGTCCATATTGCCCATATCCTTGTGTGCCACTACCATGGCACCTGTGTCATTCCCACCCTTGCCCAGAGTTTGCATTCCATACATGTGTACTCACCCACTAGATGACCCGTGGGGATGTCCCCACTCTCGAATCAATGGCACAGTGCAGACTGGTGCCATATGAAGGCATCATGTGCTCCGCCAGGGTGTGTGGCACAGACATTGATAATGCGCCCAGTGGCATCACACACCACCTGGCAGTTGACACTGGAAAACCCCTTTCGGTTCTGATATGCCTGGCCGTCGGGGCCAGGTGGCGTGCGAATGGCCACATGGGTGCAGTCTATGGCCCCTAGCACGCCAGGCATATGTGCTACCCTGTGGAACTCCTGCATGTTTGTTGTACGCTCTGCCGCGGTGCTGGGGAAATGGATGTACTCCGCAGCATGAGGCAGCAGTGCGCTGAGGAATTGGGTGAGGATGCGTGACGTGGCCGACTGTGTAATGCCTGTGGTGTCCCCTGTTGGCCTCTGGAAGGTGCCCGTGGTGAGCAGGCACATGCAGGCTGTCACCTTGGTCTCCACGGACAGAGCGTGACTCTGTCGTGAGGGTGCCTGCATCACATCACTGCACAGCTCGCAGAGCCGTCTCAGTATTGCCCTGTTCAGGCGGTACCGGCCCACAATCTCGACGTCTGTGTACAGCTCGAAGCTGATGCGGACACGATACCGCCTGTCGGGGGCATACCGCCGACGGGCCCCTCAGCGGCCACGTCCCCCTGCAGCATGGTGTCTCACCTCCCTCATTACAGCTTCCATGTGGAAGCTGGCACTGTCCATCTCCCTGGCTTCTGCCCCCCCGGCTGCTGTTCCTGTGTTACCCCTGCTGCCCCCATTGCTGCTTCCACTGCACCGGGCACCCCCCACTGGCCTCTCTGTCCTCCTGGACCCACTGTCCCTCTCTGCCCTTCCAGCTTCTGTCTCTCTCTCTCTCTCTCTGTCTATCTCCCCCAGTTTGCGGCCTGCTAGGGTTCTTGCGCCGCTTCCTTGAGCCTTTTTATTTTGGCTCAATTCCGCTACTGCGCAACTTCCGGCTGAGCCACTCTTGCGCATTGCACAAGTGTTCGATTATCGCATTGCGCACTTTATGCATGGACCCACCTCCTTCGGTTGCGCATGCCTTCATTTCCATTGCGCTGTTGCTCAGCATGTTTTTGGTGGCGCAACTGGCCCCTTCTGAATATCGCAGAATGGCGCATTTTTGGAGTTGTGCATGGCGCAACCCTTTTGAATATCTGGGCCACTGTGTGTTACTGCTCCAGCACTGTTCTTGTTATGCACATTTTCTTAAATGTACATTAATCACAATTAACATTAATTCTCTTCTCCAAGAGTATTTTTCTAGTACTCAAATTTGACAGGTTGTTACATGCCACTACGTGGTACAGTGCTGTGTGTTACTGCCTGCAGCTCTGTTCTTGCAATGTACTTTGTGTTAGTTAATAGTGCATTAATCACAATTAACGTTAGTTCTGTTCTCACAGAATTTTTTTGAAGTACTCAAATAAATTTGGCAGGTTGCTACATGCCGCCACATGGTACTGCACTGTGTGTTGCTGCCCCAACATTGTTCTTGTAGCATACTTTGTGTTAATTGTGTATTAATCACGATTAACATTAATTCTGATCTCTCAGAATTTTTCTCAAGTACTCAGATAAATTTGACAGGTTGCTACCTGCTGCCACATTGTACTGCATTGTGTGTTCCTACCCTAACACTGTTCTTGTAGCACACTTTGGAGGAAATTTTGTGGAAAGCTCAATATACATACATTTTGTACTTCAAAATGTTTTCAATAAATAAAAACATTTAAAGTCACTTACCATCACAGCAGATAAAGGTGGGCCCTACTTGGCTTCAGGTCTTGCTGCCTTGCTTGCTGTGGGGCTAACTAGTGTCTACATTTCAGGCATGGCTAGCTAACTGGATGTCTGCCTTGCAAGTGCATTTATGCTGTCTTGAAATTAACAGTTCTGGTTTCTCAGTCTGAAAGCATGAAGTGGATGCAATAATGGTACAATTTGTTGGTATGGGTGGAGGACACAAATAGGACATAGAAATAGCAGAAGGAAAAGACTGGTTCAGAATGCATGTTCTTCATGTCTGGCAGTGGCATTTACGCTTTCTTAGGAGTCTGGGTTTCTCAGTCTGGGTGCATGCAGTTGGGTGTAGTGGTAGTAAATGCCACTGCTGACAAATCATGCATTGAATGATGTGGTGTCCACTCATATTCTACTTTACAAACATACGTATGAACATACGAACATGCTAGCAGAAACAAACCACCCGGTCTATCTAAGTCTGCTCGAGTGGGCAGCCAACACCCCTAGTTTGCAGCTGTCCCACCCCCACCACTTTGTCATCCCACTGCCACCCCCCACCCTCACTCTCCCCTGGTCCCTGTCCCATGCCCTTTTGAAGCTGTTCACAGATTTGCATGACACCACCCGTTCTGGTAGGGCATTCCATTTTGCTACCACCCTCTCTGTGAAATAGTGTCTCCTCATTTCCTTCCTAAATCTTCCCCCTTCTATTCTTAGCTCGTGCCTTGTGGTGACCTTCCCCCTCCTTAACTTGTAAACCCCATCTGCCCCATCTTTATTGATTCCCCTCAGATTCTTGAATGTCTCTATCATGTCTGCCCTGTCCCTTCTATCCTCCAGGGTGTATATATTCAGGTCTCCCAGTCTGCTGTCATAGTCTCTCCCCCCATTCCACATATCATTTTTATTGCCCTCCTCTGCACCCCCTCCAGTAGCCTGATATCACACTTTAGATATGTCTTCCAAAACTCCACACAATACTCTAAGTGCAGCCTTACCAGCGACCTGCAGAGGGGCAAGATCACCTCTCTTCACCAGGATGAAAACCCCCTCACTATGCACCCCAACATTTTGTTCACTTTTATAGCCACTCTCCTGCATTGGGCAGTGTTGTTCATGGTCCCTGTTATCATTACCCCAGGTCCTTCTCCTCCTCAGTGATCCCCAGCTTAACCACCCCCCCATCAGCCAGTATTCTCACCTTTGGTTCCTCACCTCAAAGTGTATAACTTTACACTTCTTTGCATTAAACTCCTGCTGCCACCTCTCTGACCACTCCTCTAGCTTGCATAGTTCCCCCTACAGCTGCTTCTATCCCTCCTCCCCGTCCACCACTGCTCCGATTTTGGTGTTGTCAGCGAACAGGCTTACCTTACTCACCATCCCATGTACAATGTCTGATATGAAGACCTAAACAATACTGGCCCCAACACAGAGCCCTGTGGCACCCCACTCATCACCGGCCTTGCAGTTGAGAGCTCCCCTCTCACCATCACCCATTGCAGTCTACCACACAGCCAGCTTGTAATCCAGTTCATCATTTTTGCCCCTACCCCTACACCAGTTAGCTTCCCCCCAAGCTGCCCATGAGGCACTGAATCAAAGGCCTTGCTGAAGTCCAAGTAAAGAACATCCACTGCATGACCCTTATCCAGCTCACCTATCACCAAGTCATAATATTGTATGAGGTTGGTTTGACAACACTTCCATGAAACAAACCCATGCTGCCTCAGATCCTGGAGGCCATTGTTCTCCAGGTATGACACCAGTCTTTCCTTTAGTATCATTTCCATGAGTTTGCACACTATGGAGGTGAGACTTGCCAGACGATAACTCCCCAGTTCATCCCTTGGCCCGCTCTTGTGTAATGGCACTACATGTGCTATCCTCCAGTCTAGTGGCACACATCCCAGCTCCAGTGAGGTGCTGCACAGATCCGCCAGTGGCTCTGCTAACACCTCTGCCATTTCCCTTAGCACCCTGTGGTAGATACCATTCAGCCCTGGTGCCTTGTCTGCCTTCAGTGCCCTCAGTCCCTCTAGGAATCTACTTGCCTCATTTCTTCCATCTGTCACCTCCTCTTCCTCTGTCCCTACCCTCCCAGCCCAGGCTGGTAGCAGTCCCCCCTTTTCTTCCATGAACACCGAGGAAAAATATTCATTCAGTGCTTTTGCCTGTACCTCTCCCTTTTCCGTCCCCTCCCCACCTCTTTTATCCTCACTATTGTCTCCTTGCACTTCCTTTTCTCCCTGATGTATATGAAGAAGTCTCCCCCCCATTAATTCCCTGTAGTAATCTTAGCTCCTCTGGGCCTTGGCTTCTCTCACTTTTCTGGTCACCTCCCTGAACTATCTTGCATATTCCTCCCTGTCCACTTCCTTTCCCAGCCTCCTAAACCTCTGGTGTGCCACTCATTTTGCCCTCACCACCTCCATTACCTCGCTGTTCAACCAGCATGGTTTTCTTGCTCTGCTTCTCTTACTCTGTGCCTTGGTGCAGGCTTCTGTTGCCTCTGTAAACCCCCGTTTAATAATATCCCATTTCTGCTCCACGTCCATCTCCTGCCTTGTGCCTTCCAGTTTCCCTTTCAGTACTTCCTGCATCCTCCCAAAGTCTGCTTCCCTGAAGTTTATCACCCGAGTAACTGATTTCTCTGGCTCTCTGAACATCATGATATTAAACCACACCATTTGGTGATTACTGTTGACTAGTGGGTCCTTACCTTTATTTTCCTCACTGCTTCCCCATTTGACAATACCAGATCTAAAGTGTTCTTTAGCCTAGTAGGTACAGTAACCAACTGTGTCAGGAGACCCTCCTGGATCACATCCAGGAGCACTTGCTCCCTTGCACTGGAGGTGACCAGAATGCTCCAATCAACCCCCGGCAAGTTGAAATCCCCCACAATGACCACCTTCCCTTTTCTACATACCTTTTTGATTTATCCCATTAACTCCCTGTCAAGCTCCTCAGACTAGGACAGCAATCTGTATACCACCCCAAACCTCAGTTTCCTACCCCTTGAGTCTAGGAGCTGCAGCCAGATTGCCTCTGTTCTCCCTTCTTCTCCCTCGTCCCTTGTGCATTTGATCCTGTCCCTCACATAGACTTCCACCCCCCTCCTTACAGTTCTTCCTGTATAATTTGTATCCTGGGACTGCCAGATCCCAGTCCTGGTGCTCAGTTGCCCATGTTTCTGTGATAGCTGCAATATCCACCCTCCACACTGCTAAGAGTGCCTGTAGCTCAGCGGATTTGTTTCCTAGACTTCTTGCAATAAGTGAGACCACCCTCCATAATGCCCCCTTTCCTTCAATAGCCTCCATCTCCTCCCTTCTACTCCCTCTTTTTTTTGGCCACCCCAAGTCCTTCCCTGCTAGCCTGGGGGGGTAGGCTGTGACTCCACTCTATTGGATCCCTACCTACTTGCTGTCCACTTGACACCTCCCTATCAAGTTAAACTCCACCCTTGTCTCAATATACTTCCTCAGTCTTTGCTTTAATACCCCCTTCCCCTCCCCACTCAGGTGCAGCCTATCCCTTGCAAACAGATTGTTATTATCCCAGGTACTGCCCCAGCCACCCACAACCCTATACCCCTTAGTTTGACACCATTCTACCCACCATGTGTTCAACTCTTTTAGCAGGGTGGTGGGAGCACTTCAGAGAAGGCCACAGACTCCCCAGTCTCCATGCACAACCTTCCCACTTCCTCAGTCCTCTCCCTTGTTACCTCCATGTTTCCCCCACTAGGTTATTTGTCCCCACATGTACCACAATGTGTGTGGCCATCACATAACAAGGTGGTGGCATATAATAGGATGCATGTAAGGAACAGCATCAAAACCTGGGGAAAAATAAAATGAAAGAATAACAAAACTGAATCATTACAAAAAGGATTCAATTGATTAGGAGGAAGTGATGGACAGAACACATTTTCTTATGTGTCAGTCATCGCCATCAAGGAAGCAGCCCTCACAGTCTTCCAGACTGGAGTTGTCCCCCCATTGGAATTCTTTTTCCATTCATGTTTCATCTACCTCATTAGCAAACAATATGCCAATGCAACAAACTTGAGGCTCTTCAGGTCCATCCTCACCACCACCACCAAAGTCATGTGGTAGACAGGCAGACATGATAGTGCTGCATGGTATGCATCTTGCATTCCTCTTAATAAATGTAAGTATGCCAACATTTCTAGGTGACAGATTTGTACACCTGCCATGCACAGTTGCACCCACAGAACTGACTAAATGCTCCACTGAGACACTCAAGGGTGGAAAACTCTGATATTTGATGGCTACTGAAGTCATTGTGAGCCAGTCAGTAATCTTGCTACCCCAGTACTAGAAGGGCTCTTCTGTGATACAGTAGCACGGTGTCTCATGTCTGCCATATACATATCCAGCATGTGTTGTGCTGCATGCAATACTGCTGCCTCATCATCGGCCTATCCTCCACCTTGTTGTCAATGTCTTCAAAACTCAGTGGGTAAAAACATCCCAAAGTGGATTTGTTGGAATGTTATCTTGTACCTTGCAATAATTTTATCAGCCTGTTTACTAAGCAAGGTGGTAGCAACACCTGATCTCGGTTGGATTTCATGTTGTACCTTACATAACTGACTTTAGCATCTGTTCCCCATGTACATGTCTTATTAGGAGATTGTTAAAGTTTGGACCTGATCAAGCCCATCTTCAAATACTGATGACAGGGCATGTTTATACTGTAGGTCAAGCACAGTGGCAGTGCCAAAATGTGCAGACTACAGAATGCCAGAATTATAGGTATTGCAGTCCAAGATATGAAGCATTTGTTCCATTTAGACACCACATGCAGTATCACCACCTGCCTCCAGAGTCTGCTATACATTGGACAGCGTCTGCCTCAGCACTTATAGAAGTGGGATGGGCTGACTTATACAGGCAGTGTCCCCACTGACTGCCTGTATTGTGTGTTTGAATGGCATTAGAATCATGATCATTTCATGCATTAGTTGTCACTGGTCCATTGTTAGAGACATGGACACTCCAGCACTGTCATGACTTATATGCACTGCCAGATATTCAGATATGGCCTTGTTTTGCTTGTACAAGTGCTCAGTATGTGCAGTGCTGAGTTTCATCTGGTGTTGACTTTCAGCTTTGTGTGGTGCTGAGGCAATTTGGTTTGGATTTTCAGGTGTCTCAGTTGATCACAGATCTTTCTGGCATGGGCAATGTGGGCACAGATGTGAAGGACCACAGTCAACATGGTCTTCATATAAAGATATGCTGGAAATTCTTGCACAATGAAATTAATACAGTGTGACATGCAAGGCACCTTATCCTGAGAAATCCCCCATCACTGAAGCATTTCACTACATTCAAGCCATTACCACTTACAATGAAACCTGCTTTAAGTGTGGGGTGGTGGAGATACTCATCAATCTTGGTCAGAAGTAATTCTCAAATTTTCTGCCTTGTGTATGATCCAGTTACACTTTTCATTGCCCGTGTGGCATGCCGGTGTATACCCAGAGTGTTGTTACTACCATAATTGAGTTTAGTAAAATTTTTTTCAGTGCCCAGAGTCAAATAATACTTCAGGTACCACAAACATAAAATGCTCCTAATTACAATAGGAGCAGGGGGGCTACTAAAATCATTTAGAGTTAGTGTGCACTTTGCTCTTGGAATCAAAAAATAACCAGCATTATTTATCACAGTCAAACAACTACTATTGAGGTCAATACATCTGTTCAGTGATGATAAACAAGAACATTAAATTCATTGCTCCAAAAAACTTTTATTAATTGAAGAACTCACATATCACTTATAAAAAATCTCACCACCGTGTAAAACATCAGGTGTAGTCCTTTTTCTGTTTCCTTGTAGTTCAAAGAAGAAGCATAAAGCATTTAGCCAAAATGTAGACTGCTATAAAAGTATCACCCATCTCTCCTCGGTGCAATATTAGGCATATTATAGCACAGATAAGCAAAGAATTTGACTGAAATAAGCGACTACTGCCAAGCACAAACTAGAACTTAGTTTACGAGGTAAGAAACAAAAACAGAATGAACCGCAGCTAGATCACATGATATCAGAACAGGTAGATCTACCCTGACTGCACGCTTACGTATCGACCATTCTTAGGTCATCATCAGAGCGTGCTGCATAAAGGATACATATACCTTATAATGAAGCTACTTAAAGTGACACACATCTTATTACCAAACCAAACAGTGAATAAATAAACAATGCAGCATATACATCATAATACTAAACTCTAAAATGTATCATTAATTTAGTTAAGAATAGCCTGAAAATGTTGCAGACAGAGCCAGCAAGTTATGTATGTTGCCGGGGCAGAGACAACAAATCATGAATCATTAAAATTTTCAATTTAAAGGCTACTTCATAACAAAAATAATAAAACTTAAAAATTATATTTTATACAGACAGAGCTGGCAAGTCGTGTCTGTAATAGTGGTAGAGCTGACAAGTCATACCACTAACTGTTTGTAATTAATAAATTAAACTACACTTGAAAGAACCTAGTAAATAATTTATTGCAGACAGAGCCAGAAAGTCATGTCTACATCCAAAGCAGAGCTGACAAGTCATGCCTTGGCAGCAATCAGAGAAAACTGTTACATCTATAAGTCATTAATTTGTTCGAGCCATAATAACAGAACTGACAGCTTAGTTTTTCAAATACTATATAATGGGATTTCTTCACTGAGTCCGCCTGGTCTCAGATATCCAAGCTTGGCAATCCAAACAGCTTCACGTTGTAATAATTTAGTTCCTAAATCACCACCTCTGATGCCAAGTTCAATTTTCTCTATCCCTATAAATCTTAAAGAAACAGCAGATCCATGATTTGCTTCCTTGTAATGTCTTCCTATTACATGGTTCATATTTAAATTCCTTATTGCCCCTTTGTTTTCCCCGATGCGTGTTTTTAGTGCTTGCTGTGTTTGTCCCACATAGTTCATCCCACAGGGGCAAATCAGCTATAAATAACACCACATGTACTACAATTAATAAAGGAATTAATCCTATACTGTTGCCCTGATCTCAGATAACTAAAGAGTTTTAAATTCTGGGTATTTGAGCAATGAACACAATGTCCACACCTATAATTACCTTGAGGGGTCATAGGGATCCAAGTATTCATATTCTCTTTTTTTGGACTAATATAGGAATGCACCAATAAATCCTTCAGGCTCTTTCCTCTTTTGTATGTGATTCTAGGTTTCTTCTTGGTGATAGGTGCTAATGTAGAATCAGAACCAAGGATGCTCAAATATTTATGAATGATTTTACCTATTTTTTGAGCCATAGGTGTATATTATGTCACAAATGTTATCTTGTCATTAATTTCTGATTTTTTCTCTTTATTTATTAGCTCCATTCTAGTCGTAGAATCCACTTCACTTAACGTCTCAAGAAGTAATGTCTGCTCATATCCAAGATTTAAAAATCTTTGGGTTAGATCATTATTAGCCTCTGCCAATGCCTGATCCACTGAACATATTCTCTTAGCTTGAATATATTGGTCTTTTGGGATATTTTTTACCACCCTAGGTGGATGACAGCTAGTTCTGTGCAGAAATGTATTTTTGGATAAAGGTTTTCTGTACATGTTGATCTTAAGGTCCTTATCGTGTTTACTGATAGAACTATCTAAGAAGGGTAGGCATTTCTGACTTGCTTCATATGTAAATCCCAGATGTTCATTAGTGACATTAATATATGATACAAAAGCCATCAATTCATTTTCCCCCCCCTGTCCAAATGAGCAAACAATCGTCAATATACCCTTCCATAATTTGACTCTACTATGTGCTCCATGAACTGCTGTTTTATTTCTACCTTGCATTTACTAGCATCAGTGTTTAAAACCTTGCTGACATTTGTGTGCCAAAGCTCCCCTTTGAATTACCTGCAGCTGCCTGTGAGGAGGTGGAACGGAGAGCACATTACCAAAGGAGGAGGGGCAGTAGCATTTAAAACTCGAGCGCTGCCTGCAGCGCAAGCGTGAGTGGTGCGAGCGCCACTCGGTAACAAAAATATATTAGTAACTAGACTCCTGAAGTTCCTTTTGCAGGTGGGATTTGTATATTTCGTTACCTCATGGAAAAGGTAATAGAGTTACAATTGGAAGATTAGCTAGTGGTGCCATATAAACTAAGAAATTAGCTGTGCATTGATTAGTACCTTGTCTTTCATAATATAAGGAGCTGAACTGTTTTGTTAAGAGCAGTGATTGTATTAAGATACAGACTAATCATTGGTTGCTTAGCAAAAAATTGTGTATTTATTTTTATTTATAAAGTTGATAGGAGGTAAAAATAATTTTTAAAATGTCAGTCTTCTGGTGGGGAATTTTTATTGTGGGGAGTCAGTTGTTATTAAATGTAGTACACCCTTTAAATGTGAAAAATCATGATGATAAGTTGTATAACATAATAGACCCTAAGTGAACCTCATTAGGGAAATCTGATGTACTAAAGTGTTGGCAGGGAGTAATTAAAGCCAAATTATTGGAGACTGATGCTGAAACCATACTGATTAAATGGGTGTGCATTATCAGTAAGATAGTGAGGGGTTGGGGGCAAAACTTATTGTTGGAGGGTTTCAGCACTAATCATCAAATTAAAAGGGGGAAATTAAGATATTTTAAGATGTGTAGATTAAGCAAATTGATGATTATTTTGGGTTTGATGATGTGTGGAGATGTTCAATTAAACCCAGGACCCCCATTTGACCTAAAGAATGATTATACTACAGAAATTCTAAAGGAAGAAGGTTTGAGGATTGTTCACATCAATATTTGTAGTTTGTTTAAAAAAATTGAAATTTTGAGAGAATAGGTAGAACAATATAAACCTGATATTCTAATAATAACTGAATCATGGCTGCATAAAGGGATTCAAGATAATGATATAGTATTAGAAAAATTTAATGTGTGGAGAAAGGATAGATCTAAAAGAGGAGGTGGGGTAGCAGTTTATGCCAGAGATTGGATTAACATAAAGGAAATGGATAATTTACATAAATGGACTGATACTGAAATCCTCCTACTGGAGATAAAATTTCCACACAGTAAACCTGTACTATTATTTGGTATGTATCGTCCACCAAAAAGTAAAATTGTAGTCTTTGAAGAAATGCAGGAGATCTTGAAGGATTATTTAGTTGCACATGAATTATTGGTAATTGGAGATTTAAATGTTGATTGGGGTACAATAGAAGATCATCATGGTTTAATAGATATGGCAACTACTTTGGGATTAACTCAATTTATAACAGAGGTAACTAGATTGAATATAAGTAATCCTGTTAAATCAATTATATTGGACCTCATATTCACTTCAAATCCTGATAAGTATGTGAAAAGTGGGGTTTTGCCTGATACAATGTCGGATCATCAAATGATTTTTTGTATAAGAAAACAGAAGGTAATAAGAGGATCTATGAACACTAAACACATCAGAACATATAAACATTTTGATTATATTGAATTTATGCAGGAATTGGAGGGATATAATTGGGAAAGAATGGAGATGGTCCCAAGTGTGGAGGATGCATGGGATATGTTTCAAAACGATTTTATAGACATTTGTAACAAACATGCCCCAATAAAGGTTAGACGAGTTAAATCAAATAATGCACCGTGGTATGGCCCTGAACTATATAAAATTAAATGTGATAGAGATAAGGCATGGAAGAAAGCTAAATTAGTAAAAGGAAATCAGAAGTGGACTAAATTTTGACAGCTTTGGGATGTATATACTAAAGAGGTACGGAGGGTTAGACGAGCTTATTGTAATGATAAGCTATCTAAAGAAGTAACTGAGAACCCAAGGGCCTTTTGGAGTACTATAAATAAATTACATAAGGGACAGAAAGTAGGCTATCCTTGCCAATTCCTGATTGATGCAGCTAAGATGGAACTAGGAAGTGGAGTAATAAATGCATTTAATCATTTTTTCATCAGTATGGGTACAGATGTATTAAAAACTGGACTAAATATTCCAAATCAATTACCCATTATAGACCTCGAGAAGAATCAATTGGATGAAAAAAATGTACAACAGAATGAACAAATGCAGTTTATGTTTACTCCAATAACTAGTAAGGAAGTAAAGAGAATTGTTATTGAAAATTAATAAAAAAAAATCTGAAGGTATGGATGGTATTCCAAATATATTATTAAAGTTTGCAGTCCCTATTATAGCTCAGCCAATGGCAAATCTATTTAATATGTCTCTTACATATGCAGAGATACCTAAAATTTGGAAAACCGCAAGAGTTGTCCCAGTATATAAATCAGGATCTAGAATGCTAATTGAGAACTACAGACCGATTTCTCTATTACCAACTATGTCAAAAATTTTGAAAACAATTGTGGCAGGTCAAATGCAGGTTTTCCTAAAAAGGAGAAATATACTTAATGAGTTTCAATCAGGATTTCGACCAAAACATGGAACCACTTCGGCCTTGTTAAAGGTCACAGGGGACATTGTAGAATGTATGGACAGGAGGATGCCAGTGGGAGCTATTTTTATTGATCTTTCAAAAGCATTTGACACCTTGGACCATGGCATCCTCCTGTCCAGACTGAAAACCTGTGGTATATCCAAGATGGCAGTCAGTTGGTTCAGAAATTATTTGGGTTTGAGACATCAACAAGTAACCATAAAGGACTGGACCTCAGAATTGAAGGAAACCATCTCGGGTGTACCACAGGGATCTATACTTGGACCTATTCTCTATAATCTTTACATGAATGATTTACATTTTTCACAACAAGGGGTACAGTATCATTTATATGCTGACGGTATAATTATTTATATGGCAGGACCATCATTGGGTCCAATTCAGTTAGTATTGCAACAAGCTTTTGATTATGTACAGTGCTTTTTGCTGAGCTCTAAGTTAGTTTTAAATGAAAAAAAGTCCCAAGTTATGTTGTTTCATAAGGGTAGTAGGACTATAACTGAACAAAATCGACTTCAAATTGTGACTGTTTCAGGAACTATTTTGGAGCAAGTAGGTAGTTATAAATATTTGGGGGTTTATTTAGATAGCAATCTTAAATGGGATATTCATATTAAGAATATATTAAAAAAAGTAGGGAAAAGTCTAGGATCCCTGTATAGAATTAGAAGTTATATGTCCCGTGAGGTTAGACAACTCTTAGTGACGGTAATGGTATTACCTATATTGGAATATGGAAATATTGTCTACATGAGTGCCACAACTGGGCAGTTGTCCAAATTGGATATTATGTACAATAAATTGGCAAGATTTATATTAGGAGTGCTGAAAAGGACACATAGATTAGAGATGTATAAGGAGCTAAATTGGGTCTCCTTGCCTCAAAGGAGAATTCTAAATACAATCACATTCCTGATAAAATGTATTATGGGGAAGGTCCCTGATTATATTGGAAAGGGCATCAGATTAAAAATTCCAAATAGAGAATTACGTTCTGCGAATAGATTGGAATGTGTGATACCAAAACGAATAACTGCTCAGGGAAAAAATAATTTTGTATATTTTGGCCCCGAATTGTGCAATAAATTTGAGACCAGTAAACAGAGAACTTCAGCTAAATTTTATAAAAGAGTGGTACATTAATCATACAAATATAGAAGGGGAATTGATGTAGTATCTTGTGGGGGTTGAGAATCAATATTGTGTTTATGTGTATTTTGTAAGTGTTGTCTTTGTTGATTAGTATGATTGATTAATAATATTTTAGAAATGTAATTGTTAAATGTTATTTGTTTATGTTTAGTCTTGATGTATGTGATTAATGTATTTTAATGTAAGAGTAACTGGTATGGAACTAATGGACCGCACTGTAAATGAGCTTCGGCTCAGTGATGTTATCCATATTCATTTTTGTATGAATAAAAATTTTACCTACCTACCTACCTACTATGGAATGGGTTTTGAGTTGGATCATACACATAGCTATTTTTCCATTCACCCATAAATAAATTTGCATAGTTCGGAGCGAATGTAGTGTCCATTGCCCTTCCTTTTTTCTGTACAAAGTAACTTCCTTCAAACCAAAAATAGTTACAGTCCAGGACCAATCTTGCCATTTCCACTATATAATCTGTAGGTGTTAACTTTTTTTCTCTTATTTGCATCTGTTTAGTAACTGCCATAATGCCTTGTTCATGCGGGATGTTAGAATACAAACTTTCTACATCAATACTGATGAGGCAATCATTTCTTTCAACCTCTATCATAGATAGTAATTTAAGCACAGAATTAGTATCCTGTATATAGGACTTTAAAGTAGATACAGATTTCTTGATAAAAAATCAAAAAATTGGGATATTTTTTCTGTTACTGAATCATTAGCAGATATTATTGGATGCCCAGGTACCAGTCTTTGTGATTTATGAATTTTTAAGAAAAGATAAAAAACTGGGATTTTTGGGTGAGCAACTTTCAAAAATATACTTTCTTGTTTAGTAATCCATCCTCGATCTTCACTTTCCTGAATCAAAACATCAGCTTTAGCTTTAATTTCCTGTGTTGGATCAGTAGATAATTTCAAATAGTAATCAGAATTATTCAATTGTCTATAAGCTTCCATTTTATAATCCTGTGTGCCCCATACAACAACAGCTCCTCCCTTTATCCACTTGTTTAATCCCAATTTCATTCATTGCTTGTAACTCTTTAATTGCTTTTCTCTCCCATTTACTAATATTAGACCTTGAATATTTAGATTTATCTTTATCAAGGTAGATTTTACTTCCTTTGTTACTACTGAGCAAAAGGTGTTAATAGCCTGATTTGTTTGTGCGGGGCAGATAGACGATGGTGCTTTAGAATGAGTAACTTCTCTGTCTTTATTTCTCTGTATTGGCATATTCATCTCTTATTGTAAAAAAAAAAATTTAGATGTAATTTTCTGTAAAATTTAAATAAATCCACTTCAACATTGAATTGATTAAGACGGTTAGTTGAAACAAAATTCAAACCTTTGCAGAGCACTTTATTTTGTACTACAGTCAGATTTACCTCTGAAAGGTTGACAACCTCCAATTTGTTTGTCTGGGAGAGCGTCTCATCCCCCTCCAATTCTGTCTGCCTCTTGAGTTCCTCCTTCCTCTTCTTCCTTTCATCCCTCTGATTTCTCCTCTTTCCTCTACCTCTTCTTGTTCTACATCTCTGGTGTCTGATGGTAAAGTATCCATCCCTCGACCTAAAAAATGGCATCTCTCCCCTTGATTCCTGTTAGGTTCTTCAAAGTCACTATCTGGGCCTGACGAGATAGCAATTGTGTCTCCTTGAGTACCCAGGTTTCTCTGTTTTTGGTGGATGGACTTCAATTTAGCACCTTGCCGTGTGTAAACTGTTTTGACTTTATAATCATTCTCATCTCTGATGTACTTTTTTTGTTTATATGCCACCAGTTCTGTTTGGTATTTTCTAATACTGGCCTCAACACGGGTAGCTAATAATTCATATTCTGCCCCCACAAACTTCGCTCTGAGTTTGGGTTCTAAAGTAGACAAATCTTCCATTGCTTTATCAGCTTCTGCTTTAGCTTTTTCAATAGTTAACAACATTAAGTTGTAACTACATTTATTCAGTATCTTAACTTAAACATCACATTTTATATAGACAGAGCCGGCAAGTCATATCTGCAGTAGTGGAAATTAGAAAATACTAAACAGAACTGGTGGCATATAAACAAAAAAAGTACATTAGAGATGACAGTGATCATAAAGCTGGAACAGTTTACACATGAAAAGGTGCTAAATTGAAGTCTATCCACCAAAATCAGAGAAACCTGGGTACTCAAGGAGACACAACTGATATCTCATCAGGCCCAGATAGTGATTTTGAAGAACCTAACAGGAAGCAAGGGAAGAGAGGCCATTTTTTAGGTCGAGGGATGGATACTTTACCATCAGACACCAGAGATGTAGGACAAGAAGAGGCAGAGGAAAGAGGAGAAATCAGAGGGATGAGAGGAAGAAGAGGAAGGAGGAACTTGAGAGGCAGACAGAATTGGGGGCAGTGAGATACTTTTCCAGACAAACGAATTGGAGTTTCTCAACCTTTCAGATGGATTACTAAACAAGAAAGTATAGTTTTGAAAGTTGCTCACCCAAAAATCACAGTTTTTTATCTTCTCCCAAAAATTCATAAAACACAAAGACCTGGGTTACCGATAGTATCTGCTAGTGATTCAGTAACAGAAAAAATATCCCAATTTTTGATTTTTTTTATCAAGAAATCTGTATCTACTTTAAACTCCTATATACAAGATACTAATTCTATGCTTAAATTACTATCTATGATAGAGGTTGAAAGAAATGATTGGCTCATCAGCATTGATGTAGAAAGTTTGTATTCTAACATCCCGTATGAACAAGGTCTTATAGCAGTTACTAAATGGATACAAATAAGAGAAATAAAGTTACCACCTACAGATTATATAGTGGAAATGGCAAGATTTCTCCTGGACTGTAACTATTTTTGGTTTGAAAGAAGTAACTTTGTGCAGAAAAAAGGAATGTCCATGGGCACTACATTCTCTCTGAACTTTGCAAATTTATTTATGGGCGAATGGGACGATAGCTATGTGTATGATCCAACTTAAAACCCATTCCATAGTAGAGTCAAATTATGGAAGAGGTACATTGATGACTGTTTGCTCATTTGGACAGTGGGAGAAAATGAATTGATGGCTTTCATATCGTATATTAATGGCACTAATGAACATCTGTGATTTACATATGAAGCAAGTCAGGAATGCCTACCCTTCCTAGATATTTCTATTAGTAAATACGATATGGACCTTAAGATCAACATGTACAGAAAACCTTTATCCAAAAACACAATTCTGCACAGAAATAGCTGTCATCCACCTGGTGTGGTAAAGAATATCCCAAAAGGCCAATATATTTGAGCTAAGAGAATATGTTCAGTGGATCAGGCATTGGCAGAGGCTAATAATGATCTAACCCAAAGATTTTTATATCGTCAATGTGAGCCGATATTACTTCTTGAGATATTAACTGAAGTGGATTCAATGACTAGAATGGAGCTATTAAATAAAGAAAAAAAATCTGAAATTAATGACAAGATAACATTTGTCACAGAATATACACATATGGCTCCAAAAATAGGTAAAATCATTCATAAATATTGGGAAATCCTTGGTTCTGATTCTAAATTTGCACCTATCACCAATAAGAAACCTAGAATCACATACAAAAGAGGAAAGAGCCTAAAGGATTTATTGGTGCATTCCTTATTAGTTCAAAAAAAGAGAATATGAATAATTGGATCCCTATGACCCCTCAAGGTAATTATAGATGTGGACATTGTGTTCATTGCTCAAATACCCAGAATTTAAAAGTCTTTAATCATCCGAGATCGGGGCAACAATATAGGATTAATTCCTTTATTAATTGTAGTACATGTGGTGTTATTTATATGCTGATTTGCCCCTGTGGGATGAACTATGTGGGACAAACAAAGTGAGCACTAAAAACATGCATCGGGAAACACAAAGGGGCAATAAGGAATTTAAATATGGACTATGTAATAGCAAGATATTACAAGGAAGCAAATCATGGATCTGCTGCTTCTTTAAGATTTATAAGGACAGAGAAAATTGAACTTGGCATCAGAGGTGGTGATTTAGGAACTAAATTATTACAGCGTGAAGCCTTTTGGATTGTCACGCTTGGATGTCTGAGACCAGGCGGACTAAATGAAGAAATCCCATTATATAGTTATTTGAAAAACTAAACTGTCGGTTATGTTATTATGGCTCAGACAAATTAATGAATTGTAGATGTAACAGTTTTCTCTGATTGTTACCAAGGCATGACTTGATGGCTCTGCCTTGGATGCAGACATGGCTTTCTGGCTCTGTCTGCAATACATTATTTACTAGGTTCTTTTTAGTGTGGTTTAATTTATTAATTATGTACAGTTAGTGGTATGACTTGTTGACTCTGCCACTGTTGCAGATATGACTTGCCGGCTCTGTCTGTATAAAATGTGATTTTTAAGTTTTGTTATTTTTGCTATGAAGTAGCCTTTAAATTGAAAATTTGGCTAAGTCATGACTTGTCGGCTCTGCCCCAGCAACAGACATGACTTGCTGGCTCTGTCTACAACATTTTCAGGCTATTATTAACTAAATTAATAATACATTTAGAGTTTAGTATAGTGATGTATATGATGCATTGTTTATTTATTCACTGTTTGGTTTGGTAGTAAGATGTGTATCACTTTAAGTAGCTTCATTATAAGATATATGGTATCCTTTATGTAGCACGCTCTGATGATGACCTAAGAATGGTCGATACGTAAGCGTGCAGTCAGGTAAGATTTACCTGTTATGAAACCATGTGGTCTAGCTGCGGTTCATTCCGTTTTCGTTTCTTACCTTGTTAACTAAGTTCTAGTTTGTGCTTGTCAGTAGTCACTTATATCAGTCAAATTCTTTGCTTATCTGCACTATAATATGCCTAATGTTGCACCTAGGAGAGACGGGCGATACTTTTATAGCAGTCTTCGTTTCGGCTAAATGCTTTATGTTTCTTCTTTGAACCACAAGGAAACAGAAAAAGGACTACACCTGACATTTTACATGGTGGTGAGATTTTTTATAAGTGATGTGTGAGTTCTTCAATTAATAAAAGTTTTTTAGGGCAATGAATTTAATGTTCTTGTTTATCATCATTGAACAGATGTGCTGACCTCAAAAGTAATTGTTTGACTGTGATAAATGATGCTAATACCTCAGGTACCTGTGCCCAATGGGCTGAAATTCACAGACAGGAGCTACTAACTGTCTGGCCACTGGCTCACACATCCATACTAAGGCATATGTATGGAAATGCTGACTGTAGAAGGGCATGTATTACCTTACATGACACAGTCTCATGAAGTTAATGAATGGCATGTATGGAGAAGTGGATTTGTGATGGAACCTGCCATTTAGTACAGCCAAATGCCATCAACTGTCTGAATCCAACATTCTCCAGAAAAGTGAATGGCAGTAGGCCAATTACCAGCATTTCATTGATGCTGCATTTAGTTCCCATGCAATAGCATGATTGGATGGGTATTTTGTATGACACTCAAGCATGCTATGCAGTGTAGGCTGCCACTTTTGGGGTGTTGGGGTATCAAACAGCTGGACTCTGCATGGTGGCATGGCTGGTGGAGTAACAATTGACTCATGGGGCATCACAGATGCTGCTTGAATGAAAGCAGTGATTTGGGATGTTTTCTGAACTGGGGTTGATGTGTTTTATTGCCTCTGGTTGCTAGTACCCAACCAACCAATGCTGTTATGGCCACTGCTAGCTAATCCCAAAGACTCCTCCTTATCTCTGTAGTAGTCCTCCACAGTCAGCTCTGCAACCCCCAGGACCATTTCCCTGCCACTTTGAGGTCTCTTGCCAAACAAAGATAAGGGAGAGGGCCCCCTTTCACTAACTTCCTTCTTCATGCTGATTCCAGCTTAACAGGTATATGAACTTGAGATGTGTGTGTGTGTTGGCCACCAGTTCCTAGGTGACTCCCCTTTCTCCACGGCTAACTTGCACTTGACGCAGCAGATAGCCACTGTTTCATCAACTGGGTCCAGTATGCAAAAATCTGAAACTAGGGATTTTGTTGTCCTTGATTTTATATGGTGATGGTAATGGGAAAGTGGAGGGCTGGAAATGGTTGGTTTTGGGGATGCTGTTGGCACTGCAACAGTGAATGACTTATGTAGTGTGATTTGATCAACACTCCTATTAGGAACAACACTTAGAGGATTGTGGTAGAGGTTTTGGTAATTAAGTGAACTAAGTGTGGTGTGCACAGCACCACAGCTCAGCAGTATGACTTTTCCTTTTTTCTTTTCAGGTGCTCATTGGAGGTACAAATTATCATCCCCATACCCACCTCAGCTATTAACCTCATCTTCCTGAGATCTGTCCTCTGCCTCCTCACTTTCTCTATCACCTCTTTTCTTCTCATCATCCCCACCCATGCTGATAATCTCCTCCTCCTCCTGAGATCTGTCCTCCTCTTCCTTACTTTCTCTGCCCTCTCTTTCCTTCTCATCATCCGTGCATGCAACAGTCAGCTCTCCCTCCTCAGAATCTGAATCATGGTCAGGCTCAACACTCTTATTAGGAAATGTGAGCCTATCATCCAGATCAGGCTTAGCACCACCACCAGCAGTCATGGGGACAACCACAACCTCCCCAACCACTGTTCCAGAGCCAAACATTGTTCTGCTTCTTGGATTGAACCTCTTGTCACTGCCCTACCTCCCCAACACCCACCAACATGGATGTCACAGATGTGGCAGAAAAAAGTTTGGCCATACTAATGCCAACACCACTTCCACCAACTATTCTTATTCTACTACTACTGGCCCTGAATGAAGTTGCTGCAGAGGTAGTTTTCTTGGGTACAACATCCTTTTGACCCATACACCCTATGCTTTTCTTGGCCACATCCCTTGAAACTCTCATTTTATGAGTGAAATGTCTCTTTCCTGTCATTTCAAATATGTTGATATTTACACACTGCAGTGAAAGTAAATAGCAGCAGAGTCAATGCAACACGTCACTTAGAGCAGTGTGATCTTAATCAGAACAGCTAGTTTACTAAGCTAACACAGAAGCTACAGTAAAAACACCACAAAATATTCAAAATATTTGTTATGCTATTTTCTTAAACACAATGGGGATTAACAAGATGGGTCATTCTAAACAAAACGCATTACAGCAGCACAGTCACTTAGTTAATCAAACAAAAGAACTACAATCATTATAGTAAATAAGTTACAACATTAATGCACAAAAACACATAAAATGGTACTACAGAAATAAAATAACAAATCACAGACAACAGACAAAAACAATTAAGAAAAAAGACAGAAAAAACAAATAAGACATTAGTTAACAGGGCTGGCTTGCCTGCTAGCTACAACAGCTTACATCGTTCTGCATAGTACTGCTTCAATACAGTCTGTGCTTAATACCCTTGGATGTACCCCATCTGGTGCCACAGCCTTGTCTACTTTCAGATTCGCAAGTCACTTCAGGACTCTTTCATCTTGTATCTACTTCCCTCCCCATAGTGGTTCTGTAACCCATATGTTGCCTATCCCCTTCTCCTTCCATTGTGAATACAGAATGAAAGTATTTGTTCAGGATATCTGCCTTTTTCTGAGCTTGCTATGTAACTTGGTGTGAAAGGCCTTGCTGAAGTCTAAGTAAGCCATCCCATCTGCTACACAGACTCTGTATAGGATTGAGAGGGGGGGATTGCTCTGCATGTAACCCCATTCCGCAGACCCCACCAGGTCTGTCTCTGACATCAAACCCAGCTATCAGGCTCAACTATGCCATTAAGTGGGGTTATTCTATTACAGGGCCAGACATTGCATGCTTACATATTGACAATTCTAAATCAGGACTGGCCTTCCCTACCAGCCCTGCCTGGGGTCCTGCATGCACCTACCCCACTACATTTGCCTGTTCCATTACACCCTCCTGTGCCACCAAATTATCACGACCTATGGGGAGGAGATTATTTGAATTCCCAGGAATTACCTGACCCATTGCCCCTAATTGGAGAAGAAATTAATCTACAACAAGAGAACACGGTGAATGAATGGGTTGCTGCAAAAGTTCCTCCCAGCAGATGTTAAAAACACAGCCCATGCCAACAGTGCCTGGGCATCAGCTTGCTATTTTCTAATCAATAATAGAGTGCTGTGTGTTCGATCCTGGACTGACTAAATTAACAATATGTAGCCCAATACTTACTAATGAACTGTGATGTGTTTTGATTAACTATTAATAAAGTAAAAATATGGTAGATTATTGTTTGCAAAGTCTGAAATTTATATGCTCAGTTTATATTTCTCTCATAACTTTAAATAGAAGTTAAGTACTAAGGGTAAACTTGTAATTTTCCATACAAAGCTGTGTCTTCATGAATCCTGAGTGAGATCTTCTCAATTTCAGGCACCTGTGAAGTACTCTTCACAGATAAATACAGGCAGCCTATTCTTACCTACTCAGACTGGCCATGAGAGGTCAACGAGCAGTCAACCCTGTTGCACTCGGAGAATGACTGTTGTACTTGGGGAATGACTGGCCACATGAACAGTCATGACCAACTAACCCTGCCCCACTAGGTGAGTAATTGACCACATGGGTGCCCAACCTAGTCCAGCTGAAGTAAACGACTAACCACAATTAGTGTCCAGCTATTCACACCTCTGTCTAAAATATGATTCTTTTCAAAGCAGTGTACTTCATCCTAAACACAACCTGGTTTTCAGCTAATAAAAAATATTTTTAAAATATATCACTGGCACAATATTAACGTTGTCAGGCCCAGGTTGCATCCCAAATATTTCCATATATCGTTCGGATGCTCCTTGTTTTCTAACAACTCTCAGCATCTGCATATTATTCAGTAATTATCTGATTCACAGAAACTGCTAGGATCCGATAAAAGTATCTCCTATCCTCTGCTTGGCCAAAAGCTAAAATTATCTGGGTCTTCATCCTCTGCCTTGGAAAAAGTATTTAAGTCCTCAACAGCCCAACCAAGGTAAGGAGTCTCAGAGGGAGAACCACAGGTCACCCTAGCTCCCAAGACATCAGTTTATACTGGTTTGGTGAGTTTGCTGGCTAGGTGAAAAAGAAACTGTGAATTAGGGGGAGTGGCTTAGAGAGAAGGAAGCCAGGTGTTTGCATTTAAAAACTGATCTAAATGGAGAGATCACATAATGGCTGCCTAGCTGAAGGTCGCATCCTCTCCTCGCTCCCTGCTGGAACCTGCAATTTCGTACTTTTATGTGAGTCTCAGTCCGTGATTCAAGAAATATTCTGTATAAGAAGCTCTCGAGAGATAATCATCAGTGGAAATAAATGGAAATAGAAATGCAGAAAGTTCCGCCACGGCACACGTCTCCTCCGTCTCCTGAAAAAGACAAGGCCACAAAACAGCCCAAGGCACAGGCTACTATAACCCCATCATTGGCCGTGACTGCCACAGCATTGTCGGAAGCAAGATTCATGGAAATATGCCCCCTTTGCAGGATTCTATTACTACGATATCTAGCGATGTGCAGCAAATCCAGGTTAATCTTGATTCGCTCATTACTCGAGTCGGGGATGTTGATGCACGACTGGTGTCAGTAGAGAAATGGAGAGATAAGACAGAACTGGATTCCTCCATATTAAGACAGAGGTTCAGGAAAATGGAAGACAAACTGGAAGACCTTGAAGGGCGCAGTAGGCGCAATAACTTAATTGTCTTTGGTCTCCCAGAGAAAGAAGAAGGCGCCAACCCAGTACGTTTTGTACAAAAGCTTTGTGAAAGAGTCGCGGGACCTTCCCCGAACAATAGTACTTATATAGTTGAAAGATCACATCGATCACTGCACCCCCCCCCCGTTGCCAGGAGCACAACCCAGATCGCTAGTGTTCAAACTACTCAATTACATGGACAAGATGCATATCATGAGTAAAGTCAAAGAAGTCCATGAAATTCAATGGGAAGGGAGCAAGTCAAGGTTATCCCAAGACTTATCCCACACAGTGCTTCTTAAAAGGCAAGAATTCCACCCCCGGGTATCTCGTGTGATCGCTGCTGGGGTACCTTTTCGTATGAAATACCCTGCAATGCTGCAAGTTAAGCATAAGGATAAATGGGTTACATTTGATACAGTCAAGCAAGCCACGGAGGAGCTCCGCAAGCTATTTCCAGATCTCTTTAAGTGAAGCAGTCTCCCCTGATTAAAAGATACCTGAATTGGTCCGTATGGACTGATGTATGATGGGGACTGAACGTCGTTTTTATGGCGGGCTCTTCATCAACAGCCTAGATTGGTGTGAGACTCTGTAAGCTTTCATTTGCTGCTCGCAACAAGGAATTTTTTGGGTAGCTGAATGGCAACAGTACCCGGAATCCGAAAGAAGTGAGGCCAGATGACACGAATACCTATTTTGCCCTAACAGAATAACTAAGTACTTTGATCTATAACAGTTAGTTTATACTGAACTTGGTATTAACAGCAAGTGATCATTTTAAGCTTTCCTTGTTCTTTTCTTTCTCCCCAAACTGATTAGAGACTATAGACTGAGGAATCCTCGACATGAGGGACACCAGATAAGTAAAGGAGTAACGCCAGGATGGACTTTCCTTTTTTGTTCCTTTTTTTTTGGTCCCTTTTTTCTTTTTTTTTTTCTTGCTTCTCCAGACCAATATCGCTAAGAAAATTATATAATTACAAATCAGTCAGAACTTGGCTGTATTGATCGCTGTTTTTAGTCATCTACTTTTCCCTTCGTACTCGATTCAACTGAATGCTATGATGCTCCTTATGGGATGAAGGGAAGGGCTCTTTGATGGTTTGTTGCAGGGCATTTAGGAAAATAGGAGGACCAGGTAGATTGCATCCTAGCATGTTCATGTTTCTATTTGTTTGTTTGACCAGCTGTATAATCATAGCAGGTTGGGGGGAGGAGTTTTTTTTTTTTACTGGGGGTTAGGTAGTGAGAAGTTTTAATCACGTGCTGTATTGTATATTAGGAGTTCGGCTTTGTTTGAGCCAGGGGTAGTTTATTATTCATTACTCATTAGTATGGGTAGCTGTGGGGGAGGGCAAGGGGTGGGTTTCTTTAACATTTCTAACATAAAGGGGTGACATCACCTTTGCTTTCACTGCACGTCAAGTATGACAACGAAGTGGTGGGGTTTAGGGAAGTTCTGCACATTAGGATTATAAGGTGAAGATCTCGTGGTGCATTAGTTATACTCAGAATGCCTTTTGTTGATTCATTATCTGTTTGAAGTTAATGAGGGGACCTTACAAATTCGTGAGCTGGAACATAAAAGGGGCTCAGTATAAACAAAAAAGATGTATGATTATTAAACATCTCACTCACCTGGGAGTGGAGATTGCATGCTTGCAAGAGACTTATTTGCCCAGGGAAGACATCTTATTCTTTAGATGGAGATGGGTGGGGCAAGTATATGGTGCTGGTACCTCTATCAAACGAACTGGCACAATTATTTTGATAGCTAAACATGTAGCATTTATTAAACTACAAGAATGGTACTATCCAGAAGGATGTTACAGTGTTATACAGGGCACGTTGGCACTAACTCCAATCTTAAAATGTTCAATATATGGACCGAATTTGGACTCACCTCTTTTTTTTACTCAGTTATTAACAAAAGTGGTGTCAAACCCACCAATTTTTACATTTTTGGGGGGAGATTGGAATGTGGTGTTGAGAGCAGATCTGGACCGCTCCGACAGTAAAAAATGTGGGCACCCACCAGCACAGCGTGCTTTGAGAGACCTCCTATTGGAAGCAGGGGTAATGGATGTATGGCGAGCCTTAAACCCAGAGGGAAAGCAATTTACATATTATTCTCTGCCGCATGGCACCTTTTCTAGAATATATTATTGGCTGGTAAGCTCCTTCAGTCTCTCCGGTATTATTGATGCAATCATTTATTCCAGAGTACTTTCAGACCAATCCCCAGTGGGTACATCCTTTATTTTTGGTCCAGGGGTCCGCAGAAGCTCCCTCTGGCACCTTAATATGCAGTTGCTTAAGCACTCTGAGACCCTAACCTCCAAACAAGCATTTATTAAGGACTTTTTCGATATAAATTTAGGTTCAGTAGGGAGGATTGATGTAGTTTGTGCTGCCCTTAAATGTGCCATCAGGGGTAATTTCATACGGATTGCCTCCACCCGAGCTCGGAAAAATAAACTAATGCTTGACTCCTTATTAAATGAAATATATCAGTTGGAGCATATAATAAATAAGGTATCTCTGCCAGAAGACTGGGCCAGATTGCATCACCTTCAAGTGTCCTATTATGATATAATGGCGCAGAAAGCAGAATTGGTCATTCATAACACTAAACTGAGATATCTGGAATCAGGGGAGCAAGCAGGGAAGCTTCTGGCACTTAGATTAAGGAAACTTCAAATGTCTAAATTCATCCCGAGTTTGAGATCTCCCCAGGATGGTCACATCATTTCCCATCCCCAAGAGATTGCAACAACTTTTGGGAACTTTTATAAAGCTCTCTACTCAGAGGAAGACTTCCCGCAGGTGGCTGATAAAGATATCAATGATTATCTTTCCTTGGCCAATCTTCCCTCCTTACTACACACTATGGCAGAACAGCTTGGTGTACCAATTTTGCTAGAGGAAGTACAGATGGCCTCTGCCCATCTACCCCAGGACAAAGCTCCTGGACCTGGCGGTCTGTCTAATAACCTATACAAGGTATGTGTTTCTCAGTTTTCCACACTACTGAAGGACATGTTCAATTTGTGGTTTCACCAAGGAGTGCAAGACCCTAGCTTTCTAGAGGCAATTATTACAGTTATTCCTAAACCAAACAAAGATTTATTATGTCCTGGGAGTTACTGGCTGAATTCCTTGCTGAATTCAGAGTTAAGATATTAGCAAAAATCCTGGCCAATCGCTTAGCTCCAATATTAGGGAGTATTATTGGTAATGACCAAGTGGGATTTATGGGGGGACGTCTCTCGGGAGATCACATGCATAAGCCTATGCACTTGATTACGTAGGCCAAAGGGTCTGAGATGCCATTGATCCTTGTCTCCCTTGATGCTGAAAAAGCATTCAATCGGGTCTCATGGTGCTTTTTGTTTGCTACTCTCAAGAAGCTTGGCATGTCGAATTCCTTCCTCACCTGGGTTAAAATGTTATACACCGCTGCCATGGCACGGGTGTGGTGCAATGGGTATCTATCCCAGTTCTGCTTAAACAAGGTACTCGACAAGGATGCCCCCATCTCCTTTTCTTTTTAACTGTTATCTCGAGCCATTAATTCAGACACTTGTCTCCTCCTCAGTATTAAAAGGAATCCAATTGCATGGGGAGTGATATGTCCTGTTGGCATACTTGGATGATCTTCTGTTACACCTAGAGGAGCCAGAAGTTTTACTGCCGGCCCTTCTAAGGGAAATCCATAGATTTTCCAGAGTCTCAGCTTACAAGCTTAACTTATCCAAAACCAAGGTGTTTCCATTAAATCATAGGGTTACCAGACCAAGTTCCACTGTTCTGGGTCTCTCCTGGGAGTATCGAACCCTTACTTACCTGGGAATAAAGATCTCCCAGAGTATCCCCTCCATGTTTAGAGATAATTTGACTGCATTAGTACAAACTTTGCAGGCAGATCTAGATAGGTGTAGTGCATTACCACTTACTTTATGGAGACATATTAATATTTTGAAAATGAATGTTCTGCTGAGGCTTTTGTACCCATTGGGTATGTTGGGGCTCTACATTCCCAAGGGATGGTTTATGAAATTACAGAACATGTTCAACAATTTTCTTTGGAGTAATAAACTAGTCAGGTGAGCATTTTCCAAACTAACAGCCCCTAAATTACAGGAAGGGCTTGCCCTTCCTTTGCTGTTTATCTATGATGGTGCCCAACATCTCAGTAAGATAGCCCTTTGGTGTAAGGCAGATTCATTGATTAATAGTGGTGGGTATTTTCCCGGTTGGTTAAACATTGAAAGTAATGCAGCGCAGAGTGTTGATAGTTCCCTGGCTGCTCTTGTGTATGTAAAGTTTTCCAAACTTGCTAAGTCACTGAAGTCTACCCCTATGGCCTGGTCACTTTAAACTTTGCAACAAATACTGTGGCACTTTTCGATAAACTGGCATGTGTCACCCGCTCAACCTCTAATATGTAATCCACATATATTAATTGATCCATTCCCCATTCCATCCTCTTTTCTCCCACAGCTTAAGCATTGTGCTCTTGCCAACCTTCTGCAAGAGAATGTGGTGGCCTCCTTTCAAATTTGGCAGGTCTGCTTTCAGCTAAGTTCCAGAGATTTTTTCAAGTATTTGCAAGTCAGGAGTGCGATAGTAGCTCTTAATAATAAAGAAAACTGGATGACCAGTCAGCTCAGAGGTTACAACAAAGTGTTCAAAACACAGAGATTACTCATGTAGTCTCAAGGATATATAAGCAACTTCAGGCCTTAGATCATAACCTTCCAACTGGAATTTGTTATTATTGGGTGCAGGAGCTCTCTCTACCATCTGAGGTAGAGTTCTGAGAAAAAATATTGCATACAAATTACAAATATATTAAACAGGACAGGTTGCGTCTTACTCAATTTCAAATCATGCATAACATGTATTACACTCCACTAACATTATATAAGATAGGACTGACTGCCTCCCCAGACGGTTTGAGACGCAAAACTGCCCCTGACTCTCTTTATCATATACTATGGGAGTGCCCCTGCACACACAGTTTCTGGAAATCTATTCAACAAGTGTTGGATCCCATTTTAGGCCTGGATACCCTATTTAACCCTGAATCTTGTATACTGGCGGTATTCCCTCAGGGAACACTGGTGATACGTCAGGCCCATATAACACTAATTGTTTCTATTGCTAAGCTAACTATGTTGAGGCATTGGAAAGAGGACTCACTTCCTACGATGTTGGAGTGGTACTGTGAGGTTCTCCTCGCTATTCAGCTGGAAAAGCATATTGCCACCATAAGGCAGAGAGTCCATTATTATCAAACTAACTGGGAGACCCTTATGACCCTGCTTTCCCTATGGAAAACATAAAGGGTTTTCTCAGTATTCCACTGCAAACCTGCAGTACCTGGAAGTCAAGTTGTCTCATCCTTATATCTGTTCCTTTTTTTTTCACTCCCCATTATTTTTCTCCTCAGTTTATTTCTCCTGCCATTGTGCAGAATGGGAATGGCGGGGGGAGGAGGTTAGGGGAAATATAGAAGGGAGGGTAGAGTGGGGTTATTTTTCTTTTATGTGATTTTTTATCATTGTTTACTTAATAGTGTACAATGCTGGAATCCTGAGTATTTTATGTCTTGTTTTCTTTATTGTAATTTTTCTTTTTTAGTTATTCTTATTGTGTTGGTATATGATGAAAAACAATAAAGCATATTGAATTAAAAAAAACTGATCTAGATAGTTGTGGCAGACAGGAAGGAAACATAGAAACATAGAATTTGAAAGCAGATAAGGACTGCTTGGCCCACTTAGTCTGCCCATTTCCCTACCTGATGGATAAGCTGCAGATTCTAGTTAATCAACATCTTACTTCCTTCTACCCCCCACTAGAATTGCCTTATGCCTATCCCATACATTCTTGAATTCCCACTTTTCCTAACTTCTCAACCTCCTCAGGAAGGCTGTTCCATGCATCCACAACCCTCTCTGTGAAAAAATACTTTCTAACATTACCTCTGAGCCATCCCCCTCTGTCTTCAAATGGTGCCTCCTTGTTCTTACACAACTCTTTTTCTGAAAGATGTTACCCTCTTGTACTTTGTTAATTCCCTTGTGATACTTGAAAGTTTCTATCATGTCCCCCTCTCCTTCCTTTCCTCAAGGGTATACATATTATGCTGCTTTAGTCTCTCCTCATATGTCTTCTGGTGCAGACCCTGCACCATTTTGATTGCCCTCCTCTGAACAGCCTCTACTCTGTCTACGTCTTTGCGGAGATGGGGTCTCCAGAATTGCACAATTACTCTAGATGGGGTCTCACCAACTGTCTGTACAGAGGGATAACAACTTCCTGTTTTTCTACTGTTGATGCCTTTCCCTATGCATCCCAGTATCCCCCAGCTCTCCTCACTGCCTTCTCACATTGCTTGCCCACCTTTAGGTAATCTGGTATACAGTAATTACTTCCAGGTCTCTTTCAATTTTTGTTGTCGTTATTAACTCACCCCATTGTGTACTGTTCCCCTGGGTTTTTGTTTCCCCGATGCATTACCTTGCACTTCTTTACATTGAATCTGAGCTACCACATATTTGACCATTCCTCCCACCTTGCCAAGTCCCTTTTCATCCTTTCCACCCCACCTTCTGTATCAACCCTGTTGTAGATCTTTGTGTCACATGCAAAGAGACATACCTTTTCTTCCAGGTGCTCTTCAATGTCTCTAATAAAGACATTAAAGAGGACCTGTCCCAGTACCAAACCCTGTGGTACACCCCTAGTTACCCTCCTTTTTCATTGTGGACTCCGTTTACTATTACCCTTTGCATCCTGTTGTCCAGCCAGTTTTTTATCCAGGCTACCACCTTGGGACACACTCCAAGGCTGGCTAACTTGTATATTAATCTTTTGTGTGAGACTATGTCAAATACCTTGCTATAACCCAAGTAGACCATATCCACAGCCCCTCCCTGGTCTACTACTTTGGTCACCCAGTCAAAGAAATCTATTAGGTTCATCTGACATGACCTTCCTGCTATGAAACCATGTTGCCTTGGGTCCTGTGCCCCACTGGCCTCTAGGTACTCAACAATTATTTTCTTCAGAAGTGATTCCAATTATTTTCCCTACCACTGAGGTTAAACTAACTGGTCTGTAGTTTCCTGTCTCTGCCCTGCTCCCACTTTTGTGAAGTGGAATCACATTTGCCCTCTTCCAGTCCTCAGGTACCACCCCATTCTCCCATGATTTGTTAAAGAGAATAGTCAGTGGTTATACTAGTTCTACCCGTAGTTCTTTTAGAATTCTGGGGTGAATCCTATCATGCCCCATTGCTTTGTCCACCCTCAGTTTCAAGAGTTCTTTCAAAACCCTTTCTTCTGTGAATAGACTGGTATTGACCCCCCTACTCAGAGTTTCTCTCTTGTTTGGTTTAGGTACCTCCCCCTCCTCTTCCATTGTGAATACTGAGCAGAAATTTTCTTTCAGTATCCCTGCTTTTTTACTGTCATACTTTGCCTACATTCCCTCCCCTTTATTAAGTCTCTGTATCCCTCCCGAGGTCTTTCTTCACTCCCTAATGTACCTATACATGGTTTTATCCCCCTTCTTAACAAAGTTGACTATCTTTTCCTCAGTTTGTGCCTTTGCTATTCTGACTGCCTTCCCTGCCTCCTTCTGCTTTAACTGATAAAGTTCTCTGTCCTGCTCCTTTTGTGTTTCCTTATATTTCCTGACTGCTATCCTTTTCTCCTTAACCTTCCCTTCCACCTTTTTTGAGAACCATAGTGTTTTTTCCTTTTGTTTTGTTTTGTTGATTTGCTTCACACAAAGGCTTGTTGCCTCTGTGATGGCTGTTTTGATTATTCCCCATTGTTCCTCCACCCCTCCTTCTTGCCCCTTTGCTAGTGCTTTTCTGAGGCACTCTCTCATTTTCCCAAAGTCAACCTTCTTAAAGTCCAATAATCTTCTTTTTTTATGGCTGTGTTTACTGTGAACCACACTATTTTGTGGCGACTTGTTCCCAGATAGCTACCCACTTCTAAATCTGAGATCCTTTCTCCTTCCCCATTTGAGAATACCAGGTCTAAGATTGCTCCCTCCCGAGTGGGTTCCAACACTAGCAGTCTGAGGCATGCCCCCTGTAGGGCATCAAGAATGACCCTCCTCTTGGATGTGCCTGCAGCAAAGGTATTCCAGTTAACATCTGACATATTCAGGTCCCCCATCAACAATATATCTCCTTTTTCTGCCATTTTAAGGATGCCCTCTATCATTTCCTTGACAATTTCCTCCCCCTGAGATGGGGGTCTGTACACAACCCGCATGTGGATTATGGTGCCATTTCCTGTCTCCAGGGTGACCCATAGTGTCCTCCACAAACAGGAGGTATTTGGGATTTTCAGCTTGGACAGCATGAATCATAGATTTGGACTTAATGATGAATGTGATTGACATCTATATTATTGAATTGTAACAGTCTGTGTAAATCTCCTTAAGATATCGCACCTCCTCTTCCCAACCTCAATATAGAGCAAAATAAATAACAAGTAAATATTTGGATAAAGTAGACTTGTACAAATAGAAAATACCTTCTCAACCATCACAAACACAGATTCCCATGCACACTTCACAGGGACAATTGCCCTGCCAGCCACTTCAGGGACAACTCCCCATTCAGACACCTCAAGGACCACCACCCATTCAGTAGGCACAGGGATCATCTCTGATTGTGCTCTTTGTGCCATCAGCCAAGTTAGAAAAAGTAAAACTAGTCAAATTACTTAAAGATCAACTATGTCTACATGAGGGCATTACTTCGAATAACATTCATAAACATGCATCCCAACTCATGGATTTTTCAGAGGAATACTGGGAAGACATTCTTTTGGAAGCATTAAAACATATTTTGTATGCAGTTAAATACAAACTTTTCAAAGACCACTATGACCCAGGAGAATCAGTCATTTACTGCCTCCATCATACCTATGATTTACAAAATGAGGGTGTAATACAGTGTGCCACCAGAATGGCACTAACACACAGCAAGGACTTTCATGATTGGTTATACCATTTACAATGTAAGGTAAATGACATAGATGTAGATACCCTTAGACTGTATTTAAACCCATCCCTCCAAACTCAGTTTGACCTACATAGTATACAGGACCTACCCTGGGATGAGGCAATTAAAAAATGAAAACTGCTATACCAAAATCAAAAGTTAAATCAGCCAGATAAACAGCCTTTTCACAAAGAAAAACAAACAAGAAAACAAAATTTACCCTAGGTGCAGCAGTCCTTTCAGGACAGTGCCCCTCAACAGCCACCGCCACAGCACTCCCCATCAGGAGAGCCAACAAACCAGGCCAATCCCAGACCAGAAAATCCATGCCAGTATGGGTATAATTTATGTCCCCGCAAACATCTTAACAGATGCAGAGGCTGACCCTACTAGGGTAACAACCAAGGCAGAGGTCAAAGAAATTTTGCTTATTACATACAGTACTGCCCCTTAGAAACTACCCATTTGACTTCTCAACTTATAAACAAAAAACACTCTACACTATTATGTGTCAGCCAGCAATGACAGGGGTAGGGGTCCCAGTAAAAATTAACAATCACCCTACAACAGCAATAATAGCAGCTATACCAGCGTAGGATGTCTTAGGAGCACAGGATGTCAGATACCTTGCATTGTTAAGTGCTATCACTGATGGGGGGGCGTGGCTTGGACCCAATGATAATGACGCTTAATCACACCAAATCTTCAGCAATGCCAGACTGAAATACCTCCGATGCAACTGGAACTCCCCCACCTCTACCGCCTCTATCCTGACTTTTTTTTGCTGCGGGTGCCATGCTCCTTGTGTGATTTAGATGGGTTGCCATTTGCGAGCTGCACAGATGGGGTAGGCTGCAAAGGCCTGACAGCACAGATCCTAGCTCAATTACCAGTGCTCCTGCCGCTAACTCTGCACCCGAGTTACAACTTATCGGGTTGCAATGGCACAAGCTCACGGGCATCTCTAGCAAATTGAAAGCTGCTTACCTATCTATGCCACAAGATATTGCCATTACAGCGGGTGTGATGGAGACCTCCACGAACAACAGAAAAGGGCCCTGTCTGCAAGATATTCAACCCCCCCCCGGCCAGGCCCAACTAGGAGACACCTTATCACACATAACTCAGATGCATGAAGCACTCCTAACCAGGGTTGACACTATTGGTGCATCATTGGCAGGAAATGTGGCAGACGTGCGATGACTGGAAGACAAGCAAGATGTGCTTTAATAGTGGACTGAAGAGTTTGAAAGGCAACATATTGCAGTGTTGCAACATCTTCGAGACCATGAGGCTAAGCTCACTCAGCTTTGGTATAGGGCTGAGGATCAGGAAAACAGGAGCCGGAGGAACTACATCAGAATCCTGGGTTTCCTGGAGGGAACTGAAGGCCCCAATATCGAATGCTTCCTCAATGACTGACTACCACAGCTGCTTGGAGAGAGGTGGAGGGACCTGATCAGGGTGGAAAGAGCTCACCGGGTGGGTGGGTGGCATATCGGATGGCATGAATGCCCCTAGAACCATAATAGTGTACCTATTAAGGTACTCAGTCAAGGAGAAGCTACTGCAGGCTGCCAGGGATCTGGGAGAGCTTACAAGGAGAGGCGCCACCATCTCCCTCTATAGGGATTTCTCTCAAGAAGCAGCTGCCAGAAGGAGAGCTTTTGGTCCACTTAAAACGATCTTGAAAGCAAACTCTTTTCAATATAGATTTAAAAAACTTACAGCATTGCAGATCTCTAAAGATGGGAAGTCCTTTCTTGCTGAATGTCCCAGAGAAGCTGAAATGTGGATCCATAACCACTGGTTGGGTCTTCTACCATGGACTGGATCTCACAGATGCCTCTTGGTCCCTGGGGACAGAAAAGGCATGGGAACAGAAAGACAGGAGAGATGGATGTAAGGAGGGAATAAACACAACTGGACTGGTCCTGCTGTTAAATCGCTCCCCATGTCTTATGTGCAGGAAGGCCATTACACTGGTGAGTCAGAAAAGTGGACAACTGTCAGTTCACCAACTTCCCTTAAACAAGCCCTCACAGATTTGGAGGCTTCAGAGAAGCAAGCGCAGTTAAAATCCACTACTTCTAGTTGCCAACACCAACGATCCAGATGTCCGAACTGCCCACTTACTGGCAATTCCGCAGCCTCACCCCCCCGACAAGCTTCTAAAAGCAGAAGCGCTCCCTGCAACCAATTTTGAACATCAAGATCAAGCAGTAGCTGAAAACAGTGAACCCTTGGAGAATATCGAACCACTGGACTGGGCTGCCACCGTGGAAGAAGATGAAGAAGAGCAGGATTCAGCAGCAGGCCGTCTAAAACCAGGGACAAAGTTGTTTGCCGAGGCCCTGGCTGCCCCTCTACACCCTAGCAGAGCAGAAGAAAAGTGGTCAGATGACCCTGGAGCCACTGGTAGAAACTGATGATGAATAGGACACTCTAAACTGCCTAAGACATTTGTTTTCTCCTTCATAATTTAATATCTGATAAGAATGTTCCCTCTATATTGGAAAGGAGATAAGCTGTTTTTCTGGGTGGTAAGCAGGACAATGGATCCCTACTGGTGCACCTGTTCCCCGCACCCCCCACCCCCTCAATACAGCTGCCCCTTGATGGCTCCCTCTCTAGGGCTCCATCTGTCATTTTGAATTGCAGGCCAAATAAAGGGAGGGAAGTGTGCCTCTCCTTTATCCCCTACCTCCTCCCTGATTCACAGCTATTGTTTTTTTTACTAATGACTTTGTCACAGGTCAAATAATAACAACACCCCCTCTCCCCCTTTCCCTCTCTTTTTCCTATATGTGCAAGTGCACTTGTGCCTCATCCTGGACATGCTTAAATAATGGGAGCAGATGGCACCTAGACACACAAATATTAAATGGAGGGCTAGGCTCTGCCTATTTCTACTTTTTGCTTAGAATACTGCTGGGTGGCACATAGAGGTCCCCCCATCTGTCTCAATGTGGTGGGGAAAATGACCCCCCATCCTCCCTTTTCCAGTTGCTAATGGTTCTTTACACTACCTATTGGCCTAATTGCCATTAGGACTATCTGGTCCCTCTGGACCCTGTTTTATTGTGGTTCTAGGAGGCCAGGTTGGGACAGGTCACCCTCTGGTTGTTTATGACCTTCCCCCACTATTGGTTTCTGAAGCAGTGTGGCTCATAGTGTCTGTTGGCTCTTCTCACACGTCCAACTCAGCATCATTAAAACCATGAAATTGTTCTGTGATTGTTATAATATTTTATATACAAGTACTGTTCAGCATTACTTTCTCAGTAATATATTGATTATCCTGTTTTCTTTTGGTTTATCAGATCAGGTTGTTTCCTAATTGGTGTCAAATATTGCAGCTTTCCTAAACTTGCTCCATTTTTGGGCTACTCCTAACTTCTTTCAAGGGCTGACACTCTCTTATCTGGGCTAACATACACGTGACCCCTCCTTCTTCTCTTTTAGACAATCTCTCATCTCACAGATGAGTACTCCTTTTCTGGTTATCTCTTCTGTGATATAATATGGCTAGCAACCCCCCTGCACCTCTTTGTTGGAAATGCGTATCTTGGAATGTTAAGGGCCTTAACTACCCAGCCAAACACACTAAAGTGCTTCAGTTTCTGAAGTCTCTGGGTACTGACATAGCCCTTCTCCAAGAAATGCACTTAACTAACAAAACTGTGCAATGGCTCAAGAAATTATGGGTAGGTACGGTTATTGCTAGTTGTGCCTCAAGCAAATCTAGGGGGTGGCCATCTTATTGCATAAAGCATTGCCTTTGGTGGTAGAAGAAAAATGCACTGACTCTCAGGGCAGGTTTATCATGGTTAAACTTTCCTATACAGGGGGAAAGGTGGTGCTGGCCAACATACATGGCCATAATAATGACTCTGGAGAAATATATCCCGTTATCAGCCAAGCCTTCACCGACCTCATGAATCGGTTCTCAGATCTCCCACTCTTTCTCAGAGGAGACAACAACTTGGTCCCCGATATCTTCCTTGACAAGTCTATCCCCACCCCACAGACCCACCCCAAAGACTTGGTGGGTCTTGGTGAGCTTATCTTGGAGTGGAACCTCTATGACCCCTGGAGAAGGGATAATCCACAAGGGCGAGATTATTCCTTTTATTCAGCAGTTCATCATACCCATAGCAGGATAGACTTCTGGCTGGCCAATTATGTAACCTCACCTGGTGTTTCACAAGCCACCATCTGAAATATTACAATATCCAACCATGCTCCTGTGTCTATACTGTTCTCTCCCCTAGGGCAAGGGGCCCCCTCCACGAAGTGGAGGTGCAATCCCCTACTGTTGCAAGACAGGGATTTTCAGGCTTATATCACAGCAGAGACTCACTCCTACTTCTCTCTCAATACGTCTGAGGAGATTTCTGCCTCCACACTCTGGGTGGCCTTTAAAGCAGTCATCAGGGGAGGATTATTTCCTACACAGAGGCTAAAAACAAGGCCAGAGTGAAGCATATGCAGCAACTCCACGCTGAGCTCGCCACCCTGGAGAAACAATTTAAGCTCTCAACTCAAAGCCCCCTCAATTCCCCTCTTCTGCTTAAGATTATAGGCCTGAAGTACCAAATAAATACATTGCTAAGCAAAAAAGCAGAATGGCAGCTTCTTCACTCCAAACATAAATCGTGGGTAGGTAGAGATAAAGGGGGTAAATTACTAGCCTACTATTTACGTAAGCAGCAAGCCTCATCCAGGATACTTGTGCTTAGAAACGCAGTGGGCAAGGTGGTATCCATGCCCAAAGAGATCAATGAAATGTTGCGGCTCTTTTATCAAGCCCTATAAGAGACTAAATCTAAGGTCTCTTCTACTGAAATCTCTAATCGTTTGCTTGAGTTCTGAAAAGGGGTTTCTCTCCCTAAACTTTCTCAAGCTGCGTGTAATGATCTGGAGACCCCCATTGCACCCAGTGAACTCCAAACCGCCCACACCTATATGGCAAAGGGAAAAGCCCCGGGACCAGATAGAATGATGGTTGAACTCTATCAACTACTTAGTACTGACATCACCATTCCATTGTTACGAGCTCTGCAAGAAGCACAGAGCACAGCCTCACTCTCACCTACCATGTGAGAAGCACTGATAAGCTTAATCCACAAGAAATCAATCTGATGTTCTGGATTTCACTAACTTTAGGACTATTTTAGTGTTGTCAGTGGACACTAAACTCCTAGCCAAAGGTCTGGCGAACAGACTTACATAGGTTCTCTCCATCCTAATCCACCCTTCACAGTCTGGTTTTTCGAAGGGTAGTTCAGGGCAGATAACTTGTCTCTAGTCCTCAGTCTGAAATGGCTTACATTACACTCCGCAACCCCCATGGTAGCCTTAGCAATCAACTTCTCTAAGGCCTTCAACTCCTTAGAGTGGAACTATCTTCATAATGTCATCCATCTCTATGGATTTGATTATTTTTGCTCTTGGGTCTCCACCTTATCTTATCTCCCAACAGCCAGAATTGTTACCAATCGAGACATCTCCACTACATTCTCTGTACAGAGGGGTGCCAGACAAGGATGTCCTCTTTCACCTCTCCTTTTTCTTATAGTCCTTGACCCCTTGATCAGGAAGTTCTCTCACAATCTCAATATTACAGGGATCTCTGTCCATGGCAGATCCTTCTTGGTTAATGCTTATGCAGACGACATGCTGCTTACACTATCCAACCCTGACCTCTCCCTAACCATAGTGCTGCCAAAACTACAAGAGTTTGCTTACCTCTCTGGCTTATAAATCAACCAAAAGAAAACAATTCTTTCTCCGCTCAACTCCAGGTGCACCAGGAAGTGACTACAAGGCACTGACATTACTTGGGACCCTCAGGGTTTACTTTACCTAGAAATCTATATTCCCTTAGCATGGAATGATATTGAAAAGGCCAATTTCTCTCCTCTAATAACAGCGCTGAGAGCTGAAGTTCAGCGTTGGAGTAAGTTGCAGCTGTCACTCAAAGGTGAAGTAGACGCTGTATGCATGTTTGTACTTCCAATAATCTCCTACTTATTAAACAACCTTCCAATCCCCTTGTTCCCACAAATCATTTTCGTCTCTGGACAAGCTGGTCTCCTCCTTTTTATGGGAGGGTTGAGCAGCTCATTGGGGACATACAAAATTGAGAGCCCACTGGTCCAGAGGTGGGCTTGGGCTCCCCTGGTGGTTGGGTTATCAGTTGGCCTTCTGCATGGCACAAGCCGCTGCCTGGTTTGACCCGAGACCAACCTCCCCTCCTCAGTGGGTCTTTCTGGAAACTGCCCTCATACCAGAGGACTCTCTCTTCTCATTGCTAACTAGCAGAAAACCTCCGGGCAAACAGCTTACCCCAGTCATGGCTGAAACATATAAAGCATAGCATCATGCTATGACTCTCACAGGCCTCTCACACACACCCTATTCCCCCCTAATCATATACGCTCCTCTCTGGAACAATAGACTTATTATGGTGGATCACAAACCTCTCTCCTGGCAACACTGGGCCAATAAAAGAATCCACACTGTGGGAGACCTTCTCCTCCCAGATAATAAAACATTGATGACATACGAACAATTGCCGGACCGTTTTGATTTAAAAGCTCAAGATTTTTGGTGATATCTCCAATTGAGGAGTGTGCTCCATCCCCTCTTGGCCAAATACACTAACGACACTGGATGGAGTTGCCTGGCCACAATCCATAAACCCAGGCAGGTTCAGAGAATGGTAGGACTTATCTATAAGACTTTGAGAGACTGACAGCCAGGCACCACCTCCAATTGTAGGCTGGCATGGGATGCTGAGCTCCAACGCCCCCTTTCCCAGCAACAGTGGTCCTCCTGGCTCAGAGTGGCACATGCAGTCTATGAGGATGCCAAGAGTCAATTGATACAGCTGAAAATTCTTCTTCGATGGTATAGGACACCTGCCAAACTGTGCAAGCTTATAGTGTTGCATCATGACAGATGTTGGAGATGTCAAGCCTCTCTAGCCCATCTCCTCCATATCTTCTGGACCTGCCCTGTCCTCCATAAATTTTTGTCACTGGTCTTGGAAGACTGCTCTAGAACTGTGGGCAAAAGAATTCTTCCCTCACAAGACTCTCTTTTATTGGGGGATGCCTTGACACTAGACCCCTTACCTACCTGACTTAAAGAATGGACTCTGGCTACAGTTATGGAAGCTAAGAGAGCTACTTTGATGAAATGGAAGCAATCTTCTCCCCCTTTGATCCTCTCCTGGAGGGCACCCCTGGCCAGGCTAGCCATCTTTGAAAGAATCGCTGCAATGGGGAAGGGTTTCCTCTCTAGATACTACAAAAAATGGGAGCCATATTTTCATTCTCACATATGTGAGGTCCCACTTCCATCTCCAGGCAACCCCCTTATACTGTGACCCCCCCCTTAAACATAGAAACATGAAAACATAGACATTGATGGCAGATAAGGACCACTTGGCCAACCTAGCCTGCCCATTTCTCTACCTACAGGATAAGCTGTAGATCCTAGTTAACCAACAGCCTATTTCTTCTTACCCCCCCACAAGAATTGCCTTATGTCTGTCCCATGTATTCTTGAATTCTCCCACAGCTTTAGACCCCACAACCTCCTCAGGAAGGCTGTTCCATGTGTTCACCACCCTCTCTGAGAAAAAAATACCTCCTCACATTGCCCCTGAACCGCCCCCTCTATCTTTAAATTGTATCTCTTTGTTCTTGCACATCTCTTTTTCTGAAAGATGCTACCCTCTTGGACTTTGTTGATTCCACTGAGGTACTTAAAAGTTTCTATCATGTCCCCTCTCTCCCTCCTTTCCTCAAGGGTATACATATTAAGTTCCTTTATTCTCTCCTCATATGGCTTCTCTTGCAGACCCTGCACCATTTTAGTTGCCTTCCTCTGGACTGCCTCTATGCTATCTATGTCCCTGCGGAGATGGGGTCTCAAGGATTGGACAAAGTACTCCAGATGGGGTCTCACCAACTGGCTGTACAGAGGGATAACAACTTCCTGTTTTCTGCTGGTGATGCCTCTCCCTATACATCCCAGTATACCCCCAGCCCTCCCTACTGCCTTCTCACATTGCTTGCTAACCTTAAGGTCATCTAATATGATTACCCCCAGGTCTCTTTCCATTTTTGTTGTTGTTATTACCACCCCCTCCATTGTGTAATCTTCCCCTGGGTTTTTGTTTCCTAGGTGCATTATTTTGCACTTCTTTGCATTGAATACAAGCTGCCATACTTCTGACCATTCCTTCAACCTTGCTAAGTCCCTGCTCATCCTTTCCATGCCGCCTTGTGTATCAACCCTGCTGCAGTTCTTTGTGTCATCTGTAAAGAGGCATACGTTTCCTGCCAGTCCCTCTACAATGTCACATATAAAGACATTAAAAGGACTGGATCCAGTATTGAACCCTGTGGTACCCCACTAGTAACTCCTCTTTCTTCAGAGTGAACTCAATTTACAATTACCTTCTGTGTCCTGTCGTCCAGCCAATGTTTTACCCAGGCTACCACCCTGGGACCCACTCCCAGGCTGGTTAATTTGACTATTAATCTTTTGTGTGGGACTGTGTCAAATGTCTTGCTAAAGTCTAAGTAGGCCATGTCCACAGCCCCTCCCTGGTCTACTACTTTGATCACCCAGTCAAAGAAATCAATTAGATTTGTCTGATATGACCTTCCTGCTGTGAACCCATGCTGCCTTGGGCCCTATGCCCCACTGGCCTCTAGGTACTCAGCAATTCTTTCCTTGAGAAGTGATTCCATCACTTTCCGTAACACAAAGGTCAAACTGACAGGTCTGCAGTTTCCTGCCTCTTTCTTGGTCCCACTTTTGTGAAGAGGAATCACATCTGCCTTCATCCAGTCCTCAGGTACCACACCATCCTCCCATGATTTGTTAAAAAGTGTAGCCAGTGGTTTCACTAGTTCTCCCCTTAATTATTTTAGAATTCTTGGGTGAATTCTGTCAGGCCCCATTGCTTTGTCCACCTTCAGTTTTAGGAGTTCTTTCAGAACTCTTTCTTCTGTGAAAAAACTGGGATTGACCCCCCCCCATCAAGAGTGCTTCTGTTAATTGGATTAGGCAACTTCCCCTCCTCATATTTTGTGAATACTGAGCATAAATATCCATTTAGTATTCCTGCTTTTTCACTGCCCCTGTCTGCCCACCCACTGTCCATTCTATTCAGCCTCACTATCCCTCCATCCCTTTGTCTTTCTATGCTCCCTGATGTACCTATAAAAGGTTTTATCTGCTTCTTAACTGAGTTGGCTATCTTTTACTCAGTTTGGGCCTTTGCTATTCTGACTTCCCTCCTTGCTTCCTTCTGCCTTAACTGGTACAGCTCTCTGTCCTGCTTCTTCTGTGTTTCCTATACTTCCTGAATGCTATCTTTTTCTCCCTGACTTTCCCCGCCACCTCTTTTGAGAACCATAGTGGCTTTTTCTTTCATTTTGATTTGTTTATTTGCTTGATACAAAGGCTTGTTGCCTCTGTGATTGCAGTTTTGATGTTTCCCCATTGTTTTGCTCCACCCCTCCTTCTAGCCTGTTTGCCAGTGCTTTTCTAAGGCACTCATCCCATCTTGCCAAAGTCAACCCTCCTGAAGTCCAGTGCCCTCACTTTTGTGTGGCTTGATTCTGTAGCTGAGTTTATCATGAACCACACTGTTTGATGGTCACTTGTTCCCAGGTGGCAACCCACTTCTAGATCTGAGATCATCTCACTGTCCCCATTTGAGAGTATGAGATCTAAGATTGCTCCCTCATGAGTGGGTTCTGAAACTAGCTGTCTGAGGCATGCCACCTGTAGGGCATTGAGAATGTCCCTGCTATTGGATGTGGCTACAGCAAATGTGCTCCAGTTAACATCTGGCATATTCTGGTCTCCCATCACAGTATCTCCCCTTTCTCTGCCATTCTAAGAATGCCTTCTATCATATCCTTGTCCATTCCTTTCCCCTGACATGGGGAGTCTGTATACAACCCCTTTGTGGTTTGTGGTGCCATTTCCAGTCTCTAAGGTGACCCACAGTGCCTCCTCTCCTCCCTGTTTACTCTTTTGTTCAGTTGCTTTTATCCCTTCCTTTACATAGAGAGCTACTCCTCCCCCTCTTCTCCCCTCCTGTCTCTTCTGTAGGTTATGTACCTGGTATGTTAACATCCCAGTCATGGTTCTCTGTGTACCATGTTTCTGTGACTGCTACAATATCCAGGCATCCCTGTTCCATCAAGGCCACCAATTCAGGGAGCTTGTTGCCCAGACTACGGGCATTGGTACTCATTACCCTCCATTTCCTGATAGCCTCACTCCTTTTTGCCCCATCCCTGCCCTTATTGCCTTTGTCACTTTCTCCATTTACTCCTGTCCTTCTCCCTATCAACATCTCTGTCTTGATGTTTACCTCACTTACTACCCTGACTTTTTTTGGGGGAGCTAGTATTTCCCTGTTCCTTTCCAGTGCCTCCCCTCTTGGCTAGTTTAAATGCGTGCCAATGAAGCATTTAAACCTATCACCTAGGATCCTGGTTCCCCTCCTGGACAGATGCAGCCCATCATGCCTTACCATGTCTGTTAGAAATGGAGTCCTCATCTCACCTAGTCATAAATATTCTTTTACTTTGTCTTTTTCTATCACATGTCTTCACCTCTAGGTCATATGGTATGAACCACTTAGCCTTTACATAAGGAATTAGGAGCCGCTCTGGTGTGTATTAAGCAGCCTTAACACAGTGCCAACCTTGAGTTGGCTTAGAGCTTATATACTAATTTCTTTATCAGTTACCTATTATTCAATGCTGACTGTAGAATGAATAGTTTTGTCACTGTGAAACACATCTGCGATAGATAGTCATTGGTATATAGATGTATAATATGGCTGCTTGGTAACTGCCACCTATATGATGGCTCTTATACTTCTGTTTGCATACCTGTGTATAATTGACACCTGTAGTCCTAAATATGGCTGTATGTCTTTGGAAAATAAAAAGTACAATAACATTTTACATGATAAACAAAAAATACTGTCACTGATAAGCCCCCACTTCAAATGAACCTGCCACTTGATCATAAAGCACAAATCCAACAATTAATTCAAGAAACCACCAGATCAGAATATGTGGGACTTATAGACATGCCCCCAGTAAGAATACATGGTGATACATATCCCAGGCAAAAACAATATCCCATTAAAGCACAATACGAAGGTGAACTAATAAAAACAATTCAAAACCTTTTAAAATAAAACAATTGTTAGACAATGTACTTCCTCCACTAATTCATCTGTCCTACCAGTACCTACAAAGATGTCTCTGTCTGCCTAGTGGTAGACTATAGACAATTAAACAAATATTCCATGGACAATGCATGCCAACATATTGACATGTTACAGCAATGGGAATCACTCCACATAAAAACTTACAAAACTGTCCTGGATATAACAAATGGATTCTTTTCCAACCCATTGTATCCCAAAGATCAATTTAAGACAGCATTTACCATAAATTATAGACAATACTGCTTTAACCACCTACCCCAGGTTTATAAGAATTCCTCAAATATCTTCCAATCCATCATAACCAGTGACCTGGAAGACATTCCCATCATAAGGATTTACATAGAAGACATTTAGTTTAGCCATGTTTCCTCAGATGAGCACTTTATTACCCTGTAACGGGTGGCAAGAAGACTTTATAAAAAAAGATTACAAAATTAACTGGGAAAACAGCCAAATAGGCCTACGTAAAGTGAATTACTTAGGCAAATCAATACACAAAGGGATACTCCTCACAAATGACTGTTTAGCAAAAGTAAAAATCATTAGGTACTTCAGACTAAAAAACAATTACAACACATTTTAGGGCTATGCAACTTTGCTAGGACCCATGTGCCAAACTATGCCACTATAACAAAGCCTCTATACCAATCACTAAAGCATTTCAAGTGGGATAAAGAAAAAGAGGAAATTCTTCAACCACTGCAGCAGGGGGTGCAACAACATCACACATTGATACCAATATATCGCTCACTACCAGTTGACATTCATATTGATGCATATCATAGTAATTATTCTGCAGCTTTACAGCAACAACTTAACTTAATTTGTTATCATACAGGGTCATTTTCAAATGCAGAGAACAACTTTTGGAAACTATCAAACTGCTACTAGCTCTTCACCAAATTCCAAAGAGAGCACCACACCAATAGCAGGTACCAAAAATATCAGCACATATTAGGGACCCAGGCACTTTGGTCCTAATACAAAATCCAGCACTGGCCCCAAACAAGGCTGGAAATTTGCATCTCAGTGCACTGTTAAATACAGAGAAAATGGGAGTCACATGATGCTGTGCAGGGGATAAGACATGTCTCTCAGAGCTCCGCTCTTTTCACCTCCTAATCGTGGATAGCCTCCATTTACTCCAACTTCTTTTAGTTACTTTTAATATTAAGAAGCTCAAGAGTCATAAGTGGTGTCGGTAGCGGTAAAAAATGCTCGCAACATGTCTATGCTGCCGGAACAGGAGGAGGCCACGCAGGAGTCAGAAGCCAAGCTCCTCTCCCCAGAGTCATTCGGAGGAGCTTTCACCCTCCAACATCTATTCAGAGCTAGCAACAATTAAAGAAGCTCTGATGAAGTTAATTGAGGATGTGGCTGACCTCAAGCCAGCACTTACCCAGCTAGCCCACAGGGTTACAGATACAGAAACAAGAATTGCCTCAGTGGAAAGGAAACACAATAAAAGTGAACCAGAAATTGTGGAAGTTAAAAAATCTCTATCTAAAGTGGAAGATCGTCTTGAAGATCTAGAGGGGAGGAACAGGAGAAACAACCTGGTGCTGATAGCGTTGGCTGAAGGGGAAGAGAGCCCAAACACAATTCAGTTTCTACAGCATTTTTTGAGAAAAACGGTGGGTCCCTTCCTGAATGGTCCAGAGTTTATTATAGAAAGAGCCCACAGGAAGGTCACTTGATGGCCCTGTAGTGGAGACAGCATTGCTGATCGTCTCCCTCCCGGAAAGCCGACTTTACACTTCTAAATAAAACTATTCTTTCCAAAAATGAGTAAAAGGCAGAGTTTGGATTTGCGATACACCTCTACCTCTACCTCTATTTTGGTGGGAGAATTCTTGGAAACCGGCGATCTGCGAGTCGACACTCGAAGTGGAAAGTTTGGGCCTACTAGTGCAATGGAGGCTGAAATGAGACAGGACCCCCAACACATACCCCACCGTCAACACTGGAAAAAGGGCCAAAAAAATCGAAACCCCAACCCACTGCTTCAATTAAGCCTGCTGCATCCATACCTACAGCACAGTAAAATGCTCCGCTCACTGAAAAAAGATTTATGGAGGAGCTTTTGCCTTTCAAGTCTGCACTACAAGAGCTGACTTCCAAGTTAAAATCTCTCAGAGGAGACCTGGCTGAAATGAAGAGAGCCATCTCAGACACTTCTGTAAGAGTCACCTCTTTGGAAAACTGGAAACAATTGGTAGATACTGAGATGTCAATTCTTAGACAAAAACAACATAAGATGGATTCCAAGTTAGAAGATTTAGAGGGCCGGAGTAGATGAAATAATATGCTCATATTTGGTCTCCCTGAAGATGCTGAAGGCTCAATGCCAATCATTTTTTTGGAAAAACTACTTGATAAAGTTGTGGGTCCATCTCCTAACAATTCTACATATATAATTGAAAGGGCTCATCGCTCCTTACGCCCGAAACCTGAAGTTGGGAAACTGCCTCGCCCTCTTATTATAAAATTCCTGAATTATCAAGATAAAGTGCATGTGCTGAACCAGACAAGAGAAGCTTGTCAGGTTCTAAGGGAAGGTCAACAGCTTAATTTCACCCAAGATTTGCTAGCCACTATTAGGCAGAGGTGTGCAGAGTAGTATCCCATGGTTACTAAACTAACAGCTGCTGGGATTCGATACAGGGTTGAGTACCCATTGTGTTTCTCAGTTTTTGTTGCAGGATCATGGCATAACTTTGAGAATGCCCAACAAGCACTTCCTGCACTTCACTCTCTACTGCCTGATTTGTTTGCGGCTCACTGAAAATTTAATGGTCGAAGAAAGTCTCTTTGATTTTTCTTTAGGGACACGCTCAGCAAGAATGTGTGCCAGCGGTCTTACAGTGCTTGGACACTATATTGGGGAGTTACAAGAGGGCGACAGAGCCCAGTGGAAAGTGATGGCTTTTCCCCTTTCTTCTTTTTCAGTTAGTAACTTATGAAAAGGCTGGCAGATTTACTATACGCGCTTTCCAGCTCTTGTCGCAGGATCGTGGCACAACTCAGAGAATGTCTAACAAGCACCTCCTGCTCTTCAGTTTCTATTGCCAGATTTGCTTGCAGATTGCTGACAACTTAATGGGACTAAGAAAGTCTTTTTTGATTTTTCTTTAATGACAAGCTCTGCAAAACTGTGTAACAGCAGACTTATAGTGTTTGAACAATGTATCAGGGAGTCACAAGAGGGCGACAGAGCCCCGGGGAAAGTGATGGCTTTTCTTTTCCATTTTCTTGCTCAGATAGGAAATTATAGAGATGCTGGCAGATTTATTATATCTAGGAGATTATTTTGTATGCTAGCTCAAGAGCTCCCATTATTGTGTTGGGTTATCCAGGCCTTACGCAATGGGGGAGCTACACATGCAGGATTAAGAGAATACTTGCTGGCTAAGCAAGTAATTATTTTGTTGCTTTACGATGATTGGGTTCTTATTTTCATTCTCATTTGAGCTGGATAACTCCTGAATCCACATTTTTTCTAAGGATGGAGAGGTTGGCTTTCTGGGGGGGGGAGAAACTCAGCAATTGGAGTAACCAGCAGGGTACCATGTGCTATAGAAGTGGATGGGGGACAATCACAGTTATGCACAGCCTTGGTCTGTGGAATGTTTTGGTAGTAATGCCAAGCGTCATATGTCAGTGTTAGATATTTACTGCACTCAGCAGGTTTAGATTTATAAAGGTTGTGGTGGCTAGTGATAGTTACTTAATCAGAAGAAAATGTAAGAATAATTATACTTTAGGGGCTATGAAGTTTTGTCTATGTTCAATTTATATAGGATGCAGATATTATGATTGTTGGGAGATTAAGGGTATTGGGAAGAAGGGTGGGGTGATTAGGGGTATTGGGTTGTCTGCCACCAGGGAGAATAGTATTAAAATGGGTTTAGTTATTTGTCCATGGTTGCATATTTCTAATGGTTATATTCTTCTAGTGTATTTTATTAGTGCTTACAATGGGGCTTAAATATGGTTCCTGGAACATAAAAGGGGCACAAACTCCTGCTAAACGAACTAAAATTTTAGTACATCTTAAAAACTTGCAAATTGATGTCGCTTTTTTGCAGGAGACACATCTCAAGTCAACAAATATCCATTACTTTCATAGGAACTGGGTGGGGCAGGTGTATAAAGGCGGCAAGGATACCAAGAGATGAGGTGTAGCTATTTTAATTGCTCGTAGGGTACCTTTCTGGTTTTTTCAAGTTATAGCAGATGCAGAAGGAAGATTTGTCATTATAAGAGGTCTGCTGATTCATACAGAAGTTATTCTGTGGTCGATTTATGGTCTGAACTCGGATGATCTGGAATTTTGTGCCTCTATAGTGTCAATACTTGCTCCCTGGTCCAAGTTGCCAGTATTGCTTGGAGTGGACTGAAATATTATGCTTTCAAATGTACTGGACAGATCTGGCCCAATCAGATTAAAACCTTCTCCTGGTCAAAAATCCATGCAGGAATTAATGTCCTCCCTGGGTCTGGTGGACCCCTGGAGACTTACATACCTGGAAGACAGAGAATATTCATTTCATTCTCTACCACATAATACCTTCTCCCACATTGATTTCTTTCTCCTATCAGTGGATCACATTTCAGGGGTCTCCGCAGTACATTACTCATCTAAGGCTATCTCAGATCATCGGATGGCCAATCTACAAGTAAGTTTCTGCCCAAATGTACATAGATACAGGGTCTGGAGTTTCAATAATCAGCTTCTAAATTCAGTAGAATATGTTCGGCTAATGAGAGATTTTATTAGGACATATATGGAGTATAATCCCTTATTGACATCTAAAAAATACTTTTTATGGGGATCCCTGAAATGTGCACTGAGGGGTGAAATAATTCATCTGGCGACAATACGTGAAAAATGAAAAAATGCTGAACTTTCCTCAAAACTAAACCAAATTGCAGAGCTAGAGAAATCCCTTTCTCTCTCTTCCCCAGAAGGGGACTGGATTAAACTGGAATCTCTCAGGACTCAGTATAATAAATCATTAGCTGAAAAAGCAGAATTTATATTAACTCATTCCAAAATTTTCTATTTCGACCAGGGTGAGAAGGCAGGAAAATTACTAGCCTTGCATTTACGTACTCAATTAGCTGAGAGAATAATCCTGTCAGTTTACTCTCCATCAGGTGCACTTCTAAGCTCTCCCCCAGATATTGCAAATGCTTTTCGGGATTATTATCAATAGTTATATTCAGCCCCGACAAATCATCAGCTTTCTCAACAATTGGAGTTATTTCTCCAAGACATTGAGCTCCCAGTATTGGCCAAGCATCAGATTGGCATTTTAAAATGTCCTATTGCTCTATGAGAAATTCTTGATGCCATCAACTCTCTTTCCGCAGATAAGTCACCCGGGCCTGATGGCTTTACAACTAATTTTTATAAGGTGTTAAAGGATAGTATAGCCCCTATATTATTGGAAACATTTAATTATTTATTCAAGTACGGCCTATCGGATACTTCATTATCTTTAGCTACCATAGTGGTTCTCTAGAAGCCTAATAAGGACCCTTTAAAAATAACTAATTACAGACCCATTTCTCTCATTAATGTAGATCTTAAAATCCTTGCCAAAGTTCTTTCATCTAGAATTTGCCAGGTATGGGAACACCTTAATAGCATAGAACAAGTTGGGTTTGTCAAAAATAGACTCTCCTCAGACTATCTCAGGAAATTAGCTTATCTTTTCTCTGTGTCCAGGGACTCGGACACCGCTGCTGCTCTTGTGTCCCTGGACGCAGAGAAAGCTTTTGATAGGGTGCCATGGGAATAACTTTTTTATTGCTTCCTAAGTATAGAATACCCCAGTAATTTATACAATGGGTTAAAATACTTTATACAGCACTGTCTGCCTGACTTCAATGTAATGGTGTCCTATCTTCCCCCTTAACCCTGTTACAAGGCATACGCCAAGGTTGCCCCTTATCTCCTTATTTATTTAATTTTTATCTAGAACCTCTTATTAGGAAAATTAATCTCTCTACATTGGTAAAAGGCATACAAATAGGTCACCAAGAATATAAGATATCTGCGTATGCAGACGATCTACTGCTACATATTGTAGATCCCGAGCAATCCCTTCCAATGGTATTCCAAATTATAGCACGATTTGAGTCTTTTTCAAATTATAAACTAAACCTAGCAAAAACAGAAATTCTTCCTCTCATTAAATATACAATGAAAGCGGATGTTGCCCATATGGGGATACTATGGAATCCCGAAAAAATGAAGTATCTTGGAATTTATCTTCATCCCTCTCTGAGAGTCATGAGACAACTCAATCTAGACAATCGGGTTAATAGCTTAACAGAAGATTTTAGGTGTTGGTCAAAGTTACCATTAACCTTATGGGTGAGCATGAACATTATTAAAATGAATGTGTTGCCACGTTTGTTATTTCCACTTCAAATGCTAAATCAGACCTTATCACGCTCATGGTTTTCTGAGTGTATGGCATTCTTAGTAAATTTATATGGCAAAACAAAAAGGTTAGAAGAAGTTACTTAAAATTAGCTAGGAAAATAGCTAGATGGTGGTCTACAGGCTCCAAATTTCTATATATATATTACTTAGCAATACACCTGACTATAATCCGATACTGGCTATTGCCTATGCAGGGGTTTGACTATCTACCTTCTTGGGTTAAGATCGAGCAGGATCTCTGTGATGAAGCTGGTATAGACCCGAGAGTTCTACCCTTTATCCCACTGAGAAGACTTCCAAAATCTCTACATAATACTCCTTTAAATTTTTAATTCAGTCTCAGCAACAGTTAAGTGTCTTTTTTAAAAAAAGACAGATTAAGGGACATAGCTCAATCTGTGTTTTGTAACCCTAACTTCTTAATTGCTGGTAAACCAATAAAATCTCAGTTTTTCTGGCCTCAAATAGGTATAGAGAGGGTGGAGAAACTGGTAAAGGACCAAAAAATGATTTCCTTTCAGGAAGGTTGCTCTATGTTTAAATGGGGGAAAATGCGATCTTTAAATATTTTCAACTATCTCATATGTTGATGCAGCATTTTGGGACAGGAACGTGGCATAGCTCTTTTTCTAGTGTGCTAATTCCCTATTTGGAGGCTATACTTTCCTCCCATTTAATATCTTATTCTTATGATTTTATTGTATCGACAGTGACTTTGGCTGATAACCAAAGTTACTGTCAATGGAGTAGGGTTACTCAGATCTTTTCTAACTCTAGAGACTGGGCCCCAATTTGGGCACACTTATACCAATACATTAAATGGGACAAATGAAGATATATGCAGTTCCGTATAATACATAGTCTATATCATACTCCTTCCAAATTACATCGATTAGGTCTCCTGCACTCTAGCCATTGTTCTAAATGTCATCAAGATGCTGCAGATTTAACCCATATGTTATGGTCCTGTGAAAAGATAGCCATCTTTTAGCATAGCATAGAAAATAGATTAAATCCATTATTAGCTTTGACAGGTAGTTTCAGCATAGAAACATGTCTCATCGGTGATTATACATTAATATCTGGGGGTAACCAGAGGGCCCACATGGCATTGATTTCTGCATGTGCAAAAAAAGTTATATTAAGGCATTGGTTGGATTCAACTGCTCCAAATTATCTGGAATGGTTTAATGAAATTATGTTTGCCTTGCAGGCTGAATTTACAATAGCAAACTTGTCAAATGGTATGAAGAAATATGCTAAAAGATGGTAACCTCTCTATACTCTTCTCACGACTAATTAACTGTGGTCTTAGTCCACCCAAAACTCCAGATAGTGTTCTGCCTGTTCTTAAGTTGATAAAATCAAATGTATCTGGCTAATGGGGGTTTTTTTTTCAGTTTTGTTTTGTTTGTGTCCCTGTTTAGAAGAGTTTGTATGTTGCAACCATGGTTTAGGTCAGTTGTTTTTGGTGGCAGACCTGGGTAGTGAGGTTGGGGGGCGGAGGGCGGAGTGAGTGAGTAGGGGAATTTGTAAGCAACCAGATATTGCATTGTTCTCTTAAGTTATAAATGTCTCTTATTTATCTTTTCTATCCTTTGGCTTAATGTCTTGTTTTATACTACCTGCTTACACTAAAAAAGCAATAAAGTATACTAAATAAAAAAAAGAAAAGAAAGAGCCCACAGATCCCTGAGAGCAAAACCTGCTCCATCTGACCAGCCAAGACCTATAATTTTCAAACTACTGAATTACTTGGACAGAGAGTTTATTACTAGAGAAGCCAGGAAAGTATAGGCTATTTTATGGGAAGGTAAAAAATTGAGGCTTGTTCCTGATTTGACTCTGAAAATCCACCAGCTTAGAGCCTCTTATCATCCTATCACCTCAAAACTGTGGGCAGCAGGTATAAAACATCGAATGCTATATCCAGCCCATCTGGAGGTGTCTTTAAAGGAAGGGACAAGAAGCTTTGACACCGTAGAGGAGGCTGTCAAGATTTTCAAGAAGTGCTATCCCGATTTATTCCCTAAATGAGAGGGTTCTAACCCAGTCACAAGAAGTTTAAGACTTGTGTTGAGAACTTTCTAGAAGGATGTTATATCCCTGAGCTGTTTTATTGTGTTTCGACTGATTGCCTTTCTAATGCTGGGCTGCAGAAGAAATATTTAGGCTTTCCCAATCAAATAGAAAATGTTTATTCCGGGACATTAGTGATTTTGGTTAACTATTTGATATTGTTAGTATCTCTTTTCTCCTTCTAGCGGTTGTGTACTGAGGGGGTGAGAGTTGCTGTATTTGATTTTGTCCACTAGATGGCACTATATTACTGATTATAAGATAAGATGGTTGGTCAGTTTGCTCGAGCTGAATTTTTCCCATTTTTTCTGGCTACAATGCTATCTCAAATTTATTTTTCTCAAATTGTTTCTCGATAAGGGCTTGTCCTCTGGTTAAGTCTCCCAGTCTAAGGAAATGCACGAACATCTTACTTTCTAACATATCGGACAATAAGCAAAATCATTGGGCACAGTTCTAGTGGAACACTATCTGGGTTTAGCCCCACAGATTGCTTTCCTGCTTGTTATTTCTCTCATTCTATGCCCTAATATTCTTATGTCTTGGGGCTGGACCTTATTTGAGACAGTTTTTTTGTGGATTTCAATCCATAACCTGAAAGATGCTTGGTTCACAGGTTAAATAGACATTTAGTAGGTTATTATATGGGTTAGTAGCTACTATAATCTCGGGAGCAGTTTGGTTTATTAAATGTCTATGGCCCTCGAGACTTTAACCCGATTTAGGTATTATCCGAGGGCTTGGAACTAGATAGTCATTTATAAGGACACAATTCTAGCTGGAGTAAGCTGGGGTAAGCAAGGTAATGTGCGTTGATCGCATTTAGTTTTCTCTCTCATTCTATCTATTCTGGTAACCTTTGTTTTGTTTAATAGGTCTGAGTTAAAATAATAAATAGTTACAGTACTTTATCAATAGGAGGAGACTATTTAGTGATGTGAGGATGGAGGTTATCCTCTCAGCTTTTTCTAGCTGGTTTTTCGTTCAGGGGTGGGGAGGTGGGGGTGCGGAGCTCGCTCCTTTGCGAGTACCATGGGCCATTTGATTAGGTGGAGGCTTAGGGCCTGGGAGTGCAGACTTGTAGATAATTTTAAATTTTGGGGGGATAGTTTAAATTTAGGGAGCCAGAAAGCAGCTATTGAGATATTTTGTTTTGTTTTTTCAGGGTTGGGGGGATGGCAGCAGTGTAGCCCTTCATTTAACACCTATTATGTGGCACAATCAAAGATTCCTTCATGCTTAACTGTTTAAACATTCTATCTTGGAACATAAAGAGAGGGAAAGATAATAAGAAAAAATACATAATTTTAAACCATCTTGCCAAATATGACCCTTCAATAGTGTTTCTGCAGGAAACACATATGTTTCCAGAACAATTACAGTTTTTTAAAAAGAGCTGGGTTGGCCAAGTCTTCGGAGAAGGTTTTAGCTCCAGTAAACGTGGGGTGGATTTTCTTTTAGCTAAAAAGATCCCCTTTACTCTGGTGGAATCTATCTCCGACCATGATGGGAGGTTTATTTTTGTTATTAGCAAAATGGGCAATTTCAATATAGTATTGACTCGGTTTATGGCCCTAATGTAGAAACCCCTTCTTTTTTTTTCATTTAGCTATGGTACTGGCTCCTTTTCTGTATTACCCTATTCTAATTGGATGAGAGTGGAACTTGGTCTAAGTTAATGATCTTGACCATACCTACCAAAGGGGAGTAGGCTCATCTCCTGCATAAAAAGCCCTAACTGAATTTATCTCTTCCTTGGGCCTTCTGGACCCATGGAGAGTACTTAATCCGTTAAGTAAAGAGTTTACTTTTTTCTCTCCAGTACATAAAAGCTACTCCCGAATTGATTATTTTTTAGTCAGTCATCAGCTAATGTCAAGTATGGTTGACTCTAAAATATTAGCTCGTGTAATTTCTGACCATTCTCCAATTCTAATTCAGTGTGAATTACCTAATATCTCTATCCGGTTGCATACATGGTCTCTAAACAATAAACTATTAAAGGACAAGCTAATTACTTTAAAATTTCAAAATTTTTTGCAAAATTCTATTAAGACTAATTGGAACTCGATTCCTGCTGTAGACCAGGTTTGGGCAGCCTTAAAAGCAACCTGGAGAGGGGAATTAATATGTATTACTACAATACAAAGGAAAAAGAAAAACAGCCATTTGAATAGTTGTTTGGAGAGAATTAAAAGTTTGGAAAGTAAAGTGGTGGATAAGCTTTCACCTTCAGAAGACCAGGAATTATCTAGCCCGAGGGCACATTGTGCTAGTATTCTACTTGAGAGGGTGGAGAGATCTGCTTTTCTATTAAAGGCATCTTATATTGGTCAGGGGAGCAAAGCAGGTAAATTACTTGCTTGGCAATTAAAGCAACAGTATGCATCCAAATGGATCACAGCTCTCAGACATCCCGAATCAGAAGCTATGGTGACCAGTTCTTCAGAGATCTTAACTCTGTTTTGAGATTATTATAAGACATTATATTCTCCGGACCCGATGTTTGGAGATTATGGTGGAAAATGTGGGCTTTTTTAGAGAAAGCAGATCTACCATCTTTGTCCAAGGACAGCCAAAGCTTTTTAGTTGCTCCAATTACTAGAGAAGAAATCTCAGCAGTTATTGATTCTTTAAAACCAGATAAGGTACCGCACCCAGATGGGTTTACAGGTTTATTCTATAAAACCTTTAAAGAACATCTAATCCCTCTGCTACTTCAGCTGTATAGCTACTGGAGTTCCAACCCCGACTTGGATCAGTCACTATCTGAGGTGAGAATAATTCTCTTACCTAAGCCATGGAAGGACCCGTTAATGATCAGCAACTATAGACCTATTTCACTCATAAATATGGATATTAAAATATACGCCAAAATTTTGGCTAATAGGTTGGGGAGTGTGTGGGAATGTCTATTAAGTCCCGAACAGGCAGGGTTTGTGGCAAGATGCACTTCAGCGGATCATTTTAGAAAATTGATCCATTTAATATCTGCATCCAGGGTCCTGGAGCTGGAAGCGGCTTTGGTGTCCCTGGATGCAGAAAAAGCTTTTGATAGAGTAGAATGGTATTATATGTTTGTGGCTTTGCAAAAGTTTGGTATCCCACAACCCTTTATTAACTATATACGGGTTTTGTATTCTTGTCCATCAGCAAGACTCCAATGTAATAACCTCATTTCAGACATCTTTCCTTTACGTAGAGGCACCCATCAGGGTTGCCCTCTTTCTCCTTATTTATTTAATCTTCACATAGAACCTTTAGCTAGAGTTTTAAAATTGGATAAAGAAATAACAGGCATCCATCTGGAATATCTTGAATGTAAGTTATCCCTTTTTGCTGATGATTTACTTATTCATATCTCGAATAGTAGGCATTCCCTCCCTCGAGCCCTCCAAATTATTTCCCAATTTAGTGTTTTTTCAGGTTATAAGCTTAACAGAAATAAAACTGTAGTTTATTCTTTATCCCCTCTCCTAACAAAGGATTTGATCGTAAACATGGGCTTACAGTGGGAAAGTGAATATTTAACTTATTTGCGTATTAAGATATTTAAAGATTTCACTAATCTTAAAGACCTCAATTTAGCCCCACTGTTAAAATCTACTAAGAAAGATCTGGCGAGGTGGAATAAGCTACCACTATCCTTTTGGGGCCGGGCTAATATTCTCAAAATGTCAATTTTGCCCAGATTTTTTTATCCTCTGTGTAACCTTAACATTTACCTTCCAAAGACCTTCTTTTTGACCCTTCACAGGCTCTGCTCTGATTTTCTTTGGAAAGGTAAAGCTCCACATCGGGCTTACGCAAAACTTACTCGCCCTAGAGTGTTGGGAGGGCTCCAATTACCTGATTTTTATGTTTACTATCTAGCAATCCATGCCAGTAGATTTTTGTATTGGCTTTTAGCTACGGCTTCTATATTGGATACCCCCCCTTGGCTGCTCCTAGATTGGCAACAGGCAAATTCTTGCAGGATAGACCTAGAAGCTTTCTTATATACTCCATGGTCCAATGTTCCAAGGAAGTTAAAGAACTCTTCCCTCGGTTGGGATATGAGATCCTTACAGCAACTTGCTCACTGCTTCAAAAATCCAATTTAAAAGATTTAAGGCAACCTTTATTAAATAATCCAAATCTAAAAATAGTTAAGAAACCAATCCAAACTTTTTCTGGTAAATTTCTCAATAAACTATACTTAGCGGATTTTGTTTTGGGTAACTCGCTCCTTTCCATTTCAACATTACAAATAAAATTTGGAGTGACTCAAAAGAACCGGTTTCGATTGTCTCAAATACATCAGTGTATCTATCATTTCTTGGGAAAACCTCCATGGCCAGATGGGGCCGGAACTATATTAAATAATCTTTGGACAGCATCTAAGGACCGGAAAGTAATAGCTAAATAATATAAAATAATCTTGATTTACATTACGTCCAGGTTTACCCCCATAGCTTACTACTGGAAAAATAATCATAATAAAGATTTTTCGGTTAAAACCCGGGAAAGGATTTGGACAGATAATTATTCTTTAATTAAACAGGACCGTCTAAGGAGCATCCAGTTCAATATTCTTCACAATTTATATTATACACCCGCTAAATTATTCTGGATTACAACGTTACTCTCAGCAGAATGTGGGGATTGTGGTTCTGAATTTGCTACCCTATACCATAAACTATGGGCGTGTCCTAAAATTGTTAAACTATGGAATTCAGTTAAACAATGGGTGGCACCATATCTTAATATTGCTGTATTTCTTAACGAAGATACATGCCTGTTAGGTATGTATTCACTGATCCCTACATTTTTCCAAAAAGCACAAGTAGCTTTGGTTGCTATGCTCACTAAGCTACTAATAATCAGACACTGGAAAGAGGATTGGGAACCCTCATTCAAGGAATGGTGGGCAGAATTTCTTACGGCTTTAAATGCAGAAAGATGTGTAACTTGGTTTTTCCACACCGGTGAGAAGTTTCAGAAATGTTGGGGTGAATTTTTCTCAATCCTTAAAGATAAATTTGGCCATTAACTTAATCCCCTGTTGCTTTTTCTTTTTTATTTCCCAACAGAAGACTTCCGTGTCAGACCTTCTTAGTGGTAAAACTTAAACTGTCAGGTTGTGTTAAGGGGACGTGATGTCTTTTATTATTTCTTTTCCCATCTCATCTTTCCTTTTCTATATCCTAACACTCTCTCTGTAGTACCCTTTTTCAATGTTTCCTTCCCTTCGTCTTATAGTATATTTTTTTAAGCTAGTTGGTTTAGGTTTGTGCTTACGTCTTATATTTATAGTTATTCAGGGTCTTGTGTAGGGCCTTCTTGGTCTGTACATTATCAGCCATTCTTATTTTGGGGTTGGTTGTAAGGGCTGCTGTGGGGTTAAGTGGGTGGGGGAGGTTTGTTTTGCTTTATGTCTATTTCTCCTTGGCTTTTTGAGTTACCATGTATTTTTTAATTTTTTTGCTGTATAAATACTATGTGATCCTCCATTCAAGACAAGTGTTGGTTTATGACTTGTGTTACTTATGTGTTTCTGTACCTTTTTTAAAAAATAAAGTTACTTGCAAAATAAAATACAGAGAAAATAACTTTTGTCGTAGACAAAAAACATTACACTCATCATACAGATAGTAAAGCAAGCCTCCAAAATTTAAAATACATCTCCTGGGCAGATATACAAAATGGTAGTATTATAGCATATTCAGATGGAAGTGTTCAGCACAAAAATGGTAGAAGGAGCTCAGGAATAGGCATAGTTATGGGTCATAAGACAGAACAGGGAAATTACTCTATTGACAGATAAGAGGCAATACCAATTAAGGCAAAATCAGCACAGCATGCCAAGGTTTTGGCATTGAAGGAAGAATTAAAACATAACCCAAATTTTATTTTTACTTACAGCAGTTATGTAGTACACAACTACAATCTGGGTCCAAAACAGCCCGATGCATTCCCATTGGACTGGAGTGATATTATGCAAGCAGGTGACCTCTTCAGTCCTGCAGGACCTTGCGTATCCCATGTACGGGGGCATGGATGAGACAGGATTTTTTCCAAGCACTGTCAGGGTAACATGGTAGCAGATGAATCAGTGAAATTAGCCTGTGCCATGCTGCTACCGCTCCCCACCAGTCAAACTATGATGGTGGTCTGTCTGGCTGAACAGGAGGTTGGCCACCCCCTGTACAGTAAGGTTTTCAAAAAATTACAGAAATGGGAGTTGGAAAGTCTAACTGAAAAAGTGACCAGAAATACTTACTTGGTAAATGACAATTCCTGCAGGCAGGAGTTAATTCATTTAGCCCATTGAGGTATGTGACATTTACACCTGTGCATTAAAGCAATGTACACCATCTTAAGACAAAAATTTAATTGGCTTTCCATGATGACAGATATAACAACATATGTAAATGATTGCGTAACCTGCCAGCAATATAAGCAGGGTCAACCAATTCCCACTCCCAGTCTGCAAGTAAGTTCTCAAAAGCCCTGGGAGAGAGTGTACATTGACTTTGTGGGGCTGCTCCCTCCCAATGAAAGTAAATGTTATCTATTGGTGATCATTGATCGTTTTACACAGTATGCTGAAGCTTTTCCAGCATAGGCAGTAACCGATAAATTTGTGGTGGATAGCCTAACTAGGGACATTTTCCCTCAGTGGGGAATTCCCACTCATATGCATTCAGACCAGGGCTCAAATTTTAAAAATGTCCATGTTTCTGAGCACATAATTGAAAAGTATGGCATCAATTGGCATTATGGTACCCCGCACCAGCCACAGAGACAAGGTATTGTGGAAAATGTTAGCAAACAGTTAAAACAAGCCTTGAGCATGGGACAAAACAAATACTGGACTGGAAGTTTTCCCATGGCACTTATGCACCTCAGAAACAGACCACTTTCAAAACATGGGTTGTCATCTTATCAACTTCTCACAGGAGCCCAGATGCAAATGCAAACAGTCCCATACTCTGATATGAGACAGAACCCAACTAAATTAAGACAAAAGCTGCAACCACCAGTAAACCAATCTAACACTGGAGAATGGGTATGCTGGAAAAAAATAATTACAACCCCTATGGGGCCAAAATTTACAAAACCAATGAAAATAGAACAAGTGTTTAACAATGCAGTCCTCTTACAAGTGAAGAACAAACCTAAATGGGTCCATATTTCACAGTTAAAGAAATGCTCTATTTCAGAGGGCAGCTAATAATCCTGTCAGAGTGCAGGCATTCCCAGCAAATCAACAACCTGGTTCAGGCTGAGTGCCTGAAGGGAACTCAGAACTCAGAAGATTGATACAAGAAGCCCAACACACTTTGGGTACCCCACTACAACAAAACACAAATGTTTAGCACTTAAAAGAAATTGTCCAGGATGCCTGGAAGCAGCAACAAGTTGAAAATACCAGGCACAATTTAGTATCCCTGATGGTCAAGTATCCACACCTGTTTCTTCAATATCCACACGTTCTCCAAGCCAAGGCAAGGTCTAGCATGCCAGACATCCAAGAAACTGAGGACCTCATACTCCAAAGGAAAAAGGAGAAAAAGATTACATATTTTGAAATAACCATCTCACCTACTACTACTTGCATTGCCACTCTTATCCCACACAGCCTTTATTTTGGTTTTGCTTTTGGCAGACTGCTCAAGTAAATGCTGAAAAAGAACAAAACCTGTTACAGAACAGGCAAGGTCTCTTAGTGGAAATCAACACCCAAGTTGAGTTGCCACAAAAAACAAATTCTTGAAAGAAACCTCCAAGAGGGCTCTGTCAAGATTTGTCTATATACTACTATATATATATATATATATATATATATATATATATATAGCATTTATAATAATCCTGTTAGCAAAGTTTTGCATTTTTGATATTTTTTTTATAGTTTGTAGCATAATGTGGTGCAGCATGGTGAATCCAAGTCATTTCTAAAAAAAATTAACTCATCTTACACTATACCAGTTGACCCTCTTAAGGCTCATGTGGCATCTTGTAAGGGCAAATTCATAAAGAAGGGGAAACATACAACATGTAAAATATTACAAAAAAGCCTCTCTTCATCACTTTTTCTTGTTATAGTGGTATTTATGATTTATGCTGCCTACTTACCATATGATGTAAACTTTAATGTCTTGCTAACCAAAGACTCTGCTCCTAATCAGGGCAATTCCTCAACCAATGTATTCACCCATGGTGCTGCCCATCCTCAGGTTGCTAAACAGGTTGGAACCTCCCACATAACACACCCATCAAATATTGCTGATGACAACACAACATCCATGCCTTACACCCAGAAATACACAAATTATACCTACACAGACACAACCAACCAGCCAAGCCAAGATACTACTAAAAGGAATAAGCAATATCCTGAATGTGCTCCTGTGGCAGTTGAACCTCACCTGTACCAGTACAACCTCAGCATGGACATCACAATTTATATGGACTATCTGCCACCATGATGCCACTAATCTTTAATAAAGAAATTGCAAGCATTCCTAAAAAGAGTAAAGGTACATTGCAACTCATGTTCTAAACAGATTGCTGACCATCCTACCATATCAGTATATTTAACACTTTATTGGTGCGATTTTCTCAACAAAATTTAACATCCAGATGGTTTCAAGAATTCTCTGGGATGCACTATCTTGCCCAGACCAATGAAAGCAAACCCAAAGACCCATAGCAATACCAGGACTGCCCAAAAAACTACACCCAATATTTGGCAGATCTTCCACTATTCCACATTGCATACACTGTTAAAAAGAATGGTCAATATTATAGACTTATGCATCACTGCCAGTATATCACAAAGAAGTACCGTGCCTCTGAAGATTCTGAAATGCCATGTCGCAATCTCATGTCAAAACATAAAGAAATTGAAGGTTCCAAAATCCCAAAAATCTACTACTGTGCAAATGTTACCAAAGGCCAAATGATTGACTTTAAGAATGCCAGCAGCGACAGAAAAAAATTTGGATTCAGTGTTCACTGCATAATGGACTACACTGGGGCACCAACACTCTCATCACATCAGATATATGACTGTACTGTTCAACTTATATATGTGCCCTGCAAAGAAACTAAAATTTGTGACCAGCCACCCCCAAATAAGGCAGCATGGATGATCTGGAACTGCACCCTAGGCTGCCCCTCACCCATGATCAATCTGCAAATACCAGTTAGGAAATGGTATAATGAACTAAGAGACATCCAAGATGTGGGAAAACCAAATGCAGCCCCCACAACAAAAGCCTTTGGGGCTCACTGTGAATTTCTTGTCCTGCAAACATTCAAACTACTCAGAGGCCTACCAAACTGACATCTATGAATATGCATCAGGATACAAAATCTTACAAAGTGCCCAAGTACAATCACCAAGACAAAAATGCTGCAAAGGATCATTGGCACATGTCTACCATCGCATCATGAATACCAACTGGGAATTCCAGCATGCCCTTGAGCACCTGGGAGAAATTATAAGAGATTTAACTGTATATCTCAACAATCTACACGTGGAATTAAAAAACAGCTGAATATGGCAGAAGATTTAAACAAAGCAGCAAATATGCACCTGTATCCACTCTTAAAGGATACTGCCCACATAGAGAACAAGCATGTAAGACAAAATTCTGTTTTAATCCAGCAACATATAAAATTCAAGTAACCAAGCTTACCCACACCATTTGCTGATATGCAGGCATGCTACATGTTGTCCCCCCAATTCCTCTGCAGTCTAACCTGTTTTTACTCACACAGACCATCATTTGTGTTCCACAGCCCACAAACACCTCAATCCTACAGTGGTGCTGGCCATTCCAAGGTTTCAGCAACATATTTTTGCCATATAACATGCTACCAAACAATACACTATTAGACAACAGAACTAATGGCAGCTTAGACACCCCTATTTCTATTTCAGGTTACATCTGGAAAGACATTATAGATTTTTGTATCATGTACTATAATTGTACTGCTGAACAACTATCCGTTTCCCTTGTACTACAAGCTCATAGGTACACCAGCTCACAGCAAAAACAAATTCAACACACTATATCTAGATTAAACACAGTCCTTGGCACCATGCTGTTCCTCAGGTTTACTCTACATAGTAGGCAGACAACATCTAGGGATAAGCTGTATAACCTTGAACACACGATACACACTATGCAGGGAGATATAAAGGTGATAAAGCAGGATATTGTTATGATTAAGGATGACACAAGACTGATTAATAAAACAATAACGGTAATACAAGGAAACATAAAAACTTTGCAAACACAAGTGGTAGAACTTAAACTAGACCAGTCGGAAATGGAATTTCCAACTGAAAGCACAAGTTCAATCATGCCCTTCAATCAATATTTGGGGGCATGGGATTGGTTAAATCCTGTCAATTGGATCAAATCACTACTGGGTTGGTTAGACTCATCATTTCACACCATATTAGTAATCTTGGGAATTACTACTGTTATTTTATTACTATGCTGTAGCAGACGATAAATTAAAAGCTCTTACTTTCATAGGCTTTACTGTTAAATTTTCAGATGATTGGTTCAGCCAGGAGGCCCTGCTACTTTGCCACCATCCAAGCCTGTCTGAGACATCATCAAGTAGAGGTTTTCTTTCCTGAAGGAAGGCAACAAGTCTTGGCCACAGTCTTGTTCATCCAACCTCACTTCTGGGGTGAGGTCAAATGTGTTCTTTGTAATCGAACATTCCCAGGCACCAGCTGCCGGAAAACAGCTTCATCCTTGAAAAGGCATGTAATAGCCAAATATCCAGACTTGCAAAACTGCTTAAAACTAGAATGTAATGCAGATGACTGTTATTTTCTTGCTATACAAGCTATTTACCCATTCCATGAGCCAGTAAATCCTTACTTCTATCCGATGCAATTCTGTCAAGAGAGTGGAAATTGCTCTACATGTAACCCCATTTCACAGAACCCACCAGGTCTGCCTCTGACATCAAACCCACCTATCAGGCTTGACTATGCCATTAAGTGGAGTTACTCCATTACAGGGCCAGCCATCTCAGGCTTACATATTTCCAGGTCTAAATCGGGACCGCCCTGCCCTACCAACTCTGCCTGGGGTCCTGCATGCACCAACCTCACTATATTTGCCTGCTCCATTACACCCACCTGTGCCACCAAACTGTCATGACCCATGGGGAGGAGATTATTTGAATTCCCAGGGTTTACCTACCCCATTGTCCCTAATTAGAGAAGAAATGAATCTACAACTAGAGAACACAGTGAATGAATGGGTTGCTGCAAATGTTCCTTCCAGCAGATGTTAAAAACACAGCCCAAGCCAACAATGCCTGGGCATCAGCTTGCTATTTTCTAATCAATAATAGATTGCTGTGTGTTTGATCCTGTACTGACTAAATCAACAATTTGTAACCCAATACTTACTAATGACCTGTATTGTGTTTTGATTAACTGATTAATAAAGTAATAATATGGTAGATTATTTTTTGCAAAGTTTGAAATTTATATACTCAGTTTATATTTTTCTCATAACTATAAGTTGAATTTAAGTACTTAGGGTAAACTTGTAACTTTCCATATAAAGCTGTGTCTTCATGAATTCTGAGTGTTATCTTCTCAATTTCATGCACCTGTGAGGTACTTTCCACAGATAAACACAGGCAGCCTATTCTTATCTACTCAGACTGGCCGTGAGAGGTCAACTAGCAGTCAACCCTGTTGTACTCAGAGAATGACTAGCCATATGAACAATCATGACCTGCCAATCCTGTCCCACTCGACGAGTAATTGACCACACAGATGCCCAACTTAGTTCAGCTGAAGTAAACAACTAACCACAATTAGTGTCCAGCTGTTCACAGTGCTGTCTAAAACATAATTATTTTCAAAGCAGTGTACTTTGAACAATGTTGAATTGCAGTGAAAGTGATCATGGAAGTGATGAAGTGTCAAAGAGGCCTTAGAGATTTTAACTCTCCAAATACAGTACACTAGTGAGTGGTCACTGATTACATCAGGAAGCACTCCAGAACAGGTGATCCTGTCACCGAGGGTGTTAGTATCCAATCAATTAAAGAGGCTTTGCAGCTATTAAATGAGAGCCTAGTGGTATTAGAGACAATCTGGGTAAGATGATGTTTACTAAGGAACAGATCTATATCTTTACTTTGCATGCTAAGCCAGTCTATATTGATGTCTCCGAACAATAAGAACTCATTATTTTTATCTATGGGTCCAATAGTTCTCAAGAGGGGTTGGAATGCTAAACAACTATCAGAAGGGGGAATATAAGTGCAGAAGAGGTGCTAAATGTTGGTACCTCCAAGCAGGAGAATTGCATGACTAAGTTCAAAATTCTTACCTGAAGGGACAGAGACACCTCGAGAGTTTAAGAGGCTTAAGTGGGACAAAGTACACCATGGTGCCGCCACCAATCTTGGAGAGAGGATAAATATTTCTAATAAAGTTATAGCCAGGTAGAGCACAGAGATAATCAGGGCTAGAAGGTTTAAACCACGTCTGGGATATGCCAGGTAAATGGGACCTGTAGTGATTAACCAATGCTACAAGATCAGAATGGTTAGGGATAAAGATCTTGATATTCATATTAGACATTTTTAGACCATTGCATCTATACCAGTTAAACATAGATGTATTGAGGGGTAGATAGTGGAGGGTCTGGGTTAGGTTCTATGTCCCAAACAATGAGGAGAAGACAGAGGGCCAACAGTACTAATGGGCTGGGCCTAGGGTCAGGACACAAAGCTGCAAAAGACCAACATAACCTTTTGAGAATAGAGTCAATTAGGCACAGACACTGTGGCATAAGCAAACATATCTCCGAAATTTAATGGCATATGATCAATAAGCAGAGACAGTCAAGCAAGCAGACAGGAACTCACAATGACTGAATATAATATGTAACCCATTTTGGACATGCTGGGTGACTAGACTAAAATGGGTAGTGGCTGGGCATACTAATATGTAGGGGCAGCCCAGAAAGAGGAGGCCAAGACTTCACACTTAGGCAACAACTGCATTTTAGGAAATTAAGACTACCTGGCTAAACAGAAGTAAGATACACTATCATCAGGCAAAACATAGTCACCTATCTAGGGGAAAGCTAACAACGCTTGATCTAATGCTATACATGCCTCCTCTATATGAAGGATATAAGGTACCCCCTGAGAAGGAAAATTAATTAATCTCTGATTAGCTTGCAGAGGCAAGACAGGTTTTGGATACCCCTTGTAAAGGGAGATTAATTAAACTTAGATAGGCTGGGTGAGGCAAGACAGATGAATAATCATAGAACAGATACTTAACAGTTCAGTTTCTGACCAGTAAAAAACAAACAAGCATGATAGTTGCAGTGAGCATCAGTTAATTGGTAGTTCATCAGTTACTTATGCACCAGGATGTAAGTAGACGCTTGTTATATATACTTAAAGGTCTGCTGCCTTGTTATCAGCAGAGTATTTACAGTCAGACAGGGTGTATTGCAGCCAGCAGCCTCCACGGCTGACTCCCAGGCAGCCTCCAGATGTCCTTTGCACCTATACTTGGTGCAAGGACTGCAACACAGAAGGACCACTTGAAAGACAACCAGGAAATACCCTTAGCTGACCTCCGATTGGCTCAGTTCTGTGGAGGAGGTGCAGCTCAGCAGGGCTTCTGATGGAGCTTGGTGACTGAGTGACACTAAAGCCCTGTCCACACTAACAGTTTAAAAAAAAATGTTTTCAAAAACAGTTTGAACCTGTTCAGTAAGCATTCTGTAAAATGTTTTTTGTCCACATTGCTGTTGAGAAACAGGTTTTCTCTCTAATCATTTCCTACTGAATTCTGGGATTTATTAGTTTGTTTGTTTGCATCCCAGAATCCACTGAATACATTCTTTGTGCATTGCAGCTGTCACTGTGAACTGTCACTGTTAAAATGAGCTCAGAAAAATGCAGATGGACAGCCCTAGTGCTGTTCTGATACTGAAGCTACAGCTGCCAATAGATAGTATTTTTTAACACTGCAAATACAGATTAGGCAAAAAGCTTTACTTCTCCTACTTCAAAAGAACATGTAGATAATCAATTTTTATTATTACTATGTTATTATGAAACAGTGTTTCTGACTGGTGCTTCTGATCCCAAGCACATTAGTTACAATGTAATTATATGCCATTAAGTAAAAAGTTAATTTCAACAGTACTCTGTTTGTATAATTTATTAGGTTACAAATGTATTTGACCGACTTACGAGGGCTGTTCAGCTTGCCTTACCAAGCCCACTCTGTCATGGTGGAAACATGGAGACCCAGATTTGACTCTCCTCTACCCCCACACATTATTTACTTTCTTTATGCTAAGAAGAGTAAAGCAACAAGCTGTGAACTTGAAACCCCAAGATTGACTCTCACCACTGCCATTGCAACCATCTGGAAACAATTAGGTAGTGGTGAGCCATGAACCTTGAGACCAAAGTTTGACTTGCACCACTGTCGCCTGTCACCAACCACGGAGGTGAGGCAGAGCACTTGACTGCTAAACTGTAGAGCCAGGTCTAATTCCCCCTCATGTTTCATGGCATTCCTTCAATCTGTCATCTGTCATGCACTACCTGCTGTACAGTGGCATGCCCTTCAATCCTTGTACTACTCCAAGCACTGCCTAGTGTTCAATGGCACACCCTAATCTTCCCATGCAAAGTAGTGGCTTGGTATCCACTTATATGTGCATCCTTCCCTCCCCATCCCATGTCAAGCACTGACTGGTACCTGGTGGCAGGCCCTACCAAACCGTATCCCATGCTAAGCATTCCCTTGTGCCAATGGTACCCTCACCATTACTTTTTCCCAAGACTAAGCAATTCATCCATTGTGCTCAGTGGTACCTCCATGCCAAGTACCATGATGTCTAGTGGCACCCTCACCTCATTTTATTCTCCTTCCTAGACAAGTGCACAGCCTCCCTTGCACCTCCTTCTGGGTGATGGACAATAGTGTTAAACTACCATAGCACTAAACTACAGTAAACACTTCTTCAGGTGGTGAATGGACAAGGAGTTAAGAGTCTGGCTGTTCCAGTCACTCTCTGGGGCAGGGCAGAAGGACAAAATGGGTTGGGAGCACCAGCACTGGAATCAGTGATGAGGGAAGAGTAAGTTTTCTTTTTTTTATTCTATTCTCCCATCACCAAAAGGAGCAGGGGACACTGATGAAGAAGCTATGGTCACAGGGTTTTTTCAAGCACTCAGTTGCTCACTAACACTCCCCCACCATCAGCAGGACCCATGACCAGCAACTGTAAGCTCTAAATAGAGTTCTTTTTTCAAATCACTCTGTTGCTCTCTAGCAAGTTTATCTCTCCAGCAGGAGCCAGAATTGATGAGGGGAATAATCACAGCTTCAGCCCTTACCTTACCTTATTCCAAACTTAAGCTTGTTGTCCAGTGGTACCCTTCTCACTTATTCTGTCCCATATTCACAATTCCCTGTCAATCACTCCCTGCTGTTGAATGGATCACACTATAACAATCACTCCCTCCTTAACAGTGATCCCCCCAATCAGTCCCTGGTGTCCAGTGGACCCCATGTCCATCACTGTCTGATGTCCAGTGAAATCCACCATGTCACGCACTTCCTGAGGTCCAGTAGTCCTCCTATGTACATTACTCTCAGGTGTCCAGTGGAAACCACCATGTCAGTCACTCCCAGCTATCCACTGAACTTCCGCATGTCCATCACTATCTGGTGCCCAGTGAAACCACTCATGTCAATCACTCCCTCATGTCCAGTGAACCCTAGTCTCCATTACTCACTGGTGTCCAGTGCAACCCCTTATGTCAATTACTTCCTGTTGACCAGTGGACCCCATGATAATCATTCCTGGGTGACCATTGTAACCCTTCCCTTGTAAATTCCTCAACCTCTCCTGAGTGTGCCATGAACCCCCCCATGTCAATCACTCCCTGGTATTTAGGTGACCTTGACCTGCCATTGTACCCTTCTTACCCCATCCAAGATGGTGACTAACATGTCCCTCTTCTCACCTTCTCTGCCAGCCTCCATATGATTAAACATAATGCTAATCCACTGTTATAGCAGTTTAGTGCTATGCTTTATCAGAGGGAGGCCAGCCAGAGGAAGTGAGAGGAGGAAGGTAACTGTTGCCAGCAGGGGTGGTGGTGCCAGAAGGTCTGGGTGGCCCAATTACACTCTCCATTCACTGGCCGAAGCTGGGAACAATGAGATGAAGGACACTAGGGAGTTCTTCTACAGTTACCTAACCAGCAAAAGGCAGGATTGGTGGGGGGAAGAAGCACTAGAAGACTGTTGGCTTTTTTGCTAAACAATGGATAAAAAGGCCGAATTCCACTCTCTTCTTGACAACAGGAGCAGGAACTTTTGAAGAGAAGAAAAATCAACAGAAGATTATGTATATAAAAGAATGTCACATGTCAGGATTGTACACTCTACTCACCGGGTCAGTCAGAATGGCACAGGGCCATAAACTTGCATGACACAACCATGCAGCAATGTAACGTGCTGTAATTCAATGGATACATTGCTTCCACACAAAGTGCTGAAATGCATTTCAGTGACAGAAACATGTGAGTTTTTTGTCATCTGTGGGGGGCTCTGCCCCTGCACTCCCTCCTAATGGGGGGCTCTGCCACGAATCCCCCCATTAAAATAATCAACTCCGGAGAGGGCGTTCAACACGGGGATGGGGAGAAACACCGCAGGGGAGAAAAAAAAGCAACTGCATAATGCGGTTTTCAAAATGTCTGGGACTGGGATTTGAGCCCCGGTCCACAGATGCACAGCAACCTCCTGTACTGCCACAGCTCAACCCACTGAGCCATGGCAGCAGCTCAGTGGACCACCTCCTGAAGAGAGATCTTCACCTCCACATAACTCCTCCTCCCCCCACTCTTGCGAGATAGGGTTCTGTACCCTATCAGGCTAGTGCACTGCAAAGAAAAATGAGGAAAGATTAATAACTTCATCCAGCTCATAGAAAGTATGGTTGCAGCACACAGGAGAGGAAAACCGCCCTATAGGGGAACCTCCAAGGAACCATGACTGCTGGCCACCTTTCCTCATGGGATAATAGGAACAGATCATCGTAAAAGCTTGTCTTATTTCTTGCTCTGGTTTGGGTATGAAAGTTTCAAAACCTGATGAAGTCCATCATCTGAGTTTCTTGATTATGTGAGCTGGGATATTGTTTTGAGATGCTGATGCGGTAGCACCAATTCAGAATGAGTGATCAGTGTATGAGAAGGGATTTAGTCCCTTTCTTTGGAGTAGAGTCCTAACATGATTGATTAATTCACTTTTAGTCATAGGTTTTCTTTGTAAAGCAGATAGAAGAGGACCTGATAGTTAGAAATTGAAGTGATGATGGACAAGTTAATCTAGGACCTGTACGGAACACCACTTATTGTAAGTAGGGTAGAACAAGATTTGGACTCCTTTATGAAATCTATCAATTTTTGATTTGTATAAATGGAGAATATAGTGGTCTCCTTGCTTCTGTAAGTTAGCAACTGACAGAAATACTGAGGAGAATGACAACTGAATGTTAAATTCTCAGGGGTGAAGAAAACCGTAAATGGCTGAACAGACTACTGATGTGACCATGATGTTGATTGAAGATTCGAAAGGTTTTGAAGGAAGGAAGGAAGTCCAGTAATTGTTAGAATATAGGTCCATTTGCTTTGGTTCTTTCTTGATAGAAGACATGCTGATACCTAATAATGAGAGCTTAACGGATGAGTTTGACAGAATGGAGGACATGGATGGATTTGCTTGGGCTAGAAAATATTGCACTCCAGATAAGTACTGACATACAGTATGGGGAGAAAGATGTAAGACCTGGTGGCAGTAAATCAATACTAGGATGACATTGATAGAATATAATGCAACATAACTTGGTCGGGTAGAACAAAAGGTTATATATTTCTTCAAATCAGTGGCATTGGTGGCTCGAGTACTGGGTGATAGAACGGACCACATTAACGTTTCCACCTGTTGTCGATAAAAGTTCAGGTCATGATTATATCTGAGAGGCTAGGAGATTGAGTCACGAAGAGGTCTGCTAAAAGACAGAGTCAGTGAAATTCCTGAAACCGGAAATGAGAGAGAGAGAGAGAGAGAGAATCAGTAGCTTTATTCTCAAGGCCAGGTACATAAAAGCATTGCATGGTAAATTTATGGCATAGAGACAACCAAGTCATCCTCCACATGAACAGCATAATAGAATGGGTTGAAGATCTGCCTTTATTGATTATGGCCACCGTGGACTGGTTATTGGAGAATATCAATATTGTTTGGAAAGGCAAGAGGTGGCCCCTTGTGAAGGCTATGACTACTATCAGGCAGATTTTGAAGAATGGAGAGGTTTTTTAAAAATTCTTGAGGCAGCCAATTTCAGGTGGCCAGGGAGAGGTGAACCATGAATGTTCAAAGATAGCAGCAAATCCATAGGTGTGGGATACATTGGTATAAATTCTTGGATATAGATCTGGAGAAGGATCTTTATAGAACATACAGTAGAACAACCTTTCCAAGAAGACAGAAAAAGGGACCACATTGCCAAATCTGATTTAGCTGATGCTGAAATAGTGACGTGGCGGTGCAGTATGGAAACAGAAGAAGCCAGCTGGAGGAGGTATGATATAAAAGATCACCCCTGAGGGATGATTCACATGGAAAAATTCAAATATCATAGTAGAGAAATGCATTCATGCTTGGTGCATGAGGATTGATTGGAGAAGGATTCTACAAGTGCTTGGATCCTGTATAATTCATCCACATGAAGGTGAACTCCCATACTTTTAGAGTCAATTTTGATATCGAGGAATTCAAGTGAAGTAGTAGGACCAAGAGTCTTTTCGGTGGATAAAGGTACTCCTAAATGCTGAAAGAGATTCATAAGGGAAGATATACTTGCAGTTGGAGGATGATTGGGTGTATCGATGAGGAAGTCATCCAGAAGATGAATTATGGCAGAGCAATGGCAATGTTTAAATAAGAGCCAACAAACAGTGTCTGAAATTACATTGAAGAGTTTGGGACTGCTTTTGCACCCGCGAAGATTAAGTGTACTGCAAAGTATTAATTGTCCTCCCAGCAAATGCCATAGAGATGCCACAAAGAAGGGTGAAGTGGAAGAAACTTGAAAGCATCAGTTATATCGGCTTTAGAAAGCCAAGTACCAGGACCAAATTGTTTAATGATGGTGATTGCATTGTCTATGCTGGCATAGGAGAAGGAATAATCTTCTAAAACATAGAAACATAGAAACACAGAAGTTGACTGCAGATAAGGACCACAAGGCCCATCCAGTCTGCCTATTTCTTTTTTCTACCTTATAAATGTGCCATCAGTCTTTACTCCATCAATGGCCTATCTATTCATACTCATCTGTATTGCTTCCTTATACCTATCCCATGCCTGTTTGAAGCCCTGAACTGTATTCATATCCACCACTTCCTGAGGTAGGCCATTCCATGCATCTACCACCCTTTCTATGAAAAAGAACTTCCTCACATTACCCCTTAATCGGCCTCCCTCTAATCTCATGCTGTGTCTTCTTGTCCTGCTATTTTTATTATATTGAAACAAGTTAGACTCTTTCACCTTGTTAATGCCCTTAAGGTGTTTGAATGTTTCCATCGTATCACCTCTCTCCCTCCTTTGCTCTAGGGTATACATACTGAGCTCCGTTAATCTGTCCTCATAGGTTTTCTGATGCAGTCCCTGCACCATTTTGGTTGCCTTTCTCTGGACTGCCTCTATTTGGTTAATGTCCTCATGAAGTTGTGGCCTCCAGTACTGCACACAGGACTCCAGATGGGGCTAACCAGTGTCTTGTAAAGAGGGAGTATCACTTCCTTCTTTTGACTTGTGTTACTCCTACTAATACACCCTAACATCCCTCTAGCCTTACCTAATGCTTTAGTGGTCTGCTTGGATGATTTCTGGTCATCTGTGATGATGATGGCCAAGTCTCTTTCTTCCCTTGTGACTGCCAGCAACTCACCTCCCAGCCTATAGGTGGCTTCAGGGTTTCTTTTCCCTATGTGCATGATCTTGCACTTCTTTGCATTAAACCCCAGTTGCCACTCTTCAACCATTTTGCTAGTTTATCCAGATCTCTTCTCATTCTGTCCACCCCATCTGGATCATCTGCTGTGTTGCAGATCTTGATGTCATCTGCAAATAGACAAACCTTACCCTCCAGTCCATCTGCAATGTCACTGATGAAGATATTGAAGAGGACTGGCCGCAGAACTGATCCCTGAGGTACCCACCTCATGACTTGCATCTCTTCTGACTGTATACTGTTTACCACCACTCTCTGTTTTCTACTTGCCAACCAGTTTGCCACCCAGTTGACCAACTTCTGACCCACCCTGAGCCTACAAAGCTTATTAATCAATCTTCTATGTGGAACAGTATCGAAAGCTTTGCTGAAGTCAAGGTAGGCGACATCCACTGCTCCCCCTTGGTCCACCACTCTAGTTACCCAGTGAAAGAAATCTATCAAATTAGTTTGACAGGACCTTCCTTTTGTAAACCCATGCTGTCTTGGATCCTGTGCTCTTTATGGATTCCAGGTATTGCACTATCCTTTCCTTAAGGAGTGCCTCCATAATCTTGTCCACTACTGAGGTATGACTGACTGGTCTGTAGTTCCCTGCCTCCTCCCTGCCACCACTTCTGTGGAGCGGGATCACATGAGCCCTTTTCCAGTCTTCTGGGACCTCTCTTTTGCTCAGAGACTCACTAAACAGTTCTGATAATGGCTCTGCACGTTCCACCCTTAGCTCCTTTAGTACCCTGGGATGTATGCCATCAGGTCCCATTGCCTTGTCCACCCTGAGCTTATTGAGTTCTTGTAGGACCCTTTCTTTTGTGAAGGGACTAGTGTTCACCTCACTTCCCCCTGTGTCTATGGTAGAGATGCAGTAAATTTAAAATCTACCTGCAAAGTGAACACGAAGTGGCCACTTCACATTGGCACTTCACTACACGGAGTACCCCATAGGAAAGGCTCACTTTCTTTTATTACCTTACATTGTCATTCCACTTTAAATGCAAAGAAAGGCAGAGTGACAATAATATTAGCAGCACCCCACCCACACAGTCACCAGAATTAATGTGCATTCCCAAAGTGCTACTGTCTTTTGTCCAGAAAACTCCCCAGTGCTGACCAGAGGGTGTAGACAGAATGAGAAGTGACTTGCAGAAACTTGAAGAATGGTCAGGGGTTTGGCAGTTGAAATTCAATGCAAAGAAGTGCAAGATAATGCATATGGGGCACAAAAACCCTGGCACAATATATCAGTTGGGGGGTGAGGATATAGCATGCACCAAGCAGGAAAGGGATCTTGGGGTTATCATCTCTGATGACCTCAAGGTAGGGAAACAGTGTGACAAGGCAGCAGGTAAAGCAAATAGAATGCTGGGATGTATAGGCAGGGGCATTACCAGCAGGAAAAGGGAGGTCATAATTCCACCATACAAGACACTAATGAGGCCCCACCTGAGTACAGTGTACAGTTCTGAGACCATACCTACGTAAGAACATAGACAGGGTAGAGAAGGTTCAGAGGATGGCAACAAAGATGGTGCATGGATTGCATCACAAGTCCTATGAAGACAGGTTGAAGGACCTGAACATGTACTCCTGGAGGAGAGGAGGGAGAGAGGATATGATAGAGACATACAAGTATCTACAGAGGAGGAACAGGGTGCAGGAAAACACTATTTTAAGCGAAAAAGATGTTCCAGGACTAGAGGGCATGGGATGAAGTTGGAGGAAGGACGATTCAGAGGAAACATGAGAAAGAATTCTTCACAGAACGGGTGGTGGACAAGTGGAACACCCTGCCAGAGGAAGTGGTGGGGGCTGAAACAATCACGGGATTTAAGAATGCATGGGATAGACATGAAGGAATTCTGGAGGTCAGGGGTAAGGTGCAACAGACTTCTAGGAAAACAAACTGAACTTACAAGCTCAAATGGGCAGACTGGGTGGGCCATAGGCTCTTATCTGCCGACACTGTCTATGTATCTGTGTATGTATCTATGAAGTGAAATGAGAGCATAACAAGAAATGCAGTCTCCCAGAATTAATGGTGCACTCAGTCACGCACGCAGTGATCACACACAGAGTCACCAGAATTAATGTGCATCCCCAAAATGCTACTGTCTTGTGTCCAGAAAATTCCCTAGTGCTGACAAAGTGAAATGAGAGAGTAACAAGAAATGCAGTCTCCCAGAATTAATGGTGCACTGCAAATGCACAGACAGATTAAGATTGCGCTGCGCACTCAAGGGATGCATATGAAAAGGCACAACACCTAACTAGTGCACACAAGTCACAAATCCAAATCTGGAAAGGAATACATTCTGCCAGTTGGGGGATTAGTGCACGGCAGTAACAATCCACTACCAGTAAAGGTATCACAAAACAGTATAAAAAATTCATGCAGGTGCAGTGGATAGCAGGTTCACACTACTCCAATTTCTCTATGGCACAATAAAAGGTGTCTGATTTAATGGCATGCATTGCACACACACTCACACACACACACTACAAATAATGTGTAGCAAATTGAAAACCTTTAGTAATATAACCAAATGTTTTAAACAGACAAATCATACACTGCTGCACCACAACAATCAACAAAAAAAGTCAAGAATTACTGAAAATATTACTGTGTGTACATTAACACAGTTATACAAGAAAAATATAACCAAAATAGAAAGATTGCCTTTTCTCCCAGTTAATGTACCTACACCACAAATACGCCCCTACCCCAAAGCACACTTTACAGTACACAGACTGACTGTTCTAAATTAACATTCAAAATCCACACACTACAATAATCACTCGATGATATGAGCACAGAAGGGTTTCCTGCAATCGATGTAGTATATTTTGAGCAAAAACAAATAACTCAAAAAGGTATTTTAAACAACTTTTAGAGGTTTTGAATTGCAGAGCTCTGAGAGCAAACTGTCTCCAGCTACTACTATACACACACTACCCAGGACAGAACTGAGGCTGTGCAGAACAATCTAGAGCACATGTGACCTGCAATCCCATGAATCACTGCAGAATTTCATTTGGAGCTCAATTACAAGGCGAAGTGAGGTGAATTACATTGATTTCAATGTACTTTGCCTTAAAATTGGTGGAGAAGTGGTTTGGGGAAGGTGGAATAAAGCAAAGTCATTGGTTTCAATGGACGTCACATTCCTCATTATGAATCAACGTACTCTGCTTCACATTGTGGAGTACTCTACAGGTTCTGCGTTACTCCGTGAATTGCTTTCTTGGAGCGAATTGGGGCCAATTCACCCACCACTACTTATAGTACTCCAACTCACATGCTGTACAGGAAGGAGCATGAATACCTATGGTTGTACTTCTCCGATGAGTTGCAGTAAAAAACTCCCAGACTTAAAAACACATATTAATGAGTACAATGGTGGGGTGGTGAAGCCTGGAGAGTTACTACAAAACAGGCTTACAATACATCCACATAACTAGAAAAAAAATGAATGTTGTGATTCATGATGTGATCGTGAATCGTGATTTGTGACTGCATTTGTGACCGTGATGATGAAGAACGTGATGTGTATCACAAGTGACTCGTGATGATGGTCCTGACTTAAAAACGCATATTATGGTCCTGACTTAAAAACGCATATTAATGAGTACAATGTTCATGCAGAATTCTGCACCACACCTGTCCAGTACTCTGATGGGAAGCCACAGAAACAACTGAGACTTAAATTACAGATGGAGATTGGGCGCTAAAGAGATGCAAATGCACAGACAGATTAAGATTGCGCTGCACGCTGAAGAGATGCAGACACAAAGGCATAACACCTAACCAGTGTTCACCATCAAAAATTCAAATCTGGAAAAGAATACCTTTGCAGGTTGGGGTGGGCTGTGGGAGGGCAGCATACTGCACTGCTGCAGTAACAGTCACTAGTACTAGTACCAGTAAAGATACCACAAAAAGTACAAAAATCACACAGGTGCAGTGGATAGCAGGTTCACATTGCTGAAATTACCATGTGGCACAATAAAAAGTGTTTGATTTGATGACACGCGTCATACACATACTCACACACACACCAAGTAAGGCGTAGTAAATTGAAAACTTCAGTAATGTAACCACATATTTTAAACAAACTAATATTTTTTTTATTTATTTATTGGAAACAATCGGAATTACAAACCTTTGAGTCACAGACTCTTTTGCAAAGGCTCCACGTCGGTTACAAAGGGTGGAGGGTAGACAGATACAGTAGAGAACATACTTGAAACAGACAGAATATACATAACAAAATCAAAGGAGCAGTCCAGGCAAAACTTAATGACTGGTAAGGAAGTTAGGCCGCAATCTTGGGTTACCCAGGCGGGATTTTGGTGAGATATGGGGCCTTGTGAGACCCTGAGTCAAGAGAGGGGGAGGAGAGCGGTCATCTGGGTGAGCAGAGTTAGCCGCAGTCACATATGGCTTTTTCAAGGAGGTGAGCTTTGAGGCCTGTTTTAAATTGAGAGATGCTGTGGGTCTGTGAAAGTGAGTGTGGTAACGCATTGAGCCAGAGAGGGGCTCGGTATCGGAAGGATCTTTGCCCTAGAGAGGTTCTACATTGAGGTACAAGGAAAGGGGAGCTTGCAGAGAGTCTTGTATTGCATCTGTGAGGTGCAGAACTGATTAAGGGGAAAAGTCCGACGGGGGCTAGGTGAAGGTGTATTTTTTTTGCGAGGATGCAGGTGTGGAACTGTAATCGATGCTGGAAGTTTAACCAACCAGATAACGCATAGAGATCACAGGTGTGGGTTAGCCTATCACAACCAGTGACTAGGCGGCAGGCTTTGTTCAGGACAATGTTTATCCTATTCAGGGAGGTGGGCTCAGCAGAGCCGTATATGGTGATCCCGTAGTCTACCAGGGAGAGGATGGAGGAGGTAACTGCGAGCTGCATAGCCTTGGGGGGTAAGCAGTGCTTGAGCCGGTACAGGATGCCTACCCTAGAGCTGATAGAGGAGGAGAGAATTTGGGTATGTTATGCATTGATGCACCACAACAATCAGCAAAAAAATGGCAAGAATTATTGAAAATATTACTGTGTGTACATTATCACAGTTATAAGAAAAATATCACCAAAACAGAAAGAACTGTCTTTTTCTCCAAGTTTATCTACACCACAAATACGCCCCTCTGCCAAAGCACATTTCCACTGTCTCTCAGTACACAGATTGAATGTTGTACGTTAACATTCAAAATCCACACACAAACAATAAACACTCAATGATATGAGCACAGGAGGGGTTACTACAATCGATGAACTAAAGTTTCAGAAAAAAAAAACTCAAAAAGGCTTTTTTAACAGCGTTTAGAAGGTTTGAATCACAGAGAACTCCCAGAGCAGACTGTCTCCTACAGCTTCCTACACATACTACCATGAACTGAGGCTGTGCAGAACAATCTAGAGCCCATGTGACCTGAAATCCCATGAATCACTGCAACATTTGCCTTTGGAGCTTAAAAACAAGGCAAAGTGAGGTGACGTACATTGTTTTCAATGTACTTCGCCTAAAGAATTGGAGGAGTAGTGTTTTGGAAGGCAGAGTAATGCAAAGTCATTACTTTCATTGACTGTGTTATCCATTATAATGCAGTACCAATGCTATGGACCACCTCATGTAGGTTTGCCTTCATTCCGCTAATCACTTCATGGAGCAAATTGGGGCCACTTTGCCCATCTCTAGTCCATGGTGTTGAGCTGTGGGCCCTGCCATACCTTCACTTCAGTAAATACTGAGCAGCAGTATCTATTTAGGATAGATGCTTTTACATGGTCCTCCTCCTCACACACACCCTTATCTCCTTTGATCTTAGCAATACCCCCTCTGGACTTTCTCCTTTCACTAATGTATCTATAGAAAGTCTTGTCACCTTTTTTACTGTTTCTGTTAGTGTTTCCTCGGTTTTGGCCTTTGCCTGCCTTACTGCCTTCCATGCTTCCCATAATGAAGTTTAGTATGCCTCTCCATCTTCATCCTGCTGTGTTCCCTTATATTTCCTGAAGGCCAGCCTTTTGGTTCTGACCTTTTCTGCTACTGTTTTTGAGAACCAAAGTGGTTTCCAACTTCTTTTGCACTTCCTTTTCTCTCTAACACAATGGGATGTTGCTTCCAGTATTGCATTCTTAATACTTGCCCACTTTGCCTGTACCCCCTCACCTGTATTTTTTTTAATACTGGGTATAGGCTTTGAATGAGGAGCTGACAGATCAATGATCAATCACTTTTTTCCTGAGAATTTTCTAGTGGACAGACCAATAGGTCTGATTCTCTGGGAAGGAAAAGGTGGGTACTGGAAGGGACCTAGCAGAAAACCTTTCTGTAATTATTTTTGCAGGAGTTGCTGGGCAACTTTGGGTTCCTGCACAGCTGATTGTAGATTCTTGCAGATGGTGGATTCATATAGGATAACTGAGACTCTAGTGTGAAAAATATCTGAGAAACCGGTTAAGAGAAAGTTCACGTGGGCTTGATTTGGATGTGAAGAGAATGCAGTGACTAGGACTTGAATAATCACGCTGGAGGACAGATGCGATAATTGATACTGTTTAGGCCTTGGCCTTTTTGGACATATGAAATGAGAATGTGCATCCCCACAGAAACTGCAGACATGAAGGAGATTGCAGTCTTGGCATCCTTTACTATTGAAATTGTTAAAATAGGTTGATTATGAACGTGTTTAATTGGGCAGCCAAGTCAGTCGCTATTAGGGTGAGGAAAAGCCCCAGCATTAGAAATAGTGCAAATTATGTTACCAGGAGATATAGGTCCTGGCACAGAAGTTCTATGACATGTAAAAGCAGGATCTGATACTGTCTTTGGACAAAGGGATACAAAATGAGAAAATGAACCACATACTGCAGATGACCATAACGTGCTTGTTGACCAGTGAAATCACAACACAACAATTCGTTGTCAAGGACAGCCCAATTAAGTCTGGAGTTGAAATGAGTTACATAGATACATAGATACACAGAAATTGTTGGCAGATAAGGACTGCTGGGTCCATTTAGTCTGCCCATAAGCCCTATACTTGTATGCGGTCACTGACCTTTAGTGATCAATGGCTTTTCATCACTCCTTCCCCGCCCAGTGTTCCCTTGTGCCTGTGCCAGGCATGTTTAAACCCTCCATTGTGCTTGCCCCCACCACCTCTTGTGCTAGACTATTCCAAATGTCCACCACCCTGTCTGTGTAGAAAAAAGTCCTCTCATTACCTCGCAATCTACCCCCTTCCAATTTAATATTGTGTCCCCTCGTTCTGATATTGGCACCGGCACTTTGTTTATGCACTTGAGGTACTTGAATGTTTCTATCATGTCTCCCTTTCTCTCCTCTCCTCTCCTCCAGTGAGTACATATTGAGGTCTCTTAGTTTCTCCTCATAGGTTTTGTGATGCAAGCCATGCACCATCTTTGTCACCCTTCTTTGGATAGCCTCCACCTTGTCTATGTCCTGATGCATGTGTTGTCTCTAGTACTGCATGCAGTATTCCAGGTGAGGCCTAACCAGTGTGTTATACAATGGTATTACCACCACCCGTCTCCTGCTAGTAATGCCTCTGTCTATGCACCCCAGCATGCCACTGGCCCTCCCTGCAGCCTTTGTGCACTGCTGAGATACTTTAAGGTCATCAAATATAATAACCCCTTGGTCCCTTTCCTCTTTGGTGACAGTCAGCACCTTCCCCCCATTCTGTAGCTCTCCCCAGGGTTCCCCCTACCAAGGAGCATTATCTTGCACTTTTTTTGCATTGAACCTCAGTTGCCACACCTCTGACCATCTTTCGCTCTGCCTTGCATCTGTCTATCTGAAGCAGCCAACACCCTCGCTGTACACTAGCTCCTGACTTGCTTCAGGTAGCAGCTTTTTCCTTTTTGCACAGATTCTTTGTGTTTTCAAGAGACAGTGAATTACTTTCAGATTCTGCCTACATGTTACATACCATTACTGACCATGCTCGGTCACACTACATTTCTCTAAGGAAAGTGAAAGTGCTCCTCACTCGCTCTTCATTTGCTTCAGTTAATAACTTGTTTTACAAGCTTCTACATGAAAATAATGTAAAGTACACAGTTACTTTGTGTTTTTTTAACAGAGAGGGACTTACTTTCAGATTCGGCCTACATGTCATTACTGATTATTGACCACGCTCGGTCATTCTACATTTCACTAACAAAAGTAAAAGTGCTCCCCACTCATTCTCCCTGTAAAGGTGATAACTTTTCAGAAAAGTAAAGGAAACAGAAAAATAAACATTTTTTTTTTTTTTACCAGATCATCTGCTGATCATCCATGTATTCATGTCACACAGGGACTACTTTTCTGCTCTCCCCCCACAATATTTGTGGCCATTTTATAAGATAGATAATCCATTCTAGGGTGTGTGGTCGCGCTCTGATATACACACGCCTTGGGTGGTTGAATGCACTCAGCCTCCGGCCTCATGTGTCACAACGCACGCCAAGGCGTACGTATATCAGAGCGCAACTGCACACCCTAGAGTGGATTATCTATTACATATATAAGAGAGAGACAGAGTGTGTATATATATATATATATATATATTATAGGGGTGCAGTTGTGGCCCTATATTTAGGGTTATGAAGGCACTTCTGTGTTAAATTTGAAATTTTGCATGTTAATAACTTTGGACCTGTTCAACAGATTTCCATAAAATTTGGCATGCATGGTAGGGCATGGTAGATCTCTTGATTTGCCAAGTTGGTGTCAGTCAGACTTATGGTTTGTTGTGCAACAAAATACTTAAAAATGCAGTTTTCACCAGTTCTATGAGCAGTTTTTCAGATTTTGTCTGTGGTGGTGCATGGCTGTCATGTGGTCTGCTGGTCTGAAAAGTGGCACATAGAAAGAGCTTGGATCAAGGAAAATGCCACTTTTTGTTTGGTGAAAAAATATTAATCCATTAATCCATTCAAAAGTTATTAAACATTTTAGCTCCCATTATAAGTCTGTGGGAAAATTTATATGGTTATTTTGCGAAAGAAGAATGGGGTTTTGGCCATCATGATCAAAGAATTTGCAGGCTCGCGATCAAAGAATCTTTGATCATGATAAATGTGTTGATCACAATGGCCGCCATCTTGTTTTCAGTTTGGGGTTGGGAAAAAAGTAAATATTTCACCCCACGGGTGACTTGTGAAATAACTGAGGCATGGATTTAGATCAGGGGGCTTCCCTCTATCAACCCATGCCTCTGGTTTATTTTAGCATTGTCAAAAAATAGCTTTTTACATTTTTACAATCATCTGCTGCAGCTCGCTAACGATCTTTGGCTGTGAGCCTGAAAAATCTTCAGCCACAGTCGCGGCCAATTATTTTGCAGCCTCACAGTCAAAGATTGTTAGCGAGCCATGACTGTGATCAAAGATAAAGAGGACAGGTTGTTCAGGTAATTTCCTGATGGTGTACAGTAGCTTAAAGGGGACAGGAAAGCAGCTTTTGACTCTGATACAGTGTAGTGTGTGTTTTTATTTTGAATAAAGCTATATGACTTAACATATGATTTGTTGTGCCTTGGAGTAATTTTTCCTGCTTTCAATGTATATTATGCCTGCTAACTCTAAAGCCGGCCCTCAACGTTCAGTTACTGCTCGAGCCAGCTGCTGGTACTTGGTTGTTGTGGATGACAGCTTGGTTCATGTGTTCTATATCTGCAAATGGCTCAGTACAGTAAACACATTCTCACTTTGCAAAGCTGCTTTCCCACCTGCTTCAAACACAAGATTTCTTAATTACCATATACTGTAGCTATTTCTGCTAAATGAAAAACGTCATATAATTTATTATGCCACTTGAACGCCACCTCATCCTATTTAACTATTACATACCCAATATGCTGCACCGCCCCACCAAGCTAGTGTTCATTCCCAAGCGTGATCCTTGAATCACTCCAGCCTGCATCTGAGCGTGAATCAAAATCAAGACAAAGATTGTAAGGCTTGTCAAAAAAGAGACAAAAGAAAGCAAAACAGTCCTGCCAATGTGACTGTCCAATATCCAATCTCTGCTGCACATCCCCAATACCAGCCTGCCCACATCCCAGCTCATACCCCAACTGAGACAAAAGCTATGGTTTGTCCAAAAAAAAAAAAGAAGAATATTGCAACTGAAATGACTAGTTGGTGGAAGGAAACTGGGAGCAGTAGTGGCTACTGACCACCCTCGGCATGTAAGTTCAGAAGATGAACCCCCGCAACAGTCTGTGGCCCCCAACATGTCACTGTCTAAATGCTGGATGTTGAAAAAAAAAGCATTACCGCATTTACAGCCCTGCAAACTAAGGTAGTTGACTACTCAATCTCTTGTTGTCTCCGCTCCAATACCAGGTGCCTTCCTCCTCCACACTGATGGCAAGGATGTGCTGAAGGCCAGAGATGTTGGCCTTATGAGAAGCTCAACTCACATGCTGAAGAATGGTAATCTTCTCCACAACTAGTTGAATCGAAGAGAGTGTATTATCATTTGGGTGATCAGTATCCACTGGGGGTCCTGCTTGTCAGCCCAGCCCTTTCTTTTTGTAATGACCCCCCATGTCCTCAATCCCAGCTGAGATCTGCATTGGGGTGCAGGCAGATCAGTCCTCCCTGGGGATCTGAAAAGAGGCATGAATAGCTGGATTCTCTTTTCCTCCCAACAAGCCTTCATATCTCTCCATATTAGTCCAGATCCACACCGTGATGCACGCTAGACTTATCACTGGACAACACCGAGAACCGACACCAGCCCACAGGAGCTGCAGCTTGCCAAGTATGTAATTGGAGTGCTGCATCAAATCAAATTTTTCATTTTGCACAAATGGCTGAAACATCCATTAGTCTCTTGGGGGGAGAGGCTTTTTGTACATTATGATGGCACTTTTTTAATTGTGCTAACATTAACCCAGAAGACCGTCTCATTTTCTTAAAATAAGGAGCTTACACTGACTGGAGCAGGACACTTCGGCAGTGATCGGGAACATCCAGTGTTGCCTATCTTTGTGTAGTGTCCCTAACCATTACAGTTTTAGCATACTACAAGGTAGCAATGATGCTGACTTAACCATTGACAGCACTGTAACACTACTTGGTGCAAGAACAGCAGGTCGTGCCAAACTCAAACGGGCACATCATGAACAAACCTGCATGCTCACTTTTTATGTGTGGATATGGAAAAGGTTTGTAGAAGGGCTCCAGTAAGGGCCATATTGTGAAAATTAATGAAATCATTAATAATAAAACAAAAATAATCAGCAACATATCTTTTCTGACTAATATTCAAACCAACAATATAAGTAATAATGGCAGGACACATTTCATGGGATAAGTATAATTTCTTATTTCCTGTCCTCTTTAACACTTGCGGGGGGGTTGACCTAACTCAGCAATAAGTACACAGGCTCCCAATACACATTCAGTTAATTGCTGCCTTCACACTACACTTGTCAGTGGCTTCAGCAGTATGCCATCTCACTCCTAAAGGGGAAATCTTGGCACTCCCTTTGTCATTTGACAACTGGCACAGCATATGCCCTGCCCTTCCTCAACTGATTGCATTAAAGATTAGTGAAAAGGCCCTTAGTTAATTGTAAATAGTTTACCTGTGCTGGGGGGAAAAAAAAAACGAGAAAAAAAAAAAACATTATTTCCACGTGTCCTGTGTGTCCCCATGCTATCTGCTGACTTTTCTATATCCTCTACCCTCTCACCTCCCAATGAAGCTTCTTAGCTTACCATTGGTGCCATGTAGGGCTCAACAGCACCAGTAGCAACAGAATACCCGAAATCCTTTCTTTGCTGCTTGCGGCTGTTTGTGTCTTCACTCCTCCGGTCCTCTGGTGAAGTGCATGTAGACCAGGGAGCACAGGAAGACTCTGCTGCACTTCAGTTTTGGGGAACAAACTGCTAGTCAAGGCCATTCTCTGCCCCCTCCCCGAACTGAGTAAAATTGGGCCAGGGAATAAAAAAGCATGCCGCCACCTCATAGTGGCGGTAATTACTGCTTCTTATTTTGCTTCCCCAACCCCTGGAGAAATATTTGCATTGGAGCACAGAGCATTCAGTGCACTACCCAGCATGTTGGGCACAGAAAAGTGGACGTGGTTCATTAAAACCTTGTCTCTTTGTCTTATCATGCCCCTCTCTGCATTCACATCAGAAAAGCAAAACGTGTTAAAATGCCTCAAACAACCAGCTGCAAGTTCTTTCTTACGCACTCATGTCTGTTGCTTACCATTACTTGTACCTCGATTATTTAAATTTTTTGGTCATAATGGTAAGCCACTGGTTACTTAGTTAAAAGTGTTGTATTAAAGCACAATGATGCATATAGATTTAAGCCCTTAGTTTCCATCTTTGATCTACTCCAAAAGCAATATCAGGAAAGCCATCTCTTGTCCTTGTGGAAAACTGAATTGAAACATATCATACAGCATACACTGTATACTTATTCACATTATTTAAAATTCATTAAGAATTCAGATTTGGAGTTCAAAGGCAGAGAAATCTACATTCTGTGCAATCCTCTCTACACAGCTTGCGCTGAACTTGACAGCTTACTGCCTGGGCTAATTTCTGTGGTCAAATCTCTGAGTGCCAGATTAGTATATAATGTATACTGTATAGACAGGAGTGCTTAAACAAGCCTTTCCATAAACAAAAGGTACATATTTGTTGTGTTTCATTCATAATTTATTGTAAATGTTCAAGTTTCAGCACTCCTGTATACTAGTCTGGTATTCAGAGGTTTGATCACAGAAATGAGCACAAGCAGTGAGCTGTCAAGTTCCCCCATTGCAGCTTGGCTAGCACTCCCTTGTATCCAACAGCACATCACTTGGTGTCAGCCCGGCAGTGGACTTGATGAATGCTATCTTTCTCTCTTCTTCATCATAGACTGATGCTCCAAACCCATATGGACAGGATCCCAAATCATATAGAACACTTTTTTTTTGTGCATTCTGGGTTTTGATTCATGTATCAACCAGTTTCATTTATTGATGTTTCAGTGTGCCAGTTTTCACCATAAATACGGTCCTGCCTACAACTAAGACAATAATAAATTGAATGCTCTTATTTTTTGTTTGTTTTTTCAATTGTTTAACCAGGTGAGACACATTAAGCTGAATGCTTGTTTACAGGTGCAACCTGGGAGCACAGGGAAGTTAAGTGACTTGCTCAGGGTCACACAGTATGTAAGGGGAGGCTGTGGGATTCAAACCCAGGTCTCCAGATTTGCAGCTCAGAGCCTTAAACCACTGTGCTATACTGCCACCCCTTGTGCCTCTCTGAAGTATATGTGTGTTGCACAGATGTCACTGGATATAAAAAGAAAGCAGTGAACCATTTAAAAATATAGAGAACTTTATTTGTTTATATATAAGAGTTTTAAATATTTATAGCCATGTATAAGTCTGACATATACGGTATTAGTCCTTCTTTTTAAGTACCTTGTGATTATTGCTGCAGTGAGTACATGTATTCAGGGCATTTGTTGGATGCATATCATTCCCAAATAGAGAAAAGTTGCAGAAAATGTCCAGGTCATTCGAAATATTACGATGTAAATAAATTCCAAGCACAAGTGCATCGATGGAAAACATTCTGATGTTTTATAAGAATTCTAATAAAACGATGTGTTTCAAAAATAATGGTTGACTTGAGTTTGACAGTATAGCCATGAGAAAAAGATCACTAATACTTTATAATTTCTTTATGTATTCAAGGAACCGCTTTAGCAGGAGGAATGCTACTTTACATACTGTAATCTTGGCACTACAGTATTTGGCTTTCCAATATTTTGTTAAAGTTCAGTGTATTGTATCTGTAACTTATTTCTGGGGATGTTTAATATTTTAAAGCTGCCTCAGTGTGCATTTGTAAATCCTGTTAATACACAGCTATAAACATGTGGTGATCAGTGCATAGCTTCAAAACATCATCTCCCAAGCAGATCTTGAGAATAAGCTAGTCCCCATGAACTTCTTCTTCTATAAGGGTGTATTGTCAATTTCTAAAACATGCATCTGACATCTAAGCCCACAGTACCATTCCCTATTCTACGAAGCACAACATTATAAAAACAGAATTAGGGACAGCTGTGTGATGCAGAATTCTCCTTACAAAAACTTTAACTACTTTTACATAACTTCAGCTCTGTACAGTTGGGAAGCCACAAAGGCTACTGTGCCTGGGTGTAATGGTATTAGCATAGAATACTTAGCAGGATTTGAACTATTTAAAAAAAAAACAATAATCAATAATAGATCCAATGTGCCACCCCTATGTAATTTATATCATGCTTTGATGCTTGCCAAAAGGAAAAAGGTCAACATCTTGTCTAAATGTATAATTCTGCTACCTAGATAAGCTTGTGGGTTCTTATCCTACCAGTGCTGGAAATAATGATTACATGGAGAGGTAATAGACTCACCTCAACTAGTATGAAAGTGTGTTTCAAACCTAAAAATTAAAAAAAAAAAACATGATTATAGAGAATGGGGTGGTTGAAAATTTTCAGGTAAGGGGGGTTACTAAGTAATTGTTATGTAGGATTTATTTAATGTATTAAAAGTTTATATTATGTCTCCTACACAATGCTATTCTATTCTTTGATTCTGAAAAAAAGGAAACATGGAACCACAAAGCATCTTGGCTATAACAATGTGATGCACATACACATATTGACAAACATAAAATGGCTTAAGTAAGTCTATCTGAGGCTCATTCCAAGCTACAGTCAGGGTTATGAGTAAACATACCAATATAGTAAGGGAGAACTGGATGGCAATTCAGCCTACACCTTTCCTGGGTTCATTGTAAACCATATAAGGGTTACAACACTTATAATACTTGTCTGGGGCTGTCATGCTGCCTGTTGTAAAATGCATAGTTCTGAGGTATGAAAATGTATTAATGTCACATCATTCACTCCTTTATTCTTCTGTAATATTGATTAACTAAAAAAACAATAAAAATGATTAAAAAAAAAGTTTATTATTATGAACTGAGAAGGAAATTTTGTCTGCTGTGTGTTTTTATCTTTTTTTAATGGATTTTCTGTCACAGAGATGTTTCCACTAGTGCATACAGTACTCTTAGTTTGGCTAGTGTATTGGTCCAGTTACCAGATCTTTCTTATCAAGATTTGCATCTGACATCCTGGAGAAACAAAAAACAAACAAAAAAATTGTTCCATTTTTGAAATAATAAAAAAAATGCAGCTTATTATTCTGTCATATGTATGCAGGTTTCAGGAGCACTGCATCCCTCATGCTGCTCATCAACTGCTATTTCCCACTCTCCCACCAATATACGCTCCCACAAATAGATATGATATTCAGTACTTGTACTGTTATGGTAGGCAGAAATTTGCAAGTTGGTGGGAGCGGCCCTTGGAGTTTGTACTTTTCTATGCTCTTGCAAGTGAGTTCATGTAAAATTTAAACATATTTAGGTTAAATAAAAGTCAGGAAGAGACTTAGTTGCCCTCTCGATGTACTCTATCTTCCAGAGCTGACATGTGAATGTGTTATTAGCTGTGGAGGCTCAAATGTCACCCCATTCTTCTTTACTGTGCTTGTGAATATGATTACACATGAAATGGGGTGATATTTAGGCCTCAAACCCCAATGACACACCCCCGCCTGTCAATCTTGTGAGGATGGGGGCTACATGGGGGGGAGGGGGCAACCCTAAAGGTCTAATTTCCTGACTTTTTGTGTTTTAACCCTAAATGATGCATTAACACAGTTTTTTTCATAGACTATATATATATATATAGAGAGAGAGAGAGAGAGAGAGAGAGAGACCAATGAAGTCAACAGAGTCAGACAGGACAAGAGAACTCTGACTGAAGGTCACAGTACCTTAGTAATTATGAGGGGGAGGGCTTATACAGTGCCATAGATTTTGAAGTGGGGTATTACCCACATCTCAGACTCTGTGTTGCCCATCTATTTGCTGCCCTGAAAGGTCATACTGCCTTAGACCCTGTGTTGACCATCTCCATGCCATAGTGCTATAGTGCCACGTAGATTGTGAAGGTGGCATCACATCTCAGACTCTGCATTGCCCATCTCTGTGCTGCCCTGAAAGGTCATACTGCTCTAGACTCTGTGTTGCTCATCTCTCTATAGTGCCATAAAGAGTGTGAAGTGGGGGCATAATGTCTAAGATTCTGTGTTGCCCATCGCTGTGCCTGAAGTAGTACTAGGTCATATAGTGCCTCACATATTTTGAGAGGGGGGTGTCTCCCATGTTTCAGACTCTGTGTTACCCATCTCTTTGCTGCCTTAAAAGGTCATACTGCCAAGACCCTGTGTTGCCCATCTCTGTATAGTGTCATACAGATTATGAACTGGGGGTATCACATCTCAGACTCTGCATTGCTCATCTGTATGCCTGAACTAGTAATAGGTTATATAGTGCCTCATGTAATTTGAGAGGGGATTTCACCCACATTTCAGACTCTGTGTTGTCCATCTCTGTGCTGCCCTTAAAGGTCATACTACCCTAGACTCTGTGTTGCCCATCTCTGTGCCAGAGTGCCATTCAGATTGTGAATGAGCAGGGCATCACATATCAGACTCTGTGTTGCACATCTCTGTGTTGATCTGAAAGGTCATACTGCCCTAGACCCTGTGTTGCCCATCTCTGTATAATGCCATATAGACTATGAAGGGGAGGTGTCAAGTCTCAGACTCTGTGTTGCTTATCTCTGCACTTGAACTAGTACCAGGTCATATAGTTCCTCACATATTTTGAGAGGGAGTGTCACACAGTCTCAGACTCTTTGTTGGCCATCTCTGTATCTGAGCTAATACTGTTAAGTAGGCAATTAAGCTGGTCCCAAAAATGGATTCAGAATCAGAGTCTGTTATGGAACTGTAACATGTAGCCAACACTAGCAGAATGACTGAAATTGGTGCATATAATAAAATATTTCCCAAAAACAAATTCAGGAAAAAAAGGGGAATTAATTGCTGCAGATGACATTAATACAATTGATGAAAGTGAAGCAACACAATCAGAAACAGAAAGATGAAGCAACACAACCAGAAAAAAATGAAGCAAGACAACCAGAAAAAGATGAGCAACACAACAAGAAATGAAAAGAATGTTGGTGAATCCCCTGATCAAAATAGTACAACACTGTCGGCATTGCCAGAAAAATCAGATAAAAGTAAAACACAAAAACAGGTAGTAGGGCTGGGTGGACTGTATTGCCCAAAATCTGGATCTCCATATCGAACCCTGAATCCATGGACCTGGATCAATATGAACTTCACTGCAGATGTCCGGTTCTGGGTCCGTGGAAAGCCGCAGAGCATGTTTTCCCACTACAGTGTTAACTGTTACCATGGGGATGCTGTCAGCATGTTTGTGTCATGTAGAAGAAGAAGAAGAAGAAGAATCAGCATTTATATAGCGCTTTTCATACATCCAAAGTGCTTTACAAGCAATGCTATACTGGTAGTGAAGTGACTGAATGTGTGGTGGCGGCCATATCGCACATCATCACCCACACACAGCCTGGATAATTGCATGAACCGGTTTATGGAAGGGATATTGGCCAGGACACGGAATGTTCTCTACTCTTTGCGAAGAGTGCCTAGGTTCTTTTACTTCCACCTGGACACCCCACGAGGACAACACCAGGATGGGAAGAAGGGACCTCAGTTTAACGTCTCATCCGAAGGACGGCACACCCCAGCAGTACAGCACCCCCCAATACTGCACTCGGATGCCAGCGATTTTTAGGTGCAAGTCCAATCCCAGTGTGGGATGAGAACCCACAACCTTCTGGTCCAGAGGCGGATGTGCTACCAACTGAGCCATGCTGACAAGAAGCAGCTGTTGGCATCCAATCAGGCAACAGTCATGTGATGCCAGCAGGGAAGAGTCACGTAATGCACTCACTCTTGGTATATAACTATAGTGAGTGCTCAACATGTCCCAGACACTCAGGAGTAGCAGAGAAAGAATGAGAGGAGAGACTGAAAAGAAGAGTCTTTATAGCGGGCTGCAGCATGCTACTGTGTGGAGCTGAAGCTGAGGGGACGAGAAAAAGTCATTGGGGTTGGGAGAGGATAGGAATCAGAGGGAAGAGGAGAGGAGAAGAACCAGAGCATTTTTTTGGAACGTGAAGGGAGAGAGAGAGAGAGAGAGAGGGTGGGTGGGTGGGCCGATTGGGGAGAATCAAAATCCATCCAATTACAGACTTGGAGAAAGAGAAGAGACAGAGAAAGACTACAGGGGAAGGCAAAGCCCTGGCTGGCTGGCTGTGTGTGCTACAGGGTAGGCAGGCAAAATAAATCTTTGACTTGTTCCATCCAGAGGAGAAACAGACTGCTACTGGGGACCAAAGAGAAATTTTACAATCACAGAAATAAGCAAAAATGTTCATCTTGCCCTTAGTGTGGCTGTGTAGCAGTGTGCAGGCAGGGCAGGCTCACAATATATTTTTGACTTTATTTGTTCCATCCAGAGGAGAGAGAGAAGAGAAAAAGAGAGACTATGGGGGTTGGGGGCAAATAATACATTCACAGACAACACACATAAAGAAATAAAGTACATCATCTTGTGTCAGTGTCACATGCTGTGTACAGGGAGGCTGGCAAAATAAGTCTTTGACTTGTTCCATCTAGAGGAGAAAGAGACAGCTACTGGGGGCCAACAAGAAATTTTACAGTCACAGAAATCACAAATAAAGTTCATTACTTCCAAGTGTAGTCCTTGTCCTGTGTACTCAAGGTACCCAGGACAAGGACTACACTTGGAAGTAAATCCTTTGCACATTTAGCCCATAAACTCTGGAATACCCTACCAGATGACCTACGCTCAACTGGTTCCTTACCCACTTTTTGCAAGGATCTAAAAACACACCTCTATGTGCATCACCAATGTTCCTGCTAGTTGTTGCATTTAGTTCTAGCACTTGCTCCCTAACCCTCTACTGTACTCAGCTTTCCCAAAAATGTTTAGTCCAGCCCTATCCTAGGAAGTTGCTCAGTGCTGCTTGTATCCACTGTATGAATACAACCTGCTGTAAATAACAACGGTTTATTTATTGTTGCTGTTATGAGTTACCTTTCAACTGTATTCTTCTTCTGTACCACATGTTGTGATATCTGCTTTACTTACATGTAACTAATTCTGGGTCATCCTTGGAAAAGGGACATCTAGTTTCAGTGGGCCTACCCAGTTACCAAAATGAAATAAATAATGTTCATCTCGGCATCAGTGTGGCTGTGTGTGTGTGTGTACACAGGGCAGGCTGACAAAATTAATCTTTGACTTGTGCCATCCAGAGGAGACAGAGAGAGAGAGAGAGAGAGAGAGAGAGAGAGAGACTGCTTGAAGCCAAAGAGAAATTTTACAGTCACAGAAATCACAAATTAAAGTATATACATTTTCTATATTCTTTTTGTTCTATCAGGAGAGAGACTTATGGGGTGGGGGGGCATAAATAGACACAACAACAGAAGTAAAGTACACACAAGTGTCATCATCACTCATTCCATCCATTACTCCTCCTCCTCATCCTTCTTTTTTTATCGTATATCCCATAACAATTATCCAACCCCAGAGTGTGACTTTGTGTGCGTGCCAGATGTGTCTGCATCACCAATTTAAATTCTGAGGCACACTGCTGAGTAGAGATGCAATGAAATTTAATTTTGCTGGCGAAGTTCCAGTGAAATCAGAAATTTCACCCTGCCAAAATGTTTTGCGAATTTTTTGGGATATTTCACAGGTGTGAAATATGAAATACCAATGCAAAATGCAGAATTTCACCCACAAGTGGCAAAATTATGCAATTCATGGACCCTTTTCTATAGTATAGTGTCCCTCCCCCACCCCTTGTCCCCAGTCCCTGTAATAATAAAACATTACTCCCTTTCCATAGTATAGTGTCCCTCCCACCTCCTGTCCCCGAGCCCCTAATAATAAAAAACATTAATCCCTTTTTCCATAGTTTAGTGTCCCTCCCCCACCCCAGTCCCTGATCCCCATAATAATAAAACATTAATGCCCTTTTCTGTAGTATAGTGTCCCTCTTCCCACCCCAGTCCCTGATCTCTGTAATAATAAAACATTACTTCCCTTTTCCGTAGTATAGTGTCCCTCCCTGGTCTTCGATCCCCATAATAATAAAGACATTAACCCCCATTTCTGTAGTATAGTGTCCCTCCTCCCACTCCGGTCCCCAATAGCCCTCATAATAAAAAAAATAAATACCCTTTTCATAGTATATCGTCCCAGCCCCCTCCCCAGTCCTGGTCTCCCACCCATACTGTACTTATGCTTTTTCCATAATGTAGTGGTTTCCCCAACCCTCCACCAACTCGGTAACCACATACCACCCCATTCCTCCCACCCCAGCAAGGCCCCCTGGTCAGTGAGCAGCACAGCCCTCCTCTCACCTCCATGGCATCCCACCAACTGAACTGTCAATGACAGTTTACAGTATACACTACAAACCCATTGTGTAAGTACATTATAGGTGGGAGATTGGGACCAGGGAGGGGGATGGGACAATATACTATGAAAAGAGTATTTATTTTTTATTATGAGGGCAATTGGGGACTGGGGTGGGGGAGGGGCACAATACTACCGAAAAGGGGAGTAATGTTTTATTATTATGGGGATTGAGGACCGGGGCAGGAAGGGGACTCTATACTATGAAAAGGGCATTAATGTTTTTTTATTATGGGGATCAGGGACTGGGGTGGGAGAAGGGACACTATACTATAGAAAAGGGCCTTCAAAATGCAGAATTTTAACACTTGTAGGTGAAATTCTGTATTTAAAGTGGAAAAGATAGCATTTCATGGGTGGAATTTTGCACCCGCAAAATATTTCACAAAATGCTCGAACTTCACGAAATATTTCATGGAAATAAATTTGTGGATTTTACCCATCTCTACTGTTGAGTACAGTAACAGTTGCTGAATACAGTTGGTCACTAAACAGTAACAGGAGTCATTCAGTCAGATAAGCTTGGAAGAAAGCGTTGGTGGACTGCTGTCAGTGTTCTGTATACACTGCAGTAAATGTGGCGCTTGCCTGTAGTTGTGGGTGTGGGTGGGAGTCATCAGAGGATGATAGGCAGAGGGATTGTTTTATAGGTTAGAATTAGAAATCAGAAAAAATGATTCAAAGTGTTGATGAGGTGCATTCTCAGTTAGGCAGTGGCACTGCAAAGGACAACAGTCAACCTGCAAAGTGAAAACAAAATCAAACCCCAAAAAGTGCTTTTTTTACATCTAAAGTTCCATCTTCCAAGCAAAAGCTTGAATCCAAAAAAGGTGCATCTGCTGGATCAATCCCAAGTAAAAAAAAAAAAGCTATGTAGTTAAAACCAAAGGGTTTGTGTGTTCCACCCACAGAGGCACCCCAAGGTATGGAACAATTGCATACTATTTCTACTGCCAGTCCCGCACAGTCATCCAATTCTTCTGAGGCTGAACCCAACGAGGGCAATAATTAGTGGTGGGAGAGTGGGAAAAATTTGCTCTGCAAAGCAATTTGTGGAGTAATGAGGAATCCATGAAGTATTCCACATCACGAAGTGGAGTACTTCACGTCATAATAAGAATCCCGAAGTCATTGTTGTTAATGGACTTTATGTTACTCCGCTTTCCCCAAACACTTCTATACCAATCTTAATGCAAAATACATAGAAATCAATGTCCTTTCATCACGTTGCCTTGTTGGTGAGCTCCAAGGTGAATTTTGCAGTGATTCATGGGATTGCAGGTCACATGGGCTCTAGATTGTTCTGCACAGCCTCAGTTCTGTTTAGTGTGTGTGTGTGTGTAGCGGTAGCTGGAGACAGTTTTCTCTCAGACAATGCTGTGGACAAGTTGTTTGTGTTGGTGGTAGTGTGAATAATCAGTGTAGTAATGCAGACTGTCACGGTAGCAATCTTCTGGGAATTTGACAGCATGCAACACTTGCAATGCACAGTGTGACCTATTCCCACACTGGTGAAAACAAATACTGGACTTGTACTGACCAAAATTGACGAGTGGCTGAACCCCCTGTCCCTGAGAGCTGGATTTATAACAAGTGACAGTGGGTCAAATGTAATTAAATGCATCATGAATGGTGGTTTTTGTCTGATTCCATACATGGCCCACTGTTTAAATCTGGTGGTTCAGGAGTTTCTGCACTATTCGACCCCAATCGGCATATAGTGAGCATTCAGCACAGTGACAACTTTTCAATAGCAACAATGCTGGACCCACAATACAAACATGGAATTGTGTCACTACTGGAGGGAGGGCCTGAAAAGGTTAAAAATGTCAGTGGGCAACTGGTGCGCTTGATTCATGGGGCACAGAAGTCACGTGCCAAGGGCAGCAAACCTCAGCAGCATAACCAGGCTGAAGGTCAGTTTGGAATAGTATCAAGCACATCCTGTAAGGTGGCTGCAGTTCCAGGTGGTCTGACATCAAAACCAGTTGCCATTAACCCATTTTGGGGTGCTTTGTCCCAAGTTGGAATTTGTGACATCAATGAATCGGGAGAACAGGATGATGAGTCAACCACTGGACTTCATGCAGCACAGCAAATGGTTGACTCATATTCAGCTGAAAAGAGGCATCTGTCAGTAACTGATGATCCTCTTTTATACTGCAGTCAAAAGGTCAGTGAATGACCAGAGTTAACCTCAGTGACACTGAAGTACCTGACATGCCCATTCTCCAGTGTAAGTGTCAAGAGTGTATTCAGTTCTGCAGGTGTAATAGTTATGGATCATCGTACAAACCTCTCTCCTTCAAATGTCAGCTTGCTAACATTTATAAAAATGAATGAAGGGCACATACCAGCTTGAACTGCAACCTCTGTATTCATACCCCAGCATGGTCATAGTTGTGGTGATGGGGGAGAAATGGACCATCCTGGTGGCACTGGCAGTATGAAATGGCCTACCATTGAGGTAGATGATGACATCATGGAGAAATAATTCCCTAGCGGGCACAATTTAGACACTGATGACTGTGAAGGCAGCTTCCTGGATGATGATGATGATGATGATGAGGTTGATGTTGGTAGTTTTTAAGTTAAGTGGTTAAGTCCGTCTTTTGGATGAGACGTTAAACTGAGGTCCCATCTGCCTAGATTGGTGGTAGTTCAGGTGGATGTTAAAGATCCCATGGCACTTATCGAAAAGAGTAGGGGAATTTCCCCGGTGTCCTGGCCAAATTTCTTTCATTCACTAAAAATACCACAAACAGCTTAATCTGGTTCAAGGTCAGTTGCCATTCATCTGTATCCCCCTCCCCCCGGATCGTGCCTGAAAATAGGCAGGATTTGTCTAGTGCACTTACCCGGTCAACAAAAGCTAAATAAATAAAAAATAAAAATAAAAAAAAGGCTGTCACTTTTTATTTATAGTACATGTTTTGTTTTTCATAATGTTAAATCAGTGTCCCACTCAGAATGACTCAAACTCCATATGTTATACTGGCAATCTGGCACAAGTAAATTCACTGTCCTTCTGTTTTACCTTCCTCACCTCTGTATTACTTCTGATTAGACTTAACAGAATGTGCTCTGCTGTCATAAGCAAACACAGTTAGCCTGTTAGACACAACTGTCCATTTGTAGAACTAGGTGTTAGCCACTTAAAACCTACAGATTCAAGATATCTGCCTCCTGACTGAGAGTGAAATACTGTAACACAATACACATTATATCCCACTTGTCACCAACCCATGTGTGTCTGACAGTGATAGGGAATATGTTGCAGGCTGCAGCTGTTCCCATGACCACCACCACCAGGAAACCACTGTTAGCCAAAGCCACCAGACAGTGAGATGGAATGTCATGTGCGTCCATGACCACCACCAGAAAACCACTGTTAGTCAAAGCCACCAGATGGTGAGAGGGAATGTCATCATGTGCCCCCATGACCACCATCAGAAAACCACTTTTAGCCAAAGCCACCAGATAGTGAGAGGGAATGTCATCACGTGTCCCAGTGACCATCACCAGAAAACTGCTGTTAGCCAAAGCCACCAGATACTATCTCATTCAGAAGGAATGTGAATGTTTTCCATCCTGTGCACTGCCCATGCCATGGCAGATGGAGGGGAGATAGCATTCTAGCATTCAACAGCCACAACCACAAGGCTTCTTACTATCAATACTTTCCAGTGAGTACGTGTACTACTTTTCCTGAACTTCCTTGAGCTGTGTTATGCTTCCTGTTGCATTTCTGAGATGCAGTTGAGAAACATATATGGTCAACTCATTTCCTTTTTTTACAGGTTAACAGTTTCAAGCACTCTCCTGGACTGGAGAACTATAGTACTACAGTACTGTCTACAACCACCTATAGGATATCCATTGCCGGTAAGTATATCAATTTTATTTCATCAGTTATTTTTTGTAGTTCATTTTTTCAAAAGAGTGCAAATCATATTAAGCAGGTGACATGTAAATCACATAATAGATTTGTCATGCACATCAGACACTGTATTGCTGCAGCAGCCATGGTGGTGTTGAACAAAGTTTTATCCAGGTCGTGACATGGCAAGATGTCTTTTAAAATGTAACTTCAGTTAAGACATTGGGACAGTTTATGGATTACCATACTAAATTAGTGACTGTGAATTGATTTGGTCTTGTGGCCTACTGAGAGCTTGATATCTGTTACTATAATCTATATAAATGACAGGAACAGCCACACTTTAAAGAGAATGTGTTACTGCAATCAAGTACTAATAATTTCTTGTTTGTGGGTATGTTCATGAAAATGGTGTACCAAAGTGTGACATGAAGATCAAATTTTGAATTCCACAATAGGTCAAATTGTAAATGCATTTTGAGATACCACAATCAAATTAGTAGAAAGTGTGCATGTGGTAAGATAATTGTCTTAAAGACTACTGAGAAAAGTAATGTTCACTGTGGCATACATACCAGTGGACACCAAATGGTTGTGATGCGTGTACAAAGAACACCAAACAGCTGCTGTAAGTTAAAAAAAAGTTGACTAGGAACAATAAAATTAATAAAATGACATGGCAAACCTTAAATGAGAGGTATACATTTACAGGGATGGATAATTGCCTTGATGATGCTGAAAAAAATAATGTTCACCGCCATGGCATATGTACCGGTAGACACTAAGCAGTCGGGATGCATGTAAAAAGTGCACCAAACAACAGTAAGTTTAAAAAAAGTTGACTAGTAACAATCAAATTAATAAAATGGCATGGCAAACCTTAAAAAGTGGTATACATTTACAGGGATGGATAATTGCCTTAAAGACACCAAGAAAAATAATGTTCATCATGGCATATGTACCAGTGGACACCAAACTGTCATGATATGTGTACAACGGACACTAAGCAGCCGCAGTAATTTTGAAAAAAAAGGTTGACTAGTCAACCATCAAATTAATAAAATGGCATGGCAAACTCTAAAACAAGTGGTATACATTTACAGGGATGGATAATTGCCTTAAAGACACTTAGAAAAAGAATATTAACTGTGCCATATGTATCAGTGGACACCAAACTGTCATGATAAGTGTACAAAGGACACCAAATAGCTGCTGTAATTTAAAAAAAAAGTTGACTAGCAACAATCAAATTAATGAAATGGCATGGCAAACCTTAAAGTGGTATACATTTACAGGGATGTGTAATTGCCTTGAAGACACAGAGAAAAATAATTTTCACCATGGCATATGTACCAGTGGACACTAACCGGTCATGATGCATGTGCAAAGCATATCATACAACTGCTATAAGTCATAGAAAGTTGACTAATAACAATCAAATTGATAAAATAGCATGGCAAACCCTACAAAAAGTAGTATACATTTACAGGGCTGGAATAAACTTTCAGCAGTAAATACAATTGACATTTCTTCCATAAAGTAAGCTATTCTAAATTTTACTGGACAGAATCCTTAATATTTTGGCCCTCAAAATTTACAACCTTCATGCCAAATACTAATTATCATTCTGTATCCTGACAAATTTAATGAACCCACAATCTAGTAACAGCATATTAAGTCATGAAATAGCATACGTTGATTTGTGATGAGTGTACAGGAGACACCAATTGCTCTTGTAAAATCCATTACAAATTGTCTTATCAGGCAAAGTTCTCCCCAGGACATCATTGGCTCAATTTGGATTTTGTTTTTTCACCCAGGCAGTTGAAATATTGTGCAAAAAAATGATTGTTAGCTGTGGCATTCGCTACCTCGTGGGTCCCTGTGGAGCGTGTACTGAGGGAAAAAAGAGGACACCAAGTGGATCACAAAAAGCTCTGTGATTAGGAAAGAGGCTCCTGTTGTAGAAAAGGCTACTCTTAAGCCGTAAATTGGAGCTTCCCACAGTGATGATAGTAGGGGAATCCCGTAGTATATCAACGCCCCAGAGCAAATCCCAGTCTTGATGTTTGTACATTCATAAGAAGACGATACCACCAGGAAAGGGGGCCAACAGTCAATCACACTGATTCAGGGGAGCAGTGTGAAGAGGGGGAAAGCAAAGAAATGATTGCCAGGAATGGAAGGGGGAAGGGGGACAAAAGAAAGGGTGACATAAAATGGCAGATACGATACACAGTGACTTTTTGTGCAGACACCAGTCATGGATACCGAACAGTACAAACATCACAGGGATTCTTAATTACATTAATTAGCAGTGGGTCATCAAGTAAGCAGTAAAATATTGGGATAATGCAAGAGACAACACAGAATAAATTATCACAGTTGTTATTTAAAAGACAAACTTCAAAAATATATAAAACAGTTATAAACTAATGTTGTTCTTCAGGTCAAATTTTAGCTATGCAAAATTGTAGGAAAAGGAGGCGAAAAGTCAAACAAATATATATACCTGTTTGTTCTGCCATTGTATATTTATTTTTGTTATCCCTACATGTGATAAGCTTCAAACCATCATAAAAATAAGTGGGCAGGCACCTTTTACTGAACTACCACAGGCTGTGGAACATTTTGACTACATTGGTGCCTCCTTTTCATGAACATACCCTTACCTGTTTTGACAGAAAACATTTTGATGCTGTGTGCTGCCTTTGGTGCTCTCAAATAACAAGTTCAACATTACACCTCAGGACATACGCAAGAACTAATATGAATCCTGACCATCAGTACTGAACTGGAGGATGCAAGGAAAACCTGTGAAGAATTAACAAAAAAGAAACCATTAATGAAACTTGCTTCTAAATGGTACCACCCAAAAAAAATGCTTACCTTCACTAGCTTGAAAGTATTCCAACATCAAAATTCCTCACCAAGCCAATATATGTGAACCACAAGTTCAACTAAATGACATGTGATACAGAAAAAGCAATGATTACAAAAAAGCAATGATTTTGTGTGCGTATGTGTATCTATCTATCTATATATATATATATATATATATATATATACGTGTGTGTATATATATATATATGTATATATATATATATATATATATATATATATTTAGCTAAGGTTTTGTGGAAAACCATGATGGTGAAAGGCACATTAACTGACAGTACCAAGGATAGTATTAGTAACCACACAAAGGGCATCCTTCCTGTTGGGGTCAGTGCAGCAGACTTTGGGCAACCAACAGCATTACCATATCATCATGGATGGTTAGCTCAATGGTCGGATCATCCTTCTAGCACATCATTTGGTAAGACACTGTGCATCAGCCCAGTCAGGTCAAGAAGCATTACATGAAATTGCATTTTATACTCTCATTTCTTTTCATCTGGAGTCGGGAATTTTCTGGACAAAAGTCAGCAGCATTTTGTGGGTGCACATTAATACTGGTAGCTGGAGTGCACTGCATGCATGACTGAGTGTAGCATGAATTAATGGAGACTTTTCTTTCCATTTTATGCTCTCATTTCTCTTCATCTGGAGTCAGGAATTTTCTGGACATAAGACAGCATCCCAAGATTTGTAAGAACACATTCTACAGAAAATAAGATAAAAAAGTGGTGTCCTTCCCTTCCTTGTTATATTCCAATTTAATAATCTCTGTTTCCAAAATGGTAACATTTCATTTCTTTCATGGTTTGTTTGTTGAAAAGCAGTAGTGATCAGTGCAATAATCTGCTAAACAGCATGTGTGCACTGTCAGGTGCACTCTACTCAGCCCCCTGAAAACGTATTAAATGAGCTGGACCACTGACAGTGATGGTACAAATAAAATATATGTTATATGTTCTTTATTCTTTATACCATCAATAGTGGAACAAGTCAGCTATCTTATATGTTTTCAGGGTGCTGGGCAGTGTGCACTTGACAGTGCACACATGCTGTTTAGCACATTATTGCACTGCTCACTACTGCTTTTCAACAAACAAACCATGACAGAAAGGAAACACTAGTAAGGCACAAAAAATATTTCATGGCAAACAGACATTAAGTAGGAATACACAAGGTCCAGAAGCATGCTGCGCTAACACTGGGGACAGTGTTGCTAGAGACTGAGAGCAGCTAGCTCAAAAAGTCCAAGAGAAAACCAGAAAGACAGCACTCCAGATGAATAAATGCCAAGAAAAAATGTTCACTTCTAGTGCAAATGTATTGATGGCAAAATAAGTCACACGCAAATGACCCCTGTGCTTTAGTGCATAGGCCTTCATTAGGGTTCCCCTTAATGAAGGCCCAACCACTGAAGCACAAGGGTCATTTGTGTGCCTTGCTTTGCCATAAATACATTTGCACTAGTAGTGAACATTTTTTTTCTTGGCATTCATTTGTCTGGAGTGCTGGCTTTCTGGTTTTGTTAAGTATGAATATAATGAGGGCAAGGACACCACTTTTGTACTTTATTTTAATTCAGCTGTTTTGAGGCATGGTTATTACCATTTTTGGAGGTAAACAAGGTTATGCAAAAGAAAGACAGAACACACACTTAACATTATACACATAAGAGTGCACGGGTTGGGGGATAACAGCAACAAAAATGGACAGTGACCTGTATCAGATGACATAAAAATATGCAAGAAATGTGAGAATGAAGTAAGGTTGGTGGGGTGACAGGGTATACTGGGATGCATTGGGAGCCATCACATTAAAATAAAGTCCCAAAATGAAAGAGACACTAAAGGACATTACATATAATCTAAAAGGAAGGGGAGGGGGCACATATAAAGTACCAAAAGGGAATAATCAAGGTACAAGAGGGTAGCATACAGAAAAAAATATGGGCCAGAATTTCAAACACCCAAAGCAAGCTGTGACATTGGCAGCTTGTGCAGAGTGTCACTGCATCTGGGACCCTGCACCCAAATTTACAATGGACAGGGTCCCGGTGCCTATGTCCAGTGGCATGTGGCAATAGTAGTGGTGAGCCAAGGAGATGGCACACCCACACAGAATGCCATAGCAGCCATGGGGAATATGGGAGGAGAGGTACAGCCGTGGATGGGGGCATTGTATTGGTCCATGCCTCCCCACCCACCACCACCACCATGCCCCATACTGCCAGTCAGGTACACAAGAGTACTTCTATTGCCCTCCATACCCTGATCCACACCATCAGTGCCATACACATCTGGTGCTCCCTGATGATCTAGTGCCCCTCCAGCAGCTATTGCCCACCCGGTCCTGTACCCCATGCTGGCATCTGGCAAAGCCCTTGCACTCCACCAGGGCTGGCCATGGAATGAACTGGCAGAGTGCATAGTGTAAACTGTAAATGCCCTGCCAGTCCATTCAGCAGCCAGCTGTGGTGGTGTGTGGAGGGCTGTACCGGTCACTGGATCAGGGTACCAAATGGGGGAGGGAGCGGGGTGGTGGGCACTACCTGCTGGGTGGGGAGTGGGGCCACTATATCACTAGGGGGCATTACTTGTGGAGATCAGGGCAGGACACACACAGTTCCACATGCTGGATGACCCTCCCTGGAGATGACTAAGTACCGTTAGACCAGCCCTTTGCTGATCTAACAGTACTTGGCACTTTGTTCCTGGGGAGATCTTTGCAATTCGGGACCTGCGGCTGTGGCAGTCTGGGTCTGCTGCAAGCCCCATAGAACCATGCCACAGCCACTTTCATGGTACAAGGCTGGCACTAACACACTTTGGCCCAGACAGCCTGATGAGTGATGCAAACTGCCTTTGATAATTGCTCTGGGTGCTACCCTTGAAGCTAAGTGCCTCTTGCATCAGACTTGTTCAACATAAGCACCTTGCATCATTTTAAGGCCTTTGAAAATCCAGCCCGATGTGAATAAAGAAGGGGGCAAAATTTGAAAACAGATGGGTGATTGATCTGGAGGACTGAGGGACAACACCAGGAAGTAATATTTCACAGAGAGGGTGGTGGGTGCAAGGAGTCTGGAAGGACAAAAACTTTAAAAAAACTAGGTTGCTATGTTCTGGTTGGAGAGCAGCAGTTGGAGCATCCCCATTATCTGGAGCTGGTGACCTTCAATTCGATCCAGCTGCTGCTCCATGCTATCGAGACAGTGGTTAACCGCATGCATCTCACTCCACAACAGGGCCACATCAGCTTGTGTGGCAATGAGTTAGGGTGGGTTGCCACTGTCGCCTACGACTGCTGCAGGTTGTGGTGGTGCAGCCTCATCATCACTTGCGATCGCCCGCTTAACACCACGTCATGCAGGTGCAGGTGCATGACGTGCTGCAATATCTTGACCAGAACTTCCAGAAGGGCCAGTTGGCACATTTTATGCAACTTCTGCACCTTGGCATCCCACACTGCTTCATGGTAGTTAAGCATGTGGGGGCACTGTCCCCGAGTTCCAAGGTGAGTGCCTCTAGGACCACAGCTCACCAGGGCATCACAGATGATGCAATTCACTGCACTGCTGTCCTCAGGCAGTGTAGTGAAAAACTCCCAAACCACAGAGCTGTGGGGAGGACCAGGCACGGGCAGAGGGGACAAAGTGTTACTGCCACCTGCTGCTGCTGCTGCCCAATTGGGTCAGTGAGGCAGAAATATGTAGCTGTGGTGCAGCTGGCAAGGGGCCATCGCACGTGGTGGTGGCACGTTGGGGCACTGCTATGTGTCACATCCAGAAGTGGTGCTGCCAGCCCTGAACTAACTGCTTCAGGTGGGGAACCTCCATGGATGGTGTTGTGGTTTAATTGGAACCTGCAACCATGGGTGCAGACTCCGACATGATCCCCCACTGCACTGCACCTAAACCCACCTCTTCCTTGACCTTGATCACCCTCCATTAGTGTCTCTCTCTCTCTTTCTTTCACACAGACACACACACTGACAGAAAAAAATTCACACACAAGTAACAAAAAATACACCCAAGCTACAATATTGTTTCACACTGTACAAAAGAAAAAATAAAAAAACTAGCAAACTTGGACAAAAAAATCAACTTTCATATTTGCTTTGATTTCCAGCAGCTTTCACCAGCTCAGCTAGCTCCTGCTCCTGCTACAGCAAGGAGAAAGTGAAACTGTTTCACTTCCTGACTTCCTGCTGCAGCTTGAAGGGAAGCATGTGACCTGAAGACTATGAGACTGTGTGATCCATGTGATCTGTAGCCCATTTTTCACTCACTTCACCTTATTTTACCGCAATGCGGAATAAGGTGAAGTGGCATAATCAAAGTGCATTCAAAAAGGCAAAATTCTGCCTTTCTGAATACACTTTGTGTAGCTCTCTGCGATGCGAAGCAGGGGACTTTGCATTCACTTAGCAGGTGGAATAATACTTCTATGCATCTCTAATAATAATAAAGATGCAGATGATAAAGAGAATGATCTGGCATCACAAGGTTTACTGGAGGGGATGGAAATTACAGATGAAGAAGAAACATAAAGAAATGTTTTGGTTGAGGAGGAGGGCAGTGGGAATAAATTATAAGAGGAGCAGGCCCAAGAAAAATCTGGGGGCCCTGAAAATGTGGCTAAGGTGTAGTGCTTTCCTGGGAAAAAAACTAAAAAGATATCATCTTTTGTTTGTTCATACTTCTCCATTAGTGCTTCTAATGAGTTAGTGGCAACATGCGCTATTTGTAAATAGCCAGTCAGCAGGGGTAAGAAGAAAGGAGCATTGGGAACTTCAGCATTGAGAAAGCAGCTAGACAGATGTCATAACATTACTGAGAATGCCAGTTATGATACTTGAAGAGAAAGGGACAGTGATAGCTCACTGCACTCAGGGATAACTCCAACAGATGAAAGCAGTGGAAGCCCATGATGCACTACAGAGACACCCCCACCACTTCCTCCCATTCAAAGGACTCCTACTATTACTAAAAGTGACCATGTGTTCAAAAACCCCTCCCTCCTTCAAGGAGACAGCTTACCATCTCAGAGACATATGACCATAAAGCCAAATATGCTGTGACCTACCCTGTTGCCGTTACAATAGCCAAGAATATTTCAGAAATGATAGCTGTTGATTTGCTACCATATATGTGATTGAACATGTGGGATTCAAGCAGCTGCTTGAGTACCTCAAACCTCAATATAGTATACCATTGAGAAAATACTTCGCCTCAACTGGGATTCCAAATGCTATGATGTTGTATGTAAAAAACTGAGATGAGTTTTGTGCAGTGCTGTTGGGAGGGTGGTGCATGTCACAACAGATATCTGGACAAGCTGTCAGCCTGAACCCTTCATGTATGTCACTGCACATTCGGCATGTTTTGACAATTCTTATGGGGATAGTGAAACACAGTTTGCTGTTCTAAGAATGTTTTACCAGATTTTCCATCTGAACATACTTCATACAACTTCAATGAAGAGCTTCAAAAACCAATAAAACAATGGTTCACTTCACAGGGACTGTCAGTTGGCTTTGTCTTTGCAGATAATGGGGCCAACATCAGGAAGACTATGGGGGAGAGGGCTTTGTTCACACCCACTGCTTTGTGCTTTGCTTAAATTTAATAGTTCACAGTTTTCGTGATGAGGACAGGGACATTAAGGCTCTTGTTAGCACTGCTGAAAGAATATGCATTCACTTTAATCACTCAAGCAAAGCCTGTCACTTGTTTGAAAAAAATACAGCAGGAGCACATTTTACCTTTGCAAAGACTGATCCACAACATTTCTGCTTGATGTAATTCCACCTTTCTTGTGTTCCAAAGGTTGCTGTACAAAAGAAAGCTGTCAGACAACACACTTTGTAAAATAAAATTGGTGATGCAGACATCTATATTACTCCACCCCAGTGGGCCATGCTAGAGTTTCTAATTCATTCCTCCAACCATTTGAGGAAATTGCTAGAGAGGTGAGTGCAAACACAGCATCTCTGATCCAGGTGATACCCCCAATAAAAATTTCAGACTGAATCCGATTCAGGAAAAAGTTAGAGAACTGAGACAGTTCTATCACATAGGCTGCCAGTGGTCCCACTGACACATACAAATTGTCTCCAGAATACGAGAAGATCTAGCAAGACGTATGATCAAAAAAGTTAATGAAGATGACAAACTATGTAAAATGCATCATTCTGAGTACTACATTAAACCAACAATCTTGGAACCATGATACAAATAAAATCAACTATTGAGTGATGATGACACTTCTTTTTGAGATAAACAAACACAAAATAATTGATGAGGTGCATGCTGTCATGGAACAGTGTACAACAGCAGCACAGTCAGAATCTTCTTCACAACACAGCACAGCATAGCATCAGGTGGCCCATCCTCTAGTGTTGTGGCATTTTGCCCTCTTCATCCTCGGCCATTGCAGCAGGATCTTCATCTTCACCACCATCCAAACATAGCACTGTCTTACAGTCACTTGGTTCAGCTTCATGTCTCTGTAGTCACTTACAAGATGTATTTATAACAACTTCTTCATCTACTTCTGCTAACAAACCTCAGCACAGAACATTGTTGAAATGTACCTGGCAGAGTCCAATATCATCTGGAATGCCAATCCTTTGAAATACTAGAAATACAAAGTATGTGGCCTGCTTTAGTAAACATTATAATGAAGTATATGAATGCACATGAATAGTCCTCCGACTAGCATCTGTTCAGAATGATTGTTTAGTTCAGCTGGCAGTGTCACTGCTGGCAAATGATCCTGTTTAACACCAGAAAATGCTGAGCATTTGACATTTCTGAAAGTCAGCATTCCTTATTCAATTTAAAATATGATACCAGAATGAAACGTATAGTCTGAGTGAGCAGGCCCTATCCACAAAACACTTTCAAGAATTTGTTCTGTTTCTGTAGTGAAAATCTTCTGAGAATAGGGTCTACTACATGAGGCAGCAATTAATTTCAACAAGTCAGGTCAGGACTCAGGACTCAAGAGGATGGACTAGGCCAGGAGGAATTACTGGAATGATCACAATGAGCACAGATACATGTAAGATAATAACATAAGTGAATTCCAAGTCCAAATACAGCAAGAAACTGCATTTCATGTCACAAACTTTCTTGGTGGTACTAGGTACCACTCTGATTGAAAAGGTAGGGTACTGCTGTCTGCTACTACTACTACTGCTTGTCATATTTTGTCCTCATGTTTACAACTACTACTTGTCACTTTCAGTCCTCACTACTACTTGCCACTTTTTTCCCCTCAGCAACTGATTCAAAAATATTATTTTACTATCAATCTGACTGTACTGTGGTAGCCCATTAAGATAGCGAGTTTTTTTTGAACATGGTAATTTGGGCAAAGACAAAACAGTGAAAGTTAAGTGGGCTATGAGCGATTAATAACTCAGTGTAATTCAGCAACCACATTCTGCACATATTTGGCAGAGTTTGTGAAGGTTCATTGGCCAGGCCAGTTCCAAGCTGGCCATCTGGTGTGGTGGCTATAGTCATTGCCTTTGAGTTGGGCGACCCGGGTTCAGGACTGGCTGTGGACATACTGTTTTTTTTTTTTAAACTAAGTATTATGTTTTGGATTTGACCTTCTGTTTCCCCACCCACTGGAAATTCTCCTTCCCCCTGCCTGTAGGTTGCCCCTCTCAAACATTCTCTCCCTGCAGAGACCCATCTCCTGATGTAGCCCCCTTCTTAGTATACCCCTGTCTGCCATGATCAACCCCCGAGTTGATTATATTAAATATGAGGGGTACAGGGGACACAGGCCCCCTATAAAAATTAAGTGTATATTGTCCCTGATGGTTGACTTCAGCTCCGGTAGCTGTAAATGAGTGGCACTGTAGTGCACATAGCCATTCTGCTTTTTGGTGATGTGCACTTGTTGTTTTGGTCTGCGCCGATATGCTGTGACTATTTTGGCATAGAACCCTGTACTGTAGTATTACTGTTTTAATTTTCATACAACAAATGGCTTAGCAGAAGTCTGAAAACTGAAATTGTATGCTCTGTGTATAATATATTTCTCACTTCCCCATATTTGACTGTGATTACTTCACAGAGAAAAATGTAAATTAATTTCTTGATTGTGTGTGTGCAGTATGCTAGCCTGGTTGTAACAATACTACATCTTACTTACAGTAACTGGGCTGAGATTATTATATTTAAATTTTAAATTTATATTACTTAAGTTACTTGGCACTGGTTGGCAGCTGGGTTCAGTACTAGGACCGGTCCTCTTTAATGTCTTAATAAGCCACATTGCAGAGGGACTGGAAGGAAAAGTATGTCTCTTTGCAGACAACACAAAGATCTGTAACAGAGTTGATACACAAAGTGGGGTAGAAAGGATGAGAAGGGAATTGGCAAGGTTGGAGGAGTGGTCAAATGAATGGCAGCTTAGATTCACTGTTAAGAAGTGCAAAGTAATGCACCTGGGAAACACAAACCCAGGGGAAGAGTACACAATGGGGGTGAGATACTAACAACAACAAAAATGGAAAGGGACCTGGGGGTAGTCATACCAGATGACCCAAAGGTGAGCAAGCAATGTGAGAGGGCAGTAAGTAGGGCTGGTGGGATACTGGAATGCGTAGGGAGAGGCATCACCAGTAGAAAACAGGAAGTTGTTATCCCTCTGTACAGACAGCTGGTGACACCCCATCTGGAGTACTGCGTGCAGTTCTGGAGACCCAATCTCTGCAAAGACATAGACAGGATGGAGGCTGTCCAGAGGAGGGCAACTAAAATGGTGCAGGGTCTGCACCAGAAGACATATCAAGAGAGACTTAAGGATCTTAATATGTATAGCCTCAAGGAGAGGAGGAAGAGGGGGGACATGATAGAAACTTTCAAATACCTCAAGGGAATCAACAAAGTCCAAGAGAGTAGCACCTTTCAGGAAAAGAGGTATGCAAGAACAAGGGGGCACAATTTGAAGTTAGAGGGGGGACAGCTCAGAGGTAATGTGAGGAAGTATTTGTTCATGGATAGGGTTGTGGATGCATGAAACAGCCTTCCTGAGGAGGTTGTGGAGTCAAAAACAGTGGTTGAATTCAAGAATGCATGGGACAGACATAAGGCAATTCTAGGGTGTGGAGGTTGGAAGAAGCAAGCTATTGGTTAGCTAGGATCTGCAGCTTATCCATTAGGTAGGGAAATGGGCAGACTGGGTGGGCCAAGCGGTCCTTATCTGCTGTCAAATTCTTCTATGTTTCTATATTTCTATGTTAACTACAGTAGAAAGGATTTAACCGTGTGTCATCAGGTCCTCAGGTGGCAGTAGCAACCTTTATTTTATGACTGCTCTGCTCTTGACCGATGTGATGTGACTGACTGGTTACGAAGGTGGTAATCAATCAGTTTATGTATTTCATTTCTTGTTTAATAAATGTATTGCATGTTGATTGACTAGTAGAAGTAGTCATAGACAACATTACCACCTAGGACTGTAAGGCATTCTGGACACTAGTGGCAAAGGGGTCAGATAAATATAAAACAGATGCTAATACTCGTATCTCTGAAAAAAGATGGCTGGAATACTTTAAGAGTATCTTTTACGATTCAGATGAAAATAGTAATTTTAACTGGTTGTACTTCTCTAATCAATAATTCAAGCCATTAACCATGGATGTGTTTTTTCTTGCCATTTACTCATTAAAGAAACAAAAAGCTGCGGGTCCAGATGGAATACTGGCTGAGGTATATTTAACTGCTGCGCCATTACGGTGTAAAATTTTGACCATTTTCTATAATAAGTGTATTAAGATTAACAGATACCCTGAGACTTGGAAAGGTGCTAATATTGGACCCTATGCACGAATGGGTGGGAACTATGTGATGGAGGTGCATATTCTGCCTGCATAGATCCACACCTGCAGACAGGCATGTACCTGGGGATATGGGCCATGGAAGCACACCTGTCTGATGCACCACCCCGGGCACACAGAAATCTCCAGGGCGGACAGGGACGGGGTTGCGGTCCCAGGTGGGTATCCAATCGGATGCCCATCATGGGCCTTAAGTGGATTCCTTGCACTTAGAGGTGAGGGTCCAGGTGCATGAATGCCCACCACAGGCACCCATACCCCTGTGCACAAGCCCCCGAGAAGGGCTGTTGGTTGGCCGCCCCCCACCACACTGCAGGGCCACTACCGGAGACAGCAACCCGAACTCCCTCCCATGCCCCTGCTCATAGTGGGGCAACAGTATGCTGGTACAACATCCATGGTTGCCCCAACCAGCAAGCTGGCCAGGTGGTGAAACCTCCTTGGCACCACCCTCCAGCACCATCACCCCCCCATCCACCATACCTCTGCTTACCCTTGCATATGTCAGAAAGCCGATGGGTGTGGTAGTAAGAGAAGGGCTATGGCACTGGCCATCTCAGTGGCAGTACCAGCAAAAAGGTACAGAGGACAGGGTGATGGTGCTGGTGCTGGGGGGGGCCACTGGACAACAATACAGGGCAGTGGTGCCATATTAGGGGTTGGGGGTCATGCAGTGTGCTATGTTGGGTAGTGCTGTGTGGCATGGGAGTGGGTTGCTGTGCACATACAGGGTCAGGGCACAGAAGGGTCTGTGTGTGTGGGGGGCCACCTCAGTCACTGAGACCAGTGCACCGGTGGGTGGTTGGGGGGTGTTGCATGAGTAGCCTGGGGCATGGGGCTGTCATGTGGGGTGGGTGGCACATATGGGCTACTGCCATGGCTTCCTCAGTACTCACCTGTTCAGGTACCCCAGCCCTCCCCATCAACTAGTGGGCTGTGGCATCATGGGGGCCCATTACCAGTCCCCCAGCGATGGGCAGTGCAGTACCTGTGAGCACGCAGTGGGTTATGGCAGGGTCCTGGCTCCCATAACCTATGCCCAGCTCTGCAGCCATGCAGCCAGCACTATGCAGTTCTGTGCATACCGCATAGTGCTGGCACACCCCTAGAATGCCCCTGGCACCTTGCAGTCTCCACAGTCAGGAGGTGGCCACGTACCTGCCTTGCACCCCTATCCTGAATGCCGTGTGGGGTCCATGGAACCCTGCTCCATGGCATTACCGTGTATCAATGCCAATGCACCTGGTTTGTGCAGCACATTGCCATCATGCATAATGCTCATTGTACCGATACACAAAAAGGGTAGCCTATCAGAATCAGTGATGTATAGCCCCATCAGTTGTTTACATGTAATTCTAAAAATATTTTCAAGAGTAATATTAGACATGCTTAAGAAAGAAAGAAATAGAACTGGAGGTATTTCACCCTATCAAGCAGGCTTTAGATCCAATTATTCTACAGTTGATAACATCTTTGTCTTAAACCATCTTATTGAGAAATACATCAGACTTAGAGGCCAAAAGTTGTATGCCATATTTATTGATTACTCTAGTGCCTTTGATAACATTTTACAAGGGATTCTTTGGGAAATCCTGATAGACTGAGGTATAGATCCAAACCTAGTTGTAATTATAGCCCATCTTTACACTAATACCTGGACCAAGATCAGAATGGGCTACAATGGACACCTAACATGTTCTTTTGAAAGCAATAGTGGTGTTAGACAGGGCTGTGTGCTTTCACCCTGCTCTTCTCCTGCTATATAGAAGAGATGCTCCTTGACTGTGAAATTGTTGTTCAGGATTCCCCAAAAATTAAGACTGTTTCATACCCGATATCAGCATATGTAGATGATTTTGTTATTTTTTCACTTACCAAAAAGGGTCTGCAGATTAAACTAAATTTTATACATGAAAGGTCAAAGGAGCTAAAATTAAAGATTAATATGAATAAATCTAAGGCTCTTATATTTATAGGGAGAATGGGAGAGGGCAACTGGTGTGGTGGTAATAACAAAATTGAAGTGGTCAAGCCAGCCCAGTGGCACTGAGCATTGAGGCACTGGACACAACACACTTCACACCATGCCAATGACCTGGGTTCAGGAATGAGCCTGGACTTCCAGGGATTAGCAGGGGAGTGAGAGGATTGAGCATCTGGAGAACTGCTCACATCTCTCAGGGAGGGAGGGATAGCTGTCCCACCCGTTGATTGCCCTCTAGCGATAGCTGGGGGGAGATATGGTTTGGGAAGCTTGAGCTGACATACGAGTCAGTGAGGGAAGGGAGAAAACCAGGAAATGGAGCCAACAGGCCCAGTTCAGGACAACATTTCTAAAATAGCATTTGCAATGAGCACATCCAACCATTTGGCTGGGCAGCAGTCCTGAGCAAGGGACAAATATCTGTGATGAAAATAATTCTACGGACAATAGTGATGGTGAAGAGACTGAGAGACAGGGCATAAAAAAGCATTTTTGACTTCACTGACAGAAGTATTTAGACAAGCTACAGCTTCACAAGTGCAATCCCATGCCACACCAGCACCCATCCCAACACCTGGAATCTGGATTTGTGGTTCAGGTGGGGGGGGAATCCTGCTCTTCTCTCCCCAGCCCTGTCACAGCAGAGCAACCCATGGGGGATCACTGGGAGAGTCAGAGCAGGAAAGGTGCGGCCTGAGACTGAGTTTCCTCCAGGAGAGGGACTGAAGCCACCTGCCAGGCTCCCTGGAGGGATAAAAATCAATAATTAAAAAACAAACAAACAAAAAAAAATGGAAGTGGTCTCATGTTACACCTATTTAGGAGTAGTGGTTGAACGGAACTGCTACTGGACTCGGTATTCAGAAATGCTGTTGGAAAAATTAAAAAAACTATGGTACGGTTAACCAGATTTAACTTTAAATATAGAGGAATTTTTTATTTTTTTTATTTATTTAGTTGTTTAACCAGGTGAGACACACTAAGCTGAAAGCTTTTTACAGATGCAACCTGGGAGCACAGGGAAGTTAAGTGACTTGCTCAGGGTCACACAGTATGCAAGTGGAAGCTGTGGGATTCAAACCAATTCAAACAATTAAACCTCTGATTCAAGTAGTAAAAGTGAAATTTCACTTGCAGCTTCTACATGGTTCTGACATATGGGAAATAAAAATATAAGTAGACTCATGGTGCCTTTGTACAAGACTCCTGCGTAGCCGATTAAGACTAGATCATTCATGCCCAGTGGCCTATCTGAGGTCAGAATTGGGATTAATACATATTACTGCACTTATTGAAAGCAGGAAGCTTAAGTACTGAATAAAGTGCACAAGGGTGGAGGATGGCGTTAGCCAAACAATGTTTACATGAAAAGTAATTTTGGGATAACCCAGGGTATAAGACCAGGTATTGGTTCAGCACCATAAACTTGCTACTAGAAAAACACAGACTAATGAACCTCAGACAGGCAGTTGGGCAAGGAATAGTACTAAGCTTGAAATACAAAAAAATATGTAACCAACAAGGTATGTAGGTACTGGAATATGACAGATCTGAATTCAGTCGCTGCCTCACATTACTCTGACTGGTTTTCACCAAATAATTATTATCATGGTTATAAGCCATATCTGGATATAATAACTGATCAAAAGTTTAGACTCACCTTTATAAGTAATAAATTCGAACAATTCCACAGCAGCGTTCTAGTATATCGGTATAAAAAAACTGGGCAAACAATCAGAGGATTGTGACTGTGGTTATGGGGAAAAGGAAGACTTAATGCACGTGTAATGGAACTGTAGATGGCATGTGAAACAAAGACAATATTGGTTAAGTCCTTTGTTTGCCACTATTTATCAAGTGGACAAAAAACACTTACAAATATCCTAAAGCACACTGAAGATACCTGAGCACTTGATAGAATAGCCAAGTATGTCCATGCCGTTAATGAAATTAAAAAAAAGAATAAAGGTGCTTTGAAAACTTAGGAGGCAGTAAATGTTCATATGCTATTGCACTTTATTTTATGAACATATTCTGTTACCTGGATACATATAACATATGTAAAAGCTGGATTGCACTGACCTGTATGTGATTTTTGTTATTTATTAACATTGTTTTATTAAGTTAGTTTTAAACTTTCTTGTATTATTTTCTATAATGCTGTTCTTATTGTAAAGGCTATTTAGCTCAACAATAAACTTGGATTGAGAACATTACCACCTGTTGGACCAGGTAGTGTACCATACCACAGTACACTGGGACATGTGATGTAGTTGCATCATTCACATGGGTAGGGTGAGTGGACTCTTACTGCTGCTCATTTTGAGCATTCATTTCTTTCACCAGGTTTGCTATGACTGGAACATCCATCAATAATAATAATAAAAATAAGCGTTATTTGTATGGTGCCTTTCAGAAAACCAAAGTGCCTCAACAATAATTAAAATCACAGTATCAACAAAGAACATTTCAACAAAAAACAAAATAGTCAGACTGATATCATCCATTAGTTAATCACCAAAAGCTTGGTTCCACAAGTAAGTTTTCAAAATAATACCCACATAGCAGCATTAATAAAAAATACCTTAGAAGCCTGTAGTGCTTAGTATGGCTTTATGATACAACAGTACTTACATTTCTCTCTCTTCTTCTCTCTCTCTCTCTCCTCCCCCAGCACACTCATGTCATGGGCCTAAGCAGGCTATGCACCCAGTACGGGCCAGCCATGAAGCAACTAGCAGATTGCTTTTATTTAATAGTTTTACTGTAATTTTTTATACAAAAAATGCATTAAATTATTTGCTTTTGGCTTCTGTGTTAAATATGACTGACTTTGGCCACTTATGCATTTTATCAAATTTTTTTCAACTATTTACAAATAATCAGAACAAATCAGAACTCCACTGTGTTCCAATTCTTATTTTATAAGTGTCAGAACTTCATCGAGTTCTCCCAGCCCTAATAGGATGCCAGAACACTTATACCTAGAAATAGTAGAAAGTCAATGTTAAAGGAAAGGGGTCTATCTAGTAACACTAGACATGGCACTCCTTGATATGCCACTCATGCATATCAGGCTCCTTCATCAGAAAGCAGTGCCTCTAATGAAGAAGAGGTTGTAAATGTACAAAATTGTGATCATGATGTATCCAGTTAAGCTCTTCCAAAGGCGACAAATCAGAATGTGATACTGAAGAGGTAGAGGATGCCACCAGTGTTCCCCCACCCAAAAAGAAAAAGAAACACATACAGCAAGCACCATCAGTAGCCACAGACACTAGCGGAAAAATAATCAATAATCAAGGCAGCTCTTCTGGGGACAACCGCAGTGTGCATGAATCAGGAGGTCAGAAACAACTGCCACAACTATTGCTTTGGTTCCTGGCATGGTGACAAAATGTTCCACCTCCATTGTGTGGAGCAATTTTCATACAAGTCCCAGAAATGAATGTTGCTATCTACAGATTTTGTCTTCAGGAAGTTACCAGGGGGATGTGATGACCCAGTTCAGGACAACGTTTCTAAAATAGCATTTACAATGAGCACATCCAACCATTTGGCTGGGCAGCAGTCCTGAGCAAGGGACAAATATCTGTGATGAAAATAATTCTACAGACAATAGTGATGGTGAAGAGACTGAGACACAGGGCAGAAAAAAGCATTTTTGACTTCACTGACAGAAGTATTTAGACAAGCTACAGCTTCACAAGTGCAATCCCATGCCCCCCCCACACATGTGCACTAAACAGCCGTCCATTACTGTGATACCTGAACAAAAAAAACTGTCTTCAGTAGATCACAGCAAGTCACATTAAAAATTAATCATTTAATAGCTGAATTTATTGCCAAGGACGTGCAAACATTTTCTGTGGTGGAGAATGACAGTTTTAAAACTTTTTAAAAATATTTTGCTCCACATTGCAACATACCAAGCCGTAAATATTTTTCATCTTTGGCTGTTCCCAAAATGCATGAATATATGCAAAGTAAAATAAAATGATCTCTTCAAGACGGCGAATGTGGTCCTGTACACCTGACCACAGACAAGTGGATGAGTTCCCAAACCGCTGATTATATGTGAATTACAGCACATTGGGTGTCACAGTCATCTTCAAATGCCATCACAAGCAGCAGTAAACAGGAAGGTAGACAAAGAATGGCAGCTCTTAGCATTAGCATGTTTGGTAAGCATCAGACCACTGATGATATTTTTGAAGAGCTGCGTGAAAAAAATTCTAAGTGGTTTGAGCCCCTGCAACGCCATACTGAATTTGTGGTTTCAGACAATGGCGCCAATATTATTAGTGCATTAAAATGGGGTGGTTTTTCTCACATTTCATGCTCTGAACACTGATTAAATCTGTTAGTATGAGCTTTCCTTTCTAGTGACAACAGTATCATAACACTAGTGGGAGCTGCAAATATAATCTGAGGCAATTTAGTGACTCTGTAAAATCACATGGTTATCTTGGATGTAGCGATGCAGTGAATTTAAATTCTGTTGGTGAAGTGGCAAATTTCACTGCTTGAAGTAATTCGTGAAATTTTCCGCATTAGGTGAAATTTCGCCAAGGTGAAATTTCACCTTCTGCAGGTGAAATTTTACTGCAGAATGCAGAAGTTCACCGCTGAAGGTGAAATTTCACTGAGGAAGGTGAAATTTCACCATGGAAGGTGAAATTCTGCCATTTTGCCAGATGAAATTTCACCACTCCACCAGGTGAAATTTTGCATTTCGCTCCACAAAACGGGTGGAATTTCATGGATTGTTTCGTGAAGCAAATTTTGCACACTTCGCCCACCACTTGGATGACCTCTAGAAAAAAAGATGGCTTGCCAATACAGCAACAAAAACAAAACATTCTAAGAAGATGGAACTCAACATTTGTGGAGTTGGGGAGGGGCCCACAATTGTGGAGTTGGGGAGGGGCCTCAGAGAGGTAGCAAGCACAGTTACCTTCTCAGAGGTGCTGCCAGTCCATGGCAGGGGTGAGGCTAGGGTACTACACACCATGCAGTTTAATGAATGGTTGCAAAACTGGGACAGAGCACAGGGCTTTGGCTTCATTGGGGACTGGGGGTACACCTGGAGAGATGAAGGTTTATACTGGCATGATGGTCTGCATCTGTCCATGAAGGGAACCAAGATCCTAAGTGACAGGTTTAAATGCTTCCTTGGCAAGCTTTTAAACTAGCTATGGGGGGAGGTGCTAATAAGAGGCAGGAAATTTCAAGCCTCCCCCCACAAAACATGATGGGTAGTAAGGTAAACACTGAGGTACAGTGCTCAACAGAGGACAGGACCAGGGTAAATAGAAAAATAGACAAGGGCAACAAGAGCAGGCATGGGGGAAAAGGATAAAGCCAACATTAAATGGAGGACAATGAGTACAAATGCCCATAGTCTGGGAAACAAGCTTTCTGAGCTAGTAGCCTTGATGGAAGATGAACACTTGGATATTGTGGCAGTCACAGAAACATGGTACACAGGGACCCACGACTGGGATGTCAACATACTGGGGTACACAGTCTACAGAAGGGACAGGGAAGTGAAAAGAGGAGGTGGAGTAGCTCTATACATAAGGAAGGGATCAAAGCTACAGAACTAAAAAGTAAAGGGGGAGGACAAGAGGCACTCTAGGTCACCTTGGAGACAGGGAATGGCATCACAATCCACACATTGGTTGTATACAGACCCCCATCTCAAGGGGAGGAAAGGGACAAGAAAATGATAGAGGACATTCTCAAAATGGCTGAAAAAGGAGAGATACTGTTAATGGGGGACCTGAATATGCCAGATGTTAACTGGATGACATGTACTGCAGCCACATCCTAGAGCAGGGTCATTCTCGGCCCTGCAGGGGCAGGCCTTAGACAGCTAGTGTTGGAACCCACTCGGGAGGAAGCAATACTAGACCTGGTACTCTCAAATGGAGAGAGGATCACAAATTTAGAATCAGTAGACATCTGGGAACAAGCGACCACTGCACAGTATGCTTCACAATAAGCACAACCATGGAGACAAGCCATACAAAAACAAGTATACTGGACTTTAGAAGGGCTGACTTTGGCAAAATGGGTGAATACCTGAGGAATACTCTAGCAAATGGGCAAAAAGGAGGAGGAAGAACAATAGAGAAAATCAAACTGCCATCATAAAGGCAACAAGCCTTTGTGTGAAACAGATAAAGAACACAAAGTGGAGTGAAAAACCACTATGGTTCTCAAAAGAGGTGGCAGGGAAGGTTAAGGAGAAAAAGGCTGCATTCAAAAAGTATAAGGCATCACAGAAGGAGCACGACAGGGAACTGTATCAATTAAAGCAGAAAGAAGTGGAGAAGGCAGTCAGAATAGCAAAAGTCCAAACTAAGGAAAAAATAGCCAAGTCAGTTAAGAAGGGGGTTAAAACCTTTTATAGGTACATTGGGGAGCATAGAAAGGTTAAGGGAGGAATAGTGAAGATTAATAAGGGAGAGGGGAGGTGGGCAGAGGGAGACAGTGAAAAGGTAGAGATACTGAATGAATACTTTTGCTCAGTATTCACAAAAGAAGATGAGGAGGAGTTACCTAAACCAGACAATAGAAGCACTCTGGGTAGGGGGTTGCCACCAGTCCATTTATAGAAGAAAGAGTCCTGAAAGAACACCTAAACCTCAAGGTGGACAAAGCAATGGAGCCTGATGGGATTCGCCCCAGAATCCTAAAAGAACTAAGGGAGGACCTAGTGACACCACTGACCACACTTTTTAACAAATCATGGTAGGATGAGGTGGTACCCGAGGACTGGAGGAGAGCAGATGTGATTCCCCTTCACAAAAGTGGGAGCAAGGCAGAAGCAGGAAACTACAGACCTGCAAGTTTGACCTCAGTGGTAGGGAAAATGATGGAATCACTTCTGAAAGAAAGAATTGTTGAGTACCTAGAGGCCAACGGGGCACAGGACCCGAAGCATCATGGATTTACAGCAGGAAGGTCATGTCAGACGAATCTAATAGATTTCTTTGACTTGGTGACCAAAGTAATAGACCAGGGAGGGGCTGTGGATATGGCCTACCTAGACTTTAGCAAGGCATTTGACACAGTCCCGCACAAAAGATTAATAATCAAGTTAGCCAGCTTGGGAGTGGGTCCCAGGGTGGTAGCCTGGGTTGCAAACTGGCTGCAAACAGGACACAGAAGGCAATGGTGAGTGGCACCCATTCTGAAGAAAGGAGGATCACTAGTGGAGTACCTCAGGGCTCAGTACTGGGTCCAGTCCTCTTTAACATCTTTATAGGTGACATTGCAGAGGGTCTGGAGGGAAAGGTATGCCTCTTTGCAGATGATACAAAGATCTGTAACAGAGTTGATATACAAGAGGGGTAGAAAGGATGAGAAGGGACTTGGCAAGGTTGGAGGAATGGTCAGACATATGGCATCTTAGATTCAATGAAAAGAAGTGCAAAGTAATGCACCTGGGAAACAAAAACCCAGGAGAAGAGTACACAATAGCAGGGGAGGTACTAACAACAACAAAAATGGAACAGAACTTATGGGTAGTCATATCAGATGATCTAAATGTGGGTAAGCAATGTGAGAAGTCAGTGAGGAGAGCCAGGGGGATACTGGGATGTATAGGAAGGAGCATCACAAGTAGAAAAAGGGAAGTGGTTATCCCTCTGTACAGACAGTTGGTGAGACCCCATCTGGAGTACTGTGTGCAGTTTTGGAGACCTCATCTACGCAAGGACATAGACAGGATGGAAGCAGTCCAGAGGAGGGCAACTAAAATGGTGCAGGGTCTGCATCAGAAATCATATGAAGAGAGACTGAGAGAGCTTAATATGTATACCCTTGATGAAAGGAGAGAAAGGGGACATGATAGAAATGTTCAAGCATCTCAAGGGAATCAACAAAGTCCAGGAGGGTAGCATCTTTCAGAAAAAGAGATGTGTAAGAACAAGGGGACACAATTTAAAGATAGAGGGGGGATGGCTCAGGGGTAATGTGAGGAAATCTTTTTTCATGGAGAGAGTGGTGGATGCATGGAACTGCCTTCCTGGGGAGGTTGTTGAGGCTAAAACAGTGGGGGAATTCAAACATGCATGGGACAGACACACAGCAATTGTAGTGGGGGGTAGCAGGAAGTAGGCTGTTGGTTAACTAGAATCTGCAGTTTATCCAGTAGGTAGGGAAATGGGCAGACTGGGTGGGCCAAGTGGTCCTTGTCTGCTGTCAAAGTCTTTGTTTCTATTTTACATGTGTGAGTGACTTCTCACACAAAAGAAGGCAGTCCATGAATATACCATGGAGCAAAATGTTATAGATGGTGTTGTGCTGAATTCATTCCAGTGGGGCCTTATGGAGTATCTTACATTGGTCCTGACTTTCTTTGAGGAAGCAACTTGACAGATTAGCAAAGAGAATGCTACTCTAAGCCAGGTTATTCCCATTATAAATTTATTGAACAAGCAACTCAGGAGGCTTTGTTCATGTTTTGACCAAAAAGGAAACAAATCTCGTGTATCCCTCATGGACTGATACAGCAATTCCAAAATTGCAGAAAACTTCACAATATCATGACAGACAAATGTTCTTCTTTCAATTCTTCTTGACCCTCGGTTTAAATTGCAATAGCTCCCTCATTCAGATCTCATTGATTCTTATCTTGAATACAAAAACATGCTGATTTCAGCAATTGCACAGAAAAAGGATGGGACTGTATTTGATAATACAAGCGAATTACATGATGTGGATGTTGCATCTGATGATACAGTATCTTTGGTGGTGACAGCAATAATTTCCATTCAGTGCTATCATGTAATCCTTCATCAATATTGGGTAGTCCTGCACCAAGTCCTCTTTCATGGCCCTTGAAAAAGGTATGTAATTTTGACAAGCACACAGATTACTCTCATACTTTTTGGTCAAAACTTATGGAAACTGATAATTCAGATCTGTCTGTTGGGGAGCCTTCTCCTTTGTCTGATACTGTGGATACCTATTTACAAGGACCACTCATTAATATTACTGATGACCCTTTTGAGTACTGTCTGGAAAAGAAAGACACCTGGCCTGCACTCTCTGCCTTTGCTATTAAGCTTCTTAGTTGCCTTCCCACTAGTGTTTACTGTGAGTGTATACCTAGCACAGCTGAAAATGCTGTCTCTGATGGCCTCACAAGGCTTACTCCTGAAAATGTACAGTGCCTTACCTTCCTAAAAGTCAGTCTCAACAAATTTTCTACCAGTTCTGTAAAGAGTGGCAGGAACATAACAGTGATGATGAAAAACAGCTGCAACAAGTGTCTCCTAATAAGGGTGCTTCCTTGATGGTGTTTGAAGATGATGGTAATGATAATATTTAATTTATTTATTTATTTGAATTTAGAGGACAGAGTTCAGCAACCATAACAAAAAGATCAAGTAAAAAAAATCCTTCTTGTGTGGGCATGGTATATATGTATTGCTGCATGTGTTTTTCAATTTGGGAACCTAGGTGGAGTGTACTGTGTGGATCCCTGCGAGCTTGATTGCCAGGGGGGCGGCGATGGGGTTGAGGACTGGCATGTGGGCTTCATAGCAGGAGTAGGTGGTAGCTGGGGTAAACAGCTCTATTAAAAATAAACCTGCAATGCTGGGGGGAGCATGTAATGCTTGGGGCAGTCAAGGTCATCAATATAAAAAAAGTAAGCTAGAAAACACAAGTGATAAAAAATAATTGGCCAATCAAGCAGGATTGTGTCGGTTGGTTTGGGGCCCATGATGCTTACTATGACAACAAGTAGGCAAGCAAAATAATTGCAAATTAAAAAAATAACATCTCAGATCAAAAGGGCAGGAGGGATGGCTGGGGCCCATGACATCCTGTTCATATTGCCTGTTTCCCACCAAAAAGCATGCTAGACTCAATGAAGGTCTGCACTGTGCACTCTACTGTTGTCTTACTACTGTTAAATTTGTGTGTGTGTCTCTCTTTCTCTTTCCAGCATTTGGCACATTGCCTCCTTTCACTGCAAAGCCCCAAATGATCTGCATACAGTGGGTTGGATTCACAAATGTTTTGGGGATTAAGTCCACACCACAACTTCAGTTGCGAACAGAAATCTCCCCAGCTGCTGAGATTGTTATTCACATCCACAGCAACTACTGAAGATGTTATGGCTGGCTGTAACAATTTTCAGCAGCCAAGGGCATTTCCACGACACCCTTGATTTTGGGGTGCTCAGAAATGGTATTTCTGGCCTGTTTTAAAAAAAAAAAACACAAATGCCAGAATCTATCTAAAGAGGTCAAGCTACGCTAAGGTAAGGTATTTTTTTTTCTTTTAAATATATGATAGTTAGGTATTTTCCTTGATTTTCAGTTAAAAAAAGATGGCAGCCTCATGACCTCAGGAAGCTGGAGCTACTGCCTGCTGGAGGGGGAGGAGCATTGTTGATTTAAGCTGGTGTAGTAAAGGCTGTGCTGCATGTACTAAAACTGGAACAATACAGAGAAGATTAGCATGTCCCCTGCACAAGGATAACACACAAATTCATAAAATATTCCACATAGACGAAGGACCTGAAACTAGTTAGCTTTACATGACTTTTCATGCTACAAATGGGAGGGACAACACCCTTCATATGCTTCATCTTTCACGCTCAGCAACATCCCTTTGCGGTGCAGTAGTGACAGCAATATATAATTTGCATTTGGGACAATTGGTACTAAAATTTAAATTTTTCCATTTTGTAAAAATTAAGTAAGTAGTAAGTAAATAAACAAATAAATCAATTAATCAATCAATCACTTGTAGAAGTAATTAGAACTATTTTCAAACAGAATTACCCAGGATCTCTCTGCCCATATTTTGAACAGCAGATCTATTCTTGCATCCATTCATGGATGCTAGATTGTCTTTTTGATGGTGTAACATGTCTGTGCATCCATCTATATTTCAGCAGGATCTGAGGCCAATGAACCCATATGGGAACTTAAGCACAAATTATCAAAAACAGAAACAGGTAAAAATAGGGCCCCTGATTTTTGAACTCACAGTTTGTCTAATGTGGTTCTCACTTAAGATGCAACAAAGCGAATACACTGGGTCTGATATGTGTGTGTGTGTGGCTAAGCATCAGTCACCAGTACCTGAGGAAGTGCTGTTAGCAAGGGTTGGGTTCAGGTTGTTTAAGACTCCATCAGGCACAAGCCCATGACAGACTGGGCACAATATTAGGAAGTTCTATTCTACACTAAGGCAGTTGTGGTGTGCAAATACAAGCTGCCAAGGCCAGGCCATATTTGGGGGGGGGGGTAAGAATCCAGTCTTTTCAGTAGCAGCTACCAGCTACTTAAGTGCTTTGAGCAATTAGAACCATAGACCAACACGGCACTGATGATTGGACACAGTCACATCTGTCAGACCCCTGAAGCAGAATGGAAGTAAAAAACAATAGCAGAAATAAGCTACTACTACCATTACACATATGATATGCAATGCCACAAGTTTAAGGTTTGGCACAGTCACTGATTACAGTGTGCCATCGAATAAGTTAGTTGCCCTTCCTACGATAGGCAACATGTCTAGAACACTTAAAAGAAAATTAAAGTACAGTAAAATAAATGACTTCAGTGATGAAACAAATGACAAGTTGAGAATCCCAGTTCTCTGTTAAATGTCCCTTGATTACAATGCTCACCCATAAATGGACCTTTAAAAAACATCTATTGGCTAAAAACAGATGCATTCTTGAGCAGACAGTGGTTGTCATACAAATGTTCTCCAGGCTGTGAGGTACTGCAGGAGTATACTGAGGCAGAATCATATTACAGGCAATGCAAATTGTAACTTGAATGCTTCACCAAGTCAGCATACCTGTAGCATTACCTCTGTACTGATCAACTTTTGTATGACTACCATTGTAATGTATTTGAAAATACTGGTCTGAAATTGGCACATATAGAAACATTACCTCTTCCTTAGGTCTTGTTTGGGGGTCCTGTTTAAAGTATCAAAAAGTGTTCTCATTTCAGCAAGAAGAATAAATACATGTTAACCCAGAATTTAACTTTTCCTGTCTATAACATGCCTTGTTCCTCTTATCCAGGCAGATACAAAATGGATCCAAACAGGACATTTACAGGTAAAATGCATTCTATAGCAATTGCATTTTGCTGACCCTTATCTTTTGTGGTGGGTCATGACAGCAAGAATATTCAGCTAGACGCATTGATGAAATTTTTCTTGTTACAGCACTCAACTCGTCATTCCTTGACAAAAAGCCAGAGTAACATAAATTGTTGGAAGGGTAGTTTGAGGGTGCACATGTGGGATTGCCTTATAAAAACTGTATCTTCCTTTTTGCCATAAGAAAACCATGGCATAATTTGCCATTATAAAGGAGTGTTTATAATTCCAGATATGCACATGGTCTCCCTCTGTCTGTGCATGCGCCTGCTGCACCTCTTACATTCTGAATGCTGGCCGCCTTCTTTAACCCCTGGAGAGTCAACTACCACTTGGACTCAGCAGTAAGTAATTTAAAAAACAAAACAAAGTGAAGTACCAAGACAAAAAAAACTTACTATATGTTTTGGCTGCACACCACAACAAATCAATAACTAAATATTTAAATAAATAAATAAAGGTGACTGCGGTCCACATGCTCAAACCTAACCAGACAGCAGCCGCACAGGATCATACTTTTATTTTATTGAATTTCTGTGGCAAAAAAGGAAAACCCAGCAATTATATAAAATAAAATATGGGCTGGTGTATTTAAACTCAAAGTTTACACACACCACCCCATACTTTATTCTATATTTAATTTGTTTATTATTTTTTAATTTTTTTTATTTATTAAAATTTTGATGACTGGGTGGGCCCTTTGAGATAGTCAAGTCCCTTTTTCAGGGACAACCTGGGGAACCAAATGTTCCAAGCACAAGAAAACAGTACAGATACAGATAATTATGTACAAATATCATTGGACGGTTACATACATTCATGGACTAGACTAGCCATCCCATTCAGTGGGAGACAGTACAAATTATGGATGTCAATTGCAACATAGGTGAACAAACAGTAAGGTTGATACAAGCATATAGTACAATATAATCATAGTAGAGTTAATTAGTACATACGTGCAGAGTGAAGACAATTGGCTGTGTACAAACTCATACTACAGCCCTAGACATTGATCATACACACCGGAACAGTATGGGCAAGCAGGTGGAGATGTTTAGTGCAAATATCATTGGACAGTTGCATACATTCATGGTCTAGACTAGCCATCCCATTCATTGGGAGTCAGTACAAATTACAGATGTCAATTGTACCATAGGTGAACAAACAATAAGGTTGATAGGAGCATACAATACAATCATAGTAGAGTTAATTAGTACATACGTGCAGAGTACAGACAATTGGCTGTGTACAGACTCATACTGTAGCCCTAGACATTGATCATACACACCAGGAGAGTATGGGCAAGCAGATAGAGAAGTTTAGAGAAGATAACGTACAGTTCCCATTACTGACAGGAGGCTTGTAAAATATTTCTCTATATTGTCTTTTGAAGAGAGTAATGGTCTTGAATGACAGTAGTGAGTGTGGGGGGTCATTCCACTTTTGTGGTGCTGCGAAGAAGGATCTTCTTCCAACAGCTAGGCTAGTTTTGGGCAGACCCAGCATCATGAGGTGTGAGGACCTGAGTGTTCATGGGAAGGGTTTCAGGGTTAGTAGGTTAGATATACTCAGATGAGGTGGGAGGTGTATTAGCTTGAAAGTGGTGCAATATACTGGGAGGTTAAGTCTGGCCATGAAAGATGGCCAACCCAAACTGTTCAGCACATCACAGTGATGGGCGCAAGCTGGGGCCTTAATAGCAAATTGGGCAATTAATAAAGGACTTTGAAACTTTGAAGCAACAGTCAAGCTTCTTGTCTTTAGTGAGTTGAGAGTTGTGACCAGCTGTATGCACGTACCTGTTATCTGAAGCTATGCTGTGGAACCACTATGATGCTTTAGAGAGGCTTTTCTGATTCATTGATATTCTCCTTGATCCATATATCAAACTGAAAGAGCTAGTGCACTGCCTAAAACTAATATTAGTTTTTAAAAGCAGCCAGCCCTTTCTTTTATATCAGAGGTACTTTTTCTTTTCCCTTTGGTTAATTAGCAGATTGTTTACCTGATGATAGTAGGTGTAATGTGTAGAACAGCACTCTGCCTGGCAGCTGACATGTAACCTTGTAGCTCTGTGTCCCCGTTACATCATCAGCACTGTGACTTCACTGCCTGTGACATCACTGCTGCTTAAGAACAGCCACTCAGTAGCTGCCAGGTCAGTCACCTGTGATGTCAGTGTCAGTCAGGTCACAATGCTGATCATGTAGTGGGAGAATAGAGATAGATATGTCAGCTGCCAGGCTGTGACTGTTTCACACATTCAGCACAATGTGATCACACAGAAACCCTTCAAATGAGCAAAAGGGAAAAAGGAAAACACTTCAGAAATAAAATGTTACAGTTGACTACTACTTAAAATTTGTATCATTTCCCTGTTTGTCTGTTTTGGTTCCACTAGCTCTTTAAAATAAAGGTTTCTTACCCGTGGTCCATTGAAAGCCCTGATTAAGGGTTCAGTATACGTAACTACAAACCAAGGTCACCATTTACTTGGGGTCTGGACTGCCACTATATTATAATTGGGGTGTACAGCATCTTTGGTCAGTGCAGTACACAGACCCCACAGGGCAGCTGATGAAGGATTGTGTGTAATAGTGTCTGGGTGTGGAACACACAGGTACAGCAGTACATGTGCCTGTCATTAATAACAGTATTGCTGATGTTCTTTCTCATTTGCAGTGAGGAGACTCTGAGAGCTGGCAACAGAAGCAGATACATACTCCAGGAAAGGCCCTGCCTACCTTGTGGATTGGTAAACTCCCTGCTTCAGGGTCCTCTACCTGAAAAAGATCAAGAGTGATTCTCTTTCTGCATTGCATGACAGTCCAATTTGGGAGTGGAGACATGTTGTAGAGGTGCACACAAAACTCCATAAAACAAAGTTTTAGACCCCTTGTGTTTAAATTGTTATCCAGTTCACTCAACTAAGGGCTTCAGATGGCAGACTCTATCCACAGTACCAGATTTGGGAAGCTAGGTGTCAGTTACCAAGCAGAATCTTCTCTGGAGCAAAGACTGTTCCATTGTGAACCCTGAGTCCCAATTTATTTTATTTTATTATTAAACTAGGTCATAAAATATTAACTGAAGGATGTTTCACCTGGGGTACCTAAGTGAAATTGCCCGCTTCAGTTTGCAGTTACTTAAAAGAGGTGCTCAGTTAGACCGTTATGCTATTAAACAGTTTGCTTGGCAAATAAAAGTAACAAATTGAGCCAAGTAGATATACCTGATTACCATACATGATGGACAGGACTAGGTGAGACAAATTCTTATCAGATCAGTGAACAGTGCATGGCGTGAGCATAAGCCGTGCTGTCCATGAACAGCCTCAGTTAAACAGTACTTATTCAGTATCTGTGTCAGTGGTTCAGTAGGTAGCACACTCGCATCTGAGGCTGGGAGATCAGAGGGCTGTGGGTTCAGTTCCCACATCTGGCACTTGGGTTAATATCCCAGTACTGACACTGTAGTGCAGCATGAGAGGGGTGCTGCATTTCTGAGGTGCCATCTTTCAGATGAGACATTAAACAGAGGTCTCATCTGCCTGGATTGGTGGTAGTTCAGGTGGATGTTAAAGATCCCGTGGCACATCTCGAAAAGAGTAGGGGAAGGTTTTTATTAATAAACAGAACAATAAATCAGAAAAACAGTAATAGAGTTTATGGAAAATAAGAAAAAAAAACATAACAAAGAGAATATCAGCAAGTCTCAAATCTCTTACAGCAGAATTATTCAACCTATTTTGTCTTTCAAAAAAGGAACCTCTTTCCACCTCATAAGCCAGACAGTGTTGGACAAACATTTGTGTTCAGAATGACATTGTAGCAACAAATCATGTTCAACATGTTGAAGAACTTCAAGTGGTGAGTGGTATAACTGTCATAGAGTAAGGTGACATCTGGCTTGCCAGAAATGAAACTTGAACACAGCGAACAGCAGCTATTCTACACCTGCATCCAACAAAGTAGAATGTAGCAAAAAATCTCCCACAACTTCTAGATATGTAACAGCATGCCAGAAAGGCTGGTTCCAATGGGCAGAAAGGATCGTCCAGAATTCTTACACAAAGGGGCAGGAAACAAAAAAATGGGACATTGTTTCCTCCTGATAAATGTAATTATCCCTCGGACAAGTACGTTCAGTAACCATTTTATGCTTTAAAGTCCCCTTAACGCTGAGTCGCCCATGACAACTAAGCCATAAATCATCCCATAATCTAGGTAGAATCCGTTTATCTACCAAACTTTTAAGAAGGTTATCAACATGACCATCCGGTACATCCTTAAAAACAGGGACTACGGAATGTGCTTTAGATTGTAGGACATCATAAATATATTTGCACGATTTGTAATACACATGGGCCGGAAGTAACTTCCATCTATTAAGTTTCTATATCACAGGTCTGACATAAATCGGGTAACTAGAAGTGTATACATTTTTCTGGCTCAAACCTGGCCACTCTGAGGACAATCTAGGTAACCAACCATAAGCATAAATCACCCATAACACAGAGTGTGGACGACTAAGGTCTAATAAATTCCAATTAAAAAAATACTATAGTAAAAAGTAATCGGATTCACACAATTCAAACCACCCTGTGCAATAGGAAGATACAACACATCTCTTTTAATGGGATTTAGGTGACTCCCCCAAATAATTTGAAAAAAAAGACCCAATAAAGTGGCTTCCAAACCAGAAGGAATGGGGTATACCACACTAAGGTATAAAAATTGAGGGAGAATAAAGATTTAGTAATGATAACCTTTTTCTGTTTAGTTTGTTGCCACGACTTCCATAATCTGATTCTGGATTGAACTGCCTCAATTTTAACTGACCAATTAAATAATGCATTATCACCTTTACCAAAATCAATACCTAAAATTCAGACCGAGCCCAGTATAACAGGAACTCCTTGAAACTCCGTAACCTCAGGAATGGCAGTATGCAGAGGATAAAAAAAACTCTTAGATTTATTAAGGGAAGAACCTGCATCATCTGAAAAATTAGAAAAATGATGTAACACCTTATCTCCAGAGGTCAAATCAGCGACAAAGACACAGACATCATCAGCACAAGCCAAAATTTTGGCCTCAAGGGTACTATGAAGGTAAGCAATACCAAGAATTAGCACATTTTGGGCAATTGTATGTAAAAGCGGATCCAAACTAAAAATATAAAGCAATGGACTCAAGGGGCAGCCTTGTCTCACCCCCCCCGACGAATAGGGATATAGGAACCCAAATAACCATTTACCAAGGGCATAGCATAAGCATGATTATAAAGCAAAGCAATCCAGGTTATAAAGCAGTCAGGAACTCCATAGGTTCATAAAACCTGAAACAAATAACTATGCGGGACCTGATCAAAGGTCTTTGTTGATCCATGGACATAAGAAAACCCATTATACTAACATACTAAAATGCCAGCAGAATAGGCCTAACAGTCTTTCGTGTCTGCTCGTTTGGTCAGCCCCCACCCTGGTTGCTGACCTTGCTGCCCCCCTCGCCTTCTCTGGCTTCTCCCTTCCCAGTTCCGGATATTCTTGCTGCATTGGATTTTGCTTCCAGAACCCTTCCCCTGTACCTGTCCCACCCCCTCTTGAACCCCTCTACTGTCTCTGCCTCCACCAGGCCCCTAGGCAGCGCATTCCATGGCTCCACCACCCTTTCAGTGAAGTAGCACCTCCTCCTTTCTCCCCTGAATCTTCCCCCATCCAGCTTCCACCCATGCCCTCTAGTGGCCCCCTCCTCCTCCTTCTTTTGAAGCACCCTGACTGTTCCTCCCCTATTTACCCTCTTCATGTACCTGAAGACCTCTATTATGTCCCCGGTCCTTCTCTCTTCCAATGTGTACATATTTAGCTCTTGAGCCTCTCCTCATAGGTCCTGTCCCCAAGCCCCAAATCATTTTGGTTGCCCTCCTCTGGACCCTCTCCAGGAGGTTAATGTCCCCTCTTTAAGTGTGGCCTCCAAAACTGCCACGTACTCAAGGTGCGGCTTCACCAAGCAGTTATACAGAGGGGTATCACTTCCATCCTTCTGGAGGTGATCCCCCTAGCGATGCATCCCAGCATCCTGTTGGCCTTGGCTGCTGCCCTCCTACAAGTCTCAGAGTTGTTCATCTTGACATCCACCACCACCCTCAGGTCCCTCTCAGCCATCGAGACTTGTAGCATTTCCCCCAGGGTGTACACTTGGCCCAGGTTTCTGGCTCCCAGGTGGAGTACCTTGCATTTCCCTGCATTGAACCTCAGCTTCCACTTTCTAGACCATCTTTCCAGAGCCTCCAGGTCCCCCTGTAGGGCCACCCTCCCCTCCTCCCCATCCACCACCCCAGTTTTGAGTCATCTGCAAAGAGACTCATCTCACTCCTGATTCCTGTCCTTATGTCAGAGACGTAGGTGTTGAACAGAAGGGGCCCAAGGACTGATCCCTATGGGACCCCACTAATGACCCTCCTTGGGGATGAGACTATCCCACCAACTACGACCCTCTGGGTCCAGTCCTGGAGCCAATTGCCTATCCATCTGATCATCTGGTCCCCCATTTCTCCCAGCTTATCCAACAGGCCCATGTGAGGAATAGAGTCAAATGCCTTGCTGAAGTCTAGAAAGAGGACGTCCACTGCTCTACCCAGGTCCAAGGCACTCGTCACCCAGTCATAGAACTCCACCAGGTTTGTCTGACACGATTTCCCCAGGATGAATCCATGCTGTCTATCGTCCAGGCACCCTGACTTATCCAGGTCCCTCCCAGCCTCTCCTTGACAATGCCCTCCATCACCTTGCCCACCACCGATGTCAGGCTGACAGGCCTGCAGTTCTCTGCCACCTCCCTTGATCCCCCCTTGTGGATAGGCACTATATGCGCCACCTTCCAGTCCTGGGGCACCCACCCTGTCCTCAGAGAGATGGTGAAAAGCTCTGCCAGGGGTTTCTCCAGGACATCCGCAAGTTCCTTCAGCACTCTGGGATGTAATTTATCCGGCCCCGGTGCTTTCTCCGTCTTAAGGGAGCTGAGGGCTTCCCTCACTCTCTCTGCTCTCTCCATATTGACCCTTGTTCTGATATACTATTACAGGCTTTAGTTGCTCTAATTAGTGTTGATGAGGTTAAAAGGGAAATTTCCTGTTTACAGAATAACATGGTGCCTGGTATTGATGGCTTGCCTGCAGAATTTTATAAAACCTGTAGTCCTTTGGTTTGTGATGTGCTCAAAGTAGTATTTAATTGAGTTTTGCAACATCACACTCTCGATTTCCATTTTTGTACTTCAATTCAGATTTTGAGATTTTGTTATATAAGAAAGGTGATAGAACTTTACTTTCCAATTGGAGACCTTTAAGTCTCCTTAATATGGATTTTAACATTTTAATGAAAATATTGAATACCAGATTGTTGTCCATAGCTCCACACTAGATTTCCCTACACCAATCCTGTTCAGTACTGGGCAGATCTATGTATAATAATCTCCTTTTGCTTTGGGAACTAAAAGAGCTTGGTAAAGTTGATGTTATAAAACCCAATTAAACACTACTTTGAGCACATCACAAACCAAAGGACTTCACCAAGGAAAATGGGGGGTGCTGCATCATACATGGGAGGAGACAGAGATACTGAGGCAGGGGGGACCCTTACCGATCGGCGGGACTGGGGAGAGGGGGAGGCATCACTGGCAGGAGGGGGGAGGGCTAAGCAGGGAGAAGAGGTACCGGAAGTGGAAATCACAGGAAAGGAATTGTTCTACACCAGTGCTACCCACCGGAGATGCAGCATATAAGTCTAAAAAATGCGAGGAGACTGCTCGCAACATATCCTGAATGCAGTGTAACTATTACCAGCAGTATCCACAATTGCAGTCAGAAGGCGATCCACAGAACACCTATGACTACAATCCAAAACATCCCCCAAAGCAGATTTATTAGCAGAACAAACCCTATGTTCATGTAAGAGGGAAGTAGCTCTGGTATACTGTAGTGCAGCCATTTCTTCTTTTATATTCTGTACCTGTGCTGTCAATGAGAAGCCTTGTGAGTGTATAGCTGAATATAAAGTTTCCAACTGCATAAATAAAGACAAATATCTGTTATATTTAGTCACTGCAGCATATTTAGATGTCGTCCTAGCCAAAGTAGAGATTTCAGATTTAGTGAGTAGCCACCAATCTAACAAATCTTCAGAAAGTCCTGATAGTGACATACGAGCTTTCAACAAATCATGAACTTGGGCCAAAAACCTGTCATCAAGTAGCAGTAAAGAATTCAGTTTCCAATATCCCTGCTCCAGTTTAGCATGAGGGCCTACCCCTAACGTGGCAGTTAAAACATTATGGTCTGAAATCTCCACTGGAATGGTTTGACCCTTAGTCACCCTTAAAGCTGCAGAGACAAAAAGAAAATCAATCCTAGTGGACAAGGAGCCCTTAAAAAAAAGTACGCCCACCAGTAGGATGACATACCCTATAAACATCCTGTAAATGACCCTGGACAATAATGTGATTGAGACAATGTGCATCACAGAAATCCTTATCAGTCCGTGCCACCCAATCTGATTTATGCACTACACAATTAAAGTCACTACCCCATATAAGAAAGTGTGATGTGAACAAAAAAGGCTGCACCTCACAAAAGAGATCCACTTGACCTTTCTTTGTAACTGGTGCATAAATCACAATTAATCTCCAAGTGTAATGTAAATAAGTAAAATCCAATATTAAGGCCTGTCCCATAAGCAGTTCGACCAACTTGGTAACATGAAATCCATCACCCCTAAACAACATCCCAAAACCACTGCATGTGTCTAATCCCAAAGGAAAAAAGAAGGACCCCATTGCCAAAGCCATTTGGCCATATTAACTAAAGAAAGGATATTGAGACGGGTATCCTGAATAAGGCAAATATCACACGTCAAATCACTCAAAAGTTGAAAAGTAATCAGGTGCCTATGAGCATTTTTCACACTGTTCACATTGAGGGTGGCTACGTGAGATGAAATGCCATGGCCATGAAAGAGAATCAGATAAGGGTCAAAATAAAAATAAGTCAACATCAAGTAACCCTTCCCTTTCTAGTACTTTTCCGAGGTCTCACCCCTGACCGCGAGGGTCGAGTATCCATAGGCAACTCCTTTGATTTATCATTCTCAGAATCAGAGGATACCATAGGTTGTGAGGAGGTGTCAGAATCAGCTTTCATATTGGAAGACTGAGTGTGATGGGACAGGACCTCAAATTTATTACTTAAGGGAACAGAGCTACCAGGAGAAGACGCTTTAGCTAATTTGGCCCTACCTGTAGTCTGTTTTTGAGACCATTTCTTTGCCTGAACACTAGGCTCAGAAGGGGGCATAATAATATTATCAAGAGGATTGACAGGGACAGGCACAGGTTCAGCAGGAACCGGAGAAACAACAGAAAGAGGGGGAGGGGGCGTAGAGGAAGGGTCCTGTACAACCAGTCATGGAACTTCCTGTAAAAGAGGCACAGAGGAAGGTTCATATATTGAAACCACTGACTGGGGAGCAGGCACCACAATATCAGGGCATAAAGCAGGACCAGTGACTACCATAACATGTGAAGAAAGAGACTGCGCCGTAGCAATATCCTTTTTCTGGGCATTAAGAAGGATCACATCCTGATCCGGGCTATTTTCCCTGTTATGGAAAGTCCAAGGAAAGGACCTAAAACCATGACCTAGTTCTTCACACAGGTTACACTTTAGTTCAAAATTACAATCTGCACTAGCATGGCCAAAAGATAAACAAAGGGAACATCACAGGCTATCACAGGCAGCGCTGAGATGGGAAGGGGAGCCACATTTAAAACAGGTCGTAGGCTGCGCCACATAGAAGCAATGCCCCCATTCCCTACCTAAAAACAAACCAATAGGCAAGCGTATGGGACCCACATTTGTATTTCTAAGTCTCACCCTATAATGCCAACCACCAGTCCATAAGTGTTCAGAGTCAAATATAGGCTGTGGCAACCCAAAGACATCGCATCGTTTAACTAACCAATGTGTAATATCACTAGCTGCTACATTCTCATTTCTAGACAAAATGGTGACATTTTTAATAGAAGGTCTAGTAAGTGGGATAGCCTGAAATGGTAGCCACAACTCAGTGTATTTAAGAGTATCATACTTTGAACAGAATCGATCTAATCCCCTAGGGCTTTGAAAACTAACGTCATATAAGGAAGAACCTGATACATGGATCAACCAAATATTTCATTTGTGAAAAAAAAAACAAAGATCCTTTCAAAAGTGACTTTCCCACATAGAGACGGTCTGGAGCTACATCAAGACCCCCAATATACTGAAGGCGGACTGCATTCCGTTGTTGAAGAGGAGGGGGGGAGTTCCTAAACATATCCCTTCTACAAAATTCTTCCCAAGTAGATTTAGCTTTGTCCCCAGGGTCAGGAGAAGTGCCTGGAGGAGGGTCATGGAGTGGGACATCCATGTCCATTCTATCACCCCACGCTAGTCCCCTAGAGCTAGGGCCTTCATCACCCAAAGAAGAGGGAGGCAAAGAAGGAACTTTAGCCAGCAGAGTAGTATCCAAAGCAAGATGCTGAACATCCTCAGCACGCAAATCCAAATCCGGGCTACCAGGCAAAGGTGGAGGCATATCTATCAAGGGGGACTGTTGCCATCCACAACCAGGTATCCTGCTATGGGCAGGGTCAGGTATCCAATGCCCCGGATCACCTGGTTTCCAACCTGAACTTCACAGGGAGGCCTCTAAAGAGACAGGTAGTGGGCTAGAACAAGGCAACAGAGTGGGAGGAGGAAAAACAGGCAAGACAGTCTGCGCATTAGGTGAAACACATGGTCTAGGATACATAGTACTCACAAGTTCACCAGGCAAAGTCAACGCTGAGTTCAAAGGCGGAGAAGATACTGCTTGATTTGCAGGAACTGAAAACTCCAAAGAAGCATGGTGCAACACTGGTAGGACTGGTGCAACAGAAGATTGTTGCCAACTCTGCACCTCCAAGGGGCCCGAGGGTACCGCATCCGTAATGAAAGCAGGAAGAGCCTCCTCATCCCCAAGTTCTAGTGACAGAGTCCGTGTCCCAGGAGAGGCTGACTCAAGAGGGCTAATGGCATCAACAACAGCGAGTTCCTGTTGCCGATGTGCAGCAAGGAGGGACTTCAACCAAAGTTCATCCACAGGCAAAAAATCTGACGATGCAGAGGCAGAATGAGCAGGTAAAGGTTCATCTGGTACAGCAAGATCCACAAGCATATCAACAAAACGGTCAGACATCCTCAGTACTTTATACTCCAAGGCTGGACCAGCAGGAGCAGAGCTCTGCTCTCCTGCAGGTACACCAGCAGAATGACTGGGTCCCACAAATGAATCCATGATCGAACAGCACCCCCACACAGAGTAGGGGAAGTTCCCCGGTGTCCTGTCCAAATTTCCCTCATTCACTAAAAAAAAAAAAATACCACAAACAGCCTAATCTGGTTCAAGGTCAGTTGGCATTCATCTGTATCCTCCTCCCCCAGGTCGTGCCTGAAAATAGGCAGGATTTGTCTAGTGCACTTACCCGGTCAACAAAAACTAAAAAACTAAAAAAATAAATAAATAAATAAAATATCGGGTTGAATACCGTGGCAGTAGGCACTGATTATTACATTATATTTATTTATTTGGAAATTGGCGACTGGGAGAGACACATTGAGCCAAGGCTTATTTCCAGCTGCAAACTGGGGGAAAAGCAATGGGAAAACACAGTTAAAAAGAAATACAAACCAGATTGATAATAATACCTACCACCTATAGAATAATATGTGGGGGAAGTATATAATGAGAATTTAATGCACAACCAAGGTGTGGAATGCTACATAAACCCCAAGGGTGACGCCTGAGGGGTTAATCAAAGCATTCCACACTGAGGGTATGCATTAAATTCAAGTTTTGCACTGTGCCCCATGTATTGTTTTATATCATTGCTGAGGGAGCATTGTCTTGCCTGAGTCATTTAAAAGAATAAGTAAAAACCATGTGTGGCCAGTACATAGTGCTGCTGTTTATAGCAGTAAAGCAGCAATGATGGTGCTGTTTGAAATTTTGAAATCCCCTCAAAACAGAACTTTGTTATTACTGCCCTACCCCCAAGCATTACTCACACTCTCTGTCTGTCTTTCTGCTGTAGCCCGATTTGTTGCTAGGGAGTTGCAGTAGTACCAATAGTTCAGCTGCGGTTGTACTGAGCTGCCATTTTTGCTTTAAGTTGTTTTTTTTTGGGTGGGGGAGGCTTCTGGCATTGCAGTTTACTTGTGGATAGTACAGTAAAGTATTCCCTATGTCTTCTTGGTTCAGAGTCTGACAGGGGCAAGTGGAACAGAGAGCAATGCTGAGTCGGAATGGCTTTCACTGCCCTAGATCCTGCGTTGGAATATGAGTAACTGGTAATGTATTTTTTTTCCCTATTCTGTTTATCTACCTTCACAACAATCTGTTCACCTGAGCCCCTGTATTCCATTCCTTAATGATCTAGTCTTGCCAGCAACTAACACTACTACTTTCCGGTGGCATACAGTAGGTGGTGAGGAGAAAGTCTTGGTGGCAGTTTCATGCTCAGAGAGAAGAAGGGAACCTGAAGTGACGTTCACTGTTATAACCAGAGGGTTATAACAGTGACTTATAACTGGGTTTCCCTATGGGAAAAAACAATCCCTTGTTAATATAATGACATAAACTGCACAAGTAAAAGAGAAGTACAGACAGTAATGCCAAGAATTGCAACAGGTTGCCCAATAAATAGCTTGATGAATCAAAACAAGTGGGCAAATAGGATAAATTCCAAAAGTGCAATGGAACCTGGATGATTGGATGCTAAACTAGCACTCATAGGTGGGGTTGGAAAAGGTATGGAAGAGTTCGGGAAGAGGGTAGGCAGGAAAAATTGGAGGAGGGAGAAGATTTAGTTGGAAGCGAAGGGAGGAAGAGAGACAGATGGAAGAGGACAGTTGATTCCAGAGGGAAGGGAGACAGCATGAGAAAGCAGATTTTCTAGCAGAGATGTGTGGGTGAGGAATGGAGAAAGCGTATGGATCCCTGGAGCACAATGAATAGAAGGAGGAGGAGGAGGGAATGGGAGAGATGAGATGGGATAAGTAGGAGAGGAGGGATCCAAACCAGTATTTAGAGATGAAGAGGTACTATGCTTTTGGCGATATGTGGGGATAGGAGGATGATAGGGAGGAGTACAGGGAGTAGCAGTGGGAGTGTGGGAGAATTTGTAGCAAAGTGGTAGAATGCATTGCAGAGGGTGTTTAGTCTGATTAGGAAAGTAGATGAGGCAGTGCCAGAGACCACATCTGCATAGTAGAAGCCTGGGAAACCATTTTGGTGACTAAAGGCCCAGTGGACTAACAGAAAGAGGCAATCCTTATTGCGATACAGGGCATGGAGTTTATGGAATGACCTTTTCCATGTTACTACTATATTTTAGCCAAAGGTTGCTGCCCCACCTTGGTAAGGGGCAGAAGGACTGGCAGTATGGTTTATTGTCTGATAAAGATGTAGATACATAGTCCCCTTTTCCGAACACCCTCAGCTCACTGGCATAGGGTGTAAATTCGGTTAGTAAAGAATAAGTGTATAACATCTACACTATCTGTTTGAATCAAAGCAGAATGTGGTCAATTACACTAATATTTCCTGCATCCTTGCAAACACATGTGTGCTGTAGAGCAGGCAGGGTACTCAGATGCAGCAGCTGCAGTGCCAATGAACATGATACAGCTGCAGCCATAGGCACGTTCAGATACTTCCTGACTTTTTCCTACTGTATGTCTCTAAAGAGATTCTATCTGGTGGCACAAAGTGGTGCAGTGCACTGCAGGCAGGCATGGAATTTCTGTACAGAAATTTCAGGAAACACCTGTCCCGGACTTGAACTGCACCTGTATAAGGTAAAATGCTGCTGTCATCATACAGAGGTTCTTGAAAAGGGGCATATTACATAACAATTAACAAAATACAACACCCAGGCACATTTTCAGTGAAAATGGCTGATTGGAATGCAGTCACATGAAATAGACCTACAAATCTCTCAGAGAGACACTTGTAACTTTCCTGGCTAACATGGGGGGATTAAAATTGATCCGCCTGCCATCCGCCGAAAGGGAGGTGGCATATAGGTGAGGGCTGGACAGATGACAGATCCAGTCCCTAGAATGGTGGAAATACCAAGTTTTTGGAAGTTACCTGCAACCACAAGGGCTTTAACATCTCTGTTTCAGTTTTTTTGGGGGGCTGGTCATGACTCCCAGGGGAAGGGAGTGTGGTCATGTGGCCACCCTATTGGGCACTGGGCACTGGCGAAAGCACAGCAGTTCTGAATGGGCATGACTCTCTTCAAGGATCCTTTGTGGGTGCAAGTACATTTGATGGACGTGAGGGGTATGAAGTGTGGGGATGTGTTTCCATGGATCACAGCCAAAACTTGACACTGCAGTCCGCCCATCAAAAACACTGGTTGTCTACCTGGGAGGAAATGGTTGGGGACTGTTGAAGTCACCTGTAATGCAGCAGCGGCTGAGACAGGACATTAGTAATTTAGTATTGGGAATAGCCAAGGTTCCAAATCATTGATCACAAGATACAAGGCAGTTTGAGCATCAAGCTTAGAATCCCAGCTAACTGAGGAATCACGTTAGTTGACAAATGTGTCCATGGGGCAAGTTATAAACTCCACTGGTGGACTTGCGTCGCAATAAGATGGGATCATGGCAAAAATTCCACAGTTGTATGAAAAGAAGGAGTAGGATAATGTTAGGTTTTAGCAGACCTACGATGAGTTTTGGAGGAAGTTATGGCATGATGTGCTTGGTGGAGGATAAGCTCTGTTGTTCATTAAGCAACTGAGTAATAGCAGGATCCTCATCATGGGCAGCAATGTAGTCTCACAGGATTGTACAGATGGGTTAAGAGCATATCTTGCACTTTACCAGGTACATTGCACTGAATCTGGAGAGAGGTGAAGCCTTGGTGGCTGGTACTAGAGGGGTGCCAGCCATAGGTGAAGGATAGCTCTCAGATTTCAGCCCACAGTCAGCAGTACCCTCTAATAGGGAAGGTGCATTTGAGAATGGCCCACGAAGGACATCCCTTATTCCTCAGAAGCTAGAGTCCCTCATGTAGTCGTACCTAATATGTTAACCCCCTCCCGGTATGGATGGGCAGAGAGAAACTGATGGTATGGACAGGCAGAGATGGAAGATCTGAGCCTCTTGCCCGCCCCAACAGTGTCCTCGATCAGCGGAGCAGCCACTGAAAACCAGATATAGGAGACTCCTCCTGGTTCCAGAGAGGAGCCAATCAAAAGAGGGCCATTCCTCCCTCCTCACCAGGCAGCCAATCCCAGCCACTACCTGTGATCAGGAAGTGGTTCAAGGATGTTCTTAAAGATTGGGACATCAAGCAGTCCCCCAAACTGCAGCCCACCGTGTGAAGGACAAATGTGCAAAGGATGTTAGTGTCTGTCCAATGAAGTCAGCCCAATGAGTCAGTCAGCAGCTAGCCACTCTGCTACCCTGTTGACCCAAGAGGAGCCCTACCCCTCAGATCTTAGGTAAGCCTGCTGGGGGTTGCACTGTAGGGTGGCTGTAGTTTGGAGGCTAGCTAGGAATTTTGGGGTAAGTGCGCTAGTGGGCTTAGGGGTTTACTTTTTAAACTACTACTGGGTATTAGTGTGTTTCTGGGTTTTAGGGATTGCTAGTAAACTGTTGCGAGGTACTTGTGTGTTTCAGGGATCAGGGGCTTACCGTTAAACAGTTGCTCGATATTTTAGTGTGTAGTGACTTGCTGTAAAATGCTTGCTGGATAATAGTGGGCCTCAGGGTTTAAGGGTTTGTGGTTACTGGGGAGTAGTAGGTTAACTCTACTGGGACTGGAACAGAAGGACAGGAACAAAGGAAATGTCGGGAATGGTGCAATGCAGTGGTTATCGGGTGGCAGTCTAGAGTGAGGCCTTCTTGAAAATGTGGTTCTGTCCCATCTGCATGCATCTCTCTGGGTGGAAGGAACAGGTATCAAGGCTCCAGGCAGCTCTGGCTGAGAATTAGGAGAACATCGCTAGACTCAAAATTGCATTGGTGAGAAGTTGGGGGACTACTTCTCCCACCCAGGGACCACCTAGTTAGACACCACTGCCTCAAAGAATGCCAGAAGGGAGGAGCAGATGGTCTACAGTGGGCTCAAGGAGGGCAGGGGTGGTAGGATCTGGAAAGCTGGGAGGAGCAGGTAACAGGCACACTCCTCATCCAGTACTGTATCTCTAAGAAATTCCTATGCCATTCCGGTTTAGCAGGACTGCCAAGAAGGGGTGCAGAAGGTGGTGGATAGTGAGGATGTGGCAGTCCACTCGAATGGAGTCCCTGGGGGTGCAAGGAGGACCACAGAGAAGGAGGAAGCAACTTTTGGTGGGGAACTTTATTGTCAGGGGATAGAGTTGGGGAAAGAAAGGGATAGAGAGGGAAGTTAAATGCCTATCTGGTGCAATGGCTCAGAGGGATGGAGAATGTATTCAGCAGATTGTGAGGCAATAGGAAGGAAGGGGGAACTAGAGATCACTGTCCACTTGGGGATGAATGACCTAGCTTTGGATGGGCAGTGTAGGAGCAGTTTAGGGAGCTGGAGAGGGTTTTGGGCAGGTAGCATGCACTGCAGCCTTTACAGAAGTGCTGCCCGTCTACAATAGGGGGAAGAAGAGGGAGCTCTGCACTAAGGCCTGCAGCTCATGGTTGAAGGAATGGTGTAGAGATGAGGGGTATGGCTACATTGGTGACTGGGGCTCCACCTGGAGGAATCAGAGCTTGTACCAGAGGGATGGCCTGCATCTATCTAGGAAAGGAACAGCAGTCCTCCGTGGACAGTTTAAATGCCACTTTGATGGACATTTAAACTAGTCAAGAGTGGTGGTGGAAGGCAAAAGGGAGTCAGCAACTGCCCCCCCAAAGACTGTGATAGAGGATAGAGAAATCCTGAGATAAAAGATTCCCACCAGAATGCAAGACAATCAAGGTAGCAAGGAATTAGCAAGGAAGGAAAAGGGAAAGAGGAGCAGGCAATATAAAATGGTGAGGAAGGGGGGAAAAGCTAGGAAGAAGTAGGAAGGGACAAGAGAAGGACTAACAAATCTGGACAGCCATATGTGCCTACATTAGAAGTCTGGGAAATAAGACACCAGACCTGGAGGCCACCATGGCTGAGGCAGACCTCGATATTGTGTCCATAACCGAAACATGGTCCACTGACAACCATGACTGGGAAATGGTCATACCTGACTACACAATGTTTAGAAGAGACAGGGTAGGAAGGAAAGGTGGGGGAGTGCTGCTTTATGTTAAGGAAAACATAAAAGCGACAGAGGTATAGGGAATTCAAGGGGAGGGGTCTAGGTGTTGTAGGTAAACCTCAAGTCAGGAAATGGAACCACTATTCTGATAGGAGAGGTATACAGGCCTCAAACACAGGGGGAGAACTTAGACAAAGAAATGTTGGAAGACAGGCAAAATGGTTAAGAATGGGGTGGTGGTGATCGTGTGCGACTTTATTCTGCCAGATATAGAGTGAAGCCTCCTTGCTGCAGCATCAGCTAGAAGTAGAGACATCCTGGACTGGATGTATGTGATATGAGCACACCTGAAATGACACCGCCCACAACAGCGAGGGGGAAAGGGTGAATGCCACAGAGGTGAATGCACATAAATGCCGAATTGTGGAAAAGGCAAATGCACATAAAAGCTGAACGGCTGAAAGGGCAACTTCAGCAGGTGGCAGATGGAAGGGCGCTGAGCACATGGCAAGCCCTGGATGGCAAAGGGAGAAAAGCACGCCATGGCACAGGCCACCAGTGAAGGGCGCAACACAGAGAGAGAGTGGCCAGGGGGCTCAGGCAGGCAACACTGCCTGGGATGGCCATGGGCAGGGCACAGGCACACGAGAGGCACGGAAGTTGTAGTAGTGGGTGGCTTACACACAGGGATCAGGTGGCAAACAGCACACAGGCATGAGCAGTGTGTAGGGAGGATGGACAGCATGTTAGAGGGCACAGGCTGGGGGTACTGCAACAGCCAACTGTGCAGAGGCCGGCGGCCAGAATGGGTGGGTCAACAGGTGCAGACAGCACATGAAGGATGTGAGGAGGCCATGGCATGTAAGCTGGGTCAAATGGGTGACTACAGGGGATGAGGTGGATACGCAGGTTCCTCCAGAAGGACACAACCGCACTGGGTAGTGTTGGAGGGTCGTACACTGTGCACCATGTAGCACTGCACATGGTCCCACAGCCCAGCACTGGAATGCAGCTACAGGGGGTGGTGCATGCCAGGGGCCACTATGAGGACGGTCACACATGGAATGTGAAATTGTGTACCAGTCCATGCAGGTAGGCATAGTGGCTCCTGGTGCTGTATTCATCCACAATGGCTCAGATCCTGGTCTCAAGGTCCCTATACCATCACCGGGGCCAGTGCCAGGCCCTGGAGGGTTGCCTTGTAGCAGTTTTACTGCTCAATGGGGAAGGTGGTACATCGGCACCCTGAGCGACCGGTGGGGAGACCGATCCAATTGTCCTCCACATAGTCCAGCATGGGCTGGAGGACATCCACATTGGTGGCCTCTTACTCCCACTCCCGCAGTTGCTCAAATACCACTGGCACATCAGCAGATGGCATGAATGCCAGTTCCAGCAGCAGCCGCACATGCAGTGCAAAGTCGAGGTTGGTGCTGTACCATGCCAGGACATCTGGCAGCTGCTGCACCTTGCACCATAGGGCCTGGGAGTAATGAAAGAAGCACCCCCTGACATGTGTTTCTGGGAATACAGTGGTGACCCCATGCCAGCTGGCATGTTCAAAGTCCAGCAGGACTGTGGCCAGTGCTATGGCTGGACTGTGTGCTTCAGCTGGTCCAGCAGATGGATGTAGGTCTGTTCCTGCCTGGTGCACATCAGGGCATAGAGGATATGCAGAACTATACCAGACTGTATGGTGTGTCTGGTATATAACTGGCCCTGCATGTGCTGTCCATAAACCAGTCTGCACTGCTGGCCAGCTGCTGAAGGCCATGGTCCATGGCATAGACAACGATGCAGTCACACTCCCTCCCGCTGTCATACAGGAGGAAGTGCTTGCCATTGGAGGCAAGGGTGTACTTGCTCTCCACAGTTTGTGTGGTGGTTGGCCAGCGGTGCACCATGTGCCACACACGCTGCACCATCTGATGCAACAGATGCACTCCCAGCAGGTGACCGGCCACAGCTGCAGGGATGTCTGACATGCTTGCCTTGATGACTTGTGAGGCACTGTCCAGAGTCTACCATGCCCTGTCCCAAAGCGCTCCGATGATGAGCTGCATGCCCATGTCCGCTGCATCAGGGGCATGGTTATGCTTCCTGATGGTGACCACCACCATGTCATCCACTGTGTGCAGGTGGGCAAGGCAGTGGTATCTTCTCACCTCTGCACACCTCCAATATACCTTTTCAGGTCCCTCCTTATCTCTCCGGTACACGTAGCCATTATGGACAGTCATAGGCTTGCCCTTCTGGCTTGGTATATAACACACCTCCATGTTCGGGTTGCAGTGCCATCTGATAGGGCTGCAGTGCCTGGCAGTGTTATAGGCACTGTATTCCCCACCCAGACTCTGCCATGCCATGCCTCCTTCCTGCCCGGGGTGCATATCTGGCAGTATTTGGCCGTACCCCTTCCCCCATGTCCTTTTTGTCTGTGGCCACACTCCCCGCAGTCCACCACTGTCATTCGTGATGCTCCCTATACCTGTGCAGAGTCCTGTGGACCCAGTCTGCTGTGTGGTGTCCTATGTGGCAAGTGTCTGTGTCTGCTTTGGGGCACTGGAAGGGGGTTGTATTACACTCCGCTGGCATGTGCTATGTGCTTGGTCTGCCCCTGTGTGCTGCGGGGTGGTGCGGGCACACATCGCTGCCCCTCTGTCCATGTTGCCGACTGTTTGGTGTCCCTGTGTGCCCCAGCCATGGTGCTGCCTCCTTTGCTGTCTCCCATTCACTCCTCCTCTGCTTCCTGTTGCCAGTGCTGGCCACGGCCTGCTGTGCTAGATGTCCTGTGCTTGCTTTGCTTTTCGGCCTGTCTTTCAGTGGTGCCTCCCCTGCCTGCGGGCCTGCTGGGGCTCGCTGTCCTGCTGCAGATTTCTCATGGAGGCACCCATACTGTGTAGCATAGTGTTTCGCTCTTTACTGTGTGTCTGTGTTTCTGAGTGCTCACTCTTTTGGTAGCGGAGCTTTGGGACTCACCCCCTGAGATTGTGCTGTTCCATAGGTGCTCTTCCTGGCTGACCCCCTGAACTTCCTGCAGGGGGCATTCCTTAGGCAGCTAGTAAGTGAAACCACTCACAGTGGGGGAATACTGGACCTGGTGCTTACTAACGGGGACAGTGTTGCAGATATCAGGGTGGGAAGTCATCTGGGGAACCAATGACCATCTCACAGAGTGATTTAATATAAGGACAGCAGTGGAATCCAACTGCATAAGGGTGAGTGTCCTGTATTTCAGAAAGGCTAACTATACAAAGATGGGGGAATGTCTCCGAGAGGACCTGGCAGGGGAGATGTCCTGGGGGGGGGGGAGGTGGAAGGTAAATGGACCAGATTAAATAGCACATAGTAAAGGCAACAGACCTCTACATCAAGCAAGTAAACAAAATCAGAAGGAATGGGAAACAGCAATGATTTTCGAGGAAGGTGTCAGAAAAGGTAAGGCAAAAAATGGTGGCATTCAGAAGGTGTAAGGAGACCCAGAGAGATGAGGACAGGGAACACAGAAACACAGACATTGACGACAGATAAGGACCGCAAGGCCCATCCAGTCTGCACATTTTTTTCTACCTTATGAATGTTCCATAGGCCTTTACTCTTGTCAATGGACTATTTATTCATACTCATCTGTGTTGCTCCCTGATGCCTATCTCATGCCTGTTTGAAGTCCTGCACTGTATTCATATCCACCACTTCCTGAGGTAAGCCATTCCATGCATCCACCACCATTTCTGTGAAAAAGAACTTCCTCACATTACCCCTTAATTGGCTTCCCTCTAATCTCATGCTGTGTGCTCTTGTCTTGCTATTTTTCTTATATTGAAACATGTTAGATTCTTTCACCTTGTTAGTGCCCTTAAGATGTTTGAATGTTTTGATCATATCACCTCTCACCCTCCTTTGCTCTAGGGTATACATATTGAGCTCCATTAATCTGACCTCATATGTTTTCTGATGCAGTTCCTGCACCATTTTAGTTGCTGTTCTCCAGATTGCCTCCAGTCTGTTAATGTCCTTGTGTAGGTGCAGCCTTCAGTACTGCACACAGTACTCCAGATGGAGAAAACCACTGTCTTGCAAAGAGGGATTATTACTGTACCTCCCTCTTACGACTTGTGATACCCCTACTAATGCACCCCAACATCCCTCTAGCCTTACCTACTGCTTTAGTTGTCTGCTTGGATGATTTCAGGTCATTTGTGATGATGATGCCCAAGTCTCTTTCTTCCCTTTTGATTGCCAGCAACTCCCCTCCCAATCTATAGTTAGCTTCAGGGTTTCTCTTCCCCAAGCACATGATCTTGCACTTCTTTGCATTAAACCCCAGTTGCCACTCTTCAGACCATTTTGCCAGTTTTTCCAGATCTCTTCTCATTCTGTCCACCCCATTTGTATCATCTACTCTGTTGCAGATCTTGGTGTCATCTGCAGACAGGCAAACCTTACCCTCCAGTCCATCTGCTATGTCACTGATGAAGATATTAAAGAGGACTAGCCCCAGGACTGATCATTTAGGTACCCCACTTGTGACTTGCATCTTTTCTGACTGTATGCCATCAAGGGTATGGTGGGGCAGGACGCTAACACCCCCTTTCCAACTCAATTACACAACAGTTATGGCCCTATCACAGGCAAAATGGAAATTCTGGACGCCTTCAATAACCACTTCACAACGGCTGGCCTTGCCTTTGACACCTCTCCAGCTAACCTGCTGAGGGAACAATTAAGCTCCCATTACACTGGTGATCAGAGAGTTGACTCTTCCTTCAGCTTCAAATCTATACTGTTGAAACAAGTAGAGGATCTATTATGGCAACTGGATACCAAAAAGCTCAGGGCAGACCTCTGGACCCCTACTTTCTAAAGATTGCATGCCATGTACTTGCAGTCCCCCTAACACACCTCTTTAACCTATCCCTAAACTCTGGCTCTATTCCCACACTGTGGAAGACAGCCCAAGTGGTTCCCCTTCTAAAATCAGGGGACCCTATGGATCTTAATATTTAGAGGCCCATTTCCATTCTACCAGTGCTATCCAAGATGGAGAAATTAGTGAGTAATCAGTTAAGGGAGTATCTTGACAATGCTACCCTCCTAAACCCAGCTCAATCTGGATTCAGGGCCAAACATAGCACTATCACTGCACTAGCCAAGGTCACAAATGACTGGCAATCCGAATTAGATAAAAAGAATAATGTCTGTGCAGTAGTCCTGGACCTGAGCAAAGCATTTGATACTGTGGACCACAAACCACTTTCATCCTGTACTCCATTGGCCTAGATCCATCCTCCCTTAAGTGGTTCAGATGCTATCTCACCGGTAGGTCACAGCAGGTAAAAGCTGAAGGTGACCTATCCCTCATTAAACCACTGTCAAGAGGAGTCCCCCGTTCTATTCTGGGTCCTATCCTTTTGCCATTTATATAAATAACATTGATTCAACCCTTACCAATTCCTCTGTACACCTCTTGCTGATGACACTGTTCTGTATGTCCACAACCCTTAAGCCTGCAGCTGCTGGAAATCCTACAAACAGAATTCTCCTTGCTACAATATCAGCTACTCGAGAAAAACTTCTGTTAAATGCAGAAACTAAAGCAATGATGTTCAAATCAAAGCTCCACCAGCACATCCTTCCAATCATTCTCCCCAGCAATGCACTATACTTGAGAAAATCTGGAGTATGTAGAAAACTTCAAATACCTAGGTGTGTGGATTGACAACAGACTTGACTTCCCTCATCATTTAGAAGAACTGTTAAAAAGTTACGCAAAGGCTTGCCTCTCTATAGATTAAAACCCTTCCTAAACAGAGACTCAAAGATGAGGTTAGTCCAGGCCATTTTTCTATCAGTTGTTGACTTTGCAGACTTCCTTTATAGTCACTGCCTCATCTCCTACCATCACAAGTTGGATACCTTATATCATAGAGCAATAAGGTTCATTACAGATCTGCCATCTAATACTCATCATTGCTCTCTTTATGCTGCAGTTGGGTGGGTTTCCTTCACCTCAGAAGGAACAGAAATGCAGCACTATGGATTTACAGAGCGTTGTCAAAAAACTTCCAAACTATATCCTGACTGCTTCACCCAGACCTCTCCTAGCTCCTATGCCCTAAGAAGCAACAACATCATCCTGTTCAAATTGCCCAAATTCAACACCAGGCTAGGGAGGGCAGCAATCAGCTATTCTCTAGCTATAGCATGGAACACCCTACAAAAATCCCTAAAACTGTCCAATATCATTCCATTTTCATCCTTTAAACAGCATTGTACAGTCTTCTTCAAAGAGAAATGCAATTGCTACCACTAGAGCTAGCATTGTCATCTCACAAATCTCCTTCCAAACCATATATGGCATATTCCTTCCAGACAGACACCCCATCTTATGTCACCCAGTAATACCTTCACCATCTTAGTATTACATTATGTTGAGTGTCTGCCATGCCCCCCACTGGATATGTATATACTGTACATACTGTAAATATTAGCTTAACTTTCCTGTAACCGTTTTTTATCATGTGAATTTACTGTACATCACTGTGTTTATAAACGTTATTTTCCCCTGTATGTATAACTGTCTTATATAAGTGTATGATGTATCTGTTGTGTATCAACTATTGAACCTTGACCTTATCAGGTCCATCTTGTAAATGAGCCTTGCTCAATGATGTTCACCTGAATAAATAAAGATTTGATGATGATGATGATGATGTTACCATTTACCACCACTCTCTGTTTTCTGCCCACCAACCAGTTTGTCACCCAGTTGACCAACTTCTGTCCCACCCTGAGCCTACCCAGCTTATTAATCAATCTTCTATGTGGAACAGTATTGAAAGCTTTGCTGAAATCAAGGTAGGCGACATCAGCTGCACCCCTTTGGTCCACCACTCTGGTTACCCAGTAAAAGAAATCTATGAGATCAGTTTGACAGGACCTTCCTATTGTAAACGTGTACCTGAGTAAATGGAGGGAAGTGAGCAAAGCAGTAAGGAAATAAAGGCACAAGCTGAGGAAAGAACAGCCCAAACAGTATCAAAAGGGGCCTAGATATTTTTCAGGTATGTTAGCCAGAAAAGAAAGACAAGGGGAGGAACTGTACAGTTAAAAAAGGAGGGGGGACTGTACAGAGTAGGACCAGAAAAGGCAAATCTCTTATCAAATACCTCTGGTCAGTGTTCACCTTAGAAAGGGAAGGAGTGGGACCACAATTAAGCACTAAGAGCTTTGAAGGGAGAGAAGTGGACACCAGTCCCTTTAGGAAAGCACTCTATGATCTGAGGGTGGACAAAGTCATTGGTTCAGATGGGGTGCATTCAAGAATGCTGAAGGAACTCAGAAAGGTGCTGAATGCACACCTGGCAGATTTGCTTAGTTCACTAGAGATTGGCATGGTCCCACAAGAATGGGGACGAGCGGACATAGTCCCACTTCACAGAAGTGGTAGCGAGGAGGAGGGAAATTATAGGTCCATCAGCCTGAATTCTGTAGTAGGGAACTTGATGGAAACATTATTAAAGGAAAGAATCGAGGAACACCTGGAATCCAATGAACTGCAGGACCTGAGGCAGCATGGCTTTATGGAGGAAAGGTCATACCAAACAAATCTAATAGATATTTTTGACTGGGTAACTGATGCTTTGGATCAGGAAGGTGCAGTGGACATGGACTACCTGGTCTTCAGCAAGGCATTTGACACTGTTCTACATAGAAGACTGGGAAATAAGTTGCGTAGCATGGGGGGTGGGCAATAAGGTGGTAACCAGGGTATGAAACCACTTAGGAATAGGAAGGAGAGGGTGGTGGTAAATGGAGTTCACTTTGAGGAGGGTAAAGTGACCACTGGGGTATCTTGGGGACCAGTACTGGGGCCAGTTCTCTTTAATGTCTTCATTAGTGACATAGTGGAGGAACTGGAAGGGAAGGTCTGCCTCTTTATGGATGACATCAAGATCTGCAACAGAGTGGACAGTCTGGGGGGGGGGGGTGTAAAGGATGGAAAGAGATTTAAAATGGCTGGAGGAGTGGTCAAAATATTGCCAGCTAAGATTTAATGCAAAAAAGTTCAAAATAATGCACTTGGGCCACAGAAACCCAGGGATGGAGTACAAAATGGGGTGAGAGATACTTGCAATGACCAAACAGGAAAGGGTATTGGGGATAATTATATCAGCTGGCCTGAAGGTGGCCAGACAATGTGATAAAGTGATCGGGAGATCTAGTGGGAATGCTGGGGTGTATTGGTAGGGGTATCACCAGCAGGAAGAGGATAGTGGAGTTGGCCCTGCATATATCATTGGTAAGATCCACACCTGGAATACTGTGTCCAGTTTTGGATACCACATCTCAGGAAAGGCATAGACAGAGTAGAGGTGGTCCAGAAGAGAACTACCAAGATGGTAGAGGGTCTGCATCAAAAGCCCTATGAGGAGAGGCTGAAGGAAATAAACATGTATACCCTGGAAGAGAGGAGGGAGATGGAGGATATGATTGAGACTGTTAAATACCTCATGAGGGTGAATAAGGTATAGGTGGGAGCTATTTTTCAGAGGAAAGGGTGCTCTAGAACAAGGTGTTATGATATGAAGCTGGAGGGGAGTGGTAAGTTCAGGGGAGAGATGTGAGGACATACTTCTTCAGAGAAAGGGTGGTGGATGCCTGGCACAGTTTTCCAGTCAATGTATGGGGGCAAAAACAGTGGTGTGATTCAAAAAGCCTTGGACTAGCACAAGGGTATCATAAGGCATAGGAAAGGAGTGGAAAAGAAAGTGTCATAGACCTAGAACGGTCTGCAGCAAAAGCGATCACAATGAAATAGGGCAGACTGGATGGGCCAATTGGCCCTTATCTGCCATCAGTTTATATGTTTCCAAAGGGGAGTACAGGGACTATATGATTTATTGATTCCATTAGCATAATGATTATCTATGACTACCTTGCTTCACAGGTCACACCAGATATCTATCTCTATCTATCTATCTATCTATCTATCTATCTATCTATCTATCTATCTATCTATCTGTCGGTCTGTCTGTCTGTCTATCTATACACACACACACACACACACACACACACACACACACACACACACATCAGTTTACCAATTCCAATTGGCTGTTTAATAAACACATGGTTGTGGCCATTTCCTCCAAGCATGTTGCCTGTCTCACTTGTTCAGATGAAAAGAGGGGGTTGTGACCTATAAGACATTAGAAAATAGACTTTTTATTTGGAGGTATCTGATTGACTGTTACCCATTCAACAGGGGTACATTAACTTTCAACAGATGTCCACCAAATAAAAAGTCCCAGACCAAACCTGCCTCATGCCCAGCCTACTTCAACATTGGCTGAAGCACTGGGCACACAATTTAAACTGATGCCATTTTTTTTTTTTTTACCAGTTAGTGAGAGAGCCCGAATGCCCCACACACACACACACACACACACACACACACACAGAAAAAGAGTTGCACAAACAACTGTCACATACACTGCACTGGCAAAACTCTTTCTTTCTTTCTTTCTTTCTTTCTTTCTTTCTTTCTTTCTTCTTTCTTTCCTGACTGCTTGCTCCTATTCAAAGTTGCCTGCTCCATTGTGGCTGTCCTCCAGCTCTGCTCCCCCCACCTGTCAGTGCCCACTACTTGAAACCACTGTATTCACTTGTTCAAATAAAAAATAAAACATAAAAATGGGGATAGCAGAGCAGTCTGTGCTGCCAGCATAACTTAGTCTCTCCTGCTCTGTTCTACTGCCGATATCTTGAAAACCCTACTTTCCTCGGTGCCAGGTCTGAGTCTCTGTCTCTATGAAGTTCGGCTAGCACACGGAGCATTTGCCAGAATGGACCCAGTCACAAATAAATGTAGAGGGGCTCCTCTTCACACTCCCAGTCCTTAAGGAAGGCAGCAAGTACCAGGAACTCATCAAACAACACAAAAAGAAAATAAAGAAAACAGAAATAACTCAGTCCTGGTAGTCATGGCAGGCAGTGAGGACCGGGAACTTTAAAAAAATACAGCATGAACAACTGCCTCCTGACCACACTCACTCTCCCAAAAAGTGCTTCCTTCTCCCAATCGCAACATCTCCTGCCCCAGTGTAAAAAACAGCTCAAAACACAACATAAAAATAACAGAGAAGCATAGAAATGTACCTGAATTTCACAGGCTTAGGCTCAACTTTGATTTTCCTCCCAGCTAGACCGCCCACCACCAACTTTCCTTGAAACAGATTCCCCAATCCATAGTATAAAAGAAAATCATTGAAAGAATCATTGAAAGAATGAATAAGTTGAAAGGAATGAATAATTTAAAAAAAGCGTGTAAATTCAAGACTTAAGTGTGTGCGTGTGGGGGGGGTGGGGGGTGGAGGTCAACCATGACAACCAGCTCCACAGCAACAACTACAGAGGCTGCAGTAGGACAAATGACCTCATGTTGAAAAAAAAACAGCATTTCAATGCTGGCGAAGGAACTATTTCATTACAAAATAAATCAAACTGGTAAAATATTTAACATTTAAATATAAGAATAATTTTTTTTTAAACATAAATAATACAGTGGCCCATTTTCTAAGCCCAATAATACCCTTCAGGGTAGGTGGTATGGGCTATACTAGACCTTCCAGGATATATAAGGCCTTCCATCTGTGGCAATGGGCCTCATTACACCCCTGGGTGGTCCGGTATAGTCCAATACCGCCCGCCCTGTCGGGAATTATTGCTTACATGGAGGAGCCTGCAATGTATGGTTACAGGCAAGGTTTGTCTGTGGGCTCCTCTAGATGACACCTAAGCTGGCAAAGAAGGGGCAGCTTCCACCCACTAGGTGCAGGGTCTGGCTCATAGGTAGGGTTCCCAGGGTGCACCTGGTCACTGACTCAGGGAACATGCCATCACATAGTGGAAGACATGCCACGGCGTAATAGACCCAGGGCACCATGCCAGTACCATTTAGATGCACAGCACTAGATTGCACAGACCATGACACACCACAGTGCCACTGATGGGCTAATGCCCCAAGTGCAGGTTAAGTGTCCCTCACCACAACCCCTGAGGTGATGTACCCTCAGGCATACATCCTCTATGGTGGGCCACACAGTGACATTCATTGCAGGCCATGAGGCATGCAGCATAGTGCAGACATGCATGGAGGTAAAGCCTAAATAGTGACAGGCCATGTATAAAAGGGGTGATCCCCTTCCCCTTGACTGGGTTCAATGACACCAATACTACTTCCTTGATTAGATGTAGAATATTGGTGTACCTCCCGCCAACATTCAATAACCAAAGTCAGACTGGCCTACCAGGATACCTGGAAATGTCCCCGTGGGTCCCCTTCTGGGGGGGTCCGTGGCTACCATCTAAAGTCTTAATATCTTTGCATTAATCATCTATTGTATAATTTAAATAGAATAGTTTTGGCACTGCAAGTAGATGTAAGAGGCAGATACAGAGCAAGTGTATCACACTAAAGTGGCATACTGACATATGAGTCTCACCCTTCGCCATCCCGTATTGATTTTTCATGTGGGCCCCTGTATCTACGTTCCATATCAGTCCCAAATACCCCAGTCGGACCCACCCATCAGCATCCCCCTGTGCCGTGTCACTCCCCAAGGCCATCACTGTCATTTATATTGGTAAAGTCTGCCCACTCTGCCATAACCCAATATGCCATGACCCCTTCCCACCCCTATCAACAATACTAAGGCCATGACGGTCCACAACTCCACTGACAACCTGCATGCCCCATGGAGGGTGCTATGTAAATAACATTGTGTACAGCACATACTGCCGTATCAGGGCACACTCCACTGGTACAATACATAGCCATGACTGCAGCAACAGGTATAGCCAGGCCCTCACTCCTATGCAAATGGTAGGGCAGCGGCCATAGAAGACCAACCTGTTCTGGCACCTCTAAGTGTAAACATGCACCCTTGGGTATGACAAACAACACAGGGTACTCACATGAATACCTCTTCAGTGAATGGCTTCTTTGGGTTCCATCGCAGCCTGGTGATCCAGACTGGTCTTCCTCTGGCTCACCTGGTCCTGCTGATCTGTGCCCTTTGTTGGGGTGGGCTGTTCACTGAGGTCTATAGGGGAGGGAAAGGGAGGTATGATCAGTATCCTGCAGTGAAACACAGTGCACCGTTCAGTACACACTACACAGTATATACACCCATATACCAGTACTGTGCACCAGCTGCCACATGTGCATGATGTGGATGGACAGGTCAGAGCAGGTCAGCAGTGCATCTGTAGGATCACCTGTGTCATCACACACACATGCAAACCATGGCCCAGGCACAGCAGGTATGATATCTTCCACTGTGCCAAGTTGGGCCTTGCACAGTGTATGCCAGTCTGTGTAGTGCCCATCTCCTGTCAGCCCCCAGCCCCTTTAAAAAACCCATATATGTCAGCTCTAGACCCTTTCAAGGTATAGTCTGCAGGGTATGCATGGTGCACTAGGTCTTAACATATGTTGTGTCTGCACTCCCGGTAAAATAAAAAGCAGGAAAATGATAACGTTGCTGCTGGAGATTTATTTCTCCTTGTAGCTCTCTTAGTGCCTCGACCCCACACTCGGGCCTTCTACTGAGTGATGAATCTAAATTACACAAGCAGGTGCTACCATTTTAAACAAGCAATAATTAAAGTGACACACACACATAATTAACATATGTTAAGACCTAGTGCACCATGCATACCCTGCAGACTATACCTTGAAAGGGCCTAGAGCCGACATATATGGGTTTTTTAAAGGGGTTGGGGGCTGACAGGAGATGGGCAAGTTTATGGAGGCACTCCTTAAGGAAAGGATAGTGCAACACCTGGAATCCATAGGGGCACAGGATCCAAGACAGTATGGGTTTACAAAAGGAAGGTCCTGTCAAACTAATCTCATAGATTTCTTTGACTGGGTAACCAGAGTGGTGGACCAAGGGGGAGCAGTTGATGTCGCCTACCTTGACTTCAGCACAGCTTTTGACACTGTTCCACACAGAAGATTGACAAATAAGCTGGGTAGGCTTGGGGTGGGTCAGACATTGGTCAACTAGGTGGCAAACTGGTTGACGGGCAGAAAACAGAGAGTGGTGGTAAATGGTATACAGTCAGAAGAGATGCAAGTCACAAGTGGGGTACCTCAGGGATCAGTCCTGGGGCCAGTTCTCTTCAATATCTTCATTAGTAACATTGCAGATGGACTAGAGGGTAAGGCTTGTCTGTTTGCAGATGACACCAAGATCTGCAACAGAGTAGATGATCCAGATGGGGTGGGCAGAATGAGAAGAGATCTGGATAAACTAGCAAAATGGTCAGAAGAGTGGCAACTGGGATTTAATGCAAAGAAGTGCAAAATCATGCACATAGGGAAGAGAAACCCTGAAGTCACCTATAGGCTGGGAGGGGAGTTGCTAGCAGTCACAAAGGAAGAAAGAGACTTGGGCATCATCATCACTGATGACCTGAAATCATCCAAGCAGACCTCTAAAGCAGTAGATAAGGCTAGGGGGTGTTAGGGTGTAGTATTAGGTATCACAAGTCGTAAGAGGAGGTAATAATCCCTCTTTACAAGACACTGGTTAGGCCCCATCTGGAGTACTGCGTGCAGTATTGGAGGCCACACCTTCACAAGGACATTAACCAAATTGAGGCAGTCCAGAGAAGGGCAACCAAAATGGTGCAGGGACTGCATCAGAAGACATATGAGGACAGATTAACAGAGCTCAATATGTATACCCTTGAGCAAAGGAGGGAGAGAGGTGATATGATCGAGACATTCAAACACCTTAAGGGCATTAACAAGGTGAAAGAGTCTAACATGTTTAAATATAAGAAAAATAGCAGGACAAGAGGACACAGCATGAGATTAGAGGGGGGCCGATTAAGGGGGAATGTGAGGAAATTCTTTTTCACAGAAAGGGTTGTGGATGCATGGAATGGCTTACTACAAGAAGTGGTGGCTATGGATACAGTGCAGGGCTTCAAACAGGCATGGGATAGGCATAAGGGAGCAATACAAATGAGTATGAATAGATAGGCCACTGACAGAGCAAAGGCCGATGGCACATTTATAAGGTAGAAAAAGAAATGGGCAGACTGGATGGACCTTGCGGTCCTTATCTGCCATCAACTTCTATGTTTCTATGTTTCTATTACAAGCACAGTTAAGATGTATTCTATTTGATTTTGTGTAACTACATTCACAATACAAATATTAAAACAGTCTTAACACATCTTGCTATTTCTGGATGTTGTACTGTTAAAGTTATACTTAATTTGAACAATAATGACAAATAAACAGGAAAAAGGGAGGATGAACTACATCAAAAGGGGGGAAGGGAAGGGGAAAAGGAAGGGAAATGAAAATCTCAAATAAAGAAAAATGGGAAGGGACAAATCAGAAAAGTAAGGTAAAAAAATCTTAAACCAAATCAAATAGCATGTGACAGAACTGAAATTAACTGACTTTTACTTCAACATGTGTGCAAATACAGACTTTCAATAGTGGAAGAATCAATGATTTTCTAAAATTCATTGTTTCTGTAATTTTCTCTTACAGAACATCTTTTTATTTTTCTAGCCATATAGACGTGCTCTTAAAGTTTTTTTAAGAAAATAGGTACTTTTTGTTTCTTCCACACTGAATCTGTAGAAACAGATGAAGAATTTATATTACTTTGTCTAATCCCTCTTTTTAAATACTAGGGGATTAAGTTTTTTTCTCATTTTTTCTCAATTCTTACTAGTTAAAACTATTTTATGAGAGCCAAAGCACACACCAATGCAGCTCTCAAGTTCTGGTGGATCAGTTCTTATTTCAACAAATGTATATTGGTCTCTCATACATGAAATAACAAACATTTAAGCTCTTACATGAACTGACAAACATTTAGGATCTTATATAAACACATCTCTCACTTATGTAGACTCTGAACAAACTACATAAATGGGACACAGGTAAGGTTTTATTATAAAATCTTACCGAGCATTTTCTCAATAGGGGAATAAGTTTCCAGGATAGGATTTGGATTATTTTATGCGTCTTTAATATAGGGGGTAAAGTCTACTGATTCAGTAAAACCTAACGGCTGAACTGTATTTAAAGACACTATCCATCTGGTTTCTTTCTGGTTCAATTTATTGAGGCAATCTCCTCCACGTTCCATTGGTGGATTTTCTCCAATACCATAAATTTTAGGCCCGATGGATTTGAATTGTGGAATTCTGCAAAATGTGCTCCAAAAGTGCTTCTATCAGTGTTATTTAAGATAGCCCTAACATGTTCCTGTACCCTAGTGTTTGCTGCTTTGACCATTCTACCCACATAGTATTTGGCACATTCACACCAGATTACAGTATGTCAACTACAAATCCTGTTGCACAGGTAATGAAGCCATTAATCTTTACTTTTCTTTGATTTGGGAGATCTATATATGTTTTAACCTCTTGTGCATAAATGCGCATATTACATTTTCCACATTTGAAAAAACCAAAAGGTCTGAGGGTTAACCAGTATTATGGCCTTTCCACCTGTGATGTTTTGAAGCGACTTCTGGTAATCCTAGCCCTCAAATTCTTTGCTTTTTTAAAAGTTATTCTATGTTTTTCTCCTATTTCTTCCCTTAGAACATTATCTGTTTTGAGAATACGCCAAAATTTATGGTGTTTGCTACCCGACCAGCTATTTTATTATACATAGTAGAGAAAGTAATGCATTTGTTTTGTACTTCCCTCTGCTTTGGTTTTAATATGCTCTTTCTTTCTAGAACTCTGGTCTTATCAAGTACCTCTGACAATATACTTTCCTTATAGCCTCCTTCCCTAAACCTCTGTACCATTTCACCTCCTTGTTTTTTCAAGTTCTAAGGTATTAGAGCAATTTCTCTTAGTTCTTAGTAGTTGGCCATATGTAATTGAGTCAATCAATTTTTGTGGATGTGAACTGGTCGTGTGCAAAATTGCATTCAATGCCTTTATTTTTCTATAACCAGCTGTTTCTATCCTGTTCTGATTGACTCTTAATTCTACATCTAGAAATGGGATTTTTTTCTCTTTCAAATGTGTGGGTAAATTTTAAACAAGATGGCACACTAGGTCACAGATGACAGGGGCTGGCAAGGCATACATGAGCAATGCTTGGGGGTAGGAAACAGTAGGTGTGGCCCCACACAGTGCCTACTGCATACATGTCTGGAACCCCCTCTGCAGTAAAGTAGTATCCCATTCTGTACATAGCAGTTGTATACCAGTGCCCATGTGGCATAATGCGGACATTGTGCACGACAAAAACAGTGGACACATCCACATCCTGATGGAGACACCTACCAGCAGTTACATGTAGAACACATGAGCATCCCTCCTGAGTCATACCTGACAACTGGCAGTGACATGTCATGGTCACCTTATATGGTAGACAGACCCTGCATAACATGCAATGACACTATTCGTGGACCTGTCATGTATCCTGACACTGCTGCCATGTCACTGTGGTGGCCCACAACCATGCTGCCAAGTAGGTTCATGCCTCAGGTGTGTCCAGAGATATACAGGCACAGGAACATTCCACAGGACAGGGGACTCAGATACTTGCATGTATACTGGCAGACCATGCTGTGGGGCATTTCCCATAGCACACAGGGGAACAACAAAAGCACACAGGTAATGTGCACAATGCCTCGGGGGCAGTAGCCCTCTTGCAGGCTAACATGACACAGAACTACCCACAGAACATTATACAAATGCACTAAACCATCGGTACTCACCTGGCCTGGGCACAGTGGCCCATCATCACCTGCAGCACATCTTCCTCCTCTGGAGGTCATTATATCCATGCCTACACTGGTCACAAGTGCGGATGACTGCAGTTCTGCATGTCGCAGCTGCCTCCCGCTGTTGCCGGTCATCTTTGGGTTTGGCCAACTAGGTGGTGGTGCACTTAAGTCCCACTGTTTGATGGCCCTGTGTCGTCTATCAGACATTTTCTTCCTACTACTAGTCCTAGTACTTGTACCATGTTGCTGCCTGGTTCTGGGGTTTCTGGGTGTGTCCTGTAGTGTTGCACAGCATGTTGCCTTGGTAGCGCTGCGTTATGTTGCATTGCAATGTGCAACATGGATATGTGGGGTGGGCGCTAGACTGGAAGCATGAGCCCAGCATGGGTTGGCACATGCATGGGACGCACATGTGCTACCTGGTGCAGTGCTGTGTACCATTATTATGGAATGACCTGGCATGTGGGGCTGCACAGACTGATGATGTCATAAGCAGCAAGTGATTTCTTGACTATGCCATGGCCTGACATCATGCAAACACAGGCACAGTGCAAAACAGTGCACTGTGTAACATGTATGTCTGAGGTGGAAGCTAGACTGACAGCATGTGCCCTGCATGGGTTGGCACATGCATGGGACACACCTGTGCAACCTGGTACAGTGCTGTGCACCATTATTATGGAATGACCTGGCATGTGGGGCTGCACAGACTGATGATGTCATAAGCAGCAAGTGATGTCATGACTGTGCCGTGGCTCGATGTCATGCCAGCAGAGGCACAGTGCAAATCAGTGCACTGGCATAAATGGTGTTTGCATAGCAGGAAAAACTGCAATATTCGGCCAGAGTATGCAAACATTGCAATATTGCAGTCCATGGGCAAACAACCACATTTGCATATCAAAGGGATTTTTTTATGCTCAAAATTTTCTTTTCTAGAACAAGGAGGTAAAAAAGTGCTGTAGAGGCAGTGAAGTTTAAAAATTATGCCACCTAAATGACAAAGTACACCAGCACACTAGAAACAATAGGACCTAGCCTGTTTTCATAATTGGTTATCACCATTTTATTCAACAGTGCAGCTACTGTAAACACTGATCACAGTTCCTCTTTTTAGAGACATGTAAACCAACAAATGTGCAAAGTGATTACGGTTTCTGTGCAAACAGGAAAAAGTCTGTAACAGTTTATATTGCACCATTAAGAGATAAAAATTCAGTTCAACATCACCCTCAATATGTCTTCCTGGCTCAATTGCCTAATCCAACCACATTTGCATATCATTACTGGCAGGTGTGCATTCATTAGTATACCTGATTGTGCCTGGAGTATATGAAGGAGATCAGTGGACCTCCTAGTATCCACAGCTAAACTGCAGGTGAATGGAAGCAGGTGTCCTGTGGAATAGCCTAGAAAGGAATGGGGGAGTATTTGACTGTGTATATGCAGTGGCTACAGCATGACTCCCAGATTGATTTGGCATTTTCAAAGTACTTCCAGGGTGAGTTCCTCAGTATTCTTGTAGCTTCTATCACATAATATGGAGGACAAAGTAGTCAGTTATCATGTGCAGCAATGCAAGTCCATGGTAACAATTTCCCGGTACATGTCTCAAATAACTTGAACAATACAGAAATCTCTGCGCATCCGGAGGCCCTGCTACATTGGAAATGCTTAGGTGGGGGTACTGTCACATCCAGATATCTAGATGATGGATGTGTTAATTGCACGCGGTGGAACCCCCCAATAGTAGTCAATTGGGCAGGATGACAGAAGTGGTGGGCCTATCATACATTTGTCAGTGAGGTGACAAAAGCAGAGTTTATGTGACTCCTGCCCAGTGCAACCCCTGTGTGTATGCTGTATGCAATGTACCCTGGACATATAGGGGTGATTGCTGATGGCATTCACATCTAGTGGTGGTGGTGTTGCAGTGTTTGGGTGGAGGCACCCCCCTACCTTAGTCCATGTTGCACACTGTTGGTGGAGTTGATCCGTCACATACATGTGTAGGCGGTGGTAGCTGTAGGTTCCGGTGGGTTCCTGCCAACATCTGCCCCGTCTGTCTGTAACCTTTGCAATGGCTGTGTCTGTGCATGGACAGGCCTGTGTCAATTGCCGTGGGCTGTAGTAAGGCATACATTGCCAGGACATCCATGTGATCAGGGTGGGGTAGCTACACCACAGTCCCATTCAGCTGTGTTCCATTGTGAGTACTCCCCAGTCCCTGCATTCTACTATTCTGCCCAGCAGTTACCATGGAGGATACCAACAAAATGTGGACCCACTGCTTTTCCATGGAGGAGGCACTAGCACAGACCTACAACACCAAAGAGGAGGTCTTGTCCCAGAGCAAGAGCACAACTGCCCAGGTATGGCGGTCTGGGAAGAGATTACCGATGAGTTCAATGACACTGATTGCTACAACAGGCCCATGGAAGCAGTATGGAAGCACTTTGGGGACATGAGGTGATGGATGAAGCAGGTCATGGCAACACATTGTAGGGAGCTGCATTCCTCAGGCAGGGGTCTATGGTCATCAGCGGCTAAATGTACCCTGAATCCTATACAGGAGGCCATAGCATCCTCCTGGAGTACCGAGTAGCACTATGAGATCCAAGTGGGATGTGCCCAGCCATGTGAGTGACAACCAGTGTGATCTTCTGACAGCCAAGTGTGTATATGTAGGTGTATATAAGTATGAGTGCATGCAAACACCAGTGCTGGGTGATACATTGTATGTAGGCCACACTACTGTTTCCCTGTCACCTAGTATGAAGCCATTTTTGTGCAGATCCATGACTGTGCCCCATGTGATGTTTCCCTTGTGCTCACCAGTTCTGGCATGTGTACTCTATCTGGATGGGGTGTGTGCACACTGCTGCTGGGGTGTGTGCCCACCAGTGCAGGGTATATGTTCACTGGTGGTGGTGTGTGTACTCACTGGTGCCAGGTATGTGTTCACAGATGTTGAGGTGTGTGCTTATCAGTGTTGGGGTGTGGAAAGTGTAGGGACATGAGGGGGTCATAGGTAGTGCACTGTACACACAGGATGAGTGAAGTGTCGCTGTACACCCGGCATGCATGCTGCCTCAGCTAGCATACTACATTGTAAGTTACAGTGCTATATAAATTCTACTCTCTGTCTCTCTCCCAACAGCACAACATGTCATGCTGGACATGGCAGAGGATTCCTCAGGACTATCTTAATGTCAGCTGCCTCTGCTTCCTACCCATCTGTACCAGCCAGTGGACAGTAGCAAGAAGGACATGGAAGAAGAGAATGAGGGGTTCCCCCCACCAGCCCCCATACCAATGGGGCCAAGACACTGTCTGCATGCAGTCCAGTGATCACAGTAGTGCTGCCCCCACATGGGATGGCACAGCCACTGCTGAGACATCCCATGACCCCAACTGTGGCACAGCCATCATCCTGCCACCCCCCAGCCAATACCACATGGCCAGCCACTGTTGCGCCTCCCCATGATCCACCCACTTGCATGGCCACAGCTCTGCCACCCACACCCATCTTCACTGTGCCCACCACAGCCAGCCTGCAGTGGCCACAATGGACCTCAGCACCAAATGCTGTGCAGCCCTAACCCATGCAATGTCTGAGGGTGCAGCCTGATCCTGTCCCAATGTACTGTCCCCAGAGACAGCAGGATATGGTCGTCAACCGACAGCTGCTGTGGTTGCCTGTGGAGGCACTGTGTGTCGCACACCAGGAACTGATATAGAAAGATAAAAACTTAGAATATGACGGCAGATAAGAACTGCTTGGTCCACCTAGTCTGCCCATTTTCCTTACCTGTTTCATATACCGCAGATCCTAAATGATTTGTGGCTTACCCTCTCTTTCCTATTGCTAGAGTTCCTTTATGTCTGTCTCATGTGTTTTTGAATTCCCCTACCATTTTTGCCACTACAATCTCTTCCAGGAGGCTATTCCATGGATCAACTAACCTTTTGGTGAAAAAATACTTTCTCGTGTTACCTCTAAGTCTACCCGCCTCTGTCTTCATATCATGGCCTCTTGTTCTTGAATATCCTTTTTTTTTTCTAAAGCTGCTACCTTCTTCTACCTTATTGACACCCTTGAGGTATATGAAAGTCTCTATCATATCACCCCTCTCTCTCCTCTCCTCCAGGGAATATATATTGAGATTCTCCTGTCTCCCCTCATATGACTTTTGATGCAGCCCCTGCACCATTTTTGTCACCCTTCTCTGAACTGCTTCTACTCTATGTTCTTCCAAAGATGCAGCCTCCAGAACTGGACACAGTACTCTAGATGAGGTTTTACCAATGTTATATACAGTGGCATCACCACCTCCTTTCTTCTGCTGGAGATATACCTCTTCCTGTGCACCCCAGCATACCACTGGCTCTTCTCACAGCCTTCTCTCATTGTTTGGTAACTTTTAGATCATCAGATATGATTACTCCCAGGTCTCTTTCCTGTTTGGTGGCCATCAGTACTCCTCCCATCATATACTCCTCCCTGGCATTTCTGTGCCACAAGTGCATGGTCTTCCACTTCTTTGCATTGAATCTTAGTGCCTCTCCACCACATGCTGCATCAAGACATGCAGCATGCCAAGGAGCATCATGTGGGGCTCATGGAAGCCCTATGCAACCTATACCAGGATCAGACCACTGGTATAGAGCTACAGCACCAAAACATGATCACCTGTATGGATCACCTGTGTGCCACTATGCTGGATGTTGTAGCCATGGTGGCAGGCATTGTGAGGGGATGGGCATAGATCTGACCTGTCCAGTGGAAGTAGTGCCACTCCACAATGAACACAACAGCTCACAATCATGCCATGCAGTGCCAGGATGAGAACACCCACCACACCTGGGACTCCCAGGTCAACAAGGACACCATGCACACCAGGTCATGACCTGCTTCTCACCAGGGGCAGTACCCCATAGGGCCACAGCCAGGACAGGTAACACCATTCCCACATTCATCCCCATACAATGGATGAGGTACACGTAACCAGGTATCCCATGAATACGATGATCCCAAAAAGGTTGAGGACAAAAAGGGTTATGGAAAACTGCACTGCCACATGGGGCAAGTGGGGAAAAAAAGCGATCACTGAAATGGAGACCTACTGTTTTTCCCCCTCCACGAGTAGTGTCCCCCAGGAGTTGATTATATTTAGTAAGTGGGTGCAGGGGGTGAAACCCCCTGTAAAGGGGGAGGGTGCAGCAAAATTATAATATTATAGCACTGTTGTTGCCATTTCAGCTATCACAGTTCTTGTCACTCACCCTATGTAGCCGCATTTTTTCACTTTGCCTGTTTCATCTTCACCCATTTTCCTTTGCCATTGTGGCACAGAACCACCAACCATACTGCGTGCAGAACAGAAATACTGTCAGTATCTTAGAAAAGTGGTAAGGGACACATAGATTGTGCATGGCCACCCCTTGCCAACATATTCTCCCTCCTCCCTCCCCCTCCCTCCCTCCCTAGTACCCATGTGACACTACCATCTGCCCCTAAACCTAGCCCTGGCAGTCCTAACCCAGACTGAACAACCTGTTCTATAGACCCCCTGCCTGACTGGTTATTAGCTATGTGTACAGCCCTGTGGCCCCTACAATATGGCCTGTCTTTGGGTGTACCCTCTTTACTACTTACCCTGCCTGGCAGTCCTGTAATTCTATGCACCCCTTTCCTCTTCTGCCTGGATCTCTGACACCCCATTATGATCCCCTGCTAACCCAATCCCCCAGTGCCAACATCCTCACTGTTTCTACATTTTAAGTACCTGTAAAAAGAAACCCATCCATCAATATATTTTGTGTCCAAGACTCCCCCACTTGATCCGCTCACTCAGGCCTCACCTTCCCCCAAGCCCTTACATACTGATCAGAGATCCAACACCGTAGTCCTCTCTGGACTGCAGACACATCTTCACTCTTCAACACCAGACCACAAACTGAAGAAATCAGGTATTCGCTTCAATGTATTTCAATGGGGTTTTGAACTTTGTAGCATAACATGTTTATTATAGGTATCCAGAGTCACACAGATGGTTTGGACTTGCCATCCTTCTCCCAGCTCAACCACTGACAATGGGGCTGGTTGCTATCAGTTCTCAGTACCAGTAGGAAGATGGTGGTGGAGTTACTACATTAAAAAAATCAGCTGGTCATCCTTCTCCTGCCCAGACCCCTGATAATGGGTCTGCTTGTTATTAGTCCTTGGAGTGACTCAGACGGTGGCAGGGGTTACTATATTAAAAAAAAAAAAGCCTGACATCCTTCTCCAGGCCGGGTATCTCTGATGTTGGCTGGGGTGTGTGGGGGGCGGCTTTTTGGCAGCAGGCAGTTTTTTGCAGTGCTGGTGGTGACATGGGGATCTAATCAGAAGGGGAGGGCTGGCAGTGGGCAGGCTTCTGTAATGGGGATCTTTCCTGGGCTTGGAGGGATGTTTGGCAGTGGGTCATTTACCATGATACTGGTGTGGATATGGGGCTCTAATTGGAGGGGGGGACAAGGATTTGTTGTAGCAGTCAGGTTTCCATGGTGCAAGCAGGCATGGAGGTCTAATCAGGAGGGGAAAACTTTTTGACAACAGGCAGGTTTCTGTGACTCCAGCAGGCAGCATGGGGATGAGACAGCTGCAGAATTGAAGCTTGCAATGCAGACTGTGGTCTGAAAACAGTTAAAATAGAAAATTCAGTTGTAAAGGCAAACAGAGATCAACTAGAGGAGTTAGAGAAAGAGGCTAAGTTGCATTTTTAATGTGTGAACCAAAAGGGAGAGCAAAACACTTTTGGTGAGTGCAAGGAAAGAGCTTTAAATATGAACGAGGAGCTCTTCATAAAATAGATAATTAACTAAAGGTTATTGTTCAACCTAGCTTCTTCCTCCATTAAAAATAAGTCAACCAAAATATTGAAGTGTGAGTAGTATTTATCTTTCAGTGCTTGGGTTTGCTGCTTCAAGTGATATGTTATTTAAAAAAAACAGGATTTAAAGAGCTTGATATTTTCTGGTACTCTACTTTGTGAATAGCCATAGAAAAATGTATCAATATGCTATTTAGGGGCTTCTTAAAAGAGTCATTTAAATAAAATTGTATAAAATGATAAAAATTGGTAGAAGGGAGAAAGAACTTTTAACATATATTAGTAATGTATATATATGGACATAACTAGGATTGTGAAACTTCTATTTCATTTTCAGAGCACATACTAAAGCTTGAAAATCATTATAGCCACTTTATAGTCCCAGATAGAGGTAAGGCAATATTACATTGAAATGACTTGGTTATTTAAAGAACTCAAATAAGAGAACTGATACAGTATATACATATACATATATTTTATTATATTTAACAGTAGAAGAAAATAGTACCAGGATTTATAAAGGATTATAGCTAGACCTTGTGATGCATTTGAAAATGTAAGTGAAAGGCATGTCTCTCTCGCTCGCTCTCTCTCTCTCTCTCTCTCTCTCTCTCTCTATATATATATATATATATATATATATATATATATATATAATGGACTATTTATTAATTTATTGATAAAAAGATTGATTATGTAAATTAATACTTTATTACACAGAATCCAGAATTCCCTGAAGAAGGTCCAAGTGTGCTCTGAAATGTTGGAGTTAATAAGTTGCATGTTTTGTTAAAAATTAAAAAAAAGATTATAATATATTAAAGTTTTGGTAAATGAGCTATGATTCCAGTCCTGTATTGTATATTATGAACTGGGGATTGTAAATCTGCAATGCTGATTGGGCGAGATGTTTTTGAAGCTGTGATGATATCGGCTTCATCATCACGGCTTTAAAATACCTCCGGACACCAGTCTTTCAACTGCCCACAACTTCCTCCGCGTGCCTTCCATCGCTTTCCCCACACAAATGCTTCAGCTTCTCATACAGGCTTCCCCGTTTTAAAACATTTAACCCCCAGTAAAATAATAAACACCAGAGCAGCAAGGATGTCAGCATCTCCGTGACACACCTAAAAACAATTTTATTCTCATTTTGTTGGGATAACACAACCTGAGTTTCAGCACTGCTGTATTAAAATGAGTCACCCATTTCAACCATGGCACAAAGCCAATTCCAGCCTCACTCCATAAAACTCCCTTATTTTAAAACATGAAAAACAAAACGGACTAGAATGAACTTTCACTCACATTTAAATGAACTGCCAGAAAGTGCCATCCACATCATTGTAACACACACCCATGATCGTAACACACTAATGCCCGATGACGATAAAAGATAATTGTCGCTACTTATCCACGTCAGTACTACATACAGCTGCTACATACAGTATCAGTGCTACCAAAAAAAAGGCAAATTATTCCCTCAAAATGAAAAGAAATCCAATACAGTACAAAGTGGCAGAGTTCACAGGTCACACAATCACAAACTTTCACATTGTCTGTTGGATCCAACTGCAACAGCGCTGCCTCCAAGAACAATTTTTTTTAATGTATTCCTACATTATAATAAAAAGCTATTTTTAAAAGGTTTTAAAGTTTTTTCCTTTTTTAAGAATATTTCATTTCTAAAACCTTTACTCCAGTTCATAATAGCAATACGGTACACCAGGATGTGGCATATCATGGGATATCATCACATCTTGGGCCGTTGAGCACACTTGGCCTGTGGCCTCATGCCCAACCACCTAAAGCATGATGATATCCCATGATTTACCACACCCTGTTGTGCCTTATTGCTTAATTATACTTGTGTGGTAGTGCAACTATAGTTAGTAGGATTGAGTGGATTAGGACTGAGAGGAGATTTAAAACTTAAACCCCAATTTTTGTACTTTAAATAACTTTGGCAATGTTTGATGAAGTTGCAGAATATTTGGCATGTGTGGTCCAGGTAGCATGTTCTCAAGAACTAGGAAATTTTCTAATGGGCACTTATGGAGATTTTGATATCTGGATGCATCAAAAATACATAAAAATTTACTTCTTTTATGTTTTTGGATATTTATTTGCTCTCTCCTATAGCTTAGGTGGTATAGAATTTTGTTCTGAGACTTTCAGAGCTGGAGGAGCTTGTACCAAGGATGTGACTTTTTGAAGGTCTTGTGGAAAAAAATATTAAGTGGTTCCAGAGTTATAATGTTTTGAAATCTGGCTTCTGAGCATGGAAAGTAGGATTTCAGGATAACCCTCTAATATGACACAAAGATTACTTTTCATGAGCCATTTTACTTTCATCACAATTAGTGTTTTCATGTTGTGAAGAAAAAATTGCGAGTTGTAAGGACCACAGTCTTGGCTTATTTGTAATTTGAAAAAAATGTTAAAATGATTTTTCCAAAAAACAAATACCTGGACCTCAGTAAACTGGACCTGTTTAACAAGGTTCTGGTGTTTTAAATGAGCTCAGAAATACCTTTTTTAGGCTCTTCAAAAATCTTGTATGCCCGGCTAAGTGAAGGCCCAGATTTACATGTCTGGAGCACATAATTCTTTGGTCACACAGTAAGTGCTGCAGTCAGAGAATTATCAATTTGTACCTAACTAGGGAATACTGACTAGCAGTATTTCAGAACTCCTGAGAGAAATAAAGTTACATTTCTCTGTGTGGTTTCTATATGCTGCCACTTAGAGAGCATGTATTTTGCCTTGTCTAGACTTGTCTAGCCACATTTTCAGGATTTATGGCAGTGCATCTTGACCCTATGTTGAAAAGTTGGTGTAAAATATTAAAACTCAACAAAGGTATTAGCCTACTTTGAATTTTGCAAATGCAGTCTTTTATGTTTGGTAATATTCAACATTTTTACCCCAAATTTTCAACATGGCCTTTTCTTTACAGCACCTCACGAATGTGACAGCTGTCAGTTTTTAACTCCTACCCAAAATGTGTTTTAGTATCCTGAAAGTCCCTGACCAAAATCATCTTTAAGCCAGGAGTTGAACATTTTCTCTGCCAGTCTTCATGAGGTAGTGTCATGAAAAGGCTATATTGAAAATTTGGCGTAAAAATATTAAAAAAACAGAATTACAGTATTTTTACCCAACATTCCTCAGTTGCTGCCTTGTTGGCTCTGGCCAGAGTGTGTTTAGACATGTTATTGAAAAGAGGAAGACCAGGGTTGGGATTGTAAGGCTAAAAAGAAAAGGTGGGACTGTGCAGAGGGGGACCAGGAAAAGGCAGACATCCTGAACAAACACTTTTGTTTAGTGTTCACAGAAGAAGAAGAAAGGTAGGTGCCACAAAAAAGTAACAAAATCTTTGGAGGGAGGAAGGTGGACACTAGTCATTTTTTGGAGGAGAGAGTCCTGAAGGGAATTGCTAATCTGAAGGTGGACAAAGCAAGGGACCAGATGGGATGCATCAAAGGGTATTTAGGGAGCTCAGGGAGCTACTGTACTGGTTTCACCTCTGATAGTTCCATTTAACAGGGCACTGGAAATAGGCATGGTTCTGAAGGACTGGAGGAGGGTGAATGTAGTTCCACAATACAAAAATGGTAGTAGGGATGAGGCAATTATAGGCCAGTCAACTTGACATCGGCGGTGAGAAAGTTAATGAAATCACTGCTGAAGGAGTGGACTATGGAATATCTTGGATCCAGTGGGTTACAAGATCCAAGGCAGCATGGTTTTACAAGAAGGACATCATGTCAAACAAATCTGATAGATTTCTTTCATTGGGTGACCAAGAAACTAGATCAGGGTGTAATGCTGGACATGGCCTACCTAGATTTCAGTAAGGTGTTCAACATCATTCCACATAGGAGACTAGTAAGCAAGCTGGGTAGCTTAAGAGGAGGTCCATAGGTTGTAAATTGGATAAGAAATTGGTTAGGGGATAGGCAACAGAGGGTGGTAGTAAATGGAGCTCACTCTGAGGAAGGGATGGTAACTATGAAGTGCCTCAGGGATCAGTGCTGGGACTGGTCCTCTTTAATATTTTGATAAATGACATTTTTAAAACTCTAAACCAGGCACTCACCACCTCAAGAGTAGTAGGACACTACTCTTAAGTCACAAAAAAGCAGCCTTATTGAAAATAAACGCTTGTGTGCTAACCTGACGCTTTTCAGACAGAGTCCTGTATCAAACTAAACCGGACCACTATTTAAAGTGCATTGGATATGACATCACGATTAGACAACAAAATCCATTGGTTATTCACACTTTTAAAATGTTTGGCATCATCTTAAAGACATATACATATATTACACAAAAACAGAGAACTACACACCATAAAAACAATATATATATATATATATATATATATATATATATATATATATATATATTAGAGGCAAAAAACTCTGTTTAATGCATTAGTTAGGGTTGTTCCATAGCGACAAAAGTGAGGAAATTCGCTGTTAGGGTTGAAAACCCTAACTCCGAATTCACCCCCCCCAGCACCACACACACATGCAAGTATGGGGGAGGACCAAGTCAACACAACCAATGACAGACATCCAGCAGCAGGTGACAGAAATAACAAACAATTGTCTAAATGTACACACTTGCATGTGTGTGTGTGTGTGTGTCTGTGTGTGTGTGGTGCTGGGGGGGTGAATTCAGAGTTAGGGTTTTCAACCCTAATAGCGAATTTCCTCACTTTTGTAGCTGTGGAACAACCCTAACTAATGCATTAAACTGAGTTTTTTGCCTCTAATTTCCCTTCTTTTTGAGAATGATAACGAGAAACAGTGAGTGTAATGCAGCGGAGGGAGCTCGGGGCCCGCGCCCTCCAGGCCCCGCGCTCCCGCCACATGATGTCTTGTGGCATAGTAACAGGAACAGCGACGCAGACAGAAGTGCTAACAGTGGCGCACATGGTAATGCAAGCGTGAACGAGAACAGAAAGGGTAACGCACACGGTGTTGTAGATGGGAACGGTCTGCCACGTGATGTGTTGTCACATAGTAACATGGTGCCTGCAAACGGAAATGTCAATGGGCATGGTGACACAAAGCGAAACAGAAAGAGAAACAGTGCTGTAGACACAAATGGCAAAAAATAACAGAAACACAAGCGTAAATGAAAATGCAAAGGATAACGCACATGGTGGTGCAGACGTCAACGGTAAGTGAAACGAGTATGGAACCGCAAGCGGAAAGGGCAACAGTAACAGTAATGTAAGCACACAGGCTGGTTTTCCCCAAAACCTGCATAGAGAAAGACAGTGAGTACAAAGAATTTATGCATAATAATGGGTATCAGAGCAGAAAATGAGGACTTGGACTACTAAATAGGTTATATCTCAGGAACTGTACGACATAGAAAAAAAATTTAAAAGTCATATGATTTACAACTGTCCTGGCTAATTTTGTACTTAGCCCCCATTAGAGGGCTAAGTATTTTTCTGACGAAAAGTCCATATCTTGCACCATTTCCGAGATACGGGCCCTGAAAGGCGTGGCGAACGCCATAATGTTATCCTATGGGGAAAAAAAGAGAAGTTTGGAGTGCCATAGCTTTGCCTCCCTGTAATATTTGTTCTCCAAACAACTGAAAGGCACATCTGTGGGCTGTTGGCTGTCTTCTCTCCAAATTTCAGGAAAAAAGACCAAACAGTTATTTTGCAGCAGGGTGCCAAAGGATTCCTGTAATGCGTCGGGCGCCGTAATGTTATCCTATGGGAAAAACTGTCAACTTTGGAGTGCTGTAACTTTGCCGCCATGTAATATGTTTTCACCAAAATACTGAAAGGCACATCTGTGAGATGTCAGCTGCATTGCCTCCAAAGTGCAGCCCAAAACTCCCAACCGTTCTTTTGCAGCGCAGTGCCAAAGAATTGCTGTCACTTTCCCACAGACTTGAAAACTACTGTCGCAATTTGTGAAAGCTTTGGCAAAAAAGTTCGACACTTTCGTGAGCATGAAAGTAATTTGCGAAAGTACATTTTCCAGAAATTTGAAAAACATTTCTGGGGTGTTTTACCCCAAAATAAAGACATGGCTAGCATCCTCAGGGTCCAACTAGGTGAATACAAAAATAATTAGGTTGCTAGAGGGTCCCAAATTTAAATGCCAACCATTTTTCTGATCACCAACTGAAAACAAAATGGCAGATTTGTGAAAGTAACAGGGCCATTTGCGAAAGTAAAAATGCATTTGCGACACTGTCGAACTTTTTGTTAACTTTTTCCGTTGACTTATAATGGGAAATTGTTTTTTGAATAACTTTTGAACCGTTTAATATTTTTTCACCAAATCTCAGAAAGGCACATCGGGGACCCTGGCTGCATGTTCCCTGAAGATTTTAGACCAGTCACGGCGCAAACCGTCGACCTATACCATACAACCATAGAATTCAGAAAAGCGTAGCGCACGCAGATCATGCTTAATAACCTACAGCGGTGTATCCAACCACTATGAAACTTAGCAGATCCCAAGGCTTTTGGTTCTTAATTGTGTATTCTAAATTTCATCCAAATCACGTCAAACAGTTACAAAGTTATTAAGGTGCAAAATGTTGGGGTTTAACATAGAAATGGCTCGTCCCTAACTATGGTAGCACTACTGTATATCATATATATATATATATATATATATATATATATATATATATATATATATATATATATATAATGTGCAAACAAATAAAAAAGCACCAAAATGTATAAGGAATAAGAAACATGAACTACCACCATAAATATTAGTTGCTCATAATGCGGTAATAACTTATGTCTATACTAGAAAGGATAAGGGAAATGTGGAGGGAGGATAAAAGGGGGAAAAGGGGGTGAGGAATGTACTTAAAAGCACTTGAAAACTATAAATATTGATTATATCAATCTGTTTGAAATTCATAATGCTACCTCAAATAAATCAGATCACTCTATTGCATCATCTCTTGTTAATGTGCAGTTTGAGAGCGAAGCCAGAATTCAGACCTGGAGAGTGATACGCTCTCAGTTTCGAGATCCAGAATGTTTCTCACTGTAAAACAAAATCACTAATGTTGCCTCTCTTGTAGTTGTGCACACTTTATCCATTGCTGAAAAAATGAATTTCTGCAATTCACCATTTTTTCTGTTTGCAATATGTAGAGCAATTGCATACGTGGTATCACCCATCTTAATATGTTGTACATGTTCATCCCCTCAGACTTTCAAACTGCGGGTAGTTTTCCCTACATAGAATGCTCTGAAGCTGCACTCTGCAAGGTAAACAATACTGCTGGAGGCACAAGTAACACACTGCTTGATGTCAAAATCTGCATGATGTCATACTAGCAAATTGCTTGCTATTCGTGATGTCCTTACAATACATACATCTTTTACTCTTATGACAGGCTTTACCTGCTGTTTATAGCCAGTTCAATATTTTGGGCATCATGCAATGGCTATGAAGCAGTCTAGTTTTTATAGTGGGGGCTCTCTGATATGCCATACATGGTGGCCATATCACTAGCTGTGCCAAACCTGAATCACTTGTTAAAACATGCCAACGTTTGTTAACTATATTCTGAAAATAACTTGCAGGGCCTGAAAGATCTGTCATAAAGTTAAACCTTTCAGTGTCAGTTTCGCTCTTCTCCTCATTTTGTAATAAATCGCTGCGTGTCAAATCACCAGCAAAATCCCTTACCTGATCTATAATCTGTGCATTGTATCCCCGATGTTGGAATCTATGGCTAAGTCTCTCTGCCTCTGCTTCAAAAAGTTCATCCGAATTGCAGTTTCTACGGGCTGTGAGAAACTGCCCTTTGGGGATATTTTTCTTTGTGTGAGCTGGATGGCAACTGATAGTCATTAAAATACTGTTATCATCTGTGTCTTTTCTGTAAAGATCAATACCAATTAGCCCATCTGATTGCTTACAAAGTGTTAAGCTCAAAAAATTACCGTGTGGCTATCTGCAGTGTAGGTAAAGCATAACTGTTCATTTGGTGCAAATAGTTGACAAACTCCTGTAGTTCTGTCCCACTGCCTTTTCAGATTATGAACACATCATCGATAAAATGATGGCAGACTACCATGTTATGAAAGAATGGATTATCAATCGGGTTCAAGACCACTTTCTTCTCCCACTGGCCAACACAGAAATTGAGCATGAGGGGGGCACATGTAGCCCCCATAGCTGTCCATTTTACCTGCAAAAGAAGTTTTTTGGTTGAAAGTAAACACATTGCATTTTAATACAAATTCAAGCAATTTTAACAAGAGCTCTGTTGATGGCAAGGAATTCTTGTCTTGCTGATTATGTACCCAGGCAGCTGCATCCAGCACCCCTCATTGGGGATGGTGGTATACAGCACCTCAATGTCCATAGTTACTAACAAGGTTTCAGGTTCTGTGTGTACTGTATGTTTTCTAGCAACCTAAGGACATCCATGGCATTCATTAGGTATGCAGGTACAGTAGATTTTGTACTTGGGGACAGAGAAAAGAAATCAATATATTTAGATAAAGGCTTAGTTAATGAGCTTATGCCACTGATGATTGGGCATCAGGGTGAATGGTCTAGGTTCTTATGAAATTAGGGTAATATATAAAATGTAGCCCATATTGGTGATTCAGTTGTAAGAAAATCTTTAGTGTTAGCTGTAATCATGTTGGACTCATAAGCTGCTTGAATGCATTCATCAGTGGCATACTTATAATCTATGGTTGGATCTGTGTTCAAAAGGTGGTAGAAATGCTTATTATTCAACTGTATCTCTGCTTCCAACACATAATCGATCCTGTCAAGAATAACAATACTGCCACCCATGTCTGTCCCTTTTATAATGACATAGTGTATGGTAGGATGTTCCTATGCATAGAAATCCATCAGTACAATAATGTTGCTATGCTGCAGTAGCCTCTTAACTTGTCATTGTTATGCTGCACTGTCTATGTAGCTACTGTAGCATAACACATCATTAACATGTCTTGCATCCTGTAGATGAGATTGTGCAATGCACTATCCTCAGCTGTAGTTTGACAGTTACAGTGACTCATTCAAATTGACAATTGACAGCATGATAGCTAAAATGGCAGCCGCTATGTTCTCAAAAGAGTTTTCCAAATGGGAACAGTTTATTAAAGACCAGGAAAAGCAAAAGACTTTAAAAAAAAAAAAACAACAGTGATTTTCAGCAATTTAAGAGTTTTTTAGCCGGTGTGGGCAAAAGTAGGATGATCAGCAGCATACCTGTTGAAGACCTTGACAAGCTGGTCACAGACTTCCTGTGCAAATTAGAAGGAACTGACAGAAACCAATATGAACCAAGTACTGTGCAAGGTATTGTGGGAAGTATAGCCCGATACCTAGTGAAAGAAAAATACATGCATTCCATTTTCCATGGTAACACAGTAGATTTTAGGGAAACTCTTGCCACATTAACCACAAAACAGAAGTTTTTGAAAAAGTTTGGTAAGGAGAATAAGCCTAACTGGGTTGAAGCCCTGTCATGGATTGACATTGACCAGCTTTATTGCAGTGGCACACTTGGCTGTCAAAACCCAACATCCCTGCTAAATACTGTCTTTTTTTAACAACAAGCTGTTTTTTGCTCTGTGAACTGCCAAGCAGTATTCCCTGCACTGGGGAGATATACAGTTGCTAAATGACTCAGATGGCCAGCAGTTTCTAGAGTTTAACAAGAGGCAGACAAAGAAAAGGAGTGGTGAAAACCCTCAAGATATTCATGCAGTAAAGGCCATGAATGTACAAGATTCTTTCAAATTAAGACACATGCCCTGTTACAGCTTACATCCACTACAGGAGCCAAAGACCAGAACAAATGTTACAAGAAGACTGCCTTCTATCTTGCACCCAACCTAAGTATGAAACCATGACTGTATAAGTGGTTACACTCGATGGCAGTGGGTGAAAATAAAATCTGTGCCATGGTAAAAAAGATGAAATTTCTGTACAAGCAGGATTACCACCCAACAAGTGTCTCATGACTCAGTCAATGTGCAAAACTGCTGTTTAGATGCTTGTTGATAGCAATGTGCCACCAAACAAGGCACAACAAGTATCAGGTCATAAGTGCTTACAGTCTATTAACAATTACAGCATGTTGTCTGAAGAAAAACAGAAACGTAAGTGGTATCTTGTGTAGTAAACTACAACATAGTGAGCAGCCCTCGACCTCCTCGGCCACTGTCTGCACTGACCCCCACCTGGTGATGCAAAGCAAAGAAAGCCATCACAATCACAACCATATATCAGAGCTCACAAAGTTTAACCTTTTTGGAATGCACTGCATGTTTAACCAGAGATTTACAGTTAATGTCTACCAGTGCCTTACTGACAGCAAGCAGACAAAACTCACATGCAACTCAGTTTCTGGATAAGGTCTGTATTCATGCTGTGTCAAAGTTTGAAGTACACTTCCTGTTAACTTTGATTTTATTTCTGCCCTTCCCCCACAGGTCATGCAGAGGAAATCACGAGTACAGTAGACCACCCCAATCTTTCGGCATTCATGTTCTTTCTTTAAAAAAGGCAGCCCTGCTCCAATGGACTTTATTGACTTTAAATCTAGTAATGCATAGTTTGAGGTATTGTTTCAATGTTCCTGTGTAGCCCAATGGTGGGTGAGACATGTTCCTGAATATTTCCTATGTTTCAATGTGGAACCTGTAATTGTGACAATGCAGATTTAAGTAAAAACAAATGTTTTCACTTTAACAATGTCTCTCTATCAGTCCTTCCTTGACGTATATGTAGATATGAGGCCATACACTATATAAGACAACGTATGCCTCTTGTTTTATAACAAGTGAGTGAATTCATCTTGCGGCTGGTGTGGTGATGGGACTCTTTCAAGGTTCTTATAGTCGCCATGCCAACCGCTCAATGAATGAACTCGCCTGTTATAAACCGAGAGGCATACATTATCCTCGATGTTACTATTATTATGCAAAGTTTCCATGGCAGCCCTTTCATCCTTGATTAAGCTGTTAAAAGACAAAGTTGGAAGCTTTTCTAACAAACTGTCAAAGTATTTTTCCACTAAGTTTTTAAAAGTGGAGATGGCGGGACTAGGCACAGGGCAAAAGGTTGATTTAGGGCAAAATTTGCTCCTGTCATATCCAGTGTTTTCAATTTCAGAGTCATCTTGTTTTTTATTGAAAACAGACTTGATACTTAAATTCCTGCACATAAGCTGTAGATCTATATACATTTTTTCTGCATTTATTTTATTTGTAGGGGCAAAGTTGAGGCCATTTTTCAATTCGGGTTGCCACCTGTCCTGATTTTCGCAGGACAGTCCTGATTTGGGCAGTTGTGTCCTGCAAACAAACATGAAAAATACTACGTGTCCTGATTTTACAGTAGAAAAATATTTTCTAACTTTCCACTAAATGTTGCAGAAAACTATAATATCTTAACTAAAATACCTTAAAAGTAATAAGAAATAATAGAAGCAACTAAGAAACTACAATGCTTAGCTTTAATTCTGATTATATATAGAAAACAAGTCTGTTGCATTGCTCAAGGTATGTGCTGTCCTGCGAAAAATCATGTTTCAGTAAGAAATGTCCCACTTTGGCCTTCTTAAAAGGTGGTAACCCTAGTTTCAGTAGATCAAGTTCTGAATCACTTAAAATGTGTGACGAGAGGTTAATTACCTGGGATTTCGTTGGTGCGTTTATGTTCAGTTCCATCGTCCTTTGTCATTGCAGGTGAACCTCCTGTTCCATTGAAATCCATTCTGTTGTCCTCTGTTGAAAGATTCTTCTTCCTCTCCCTTCCCTCCTTGTTCGCCTCTTGCCCCACTGTTGAAATCCCCTCTTGGGTTGTTGAACCTGGGGCTGCATCTCAGCGGGAGTGGGGATCCTGTCTCTCACTGATCCCTGTATAAAAAAGGCTGTTGTCCTCCGTTTCTGAGCCTCTTGCATCCATGCCGTAATTAAAGGAGACATGCCTGTCTCTTTTCAAGATTCCTTTCTGCTGACTCTTCTTCCAGGAGTACACTTGATCCCATTCATAACCGCCTCTATCACAAGCGAACTTAATTTGCTTGTGAGTTTTAAGTTCACAATCAAGTTTAAAAATAAAGGCCCACATTTTCAAAGGAGATGCGTGGCACAAAGTGGAGATGCACAGCACATCTTAGAAAATGAGTGGAACCGTGATATTCAAAAGGGAGATATGCATCACGCACCTCTGAATGTGCTATCATGCATCTATAATGTATGCAGCATACATAAAGTGGGCATTCCCATGAATGTGCTGCAAATGTCTATATTCAGCCAAATTGTGCTGCACATCTGCTGCGCATCTCAGAGATGAGCCGCTCAAAGTTAGGCATGGAAAATGCATGCCTAATTGACCAGCCACCTACAGGCAAACTGCAGAACTGCAGGCAAGCTGTCTGAAGACAGCCCTTGGAGGTGCACCAGGACATGCTCCAGGCACCCACACACAGCAGTCGTGCCAGGATGCATGAACCCTGAGCCACAGGTGCCGTGTCACCACTGGCACTGTCCAGGGAGCAACCCCCCACACTGCACCCTGATGTAGACACCCAGCAGCTGCATTCCAGTGGTGTCAGGTGCCCTTGACACACCAGAGGAGTGTACAGCCTCAATGCAGCAAATGTACCAGGGGCCATGGTATGCATCCTTGTGGCCTGCAGGGTGCCTCCTGGTGGTGGCATGCACCCAGGGTGCCATCTAGGGCAAAGATGCCCAGGTAGCCTGATGGATGGGTGGCAGCCTGGCACAGGCCAGGGACTGATCTGTGGCACACACCCATGGTGTTACACCATAGGTGCACACAAGTGGGACCCACCCACTAGTATATGTGGTCACCCCTGCACACTGCTATTCTTTGCAGTCATCACCATGTTCCACTCATATGTGGGGTGTGGGACACTGCACGTGACAGTACACTGCATATGGAGCTGATGTAGAACAAGCATGTGGTATACTGATCAGACTGTGTCACCCTGTGTCCTCCCCTGTTGTATGTCCAGGTGGGTACCTGTGGCCACTGTCCAGGTGGGTCCTTTGTACCCCAGTCTGACCCTGTAAATGGATATGGGTAATAACACTGTACCCAGGCCAATGTGGTTCACCAACCCACACATGAACAGTCCATCACACCTCCCTGATAGGCTGTAGTACCTCCTGTTCACCCTTGTGGAGTGGTGGGGCAGCCCTGCACAGCTGGAACTGAGCATGCCCGGGATATGCAGATGGCATAAATACATTCCAGTAATGAGCTGTGCATGTAGGAGGTGGGCTTGGAATGTGCAATGAGGTCATTTGCCTATCCAGGCTGAATATTGCAACTCTGCACTCCACGCATGTGGCTTTGCATTGTACATTTCCCCTTGATCTGCATGGGGCTCGGGTCATTTGCTGTGCCATGCTTCTCCCACTGCGAGATTGAGCATCTTCAGGCTATTCAGCCAGACATGTACAAGTGCATCTCATGGTGCATCTTCTGAATATCTCATTATTTTGTACCGGCACATCTTAGATGCGCGGTGCAGGCACTTACGCAAGTATGCAGGGGACTTTTGAATATGGGGGCCTCTAAGTCTTTCATTTCATTACAAAGTTTCCTCTGTCTTGCTTTGCAACACTTGATAATTAATTGCAATAATCTGAAACTTGCTTCAGATAAAACATGCTCTCATTGTCTCATAAATTCAGCATCTTCTAATCCTAAATTGGATCTTTTAAAATCCTTAAGCTCCTAGGTATTCTTTGAATCTGAATGTAATCTTCTAAATTAGTCATAGTCCAAAAAAATTGCCTCAGTTGTGCTGCTGTCATTTCAAGATTTTTAAAAGATTCATTCAAGGAAAGGGCATCTCTAGGTATATTCTTCTCTGCTCAGGGTTCATTAAGAAATGGGTTAAAGGTGCTTGCTGCTTCCAAGAGTTGCTCTACATAAGCCAGTGGATTGCTTGCAGACCCATTAGTGGAACTTGTGGAGCCAGAGAAATCTAAATAAGGAGCTGTTTCTGATGACATGTTTAGTCCATTTCTAATCGGGGTCTTGTCCACAAAAAACTATAATAAAGTGATGTGGTATGTCCGGAGGTTTTACATGGCTCCTATATTCACGGTAACCTGTGCAACATTTAAAACAATATCAATGAATTGCAAATATGTGCACTAGGACTGTGGTACTCATGGCAGAATTGCTCAAATTTAAAATTCTAAACCAGGCACTCACCACCTCAACAGCAGTAGGATACCACTCTTTAGTCACAAAAAAGCAACATTATTGAAAAGAGACACTTGTGAGCCCACCTGATACATTTCAGAGTCCTTTATCAAAGGCTGGGATCACTCTAAACCAAACCACTACTTAAAGCCCATTGGATATGACATCATAATTAGACAACAAAATCCATTGGTTATTCACACTTTTAAAATGCTTGACATCATCTTTTTTTTTTGTGAACTCGACTTATGCCCCCTTCTCTATGGCCCCATAGGACACTCTCTAGTGTGGACCACTGGGACTGGTGATCTCCCACTCTGCCCAAAATCCTCCAACTACCACCTCCATCATGCATGGGATGCTTTCTTACCTCTCCCAACTTAACCGACCCTCTGGCTCTGAATGCCCTGAGGTAGGACTGCCAACTCCTCTGGTGCTCTGTTTAGAATCTAGACAGTGGCTGTAGTGCGGGTGAAAGCTGAAGGCTGGCTGAAAGGACCTGGCAAAGAGCTTGTGTGCTGTCCACAGGGTCCCACCTGTGCCTACCTGGATGCCAGGGCTTTTTTCCTCTTTTTTCTTTCCCGATGTTAAAATGTGTAATGACGTCAGCATGCGGAGGGTGCACTCCCACCCTCTCCCGCAGATGTCTGCTGTCGGCTCTCCCCATTCATGTTCCCCACTGGTGAAGTGTTCCCAATTTCCAGCAGGGAAACCTCAGGAACCCACCCCAGGAGAGGAAAGCAGTCCTTCACGTGCTCAATCCTCTCCTCCCCCGCCGATCCTCAATGACCAGAGTCCACTTCCGAACCCAGGTTGCCCGCATGGCACGAGGTGTGGTGTCCAGTGCCTCAACCTTCATCACCACTGGGCTGGCTACTTGACATCATCTTAAAGACACATGCATTACACAAAAACAGAGCACCACACACCATAAAAAACAAAAAATATAAACATAAAGTGCAGATCAATAAAAAAGCACCAAAATGTATAAGGAATAAAAACATGAACTACCATCATAAATATTAATTGCTCATAATGAGGTAATCTAGATTTAGTAGTTGCCGTATTGGTCCTTGAAGAAGATCTATATAATGATGGATATTTTTGATCAATATAGATGTAATAATATGATACAGCAGTTTGTTGACAGCCAGAAGCTCATGGCAGTAGCCATGAGCTTCTGAAGAAGGGACTGGTTGGTCCGGTGCTAGAGCACTTTTGTTCTTGTTGTTACATCTATGTTGGTCCATTAAAAGGTATCAAATCATTTGCTTCTGGATCATAATGAGGTAATAACTTATGTCTATATTAGAAAGGATAAGGGAAATGGAGGGCGGGGGGAGAAATAGCAAGCAATTTACTAGTATTAATGTCACTCAAACTTTTTACATCAGGCAGTGTATTGTTATGATTCAGTAGCATTGTTTACCTCGCAGAGTGCAGCCATAGAGCATTCTATGTAGGTAAAACTACCCACAGTTTGAAACTCTGAATGGGTGAACATGTATGAGCTATTAAGATGGCTGATATGCAACTTCTCTACATAGCAGAAAAAATGGTGAATTGCATAATTCACTTTTACAGTAATTGATAAAGTGTGCCCAGCCCCAGGAGAAGGCAGCTTTAATGATTTAGTTTTACAGCGAGAAACATTCTGGATCTTGAATCTGAGAGCCCATCACTCTCCAGGTCTAAATTTTGGCTTCGATCATAAACCGCATAATAACAAGAGATGATGCAATAGAGTGATCTGATTTGTTTGAGGTAGCATTATGCATTTCAAACAGATTGATATAATCAATATTTATAGTTTTCAAGTGCTTTTATTGAGTACATTCCTCCACTCCCTTTTTTTCCCCTTTTACACCCCTCCCCCCATTTCCCTTATCCTTTCTAATGTAATCCCTTTCTAAGGGCTTACCTTTATTGCTCAGGTTTGTTCAGTTTTCCTCCCATCCCTGAGGGGCTTTTCATTTGCCCGCTAAGTCCTCTGGTTTCCCCCAAGTGGCCCACACTTGGTTTGGCACTCTTTTGGGCCAGGGAGCCTCAATTCTTTTAAAATAAAGAGTTTTAAACTGGGCCCATAGTGAGGGCTTATGCAACATTCATGAGCCCTCATGAATATTAATGATTGTATTGCTGCTTCCTGGGGAGTCTGAGTTTCAGGAGCAGTGATGGGGAAATTGTGGGGAAGTAATGTTTCAGAGAGGGGAAGCTTAGGAGGATACTAAAGGAGCTGCAGCTCTGTGGAGTGGTTGCTTAAATAAAATATTTACCTTGGCTGCACAGATGGTTAAAGTTGGGGAACTGTGTTGAGCTGAGTATATCTGTATGGGGGCTGACATTTTGAGGGTACTTTGACCCTTCCAGCAGCCAACCACCTCTTTAGGTGACTAAAACAGTGACTAAGGGATACCTGGGAAAAGAAGGAGTCTAATTCATGTGTCCAAATCATGCCCCAATAAGCCATTAGTAAATATTTATCTCTATGGTTATGTACAATTGATAGGCTCAATTAGCCAATCAGAAACTTGGATTTTAGGGTGAAAACCTCTGGACTTTCTGGTGATTTTTCAATCTGTTCCCAGGCTCTGTACGAGTCAGAAGACTATTATGAGAGTGGATCTGGACTACGGAGGCCTTGCCCAGGCTTCCAAAAGAGATTGCTGCGTTCTGGAAAGGTTCAGCAAGGAAAAGAGAGCGAGACAAAACTGGTACTTTGGAGCTGCTTAATAATATTGGAGAAGCTAAGTACTGCAGTCCTCTTTTCCTTCACCCTTGGTCCCCATGGTTTTGTGGTACTTTGAGGGAGATGCAGCAATTAGGACGAAGGATAGAGCATTGCTGGCAGAGATCTGCCCTTGATGCCGACCACCTTAGATTGATGGACCCTTATCAAGCTGATCAATCTGCAATCACCCATAAGAAGGCAGAGTTCCTGTCCGGGGAGATTGCGGCCACTCAGAATTGACCAGTTCAGCTTTTCAGAACTGTGGACAGACTGTGTAACCCAGCCTGTCTACAAGTCCAGAAAGCATTTTTGCAGATAGAGTGCAATGAGCTTGCTCAATTCTTTGTGGCTGAGGTGGCTGACATCAGGACAGCCCTCTGACTGGCAAACTCTATGGGCCTTGCTTCTGATCAGTGCTTGGCCACTAGTCTCCAGCTTTCCTGGAGTACTTTTGACCACCCAGAGTTCATGGATGTCTTGAGGATTGTCCAGGGTACACGCCCTACGTACTGTAGTTTGGATCCAGGACCAACTTCCTTGATTTTGGGTTGTATTGATTCCATCAGTCCGGTCCTTGCATGGATAGTCTGGTGTTCCTTGGAGACTGGTGAGTTTCCTAGCTCTTTGAAGGAGGTGGTGGTAACACCTGTCATGAAGAAAGCTTCTTTGGACCCAAACTGCCATGTGAACTACAGACCAATCTCTAACCTTCCCTTTTAAGGGAAGGTGGTTGAGAAGGTAATGGCTGTACAACTGGAGAGCCATTAGACCATCCATGACATCTATGAACCTCTCCAGTCTGGTTTCTGAAAGAGGCATAGTATGGAGACAGCTCTGGTTCAGGTACTCATTGATCTCTTTATGGCTAGATATCAGAAGATCCATTCCATCTTGGTCCTTCTAGATCTCTCATTGGTGTTTGACACTGTTGACCATGGGGTTCTGCTCAGTCATCTGAGGTTCATCTATGGCCTGTTGGGTACAGTCCTCAGATGGTTTACATCTTTCCTCACTGGAAGAACTCAGAGGGTGGTGTCCGGGATTTATTCCTCAGACCAAATCCCCGTGTCTTCTGGGGTTCCTCAGGGATCAGTGTTGTCCTGTATGCAGTGTACATATGCTGCCCCTTGGAGAAATTGTAAGGCGGTATGGGCTGAGGTTTCACTGCTATGCTGATGATACCCAGCTCTACCTTTCTTTTGCCCCTGACCTGGATGGAGAGCTCTCAGTCTTTAACAGCTGCCTCGCAGAAATCCAGGAGTAGATGGATTCTAGCTGGTTGAAGTGGAACGTGGGAAAGACTGAAGTGCTGGTTGTGGACCCAGGGCACCGGATAGGGGGGTCAGGGATAGGTTCACCCTTGGGGCTTTTTCTTGGGGGTTTATCACTCCTGGCCTCTGAATGGGTGCAAAACCTGGGGGTATTTTTTGATGAAGGGCTGATGCTGCATTCGCAGGTGTCAGCCATCATCAAGACCTCTTTTTACCACCTGAGAAATATCTCCAGGATTAAGCACGATGTTCTGTCCAGGGACCTTCCCATGTTGGTTCACGCCCTAGTGTCCTTGTGCTTGGATTATTGCAACTCCCTGTACCTAGGGCTACCTGGGGTGGAAATCTTCAATTTTGCAGCTAGTGCAGAACGCAGTGGCCCTGTTTCTGACAGGAACCTCTCTGTCCTGCCTTATTTCTCTGGTGCTGCGCGGTCTGCACTGGCTGCCAGTATAATGGTGGATTACCTCTAAAGTTGGTCTTCTGACTTATACAGCCCTATATAGACAGAGCCCGGGCTACTTGAAAGAGCTTCTGGTACTTTACCACCCCGGGCAATTGCTCCGCTCAGCTGGCAAGAGTTTGCTAGAGATCCCAAGGGTTTGTTTAAAATCTTCTGGTGCCCGGGCATTTATGCATGCAGCCCATCCCTTTGGAACACTTTACCCCGCCAGCTTTGTGAGTGCAAGACCATGGAGGGATTTAAATGAGCTTTGAAAACCCATTTCTGGCACCAAGCATTTGGTGAGTGATTGGATATATTTACTTAATTTAGATGTTTTTGGTTTTATGTAGCTAAGTTGCTGCGATATCTCTAATATTCGATATGTTTTTAGATTTTGTTAGGCACCTTGGTTTTGTTAAGGCGCCATAAAAATAAAGTTTTATTATTATAATTATTGTTTATTAGAAACCCTGCACTGGTGTACTGAATTCAGCTGAGAGGACTGAGCTGTTGTATTTGAGTGCTACCATTGCTGCTTAGAGTTCATTTTACTTGTGTGGGACTACAGTCATATTTATTTGCTTTTGGTAACCGGGTGAGTGCACTAGGCATAGAAATACCTATTTTCAGGCACGACTCAGGAGAGAGACAATATAAAATACAAATGCACATACATGTGACACAGCACATGAGATAGGTATACACGGTGAGGGTGGAAAAGCAACATAACACTAAATAATTGACTCAGAGAGTAAATCATACTGGAAAGGTAGAGACAAAATTCCTGTATGAGGCAAAACAGGAATAACATTTAGGTCAAAATACACAACTTTTGTCAAAACAGAAAGTGAAACAGGCATTGCAAATAAAGGTTTATACACAGCAAGTACAATAAGTGCTAAAATCTGTGGATGAAATGAGAGAGGGAGAAGAGGAGAGAGTGGAGGGGAAGGGGAACACAGGTGAGTGATGAGAGAAATAGACCATGAGAGAAAAGTTATATAGAGAGGCAGGGAAGTAGCATACAAGAGGAAGGTTATTTCTGAAAGAAGGCGTGGGGAGAAGAGAGTGGTCTATGGTGGATTGAAACAGGTGCATGGGCTAGTTGTGTACAGATGCTCCCGGTGACGTGTTTTAAAACTAGCATGGGTAGGCACTCTGTGAACAGTTAGAGGTAACGAGTTTCAGTATTTTGGGGCCATATGTGCAAAAGCACATGTACCCATGTTAGTTTTACATCTGGGAATGTAGAAAGGGGCTAGGTCAGTGGATCGGAGCCCATAGGAGAGAGGTTGTGTGAGGAGCAGACAGGCAAGTGATGATGGGATGCCAGATCTGACCATGTTATCAATTAGTGACCCAAGGGACTGGAGTCAATGGGCAGAGGGGCTAGGCCAATTTAGGTCAGAATAAAACTGGCAATGCTGTTTGTAATGTGGGGATGCAGAGGCATAACAGCAGATGTTGTTGTAGGTGGTGTCCCACTTGTGGAGGGAGGATTTGGAGGCAGATAGGTATGTGACTGATTCATATGACAGGGCTGGGAGCAGAAAACCTTGAGCCACAGCTAGTCTTGCCAACGGGGTAAGGGCATAGCTAGTGCGATAGGCACCTCCTAATTTAGCGTTAACAGATTTACAGGTGTTAGTTATGTGGAGGTCAAAATTCAGGGATTCATCCAGAGTGATGCCCAAATATTTGATGGATTTAGTGCTAATCAGTGAGGATCCATCAGCACAAGTGATTTTTAGGGCATCAGGGTTTATTTTAAGTCTGGCAGGTGATCCAAAGATCATAGATTGTGTCTTACTAGTATTAAGAATGAGTTTGTTCTCTGTTAACCAAGACTGAATAGTTGAGAAGTCCGAGGTAATAGGTTGGTTGAAGTCAATTATGTTTCTTGCGCTGTGATAGATCACTAGGTCTTCTGCATAAAGCAAAGTTGAATAGGTGGAAGCAAGCACTGGGATGTTGTTTATAAAGACAGAGAAAAGCAAAGGACCAAGTATGGAGCTTTGGGGCACTCCAACATCAATTGATGAAGGGACCGATGTAGCTGAGTTAAAGACTACAGCCTGCTTTCTTTCAGACAGGTAGCTTTCAAACCAGGCCACTACATCAGCAGATGACCCAAGGGTACAGAGTTTGGTAAGAGGTAGGGCATGGTTAACCAGGTCAAATGCTTTCTTTAAGTCAATGAAGATAGCACCTGTCAGGAGGCCAGAGTCCATAGCAGCAAAGATGTAATTTGTAAGTTTGAGGAGGACAGTGGAAGTACTGTGTCCCTTTCAGAACCCATGTTGGGAGCTAGACAGAAGGTTATACTTCTGCAGATAGTCTAGGGTTTGGGTGGCTACTAGTTTTTCCAGGATTTTGAAGAGGCAAAGCATCTCTGGACATTGAGGTGCTAGCCAGGTGCTGTACATTTCCTGAGTGAACTGGCTAAAGTGGCTGAGAGCTGTCTCCCAGCTGCTGCTGAAGAAAAGGTTGTGGACATTTTCTTTTTCCATACTGTGTTTATCCTTCTAGGCCTACTGATGATATCCATTCCCCCCCTTCCAACCTGGCAGTTGTCTCCCCCCTCTGACCCTGAGTCCTGATCACTTGGCCATTACGGCAGTCTGGAGTGGTGGCACACCGCCAAGCCAACTGGGAATTCATGGAGTCTGCAGCCATTTTTCTCATTTTTTTCTGTGTCTCCTGCCTCTTGCATCCATGAACCTGTGTATGTGGAGGCGCATGCACATCATGTCACCATGTTGCTTGTCTTCTGTGGTCTGGCGCTGCTCCTCATCATCCACTGGGAGGCAGTCAAGTAGAGAGACAACATGCCCACCCACCCCGGGGGAGGAGAGCTATCATCGGATTCTCAGTGCTCTCCTTCCCCTGCTGACCCCCAATGGTCTGAGCTCACTTCTGAACCCGGGTCACCGGTGTGGCATGAGGTCTGGCATCCAGCACCTCAACCTTCAGTGCCACTGGGCCAGCTGGTTGTGGACATTTTCTAACTGGAAAATGCAGACTGGTGTACAAGGGACCTGTCGTGATTGGATCCATCATGTTGATTGCACCTGTGCTTCAGTGATCCAGGGCTAGCACCCTCTCCGACTGGCATTGATCTTTATCTTAAATAACTGCCTGTTAGTTCTACTATTTTCAAACTCAGTGCAGGGACTGCTGGAGGATCCCCACCATTTGGGAGTTCTCATCCAGCTCCAGGAAGAGAATCTGCTGCTAAACCCTTCCAAGTGGGACTCACTGTCTCAGGAGGTCACCAGTGCTTGCTGGGGTGCTAAGGCACCTGGGATCCATTGTGGAGAGCCAGGCTGTGGAGCCATTTCTGGGTATGGGCCTTCTGGAGTTGCTGTTGTTCTGCCACAGAGCTCTGTAATGGGCCAGAAGTGGCTGAAGATGACAAGCAGCCAGAACTACTCTCAAGGTGACCAGCTGCCAGACTCTCGAGCAAGTTCCATCCTGCCAGGGGAAACAAGTCCATTTTTTCCTGCCCTGTGCTGCACTGACCAAGGAGCTCCATACTCCAGGCATTTGAGATCTATGAACCATGAGTACCCAAGTCCTGGCTCCTGGAAAAGGATAAAGAGGAATTTGATCTTTACAGTCAAAGCAGTTTTACAAAGTTTCAGGGCCCTAACAGCCAGCCAACATGTGGCACGGTACCAGGCCTGCCCCTAGTGGGTACCCCTAAGAACATTTTGAGAAACACTGGTACCAGTGGAAGTGGGTTTGATCTGTGGGCCCAAATGCTGTTGTTGTTGTTGCTTGCTCATCCTAATCAATCCTTTTATTCACAACATCATTTGTCCCGTTATCCCTTCCCTAATCCTTATCCCCAATAAAGCTGTGATTTTTACGTTTGAAGCTGTGTGTGCAGGAATTCACTGGAATGGACAAATCATTACTGTTTATGGTTATTGGTGTTACTGATCATTTGGGTATTCAGAGTGTGGGGTGGTTGGTAGGGGAGGAGGGGAGGTGCAGCATCCAAGGGGGCTGTGCCAGCCAGTCACCTGACCCACTTCTACTTTTCTCTGGGTGGAGACACTGCACTATTTTTATTATCATTGGGATAGGGCCCCTGAATACCACTGAAACAGGACCCAGGACCCTTAACCTGTTAGAAAGCCAACAGGCAGGGGTAGTAGCCCAGGGGCACATGGAGTCTGGGCTGCACTAATATAGACATATAAGTTATTACCTCATTATAGCAACTAAAGTTATTACCTCATTATAGCAACTAATATTTATAGTGGTAGTTCATGTTTTTTTTATTCCTTTTATGTTTTGGTGCATTTTTATTGGTCTGCACTATATATATATATATATATATATATATAAATATTATAGTTTTTATAGTGTGTGGGGCTCTGTTTTTGTGTAATATATTTATGTGTCTTTAAGATGATGTGAAGCATTTTAAAAGAGTGAATAACCAATGGATTTTGTTGTCTAATTATGATGTCATATCCAATTTACTTTAAATAGTTGTTTGGTTTACTGTGACCCCAGCATCTGATAAAGGACTAACGCGTCAGGTGGGCACACAAATGTCTCTTTCCAATAAAGCTGATTTTTTGTGACTTAAGAGTTGTGTTCTACTACTGTTGAGGTGGTGAGTGCCTGGTTTAGAGTTTTAAATTTGAGCATTTTTACCATGAGCACCCCAGTCCTAGTGCACATTTTTTTTGTAATTCATGTATAAGTGACATTGCAGAGGAGCTGGAAGGGAAGGTCTACATCTTTGTGAATGACACCAATATCTGCAATAAGGCCAATGCTCCAGGGAGAGGAATGGATGAGCAGAGAACTGAGAAAAGTAGAATAGTGGTCAAGGGTATGGCAGCTGGATTTCAATGCTAAAAAGTGAACACATAATGCACTTAAGGCACAGAAGCCCAGGGGCAGAGTACAAAATGGATGGAGTGGTATTTTTTTTGTTGTCAACTTTATTTCCCCCCTGGTCACTGACTGCTGAGGCATCTCTCAGGTGGGGACCCACTCGACCAGCCTCTACCATCACCCTGAATAGGGTGTTGGGCCGCCCCTCTCCTGCCAGCCCATACTGGAGGAGGTGGGGACCACGGAGAGTCAAGTTGGGTTGGGGCAGGCACTGACATGTGTGCTGGACACTTGAACCCTGTCATTCCCTTCTCAGCAGCCAGGGTTTTCCATCTTAGTTATGCCCCATGATACGCAGACTTGCAATGATGTCTGAGGGTGGAGGAGGCCAATGTCTCCTCCTGCTGTTGTCCATCGTCGTCTTGCCCCATCTACAACCCTGCTGATTGTAGTGCCCCTGGCCTCCACCAGAAGCCACTACAGAGCACAGAACACCCAGCTACCCACCTCAAGAGAGGAGAGCAGTCCTCCAGATGCTCGATCCTCTCCTGTACCTGCCAACTCCTGGCACCCGAGTCCACTCCCAAACTCAGGTCACCGATGTGGCATCCAGCACCTTAACCCTCAGCACCACTGTGATGGCTTGGATGGAGTGGTATTGATAATCACCAAGCAGGAAATAGACCTGGGAGTAATCATATCAGATGACCAACAGGTGGACAGGCAGTGCAACAAGGCAGTAGAGAGGGCAAATGGGATGCTGGTGTGCATAGGGAGCACTGTCTCCAGCAGAAAGAGGGAAGTGGTGTTACCTTTTTTAGAGATCACTGATATGACCCCCACCTAGAGTAGTATATCCAGTTCTGGAAACGACGTCTCTGGAAGGACATACACAGAGTGGAGGTGATCCAGAGGAGGGCTACTAAAATGGTGCAGTGTCTGCATCAAATGTCCTGTGAGGAGAGACTAAATGACCTCAATATGTACATCCTGGAATAGAGGAGGGAGAAGGGAGATATGATAAAGACCTTTAAATACCTCATGGGGTAAATAAGGTACAGGAGGGGAGTATTTTTCAGACGAAAAGGTGCTCAAGAACAAGAGGATATCCTATGAAGCTGGAGGGGGGGTAAATTCAGGAGAGATGTGAGAAAGTAGTTCTTCACAGAAAGAATGGTGGATTCCTGGAGCAGCCATCCAGTGGAGGTGGTGGGGCCAAAACAGTGGTGAGGTCCAAGAATGCATGGTATAAGCACAAAGGAATCATTTTTGAAAGAAAGGGGGAAGGAGAAAGAGCTGTAGATTGGCGACAGACTGATGTAATAGTGTAGTTAGGAAGTAATGCCATATTGGATGGGCCAAGCAGTTCTTATCTTCCGTAAAATTCTCTGTTTCTGTGTTTCTAAGTATTGCGTGTGGCACTGTATGCTGCAATGTACTTGCCTTCTGCAATGGATGCCAGGCATGTGACAGGTGTGAGCAGCCATAGAAGCAGGGAATAGACACTGTCCCCTAGGTAAATGACTTTGGTTGGTGTCATCATGTACAATAAGGGGTAGGAGGAGGGGTCTTTGGGGGTGTACTCACCTACGAGGTGGGCTCTAAGGATGTCTCTACATTCAAACGTCTGGCACAGGATGGAGCTGTGCTGTGCTGTATGAAGGCATCATAGGTGCTGCCAGGGTACTGTGCCAGGACACTGATGATGCCTACTGTTGCATCACACACCATCTGGCAATTGATGGATGGATACCACTTCCTATGGAGATAGGCCTCCTCTCCCTCGCTGGAGGGTGACTGGATGGTAACATGGGTGCAGTTAATGATACCGAGTACTGATGGTAGATGTACAACCCAATGGAAGTGCAGCATGGTTGCTGTTTGCTCAGCTGGTGTGCTGGTGAGTATGCATACATACATATACATACAAATGTGCCAGCAGAAATGGGCCTTATGGTCTATCAAGTCTGTTCGAATGCACAGCTAGCATCCCTAAATCATAGCTCAGCAGTCCCATCCCCTCCCTGTCTCTTTCCACCTGCAATTTCTCATTACTACTTACCCAGATACCCTTGTGCCCTGTCCCATGCTCTATTGAAAGCGACCATGGTCCTACATGATACCAACACCTCTGGCAGAGTATTCCATTTTGACACCACTCTTTCTGTGAAATAATGCCTCCTTATCTCTCTCTCTCTCTCTCTCTTAAATCTACCCCCCTCCAATCTCAGCCAATGGTCTCTTGTGTCCCTTCCATTTGTCAGCCGCAATAGCACATCAGTGTTAGTTTTGTTGAACCCCTTCAGATACTTGAACATTTCAATCATATCCTCTTGATCCCTCCTCTCCTCCAGAGTGTACAAACCCAGTTGTTTCAGCCAGTCCTCTTAGGTTTTGCCTTCCATCCCCTATATCATTTGTGTCACCCTATGCTGCACCACCTCCAGCAGACTGATATCCCTCTTCAGATTTGGCTGCCAGCACTGCACGCAGTATTCCAAGTGCAGCCTGACTAAAGATCTATAGAGCAGCAGGACTGTATCCTTATGCCTGGATGAGATTCCTCTTGCAATACATTCCAACATCTTGTTAGCCTTGGCTGCAGCCTTTCTCTGCTGGGCAAGGTTGTTCATCCTCTCAGTTATCATCACCCCCAGATCCTTCTCTTCCTTGGTGACCCCCAGTTTCACCCAGTCAACCAGTATTCCCTCTTCATGTTCTTTGCCCTGAAGTGCATAACTTTCCACTACTTTGCACTGAACCCAAGTTGCTGCTTCAGTGATATGATGAATATGATGGACTCCCCAACATTGTCCTGCAGGACATCTAGGAACTGACTCAACAGGTGCGAATTGGCTGAATGGCTGACTGTGAGATACTGGTGGTGTCCCCCACTGGTGTCTAGAATGTTCTGGTGGCAAGAAACACAGTGCAGCCTTCACATTGAGCTCTATGAACAATTCATAGTTGCGATGCATGTCTGTCCAGAGCTGGTCATGCAGCAGCTCATACTACTGTTTGAGCAGGGGCCTATTGAGCCTGTACTGGCCCACAACTTGGTTAACACTGTGGATTTCAAATGTGACTCATGAACAGTGCTGTCTGTGTGCAGCCTAGTGCCTCTGTGGCCTATGTCTGGGCCCAGGCTGGACACTGACACTCTCCTCATTCTCCAGGATCTGCTGCATGAGGTATACAATGTGTATCGATCAGACAGCAGACTTAAAGGTTTAGCTTGTATTACTTTACTGTAGGCTTGTACAGTACAAAGGGAAAAGGCTCTCCTTACAGTTGATGGGCTTGCATATCGTAGTCTGACCATCTGAGCATCCTGGAGATGTCTGCTAGAGGCTAGGGCCTCTTAAATACATAGTACAGATTAAACAGCAGTAATACATAAAGCACAATGTGTGCTCCTATGAGTGCCATCTTGGAGTGTGGCCTGCCTGCAATATTTCTTCTTGCCTCTAGTGTTTGCTCCGGTTTAAGCTGACCTTTTTATAGGCAGTTATTGCAATGCTAAGTGGCCTGCACAAACCCATTTGCACAGCGTTAACATGTTAAATATCACAATATGTCAATAGGCATTGTTCCACCCCTGCCTTTGTGTGCAGCATACATTATCTCTGCCTTTGGTTGCTAGCTCTATTAACGCTCACAGTGGTACTCTTTGAAAATAGAATTTTGGAACAAACCCATGTGGAACATTGACACAGTCACTTTTTTGCTGGTGCGAAGCTTTGCATATATGGGCCCAGGTATTTACTTCTAATAAATAGACAACTGACTATTTTATTTATTGTATGTTGATATGTTTGTAGTTACTTTCTACTTTTAAAATAAAATATTTGTTAGTGCAGTGAAACAACTGGGGTTTTACCTTTACTTTTCACATTGCTAGTAAAAAAAAATTCAATAGATTTCTGGTATTGTGATGTCAGAAACTGCCAGCTACCTAGGAGTCTAATGCATTTGTAGGAGAAACTACACTTTTTTATCTCTTTCAAAAGAAATAGATACTTCTTTAAAAGAAAAACTTTACCTTCTATATGTTTACACTGTTGTGGTCCATCTATATGGTTTTGTAATTTATTTTAAACAATAATTGGTATCTCTTTTCTTCTTCCCAAGTAAATTGTGAAGAGTCACATGAGTGTAATAAATATATAATATTGTGGTGGTAGAAAGTGTTTCCTTCTCCATAAAAATATGAAAACAGGTTTGCCATTTTCCATTGAAATACATTGCCATTCTTGCTAGTAAAGAACTTCTGACTTCATAAATTAAGGATCCATTTGATTCATTTCTACTAGCAGTTGGCAAAATGCAAATAACATCATGAAAAGGTAAGTAAAGAAACAAATAAAGGCAAACTGAATGACAACAGCAACATCTAAATGCCCAAACCTTTATTCTGTAAGAGATATATATATATATCCTTACTAGGAACTTGTTCTTTAGTGCACAAGTTAGGGTTCTCAAAGTAACAAAAGTAAGGAAAGATAATACTAGGGTTTTTTATCCTTAACTCTGCCCACCACCATGCACCAACCTGTGAACTCCACCATATTGTATGTCAAAATACAATCCAGATTTTAAACAGACAGAATATTTTAGCATTAAAAGTAACATAGAGCAGTGAATACAGTTACACCTCATGATAAACACTGTACTTGTTTGTTGGGAGAAACAAGTTCACAATGTGTATGAGTGTACGTGCATGCATCTCAGACACAAAGCAGGAACATAGTCACACAACTTGAACCAGACCTGTAACAGAAGTTAGCTGTATTTATACCCAAGTTACCTGCACTGCCACCATCCACATCACTGCAGCCACTTTCTCCTCACAACCGCAGACCAGCCTTCAAACATTGAAGCTGTACTCCATTGCAGAACCACGTTGTGCTCTTCCAACAAAGCAGCTTTCTTTCCAGCTGGTGCAGAGGGTGAGGGGTTTGGGTGGGTGGTGTGGTGATATTGAGTCATTGCCATGAGTGTTACTTCCTGCATGACAGAGATGGCCACAGTATTAAGGTGAACAAATCAAGGTTTACTATAGACATGTCTACTGTACCCTAACTAAGGGAGTGCTACTGAGCCTCTGTAATCCACTAAATGCATGCACAGATGCATACACTGAGCTTCTATATAGCTACCATTAATTCCTATTGCCATATTCTAGTCTTTAGTATGATACGATAATTCATTATGTTTGAAAGCCATACAATTTACACTAACGCTACTGAAAATGCTTTCTCTCTCTCTCTCTCTCTCTCTCTCTCACTCTCACTCTCTCTCATATGCCCTACCTTGCTGATTAACAGATATTGTATAAATAATTCACTTCTTATTAAAACTAAAACTGAAATCCCTAAGAGCCACAAACTTCAGACTGACCACATAGAGGCCAACAAAGGGGTAGATAAGTAAGAAAATCCTGTAATAGCAGTGAAAACATCTCAGTCTTTAATGGTTTAAATTTGTGCATGTTTATCTCACTGTAACCTTTCCATGTGTCAGCCAAGTCTGCTTGCTCTTCAGCTCAACACTTTTACTGAAACTTTGGAAAGAAATTTACAAACCACCAAGCCTTCATTAGCCTAGTTGTAGCTCCCGGCTGAGAAGTGGATACCCAGGCAACATAGGAATTAATTACATTTAGTGTCATCCATCCAAGGCTGAAGAGGAGAAACAAAATTTTCACAAGGGATACTAAAAAATTGGAATAATGAGCCCCAGAAGACTTTTAAAAAAATGAGGCTGCATTAAACAAAGAAAAGTGTAGTTATGAATATTATAATGTGTTTTAGACCAGACACTGATTGCAATTCCATACATAAAAATAAGAAAAGTACTCTTTAAACATGCAAATTATGAAATGTTATTTATGTACAGTGGTGACATGATAATCATGCACCCTGAAAACACTACAGAGAATGTTCTCTCTCACTCTCTCTGTCTTTCTTTTTCATTTTCATTCTCCTCTCTCCTATATATATATATATATATATATATATATATTCCTCGTTAATGCACTAGAGTTCTGCTGAACACCATAAAAGTAGTTTTTTCTCTGTATACCTGTGACTAAATTATCAATTAAATGTATATATCTATATTAACAAAACAATTCAAAATATAAAATGTTGTACAGTAAACCCTCTAGAAGAATATTAATTACTAGCCAATTACAAAACCTATTAACTAAATTCCCACACTTATGCACACAACTAGAAAGACACCCCCAAACCTATAAAAAAGCTACAGTAGAACAAAATGACACTAAAACCCTGGGGAGAAAAATATCATGCCCCCCCAACCTGTAACAAACAGTGCAGCACAGCACAATGACACTGAAGTCCTGGAAAAAAAAACAGACAGTTAAAAACACTGTCCCTAGAAGCTCAACTTACCAGATGTCATCATCCTGTAGCTTGTTTTGCAATGCTCCAGGAACCATGTATGCTGTTTACATGCCACTCCCACTACTCCAATGCAATCCTTGTCCTGCCACTCCTTCTGCACAAAGTAAAAAGCACTGCACCCGCACAAATGTCATTGTGGACTGCCATGTACACCAGAAATGCCAGGCCGAACTGGAATCCAAATGTCAGTACTGAACTAATGAGAGGACCTCCTCAAATACATTCCCTTACATAGTGAACCACTACACTACTGAAAATGACACTGGCCAAAAAAGTAAAGGCAAAGCTGCACCAACTTGACTATGTAAAACACCAAGGGACAAAAAAGAAGCAACTAAAAAGTGCACCACAGCACAAAATGGCCAACCACAAAAATGATTTGAAGTGTATTTTATGTGTAATTAAGTAATTGCACTACGGATGGTAGTAGTGAATAGTGACTTTTCTGGCTTTGATAGGTAATGCACTGTACACAGAGTAAGATTTCTGAGAGCTGCTGCACCTGTATTTGCATGGAATTGGATTCATGGGCCTGCAGTAGGCAGTGCAGAATTTCTAAATTATGACAGAACAAAATTCTGTGGATTCTCTTACATTTCTGCCAATTTCTGAAAATTCTGGCAGAAGCAGAATGGCAGTATTCTGTGATAGAGATACGAAAAAACCATGAAAATGTTAATTCTGCCAATTTCGACAGAATACTGTTCCATGTATTTCAATATATACAGTAGTTTGCATATCTTTTCTGTGACCATTTTAAATGAATTTCAAGGAATCCAAAATGGGATGCTTTCATATAAATGCACTTATTTGCCTGTTTGCACCTTGTAGACGACTACCTTGATAGTTTCTTTTGTCCTCTGTCTTTATTTAATATTCAGCTATGTCACCGAAATCTCCATATAATGCATCATCATCCATGGATTCCAATTTTGTGACAACACATACACGCAGATTTAATTTCCACAATTAATGTAGTAGTTAAACAAACTGAATACATTGTGCTCCGGCTGCATTCCAGAGAGAGCAACTGCATAACAATAACAACTCATGCTGGATTTCCTGAGCTACAGTACAAGTACAGACATTATGAATGTCACAAGCAGAAGGAACCTAAATCCAGCCTTAAAAAACTGTCTTGTTACAAGTACTATTACTGTATGATTGTAGGTAAAGTCATGGTGGTCATTGTGGTCTATTGCTGTTTTTTGTTTTGCATGTTTGCCTGTTTTTTGACTACTTTAGTTTCAGCTGTATTTTTCCATGGACAATGGGCACTGCTTTGCAGTAGCTGGAGCTGGAGAAGATAAATAAAAACTGAAAGAGAAACAGTGAGTGAGAGAGGGATAGTTTTTCTTGGCAGATGAGCAATACAGACCCTGCTTCACATGGAGAAGGTTGTGTATTTTAATTTGATTTATACAGTCAACAAACTGACTGCCTGTCTGCCAGTCATAGAGTGTGTTACAAAAACACACTTTTAAAGCAGATATTTCTGATTTTTGATTTAGAGCTTAGCAATAGCATGCAACTGTTTTTCAACTTGCTACACCCTTTGCTGAGTGTACTAGTGATCATCATTTAGCAACTGGAGGAGAATTTAATATTTTATTATTACTTAGCCTTGTCATGGTTGCCCTTTTCTTCTGGTGCCTTGACCCCAGGCATAATATAATTAAGGTCTCTGATGTGAGCCTGCTTACACATGCTCAGCAATATGTGCTGCGATGTCCATCCATGTGTCTTGAGGGCACTGCCCCATGTACATCTATATGATGTGCCACCCTTTCTCCACAGTCAACATCCTCTTGAATGTGTGAATCTCCTTCCCTTGTCTGACCCACGATGGTCCAGGTTCATTCATGAATACAGTAGCATTGTGTGACACACCACCCTCTCTCCCCAGAAGACAGCATCTACTCCTTTGGGATGCTAGTTTCTTCTCCTTTCTGTTTTGACATAGCAAATCATTTTCAGTGACACAGAGTATCAGCACAATAAGCAGCACTTGGCTTGAGAAGAATGCAACCTCCCACATATGAGTAAGTTAGCCACATATTTTCATTGTGTGCGAAAATCAGGTAAACAAATCACATCTTAAATATTAAATAAATAAAATCCTGCTCTGGGGACATCATAAAATAAAATAAAATAAAAAAGGCTGCTACATGGACATTTTCAACTGCAAAAAAAAAAAAAACCTGCTCTGGGGTACTTTATAAAATAAAATAAAAACTGCCAGAGGGACATTATTTTTTATGGGTCCTACTCTTCCCCTTCAGGCAACGTGGAGTTGATGACAAATTCGGTATGCATAAAGGAACATCAATCCGGTAGCACCAGTATAGTATGGTTGCATGCAAACTTCTATGTTAACCCCCAAATTCTGAACCTTAATAATTTTGGAATGGATTTGCACAAATGTTGGCAAGCATAATCTACAGGGGGTACATCCCTTAACATGCAGAATTCTGTGCAAATCTATTGTGTGGTTAGTGAGATGGAAACTGTCAAATAAAATCCTAAATTTACCATTTTTTTTCAGATTTCTTTGCCCACCTGTATCTCAGAAATACATTTCTGGCGTGTCTGAAATTTTCTGGGTATAAAGCCTTTGGGTCAAAAAATGTGCCTTTTGAGGGTTGGTGAAAGAATATCAATCTGTTCTGAAGTTATTACATTTTTAATTTCCCATTATTTCCTATGGGAAAAAATGTGTATATATAATGAAAGCGAAAACACTCTTCACACACTGTCATCCAATTATGCATAATTTGAACTTTAATAACTTTGCAACCCTTCAATAGATTTGTACATTATTTGGCAAGCGTAGTCACTTGGAGTAGGTCTCCTGATCTGTCAAATGTTGTGTAAATCAGATTTGTGGATTTTGAGATACAGAGTGTCAAACAATCCTACATTTGCCTTCTGAAGGTTTGGTGCAAAAATATTAATCTATTCAAAAGTTATTACACTTTTAATTTCCCATTATTTCCTATGGGAAAATTTGTATGTCAGGCACAAAATTTATAATTTGCAGCAGTTACATAACTTGCATAAGATACTGCTGTTTTTTGTGCAAATTACATAATTTGCACAAAATACAACAGTATATTGTGCAAGTTATAAAATTTGCACAAAATACAACATGTTAAATCCAAATTTGCGATCCTTAAAAACTTTGGAACTGTTTCACAGATTTGCACTAAATGTAGAATGTATCATCTCTAGTGGAAGGTCTCCTGACTTGTCAAATTTCATGTGAATCAGTTTTGTGGTTTTTGAGATACAGAGCATCAATAAATCCTATATTTACCAGTTTTTTTACCTTTATTTGTCTACCTGTATCTCCAAAATGGCTTTAGGTAGTGGTCTGAAATTTTCAGGGTAGAAAACCTTTGCCTCACTGATTTGCTTTTTGAAGGTTTGTTAAAAAATATTAATCCTTTCAAAAGTTATTAAATGTTTAATTTCCCATTATTTTATTTAGGAAAATGTATATGTCAGGCAGAAAAGTTGTAATTTGCACAAGTTACATAACTTTCACAAGATACTTTTGAATTTTGCACAATTTATGTAATTTGCACTAATGGGAGTGCAGGGTCTGAATGACCCTGTGTTCCCACCATAACATAAGGACCCTGTGCTCCCACTGTAAAATCAGGATAATGTTATAGTTCCTCAAGAATACTGATGTACTATCTCAATGGAGGGATGGGAGTGCAGGGTCCACCTTAAACTAAGGATACTATTATACCATCAGAAAAAGTAAGGATATTATTTGCAAAAAACTTTAATACACCATTAGGGAAGAAGCATCCAAAGTAGGGAAATGTGATCTTAGGGTTCCCAGGCATATGACCCTGCCTCCATCCTTGGCTTCCAACCCGAACACCCCACCCTCATCCTCGCCCTCAGCTTCCAACTCTAAGGCCCAATTCCACCCTGCATGCAGGAATAGGTGTGAGGGGTGTGCTTTGGGGTTGCAAACCCTAATGCTGCTCACCCCATTTCAACAGTTAAAAGGACACATTCATGTAAAGTGACAGACCTAGTTTGAAAGCCCATGAAAAGTTTTTTTAATTGAGGTATTGGGCTTACTTGTAGCTAGAAGCAGTCCAGTGATATAAATGACTGAGTCTGTGCAATATAAATACTACATTAGAGCCACTCTTAGAACCTTGTGATGTCAGTGATGATCAAGCGGTGCCTAACTCAGTGCAGTTAGGCACTGCTTGGTCATCACTGACATCACAAGGTTCTAAGAATAGCTCTAATATAGTATCTATATTGTACAGACTCAGTCATCTATATCTCTGGATTGCTTCTAGCTAGAGGTATGCCCAATACCTAAAATTAAACAAACTTTTCATGGGCTTTCAAACTATGCCTGCCACTGTCCATGAATGTGTCCATTTAATGACCTGTCATGGGTACAGAATAAAACAATGGGGTGAGCATTACGGTTCACAGCCTCAAGGCAAAACCCCTCACACCTGTTCCTGCATGCAGGGTGCAGGTAGGCCTTAGGGTTGGAAGCTTGGGGTGAGGGTGGAGTGTTTAGGTTGGAAGCCGAGGGCGGAGGCAGGGTCTTATGTTTGGGAAGTCTAATATCGCATTTCCCTACTTTTTAAGCTTCAACCCTAATGGTGAATTAACAAAGCATTTGCAATGCATATATATAAATATATATATATGTGTGTGTCTGAGAGTGTGTGTGTGTGTATATATATTTCTATAGTTAGATATTTTTGTGGCATAGTCATGCCACTATAGTTAGGGTTGAGTAGGCAATTTAATGTTAAACCCCAAATTTTTTCACTATAATAACTTTGCAACTGTTCAACAGATTTACATGACAAGTTGCATGCTTGGTCTGAAAGGGTGGATCTCTGGATGTGTCAAGTTTTGTTCCAGTCAGATGTGCAGTTTCCAAGTTCTGGAGAGTGCAAAAAGTGATTTTTCAGGTCTGTTTTGCTGTTTCTAAGCAGTTTATCTTTGAACTTGACTATACCGAAAGATGGTTTGGAATTGTGGCATTAAACTTTTAGGGTAGACAGAGGCTGGCCAACAGATGTGCCTTTTGATGGTTTAGTGAACAAATACTAATTCATTTCCAAGTTATTCAATTTGTAAATTTCTGTTCTGAGCATGCTCAGTAAGCATTTCAAAATAGCTGTATGAAACGAAAAAGGAATCCTTTTTTGTTTGTCGCCATCTTGTTTCCATTTTTTTTCTAAAAAAATGAATTAAAAACCACAAAAAATGAAAAATTATGGAGAGACGAGACATCTGTCTGGCTCATCAGGACCTCGTTAGGTGGATTCTGCATTTAAGTGTTGGAAAAATGACCCCCAAATGTTTGTTTTGTTTGTTTCATTTTAAATCCTCTTTCATGACATGCTTCCCAGCTATATTGAAATGACAAAGGAATCTTTTTTTGTTTGGGGCCAATACTTTTTTTGCGTGTGGAAAAATACTATATTTTCTCCCTGGTGTCTTGTGGCACCCCCGCTCTCCAGTTGCCATTCCTGTAATTATTTATTTTTCCTCCGGTGTCTTCTTGTTGTCCAGTGGGGTCTTCCACACACCAGTTGCTGTCCCCATATTCATCAGTATTGCCATGGTATCTTGTGGCACCCCCTCACCCTCTGATTGCAATACCCATAATTATTTTTTTCCCTAGTGTCTAGTGGCACCCCCCCCACCCATCGATTGCCATCCCCATATTGTTTATTATCTCCATGGTGTCTAGTGGTGTGCCCCTCCCTCTGATCACCATCCCTGTTCACATTTTTTTCCCCTGGTGTATAGTGGCACCCTCCCATCCTCTGGTCACCGTCCTGCCTGTAATAAAGAAAACAGTTCCTCTATGTCTTTTTTTTACCTGTAAAAAATAAAACTGTCCCTTGCTATCCGAACACCCCACCCCGACCTCCCACTGAGCACCCCCCCACAAAGAGTCACTCACCTGAAAAGGTCCCAGGAAAAAGATCCAGTCTCTGATCAAAGACACATCTTGCTGCTGGAAACATCAACTGCCATATGAGAAAGTAAGGTAATTGTTGTTCAATGTATTTCAAAGGGGTTTTCAACTCTGAGGCATAACATTGTAGTTTTGCATATTTTGGCCCCAAATTTTCCCCATGCCGTTTTGGAACCCCACCTCATGAATAGTGTCAGTGAAACTATGCAAATCCAGCCAGAAAGATGATTTTATGATCACTTGGCAAAAATCACCTTTTCGGTGGTTTTGGAAAATTTTCACCCCTTGTTCATGAGGTGTGGTCATAAATTGCTATGTTGAAAATTTGGGATCAAAATATGTAACAATGACAAATTTATGCGCATCCATTGACATTTTCCTATGCTCGCTCAAACTTTAGAAATTTAACATATTTTAACCTCAGATTTTCAACATAGCAATTTTTTTACACCACCTCATGAACATGACAGCTGTCATTTTTCAAATCCAACATAAACTGTGCATTTACCCCTGTGGCATGGAATAACATTTCGGCAGGGATTTAAACATTTTCAGTACCGTGTTCATAAAGTGTGGTAATAAGAAAACTAAGCTGATAATTTGGTTGCTGTTTTGCTACAAATGCAAGCACAGGGCCCTGAGTGCCCTGCACTTCCATAGCAACATACATGTCTGCATCTATGGAGGGATGTAAGTGCAGGGCCTGGAGGGCCCTGTGCTCCCACAGGCAAATGAGGATACAGTTATATTATTTTAAAAAGTTAGGACATTCTTTGGTAAAAACTCTGTTAATGCATCAATTAGAGTTGATAGTAAAGTGATAAAAGTAAGGAAATGTGATGTTAGGGTTTTGAACCCTAACTCCACATTCCCCCCAAGCAGCCACAGAGGGCAAGGCAACACAAGCAACCACAGACATCCATCATCAGGTAAGACAATTAACATGCAATTTTTTCCACATGACACAAGAGCCATCTGTCATCATGGCCCATGGCTTCTGTAGCCATGGATACATGCCACAGCTGGTTAAAGGCACTTGGCACCTTCATACAATCATCCATGTGGACACGGAAGTGCAGGGCCTGAAGGACCCTGCACTTCCTTAGCAGCATAGGTGCCTTCAGCACCTGAAGGAAGACATCCACACTTTCCAGGTGGTTGAAAGCACTCAGTTGCACCTTGTGCCTGACAACCCACCTCACAACCGATATGGGGCACATGGTAATTTATCATTGCCACACACCCTGTTGTGTGCTATAGCTTACTTACAATTTACAATGTGTTCCTATAGGAATTTTATATCATACTGCCTAGGTGGTTGAAGGCACCCGGCCACACCTCATACCTCACAACCCACATGGGGCATGTGGTAATTTAGCATTACTGTACACTCTGCTGTGTGGAATTGCTTGCTTATAGTTTAAAATGTGTTCCTATGGGAATCATATACTGCCCTTCCCAGGTGGTTGAAGGCACTCAGCTGTGCCTCATGCCTCACAATCCACCAGGGGCATGCAGCAATTTTGCATTACCACACACCCTGTCATCTGTTACTCCTTACTTACAATTTACAATGTGATCCTATAGGAACATTTTACTACATTTCCCAAGTGGTGTGCAAGTGTGCATGTGTATCCATGGCTACAGAACTGCTTGACCATGATGATGGCCATCTCTTGTGTCATGTGGAAAGAGTTGTATGTTGTTTGTCTTATCTGATTATGGATGTCTGTGGTTGATTGTGCAGATTTTTCCCCTTTGGCTGCTTGGGGGTGGATGTGAGTTAGGGTTGAAGGCCCTAACATTGAATTTCCATAATTTTTTCTCTTTAATAGCAACTTTAGCTGATGCATTAACAGAGTTTTTTTGCAAAGAAGATATATGTAATAGACAAACCACTCTGAGGTGTGTGGTCATGCTCTGATATATGCATGCCTTGGTGTGCGTTGCGTCCTCATGTGTCAACCACCCAAGGCGTGCATACATCAGAGAATGACCACACACCTCAGAGTGGTTTATCTAGCTTATAAAATGGCAAAATTGTTTTGGAGGGTGGTAAAAGTGGAGGTGTGCAGTTGCACTCTGATATACGCACAGTCATGTGATGTGTTTTATACAGTCAGAAGTTTGGATTTGAACCTACTAGATTCAGCCATTTTATAAATATACATATATATATATATATATATATATATATATATATATATATATATATATATATATATATATTGACCCTTGACCTCACCTCCTACACTGCCCACATCGACCATGTCGCCAAAGCCGCTAACTCCCGGCTAGGCCTGCTATTCCGTCATAGGAAACACCTGACACTTGAAGCCCTCACTGTCGCTGTCCAGAGCTCCATCATATCCATCATTGATTATGGCATTATCATTTATGGCTCTGCTACAACCACTGCACTCAAACATGTATCCACCACCCTCAACAAGGCCTGTCAACTTGTCACTGGCTCCCAACACCTAACTCACACCTGTGACCTCTATTCTCAAACTGGATGGTTGAATCTTGCCAATCAAATATAACACCAAACTTGTATTACTACTAAGAAAATCTTGCTGGGCCTTGCCCCCCCTGGAGTCTGTGCCCTCATACAACCAAGAATCCACACCCGACATACCAGGGGATCAAAACCTCAGCTTCTGCAAGTCCTGCATTGCTGCACAACACACAGGTAAAGATCCTTTGCTTACCGGGCCACTAGTTGATACAACAGTCTTCCCAGTGACATCTCATCTTCACTATTGCTCAGCACTTTTAAGACTCATCTCCGCTTAACACTGACTGCCTCCAACCTCTGTGACTGTTGTGGCTAAGCATATCTTTTGGTTCCATAGCTGAAGATGCCCTTTTCTACTCCTGCACTTTGCCAGCACCTCCCCTTCCTATCTTTACCTCCCCTGCTGGCCCATGACAAATGCCACCCGGCTGCACTACCTCTATTCTTATCTGCCTTCCACCTCTCCTCTCTCTGTCCCCCCAACCTATCTCCCCTTTTCTCCCATCCACTTAGTCTCCCTGATTTCACCCTCCTCCTTTCCCTTTCCGTTCCCCAAAGTTTCACCTTATTGTTCTTTTTTCATCCACAAGACTATGTGTTGTTTTTTTTTTTCAATTTTATAAACTGTTACCTTTGCTTATGATTGTCTCAATTGTACCAGTGACGTGGAACCTTTGTAAAAGAGCCTTGGCTCAAAGGTATTTGTAATCCTAGAACAAATAAATAAAATAAATAAATATATATAAACATTAGAGGCAAAAAACTCCATTTAATGCATCAGTTAGGGTTGTTCCACAGTGACAAAAGTGAGGAAATTCAGTGTTGGGGTTGAAAACACCCTGACTTCCCCACCCACCCCTCAACCAGCATTGGGGTCATCGGCCCTAACTCTCACCCCATCATATGTGTAAAGAAGCAGAGGTATAGGAGAATGTGGTGAGAGTTAGGACCGAACACCCCAATGCTCACCCCAATGCCAGTTGGGGGGATGGGCGGGGGGTCCAAGGGGGGTTTTCAACCCTAACACTGAATTTCCTCACTTTTGTCGCTGTGGAACAACCCTAACTGATGCATTAAACAGAGTTTTTTGCCTCTAATTTCCTTTCTTTACGAGAATGATAACGAGAAATAGTGAATGTGATGCAGCGGCAGGAGCGCAGGGCCCTCCCGGGCCCTGCGCTCCTGCCACGTGATGTCTTGTGACATAGTAACAGGAACAGCAATGCAAACTGAAGCACTAACAGTGGTGCACATGGTAATGCAAGTGCGAATGAGAACAGAAAGGGTAACGCACACGGTGGCGTAGAAGGGAACGGTCCACCACGTGATGTCTTGTCACATAGTGACATGGTGCCCGCAAATGCAAATGGCAATGGGCATGGTGCCACAAAGTGAAGCAGAAAGAGAAACAGTACTGTAGACAGAAATGGCAAAAAATAACAGAAACGCAAGTGCAAATGAAAATGCAAAGGATAACGCACATGGTGGCGTAGACGTCAACGGTAAGTGAAACGGGTACAGAACCGCAAGTGGAAAGGGTAACAGTAACAGTAATGTAAGCTCACAGGCTGGTTTTCTCCAAAAGCTGCATGGAGAAAGACAGTGAGTACAAAGAATGTATGCATAGTAATGGGTGTCGGAGCAGAAAATGAGGAGTTGCAATACTAAATTGGTTATATCTCAGGAACCATACAACGTAGGGAAAAAAATTAAAAGTCATATGATTTATGACTTTCCTGGCTGGTTTTATACTCAGCCCCCATAATGGGGCTCAGCACTTTTCCAACGAAAAGTCCGTATCTCGCACTGTTTCCGAGATACGGGCCTTGAAAGACGCGGCGAACACCATAATGTTATCCTATGGGGAAAAAAGAGAACTTCGGAGTGCCATAACTTTGACTCCCTGAATATTTTTTCACCAATCCACTAAAAGGCACATCTGTGGGATGTTGGCTGTCTTCCCTTCAAATTTCAGCCCAAAAGACTGAGCCGTTATTTTGCAGCAGGGCACCAAAGGATTGCTGCAATGCGTCGACACCGTAATGTTATCCTATGGGAAAAAGCATCAACTTTGGAGTGCCGTAACTTTGCCATCTTGTAATATTTTTTCAACACAGCACTGAAAAGCACATCTGTGAGATGTCAGCTGTGTTTCCTCCAAATTTCAGGCCAAAGCACCAAACCACTTTTTTGCAGCAGGGTGCCAAAGAATTGCTGTCATTTTCCCACAGCCTAGAAAAGTACTGTTGCAAATTGCGAAAGCTTTACATGCATCGTCGACAGTGTCACAAGTGCGACAGTACTTTGTGAAAGTCCTTTTTTCAGAAATTTGAAAAACATATTTCAGGGGTGTTTTACCCCAAAATAAAGACAAGGCTAGCATCCTCAGGGGCCGACTAGGTGAATACAGAAATAATTAGGTTGCTATAGGGTCCCAATTTTAAATGGCAAGCATTTTTATGATCACTAACCGAAAACAAAATGGCAGATTTGCGACAGTCAAAGGGCTATTTGTGACAGTAAAAAGTGCATTTACGACACAGTCAAACTTTTTGTTAACTTTTCCCCTTGACTTATAATGGGAAATTGTTTTTTGAATAACTTTTGAACCGTTTAATATTTTTTCACGAAATCTTCAAAAGGCACATCAGGGACCCTGGCTGCACATTCTCTGAAGAATTTGGACTGGTCGTGGAAACCATGCGACCTGTAGGCGCGACCGTAGAATTCCAGAAAAGGTGTAAACGAATGCGCAGATCATGCTTAATAACTCTGCAGCCGTGTATCTGACCAGTACAAAACTTAGCAGATCCCAAGGTGTATGCGTCTTGATCGTGTATTCCAAATTTCAGCAAATCCGCCTAACGGTTGCAAAGTTATTAAGGTGCAAAATTTTGGGTTTAACATGTTAATGGCTCCTCAACCCTAACTATGGTAGCACTACTGTGCTACCATGATATATATATATATATATATATATATATATATATATATATATATATTACTGGTGATCATAAATATCAATTTGATTACTGTTTTGTTAAAAATGCATATCAACCGGATATCGGGTTGTTATGCTCAAAAGGCAATAATAATCTGAAATCTGGTTGATATCACACTTCATAATAACCTGAAATCTGGTTGATATAATATTCCCCAAAGAAACTGTTGCATTCCATTGTTTCACAATGCAGTATTTCAACTGCAGTATTTTCAGCTGTGTTTTATTCACGTACAGTTCAATTTCTTCAAAAATAAAACTGCACTCTAGTTAAAAAACATCTTTTTCTTTCAAGCTGCTAGAAATGCAGTCTAAACTGCCACACTAGCAATTATAAAAAATAAAGGATAGATAAGTTTGATGTTATGGATTTGTTTCACACACCCTCCATGTGTGATGACCACGTAAACCTCCTGAGCTTCACTCTTGAGGTTTATGGGTCGTCACGCACCTCAGCTCTGTGAAAAAATCCATAATACACACCTATCCATTATTATATATATGTACGTGTATGTTCTAGGTGCACAGTCATGCCCCTGTAGTTAGGGTTGAGCAGGAACTTTAATGTTAATCCTCAAATTTTGCACTTAAATAACTTTGCAAATGTGCAATGGATTTGCACAATATTTGGCATGCACTGTCTCATGGGGTAGATATCTTGACATGTAGAGTTTTGTTCTGGCTGGATGTGCAGATTCTGAGATTCAGATAGTGCAAAAACCTTACAATTCACCCTTTTGCGCTTTTTTTTCTCATCCCCTTGTGCGCAGATGGTGTGGACGTTTAATGTGAAATTTATATGGTTGATAGAGCTGGAGTCACAGAACAGGCTTGCACTTGTTTGGTGAAAAAATATTAATCACTTTCAAAGTTATTGCATTTTTAAGGTCCCCTTATTTTCAACGAGGATTTCATTTTTCAGGATAGAGGAATGGAATGAAAAAGGATTTTGGTCTCATGAAAAAGGATACTTTTTCATGAGAGGCCAATCCTTTTTCATGAGCTGCCATCTTCTTTTCTTTTTAATTTTTTCCACACAGCAAACTGTCATAACACTAACCAGGGATGTCTTTTACAGGCATCCAAACATGTATCCTACTCATCCGGAGAAGATGAGCTTCACTTAATATTTTTTTATAGCTCCCATGGCCTCTGAACTTTTTTTTTAAACTACAGTATTTAAATCCTTTTTAGTCACTCACTAAGATCCTTTTTCATGAATCCTTTTTCATTAAAACAAAAAAGGATTACGAGTCATGAAAAAGGATTTGGGACAAAAAGGAAAAAAGCCTTTTCCTAGCCTTTCCCCATAATTTTCTATTTCCATAGTATAGTGCCCCCCCAGTCACAGATCCCATATGCATGTAAGTTTTCCATAGTGTAGTGGTCCCTCCCCCCTCCCCAGTCACCTATCTCATTTGAAATATTAGTTTTCCATAGTGTAGCAGTCTCTCCCCCCTCCCCAATCACTGACCCCATAAGAAACATATTTTCCATAGTGCAATGGTTCCTCCCTTCCTGGTCGGATGTTTTTTGTTCTGTTTTGTTTTGCAAAACCTGTAAAAAAAAAAAAGACATTCTCACTGGTCAGCCCCCACCCCCACCTCCCACTCAACACTCACCACCCCACACCCCCAGTACACCCCCTCAAGCTCTCACTCACCTGAACAGGTTCCAGGTTCAAGATCCACTCTCCAATCCAAGACATGTCTTGCTGCTGGATCTGGTGACTGCAATATAAAAAGCTAAGGTAAATCCAGTTCAGTGTATTTTAATGAGGGTTTCAACTTTTATGCATAATTTTGCCATTTTTTTAACATTTTGACCCCGAATTTTCAACATGGACATTTGGGGACCCCACCTCATGAATAATAGGACTGTTGTCATGCAATTCCTGCCTGAAAGGGGATTTCATGGTCACCTGGTGAATTCACCTTTCAGACAGGATTTGGAAATTATTTCTGTCCTTCTTCATGAGGTGGGGTCATAAGAAGGCTATGTTGAAAATGTGGTGTCAAAATTATTAAAAATGGCAACGTTATTTCCATTTGTTGTAATTTTGCTACACCCTCTCGTAACTTTGGAAATGTTAAATATTTTCACCCAGATATTCAACATAGACTTCTTATTACTCAACTTAATGTATGCAACAGCTGTCGTTTTTTAAATCCTGGCTAAAATGTGTTTTTGCACCTGTGGTGAAGAATGGCATTGCTGCTGCACAGAATTATGCTTTGGCAGGGATTCAAAAATTTTCTATACCAGGTAAATAAGGTGGGGTAATAAGATGGCTATGCTGACAATTTGGTCACTGTTGTTCTATAAATGGAAGGGCAGAGCCTGGAGGGCCCTGTACTTCCACAGCCATATGCATACACACATCTATGGAGGGATGGGAGTGCAGAGGCTGGAGGGCCTTGCACTCCCACAAACAAATAAGGATATGATTATACTATCTCAAAAAGTAAGGAGATATATTTCAAAAAACTTTATTAATGCTCTAGTTAGGGTTAAAGTGACAAATAAAGGGAAATGTGGCATTAGGGTTTCCCACCCTAACACCCCATCTCCATGCTGCACACACCAACTGGCATTGGGTGTGTGTCTTGGGGTCATCAGTCCTAATACTCACCCCATTCCCCTATACTGTACCCATCTCAGCTTATTTACTTATGGAATAGAGTGAGTCTTATGGCTGACAACTCCAAGGCACGCCCCCGATGCCTGTTGGTGTGTGCAGGGTGGGGGTAGGGTGTTAGAGTTGGAAACCTGAATGCCACATTTCCTCACTTTTGTAGCTTTAACTCTATCTAGAGCATTAACACATTTTTTGCACTTTATATGTATTATAGGGTTGCAGTCACGCCACTATAGTTAGGGTTGAGCAGGCTGTTTAATTTTAATCCCCAGTTTTTGCACTTTAAAAACTTTGCAGCTGTTGAAGGGATTTGAATTAAATTTAGCATGCACCATTGGAAACCCATATACTCTTGATATGGCAGGTTTCATTCTGATCAAATGTGTGGATTCTGAGATCTGGACAGTACAAAATAAGTAGAAATCAGGTGGTTTTGCAGGTTTCTTTGTCAGCCCCCCATCGCCAAGACAGTTTGAAATTTCAGTCGGAAATTTTGTGGGTAGAAAAGGCTCAACCCTGAGTATTGTCTTTTGCTAGTTTGGTGAAAATATAATAATCCATTCCAGAGTTATAAGGACTTGAAATGTTGGTTCTGAGCATGCTTAGTAGGCACTTTAGGATAAATGTTTGAAACAAAAACAGAATTTGGCCATAAGAAAAAGGATCCTTTTTTTGTATGGGGAAAATCCTTTTTTTGTGAGGGGGAAATACTTCTTTTTAATATGGCCACCATTTTAACTTTACTGTTTAAGCATGCAAACATTTAAAGTACATACAAATAATGTCATTTTAAAACAAACACCTAAATCTAGTTAAATGGGACCTGTTTAGCTAGATTCTGGTGTTTGCTTCTTTTGTTTGTTTTTTTGATTAGCAGAAATATGCTTTCTGGGCACCTAAAATCCAGGGTGCCCAGATTAGCAAGAGGAGCTGATCACCCTCATCCTCTGTATGAGAACAGCAGGATTTTCTTGACTTCTGCTACAACAGCTAGAACTCATGCTATAGGTTGCAGTAAGAGCAGTGAGTGGCCCTTTCACTGGTGTCTAGTGCCTCCCCCCTCTCTGATCATTGCTCCCTTATGTATCCCTGGTGTCTAGTGGCACCCCATCCTCTGATTGCCATTGCCTTAGTTTTATAATGTTTCCCTAGTGATTAGGGGTGCTCCCCAACCTCCAATCACCATCTCCTTACTTTTATAATGTTTCCCTGGTGTCTAGTGGTGCCCCCCCACCCTCGGATCATTGCCCCTTTATGTTTACCTTGTATCTAGTGGAACCCCCACCCTATGATCCTCATCTCTGCATTATCTTGCCTGTAATAAAAAAAAAATCCCTCAATGTTTTTTCTAATTAAACCTGTTAAAAAGAAAATGGTCCCTCGCCAATTCAGTGCCCCCACCCTGACCTCCCACTGAGCACCCCCCCACACACACACACTCAATCACGTGAACATGTCCACGGTCAAAGATTCACTCTGATCCAAGACACATCTTGCTGCTGGAACTGCTGACTGCAATATGAGAAACTAAAGTAAGTGTGGTTCAATGTATTTTAATGGTGTTTTGAACTTTGTTGCATAACTTTGTCATTTTGCATATTTAGACCCCAGATTTTCAACATTGCCTTTTAGAGACTCCACCTCATAACCAATGGTGGTGGAATTATGCAAAACAAGTCTGAAAGGTGATTTTGCAGTTGCTTAGTGAAATCACTTTTCTGGTGGAATTTGAACATTTTAACCAGCCTTGTTCATGAGGTGGGGTCATTAGAAGGCTATGTTGAAAATTTTGGATCAAAATATGTAACAATGGAAAACTTATGTGCATACATTGACATTTTACTGTGCTTGCTCGTAACTTTGGTCATTTTAAATATTTTGACCCCAAATTTTCAACATAGCCATTTTTTTACACCACCTCATGAACGTGACAGCTGTCATATTTCAAATTCTGGCCAAAATGTGTTTTCACACTTTTTGCGTAGAATGGCATTTCTGTGGGGATTTGAACATTTTCACTACTGAGTTCGTGATGTGGGGGTAAACATAGAAACACAGAAACACAGAAGCTATCAGCAGAAAAGGACCTCTTGGCCCACCTAGTCTGCCCTATTGTCCATACTACTGTGCTTCAGTAGACCTTAATTAATCTCTGCCCCCCCCAGCCCTGTTACTAAGGTTCCCCTGTGTCTATCCCATGCATGTCTGAAACCTGTCACCATTTTGGTACCCACCACCTCTTTTGGGAGTGTGTTCCAGACTTCCACCACCCTTTCTGTAAAGAAGTATTTCCTCACATCCTCTCTAAGTCTCCACCCTTCCAGTACTTACTTCATTTAAGAAAGTTTCCACCTTGTGGTTCTTTGGCACACATGCATTATCGTACATGTGTATCAATACATGTACTCTGTCATCTATGTTTTAATCATTTTCTTTAAACTATGTGCAAGAAAACTTGCTCCAAATGAGGCTCGAACTCACAGGCTCAGCATTTCTCAGTACAGCTTTATACTGTAAGTACTGAGCTCTAACCAGTTGTGCCACTGGAGTAAAAACAAGGCTATGCTGACAATGTGGTGTATACAGTGGCGTGAAAAAGTATTTGCCCCCTTCCTGATTTTCTCTATTATTGCATATTTGTCACACTGGATGTTTTCAGGTCTTTAGACAAAATATAATATTAGATAAAGGGAACCTGAGTGGACAAATAACACTTTTTTTTTTACTTATTTCATTTATTTAATGAAAAAAGTTAACCAACACCAACTGGCACTGTGTGAAAAAGTAATTGCCCCCTAGTTAAATCAGCCCAATTAAAGGGATAATTAGAGTCAGCTGATTGAACACAGCCAGGCTTGATTACAGCCAGCCCTGCTCAATATAAACCTCACTTATTTTGGCCCTTACCATCAGAGTCACATTGCCAGCACAAAGATTCAACAAGCACATTATGCCATGATCAAAGGAAGTTCCTGAAAAGATCAGAAAAACATTTTGTTGCCCTCTATCAGTCTGGAAAGGGTTACAAAGCTATTTCTAAGGCTCTGGGACTCCATCGAACCACAGTGAGAGCCATAATCTCCAAATGGAGAACACTTGGAACAGTAGTGACCCTTCCCAGGAGTGGGCGGCCTGCCAAAATTACTCAAGGCGCAGTGTAAAATCATCCAAGAAGTCTCAAAGGATCCTAAAACAACATCCAAAGAACTGCAGGCTTCTCTTGCCTCAGCTAAGGTCAGTGTTCATGACTCCACAATCAGAAAGAGACTGGGCAAAAATGGGCTTCATGTGAGAGTAGCAAGGCGGAAACCACTGCTAACCAAGAAGAACATAAATGCTCGTCTCTCATTTGCCAAGAAGCACCAGGATGATCCACAAGCCTTTTGGGAAAATGTTCTATGGACAGATGAGTCCAAAGTGGAACTTTTTGGACAACATGGATCCCATAATGTCTCGCGTAAAGCAAACACAGCATTCCACAGTAAGAACACCATACCAACAGTCAAACATGGTGGTGGTAGTGTGATGGTGTGGGGACGCTTTGCTGCCTAAGGACCTGGATGACTTGCCATAATTAAAGGAACCATGAATTCTGCTCTGTACCAGAAAATTCTTAAGGAGAATGTCCAGTCATCCTTCCGTCAGCTGAAGCTGAAGCTGTAGTTGGTCATGCAGCAAGACAATGATCCAAAACACAAAAGCAAGTCCACATCAGAATGGCTAAAAGAAGTAAAATTAAAGTTTTATAGTGGCCTAGTCAAAGTCCAGACTTAAACCCAATAGAGATGCTGTGGCAGGGACCTAAAACGAGCAGTTCATGCCTCAAAACCTACCAAATGTTACTGAATTAAAGCAGTTCTACGAGGAAGAGTGGGTTAAAATTCCTCCACAGTGATGTGAAAGACTGATATTGAATTATAGGAAGTGTTTGGTTGCAGTCATTGCAGCTAAATGTGGCTTAACCTGTTATTAAGTGTAAGGGGGCAATTACTTTTTCACACAGTGCCAATTGGTGTTGGTTAACTTTTTTTCATTAAATAAGTGAAATAAAAAAAAAAAACAAGTGTTATTTGTTCACTCAGGTTCCCTTTATCTAATATTACATACTGTCTAAAGACCTGAAAACATCCAGTGTGACAAATATGCAATAATAGAGAAAATCATGAAGGGGGCAAATACTTTTTCACGCCACTGTAAATACAGTAAAATGCCTAGGTTATGACTGAATACTGCAGTATTTCAACTTCTACTCATAACTTCACTAATTTTCAATATTCTGAGTCCAAACTTTCAAAATAGCCATTTTTTCCACACCACCTCATAAATGAGACATATTTCATTTTTTAAATCCTGGATGAGATGTGTTTTTTACTTTCTGGTGCAAAATGACATTTTGGCCAGTGTACTATAAATACTATAGTACACATCATGTTTATAAGGCAAATCATAAAATGAGTATCTTGCAAATTTGGAGTCAAAATTGAAACAAAATATATAATTGTTAACTCTTGACCCCATTGGATATGCTTTGTGTTCCTGGATAGTGAACTCAGTTCAGGGGCAAGCTTAGTGACCTAGCCTGATGGGGTGAGGGTGGGGGATGGTGCTGTTATGCAACACCCCCCCAGCCAGGGAATGAAAGGTGCATGGTTGTCTGCACGGGCCTGGGCACCATATAGTGAAGGCATCTGCCCTCTTTGCACAAGACCCTGGACCTCCACATCCCTAGATGGTAGAGGGCCCTATGCATTGCCTGGCAGATGCACTTTTTGCCCTCTGTATCTGTATCTGCAGCCACATGAAAGCACAAGAACCACAGGGCCCTGCATTTCTGCATCCCGTTAGACAGCCCAGTTCTTCACATCTGTTGCTTCACTGAAGTGCAGGGCCTAAAAGGGCCCTGCACTTCTGTTGGCAGATGGAGTGTTCCCTTGGTGCAATACATCAGGTCCTGAAGTGACCTGCATGAATGAAGATATGATTCCACTATCTCAAAAAGAAAGGAAATTCTTGTAAAAAAATCGTTGTTAATGCACTAGTTAGTGTTAAACCAACAAAAGTGGGGAAATGTGTGTTTGCGTTTCCAACCCTAACACCCCACCCCAACCCTCCAGGCAGCAACAGGAAAAACACTATGGTTTCACCTTTCCTGCATCTTTGCAAATCAGGTGAGGGGTGTGTCTTTGGGATATCAACCCTAACATTCACCCCATTCTTATATATTCTATACTTCTCAGCTTTTTAAATAATGAAATAGGGTGAATGTTAGGGTTGACAACCCCAAAGCACACCCCACACCTGATTTTCAAAGAAACTAATGGTTTTTCCTTTTGCTGCCTGGAAGGTGGGGGTGAGGTGTTAGGAATGGAAACCCTAACCCCACATTTCCCTACTGTTGTCAGTTTAACCCTAACTAGTGCATTAATAAAGTTTTTTTGCAAAGAATATATATATAATAAATAATGAGTATGGGTAGTATACAAGAATGTATACCAATCAAGGGGGCTAATTAAGGTGGCTTTATTGCCTTAATTCATCCCCAAGATGGGTATACTTCTGAGAGTCCCACCCTTATTCATTGTTTGTTTAAGGTAATACATTAGGATGGTTATTGTTGTGGAATGTGCATTTGGGATCATGTTATAGCACTTGAAGGTCTCTTGCAGCAAGGAGGGAATGGTGTGTAGTGAGTGCTGGTTGGAGATTGGGTGATTTCTGGTTTTTTTGAGGGTTTTGTGTGTTATTTTTGAAGTTCTTTTGTAGCTTGTTAATTGGTTTGGCTAGCTTTCTAATGATCTGTTAATTGTGTTATCAGCATTGTCCCACTAATTGCTTGATTGGTATAGGTACTTTAATTAGCACAGGTATATACAGTACACTCTCGTTTATCCGACCACCTTCGGGGACATCCAAAATGGTCAGATAATCAGGAGGTTGGATAAATGAGACTCACTTGTACTGGATTCACAGTGTGTGAGGGACAGTCTGACTGTCCATTAGATAGGAAGTTCAGATGAACGGAGGTCGGATAATCGAGAGTGTACTGTAGCTGTAGTTGATTAGTACAAGTACATACTGCACTTTTAATTGATTGATTAGTTACAGATATACAAGGAAATAAATAATGGCCTTACCTATGAGGAAAAGTTCTGATCCATGTATTATATATATATTATACTCTACTGAAAAAAAAAACTTGTCATCATTCCTTGCCTCAATCAATTCATTTGACTCTCTTTGGAGAGTGAAATATTAATATTTTTCTCTTTGCATGTAGTACACCAATCCCTCAGCCTTACAATTGTTAAAGGAGATAGGAAATGGATTTGATTTTAAATCAATAAAGTTTATTTCCAAGCCTGGTGTGCTGTGTTTTAGTAGTGCCTGTTAGTTGCCTTCTTCACACAGTGTCTGTTTTTTTAGGGCAGTGGGTGGACCCTACAGCCCTTTTGGGATCAGACTGTAGCTCTAAAATGGCTGATCATGGCAGTCCTTTTTTGGACACTTGGAAGTATTCCTCCACAGCTGCAAAATAGTGCACTCCCCCTCTGATTTTTGCTATTTGCTGCTCTATGTTAAAAGCATCTGAAGGAAGGGGGATGCTACTGTACTCTGCCTCTGAACTTCTCAGGATATTAGCAAAAAAACAAACTATAGAACTTTATAGAACAAAAAAAAGCTTTTTAAACTGCTGCTTCTGTCATCTGTCCAGCACATTCTAATAGATTTATTCAGCAACTGATTATCTGTTGCACTGAAACAGTCAGAGAGAATACAGTGTCAGATTACACACAAGTAGCTGCAGCTAGCTATTAGCTATCTCATTCCTATGGGCATGACAGGTTGCATGCTGACACACTCACACACACGTGCACTTACACATACACACACACACACACACACACACAGCAGCAGCAGTATGTACTCTAAGTAAATTCAAGAGGACTAAATAAGCAACATGCCAGTTTTTGATGATTGTGACTGAACATCACTATATGGTACCAACAAGAAAATAACTTTGGTCATTTGGTAGCTTTTCACAACACTATTGGCTCTGGCTAGAGTTTGTTACAACAGTGTTGTCAGTGCTGCCACTCCATAAAGCAATTCAGTAGTCCGCATAAGCTGTGTGTTCCAGCAGAGGTGTGCAGTGATGTCCATAACTCCTACACACTGGCAGCAGCTGTAGTACATTGATAACAGGCTTCTCAGTCCGAAAACTCAATTTGCAGTATCCCACATGCAGACAGTCAGCTAATCCAATGGTATTAGTCCCCTTTTGATATTTAGTGTGTGTGTATGTGCTGTGCTTTAGTTACAGTCATTGAAATTTGAAACTGCTTTTTTTTCTTTTCTTTTTTATGCAAAGGTCGGGTTGACAGTAGGAGCTGTCAGACAGAGGGTTACATTGGAATACCCTCATGACATAAATTGACAAGGACAAGAGACTTTAGGTTAAAAATGAATAGCAAAACTCATTTATCTGTTTCAGTTGACTTTGAGGGAGCTGGGCTTGTGTTGAGAGAGATAGCTGTTATTTTTAAACAGCTACTTTTACCTTTTTTCCACTTGTGTCCTGGTGCTACTACTTTTGTCACAAACTGTCAGATATGGCATCTGCACAAGCAAATAACAAATGTATCGATGAGTGTAATCATTTATCTGATGGCGAACTGCAAGATGGAATGCTTTGATGGCTGTGACTCAGTGCCATACAGTACATGTATGAGCCTCTCCCAAGAAGCACCCAAAGTGCGTATGTAGAGGTGGTAAAGATCCCTGTAACAGAAGCCGATGGAGAAGCTGAATTGGCATACTACACAGATGTGAACATTAGTAGTAGTGAATGGTGTGTTAAAAGTGCATTCATTCTCACAACCATAACCATTGTTGAAATGTATACTTTTGCATAATTAAGATTTTCAGTTGTGTATTGTCTCAATGTCACTGACATCAGACTGTACAAAGTGTAATAATGTTTTAATAATAATAATCTTTATTTATTAAGCATTCTTCACAAAGTACCAGAGCACTGTACATCTATAAAATGGCAATTAAAACCATAAAGTTCTAAAATTCATCCATCAATATATAAAACGTAACTACAATAGTCAGATATAAGTTAAAAGAACACCTCCAAATGCAAGTTTGAATAAGTACGTTTTTAAAGCAGCCCGAAAGCTCTCCACTGTCAGGCACTCTTGCATCTGATGAGGCAGAGAATTCCACAGGGTTGAGGCTACAAATGAAAATGGCCATGATCCAGAAGTTTTTACTCTTACCCTGGGAATCTCCAGCAATCCCTCATTGGTTGAGTGGAATGGTCATAGGGGGCAGTAAGGATACAAGACATCTTGCAAGTAGCTCAGTCCCTGTCCATGTAGGGCTTTATAGGTCAGCAAACTGACCTTGAAGGTGATCTGCTACTGAACTGGCAGGCAGTGCAGTTTGTGCAGCACAGGCGTAATATGAATGGATCGAGATGATCCAGACAGTAGTCTGGCCAGAGCTTTCTGCACCAGCTGCAAGTGGTGGATATCAACCCCTGGAAGCCCTAAATAACTGGAGTTACAGTAGTCCAGCATGAGGTCACAAAGGCATAGATCAAAAGTTGGAAGGTTGCCAGATTGAACTAGGTGTTTGATCCAGGCGATATTCCTCAGATGGTAAAAAGAGGACTTAACCACAAATGACACCTGAGAATGAAGTGTCAGACCTTCATCAAGTATTACCCACAGATTTCGCACCCATTCAGAGGTCAGTAACTGGATACCCCAAGCCAAAACCTTGAGGGTCATCCCATTGCAGACCCCCTTTATCCGGTGACCAGGATCCACCACCAACACCTCAGTCTTGTCAGAATTCAGTTTTAGCCAGCTGGTATTCACCCAGTCCTGGATTTCTGCAAGGCAGTTGTTAAACACAGAGGGTGGGATATTCAAAGGGGTTGTGCATGGCGCAACAGTATTGTGTAATGCACAACCCACTGATGCACCCCGGTGCAATATTCAAAAGGGGATGTTGTGCCGTGCAGATCCCGATGCGCCGGGGTGCACCAGTAATGTGTCGCGGCGCAAGTGCGGTGGGCGTGCCCATGCATATTCCGTACATCCCGATAGTCAGCCTGGGATGTGCGGCGCATATGCTGGTGCAACCCCTACTTGCGCTGCACATTGGTGCTCAAAGTTGAGCCACAAAGAAATAGAAGCAAGAGCCGGCCACCCACAGGTGAGCTCCTGTATTGCAGGGTGCAACAAGCAGCTGTCAGCTGTGGATGGCCACCCGAGCCCCCTGGGCCAGGGTCCGTCGGTATCACACCCCCCAATGCCCAATCATCAGCATCAGTAATAAATAAAGAAGTTCGATATCCCTGGTTGTCCAGTGGACCACAGCCAGCCCAATCGTGGGCAGTAGTAAAATAAAATAAGTCCTATATCTCTGGTGGTCAAGTGGACCACATCCAGCCTGATCATGGGCAGTAGTACAAGTCAATGACATCCTATATCCCTGGTGGTCCAGTGGACCACTTCCATCCTGATCGTGGGCAGTAGTAAAATAAAATAAGTCCTATATCCCTGGTGGTCCATCCCAGTTGAGCTGTGCCTGACTTGTGCCCCTACCTGGCGCATGTCTGAATATCCCACCCAGAGAGTGCACTATCCTGGTTGTGCACAAAGGATAGGTAGAGCTGTGTATCATCAGCATAACAGTGAAACCCCAGCCCATACCTCCTCACAATGTATCCTGAAGGCAACATATACACTGCGAACAACATGGGGGTTTTTATACTGAAACTGAATAAATCTGATATTTATTTATTTATTTATTTAGACAGCAGTTTGGAAAACCTTTGAGCCATAGGCTCATTTACAAAGGTACCTTGTCACAGTAAGACAAACGAAAATACACAGTATAACAGTATAACACAGTATAACAGTAACTTAAGACATAGATACAAACAAGCTGGTACAGGTAGGATTGATGCAAACAATACCAGAGTTATGTTGTCCTTAGCAGCTTAGTAGTAAGCTTTGTCATTAGTATTGAGTACGGCTTTGACTAGTGGCAATTACAGCTTCGGGTGTTAACAAGGTGGTTCCGTAAGGATGTTTTGAAGCACGATATAGTTGGAGCTTCGGAGATGGAGGGGGGCAGTGTATTGAACCAGGAGGGGGCCCTAAAGCTGAAGGCTCTTTGGCCATGAGAGGTCCTAGCTCTAGGGATAACAAGAGAGGATTTCCCAGAGGCCCGAGTATGAACTAGTGGGACAGAGCGGCGGATGGTGGTGGTCAATCCTGGAGGGGATAGCCCAAGGAGGGTCTTTTTTGTAAGGGTACAGGTCAGATATTTGAGGCGCTCGTCAAGATCAAGTACCAGCGCAAAGTTAAAAGCTTTACCTCAACTGTTTATTATATTGCAAACTTTGTAATGTATTGACATATTCATTATTTAAATTTTACTGTTGGCATCTGACTGATTTAATTCTTGATTTTTTCATGAGTGTGGTATAGCTTGAGATCCGCTATATACTGGGACACACCTGAAAAAAAGATGAGAGCTGTTTAAAATAGGAGCTAGCTCTCTAAACACAGACCATGCTCCTTCAAAGTCAACTGAAAAAGATAAATGAGTTTTGCTACTAATTGTCACCCTAAAATATCTTCTCCTTGTCTCTTTATGTTGTGAGGGTATACCAATGTAATCCTCTGTGTGACAGCTCATACATGTCAACCCGACTTTCATGTAAAAAAGAAAATAAAAAACACAGTTTAAAATCTCATTAACTGCAAATAAAGCACAGCACATATACACACACATTAATCATCAAACAATGACTAATGCAGTTGAATTAGCCAACTGTCTGCATGTGGGATACTGTGGACTGAGTTTCCTGAATGAAAAGTCTGTTATCAATGTACTAGAGCTGCTGCCAGTGTGTGGGAGTTGTGGAAGTAACTGCACACCTCTGCTGGAGCACACAGCTCATGCTAACTTTCATGCTGAACTGCTTTATGGAGCAGTAGCACTGACAACAATACTACAAAAATATCAGACACTGTGTGTAGAAGGTAACTAACAGGCACTGCTAAAAACACAGCACACGAGGCTCGGAAGCAAACCTGATTGATTTAAATCAAATCCTTTTCCTATCTCCTTTAACCTACACTGAAGTTATAAATGAGATTATTTCAGGAGCAAAGTGTTATAAGCTACAACCCCCTATCTAGCCTCTCCTGCTGTGCAGCCACTGCAGGCTTTCACAATATGTGTGCATTCTGAGCAAGAGTATCTGGGAGTGCTGGGACAGTAGTACCACCATTAGTGGTGCTTTGTGACTTGATAGGTTTCAGTAAGGGTACCAGTGCTTCACACATCCCTCACAATCATGCAGTCAGCAGGCCACATGCTCAGTGCAGTCTGTTGAACAGCAGTACTACAGAGTGACTCACAAGACAATGGGAAATGGGCATATATGGTGACATGTCACAAACAGAATGTGCCTACGACTAGTGCATAGTCACTAGCAACACTACTAAAAAGTCACTTTATAAAATGGCTTTACAAACCAAGGCCAGTCCCAGAAACATGATTGGCTTAGAAACATCACCTGACCATTGACTAGTGCTCGGTACCTGCACAGTTGATAGCCAACTTCACTAATTCTGCTGGTCTTAAAACAGGAATCAATACATCACCCGCTACAGTCCTTGCAAAAAAATATTTTGGTAGTTATTTTTTTCTCAGATGGCTCACCCTGCTGCCTTATGAGAGAGAAACAGAATGTGATGGCTCACAATGCTTCAGTCAAAGTGCTTGAGAGACAGACTGAGAGAGAGAGAGAGACCCCAGGGGACATAGCAATTATGAATGAGGAACCGTGAGAGAAACCTGGAGACATGGCCAGGAGGTACTATGCAGGTGTAGGTTGTTAGAGTGGGACTGAGGGTAAGCATGTGGTAGGGGCTGTGTTCAACAGACTTTGACCTAGTGAAGCAGCATGCCCAAGCAAGCACAAGCAGGCAGGAGCAAGTGCTGTAACACATGCAAACTCTGGGGGGCAGTTACCACTCCTAACAAACAAAATTACTGCAAACAAATTACAGCTGGAGGGTCAGGGCTGACTGTTGAAAATTAAAATACTGAGGCCGTGATATTCAAAGGGGGTTATGCATGGCGCAACAGTATTGCACCATGTGTAACCCACTGATGCGCCCCGGCACGATACTCAAAAGAGGATGTTGCACGATGCAAATCCCAATACGCCGGGGGGCACCAGAAATGTATGCAGCGCAAGTGCAGAGAGTGTGCCCATGCATATTCGGCACATCCTGATATTCAGCCCAGGATGTGCGGTGCATATACAGGCACACACCCGCCTTGCGCCACATGGTGGGGGGGGCGCAAAGATATGCCTGAAAAAAAAGGAACAAGTCGGGGGACACCCAAAGGCCAGCCACCATTTTGCTGGGCACATCACAGCAGTCACCTGCTGTGGGTGGCCACCCAACCTCCCAAGTCACAGGCTGGGCGTCACCACCCCCATGCCTGACCATGGGCTCTGTAAATATTGAAATCCCCAGTGGTCCAGTGAACCTGCTCCCCTGCCCGATCGCGGGCTTAGTAAAAATAACTGTATCCCTGGTGGTCCAGTGGGCAGAATCTCACCCCAATCGTGGGATTAGTAGATAAAAGCAGAATCCTTGGTGGTCCAGTGGACCGAATCCCAGCCCAGTCACAGGCTCCGTAAATGAAGATAAATCCCCGGTGGTCCAGTGGTACCCCCCTCCTCATCCACCCACTCAGACCCGCTACCCTACTCCCTCCCCGTTCAGCGGCAGGTGGCAGCTCCCCACCTGCAAGCCACCTGCTGACTGACAGCATATAGTACGGCTGTAAGCCCATTGGTCCACTGCATGGGCCAATGGGCATGCAGATCATACTGTACTACACAGTCCCGATATGTGAATGAATTCTATTCAAATATCGATCGTAGGCACAGCACGGTCTGCATGCCCATTGGCCAACACAGTAGACCACGGGCATACAGCCGCATTGTACACTCGTCAGTCGGGCAGGTGGTCAGACTTGGGGAGCTGCCACCCGCTGCTGACCGGGGAGCAGGGTGGCAGGTCTGAGTGGGTGGGTGAGGAGGGGGTTTACCGCTGGACCACCAGAGATTTATCTTCATTTATGGAGCCCATAATCAGGCTGGGATTAGGTCCACTGGAACACCAGGGATACATTTATTTTTACTAAACCCACGATCGGTCTGGGGAGCAGGTCCTCTTGACCACCAGGGGTACATTTATTTTTACTAAGCCTGTGATCGGGCAGGGGAGCAGGTCCACTGGACCACCAGGGATTTTACATTTTTACAAAGCCCACGATCGGGCGTTGGGGCGTGTTGCTGCTGAGGGGAAGGGGGTGTCGGTCTCAGACAGCTGCAGCCTGGCAGTGCGACAGGGGCAAGTCATCAGAGATTGGCGCACCTGTATGCAAATGGGGCCATAATGACATGCAAATGGCCCCATTTGTGCCTTGCATGCATAATGGCCCCATTTGCATACCCACCACTGAATATCGCAGTTCCTGTGCCTAACGCAACCACACTTGTGCTGGCTCATCCCCCTGTTCCTCTCTTGCCACTTGCGCCAGCGCAGTGCCACTGCACCATGTGCAATGCAGGTGGCCATGGTGCCATATTCAACGGTGCTGAGCCATGGTGCAGAACCACTGAATATCGTTCAGACCACACCCTGGCGCATCCCAGTTGTGCTACGCCCAGGCTTGCACCCCTGCCTGGTGCAGTCTGAATATCCAGCCCATAATATTAAAAGAAATCCTCACCCTTAAAAAGTAAAGTATTTTATTATGTATTGTAGGTGAATATCCAGCAAATGTTTGCAATTTTCAAGCATTTAACCATGTTTTTTATATGTGTTATTAATTAATGTTTACCCATTTTATAAGTGAAATAAAATAATAAGCCATTCCAAGCTGATGGGTGTATGGGAGTATTAATGCACACCTTGGGTGGTGGGAGGCATTTACATAGAAATATAGAAACATAGAAGTTGATGGCAGATAAGGACCGCAAGGCCCATCCAGTCTGCCCATTTCTTTTTCTGCCTTATAAATGTGCCATCAGCCTTTGCTCTGTCAATGGCCTATCTATTCATACTCATCCGTATTGCTCCCTTGTGCCTATCCCGTGCCTGTTTGAAGCCCTGCACTGTATTCATATCCACCACTTCCTGACGTAGGCCATTCCATGCATCCACCACCCTTTCTGTGAAAAAGAACTTCCTCACATTACCCCTTAATAGGCCTCCCTCTAATCTCATGCTGTGTCCTCTTGTCCTGCTATTTTTCTTATATTGAAACATGTTAGACTCTTTCACCTTGCTAATGCCCTTAAGGTGTCTGAATGTTTTGATCATATCACCTCTCTCTCTCTCCTTTGCTCCAGGGTATACTGTACATATTGAGCTCCGTTAATCTGTCCTTGTAGGTTTTCTGATGCAGTCCCTACACCATTTTGGTTGCCCCTCTCTGGAATGCCTCAATTTGGTTAATGTCCTTGTAAAGGTGTGGCCTCCAGTACTGGATGCAGTACTCCAGATGGGGTCTCACCAGTGTCTTATAAAGAGGGATTATTACCTCCCTCTTCCGACTTGTGATACCACTACTAATACACCCCAACATCCCTCTAACCTTACCTACTGCTTTAGTGGTCTGCTTGGAAGATTTTTAGGTTATTGGTGATGATGATGCCTAAGTCTCTTTCTTCCCTTGTGACTGCCAGCAACTCTCCTCCCAGACTATAGGTGGCTTCAGGGTTTCTCTTCCCTATGTGCATGATCTTGCACTTCTGTGCATTAATCTCCAGTTGCCACTCTTCCAACCATTTTGCTAGTTAATTCAGATCTCTTCTCATTCTGCCCACCCCTCTGGATAATCTACTCTGTTGCAGATCTTGGTGTAATCTGCAAACAGACAAACCTTACCCTTCAGTCCATCTGCAATGTCACTGATGAAGATATTGAAGAGGACTGGCCCCAGGACTGATCCCTGAGGTATCCCACTTGTGACTTGCATCTCTTCTGACTGTATACTGTTTACCACCACTCTCTGTTTTCTTCCCATCAACCAGTTTGCCACCCAGTTGACCAACTTCTGACCCACCCCGAGCCTACCCAGTTTATTAATCAATCTTCTATGTGGAACAGTATCAAAAGCTTTTCTGAAGTCAAAGTAGGCAACATCAACTGCTCCCCCTTGGTCCACCACTCTTGTTACCCAGTCAAAGAACTCTGTGAGATTAGTTTTACAGGACCTTCCTTTTGTAAACCCATGCAGTCTTGTCTTGGATCCTGTGCTCCTATGGATTCCAGGTGTTGCACTATCCTTTCCTTAAGGAGTGCCTCTATAGTCTTGCCCACTACTGAGGTAAGACTGACTGGTCTGTAGTTTCCTGCCTCCTCCCTGCTACCAGTCTTGTGGAGCGGGATCACATGAGCCCTTCTCCAGTCTTCTGAGACCTCTCCTATACTCAGAGACTCACTAAGCAGTTCTGATAATGCCTCTGCTAGTTCCACCCTTAGCTCCTTTAATACCCTGGGATGTATGCCATCAGGCCCCATTGTCTTGTCTACCCTGAGCTTATCGAGCTCTTGTAGGACCCTTTCTTTTGTGAAGGGATTAGTGCACAACTCCCTCCCCCCATGTCCATGGTGCTTAGCTGTGGGCCCTGCCCTACGTTCTCTTCAGTAAATACTGAGCAGAAGTATCTATTTAGGATAGATGCTTTTACATGGTCCTCCTCCTCCTCACATACCTCCTTATCCTTTTTGATCTTAGCAATACCCCGTCTGTACTTTCTCCTTTCACTAATGTATCTATAGAAAGTCTTGTCACCTTCTTTTACTGTTTGTGCTAGTGTTTACGCAGTTTGGGACTTTGCCTGCCTTATTGCCTTCCCTGCTTCCTTTAGGGAAGTTTGGTATGCCTCCCTATCTTCATCCTGCTGTGTTCCCTTATATTTCCTGATGGCCAGTCTTTTGGATCTGACCTTTTCTGCTACTGTTTTTGAGAACCAAAGTGGTTTCTTTCTTCTTTTGCTCTTCCTTTTCTCTCTAACACAATGGGATATTGCTTCAAGTATTGCATCTTTAATGCTTGCCCACTTTGCCTGTACCCCCTCTCCTATATTTCTTTTTTCCAGGGCTAGCTTAACTCTGTTGGCCATCTTATCAAAGTCAGCTTCTCTGAAGTCCCATATTTTTGCCTTGTAATGGGATGACTTAGCTCTAGTGGCCAAATTGAACCATACCATGTGATGGTCCCTGGCCTCCAGGTGATCTTCTACCTGGATTTGGCCTTGTGCTTCACCGGGCAACCAGGGCATGCATTAATGCTCCCATATGACATGACTTGTCATGAGTTATAGCCTACTTCTTTCATAGATAAAGGTAATATTTCTTATTTATTATTAGTACGTATCTCATAACATGTTATACCTAAAGTGTCAGGGTACACTATCTCTGTGCAAGGAAAAACCAATGTTAAACATTTCCATCAACACCAGATCCACCAGGAGTGAAATCAGTGGTTAATGTGCCACTTGAGCCTTCTGCTCCCTCTTCTGTGGATTTCAGCACAGTTGCATTTGAGATAAATGAGTAAGACTGTATGAGCAGCATGATACTGGGGATGATGAACAAACTTACACAATAAAAGTCAAATTCAGCATTTGTTCAAGTGCCTAACCTGCCAGGGAAAAGCCATGAATTCTCGTTTGGGCACACAATAAAACCAGGTAGTTAGGATTGTTTGCACTCCTCAATGTCTTGAAAGGGGATCTCTGTATAGAAGCTTTCAAGATACACAAGTCACCAGACCAACATGTCCTGCACCATTGGGTAACACAATAGGTCAGAGGGGGTGAGGTACTATAGAAAGAGTAGACTAGTCAATGAGCCGTCATTCTACTTCTGACCTCAAATTTTATATTTTTTTAAATTTCATTCATACACCAATAAAGCACATCCACGTACAGTAATGCTATGAAGTGGTTGTGAACTAAGGAAAAGGAAATATACATTAATTTAGTCATTAGTACTGTAGGCATGGGACAACCGGGACTCCAGATGTGGATCAAACTAGACTGGTACAATCATAACAGGCCAAACCAGTCTGCTAGAGGAGTGAGATAGGCACTAGTAATGGTAATACTAATTGCTTGCCCTCTTGGTATGTATAGACCTATCTGTCATTTACCAACTTTGTCTGGTGAACATGGACTGGCTTTCACTAACTTATTTGGTGCAGTCTTGTCTCTACAGTGTGGTTTTCAACAAGTTCTGGACAGATTTGAAAATGACTAAGATCTCCATGATTAGACCAGCAACTGTTGCAGCATGACTGACAAGTCTGGATTTTTACAGATCTGTTCTGGTTTGAGTCTGAAACTCTGGGCAATTTGCTAAAGTCTGTCTAGGTAATACATACCTCCAGCAATCTAAGTGTTTTTCCTTTTTTACCCTCCAACCACAATGTGTGGACACCCCTGGATTCCAGCAGATATATCTCTGTATTGAATATCCTCCTACCAACACTTTAGTTGCTTTGTGGTCCATGCTAATCTCTTACCACCACCACCACCACCACCACTCACTTTCAACACAGTCTGGCCCAAATTTACTCTGTCTCAAAACATTCAAGTCTGTTTGCACCAAAAAGCCACCATACATTTTGTGTTATTTAATCAGTAAGGATGCTGGTCTCCTCAGGAAAAACTGTTGGTGCAGAACCTTGACAAAAAACTCCCCAGAGGCCAAAATACAGTGTCCATGGATAGGAACAAACTTACATCTAAAATAACAAATTATGGGGGGGGGGGCCTGGCTTTTCTAAACATGGCAGCTTAATTCTTTATCTCCCAGGAGCCTCCGGATATCATTATTCATCCACTATCACCCAGATAGCCATCGTGCGCCAACAACTGGGACCTTATTCATCTAACATCATTGAAAAGCTCTGGTAAAGTATTTTTACCATTTCACGACTCCAAACCCTGATGTTTTTATCACCAAGTTTGTCTACCTGTTCGGGCCCGCAATCATGGCCGACCACTCTCCGCATACTAACTCTCTCAAGGAAGTAGAGTCAATGACTCAGCAATTAATTACTGAAATGAACAATTTGAAAATAGCCACACAGCAGAACATTACCAACATGCAAATGCTCGACCACTGACTGAATACTACTGAAGCTAAAGTGATCCAAAATGAAAGCTCGATCCACGATCTGCATGCAACAATTAGAGAGCAAGACATGGTCATTAAGACCTTACAAGACAAAATACATGACATCCGAAAATAGGAATAGAAGGAACAATCTCTTATTTGTCAGATTTCTAGAAGGGGCTGAACTTGGTGACACCAGCGCTCTTTTAATGCATGTACTCCCCACTCTACTTAAACTTAGTGCTGGCCAAGACCTCAACATTGAGCACTGTCATTGATCTCTAGGCCCGAGACCAGGCTCAGACCTGAAGCCAAGACCCAACATCGCCAGATTCCTTAATTACACCCACACAGAGCCAATACTCAGTAGAGCCAGAAAAATGGGAGCACTCACATGGCAGGATCACAAAATATCTATATTTAGGGATTTCTCAAAAGAGCTGTCTATCAAACATATGGCCTTCAACCCTATTAAAAGCGTCCTTCACCAATGGGGGAATTAAATTTGCCTTGCGTTATCCCACTGTCATGCATCTACTTCTGGATATCTTGACAAAAGGCTTCAATTCCTCTGAAGCCCTGGATTCATTCCTCAAAGTGACACAATCAGTACTTACTTTATCCAGTGACAGCAAGGTGACCCATTCGGCTAACAACTCTGAACACCTTCAGCCTGTAATGGGTGCTCCCCCATCGATGGCAGTAGTGCAGAGGCTGAAAGACTCTCCTTGAACGGTATAACTGCAGCACCCACTACTAGGCTCTTGGCTCATATACTAGAAAGAAAGGCCTCAAGCTCACACACAACTAAGTCCACTTGTGCAAATGATGATCCTCCAACTCCTTCCTTACAAACAGAGCACCACATCAGTTTTACCTCCCCTACTCTTTCAAACAAGTTTGTATTGCTACGGGAGGACTTACATTCCTCTCATGAGGATCTAAATAGAGAAGCTCTAGATCTTCTGCTCAGTAACTCTAACAATGCTGTAGCTGGAAATACCTCTGCAGACTCTTCTTGGGCTTAACTGGTGGCTAACTCTCTGTTCAAAACATCAGAACCTCCCAAAAAGAACAAAAAGGGAAGCTTAAAAACAAAGCATCCTCTGCCTCTCCTGGAGTGCATAAATGCAATACTAACGGAGTACTGTCATTGGCTCTAACCCATCATAGGGTGGTATTTAACTTCGGGACCCTGCCTTATTAGTCCTGCAGTTAATCGGGATGTCCTCTCTCCTGAACTGCGTAGTGTAATCCCTCCAGGGCTGCGTTACCATTGCACCGAGCTGGTTTGGAATTTACAAAGCAGTACATCGCGGTTGAAGTTTAGAGTGCAGGAGTCCAAATAGACTCGTTATAATGTAGCCCATTTCAAATTCCTTTATTCTATGTGTTCTTCCAGCTCAATATATAATGTTTTGAGGACATTTATCGCAGGTCTCATTTTGTTTACTTAAATGTGTAGCTGAATTAAGCCTCTCATCTATCACGATGTACAACCTTCTTAAAGCTATACCACTATTATGCTCGAAGGGTTTGAATAGTTGGCTGTACATCACGATTACAACTTTAAGATCAATGGGCCATATATTCTTGTCCACAACATGCACTTGTTCACATAACTGTACAGATTACGTGTAGAAGGTGATTAAATACAATGACAATGTACCATCTTTACCATTATATTTATATGGGGTACCAGTGGTATTTGCTATTTATTTTTGCATTCCCATATAAGCTCATAATCTTGCTTCTTATTTCCCACCCTTACATATTGGATCACCTGAATAAATCCTTACTTTCTATTCCTGTGAATAACCTCTTACTTATCTTTTCCGCTGCCCTTCCTTTTTTCCGCAGTTAAGGTATACTGGCACCTTGCATTAAATTATTGCTGTTTTATTTATCATTTACCTTCCTTAACACCACACTGCAGGTTATTTTCGAGGCTCCGGTGCTTCATTAGTATACTTAAAACCTACAAATAATACCCTAATGCACATTCTAGCTTGAAGCCTTGAATCCTGTAAGGTTTTTAAAGTATCATGGAATACTCTCATAGTTGAGGCTCACTGGGCCTTTACTTAGACCTAGTTACCCCACTGTATGCACATGTTCCGCTTTGGCTATGTTCGAGATATGTGCTATTTCTATTTAATTTGGTGCATATATTAAGGGCACCTGGAGCCCTGAATTCTGAATTATTAAAACCTAATATATGTATATATATATATATATATATATATATATATATATATATATATATATATATATGTATACACACACACACACACAATGCTAAGGACTCACAGTATACCTTTATCTCCTTGATGACTGAACATTTCCTATAAAATGGCCACAGGGCTTGGTGTGCCATCGGCTGCTCTGTAGTTGCAGTCACTGCATTTTTAGTTTAAAATCTTTCTTTCGTATTTAATTTTTTTTTCCTGCTTAGTTTGATAGTTGCTGCCTGAATTTAGCAGACTGCTGCTTGAATTTAGTAGATTTATGAGCGTTTTTGTAAACAGTTTGCCTTTTTGTGACTTTCCTCCTATTCTGCCCTCACTTGACTTGCTGTTTGTTGCTGAGATCTGGAGGAGAATGAATCCGCTGAGCAGTTTGTTCCTCTTCTGCTCCTTTTGTTGCTGTTGTGGATCAGGAGGTCATGGAGAATTTGTTTGTGGACTCTTCTGAAGGCTGTTTGGATGACTCCATGGTAAATGCTGGGGTGGTTCAGTAAGCCTTGGTAGTGTCGGTATCTGCGCCGACTTCACTGTGGTTGGGATGTACTCCTCATTTTTTAGTCACTGCATATCACCATACTGTGTGCGAGTGTTAATTTTTTGGGGGCTGGATTCGAATGGATTGGGGAAGTGGACTTGTAGGTGGATCATCCCGCTGAAGATTGTTGCCAGAAGGTCGTAGATTTCTGGATTTGAATGGACACTGAATTTGACATTTGAATTTTAGAATTTTGGAAACCTATTCCCGGATCTGTGGTGGTGGATTTGGAGACTACAGTGGCTCCATTTGCAGTCGGTGAGTAGGTCCTGTCTGGCCAGTGGCACATGTATTGGTCTGTGGCAGCAAAGAGGTCCGTGATCTATCTGCTGGTGAGCCGGGGGGTTGGCGCTCTGTCCTCTAGGGAACCCCGAGGGACCTATTGTGTTGGGTTCTGGAAGGGGTCTCATGGTAGCTGGTGTGGCCCGGTTGCAGACCCTGGGCTAGATTTTTCAGGGCTTTCCATGGCTGTAGAGCTGACTGGTCCTGAAGAGGATTACTTGGATTCCTTTCCTGAATCTGGTTATGGTCAGACTTTTATTTTATCTCCTTTTGGGCAGTGAGAGTGCCTTAAACAACATTCGTACAGTTCTGGCAATGAATCTATCTGGTACTTAGGTTTTTTGTCTGTTTTCTAGATGTTGGTTAAATTTCATTTTATTTTCTGGTGGCAATGAGAGTGCCATAAACAGTATTTCCCTATGCCCTGGTAGTGAGAGCACCAGAGGCCTGGGGATTATTTGACATTACTGTTGGAGAAAAGACTACTTATATTCGTTTGTCCAGGGGTGTGAGCTCCTGAGGATTATTTGATAGTCCTGCTGGTAGTGAAAGGACCATCAGGACTGGGACCATCTGTTTTTCTCCTTAATACACTTTCTATGACTGCATAATTTACTATTTTGCTTTTTTTAATTTATTGATGTTCTGCTTATGTCTGTTTTGTTTAGTTCATTTTAGTGTCATTTTATTTTGTCCACTTCTGAAGTTGTGAGAAGATTTTGGGGTGGGGAAGTCTTGCTATGTAGTGTTTTTACATTGTAATTATTACTTGATGTATTTCTAGGGTTATGATTTTAGAATTATTTGTGTAAGACAGAAGGTTGGGATTTGTGTTGGTTTATTTGGTTTTTAGTTTTATTGGGTATACTGCAACTTTTTCTAGAGTAGGTTTTTTATAATAAAATTAGGATTTTTTGTTGTGGAGCTTTGGCTCTAGTTGGTAGTTATTAGCTCGTGGAATGAGCCTGTTTGCCCCCCTGGTCTCATGCTATTGGTCCTCTTCTCTCCATGCCCTCCACCCGTTCTTCCCCCCTTCTGCCTTTCTCTATCTACCAGCACTGTTGGGTGCTGGGCCTTGTAATTAGGAGGGATGGGGTGGGCGTGGTGGGGGGTGCGGACATTGGAGGTCGAAGGAGTGGTCCTCTCGCATAGGGTTGGTTAGGGCCAGAAGACGCCCTGGGATGAAATGGAGCCTGGAACATGGTAGTCCATGCCTAGTCCTCATATCCAAGGGCACCATCTCTTTTGATGGACAAGTAGCTAGGACAGGTCATGAACCCCATCCAACTCAGGCGGTGTTATGCAATGCCAGATCTATTAAGAATAAAACTGCAATTACTGCAGATTTTGTTGGAACAGCTGATCTGGCTTGCATCACCAAGACCTGGCTGGATGAAAATGCTGGCACCATTCTGGAAGCAACAGTTCCAGTTGGGTACTTGGTGATACACTGCCCAAGATTGGACCACAGTGGGGGTAGCGGTCTGTTTCAAGACCGAGTTGGGCCTCACTGGTGTACCAGTAGAGGAAACTGAATCCTTTGAATGTACTGTGATAGCTGGTGTGGGCTGCAGGATAGCGCTCATCTACCGTCCACCTGGGGACAAAAAGCGATTCCTGCAGGAAGTGGTAGATTTTGCCATCGACATCGCATTGGAGTCACCCAGAGTGATGGTTCTGGGTGACTTCAGTGCCTGGGTTGATGACGAACTTTCACCTTTTGGACAGCACTTCCTCCAGTTGATGACATCACTGGGCTTCACACAGATTGTTTCTTCAGCTACCCATAATCATGGTCATTCTCTGGATATGGTTTTCCTCCTGGGGATTGAGACCTCTGACTTGGGGGTGGAACCTGTATGTTGGTTCAATTATTACACCATGAGCTTCAATTTTTGTGCCCCCCTTTGTAGGTTTGCCCCTGTGGAGATGGTCAGTTACCACCTTTTACGGGATGTGAGCCCTGAAGATCTGGCAGTGGTGATTGACCTCTCAGAGTTTCCTGATGCCAGCTCAAGTCCAGAGCTGTTGGTCCTAGCCTATAATAAGCCCATTTCCCTGAGCTCTAGACCTGATGGCTCCTGTCCAGATTCATCCCCTTCCACTCCGTCCTTGGGCCCTTTGGTTTGATGGGTCTTTAAGGGAGCTGCAGTGGTTGGGACGAAGGTTAGAATGTCATTGGCAGAAATCTGCCTTGGAGGCTGACCATCTTAGTTTGGTGGAGCATTACCAGTTCTACCAATCAGTGATCTCCCATAAGAAGGCAATGTTCCTGTCCAGGGAGATAGCTGTCTCTCAGAATCGACCAGCTCAACTCTTCTGAACTGTGGACAGGTTGTGCAACCCAGCCTGTCTGCAGCTCCATTGAGCTTTTTCATGAAAGGAGTGTGATGAGCTTGCTCGATTCTTTGCAAACAAGGTGGCCGACATCGGGTCAGAGATTCGCTTGACTTGCATTATGGGGGATGCAGTTGGTCAGTGCTCGGTCACTGTACCTCGTACTTCCTGGAGTATCGTTGACTTGCCAAAGTTCGAGAATATTATGCGGATTGTCCAGGGGATGCACCCTACGTGCTGTGGTTTAGATCCATCCAGGCCCAACTTCCCTGATTTTGGGTTATTATGAGACCATTTGCCCAGTTCTGGCTCAAATTGTCTGGTGATCCTTGGAATTGGGTGAGTTTCAAAGCTCCATGAAGGAGGTGGTGGTGACACCGCTTCTGAAGAAAGCTTCATTGGACCCTGACACTTTAGCTAACTACAGACCTATCTTGAACCTTCCCTTTATAGGAAAGGTTATTGAGAAAGTAGTGACAATTCAACTGGAGAACCATTTGACCATCGATAATGTCTATGAACCTCTCCAGTCTGGTTTTCGTAAGAGGCATAGTACTGAGATTGCTCTGGGTTGGGAGCTCAGTGATCTCCTGATGGCGAGAGATCAGAGAAACCGTTCCATTCTGGTACTCCTTGATCTCTCTCTTCAGCCTTTGACACTGTAGACCATGAGGTGCTGCTCGAGCACCTGAGGTCCATCTGTGGCCTGTTGAGTACAGTACTCAGATGGTTTACATCTTTCCTAACTGGTAGAACACAGACAGTTGTGTAGGGAATTTTTTTCTTCTGACTCTTTCCCTCTGTCTTGTGGGGTTCCTCAGGGCTCAGTGTTGTCCCTATGTTGTTTGCAGTGTATCTGCTACCCCTCATAGACATTGAAAGATGGTATGGGCTGAGGTTTCACTGCTATGCTGATGATACATAGCTGTACCTGTCTTTTGCCCCCGACCAGGCTAGTGCTCTCTCAGTATTTAACAACTGCCTCACTGAAATCCAAGACTTGATGAATTCGAGCTGGTTAAAGTTGAACGCGGGAAAGACCAAGGTTGTGGTTGTGGACCCGGGTCACAGGATAGAGGGGCTGAGGATTGATCAGCCCTCTGGTTTATTTCTGGGGGTGCTCAGATCCTTACCTCAGAATGTGTGTGTGACCTGGGAGTGGTGCTTGACAATGGGCTGACCCTTCGTTATCAGGTGTTAGAAGTCATTAAGTCAGCCTTTTATCATCTTAGGAACATTTCCAGGGTCAAACACCTTGTTCCATCCAGCAACCTGCCCATGTTGGTCTACGCCTTTGTGACCTCACACCTTGACTACTGCAACTCCCTTTTCTAGGGGCTTCCTGGGGTTGATATCTGCCACCTGCAGCTAGTGCAGAACGCTGCTGCTTAATTGCTGACAGGGGTGTTTAGGAGGTTGCACTTCACCGCTGTACTGCACAATCTACACTGGCTGCCGATCCAGTGGCTGATCACCTTTAAGGCAGGTTTATTTACCTACAAAGCTCTACACAGACTTGGCCCCGACTACTTGAAAGAGCTTCTGATTCCTTACACCCCTGTGTGACAGCTCCGCTCGGCTAACGAGGAGTTTCTGGAGATTTTGAGGGTTACTTTGAAATCTTCTAGGGCCTGTGCTTTTATGTTTGTGGCCCCCACCCTCTGGAATTCTCTGCCCCGTCAGCTCCAGGAATGCATGACCATGAGGAGCTTTAAACAGACACTCAAGACTTTTTTGTGGAGTCAGGCTTTTTTATGAATTGTTGTGATTTTGTTGTTTTATTGATTAATTGTAATATTTTTGTGGTATGTTTTAACACTGCAAAGTGCCTTGACATTTGAAAGGTGCTCAAAAAATAGTTATTATTATTATTATTATTATTATTATTATTATTATCTAGAACTTAACTTTAAATTACCAAGCTAGTTTGCTCTTCTTTCACTTTGAGTTTCATAATACCCTGATGCCCTATCAGTCTGGATAATATTAATTCTTTTTGATCACTTATGTCTATTTGATCACCCTCTATCTATAATCTATATTGTTCCATTGATATGGTTATGTGGGTCGTTACACCGTTGCATGGACCGATTCAGGCACACACATTATAGTAAAATCTTGTTATAATAACTTGGCACACCTACTTTATTACTGAACTCAGATAATACTTAGTTCAGGTAATATTATTAATAGCTGGGTTTGTTTATTCATTTAGTAATTTTCTTCAACATTTAACACATGATGATCATGGTCCTTTCCTAGGGAATTATTATAACTACCTTAGCACTTGTCATAATAACAACTATAGTATATTGTTGTATACAGTTTGTATCTTAAGATTACAGCTGGTTTTTCTTATAGTTGATTTCACTTAAGATTTACTTACTATTTTTTACACATCTTGGGGTGTAGCAAGAGAGTCTCTGGTACTTGTACTGAATCTTATCTCTCTATACTTCATAAGTGTTTAAACTTAGTTCTTCATATTAGATAGGTTTCTATTTACAATTGTTAATGGATTTTGAAATTCCTCTCCTAGACTGTTCTGTAGAGAGACACAATGGTTTTATATATATATATATATATATATATATATATAACTCTTCTTGATCCATACAACTTGACAATCCTGCACACATCTGTATATTTCAATTAGCTCCCTTTGAGTCTGTGACACCTTTCACTTTACCTATTATGAGTCTTTCATTCCCATGGGAAACATTATACTCTCTGTTCCATCACTATGAGTGATCTAATATGCAGTGTCAGTGGCTCAGTAGGTAGCACACGTGCCTCTGAGGCTGGGAGATCAAAGGACTGTGGATTCAGTTCCCACATCTGGCACTTGGGTTAATATCCCAGTACTGACACTGTAGTGCAGCATGAGAGAGGTGCTGCACTCCTGAGGTACCGTCTTTCTGATGAGACATTAAACCGAGGTCCCATCTGCCTGGATTGGTGGTAGTTGAGGTGGATGTTAAAGATCCCATGGCACTTATCAAAAAGTGTAGGGGAATTTCCCTGGTGTCCTGGCCAAATTGACCTCATTCACTAAAAATACCACCAACAGCTTAATCTGGTTCAAGGTCAGTTGGCATTCATCTGTATCCAACTCCCCCGGGTCGTGCCTGAAAATAGGCATGATTTATCTAGTGCACTTACCCAGTCAACAAAAACTAAATAAATAAATATTACATTCATGGAATGTTAAGGGACTCAGCTCTCCCTTTAAGCATAAGCAAGTTCTCACATATCTCAAAAAACATAAAGCACACATTGCTTTCTTACAAGAAACTAAATTTTAGTGGAGGATGTTGACAGACTCAAAAGGTATTTGGTGGGTCAAATATATTCATCTTCTTCCTCAAAATAAGTGGGGCGACTATTTTGATACATAAAAACCTTAACGGGTCACTTATTAAAACTATCACTGATTCAGAAGGCAGATGGGTAATAGCTCATTTAAACAGCTCTACAGGACCTTTTATGTTAGTCAGTGTTTATGCCCCTATCTCTGACTCCCCTGAATTTTTTCATAATTTAGCTCAGCAAATCATGTTAAATAACAATAACTCACCTATTTTACTGGGAGGAGATTTTAATCTAGCTTCGGAGGCACATTTAGCTAGAAGTAATATCTCTGGTGATACTCATCCCAGAAGTATTAATGCTTTATTGATGTTAATGAAAGATTTTAGCCTTTCTAACATTTGGAGGATTTACCATCCCAGACAATGAAACTATACCTTTTACTCCTCGCTACATAAGTCTTATAGCAGAATTGATTATTGGTTTTCATCTCCCTTCATTACCGATAAAACTATTGAGACTTCTGTTCTCCCGATAATATCAGATCATTCTCCTATTAAATTACATTTATTAAGGGCCCACCTCCTTCTAAATCTTCCTCTTGGCATCTGGACCCACTTTTACTGAGAGATCCAGAATTTTTACCTTGGGTAAAAACCCAGATTCAGGAATTTCTCTCTCTTCATAACACTTCTGATATATCTAGGAGTACTATCTAGGAAGCATTAAAAGCCACAATCAGAAGCAAAATCATTAATTTTGCAGCCCATAGAAGGACGTTAAGAGAGCAACAACTGGCTGATCTGGAAAAACTACTTAAAGACAAAGAGAATCAATATTTTAAAACAAGTAAACCTAATCCCAATTCACAACTTCATCTTGAAATGCTACAGTTAAAAATCAAAATCAATGATTTAATATCTCAGAAAGCTGAACTTGCCCTTTTAAGACTTAAGCATAACTATTGGGAGCAAGGTGGTAAATATGGGAAGCTGCTTTTGTATCAACTCAAAATCAGCAGATAGATAGACATACAGCTGGCTTGAAAGACCATTCAGGCCAAACTCAAACTGACAACCCCTCTATCAACCACCTCATGAGATCCTTCTATTAACAGTTATATTCTCAACAAAACCATATACAAATTAACAAAATACAGCATTTTTTTGATAACTTGCAGCTACCACATCATTCTCAACAAGACATGGCAAGGCTTGACGAATCCTTTACCCTTCAAGAGATCCAAGCAGCGCTGTCTTCTTTTAAATCTGGTAAATCCCCAAGGAGCGACTGCTTTCCTGTAGATTTCTATAAATCACTCTCAGATGCTGTCTGTCCTACACTATTCAATGTCTTTCTGGAAGCAACAACTAAAGGTAAACTTCCCCCCACAATGACCAAAGCTATTATCACAGTTTTACCTAAAAAAGATAACTATCCATCTCTCCTCTCTGGCTACAGGCCCATTTCGTTGCTTAATACAGATGGGAAAATTTTTGCAAAGCTATTAACCCTTCATTTAGAATCATTAATTTTGAAGCTTTTCCATACCTTTCAAGCTGGCTTCATTAAGAGTAGATCTGGTTCTGATCATCTTCGCTTTTTCTTTAATTTAATACATAAAGCAAAAACTCTTAAGTCACCAGCAGCTGCTATTCCTATTAATTTTGAAAAAGCTTTTGAATCTTTAAGCTGGAATTATTCATATCAAGTTTTATCCCATGTTGGCATTACTAATAATTTTTGTACCTGGATCAAACTTTTATATACTCTACCTTCAGCACATATTCTTACTAACTCTATTCTTTCTCCCTCCCTCCTTTCAATTGACAAGAGGCACCAGACAAGGCTGCCCCTTATCACCATCATTGTTTATCCTTGCCATGGAACCCCTATCTGCATGTCTTTGTCAATCTAACAATATTAAAGGTATGCCTTTCGGTAATTCTCATTATACTTCACTCTCTTATGCAGATGATCTCCTAATTTTAATAGAAAATCTTGAGGAATCAGAACAGTTGTTAAAGTTACTTAACAAATGTACCTCTCTCTCTGGCCTAGCTCTAAATTATAATAAATCTGAAACATTACCTTTGAACGACCATTGTAAACCCTATATGAATACTCCTTTTGGGCTTCTGCTGGGCACCTCAAGGTCTCTCATATCTTGATATCCATATTAGTGCCAAGCTTGACAAAATGTGGGATATAAATCTCTCTTCTTTGTTAACTATTATTAAGTCTACACTTGATAAATGGAAACTACTTAACCTCTCCTTTAATGGGAAAATATCTGCTATCAAAATATCCATTTCACCTAAAATATTATATTTATTTGCTAATATTCCCTTAATTCTTCCTTTAGTTTTCTTGTCAAACAACAAATTAGTTGGCAACTTTATATGGAAAGGCAAAATTCCAAGATTTAGCCATAATAAACTTCTCTCCCATTGGACAAGAGGTGGTTTTGGGCTTCCTTGGTTCCAGGCCTACTTTTGGGCATTCTGCACAGCTCAAACTATCAAATGGGTTTGTAAGGCTACAGTAATGTTAAATCGCTGCTATGAGTTACCATGGAAACCGCTCTATGTCCTAGTAATGTTTCTACCTACTTAATATATAACTCTCTTTCTCCCAATCTAAAATATTACCCTACTATTGCATGCTCTTCATTTTATTAGTAAATACTGCAGAAATACCTCAAATTAAAGCCAATTCCCCTTGTCTATGCCCCTGTTTGGGGTACCTGAGATAGCTCTCTTGATAATCACCCAATCTTCTGCCGCACCTGGAAAAACAGGGGTATTTTCTTCCTGAGGGATATACTGGGAAAATAAGATTTAAGACTCAAACCATTCTCCGATCTTCATACCCTTTGGAATCTTCCCCATCATGACTTCTGGAAATATTTACAGCTCTGTACCTCATGTAACTCTTATTTTCAACACACATTCAAACTGAACTTATACAACCAGCATATATCATATTGGATCAAGACACCATCCAATCTGAACAGTATTATCTACAAAAACATTTGAGATACACTTCTGGAACAATCTATTAATGCTACAAATAAATGGAGTACTCTTTTAAATTATAATATAACTAATGTGCAATGGCACACATGTTGGCTTTCTTGTCATAAAACTTTTAAAGATAAACGTATTTCCCCTAATACAGACCAAAATTCTTCATTTGTGGTACAGAACTCCTGCGGTGTTGCACAGAATTGGTCTAATGAACAATAACAATTATTGGTGCTGTAACTCTCCCAATGGGGACTTATTCCATATTTTATGGAACTGTGTCCCCATATAAAATCTTTGGTGTATTACTCACCATTTTGCAGTAAAAGTGGTTGGTCAGTCCTTTACATTAGATCCTAAACATTGTATACTTGGAATTTTAAATTTCCATAATCATATAATATCCCATGCTCAAAATAGTTGGTTGACTATATTATTTCATCAAGCACCTCATACTTATGCACTGGAAATCTATCATAATTCCTAGTTTCTCAGAAATTCTCAAACAATTATCGTATGACATATTTCTTCTGGTTGACTTATCATATACAATAGATGTTGGCAAGACTATTTTAACTAGTTGGAATCTTTTAACTCTATTGGTAACTAATGTATGAATCAACACATATTGCAACTCTTCATTTGTCACCCTTTATCAATTCATTACTGTTGTGGTCTCTCTCAGATGTTGTTTCTCTTCCTTCTTGTCTCTCTCTCTTCTCTCTCTTCTCTTCTCTCTCTCTTCTTGTTTCCCCTCTCTTATCTTTTCTCTTCTCATTAAATTTTCTGTATACTCTGTTATTCTGTCACAGGTCATGGGGCTTCCTTTCTTTATATAAGATCTACAGCATTGTAGTACGTTCCTGCTATAACAATGTACAACCAAGACTGTATGTATTGTCTCTCTTAATTAAGTTTTCTCTTCTCCCCATCCTTGAATGTATAATGCTTGACCAATTTCAGCTTCAAGGTTGTAAGGTTTACTTCAGAATTCATAGTTCATAGTTCTACGTCAGATTCCATAAGCATTTGCACTAGCCAATATGCTGTTTTCTCTTTATGCTAACATGTATTACATGTACCTGGAAGATATTTGTCTATCTTTATAAATACCATAATAAAAAGATAAGCTGCTAAAAAAAAAAAAAGAACAAATTATTCTTTTAATATTTAGTGAGTGGTATTTGTTGAGTAATCATATATTATTATTATTAGTTTTTGTTGACCTGGTAAGTGCACTAGACAAATCCTGCCTATTTTCAGGTGTGACCCGGGGAAGGGGGATACAGATGAATGCCAACCAACCTTGAACCAGATTAAGCTGTAGGTAGTATTTTTAGTGACTGAGGGAAATTTGGCCAGAACACCAGGGAAATTCCCCTACTCTTTTACGATAAGTGCCATGGGATCTTTAACATCCACCTGAGCTACCACCAATCCAGGCAGATGGGACCTCGGTTTAACATCTCATCTGAAAGACAGCACCTCAGAAGTGCAGCACCTCTCTCATGCTGCCCTGCAGTGTCAGTACTGGGATATTAACCCAAGTGCCAGATGTGGGAACTGAACCCACAGCCCTCTGATCTCCCAGCCTTAGAGGCGAGTGTGCTACCTACTGAACAAGTTGTGTGTACATTTATACTATTCATGAAAAATTTTACTTCGTACTACAAATGTCTGGAAATACTGAGCCATCACAGATTCTTATTAATATTTTATTCATTTAACACCTTCCAGTGGCAATGAATATGTATTTATTATAATTGGGGAAAAAACTTTCAATCCCAAATATGGAGGCTAAGAAGAGTCCAGTTGTAAATTGGTAATTTCCAAAATGTTGAATATATTTATTTATTTATTTATTTAAGTATTTTACCAGGAAGGCATGCTGATCAGAATACTGCTCAATTACAGATGCGTCCTGGGGAAGGGGAGAACATAGGAAAACAGTTTTATACAGTATAGACAAGAAAATACATAGTGGGAGAAATACTAACATTTGGATCAGATTACAAGTCAGTAGTAGCTTGAGAGAGACAAATTGGTAACCACAGTACATACGATATGAGATAAACACTTGAAGTCAGGATAGACAAGTGAATACATTGTGGGAGATCACTAACATTTGGTTCAGAAAGCACATTCATACAGAATTGAGTGTGCCAGTTGGTAACACAGTTACATACAGCAAGTGTACAACAAAATTAAGTTTTGAGCCATATGAGAGACAGTGTAAAGTGAGAGGACAATAGTTAGATACTGATGAATTACAAATATGCTAAGTGCCAACATTCCCAGAGAGTTGCCTAGTAGTTGGTAGACATCTAGACTCAAGCACAGGTAGGGACAAAATGATCTTGGAGCATGGAGTTTAGGTGGGAAAGGGAGGTATGCATGGTGTCCTTGGTAAGATTATACACTGGCCAGACTGGACATTTTCTGCCAGCATTGTCTATGTTTCTATAGTTTTGGAGGATGACTGTGGTACTGTAGAAGTACTTTTTTGAGCTCATATTTTTTTCAGTAAAGTGACCTGTCATTCCAAACTATTGAACAAAAAAAAGGTCTAGTGTCAGCGTGTAGTCTGAAAAGAAAACAAAATTGTAATATTAAATGCACTCTAAAATAGAGTTAAAATTGATGTTTCGACCTTAAGTATTCTTCAGGAATTATCTAAAAGAGAAAAATAAAGCAACTATCTAACTTTGTTTTTTTTTCTATTTTAGATAATTCCTGAAGAAGACCTAAAGTCAAAACATTGATTTTAACTCCCTTTTCTATTTTCAACATGCATTTAATGTTACCATTTTGTTTTGATTCAGAATGATTACTGTTTCTTTAAGTGGTCAGGGCTGGGGGCTGCCTGCATATCTATAACCACAGCCCTGCCCTGTTGTGGCTCACCTGATCATGCCTATGTGCTCCCCTTGACCTCAGGGGCCCAGTTTGGGGTTGGGTGTGTCCAATGGGATGTCTTGCAGAACAGCTTGGCCCAAAAGCTCTCCTAAGAGCAATAAGAAAGATTTACGCAATTCTGCTTTGCCACTGCCAACTGGTACACCAGATGTACTCCCCCAGCTCAGATGTCTGACTGGGGGGAACAGTAAGAGACCTATTAACCTAAGAAACACAACCGAGGAAATAAGAACCCATTGGAGATGGACTCATCACTCTTCTGTAGGTCTTACATCTTTTAAATATTAGTGGTCTCTGAAAAGCCATGGTGCCAGAATTAATAGCCCTACAGATGCATGGCCTTAAAAGAGAAGAATGTTCCCCTTTATTTATATTTGAAGATAAAAAAGTGATAGTAGAAATGGATTCTCATCTCCAGTAATGTGCAGTAATGGAAAAATGCAGAGTTTATGTCCACAGTCAATCTGGCTGCAGAAGGAAAATAAAAGGAAGCACATAAATCAGAAAAAAATTTGAACCGCACATTTAAGAATTAAGGCAAAGTAGAGACATGCGCACGCTCTCAGACAGGCACATGTGCAACATCATGACACTGTACATGACAATGTCACATTAGGAGGAAGGCACACATACACTACAGGTGTGCAGCTGGCACTCTGACTTTGAAGAGAGTCAAAAACAAAACAAGGCAGGTGCTCAAGGGAACAACTGAGTGTCCAAATGGGTGTAAAATTTGGCAGCTGAAGAGAACCGAGTAAAACACCACTGGCCAATGTAGGAGAACAAACAAAAGTGTTAAAACACCACATTCTGCACAGATAATACAAAGATTCACTCCTTCGCAACTGAAATTTCCCTTTCACCTGAATACTGAAGTTAAAGCTGCTGAAGAAAATTAAAGGGGAAATGCCCTTTACAAGAGGCAGAGCCAATTAAAAGGGAAATACACCTACAAAAAACAAATACCTAAACATGAAAAACAGGAAAACAATCCAAGACCCTCAAAACTGAGGGGGGGGCAATGCATAAAGGCAGAAGGAGACACCTCCAGGAAGCTCTAGACCCACCCCCAACAAAAATAGGATAAATTTACCTGTGGCACCATTATTCGTTTATGTTTGTAAGGAAATTGGATACCTTATAAAATAAGCAACACCATGAACTGAGCAGGCAGACATGGCCCCCAATCCAAACACAGGCAGTGGAAATGGGGAGAGCAGGTTAGTCAATTTGAAAGCCACAGCTTAACAGGCATGATACTAAAATAGGGGTGCTCACTGTTACCAGGTAGCTGTAACCTGCTTCACAGAATTGCAGCCCCAAATTCTAAAAACTGAAAGTTTCTTCTGTGAAGCTTGAGAGATGTTTCCCCTTTGATGTCACAGCTTAGACTGGGACAGTTGCTGCTGTCTGAGATTCTCTTGTGCCCAATATTCTAGGGCAGTTTTCAGCCTTCTGGGCTGTGCCATGTCCCTAGTATGGGTGCCCAATATCAGTTGTAATGAATACCCATTGACAATGTGGAGCGCTATAGAAAACAAATGTGAAGATTCATACTAGGATTGATACTGTACTAGTAAGACAGACACAGCAGTAGACACAAGTCCACATCAGCTGTTCCCCACATCTCAGTGGTAAAAATTGATAATAGGAGTCTTATCATAGAAATGATCCAATTTGAATGTATATATATTGATATTGTTAATATCAATAATGTGCTGATGTAAGGCATCTATCTATCTAATGCATAGGCAGGTGTACTGTATGTTATGAGTTTTTTTTTTTACCTTGGCAAGATGCTCGAGAGGTTTATGAAGTCACTACATACCAAGGGAATGTAAAAAAAAAACTTGGACAGCACACACATTTGCATGTTTTATTTTTTTATAATAAGTGGTGCAGTGAATTTTATGCTGAAAAAGCAGAAATTAATGAAGAAGAAAGAACAAGTATTTGTCAATGCCGAAGGTTTGATTCTTTGCACCAGTACATCCTCAGATGTTACATGGGCACTTGGGCTGTGAATGCAAGGAATGTTGGGTACGGCAAACAGCTCTCTTACAGGATGCTATGGACAAAACTGAGTGTGCAAGATTCACTTTGGGAAAAAATCCATTTTGGTTTTTCACACCTAGGGAGAGAGCAAGGGTACTGAATAGACAGGGAATTTAGGAGAATAATAACTGTCTTGAGGTTAGGAGAGAGCTGGTGCAGAGGATCACCATGGACAGAAGATAAATACTGGGATCACTGCAGGAAGGATGGCAAGGAAAACAGTTATGTACAAGTAAAAAGAGAATACATGTAGTGATCTGCCAGTTAGTCTTTTTATTGAATTTCAATATATGTAATATCATAACCATGTTAAGATCTAGGCATCACTCAGATTATAGCAGGTCTTGGTATATATGTGAAAGCTAAAAAGGGAGGAGTAAGGGTAGCATACAGGGAAGGGGAATGGATGGCAAGGGTAAGGGGAGAGGAACATAAGAGTTATGGCAGGAGGGCGGTGAAAAAGGAAATATGGGAGTGGGGGCAGTAGAGCATTGCAGAAGTTGGTGATATCCATATACCCACAGTTCTATAAGTGTGGGTTGACCTTTCAAATGACATTCATGTAATACAGACAGAAAAATGTTTAGAATGAATATGTGTCTTTGCCTAGGTTAACATTTTTTTGCAATATACACTTGCTGATGGAGAGAAACTGAGGTATATTATTATTTTTCTCTATATTTAAACATTGCCACAGTAAGGATACTAACTTCCATACTGTAGAGAGGCAGGCAAGGGTTCGTTTTTCTTTAGGAGACTTGCTAGTTTAGGAGAGAAAGGGCTGTAATTTGAGGCATCATGGCTGGTTTCAAACTGCCTATAGACAAGGCAGAAGAAGTAGGAAAACCTTTAACAGTAATAAAATAATAAAGACTGGCACAATACAGTTCAAACATTCTGTAGATACTCCCTCAATTTTCTGATGTAGTCTGGTCAGCTTGTCACTGCTGCTGATTTTAATGACAGGCTGCCAGTGTTGGCAGCTCATCAGCTGTTTGTTGAATAGCTTCATTCATATCAAAGGACTGCAGCCCTCTAATTTATTGACTTGGTTCTTTTGAAGTGCATTTAGCAAAAGAAGAGTGGTGTCACAGTTAAAGTGCATGGTTATTGGTCTAGACTGCTTCGCCCCTACAGTTTTTAACTGCAATAGGCTCACAGAGATACACCTCTGAAATCCACTTCCACTCATAATCAAAGGTTTGCTGCACATGTGCATCAAACCTAAAAATGTGATTTTCAGGTTAAACAGATAACATTTATTTTACTGGAGCAAGTTTGTACGAGTCATTTGTTAGCAAGAACGTATGACAATATTTGATTTTGCAAAACAATGCAAATAACGGTTTTATAATAGCAATCTCAGCATTCATGTTTTGGTCATCTTACAATACCCCAGTAGTGCATGCACCAGGCAGAATGCAATCTGAGCCAATCAGCAATGTTACAATTAACAAGCATTTTTCAATACCAAATGTTTGCTTGCTGGTATTGGCATTGGGTAGTGCAAGAGTTAGAGATATGCATAATGGGAATGGCAGTGAAGGATTAAACTAATGTCAACCCCCACCCCCACCCTCCAGAGACTAACAGGCATTTGGGGGTGCCTTTGGGTCAGCAGCCATAATGCTCATGCCATTCCACCTCACTCCACCCTGCAGACACTGACAGGTGTTGTGGTATACCTTGGGGTCTTTGGCCCTTATGCTCACCCTATTCCATAAGGAAATAAGCTGACAAGAGTGCAGTAGAGGAGTATAGGGTGAATGTTAGGGCTGAACACCCCAACGCACACCTAAGTGCCTGTCACTGGCTGCAGGTTGGGGGTGGAATGGCATGAGAATTACTTCTGCTGACACCAAGTCACACCCCTACACCTGACAATCTCTACAGGGTGGGTATTATGCTTGGAAACCCTAATGTCCTGGGTGTTTGTTGGTATTTTCACTCCACATTTTCAACATGGACATTTTGGGGGGACCCCACCTCATGAACAGTGGCAGTATCATTTTGTTGCTCAATCCCAAAAAGTGATTTCACACAGTGACTGCGCCATTTGGTGCTACAGGTGCAAAAACACATTTTGGGCAGGATGTGAAAAATGACAGCTGTGCTGTTCATGAGGAGGTGGGAAAAAATGGCAATGTTGAAAATCTGTGGTGAAAATATGAATAATTGGTGAAGTTATGAGCATGCATAGAAATTGTACAATGCAAACCTGTAACACAACCATGTTTTGGATTTTTTCACCAAATTTTCAACATGGGGATTTTGGGACCTCCCCTCAATAAGAGTGCCACTGTGAGTTTGTTAATCTGTCACAAAAGTTGATTTCCCACAACGACTACGCCATTCTAAACCACAGGTGTGAAAACACATTTTAGGCATGATTTGAAAAAAATGACAACTATAATGTTCATAAGGAGGTGTGACAAAATGGCAATGTTGAAAATCTGGAGAGAAAATATTAAAAATTGGTGAAGTTACGAGCGTGCATAGAAACTGTGCAATGCAAGCTCGTAACACAGTCATTTTTGGAATTTTTTCACCAAATTTTCAACATGGTTTTTTGGGACCCCACCTCATGAACAGTGGCACTGTCATTTCATTAATCAGCCCTGAAAGGTGATTCCATGCAACAATCACAAAATCACCTTTCAGGATTGAGTAACCAAATGACGGTGACAGTGTTCATGAGGTGGGGTCCCAAGAACTACATCTTGAAAATGTGGGGCCCAAATTCCTAAAAATGGCTGAGATAGCAACCTAAGTTGAAAACCCCCTGTTGACTCCAATTATACAGATTATCATCATTTCTTCAGTTTGTGAGTCAGCTTTGAAGAGTGCAGATGTGTCCCGGTCCATAGATGATCCCTACTCCAGACTCTGGAAGTAAGTATGGGGTAAGGGAAGGTTCATACTAAGGTGAAGAAAAGGAACAAGTAGGCCAAGGCCCATAATGCTCCTATACTAGGCCAAAAAGTAATATGACAATTTATACCCTGAAGTGATTAACTTATCAAGATTGTATTTAAAAGTGTGTTTAATGTCACTCATAACCATGAGCTGGAAGTTTATTCCATGGTCCAATAGTGCAAGGAGTAAAGAAAAATTTTTGATTATTGTACATAAATAATTTGCAAACCAGCTGAAGTGGATGGCATTTAGAATTATGCATAGAAGACCTAACTATAAGACCTAACTATGTCATAACATAGGGATCGTGAATAACATCATATAAGAATAAGAGAACACAACTCAGGAGTCTTGTGGAAAGTGACATTAGCATTGAAGTCTTTAACCTATGTTCGTAGGAAACCGAATCAAGACCAGATTTTTTTTGGTAAACCTTCTTTGAACTTTTTCAAAGGAACTACCATCAGATTTTTTGAAAGGGCACCATAACTGTGAGGCATACTCGAGATGTGGTCTAACGTATGACCTAAACAGAGGCATGAGCACCTCTCGATCTCTAGATCTGATGTTGTGGAGGATCGACCAGACAACTCTATTAGAGGTACTGATAACAAACTGCAAATGCTTGAGTAGGTAAGGCCATTGGAGATGGTAATTCCCAGGTCCATCTCATCAGTAGTGGCACTAGAATCATGCCATCTAATAAGTATGAAAAATTAAGGTTGCTGGGTGCCAAGTGCATCACCTTACACTTAGTAGGATTTAGTCTCATAACCCATATTTTAATCCAGTCAGAAATAATATCTAGGTTGTGCTGAATAGTAGCTGTTTGATCAGAATTGGAACATGGTCCCCAATTTTCACATCATCTGCATATTTTGTAGTAAAAAATAAACAGTTATGGGTTAGGTCAGAAATAAAAGCTTGAAAAAGACAGGGGCTAAGAACAGAGCCCTGCGGGACACTACTCAGGACCATATGAGTATTAGAAAAAATTCCATTAATAACCACCCTTTGAGTTCTATCAGAGAGCCAGTTAATAATCCAATCAATAATATAATTATTTATATTAAGTCTCCTACATTTGTGAATAAGGGCCCAGTGTGGCATGATGTCAAATGCTTTACTAAAATCTATAAAAATGATGTCACATGGTATCCTACTGTCTAGAAGAGTGCTGAAATGTTCATAGAAACAAGGTAGATTGGATAAAAAACTCATGCCCTTTTTAAAACCATGTTGATCTGGATCATGTTCATCTATAACTGGTGCAACAATGTCCTTAAGGAGACTTTCCATAACTTTACGGATGGAAGAAGTCAAACTTGTAGGTCTATAATTTTCCCAATTATGTTTAGTGCCTTTTTTATAAATAGGAACAACATTTGCCTCTTTCCATTCATTGGGGATGTAGTTGTTTACTAAAAACAATTCAAACAAAAGTTTTAGAGGCAGGGCAATTTGGTCAGCCAGTAAATATAACAAATGGCCTGCTAAATTGTCTGGACCTGGGTTAAATTTGTCTTTCAGTATGCACAACTTTTTGTGGATGAGCTCCACAGTAAAAATAATAGTGGGGGTCAGAAGAATTAGTAATAGGTGGAGGTTTTTTAGTGTTGGACGAAGAAATTATTTTACAAAATTCTGTATTGAAAACATCGGCCATAGATTTCGGGTCATGAATAAGATTATTGCCAATGATGAGAGGCCCCACCTTGCATGACATTTTCTTTAAGGAATTGATATAAGAATTTAATTGTTTTGTATTCGATTTGTTAGCTGATATAGCCAATTTTAATTCCCAACTAGATTTACCTTTTTTAATGCTAAATCTACATTTTCTGTTTAATGTAATATAGGACTCCCAATTGGCAGTAGTCTTATTAATAAGGAAACTAAGAAATTTGTTTTTTTGTCTGATTAGTTTTTGCACTGCCTAGGTGCATACTGTGTGATCCTGAGCAAGTCACTTAACTTCCTTGTGCTCCCAGGCCACATCTGGAAACAAGCTTCAGCTTAGTGTGCTACTCCTGGTTAAACAATGTTCCCTAATATTATGATTGAACCATTTGTGTACCTGTTTACCGTTAGGATTTTTTATTTTAGAGGGGATATAAATGTCCCTGAGTTCAGTAATTGTGGACTTAAATCTAATCCAAGTTTGCACAGGTGAAGAATGAAAAATAATGGTTGTCCAGTCTAATTCTTCCAGAGTTTGCTTAATAGCACAGAGATCAGCTTTGTCATACAAATATATGATAGAAGAGTTTGGGCTGTAAATATAGTGATTCTGTAAGGTAAATAAGATAAAATTGTGGTCACTACTACCAACTGGGGCAGACATTTTCATGTCCCTAATGTATAAATTGGCACTACCCAGAATGAGGTCTAAAATATTATTGCCTCTAGTGGCTGATGTCACCCATTGTTTCAAGCTGAGTTCTAGACAGGTGGTCAGGAACTAGCTGCCTTTGTTACTAGTAGCTATAGAAGACTGCCAGTTAATATCAGAAATATTAAAGTCACCGGTGATAATGACTTGTCCCATTTTATTGGCTAATTCAAATTCAGATAGAATAGTATCCATGATGGAAATGGGTGAATTGGGGGTGAGATGACATGTCCCTGAAATAATGGAGTCATGATTAGTTAGGAAAAGTTTAACACAAATAGTTTCAGTAGGAATGTAATGTATTTTAATAAGATGTGAAATATTAATAGCATTAATTTTATTCTTAATAAATAGGGAACCCCCCCACCTTTCCTGTTTGGTCGATTAAATATGTAAGAGGAAAAACCTGGTAACAGCATGCCCCAAGATGAGTAATATTCTCCCCAGGTTTCGTACACAGAAATAATGTCTAAATTATTACTACGAGCACTAATTTGTAGTTCATCATATTTCTGGTTCAGACTCCTTGCATTAAAGCTAAGGAAATGTAGATATTGACTGGAATGTTTGCCTGGCTTAAAAGAAGAGGAACTAGCCCACATCCCCCCCCATGCCTAGTTTAGACAGTTATCAATGATAGACAAAAACTTTTACTCAATAAGGAATTTCCATGTCAGCTAATATGTAGACTATCAGGACAAAAAAGCTTGGGTCTATCTGCAAACTCTCCCAATGGGTGATGCAAGTGATGTTTTGATGCAAACACCAATACCGCAGCCAGATATTGATGGTTTTGATTTTTTAATTGAGAGAATGTGAATATCTTGGTATGGGTAAAATTTCAGAAAAATGTATGTCATATCCAAGCTTGGACAGTTTATTGGTCATGGCAACAAACGCAGATTTAATGTTATGAAGGTAATCCTTATAAATATTATTAGCTCCCGCATGAATAATAGAGTCGATTACTATCCTGAGAAAAAAAGATATTGTCAGTCATACATGTTAGATCAGCAATTTTAGCTCCACTAAAACTATAACTGGTTCTATTATGCTTGTCAGGTTCACAAACAGCCATGTCCAAGTGTTTAACAATGGAGTCACCTACTAAATAAATTTGTCTAGTACTAGTAATATCCATATTAACAACAGATGGGGGTGACTAAGTTATAAAATTGTAACTAGTAACATTATTGACAGACAAGTCAATTACAGGAATATCAGGATTGGAAATAGGGTCTGGATTCAAAAACACAACAATTAATCAGACCCGTGTCTCCATTCATTATACTTGTAGGGTCACCATTACTAGATGGCACCATAGTAGGGACACCAGATGCATCGATGGATAGTGGGGAAAGTGGGTCAAAACTGTTGTGCAGTGGAATATTAAAATACTCCACCTTTCGTCTTTTTTTGCTGACTTTAGACCTTTGGACATTGTACCAGGTGACATCCTCAACACTGTTCTCAGGGCCGGACTCATCCTCTCTTGCTTTTTTTTTTTGATGAATCCACAGAGGGAGTACAAACAGTACGGTTGAGAACAAGAGGACAATCGCTTACCGATGTCAATACATCAGTAGCCGAAATAGGGAGGGGATTAAATTCAACTGATGTTGGGCAGGAATCAAACTCATTGCTAGCCCCACAAAGCCTTTTGGACATAGTTTCCTGACTAGACTTGAATGCCAATAAACGCTTGTAAAAACATGCCACTCTTTCATTGCAGAACTATGCTTTCAGTACATTTAGGACACTGAAAGGGAACAGCAATGCTAGATTTAGCTTCCAGGCTAAACATATTACAGGAAGTACATTTATAACTGACTTCCCCAGAGGTAGTTCTGATAGTACTGGTGTCACATAAATTACTAGTGGGTGACGCCATAATGCCACAAATAGTTATTTTCCCTACAGCACATACACGGTAGATACAACAGAACCTACTGTACTAATGCTTCCAGTGCACTATTTACCTGTAATATCACTCCAAGACCAGTCAAACCATGTCAAACATGCTAAACACGTGTGATACGCATGTGTCTTAGTGCACATCTTCATACATGACACAGTCACACCCTGCTCACTCTTGATGAACTAAAATAGGCAGGAGTGACCTGAAAGTGCCCCAATAAAGTCATGCAGTCTTCCAAATTAAAAGCTGCCAAATGTAAAAATAACACTGCCAACTCCACTCATGCGTGGAACTGGCAGTATATAAGGTGTATGGTACCCTCAAAAAGTTAAAATAAATGCCCTCGCTTGAGTTGTAGTTCACAAGTTGGAACTACCGCTCACTCTTCCTGCTTCCTAGTATAGTAGGCAGGACTCAAAGCACGCTACAGCGTGGAGCAAGTGTTAACTGCAATAAAACACATAGAACAACAGAATACAAATAAAAATGCAGAGTTCACTCGGCACGCTCTCTAATAAACTGTTTAAAAGTGCAGTCAGGTAAAGGGACTGAGTTAAATAGTAGAATCATGACCTGGAAATGCCCCAATAAGGTCATGCAGTCTTCCAAATTCAAAGCTGCCAAATGTAGAAATAACACTGCGAGCTTCACTCATGCGTGGAACTGGCAGTATATAAGGTGTATGGTACCTCAAAGAGTTAAAATAAATGCCCTTGGTGGGTCTGCAGAGGGAGGGTGGGGTGGGGAGGGGAAAGGGAGACACGAAGGACCATTTTCTTTTTACAGGTGGAAAAAAGACTTCTGGATGGTTTCTTTACTTTACAGGTTCCCAAATATATTTAGGCACACTGGGGTGGACTCCCAGTGTGCCACAGTAGTGTGTGTGTGTGGGGGCATGCTGACATGGGGATTTGGCACCCCAGTGTCGGCACTTGACATATTCTAGTAGGTGGTGGGGTACTGACAATGGGAGTGGGCATCCCAGTGTTGGAAACATAAATAAAAAAAATATTTTGGCACACTGGGGTGGGCTCCCAGTGTGTCACATTACTGGAAGGGAGGGCGGATATATGCCGATATGGGGATTAGGCACCCTGATGTCGGCTTTCCATGGATTATGTGGTGGGTGGCAGGAGCCACCAATGTGGAAAGCAACACCATGGCTCATTTATGTATTTATTGAAATGGTTTACCAAGAAAGGTACACTGATAAAACAAGATGCTTGGCAACAGGAGCTGACAAGAACCATAATTTCAGCCATGCGCATTACTGTGCACTGTAATGCACATGGCTGGAGTCTTGTGAGCTGCTGCCAATGGAGAGAAGGTATGTCTGTGTGACTGGTTGCGAGGGAGGGGGAAGGTCCCACTGCAATGAGAAAACTGTCCCTCATTGCAGTGGCAGATTTCTTTCAAATGCTGTCCTCTCTCTCAAACTTCTGTCATAGACAGCTTGCTGAGTCATTGATGCCTGAGGGACACCCCCATAAAGCATCAACCCATAACCATCCCTGATTGCAGTGGCACTTTTCTTTCAAGTGAAGACCATTTCTCTCAAACTCAAACTGCTGTCATAGACAGCTCACCAAGTCATTGGTGCCTGAGGGATGAGCCCTATAAAGCATCAACTGCATTGGGCAGAAACTCACACACCTCTAAAATGTTGTACTGTCCTAAGATGTTTCTTGTGCGTGTGTGCAAGAAAACATAAAAATTAGTAGAAAATGCAGAACAAGTAACTTTCTATTTCAAGATATACCAGTCATTGCTGAGGAGCGAAGAGGACCTGTTTTACTTAAGGAATTTCAGTGACATGATTCTGTATCAGAGATTAATGTTTTTTAGGAAAGAAACTGCTCTATAGCTTATGCTTGTAGGTCTATGCAGGTGCTGTTCTGTAACAGGAACTGACTATTTAAAAATTATGGATGAAACACCATAATAACTGGGTGTGGTATCAGATCCAGTTATTATTGTGTTCATAAAAACAAGATACTGGTTGATTTATGGGGTCACAAATTATCATATATGGAATGAATCATGCAGTAATGTGTATAACAAGAATTGTACAGACACCAGAGGTGTTGGATGCTAAATAAACCCCAAGAGAGATGCTCAAAGGATTTATACAAGCATTCAATACTGAGTGTGTGTAAAATTTGAGTTTCTCACACTGCCACATGGTTTGTTTTATATAATTGCTGGGAGTGTTTTTGTGCCACAACAATACATAAAATCTCTTTGCAAACATGGTTGTGCTGAAGCATGGTCCACAGTCAGTTTGAAGTGCCTGTTTAAAGATTTAGTTTTTCTTTTTTGTGTAGGAGTAACAGAGGGATGAGGGGTAGCCAGGAAATGAACTTCATGCTGCTAGAGAGTGAGAGCAGAACTCAGCACCAAAGCACACAGTAGCACTGGGAAGGAGAGATGCTGAGTTTGAAGGCTGGAGAAGTGTCCCAGGCAATGAAGAGAAGACCACAGCTGGTGCATGCATGGAGCAAGGGAAATCTGGTGCATGTTCACCGTTATAACCAGCTTGTTATAATTAAGCTTGCCACTAAAATGCAGGCCAGGTTGTCTGATGACCCCTGCCAGGAAGGAGCACAAAAGGAGAGGGGTGGGGGGAGTGGGGAGGAAAGAACAGGTAGAAGGGGTGGGGCTAGTGACATCCCCAGGCAGGTAGAAAGTGTAATATGACAAGGTGACACCAGAGCCCCAGGGATTGGCTGGGGAGAGGGGCCCCAGTGGGTCCTGACCAGGGGTCCTGTAGGGGTATATCAGTCCAGGACAGAGGCAGGACTACCCCTTTTTGCTGGGGATTTTAAAAAGGAAAGACAATGGTGCAAGAGGGCAACTCTGTTGGGGTCTGTTTGTTCCAAGTGCATAATGTTTATGTTGATTAAAAGCTGTGATTCTTTGTAGTTCAGCAGCTTTTAGGAATTTGCCTAAAAGGAGGATTGTGGGTTCAAGCCTGAGGGAGGATATCTCCTTAAAAGAAAATGTGTTTATGTGATATGACTGAATGGTTGTCTTGAAGTTTTTCTGATTTCGATAGGCATGCTGATCTATTCATGTTTAAAAAAACAAACAAAAAAACATAGAAATGGTTGCAGGAGGACAGAAGTCTTGGGACGTTTGTTTGGAGTCGCTTGGATGACTGTTTAGGCATTTGCCCTGGGATAGGCAGTCAAGTCTCATCGTGAGTGGCTTGCTTACAGGGATGAAGTTGCTAGAAAGCTTTGTTTTTTGCAATGTAAGCATGGACGCTGAGCTGGCAAGGGACTGGGCTGTTCAGGTGGTGGATCTGGGCGGAATGCGAAAGAAAGGTGGTGTGATGGCCGCAGTATGTGCTACAGATATTTGGGCAGAAATTCTGGATGGCAGGGCAGCGTGGCATGCTCCGGGGAGGGCATTCCTGGCTAGTGTGGGGAAGCTAGGCCCGGGGAGGCCACATGGCCAGTGCAGCCTGCACCATTGATGGAAGATGTTTGCATGGCTCAAGGAAAAAGGAGATAATGCATGGGGCAGGACAAATAACAAGGAGGTGGAGTGGAGTGATTTTCTCAGTTTTCTCTATTCTTTCTGCCACAGGGTGGTTTGAAAGTGGCCTGCAGAGCCAAGGGCATCTTTGGGGCCTACCACGGTAGGCCCAGGCAGGATATGGAAGTGCAGCCATTGTGGTGTGTTGTTTGGGCTTAGGGAGGTGCAGGCCTCTTGTCTGGAGGGGTGAGGGATGTATTGTTCAGCTGAGGTTGGCGATCAGAGGAATAGGTTGGCTGTGAGTGAGGGGGGAGAGCACCAGCATGGTGAGGTTTGGCAACTGTAGGCCATGTACACAGCAGGCTGGGAGGTTCTTTCCAGATCAGGCAGCATTGGTTCTCTGGCCAGGGTTCCAAAAAAAAAAAGATATAAACACTCATGAAGGAAGGCAACATGGAAAGAGAGCCATCGGCGCCTGCCAGCCAGTTCAGGGGGATGGGTTGTTGGGGGGGCAGCGTGGCAGGATACTGAGGCTGGAGAGTAGCTGGTGATTTGGGGCAGAGCACTCGAGTGGACCTGTGCAGGCCCAAGGGAAGCATGGGGCCTAGCAGGGTAGGTGCAATTGCGCAGAGCAAAAGGGTGTTTTTTTTCTGCCAGGCTGGATGGGAATGGATACTGGGGCCTAACCAGGGCTGTGTGGATTGTCACAAGGCACAGTTTTCAAAGCCTTCAGTGGCAGTCAGGACCCATTTCAGTAAGGACAACGTCGAGTGCACTACAGTTTGTTTTCTGATGCAGGTTGCTAAAGGATGGGGTGTGCAACTATGTAGCAGAGCAGCTACCTGTCCAGTGGAACAGAGATCGAAAGAGTGGGCTGGATTCAACCTGTTTTTTTAAGGGGGGTATGTTTCAAAAAAAAGTTTTAAATACAAAAAAAAATACACAAGAATGAGGATGTGGTGTAGTGCCCATGGGGCAAGTGGTACTGCAGCTGCCACTGGACCTGAGGATGGTGAGGCCTGGTACCCAATTGGGATGGGGGCTCATAGCATCAAGGCTGGTACCCGCATACAGGACTATGAGGATGCTATACTGCTTGGATGGTACCATGGGCAGATGAAGCAAGCAAAAAACCTCCTTGTTTGGTGCAGCTACTGGAGCTTTCAAGCCCTGCAGGGCAGTGGCAGAGGGGCATACTATGGGTCTCGGCCAGCAGAATGGTGAGTGGCCTGCTGGGAGGGGCGGCTCAAATCAAAATAGGGGGCACATGAGGTTTGGCCTGATGGAACTCCCAGTCAGGTCAGCCAAGGGCCGGTTATCTCAGGGTACGGTTTTTTTTTTTGTGGATGATGCATAAGGCTGAGCTTTTGTTTCTCGCCCCTCTGCATACATTGATGGAGGAGCAAACATGGCACCCAAGCAAACCCCGACGTCCATCGAGGAGATGATGCAGGCAGCATCAAAATCGATGGGGCAGATGTCTGAGCTGGTGGTGGTGGTGAAATGGAGAGAGGAAGAAGAAGAGGTGCTGAGAAAGAGGGAGGAGTGAGAGGAACTACTGGGCAGTGGAAAAGGGGGTAAGAGACCCAGATGGGAATTGCCACTCCCCGCGCCCATCCCAGCACCCCTGCCCACACCGGAGCCAGATGATGGCAGTCCAGAATAAGAATCAGAATGATGTGGACCTCATGGATGAAAGCGGCCTGAAGGATTATTTAGAGAGGTTGCTGGGCAGCATGGGGGGGCATGGTGATCAAAAAGATGGAACAGGCCATGCAGGCCTTAAAAAGTAAAGAGCCTGGGGCCACAAGGGGCCAAATGACAACCAAGAAATCAAAATGAGGGCTGAAGAGAGCGTTCTGTTGGGGACTAAGGCACCGCCCCATTAAGGAAAAAATCTGGAAAGGGGAGTATGTCGACATCTTCCGGGATGGTGGACGAGGTCACAGCCATGAAATATGAACAGAAGGAGTTGGTAGGAAACTCTGAAATGGCATGTCCCTGGCAGTGGTAGGCTACAAGATGGAGGAGGTGAAGTATAAGGGGAAGACCATTGATAATTGGCAAGGGGGTTTCATCATTTACAGTGCATTGCTGCTGGAGAAGCAGCCAGAGCTAGCAATCCAGTTGCTGATGTACATGTCCATCATCAGAGATGCGTACAAGGCAAAGGTTGGGTACGGGTGGTTGAAATATGATGAGGCATTTCAGAAGAGGATGTGAGCAGAAGGGGACCTGAGATGGGACTGCACCCACTCAGAGTTGTGGGTGAGGACCATCTCTGGGGAGGGGTTGGGATGGGGGTGAGCAAACAAGGAAGACCACTCTGGCCTCAGGGGAAAAAGACCTGTTGGGGTTATAACAAGGCCACCTGCATATGGGGCAGCTGTAAGTTCCAGCATGTCTGTTCAAAAAGCAGGGGGCTGCACCTGGTCTTCAGCTGCCGAAAAATGGTGACAGAGGAGGACAGAGTGGGGAACAGTACTATAAGCAGCCCTTTTGTGGTGCCCGAGGGGGCAGGGCAGGGGCTGAGGGGGCAGCCACAGGGGGCAGCACTACTCCTCTGTAGGTTGGTGCTAGCAGGGTGCCCATGGGGGTGGTTGGGTGTACACGCTGGCACATACTCCCATTCGCCTGGTGGAGGTGGAGGAGTGACAGCAGAATACCTGAATATGCGGGTAGCGTAAACTGCTTACTTAAAGGTTTCTTGATGGGCTTCACCGCAGTTTAAAGGGCGGAGGGTAAAGGTGTGGGATAAAGAATCTCGGGTCAGTGAAGGGGAAGGAGGGGATCGTAGGGGCCAAGATAGAAAAGGAGGCCAAGGCAGGCCGGATGGAGAGCCCCTTTTGGGCACCCCGTGCGTGCATTTCCAGTTTCCCCATTGGATATTTTACCCAAGAAGATGGAAGGGGAATTCTGCCTGATCCATCATTTATCCTACCCCGAGGGCCCATCGGTAAATGAGGGCATACCAGATCACTTTAGAGTGGTGGTGTACTCCTCTCTAGAACAGGCCATAACAGTGATCAAGGCAATCGAGGTAGCATGGCTAGTGAAGACAGACATTGAGTAGGCATTCTGGCTCTTACCCGTCAGGCCCGTGGATTGGGACCTGTTGGGTTTTCAATTGCAAGGGGGCATCTATTTTGACAAAGCCATGCCCATGGGGTGCTCAGTGGCCTTTTCCACCTTTGAAGCATTCAGCACCTGGATGCAGTGGATATTCGGGGCCAGGTAAGGGCACAGGAGGATGGTGCATTACCTAGATGATTTCCTCCTCATTGGGAAACTGAGAGCGGAGGCACAGGGGATGCAATGGGATTTTAAAGAAATGTGCAGGTGGATAGGGATATCACTGACACAGGGCAAGACAGAGGGCCCCACCCGGAGATTAGAATTCCTGGGCATAGAGGTGGACATGGAGAAGGGCTGTTTCTGGCTTCCTGGGAACAAAGTGGCATGCCTTAAAGGCCTGCTGGCCCAGGTTATGGGGGGAGGAGGAGGGTGCCGCTGGTACAAATGCAACAACTGCTGGGGCACCTTAATTTTGCCTACAAGGCCATTAGCCCAGGCAGGGCACTTACAAGGCAGCTGAAAAGGGCCACAGGGAAGGTTAAATTGCTGCACCACTGGGTGGATGTGTCAAGAGGGGTACAGGAGGGCTTCCAGGTATGGAAGGAGTTTCTCAACAAAGGGGTAGTGGAAGACATCAATAGACAAGGGGAGAGGGTGGAGATGGTAGGCAGGCTGCTCAGGCACATGATATTGTTGTCTTTCAAAGCGCAGCACATCGAAGGTTTGAGGAATGATATAGCTGATAGTCTTTCCTGTTTACAGATCAAAAGGTTTCAAGAACTGAGGCTGCAGGCAGTGACACACAGGACCAGGATCCCGGACCAGTTGTGGGGGGCTGGAGGGACACAGCCAGGGTGCTGTACCAGAGTTCCTGGTCAGCAAATGCATTGAGGGCCTTTGAAGATGGGTGGGGAGTCCGGTTGGGACAAGGACGTACTGGCCTGGAATGAGCAGGTAAGGAGGTTTGTGGTTGAGAAGTGGAAAGAAGGGCAGGCCAATGCCACAATGGTGGTGCATCTGGCTGGCATAAGTTGGGTATGCCAGGACAGGGGTTGACCTGATATCATGGCCAACAGGGCAATAAAAAGGATGGTTTCAGATTGGTAGAGGAGCCTGGTGACCAGGGTGGATGGGAGGCACCCTATAAGAGAGTGATTGCTTGAAAAAGTATTGTGGGCAACTCAGAGGGTATGCACCTCAGCACAGGAGGTGGCACTATTCTGGGCCATATTTGTCATGGCAGCAGGGGCATTCTGGGTGAGGGAAGTGGTGGTCCCACGGAAAGCAGCCGCAGGGCAGGCTCTGCAACATGAGACAATCCTGTGGGGGCAGGACGAAGTTGTCATTAACCTGGCCAGGTCAAAAACAGACCAAAAGGGGAGGGAGACCATGTGTCATTGATGAGGCAACCACATTAGATCAGCTTCACAGTGAGTGCATTGGAAGCATATGAGAGCACTTGAGGGAGGGCTGGGGGGCCTTGTTCTGACATGGGGATGGTTCCCCGGTCAACGGTTTTCAAGTGGGAGCGATATTCAGGAGGACCCTGACCTTCATTGGGGAGGATCCTGGTGAATTCACCCTGCATTCCTTTTGGATTGGGGTGGCCACAGAGGCAGTAGAACAAGGGGCTGCAGTGGAGGAAGTAAAGAAGGTTGGGAGCTGGAAGTCCAGATGCTATAGGAGATATGTCAGCTGTTGATACCAGCGAGTCACACTGTTTATCTTGTTTCCATGGCAGGTTCCAAGAGGAAGGTTTGGATAGTGGGGCACTTCTTCATCTATTGGGCTGAAAGGTTTGTGGTCGCCACTTCCAGAAGAGCAGAACTGTGATACAATACAGAGCATGCCAGGGTGCTGTGGAAGAGCATTAGGGGTATGAGGTGGGAGCAGGTTCTGCCACTAATGGAGGAGTTAAGGTTGCACTGGGGCATGCCAGATTGCATTGTCATACACCTGGGGGGCAATGACTTGGGGGGCCTGCCATGGGGGGAGCTGGGGCAGAACATCCTAAGGGATTTAGAAAAGTTAGAAGGATGGTGGCTGAGGGTGACAATCTGCTGGTCCGACATCACCTACCCGCGGGTTTGAAGGGGAGTCAAAGACATCCGGCTGATATAAAAGGTTAGGAAACATCTGAATAGAAGGGTGGCAAGGGCAGTAATTGAAATGAGGGGAGTACACCTGCAGCACAAGGACATTTCCTTCGACCAGGTGGCGGTATAAAGATCGGACAGGGTACACATGTCGGAATTTGGCATGTGCTTATTTCTGAGGCCAATAGGGGAGCTAGTGGACAAGATAGCCAAAAACATTTGAGATACTAGCATGTAGGGGAAGCCCTCCATCCATTGCAAGCTGGAGGAGTGGCAGTGGAAGAAAAAAATGAGGGAGCGGGGGAGGGAAGGGGAGTGGGGTAGGATACATGGGCTGGGGACAGGGAACCCAGAAGTGGCATTAAAGCGAGGAGGGGAATAGGTCCAGGCACTGGATTCCGGAGTGTCCGGGCCTGGAGGGTGAAAGTCCGGGTAGGTGGAACCGGCCTGGTTCTGGTATGGAGGAGGGGGCCAGATTCACAGAGTCCGGGCCCTGAAAAGTCACGATGGAGGAACAGCCAGAAGAAGGTAGAGGCCAGAACCAAGAAAACTTTAAATGAATTATTATGTCTGGAATTTGAAATAATAACATGGTGGATGTAAATTTTCTTTGTGCCAAAATAAATATTGCCAACGAGCAGCAAAAAAGTGAAATAAGTGTAGCGTCCATTATTCCTGGGAGAGGTTCAGGGGACAGTTGGGCTTCCCACTAAAAGGCAGGCCAGGTTGTCTGATGACCCCTGCCAGGAAGGAGCACAAACGGGGAGGGGTGGGGGGAGGGAGAAGGAAAGATCAGATAGAAGGGGTGGGGCTAGTGACATCACCAGGCAGGTAGAAAGTGTAAAATGACAAAGGCGATGCCAGAGCCCCAGGGATTGGCTGGGGGGCAAAGCCCCAAGGGGTTCTGACTTAGGCTCCTGTAGGGCTATATCAGGCCAGGACACAGGCAGACAACCTCTTTTTGCTGGGAATTTTCTCGCCCACCCTTATTAAGGAAGGTGCTGGGGGGCATGGTTGGCACAAATATAGGAGGAGGGCAGGTTGAGTGCTCTAGAGGCCCAGGGCATGAGGCTGGTAGGTTTGCTGTGGGGAGGCAGCTAGAGGCCCAGGAGGCTGGGTCATAGTGCCTTGGGGAGGGGGGCAGCAAGGCCCCCAAAAATGTCATCTGGGAGATGATTTGGAAGAAAAAATTGGGGGAGCGGGGGGAGGGAAGGGGAAGGGGAGTAGGATACACAGGCTGTGGACAAGGAACCCAGATGTGGTGTTAAAGCAGGGAGGGGGATAGGTCCAGGCGCCAGATTCTGAAGTGTCTGGGCCTGGAGGCAAAAGCCTGGGTAGGTGGAACCGGCCTGGTTCTGGTGTGGAGGAGGGGGCCTGATTCACAGTGTCTGGGCCCTGAAAAGTCAAGATGGAAGAACAACCAGAATAAGGAAGAAGCTGGATCCAAGAAAACTTTGAATTATTATGTGTGAAATTTGAAATAATAACATAGTGGATGTAAATATTCTTTGTGCCAAAATAAATATTGCCAGCGAGCAACCAAAAAGTGAAATAAGTGTAGCGTCCATTATTCCTGGAAGGGGAATTATAACCTAGTTTCCTATATGGGGAAAAATGCTTCCCGGGTATTATAAACCAATATACATTGTCTGAAACAATGATTCATTTTAACTGTTCTAAAAACACTTAAAACACAGTTATCTGTTATGCCCTCTGATTACTGAGTTATTAGGGTTACACTCCAAATTTAGATTTCTGGTAAGTCATTCATCATTTAGTATATTAAAAAGCAACAAAGATCCTCTTACTTTTCTCCTATGGATACTGTGTAAACCCCAAATTTTTAATCTAGCAGTGTATTCTTTGATGTTCACATCTCTTAATCATCTTTGTTGCTTTTTTTCTGCACCCTCTTTATTGTGGTTTTCTCACTCTCATTCACAGCACCCCCAGACTGAAAGCAGTAATCAAAATGAGGCCTTATGTAAGACCTGTCAGCAGTAGTATAATCTTTTGTTTGTGCACAAATTGCCTGCAGACTGAGTTACAGTATTAGCTCTTTTTTTTTTAACCAGGAGAGACACCAAGCTGAAAGCTTGTTTACAGGGGCAGCCTGGGAGCACAAGAAAGTTAATTGACTTGCTCAGGGTCACACAGTATGCAAGTGGGGGCTGTAGGATTTAAACCCAGGTCTCCAGGTTTGCAGCTCAGAGCCTTAAACCACTGTGCTATACTGCCTCCCTTGTAAACACCTTGTCACACTGACTCACATTTTAAAAATCTGAAGTTACCAGTGATCCTTGGTCTGTTCCCTATAGTTTCACCAAGGACTTTACCACGAAGAGTGGGAGACAATTCAATGGGCACTCCGCCTACTTTGTCTTTGTACAACAAGTTAAACCAAGTTAAATGATACTTGTTATCACTGTCAGCTGCATCCCCCACTCCACCACCTTACTGAACCACACCAATCCAGTTTGCAAGTTTTGTTTCTTACACAGGATGTGTATGAATATAATAACTGTTTATATTATATGTACAAAACCAAGTCACTGCACTTTTCATCATGGGGGTGTTATGTTGTCCTCCAGACTTACAAAACATACTGCATTGAAATCTGTCTCGGATTAGAGGTTTCCCTATTATGGACAGTGCCCATGGGATTAAGGGGGTTGATGGACAGCAACTGTTTCTGGACAGTATTACTGATAGTGAGTCTACTCTGTAAGGGCAGATCATGTGAATCAAAGTCAGAGACTGTGATTTCACTTTCATGTTTCCCAGATTGATATATTATAAATGAACTTTGAGGGATTTGTCTTCCTATACTACCATTAACAGGATGGAACAGTATAGTCTCCAACCTTTGAAACTGACAACAGTTGTAAAGCATTTAAAAGATACTAATCTAGTCTGCACTGACAAACCTATTGGGTGCAGTGCCTACATGTTCAATGCACTGACACACCTATTGGGTGCAGTGCCTACATGTTCAATCAGTGATAGCCTTGTAGTGAGGTAGTGCAGAGTACCACTATTTGATTAAAAGGAAAGCTGGTTCAACATTGTGAAGGTGGTAGTGGTGTTAGACATCATCCACTATTACTGCATTGTCAGTCAGTTGGCATTGATGGAAATTGAGATTGAGTTGTCATGTCATATTTTAAGCATAGTTCACACACATTTATGGGCATAAATTCTCACATTTTTTTTTCTAATGATAATGCTGTGATTAGTAATAGAGGAGTCAATTATATGTCACTCTAATTGAGAAGGAGGCCATATATTCCTGGCCAATTTCATCCAACCTCCTATCCACAAACAACTGCTCATCAGCAATAAGTGATGGTTGTGAAAAAGAACTATGATATGATGGGAGCAGATCACTATCAATAAAAGGGAGTTGGGTAGGCTGTGTGTGTCCCATTAGAGCCCCTACCTCCATCCACCAAGCCGCATATCGTCAATCTGATCTCATGACACCCCTGCCCCCAACTATCATCAGACATTCAATAAGAAAATCTGGGGCTGTCCTGTTAATGAGAAAGGGTGAGCTTGCCAATCAGAGGTTTAAGAACAGGAACATGCAATATGAGATTGCTAATGGTGCTCCGAGTCATCATGGTAAGCTCTTTCTCTGGGGACATCTGATCAGAGAAACGTTAGTAACTGTTAACTCTTCTCAAACTCAACCTGTCAGCAGATGGGGGTGAACAACTGGTAAATGTAGTTGGGTATTAGCTCTATCATAATTTGTATATCACATCTGTTTTTTTTCTGTTGAATGTCCACATTTACCAAACAAAGAAGAAAAGAGGAGCGCTGGGATTTGATAGAGAGGAGGTAAAAATATGTTCCTTTAAGGAGAATGGAAGTCATATACTTCTTGTCGTTTACCTTCAATCCCTGTAATAATTGTAAACATACCATGGTTTAGTTGGGACAGTGAGCCTCACAGAGCTACTCCTAATATTTGTAGCTAATCCAGAGGTAGTGATGACTGTGCTTTATGCTGCTTAAGAAGTCTTAGATGACACAAACTGCTCCTATTTATACTACAGTAACATTTTCAAAACCTTTTTTTAATTGAATGAGTAATCATTCTAATTCCAAATGTCTATGTATGGAAGTAGGGTTGACCACAAAATATTCATACCCTGATGAAGTGCACTCCCCCCTTGTATTCTAATGTTGTTGGCAGCAAAGTTTAGACATACCCATGCTGGCTAGTTAAAGGGGTGCCTGTGGAGCATATACCCCACAACCTTTCACACAGAATCTCACACTGAAGTCTAATTATTTTGCCACAGCCATCAAAGGACAGAGCACCCTCATCTCTCACACACACACACACACACACACTCACACTCACACACCATGGTCATTTTATGTACTATTTAGCACTTCAAAGACTGAAACATCCCAATGGCAGTGGTGTGCTCCTGACAACATTTAAGCTCATTATTTGCAAGCAAGAGGGAGACTTTAATCTCATTCAGTAGAGAGCATTTGAATTCATCATCAGTACTCCACTAGAGGTTATTAGCTTGGGACATCCACTGGTTGAGTGAGCTTCACCAGTAGCCAAGTCCTCCCCTCCAGATCTCCCACCTGCCCATCCAATTAATTTCCAAGATAGACGATAGCAGATGTGGTGCAACCGCACTGCTGCTTCCAACACTGATATGAAAGGACTTCTTGGGGAACATCAACCCTCTAGTATACTATAAGTTTAAGCAGCTGTCTGTTTACATTGTAGCCAATACCCTTTCAGTGTCAGTCCCCATTGGAGCTTAGTGCATTACCAGTTCAGGTTCTTCTAACAAGCAACATTATTTGCAGGTCCAAGTTTTCTCATCTTCAAGCAAACCTCTGTCCTCATTCTGTAATTACGTCTCTTGCTTGCTGAGCCTGACTGCCTTGCACTAATGATGCTTTGCCCCAAGAAGGAAACATCACTAACACTAATATCTCCTCTTACCAGGCAGGAGACAAGGGCTACACTCCTTATTTGCAGCTTGAAGCAAATTTTGCACAGTCCTTTTTAAAAGCAGCAGACACACACACACACACACACACACACACACACTCACTCACTCACTATCAAACTGATGAGCAAGGAAAATGTTGAAGATAAACTTGGTGAACATGCAAATGAGAAAAAGGATCGCAGAAGGGAAAATCCCTGAGACTTAGATAAATGATGGACAGATAGACAGACAGACAGACAGACAGACTGGCAGACAGTAGATTAGGGACAGTGAAAGAGAGAATGAGAGAGAGAGAGAGAGAGAGAGAGAGAGAGAATGTCGGCTCAGTGCTCCCACTCCAGCCAGCAGCACAAATCTAGCTGTGACTGCACAACTCAAGAAGGTCCCATTGTTCTCATACAGAGAACACAGTTGAATCGCTCCTCTCACTAAACTGATACCCTAGATTTTTGGCTATTTCTGTCCATAGTTAAAAAACAAACAAACACCAGAATCTAGCTAAATAGGTCAGGTTCAGGTGTTTCCTTTTTAAACCCATTATCTTTCAGATTGTGTAGAGGTTTTTTAGTTGAAAAATAAAAGAAACAAAATGGTGGGCATCATGACCCCCCCCCCCCAAAAAATAGGTTTGTGAGGAGCATCTTCAGTTTGTGACACCTTGGTAATGCCAACCAAAAGCACTCTCACATCCAAAAATGTTTTGGTTCATATCAGTGGGTTATCCAAAACCAAACTTTAAATTCTAGTAATTCTGGAACTGCTTAATATTTTTTTATTAAACCTTAGAAAGCCACTACCTCAACACAGGTCATTTCTACCCTGAAAGATTTTCTGGACAAATTCACTTCAATCTAGGCATTACATGAGAACAGACCTCCCCCCCCCCAAAAAACATGTTAGGACCGATTCACAAAGCCTCCGGCGTGGCACAAGGTGCTAGCACCTCAACGAATGGCACTAGGTGCACCTTGCGCCGACAGGTACACCAGAAGCATTTCTCAAAAGGCAGCCTGCATCAACTGCAGGCTGTGTGCCACAAATGGTTCTTGTGTCTCCCATGTTCCCAGACTTGGGCTGCAACATGTTGCATGTGGCTTGCATCAGAGGCAAGCTGCCATTGCGCCACAAGTGGGATTCACAAATCACACCCAGATGGTGGATTTCTAAGTACCCTTAAACTAGCCAGGTCAGGTGTAAGAGTACTTTAAAAATCACCCTGTGGGTGTTCTGAGCGATGTGCACATGTGCCATGGACGATCCCCTGCCTCTATCCCCCCTTCTGTACACTAGTGCCCCCTGCCTCCCATATTGCCAATTATTGTCGTGTACAATATTGTCCCTGACCTGGTGGTCTAGTGGTCCACCCCTCCCAGAACCCCTGATATCACCAGTATTGTACTATAAAATATTGTCCCCAACCTAGTGGTCTGGTGGTCCCCAATCCCCCCATAGCACTCATTTAAATAATAAATATTAATTGCCCTAGTCCTGGTGGTCTGGTGAGCCCCAACCCCCCCATCATAGCAGGTAGTACCCACTACCCCTCTCCCACCTCCAACTCCCACAATGCAACCAGTGGCCACCACAACCCACCCTCACCTCTGTGGCTGGCCGTCAGACTGAAACTGTCAGTGATTAATACTGAATAGTGTATGCATGAGTGCGTACACTATACAGTATCACAAACTGACAGTTCAGTACAGCTGCTGGCCCTCCCTCTTAGCACCCACCACCCCACCCCTGTCAGAAGCATAAGAGTGACACTGGTGGTACCCAGTACCCTGTGTCCCAAAAGTAGTGCAGTGCAAGCAGAATGCTCTACCAACACAGAGGTGACTGTGATGCAACTCCAACATGTTGTTCAGTCAGAAACATAGAAACATAGAATTTGATGGCAGATAAGGACCGCTTGGCCCACCCAGTCTGCCCATTTCCCTACCTGATGGATAAGCTGAAGATCCTAGTTAACCAGCAGCCTACTTCTTCCTACCCCCATCCCCTAGAATTGCCTTATGACTGTCCCATGCATGCTTGAATTCCACCACTGTTTTTGACTCCACAACCTCCTCTGGAAGGCTGTTCCATGCATCCACAACCCTCTCTGTGAAAAAATACTTCCTTAAATTACCTCTGAGCCGCCCCCTTCTATCTTCAAATTGTGCCCCCTTGTTCTTACACGCCTCTTTTTTTGAAAGATGCTACCCTCTTGGACTTTGTTGATTCCCTTGAGGTACTTGAAAGTTTCTATCATGTCCCCCCTCTCCCTCCTTTCCTCGAGGCTATACATATTAAGCTCCTTAAGTCTCACTTCATATGTCTTCCGGTGCAGACCCTGCACCATTTTAGTTGCCCTCCTCTGGACAGCTTCCATCATGTCTATGTCTTTGCAGAGATTGGGTCTCCAGAACTGCAGACAGTACTCCAGATGTGGTCTCACCAGCTGTCTGTACAAAGGGATAATAACTTCTTGTTTTCTGCTGGTGATGCCTCTCCCTATGCATCCCAGTATCCCCCCAGCCCTCCTTGCTGCCCTCTCACATTGCTTGCCCACCTTTAGGTCATCTGATATGACTACCCCCAGGTCCCTTTCCATTTTGTTGTTGTTAGTATCTCACCCCATTGTGTACTCTTCCTGGGTTTTGTTTCAGGTGCATTACCTTGCACTTTAGCACTGAATCTAAGCTGCCATACATTTGACCATTCCTCTAACCTTGCCAAGTCCCTTCTCATCCTTTCCACCCCACCTTGTGCATCAACTCTGTTGCAGATCTTTGTGTCATCTGCAAAGAGACATACTTTTCCTTCCAGTCCCTCTGCAATGTCGCTTATAAAGACATTGAAGAGGACCGGTCCTAATACTGAACCCTGTGGTACCCCACTGCTAACCCCCCTTTTTTCAGAGTGGACTCCATTTACTATTACTCTCTGTGTCCTATTCTCCAGCCAATTCTTTTGAAAGAATGCAAGGAATGTGAAGTCCTTTTTTGAAAGCAAGAGGTATGTAGGAATCCACCAACTGCAGCCCTAAAAAGTGCCATTTTTCAAAATAAAGGGTACCCAGATCTTGGAATCTGAACAAGGTACCATCATGAAACTTTCCACGTCTGGAGACTATGCCAGTGTGACCTTGTATATTAATTTTGGGGTATGCTGTTTAATGCCAGCAAAGCTATTACTGTGCACATTTAGAGGTTTAGCATTGAGCACTCCATTCAACCCTAACTATATTACACAGGCTTGGTAGTGCCTGTATGTTAGGGTTATGTCGGGGAGTCTTTAAAAAAGGCCATTTTCCAATGTCTATATCTCAGACTTTAGGACTGTAAAATTTGGCATGCACCATCTCAGTCCTAGTATTTACAAATCTGGTAAGTTTTAAAGATATATGTCTGGTTTTGATTTATAAAGTGTTAAATTTATGTATTTTTGCCCATTTGTGAATCAAAATCTTTGCTAGAAAAAAATCTTCAGTTAGTTAAGTTTTGAAACTTAGAAATGTGTTAGATGTTATGGAGGAATAGGTCCTTTTTGTGATTTAGTGAAAAAATGTTAATTCGTTTTGTAGTTATTAACAATATTTGATCGCACATGCACAGAAAAAAATAACTACAAAATCTATGAAAATAAACTGTTATGGCACAATAGGTTCTTTTTCATAGTTTGGTGATACATGTTAATTCATTTTGAAGTTATTAATGATTTATTGCTTGAACATGCTCAGCTCACTGAAAATAAAATAGTTAAATTCTGTACTTCATCAAATAGATGTCACCTCCGAATGAAATCCATCCTTTAAACAAGCTGCAGGTCAAAATTAATACTTTTAAAAATAGCCCCTGTCAAATACAAGCTGCAGCTTCTAGTCAGGTTTGAAGTAATGTCAGATTAAACACAGTAGATGGGGATTTTGATTTCTGTAAATAGGATAATTATTGTAGTTTTTTTTTTTTAATTGATTGTCTTAGTTGATGTTCCTTTTACTTATGTTAATATGAAGTAGAACAATAACAATAATTATAAAAAGGGTCTGAGAAATAGAGCATTTTGATTGGCTGTAAGCATTTTGTCAGCCTTATGGTAATCTTTTATTAACATACATGTAGAGCCTAATCATATGCTGAACAAGGTTTAACGCTGTTTAAACATATTTTTTATTATAATAGCAACAAGGCATTCTCATTGTTTATGTTAATGGTCAGTTAATCAACCTCTAGGGGCATGTGGCACTCAGCTACACCTTGTGCAACTTTACATACCTAGAGGGTGATTAACATACCATTAACATAACCACTGGTCATGCTTTATTGCTTAAAAATGCTCAGCTCCAAGACGTGTAATACTGTATTTTAATTTCATCATCTAGAAATTTTAATTTGTAAAACATGCTGCCTTCAAATACAAACTGCCCTTGAATACAAGTCACAGGTAAAAATGAAACATTTTAATAAAAGTTATTCAAAGTAGTATTCAGATATATTTTCTTTAAAGGAGTTTATTTTCCTTTGCTGGGCAGTTTGGCTTCCTTTCAGATCTGTCCCTGCAGCCCCTAATAATCAGCTGCCACCTCCCCAGGACTCTTCTGTCAGTCATTCTCCCCCATGGATTGTCTCCTGTGCTGGTGCCAGAAGGGGAAGGCCATCCTACCTCCAAAGACTCTCATCCAGTTGTTGCCTAGAAGGGTCCTTGTGCTGCCTACAAGGGTCCTGGTGTTGGCACCTGTGAGGAGCAGTGTACTGAAAATGATGTACTCCTGCACCACCATCCATTTTCCTCTGCTTTTTTTCTCCCGTTCCTATAACTGGTGCGTGTGTGTGTGTGTGTGTGTGTGTGTGTGTGTGTGTGTGTGTATGTGTGTTTAGGAACACATAAACCTCAGCCTCCCACAGCTACCTCTCTTCATGGCACTTATGACCCACATTAGCACAAAACCTCCACCTGATGGTAGTCTTACAGCACAGCCAACAAGCCCTCTCTCCTCAGAATCCTGTACCTCCAGCCAACCACCAGCAATCTGAAACAGCTTCTGAGCTAGGGTTGCCAGCGTGGTGGGTGGTAGCTCAACTACTGCACAACTGAGATGGCCTGTATTTAGATACAGTATCTTTAATTAGAGATGCACAGATATCACATTTTGACTGGATATTAGATCCAGATGCCCTGTGTCTACTATCTGATTGAATCGGTTTTGCATCAGGTCAGATAGTAGCTACAGGGTCATGAGGTCAGCAGATATAGCCTTCCCCACATCCCACTGGACACTTTCTGCAGTAGCCCAAGTTAATCATCAGACAGAACCCTTGCAGCCCAGCATGTGAGTTGGGCACAAACCTTCCTCAGGCAGCCCCCCCCGGCATGGTGACCAGCACATTCCCTCCGCTAACCTCCAAGACCAGCAGCCACTTGAATGTCAGTGCAGAATTTAACATTATAAACTACAGTTTACAACATCAGATCATGATCGTGCACTGACACTGCAAGTAACAGTTTCTTTTTTACTTTGTTTTTACTTTATGGCAGGGGTTCGGTTTGCACTCTGCGCGAGGTACACAATATTTGCTCCCCGATGTCACCTCTGCTTAATGGTGTGGGCACAACTTCACAGCACCACATCATTTTGATAGCACCCACCATGTATCCCCCCACCCTCAGCTCCGATATCACCCAGCCCCTTGCTATTCATAGCCATCTTACCTTCCTTTAACTCCACAAGACCACAGCTTTGACTTCCAGCGCACTGTGCCACAGGGTCACAAGGGCAACAGATGGACTCCTCCCCACATCCTGCTGGACAATCTCAGCAGCAGCCCCAGGTAATCAGAACCCCTGCTGCCCAGCATGCAAGCCAGACATGCGGCATCACAGCTTCACAGCACCACATCATTTTAAAAGCACCTACTGCATGGTCAGCTCTCTCTCTCTCTCTCTCTCTCTCTCTCTATTTGCTTAATCATTTTAAACAGTTCAGATAAATTAGGAACTGCCAGCAAATCCATTCTGCTTTCCCAAATGTTAGCATTGCTTTATGACTGAGATTTTTAAATTAAAAACTAAACCCGCTGAATGCTTTTTGTCTCTCACAACTTCCACGGCACCCAATTATTTTGACTGCACGCGCCGTGTGGTCCACTCACTCTCTCCCCTTAAAAAACAAAGAAATGAGGAACGGGGAACTTCATGATGCTTGTGTTCATACAGTGGGGGAGGGGTTGTGGTTAAAACATTATTGAAGACTGAAGGATAGGGGTTTGGTGGTTAGCACCTAGTTAGGCAGCTCGATTATCACTTCAGGGAGCTGAATGCAGTACACTTAATTACTCAGTTACTGTTAATCTACCTCATCAGACTGATCATCTGTCAGTATTTAAAATCAGCCACTACCTCACCTGATGTATACAGCAGTATCTGATTCGGCTGGATATGGTCAAAAAGTATGAAATATGACTTGTTCAATATATTGGTTCTGATATCTGTGCATCCCTATCTTTAATTAATAAGCAAAATATTTGCACAGGAATCCCTCCCAAATGTTTTAGAAAATCTACATGTAGCACAAATAGTTTGAACTTCTATACAATGGTTTTCAAAATATTCTTGCTGCAGTATGGTTTTTGAAATGTACATGTGGCACAAGTGTTTTCAAATCTGTGTGCTGTGTGATGGTTTCCAAAATCTTCATGCTGCATGATGGTTTTCACAAAACAGAAATCTTCCCTGAAGGATTTGAAAATATACTGGGTGTGTGACTTTTTTTTTTAAAAATCTACATGCTGTACAATGTTTTTTAAAATCTACCTACTGAGTGAAGATTTTTAGTTAGTGTTTAAGTTCATGGTGGCTAAACATTTCAGGTAAAATAACTTATTCCTTTAATGTTAAGGATGATACCTTTGTGTTTGCAACAGAGAGGCAGAGTGAGATGCACAATGATCCAATGTTATAAAGCTTAGCACAGTGTTAACAAGCATACAGTACCAGCAAGCTAACCAGACTCTGCATCTGGGAGGGGTGGGGACCATATTTTGTGCACAGTGGATGATGCAATACACAGACTACACTGCAACTTTGCAAATGAGGGCACTTTCTTGCATACATGATGAAATGGTATAATCAGACACATTTGTAAGTGGTAACAGGCAGCTGGGACAGCACTAATTAATGCTAATGAAACCCTGCTTTTTTAATATACACAGTGATGTGTGACCCCAGCAGTACTGGTACTGGTGACCCCCATTAGACCCGACAGATCCTTGTTAATACAAAGCTAAATTGCAGATGCCTGCCTTGGCCATCTAGTGTCCCCCACCCAATTGCTGTCAGTACTGTGCAATATTAAAAATCCAAACCCTGGCAGTCAATTAGACACCCCTCCCTCACCTAATCCCTGAGAGCATTGTGAAACTGTATTAAAGCCCTTGCCTGGTAGTCTAGTAGAGCCCTCCATTAATTGAACCATGTCAATATTGTGAAACTGTATTAAAACCATTTCCTTGCAGCCTGGTGAAACCTCGTCGTCACCTGATCCCTGTCAGTATTTTGGAACTGTACAAAACTCATACTTGGAAGTCTAGTGGACCCCCCTCCCTCATCTAATCTGGTATTATGGAATTGTACCAAAGCCCATCCCTGGCAGTCTAGTGTAATCTACTGATTGACTACTGTCAAAGCCCCCAACCCGCTGACTCGCTGAGTGCCCACCACCCACACCCCCGATGGCTCCATACTCATCTACCTCTCCATAGGTCAGACACCATCTGGTCCTCAGATGATAACTGGCACAGACCTTCCTCTCACCAACTCAGAGGGCTGCCATTAGATTGATAAGAAGTAAATGTATCCATTTTGTAGAAATAACTGTTTCCACAGTATGTGCATGCTCACCACCTGTCAATCAGATGGTAGATGGCTGAGGTGGAGAGCAAGGAGTCATAGCCAATCAGTAATTGAGAGCCTGATGGTAGCTTACCTATGAATGGATGGGTAAGTTAGGGACTGACAGAGGGTGGAGCCAGTGGTTGCTCATTGAGTGGGCTTGGGAGGAAGGCTTTTACTGGGATCAGTTAGGGGGTAACATTAGAGTGCGAAGGATAGGCCCTCAGTACATTTTCAGAACACCAGACTGGGTTAATGAGGTGGATCCACTATCCTGCCAGTGATGAGATTTAGAAGTGTCAGTGGCTCAGCTGGTTGCCCAGTCGCCTCTGAGGCCAGAAAATCAGAAGGCTGTGGGTTCTATTCCCACACCAGGCATTTGGGTTGAATCCCAATACTGACACTGTAGTGCAGCATGAAGTGGGTGCTGCACTCCTGAGGTGCTGTCTTTCAAATGCAATGTTAAACCAAGGTCCTATCTGCCTGTCCAGGTGGTAGTTCAGGTGGATGTTAAAGATCCCATGGCACTTCACAAAAAGACTAGGGGAGTTCATTAAAGGAAAAATCAGACAAAACAACAAATGAAAAACCAACAATAACAGTGTTGAAAATTCTTAACGTTCACTAAACTGAAAGGAACATGTTACAAGATACATAGTTTGTGCATTGGTATGGTGAGATACTATTTTTTAATTAAAAGAGAAAACAGTACTGCCTAATTTTGGAGGTCTCCTCGTCTCTAACTATCTAATGCCATATGACTTTATGAAAGTAAAGAAATATATTAAAATAAAAGGATCAAACAATAAGTGCCAGTAACTAGTTAAATGTCTATATACAATAAATGCAAAAGAAAGAAAAGAAATTTACAAAATTATCAAAAAATCAGGTAACTGCTGCATCAGTGTCTGTAATCCAAGGCATATGTTTCCAGTGCTCCTATAGCACTTTTATTGTCATATGTTTTGAGTCTAAATGATATATTAATTTCAATTCTTCTGTAAGCTGGTTCACCAAAACAATAAGTGGGTTATATTTTTTGTTGTAAGGAAAAATGACACCTATTGTTTCTGATGCACCTGTTAATTGCTGTAAATACCACATTTAGAGTACTGGTATGCCATTTTTGCCAAATAGATGTACTGCCCATATATTAATGTTTCATACAATATGTACTTGTAAGAAGTGAGGTACATCCCACTGTTGAGAAAGAAGCTTCCTAAATGTAACAATATATGAACAAGAAAAATATAGATGGCATATTGTTTCAAGCTGTTGAATACATTTTATCCTTTTATAATATCTGTCTTGAAGTTGTTTGTGTTTATGGTTTTCTTTTACATTGATCCTTTCATGACATGCAAACCAGTGTAAGTCCCATATTTTAGTAGGGATTCGAGATTCTGTCAGCAGAATCAATACTGAGGGTTGTAGAGGTGTAGGACATAAAGGGAAAGTTACTGGTTCAGAAAAGTGGTTTTTGATTATAGAGGCATACAATTGTTTTCTTTTAATAGAGATTAGCTGTGTACTAGAGATTGTCCAGATTTTAAGCTTCCCAAATATATCGCTCAGGTAAGTCATAGTGATACCTGCTGATCTAATGTGTCTTAAAGGACCAGTATCCCAAGGCTGGAACCATTTTGAAATACAAGCATAAAGAAAGGTGCCCATACTTTGTCAGTATTGATTAATAGGGGCTTTACATTTTGATAGAGGAAAATACATAAATAAAAAAAATGGGATTTACTATATTCAAACCCTCTTGCCTTATAGGTAGATATGTTACATTTATTTTCAGAGGGTTTAATCTATTTTCCACACCGTTTGGAAAAAAAAATACTAAGTATGGTTGTCTCCAATTGGTTGTGGGGGTGTAGCTAAGAAATAAAAAGTGTGGAATCAAAAAGAGCCTTTATCAAGAAAATTATTTTCTTCTTACTTAACTTCCATTTATTTCACACAGCTATCATGGATTTAGCATGTGTAATTTTAGGTTCCCAATTTATCATATCTAACTGTCCAGGTCCAAAATTTAAACCAAGTATTTTAATAGGGCCTGTAACAATTTTGATCCCAGATATGGATTGTAGAAAACTCTATATGAGGTTCTATGTATAAACCAAAGAATTTATCTAAATTTAGTGCAGCTCCTGAAACTGTTCCATATTGAGAACATATCTGTATTGCAACTTCTGCTGAAATGGCATCTTGGTTAAGAGACAGAGATCATCTCCATGTGCAAGACATTTAAAGGGCACAGTGTTCTCTGTACAATGTAGGGGTGTTAAGTCCAGTGATGAATTCAAAATGTGTAGCAGGGGATCCATGCAAATATATATATATATATATAAAATCACACATGCCCACACAATGCAAAGCATCATGGGCTGCGTATGCAAATCACCACAGAATGCAATTCTGCTTAAAGTTGGACCAGCATAACATTCTGTGATGATTTTCGTATGCAGCCCGTGATGCTTTGCATTGTGTGGGCATGTGCGATTTTGTATTTTCTTGAAACTTGGCTTCCCAGCCAAATGCCCTTTGGGGTAACCCTTGCCTCAGTGTTTGCGCACAGAAGTTCTTTGTCTTTTATATATTATATATATGTCTCTCTCTCTCTCTATATATATATATATATACACACATATATATATATATATATATATATATATATATATATAGATAGATAGACAGAAGGGGGCTCAGATGACACCCTTGTTGTACTCCTCATTTAATGGGTATGAGGGGTCCACATCTGCCATTAATAAGTGGATATAGTGTTGCTGGCCTATATAGGCACTGAATCCAGGAAATGGATTGCTGCAGTATACCTTAATATTTTAATACTGTCCAGAGATTATTGGTTTATTTATTGATTCTCAGATTATAATACCTTTGAGCTAAAAGCTCATTTACAGAGGTTCCATGTCATAGGAAAGACAAACTTACATAACATAGTCACAGAGTGCATACACTTGAAGGATTAAGTACATTCAATACATAAAATAATAGAAGGACATTTTTACATAAATAGCAAGTAATATTCACTTTATAAAAAATTGGTCAGAGGCATTACTAACAAAGCCAGTTTATAGCTGTTGGATTCTGAAGAACTAGAGAATAGCAGAGATTAGATAAAGAAACAGGAAGCAGAGAGAGAGCGAGGAGGAAACAGCAGCCTGGCAAGCTAACGTACTGCGAGAAACTAGAGATGGGTGGAGAGGCAGTACAAAAACAAGTATTGTCATGGTAAAAATTATAAGAGGGGTAGGATTTAGGCAGGGAGGGAGAGTAGTAAATCAGGAATGAGTGCCAGATCAAATAATAGTAGTCAGTTAGTAAGTGCTGAGGGAGAGACAAAGGCCCAGGGTAATGAGCAGAAGAGAATTAGGGACCCCAGTCACATTTTATGTTGTTGTCCATCAGGTGAACCCTTAGGTTCAACTTAAATTGGCCAAGATTAATACAGGTTAGAAGGTCAGAGTTAAGGGAATTTAGCCATTTGGAGGCTATATAACCAAAAGATCATTGACCTTGTGATGTCTATCAGAAGGGTACTTTCAGTGATATACTACTTACACCCCTAGCATTCCTGTTACTGTTGTTGGGGCAAAGGGGGTCATGTACCTCTGGGGTGATGAGGCCTAGGGTGGTCTTCTTAGCTAGTAGGCAAACTTGGTACTGAACCCTATTTTCCAAGTTGAGCCACCCAGTGAAGGTGTAGAGGTCACAAGTATGCGTTAGACAGTGGGCACATAAGATAATCCTACAGGCTTTATTAATGGCTATCTTGAGTCTTTGTAAAGATGTGTCAGTTGCTGCTCCATAGACTACTAGTCCATAGTTGATTAACGTCAGGAATGAGCTGGTTACTGCAGGTTTAAGACCTCATCAGTTAGACAATGCGTGTGCTTGTAGAGTAGGCTGATTCTAGAGTTAACAACCTTTGCAACCAAATCAATGTATTGCATGAAAGAGAGGGTGCTGTCTAAGGTGACCCCAAGATATTTGAAAGTATGGACCATTTCCAGCACCTCTTTGTGATTGTTGAGTATTTGTAGTTGATAGGATCTGAGTCTGTTTTGTGGGGTGGCAAAAAGCATGGTCTTTATTTTCTTGTAGTTTAGAAGAAGCTTGTGGTTTGGGAACCAAGACTCCACTAGAGAGAATCTTGTCTGAATTTTTTTTTTCCAAGGGCAATGGAGTTGGCATGACTTGAAAACAGCACTGCATCATCAGCATATAAGAGGACTCGGTCAGATCAGGACAGGAAAATGGTCGATTGTTTAGAAATAGGCTGAAAAGTAGGTGGTCTAAGCCTGAGACTTGGGATACCCCTGTTGTGATATTACAGTGATCAGAGTGGATGTTTAGTATTTTTACTTGTTGAGTACGTCCAGTGAGGTACTGTAGCTCTGGAACCACCCCACTTGATTCTGGAGATAGATCAGTAAGGGACAATTTATTTAGAAGTAACTTATGGTTGACCACATCAAAGGCCTTTGTTAGGTCAATGTAGGTAACACCAACCATGTGTCCTTGGTCTAAGGCTTCATGGATGAAGCTAGAGAACTCGACCAGGGCAGCTGTAGTACAGTGCTGTTTCCTGAAATCATGTTGTTCCTCACACTGAAGCTTGTATTTGTCTAGGTAGTCAACTAGCTGGTCACTGACAATCTTTTCAAGTGTTTTTGATAGCAGGGGGAGTTTTGTGCTGTCCCTGCTTTTAAAGATGGGAGTGACTATAGCTTTTTTCCAGATCTTTTATAAGTCTAATATACAATAATTTAGTGAAGATTTTATCCATATTGGAAATAAAAATAGGCCTCCAATGTTGCATCAAGCATGTATTGCCTTTTTTGAACAGATATATCAATGTTCCTTCTGTCATAAATAAAGGAGGTCAAGTTGTGGATAGAATCTGGTTGAAAATAAGAGCAAGTTCCTTTGCTATTTCTGGACTAATCAGTTTATAAATCTCATTAGCGAGTTTGTCTTTACCAGGGGTTTTGCCATTATGTAAAGAATTAATAATAAAAAGTACCTCATCAGAATCAATATGTTCTAAGAGTTGTTGCACTATAATATCTAATAAGCATGTGGGGAAAGTAACTCTATTCAAAAATGCAATATTATCTTCTAGGTCCACTGGGAATTTTTTAAAGGATCCCAGAGTATAAGTGCTCACTATTTGTCTTATATTCTCTGGAGCAGTTTGGAGTACATAGTTTGCATCTAATAAACACTGACAGGTTTTTTGTTGAGAGCTAGAGTGACAGAAATCATAAGGACATAAGGTAAAAAGTTTACCTTGTGTGCCAACCTGCTGTTGTTGTTTAAGCCTTTCTGCTTTCTTTAAATGGAATTATGTCATTTCTTGTTTAATAGTATGAATCGGAGGAGTATAATCATGTAAGGATCCATGAGATAGAGAAATCAATTTCAATTTATAAAATAGCAAAAGCCCAAACTGAGGAAAAAATAGCCAATTCAGTTAAGAAGAGGGATAAAACCTTTTATAGGTACATTACAGAGCATAGGAAGGTTAAGGGAGGAATAGAGAAGATTAATAAGGGAGAGGGGAAGTGGGCAGAGGGAGACAGTGAAAAGGCAGAGATACTGAATGAATACTTTTGCTCAGTATTCACAAAAGAAGATGATGAGGAGGAGTTTCCTAAACCAGACAATAGAAGCACTCTGGGTAGGGGGATTGACACCAGTCCATTTACAGAAGAAAGAGTCTTGAAAGAACTCCTAAAACTCAAGGTGGACAAAGCAATGGGGCCTGATGGTATTCACCCCAGAATCCTAAAAGAACTAAGGGAGGACCCAGTGACACCACTGACCGCACTTTTTAACAAATCATGGGATGATGGAGTGGTACCTGAGGACTGGAGGAGGGCAGATGTGATTCCCCTTCACAAAAGTGGGAGCAAGGCAGAAGCAGGAAACTACAGGCCTGTAAGTCTGACCTCAGTGGTAGGGAAAATGATGGAATCACTTCTGAAAGAAAGAATTGTTGAGTACTTAGAGGCCAGAGGGGCTCAGGACCCAAAGCAGCATGGATTTACAGCAGGAAGATCATGTCAGATGACTCTAATAGATTTCTTTGACTGGGTCACAAAGTAATAGACAGGGAGGGGCTATGGATATGGCCTACCTAGACTTTAGCAAGGCATTTGACACAGTCCCGCACAAAAGATTAATAATCAAGATAGCCAGTCTGGGAGTGGGTCCCAGGGTGGTAGCCTTGGTTGCAAACTGGCTGCACAACAGGAAACAGAAGGTAATAGTGAGTGGAACACATTCTGAAGAAAGGGGGGTCACTAGTGGAGTACCTCAGGGCTCAGTACTGGGTCCAGTCCTCTTTAACATCCTTATAGGTGACATTGCAGAGGGTCTGGAGGGAAAGGTATGCCTCTTTGCAGATGATACAAAGATCTGTAACAGAGTTGATACACAAGGGGGTAGAAAGGATGAGAAGGGACTTGGCAAGGCTGGAAGAATGGTCAGACATATGGCAACTTAGATTCAATGCAAAGAAATGCAAGTAATGCACCTGGGAAACAAAACCCAGGAGAAGAGTACACACAGCAGGGAGGTACTAACAACAACAAAAATGGAACGGGACTAGGGGGTAGTCATATCAGATGATCTAAAGGTTGGTAAGCAATGTGAGAAGTCAGTAAGGAGAACCAGGGGGATACTGGGATGCATAGGAAGGGGCATCACAAGTAGAAAAAGGGAAGTGGTTATCCCTCTGTACAGACAGTTGGTGAGACCCCATCTGGAGTACTATGTGCAGTTTTGGAGACCTTGTCCACGCAATGACATAGACATGATGGAAGCAGTCCAGAGGATGGCAACTAAAATGGTGCAGGGTCTGCATCAGAAACCATATGAAGAGAGACTGAGAGAGCTTAATATGTATACCCTTGATGAAAGGAGGGACAGGGGGGACATGATAGAAACATCCAAGTACCTCAAGGGAATCAACAAAGTCCAGGAGGGTAGCATCTTTTCAGAAAAGAGATGTAAGAACAAGGGACAATTTAAAGATAGAGGGGATGGCCTCAGGGTAATGTGAGGAAATTGTTTTCATGGAGAGAGTGGTGGATGCGTGGAACTGCCTTCCTGGGGAGGTTGTTGGGGCTAAAACAGTGGGGGAATTCAAACATGCGTGGGACAGACACAAGGCAATTGTAGTGGGGGGTGGCAGGAAGTAGGCTGTTGGTTAACTAGAATCTGCAGCTTATTCAGTAGGTAGGGAAATGGGCAGACTGGGTTGGCCAAGTGGTCCTTATCTGCCGTTAAAGTCTATGTTTCTATGTTTCTATGTAACTGTTTTCCATTATTAAGGTATTGCAAATGTACAAAACCTCTATTTTGTTTGCTTAGCTGTTTCAGTAGAAACTAAATCCTTTTTTGTTTCTTCCCACCATTGTATCAGATTACCATGAAACTTGAATACTGATTTTCTTGCATTTGTAACATATTGAATGTTTTATACAGTTAGTAGATCCTGTAACAAGGAAGAATTATATTTCCATAATCCTGGCCCATTTGTATTTGGGCATCCTACATAATGTTCTAGCATCTTGTGATCGGAAAATTCTACTGCTACTGTTTCAATGCCATTAATGGGCATTAATTTGGATATGAAAAAGAAGCTGATTCTAGTAGCCAGATTACCTTTATAAAAGGTGGGATCTGACTGATCAGATTTTACCAGATATGCATCAACTAAGCCTGCAATTTTGATAATGTTTGAGACAAGACATGTCCCAAAACATCTTTTTTGTTTTTGTGTTTTGCCCCCATCATGTACTGTCAGTCTGCAGTTAAAATCTCTGCCTAAAATAATAGTTTGTGCAGAATGGAGATATGGCTGAATGTTTTTAGAAAGTTCCACTCAGTCAGCTTCCTTCTGCATTGCATATATATTTAGTAGTCTGATTAATGAAGACTAAATTTTAATATCCTGGATCTGTACTCTCCCTGATACTAAGTTTGTCAGCTTTATAACCTGTATTTCAACTGAATTAAACAATATACCTATTACAGAGCAGTTATCATACTCCATGGACCAATATGTAGGCCCAGTATGCAAGGACTGGGATACTGTGTGTAATTCAGTGGTAGTATACAACCTAGTGTCTTTTATGAAATATATACCTGCTCAATCTGGTCAGGCAGATCCCACCTTTTATAAAAAAGCACACCAAAGGCTTGGAAGCCTCTATAGAGTTAAGCATTACTCAACACCAGAATCTAGGAGGCTTGTGGCTCTTAGCTTTCTTTTCAGTGTTTTAGATTATGGGTTGGTGGTCTATGCCCCTTTAAATTCTAAGCTCTTTGGAAAACTGACAGTAATGTACTACTCTATGCTAAGATTTATGCTTTCAGCTCCAGCCAGAACTCACCATTGTTTACTGTTAAAATCATCCAATTGCCTTTCCTTTATGAATAGAATTCAGTTTAAAACGTGTTCCTTTTTATTTAAAATCCAAGCTGGTTTGTTTCCTACTTCAGTAAATTCACTTTTCTCTAAATATGTTAATTCCAACTGTACTAGAACTCAGTCAAAGTTTACATTTATTGTTTTATTCTTTAAGAGAACCACTGGACAACATTCATTGTTATATATGGGACCAAGTTATTTTAACTTACTTCCTTGTGATATATCAAACTGTACCTCCTTATTCTCTTGTAAATCGAGGTTGAAAAGGTATTTACAGACTACCCAAGAATATATTTGTTAAATATCTAATTGCTTATTGTTATACTGTATTGTATATATTATTGTATTTATTTTGTTTAGTGTAAAGCTTGTCATCTGTGAAAATGGGCAATTTGCTCATCAGACCTACAAGGGTAAAAAACAAAATTAAATGAAATTAAATGAATTAGACAGTGAGGAGGAAAATACTACAGTTTGTTTCCTATGACTTTTAACACTATTTACATTAATTGCTAAGAGAGTAAGCGTAAATGCTATAAGAAAACATAGCTTTTGGAAGAGTCTTACAGACCTGATCAGATTACTAGAAGCAAGTGGTTTTTAGCAGATTCATCAGAAAAGCTAATAGTCTTCAGGTGGAAGCTACCTCTAACTGAAAGCTGGAAAGATGAAATACTGAACTTAGAATCAGCAGGAAAGACACTCTTGCTCACAGCAGAGGGAGGTGTACCTTACTTTACATTTTACAATTGCTATTGTTCTTTTCAGTGAAGGGGCTTGCAATACTGCTTCAGAGATAGGGAGTTTAAACCCAGAGGGATTGAAATACTGTTTGCTGTTTATTTCCTTGTGCACAGCTGATTTGTTTTGAGGCTGATTGCTTTCAGAACACAAATCACCAGGCTGTATTGGGGCTGCAGAGATTTATCTGTGTTTGGCTCAGCTGCTTGATCTTTCTCAGTTTGTTTAGCAGGATATTTTCTCTATTAAATTGTTGTGCAGGTTGTCTTGCTGACAGGAAGGTCAAAACTCATCATAGTGGTGGGTCAGAGCTTTTAGCTGATTGTTTTGAGAGGGCATAGTTTGGGCCAAAATCCACTTGTCCCCTCACCCCACCCGCTCCGGTACCATTCCCTTTATACCAGGGGTTCTGACATCATTTCCTCAAGAGGGCAGGGTGCATACCACTGTCACATCCTTTTCAGCACACTGCACTGACAGTATAAGTGTGCACATTATGTATATATTTATATATAACAAAATAATAATAGAAAAAAATACACAGGATAAACAGGAAGGTAGACAGACATGTGGGGAGTAATGCAATGCACTGGCTGTGGAGCAGCAGTCTTCTGGGAGTCTTTCTGGAGGCTGAGATGCTGTCCTATTTGCAGGCAACTCTCTGCTCTGAAGGAGGAGAGTGCCCATCTTCAGACCACACTGGATAGTAGTAGGGGAACCTCCCCCACCCAGGGAACACCAGGGCCACCACCACTGCCTCAGAGATTACCAGGAAAGCACAGTGGTTGGACCACAGTGGGCTCATGGAGGGTGAGGGTGGTGGAACAGAGGCACACCCAGTCAGTTGTACCACTCCACAATCCATACACCATACTGGTGGAGCATAATTAGCCAATGGATGCACCCACAGAGAAGACTAAGAAGGTTGCAGACAACTGTCACAAGGGAGGCCCACAGGAAGGAGGCAGAGGACACCACAGGGAAAGGAAGCAGCTCCTGGTGGAGGACTCAATTATTAGGGGATAGAACTGGGGGGAGCAGGAAAAAGTGAAGTAAGGTGCCTGCCTAGCACCATGGCTTTGAGGGACAGGAAGCGTATCCTCTGGATCATGAGAACAGCTGCACGGGAGACAGAGCTGGATGTCATTGTCCACATAGGGATGAATGACTTGGCTCAACATGAGATTAGAGCAGTGCAGGAGGAGTTTGTGTAGTTGGGGAGGGGCCTAAGGCAAGTAGTGCACACACAGTATCCTTCTCAGAGGTGCTGCCTGTCTATGGCATGGGTGAGGCAAGGGTACTCTGCACCATGTGATTCAATGAATGGTTGAAAGACTGGTGCAGAGCACAGGGGTTTAGCTTCACTGGGGACTGGGGTTCCACCTGGAGGGATACCAGCCCATACTGGCAGGATGGTCTGCATCTGTCCAGGAAGGGAACTAGTCTTCTGGGTGATTAGTTTAAATGCTTCATTGGCAAGCTTTAAAACTAGTCAAGGGTCGAGGCACTGATAAGCAGCAGGGAATTTCTAGCCTCCCCCTACAAAACAGGGTACTAAATGAGGTAAAGACCAAGGTAAAAAGGTCAGTAGGGAGCATGACAAGTGTAAATGAAGAAAGCAAAGTCAATGAGGACAGGGAAAGGAGGCAGTATAGTGCAGTGGTTTAAGACTCTGAGCTGCAAATCTGGAGACTTAGGTTGGAATCCCATAGCCCCCACTTGCATACTGTGTGACTCTGAGCAAGTCACTTAACTTCCCTGTGCTCCCAGGTTGCACTTGTAAACAAGCTTTCAGCTTAGCGTGCTACTCCTGGTTAAACAATTGGAAACAATTGGGAACAAATTGGGATGGTGCTACAACAGGTAAAGCCATCAAAAAATGGAGAGTAATGTGTACCAATTCCCATAGTCTGGGTAACAAGCTTCCTGAACTAGTGGCCTTGATGGAAGAGGAACATCTGGATATTGAGGCAGTCACAGAAACATGGTACACACAGAACCATGATTGGGATGTAAACATACTAGGATACTCTATCTACAGGAGGGACAGGGAGGGTAAAAGAGGAGGAATAGCTCTCTACATAAGGGAAGGAATCAAAGTAACAGAACAAAAGAGTAAATGGGGAGGAGAGGAAGCACTGGGGGTCAATTTGGAGACAGGAAATGGCACCACAGTCTGCACAGGGGTTGTATATAGACCCCCATCTCAGGTGGAGGAAATGAAAAAGGAAATGATAGAAGGCATCCTTAGAATGGCAGAAAAAGGGGAGATATTGTGGATGGGGATCTGAATATGCCAGATGTTAACTGGAGTGCATTTGCAGCAACCACTTTCAAGAGTGGGATCATTCTAGATGCCCTAGAGGAGGCACGCCTTAGACAACTAGTATTGGAACTCACTAGAGAGGGAGCAATAATAGACCTGGTACTCTCAAATGGAGATGGAGAGAGGATCACAGATTCAGAAGTGGGTAGCCATCTGGGAACTAGTGACCATCAAACATTATGGTTCATGATAAACACAGCAGTAGAGTCCAGCCATACAAAGGCAAAGGTACTGGACTTCAGGAGGGCTGACTTTGCCAAAATGGGTGAGTGCCTAAGGAATGCACTAGCAAATGGGCAGGAATGAGGGGTGGAAGAACAATGGGGAATAATCAAAACTGCCATCACAGAGACAACAAGCCTTTGTGTGAAGCAAATAAACAAAATAAAACAATGTAAGAAACCACTATGGTTCTCAAAGGAGATGGCAGGGAAGGTTAGGGAGAAAAAGAAAGCATTCAGGAAGTACAAGGAATTACAGAAGAAGCAGGACAGAGAACTATATCAGTTAAAGCAAAAGGAAGCAGGGAAAGCAGTCAGAACAGCAAAGGCCCAAACCGAGGAAAAGATAGCCAACTCAGTTAAGATGGGGGATAAAACATTTTATAGGCACATCAGGGATCGAAGGAAGACCAAGGAAGGGATTGTGAGGCTTAATAAAGGGGAGGGAGTGGTCAGAGGGTGACTGTGAAAATGCAACGATACTAAACAAATATTTTTGCTCAGTGTTCACAAATGAAGAGGGGAGGTACCTAAACCAAACAATAGAAACACTCTGGATATGAGGGTTGATGCCAGTCCATTCACAGAAGAAAGAGTTCTGAAAGAACTCTTAAAACTGAAGGAGAACAAAGCAATGGGGCCTGATGGGATTCATCCCAGAATTCTAAAAGAACTAAGGGTAGAACTAGTGACGCCACTGACTACCCTCTTTAATAAATCATGGGAGGATGGGGTGGTACCTGAGGATTGGAGGAGGGCAGATGTTATTCCAGTTCACAAAAGTGGGAGAAGGGCAGAAGCAGGACACTACAGACTTCTTAGTTTAACCTCAGTCATAGGGAAAATTATGGAATTACTTCTGAAGAAAAGAATTATTGAGTACCTAGAGACCAGAGGAGCACAGGACCCAAGGCAGCATGGATTCACAGTGGGAAGGTCATGTCAGACGAATCGAATAGATTTCTTTGACTCAGTGACCAAAGTAGTAGATCAGGGACGGGTTGTGGACATGGCATACCTAGACTTTAGCAAGGCATTTGACACAGTCCCACACAAAATATTAATATACAAGTTAGCCAGGCTTGGAGTGAGTCCCAAGATGGTAGCTTGCGTGAAAAATTGGCTGGAGAACAGGACATATAGGGTAATAGTAAACAGAGTCCACTCTGAAGAAAGGGGGGTTACTAGTGGGGTACCACAGGGTTCAGTACTAGGACCAGTCCTCTTTAATGTCTTTATAAGTGACAGTGTAGAGCGACTGATAGGAAAAGTATGTCTCTTTGCAGACCACACAAAGATCTGCAAAAGAGTTGATACACAAGGTGGGGTAGAAAGGATGAGAAGGGACTTGGCAAGGTTGGAGGAATGGCCAAATGTATGGCAGCTTAGATTCAATGCTAAGTAGTGCAAAGCAATGCACCTGGGAAACAAAAACCCAGGGGAAGAGTATACATTGGGGGGTGAGATACTAACAACAACAAAATTGGAAAGGGACCAGGGGGTAGTCATATCAGATGACCTAAAGGTGGGCAAGCAATGTAAGAGGGCAGCAAGGAGGGCTGAGGGATACTGGGATGCATAGGGAGAGGCATCACCAGTAAAAAACAGTAAGTTGTTATCCCTCTTTACAGACAGCTGGTGAGACCCCATCTGGATTACTGCGTGCAGTTCTGGAGACCCAATCTCAGTAAAGTCATAGACAGGATGGAGGCAGTCCAGAGGAGGGTAACTAAAATGGTGCAAGGTCTGCACCAGAAGACTTATGAAGAGAGACTTAAGGAGCTTAATATGTATAGCCTCGAGGAAAGGAGGGAGAGGGGGACATGATAGAAACTTTCAAGTACCTCAAGGGAATTAACAAAGTCCAAGAGGGTAGCAGCTTTCAGAAAAAGAGATGTACAAGAACAAGGGGGCACAATTTGAAGATAGATAGGGGACAGCTCAGAGGTAATGTGAGGAAGTATTTTTTCATGGAGAGGGTTGTGTATGCATGGAATGGCCTTCCTGATGAGGTTGTGGAGTCAAAAACAGTGGCAAAATTCAAGAATGCATGGGACAGTCATAAGGCAATTCTAGGGGTTGGGGGTAGGAGGAAGTAGGCTGTTGGTTAACTAGGATCTGCAGCTTATCCATTAGGTAGAGAAATGAGTAGACTGGATGGGTCAAGCGGTCCTTAACTGCTGTCAAATTCTATGTTTCTATGTAAAGGATGGACAAAGCTTTAAGAAATTTTCTGATTCTTCTTTTACCCCATTTTGTTTTTAATTTGACCTTAGGTTTGTTACTTGTTTCTGTGACATCAGTATCTATGGTAGGGGAGTCCCCCTACATATCAGAACCAGGGTCACATATTGAGGACCTCACAGAGAAGGTATCTGACTCAGCCTCCGATTTTCCTGAAATTTCTGGCAGTGACTGAAAGCAGTTGGAAAGTGGAATGTCTGTTGTTTTAGCTAACTTTGGAGAAGTAGTTGCACAATTTTGTCTATGCCTAGTAACCATACTTGTTCATTCTTTCATTGGGGGGAGGCATGCTTGTATGGTCTGTCGAGGTAGAAGGGCTTTCAGTGTTCATTAGTACAGTAGATTCTTTTGGGGGCTGTAGGGGTATGGGATGAAATGGGGGGGTGAGAGTAGGGACTGTAGAAGGAGTAGAAAGGATAGGAGTCTGAGAAATGTCAGTCAGGGAATAAAAGAAGGTCTGGGTACAGGAGTAGAAGCAGCTTATTGTCTTTGGGAACTTGCAGTGATTAAACATTGCTCTTCACTATCAGTTTGTGACATGTCATGTGCTGCTCATGGCCAGCTCTGGTACAAATCCCCTTTTCTTCACGTAAACTGCATAATAGCTCATTAAGACATTGAGAATTGGTGCGATCAAGTTCACTACACAGATTACTCTTAACTTTACCACAAATGCTATTAATATGACCCGTTGACCCACATTTATAGCAGGCCTTAGGTTGGCCTATGTAGAACAAAACTCCCCTATCTCATCCCTTCAAAAAATGAGTTTGGTAGGTGCTGTAACCCAGTGTCTGTTGGCAGCAGGAGAACTTTAAAATATCATTATCCTGTCCATAGATGTTTGCTGTCGAATACGACTTCTGGGCCCTCCATTATCATGCATCTTTGTTGAGCCAATGATTTAAATCCATAACACTGACTCCCTCTTTCTGAAATAGTACAGTCAGTTTTTATGGCAGGTTTCATGAGGGATATCACTTGAAATGGGGCCCATAAGGGGGTATTTTTGAGCTTATTGTATCTGTCCCAAAAACATTCTAGCCCAGCAGAAGTCTTAAAGCTTACATCAAAGGAGTGCTCTCCTGAAATGTGAATGAGAGTGTATATTTCTTTTGCAAAAAAAATAGAGATTCCTTCAATAGGATTTTACCCACATACATTCTGTTGGGTGGTAGCTCTAATCCCCCTTTGTAAAGCAATCTTATTGCATTATGCCTCTTTGCTGGGTTCATTGGTAAATGGAAAAGTGAGGCATAAGGTCTAGTATTTGTTCTTTGGACAATGTTAAGTGGTGCATCTGGAGGTGCAATAGTTTGGGCCTGAAGAGGTGCTGCTGGTGCTTGCTGAGGCCCTGATATCGAGTCCCTTGATAAACACAATTCAGGACTGTTGATAAGTTCTAATTCTGGAATTAGATATAAGGTGGATTTTTGCTGCACAATTCTGTTCTCTAGAATATTAGGATTTGATAGAGAATATCCTTGCAAATCTTGTGTTGGCATTCGAATAGGGGAATTTCCCCAGATATTGTCTGGCATTCTTTTCCAGCCTGCAGCCGACCATTCCATCATAGTAGTTACTGTAGAGGCCTGTCTTAGGCCAGAGGATCCCTCACCTGTTAAAGCCATTCCTGACAAGGCCTCTGAGTTTTCTTCTGCAGCATAGTCACTTTCTGAAGATGCAGGCAGTGGCTGCCTTTCAGTCAGCATATTCATGTCTTGGACAGGTACCGAGTCAGTTTCATTGACAACAGCATTTCCCTTTGAAGCTTCTATGTCAGGCTGTGTTAAATTGGTGGGTGAGTCATTGTTTTGTGATGCTGTGGAAATAAACTCCATAGTAATGGTTCTATGTCATAATGGCGATCTCGGAATAGTGATCACTCTTTGGGCGAGTGTACATCACCAAAAATAAATTACGATGATGTACACTCGCAGCAAACTGCAAGGCAGTGACCGATTTGAAATGTATGCAGGGGACTGTGCCCCCCCCCAACTTAAAGATTCTCTGCTCTGGCGGGGTGCATGTCTGGGGGTGAAATTCTTAAAAAAAGTACAAGCCACCTTCTGGGGGGAAAACAAACACACCGCATCGCTAAGGAGCCAAACCCTGCACCCTCCAACTGACCACCCTCCCCACCCCACGCCAGCTGACCAGCCTGGGGAGCTGCCCACCGCACTCCCTCCCACATACCTCCCCTCCTCTTCCTCTCCCCACCATGTGTGTGAGTGCGCACATACATGCACATACGCTTCCTGTTGTCCTACCTCACCCTCCCAGGTATCAGGTCGCTACCCTGCCTGGTAGCCCTGAACACAGGTGTCATAATTGAGTCACTGTTTTCGTAAGTGCTGAATTGTGGTTGTCTTGTTCACTGGATACCCGTAGTAAGAGGGTCTAGAGGTTGTATTAAGGCAGATCATACCTGGGCAATTTTGTTCGAAGTTGTTGCTGCAATTCAACTAGTTTTTCTTCTTTTAGAAGCCTATGATATTCAGGATTTTTTAACAAGACATCAGAAATATCCAACCTGGTTTCTGCCGGTACATCCACCTCCATATCTTTTAACAAATTTTCCTCAGACCGTAATTCTGAATTAAGCCTGGTCTCTAGTAAAATGGAGGCAGAGGAGAAGACCCTCTCCCTAGCCTCCAACACATCCATCCTCTCCACTGACTCGCCAAGACTGGTCACCCTGATGGACCACCAGAGAGATGGACCACCACCGAGTCCTCCTGCTGGAGAATAGAGAAGTTTATTGAAGGAAGTAAATCAAACAATATATACATCACACATATATCACACATATATCACACATGAGTCATTACAAAATCCACATGAAATGATTACTCTTAGCATCCCTAAAAACACACCCATGAATACATTATATAATACACAAAAACAGGAAAGGAAAAAAGGAAAAAAATTGAACACTGCTTACATCATCTTAAAAAAGAAACTTCACAGCATACAATGTGTCAAACAATTCATTTTAAAATACAATAGGGACATCAAAAGAAAACCCTCTATCTGGGCACTAGAGAGCACACCTACGAAGTTGAAGCATTTTTCCACTGCTCCCTACAAATACTGAAGTTAAAGCTTAAAAACAACTTCTTATAGTTTGAAATTTGATTTAACTTTGACACCATCAGCCAGAGTAGTACCTGAGGAGTACAGGGCTGAAATTCCAAGTGATGGGCCACACTAACAAAGGGGTACTGGGTGGATCTAAAATTCCACCACCGACGAAGCAACAGGCCCTAACGACAGTGACCATGAGTACAGCTCCTGATTACCCTTGGAAAGCACTGCAAGTGTCGATGCAGGCCATCAACACAAAAGTCAGCGCTATCCTGCAGTGCATAGGGGAATAAGATGTCAAGATTGAGGTGGCAACCAAAACTGCTACATCTGCAGAGACCCAAGCGAAAAAAGCGCTCCCAGCAACTGCAAAATTAAAGCAGGAACATTCTCAGCTTAGATATCAACTGGAGGCACTAGAAAATGCACAGTGTACCTCCAATCTTTGGATTGTGGGGATACCGGAAGATAAAGGTGATCCTGATCCTCTTACTTTTGTGAAAGCCTGGATGCCCAGGCCTCTGCATCTTGAAAAAGACTGGGAACAACACTTTCTTTGGGCCTACAGAATTTCTTCATGCACAGAAGGACTTACCTCAAATTATACTCCTGGTTACAGATGGGGTGTCGACTAGAGATTCTTTTCTGCAGGCAACCAGAAAGGCAGAGCATTTAAACTGCAATGGCCATATAGTCCATGTCTTCCCCGATCCGTCACATGCCAACAGGGCTAGGCGCAAACAGTTTGATGGGGTCCGCACAAAGTTAAGGGTCTGGGAGTGGAGCAGTCCCTGTTGATGCCAGCGCAGCTGAGAATCTTTTATGGAGGCCTCACTTTTCAATTTACAGACTCAGTGGAGGCAGGGAAGAGAATGGAACTAATACAGTGGGAGTTCAAGACTGCCCATGGGTCCAGAAAAGAAGATCACAGCTAGGATGAATCGGATGTGACAACTTGAAGGACACTGGAGAGGTTATTGCCTGTAAAAAAAGATGCTATCCAGTATCCGATAAGTGGTTGAGGTGCAAGTTAATAAGTTTAAAGAATAAGAAATATAAATAGTTAAATGTTTCCTGGCTGTTTTGGGAGGTAGTGGCAAATGCTAAACCAACTTTGGGTTACAATCATTGTAGGGAAGGGGTCATATCAATGTTTCTGTTGAGGAAAACAAATACTTGGATTGTCTTTATAAATTGGACTGATCACCTAAGTTCTGTAGGTGCAGCCATTTGTTTAATTTATTTTGTAACACATTGGACTTCCCTCATATGCTTAACTGTTAATAGCCTAGATTGTCTGAATCTTTTCCATTTGATGTATCCTAAACACTGTATTGATGTTTGGCAAAAGGATGTTACTTTGTATTGTATTTACTGAATGCAATACATATAAAGTTTAAAAAAAATGAAAACCCTCTAACATAATGCTTTGTTCCCAAAAAGGAACCATTCTCAGCTTTTAGGTACAACCTGATTATGTTACTGGAATATCTGAATTGGTTACACAAGGCATATTTCTGCAAATCGCCCTGAGGTCTCTTTGTGTCATCTTTTGAGCTTCTATGTTATGGATGGAAAGTAATTCACTATTCATTTTTGCAATGCACTTTGAATGACCTATCTGCTTTTGTTGTAGAGAAAACAAGCTTCCAATGTTCCAGATATAGCATTTGACCACTATTTATGCAAGATGCACTGTACTTTTATTCCAGTTAGCAGCCTGCCCTGTATAATGTCCATATATTAAAGTTTCATAATTCATCTTTTTGAACCAAGGCTCATTCCAGGTGCTAGATAAGAGGTCACAGAAGCCTTTTATGTAGGAACAGGTAAAGAAGAGGTGATGGATAGTTTCTGTTTCCTGGTTACACTCCTGTCTAGTTCAATGTCTTTCTTCTATCTTTTTGTGTTTGTGATTAGAATTAACATTGATGTTTTTCATGGCAACTGAGTCAATGTAAGTCCCACATTTTCTCTTGGATCCTTTTCTCTTTGATTAGGTGCATTAAAGATTGTACATATGTTAATGTACAAAAGGGGGACATTTCTATTTCCTGAAAATGGTTTACCTGAAGCCACACATAGATTTCATTCCTCTGTTTTGTCTCAACCATTAAGCTAGTTAATAGGCACTGTTTTAATTTTAAAAAAGTATTCCTAATGTATTCAGGTATAGCTTGAGAGATTTCTTTAGCACTTTCAGGTTCCCTTGTTCCCAGTGATGAAACCATGGTGCACAATAAGATAAAAGAAGAGTGGACCAGCTTTGCACGGTATACACTAAAAGGGGTTTCAAGTGAAAATGAAAGAAGATACTATAGAAAAAGGAAATGGGGTTAATCATCCCCAGCTCCACTGAGACTATTGGAAGGTATGTCATATTTTTCTTAAGCGAATTGAGCCTACTGCCCCACATAGCCTGAAAGAAGACACTTAAGATGGAGGTCTCTAAGCATTTTGGAGGGAGAAATACTTGACTGATATAGAGAAATATTGGTAATAAATATGTTTTAATTAAGTAAATCCTTTTTTCTTGCAGTGTTTCCATTTGTTCCATCCTGAAACAAGCTGCTGCCCTTGTTGTATTTTTGGTTCCCAGTTCATTCTGTCTGCTTGTTCTGCTCTACATGTGCTCCCTAAAATATTGATAGGGTTCTTAGTTATTTGGATCCCTGCTATTGAAGATAATTCCACTGTGGTTTTCCCCAGTTGTGGTCCTATACATTTATCTATATTTAATGAAGCACCAGATCAATTTCCATAATGCATATGCTTGCATTGCAGCTTCTCGATTCCTTATCCTGAACTAAAATACACAGATCATCTGCAAAAGCAATGGCAGTGAAAGGTACAGGTGAACCATTCATTTGTATGCACTGTATGCCTGGTACTAGATTAAGACTTTGCAACAATGGGTCTATGCAAAATGCATAGAGCAGCGGGCTTAAAGGGCATCCTTGCCATACCGCTTTTTTAACCAGAATCATAGGGCCCTTCCACCCTTGTGCAATGGGGGGGCTTCAGTTGCAGTTTCATATAAACATCTAAATCATTCTATAAATAATACAGGAATACCATAGTGCCTTAATACTGCCCATAATAAACTATGATGCACAGAGTCAAAGGCTTTCCTTTGATCCAGGGATAGGACGATACCTGTTAATTCCTCCCTGTTTCCAAATTCAAACAGATCTCTCAGTAAGATCAGATGGTCTGAAATCTGCCTATTAGAAACTGCACAAGTCTGTGCATGACTAATAAGATATGAGGCAGTTTATAATAATCTAGCATTTAAAATTTTTGCTAAAATCTTAAAGTCAGTATTTAAGAGGCAAATAAGCCTCCAATTATGAATGTCTTGTTTGTACCTTTTTTATGTATAACAATTATCTGTCCAGCTGTCATTCTTAGAGATGGAGCATTATTTACTAATATGTATGTAAATACTTCTGCTAGCTCCTGTTTAAAAGTTGTGCCCACGAGCTTATAAAGCTCACTTGTGAGCCCATCAGTGCCAGGTGTTTTATTGCTGGTAAGAGAGGTTATAGTTGATTCAACTTCTGCTGGCTGAAAAAGACACACTAACATATCTATGTGTTCTTGGGTACAACTAGGACTATTTATTGTTTGCAAATTCTCATCCAGATTATCCATCTGCACCAGGTCTGGGCTATACATTTGCTTTGTATAATTAGTAACAAAGCGCACCATATCCCAAGTAGTAGTGTATATTTTGCCATCCTTATCCTGTAGGCCTTCCATTTGTTTTTGTTCATTGTTTTTATGACAGACTTCATATGGGCAGATGTATTCTTTTTTCCCTTGTGTCCCGAAGTGTTGTTGATTCTGTGAATTTTGGACTTGAGCCTGATGAAACAGTATCATCTGTTGTAATCAGTGTACTGAAATCTTGACCTGTAGTATGGGCTAATGACAACAATTTTTGTAGCTGTTGCTGATTCTGTAGATATTGGAAACATGCCCCATTTCTACTACTTTTACTGAATAATTTTAATAATGCTATGACATCTAAGATAGTGTCCTCCCACCATAATGCAGGATCTTCATACATAATGTAAACTGATCTCCTTGCCCCCCAAAATAGATGAGAGCCAGTACAAGGCCATTAGAAAGGAGGAGAGATGTGTTAAGCTTCCATGTGCCTGGGCCATGTGAGGCACTACCTTTTTTAATTATTTTAAACTGTTATATTTTATGATCTGAAAACTCTGTAACTAATACTTTAGCCATGTGAATATGTAGTGAAGCAGATATTAAAAAATAATCTATTCATGTGGGCAAAGGGACTTTATGAATGGTGGGTTCTGATTTTCCTTCATGGGAAACATATGCATCTATTAGATTTGTTGACTGGATCATTTGTTTTAAAAAAGCTATATCACAAAATATTTTCTTTGTTTTAATGTTTTTTCCCCGTCTGCAAGTGACATGCTGCAATTAAAATTCACCCCCCAAGAATAACATTTTATGAGGAGTACAGATACGGTTGTATCATTTGAAACAGTTCAGTCTTCTCTGCCTTAGATTGTGCTGCATATATGTTAATTAATCAATATAATACATTCCGTAATTTTATTTCCGAGATAAGTGCCTTTCCAGGTACCAGGTCTATAAGTTTTATAATAGTAGTAGTAGTAAAAATCTTTATTTTTAGACAGGAAATTTGACAGTGTATTCACATCATTAGAACAATATCCTATGTGCAAGATGGTCCTATTAGTATTTAGTTATGACAAAATAAAACACATACTACATCAGCTAGATATACAAAATACAAACATTTCATTAACTATAAATACATATACCATTTAATAACAAATTGCAAGACACATTGTAGTATACAGTCCAGTTTAAATACAATATACAGTACTATTCATGGGAAAATCTATTTCACATGAGCATTACCCAACTACATTCCATTTTCATAAACATTGAAAGTGCCATAAGTTAAGAGAATATATCTATACATATATATTATAAGCTGAAAATAGATAATCAAAAATAAGATAGCCACCCCTGAACATGGGTCAGGGCCTCTAAATCAATATGAGGGGCCAGCATACCACTGTGAAACTACAGATTTGAGATGAGGGAGGGTATGCAACCTAGTATCCTGCAAAAAAAGGATACCTTCCTGAAGTGATATTAGATATGAAAATACTGCCAGCTATTTCTTATGATTTTTAATACTATTCGCATTAAATGTGTAGAGAGAAATATGCTGGTCCATCTATACAGAGAGTGTTGAAGAGGACTCTGGGGGGGTTGCTTTTTTGAACTTCTTGTAAGCCTTGTGTGTTTGTGCTTGGCCTTGACCTTAGGTGGAGGCTGACCATCTAAGGATTTCTGGGTATCAGAGAGAAGAGGGCCTTCTCTATCAGAACTAATGACAGGGAGAGAGGACCATATAGATGAGTCATCTGACTCATTCTCTGAGGCATCAGGATTTTCAGAAAGGGCATTAAACCTATTAACTAGCGGAATCCATGTGGTCTTGAGTACCTTAGGGGTTGGTTGCAACCAGGTCTGCCTTCTTTTGGTATCAGTTTTTGCTTTTTCTGCCTCCTTATGCACCTGGGGGGGAGGAGGCATATCAACCTGCACTTAGGCATCTGCTTCTAGGAGTGTGGCTGAAGTTTATGGTTCAGTTTGCTCTAAGGAATCCTCAGATACTGTTGATTGCTGCTCTGTAGAGGGGCCTGGCTGACTAGTGTCTCCAGGGGCTCAGAAGTATTAATAACCTGTGCCCTATCCATGTGTGTTTGAGTGGGAGGGGGAGAGGGGGAGCTGAGGGAATGTTTCTACTTCTTTTTCTCTGGGCTATGGAAATCATCAATCTTTTTTCCTCACTACCAGTCTTATTATGAGCCACCAAAGGGCAGGTATGATAGGAGTGACCTTTGGTATCACACAGGTTAAAAATCTGGCCATTTCTGCAATGGCCACTGGTGTGGCCTACTTCTCCACAAAGGTTGCATTTTAGCTTATCACCGAATATGCCCAGTTTCCCCACACCTATAACAAGCTTTTGGTTGTCCTGCATAGAACAGGACACCCCTATCTTGAGCTAAAAAGAAACAGTTAGGTAGGTGTTGTGACCCTGTAGCTGTAGTGTGTAGCACCACACACACTGTATTTTCCATCCTCCAGTCCAGATTTTTTCCTCATCAAAGATGGCTTCAGGGTTACCCAATATTGTGCAATGTTGTTTTAACCAGTAGAGCACATCAGTCATGTCCACCACTTCATTCCTAAAGAGAACAGTTATTGTTCGAGTGGGTGGCTTGGTCAGGGATATTGCTTCAAATGTGACCCATAATGGTGTGGATTTATAAGTTTGAAACATTTCCCAGAATTTCTGTAAGCCACGATTGAATTTAAAGCTGATATCAAAAGTTTCCTCCCCTTTGTCATCCCACAGCCATCCCCACCTCCCCTACCCTCACTCTCCTCTGTTCATTCTTCCATGCCATTTTAAAGCTGCTCACAGATTTACATGATATCATCTATTCTGGTAGTGGATTCCATTAAACTACAACCCTCTCCATGAAATAGTGTCTTCTCATTTTCCTCCTAAATCTTCCATCTTCTATTCTTAGCCAGTTCCTCCTGGTGTCCCTCTTTCTCCTTAGATTAAATACACCATCTGCCCCATACTTATTGATTCCCCCCAGATACTTGAATGTCTCTATCATGTCCCCTCTGTCCCTTCTATCCTCCAGGGTATACATATTCAGGTCTCCCAGCCTGCTCTTATAGTCTCTCCCCTCCATTCCACATATATTCGTTACCCTACTCTGCACCCCCTCCAGTAGTCTGATGTCATGCTTTAGGTATGGCCTCCAAAACTGCACATAATACCCCAAATCCGGCCTTAACAGTGACCTGTAGAGGGGCAAGATCACTTCTTTTTGCCTGGATGAAAACCCCCTCCCTATACACCTCAGCATTTTGTTCACTTTTGCAGCCACTCTTCTGCACTGGACAGTGTTGTTTATGGTCCCTGTTGCCATTACCCCAGGCCCTTCTCCTCCTCAGTGATCCCCAGCTTAACCCCCCCCCAGGCCAATATTCTCTCCTTGAGTTCTTCACCCCAAAGTGCATAACCTTACACTTCTTTGCATTGAACCCCAGCAGCCACCTCACTGAACACTCCTCTAGCTTGCTTAGGTCCCCCTGCAGCTGCTTCCACCCCTCCCCTCCATCCACTACTGCTCCCATTTTGGTGTCATCTGTGAACAGACTTACCTTGTTCACCACCCCTTGTGCAATGTCTGATATGAAGAGCCCAAATAATACTGGTCCCAGCACAGAGCTCTGTGACACCCCACTTGTCACCGGCTTCAGAATTGAGAGCTCCCCTCCCACCACCACCCATTGCAGCCTTCCACTCAGCCAGCTTGTAAACCAGTTTGTCATTTTTGCCTCTACCTGTACACCAGTTAGCTTCCCCCCAAGCTGCCCATGAGGCACCAAATCGAAGGTCTTGCTGAAGTCCAAGTAAAGAACATCCACCACATGACCCTTATCCAGCTCACCTGTCACCAGGTTGGTTTGACAAGACTTCCACAAAATGAACCCATGATGCCTCACATCCTGGAGGCCACTGTCCTCCAGGTATGATACCAGTCTTTCCTTTATTATTGTTTCCATGGGTTTGCACACTATGGAGGTGAGACTTACCGGATGATAATTACCCGGTTTGTCCCTTGGTCTGCTCTTGTGTAACAGCACTACATGTGCCATCCTCCAGTCCAGTGGCAAACATCCCAACTCCAGTGAGATGCTGTACAGATTCACCAGTGGCTCTGCCAACACTTCTGCCATCTCCCTCAGCACCCTGAGGTGGATACCATCTGGCCCTGGTGCCTTGTCTACCCTCAGTGACCTCAGTCCCTCTAGGACTCTAACTCTCTCAATTCTTCCATCTGTCACCTCCTCTCCTCTCGTCCCCACCCTCCAAGCCCATGGTGGTAGTGGTCCCCCTTTTCTTCCATGAACACTGAGCAGAAGTATTTATTCAGTGCTTCTGCCTGTTCTTCCCCCTTTTCCATCCACTCCTCACCCTTTTTTATCCTCACTATTGTCTCCTTGCATTTCCTTTTCTCCCTGATGTATCTGAAAAAGTCTCCCCCCCCCATTAATTCCCTGCACAAATCTCAGCTCCTACTGGGCCTTGGCCTCTCTCACTATTCTGGTCACCTCCCTGGACCATCTTGCATACTCCTCCATTCCTCTTCCTTCCCCATCCTCCTATACCTCTGGTGCTCTTACTCTGTGTCTTGGTGCAAGCTCCCATTGCCTCTGTAATCCCCTGTTTAATAATATCCCATTTCTGCTCTGCATCCATCTCCAGTTTCCCTTTCAGTACTTCCCACATCCTCTCAAAGTCCACCCCCTTGAAGTTTACCACCCAGGTTACTGATTTCTCAGGTTCCCCGCACATCATGATATTAAACCACACCGCTTGATGATCGCTGTTGACTAGTGGGTCCTTCACCCTAATTTCCCTTACTGCTTCCCCATTCGACAATACCAGATCTAAAGTGTTCATAGGTTCATAGATTTATACGGGTTCAGTAGGTATTTCTACCTTTTGTGAACTCGCCACCCCATCATGGGTGGAAACTATATTTTAAATGGCCGATATAATTGTCTAAGTTAATTTTAAATGTAGCAATTGATTTACTAAGTACCACGTTAGATGGGAGCTTATTCCATGAGTTTACAACCCTTTGAGTATATCAATTATTTCTTTTAAAAGTGTTGTTATTTGTGACCTTTAAGTTTTAGTGTATGAGATCTGGTATTTATAGCAGTCTTTTTCTTTTGTAATCCTATAGTTTCTAGTATTATTTCATTCTGAAATGCTTTATAAGTTAAGCATAGGTCACCTCGAAGTCTTCTATAATCCATTGAATAAAGACCTGTTTTTTTAAGTCTGATTTCATAATCCAACTTCTGAATAGTAGTTATTTTCTTTGTTGTTTTTCTTTGGATGTTTTCAATTAATTTTTTATTTTTAATTAAGTATGGAGCCGTAACAGAGGAACAGTATTCTAAATGCGGTCTAACAAGACCAGTATATAATGGCAACAGAACTTTTTAATCTCTACTTTTAATATTCCTTAATATACAATTTGATATTTTATTGCTTTTTTAACAGCTGTTATTGTATGTATATTATATGTAAAGTCATTTGAAAGAATAACTCCTAAATCTTTTTCTTGCTGGGTTATTTGTAAAGCAGTATTATTAATAGTATATGTGAAACATGGGTTATATTTGCCCAAGTGCATTACCTTACACTTTGTTTCATTAAACAGTAGACCTTTTTTCGTAGACCAGTCAACTAAGTGATTTAGATTATTTTGTATTTCAACAGCAGAATTTTGATAATTTATAATACTTCCTATTTTACAGTCATCAGCAAATTTGACCAACCAACAGGAGTCGTTTAATGGACACATAGATGAAATGAGAATATTAAAAAGAGTTGGGCCCAATACCAAGCCCTGAGGAACACCACTAGTAACAGGACCCCATTTTGATAGATAGCACTTGACTGATACCTGCTGAGATCTATCTGACAACCAAGCATGTATCCATCTAATTACTATTGGATTAATTTTCAATTTCTCTAGTTCGGATATTAGTATTTGGTGTGACACTAAGTCAAATGCCTTAGGATAATCTAGAAATATTATATCCACCGATAATCCTTTATCCAAAGCATCACTAACTGGCTCCAAAAAATACAGAAGATTAGTTTGACACGATCTGTTCTTGACAAAGTCATGTTAATAGACATCAGTAATATTATTATCAACTAAATAATTAAAGATTCTATTCTTTAATATTCTTTTAATCAGTTTATATATTACATCCATTAAACTAATGGGCCTGTAATTTCGCTCTTGGCATTTGCTACCACCTTTGTGGATTGGTATAACTATAGCTCTGTTCCATGTTGGAGCCTTAAGCCCTGTATTCATTGATAAATTAAATATTAATGTTACTGGTCCAAAAAATAGTTCCTTTAAATTAATAATGAATAATGGAGGAATACCATCTGGTCCCGGAGTTCCATTATTTTTTAAAGTATCTATAGCATCTAACACCTCACCCTCTGTTATAGGGGAAAATGATTTTTTTAATTTTATCTCCTACAGACTCTGAATTGTTTGGTTTAAAAATGTTTATGACATAATTATTCAGTCTATCTGCAATTTCTGTTTCATTGGTTATTATCTGATTTGATGACTGTAAGGGTCCTATAGAAGGATTTTTTTTTAATGAACCAATGTAGTTGTAAAATGATTTTTTATTATCTTTAACAGTGATTGCAAGTTTTTCTTCAAGATTCCTTTTCTGTTTTATAATCATATTCTTACTTTTATTTGATATTTGTTTGTATCTGTCCCAACTAGAGCTAGTTTTATTTTTTCTAAATTTCTTATATAAATGTTGTTTTTGTGCCAAGATTTTTTTAATTTTGTGATTCCACCACAAGGGGACTCTTCAATTTTTTTATGTATTTCTTTCTGACAGGGACCCATAATTTAATACTTGTATTTATTTTTGATATAAATTTATTATAAACTGAATTAATGTTATTGTCAATAAGGTCAGAAGCCCAATTCCATTCCATAAGATATTGTTTATTTTTTTTATAATTAGCATTTTTGAAATCTTTTACAATTGTACAGCCCAAAGTTTCAGTCGAATAAGTTAAATTCATTGTTGTATGTATCATATTATGGTCACTATTTTCAAGTGGATGTTTAATAGTAACATTTGCCGCAGCGTTTTCTATGTTTGAAAAAATCAGATCTAATATGTTGTTTCCTCTTGTAGGTAATTTTACCAGTTGATTTAAATTATTTATGGTTATTAGATCTAAAAATGCACAATCTATTGATGTGCAACCTTTTAAATTGTACCAATCAATATTTGGGAAGTTGAAATCTCCCATAAGTAAACGATTTTGATCCTGTAGATTGTCTTCTATGTTGGTTATAAACACATGATTTTCTTCTATATTTAAATTTGGAGCTCTATATCCAAGTCCCACTATAATAGTATGTTCTGGTGTAAGATTTATCTTAATCCATATTAATTAAATTGAAGTATCCTTATTTAGATTATTTATTGGATAGTTTTTCAATTTATTATTAATATATAAAGCTATTCCACCTCCTCTAGTGTTAGTGTGATTTTTTTCATATTTTAGATAGCCTGGTATTTCAGTAGCCCAGTCATCATCCTTAAACCATGTTTCTGTAACTCCGCATATATCAATTTTATTTTTATGTAGGTACTCAGAAAGTTCATTTATTTTATTCAAGAGACTTCTTGCATTTAAGAGTAATACATTCATTTTAGTATTTTCTACTTTTGTTGTTTCATGATCCTTGGAAGTACAGTTAGTTATATTGTTTAATTTATTATGTCCTTGGGCGGTTTCAGTATTAAGAGAATCCAATGATTTTGGAGTCTCCCCCCCATAACTTAGTTTAAAAAATTTTGTATGTGAGATAATATCTGTCTACCTAGTAGGGCATTCCCTCTCCTACTAGGGTGTAGTTCATCATTTGAAAATAGTTTATCTCTATAGATAAAGTTTTCCCAATGCGTTATGCATCCCAGTTCCTGTTTCAAGCACCATTTTCTCAACCAGTTATTTATCAATTTGATTTTGTTTAGATTATATTCAAAAGCTTTGGGTATTGGTAGAATTTCAGAAAAAGTAATACTACAGTTTAGAACCATTCATTTATTTGTCATTGAGAAGAAATCTTGTTTAATTTTGTTTATAGGTTCTCTTAATATGTCATTAGCACCTGCAGGGATTATAACCTTAGGATTTTGAGACTTTGGTAGTATATTATCCAGCATTAAGGTGATATCCCCTATTTTTGTACCTCCAAAGGATGGTACCATCCTAAACTCTTTGTCAGGATTGCAAATCTGTCTGTCAAGGAACTTAACCATAGAATCCCTCAAAACAAAAAGAGGGTGAGGTGTTAGCTCCCTTTCTAAAATTGTTTGATTGGGTACTTCATTAAGTCTATGATTCATTAAGTTGTCTGAATTAACAGAATTTTGATATTCTATAGTTCCATTGGGTAGATTGTCAATAATCAAAAGATTTGTGTCATTCTCTTTATCTTCAGAAGTACTGAGGATAGAGTATTGGTTTGACAGGGGTAGTTCAAAGCTTTTGCCCTTCTTCCTTTTTTTGCTGCCCTAGTATTATTTACAGTAACCCAATCACAATCTAGGTTAGTTCTTTAGCCTAGTAGGTACACTGACCAACTGCATCAGGAGACCCTCCTGGATTGCATCCAGGAGCACTTGCTCCCTAGAACTAGAGGCAACTGGAATGCTCCAGTCAACTCCCGGCAAGTTGAAATCCCCCACAATTACCACCTTCCCTTTTCTACATACTCTTCTGATTTGTCCCACTAATTCCCTGTCAAGTACCTCAGACTGTGACAGTGGCCTGTATTCCACCCCAAACCTCTGTTTGCTACCCCTTGAATCTAGGAGCTGCAGCCAGATTGCCTCTGTTCTCCTTTCTTCCCCCTCATCCCTTGTGCTTTTGATCCCGTCCCTCACATAGACTGCCATTCTACCCCTCCCCTCCTTATGGTCCTTCCTGTATAATTTGTACCCTGGGATTGCTAGATCCCAGTCTCAGTGCTCAGTTGTCCATGTTTCTGTGACAGCTGCAATATCCACCCTCTACACTGCCAAGAGTGCCTGTAGCTCAGCTGATTTTTTGCCTAAGTTTCTCACATTCAGCAAGACTACCCTCCATCCTGCCCCATTCTCTTCATCACCTTCCATCTTCTTTCTTCTACTCCCTCCCTTTTTGGCCTCCCAGGGTGCTTTCCTGCTAGCCTTGAGGGTAGGCTATGACTCCACTCTATCGAATCCCTGCCTACTACTGTCTACTTGCCAACCCCCCATCTAGTTTAAATCCATCTCTGTCACAATATACCTCCCCAGACTTTGCTATAATGCCTCCTTCCCCACCCAGCTCAGGTGCAGCCTATCCCTTGCAAACAGATTCTCATTATCCCAGGTACAGCCTCTGCCACCCACAACCCTGTACCCCTTAGTTTGAAACCATTCAACCAACCATGTGTTCAACCCCCCAATCCTCTCCTTTCTTACTGTGCTTGTGCAGGGTACTAGGAGCACCTCCAGGAAGGCCACAGACTCCCCAACCTCCTCACACAACTTTCCCATTTCCTCAAACCTCTCCCTTGTCACCTTCACCATTTCCACTGTTAGGTAATTTGTACCCCCATCTACCACAATTTGCAGTTTCCTCCTACCTCTCCTTGTGCACCTTAGGATTGCCCTTCCTACCTTGTCTGCCTGTAATCCCGATATCTACTCCACCCATATCCGACTGTGCCTCTCCTCTTGCTGCCCCATCTGATCCCCTTAAGTATGGAGTTCCCCAACACCAGTACACCCACCTCCTCTTTCCTTGTGCCTGTTGCTACCCCCAACCAGGTTCTCATTTCCAGGGCCAATCAAGATGGTGCTTTTACCATTTCCCCAGTGTCTTCCCCCTGCCCCTCTTAATTGAGACCCTTCCCCCTCTTCCTGTTTGACTGCCAATCTCCCTCTCCCTTCTCACCTCTCTGAGTATTAACCTTCCCCCTGCCATGCCATGCTCAATCTCTCCACTAGTAATGCCCCTCACTCACCCCTCTTTGTGAGTACTATCCCTTGTGCAATCTCCTCCTGCATCCTCTTCCCCATTTGTCGCTAGTACAGCAAACGTGTTCCCTACCCTCTTTGCTTTACTATGTGTTTTTTCCTTCCCTCCCTCCTGCCTACTGCTGCTCCTTTTTTGCTATGTCCTTCTAGAGTCCACCCTTCATCAGCTGGCTTCCTGTCTAGTTTGCCCCCTCCCCTGACTCCTCCCTTGACCCACTGTTCCTTCTCTGTGGTGACCTCAGATACTCTCAGATGTCAGCCTTTCTACCAATGCATCCTTCCCCTCACCCCCCAGCTTCCTGCCAAGTCACTGAACCTCTTCCTCAAGCCTCCTTAGCCTGTGGCATATTGGGCACCCTCCCAGCCTCCTCAGTATTTTCATCCATGCTGCTGCCCCACAACCATTGCACCCCACAATCCTACCTATGGGTCACACTACCTATACAGGACAGTGAAATACAGTCTGTCTATACTGATTGCAGTTGTTTATGAACTCAATTACAAATCCACCAATAGCATTCCCAGGTCTCACAAACACATACAGTCCAGAAATTAGATGTTTGCCCCAGGTCCTCTTTAGGCCTCTCCCTCCAGCTTTAAGTGGGGCTGTTATGCCCCTGTTGAGCTTAATTCCAAAAACACAGCCACAGAAACCTTTAAGTTTAATAAAAAAAATAGCAAAACTTACAAAAATCCTCTTCACACTAACTCTCTCCACATCAAGTAGAATTAACTAATCCTAGCCCAGCCTCTACCTGAAATTGTAATACCAAATACCCTTGCATGCAGCCTAAGGCAGCCAACTATGGTAATAACTGGAAACCACAGTCTTACTCATAAGATCTACAGTACTAACTGTACACCACAATCCTACAGATAAGATATATACATATATATATATATATATATATATATATCTCCTTAGAATTAGCTCACATGGCTGTTCCTGGTCTGGGTATGCAGCTGGGTCTGATGGGCATTGCTCTCTGCTTGGAAAGGAGAGCTTACCATGGCAGTATCTGCCTGCCTCTTTTTCAATGCTACCGCAACTTTCAGTTCTGCCTGGTGTTTTCGAAATTGTTATTCTTCAGCACATAGAACAGCTTCTAAATCTGTAGTCGTCTCTTGCTCCACTTCTGCAGAAACTGCTGGTATTTGTTGGCAGGCCCATTTCAGTATCCTTCCCCTTCATAGTCAATTCCATTCCTTTTAAATTTTTGCTACTAGGCATTCTTTCAGGGTCATTTTGAGCATCCAAAGATCTTTGAGCATCAAAAAAGTTATCAGTCTCAGCATTAGACAAGGCAGAAGAGGAGACTGTCTCTTCTACCTCCTGCAGGGGTCTAGCCAGGGATTTCAGACATGCACACCAAGTGGACTCATTGCTACCCCCTTGTTAGAGTTAGCTACCCCCCCGAGGTGTAGCCAGACAATATGCAAATGTTTACCAGGACCATGTTTGTTGCCTCATTTGGCACAATAAATACAACTTTTGTATCTCATGACAATGGTTATTGCCATGCATGGGTAAATACAGATGCCATGCATTGTTCCCTAAGACATCCACATACCAGCCCAGAGCCTGTAAAGTTGTATTGTCCTTGGGATGCAAAGAAAGTATCAGTGACCAGTCCTTTTAGTTTTGAATCCTATGAATAAAATTACAGAAAGGTTCAGTATTTTCTTTGTTAGCTTTTTTGGAAAAAGAAAGCAGTTCAGAGCCTATTTGCTACCCCCCTTAAATGAAATTGCACACCATGGAGTGCTTGGAGTATGCCTGCCTACACCCATGACCTCCTGCACATCTATCTCCATAGGCAGCAAAGGGGAAGTGACCATCCAGCTGCTCACAGGAAGCAAGGCCCTCAGCAGGCAGAGTAGGTAAATATTTTATTCAAACGTCAAGAAAATCATAATTCATAACAAAAACTGACAGAAAGCAAAACTGTAAAGCAAAATAAGTATTAATGCATACATCCCCCTTTGGAAAAAATTAATATATTCTAGACAGTAATATAAAACATAAACCCTTATATCAAGAAAAATACATATTCATTGATACAACTCATACAAATCCCCTCACCCCAAGAGTAGGGGAATTTTTTTATTACAACTTCAAAATAATACATAAGCCATGTTATTGAGTGCATACTGAAAAAAACAACACACATAATAAGTATTCCATCATACATTCATATTTGAATTATAAATCATATGCTAATCAAATCCTATATAATAAGCAACAACCAACACGCTTTAAAGGAAATAAGTATTAATGCATGCTACCCTATTTATTAAATATTAATTGTATTCGATGAAAATCAAAAACTCACAAGTTACAAAACCATAAGCCCATAATGAATTACCATGTGTTAACCCCCCCACCACTACTAAAGGAACAGGGACATTTTTTCATTATTAAACTGAAAAATCATTCATACAAATTGTATTACAAATGGTGTCACTGAAATTGATAATAAATCTGAAATTAAATAAGCAATCAAGTATTTTTATTTATTTATTTTTATTTATTAATATTTCAGGAAGCTCCTTTGAGCCAAGGCTGATTTACAAAGGTTCCACATCAGGGAATAGCAGTTGTACGTTATACATAAGATAAATTACAAGACAAGATAGGAATTGCATTACTGAGTAGCCAGAGACTTTGTCAGCAACAATCATTAGCATGTAATTATGAAGCTTAGGAAACACATAGAGAGTTAGAAACAATATTCTTATAGTGGGCTAAAGCATGGGCAAGTTACAAAACAAGTAAAGGTTATGTAGGACAACCAGAGACTTAGAAAAATAAACATAAGTTTAAACAAACCAGAAACAAAGGCACTTTTTTTTGCAAAGCAAGAGTGACTAGACAGGCAGATACACAAACAAGTTGGTAGGCCAGCAGTGGGTTTTATGGGAAAGAGAAGGAGAGGGGTGATGCAGCACAGGGTGCATAGTCAGAGAGGGATGAGGGGAAGGAGGTAGGGAGGACAGGGGTAAGAAGGTGCACAGTAAGATGGGAGGGTAGGAGATTTGGTGGGGGGGTGGTGCTGGTAGGACATCATAGAAACATAGAATTTGACGGCAGATAAGGACCGCTTGGCCCACCCAGTCTGCCCATTTCCCTACCTGGTGGATAAGCTGCAGATCCTAGTTAACCAGCAGCCTACTTCTTAATACCCCCACCCCCTAGAATTGCCTTATGACTGTCCCATGCATGCTTGAATTCCGCCACTGTTTTTGACTCCACAACCTCCTCTGGAAGGCTGTTCCAAGCATCCACAACCCTCTCTGTGAAAAATACTTCTTAATTACCTCTGAGCTGCCCCCCTTCTATCTTGAAATTGTGCCCCCTTGTTCTTGCACACCTCTTTTTTGGAAAGATGCTACCCTCTTGGACTTTGTTGATTCCCTTGAGGTACTTGAAAGTTTCTATCATGTCCCCCCTCTCCCTCCTTTCCTCGAGGCTATACATATACAGCTCCTTAAGTCTCACTTCATATGTCTTCTGGTTCAGACCCTGCACCATTTTAGTTGCCCTCCTCTGGACAGCTTCCATCCTGTCTATGTCTTTGCGGAGATTGGGTCTCCAGAACTGCAGCAGTACTCCAGATGTGGTCTCACCAGCTGTCTGTACAGAGGGATAATAACTTCTTGTTTTCTGCTGGTGATGCCTCTCCCTATGCATCCCAGTATCCCCCCAGCCCTCCTTGCTGCCCTCTCACATTGCTTGCCCACCTTTAGGTCATCTGATATGACTACCCCCAGGTCCCTTTCCATTTTTGTTGTTGTTAGTATCTCACCCCCCATTGTGTACTCTTCCCCTGGGTTTTTGTTTCCCAGGTGCATTACCTTGCACTTCTTAGCATTGAATCTAAGCTACCATACATTTGACCATTCCTCTAACCTTGCCAAGTCCCTTCTCATCCTTTCCACCCAACCTTGTGCATCAACTCTGTTGCAGATCTTTGTGTCATCTGCAAAGAGACATACTTTTCCTCAGTCCCTCTGCAATGTAGCTATAAAGACATTGAGAGAGGACCGTCTAATACTGAACCCTGTGGTACCCCACTGCTAACCCCCTTTTTCAGAGTGGACTCCATTTACTATTACTCTCTGTGTCCTATTCTCCAGCCAATTCTTTACCCAGGCTGTCATCTTGGGACCCACTCCCAGGCTGGCTAACTTGTATATTAATCTTTGTGTGGGACTGTGTCAAATACCTTGCTAAAGTCTAGGTAGGCCATGTCCACAGCCCCTCCCTGATCTACTACTTTGGTCACCCAGTCAAAGAAATCTATCAGATTTGTCTGGCATGACCTTCCGCTGTGAATCCATGCTGCCTTGGGTCCTGTGCCCTCTGGCCTCTAGATACATAGCAATTCTTTCCTTCAGAAGTGATTCCATCATTTTCCCTACCACTGAGGTTAAACTAACAGGTCTGTAGTTTCCTGCTTCTGCCTTGCTCCCACTTTTGTGAAGGGAATCACATCTGCCCTCTTCCAGTCCTCAGGTACCACCCATCCTCCCATGATTTGTTAAAGAGGGTAGTCAGTGGTGTCACTAGTTCTATCCTTAGTTCTTTTAGAATTCTGGGATGAATCCCATCAGGCCCCATTGCTTTGTCCACCTTCAGTTTTAAGAGCTCTTTCAGAACTCTTTCTTCTGTAAATGGGCTGGTATCAACTTCTGTATCCAGAGTGTTTCTACTGTTTGTTTAGGTACTTCCCCTCTTCCTTTGTAAATACTGAGCAAAAATATTTGTTTAGTATCTCTGCCTTTCACAGTCACCCTCTGCCCACCCTCCCTCCCCTTTATTAAACCTCACTATCCCTCCCTTGGTCTTCCTTTGCTCCCTGATGTACCTATAAAAGGTTTTATCCCCCTTCTTAACTGAATTGGCCATCTTTTCCTCGGTTTGGGCCTTTGCTGTTCTGACTGCCTTTCCAGCTTCCTTTTGCTTTAACTGATACAGTTCTCTGTCCTGTTCCTTCTGTGATTCCTTGTACTTCCTGAATGCTTTCTTTCTCTTGAACCTTCACTGCCACTTCCTTTGAGAACCATAGTGGTTTCTTACCTCATTTCATTTTGTTTATTTGTTTTACACAAGGCTTGTTACCTCTGTGATGGCAGTTTTATTATCCCCATTGTTCTTCACCCTCCTTCCTGCCCGTTTGCTAGTGCATTCCTTAGGCACTCACCCATTTTGGCAAAGTCAGCCCTCCTAAAATCCAGTACCTTTGTCTTTGTATGGCTTGACTCTGTTGCTGTGTTTATTGTGAACCATACTGTTCTATGGTCGCTAGTTCCCAGATGGCTACCCACTTCTACATCTGTGATCCTCTCTTCATCTCCGTTTGAGAGAACCAGGTCTAAGATTGCTCCCTCTCAAGTGGGCTCCAATACTAGTTGTCTAAGGCATGCCCCCTGTAGGGCATCCAGAATAACTCCACTCTTAGAAGTGGCTGCTGCAACTGCACTCCAGTTAACATCTGGCATATTCAGATCACCCATCAGCAATATCTCCCCTGTACCTGCCATTCTAAGTATACTTTCTATCATTTCCTTGTCCATTTCCTCCCCCTGAGAGGGGGGTCTGTATACAACCCCTGTGCGGATTGTGGTGCCATTGCCTGCCTCCAAATTGACCCACAGTGCTTCTTCTCCTCCCTGTTTACCCTTTTGTTCTGTTGCTTTGATTTCTTCTCTTATGTAGAGGGCTACTCCTCCTCCTCTTTTACCCTCCCTGTCCCTCCTGTAGATAGTGTATCCTGGTATGTTTACATCCCAGTAATGGTTCTGTGTGTACCATGTTTCTGTGTGTACCATCAGTAGGAGGTATGGAAAAAGAAAGCTGGAAAAGTATGGGGTGGGGAAGAAAAGAAGGCTAGAGAGGGAAGAAGGATGGAAGCCAGGGCAGGGTAGGATGGAACGGAGGAGATTAAAGAAGGAGCAGGGAAACATGAGAGAGTGGGTGTAGGTTTCAAAGGGGATGGCTGGGGAGGGAAACTAGATAAGGTTATGAGAAGCAGTCACAAGAGGTACAGGTGATGAGGTGTTGTCGAAGATTGCACTTGAAGGAGCCCAGTGTGGTAGAGTTGGTAATTTCGGGTGGCAGTGAGTTGTACCATGAGGGGGCTCTGGTCCTGAAAGAGCATTGCCCTTGGGAGGTGCAGCAGTGAGGAATGCAGACAATTTTACAAAAATATTTTTGTAAATGCATGTCAGATCCTTTCAACAAAGACAAGGGTCAACAGCAAATATGATAAGTCATTGTGGATCTAACCGGACCATGTTTCTCCACCATAGCCGATATAACTCTGGTGAAACAGTGTTCTTCTCTTTTTTCACAAATTTTTTAACTTTTGTAACAACCACATACACTACTTGCTCCACTGTTTTATGTTGTTGCCTTAAAGTTAAGGCATACCTTGCTTGTCAAGGCTGGTATTTAATACATACAATTATAAGTTTCATTGTGCTTCTGTCATATTTCCCCCAGGAAGCAGGAAAGATGCCCCCGTATAGTATTTCAGATGTTAGATCACGAAAGGGTGCTAGTTTCCACACTTTATTTAAATAATGCCAAAAGGATATTGCAAAAGGGCATTCTAAGAAAAGGTGTTGCATAGTTTCTAATACATCTTGAAAATCCTCCAATCTTGGGCAATATCTTTTTGTGTTGGCCTTATGTTTCATATTACTTTTTACCGCCAACCTTTGATGTACACATAACCACATAAAATCCCACATGTAAACAGGAGTCTGTTTTGATGTTAACATTTTAGAAATAATCTCTTGTTCCTTCTGTGATTTCACCTCATACCATGAAAGTTCAAAATAATGTGTCTCCATTATTTTATTATATAATTCTCTCTTTGATTTTGTCATAATGTCTGCTTTTGTTAGTTTCCAAAGTTTTAATTTACTGATGACTTCCCCAGGTATTCTGGAAAGCCAAAGACTTGTGCCTGTTTAGGGATTGGTGCATTTGCTTCCCATCCTGCCAGAAAATTCCCAATGTTATCTAATACCCATGAACTCCATACTGTATTCGTTTGTTTAAGTAAAGGGAAAAAACTGTGAAATATGAAAGTACAATGGAAAAAAAAAAAAGGGGTTGACCATGGCCAACCACCTTTCTCTATTGGTAAGTATGTAACTCCCCTCTTTAGGGGGTTCAAACAACTGCTCCATATCCCTTGGAAGAAAATGCTTAAAAGAGATGTTTCCAGTGACAGAGGGGTGAGGGTAAACTAAACTCAAAAAAAGAAATACAGGAAACAAAAACAATTTTATCATGAAAATTCTTTTTTTTTTTTTTGTACATTTTCCGCTGATTCCATATTGTTTTTTTCTCTCTTGCTATCTGGAGCTTGTGTTCCCAATTGTATAATTGAGGATTATTCCCCAAAAAAATGCCTAACAGTTTCTGTTCACCTGTAATTAATGGGATGTTTAAGGTTTCTACAAGCCTATAGCTTGTCTGTCCTATATTCATGCAAACACTTTTCATTCTAATAATATTTGAACCAGACATGTTTGAATATTCTAGCACTATATCCATTGCAAGCACCTAGATTGTTCATCTGCCACAATTAAGTCAAGGTCATCAGTGTCTGCCACTGAACATACTGGAGGGTCTTCACTCCCTACTGAGAGCCCTTGTATCATATCTGTTTGATTTATGTTATGTAATATAGGGTCCAATGTTAATATATATAAAAGGGGACTAAGGGAACAGCCCTTTTTAACCAACCAATGGATACTAATATTCTGACCCACTCAACCATTGATAGTAGGAATAGCAGAAATCCCATTATAACAAGTTTTTACCCATGAAATACATTGTACTGGCAGCCTATATTCCCATAACACCAACCATAAGTAGTCATACTCCACCCTGTCAAAAGCCTTTGTCTGATCTAGGCTGATGACATGTCCTATTAGTTCTTCAGATTCTCCTTTTTGGAAAAATTTCCCTAAATAAAATTAGGGCATGGTGTATCGTATGTGTAGGTACTACACTTAACTGCATAGGATGAATGATGTCCTCCATAACCATTGAGAGCCTATTACATAAAATTTTCATCAACATTTTGCAGTCCATTCAACAGAGAAAGCGGCCTACAATTCCTTAAATCTCCTTTCTCACCAGATTTATAAAGCAGGACTAAAACTCCCACATACATACTGCTAGGTAGTATTTCCTTCTCTAGCACCTCATTATATAGTTGCACCAATTCCTCTCCTAGTATTTCAAAAATATTTTTGTAAATCTCATTTGGGAGTACATCTGCTACTGGGATCGTACTAGTTTTTAGGGACCAAATTACATCACGTAGTTCTCCCTGTGTGGTTGGGAAAATCACAGTTTTATGCCCCTGTGAGGTCAACTGTAACAACTGCCTACATAGTCCTGAAGTATTTCATCAAAGAAGAGGACTTTCTGTGATAAATGAACACTATGCTGCTGACACAGTGAGTGTTGGGAATTTCTAATTGATTTCCACGCAGCATACAGAGAGGGTGGGACTGCTGGCCATTTAAAACTTGTGCCACTCGCTTTGTTAGAACAGCAGCTGAATGTGTGCTGATTGCATGTCCCTGGGAGGTCGGCTGTAACAACTGCCTAAATAGTCCTGAAGTATTTTAGCAAAGAACAGGACTTTCTATGATAAATGAACACTATGCTGCTGAAACTGTGAGTGTTGGGACTTTGTAAGCTATTTTCATGCAGCACATAGAGGGGACGGGACTGCTAGCCATTTAAAACTTGTGCAGCTCACTAAGCACAAGTGTGAGTGGCGTGAGCACCACTCAGTCTAGAAAATTCAGGGGTGAGTGAGGTCTCTCATCTTGTGTGTACTGCAGTGGATAATAAATAAATATACTGATGGGAAGTGAGTATCTGAATGTTGGTAAAAGTGTATATCGCATAAAATGAGCATATGTTATGTAAATTCATCCAACATAAATGTTGGTAAAAGTATATACTACATGAAATAGGCACATTTTATGCAAATCTATTTAATGTAAATATTAACCTGGAATAGTAGTAGTATGAAAACATTTTAAGGAAGGTTTTTCACTTGTTTCCTGTTTTAAAGGTATCTAATAGCTAAAGTATAGTTCTAGATATATAGACTGTAACTGTATGTTTTTAATATAAGAATAAGTATATCCATAGTAAATGTTTTACAATTTACATAGAAATGACAGGATATTTTATTCTGGAGTATAGAAATCAATAATCTGAGATTACTGGAAAATTTGTAACAGTTTATGTTTGGTATATAAATTGATTTAATGAGCTGAATAGTGTTAATTGATCAAAATGTATAATTTGTCTCTTTGGATTAGTGTGGTAATTTTGGTTTTTGTAAATGGGCATAAACAATTAAATGTGAAAAAGAATGCCGGCCCGGTGGCTCTGAGGGTTGAGGCACTGGACACCATACCTTGCTCCACACCAGTGACCCGGGTTCAGGAGCGGACTTGAGTTGCCAGGGGTCAGCAGGGGTGGAGAGGGATTGTGCATTTGAGTGACTGCTCTCCCTCTCTGGGGTGGGAGGATCCCAGTTGTTGGTGCACTTTCAGCCCCTAGTGGAGGCTGGGGGTGTTGCACTGGCAACTTGCATTGGGGGCTTAGTTGCACATGGCATTGGGAAGGAGTGCATGTGGATGTGTGTGTGCTCCTTCCCTCCCTTGGCACCATTGCATTCCCTGCTCATGCAAAAGAGGGTAGAACAGGGAAAATCATCTGTGACCAGTCATGATGACTTGATGGCTGTCCTATGGGGCACCCGGCTCTGGGGGACATCACTGAATACTGGATCCTGATCAGGCAGAGATTTGGGAGTCTCTCCACCACCCCACCATGGGGGTAATCCACGGGATAACAGGTGATGTTCCCCAAGGGAGCTGGGGATGGCACCAGATGGTGACTGGAGACTAGGATGTGCAGAAGACTGGGACAGACTGGGTGCCAGGTAGGGAAAAAAAGGAATAGCAAAAAAAAAAATGTGAAACAGAATGGAAATGGGAGTAACCTGCAGTTAACTGTGGAGCAGTATGGAAGTGGATGTTGACTGCTGACATCTCTCCTCACAGGTCTTGGACCCAAGATAAACAGAAATAGAAATAAGGCAGCTTTAGGAGAAATTAATTTATTAAGTGGGAAAATAACCAGCTGCAGCCTTTTGGGATCATAAATTGGTTAAAATTGGGTTATGGACCTGTTAGCATTGATCCCAGCAGGGGCATACTGTATCATTGATTAAGCTCTTGATTATGGTAAGTAGGGATGTTGAACTAAATCCTGGTCCAACTAAACAAAAAACAATAAATTCAGTTAAATTACCACATGATAATGCTAGAAGTCTGGTAGGAAAACAAGCATTATTTGAACATTGGATTTTATTAGGAAATTATGATGTGGTGGGAATTTCAGAAACATGGTTTACAAAAATAGATTTGGACTCTGAGAAGCAGTTAAAGATTACTCTACATATTGGTATGATAGGCCTCATGGGGGGTGGCTTTGTTTGTTAAGGAAAGCTTGGGACAAATGAAACAATTGATTTCTGGAAATATAGAGGGTATAGAATTGGTGTTGGTACATATTTTTAAATTAAAAATAAGTGTTGGTGTGATATATTCACACTCTAAAGCAAAAATAACAGCATTTGAACAGTTAGTATTAAAATTGACTGCCATAGTTGAACAACAGGATTTAGTGCTTGTAGATGATTTTAATTGTGCCTGGGGAGCAATGAGGGGCCAACAACTGGAGAAGGAACTGTTATCGCTGGTCTTAACTCAGATGATAAATGTTCCTACAAGGAAAAGTCAGCATCAGAGTAATGGGAATATGTTAGATTTAATATTTGTGTCAGCAGGGATTCATACTCAAAATGTAAAGGTGGGTGCTCCAAATTTAGAGGATCATTGCTATATAGAGTGTTAGATTATTAAAAAATATAATGTATTAGATTCACCAAAAGTTAATTATATTAGGGATTAAAAAAAGTATTATAGGACAAGATTTCAACAAGATCTGAGTGCAGTGAATTGGGATTGTGTAGATCTTATCCCAAACATTGATTTGGCAATTGGTGAACTTACTCAAGTTTTTGTAGACACATGTACTATAAATGCCCCGTTTAAACTGATTAAGGAAAGGAAAACACACTATCCCTGGACTGATGCTAAAATAAAAAAACAAATTAGCTGTAAAGGCAGATTGTGGAAGAAGTCAAATCAAACGCTAAAATTTGCAGATTGGGAATTGTTCAAAAAAGCAAGAAATAAATGTAAAAGTTTAATTAGGAAAGCTAGGAAAAGGTATTATAAACATAAAATAGAACATACAAAAAACCCTGCTCATTATTAGAAGTTGGTAATGCAATTAGAAGGGAAGACAAGCCAGGGTATAGACATGAAGAATAATGATGGAATAGAGCTAAATGTGAGCCAGATTGTAGGAAATTTAAATCATTATTTTTGTACACTCCCAGATTTAGAAATAATAGATAAGCAGGAGATCATTGATGCTTCCTCATTTATTTTTGGAAAGGATAGTGAGAAAACACCACAGTTTTATTTTAGGGAAATTATGAATAAGGAGTTCTATAAACAAATAACCAAATTAAATTCACAAAAGGCTATGTGACTGGATCAGTTAGAAATTAAGTTCCTGAAATATGCTATTTTACAGATTACACCAATCTTGACTAAATTGTTTAATCATAGCTTGAGGCAAAGTATGTATCCAGAGTGTTGGAAAAACTCCAAAATTATACCTATATTTAAAGGGGGAGATCGGGATATCTTGACAAACTATCGACCTGTAGCATTGTTGTCAGTAATATCAAAGATTTTTGAGATTCTTGTTTTAAATCAGATCCAGGAGTTTCTGGAAACATACAATTTATTGTCAGATAGTCAGGCTGGTTTTAGAGCGGGGAGGTCGACAGACTCCACTCTCATGGACTTCCTCGATACTGTCTGAAATGGACTGGAGCAGGGAGAGTCCGTGGGAGCGGTGTTCATCGACCTCTCTAAAGCCTTCGACTTAGTGGACTTTAATATCCTGATGGAAAGGCTCTCTTTGGTAGGAATGTCACAACCAGTTAAATTGTGGCTGTTGTCATATTTGACAGAATGAACACAACAGGTTAGTGTAGGGAATACTTTGTCTGAGCGAGAAGGGACATATAGGGGTGTTCCCCAGGGTTCAGTCCTGGCCCCCCTATTGTTCCTGATCTATGTAAATCCTATTTCACAAATAACTGTTAAATCTTTTTTGTATGTGAATGATATGGCTTTGATTGCAAGAGCCAATACAAAAACAGAGTTACAATATAAACTGCAATCAGATTTTGATTCTCTACAGTGCTGGCTGACATACTCTAAAATGCTGTTAAGCAAGAAAAACACCCAAGTTATGATGTTTCAAACAAAATATGTGAAAAAATTGTCAACCAGAAGATAGATATTATCACACTTGATGGAACCAGATTACAGATTGTATCCCAATATAGATATCTGGGGGTACTTTTGGATTCTAATCTTACATTTGATAAACATATAGAGAGTACAGTAAAGAAGGTGAATATTAGATTGCGGGCTATCAGACAAAAGACCTCATCTTGGCAAGAGAAGATAGAAAAAAAATAGCACTGCAGCTATTATTGCCAATAATGGAATATGGGAGCCAAATGTATCAGTTTGCAACAAAGTTAACTTTGAAAATCTTAAAGTATATTACAAAAGAGCTAGGTATGTTATACCATGTCATATAAACATTCATCACTGTATATTATTACAAAATTTAAAATGGGACTCATTAGAGATTTGAAGAAAGAAAGGATTGGGGCAGAGGGTTTGAGTGGCATTTAGAGATGGAAATGGTATATCCTATATGCCCAGGTCTACAAATAAATATTCTTTAAGGATAATTCAATATAGAGGCCTGAAGATTCCTCTAGTGAGAAACTGATATAATATGATGCAAAGGAGATATTATTTACCAAAGATATTTAATGAATTGAGATTGGAGGTTAGAAATGCTGGTAGTTTGGGTCAGTTTAAGAGAAGCTTGATCTTCCCACCAAATATTCAAGTCATCATATAGGCAAAATACTGACTTTCAGGCTTCCAGCACATATTTAAAGCCTCACTTTTTTAATTCATTTTCCAAAAGTTTTACATTTAGCTTCCAGAGTCCTCTATCCATCCTTAATTCAGGGAAATCCCCTATTTGCATCAGCAGTGGTCTATGATCTAAAGTAACTGCTTGAATTATTTCAGCCTTTTGGATCTGTAGGAATTTTGAAATTAAAAAAATAGTCTATACATTTAGAACTAGTTCCACAGAAATACATCTTTGGGGGACTAGGATATTGTGCCTGAAAAACATCAACTACTTGCATTTCCCCTACTAACTCTTTTAGACTTTCTTCATCACAAATTTTTTATTTGTTTGTTTTCGGTCCTTTGTCTTATAAAGACATAGCACAATTAAAGTCTCCCCCCATTATAATGCTTTTGGAAGTAACAAAGGTTTAAGCTTTTTAAACAGCACAGCTCTATCAAATCTAAATTGTGTTGTGAAAATGTTTAACATTCTAGGTTCTAATCCTTTAAGAATAACATCAAGTAATAGTGCTCTCCCTAGCTATATTTTGATCATATTTACTAACCGTACTTTGGAACCAAAATGAATCCCTAGACTCAAACAAGATTCTGAACCCTGAGACCACCAACTATCACCCTGTATCCACCCCTTTTTTTGCAGCCTCCCTATCCCCAAAGGTATGCAGTCTAACATCTTGAAATAACACAGCATTAGTTTCCAGCTCCTGGAAAATTGCATAGGTACTGAGATGTTTCCTGTCGGACAGCAAACTATTCACTTTCAAGGAAGTGAAGGTTTTTTTTTTTTGAAATAAGATAACTTTATTGAGTTTTCACAACAACCAAACATGAGATACAGATAGCAGCCAGAACTAAAACAGGACCCAGCCAACCCTCCCTCCCCAAATACAAAGCTTTAACAGGAAATGAACCAGAGTATCAATTGCTCCCCACCCCCTCCCCAAAACCCCCTCCCCGGAAGGTGTCACTCTTAACTTTAGAAGGATAAACTACAAGGGATAGGGTGAGATAAACATAACAATAAATTAGACTGAAAACCTACAATCAAGTCCAGAACCAAACTACAGTCAGGGTCTAGTAGACAGGAGATTAGTGTAAATATAGGCGTACAACTTCCCCATTTCCGATTAAAGGAAGGCATGGCATTACGGGAACTGGGAATCAGTCTTTCTAACTTAAAGCAGAAAGAGATTTCTTTAAGCCATTCATTGAATGATATATTGATTTGATCCAGCCAATGTCTTAGGACCCGTCTTTTAACAGCAATTGAGATTAAAGCAATATGGTATTTCTTTTCACTATTTGTGATATCTGAATACCAGCCCAAAATACAGGCTTCAGGTGTAAAATAGTCTTGCAGCCCCAGGATAGGGTCTAAATTGGCTTGAATAACCTTCCATAAGGAGCCACCTTGCTACGGACCAAAAATATGCATTAAAGTGCCTCTTTCTCCCCACATCTAGTGCATACATTTGACCCCAACCTACCTAACTTAGTCAACCTGAGGCGTAAAATACAAATTATTCAATATAAAAAAATGGATAAGCCTATTTCTGTCTAAGGTGTGAAATTTATATGTATCATGCCAAATTTGGTAACAGAACCCAGGAGAGTCAGGGATTAAAGAATCCCAAACTTTTGACCCAGGTAACGAAACAGGGTATTTGGTATCTAGAAGGAAAAGATATATACTGGAAATTCCATGAGGTTTGGAAACGCAGTCCTGAATTTGATCCAGGAAAGGCCTGACTTGGGAAGGTAATTTCACATTCCCAAAATTCTTCAACAAAGATGTCTCAGCTGGTAAATCTTGAATATATATTTCAGTGGAGATTCTGATCCTCCAGCAGATTATTGGATGAAAGAAGGGAACCCTGGGGTTAAAAATCCTCTACTGACCGATTCTGAATTTGTGGGAGCCAATCTAGTGGAAGTAGTAACCCACCTATTTTAATATTAGGGTTAAGAGTGAGTGGCTGAGCCATATCCTTAGTGTATGGGATCCTAAAGTAATTCCAGCATTGCGAGAGAATTTTGATGGAAAGTCCCATGGGAGAATTACGAATGTCTACTGGTAGAGAGGAAAAACTATAATAAAAGATACGAGAAGGAAGTAGGCTGAGTTTATCCAATGCTTTAAGCTCTAAATCCAGCCAGATGGGCCTATAGCACTCGTTCTGAGACCCGAACCAGCGCCCCATTTTGGCTAGGTGGCTAGCCCAGTAATAAAACCAGAAATTGGGGAGACGAAGACCACCTTTGTCCTTCGGTAAGTTAAGCTTACAGAAAGCCTTCCTAGGATGTTTACCCCCCCAAATAAATTTGACTAGGGTAGAGTGTATCTTTTGGAAATAGGTTCTGGGGAGCCAAATATTAAGAAGGTTCAGGGGGTAAAAAATACGTGGTAGACTGTTCATTTTAATAATATTAATCCGTCCCCCTACGGATAACGGCAAAACAGACCATCTATCGAGATCTTTCTGAATTCTATCCAGGAGTTCATCCAGATTTAGTTTTTTGATAGTCTCTTCATCCCGGGCCAGGTATATGCCTAAATACTTAAGCGAGGTCTGGGCCCATTTCATACCTAGCTGAAGGAAGTTGGCTTGAAACATGAAAGAATTAAGAGGAAAAATCACCGATTTGGAAAGATTTAACCTGTAGTTGGATACCTTCCCGTATTGTGTGATGATTTGAAGTGCTGCTGGAAAAGAAATCTCAGGGTTCGAGAGGTGTAAAAGGATATCATCAGTGAAAACTGATAAAGTCAAAGCAGTCTGAGAGATAATACAACCAGTGACCTGCGGTGATGCTTTAATACTGAGTAACAGAGGCTCCAGATATAAGTTAAATAGGTACAGGGATAAGGGGCATCCCTGACGTGTTCCCGAAAATAAAAAAAAACGAGATGAAAAAACACCATTACAAAAAACTCTAGCCGAGGGTGACCGATAAACTGATTTAATCCATTGTATGAAAATCTCAGGGAAACCCATTCTACCAAGTGTAGACCACAGGAAATCCCAATTGACCATATCAAAGGCCTTTTCGGCATCTAGGGCTACCAACATCATAGGGGATTGGGACTCCTGGGCGGCTTGGAAAATGTGGGAAAGGGTGCGCAGATGATCTGACGTGGATCTATCCTGGACAAAACCCACCTGCTCATTACTTAGCAAGGATTGCCAGACTCTTCTGATTCTCAAGGAAAGGATTTTAGTTAGGATTTTGATATTGTAGTTTAATAAAGAGATCGGTCGATAACTGCCGGGTCCAACAGCGGTTTATCGGTTTAGGAATTAAGATAATGGTAGCTTCTAGCAGTGAGGATCAAGAAGGTCTGATGAGAGCATATGGTTAAACAACTTGAGAAGTGGAGGAAATCTCTTTACAGAAAGTTTTATAAAAGTTGGGAAAACCCATCAGGGCCTGGGATTTGTCAAGGGTAGCCGCTTATAACCTCTTCTATCTCCCTCAGGGTAATAGGAGGAAAGCAATTCACATTGTTGCTCTGCAAACAGGGAAGGAGATCCTATCCAGAAATTCATCCATCTCAGAGCAGAGGCCTGTTCAGACCCTCCCCTGTACAGGTCTTGATAGAAAGCTTCGAAGATTTATGCTATATCCCTTGGTGAGGTTTTGATTGATCCATCAGGAGCTCTCAAGGCTGGAATCAGCCTAGAGTTTTCTACCTCCCTTAACCTAAGGGCAAGCAATTTACCAGGTTTCTCTCCTTGGTCCAGATACCGCGCTTTGGTTTTAGAAATGGCATATTCCGTTTTTTCCTTAATCAAGTCTTCATACTCATTCCTTAGCTTACAGAACTTCTCCAGATCAGTATGGGAGCCAGAGAGGAGATATTTTCAGCTCTTTTAATTTGATCCAGTAATGACGTGATTTTCATTTCTCTCACCCTCTTCCTCCTAGAGGCCAATTTTATAAATTCTCCTCTAATAACACATTTTAAGGAACACCAGAGATAATCATCTCTAGCAATAGAACCCTGATTAGTCTCAAGAAAGGAGGAGATCAAAGATTGAATATGCTTAACTGTATGGTCATCTTTTAAGAGCTGTGTATTAAGTTTCCAGGAGGTATCTCTCTGGCCAGGCCTTCCCGGAGACATCTTAATCCAGGCCAAGGAATGGTCAGAGATGATGATTGGATCTATGCCTGCATGGGAGATGTTTTCAACCAAAGTCGTACTAATTAAAATATAATCGATTCTGGACCAGGAGTTGTGTAATTGTGAGTAAAATGAGTAGCTATGGCTTTGAGGGTTCAGTAGGCGCCAAGGGTCGCACAAACCTACTAAATTCATTAAGTCCCTGAGAGCTAGCTGGGAAGGGGAGAGAGGTTTAACAGGTCTGTGGGTTCTATCCACATCCTAAGTCAGAGAGAGATTCCAATCACCCCCTAAAATAAATGAAGATGGCAAAAATGACTCAGTTGGTTGTCAATTGCATGTAAAAATTAGGGTCTCCCACAGGCCATAAATTGCCCCAAAACTACCTGCACTCTATTAAGCAATCCCTTAACCAGCACCACTCGACCCCTTGATCAGTTGAGCAGTCCTCAGCCAGGAATGAAATACTTTTTAATCAGGATTGCCACCTCTACTAGAAGTGGCACCTTCAGAGACAAAGATCTGATAGAACCCCTTGCTGACGTAAACCCTTCGCCTCTGAGGCTAGCAAATGTGTTTCCTGCAAAAATAATATGTCGACATCCAAAAGTGAACAATTTAATAAAACTTGGTCTCTTTTACCATTATCCAACGCCCTGACATTCCAAGTTGCCAATTTAATAGGTTTCATGGACATAGACCAATAGCATAAGAAAGTAAAGGTAGAACACCGGTTAATCTCCCCCTGCACTCTCTGAGTGACACCTTCCAGGTTTCTCCACCCCCAATAATACCACAGATGAAGCCTTACATAACTCAGAAGCCAAACACATTGAGTTAATAACATTTTTAGATAATAGAAATGAGTAAAGGCCCATCGGACAACATATTTGACCTTACCCCCTACCTCCCCCATCCCAGACCCTAATAAACTATACATCAACCCCAAAAGATAGCAAGTAGCTAAGTGCCAGGATACAGTACAGAGCTAAATCCCCAAAAGGCTACATGTCTACAGGCATGTTGTAATAGACTATAATAGAGAACATGGGAAAACAGTTTCAAAAAACAACATGAGAAAAAACCATAGTTATAACAACTCGCAGGGAAACTCCCATACCAAGTAGCCCTACACCCCTTAACTAGGCCGCGAGGCAAATCCCCCAGTGCAAATCCTCGCCCTGAACCCCCACCCTCCACTAATTTCGAGTAAACGCTAAATAAAGACCAAACATCAAAAGTTAACCAGCCATGGCCCTGAAAAAAAAATAGGCCCTCTACCCAGAACTGCCCAGAATTAACCATAAAACGTGACAAGGCAATGAAGCAGCCAGGGGGACACCAGACATAGCTCATCTGAATCACTACGAGCTCGTCTCTAGATTACTTAATTCTTTGGTTGCCCGATGATAAAAAAGGCCCCCCACCAAGCCACCCTGGCTCGCTGAAACTGACCTTAAGTAGCGCTCAATCCTTGGCTCTCTACCCCGCTACACCACCGGAACAACCCCACAGATCGGAAGAGGAAGTGAACGAGAGAGCCAGGAGAGAAGAAGAACCCCCTGGTCCGACCTAAAAAAGGAGCCGAGGAGAACATTGGAGCCTCGCAAGGTTCCGTTTGACCACAATTTCTCAGGCATCAACCACTACTAGCGGCCTATCGGTCTTAAACAGGACTACTCCTCCAACCCTCCTAGCCAGGCCTCAGTACGCCATCAAGCCCACCTGAACAGGTAATTATAAACCAGAAGGGAAAAGAAATAACACAGTCATTTGGTATTTGAGGAAATTAATGTAGTAGACAGTCCAAGTTGTAGAATCAGTCCCCAATGAAGAGGTTTGGTAGTTTCTGAGCAAGGTTGGCCTTCGCGTGGTCAGGGTTCTCGTATGGGTGCCAGACCCCTTCCAAGAGCACCGAGAGCTTAGCGGGGTAACTCATTTTAAACTTAATGCCTGCAGCTATGAGTTTTTTCACAGTAGGATGAAATGCAGCTCTCTTTTGACGCGTTTCGTAAGGCAGGTCCTGGGTAAAACGCAGTTTGGCCCCTTCCCAAAAGATCGCCTCTAGCTCTTTCACCTTGTTCAGCACATGTTGTTTTTCAACAAAGCTAAGGAACTTAATTATGATGGGACGAGGGGGTAAGCCAGGCTGAGGTTTAGGCTTCAAAGAGCGATGAGCCCTCTCGATATGGTAATTAGAGCTGAGAGGTGAGGGACCAATTATTTTGTTCAACAACTTTTGAATAAATGAGATCATGTCCCCACTTTCTGCAGACTCAGGTAGGCCGAGAATTAAGATATTGTTACGTCTACTTCTGCCCTCCAGGTCTTCTGTCTTAAGTTGTAGTTTGTGGATCTGTTGTCTGAGCTTCACAATTTCGGGGTCTGTTTTCCCCTTCCAGGCTTCCAAGGAGGCTGTTTTGACTTCATGTCCCCCACTCGTCATGATACAGCTCCCAACCCGTTTTAATAGATTTCACCTCCGTGGCAATATCTTGGAGGGTTTCTTGAAATGGAGCAATTCCTGTAAGAATCGGTCCTCTGTGAGCAGGTTGCTGTGGAAGCAGGAGGGCTCTGTTTGGGAAGTTGAGCCGGCTCTGGTTTTGACTTTTGAGCTTTTCTCAGGAGTGGTGGGCGTGTGTCTCATCCCGCCTGCTTCATCTCCGTGTCCATCGTGGCAATAAGGGTTCCCTGGCGCTTTGTGGACCGCAAATATTAACTAATAAGCGTTGCCAGACGACGGTAACAGGCTTGTAAAGGTAGTCGCTATAAATTCAGAGTGAATAAATACTAAAATTAAGAAATAGTAAGGTGGAGGGTGGGAGCTCCAGAAAAGGCTGTCACCAGATGTTCTGCATCACGTGACTCCCAAGGAAGTGAAAGTTAACATCTAAGTTTGTGTTCCCATCTAAATTAAGATTCAAAACCTACTTAATTTTGCTAGAGGCCCTCATAACATGGCCCTCCCTCGTGGTTTTTGGTCATGTATCTTCTACATGTTCTGAGTTGGACAGTGTCCCTTGGTGAGAGGACCTGATTGAGGCAGTATCTGATTCTGCCTCCATTTCATAATCTACCCACACCAAGGGTGGGTATCTATTGGAGTCTGAGAACCCTACAGCACCTCCTGCATAATCTTGGTGTTTGTTTTGTTTTTTGACTTCCCCTTTTTTCCTGCATAGTGAGCTGGGTAAATTTGGGCTCAGCTACACCATCACTCTGTGGGGGGGGGGTCATGCTATTCTTTTGCTTGTTCTGCTCTGACATCTGAGCTTTTGGCATGGATTCTTGCATCATTTCTACATTTCATTGGGGGATCTGACTCCCTTCTCTCCTCTGTTTGCTTGTACTAAGGTTATTCTGCTTACCAGCTGTTTTTATATAAAAATCCTATATGTCAAAATCAGCATTGCCATTTTTTCTAGTGGCCCATAGGCAGTATGTGAAATTATGTCCCCACTTGCACACAGAAATTACATTGTGGCTCCTTAAAACAATGTGCACTCAGGTGTCCTGTTTCCCCAGAGTGAATACATTTGAGCACTTCACAATTGGTGCTTATATGTCTTTTTTGAGCCACATATAAAACAAGTCCTAGACTGGCAAGGGTAAAATAAAAGGCCCTTATCCCAACCTATGAAAAACAACTAGGCAGATGAACAATATCAGAGTCATCCTGCTATAGCCTTACTTTGATTTTCCAGCCACTGTTCCAAAATCTCTCATCATCCAAAATGGGGGCTGGGTTTCCTTGGACAGTACATCTTTTTTCCAACCAGAACATAATGTCTGTTACAGTTACTCCCTCATTTTGAAAGAGAATAGTCATTACATGGAACAGTTGTTTTGTCAAAGGAATCACCACAAAGTCTGACCAAAAAGGATTTGTCTACAAATTAGAGTACTTTATCCAAAAGCATTCTAAAGCTTCAGGAGACCTAAAGCTAATGTCATAAGTAAATTCCCCTTGGGCATATATTAACACATACACCTCTGATTGGGTAAACCCCAGTGATTGTTTTAACAAATTTTTGCCAACATAATGTCTGCCCAGGATGTCCTCTTTATTGCCCAGAAATCAGAGTCTGACTGCATTCTTCTGCTTTGCCGGCTCTACCAGTTTGTGAAATAGGCTGCAAAGGAAGAATTTTCCTTCAGTACTTGATCATTAGAATGTGAAGGTCTGCTGTACTAGTGCCTATAGAGAGTGGTTCACGAGGCTCTATTGTTAAAGGACTAATATCTAACAGATCTTCTTGTGGTAAGTCATTTGAAAGTCTCATTTGCCCATTAGCTGCTTCAGTAATTTTACAGCCAGAGAACCACTCACCATTAGGGTCTTGTGTCCACCCTGCCCTTACAAAGCCATCCCTAGAGACCAGATTCCTTGTGCATCAGTGTTCTGATTCATTTTGGTGGCCATGTTTCCATCATCCTCATCTCCCGGTGAAATTTCTGTGGCACACAGTTTAGAAGTTCCCATGTTATCAGGGCAGGTTGGAGAATTTAAAAAGCATTTTCTCTTTCTCTTATCCTCCATTTTCACTTTTGCTGTAACGATTTGCTCACCAACTTTTTTCAACTCTTCCTCAAGGCATTTCTGTTTTTGTTCTAGAAATAATTCTCAGTCTTGGTAATATCCTTATTTTCTGAGATAGAATTGTTTTCTTCCATAGCATGTACTTCATCTTCTGCACCTAAGACAATTCACTGGCCATCTTTCAGATGCAACTTAGCTGTCTCATCACTTTTTACATGAGTCTGCACACAACCACCATCCACATCCTTCTCCAGTCGACTATTGATCTCCTTCATCCTGGGACCCAGGAACAACAGTGCCCCCTACCCAAATGTAGGGGAATTTTTTATTCATAACTTCAAAAAACATGAAACAAATCAGTATTTTGTCATACAAATCATAAAAGGGAATAAAAAAAACATAAATACAAAAGGAGTATTACTTCATACTATAAACCTGAAACTTCAATTACTATAAACATACACTTCCCCTTTTCTTTTCTTTTAAATAAGCACAACAGTATTTCTTCATGCAAAACATAAAATAGAGAAAACTTAAACCTAAAATAGTATTGCTTCATACTAAGCAAAAAAATACCATAGGCATACACCCTCTGCTCTCTAAGAAAGGGGTAGGGGATTAATGCAAAGCAAAAAGTATTACTTCAATCCTACAGAAAAATTGGGATACACAAAAATTATTTTATTTCATACTGAAATCTTAAATAAATAATTTTTTTAATTAAGCTCTCTCCTTCTACCTACAGAAAAAGTGGAGGAAACTTTTTTCCATTTATTTAGGCGAGCATATGAGCGATATGCTGTACACCATACCACAACCCTAATTATTAGGTAGTCCATTTTGGGTGTCCCCCATTATGGGATTTGTTAGGTCATAGCAAAAGGATCCCATATAAATTAGTGTCACTATAAATAAACCTTAAACTGAATGATAAACCTAAAAGAAATAATGAAAGAATTATTTTGCAACCATTCAGTAAATGAAAATTATCTATGTGAACAAGAGTGCCCCTTAAACAACTAAGGGTAAGAAAGACAATTAGTTACCTGCTCCATCCCAATGCATGGCATAACCAGAGAAGGCAGAAATTGTTGAGAGGAAAACAGACTCTCTATCCTCTCTAAGGGGATACTTATGTCATGAATTCCTGTGGGGTAATCCAGACAGCTTTAAAACTCTAACTTCATGGCAGTCCTCACATGTCAAAGATTCCATTGTACATTCCCCCACAGGTCATGGAATACCTGAGTGGATAGAATATTTTTTTCATGAGTTTTAATTGAATTAATAGAAGACTCTATCATATGAAACAGTTGTAATTCTGTAAATTCAATTTGCTGAAGAGATAAATGGCATTGTATGTTCCAAATATGATATTTAAAACCGGTCAATAGACTCTGCATAGTTTGTACATTATATTCTACCCATGTAGGTGGGAGGATACTCAAGCACAATATAACAAAGATCATATTCTGGAAAGGAGATTTACTCCAGTATGGACCTACTAGTGACCAAGAGGACCAAATGAAAGTACATGTGAATTATAAATGTTCTATCATTTCTATTTCAGTTATGCAAGTGAATCTAGGACAAACTATTTCTTCTAGCCCTTTGTGTTTTAGCTTGCCTTTTACATTCAGTTTGCCCAATGCAGACAACTACATAATATTCCACATTTGTGGAGGTATGCAGGGACAAATCAACATGTTCCCTATTTGTGCTTTCTCTGAACTTGGGTGAGAGGCAAAGGGTGAGGGTTCCAAAAAAAGTTCTTCCAAAATCAGTTGGTACAACTGTTTCCTAGTAAAAGAAAGAAAACAGTCTTTTGTCAATGACCAAAGCTTGATTTTTCCAAAACAAGAAGAAAAATGTCCCGAAAGAGTCTGAAGGGATCTTTGTTTGGGGATTATGCCATGCAATGGCCAGATCTATAATATTGGGCAAAGGCTATCTGTTACCCAAGGAATCCATAGTTTGTCTTTGGTCAATAGGAATGGACTAAGGTTTTTGTATGTAAACATTGAGAAAAAAAGGTATTGGGTTAATCATCTTAAGAACCCCCTGCCTCCTTTCCAGAAGCAAAATGCCCTGTTTGACCTGATTTAGCCTGCTTCCCCATATACAAGAGAAAAACAAACTGTACACCTTAGTTTCTAATTGTTTTGGCAAAGAGTATATGATACTAATATGCAAAAACAAGGAAAGCAAGAATGTTTTTACCATATACACTCTTAGTTTTAGCCATCTTACATTTATTCCAAAAATCAACTTTGATCTGAGTTTGTTGGATTTTATTTTGCCAATTTAAGAGAGCCATGTCTCTTTACCAAAAGTCACTCCAAGAATATAACAGGGTTTTGTATGTATGGGAATACCAATAATCTGATTCACTGCAAGGCGTTCTGTGCCGATTTGTAAACATTTGCTTTTATGTAAATTAAGCTTAGCATCGGTACATTGTGAGAACAAGGCCAAAAGCTGACCAGCTTTTGTACAGGATTGTGTGTCTGCTAGAAGGAGACATAAATAATCTGTGTAAGTGGTGGTCCTGATTTCTGGATCTAAACTAGAAAAGGACAAACCTGTAATGTCTATATCCTGATTGAATCTGGGAATCAGTGGATCTAAAGAAAAAATGTACAATAATGGGCTGAGAGGGCAGTCTTGACACAGCCTCTTACTTACTTTGATGGGTTTTCCAGTCCATCCATTACAATATGGTCTTATGACAGCATGTTGGTAGCCTATTTGTAACCATCTAACAAAAGTAGATGGAATGTCACATTGTGCCAAGCATTTCCGTAGATAATAACGAAGAACCCTGTCAAAGGTCTTGCTTTTGTCTAGTGCTAACAGAAAACCAGTCAGTTCACCTGTTTGACCTCTGTTCCAAATTTCTCTGCGCAAAATCAAATTATCAATAATGGATCTGCCTGGAATACTACATGTCTGGGAGGGGTGTATAAGGTCACCGGCCACCATGGCCAATCTGTTTGCTAATAGTTTAGAAAAAATCTTAAAATCTGCCTTTAGGAGAGATATGGGCCTCCAGTTGGATAACTGGGACCTAATACCTGATTAGTATATTAACATGACCAGGCCTTACCACATACTAGGTGGTAAATTTTCATCCATTAACATTCTGTTATAAAGTAACACTACTTCTGGCAACATTGTATCTGCTATGTATTTATATAATTTATAAGGTATGCCATTAGGTCCTCGTGCTGAACCCACCCTCATAAACTTTATCACACCCCAAAGTTCAGTGCCTGTAATGGGCTGAACTAGCAATTTTTTGGAGGAGTGGGATAAGTGGGGCAAATCACAATCTGCTAACCACGAATCATTGGTACTCTGATCATCTGTGGGAGCCTGAAACATGGTGGTAATGTAGCTGTTGAGTTCCATTAACATTTTTGATCTCCTAGTTATCACCCTACCATCACCAGTTGTAATTATGGAAATATTTGTTTTGAGATTTTGTGAAAGACCAAATTGAAATGGATTGGTAAAATCCTGTCTCTCTTGTGTCCCAAACCTTTGTTCTGCTTCCAAGAGATATATATATATATATATATATATATATATATATATATATATATATATATACATACATCATATTGGATGTCTGTCATTTTTTGTTTGATCAGGGAGTTTTGGGCTGATAGATCTATATGAGACTGATTCTGTTGGGATAATAGAGATTGTAATTCTGTTCTGTATACTTTGTACTTATCCATTTTGAATTTACCTATACGTTTTCCTATAATTTTTTAAAATAGGATTGTAGCTGCTCATCAATGTTTTTTCTTCACCCATGCTGTTGTCCCCATCCTCTGAGCATGAAGTTTAGAGTCCTGATCATTCATGGGGAGTTCTCCCTCTGAACTGCTATCAATTTGGGAAGAGCGAAAGGAGGCTGAATCAGATTCTGTGCCCAGGTCTCCCTTTTCCATGGGTAGACCATCATATTTGTTTTGTGTAGGAGCAGGATCAACCAAAGGTAGTTGTTTCCCCATCTTTTTTCTGGTACTCCTACATCTTCCTACCATCTGAAAAGGGTCAGAGACTAGAAGGACTGGTGGAGGCATAGCCTCAGTAGGGCCACTAGGTATGGACACAGTTAATGGACCAGAAGCTTTGGGTTCAGAAGGGATCTGTTCTGGATGTGAAACAACAGTTGGGGTAATGGTCATTGGGGCTACTTCTGGAGCTGCTGGGCAAGGAAAAGGTTCCTGTGGGGGAGGGCTGAAGACTAGCCAGATGTTTAGTGGCCTGTTTTAATGCAGAGTTAATACAGTAATCCTGTATAGGATAATCATTGTTCAAGGTGTTGTGAAATGCCCAGGGACAGTCTGTGAATGAGTGGCCATCTTTGCACAAACTGCACTTTAAAGGGCCTCTGCACTGAAACATTGAAAGCCCAGATTCCCCATACTGGACACATTTGATAACTTCACATGTGCAGCTCAAGTGTCTGGGGGACCCACACTTATAACAGTGACGGGGTTGCCCTGGGTAAAAAAGAAACCCTTTGTCATGTTCAATGTAAAAGCAATTTGGGAGGTGTTGTAATCCTGAGTCATCTTGATGGAGGTTAATTTTCACCCTCCACCCCCCGGTCCAAAAACCTTCATTGTCTAGAATGGGATTGGGGTTGCATTGTATTTTGCATTTTTTTGAGCCAATACAGCATATCAGTAATATTGATCCCTTCATTATGAAAAAGGATTGTTATAACCTTGAATGTTTGATTGGTTAGGGGTATAGCCTGGAATTTTTCCCATGTGGGGTTGGTTTTTCATTATAGCATACTTCAGCCAGAATCTATCTAACATATCTGGTGTCTAAAAACTTATAAAAAAAGATTGTTCCCCTGATAAATGAATGAGGGCATATACCACTGGAGAAAACCCCATTTGTTGTTTTAGTAAAACTTTCCCCACATCCTCCGACATCGTCCATCTTAGACTGCAATACCCTGACAGACAGAGTCACAGTGCCCTCAGTCTATAGAGTAGAGGAATTTTTATTAAACCATAAAAGACAATACATAATCAAAACTATAGTACAGCATAAAAAAGTAGAAAAAAAAACATATTTCTGTTCTTTGGAACAACATACAATTGTCAAACTCCAACAATCATGTACAAATAGAAAAGACCAAAACCCATCCCTTTTTCATAATAATAAAAACACAGTAAAATAATGTTGTCCTCTATTTCTATACAGAAAAAAATACACATCAGAAAAGCAATTAACACATAAAAGAAATTCCAAATGCAGTATTATAGCATACCTATCAGCCTATAGAGGAACTATGCCAAAACAAAAAAAGACATCAGTGAGAACAAAAAACTTGCAAAGGAAATAAACTCAAAAGGACTAAACAAGGAAAAAAAACATTTTTTTTTGTTTTTGTTTTTGAGAAAACCTAAACCCCATCCACCAGGAATACCATACCCCAAACAAGAAAAGAAAATATAGGGAAAGATAAAAAAAAAATCACAATAGTCTATTAAAAAAAAAAAACAACTAAATATGGTCAAAATGATTCCATAAGTGGGCCCAAATCTCAAAATTATAAACATGTCACTCTGTCTGTTTCCATTTAGTAAAATCTGTATGAATCATATAGAAAAGTTCTAAAGCCAGTGTATACTGTTGTTGCAGTACCAATTGACAACAACCTATACACATCCAATAAAGAAAATGAACATATATAATACGAAGTGTACCATGATGCGCTGTGCTAGTCAACTGCAGAACTATCCCATAATATAACAAACTAGGGTCCGGGGAAACTGTACCCACCCATTTCCATCTATTTTTGACAATATCTCACAATTGTATTGCATACGGGCAGGAAAAATATAAGAGATCCATTGTCCCAATTTTCAAAATACAATGGTCACTTGGGTAATATCGTTCTGGCAAAGACTTATGTTTTTGATTACCCTTAACATTAATCCACTCATGTATGCCTAACCATACCATATCCCACACACAGACATGGATTCTGTCATTAATAATGTAATCAGACAGCTGTCTCTGATCCACCTGTGTATACCCTGTAAACACATTTTCATCAAAACATTGCAGAATAATATTCTCATAAAGAGCCTTCCTAGGTAAACGAAGAGCGCTATTACAGTAACACCTCATTTCTTTATGGCATCAAAGACCCCTTCCCATCTTTTAAAAAGACATGGACATCATTAGATGTCCATTCTCTCAAGACCCCTGTCAAGGCTTCATAACCCCATTTCCCCAAAGTTGGACAGTACCCTTTACTAACGGAATAATATCATTATAAAGAAATATAATAAAAAAAATCATGCTCAGATGTAGCAAGTGTAAACCCCAATTTTTTAAAGGTTTATAAAGAATGTTACATTTAACGGGATTTAATCTACTCCCTCATACACAAGTAAATAAACAACTCATCAGTGAATTTTCCAATCTATGGGGCAAAAGGAAAATAGTACTAATAAATAGAAACCCCGGTACTAAAAATGTTTTCAGCAAAGAAACAAGTCTTTTTTTGACAGTTACACCTATTCCACAACTTTACTTTAGCATGCCCAAGTGACAATGCCTATTCCCAATTGAAACTTGCCATATCATCTCCCGCCCAAAAATCCCCAGGATACGATAGGGGTCTCAGAAACAGGGATGTCACCCACCACAATACCAGGTCCTGGAAATCCAGAGATATCCAAACAATAGGATTTCAACATATTAATATTAGCACCTGTAAGTTTATCCACTTCCTGAAGCAAATCATATGCTAGGAGGATGGACGCCTCATTTTTCACAAGGAGACAAACATCATCTGCATAGGCCGATACCTTATACCCCTGTGTCCACCCTATCCCTAACCCATAAGTCAGGGGGGAATTCTGAATCAGCTGGAGCAATGGATGCAACATGAAAGCATATAACAAAGGGCTCATTGGGCAACCCTGTCTAACTCCCCTCTGAACCTGAATCTTATGCCCCATCCAACCATTTTCATAAGGTTTCACATAAGCTAAAGCATAACATAACTGCAACCATTGTATAAAAGTCTCAGGGATTCCATATGTCCCAAGGCAATTCCATAAAAATGATTGAGACACTCCATTGAAGGCCTTTGCCTGATTCAGACTAACAACACATCCTCGAACATCCACCCCAACTGGTGAATTATGAACTTCCATTATTTCACGGAGTAACAGGAGAGCTTCTGTCATTCTCCAATGAGGAAATGAACAAAATTGGGTCGGTATAATAAGACCATCCATAACAGATGCCAGTCTATTACTCAACAATTTGGTGAATATTTTAAAATCTGCATTCAACAATGTAATAGGTCACCAATTATGAATATCATCCCAAACTCCCGATTTAAATAAAAATATCTTAAGCTCTCATACATAGAAGATGGTAAAAACTGATGTTGTAAGAAAAAATTTTACACTGCAAGTAATTTCCGAGGAATTATTTTCCACATTACTTTATATAAATACCCAGGAAGCCCATCAGATCCAGGTACAACATTTACTCCCAATTTAGTAATAAGTATGTCCAGTTCCTGAATTGAAAATGGCAAAATCAAAGATTCCTGTAACTCCGGGAATGACTGTGGAAGTGAAGCCGAAGTTAAAATTTGATGATTAAAGCTTAAATCTGGAACCGGGTCCCAAATACACATCGAACATGGTCTTCCAAAAGTGACTTGATACCAACATTATCTGTCATGAACCAACCCTGTGATGACAACAGACATGTCATCAACTTTTTCTCCCTCCACATTTGACTGTCAAAAAATGGAGTACCCTGCTCTACCTTCCCGTGTGTACCAAAGGATTGTTCCTGACTTAAGGAATTCAAACGATCATATTGATAAAATGCCATGTTGCTTCTTATCCCGTAAATCTCTACAGAGACATCTTCCCATCTAGTATGGTGTCTAGTTAATATCTCTCCCAATCGTTCCCTGAGTGTCAAATAAATAGAATAGGCAGATGCTCATCTAGACCTCCCTTCCTCCCCCCAAAAACTCTTAAACATAGCTTGAAGTCTTCCTACCATTGCCCAACATCATCATACAAAAACCTTGTTGATAGGTTATCCTGGTCAATATGTGTAAGACAACAGGGACAGTCAAAAGTGAAGAATTTAATCTCCAATATCCCAGACCAGCCATTCCTTGGGGTGGAGATTCAATATAAACTCCTATCATGACATGATCAGAAGTCTCAGTTGGTATAAGACATGTTTTAAAAACTGGCAAAGATTGTTTAACAAAAACCATATCAATACAGGAAGAAAGTGTTCCTCTGTAATAAGTAGGCTGAACAGGCCAACTCCCTCCACCATGCATATCCTTCAAACAGGCTTGTCAAATCACAGTTCACAAAAATGCCTTATCACAGTAAAGTTTGTCTAACAGGTCCCCCCCCGTGTCAAGTTAATATTAAAGTCACCTGCAAAAAATAAATGTCTGCTGGTATGCAAGTAGGGTTGCACTTTTCTCAACAAATCAATACGAAGGGCTTTAGATTGCGGCCAATAAATATTCAACAATCTACATTGTACTGAGTTTAATTCTATGTCAAGTAGCAATGCAAGACCTGGTTCTATGTCAACTAAATGGTGAACCTTTACACCTGGAGAAGCAAAACAAAACCCCACCCCACTACAAGCATCCACCCCAATGACCAGAAAGATGATCCCCATTTCCAGTTTCTAGAAATCTGATTAATATCCCCAACAGAATGCAGTCTAGTATTTTGAAGAAAAAAGACATCATATAATAATTGTTGTAAAATCCCAAATGTAGCAAATCATTTCCTCAACAATAAAATACTATTCACATTAAGACTAGCTGTCTTAAGACATAGTGGGTCAGGGAGGAAGGGTAACAATTTTTCCACTGGATCGAGTCATTCGTTTCTGGGGGATTTTAGGCTTTGGGATTTTTGGGGGAGCAGGAGAATCTTGACATTGGGGAGGAAATGGATCCTGGGCTACTTCATCCATAGGTAGTGCTGTATCCACCTGTTCCCTCCATGTAGTGAAGGCAGAAAACCTATTAGACAATGGTAATGGAGAAAGCGGTGCTCCCCCTCCTCCCTTACCAAGATCTGTGGAGTGGAAGGAGGTAAAATACCATCCTCTACATCTGCAGTATCCTCCCTAGTTTCTAATGCCAAAGAACTAGGGACAAAAGGACATAATGAATCCTTAGTAGGGGATTCTGGGGGTTGGGGGATGCATAGCAGGTGTAATAGAACCCTGCTGCTGAAGAAAAGAGGTCAAAGTCACAGTTATCAGGGGGGAACCCTGTGGTGTGGCATACGGAGTCGCTTCATCTTCCAGTCTAGATTTTCTCTTCAACTGGCTCTGACCCTTAAAAGACTTGGGACTATGCAAAAGTCCAGTGTCTGGCATTAAAGTCCGGGTTCTAGTGTGCTGAGGCTTGGCCCTATCTCCAGAACCAGCACCTCTGTCCCAACAACGGCCACATGGTGGAAGAGAATCCTCTGCAAAAGTACCAAAAGAGTTACCAAAATTCTGTTTCGCCTTGGTTAAGAAAAAATCATGGTCAGACTTCCCCTCCATATTGTGAGATGCTCAAGGACAATCCTGAAAGGAATGTTCTTCTTCTCCACATAAATTACAAAATGGAGGAGCGCTGCATTGTGGAGCAGCATGCTCAATAAACCACAGTGAAAGCACTTAATCTGATCACAATCCACATTTAAATGATCCAAGACTCCACACTGATAACAACTCTTAGGCTGTCCTGCATAAAACAGGACACCCCGATCTTGACTCCAAAAAAAGGAACTGGGGAGATGTTGAATGACCTCTTCAGTCTGTGTTAATTGGACCTGAAACAACCAACCTCCATTCCAGAACCCATTTTCATCCATAATGGGATTAGAGTGCTCCATAACTTTACTTTTTTTTCCAACCAAAACATGATATCATTAATACAGACACCTTCATTACGAAACAGAATCGTAACAGTTTTAATGGTAGGTTTCATAATAGGGATTGCCAAACAATCAAGCCAGTGTTCAGAATCCTTCAAAGTGTAATACATCTTCCAGAATCTATCCAAAGACTGCATTGTATTAAAACTTAAGTCATAAGTTTGGTCCCCAGGGGCATGGATAAATGCATATACTTCTGCTGGTGAAAATCCCATAGAATCCTTAATCAAGGTCTTGCCTACCCACATTTTATCGGGGACCACAGGAGCTTTACCCTTATAGCGAAGCCGGACTAGAAAATGTCACTTCGCAGCCTCTGCTGGTTTGTGAAAAGACCAGTGAAAGTCCAAGAATGTTGTTGGTCTGATCGCAAGCTCCCCTTCCCCCGCTTGCTCTTGGTCAGATAATCATAAAAAGGGCATACCTTGTTGGGATACTGCAGCATCAGAATGTACTTCATTATGAGCTCCTGTAAAGGTGGGATTCCCCACCTCTGGTAGCCTGGTAACAGTAAGAGCAGAAGGGAGAGGCATCATTCACTGCAACACCGTGTCTGGCATAGCAGAACTCTCAACAGCCTCACTCTCAACCCGCACGGCAGCAGCTGTCATGTTTGGAAAATTCAAAAGGGGTACAGAATCTGCCCATTTATAGGAAGCGAGACTCTCCGGGGAACCCGCTAGTGGGGTGACAGGGTCAAGAATCCAATGATCCCCAGAACGTACCCATCCAGCTTGTTGTAGGGCTGATCCAAGGGTCCAGATAGGGTCTGGAAGTTGGACTTCTACAGTCACTCCAACCTCCTGTTGATTCTCCTCACAGAAGACCCGGTCAATGCTAGAAGGTGATCCTGGTTCCGAGACAACTTTGAGAGGTACACGTTTACTGAAAACAGGTGAAGGACTAGCAGCAGATCACTTTCTTTTTTTCTGTTTGTCCTCCAATTTTTGTTTGCTTATTAAAAAATTCTCACTCAGCCACCATAATCATAAGCAACAACTGTTGCTTTTTAGAAGCTAACCCTGCTTGTAATTTCTCCTCCTCAGAATTCAGGGCTAGCATATGGGATTCCATACTAGGCCGAGAGGGATCCCCAAGAGGGGTATCAGCCCCAAGAACGTGCACATCAACTCCCATAAGAGCTGGCAAGACCGCTGCAGTATCCATATCATCTCCACATCCTCTCTCCTCCACCGCTTGTTCTGAACTGAGTTCAGCCATCTCTCCTGCAGCATTTCAGTGCACTCTGCAGGATGAGTAGGAGGAATTTTTATTTTCAATCAAAACAAATTCATAACAAAATATATACAAGTCAAAAGTACATAGTTCAAAATCATGAGCCAGGAAAATACATAACATAAGTAAGTATTAATTCATACAATTCCCTAAACATAAGAAAAACTTTTTAAGTAACCCCTACCCACCCCCCTCTTCCTCACTCTAAGAGTAGGGGAATTTTTTTTTTTTGGAAACGAGTTCATAAAAAAATATACAAATCAAAAGTACATCATACAAAGTCATAAAAAGGAAAAATACAAAGCATAAATAAGTATTAATTCTTACAAATCCCCAAACATAAGATCGAAACCCTAAATAAGTATTAACCCATACTGTGGATCAAACATAAAAAAGTTATACCCATACCTTCACCCCTTCTTTAAAAGGGAGAGAGTATTTCCCATAAGAGACATAACAAACCATATAAAAAACAATATTTCACCCTATGAATTAAAAATCAAGAGCGTTAATTTCTATTTCTAACATTCCTGCATTCATTTATAAACTCTAAACAGACTTAAAGGAAATCATTCCCAATTTGCAATTTAGCCCAACAAGTAGTGCTAAGATGCAAAGCTTCTATATATTGCAAAAGGTGTAAGTCAAATATCACCATATATAATAATTCTTCAGGGGAAATCAATTGCTGTTGTAGTAACAATCTGCATCTACTGATACATAACCAATATAAAAAGTAGCCATGTATCATTTTCAAAATACTGAGACTATCTTTAACCATGGTTATATTATGAATGCCATAGAATAGTAGTTCTATAGTTGGGGGAACAGATATCTTATTCTTCCAACAGTTTTTTACCATGTCCCAAAATTGAACTACATAAGGACAATAAAAATAAAGATGTAACATAGTTTCCAATACTTCAACACACCCCTTCCTTGGACAATATCTTTCTTGAAGACTTTTATGTTTTTGATTACTACGGACATTCACCCTATTGTGAAGACCCAACCATACAGTATCCCAAATATGTTTGGATATTCTTAGATCAGTAATATAATCTGAAATATTGTGCTAATGAACCAAATAGAATCTAGAAAAAGGAGACTCAAAAAAGCACCTATGGAGAACATCCATGTAAAGCGCTTTCTGTACTGCTGTTTTTACTAAAGTCCAGCCTATTTGCCAAGTTTTAATTTTATCAAAAACTCCTTCCCACTTGAATGCCAATTTTGGGCATCTCCTGTTTTTATACTTGAAGGAACCTGCACTCTATTCAGATAAAACTCCCGATACTTGCCTATATACTGGACCACTCTAGCAATAAGTACATCCTTTAATTAATGGTACTCTATTACTATATCAAAAAATGGAGACAAAGAACAAAACCGGATGAACCATATTAACCCCACCAGATTTTATTGATAAATATAAAATATTCCTTCTGAGTGGATTTAAACAGCTCCCTCAAAAGCTACTAAAAAAACAACCCATTAACTGGGTCTCCAATGTTCGTGGCAATAAAAAAACGGAACTTAAATTAAAAAAAAACTGGAAGCAAAAAAGGTTTTAATCAAGTATACCCATTTCAATTTTGACGTTTTCCATCTATTCCAACTTCTCACTAGTTTTTGTCCTTTAGTCAAAGCTCATTGCCAATTATATTCCTCCATACTATTACCCCCAAAATAAATTCCTAATATTCGACAAGGGACCATATCCACAGGAAGACCTCCAACTACTTCACTTTCTATAGGAAAACCACCTATACATAAACAATGTGTTTTGCTCAGATTTATTCAGGCTCCCATTATCTTCCCTACCTCATTTATTAAATCACAAGCTGCAACAATAGAATTACCATCTTTTAAATTTAGGCAAAGATCATCTGTGTATGCCACTAATTTGGAAAAAGTACCAAATTCCCCATCTATCTCCCTAAGTCTGGGAGACCTGATCAATAATCTCAATAAAGAGTCCAATGAAAAAACATATAAAAGGAGACTAAGTGGACACCTCTGATGTACCCCTTTAAAAATCTGATGACGGGACCCTATCCACCCATTATCGTATGGTTTAACATTGGCCAAAATATAACACAATCTAATCCACCGAACAAATGGTTCTGGAATCCCATAAGCTGTTAAACATCACCATAAATATACATGGGAAACCTCATCGAAGGCTTTGGCCTAGTCCAAACTGACAAGATACCCCAGATTTTGATTTCCTTTTTTGTTTTCATCTTGTGTGTCCAATAATTCCCTAATCAGTAATAATGCATCTGAGATACATCTTCCAGGTAAGGAACAATATTGATCCTGATAAATCTGGTCTGGCATGACTAAAGATAGTTTGTTCCCCAATAGTTTTGAAAATATTTTAAAATCCACATTTAATAATGTGAGAGGCCACCAATTATTGATATCAGCTTGGTCACCAGATTTGTAAAGAAATACTAATGAACCTTCATACATCTGTGAAGGCAAAAATAAATCTACCAAGAAAAAAATTATATAAAGATAATAATGAAGTGGGCATTAGACGCCATAACATTTTATATAACTTGCCTGGCAACCCATCTCACCCAGGGGATACATAGAAATATAGAAACATAGAATTTGACGGCAGATAAGGACTGCTTGGCCCACCTAGTCTGCCCATTTCCCTACCTGATGGATAAGCAGCAGGTTCTAGTTAATCAACAGCTTACTTCCTCCTATCCCCACTAGAATTGCCTTATGCCTGGCCCATGCATTCTTGAATTCTCCCACTGTTTCTGACTCCACAATCTCCTCAGGAAGGATGTTCCATGCATCCACAACCATCTTTGTGAAAAAATACTTTCTAACATTACCTCTGAGCCGTCCCCCTTCTATCTTTAAAGTATGGCCCCTTGTTCTTGCACATCTCTTCTTCTGAAAGATACTACCCTCTTGTACTTTGTTAATTCTCTTAAGATACTTGAAAGTTTCTATCATGTCCCCCCCCCTCCTTTCCTCAAGGGTATACATATTAAGCTGCTTTAGTCTCTCCTCATATGTCTTTTGGTGCAGACCCTGCACCATTTTGGTTGCCCTCCTCTGAACAGCCTCCACTCTGTCTATGTCTTTGTGGAGATGGGATCTCCAGAATTGCACGCAGTACTCCAGATGGGGTCTCACTAACTGTCTTTACAGAGGGATTATAACTTCCTGTTTTCTACTGTTGATGCCTCTCCCTATGCATCCTAGTATCCCCCCAGCCCTCCTTACTGCCTTCTCACATTGCTTGCCCACCTTTAGGTCATCTGATATAATTACTCCTAGGTCTTTTTCAATTTTTGTTGTTGTTATTAACTCACCCCCCACTGTGTACTCTTCCCCTGGGTTTTTGTTTCCCAGATGTATTACCTTGCACTTATTTTCATTGAGTCTGAGCTGCGACATATTTGACCATTCCTCCAACCTTGCCAAGGCCCTTTTCATTCTTTCCACTCCACCTTGTGTATCAACCCTGTTGCAGATCTTTGTGTCATCTGCAAAGAGACATACCTTTCCTTCCAGGTGCTCTCCAATGTCACTTATAAAGACATTAAAGAGGACCGGTCCCAGTACTGAACCCCTGCGGTACCCCACTAGTTACCCTCCTTTCTTCACTGTGGACTCCATTTACTATTACCCTTTGCGACCTGTTGTCCAGACAGTTTTTTTTATCCAGGCTGCCAACTTGGGACTCACTCCAAGGCTGGCTAACTTGTACATTAATCTTTTGTGTGAGACTGTGTCAAATGCCTTGCTAAAATCTAGGTAGGCCATATTCACAGCCCCTCCCTGGTCTACTACTTTGGTCACTCAGTCAAAGAAATCTATTAGGTTCATCTGACATGACCTTCCTGCTGTGAAATCATGCTGCCTTGAGTCCTGTGCCCAACTGGCCTCTAGGTACTCAACAATACTTTCCTTCAGAAGTGATTCCATCATTTTCCCTACCACTGAAGTCAAACTAACTGCTTTGTAGTTTCCTGCCTCTGCCCTGATCCCACTTTTTTGAAGTGGAATCACATTTGCCCTCCTCCAGTCCTCAGGTACCACCCCATCCTCCCATGATTTGTTAAAGAGAGTAGTCAGTGGTGTTACTAGTTCTACCCTTAGTTCTTTTAGAATTCTGGGGTGAATCCCATCAGGCTCCATTGCTTTGTCCACCCTCAGTTTCAAGAGTTCTTTCAAAACCCTTTCTTCTGTGAATGGACTGGTATCGACCAGCCTATTCAAAGTTTCTCTCTTGTTTGGTTTAGGTACCTCCACCTCCTCTTCCATTGTGAATACTGAGCAGAAATATTCATTCAGTATCCCTGCTTTTTCACTGTCACCCTCTGCCCGCATTCCCTCCCCTTTATTAAGTCTCTGTATACCTCCCTTTGTCTTTCTTTGCTCCCTAATGTACCTATAAAAGGTTTTATCTCCCTTCTTAACAGAGCTGGCTGTCTTTTCCTCAGTTTGTGCCTTTGCTATTCTGACTGCCTTCCCTGCCTCCTTCTGCTTTAACTGATAACGTTCTCTGTCCTGCTCCTTCTGTGTTTCTTATATTTCCTGAATGCTGTCCTTTTCACCTTAACTGTCCCTGCCACCTCTCTTGAGATTCATAGTGGTTTTTTCCTTCATTTTGTTTTGTTGATTTGCTTCACACAAAGGCTTGTTGCCTCTGCGATGGCTGTTTTGATTATTCCCCATTGTTCTTCCACTCCTCCTTCTTGCCCATTTGCTAGTGCTTTTGTGAGGCAGCCTCTCAATTTCCCAAAGTCAGCCTTCCTAAAGTCCAATACTCTTGTTTTTGTATGGCTTGACTCTATGGCTGTGTTTATTGTGAACCACACAATTTGGTCGTCACTTGTTTCCAGATGGCTACCAAATTCTAAATCTGAGATCTTTTCTCCTTCCCCATTTGAAAGTACCAGGTCTAACATTGCTCCCTCCCGGGTGGGTTCCAACACTAGCTGTCTGAGGAATGCCCCCTGTAGGACATCAAGAATGATCCTGCTCTTGGATATGCCTGCAGCAAAGGTACTCCAGTTAACATCTGGCATATTCAGGTCCCCATCAACAATATCTCCCCTTTTTCTGCCTTTCTAAGGATGTATTCTATCATTTCCTTGTCCATTACCTCCTTCTGAGATGGGGATCTGTACACAACCCCCGTGAGGATTGTGGTGCCATTTCCTGTCTCCAGGGAGACCCATAGTGACTCATCAACTTCCTGTTTACTCTTTAGTTCTGCTGCTTTAATACCTTCCCTTATATAGGGAGCTACTCCTCTTCCTCTTTTACCCACCCTGTCCCTCCTGTAGACTGTGTATCTTGGTATGTTGACATCCCAGTCATGGTTCTCTCTATACCATGTTTCAGTGACTGCCACAATATCCAGGCGTCCCTCTTCCATCAAGGCTACTAGTTCAGGGAGCTTGTTGCACAGACTGTGGGTATTGGTACGCATCACCTTCCATTTATTTTTTATGGCCTTACCCCTTTTAGCCCCATCCCTGTCCTTGCTGCCTTTTTCTGCATTTGTCCCTGTCCTGCTCCCTATTGACTTCTCTTCCTTGGTGTTTACCTCTCTAACTACTGTGTTTTGTGGGGAGAGACTGGGATTTCCCTGGTCTTTTCCGTGCCTCCCCTTTGGCTAGTTTAAATGCTACCAATGAAGCATTTAAACCTGTCCTAGGATCCTGGTTCACCCCCCCTAGACAGATGCAGACCATCACACCAGTATAAGTCTGCATCCCTCCAGGTGGCTCCCCAGTCCCCAATGAAGCCAAAATCCTGAGCTCCACACCAGTTTTTCAACCATTCATTGAATCCCATGGTGAGGAATACCCTACATTTTTCTTTAAAGATACTATACTAACATACTAAAATGCCAGCAGAATAGACCTAACAGTCTTTTGAGTTTACTCGATTTTCAGCACCTGCTCTGAGGGCCGATTTTGGTGCCCCCCTCCCCCTTGGGTTATACTGTCCCCAGTCCCAGATGTTCCACATGTGTTGAGCCTGGTCAGATTTACCCTCCCCCGTACCTGTCCCATCCCTTCTTAAACCTGTCCACAGTCTCCATCTCTACCAGCTCCCTGGGCAGTACATTCCATGGCTCCACCACCCTTTCAGTGAAATGACATCTCCTCCTCTCCCCTCTGAGCCTGCTTCCTTCCAGCTTACACCCATGACCTCTTGTTACCTTCCTTCCTTTGGAGCACCCTTACTGGGCCTCCTTTATTGATCCCTTTCATGTACTTAAAGACCTCTATCATGTCCCCCCTGTCCCTCCTCTCCTCCAGGGTGTACATGTTGAACACTTTGAGCCTCTCCTCATAGGTCCTCTCCCCCAGGCCCAAGATCATTTTGGTTGTCCTCCTTTGGACCTCTCTAGGAGTATAATGTCCCTCTTTAAATGTTGTCTCCAAAATTGTACACAATACTCGAGGTGTGGCCTAACCAAGCAGTTGTACAGTGGAAGGATCACTTCCACCTTTCTGGAGGTAATCCCCCTCACGATGCATCCCATCACCCTATTTGCCCTCGCTACTGCCCTCCTACAGGTCTCAGAGTTGTTCATTTTGACATCTACCACTACCCCCAGCTCCCACTCACCCTCCATGACTTGAATCATGTCTTCTCCCAGAGCATACCCCTGGCCTGGATTTCTGACTCCCAGGTGCAGAACCTTGCACTTCCCTGCATTGCATTTTAGTTTCCATTTTCCCAACCACCTTTCCAGAGCCTCCAGGTCCTCCTGCAAGACCACCCTCCCCTCCTCCCCATCCACCAATGCACCTAGCTTTGAGTCATCTGCAAAGAGACTCATCTCACTCCTGATCCCCCTCCTGATGTCTGAGATATAGGAGTTGAACAGGAGTGGCCCCAGTACTGACCCCTAGGGATCCCCACTAGTAACTCATCCTGGGTATGAGGCTAACCCTCCAACCACCACCTTCTGAGTATGCTCAGAGAGCCAATTTCCTATCCATCTTAGCAACTGTCTTCCTACCCCCATTTCCTTCAGCTTAGCAAGCAGACCACTGTGGGGTACCAAATCAAATGCCTTGCTAAAATCCAGAAAGAGGACCTACGCTGGCCTACCCTGGTCCTGGGCCCTTGTCACCCAGTCATAGAATTCAACAAGATTTGTCTGGCCCGATCTTCCTGTGACAAAGCCATGCTGCATATCGTCTAAGTACCCAGTTTGCTCCAGTAACCCCCCAGCCTTTCCTTGACAATACCCTCCATCACCTTGCCAACCACCAATGTCAGGCTAATGGGCCTGTAATTTCCCACCTCCTCTCTTGAATCCTCCTTGTGGATCAGCATGATATGAGCCACCCTCCAGTCTTGAGCCATCCGCCCAGTCCTTAGAGAGATGTTGAAAAGCTCTGCTAGAGGGACTGCCAGGACATCTGCCAGTTCCCTCAGCACCCTTGGATGTATCTCATCTGGCCCAGGTGCTTTCTCCATTTGAAGGGACCTGACATCTTCCCTTACTCTCTCTACTGGGATTTCAGCCTTGTCCTCCCCCATTTCACCATGCACTGTTGGGCCCTCACCTGTCTGTGGTGGCCACTCTCTTTCCCCAGACCCATCAGGATCCTTGGTCTCTACCTTTCTCACCCCTTGCTCCAGTTTGCCCCCTCTCCCCTCGCAAGACATAGCCCCTCCATCACCCCCGGTATAAACTGAGGCAAAGTACTCATTTAGGACTTCTGCCTGTTCCCCCACTTCCTGTGCCCAACCATACCCTACCCTTATCTTGCTGATCTGCCCCATTACTTTCCTTTTTTCCCCTATGTACCTAAAGAACCCCTTGTCCTCCCTCTGGATCCCACTGGCCAAGAACTGCTCCTATTACCCTTTCTAATTCTGCCAAAGTGAATTTTCCAATCAATACCTTTTGCCAACTTACTGAAAGCTGTGGAAGGTTTGCTGCATGAAATAAATGTGGTAAAAATGTAGAATCCTCAGCTTGTTCTCCAAATTTATATTCAATATGGTCATCAAGAATACTCATTATACTGACATTATCATAAGTTTTTTCACCAGAAGAGGTATTTAAATATTCAAAAATACATTTTCCTGTACAGTCTTTACATGCCATAGAAGGGTTGACAAATGCAGTTCTCCCTTGTGTTCCAAAGTACTGCTCTTTATGTAAAGAAGAAAATCTGTCATACTGATATTCACTCATTAAACGTTTAACCTTTGCAATCTCCTTGGTCAAACCACCTTCCCCTTCTTCCTGTCAAGATAGCAGTGAACACAATAGTTGTCTATACTCATTATATTCCTCCAACTTTGTTTTGACTCGTGATTTACCCAGAGCTTGAAAATATTCTATCAAACAATATTTAAAATCTTCCCACCATTCAGCAATATTTTTATATAAGTCTATCATCATAAGTTTGTTCTGAATTATAATTTTTAAGTCATTTTCAGTGCCTGGTAATGTTAAAAGAGAGGAATTAAGCTGCCATACCCCAGGCCCCCTCTTACGTCTGGGTGAATTTTCAATACTAACTCCTATCAGAGAATGATCAGAAGTTTCCATTGGCATATTCATTCTTTTTATGAATCAGTAAAGATTTATGTACAAAAATAAAATCAATCCTGGAATTTCAAACCCCCTTTGAAAATGTTGATCTTCCCTTTAATCCATCTTGAACATGTTTGTCCACCAGATTTGCTTGGGAAAGAACTGACTTTAAAAATTCTTTATCACAATATTATTTTCCTGACTCCATTCTCTGATGTAAGTTTATATTAAAATCCCCACAAAAAATATCTGGCGGCTAGTATACAAATATGGTTGAATTTTTTTAACAAAGCAATTTTTAACACCTTCATCTGGGGACCATAAAGAGAAACAAGCCAACACTGTAAACCATGGATGACCACATCTAACAGAAAAAGTCTTCCTGGATCAACATCTACAAATCATAAAACACAAATATCTAAAGTCAAGAAGAAAATCCCATTCCCACTGCAAGTGTCCTCTCTCATTGACTAATAGGAGCGACCCATCTGCCAATCTTTTTTTGCCTGGGCTACCTCACTCAACGTATGCAATCTAGTGTCTTGTAATAAAAAAAACATCATAACTGAAATGGGATAAAGCACCAAAGGTCACAAGACATTTGACTGAAGATTTTATACTATTAACATTTAAACTTGCAATGTGTATAGAAGATGGTTCAGGGAGGGTTTTTTATAATTTTCCCACTTGCACTAGTAATATATTTTTTTATTTCAGAAACCTGAGTCTTTCTCGGAGGTAGTTGCCCACCAGATATTTGAACATCAGCTCTCTTGACTAACCTCAATGTCATGCAAAGGATTATCTTATTCAATTTGGTCTCCCCAAGTGGAAAGAAGGGTAAATCGATTAGTTAACGGTAAAGAAGATAATGGCAAACTCTGCCCCTCAGTGCCCTCCATTTCCTCCAACCCAGATGATAAATGAATCCTTCCTGTTCCTGCACACCTGACAACTGAGTCAAATTATCAGTGTGAGGTACTGGGAGGCATTCTTGATTTTGTGAACCTAAAGTGGAAGAAGGCAGGAAACCTCTAGTATCTCTTAATGGTGAACCAAATGGGGTCACAAAAGGGGTTTCTTGTTCACTAGTATCAACCACATCCTGTGATGAGAAAGTAACATCCATATCTTCAGGCAAAGTAAGGTTAGCCTCTGGTGGGGGCACAACTACTAAGGCCCTTGAAGTAGCTCTCTCACTTCTTATACCCCCTCCCCAACCTCTACTTTGACACTTACCTCTTTCTGAGCTTCCAGGCTCAAATTTCAGGGGAGGAAAGGGTTTCCTGGCTTGATACAAAAAATACTCTTGATCAGAGGAGGTATCAGCATCGTGGGTAGTCCATGGGCAATCAGCATAAGAATGACCTTCATCCCCACACAAATGACAAACAGACGGAATGACACAGTGGGCCACAGTGTGACCCAACATCCCACACTGAAGCATTTAACTTGGTCACAGGAAGTATTCAAGTGTTGTAAAGATCCACATCTATAACAGCTCTTAGGCTGACCTGCATCAAAAACTATTCCCCTGTCTCGACCCAAAAAAATGCACTAGGGAGGTGGTGAATGCCTTCCTCCATCTGGATCAAGTGTACCCTTATTGTCCACCCCCCAGTCCAAAAAACATTTTCAACTATTATAGGTGTAGGATGATCATACACCGAACAGCTCTTTTCCAGCCAGAATATAATATTAGCCACATTAATGCCTTCAATACAAAAAAGGACAGTTACAGTTTTAATAGTTGGCTTGGTAATAGGGATAGCCAAAAAGTCCCTCCAAACCTGAGAATCCTTAATTTCATAATACTTCCTCCAAAATTTATCCAACAAGTTTATAGTTACAATACTAATGTCATAGTAATGTTCTCCAGGGGGATGAATAAAAGTGTATACTTCAGAAGGCGAAAATCCTAAAGAATCCACCAAAATAGTCTTCCCAACCCAAATCCTGTCAGGAACTACTGTGGCCTTACCCCTATAGTAAATACTGACCAAAAACCGGCACTTAGCCACCTGTATTGGCTTATGAAACAAGCCAGCATAGGTTTTAGGCCCAGAATCTGGTGCAGTAGATGTATCCCCATATGTCTGATTCTTATCAGTAATATTTTCCATAGAAGCAACAACTAATACCTACTGGACCACATTTGGCTCACCTTCACAGTGTATATCTTCAGAAAATAAATTAAGAGGCTGTAAATCCAAATTAGAACAAGAAAGAGCTGAATTCTTGTGTTGTAGAACTCGGTCAATAACGCTAAGCTGGACCCCAGACTCTCCTACCAGCCCTTGGAGATGCGCACTCACAGTAGAACTTGGCAGAGGTAACTCATCAACAGTAGAATCAGGAACAGAGAGAACCAACTCAACAGCCTCAGCGCCAGACCCACACAGGCTTTTGGAAGCAGAGGAGCCAGGCAAAGGGAATTGCGGATCCAGAATCCACTGACCTGACTCCCAGAGCCAAACTGCTTGCTGTAAGGCTTCTCCAAGAGACCAATCTGGTAGTGAACAGTCATTTCCCGATATATCAACCGGCATAGAGGTTAGTTTTTTATCTATAAACTGAACTCCTGTAGATGAGGAAAAAGGCAGTCTTTTACTTGCATCTTGCGTAGGACTAGCCACAGAACGTTTTCTTTTATTACATTCAGCTTCCATTTTCTGTCTACAGGTATGAAAATCTTGCTCTGCCATATTTGTCAAATCAAATAACAGAGCTTTTTTTATCCAACTCACTTTGTAACTGTTGTTCTGCAAGCACCTCAGCTTCCACCATCAATGTAGTAACAGTTGATTCCAAAGCCAATACTTGGTCACTGCCTAAATCAGGCTGACCTTCTCTTTCAGATATAGAAGGCCCCACCAAGAGCTCTGGAACTCCAAATACACAGCCATTCTCCTCCACAACCTCCTTCCCACTGAGGTCCTCCATCTCTGCAGACAAACAGACAGTGCCACCTGCCTACAGAGTAGGGATATTTTTTTTATTGAAATCATAACAAAATCATAACAAATCATATATGTCAGTATTACATCATACAAAGCCGTAAAAGAAAAAGAATAAAACCATAAAACAAATATTAATTCATACAATAAACCTAAGACATTAAAAAAACAATATAACCTACCCCTCTCCTTCCCCACTATAAGAGTAGGGGATTTTTTTTTTAACAAAGTTATACACATATATAATCCTGGAAACAAATCATAATACAAAGCAACCAGATACAAAAAATAAGAATTACATCATATATGGATCACAAAAACTCAATTTTGGAATCCCAAAAAACTACATGATAAATACTAATCCCCCCCCCCAAAGGAGTTGGCAGAGGGTTTTTTTTCCACTTAAAAAGCATATAACCAGAACAGTGTACTTATCATGGGAATTCAAAAAAAGGAACATAAATAAAGTGAAATCTTAAAGCAGTGTTACATTTTACATCCTATTTTATAAAGAATAAAAACCCTTCCCCTCACCCTTTTTTAAACACAACAAAAACGAAAAAATAAAAAATGATACAAATTAATAACCCAACTCACAAATCCTAAAAATGTAATGCTTAAAACAAAAAAAGTATTTATTCATACAATACAATTTGTGAAAAAAAGGATCAACATAATAAAAAAATGATAAATCAGATGCAATATTCCGATGAAATTACAATTCATGCAGAATTAAACATAAAAATTGTGTTCAATGAATAATCCCTATCATCTCAATTCTTAAAAGAGGAAATCATATTGTATTAACCTGATCAGAGACATAACAGTAAAACCTCTAGATCATCAATACAGTTAGATTTAAATAATAGCAATATCATTCCACAACTCATTCCATTTTTGCTGAGAAAAACATTTTTGCTCCTCAAGTTTCAAAGATTGCAAATCAGCCACAACCATAAGAACCAAATTTGTTTCAGGGATATCCTGCTGTTGCAAGACTAAATGACATCTGCTAAGCCATAGCCAATATAAAAAAAATACATGTACAATTTGTAAAGTACTTAAACAAATTCCCTCCTTCAGCACTGGATAAGTACCATAATATAATGATTCAGACAGAGGAGGGCTCATGAACCAACCCATAAGGTTCCACCATCTATCTTTTAAAGCATCCCAAAATCTAACCGCTATGGACATTGAAAGTACAAATGATTCCTCATTTCTAATTTGCCTGGACAATCCATCCTTGGACAATAACATTCCTACAATACCTTATCTTTTTGATTACTTTTAACGTTGACCTTATTATGGATCCCCAACCATGCAGTGCCCCACATATGAGCTGGAATTCTATAATTGGTAATATAAGTAGAAATCTTCTTCTGATGAAAAACAGAAAAATTTGAAAAAGGACAATCTGCAAAATATGTACTCATTATCTCCTCATACAATACTTTCCATGGTACACCTAATACATTTGCATAATTAACATTCCATAATTTGATTTTATCAAAAAACTGTTTCCCAAATTGCTAACAATCTGGGATTTCTCTTATTTTTATTTAAAAATTTAGCTTCTCTCCATTCACTTAAAACACCTTTAACTTTTTAAATCCCACACACAATCCACCATTTTGTTTCCTGCTTAAGGAGAGGAATCACATTATTGGAAAAAAAATCATGAAAAAAATACTACCGGATTAATCATATCTAATCCCCCTTTTACAACTGCTTTATATAATATATTTTGCCTGACTGGATTTAGTCTACTACCCCAAATACAAGTGAAAAAAACTCTTAATAACTTGGTTTCTAACTGTTTCTTTAATGGGAAAATAGCACTTAAATAAAGAAACACAGGTATCAAAAAATTATTAACATAATAAGCTCTTCTTTTTTGCTACTCTCCAACAGTTCCAAATCTCCACTTTCCCATTTGCTACCTCCAATGCTCGTTCCCAATTATAAGGGACATTTCCTCACCACATTCTAATATTAAATTCCTTAAATTTTATATACTGTTGCAATGACAAACCCTCCCACATACTGAGGAATTCCTAGAAATCCAGTTAAATCCAGAATTTTCATTTTTTGAAGGTTTAAGGTTGCCCCTGTTGTTTTCCCCATATCTTGGATCAATTCACTAGCCAAACAAAATGTATCTTCATTACCCAAAAGCAAACACACATCATCAGCATAAGCTACTACTTTACAATTACAGCCTAGCGGTTGATCTATCCCTTTAATTAGTGGGGATTTATTCAAAATTCTCAATAAGGGGTCAGAAACAAAAGCATATGAAAGGGGACTCAAAGGACATCCCTGTCGTAAGCCAGTATATATTAAATGGGTACCTCCTTTCCATCCATTTTCGTAGGGAACTACAAACGCCAAAGCATAACATAGTTTAATCCAACCTATAAATTCTACTGGTAAGCCAAAAGCTGTCAAGCAGTCCCACAAAAAAGAATGTGAGATTGTATTGAATGCCTTGGCTTGATCCACACTTATCAAATAACCATGATTTCCTGGGGGTCCACACTTTACTGCAGAAAGTCTGATAATTTCTCTCAAAAGTAATAAAGCATTGGAAATATTCCTCCCTGGAACCACTCAAAATTGCATCGAACTAATCAAGAAGGGCATTACCTTCACTAATCTATTCCCTAATAACTTTGCAAAGATCTTAAAATCAACATTTAACAATGTCAAAGATCTCCAATTATTTCAATCCTTAAAGTCCCCAGCTTTATATAAAAACACTAACAAACCTTCATACATCTGTGTTGGCAAAGAATTCTCCTCAAAAAAATAATTATAAATATGAAGTAGAATGGCAGGTATCATAGTCCATAAAACTTTATAAAGTTCATTTGACAACCCATCAGAACCTGGTGCAATATCACTATATAAAAAATGTATTACTCTACTCAATTCTTGAGTAGTGAAAGACGTACCAAAAGGGAATTCTGAAAACCTAAAGTCTGTGTAAGTGTTGCCATCTGTAAAATTACATTAGCTTGTGGATCAAAAGCTTGCATTGTCCAAAACTTTTAGTAATATAATCTTCAACTACCTCCATTATTCCTTTATTATCATTATGTTCCACCCGAAAGGAATCCACTAAGCCCATAAAGTCCAGTTTATTCTTTCTTATTTTATTAGCTAAAAAAGGATTTACCTGTTCTGATTTCCCTTGGGTGCTAAATATTTGTTCTTTATGTAAAGACTTCATTCGAGAATACTGAAATTCCTCCATAGTATATCTCACTGTAGATATACGATCAGATTAATCAATTCCTTCCATTACTTGTCTAGATTATAATAATCTTAATTCATGTCTATAGTCCAAATATATCTTCTTATGAGTTTTCACTCTATGAGTACTCACCATTTTAAAAAAACAAAACAATCATACTTTCAAATCAGACCACCACTGGCCTACATTATCATAAAGACACAACATAGATAATTTACCTTGTATAACACCTTGTAATTCCTGAAGAATATTCTCGTCTGTCAATAAAGAAACATTTAATCTCCAAATACCATTTCCTGCCACATACCTTGGGGGGAGTCAAACTGTAAACCTAGTAAGCAATGATTACTGAAGTTTCAATGGGAATTAATTCTGGAGAAGAGACCTGAAAAGACTGATTGAGAAAAAAAAAAGTCTATACAAGAGGAAAGGATACCCTTGAAAAAAGTAGGTTTCTTAAGCAATGGTGTATTTACAAAAGCACTTTTTAAATCAGTCTGGGACACCACTTACTTTAAAAAGTTTTTATCACAATATTGCTTTTCACCCTCTTGTTTTTCCTTGAAGTTAATGTTAAAATCAACCCCCAAAAATCATTTGATGTCTGGTTTGTAAAAAAGGCTGAATCTTTTTCAACAGATCAATACATACTTGCAGATTTCACCTGGGGGTTATAAATATTTATCAAATGCAATGCAACACTCTGAATTTTAATATCTAACATAAGATCCCTACCAGGCTATCTACCAACTTATGGACAAGAAAATCTAAAGTTCAGAAACAAAACCCCACCCCGCTACAGGGGTCTGTTCCTGAAGACCAATAAGAAACCACCCATCCCCAATCTCTAGTGGCCTGCTAAATATCAACTACAGACTGCAATCTTACATCTTGTAGAAAAAAAAAGTTATAACTCAAAGAATGCAGAATACTAAACATAGTAAAGTGATGTTTTCTGTTCTTAATGCTGTTTACATTCAAACTAGCTACTGGAAGTATTAGCATTTAAGGAGGATTTTTTTGTTATTTTCTACTTGCCCATTTGGAAATAGGTGGTATAAGTGTCCCCTCAACAGATAAAACTACCTCTCCATCCTTTCCTTGTGATTGAGAAAGCATATCATCAACCCCCTCCAAATCAATAGGATGGTCCTGATCCATCTGTTCACTCTAGGAAGGCAGGGAAGAATATCTGTTAGAAAGAGGCATGGAGGGTGGGGTAGAAACAACACTCAAATTTTTACCACTCCTTTTTTTTACTAACAAAAAGGGATCCTCCATCTTTAAAGATTTTGAAATATCTAAATTGTCTGGAGGATTTACCATGTCTTGCACATCCATTTGCATACTATTTGGGGAACCACTAGAAAAAACAGTCTGAGATCTAATTGTGGATCCCTGGGGAGTGACAAAGGGAGTATCTTTCCCTATAACCTGAGTCTGCTCCAAAACCACCTCTGGGGAATGTATATTGTCTGAACTTATCTGTGAATTAACATGAGAGGAAACGGACCTCCTATTCAATCATCTTGCAGCCCACCTCCCCCTACATCTCTCAGACATGTGATATCCCGTGCTCGGACAAGTGTGCCGGAGTTTAGCTTTATACAAAAAATATGCCTGATCAGAAGCCTCATCCAGATCATCTGTACCCCATGGACATTCCTCAAAGACATGTTCTGAATCCTCACATAGATTACATACAGGAGAGGCATCGCAATCTGTTGCCACATGCCCAAGAACCCCACAAGAAAAACATTTAACCCTGTCACGATCCGTGTTCAAATGATCAAACGGACCACATTTATAGAGCTTTTAGGCTGACCAGCATAAAAAATTATTCCCCTGTCCCTTTTTAAAAACAATGAATGGGGTAAATGCTGTTTCCCAGAGTCATCATGAGATAATTGAACACAAAATGTCCAACCACCGATCCAGAACCCATTATCCTCGATTATAGGTCTAGGATTGTCCATTATCTTACAACACTGTTCGAGCCAGTACATAATGTTAGCCACATTTACCCCTTCATTACAGAAGAGGACAGTTACTGTTTTAATCGTTGGTTTGGTAACAGGAATCACCAAAAAATCCTTCCATATATCTTAATCTTTCACCTCATAGTAATGTTTCCAAAATATGTCCAATAAGTGCATAGAACGAAAGCTCATCATATTGAGAGTTCCCTGTTGAATGTATAAATGCATAGACATCAGAAGATACAAACCCCAAACTCTTGAGTAAAAGTGATTTCCCCAACCATATTCTGTCTGGGACAATTAGGACTAAACCTTTGTAATGTAATCTGACCAGAAATCTTTGTCGTGCTTTTTGTACAGGATGCCGAAATAACCCAGCAAAAGATTTCTTCTTCCCTGCACTTATATTACCCAGAGAGGAACTATCATTCTCTCTTCATATACTGGGGCCCCCAACATCATTATCGCAGTCATTTATATCCTAAGACTCAATACCTGAGCTTGAGGACAGTTCCCCATTCTTCTGGCTAGTGTCTGTCACAGCGTCTGGCATAGTTCTGTTCACAGTGGCCTCTCCATCAGCCAACACTTGCGCACTAGTGGAATTTTGGGACTTTGCTATTTCTGGCTGGCGTACAGGATTAGCTAAAGGAGTTTGTTCATGAACTAAATTCATGGGTGCCCCAGAAAAGGGAATATTCGGGTCTGGGACCCAGATCCCATTTTGTCGAATCCAACCTGCTCTAAGTAAAACCTAATTAGTTGACCATGTAACATCTTCTCCCACAATCGGGGGGAGTGTAACATCATGCTGAGCCTCTTGTACCTCAGTCGCTGCCGATAAAACAGGTGATGCTTCAGATAAAGTAGTAATAGGTAATCTTTTATTACCTGTAGACAGAGGGCTAGCAATAGAGCGTTTTCTATTTTTCTCCTCATCTAGTCATTTTTTGCAAATTCCATATTCTCTTTCAGCCATTTGTATCAACTCCAATAATTGTTTTTTCTTCATCTCCATTTCCTATTGTAATATGTCTTCTCCTTAGTGCTCAGACTCTGACATCTCCAACAACATATCTTGGTCTCCTAACTGAGGAGCAATTTCTTGGGCTACAAGGCTTACTTCATCCTCTTCAGCTTGTGTAGAATATACCAAGAGCTCCAGAGCTCCAGAGACCAAACCTTCCTCCTCCACAACCTCCTTCAAACTGTGGGCCTCCATCCCTGCAGACAGATGGACAGCACCACCTGCCTACAGAGTAGGTTTTTTTTATTGAAATTCACATAATACATACTAGACATAAATCAATAAAAACTAGACATAAGCATAAACTGCACAAAATGTCAAAAACTCATAAAACTTTACCGTCTTTTGTTTTAACTCCAGAAGTGGGTACAAAACTTCATCATTTATATTTAATAAAAATTTGAAAACCTTTCCATCACTGATATACTTTATCACCTGAGTAATGTAATAAATCAGAGTGATAGACTGAATTAATTACGTGTGCAACTAAGAAACTATGTACTGGATATGACATCATTTTCTGAGAAAGTACCCACTGACATTGTGCTTGCCACAAATAAAACCTTAAACAACATAAAAAAATCAGATCTGTTTCTAGATGAAAATCAACATTCTCTTTAGGGAGGAGCCCCAGCACAAGAGTGTCATAATCCAAATTAAGTAACCAATCCATGTGCCATTTAGTTTTAAGAAAAGACCAAAGCGGCTTTGAATATGAGCAGGTCAATAAAAAGTGAGACATGGTTTCCTCTAAATTAATACATGTTAAATACGGACAATTCCTTTCTGCCAGATTTTTATGCTTGGCATTACCTCTAATATTTAATCTACCATAAACAGTGAGTCATGGTACTTCCCACATTGTAGCAGGTACCCGTTTGTTAGTAAGCTGTTTCAAAACATGCCCATTAAGGGCAGGGGGACAATCTTTAAAGCTAGGCTCTATAGGATATAAATGAGTCAATAAATGATGATAAAAAATGTTCCTAGTGTTATGCAAAATATCAGTTCGGGAAATTTTCCATTTGAGTAATTTTTGAGCCATGGGATGAAAATATTCAGGAAAATGCAGTCTTGAATGAAGTTTTGGTGCTATTTCATACCACCCAGCTAGATAACGCTCCAATACCTGTTTTACAATACCCCTAACTCCATCTGAAGTGGAAGAAATACTATACCAAACCGTATGGTAAATAAATAAAGAATAAAAAAAATTAAAGGTTCAATCATACCTAGTCCCCCTTTTGCCTTATTAAAATGTGTATAACAACGCTTAACCAGATTAAGTCTATTCCCCCAAAGCATTTGGAAAAACATCTCATACATAGTGGTTTCTAAAGAAGTAGGGAGAGGAAAAATATATGCCATGTATTGTAACTGAGGGACTATAAACTGTTTCAAAATCTGAATTCTTTTAAGTTTAGATAATTTCCAGAATTGCCATCTCCTAACCTTATTCTGGGATTTTGCTATCACTAGTTCCCAATTATCTAAGGGCAAATTTGTTGTTCCAAACATAATACCCAAAATAACTATTGGTTTATTTGAAAAAGTGATCCCTGATATCTGACGAGAAGCAATATCCCAAGAGCCTATCATTAACCCCTTACATTTAGTAAAATTAAGTCTTGAGTTAGAAACTACCGCATATCTTTCCAGCTCCTTTAAAAAAAAGGGAATTTGATCATAATGAGAAAGGAAACAACAAATGTCATCTGCATAAGCCAATACCGAAAGGTTAGCAAGCTGACCCCACCCTGATAGTCTATTCAAGCTCAACCTAGTCAAAAATTATAATAAGGGGTCAATAGAAAAAAGATATAGCAGAGGGCTAAGAGGACAACCTTGCCTAACTCCTGTAGAAATAATGAATCCATCCATTATTTGTCCTCTCAACAAAACTTTGACAAAAACATGAGAATATAACAATTGTATCTTCTTAATAAAGGATGAAGGAACCCCATATTTAGCTAATGTTGAAAATAGAAAACACCTATCAACCCGATCAAAGGCTTTCTCCTGATCCAGAGAAAGTATACAACCTCTATTATCCTGCATGAGTAATGTTTCAATAAAATCTCTAATGATAATGAGTGCATCTTGAATTTTCTTCCCCGGAATTTCACAAAATTGTTGTGCTGAAAGTACAGAGGAAGCATAATTCTTAAGTCTGGAATTAAGGATATGGGCTAAGATTTTATAATCAGAATTCAGCAAAATAATTGGTATCCAATTTGAAATATCTGCTCTATTCCCTGTTTTATACAGATGGACTAATAAACCTTCAAAGAAATTTGTCGGGATCTTATGTTGAAAAAAGAATAAATATACGGTATGCAAAATAACTGAAAGTTCTGATATAAAAACTTTATAAAATTGATTTGGCAGACCATCCAGACCTGGTGAAGTACCTGTTTTAAGATTTTTAATTGCCTCTGTAACATCTGCCAAAGTGATCTGTTTAAGCAACACCAATAACTCATTTGGACATAATGGAGCCTCAATATTTTTTAAATAATCTGTAATATTCCCATCAGAGGGAGCCACCATAGGTTCCAAAGAGTGATAATGTAATTTGATTAAATCTTCCATCTCTGAGGTTGTATCTATCTTATTACCCCCTGAATCCTGTAAATATTCAAGAGTCATTTCGGTATGAATTTTTTTACAGGCCTCGTATGGGTCCCCTATAGGTGACTTCTGAGTTCCGCTAGAAAGCATTGCAGTTATTGTAGAGGCTCTATTGTACTGATAGATTAACATATCCTGTTTTAATTTATTAATTTATGATGAATAATCATATTTGGTAAAATATGATATAGTATATAAATGCTGTAATTGATTTCGAAGGGAAAGATATTTAAAAAAACTATTGTTTCCTAAACTCTTGCTATGATTACTAAACCAACATTGTAAATCCTTTTTAGTGTCTAACCACCACTCCCCTGTATCATTATATAGACACAATACAGATAATCCTGCAGATAATAACGCTAAAATGTCTTTTTAAACTTTAGGAGATGCTAGCAAGGAAGAGTTTAATTTCCATCTATTTTTAATTTTGGGTTTAAAAATCATCCCAGAAATAGTAAACCTTAATAATAAATGATCCAAGAACTCACTAGGAATGATACAAAAATGGCCCTTAGGGACATTCCGGGAAAGAAAAAAAATGATCAATGGTGGTTTTAAAAATACCCCTAACATATGTGAATCGTGAACCTATATTATATATGCTACAATTTATTAACCCCGCCGTGTTAATTATAGCTGATAACATATTAGAATCACAATAAACTTTCTTCCTTTTCCCTCCTTCTACCTGATCCCTAACAATATCACAATTAACATCTCCTCCTAAAATAATCAAATATGAGGAAACTAGGTAAGGTTGAACCATTTTCAAAAGGCCCACCCTATCTGCCTTAGTTTGAGGCCCATAAACATTAATAAAATGAAAAACTGACTGCTTCCATTTCCCATCTAATACAAATAAACGACCTGGAATTAAATCTACTAATTTCACTAAAGTAAAATCATATGAGCCAAAAAGAATACCCACCCCATCTGCACACTCTGGACCGAAAGACCAATAAGATGGCCCCCAAATCCAGTCCTTTTTAAATAACAACTGTTCTCTAGAACACATCCATGTTTCTTGCAGGAAAAAAGGTCATAACCAGAATTATGAATAAATGAAAAAACAGCATGGCGTTTAACCATATTTAATATACTGTGGATGTTTAAAGACCCAGTGGAAAAAGACCCCATAAGATGTTTAGACAATCAAAAAAAAAAACTGGACCATCATTTTTTCATTTTTTCCATTTTTTCTTTTTGTTATTTTTGTAATCCCCTTGATCTGGTCCAATAGAAGGCTAACTACTTTCTACTGATAGGGAATCCACATCTCCTTGTTCCATATCAGAACCTTCATCTGGCAGAAACAGAGCTGCATAAGTATTATCATTTTCACTTATTACCGGGTTATTCAATATAACTGGAGGCTTATTCTTCCTAGAGGAACGTCTTCTGGCCACAGGCTGAAAAGCCTTACTTTTAGTCAATTCACACTCAGGAACAATTAGCTCTTTATAACAAACCGGTGTTAAAAGGGGGTTTGTAATAGGACTCCCTTTTTTAATAGTTTGTGTAGGAGCTTCAGAATCAGGGATCACCACAGGCAGGGGAGGGGGGTCTGAACAGAGACCTTATCCTTTAAGGGAACTGACCTGGGAACCAGAGCTACGGGGTGGATTCTACCTTGGCTGAAATGGAATCCTGGGCTTGCTGAATCAGAAGCTCAGGACTAGCACAAGAAGCTTTATTCTTAGCAGCCCAAGGACACTCACTAAAAACATGGCCACCATCCTCACATAAGTCACATTTTGTTAGATTAGCACACTGCATAGCTATGCACCCTATTTCCCCACAATTATCACAGCATGCCTGATCACAGGTACTGGATAAATGAGTTTTTGCACCACATTTATAGCATGCCCTAGGCTGCCCTGCATAAAAACGAACTCCCCTATCCCTCCCCAACAAAAAAGAGTTAGGGATATGCTCCATTCCTGTGTCAGTGACGTGTAATTTAACTTTATATTTCCACCCCCCTGTCCAGAAAGATTCTGAATCTAACAAGGCTTCTGGATTACTCAAAATCTCACATTTCTGTGATAACCAAAATGTAATATCGTCAACATGAACTCCCTCATTTCTAAACATGACTGTTACAAATTTAATTAAGGGTTTAGTTAAGGGGATAACTAAGAAAGGGGTCCAAATTAGTGAAAATTTAACTTGTGCATAACGTTCCCAAAATAGATCTAAATCATATGCTGTTAGAAAACTAACATCATAGTTGTCTTCTCCCGATATATTAATTAAAGTGAAAACATCTCTGGGAGAAAAATATAAAGACTCCTTCAATAAAGTTCGACCGACATAGGCACGGTCTGGTCTCTTCTCCAAACCACCCTTATAGTGAATACGGACAGCATTCCACCTAGGTGCAGCTTCATTTTTAATTTTAGAAAATAAATCAGATAGTAAGGGTGTCTGATCAGGAATCGAGTCATGTGACTCTGTGTTCTAGCTTCTAGGAGTATCTCTCTCTCTGTAGGTGTTTCCTCCTCGGAAACCTCCAATACACCTGAACCCATCTGGGCTTTAGAATCAATAGAACCAGTATTTTCTTTTTCTATGTTCTGTATATCCTTTATTTGGAGAATGAAGCAAGATCTGTAACCTTAATATCCGAAGGTTTCCACTCAGGAGATGTTTGTAAAAAATTTAAGGAGGAATCCCAACTGGGGTCAGGAAGCCAGGTTCCTTTCATATTTTTAAGACATCCTGCCCCTTGTAAGGCTTTTTGGGGAGTCCAATTTACTTCTGCATTAGACAATAACAATGGGTCTGCAGGCTGTGCAGGAAAAGGTACATTAATTACAGGTTGTTGGTCAGGGGACTTAATAGACTTCTCCATAGGGTAGGCAGAGCTAGAGTGAAGGGAGAATTTATCCCTGAGTTTTGAAAAAGAAAAAGTAGTAGCCCCCGTCTGTACTCCTGGGCTAGTCTGATATACAGTGCCACTGTTTTTAGACTTTTGTGAATCCTTGTCCAAGAGTTTAGCAGGAAATCAAAAAACAAAACCTGAATCTTTCATAATAGTGGAATCCGGAGTGGCCATGGCTGACTGCGCCATCATCTGGGAATGAGTACTGACTTTCGGTATGCAGCCACCGCCCTCAGGTGGAATTTCACTAGTCACAGCGAGCAAAATGTTGTTATTGGGCTTTCAGCACACACTTGCCTCAGTGTTAAGACTGCCAGCCCATCTAGTAGACTGAAGGGATTTGTTAGCGGAGGATAAACAAGGCTGTTGGCACACACTAGCCATGCTAGAACTGCCAGCCTTTGAAATACATTGCAAATCTTTTATAGTTTTAGTAGCCAACTCACCAGTCTCAGTTATACCCTCCTGATTCACCGTGTTTCCCATAGAAGTAGCAGGGATCTCCGTTTGCTCTATATATAAATCAGCTGTCTCACCTCTAGCATGGTGTGCAGGAAGAGCCTCGGTAGCCATTAGGCCAGTTACCACATTACTCGCCGGTAAATCCAAGGATGTAGTTTCGCCCGATTTAATATCTAGTGTAGCTTCAGCCATAGTTAAATCCTCTGTTGAAAGAAAAATGTCATTCAATTCCCCTTCGAACTCAGACTCTTGTTGTTCCTCACAGTCAGCCTCTTGCCTGACGAGACTAGGAGAGGAGACTTGCTCTCCTAACTCCACAGCGTCTTATTGGTCCTACAACTCTCTCCAATAGGCCATCACAATGGCCAGAAGGTCCCCCTACTGACCGCAATGCAGTAGGGGAATTTCCCTGGTGTTCTGGCCAAATTGCCCCCATTCACTAAACAAAAATACCACCAACATCTTAATCTGGTTCAATGTCAGTTGGTATCCATCTGTAGCCTCCTCCCCAGGACAAGGCTGAAAATAGGCAAAATTGTCTAGTCCTCTTTTCCCAGTCAACAAAAACTAAATAAATAAATATACTGTATTTTCACGATAGTAACAGGGAGTCTGTGAAGAAGGGGGTCCACTAGATGGCCAGGGAAGGACTTTAGTACAGTTTCACGATGATGACAGGAATCAAGAGAGGGAATGGGTTCTGCTAGACTGCCAGGGATAGCATAGGTTGGTAGGGCTCCCATGTGGGGCATGGTCAAGGCTCTGTACAATGCCTCCTGTATTTGTGTATGGAAGCCTTGTGCCAAACTACTAATGGACACATAATGACATGCAAATGGACCCTTAGCACTGTGCATGCCATAAGTACGTAGTCTTTAGTATGTCTGCCACAGAAGATTGCTCTCAGAAGTGATGGCACTATTCCATTTCAGACAGGCTATCTCCTTTTTCCTGGAAACCTGTTGCCAACAGGGACTGTGGCAATGATGCACATATGCATCATGCATGATACTCTTGTAGCAGTTGGGTCCTGACTACATTAAAAAAAAAACTCCTGCTCCAGTATTCTCTGATCTGGCTGTTCCACTCAACAGGGGAGAATCTACTGGTGGTTTCATGTGTTCTTTGGAAATTGTCAATAAAAGGGCCATTTCTGAGTGCAGCCTACTCATGTGAAATGCCTTACCAAATCAGCTTTGTCAAATATCCTATGTTGAAGTTTTTAAAAAAAGCTCTTAACACCAATATTTTCCATTGCATTTGAGGACTCATTATGTTGGTGTGCTTGCACAGCCAACATCTTGTGGTTGTGCAGAGTTGGAGGTGTGGTCACTGTTGGGTGAATGCAGGGCACGCATCAGTAGGTGTGTCCCTCATTCCCCAATCAGCCTGTATGCCAGAGCCATACCATGCATACATAATGTGGCGAGCACATCTAACAAAAGGTCCGCTGCAATCCAAACAAAGCTCGTCAGATGCCTCGGACCTCCGGATGTGCCTGCCCACATTGTATACATGGCGACCGTCCAGCTGCCGACTTCAGGGGTGCCTAATCCTCCTGCTGGCTTACCGTGGCCCCATTGTATGTGCCAATGGGGGATCTCACTCCCCGTCGGCATAAAGCACCCCCTCATTTGTTATATGCCGATGGGGGTGCCCAATCCCCCTCAGCATAAATTAATCCCCCCTTTTGTTGTGTGCCGATGAGGGTGCCCAATCCCCATTTGGCTGCAGCACTCCCCCCAAACAGTTAGGTGGCATTCTGGGAGCCCACCCCAGCATGCCAAATACCTTGTAAAAAAAAAACTGTCCCGCGATGTGTTTTTTTATCCTGTGAACAAAAAATGGTTCCTCGCCATCTCCCTGCCCCCCAACCTGCACCTAACCTTTGTGCACCCTGCCTCCCCACACCCCCCTCACCCCATACTTACCTCCGGAGTCTGGCACGATGATCTTCAGTGGACCGGGAACACATCTGCACTCTTCAAAGCTGATTGCGAACTGAGGAAATGCCAGTAAGCTGTATAATTGAATAAATACGGGGTTTTCAACTTTGAAGAATATCTCAGGCGTTTTTTGGAATTTTGGCACCAACTTTTCAACATGGGGTTTTTGGGACCCTTCCTTATGAATTCTTGCACTGTCATGGTGTTATTCAGTCCTGAAAGGTGATTTTGCAGTCACTGCGTGGAATCACCTTTCAGGAGTGAGGAATGAAACAACAGTGCCAATGTTTATGAGGATGGCTCTCAAAAAGCCTATGTTGCAAATTTGGTGGTGGGAAAAAGCCAAAAAAATGACTGTTTTATGAGCGTCCATTGTGCAGTTGCTACGCACGCTCATAACTTAGTGAATTTGCAATATTTTATACCACATGTTCAGCACTGGTATTTTTCCACACCTTCTTATGAACCGTACAGCAGTCATTTTTCACATCCTGCCTGAAATGTGTTTTCGCACTTCTGTCGCAGAATAGCACGGTCGATGTGGGAAATCAGTGTTTGGGATAAATTATGAAAATGACAGTTACACTGTTCATGAGCAGAGTTCCTACAATGCCTATGCTGAAAATTTGGTGATGATACTCCATAACATGACTGAGTTATGAGCGTGCATTGCGCAGTTTGCATGCACACTCGTAAGTTTGCGAATTTATTATATTTTCACTCCAGATTTTCAACATTGCCCATTGTTCTGCACCTCATTATGAACAGTACAGCTGTCATTTTTCACATCCTGACCAAAATGTGTTTTCGCAGTTCCGGCGCAGAATAGCATGGTTGCTGTGGAAAGTCCATGTTCGAGATACATTATGAAAATGACAGTGACACTGTTCATTAGCACAGGTCCTAAAATGCCTATGTTGAAAATTTTGGGCTGAAAGTCCATAAAATTAGTGTTTTACAAGTGTGCATTGCTCTGTTTGCACGCACACTCGTGACTTCGTGCATTTGTAATATTTTCACTCCAGATGTTCAAAATTGGCATTTTTCCATACCTCCTTATGAACAGTACAGCTGTCATTTTACATATCCTGGTTGAAATGTGTTTTCACATGTCTAGCGCAGAACTGCATGGTTGCTGTGCGAAATCGGTTTTTGGGACAGTTTGAGGAAATGACGATGACACTGTACATGAGCAGAGGTCCTAAAATCCATATGTTGAAAATTTGGTGCCGAAAGTAGATAAAATGACTGCTGCAAGTGTGCATTGCCAGTTTACACGCAGCCTTGTAGCTTCATAAATTTGCAATATTTTCATGCCAGATTTTCACCACTGGCATTTGTGCACACCTCCTTATCAACAGTACAGCTGCCATTTTTCACAGCCCATCCAAAATGCGTTTTCCAAAACTGTGGTGCACAATGGCATGCTCACTGTGTGAAATTACCTTTTGAGGCACATTAACAAAATCACAGCACTACTGTTCATGAGGGGAGGTCCCAAAATACCTATGTTGAAAATGTGCCTAAAAAACTCCCACATATAATTGGGTTGCTGATGTCTGTTGCGCAGTTTGTATGCATGTGCATTGCTTCACCAATATTTCATATTGCCACTCCATATTTTCAACCTTGCCATTTTTTATGCCTCCCCATGAACAATACAGTTGTCATTCTCCACATACTGCCCAAAATTGTGTTTTCGTCTCTCTGCCGCTAAATGGCACAGCCACTGTGCAAAACCACGTTACAGCTAACAAAGTGATTGTGTGCCACTTTTCATGAGGTGGCCTGACAAGCAGCCTGTGTTGAAAATGTGAAGTGAAACTACCACTACACGCCTAAGGTGTTAGGGTTTCCAACTGTAGCACCCCACCCGCTACGGGCTGACAGGTGTCAGGGCTGTGACTTGGGATCATCGGATGTAATGCTCACACCATTCCACCCCCCATGCCCACCCTGCAGCCACTGACAGGCATCGTGGTGTGTCTTGCACTGTTCAGCCACAAACTTCACCCCTCGCTCCTATACTGCACCCACATCAGCATATTTCCTTATGGAATGGGGTAAGTATAATGCCCAAAGACCCCAAAGCACTCAATGACACTTGTCAGTGTCTACAGGATAGGGTGAGGTACAATTCCATGAGCATTATAGCTGATGACTCAAAGGCACAGCCCAATGCCTGTCGCTCTCTACAGGGTGGGGGTGGGGTTAGCGTCACTTCAATACTTCACTGCCATTCCTATTATGCGTCTCTAGCTCCACCACTGCCAATGCCAATGCCAGTGTGACAACATTTGGCATTGACAAATGCTTGTTTTAAATATGTTATGCAATCAAATACACTCAGGGCTTCATTTTCAAAGAGCCCTTAGATCGCTGCAATGTTTGGCAATCTAGGGCTGTGACAAACTCTGGGTGAGTCAGGGACCCTGCTCCCATTTCTGTAAAACAGGGGTCCCTGAGCCAAACACCCAGGAGTTGTTGCAATCGCTGGATAGAACCAAACAATTAGTGCACCTGCAGGAACTGCATAAGGGATCCAGCTCCCCCCTGGACAGTACAACACTACAGGGGCTGGGCTGGTTGGGGAGTGAAGCATGTTTGCCAGAAGGGGTCCAGAGGTAGAAGGGGCATGGGGTGCCATAGAGGTTGTTGCAGAGAAGGTGGGCAGGCGAGGAGGTGACGTGGCACCTGGCAGGAGTGCCAATATAAAGCTATCACTCCATAACTGTATCATTATTTGCATGTGGGAGTGCAGTGCCTCTGGGCCCTCCACTCCCATCTATCCATAATTTTTGAGATAGTGTAATCATATCCTTATCTGCCTTTGGTAGTGCAGGGCTGGAGGGTCCTGTGCTCCCATCCCTCCAAAGATGTGCATATATATATATGAACCATAGGCCTTGGGATCTGCCAAGATTTGTACTGCTCGGATATAAAGCTGCGGAGTTATTAAGCGTGATCTGTGCGCACGTTTACGCTTTTCTGGAATTCTACAGTCGCGCCTACAGGTCGTACGGTTTGCGCGACCGGTCTGAAATCTTCAGGGAGCATGCGGCCAGGGTCCCCGATGTGCCTTTCTGAAGATTTCTGAAAAATATTAGTTGTTCAAAAGTTATTCAAAAACAAAAAGTTCGACAGTGTCGCAAATGCACTTTTTAGTGTCGCAAATGACCCTGTTAGTGTCGCAAATCCGCCATCTTGTTTTCAGTTGGTGATCATAAAAATGGTTGGCATTTAAAATTGAGACCCTCTAGCAACCTAATTCTTTTTGTATTCACCTAGTCGGGCCCTGAGGATGCTAGCCATGTCTTTATTTTGGGGTAAAACACCCCAGAAATATGTTTTTCAAATTTCTGGAAAAAGTAGTGTCGCACTTGCGAAGGTGTCAGTAAATATTATGCAAGCTTTCAAATCACTTACACTACTTTATACACTATGCCCAAAATAACAGTAATTTTTGGCACTCGCTGCAAAAGAACGGTTGGGAGTTTTAGGCTGAAATTTGAGGAGCATAGAAGACATCGCTCAGATGTACCTTTCAGTGTTGTTTTGAAAAATATTACATGGCGCAAAGTTGCGGCACTCCAAAGTTGACGGTTTTTCCCATAGGATAACATTACGGCGCCCAATGCATTGCAGAAATCCTTTGGCACCCTGCTGCAAAATAACGGTTTGGTCTTTTTTCCTGAAATTTGGAGGGAGGACAGCTAACAGCCCACAGATGTGCCTTTCAGTGGTTTGGTGAAAAAACATTACAGGGAAGCAAAATTATGGCACTCCAAACTTTTCTTTTTTTCCCATAGGATAACATTACGGCATTCGCCGCTCCTTTCATGGCCCGTATCTCGGAAACGGTGTGAGATACGGACTTTTCGTCAGAAAATTTCTTAGCCCCCTACCAGGGGCTAAGATTCAAATTAGCTAGGACAGTTGTAAATAATATGACTTTTAAATTTTTTTTCTACGTCATACGGTTCCTGAGATATAATGTATTTAGTATTCCAAGATCTCATTTTCTGGACCTATACTAATTATTATGCATACATTATTTGTACTCACTGTCTTTCTCTATGCAGGTTTTGGGGAAAACCAGCCTGTGCGCTTACATTACTGTTACTGTTGCCCTTTCCGCTTGTGGTTCTGTACCCGTTTCACTTACCATTGACGTCTACGCCACCATGTGCGTTATCCTTTGCGTTTTCATTTGTGCTTGCGTTTCTGTTATTTTTTGCCATTTCTGTCTACTTTACTGTTTCTCTTTCTGTTTCACTTTGTGTCACCATGCCCATTGAAATTTCTGTTTGCAGGCACCATGTTACTATGTGACAACACATCACGTGGCAGACCATTCCCGTCTACGCCACCGTGTGCGTTACCCTTTCTGTTCTCATTCACGCTTGTGTTACCATGTGCGCCACTGTTAGCATTTCTGTTTGCATTGCTGTCCTTGTTAGTATGCCACAAGACATCATGTGGTGGGCGTGGGGCACAAGGCTACCGCTCGCCCGCTGCATCATTCACTATTTCTTGTTATCATTCTCAAAAGAAGGAAATTAGAGGCAAAAACTCAGTTTAATGCATTAGTTAGGGTTGTTCCACAGCGACAAAAGTGAGAAATTAGCTGTTAGGGTTGAAAACCCCTTGCACCCACCCACCCACCAACCAGCATTGGGGTGTGCATTGGGATCATGGGTCCTAACTCTCACCCCATTCTCCTATACTTCTGCTGCTTTACACATGTCATGGGGTGAGAGTTAGGGCTGATGATCCCAATGCACACCCCAATGCCACCACGTGCGTCATCCTTTGCGTTTTCATTTGCGCTTGCTTTTGTTACTTTTTTGCCATTTGTGTGTACCGTACTGTTTCTCTTTCTGTTTCACTTTGCGTCACCATGCCCATTGACATTTCCATTTACAGGCACCATGTTACTATGTGACAAGACATCACATGGCACACTGTTCCCATCTACGCCACCGTGTGTGTTACCCTTTCTGTTCTCATTCACGCTTGTGTTACCATGTGTGCCACTGTTAGCATTTCTGTTTGCATTGCTGCTCCTGTTACTATGCCACAAGACATCATGTGGCAGGAGCGCGGGGCCCAAAGGGCCCCGCTCCCGCCCGCATTACATTCACTATTTCTCAATATCATTCTCAAAAAGAAGGGAAATTAGAGGCAAAAAACTCAGTTTAATGCATTAGTTAGGGTTGTTCCACAGCGACAAAAGTGAGGAAATTCGCTGTTAGGGTTGAAAACCCTAACTCCGAATTCACCCTCCCAGCACCACACACACACACACACACACACATTCAAGTATGGGGGAGGACCAAGTCAACACAACCCATGACAGACATCCAGCAGCAGGTGACAGAAATAACAAACAATTGTCTAAATGTACTACGAGACATCCCCACCCACCTGACCAGGTACTGCATGCTCAGTGAAGATCAACAGCAAAACTGAGGCCATGTACACCAAAAGTACACATCTCTGATTGCAGCTGCACACAACGTACCACACTTAATAGTTGCATGGCCTTACCTACCGATGCCCCACACCAGACCACACCACATGTGGTTGGCCACCTGAGCAATAGAGTTCAGCAAAACCAAGGAGTTGTACAGGAATAATATCTCTGATTATAACAAGGGTTTGAGAAATGCAGCTTTCTAATTGACTGTAAACATTGTTACAGCCTTATGTTTAGTTTTTATTAACATACATGTAGAGCCTAACCATATGATGAACATGGTTTAATGTTGTTTAAAAAACAGTTTTATTATGATAGCAATAAGCCACTCCCAGGTATTATGTTAATGGTCAGTTTATCACTGTCTAGTGACATGTGGCACTCGGCTATGCCTCATTCAACATTAAACCACTACAGGGTGATTAACAGACCTTTTAACATAACTGTTGGTCATGCCTTATTGCTAATTGTCTTTATGAGTAGATACTCTCCCTCTGCTAGGCACTGCAGCAGCTTTGCAACACAGTGTCCCACCCAGTTACACCATACACTGTCTAGTTACTGGAGAATGGCTGTGAATATAAACTCATGAAGATGAACAGTGTAACTTGATCATTACAGTCATCTAAACCCTAGTGTGCTTATAACTGACGGAGTCAGTGATAGAGGATAACCCCTGCTGTCCTAGTACACTTACCCCATTGTGACTGAAATCAATACTAAAAGACATTCTGTTTATATCTACACCATACCTACTTGATTCCTGTTGTACCACAATTAACATAGTTATCACTTTGATAGCATCAGTGACAAAGCGTGTAAACCCAAACAGTAGTCATACAGCCTGAGTATGAAACAACTGTTAAAAAAAATTACACTGTGTCCATAAGTGGCATAGATCACTCATTGCAACAATAGTAAATGTATTACTGTTTGAATAAGTTAGTCATCACAGATGCAATGAGATTGTCTTTTATCAGGTACAACATACTCAGAAAGTGCCTACAGGAAAATCTATCCTATATACATCTCCGATACAGGTACATCATTGTTGGCTCAGTAGTGCTATGATATTTAGAAGTTGCTTGGCCTGATCAATGTAATTACAATGTTTCTTACAAAGAATACTTACTGCATCTTTAGTATTGAAACACACTGAAGGTCTATGTATGTACATCAGCAGTACACCTTCATCAGTAAGAATGCATGTGATACTGGCAGTATGAATTTCACAGCGTTGAACAGGCAATGCTTTTCCATACGTTTACATCAGCCTCCTTATGTTGAGTAAACCATTGCAGTAAATGTACTACTATGTAAATCACCTACTAAATGTATCATTACTTTTATCTTGAGCATGCTAGTGTCTTGTAGTTAATTTATGTGCTTCTCTTAATTAATGTATACTCACTAGTGTTAAAACCTTTCTACAACTGTCATCATGCACCTTCAGCATTTATGTTGAATAACGCACAGTACCAGTTGTGGTGTGGTGTGGGGCATCGGTAGGTAAGGCCATGCAACTACTAAGTGTGGTGCGTTGTGTGCAGCTGCAATCAGGGATATGTCGTTTGGTGTACATGGCCTCAGTTTTGCTGTTGATCTCCACTGAGCATGCAGTACCTGGTCAGGTGGGTGGGGATGTCTCGTGGTACATTTAGACAATTGTTTGTTATTTCTGTCACCTGCTGCTGGATGTCTGTCATTGGTTGTGTTGACTTGGTCCTCCCCCATACCTGAATGTGTGTGTGTCTGTGTGTGTGTGGTGCTGGGGGTGACCTGGAGTTAGGCTTAACCCTAACAGCTAATTTCACTCACTTTATCGCCAGAAACAACCCTAACTAATGCATTAAACGGAGTTTTTGCCTATAATATATATATATATATATATTTATATATATATATATATATATATATATATATATATTGCTGTGGAAGCAATCATTCATTCACAGCTCAGTGGGTGGCTGGCCATGGTGGTGAGTGGAGTGCTGTGACTGTCACCTGCTCGGGTTCAGGATTTGGGGAGCAGGGTGCTGGAAAACTACCTGGAAGAGTGGGGGGCATGGGGTGCACTAGACCACTACAGAATAGCTATGAATTAATATACTGTGAATCAGGGATAGGAAGGGGAGGTTCACTAGACCACCAGGTAAATGTTTATATTGACTGTACAGGGGATCGGGATGGGGGTTACACTGTCCATGTCAGGAGGGTGATCAGGTGGGGGAGGGACTGCTAGCCACCAAGGAAGTACTTTTATAAATGGGGAGTGTGATCGAGTTGGGGGAGGGACCATTAGCAACCAATAAATTTTATTTCTATTTCAGGCTGGGCTTTGGGGGGACACTGGACACCAGATAAAGTGTTTTTTTCTATTTTACTGAGTGGAACAGGGCAAAAATTCACCAAACATATTTAAAAAGATTTTTGATCCACTACAGGCGAAAGTTTGGAAACTTACACGAAAGTTGTGAACGTTCATGGAAGTTCCGCTAAAGCACAGCTCTAGAAAGAATACAGCCTGTAAAATGGCAGTTAGTATGTCTGACCTAAAGCTATTATCTACAGGGGGTACTCCAAGGATCAATTCTGGGCCCATTGTTGCTTTCATTGTTTTAAAATGACATGCCCAACAATTGTGGGGGGACTAAGCTTCAATTGTTATGTGGATGATGCCATACTGTAGAGAAGCTCCTCAGATGTAAATCTGATAAACTCTGACCTAAATACTGATTTTAGGAAATTGGAGAGCTGGCTATTAGGCAATAAGCTTGTCCTTAAAGGGATGGTCCTCACAACCTATTTTCTATATACCTCTGTAGTTTGTAGGCATGAAAAAATGACTCCCTCTCCTGCATCTCCTTTATTTCTTCCTAATGTAGATGACATTGCTTCACACAGTTCAGCCCTGAAACCAGTAATTCCCTCTGCTCCCTCAGCATCCTTGGATGCACACCATCTGGCCACATTGCTTTGTCCACTTTCAGATTAGCAAGTTCCTTCAGAACTCTCTCCTAAAACAAAGGACTAGTGCCCATGTCCCTCCCTCCAAAGCTCCATTTATTTGTGGTGGCCCTTCCCCTTCTCCTTTATCTGTAAACACTGAACAAAAGTATTTGTTCAGGATGTCTGCTGTTTCCTAGTACCCCTCTGCACAGTCCCCCACCCTCCCCTTTTAACCTTGCAATCCCTCTCCAGGTCTTCCTCTTTTCCCTTACATACCTAAAAATGTTCTTGTCCCCTTTCATTACTTACTTGGCTTCTCTCTTCAGTCTGTGCCTTTGCACTCCTTATTATTTTCCCTGCTTCCCTCTGTTTCCCCAGATATACCCCTGAATCCTCTTTCCTCTACATCTCCTTATACTTTCTGAATGCTACCTTTTTAGTCTTTACCTTTTGAGTCACCTCTTTTGAGAACTGTGGCAGTCTCTTTTTCCTCTTGTTTTTGCTCATTTGCTTAACTCAGAGATTTGTTGCCTTCACTATGCCCCCTTTTAGCTTCACTAACTGTTCCTCAATCCCACCCATGTCATCCCCCCAACCAGATCATTTCTAAGGCATTCTCTCAACTTTATAAAATCTGCCCTCATGATGTCCAGGACCCTCGCCCTTCTGTGGGTGAGTTCCACAGCCATCCTTATATTGAACCACAATGTAACACTGTCCCTGTTAGTGAGTACCAGGTCCAGAATTGCCTCATCTCAAGTGGGTTCACTTACTCATTGTCTAAGGAACACCTTCTGCAGGGAGTCCAGCATATCCCTCCTTCTAGCTGAAGCCAGTGCTGGGAGGCTCCAAACTACATATGGCAGATTGAAGACCCCAACCAACAGCACCTTCCCCTTTACTGACATCCTGCCAATGGCTTCCACCAGTAGCTTACCTAACTCATCCCCCTGTGCTGGAGGTCTTTAGATCATACCAGTGCAGATAGTGGGTCTGTTCCCCATTTCCAGGGTGACCCACAGCACTTCTTCCCCCTCCCACACCACCTGTATCTCCATAGACTTTATGCTTTCCCTCACATAAAGCACATAGCCTCCTTTCTTTTCCACCCTGTCCTTCCTGGTCAGAGTATAGGGTGGTATGGACATGTCCATGTCATAATTTTCAGTGCACCATGACTCAGTAATTGACAGAGTATCTAGGTTGACCTTTTCCATGGTGGCCTCTAGGTCTGGAATCTTATTTCCTTGTCTTCTACCCATTCGCACACATGGCCTTCCAGAGTTTGCTGCCTCTCTGCTTGTTACTTCTTTTTCCTTTTTTCCCTCCCTCCCTCCTTCCCCTCTTTTTTATGCTCCTTTTGTTCCCATCATCCTTCATGTCTACTGCCCTGCTTTCTTTATTAATTTGCACCCTCTGGGATCCCTCTTCCCTTTAGTTCTTATTTCCATCTACTTGATAATGTGGTGGTCAGTTTCTGCCTTTCTGATTCTTTCCGCCACCCCACTTGACTAGGTTGAATATTCAGCAAAGTAACATTTGAACTTTCCAATGAGGACTGCAGTTACCCTCCCAGATGGATGCATTCCATCACCCCAATATATAGTCTCTTCACTCCAGGTGGTTTCTCCATCCCCAGTGTAACTGAACCCCTCCTCTCAGTACCAGTCTTTTAACCATGGGTTTAAGCTCCTGGTGCAGAGATCCTTCTCCTCCCCTTGTCTTGAATAAGCAGCACCTCATCAAAAGCCACTTTACATGATACCTAAGACCCCTCCCCAGCTCTCTAATCTCCCTCTGTGCTATCTTAGCCTCATCCCTAGCCAGGTCATTAGTCCCAAGATGGACAATGTCATCCAGCTCTCCCTCCAATGCTGCTGCCGTAGCAATCCTCATGATCTGCTTCCTATCCCTCTCGGCCATGGCATTGCATAGGCACCTAAACTCCCTCTCCCTCCTTCCTGTTCCCAACTCTATCCTCCTCACAAGTGAGTCCCACACTAGAATTTGCTTCCTCCTCCTCTGAGGTCCAGTACCATCCTCCTTTGAGTCTCCATTACAGAGGATCCCCACAACTTCCATAGTCACTACCATGGGGCCCTCCTCCCAGCAGTCCTGTCCTCCCAGAATGGACTAGAAATAATGCAGTGGTACTGGTTAAGGAGTGTGCCTCCAAACCCCCCACCCCCACCCTTCCATAGCCCACCATAGTCCAGCCATTTCTCATCCTGGGCATCCTCTGAGGTCACAGTGGCAAACTTGGTGATCCTTTAGTGGGGGAATCCTAGTCATCTTAACCTGAAGTCTCCCAACCTGAGGTGCATGCAGATGGGACAGCACCACAGTCTCCAGATGATCTCTCTATAAAGTGCCGACCCACAGCCACTATAATGCACAACTCCCAGTATTCCCAGCATTCCCAATTCCTATTCTCCCTGTGTTACTGTACCTTAAAAAACCTTTGTACCCTGACCCCTGATATGGTGTTTCTAGTTTTCCCCTTTTTTGTTTGCTATGCTCATTTGTACATTTACCCCAAACAGGGTTTTCCCTTCTACTAATCTCAGAGACTGTTTCCCTCTTATCTGAAGAGTTTTCCTCCTTTGTTTACCCCCTTACCTTTTTTAGCATTTTCCTATTGTAGTAGCAGCACTTTCACCTTCCCTTAAACATGTGTTACCTGATCCTAGATAGGCTGCTATTAGCGTTCCCCTATACCGTTTAAATCTCTTTGCCTGCCTTAGATAGGAAGTAGCTCCTATTCCTAATTTTGGCCTACCTTTGATCTTCTGCCCTTTCCAGCAGTGAATGTTACACAGCAGTGAATAGGTACCTTATCTTAGTTGACCAGCTGAGTCCCCTGCTTCCCTGCTTCCTTCTGCTGACCCCTGCTGACACCTAAGATGCCAATCGTACATCTGTTCCACTACTGTACTGTTCCACTCATGTGCTGGGCCATGAACATGTTAAATGTTGAAAACATGCAGCATACAATCTATACTGACATTCAAAGCTACATAAAACAGTGTTATCAGTGATAACCCAGCTCAAATGACACAAATGGATAAACTGTCACAACTACAGAGATGACAGATTCAATCCCACAAAGTGTAAGAGTCCACATCCCCAAAATTAATCCAATTAAAAACAATTACTGCATAATTCCAGTAAAACAAAACAGGTGTGCTGCACATATCAATAGTGTTTTAAAGTACCTGCTAATAAAACTGCAGGGCAGGAAAATTGAAAGTTCATTAGTGATCTCAAAATAGGATAGCAACACTCTAACACCACTTAGCGCTCACAAATCAGGGGAGCAGCACTAAGTGCCATAATGTATGGCATAGTTAGCGATTTGCTAACCCACTAGTGACTGATCAAAATCATGCCAGTATGCCTAGGCAAAGCAACTGATTATGCCTTGTACATAAGCACACCAGCAGGCTGGCAGATTTGGAAAGGCACTAACTAGCCTTTAATGCTGTGCTCATTACTGCCTCTCCAAACCAGGATTTATGGTTTGTTCCCCCTAACTGCTACCTCCCATCATCTGACCAGAATACATCACAACTTTCATATTGTCTAGTGAGCCCCCCCATCAAGTCGATGGTATATAGTATCAATTTCTCTGATATTCAGTGGTCCCCCTTGCATCCCAGATCACCCCACCAGTATACAGTATCAGTTTCCTTGGTGTACTGTGGCTTCCCACTATGATCTACCCCAGGTCACCTCTTTGGTATGCAGTATCAAATTCCTTTGAGTCCTTTGGTCCCTCCACACCCCAAAGCACAGAAGCCCCCTCGCCCAGCCATTCACTGCCACAACAACTCCCTATCCCAGCCCCCACACCCACTGCAGCCATGCCCCCCTTTATGACAGCTGGCACAGTCCCTCCACTTACCTCTGTAGCCTGCTGCCAACTGAATGACAGTGCATGATTATGCTTCTACTGTAGAATGTGGGGGACTGTGATGGAGAGTTGTTGTAGGGGGACTGGACGGATGGAGAAGTGGGCTTCTGTACTATGGGGAGCAGGGGGACCAGTGGACACCAGGGAAACTGATATTGTATACTGACAGGGTGAATAGGGGTGGGGGGACCACTAGACATGAGGGAAATTTGTACTGTATATCAGTGGGTTGATGAGTGGCAAGAAGAACCAGCAGACACCAGTTGAAAGGATACTGTACACTGATGGAGTAATTGGGGGATCACTGGACACCAGGGAAATTGATACTGTATACTGGAAGTGTGTTTGAGGGGCAGGGGACCACTGGATCCTGAGGCTGAGCTTTCAGCAGTCCTGAGTGCCACTGCTATGGGGGTAGCAAACTCTGCTTGCCACAGGTCATGTGCATACTAAGATACAAATATGGCAGATTACTCCAAAGGGGCAATCACCACTAGTGTGCATTAACAGCCAGATTGCTCCTGCTGGCCTCATCAAACAGTTTTGACCCCATACTTCCTATGGCCAGTAGAAGGCAGGAGTCTGTGAATGCAATTGGGATAGTGCCTGACTGGTATACTAGACCATGCCTTTAGTGCTCGCACTGCTTCTCAGCATGTTCCACTACAGTGTACCTGTGGTTTGCTCCAAGCACTAATTTGCTTCTGCGACAAACATTCATTTGGCCAAATCCACAAATTGTTTATTTGTATTTATTTATTGAAAACTTTGGAGAATACCTTTGAGCACAGATGCTTATTTAAAAAGGTTCCACGGCAAATACATAGTCACCCCCCCCAAAAAAAAAAACATTACAAGCACAATAAACAGTTCCAGAGGAAATGCTGTTGAGTCAGGCTCAAAGCGCTTAAGACATATCAATTGCATACTGTTTTGAAAAAATTCATACAGATCACAGTATGAGAAGTCATAAGATATGCACAGAGATGAATCAAATAAAACAGTTTAACAGTTACAGTTGCAATGGACTGCAAGGGCAGACTGCAAAGATCTCTTAAACTGATTAATCTTGGACAGATCAGAAGAGTATCAGGCAGTTCATTTAACTAGTTAGAGGCCCTGACAGCAAATGACTGCTTGCCCAGCTGATTACACTGGAAAGTAGGCTTAAGGGCATTCCTGGTCAGATTTCTGGTGTTTTATTGGTTGGAGATGGTATGGAGACAATTTATTAAACCAGGGGGTGTTTGCCCCAGGAGCACCTTCTTGGCTAGCAAACAGGTCTGAAGCTTTATTCTGCAGGGTAAAGGCAGCCAGTGAGTGAGTGTGTAAAGGGTACAACTATGAGTTTGGGAGGTAGTATAGTACAGTGGTTTAAGGCTCTGAGCTGCAAATCTGTAGACCAGGGCTTGAATCTCACAGCCCCCACTTGCATACTGTGTGACCCTGAGCAAGTCACTTAACTTCTCTGTGCTCCCAGGTCACACCTGTAAACAAGCATTCAGCTTAGTGTGCCAGTCCTGGTTAAACAATTGGAAAAAAATATGTGGTTATCTGCACCAAGTACAAAGCAGCACACGTTATTACAGAGCAGCTGTACTTTGTCTGGCACCATGTCACAGTCCACTACATAGACAGGGAGGCCATAGTCTATAAGTGACAGCAAGGAGCTGGCTACAATAAGGCATCTAGCATTTGCAATGAGATTGCTCCAGTTATGGTACAGGGCACCCAGTCTTCCGTTAACTATGGCCACTAGATTGTCAATATGGGGGAAAAGGTAAGGGGCCTAATTTTCAAACATGAGTTAGAGCGAAACAAGTTGTGTCAGACTGGGTGACTGCGTCAGGAGCAGTTATGTCAACTATTGTGTTTGATATTCTAGAAAGTTCACGAATTGCATTGACGTAGCTGGAAATGATGCAGTCCACCAACCGCATCACAAAAAGGGGAGCAGGAAGTGGGTTTGATGCAACCTGGGATACAGCGCAGAAGGACACTGAATATAGCACAGAGAACAGCAGAGATGCCAGAGGCTAAGGAAAGCATACAACCATGGTAATGAAACTTCACCCAGGGGGAGACAGCTGTCCTCACAGAGAAGGTGGATGCACAGGTGGACATTCTCCTCAGCAGAGGTGGTGACAAAGAGGTTTGAGACAGATGGAAGCAGGATTGGGAACATGTCGCTACCTGTGTCAATGCCATAGATACTGTAAAGAGGTCAGTGCAGGAGCTACAAAAGAGGTACCATGACCTGACTGAGGCATCATTCAAAAAAAAATGGAACGGAATAGGCAGAGTGCCTTGACTACTACAGGAGAACCATGGGAGGCAGTCCAGCTAAGCAGCCAGGAAGAGCGTGTGGGTTACAAACTCAGCAGGAGGACCATTGAGAATGACAGCAATTTAGACACCTGCCAAATGCTGAGGACAGCAGGTAAGCAGGATATTGCACAAGTACAGAATGTGCAGGCTGTACCAGACAGGTGGATGTCATATGCTAACAATGGTGAGAAGTAATGTGTGCAATGTTGTTAACTGACACCAGGGCATGCGGGGTAAGAGGGTGGTGACAGGCATGATTGGATGGTATGTCAGAGTGACATGTAAATAGTGGTGGGGAGCAGCAGCAATGATGCTGTGCTGAGTGACAAAAAGTCAAAGAGGTGGCTGCCTGTAGCAGAAGACCAATGCCAAAGCAAAAGGACAATGTACTCACAGAATGAAGAACTTCGGCATCACAGTTACTGTCCCACAGATATCCAAATAAGCCAACCATACACTGGTTCATCCAAGATAAAACATCCATTTATTAAATCCAACACGTTAAAATCCAACTGTGTAAAAGATGCTAACAGTGGGATCGCTAGGATCCCTCCCTGAGATTACAGCCTCAGTAAATATTTTCAAGTGAACATGTGCTTTCTCAGTGCTGGTGATGTGCAGATATTACATGTAATATAAAGGAATTATTTAAAGTGACAGTGCTGACCGTGTTAAAAGTGCTTGAAGTGATAAAGCACTATAAATATTATAAACATCCTGCATCAAAGAAGTTGCTAGAAGAATTAAATTACCCAGGCAAATGTAAATGTTTAAAAAGCAAAACAAGTTGTGATAGAAAGTGGATTAAAGGAAGGGGGGGAAGGGAAAAAAGGGGAAGGGAGGAAGGAAAAATGGGGGGGAGGGACAAAGGAGGGAAGGAGACAGCTAAAACTCTACCGGTGCAATTTATAAATATATAATAAAGTGCTGATGCAAAATTGTTATAAACATTTTGTAATTCAGGGATAAATGAGGCAGAATAATTGTTGCATAAAGCTTTATATTACATGTAATTCCTGCACATCGCTAGCCTTGAGAATACGCATGCTTGCGTGAAAACCTTTGGCTGTGGCTGGAATCTCGGGGAGGACTCCTAGCGATCTCACCATTAGCTTCTTTTACACAATTGGATTTTAATGTATTGGATTTAATAAACGGATGTTTTACCTTGGATGAACCAGCGTGTGGTTGCCTTATTTGTATATCTGTAGGACAGTAACTGTGATGCTGAAACCTTTCATGCAGAGTGACAGTATTTAGGAGTAGAAGGTGTGGCCTAGATGCAGGACCCTATGCACGTTGTTATGGCAGTGTGCCAATGAACTGTCATGTGCTCTTGCAGCTAGCTTCGGATAGTGGGACACATGTGCCAGGCAGGGGGAACACAGGGCAGGGAGTGCAACTTGTAGTGGAGTGCTGTGGTACATATGTAGGTGTGGGGGGGTACCTGGCCAGGTATCAATGGAGATGAACATGTGTGCCGGGTCACACAGCAGTATGGGTGTGGTAGACTGCCAATGCTGACATGGATGCACACAAGTAGGGATGGTGCAGAGAGTAAGCACTCTGATTGCCGGAAGCACAAATGCTGGATGGTAATCAGCAGCTCTTAGCCTATAGCTATCCATGTGGCCACAGCTGTGTGTAGTAGAATGGCCAAATATGCCACAAGAGGTCCCAAGTGCTGTGATCTTCAGAGGGATGCAGTGTTGGACTGTGGGTGTGGGGAGAAAGAATGTGCAAGACAACGGTTTGAGGATGTGTGGGGTGTGTGTCAGGTGAGACTGTGAGGGGCCAGTATATGATGACAGTATTGCTCAGGTGGTCTTTGGGGGGGGGGTACAGGAGAATGTGTCTGGTGGTGGCTGAGAGTATCAGAAAGGGGGGTGATGGTGACACAGGCAACAAGGGGATCACCACAGGGGGAGGACATCATGTAGCCAACAATATCCCCCAGGCAAATGCAGCAGGATGTTGCCCAGGGCATCAGGGACTGTCCCATGAAGTGGCATGTGGTAACCTATGCAAGACTGTTACTATGCAGCAAAATTCATGTTGCTAAAGGTCACAGGTGTGGGACAGTGTGTGTCTGCTGTGCCACATTGGTGGTCTTCAGCAATATGTTTGATTGTGCTGTGCAACTAGCATGTGTCATGTTGTCCTGGCAGGGGTGTGTATCATGCAGCAGTTCAGCTGGGGGCCAAAAGGCCACTGGGTGACGTACTATGAGGTACCCTGAACACAGCCATTGTGTATTACTGCAGTGAAAGTGCTGAAGTCTGGTGGGTAGGGGAAGGGCAGGGCTGTGCTAATGACTTTAATGGACCCCCTGCCAAATACTTTGTGGGGCCCTACTCTCCATCAATGAGCATATGCGCATAAAAAAGACATTAGCACATATAAACTAGTTATAGCATAGATTCTCTTGTACCACTCTGCTAAACATCCATATGTTGCCCATGATGCCTCCATCTCTCTTGCTGGCACCAGAATCAAGGAAATGAACAGTATAATGTGTCTGGGCTCATCTTGGGGACACCAGTATTAAGATCAGAGTTTTCAAATAATGGGGCCACAGTACCTCCATGGTTCTGTGCCCCACCAACCCCCAACACCATGAAACTGGAGTTGGAATCTGCAGCACAGATTTCAGTGTTGTAAGCACAAATTAAAACATAGATATATGGATACATAGAATTTCATGGCAGAAGAGGACCGCCAGGCCCATCTAATCTGCCATAGGCTCATGGAAAAATGGATAAGCAATGTACAAATAGCAAGTTGCAGCTTAGACTGACAGCAACATTTGTTTGTAATGATGACCTCTGAGGCAGTGGGTCCCCAACAGTGCAGGCCCAACTGCAACCGCATCTCTTGCACCCCCCTGGCCACATCCCTGAAGGCCCACAACAACACAGTGTAGTGTGCAATGTCGCTGGGTGTTGTGCTCAGGGAATGGACCCAGTAAGATCCCACGTGCACTGCAGGGGTATTGTGCAGCATAACGCAGTTAGCCAGCTGGCACTGTTGTGGTCTGAGGGAGGTGCTACATGTACGTGCAATGAGGGGAGTTAGCAACACCTGTCTAACAGTATTGTACTGCATATTAAGTAAATAAACATGTTCTGCTTCTGTTCCAGGCAGCACCAGCATGACAGACATCGCTGGCACAGGGCCCATTGGATCCTCAGTACAGGGACATAGTGGTGCAGACTCAGACAACAACAGTGACACTGAAACATGGTGTGGACCAGGGTCAAGATCCAGGTCAAAGGCACTTCCTGGAGAGAGCCATGGGATACAGATCACCCAGAGCTGGCCACAGTCACTGAGGACAGTGCAGAGCCAACATTGAGACAACACCTGGAGCATGATGGCAGTGAGACCATTCAGGCGGACACCATCCAGGACAATGTTGCTCAGGAGCTGTTCCCAACAACATCTATGCAGAGGAAGGGGACATTTGCAGAGAAAGCAAAGGGATCCCTCCATATGGACATGGACCTAGATAAGGTTGACTGCATGTGTCAAAATATGTTGGACACAGAAGTGGTCATAGGGCAAGAATTAAGTGCCATCAGGCTGGTCCTAGGGGATACCACAGTGCTGCATGGCAACATCACCAGCATGTGTAGGGCGAAATCAGTGATGTCAGGGATGCCATCACCCATGACCTGCGGCATTTGGCTGACCATGAGGAGCAACAGGCAGCCAACCTGCAGGGAATGCAAGCGGTGACCGAGCAGCAAGCAGCCATTCTTAACCCAGTGTCACTCTCACTTGATCATGTAGGAAACCTTTGGGCAACTACTGATAGCTGCACTGCCTGGCCTCACACAAAGCATGAGGTTGCACCATCGGGACACCCTGGGTAAGGCCCCCTGCAACACTGCCATCAATGTGGACCCCATCAGTCCCACCATATGTGGGGCATAGCTCAGTGCTTGCCAAGGATCTGCCCCAGGTGATGCACATGCATCTTTGGGGGGGACGCCATGGCACCAGTGCTGGTAGCACACATCAGGAATGGGGGAGATGCCAGCCACAGAGATAGAGGGGCTAACACCTATGGCCATACTGGAAACCATGTGGGAGGTAGCATGACAATCAGTGGGCACGGCCATGGCATGGCAATGCCACAGTATGCCCCTGCAACATGGCTGAGCCAAGGGCCCAGCCTGATCTGCTCAACTGTGAGCATCCATGGAGCCAAACCAGGCAATGGCACACATGTCCCACACCAGGAGAGCTGGCAGTGTGTGGTAATGCAAGCTCAAACAGCTGCAACCACCACGCCAGAGACACCTGTCTCTTCAAGGGCCCATGTTGCCATGGAGATGGCCCCAATAACACATGGCAGTACTGGGACTCAGCAGGCTGTGCAGCCCCTAGGGTGACTGCTGATGGTGCCAGCCAGACTAGGGGAACAAGTGGGAGGACAGTGCAGGAAGTGACAACACACAGGCAGGATATGGAGGAGGCTCCCCACAGTGCATCCACACAGCGTGATATAATGCCATGTAGCACTGTGGACAGGGGTGTACATTACATATGGGCCATTGCCACACAGCCTTCACCAGCATGCTGCACCCCGCACCCCGTGCAGAGATACTTCAGCAAATGACTGAGTGAGCCACAGGGAGTGGTGGGAGTGAGGTGAATGTGGCCAGCCCATCCACAGTGGCTGGCACCAATTGTGCCACATCCTCAAGGGTGGATGAAAGCCCAACAGAGGTGGGCCCTGGTTTGGCAACACAGGAGCCACCACAGTTTATGAGAAGGAGGCCAGGGTGTGCAGGGCCTCTAACAGTGTCTGCTGGTGATACAAAATGTGTGCTGACATGCTGACCCTAAGGAGGTTGTCAAGAATAGCAGATCAACTGGCAAGCCTCATCCACAGAGGGCGTGTATGACACATGTCAGGTGCAACCAAAAGGACCATTGCTGGCAGACATACAGACAGAGGTGGAAGGTGGAAGGCAGAGGCAGCAGAAAGTTGGCAGTGGACAAGGCCATGAGGGGTGACCATTACATCTGGGGGGTGGTCTGGGGTAATTACGGGGCGGCTTGTGTGTGTGGGGTGAGCGGTGGAGGTGCCTGTTGATGGGGAGGGAATGCCATGGTGAATGGTCAAGGGGCTTGGGGGTTGGGGACAGTTGTGGGTGTGTGATGGAGTGGTGGGCGATGTCTTGTTTGTCATGTGGAGGGAGGAGGGTTGTGTGGCTGGTTGGTGGGAGGCAGGCGTTTGGGGTTATAATACTAGCCAGTTACATTTGGAAGTGTCAAGCCCAACAGTTCCAGTGTTGAAATAAAGGTGACAGTGTCTAAGATGTTGTGTGTCCCTTTGTTATTACGTCACAAAAACAGTCTATTCACACTGTAGGTAGGTCACCCAGCCCCACACGTGTCCTGCACTGTGGCTGCCTGTCTACATGGGTGGAAGCCATGTGGCTAGGCAACGCACAGCCCAAGTACCACTGAATGTGGCTGTGATGAGTAGGCCCAGCAATCAGGAAAGGATACAATGATCCTGACATACACAGTGTTGCACAACATAGCCACAAGTGTCATTGCTGCACGTGTGTGACCCTGAGCTGTTGGCCTGTAGTGGTCAGGGGAAATACCTATTGTATGCACTCAGCATATCCCAATGCACAGAAACTGTGTGCCACCTTGGCAGCATGTGCCACAGGAACTGCACGTGGGGGTCCACCACATAGGATCACTGCAGTGTACAGCATCAGGATGCTATGTTAGGGACTGGGAGGCACACATTACATACTGTGTCTGCAAAGTCTGGGGGACCACGGTGGCAGACATGTTGGTTGGACAATGAGGGATGAAGTGTCACCTCACAGAGCCAGCATGATGGAGATCAGCTCACAAAATGTGTGCCCAACATGGGGGCCACTGACCTGCAACCCACCTGGTATCAGGTCTACTGGGGGGTATGGTCTACTGTGTCTCATGCACCAGTGAGGGTGCAACATACATCCAGCATGAGAAATGCACCCCATGGGTTAACTAGCAGCACACACACTATGTTGCGCCCTAGTCATCTAACCTACTGGTTCTCACACTCACCCATTCCATGGGACCTGTATGCATTACAATAAAACACAGACAACAGAGTAATAGACTTCAAACAGGTGTGTATTATAAAAGAAGGAGTGTGACATGCAGAATATGCAAAACAACAATAACAATAAAAGCAATAGGCAACACAGTATGTTGAACAGTATGAAGAATAAAAAAACACATAAATCATGAACAGGGGTGGGGGAATTATGAACATGGGATGGCACATACAACAAAAACAACAGAAGTAACAAGAATGGTTAATCTAAAACTATTTACAGTCTTCTCCTGCAATGGAGGGAATTGGACCTGCAAGTACCGTGGACCTACTATTTGAAGTCCTGGATGGCATTTCTAATGCCCGCTATGGTACCCTGCATTCTCAGCAGGTCTGCAGACAGGGACTGCAACACCTCGTCAACATTGCCCAAATCTTGCTAATCTGTCCTGTGGAGGTATGGCCACCTCCATGACCATGTCCCCTTGTGGCGATTGGGATTCATCATCATGGGCCTCTCCAGCCTTATCGCCACCCTCCACCTATACAATGTCCATTGATATTGACTCCTCCTGCCCCTCAGGTTTACTGTTGCTTCTGGCTCCTCCTCCTCTGCGACATCCCCAGTCTCTGACTGCTGTGATGGCTCTGCGGTTTGCTGTGGCAGGGTCTGATCCTCCGTGGCCTGCAACTGGCCCTCCCTTTCCTCATTCTCCAGGGAGCTTCCCTCCTCATCTTAGCGGCATGCCTCAATCATGGCTGCCACCTCCAGTCTCCTGCAGGTCCTCTCCAGATAGGCCCATGCCTCCCTCCTTCTGAGGCAATTCATGGCTCACTACAAGGCATGCTGGCATGACAGTTAGGGGGCTTATCTCCGTTCACCACTCTGGACACCACCTGTATGGGAAAGAGATGCAGGCCCTTAGTGTAGTGAATGTGTGAATCTACAGGGATGGTGCTTGTCAGTGGCAGGGCGACTGGTGCACTCAGAAGCCAGGACTGGGAGTTTGGATGTGAGACCCACATCGTACACTGGTTTCCCCCTGTGTCATGCGGACCCATGTGGCTGGGGCCCCAGTGTCAATGCCCATAGTACAGCATGTTGGACACATGTGACCAGTTGGTAATGGTGCATAGCACAGCCTGACCACTGACATGTGTTGCCTGGTGTGTGGATGAATGGCCTAATGGTGCATAGTGGGATGACTGTGCCAGCTGAGCGTGGAGCTGTGTGGAGGTGCCACTGTGCCATCATGTGTAATGTGGGTTTTGCAGTGGTGCATGTGCTACACCAGGAACAAATATCACTCACCTGCCAGACCAAGTAGGGAAATGGGCAGACTAGGTGGGCTGTATGGTCCTTATCTCCCAACAGATTCTATGTTTCTATGTTATACCTGGGCAACAACACTGGTACAGGGGTCTGTCCAGGGACAGCGCATACTCTGGGGCATATACACAACACAAACATAGATAGCCTGTACCTGCCAGCCTGGTGTGGAATTCTGCTTGTAGTTCACATGCTGACAGGTCTGTAGTTCCATCCATAGCCCTGGCATCTGAGACTCTTCTGCATGGGCTGCTTGGAGGCAGCATGTGCCCCACACCTATGCAATACCCATGTGACAGTTTGTCTACAACCATAACATGTGCAACATTGTATGTGTAAGCCCAGAACAGATCAACAACAGGGACTTGGGCAACATGCATGTGGTGGACCAGCCTGGGTGGATAGTGTCAGTGGGCAACCTCTTGTCACAGGGATTATAGGGCTATGTCAGGGGTGCAGGTTGGGTGTGTGATGCCCATGGCCACATTACTCTTGCTGCCATGCCTACCTTGGACAATGCAGAATGGGCATGACAATACCACCCACTCCAGGTCAACACTGCACATATGCCCACCATACTTCACCCAACATATAGAACACAATAGCACTGCCACTGAGGGGCATGAGGTATGCTCCACAGAGTGAATCTGTAAGCCTGTATAATGTCACTGTGGGTATCATGACATGGCCTTGTGACATGCAACATATTCCTTGGTACACTGTAACCTGTGAGGCATTAGCACCCTCACCCCCACCCCCAACAGGACAGCATTCAGCAGTACAACCTAAGCATACATACCATGCTGTGTGTGTCTCAATGTCCACCCCCCCCCCAAATGCAACTGAGTGGATGCACTGTACCATGAGCCCAGCATGTGCTTTGAACACACTTGGCATCCTGGTCCCTCTCACAAGATGCAATGGTGCCGTTCTGTGTCTGCAAGTATGATCCTACATACTATTACATAAAGTCTATGTGGACACACAACAGCACTCCACACATGACATACAGACATTGACATGTCAGCCTTGTCATTACCTACAACAAATCCCCATTCCCACCATTGCTGCCACCACCTGTGGCTACCCAGAACATGGTCTTGCTCAGGGGCCTTCTCTACAAACCACAGGACCATAGTAAACACTGTGTTCCAATGGCAGACACTTTCATCGACACCTGTGTACTACCGACAGCTAAGGTATGCAGATCCCTGTTACTGCTCTGTTGGAAACCCTAACCATGTTTTTGGCCTTGCATGGGGGACTGCACACAACATGGCAGATAGATATGCTGGTCAACTGTCCGTCAATACACCACCATGTGGGATGGCCTGTGTGCTGTGTCTGACCCTTCCCCTACCCTCAGTGCCTTATGGACAACACCAACCATCACACTGCAGGATGCTGGTGTCATCTGCCACATACATTACTGCCTGTCAAACAATATCCATGCGCACATGCTCACTACCATTCCTGACACAGCATGGCATGGGCACCTCAACAGTCACCCATTAGGGGACATATTGTGTTCACCTTTGGCATCTGGGTAGGGTTGTCTTGGCCCACATGTTGCCACCCCCTGACATATCCCTTACATGCCCAGGGACTGTCATGAGGACAACCCACTGATGCTGACAGTGTGCCATGGTACTGAACACATCATGGCATTTGTTGTCTAGCCTCCAACAACCCTGTAGCAGTATTTGCCACAGTGGTGCCCGCTCTTATTACTGTCTATAGGAACTTGCCAGTTGCCCATACACACACATGATCAGCCATTTTTAAAGGCTACCTCCCCCTGTTCCTGCCCACTGTGGTGCCTGGGGTGGGTGGTGTCCTTACCAAATGCTGTGGGGGGGGATGGGGGCTCAGTCTTGATGCACAACCACCTTCTATCCTGCATAAAGTGGCTGAAGTCCACTGGTGGACCTATGACAGTGACTGCCATGGAAGTGTACCAACAGCCCTGATGTATACTGGCTACAGACACGTAAGGCTAGTTCAGTGTCCATATGGCACATGACATATTGCTGATCCACTGGAAATGTAACAGATTTGTGACCTACCTGGTCCACCACATTGTCTTCTGTCCTCCTTTCCTCCTTGGGCCGCTAGTGTCCCAGAGGCCTCCTCCCTCTCCTGGGTGACGGGTCTGTCTGTGATGGAGGCAAGCAGAAATGGAACATCACAATGTATTCTCCTTGTTTTGGGGGGTAGGATTGTAGGGCACATGCCTAATGCCATAACCACTTACCTCTTGCTTGCCTGTGGCCTTCTCTCATGGTGAAGTCCGCCTCCCTGGCAATGTCTTGAAACCTCCTCAGCAATGTGGTGTTCCTGAGTTGGAATTCATTCCACCAGTACCTGATCTGCTGTGTGGTCTTTTTGACCCCAGGCAGAAGGTGCAGGTTGGCACCAATAATGCCACACACCCTTTTACTTTCAGCTGCTGTGTGGCATTTGGTGTCAGGAGGCAGCAGCACTCTGGACCATTGTACAACAGTGCTCATCATGAGGGCAGTCTCCTCCTCCATGAAGTTTGATGCTCTTCCCCTTGCTGCTGCCATAAATAAAGATTTTTTTCCTGCTTCTATTAACCTTTGAAAGGTTGATTTTGTGGTGCAGCATGCACACTAGAGCTGGGCCTCATGGTATCTGCATTATGATGCTGAATGCTGGCATGCCACATGCTGGTTTGCTGACTTCCACACTGGGCAACCAATGTGCGTGCATCATGCAATTTGTGACATTTTCACCATGCCGCAATTTGTGTTGCCTCAGGATGTAATATTACATGCATAATGTGTCAAAACCTGATTATATGCCGCATTCATTTTTTTTTGGTTCCCTGCAGGTATGCAAATTATGAAATTGCCTCAGGCTACTCAACCCTTCACTCCCATCAAACCAACACATGTCACAGTCCCCTATGTCCCTCTTGTATGTGCCCCTCATGCCTACCACCCTCCATTCCTCACCCACAACTCCCCTCCCTTGCACCCCACCCCTGACATCCACCAGCTTCTTGACTCTGAGACAATGGATGCTTTTTGGGACAATGCTGTCCCATTTGACCTCATACCTGCAACTCCTGGAACAGGGTACCATCAGGAGACTTCACACACACTATCATGTTACCCATTCATGGCATTCTGCACATCATACAAGAGTCTACCAGAGTGGCCTCCAGCTTGGTCCCCTTGAGACATCCATGTTCCACCCCAAGTCTTGCTCCATTGTCATCCCTGTCATGTCCACTGTACCTGCTGTCTGCACACCACACTCAACACTGTCCACAGAGAGCACTGTCAGTCTGCACCAAGCAGTAAAGGTCAAGCACTCCTGGCCACCACATTATGCACAACCACCACACACATGACTTTATTCTACCATTGCCCTCCACAATGGCGTGCATGTGCCCATTGCCTTGTCACCCATTGTACACTCATGTTTCCTATGTACCATTGCCCACAGCACTTGCTGTCAGAAGATGTCAGACCAGCAGTTCACCTGCCCATCTGCAGGCAATGCTGTCCTTTCTGTTGTGGGTACTGGGGACATCATCGCCTAGTGACGTGGCACTGTCCTGTGCTGCCCCTAGGTCACAGTTGCCTCCACTTCCAACTGGTGGTCCTCCCCTCCTTGCAATCCCTTTCTTTCAATATCCTCTGTCCTTATTTGGGCACTCCAAACTGCTTATCCATGCTACACATGGCCTGCATGCCACTATCCTCCAGTGTCTCCACATGGCCCACAGTGGACGACGATGTTGCATGACTTCTCACCAGGGGCAACCAACAGGCAGTGGTTGAAATGCAGGTGATGCACCACCACTCCCAGGTACCTATCCCATGTGTCAGGATCTTACTTTGGTACACTGCCTGGGCACACATCATGTGCTTGATGTCATCCTGTGGCACACTATGTGGACATGCCATTGTCATGTAGGCTGTGTTGTTATTCAGGCAAAGTGGCTCTGAATCAGGTCAATTCTGGCACAGTGATCTGCTGCTACTGTGCTCCCTCATCCCAACACCTGGATGATTCTGGTATCCCCAGGCCCTTCCTCCACATCCTACTACTCCTCATTTTCAAATTCCTCTTCCATGTCTGTATTATGACATGGTGTGCCAGTGCAATATTATGAAGGATACAGCAGGTGACAAATAGCTGGCACATCATTTGGGGTGTATATTAAAGAGCTCCTCCTGAGCAATCTAGGCAATGAAATCTCATCTTGAGTAGGCTGACAGTACACTCAGTCACAGGCCTGATGGTGGCGTGGGCCTGGTTGTATCTAAGATTTGCCTCTGTTTCAGGGTGCTTCATGGGGGTCATCAACCATGGCTGCTGGGGGTAGCCACTGTCACCTGCAGAGATGGAATGGTATGGTTAGCCAACTAGTCGCACCACTGTCCATTCTACTATCCCCCTGACCCACAAGTGGGTCACTCATACCACTGTTCCCCCACTCACCCACCCATGGGTTATGTTACTTACACACATTGACCATGTGCAGCTCCTTTGACATTCCAGGTGGCCAGGACACCACATGACCTGCATGCCAGGCTGGGCACCCTTCATCCACATCAGCTGTGCCATGTCCAACCATGTGTTGTGTTCTGGTGTTCCACCAATACACATTGCATTTTCACACATGCTATTCCACTGCCCTTTGTGCCTCTCCTGCATTCCCATTCATGCACTTACCTAATAGCTATCAACTGTGGATGTCCCCACATGCAAAGGCCTCATATAACCCACTCTGTCTCAGGATGTATCCATCATGACAGGAGCCAAGGAACTGCACCACCAAATCAAGGATGCAGCACTGGCTGTCTCACATGACCTGGACATTCATTGAACGTAACCTGTTTCTGTTCACATACACATCCGCATCCACGACCAGTGCACACATTGCCACATACATACATGCAGTACAAGGCACAGAGTACATGGGGGAACCTCATGATGCCATAGAAGCCCTGCTTTACAGCATGTTGTTGCTGTGCCTCCTGTGGAAAGGAAATGTACTTGTCATTCTTATGCAGCAGGGCCTCCAAGAACTGCTTCAGGCATTTGGACACTGCAGACTGGGAGATGCCCACAATGTCACCCTTCAGGGTCAGAAATGTTCCCATTGGCAGGAAGCATAGTGCTGCAGACTCCTTTACTTTGACTGGAATTAGATGCCCCCTCCATCTTCGGCTCTACTGATTCTCCCTGAGCTCCTCACAAAGCTCCAGTATGGTATCGTGTGGAAGACAGTATAGTGCCAAGCACTGCTCCTCCGAGAGGTCCCAGAACAATGTCCTCCTCCTATATACCCTGGCAGGGTACCGTCACTGCCCTCTACACTCCCTCTCTGCAGGAGCATTACACTCTGCCACATGGGGATGCTATCAGGCACACCAAAGTCTCCTCTATATAGCTAGCCTAATGGCTAGTAGGGCTGCTAGCCCAGGCATTCTTTAGTTGTCACCCCTCTGATGCTTGTGCTGCAGCAGTAGCTCCTCAGTAGTGACTCTTATTCCAACTGCCTAGCCTGGCCCTATTTATATGCTGTCTGATTTAGACCAACTCCCTGCTGGTCTAACAAGTTCACCAAATCATTGACACAAGTGTGGAAGTGCCACTTCTAGAATTCCATTTAAGGGGATGTGGCAGCTTTTTCTGATGCAAACTGCACTTGCAACATGGTGGAATGGGAGTTTGGTGTATCTTTGGGTGCAAGGGCCTTTGACGTAGCTTCATCAGGGTTTGGTGTGGGCTGCATTCAAAAATTGTAATTAATGCAATTTTTGACTCAAGTCATCATGTGCATAATTCTTTGTTGACACAAATCCCTTGCATTGATCTAAACCTTTCGAAAATTGGGGCCAAGGTGTCATCCAGAGTTACTCTAAGGCTTTTGAAGTCTCCACCTGTTCAAGGTTTTGTCCCAGGCAGTTTTAAATGATAACGGGTAGAATATTCCTCTTCTGCGGTTGTAAAACAATTACCATCTTATATCAGCTATACTACACAAATATTACATGTACTAGGGGAGCTGCAGTTAGATCTAGATTGGATCTTGTCACCATGGACATAGAATCAATATATAAAAACATCTCCCATAGTGAGGACTTGGGGCTCCTACAGGAAGGCCTATATTACAATTCTGACTGTGCAAGATATGTTCTTACATGCAATGCTTTAATTCTCCAGAATCAGTTCTACTACCAGATGAAAGGTACCACGATGATGGTGACATTTGCCCCAATAGCAAACCTGCACCATGGAGCCTGTGAAAAAGATACTGGTGCCTATGCACAAATGTGTATAAAGAACACACAAAACAGTTGGATCTACAGTGCGCAGCTATGTGGCATGTATGGCACCCCCGATACCCAACATGCACTAATGCCCAAATGTGATGAGCAGATCCAGGGGGTGAGACAACTGGGAACATGTAGCAGAATTCACCACATAAGGGCATGTTCTCCACCCCACACAATGGCATGGAAATGAATACTGTGCAGCAGATGAAAGCACAGAGAATGGCAGCATGAGAGAGGTGTGGAAAGTCACTCACCACCACTGGCGCAGGACAAAGAAGCATCCCATACAGACGGATAGCACTGTGGCTGTGTCCAGACATGATATGGTGCACATTCTCATGCACCAAACTTCGGTAGCCAGGTGGTGGCTATGGTGGCTGACATCCATGCACACTACAGCACACTGTCGGGGCACATTTCTTGACCACTGCCTCTGAAGTCAAGGCATACCTGTGGCTAGACATCCAGGCCATCATCAACGTTGCTGGTCTGGAGGCCAGGACACTGTTGGCCATCAAACACAAATGACGAGACCTGCAGGCCGTGGTGAAGAAGAAGGTCAGCACAGGTGCATGGGTACCCAGGGCACCAGAGGTGGGCCACTCAGCATCAACAGCCAGCTGACACCTGTAGAGAGCATGGTGGCAGATACCCTCACTGACGTCAGTGTCCATGGTAAGGAGGAAGGTGTAGACATCACGGAAGTTGCGCATGAAATGGCATGGCATGGGTACCCCAGGGATGAAGCTGCCTTGCATGTACTAACAGCTGTGTGTTGCACCCACAGACATAGCCACTGATGTACACAAGACAGACAGGTCAGCAACACACAGCCTGGACGCATCGGCCATGCAGGTGGGATGCCATAACAACAGACAGGAAGAGAAAGGCACAGGTGGGTAGCCATGGCACACACATTCCTGAAATGGGTGACTGCAGGGGACAACAACAGGCATACTAACTACCCCATATTGCCCACAGCTACCGAGGTGGAGACAGAGACACAGCTGGAGTCTGAGACGGACACAGACAGCACAAGGGTGGCACTGTATGAGGGGACCCAGGAGGCTAGCGAGTTGCCTGACAGAGGCTGCACCAGCCATGTGCACCAGCTGTCTGCAGGACCACAGGCACATACCAGTGCTGGTGGGCCATGCACCAGCATCACATCAACCTGACCTGAACAACTGAGTCAGAATGGCAGAGCCAAAGGAGGAAGACCAACACTATGACCTGTGGACAGTGGCAATGAAGGCCCCTTGTCACAGCTACCAAGATGAACACATCAACATGCAGCCATGTCTACATGGATGCACAGTATAGGGGGCTGCAGCTGCTGGAGGTGGACAGACTGGAGGCACAGTGCTGCAACGCAGAGGCGCTGGTGGCCCTGACTGGTGAGGTGCAGTACATGATGCATGGTATCGACCGCCTGGCAGATGCACATGAAAGAATTGTGGACAATCTAGTCATATGGTATGCAACACATGGATGGCCTGACCACACACTGCCCCACATGGCACAAGCCCACACACAGGTGTCCCCATGCACAGCCATCCCAGAGCAGGAAGTGGGCACACAACAATGGGACATGGGCAGCACACAATTTGATGAGACACAAGATGCAGGCATGGCAGATATGTGGCTCACTGAGATACATAGGGTGGAGGTGCCTGACCCTGACTCATAACATACACTGAGGTACATGCACATATATGGCTACAGCAACAGCCCAGCGGACAAGGATACCACAGATGGCCAGGTCTCTGATCAGTCCCAGGCTAGTAGGTTCCAGCGGGGCACAAACTGTCCACATGCACCTTACTTGAGACTGGGTACACAGTCATTAGCATGCCTACAGGCAAAGTCTTATGTGCCACAAATTGACACAACACAAGCACCACACACAACACGTGTATAACATAAGCACAAACTGGGCATGCATTGGCCCCTCCACATGCCCCACACATTCTGTGACACCACGGGTCAACTCTTGCCACACATCCCGCACCTCATATGCTGCCACACAGTCACGGTCACCACATGCTGCTGTGTGGTACAGTGTCCTCCTCTAATGCAACATCCATAACATGGCCACCACTGCATGCCTCCCGACATGCCACATCCACCCCCACTGCAGTGTAGCTGATGCCATGAGCAGCATGGCTAGGCATGATGGACAGGCATGCTCCATGATGGTGCCCCCCCAAATGAGTGCACTCAGTGCATGGTAAAATCATTGCGCACCCACCATCCATGACCATTGTAGATACTGCAGTAATTAAGCAATAAGTAATGACAGGGGTGTGTTATATAGCTTAATAACCTGACGGAGCATGGGTTACGTGCTGATAAGAGCACTAGGGGTGTACTAGGGCACGAGGCGCCAGCCGAGTGCCTCTAGGTAGGGCGTGTTTCTTTATCAGCACGTAACCCACCCTCGGGTAAATTATAGGCCCTTTCTAAAGTAATTTTTTTTAATGTGAAAAAAAATAGAAAATATAAGAATAGGTTTAAAATTGGAAAACAGTGAAAAAATAGTCCCTTGTATTAAGTTTCTGTGCAATGTATTTATTGTGCCCCCGCTGACAGAAAAGTTACTCATACACTTACAGTATGTCTTTTTTATTGTTTTTTTTTATTTCTTTGTTTGCCTGTGTTTATTAGGAGTTGAAGTGTTAAGACAGGAGCGTGTCTGTTGACTGGGAGCGAGCGTGTCCCTCAACAGACACCGTAGAAAGCACTGACAATATTTCTTCCTGTTTCCTGGTTTCGTTTTTGGGGAATATTTGGCTCGTTATTTATTTTAAAAAAGTAAAGCGAGTGCCTGCTGAGTGTCTGAAGAACACTGCTTCGTTGCTGCTTGCCGATGGTCGTCGGGTAGGTGGCTTTTGGTTTCGGGATTTGCCGCCGTTTGAAAAAAATGCCATTTCGCTTTTGTTGCCGTTTGTCGGCGGTACTTTTTAAAATCTGGTAATGGTGGCAGGGGGCAGACAAGCCGTGAGACTTATTTATGAGGTACGAGGTTTTTCTTGGTTTAGATGGAGTACGATATGTTCTTGAATGCAGTGTTACATTATTGTGCTGTCCACGAGTGATGTCGTGCTGCCGCTTCAGTGAGTTCTGCCAGTCAACGTTTCTGTTAATGCTTGGCAGAGCTCATTAATTTTTTTGGTCATTTGGCTTCTTGGTGGGCAGTAGTACCGGTTGGCTACAATATCATCTGATAAGGACACGGCTCAAATGATGTTGTAGCCAATCAGTGCCTTGGGATTTGTTAGCCCATTTTATAATGTATAATAACATCATACATTGAGTGGTTGAAGCATGGAGCCATAGGCTGAGTGTGTTCAGCACCCAAGAAGGATGTTCTTACACAATAACACACATCTCTGGAGTGCCTTATTGCTAGTATACAATGACTTATTTGTTCATTTAAAAAAAAGAAAGACAAAATACTTTTTATACCTTTATTTCTTTGATTTTTGTGGGTGTAGGTATACGTTTAAAAAGAAAGCCCAGAATATTTTTTTCCACCACAAGGTGGAACAGCTGCCATAGTGATCTTGCTTGCTGAGTCACCGAAGGTTTTTCTTGTTTTAATGCTGTGTCAGATCAGTCTCTCCTCTGCCTTTTCCGGCCATTGGCTTCCACCTAGTAGTGGATAGTGCTTGAAGGGGTGAGTGTTTGACATTTGTTTTCTTCATTTTAAATTGAGCCCATTTCTTTTTCTGGTTGACAAGCCATTGTGCAACTGTAGAGCCTGACTTTAAAGTGGGCTCACGCTTCCACAATCTCAGCACCAAGCGGGAGAAGGAAACATTTTTGTTAGTGTTGGCATTTTTTTACTTAAAATGTTAATTTTTATGTTGAAAATGATGTCTGGGGAAGGGGGCTGAGCATTAGCATCTTTGAAGTGTGCTGTGTCAACGACGGCGCTACACAGAGCAGCAGATGCAGGTACAACCTGTGTTTTACAAAGCCAGTGACACTTGTCTTTGAGAAAGAACTTGCAGTTTTTATGAAACTGGGGTTATAAAAATACTATACGATTGGTGAATGGGTGATTTCAGTGTGAACTGCTAGGAGATTGGAATTGCGGGAGTCTTGTATATGTATGGGCTAGCCGTATGGCTTCAGGGCAATGGAACAGGGAGGGATTTCATTTGCTGTGCTGCAGTCATCTTTGTGCCTGACCTTGATACAAGTGATGTTATTGTCTTTTAACATCATTGTCTCAAGGGGTTAACAGCCAATCAGGTTCCTAGAATTTTTCTTGCTAATGTATAATATACAAATAACACATACATACAGCACTGAAAACGGCCAAAAAGAATACAAAATCTGGCAGTTCATTAACTTTTCCTGTATGGGCACTGTGTATCTTACCACAATTAAATATCAGGCTTTATATGTGGTTAAGACGTTGCACGTGTTTTAGTACGTATTGGGGAACATCTCAGCTCCATCAAGAATGGGAACAGGTCTAATGCTTTGTCCAAACACATATCTGAAAACCCTAATACATGGGACACTCTTTCTCATTCTGTGACATTGAAAAAGTCACAAGGGAGAAACAAGGTGGTGATGTGGTTAATCTCATTCTCTGCAGGGAAGCCTTCTGGATTTACCAGGTAGGCACACTCAGGTCACTGGGATTGAAAGACTATTTTAATGTAGCATCTTTTTTAGGTACAAAATAATTTTTGGGGCCATGAACATTATAGCACCCAGATGACTTTCATGACTTCCCTGTTATTTCTGAAAATGGTTTGTTGTGTTGTTATACTGATGAGTGGCATTGTTCTTTTCTCAATATGACTTTTTAGCTGATCTCAGGATTGAAAAACAATAGCACTGTTTACTGTGTGCTGCTGTAGAATGTGTTTTCACTTTTGTTCTCTGGTTTTGCACAGCACTTAATTTTTTCATTACTCTCTCATTAAAAGCTTTACTATAAATACAGGGCCCAGTTCTAAAACACATATGCCAAAACATAACGCAGTTGCGAAAATTAATATGTCACAACCCAGAGATGCAATATGCTACTGCGACATGTGCGATTCTAGAAAGTGACATGCACCATAGCGTAATCGAACTGCGCCCAAGCAGACTTCAGATTTCTCCAGCCCCACAAACCCCTTGGCTTTGATCTCTGCATCTATGACAACCTTGGTAACGCCATTGAAAGAGTCAGTGAATTCACGTACCTTGGCTTACTCCTGGATAGCCACCTCAATTTCGATGCTCACACTAGCCTCACAATCAAAAAAGCCCACCAACGCCTCAGTGTCCTCCACAGAACCAAGCATTACCTTAACAGGGAATCCAAATTCCTCTTAGTCTCCAGCTTCCTCCTTCCTGTCTTTGACTATGGTTCACTTGTCTCCCTCCCCCGCCCCTCCATCAAAAATTTCTCCAGACTTCGAAGATCCTACCACAACACTATCCACTTTGCCTCTGGTCTCCCTAAACTCACACATTACTGTGGCCTTTATAAGCTCAACAGTCAGCCCTCCCTTGAGGCTCTCCTCAACTGTAAGATGGCCACCTTCTTCTTCAAACTCTCCCAGGGACTTCTCCCTGATTGCCTCACCTCTCCCTTCCAGACAGCCACCACCACCAGGACCACTAGTCTGTCCTCCACTCTCTCTTTCACTGTTCCTTTCTGCCAGACCACTAAAAGCCAAAAAGCACTCTCTTTTATGGGACCTAAGCTCTTCAACTGTCTCCCTCTGGAACTAAAATTCTGTCCCTCCACAAATGCCTTCAAACACAATATCAGGAGACATTTCTCTCCCACCTGTACCTGCTCGTAGCCCTAATCTGGCTCCCCTTCTACACTCTTTTCCCCTCACTCTCTGGTTATCCAGCTCAGGCACTTACCTTCTCTTTCTAGCACCAGTAGTATTGTTAATCCACCTAGGCTAGTTTTTATAATGCACTTAAATTTTTTTGTTTTCCACTGTTATATTATATTATTGTTAAACCCTCACTGAATGCTTAATGTCACCTTGTATTTGTTAATTCACCAAGGCTAGTTCACAGTTTGCCCTTTAGTTTATATTATCCTAAGTTTATTTACCATTTTATTAACCCTTGCTGAGAGTTAAATGGTTTAGCCTATGTTATATCTCATGATTGTTGTATGTAATTGGACACTTGTGTAAATGGGCAACAACGCTCACATGCTTTTCCAGTATAACCAATAAAAATGAAAATGAATAATGAAATGCAGACTTACGCTGCAGTTGCGACAACCTCACAGATACGCAATTGCATTAATCGACTTACACCCAGAAATGCAGCCATGTCTGCAATGGCGGGATTTTAGAAGGTTCCAATGGGCCTGATACGCTGACGGCAATAGGCATAACTTACACCAGGTGAGGACAGATGGAACCCACACAGTATAAAAGGAGGCTTCCTAGGCAGGAAGCAGAGACACTGTAGAACAACAGTGTGAGGACTAGCCACAGAAAGAGAGAGAGAGAGAGAGACTGACTGAGAGAGATGGCAGCCCCTGAAGTCTTATATGTAGCAATGCTACTAGACAGGTGGCACAGGCACTGCAAGCAATGAAATGGATGGAACCAGGGTAACAGGCAGCAACCAGTATAGTACATAGCCACCAGATGCCATGTGCCACAAGTGTACAGAGCCAGGACATCCTACCTTGACCTCGCAGATGACCAGTGCATAGCAGGCTACCATCTGCTAAGGCACTCACTGCATTGTGCGATGACCTATGTGACGACCTACAAAGTGCCACCCATAAGGGGCACCTTGTCCCTGTGGAAGTGAATGTTAGTGCTGCATTATGCTTCCTTGCTACAGGAACATTCCAGATACCTACAGGTGACACTGTAGGAATCTCACAGCCTACAATGTCCAGGTGCCTGCAGCAGTTCCTGGATGCAATGGTGGGGCAAATGGGGGTGTACATTGTCTTCCCCCAGGATGCACAACAACAGCAGGTGGTGAAGCAGGCCTTCTACGACATTGCACAGTTCCCCTGTGTGCTTGGCACCATAGATTGCACACATATGGCCATCAGGGCACCCCCAGGTGAGGCAGATGTATATGTGAACCATAAAGGCTACCACTCCATGAATATGCAGGTAGTGCGTGACAGCCAGTGCCACATACTGGATATGGTAGCCCAGTAGCCTGGTTCCACCCATGACACCTACAACCTCCACAACTGCAGCCTACATGAGTCATTCCTGAGGGGATACCACCCAGGTGGATGGCTACTATGTACATGCAAACAGTACACAGCAGCACAGCTCTGTACAAACACTGACCATGGTCCCATATGAGCAACACACAACAAGCAGACTGATGGTGTGCCATTCTATCCACTGGTGACAGTGGCTACCCACACAACTGCCCTGGGTAATTACACCTCTATACCACCCATGCACCTCTGCTGAGATCAGTTACAATGACACACACAGCAGCACTAGGTGCGTCATTGAGCATACCGTTGGTATCCTGAAGTCGCGGTTCTGGTGCCTTGACAGATTGGGAGGTGCACTCCAATACAGCCTTGAGACAACATGCAGGATATGCATGGTGTGCTGCATGTTGCACACCATTGCAGTAAAGAACTGTGTGCCACCCCCCAGACATGGATGTGGAAGAGGACGAGGAAGAGGAGGATGTCGTCCCACAGCACCATGACAGGCAGCAACAAGACCAGGCTGCCATGGCCCAGGCAGGGCAATGGGCACATTGTGAGCTGTTTGCACAGCACTTCAACTAATGGACAACACAGCATCAGCAGGCGGGACCATCGGCAAACATCCACCCAGCCATGGCAAACATACCACCACACAGCAATGCTGCCTGGTGCTGGACATCAAACAAGGTGACACTGTATACTGGCAACAGTGCCCTTGTGATGTGGCAGTGCCCGGTGGTGCAATACACACACAGCTGTGACTGAAGGACAGAGGACTGTAAGAAGGCCAGGGGACTGCATACAGCACGAACATGGACAGTGGAGTGTGCCAAAGGTGGGTGACTGTGAATGTATCCAAGAGTTTCCAGGGTATGGGGACCATGCATAACCAGCATGGCACCTGGCACACAACCTGCAACACCACTGACATGGGCCACACTGTGACACCTGTGTCATGCTGCCACTGGCATAAAGATGAGTGACCGGCACCATGCGGTGCAGAAGTGGTGCGTGCAGGGTGGCATCATAAGTGGGGGGCACCAGCATCAGTGTAGTATGCTGTAGAGAATGCAGCCATATCCAACAGTGTGACATAAACAGCAGAACAGGGAACACATACACCAGCATGACAGGCGTATGGATGCATGACCCCCCCCCCAAACAGGACAGCAGCACAAGGGGGTGTGGGCCTGTGCTAGGTGCTGTGCAGTATGTGGCCTTCACACAAATGTGTGTGACACAGAGTGCAAGGCATGGAAACTCCAACACTGAGAATTGGAGTGTGGTGGCATGCACTACATGTATAGTAGTGATGCATGTCACATATGTGTGAGAGCTGCACTAAAAGAAACAGTTGCACAATGCAGTACAATGTGAAATGGAACTACCGATAATATTGTGTACTTGCATGAAAAATATACACACAGATGCGTGACATTTCAGACACATGCCACAGAGTAATACGCATGTGTGGCATGCTGAGATTCCACACCCATATGTGGCATGCATACATTTCATACACATCTGCAGCCTGCACATGCGAAGCATGCGGCACATGCACTAGACACATGCAATCAAATTGTAATGATGCAACGGGCCTGAACAGGGACAGGGGAGGCTGCACACAGCTGAAAGTGGATACAGATACCCTGTATTGTGTGCACAGCAGTGACAGGGCCATCAAAATGACCACATTAAGTGGGAGAGCACTCAACTTCAGTGCAGCTGAAACTGCACAACTGGTCAACCTGGGGCAGTAGTGGCACACCACACTGACACCACCACGGTGCAGTGGACACCCACCAAGTGAGAGGGACAGGATGTGGAGGGCCATTAGTGCATGCCTGCAGGAAGTCTTAGGTGTTAGGAGGACTACCAGGCAGTTAAAGCACAAGTGGCAGGACCTCTACAGGAGGGACAGATAATTACTGGGGTGCCTCATGAACATGGCAACAAGGCGTGATGCAGACATGAGAGGTGGAGGTAGACCCAGGGAAGGTGAGTATGGCATCCTGCCTATGCAATGGCACACACCACAGCTACATGTACATGTGCATGTGCAATGCTGATGGACATGTATCACACCTTTCATGCTACAGGATATAGCAGTACCAGATGGGGGTGGCAGGAGCATGTCCAGACCATGACCAAACTGGTGGGTGGTGGCAGGGACTGCACAGACAACACTGTCAAGGTATGTTTGGGCCAGTGGTCCATGTGGTAATGATTGCAGCTTGCCACACATACACCCTGCCTGCATATGCACCCTCTCAGAGTGACCTTTGAGAGTGGTGACTCACATGTGTTATAGTCCCCTGAAACAGGTGAGCGCCTGGCAGTACTCACCCAACAGAGGGTCCTCCTCAGAGCCATGGCAGAGCAAAAGGGGAGGGATGCCATTGCGTATGTCCAGCAAACAAGGTAGATGAGAAGGAGAGCCCACCAGCTGTCACCAGAATCGTCTGATGATGATGGTGATGATGATGGTGAGGAGGAGGAGGAGGTGGAAGAGGAGGCACACCAACAGCCCATGGCACCACAGACTGCAGAGGCAGAAGATGTGCATGTTTAGGGAACAAAGGCGACAGCAAACATGGCATCCTAGACCATGCTGACACAGCCATTGAGGCAGATGTAGGAGAGACTGAAGGCCAGGATGGTGACAGCATATGAGAAGACACTGTGGTGGACATTGGGGACCTGACACCACAAGAAGAGGGACAAGAGGAGGACATGGAGGGGCAAGAGGCACGGCAACATGAGGCAAGACTTGTCATGGTGGACAGGCCATCCAGCAGTGTAGAAGTGGCTGTAGTGGTGGAAGCAGCAGTGGATATTGAGGGGCACTGGGCCCAGGTACAACAGACTGCCAACCAGGACAGACAACAGGAAGACCTTGTTGAGACCATCATGGCAGATGTATCCAGGCTGCATGGGTCTCTCGGTGCCCCTTCTCACAGCACTCAGGATTCAGGACTAGTGTATGTAGTGTGTGGAGCACCAACGCATAGTGCTTGACTGGTGTCTGTCTAGGGGGGTGCATGTGGGGGAATGTAGATATGTTACACTGTTGAATGCTCCAGGGTTGGGATAGGGGAGACTGTCATTACCATGTACAGGGTGCTATGTGGGCAGGGTTCCTTTCTGCATGCATAGGTTGTGTACTGCTTAGGGTGGATGTTGTGGCTGTTTGTGTCACCTATTGTACTATTGTACATTGTTTTATTGTGGGGGGGGTTTATGTATGTGTATATTGTTGTTGCTGGCTGATATTAAACTGTTTCACCATTCATGCAACCACTGTGTCCCAGTGTGTTGTCTGACAGTCCATACCATCTGTACTGCATGTGTGTCTGCCATTGTACACATGTGGGCATGTACAAGCACACTGCAGTGCTGTTGTATGTGTTGCCACATCACATGTATGGCACACGTGTGCCAGCGGTACAATACGCAGCTGTTGGCACTGCACAATGGTACATTGCAACACACTGCAATGCACTGACATGAGTGCACTGTGGTGTGCCATGTACCCATGCCCTATCAATGCATGAGATGGTACAATGCTAACCGTGGGCCTGCATGGCACCACATCACCTGCCTGTGGCCATTGCCCTGCAGGTGGCACTGGTGGCACCTTGTCATGGTGGTGCGCACCACAGTCAAACAAGAGAGGTGTGCCTCCTGGTGCTGCACACCTGTCGTGGTACCACTGTGAACATAAGCCAGTGGCCATGGCTAGTATGCGGTACCTGTTGGCTACAGCAACATGGTATGTTGGTGCTACTGAGTGCGTTGTACACACAGGAACATGGGGTTGACCTGTTACCCATCAGCAACTGACGTCATGCACGACAGGGTTTGTGACTGGGCAGGTACCGCCCATGATAGTAGGTGTGGGTGGCTGGTAGACTGGTGGTGGTTTACAGTGATGATATGTTGTGGCACAGTGCAAATGGGATGGGTTTGCTGATACATCCCTGACCTTTTGTGGCCATGCCACTGATGTATTTTGTGGATGGTGTTCCATCTGCATTGTGTGGTGCATGTTCCAATATTTCTGCGTGTGTGTATCAAAAGTGAAAATGGCAACGATGTTGTGTGGGTGGGTGGTGCTGGACATGGCATTCAGCACCATGCTACAAATGGCACATGCATGTATGTGGCCCCTGCAGTGGCCAGCATGCTGGTAGTGCACATGGCTGTCCCACCCCTGGCAAAGCATCAGCTGTGTGCCGATGGCCACATACACCACCACCCCAACAACAGTGCTGCACAAGCCATACACATGTGCATGACCCATACCATCACCCCGCCACTCTGCAGCATCAGGTTGTTGGACATGGTCACTGATGGGGGACCACACAATGTCCGGTGACTGCATGATGCATGTGACTGTTCCAGACTCCACCCATGCCCACCACACAATGCAGCATCTGGGTGATGCACACATGACCATCTGTGCATGCTATGGCAATCCATGTCATTTACCTAGCACTGGTGGCACAGTTCTGTGCTGACCCTACACACCCATGGTAACCTGCACAGCCATGGCAGGGGCCTGCTCTTGCATGGGGCCATAGCTGTTGAGGTGCATACGTCTGGTACACAGGAAAACAATGTCTGAATAGTGCGATTTAATTCACAATGCATCATGACAGGTGGTGACAATGGTATTATATACATTGTGGTAGCCGGTGCTCCCCAACATGCATGCACACACACACACACACACACACACACGCACACACCCATGCACACTAATACCAATGGACACACCCTGTGCAGTGCATTGTGCATCCACCCCCTCCCACCATACAGTACATAGTACATCATATGTTCCCGGACATACATGGGTATATGCCCATGTCATCAACTGTAGCATGCTGTCCTGCACACTATTACTGTTTGGCATGCCTTCACCACATCCTGACACTATCTGCCAGAGATGTCGTGTGCTTCTATGCAGCAACCACTATGGTGGTATTCTGCTCATCCCCTGTCCGTGCCTCAGCGGGGATGCTGTCCTGTGTCCCCATGTCTGACCCCTCCACAGCCCCAGCCTTCTGCTTTTGACCCCTTCTACTCTGCCTAGGCACTGTGGTCATCTGAGGTGTGGAGCCAGCCATGCTAAGACCACCATCCACAGGTAGGCCCATTACAGCAGTCTGTTTCTCTGGTGTGGCCATTGACTCTGGATGTTTTCCCTGTTGGGCCTGCACAGGGCTTGGTACTGTGCTCTGGCCTCTGGACCTGTGTGTGTTCCATGATGGGCACCTGTTGTTCAGTGGCCATGACAGTGTCAGCAATGGATGTCATCATAATCTGTGTGCTGACAGGTCCTCTGGTTGCATGTTCTGGATCCACTGTGCTGTGGGTGGCACGGGCAGCCACGTGTATGTGAGGTTCCTGTGCAGCTTGCGATGCTGCCATTGCACATGTTGGCTGGAGGGGTGTGCATGCAGGTGCGTGTGTGTGTCTTACTGGCTGGTGGTCTGTGGGGCTGACCAATGTTACATGGGTGACTGGTGGGGCAGTGCATGTAGGCTGTCCACTATGGACAGCATGGCAGTGGGCATTTCCTCACTGTGGCTTTGATGCTGTGCTACTAGATGTTCCATGGCATATGTGCAGCATTCCATGGCACCCAGCTGTCCCTGGGCACAGTCTCTTATGTCTTGTAATGCCTGTACCATGCTGGCCATCACTGCCATGTTCTCCCTTGCAGTGGCAAGCATGTTATTGCTGATGGATGCCAGATGGGCATCTAGGCTCTGATGGTATTCCCGGAGAACCTGCCGTATGGCTGTCAGTTCCTGTGTCATGGCTGGCCCAGTGGCACTGAGGGTTGAGGTGCTGAATGCTGCACCTCACGCCATGCCGGCAACCCTGGTTCGGAAACGAGCCTGGGTCATTGGGGTCAGCAGGGCAGGGAAGAGATTGAGCATCTGGAGGACTGCTCTCTCTTCCCGGGGAGGGTTCGGGCACAACACTTGCTAGAGGAGCGACCTCTGGAGATGGCTGGGTGTAGCCAAAAGCAGCAGTGTGGCGTAAGCTGTGGGGTGGAGCCGCAGCAGTATGTTGCCATGACAAACCGGGATCTACATGGGGTGTCCAAGTCTGTAAATACTCCCCCTCCCGCTGATAGGCGCTGGTGCTTCCCTCCACAGTCCGCACACATGTAGTCGGGCCCGGCCCCCTCTGCTCTCCTCTCCCCTCTCTGGCTCAGTGTCTCAATACTCTGAGAATGAGTGCCCTGGGCAGTGGTGACCCTTCCCAAGAGGGCACACCCAGGGGATGCCCTGTGCCAGAGAGAAGCCGAAGGGGTAGCCGAGTCACGCAAGGAGGCAGCGACAGTAGAGATGGAGGTCATCGGAGAGAGTTCAGTTGGATAAAGAGGTCACAAAAAATAGGAGTTTGGGAAAAAAAGTTCCTGTGTCATGTCCCCCTGGCCAGTCACAACTGAGTGGCAGTAGTCGCCGATGTATGCAGGTGGGGACAGCTGATCCTGCATCTCGCGCACAGCATCATCCAGCTGTGCCTCTAGCTCTCCATTTATTATGTGGCTTGTGTCCCTTGCCATGGTGCCCAGTCTATTGTCTGCCACTGTCCCAGTATCACCTTCACTATCCACAGTCCAGTCCCCACCATCTGCTGCTTGGCTATCCATGTTATCATCATCACTGTGGGCAGCCTGGGTGCTTTGCTCCCCACTGTCTGCACCATTGTTGATGTCGCCATCCACGCTCACTCCCACAACACTGGCCTCACTGCCATCTGCCTCCTCCATTTCCACCAGTGTGTCTGGGGATGATGTGATTGTGGTGGTGCTGTTGCTTGTACAGGTGCTGGTGCTGCTTCTGCTGTCATCATCACAGTCTGCATTGGCCCACTGTGCTGCTGGCTTCCACTGGGTCCAGCACCACTGACCCCTCTGTCACCTGTTGCTGCTGAGGTACCTGTGGATTAGACATGCTATCAGTGTTTGTGGGACGCAGTACACCATTGTCAGCACCCCACCCTAAACTAGGCAGACGTCTACATGTTGTACGACCTGGCCCCTTCCCCCCCATTTGGGCATCTGCATGTAGCAGAGCCATGCCTTCCCCCAAATGGGCATCTACATGCTGCAGGGCCCAGTTCCTCCCTCAGATTACACTTTCTTTGTCCTACATACACCAGTACACTCAATTCACATGTTGATCGACCTTGCCCCTTCCACCCCCCCGCCAGGGTGTCTGCATGTTGCAGAGCCATGCCCCCCCCATGTGGACCTCTACATGACGCAGGACCAGGTTTCTCCCTCAGATTACACTTTCTTTGTCCAGTGGACACAAGTACACTCAATGCCCATGTTGCTCAACCTTGCCCCTTCCCCCCTCCACATGGGCATCTGCATTTTGCAGAGCCATGCCCCCTACCCCCTGCGGGCATCCACATGGTGCACATCCTTACATTGGGGTGTGTTGTCCACCACTGCATACATGGATGGCCACACAGTGCACCTCACATGCATGAACACTGTCCAGCATGGAGGTGCCATACTCAGCATTCCAGCACACATTCACATGACATGCATTTCCCACCGCTCTACATACCTGTGCCACCCTGCCGCCTGTATGTATCCAGGTCTATGTCGCAGCTAATGCTATGCTGCACAGGTGACTGGCTATCCACTTCTCAGTGCTGCTTAGTGTCTGTTGCTGTGTTGGGCCTCCACCCGTGGCTAGGGCACAGTGGCAGTTGTGTGTGCCAGCTTTTGTTTCACTATCCACTTCAGGTTGTTGTATTTCTTCTGCAGGCCCCTCACCATTCTTTCTGATATACTGTGATCAGGCACAATGGTGAGAGAAGCACCTTTTATCTATTTGGACTACCTTGTGTAGTGTGCTCACCACAGCCATCAGTGGTCCATCTCCATAGCCCTTACTTAGTATAGATCTGTCATGTCCTGTAATTTTAGTTACATTGGATTGAGGAATACATACCATGCTTTTTTGGAGGCTTTTTTTGCAAGAAGTGGGGAAGCAAACCCATTTTTATAAGAAAAAGCTGATGAATTAGCATCTACCCTCTACAAGCATACAACAGCCCTCTGTAACGATACCAAAGATAAATAAAGTGACCTGGAGAAGTCCACATTAAGGGTCAAATGGAATTCTTGGAAACAGACCTCATTGGAGGCCCATGTCCAAGTAAGTCATACACCCCAAGTTTTGAGAGTCCTCAAGTAGCCAGGCTATGGCCAGGGCTGAGAGACATTTATGAAAGAATGGAAGGAGACCATGGAGCAGGCATCAATGCTATTTGTCAACTCTATCATTTTTGACTGCAAAGCTCACCAAGCAGAATTACTGGAACTGGACCTCATTGGAGGTCTATGTCTGAGTAGGCTGTGTGCCCTGATGTTTGAGAGTCCTTATGTGGCCTGACCTTGGCAAGCATTGGGAGACATTTATGAAAGACTGGAAGGGGCCATGCTACAGGAATCCATGCTATTTGTCAGCTGTAGCATTTGTGACTGCAAGGCTCGGCAGGAATAATTGCAGGCTGAGATGACTGAAAAAGAAACAGTTATGTCCCAGTTTAAGAACCTCCCTGCTTTCAAAAATCTTTAACTGCAACTTAAGGAAAAGTCAGATAAGCAGGATTCTAAAATAAAGGCTAGAAAACTCAACATTTTAGACTGATCTCCTTGATTACATATAGGATAAAGTGTTTCCCCTTAAGTCATAAAAGAAACATTGTCCTGGCAGAAATCATAACAGAGAGGGAAGTGAGCCACTTTCCATTTAAAAAGCCGCAACTCAAGCTTCCACACCTCCACTAGTGAATCTGGCACAGATTCAGAATATTTATTAGAGGGAACATCTCAGGGTCCACCTCAAACTTCCAGGAAGAGCACTCGACTTGTCCAGTTCAACATGCAGGGAGGAGGATATGGCTGCGAAGCTGCAGGTGGAGGAGGAAATCTACAACAAAGTTAAAGCAACAGCAGCAACACACAGAGGAAGGGACCATGCAAAGGGACCAATAAGTTAATGTTATCAGCTTATTGTCCATCACTCACACAGCAGAGCAGGAGAGTGTACTTAGTAATGGTGTCAACTTTTTTCCCACATTACCTTTGAAACCATATTAACTGTTCCAGGACTTTAAGATGTTCACTGGGAAACTGAAATGTATCAAGGAACATATTGTACACCCCAAATAACAGTGATAGTTCCACTGGAAACTTCTCCCAAAACATTATGGACAACAGTGACTTGCCCCTCAATCCCCAGCCTACTTTATCCCCCACAAAATGTTACTGTACAAGTATTTGAAATGGCATTTTTAAGGGACCTTGAAAAACTCAATGAACCCACCCGAGTCCACCAATATGTGAATATTTGTGCAGTGGAAAAGATTGCTGTCAATGAACTAGGGGACAACAAGAACATAGCCATCAAATCTGCAGATGGGTTGGGTCAGCTGTTATAGTGGACACTGATAAATATGTTCAGGAAGTCCAAGGACAATTATTCGAATTTCTATATAAAGCTGAGTGAAGACCCTACATTAAATAACAAATGTGAGATTGACATGTTTATTCATCAAGCTTTGGGGAGGGAGTGACCTCAGAGAATGTAGCTGTTTTTTTTCCATGTCCCCAACCCTATCTGGAAAACTATATATGTGCTCACTAAAGTGCATAAATTATTTGCCAATCCTCCTGGATGGACCATTGTAGTATGGGCTGATTTGCTTATGGGACCCCTGTCGCAGTATGTGGGTGCCCACATAACAGAAATTCTAAAACAATTACATCATATATTGAGGATACTACACAAATACTAAATGTAATAGGGGATTTGCAGTTAGAGCCAGACTGTATTATTGTCCCTATGGATGTATAAGTAAGAAATAAGGCACAAAGGGGTGTCTGTAAACCATAGTTTACACACGGCCAGGGGAGTAGTAAGGCATGAGGCCAAAGTTTTAAAGTTTTTTTAAATTGTGCTATCTGGTCCCTCCAAATCTGGCCATCTAGTCCCTCCCTCATGATCAAAGATCATGATCAAAGAATCTCTCAATCAAAGAATTTGCAGGCTCCTGATCAAAGAATTTGTTGGTTCGCGATGAAAGAATAAAAAATGTTAAAACTCAATTTTAGAGAAAAATACATGAAACCACAGCCATAACTCAACAGAATGAAGGCCTCTGAGCAGATCCCACCCTAGTGTGCCTTTAGAAATGACCCCTCTGTGAGAAAATTGAATTTTTCATGTGGTCATCTAGTCATGCCCTCGCGATCAAAGATTGCGGTCAAAGAATCTCACGATCAAAGATCATTACTGAGCCATGATCAAAGAATAAAAAAGTTAAAAACTCTATTTTTTGACCATTTTGAAAGAAACCACATGCATGGCTCAATAGAGGGAAGACCCCTGAGCAAAACACACTATAGTTTCACCTCAGAAGTCCCCCCCTCCCCGGCAGAGATATTTTAATTTTTCCAACCACAAACTGAAAACAAGATGGTGACTGTCTCGATCAAAGAATTCCTCACGATCAAAAATTCTTTGATCATGAGCCTGCAATTTCTTTGATCGTGAGGCAGGACTAGATGGCCAAAACTACATTCTTCTTTCTCAAAATAGCCATATAAATTTTCCCATTGTCTTATAATGGGAACTTAAAAGTTTAATAACTTTTATGGACGACACAGTCGACCATAGCCTGCTTCTTTCCTCCCTATGTAACCTAGGTCTGGATCCTAACTCTATGCGCTGGTTTGCCCAATACCTCGCAGATCGAAAACAGCAGGTTAAAGCTGAAGGTGATCTTTCACCATTTAAGCCCCTACAGAGAGGTGTGCCTCAGGGGTCTGTCCTTGGTCCCCTGTTGTTTGTGGTTTACATTAACAACATCGATGACAACATCAATAAGGCCAATATCCACTTGTTCGCTGATGACACAGTACTTTATTTGAGTCATTCTATGCCGGAAGCAGCCTGTGAAGACCTCCAAGCCAAATTTAACCTATTGCAGTACCAGCTCATAAGCAAAAAGCTTCTGCTTAATGCAAAAAAGAAACAAAAGTGATGCTTTTTTCCCCTTCCTCCTCTTGCGTTGGGGCTATCCCTCAGATTACCACAGTACTTGGAGAAAATCGAGAGTACGTGCTAAAATTCAAATATCTGGGTGTATGGCTCAATCACAAACTCTCCTTCTCTGAACATCTCGAAGAACTAAAGAAGAAATTAAGACAAAGGCTAGGACTATTCTACAGAATTAACCACTTCCTTACTAGGGATGCCAAGCAGTGGTTGGTTCAAGCCACATTCCTTTCATTAATAGATTATGCAGACCTTCTCTATAGCCATTGTACTGCCTCTGCCTGGCTTAGTTGAACACCCTATACCACGGAGCAATCAGGTTCATAACGGGCCTTCCACTTTCCACACACCATTGCTCCTTGTACACTGCAGTGGGCTGGACTTCCCTTCATAGAAACATGGAAACGTAGAAACATAGAAACATAGACTTTGATGGCAGATAAGGACCACTAGGCCCATCTAGTCTGCCCATTTCCCTACCTACAGGATAGGCCGCAGATCCTAGTTAACCAACAGCCTATTTCTTCCTACCCCACAAGAATTGCCTTATGTCTGTCCCATGCATTCTTGAATTCTCCCACAGTTTTAGACCCCACAACCTCCTCAGGAAGACTGTTCCATGCATCCACTACCTCTCTGTGAAATAATACTTCCTCACATTGCCCCTGAACCGCCTCCTTCTATCTTTAAATTGTGTCCCTTTTTCTTGCAAGTCTCTTTTCTGAAAGATGCTACCCTCTTGGACTTTGTTGATTCCACTGAGGTACTAAAAGTTTCTATCATGTCCCTCCTCTCCTTCTTTCCTCAAGGGTATACATATTAAGCTCCTTTAGTCTCTCCTCATATGGCTTCTCTTGCAGACCCTGCATAGTTGCCCTCCTCTGTACTGCCTCTATCCTGTCTATGTCCTTGCGGAGATGGGGTCTCCAGAACTGGACATAGTACTCCAGATGGGGTCTCACCAACTGTCTGTACAGAGGGATAACAACTTCCTGTTTTCTGCTGATGATGCCTCTCCCTATACATCCCAGTATACCCCAGCCCTCCACTACCTTCTCACATTGCTTGCTAACTTGTAAGGTCATCTGATATGATTACCCCCAGGCCCCTTTCCTTTTTTGTTGTTGTTACTACCTCCCCACCCATTGTGTATTCTTCCCTTGGGTTCTTGTTTCCCTGGTGCATTATTTTGCACTTCTTTGCATTGAATCCTAGCTGCCATACTTCTGACATCTGTTAGTCTGTGGAGAGTGGGATTGGTTGGTGGGGAGGAATGGGTTGGAGAATGTGGAGGTTGTTATGGCATGGAAACATTTTTTGGCAGGATTTGAAAAATGGCAGCTGTACTGTTCATGAGGTGATGGTTAAAAATGGTAATGTTGAAAATTTGGAGTGAAAATTTGATAAATTGCCAAAGTTACACACGTGTGTAGAAAAATTCCAATGACAGCATGTAACTCGGGCATTTTTAGGTATTTTTGCACTACATTTTCAACATGGCCTTTTTGGGACCCCACCTCATTAATACTGACACTGTAATTTCATTATTTGGTCCTGAAAGGTGATTTAGTGCAGCAACTGTGCAATTCCGCACCACTTCTGCGTAAACATGTTTCAGGCAGGATGTGAGAAATGACATCTGTACTGTTCATGAGATGGTGTGAAAAACTGGCAATACTGAAAATTGAATGAAAATATGATAAATTGCCAAAGTTACGCCCACATGTGGAAAAATTCCAACAACTGCATGTAACTCAGGCATTTTTAGGTATTTCTGCACCACATTTTCCACTTGGTCTTTTTGGGACCCCACCTCATCAACACTTGTTCCTGAAAGGTGATTTCATGCAGCAACTGCATCATTCTGCACCACTTCTGCATAAACATGTTATTATAGGAGAAATAGAAATGCTGCTCTATGGGCTTTCAGAGTGGTTACCAACAAGCTCCCCCTATACTTCTCTGATTGTATTCCCCTGAGTGTGATAGGTGCCTATGCTCTAAGAAGCTATTCCCTAATTGCCTTGCAATTACCTAAGGTCAAATCTTGTTTCGGCAGAGCTGCCATAAGTTCCTTGTTGCCTTCCTTGTAGAACAATATGCAAAAAAACTTGAAGCTGAGCTGTCCTGTTAGCCTGAATATTTTCATGTTGCTCTATGACTGCTCCTTGAAGGAATCCTGCAAATGTTTCCCACATCGCTAGTTCACCTATTTTCCAGTTTCCCTCCTGCCCATCCTGCCTCCGGCCCTGCCTCTGCCCCTGCCTCTCTCTCCCCCCACCAAAATACCGTCTTCTTTGCCTCTCTTTAGCCATGGCCAAGTTCCACCCTCTTCCCTGAAGTATGCCAGTTAATTATTCCAACCCCGTCACTTCTTCCTAAGCTGGTATCCCTCTTTCCTTGCCTTTCTCTCTCCTTTTAAGTGAACATTCTAGCTGTACCCAGTTATGAGCCTATCTGTTGTAAAGGCCCTCTCACTCAAATGGTGATGTACATATGTATATTTTTCCTCATTGCACAATATTACATTATGTTTTATCATGCTACTGTACTATGATTTTTGTATGACCAGGTCCATCTTGCAAATGAGCCCTGTTCAATGGTACCCGCCTGGATAAATAAAGATTTTGATTGACTGATTGATTGATTGAATGGATTAATATTTTTTTTCACCAAACAAAAAGTGGCATGTTCCTTGACCCAAGCTCTTTCAGATGAGCTGATGGTTGTGCAGTGCCGCAGACAAAATCAAAAAAACTGCCCAGATAACTGGTGAAAAGTGCATTTTACAGCATTTTGGTGCACAAAAACCGTAAGTCCAACCGAAATAAAAATTGGTAAATCAAGAGATCTACCATGCCCCACCGCACATACCAAATTTCATGTAAATCCATTGAAAGGGTCCAAAGTTATTAACGCACAAAATTTTAAGTTTAACATAGAAGTGGCTTCATAACCCTAAATATAGGGGAGCAACTGCACCCTTATAATATATTCCATGTCTGATCATGTTGACATGCTACAATAAAGGAGAATGGGGTGAGATTTAGGCCTCATGACCCCAATGACACACCCTGGCATCTGTTAGACTGTGGAGGATTGGGGTGACGTGTGTGAAGGGGAGTTAGGGGTTCAACAGTAATGTCTCATTTCCTGACTTTTGTTGCTTTAACCCTAAATGAAGCATTAACGCAGTTTTTTTGCATAGAATTTCCATACTTTTTGAAAAAGTGAAATATAAGTAGTAACAAACACATATTGGTGGGAGTGCGGAGCCCAGCTCCCACCAAGTTCCCAATTTTTGCATAACAATGTGCATCTGAATCCAAGCTCCCACTTACGCAAAGCTACTGAGCCATGCAGCAGCACTATAGGGCACCAAACCCTTGTAACAGTAACTTGCACATATCTTGGGAACTGTAAGAGCTAGAAAAAAATTATAGCATCATTGTAATCATGACAGTGAGTACTTCACGCAACATTGAAAAGACTGTACAGATATCTCACATCATTTCCGAGATATGGGCACCGAATAGCACTGGACAGGCACTCTTTCAACCCTTGTGACAGTAATTTCACAATATCTCATGAGCATTGCAACATACAAACAAAATTCCACTGCAGGCTTAGTCTATGATTTCAAATCTTTTTCCAGTTGCTTAGATCACCTAAATGTGATCTAAGCCACCTGTAGCGAAAAGTCTGTATCTCGCTTCATTTCCGAGATAACAGCGCTGAAAGTCATGACACAGACTGCAATGTAATCACATGGGAAAAATGTCAATTACTTCACTGAATAACTCTGCAACAAAGAGCGGCACACCACACAATGGCCATGCAGCACCATGGACAAAAACTGACAAACTGCCCACATAACTAGTGAAAGTGAATTTTTCAGCATTTTGGTGCGCAAAAACTGTACATCCGACTGAAACAAAATTTGGCAACTCAAGAGATCTACCATGCCCCACTGCACATACCAAATTTCATGCAAATCTGTTGAATGGGTCCAAAGTTATTAATGCACAACATTTTGAGTTTAATGTAGAAGTGGCTTCATAACCCTTTACTAATAGCCACTCTAGCAGAGGTCCCCGTGCTCCCACCAACTTGCCGATTTCTGCATAACAATATGCATCTGAGAGAGCACGGGCCCTCTGGGCCTGCACTACCCACATAGCTACAGAACCATGCAGCATTCCTATTGGCCACTGAATGCTTGTAACAGTAATTTGTTCATATCTTGGGAACCGTAACAGCTAGAAAAACAATTCAAGTGTCATTGTAACCATGACAATGAGTTGATCATACCAAAATCAGTGACTGAACCCATATCTTATATCGTTTCTGAGACATGGGCACTGAAAAGCACTGGACAGGCACTCTTTCAACCCTTGTGACAGTAATTTCACAATATCTTATGAACCATGCAATGTACGAACAAAATTCCACTGCAGGCTTACTCTGTGATTTAAAATCTGTTTCCAGTCACCTGTAGCAAAAAATCTGTATTCGTTCTTTCCGAGATAACAGCGCCGAAAATCATGACACAGACTGAAATGTAATCCTATGGGGAAAATGTAAATTACGTCACTGAATATCTCTACAACAAATTAGTACACCAACACTTAAACAGCATAGTTCACATCTCTATGACATCCCCTCAACACCCTGCAAATTTCAGGTAAAAAGACCAAATTGTGATTGAGATATGGTCATCCCAATTTGGGTTATCTGGTCTTTCCTAGGGCCATCTGGTAATTCTCATTAACATTCAAAAAGTTCATATACAGTTTCCCATAGGATATAATGGGAATTTCAAATTGTAATAACTTTTGAATAGATTAATATGTTTTCACCAAACAAAAAGCGGCATGTTCCTTTCCTCAAGCTCTTTCAACATGCCAAGTTGTAGAGCAGCACACATGCTTGACCACGCAGCACCACGGACAAAATCTGAAAAACTGCCCACATAACTGGCAAAGAGTGCATTTTTCAGTGTTTTGGTGTGTAAAAACCATATGTCTGACTGAAATGAAATGTGATAACTCAAGAGAACTACCATGCCCCACCACACATACCACATTTCATGCAAATCCGTTGAACGGGTCCAAAGTTATTAACACATAAGATTTTGAGTTTAACATAGAAGTAGCTTTGTAACCCTAAATAGAGGGGCTCGACTGCACCCCTATAATATATGTTCTTACATGCAATGGTTTTCTTTTCCAGAATCAATTCTATCACCAGGTGAAGGGTATCATGATGGGGCAACATTTGACCCAAAAATGCAAATTTGTACCTGGGAGCCTGGGAATGAGATGCCATTTGCTATCCAGAGGTCAACCCCTACTTCATCAGGATTGACTTCTGGAAACCCAATATTGATTATGTTTGTCTGGCTTGGTGGGGTGAGGCAAATGAGCTAAAGGAGTTTTTCAGCTTTTGGCAATCTATTAACTCCAATCTCAGATTTTAGTTAGAATATCATACTACCAGTGTGCATTTCCTCACCTTGCAAATTGTGGAGAATTTAGATGACACGGTCAGTACTGATTTATTCAGTAAAAGTACCAACAATAACACTATGTTACTACCACCCAGGTGTCATCCATGACACATAATGGATAACATCCCTAAAGCCCAGTTGTTTGGGGCCAAAGAATTGCTCAACAGATAAAGTCTTTAAAACTCATGCCACTTAAATGCAGGAAAGATTTTTAGAGAGCCAGTGCAGATCAAACATAGTGTCAAAGACAAGGGGGATGATACTAAAATTGACAGAGAACAATCTTTAATGTATAATTAACAGAGAACACAACAGAACAATACGCTGAATTTTGTAAACATACTGTATACAGTGGTCACTTCAGGAGTGTCAAAGAGATTGTGCAAAAACATTGTTGCACACTGCAGTCAGAACTCCTCTTGGAGGGTGCGGTGGAGTCTCCATGCTATATGGTCTACCAAAAGGGACAGAGCCTGGAGGACATACTTGTCCATAGCTTACAGCCTACTAAATTACATGAGTCACATGATTACCAGATTCCCTCGGATCAAGCCAATATTCCACCAAGACAAGTTACTTTTGCTGTTCATTCTAAACTTAATGCAAAAAAGGGAGGAAAACAAGAAGTGGCAGGAGGGGTAGAGGGAAAAGGCACCACAGCAGAGAGCCTCAGAAGCAGGACATTGAAAAATTAATCCATCTGATGTAATATTAAATGAGACACAAATCAGTCTGCTTCAAAAGGGATTTTCGTTTGTTCCACGACTAGTTGTTAATGAACTCAACATATATATTAACATTAAGAAACTTACCAGAAAAGTATGTTTAAAAAAAAAATTCACAGCAACAACATGCTCTGGAGTGTCCTAATGAGGATAAAATTCATCACTACCAGAATTGGATGAAACATTGGTGACTTTGGAACAACTTTTCAATGAAGCTAATGACTTGGATGGTATAACTGGGACTAATTCCTGTGCTCCATTATTGGTTAAATCACCTTTCAAGCCCAAATCCACATTTAATCCCCCTCCTTCTATTTCATCCGCTATTAGCACTTATGAATCTCTAGTGTTACAAGATTTTGCTGCCCTGTTTAAATCTAAATGGCCAGCCATACAGGATAACTTAACTGCTGATGAGAAAACTGCACTACAGGAACTAAGAAATTTAAAAGATATCAAAATTAAAGAAACGGGGGATAGTAATCATGAATAAGACACAGTATGAAGAGGAACTATATAGATGATTGAATGATATACATTGTTATAGATGACTATCTGATAACCCAATGTGTACTATTAAAGCTAAATTAGATAGTTTGTTGATAGATTTTGTTTCTAAAGGTCAGATTACTTATAAAGAGAAGGAATACATGACTGTGGATTTTTCTGTTACACCCACAATATACGTTCTTCCAAAAACTCATAAGGACCATGTCAGGCCCTCTGGATGCCCCATTATTTCAGGGGTGGGCTCACTCTCTGAAAAGGTGTCATTTGTTGATTATTATCTTAAACAATTAGTGGTTAAACAAAAATCATACCTCAGAGATTCAATGGATATTTTATCCAAAACTGAGTGCCTGACCTGGTCCTCTGAATTTATATGGCTCACTATAGATGTTACCAGTTTATACACCTCTATAGCACACACTTTGGGACTCTAGTCCTTAGAGTATCATCTGTGTTTGGATAGTACATCTGAATATTTTTCACAAGAATTCATCTTGGAAGTGGTGAAATTTATTTTATAAAACAATTGTTTTTTGTTTGACAATAAATGTTACTTGCAAATTATGGGCACTGTGATGGGGACCACAATGGCCCCATTGTATGTCAATCTATTCATGGCCTGGTGGGAGGAAGCCTTGATTTATGATTCTGCTAGAAATCCCTTTAGTAAACATATAGCATTTTGGGGTAGATTTATAGATACTTTACTGATAATCTGGAGGGGAGACATTTTGTCAGCTTCTAAATTTGTGGAGTTTCTGAACAACAATGATGTGAGGCTCAAATTTACGTTTGATGCACATGTCTCCAGAATATCATTTTTGGATTTGTTACTAGAAGGGCATGATGGGGAGGACAAATTTCAACTTCTCTTTTCAGGAAGCCTACTGCTGTTAATATGCTATTACATCCTGAGTGCCCACCCAGCACACATTAAAAAGGGGGTTCCATACGGATAGTTTGTCCGACTTCAACATACTTGCACTTATTTAGATGATTTTGAGTGAGAAAGTAAATTACTTAAGGATAAATTTCTAGATAGAGGCTATTCTGAAGCACAGTTTGAACAAGCATACATTAAAGCTTGGGCACTCGCTAGGAATACACTTTTGCTACCCAAAGTCAAAAACTGAATATAACCGTGTTAGTAATCAAATAACCAACATTGTAACTAAACACTTGAGAGTGTTATGAGCAGATCCTGATCTGAGAGATGCAGTAGGTAATAAACCGTTGGTGTCTTTTAAAAGAGGCAATCATTTATCTAATTTATTGACACAAAGTCTGTATGTGAAACCTCTAAATACTAGAATTTGACTCCCAAACAAACCTTTAGGTTGTTTTAAATGTGGTCATTGTAGTGTCTGTAAATTTAACCAACAGGGTATGCTGTTTCAGCATCCGCTTTTTGAAAATAAAAACATAGAAATTGCTAATTTTATTAATTGTTCCACAGCATTTGTAGTTTATATATTGTACAAAGTATCGTGTCCATGCATTTATGTGGGTAGAACAAAAATGACCTTAAAGGAGAGGATGCAGGAGCATGTGCAGGCTATTTTTAAAAATGGCCCCAATACTCCTATTGTGGTGCATTTTAAAACATTTCATAATAAAAGCTTACAATGCTTCAAATTCATGCGGGTAGATCATATAAAAAAACAATGCTAGAGGAGGAAATAGGTTAAGTAGATTGGCACAATGTGAGCAGAAATGGTTTTACACTATGAAAGCATTGTACCCTACTGGTTTAAATGACTGTCTTGATATTACAGTGTTTCTTTAAGCTTTTTTCTCCCACAGTTTTAGGAAGTTGTGGAGTCTAAAACTGTGGGAGAATTCAAGAATGCATGGGACAGACATAAGGCAATTCTTGTGGGGGGCAGGAAGATATAGGCTGTTGGTTAAATAGGATCTGCGGCCTATCCTGTAGGTAGGGAAATGGGCAGACTAGATGGGCCTAGCAGTCCTTATCTGCCGTCAAAGTCTATGTTTCTATGTTTCTATGTTTTTTATTTTTATTTTTCCTCCTCCCTCTGTTCCTCCCCCCTCCTCTCTTCTGCAATTTCTCTTTACACTCCTTCTTTAAAAATACTTTCTCCCTATCTGTTCTTTCTATTTCCTGCTTTTATGTCTTCTTGATTCCTCTCTATTTAGATTTCATTATTGTTTTCATACAATTGTAGAATTGCCTAGTTTGATTAGCATGCATTATTGACTTGTTTGAAATTAAGTTGTACCTGCACTAATGTGTGCATGATTGCTGTTCTAGTTTATATAGGAATTGGATTAATTATTGTAGTGTCACTTTAATTGTTTGAAATAAAACACAGCATGTATAGCACATTGGCCACTCCCCTTGAGAAAGAGTCACAGGAAGACCCGAAGCACTGGGGTAATTGTAGCCATGGGCTCCATGCTCTTGCACTTTATTTGAGTGTGCTGACTTATTTTTTGCTTCATCTACCTTTCTAGTGCTCCTCCCTATTGGTGGTTTTTGTCCCCCCAAATGTTGCTAAGGCTGTGGCCCTTGTAGATGCTGTAGCGATGTACAAAAACACATATGTTCAGCACTCTAAATAGGCAAAAGGAATGCAAAATCTGGCAGATCATAGCTTAACATAGAGACATAGACTTTGACAGCAGATAAGGACCGCTTGGCCCACCTAGTCTGCCCATTTCCCTACATATTGGGTAAGCTGCAGATCCTAGTTAACCAACAGCCTACTTCTTCCTACCCTCCACAAGAATTGCCTTATGTCTGTCACATGCATTCTTGAATTCTCCCACTGTTTTTGACCCCACAAGCTCCTCAGGAAGGCTGTTCCATGCGTCCACCACCCTCTCCATGAAAAAAAAAAAATACTTCCTCACATTACTTCTAAGCCTTCCCCCCATCTTTAAATTGTGCTGCCTTGTTCTTGCACATCTCTTTTTCTGAAAGATGCTACCCTCTTGGACTTTGTTGATTCCCTTGAGGTACTTGAAAGTTTGTATCATGCCCCCTCTTTCCCTCCTTTCCTTGAGGGTGTACATATTAAGCTCCTTTAGTTTGTCTTCATATGTCTTCTCGTGCAGACCCTGCACCATTTAAGTTGCCCTCCTCTAGACAGCCTCCATCCTGTCTATGTCCTTGCAGAGACGGGGTCTCCAGAATTGCATGCAATACTCCAGATGGGATATCACCAACTGTCTGTACAGAGGGATAACAACTTCCTGTTTTCTACTGGTGATGCCTCACCCTATATATCCCAGTACCCCCCCAGCCATCCCTACTGCCTTTTTACATTGCTTGCTTATCTTTAGGTCATCTGATATGACTAACCCAAGTCCCTTTCTATTTCTGTTGTTGTTACTACCCACCCCCATTGTTTATTCTTCCCCTGGGTTTTTGTTTCCCAGGTGCATTACTTTGCATTTTTGCATTGAATCTAAGCTGCCATACTTTTTACCATTCCTCCAACCTTGCCATGTCCCTTCTTATCCTTTCCACTCCCTCTTGTGTATCAGTACTGTTGCAGATCTTTGTGTCATCTGCAAAGAGGCATACTTTTCCTTCCAGTCCCTCTGCAATATCACTTATTAAGACATTAAAAAGGACTGGACCCAATACCGAACCCTGTGGTACCCCACTAGTAATCCCCCTTTCTTTGGAGTTGACTCCATTTACTATTATCCTCTGTCTCCTATTGTCCAGCCAATGTTTTACCCATGATACCACCCTGGGACCCACTCCCGCTCCTCTGTGGGTATTCTGTATCTTGCCACATGTAATAATCAGGCCTTCTACATGGGTATGACCTCATGCATGTTCAAGATACATATTGGAGAACATCTCAGCTCCATTACCAATGGGAATGGTTCTAATGGTTTGTCCAAACAAATTTCTGAAAGCTGTCATCCAGGGGAACACTTTTTCTCATTGTGTGACATTGAAAAAAGTCACATCTGGGAAACAAGGTGGTGATGTGGATATTCTCATTCTCTACAGGGCAGACTTATGGATTTCACAGTTAGGTACATTCAGGTCACTGAAATTGAATAACTATTTTAGTATAGTATTTTTCTAGGTAAAAATTATCTTTTTGGTTTATGAGCATATTACTACCCCATATGACCTTCTTAAACTCACTATCTGTTATTTCCTAAAATAGTTTGCTGTGTTTTATGCCAATGAGCTGTACAGATCTTTGCTGTTTTTTTATCTATTTTATTACTGATATCAGGATGCATAATGAGCATATCATACCCTGCCTGACCTTTTAACCACACTAATGGGGTTCTTGCCATTGAACATACAGTATATGTCATGAATTGTCTTTAGGACTTTCTTGTGATATAGGAGTGGTCAATGTAAGTACTGTTGGGTCACTATGACATCACAAGTGTGGGGCTCTGTCACCATATATTGTAATTCCTATGTGAATGCTATATGCACCTAGTGAGATTCATTTTCATTGAAAAATTCATGTACTTGAAAACAATTGTTAGTACTGCTTACTGTGAGCTGACATGGGACTTTTTTCACTCTTAATCTCTGGTTCTTTGCTGCATTTAATTTTTACATAATTTCACTTTGTATTTAAAAGTTTTACTATAAATACAATGTCTTACTGCTGGACTGGCCTCCTTGATGCAGTGCATATGCACAAAATCAATTAGGGCTGCTACTAGTGTGGTTGTCTCCCAGAGTGGGGATGGGCCTTGTGAGTTCTTTCCTGTATTTTTTACATTTTACATTGATGAATAAATGAACTTTGCAATGATGCTTGGTGTTTTGGTAGTAGTTTTTATCGATTGACTATATAAGTCTTTACAATTCAATACAAACGTGCAACATATAAAATTAAAAATTCACATACAAATACAAATACACATCAGTCAGTACAAGGGCAGTAAGAACAAACTGAAAATAAATTCAGAGTTTCCTGGTGATAAACAGGAACAATCATATTGTGTATACAAGGACACTACTAAATTGTAGAGATGTAGTATCAGATGATTTAAGCAATAGTCACGACTATCTTTTTCATGTTACATTTCCTAATTTTGATGATCTGGAGGAAGTAATTAGTGACTCTATTTAAGGACCAATTATCCTCTGTGCACATAAGAATTTCTGTAAGTGTATTTTTTTCTATGTTGCTCTAATCATTAAGAAATGGATGTAGCTAATATGACCTGGCCTCCTTGTACCAGGAGCAATCCAATAAGACATGTGATAGGTCCTCCTTATCACCAACTGTGCAAAAACATTTCTGTGCAATCAAGGGTGATTTATTATATCTGTCTTTAAGAACATTGCTAACAAAGCATTCATATTTATATTTAGTAAATGTTCATCTTGCATTTGGGTTTGTGAGAACATCCAAGTAATATTTGTATACATATGAGCCATTATGGGCTGCATACCATGTGGTTACCTTGGGTTTGAAATATTTGCTATGTCTAATTTTTCCCTCAAACTGTACATTTTTGTTTGGGTATAATCTTTATATTTCCAACTGAGTATAATAATTTTCTCCACATACTTGTTTAGGTTTGTTAGATCATACTTCCTCCAGTTCTGCAAAATATTTTTGTACCAGATAGACTCTGAACAGCCTAATATGGCGCATCTTTTTCCATTAAACACTTATATAGAAGCCTTTCTTGTAGCATCATAGTAGGTTTTAATCAATAATTAACATTTCTGGTATCCATGATGGCATTTATATTTGGCAACCCAGCACTGAATGTATATAAACTGCAGGGCAAAAGTTGCCCATCACTAATGTATTAATCATTAGGTTGTAGATAGGGATGCTTGTCTGTTTTTACTATCTCCTATTTCTGCCCTATACAATAATTGTGCAAAATACTTAACTTTAATTGCCTCATTCAAAGGTCTTACTGATAAAGCACCGTAGGTAACGATGAATTTGTTCAGGCCAAGTGTAATCTTTTTTATGCCCTCCAAAGATTTAATGAAATGTTTAGACCAAGTGACAGTAGTGGTAAATGTTAAACCCAAGTATGTGTAGCTATTAACAGATTCAAGTGTTTGCTTCCCAATGACCCAGCCACTCTTAACTTTTTTATGACCAAATGTCATGGCTCGAGTTTTACCCATTTATTTTCAACTTTAGTTCTTTTGCTTTTGGTTCCAATATATCTAACTTATTTGGGAGGCCATTTTAAGACAGAGCTATTAAAATTAGGTCACTGGCATAAGGCTATGTAGGGCAGGCACAATCTTTAACTTTAGGCAAATCATAGTCCAAATTTATGAAAATCCAGCAACATTTGGTCAATATATAAACTGAATTAGGAGGGAGCAAGTACACAATCTTGCCTCACTCCTTTATTGGAAGCTATGGCTTTGGACAATTGACCTCTTGTAATCAACCTAATCCTTGCCCAAGTATCACTGTAAAGAATACAGATGACCGGAACCAATGAGGGCTCGATACCCCTATCCATCATAAGGGACCATAGAATACTTCTATCTAAGGAGTCAAATGCAGATGAGAAGTCCACAAACACCACATAAAGCATACTTGGTATTTATCTGGTCTTTCTTCTGAAAAACAGTTCATATATTGTGGCCAGACACAACAGTGAGTAAAGCACCTTTTCTGTATTTATGCTGGTGAGATATGGCAGCTCTTCTGTCAGAAAAAAAGCACCTTTTGTCATTATCTACCAGATTGTACTGGTATGACCCCCTCCTTTGTATTGTCCCAGGGCTCTGGGGTCAGTTGGCCAGATTGCTGATCAGAACAGGAGGAATGCCCTGTAGTTGGACAGAGGGATACATACTGTAAATGTATAGTAGTCCTATGTTCCAAATAGCCTCTGTCCTCTCTGCTCATACTTCACATCATGGAATTTGTCTCCAGAAATGGTTGCATGCATGCACCACCTTCTTTGCTGCCCTGTCCTAGCCAATCACATAGCCATGTGTCACACAGGATCAGAAGAAGTGGGGGGCACACATTCTGGGATGTCTGTGGTGATTTCCTTTTGTGAAAAGTGGGGCCTCTTCACATATTCAGAAGAATTTATTTACTATCACAAATAATGCAGAAAGGCTTATAAACAGTAAAGTTCATTAGACTGTTGGTTTATAAAGGATGGCTATCTAATTAATGAATGATTATTGCAATTTGTGGGCTAGTGCTAGGTTTTTGGTTGTGCTTTATAAGCTTATTAACAAGAAATTAAATAGTAACGTTAACATTAAGAAAAAACAAAAATACTTATAATTTTAATTTTGGATTTTAATTTATAGTAACTGTTAGGCCCTGAGGAAGAGGATTATTTGCTTGAAATGTTGGCTGTCACATACAGTACTGTAACCTAATGAATATGATTAAAATTATGAAAAAAACATTCCGGACGAGTGAGTCTTAATGTCTCCAGGAACAATTTGTGTCGTACAGAGCTTTTTTTTCAGAACAGACTCCTCCAGGTGTTTTTTTTTTTCTATTTTTTACTGATGGAGGGCCACACGGGAGTCTCCACAGAGTTATTATACAGGATAATATAGCCAACCATCCTATCCAGGAGTTATCATCTTTCATAGTACAATAGCCTAGCAACGGGAGGTTACTGAGCAGGAATAAACTTCACTAGACACAGAAGGAACACTTGCATCCTCAAACACCAATAAATGTATGGGTTAGAACATTTAGCATTTGTACCCTGTTATTTACGTACTGGACACATATTGTCTTTCCAGTTTCTGTCCGTCTAAAAGTGATTTGTCCTTAAACCCAATCCTTCACCTTATTTATTCTTTCCTTCATCTTTTTTTATTGTTAGTATGTATAAGCATGAGCACAAACCCCTTTGCAGAACTAAGGGCACAAGTTGAGACTAGATCAGTCCCTTTGAACATCACTGCAGAAGAGGAATCTAGAATCTTGAATGATTTAAAAAGTAGCAGGAATTATTCAGCACCAGATAGTAAGAGTAGATTAACAAATATAGTTGATCAACTTAAGCAGCAGAAAATCAAATTAAAATGCCATGCGATTACTTTACCAGAATATAGCAAACAGAAAAGATTACCTAGAGGACTCAAGATTTTGGTTGAACCTAATTTAGGATTTAGGGATCAGACATTGAATACAAGATGAGATGGAGCATGTAGCTGTTGTTCCATGGACTTCATGGTAGTCCTTGCAGAGGCCTGTAACACAAACTTTATAAGTGAGATAGATGAAATAAGAATGGATTAACCCATAACAGAGCATGGGTTTACTGAGCTTTAATCCACGCTGGGGGTGGGGGGACTTGTGAGGCATGAGGCCGCAGGCCAAGTGACTTCAACAACCCAGGCATGGATTAATGTTCAATAAACCCATGCTCTGGAGTGGGTTAATCCACTCATAAAATGGGCAACTTTATTTTAGAGGTTTATCTAAGTAAATATTTAAAAAAATAACACTGTTTACATGCATTTGTAATCAAATAATGCTTCCACCTACTAGGTCTGTCCTTCTGAGGATGTCGTACTTGTAGTTCTCCACTAGGTGGGTTTGTCCTAATGAGAATGATGTAGTTGTAGTTTTTTCCATTTCTCTAGTGGAGTGATCTGAAATGATTACTTTACATTGCTGTCACTCAGGATATTGTAGTGCGGCAAGGCAGCTGTGGGTTTACAGGGAACTAATCCATGATCAGGTGATCTGTATTGACAAATCATAATGCAGGATTTTTATCACTCATTTTATAAATACCTTAACAGACCCAACTAAAGTTAAATTCACAGAAACATAATTGACTGACTTTTTAGAAAAAACTAAAAAGTTTCTTAAAAGATTTTCAAGAGGTAATTAAGTAAGCAATAATACCTGACAGGGTGGGCATTATTGCGAAATACTGGACCACCAAGGGGTGTGATGAGGCCCGACGCCGCAGTCAGAGGGCCTTATTGCCTCTGGAAGGTTTAGTATTCCCAATAATGCCCACCCTGGAGGGTATTATTGTGCTTAGAAAATGGTTTTCTTAGTAAGTTTTAATGAAGTGGTAAAAGAAGAGAGGAAATGATTATAAAAAAATTAATAGTATTAGCAGAAACAAAAGTATTTAAAAAAATAATCCATGTTTCTTTAAGGCTGTTCCAGGTTCTGTTGCTCCTCCCCACAGATATCACCCTCCCTCGCTTCCCGACAAAGATACATCCACCTGAAGAACTAGTAAATATCCAGAAGCAGTCTGTGGGCATCGATTTTAAGTTGTGTCATGTTTGTATAACATTTTAATTTTTTTTTTAATTGGGCTGCAGTTGGATGTTGCGTATGTTAAGCGTGGGACCTGTGGATGAGAACTATGCCTTGATGAACAGCCCTGAGGTAAATGATGCATTTAATTTAGATTGGTAGATGGAATAAGTGTGGGAGCATTGTAGTTTGAGGCAGTTCTGGCGTTTATGGCAGTAGAATGCTACGGTTTTGAAAATGGTGTTTCGTAGTAACAAGCTGTTCGGAGCAACGGATTCTTTCACTTCCGGTTAAGCGCAGTGCTGTGAGACTGCGGTTGGGAGAGTGCAGCTGTGAGAAAAAGAAGATTTTGGCACTCTTCCTGACTGCAGAATAAGTGGAGTGTCTTTTTTTTTTTTGAGCAGGACCAAGTTTATACTGAAGGAGCAGTGTGTGTGTGTGTGTGTGTGTGTGTGTGTGTGTGTGTGTGTGTCTAGTTGCTCTCACTAAGTGAGATAAAAACATGGCAGAGATTTTAAATTTTATCTGGTGGTTTCAGCCAATGACTAAGCAGGGTGAGCACCCCTGCACAAGGCTATGTGGTAAGGTGGCAGTCAGGCTGGTACTAATTTCTTGCTGGGCATTTATTGAAAAATAAATGCCCAGCTTGGAGGTGGTATTAGCCAATCAGCACTGAGAATCCATTCTTGCCATTTTCTAAGATAGGTTATATAAATGGACTAAAGAGAACACATCTGTATTTAGGAAGTTATATGACCCTATTTCAGAAAACTCATTATTATGTAGTGACTCCAGTCAGGAATGGTGATACACAGTACCATACAATCAAAGAGGAAGTATTTTTTTATGGAGCAACATGGTAGAGGCAGATCATGGGGAAGAGGAAGGGGTGAACAACAACAACTGTTCAGAGGATATAATCAGGACAGGACAGATTACAAAGCCCAGGCAGACACCTCAGAAACAGATCAAGATATAGATGAGGGGGCATCATGACTAAGTGGAATAGAACAAGAGAGCAAGAAAGGAAAAGGGCAGAAGGAACAAGTGAAAGAATGGATACAGATGAGATACCAACAGGGTCAGCAGAAGAAAGGAGCAAAATAGTATATATCAGATTACACTCTTACTAGGGATGAGGAGACAGTGTTGAGAAAGGGGTTAACAAGCTGTCCCTACCAAAAACTAAACAATTTTGTATTGAAATTGGACATACAAAAGTTTTTTCAAGAAAATAAGGTTATGACATTACTTTGATTTTAAACAACTTTCATCAGATACACTGGTAGTAACTATTTGCACCATTAACAGACAGGCGGAGTTAAAGAAAAAATTACAAGTAAAGTCCACATTTAGTTACCAGACCCTGTTCCAACTGCCATAGACACATACATTAAGTTGACTGAAAAAGAAATTGAGAATGTCATAAAGACAAACTTAGGTTTTGAAAGAAAACAAATCTAAATGCCCATGAGTTTGGGGCTCTGAGAATGTTAGAAAATAATGTCAAAATAATCATAAAACCTGCAAACATGGGAGAAGGAGCAGTAGTAATACAAATGTATAAGGATTACCAGAGAAAATGTTTAAAATTATTGAAAGATGACAGAAATTATAAATTGGTAATTTATAATCCAACACCTGTGGCCTGATTTTCAAAATGGTCCAATTGATTCAAAGTGCCTGCACTAAAGCTGTATGACATAAGTGGCACATTTTGTCAAACCTTGTGGCAATCCTGATTTTTGAATGTTGTCTACATTGAAAGGGAGCCACAGCACCAAATTAGCACTACATCAGCCTTACAAATGACATCCGAGGATTACGCGAGGGCTGGCAAGGGAGGCTTCTTGCCATAGCAGAGCTGCAGATCCCATTATTGCAATTTTGGAAGCCCTGCCATGGACGTAGCAGGGGTTCCACTTAGACCAGCCAGGATGTGGTCTAAGGGACTTGAGCCAGTGAAGCACATTGTGGCTAAGGAGGGGGCTGTGTCTGAATGTGGGCTGCCTGGGCCAAAAGGTGCATAGGGGGTGTCATGGGGACATCAGGGAGACAGAGGACATGAAAGGAAGTGATGTGGCACCCAGTGGGGGTACCATTTGATTAGTCATACAGCCCATGGGCAGTGTTTGGTAGGTTACTTTAAAAAGTAATCAGTTACAGTTACTAGTTACTTTCAAATAAATGTAATCAGGTACAGTTACTTATTACTTATATATAAAAAGTAATTAGTATCTGTAACTGTAATGCATATTACGATTCATATTACGTTATCTTACTTTTGATAACATGATTGTGTTTACTCACTGAACATGCTCATGAAACCCCAAAAGTGTATAAAATAAATAAAATAGATTCTAAAGACAATGAATGTGTTCATTTATACTGCAGTACCCACCTGACTTTGCCAGCCACAACAATCCCTTTACATTTCCATGAATATGAAAATACGCTCAAACACATATCCTGCATCTACTGCTGCCCTCCACAATGTTTTCCCACACAGCTGAATCCTGACTTTGCTAGCCACTGTTGTCTCTGACCTTTTTAATTTCCATAACAATCACCCTCACTCCAACACACACACCCTTCATCTACTACCAGTGCCCTTGGTGATCTTTCCCATACAGCTGTATATCCTGACAGTGCCAGCCACAGCTACCCCTTTACATCCCACACTTACCTCACTGGCACAACACCCTGCTGTATCTTCTGCACTTTGCGATCCTTCCCACATCTAGCCTGCATTCTCCTCCTGACCATGCAAGAGCCACAACTACCCTTTTAAATTTTCAAAATAAAATCCCACCCTCACATAGTTCCCCCTACACTCACACATATGCACCCTGCAGATCTACTGCCCTTCTTTGACTTGGTGGTCTTTTCTCATTTCCCATGAGCAACCTGAATCCTAATTTTACCATTGTAGGCCACAGATCCACCCCACATCACATACAATAAATTTCACCAGCAGACACCTGCTTACCCCAACACATAGTTTAAACACTCTTTTCCATAGCTGAACCTTGACTTGCCACTGCCACTGAGACACAGTTATAATTATAAGTAAGTCTGCCATGGCTACCATGCCACTGCCAGTATGCCATAACTGAAGTCAGACAGTGTCACAATCAAAGTATCACACAACACAACATACTTTTTGCACTCCGGTACATACCCCTTTGATGAGGATTTTCTTTGAGATGGGTCTGGTGATGGTGATAGACCTGGCAGGTGAGTGGGTGGACAGACAATCAAGCAGCCTGCTGTGGCAGTTTAGCACATGTGGCTCTTGTGGAAATAGGCCAAGCCCTGCCTGCAGATAGACTACTTGCTTTTTTCCCTACAATGACAAGGCGGGCTCTAATTCACTCGAGATTCATGATGGCTACTACAGAGGGCAACGACTGATGATATGCAGGGGTGTAGCTAGCAATCTATAAATCGTACATCAGCTAGCAAATCTGATGCCCCCTTAAAAACATTTCAGCAATTCCTATAGCGATTCTTAGCTGTGCAATGTAGCAGTACATAAGTAGTATAATTTGTATATCAAATGTTGCAAAATTATATATGTAATAATAAACCAACAAATAAAATGGTGTTTTCTGACTTTTATTTGCACAGCACATGTTACATATATAGAACAAAATGATAATATTAAATGCATGCTGAAAACAGAAAATAGAGTTAGAATCGATGTTTCAACCATAGGTCTTCTTCAGGAATTATCTAAAAAGGAAAAAAGCAGATAAGGGAAATAAGAGAAAAATATGTGAGGAAAGAAAATAGGGGGAGGCTGTAGGAAAAAAGTGATAGTAGGGCAGTAAGAATAGAATCTGGAAAATGAAAAGGTGATGATAGGTATGAAAAGGCATAGTAGAAGTGAATGAGCTGAGGAGTCCTTAAGTGGAGACAAATTTACAAGACCTATTAAAAAGGCTGAAAGGTGAAAGCTATGCGTGCACACTTATTTTCATTTTCTGCAGATCAAAGAAATACTCAGACTGGAAAGGTCAGTGATTTACACTAGATCTGCTACAACTGGTACAAGGACAACCAGTGCAATGACACCTCACCAGAGCCATTCAGTCTAACAACATTTTCCAGAATGAGATAACTGGTGAAGACAACCCCAGCACCCATCGATATTGAGACTGTAACCATGTAGAAAGCAGTGATGTGATAAATGAGTCTACAGTACCTTGTAGTCGTAATCACCATGTTAAAGCAAAGATGTCATACGGCAAACCAGTATTACGTCAAAATTCCTAGGCTAACTGTCCCAAGGCTGCATGCCTTTGCTCCAGTTGCTGTGCCATGGGTTTACACCACCCCATAGCTCTGGCAGTTCATAATACCTAGACACTGAGACTAGGCAAACCTAAATATCAGCAAGGCTACAAAACATAGGTGCCTCACAGTCGTGAACTGTTGCCGAAACTTTTTATTGTGAAAAAAATGCAAAAAATGGCTGCCAACTTGCATTCAATGTGTGAGGTGAAGATGCTGGGTGTTCACACAGTGCTTGTCAGAAGGCATTTTTTTTAGCCTGATGTTGTAATAAGTCAAGCACACAGTCAGCTGTGCAGCCTTTATGTACACTGAAACCTGAGTATCAAAAGATACCTGCACAATCTCCGAATTCCTGTGTTGTTGTAAACCTCTTGAGCTTCGCCCTTGAGGTTTATGAAATCACTGGAACCCCTTGATGAATTACAGCAACTGTAACTGGTGGATACCTATCTGTTATTACATTTATATTACAGTAACTAGCTACTTTTAGGGAAAAGTAATATCATTATAGTTACTTATTACTTTATTTTAAAAGTAATCCATTACTATTACTAGTTACCTAGAAAAGTAATCAGATTACAGCTACTAGTCACAAGTAACTAGTTTCTCCCCAACACTGCACATGGGATGGGACTGCTTTGGGGAGTGGTTTCCAGGGACAGACAGTGACATGGCCTCAGATGGGTATAGCCCTGGTAGCTGTCCCATAGGTGACCACCTCACATAACCTTGAAGGTGGTAGGCTGGAGCTGCAGGATGAGGGATGCCAGTGGCGGGGGTCATGTTCTCTGGGCATTGCCATAGTCCCTTGTACCCACCTTCCCACATTCTAGTAGGCTGCCTCCCACACACAGGGTTATATGAGGTCACCGCCTATGGGGCAGCTGCCAAGGCTGTGCCCACCTATTGCCACATGTCACTGTCTGTCCCGGGACCCCCCCAAAGCCATCCCATCCTATGGGCAGTATGGCTTTGCAAAAGGCACCTGTGGTGGGTACTGCATCATGCCTTTCATGCCTGATGTCTCCACGATGTGCCCTATGGTACCCCCATACCTCTTCTGCCCCAACCCCTACCTGGCAAGCAGATCCACCCCTACAATCATCCTGACCCATCTAGTGTTGCACTGGGCAGGGGCAGACCCTGCAGCTGTTCCTGCAGGTGCTCCAATTCTTTGGCACTAGCCTATGGCCATGGCAACTCCTGGGTTTTTGGCACAGGGACCCACCTTTTACAAAATTGTGTGCAGGGTCCCTGATGCACCCAGAGTTTGCTACAGCCCTAGAGTGACACAACTTTGCAAATAAAATGAACTTCTATTCTGAGAAACATGGTGGATAGATAGATTTAAATCCACATTCATTACTGTAAGTGTGGTTTAATGAAGAAATGGATTGGTCAGCAATAATGTGAACAGTACCTATTATGTAAAAATGGGGATGCTTTGACATGACATTAATGTAAACATATTGTTTTTGCTTTACAGTGATACAGTATATGTAGAAGGTGTTCTATGTGTTGTATGTGGCGGAGCATGTGGGCACCTGCATGCCACTTTGCATGCTTGTCTCCTGTCTGTTCCTCAGTATAGTAAGGATGTCTTTTTCTACTTTTTCATATCTATATATATATATATATATATATATATATATGTGTCTGCCTGTCTGCCTGTCTGTCTGTCTGTCTGTCTGTCTGTCTGTCTATCTATCTATCTATCTATCTATCTATCTATCTATCTATCTACCTATCTATCTGCCTCTCTCTCGCTCTCTATCTATCTGTTGAGAGAGAGTGAGAAACATATATTTGTCCATTATATACACAGGTAATTGTTGTGCACTAGAGATGGTGGTGCTTGAGCACATTATGGCCAGCTTGAAAGCAACAACAAAATATGAATAAAAGCTCAGCACTTAGTTCCTTTGGTTCACAATTGTGCACAAGTGCAATTTTAATCTGGCAAAATGCCTGGAAAGAAAATCAGCCCATGATTTCCAGGCATTTGTCAGGACTAAAATGACTTGTGCACAATTGTGAACCAAAGGAACTGAGTGCTGAGCCTTTTTTCACATTTTGGTAATTGTTGTGTCTAGTTACTGTATTACCCAGGTTTGTCTGTTTCCACTCTGCCCTCCCCCTTCCAGTATTCCACCCTCATTTTAATATTTTTTTAATGGTCTTTAGTATATAGGGTATAAATTAGAAGTTTATATGTAATGGGGTCTGTCCATAACTAGGTCGAAGCTCAAATGTCTTTTTTGAGCAGGATTTTTGGTTATGTATAATAAGGGTATTGAGTATCAGTATTTTTTAGTTCTTAGGTTAATAATGGGACATTAGAATGCAATGCCTCTAGTGTGGAAAAGCACTGTGCTGCTCCATTGGGGTCTGTGCTGGTCTGCACATGCCATGATGTCACTGGGTTGTTAATGTCCTGACGTCAAACATCATGATGCTGACAGCATGGCCTCCTGCACCAGAGGACCAAGGAGTGTATAAATGGCCTGACATGGCAAGAGTAACATTCCTTGTTATTTGACAGACAAGGGACACCTATCACCCCTGCATAGACAGGGTAAGTACCTCCATGTTTTGTAAAAAATTGCAAGCTTTTAAAAGCCTACTGTCCAGGTTAAAAAGCTTATAAACATAAGTACTGATATTCACAGACAGAGGGTCCGTTATCCGAGGAGAATTCAGTATGGCAACAAGATAAGTAGATCATCACAAACAAGGTACAAGTTTCTACCTATGGAAAAGCTGTATAATATGTTTAAAACAGAGAATTGAAATGTTTTTGATGCACAGTATGTAATCATTGTGAAACATAACAGAAATGGGGCTTTTAATAAACTGCAATTGAGAATATGATAGCTATTCACAGTGTGATTAGAAAGACAGAAATTAGTGATATGCAGTCTTAAGGTTATATTTAAACATTTTAGTGTGTCTAATGCTTAAATATGTCAATTAGCTGGGCTTTAAGAAAAGTTGGCATACTTTACTTTTTGTTTTAATTTTTAGAAAACCATAAAAAGAAGCAATAAGTATTAATGTATAAAAGGGGAATCATACATAACGTATGAGCATAGGTAGGTATTTTATGAATAAACTAATGTATTTACAGTCACAAATAATATAGAAAGGCTTATAAACAGTAAAGTTCATTAGACTTGGTTTATAAAAGAAGGTTATCTAATTAATTAATGATTATTGCAGTGTGTGAATTAGTGCTAGGGTTTTGGTTGTGTTTAACAAATGTATCAATTAGAAATGAAATAATAAAATAGTTAAATCAACAAAAGAAAAGAGAAAAAAATATAATCTTGATTTTGCCATTTTAATTTATAATAACTGGTGCTGTGAAAGAGGATTATTTCCTCAAAACATTGCCTGACCCATACAGTACTTTAGCTTCATGAATGTGATTAAAATATGAAAATTCATTCCTGTTGAGTGAGTCTTACTGTCCTCAGTAACAGTTTGTTTCTTAGAGGGCTTGGTTTCTGAATCAGACTCCTCCTGGTGTGTTTTTCATTTTTAGGGCTATGGGCAGAGCCTACAGGCCTTTTGGGATCAGATAGTAGCTTGAAAAATGTCTGATCATGTAACCTTCCATTGGTCATTTGGAAGTATCCTTTTGAATGTCCAACAGAGCTTGAAACCCTCTACCAAGATTGGCCACTTCGGAATAACAGCTGCACTGTTTCAGCTGTTACTTGCACATTCCAGTGCATGAACTGCCGATGCATGACTCGCGTGCATGTGCAGTCCCGCTGGTGCCATCATGTTGTGAATGGAAAATGCCATTCATCGCAACTGTGCATGTATGAGCATGTGCAGTTGTGTCGCACTGCCAGAACTGGAAAACTGAGTAAATAAAACCCTCCCACAGCCTCCCACTGTTGCTGTCCACCAGATCCCTCTGTTCCTACCTACACACTGACATCAAGGTCCCCAATACCTGTGTCGGTATTACATGGCACCCACCCCAAGTCATGTGGCACACTGGGAGCCCACCCCTATGTGCCCAAATACTTATCATTATCCCCTTATTTGGCATTAAAATGCAATCCTCATGCTCTGCATTATGTACACCCCTCATTATTCATGCAGCACACTGGAAGTCCACCCCAGTATGCCCTTTTTTCCCTTTCCTCCCACCCCCACTGACATTTGGGTGCCCATCCTGTGTTGCCAATGATGTACCCACCCCCACACTATGTGTTTACACTCAGAGCCCACCCAGTGTGCCCAAATGTGTCTTGTTTCTTTTTCCTGTTAATAAAGAGAACCATCTGCTGCAGTGTTTTCTGTAAAAAGAAAACAATACCTTGTCATCGCTCCAGTCCCCTCCCCCATCCCCACCTCCCACTGGAGCACCCACCTCCCTGCACCCCTCCTACCCGATACTTACATCCGGAGGTCAGCACCATCTTCTTGTCTGGACTGGGACACGTCTTCACTCTTCAAAGCTGAACAGCAAACTAAAGAATAAGAGGTAAACGTGCTATAATGGCATTCAATGGGTTTTCAACTTATGTCAATAAATCAGCCGTTAGTTTGAATTTTAGCCCAGATTTTCAACATGAGGTTCTAGGGACCACACCTCATGTAAACTGTCACTGTCATTGTGTTACTCAATCCCAAAAGGTGATTTTGCAGTCCCTGCATGGGATCAGCTTTTGGGACCAATTCATGAAATAACAGTGCCACTCTTCATGAGGTGGAGTCCCAAAAAGCCCATGTTGCAAATTTGATGAAAAAAAATCCAAAAAAATTACTGTGTTATGAACATGCATTGTGCAGTTTCTATGCACACTCCTAACTTCACTAATGTTTAATATTTTCACTCCACATTTTCAACATTGCCAGTTTTGCACACCTCCTTCAAAACAGTACAGTGGTCATTTTCCACATCCTTCCCAAAACATGTTTTTACACCTCTAGCACAGAATAGCGTGTTAGCTCTGTGAAATCACCTTTCAGGACAAGTGAACAAACTGGCACTAGCACTCTTCATGAGGAGGGGTCCCAAAAAGGGTATGTTGAAAATTTGGAGCAATGCCTCCAAAAAATTGCCACATTACCCCCGGGCATTGAATAACAGCCGATGCCTTTAATGCCACATTTATGGAGCTCAGTCATGAATTACCTGCAAGCGTCTTTGAAGTCACTGCCAATGTTGAACATCAGAAAGGATCGGGAAAGAAGAAAGCACATCCACCATTCCATTTTAAAGCCATTTCTGACAGAGATGCCAAAAAATATTTACTCAAGGTTCTCGGGAAGACCAGATCAAGTGGTGACTTGCTTGATCTCAAACTCATTACCTCAACCTAGATGAAGTCCTGACCCCCCCAGCCAAGATTTTCAATTGCTTCCTTATGCTGTCCCAATTTCTACCTAAGTGGATGTTGGCCCAGGTTACCCCAGTGCACAAAAGTGGAGACACGGCATCTCACAGCAACTACAGACCCATCTCCATCCTTTCCCCTCTATCCAAAGCACTTGAAAGAATTGTTGCAGACCAATTGTCAGAATACATGGAGAAATACAACCTACAATGTCACCAGCTGCATGGTTTAGGAAAGGTCGTAGTACCACCACTGCCCTGTTGGAGTTTACAAGTTTCATTCATCATGCTCTGGACCAGGGGCTAGTGGTAGGTGCCACTTTCATTGACCTGATCAAGGCATTTGATAGGGTCAACCATTCCATTCTTGTTGAACAACTGGCAGGCCTTGGCCTATCAACTGACACTGCAAGATGTTTCCACAGCTACCACAATAGCCGCTTTCAACAGGTGAGGATTGGAGAAGTATACTCAGCAAAGATACCATTCAGATCAGGAGTTCCCCCAGGGATCAATCCTGGGGCCCCTACTCTTCAGTATCTTCCTAAACAAACTCCCCTCATAGTGTCCTGACCAGATCCTCCTTTATGAGGATGATACAGTCCTCTTTTCCAGCAATCCTGACCCACCCACTTTGGAGAATCGGCTCCAGAACATCTTTACGAGTGATGAGGCCTGGTTCCATTCCCCTAAATTCATTCTCAACTACAAAAAACTAAAACAATGTTGTTCCATGACACTCATAGTAAACATAAGTCAAGACAGCTCATCATCAAGAACAACACTGGTTTCCCTCTGGAACAATCCCAACTGTTTAAATATCTAGTGGTGACAATTGACAGCACCCTTTCCCTGGCTAATCACATTGATGATGTGGCTAAAGCTGTCAAAATCCATCTTGGACTGTTCTACAAGCACAAGCACTGTCTGCCCACAGAAGCTTTTAATCTTGCAATACAGAGCTTGATAGTCCCAACCATTGACTATGGGCTTGTGGTCTATGGATCTGCCACTAACACTGCCTTACAACCAGTTGCTGTAGCCCTCAATAAGGCCTGCTGCCTGCTTACTGGGGTGTTCCACCTCACCCACACATGTGACATCTATGAGCAGGCAAACTGGCTCCAGCTTCAGTGCAGAGTTTTCTACCATACCTGCCTGTTAGCTAAGAAAGCCTCCCTTGGCCTCCTGCCACCTGGGGTGCTGAGGCTCCTATGCCCATCCTCCAATACCCACCACACAAGAAACTATGACAACACCGTTTATAAAATTCCATGCAGCCGCACTGCTCAAGGTCAAAGGTCATTTACTGCCAGAGCTCCTTTATGGCACAATTCACTCTGTCCTGATATTTCCAGTACTCCCACCTTTGGCCCATTTAAGCATAAACTGCAACAGTTCCTCATTGCTTGAGCCTCCTGTGACTGCTTCCCATAATGTTGACACCTGACCTGTCCACTGTGCATACACCCCACTATCTACACCCCTCTCTTCTTTCCTATCTCCACTTCACCATCCCTCCAACCTCTCTCACAATACTCTTCTCCAATTCATATCCTCCTTCCTCAAACCATTCCCCCTCCCCCCACACCACTCTTCTATCTTCACAGTTACTTCAGGCTGCTTTAACCATCCCAGACAATATGTAAACTTACAGAGCGCTATTTTTAATGTACTTAACCTGGACAACTGGGTTCTAATGTTCAAATAATTTTTTGTATTGTCAGGCATACATTGTACAATGCCTGGAGACAGTTTTATCAACAATGTTAACCATGTTCGTATCCGACAAGGCCACCTGGCTGCTCTCCCCTTTGTTTTTGCTGTGCACTGTTTATATTTTCGTATGCTATATATTGCTTAATTTGCTTTATTCTCTTGTCTGTCTGTACCATGACATGGAACCTATGGAAAAGAGCTTTTGCTCACCGGTGTAAATCTGAAATACCAAATAAATAAATAAAAATAAATAAATACATTTCTACATACATGTGTAACTTTGGTCATGTGTCAGCTCTTCACAGCCCTATTGGCTCTGCCTAGAGTTTGTTTACAGATGTTGGGCCACACTGGAGGCTCCACATTGTCATCCTGCTTCATTAAGCAATTTGTGTTGTTCAAGTGTAGGCAGTGCCACTCTCAATGTGCTATTTTTTCCATTGAAGATAGAGTCCATTCTTAAAAGCATGCCAGTGCACTACAACATTTAATAGTTAAACTCTGAAAAAGCAAATATTACTCTTAAAATATTGGATCCTGTTAAACAAATACACTAGGGAGGAGACTGACATAAGACCAGAATGCAACCAATGCTTAGACTCAGAAAATACAGCATATGTAAAAAAAAATAAGCTGAATACTATCACCTGGGGAACGTTCACCAGATGCAGGGAAAATTCTAGCTTACACTAGCTTTTAAATCAATTGAAGTAATTAGGTTGTAGTATCCCATGAGAAAAGCCATAGTACTGTATTACAACTACAATTCACTATGTAAATTGTTACAACAAAAGAAATATTTACATATGCAATTTATGATCCACTATAGGTGATGGTTATAAAACTCATTACAGTAATAATCCAGTAATCTATAACAAGAGGTAAATTAATAAACAAATGTAATCCCAAAAATACGGTCCCCTTAAATATATCAGTGCACAAATTAAGTGTACAGGATATACCAATACTATAGCAGGAAACACATTCAGAAACTAGTGTTATAGATTTTCATAACCCTGCCATCACCACCATGCCAACTGACAGGCTGGAAATGAAACATTTAAGTCAACTAAAAGAACAGAAAAAAAATCTGCCTTGCCACATGACAGCAGTAATTACCATAACAGAAATATTCCTCTGGAAAATACAAGTACCTGTAGAAATTCAGAGAGAAGTGCAAAGCATGTGCTTTATCAGTATCACTAGTATAGTTTCATTGCCACATAAAGAACGAATAGCCTTACTTTAGGAGTGCACAAAATGTATAGTTGTGAAATATCTGTCCCTTCTATAACTGAGGTAGTTTGAGATTCATCACCCTCCTGTTTCTCTTATCCAATGTCAAGTCAACCATGGTAAATGAATTAATCAGAAAAAATGAAGGCAGTGGATCTACATAAAAAAACCATCAAGAATTGTATGGTATTTTGCTGAATATGACTCTTAGAGCCTGCCACTAAGGACCACAGTATCCTCTATTTTGGTAAAAACACAACAAAAAAACCTAAAAAAAAAACACAATCAGCAATGATTTTTGCAATAAACTAAACTGAGATAATGTGGACACATGCACTTTCTTCCTTTAAAGGTGCAGAATAAAATCAAACTCTGACTTGTATTGAATGCTGAATTGAAGCTCTTTTCACCTCCACTTTCAACAGTTAAGTCAGAAGAGGTAATGTGCTATTTCTCTGATTTAGTAGGAATTCCAAATGCACATTTTTATAAATCTCAGACTCTCTGCTGGTAAGTTAAATGACTCTAACAAAATGTTTCATTTAACCATGTAGTGAAGCATATCAGACTGTTTAGAGGGCCAACAATTTGAAGTTATTTGCAATGTGTTTGCAAGATTTTCCATATTGGGGTAGATTACCACTAAATATTTTATATTAGTATTTGCCAATGCATCCAGCTAGGTATTTTTTTTCACTGTTACTGGACATGGCCTCCTTTAGTCTGTCCAACTTGCTCCAAACTCCACTAATCTATTTTCTATGCTCTCAGACTTTACCAACAGATGGTTCATTTTTATACTGCATCAGACGTCTGCATAAGGATAGTAGCTGGATATGAATCATTAAACTCCTGCCCACAAAATGATGTGTTTTATTTGGCCTGGACAATGTTAGCAACACTGAATATCCAAATGCTTTTGTTACCAGGCCAGTATTTTTCAGTGAGGCTGTGGCCACCGCCCCCCCATGCATTTGCTGTACCCAGGCTATGGCTCCCTTTGCATATATATTTGTCAATTGGTCCATATTTCAGATGTCAGTTACAGGTTGACATAACCCTTTCTTTAACATCTGTTGCTAAGTTTTAGTTATTGAATCTTGTTTATTATACTGTTTCATGAATTATACCAGAAATTAACCATAGAGAGTAAAATAATTTTATCACCCCTGCATGGTCATCTTTTATTTTTCCCCCTACAATTTTTAATATTTTATTTAAATGAAGCAGCAGTTCTAACCATCATTTAAAAGGAGGGACTCATTAGTAGTACTAGTAGTAGTAAAATATTTTTTTTAAGTTTCATGAATGAGGACAGCTCCATTGAGACAAGGTTAATTTTCAATTTGTTACATAAGCAGAATTCAACAATACAAAAGTTTAAAAGCAAGTCAATTACACATAATGTTATACCAAAACAAGTCCTTATATAACAACGTATCAAAGCTGGGATATTAAAGTGCATTATTGATCACAGAATGTGTTAGTGACTCGCTAATACCACTTTGCATCCCGAAGCAGGAAGGGTTGCAAAATGCCATATTGGGTCTATAGTTAGCAAGTCACTTGCCCATTAGCGGCCAGCTCTAAGTCATGTTGGAGTGCTTATGCAAAGCAATTGATAGCACCTTGCACATAGGTGCATTGATATGTGGGTAGGTTCTAACAGCCAGTAACTAGCCTCTAGTGCTGCACTAATCAAAACCTCCTTGAGCTAGGTTTTATGGTCTTCTTTACCTACTCCCACCACCCCCTCCAGCATTTTTAATTGAACTTCCTGGATCTGAGTGGTCCCACAACCCCCGAACACTCTTGTGACTTGTGTATATATTTCCTCAGGTATCCAGTGGTTCTCCCACCCTTGTATCACCCCTCCAACATGTATACATAATTGGCCTGGTATCCAGAGGTACTGCTGCCCCACAATCACTAGTATGACATGTGTGCATCATTTCATTGCTGTCCAATGGTCCCACTGCCCCTTGTGTTCCAAGCACCATCACTGCCGACCGTGTTCTAACTGCCCCCACCACCCCCAGCCCTCTGACTCCAGTATGCACTTTCCCACATGTAATGATAGGAACAGATCTTCCATTCACCTCAGTGGCCGGCTGATGGCAGAGTTCATAATCACACACATACTCTACACAGCTCTTTGTACAGTAGAAGTGCAGTCTTGAACTGTCAGTCAACAGCTGGCTGCAGAGCTGAGTGAGGGGGAACTATGCCAGTTGCCATGTTGGGGGTGTGATTACTGTAGTTGGGGGGCTAGTGGGGTGCTGGTGGCAATAGAGACTAGATGGGTGGGTGAGGGGAGATTTTAAATCCACAGGTGTGGGAGACCAGTGGATGCCAGGGAAGCTATGTACAAATGTTGGAGTGGTGATCATAGGGTAGGGGACCACTGGACACCAGGGCAAATATTTACATACATTGGAGTAGTAATCAGGAGTGGAAGGACCACTGAACACCACAGCAAATATGAACAAACCTCAGAGGGATGATCAGAGGTAGGGAGAACCACTGGACAAATGCTGTATGTGCACAAGTCAGAGGAGTGCTATAGGTTAGGGTGACCTTTGGACACTAAGAAAATCTGTACACATTTTGGAGGGGTGATCAGAGATGGGTGGACAACTGGACACCAGAGCAAATATGTAAACATGTCAGAGGGGTGATCAGGTGCAGAGGAGCACACTAGACCACCAGGCACAGTCTGCAGGCAGTAATACATACAGAAGTGAAGCGATACACATGAGAACTCCAAATCAAAATTTATTGAGGACAAACAAATTTCCAGGCACTTCAAGGGAAAACCCTCTTCATCGGGGGGGTGGAGTCACACATGTAGGCACCAACATATATACACCCATCACAATGACATTTTTCAAAACTTTCCTATTACACCAATCAAGTGCAGTGTTTCACGAAACCTGAATAGGTATATTAACAAACAGAAAAACACATTGATAAAAAAAAAACCTGTTTCTCTATATCATATAATACCTATTTTTTTATTATTATTCTGTTATCTATTTTCTGTTATCTGTTTTTATTTTCATCCAGCTGGTTCAAGTAACAGTTTTTACCATTTCATTAACAGGATAACTTCCAAGTGTATACTGTAAAGATAGGCAGATCCACCATTTTGGCAATCTCAACACTATTTACTCAACATTTTATTTCCCCCAATATTTTTTTATACTTTTCTATACACTACCTATTGATGGGTTGAACAGTTAATATCATAGAAGCAAGTTACCCATTATTCAGAATACCAGCCAGCTCATAGGTATTAAGATGTACAATGATAAATAAAATTGCTACAGACAAAAAAGAACAAAGGTAAAAAGGTAGACATCTCTAAATTAAATGTTTATTTGGGTAAATAGAATACAGCTTATTGCTACACACAGATAATTCTAACCGCTGTTGTGCCACAGACTGATATATCAGTCCAGGATTACAATACATTCTAGTCCTGTCAGCAACCTAAGGGCTAATTATTCATTCCTGTTTCAGAAAACCATTAGCACTCCTATAGTTTACTTCTTACCTCACACATATTAGAGGTACGCTGTTAAGTCCAATTCCCTGTTTAGGCCATTAAGTACTAACTAATCTAAAGTTAAAATCCTTATCGATTCTTTTTTCAGTAAAAGTTCCTTTCTGTCTCCCCCTTCTAAGCAATGGCTTTATATATTCTAGTATAGTGAATTTTAATGAGCTTATATTATTGTTATGTACATTCAGGCAGTACACAGCTATTGCAGAATTCATATGGCAGTTCCTAATGGCCATTAAGCGCTCCAAGATTCTTTCTTTGGCAGGATAGATCTTTTTCCCCACATATTGCATTCTACAAGAGCAATGTGCTACATGTGTGCAAACAGTATGGCTTAGTGGTTAAAGGCACTGAACTGCAAGTCAGAAGATTTGGAGGCATAAAGACCTGAGTTTGAATCTCATCAACTCTCACTTGTGTATGGTGTAATCCTGAGCAAGTCACTTAACTTTTAAGTGTGCAGTTATCAGTGGCCACTTGCTTTTTGCACGCATTCCACGTGCATGCAATCTTTCCCAATTTAACATAAAAGTCATGGTATCCACACTTGCTTGCTGCATGCATGTCATATGCGTGCAATCTATCCCAATTTAACATTTAAATCATACTTGCAGCAAACATATCACTTCATAGTTTTATGTGTGCAGCATGAAAACATTTCATATAATTTTTTTCTGTAAGGGTTCCCTCTTACACAAGGGACTCCTTACATGTTGTAGAGAAATCAAAGATGCTATTTGGGAACAAGGATGGTATTGGATAAGTATTGATATATTTTCATTCTACACGTATATCCCCCATAACCTAGGTTTGGAAGCACAAGAATTTTTTCCTAAAAGAGACAATCCTTTTTAATGCCCACCATTAGAGTTTTTCTCTGGATTCCTTGGAAAACATCCTGGCACATAATTACTTTCTTTTCAATAATAAAATCTACTTCCAAAAACAGGGCACTGCAATGGGGGCTAACTTAGCCTCGAGCTATGCAAATCTCTATCTAGGGTGGTGGGAGGAGACAATGATCTTTAATGGGCATAATGAATTTCTACCACATATCTTACACTGAAGTCGCTTTATTGATGATTTGCTAATAATTTCACAGAGTTCAGAGATGAAGGCTCAGAGATTTATTCAGAGCTTATACAACAATTGTCTGAACTTGAATTTCACACACACTATATGTGACGCCAAAATTAATTTTTTGGACCTAACATTGATCACACATCTTAATGAACATGGAAAGTGCCAATTTTAGGAAGGAATCAGCTGGACATATAGTATTGCATGCTAAATGTGATTACCCACCCACTTTGATTAAGTCCATTCCATATTGGCAGTTTCTCCTCTAAAAAGAAACTGCTCATCAGAGACTGTATTTGAGGCCCATGCATTAGAAATGCATAAAAGCTTTGCAGACAAGGGATATGATTTTGAAGTTCTTGATGAAGCCCAACAAAAACCAGCAGCACAGGATAGGAACACACTATTATTACCACAACAAAAAACCTATGAGGGAAAGCAGCGATATAATTAATTTTGTGTTGGAGTACAATCCCATTGCTCCTAAAGTGAAACAATACTGCTAAAACTCTGGACTATATTATAATTATGTGGGGTTCCTGATGCCTTCTCTTCAAAACCCAAGGTCACTTTTAGTAAAAGAAAAATCTGGGGGATTACTTAAGCAGCAATCATTATATTCCAGAAAAAATAAACGTGACAACCTGGCTGCCAGTTAGGCCAGTAGGATGCTACAAATGTGGCCACTATAGTGCTTGTAAATACATCAAATCAAATCAAACTTTATTTATAAAAGGCGCCTTTCCAAAACCAAGGCACCTGTACATAACATAATAAAAATCAACAATGATTAAAATTAATTCAAGGCAGCACAAATTTAAAAATCATTATATGCAAGGCTAAAAAGATATGTTTTTAATGCCCCTTAAAGCTTTGGACAGTCGGGCAATCTCGCACCTGACGAGGTATAGAATTCCACAGGATTGGGACAATAAAACTAATAGATCTGGCCCCAGAGGTCTTTAAACGAACCCTGGGAATCTCTAGCAATACTTCGTCAGTGGATCGGAGAGGGCAGGAGGGACAGTAGGGACAAAGGAGATCTTTCAGGTAGCCAGATTTCTGATTGTGTAGGGCCTTATAGGTCAGCAAACTGACCTTGAAGGTGATTCTCCAGCATATTGGCAGCCAGTGCAGTCCGCGGAGTACAGGCGTCATATGATTGGCCCTAGAAGAACCAGTCAATAGCCTGGCTGCCGCATTCTGCACTAGCTGCAAGTGGTGAATATCAACCCCCGGTAGCCCAAAATAAAGAGCGTTGCAGTAGTCAAGGCAGGAGGTAATGAAGGCATGGACCAAAGTAGGAAGATCATCAGGAGGAACCAGGTGCTTCACCCGGGTGATGTTCCTCAGATGGTAGAAAGAGGCTTTGACAACTGCAGACACCTGAGATTTAAATGTCAGTCATCAAACACAATGCCCAGGTTCCACACCCGGTCTGAGGTAGTTAGCTGAACACCCCCAAGCCATAAACCCAAGGGTGATCCTGCCAACAAACCCACCTCCCGGTGACCTGGGTCCACAACCAACACCTCAATTTTCTCTGGATTCAACCGCAGCCAACTCACATTCATCCAGTCCTGGATTTCGGCTAGACAGTTGTTAAAGACTGAAAAGGCAGCATCTTGGCCGGGCACAAAGGACATGTACAGTACAGTTGAGTATCATCTACATAGCAGTGAAAACTCAAACCATGCCACCTAATAATCACTCCCAAAGGCAGCATGTACACCGCAAACAACATGGGCACCAAAATGGAGTCTTACGGCACCCCACCGGATGGGGGAATGACGCCGAGGAAAAAATCCCAGACATCACCCTCTCAATCCTACCCTCGAGGAAAGATTGAAACCAACTGAGGACTGTACCAGACAGCCCACAGATAAACTGCAAGCTTCCAATAGCACACCATGGTCCATGGTGTCAAATGCTGCAGAGAGATCAAGAAGGACCAAGATGGAATGAGTCCTTCGACGTCTCGCTATTAGGAGGTCATTTAGTACCCAGACAAGAGCTGTCTTGGTACTATGTCTCTTCCTAAATCCGGACTGGAGAGAATCATAGACATTGTGGCTGGTCAAATGATCATCCAGCTGTGACGTGACCACCTTCTCAATAACCTTACCCACAAAGGGCAGATTAGAGACAGGCCTGTAGTTAGCCAGACAATCCGGGTCCAAGGAGGACTTCTTAAGAAGGGGCTGAACCACAGCCTCCTTCAGAGGATTTGGAAATATCCCCCTCTCCAAAGACCTCCAGACTATCTCAGCAAGGATTGGACCAATTTTATCCACACAGCCCACTAGAAGACGTGTGGGGCCCGGGTCTAAACCACAGTTGGTTGGACGCAATGATTGGATGACCGTCACAATGTCGCTGATTGTGGGAAGGCTGAAGTCAGACCACACAAATTGGGTGTCCGAGATCTCCTGCCGACCATAACAGCTCCCATTAGGAAGGGTCAGGGGGATATCAGACCTGATTGTAGCAACCTTATCTGAAAAGAACTGAGCAAACTCCTCACACCATTCTTGAGAAAAGGCTCTTTTGGGCTGAAGACAGATTGGATTGCACAATCTGTCCATGGTCTGGAAAAGCTGAGCTGGTCTATTCTGTACAGCAGCAATCTCTCTGGACAGGAATTCTGCCTTCTTACGAGAGATTGCTGATTGATAGACCACGTAATGGTCCATCAAACTAAGTTTGTCACAATCCAGGCCCAATTTCCACCAGCACCTCTCTAACCTTCATCCGACTCTCCTCAGCTCCCTCAGAGTTTCTTCAAACCAAGGAGACCTGGGGCAAAGAGTGAGGGGATGAACATGAACAGGAGCAATGGAATCCAGGGCCCCTACTATCACCTTATTATAGGCAAGTACCAAGTCCCCTGGATCCATGCAATCACTCGGTAAATCTGATAGGTCCAGTACCGCCATCAGGCCATCTGGGGAATCACCCCTCAAAGGGCAGTACCGGACCATCTCCATAGGGGCTGGCCTACTAGGGGTGGCCTCAAAACTGAACCCAGTGTAGTAACGGTCAGACCACCCGACTGGTTCCACCACCAAATCAGATATCTCCATCCCCAGTAGGAACTCCAAGTCCAATGAATGACCACCAATATGGGTCGAGGAGGAAATAACCTGTGTGAAGCCCAGTGAAATCATTAACTGGTGGAAGTCCTGACCAAACTGTGAGAGTTCATCATCAACCCAGGCATTGAAATCCCCCAGAACCAACCGTCTGGGGGATCCCAATGTCAGGTCGACAATGAAGTCTGCAACTTCCCACAGGAAAATAATCCCATCACCTGGTGGACAGTAAACGAGAAGTATCCTGCACCCCACACCCTTGCCCATGATACATTCAAAGGAGATGGTAGTTCCCATGGGTACCTCCACTAGGCTCAGTTCTGATCTAAAACAGATAGCAACACTCCGCCCGTACGATCCATCCTAGGGTGGTGTATCACCAAGAACCCGACTGGAATTGCTGATGCCAAACTGGACCAGCATTATCATCCAGCCAGGTCTCAGTGATGTACGCCAGGTCAGATTTTCCAACAAAATCCACTATAATAGTGAGTTTGTTTTTAATAAACCTGGCGTTGCATAACAAGAAAAGTCATACAGAAACCCCACCCATAAAGCACCTCTCAATAGAAATCAGAAACTGCATAAACTGTTCTACAACTTATGTTGTATATGTAGCACATTGCTCTTGTAAAATGCAATATGTGTGGAAAATGATCCGTCATGCAAAAGAGAGATTCTTGGAAGACTTAAGAGTCATTAGGAATTGCAATATGGATTGTACATTAACTGTGCACTTTCTGAATGTACATAACAATGATATGAGCTCATTAAAATTCATTGTCATAGAATATGTAAAGCCGTTGCTTAGAAGGGAAGACAGAAAGGAACTTCTACTGAAAAAAGAATCGAGATGGATTTTCTCTTTAGATTCGCTAGTACCTAATGGCCTAAATAGGGAATAGGACTTGATAGTGTACCTTTAATATGTATGAGGCAAGAAGTAAAATATATGAGTGTTAGTGGTTTTCCGAGACAGGAATGAATGAATGATTAGAATTACCTGTGTGTAGTAATAAGCTTTATTCTATTTACTGTAACCTAATAAGCATTTAATTTAGAGATGTCTACGTTTTTGCCTTTGTTCTTTTTTGTCCATGGCAATTTTATTTATCATTATACATCTTAATACCTATGAGCCAGCTGGTATTCTGAATAATGTTTAACTTGCTTCTACGATGTTAACTGGTTAACCCATCAATGTACAGTATATAGAAAAGTAACAAAAAACATTGGGGGAATAAAATATTGAGTAAATATTGTCGTGATTGCCAAAATGGTGGATCCGCCTGTCTTTACAGTATACACCTGGAAGCAATCCTGACAAAGAAACTATACAAATGGTTACTAAAGAACCAGCTGGATGGGTGGCCTGGTGGTGCTGAGGGTTGAGGCGCTGGATGCCACACCTTGCGCTACACCGGCAACCGAAGTTCGGGAGCGAGCTCGGGTGCCAGGAGTCAGCAGAGGCAGGTGAGGATGAAGTACCCGCTGGGCTGCTCTCCTCCCCAGAGGAGGGTGGGGTATTGCTTGGTGTGCCAGTGGCTTCTGGTGGAGACCGGAGGTGCTGCAGCATGCAGAGCAGCACGTACATAGCGTGGCTGACACTTGGAAGGGTTGCCATGTGCCGTAGTGTCAGGGACATACACCGCACATGGGAGGGTGGGAGCACACACTAGAACAGAGAAAACACCAGTCTGTGGGGTAGGCAATGGCACCTACCCCCATGCCCACTGCTGGGTCCATCCTGCCTGGACTCCCAGTGTCCTCCACCCGGGCTCTCACCCACAAACCGGAGACTGACTGAACAGAGCACCCAAGAGGAGGGGCAACCCCACCCAGGAGGGGTTAAGCTGGGGGTGCCAGTTGTGTGGGCAGAGAGGGAGGAGAAAGAAGGCTCAGGTAGGAAGACTTCAGGCGGGGCAGGAACAGCCAGGAAGCCTGACAGAGGCTCCGCAGGCCGTGACCAGAGGGAAAAAAACAGGTAAAAAAAAAAAAAAGAACCAGCTGGATAAAAATAAAAACAGATAAAAAATAGATAATAGAATAATAATAAAAAATAGGTATTATAATGTATGGTAAGTACCTATTAACCACCATAATCAGCAGTTACACAGCTTTGTTATGCACTGTTTAGAATTTTAAAAGTTGTTAACCACACTTCGGAACTTTCAAACAGTGGCATGACAAAAAAGAATGCACCAGAGTTCCATAATTGTCACACACAGAATGCAAACAGTGTTTTTTGACCATACACTATAAAAGAAGATGGCTGGGGATCGGGTGACAACCACACTGAAATCACCTCTCGTGGTTGCTAGGGCTACAGTAAACCTCTCGAGCTGCGCTCTCGAGGTTTACCATGTTGCCCTAGCAACCACTCGAGGTGATTACAGCATGGTTATCACCCGATCCCCAGCAATTATCCTCTATATGTGATATAAAGAAAAAGTTTTTTATTGATGTGTTTTTATAATTGTTTGTTAACCCATACAAAAAAACAGGCCTAATGCTCAACTGCCTCAAATTTCTAACATTTAATACATTTTCAACTAATATTCAGTTTTGCTTTGGCTGACATTTTCACATGCAAATGAGTTAGTTACTAAACATTTCTAGTTTAGCCTACTGCTAACTAATTCTTAACAGTTTTTCATGTTAGTAAATCTTTTTTAGACCAGGCACACCTCAATTTTGTCTTGTAGCTGGATATTGTGAGAACAATGGACCTACGGCATGCTGCAGGGTCAGAGGGCTTGGGGAGTAGTAAACAATGAGTGTGCTCTATAGAATGCTGGTATCCTGCTGGCAGATCAGGAACGTCTCTCAATAAATGTTCCATAAAACTGGTCATCGGTTGAGTCTCCACTCCCTCAGCCAAACCATATACTTTGATATTCTCCCTCCTAGATTCACTCTCCAAATCCAGGCACTTAGTATGTAGGGCTAATGTTTGCTGAAACAAAGTCTCTATGGCACATCAAAATTGCAAGACCATATCCTGCATATTAGATATGCACTCCTCTGCTTGTTCTATGCGCTTTTCCAGCTCGGAGAGTTTTTGTGATACATTTTTAAACTCACTTATTCTCCAATCAGGAGCTTTGGATTTTTTGTGGACAGTCTCAAAGTGACTTGTAGATAAGTTTTCAATTTCTCCATCCATATCATACTCGAATCAATGTGTACTGGCTGGAGGTTGCCTTCTCTCTCCATGGCAAACCCCAATCTAATCCAGCTCCATAAGCATCATTAGTGGCAGATTTTTTATATGATCTAGAGTGTCTGTCTACCTTTGAACCTCTGCATGGCATTTTTAATGCAATTTGATGTTTTTTATTGAATTAAGTGGTGTATAATGCCCAAGCGGAATCTTTCTCTATCTCTCACACTATCTCTCTCTCTCTCTCTCTCTATATATATATATATATATATATATATATGCATGGTAGTGCTACCATAGTTAGGGTTGAGTAGCACTTTTAAGGTTAAAGGGTGAAACTTTGCACCTTAATAACGTTGTCACTGATTAACAGATTTGCCTGAAATTTGGTATGCATGGCTGGGCATTGTAGATCTTGGGATCTGCCAACGTTTGCACTGGTCGAGTATACAGCTGCGGAGTTATTAAGCGACATCCGAATGTGCAATTATGCTTTTTTGCGCATTCTTTCCTCACACCTACAGGTCTCACAGTTTGCCCGACCAGTCCGGAAACTTCAGGGAATGTGCAGCCAGGGTCCCTGATGAGCCTTTTGAAGATTTTGTGAACAAATATTGAACGGTTCAAAAGTTATTCAAAAAACAAGTTCCCATTATAAGTCAATGGGAAAAGTTAACAAGAAGTTCAACACTTTCGCAAATGCTCTTTTTAGTGTCATAAATGGCCCTACTAGTGTCGTAAATCCGCCATTTTTTTTTCAGTTACTGATCAGAAAAATGCTTGGCATTTAAAATTGGGACCCTCTAGGAACACAATTCTTTTTGTGTTCACCTAGTTGGACCCTCAGGATGCTAGCCATGTCTTTATTTTAGGGTTAAACACCCAGAAATGTTTTTAAACTTTCTGGAAAAAGTTGTGTCTCAAAGTAGTGTCGCACTTGTGACACTTTCACAAAATTTTGCGAAAGCTTTGGCAAATTGCGACACTACTTTTCCAGACTATGGCCCAAATGACAGGAGTTCTTTGCCACCCTGCTGCAAAAGAACGGTTTGGTCTTTTGAGCTGAAATTTGGAAGGAAGGCAACCAGCATCTCTCAGATGTGCCTTTAGATGGTTTGGTGACAAAACATTGCACGGATGCCAAGTTAAGGTACTCCGAAGTTGACTTTTTTCCCCATAGACTAACATGATGGCGTTCACCACGCATTTTGGGTCTCGTATCTCGGAAATGGTGCGAGATACGGAATTTTCATCACGATAATGCGTAGTCCTATGGGCTATGCATTCAGTGAAAACCTAGCCAGGAAACTCATGAATAATGTGAAATGTAAATTTCTTTTCTATGTCGTACGGTTCCTGAGATATAAGCAATTTAGTATTCCAACAGCTCATTTTCTGCTCTGAGGCCCATTATTATGCATACATTCTTGGTACACACTGGGTGGGATATTCAGAGCAGATGCACCATGAGCAATAGGGATGCACCAGCGCAAGAGTGGAAATAGGCCATGCTGCGATATTCAGCAGGAGCGGCAGCACAGCACAAAATGCAATGTGCCACAGTGCAACAGTAATGAATGCATGCACAACTGCAGGGAGTGGAACCAGGAATAATGTGTGCAGTGTGATATTCATTAGTAGGTGATGTGCGCAGTAGTGGAGCAAGCGGAAGTTGTGCAACAGCAGAAATGAGCCAAAACAAAAGGGATCAAGAGAGTGGAGGATGAATGCACCACAGAGGAGCCATAGGTGGGAGAATGGAGACAGAGTGGCAGGGAGGCAAGACAGGAAGCAGGTGGCAGGTGTGGCCAGGAGGTGGACAGGGCCCACCAGAGGTGTGTCTGAGTGAGAGAAGGAGTGTGTGTGTGTGTGTGTGTGTGTGTGTGTGCCTGTGTGTATGAGAGGGCCTGAGAGTACCACAGTGGACGGAGGGCAGTGGCAAGAGGCAGGGCACACAGAGGTGAACAGCCAGAGGTGAATCCAGTGCAGGGGCAATACCAGCAACACACAGCGGGGGGGAACAGGTAGACAGCCACCCGGGGGGGGACACCAGCCAGGGACATGGCCAGTGCCACCTTCCAGATGGACGTAGTAATGAGGTGTGTGAGAAGGCAGGCAGCAGGGAGGCGCGGCCATAGAAGGGCGCTTTGGCGGTACGCCCAGAACAGGCTGTACCGAGCCCCCACCACCTTCAAATAGTATAATGACACTGAGATCATGGGCTGGTACCACCTGAACCAGGCGATTCTGAAGCAACTCTGTGAGCTATGCAGTGATGAGATGCAGGTACCCACGTGACGGAGCCATGCGCTGTCTGTGGAGACGAAGGTCACAGCTGTCATGTGCCTGCTCACCGTGGGCACATTCCAGAGACCAGCAGGGGACATGACAGGCATAACCCAGTCAGCCTCATCATGCCTACTTACACAATTCCTCAGCGCACTGCTGCCTCATGCTGCAGAGTACATATGTTTCCCCAGCACACTGGAGGAGCGTACAGCACACATACAGGAGTTCCACAGGGTAGCACGGTTGCCTGGCATACTCGGGCCATAGACTCCACCCATGTAGGCATCTGCATGCCACCTGACCCGGAGGGGGCAGTGAACATAAACTGCAAAGGCCACCTGAGTATCAACTGCCAGGCAGTGTGCAATGCCAGGGGGTGCATAATCAATGTCTGTGCCACGCACCCTGGAGGAGCACATGATGCCTTCATCTGGCACCAGTCTGCACTGTGCCACAGGTTCGAGAGTGGGGACATCTCCATTGGCCATCTGGTAGGTGAGTATACATAGCATACTGGGTGATGGGTGCAGACGTGGGGGGTGTGGGGCATTGGCAGGGGTGCCATGGGAAAAGGTCATGATGGCCCTGGCACAGTGACGCATACCACCATGCTAATGACTCCCCTCTACACACAGGTGACAGTGGTTACCTGCTACGGCCCTGGCTGCTCACACCATAATGGCACCCTGTGACCCCAGTGCAGCAACAGTACAATGAGGTACATGCCACAACATGGACTGTCATCGAGCGGGTGTTCAGACTGCCGAAGGCATGGTTCCATTGCCTGCACATGTCAGGTGGTGCCCTACAGTACAGCCCCTCAAAGGCTTGCTGGCTATTCCTGGCCTGCTGTATCCTGCACAACATGGCCACTGACTGTGGGATAGATGTTGAGGTCAAGGAGGGGGGCAACGGTGGTGACAATGAGGACGCCGGTCCAGCTGGTGTAGGGCAGCCACTCCATGGGAAAAGGAACCCCTGGCTGGCCCGGATGGCACAGCAGCACCGGGACACCATCACAGAGGAGCACTTTGGACAACACAGGTAGGCAATGCAGCCATGTGCAACCACCAAGGGCAAAGGCACAGCCCACAGACAGGAAGGGGTGGACACCAGGGGCGGACTCCATCAGGGGCATGGGAATGGATGGGGGACAGAACATAAAGGTAGGAAAAGGCAGGGCTGGACACATCACGCACACACACCATAACACATGCCCACAGGGCAACAGGCACACCCACCCCACCAAGCACCCCCACACCCACACAGGACCACATGCAACCATGCCCAGTGGCTGGCACTGTGCATGCCTGAGATGCTGAGTACCATTGCACAGTGGCAGACAGCACTACGCAGGCATCATCATTCACACACCAGTGGCCAGCAGCTGGAAGGGTGTGCACAGGGACCATGTGTGTGCAGGACTGGGCACCTCACCCATGTATTGCACAAAGAACACCACGGTGCACACAGGGCAGTGGCAGACAGTGGCCATGGATAGAGATGGGTCAGTCATGCGGCACAGTACCATGGCCACCACAGATGTGTGGACAGCCCTGCCGAGACCTGCCAGCCATGACAGGCTGACCAGTGGCCTCATGGGGTGGCACTGATGGGCCCCCAGGGGTGACACTGCATGAATGCAACTGTGTCTGCACAGGGGTCTGCAGGCCACCAAACATGCCTGCATCAGGCATGCTTGGTATGCCCACAGCCGAACCCGGCATCGACATAGCAGGGGTCGCACAACACTGGGAATGGGGGGTGGACATAACACTCTGAGGGGTGTGTGGCAGCTGGGCACCCAACCAGGTGACCAGTGTAGCCATGGCAGTCACCATTGCAGTGGTCTGCCCATCAATGGCAGCAGTCACATCTGCCTGCTGCTGGGCCAACTCTGCCAGGAGCAAGGCATGGCTCCTGCTGTGCCTCTCCTTTGCCTGACACAGAACCAAACTAAGCGCATCCACCACTGCCATGAGCCACATCTGCTGATCTACTGAGGCCTGGAGAAGATGGCTGTGGTCATCCAAGGGGTCAACTGCATGTCCAGCATGCTGTCCCACGTGGTGTTCCTGGCCCTGCTGTCCAGCACCCCTCGATGGTGGGTGCTGCACAGTGCTGCCATTCTGGGGTAAGTTCACACATGGTGCACTGCCACCGCCCCCTCCCCTGTCTCCACGTTGACATTGGCCATCTGCTGCCACTGCCCCTCCAGTTGCCGTTCACCAGGCAACACTGGTGTGGCTGCAGCAGCAGCAACAGCCCCACCACCCTGGCTGCACACCAGTGCTGCCCCACTGGAGTATTCAGATGCAGCCTGGGAATGGGCTGTTGTGCAGGCAGCCACACCAGCACTACCCACGGAACTGCCTGGGTGGATGCCATCTGTGGGACCATCCTGTGTCCCACATACATCACTATCTGGGGTGTGTGTCACATCATTATCACTACTGGAGCCAGCCCCAATCCATGTCCCAGCACACTGGACACCGAGGGTGGTGTCACGCTGGGACACTGGCAGGGCCATGTCCTCACCTGTACCATGATATCTGTCCAGACAGACGTGCAGAGCTACAGATGGTCGGTACCTCGGACACCTGTGGAGGTGGATGGGCATTCCACTGTGTCCAAGGCCTTCCCCTCGTTTGACACACCCACCACTGCTGCCCCATGCAGATGCTCAGGAGCTGTGAAGGAACACAGTACTGCCAGTGGCTCCACCTGGCCCTGGGGCCTGCCCCCCTACCACCCACACACTGCCAGCACCGGACCTACCATGTAGTGATGGGCTGCCACCCATCTGGAAGCAACCGCCAGAAACACCCTCGACAGCACTAGTCTGCATGCTGCTGGCCATCCACTCCTCCTGTGGCGTCAGGTGGAGTGCATCCTGCTGGCCCCCACCAGTGGCAGCACGTGCCACCTTGATGGTGGCCACGTTATCTTTAATCCGCCTCCTGTCCATGCCAACCTTCTTCTTGCACTCCTGCATGGACTGCTGGTGGCTGCCCTGCTGGTTGATGGCACGTGCCGCCTCACCCCACGCTGCAGCACGGGCCTGTGGTGTTCCCCGCTGTCCACTAAGTAGTGGCTCCCTGTTGAGGTATGCCTCAAACAGGGCATCAGATTCTGCCCTGGTAAAGTTGGGCCTCCTCCTTCGTACCCTTTCCTGCTCCTGCACTTCCTCTCACTTGGTCATCCTCATGCCTGGGGGATGGACAGGTGTTACCTTGGACTGTGCAGTCAAATACAGCCCTCCCAGACCACTGTCCCCACGTTCCTACAGCATGCAACCTACCTCAAAGGACTGCAATACCAATCCATGGCCTATGCAGCCTCAGGTCACATATCTATAGTGCAACGCATGCAAATGAGGGCAGGCGCAACTGTAATGGGATGCTAATGCAGTGGATGTGCCGTGAAATGGCTCATAAGCTGATTTGCATATCATGGCTGAATATCATGCTGTTGCGCCTTGTGCAGTGGTGTTGAATGTCCTCAGGCTATGGCGCACCACTGTGACATGCGCAGTCGGCACCGCACCATGCATGCCCACGGTGCTGACACTGATGCTAGCGGCACTGCTGATGTGCTGTGTGTGGGAGGCAGTACAGGGCACGTCCACCACTGTGCCTGTGGTGCAAGTGCACTGTATGCTGAGGGGGTGCTCGTGCCATGGTGCGCCATGGGTGCAATGGCACCACAGCACTGTAGGCCACTGCAAGGCATCACACACATGCACCCTACCACGCTACATGCAGGGCTTCCCAATAGCATGATGGCACTCCGTGTGCGGATAGACCCTTGATCCTGCAGCTGACCTTTGCCCCTAGGCACCATGTGTATGCTTGGCTGCACCCCTATTGCACAGTCTGGTGCCAGTGCAATAGCGACTGGCAGTGCAGTACCATGCTGCCTTTGCACGTGGGGCACATGCACTACAGGGTGCCATTTTGTGGCCGATAGTTACAGCAGTATGCAGCACACCAGAGTGCCCATGTGGATAGTGATTGAGCTGGCCAACCTGGTGGCATTAGCAGAGCCCCATGCAGGTGCCCTCTTTGGCCAGGTACCCCTCCTGAGGCCACAGACAGCAATGAGGCAGGAGGTGGCAGAGGGCATTGAGGAGGCCACGGGGTGCAGCAGGACCACCGAGCAGAGTCGCACCACTATGGGGACCTCCAGCGGTGGGACCTCTACCACCTAGGACAACTGCAGGCACGTACCCAGTGGGGTGCCATGCTATGGCCAGGTAGGTGCTCCTTCACAACACTGGTAGTATCTGTCTGTCCTGGTATCACGGTGGATGTCAGGCCATGCCATGGGGGGCATACCTGTGTTGCTGGTGTTGGGGTGCCTCGTGTACACTCTGCACCACCTCATCATGGCTGGGCTGTGTGGGCATGCACACAGCAAGAGGGGGTTATGTTACTGGCCTGTACTGATGTTACCCTCTCCATGTTTGCACTCTAGGCCCGGAGGATCACCATAGGGCCCAGTTGGCCCATGAGCAGGGATGGCAGACTGGTACTTGAGGTGTGGCCTTGCAGGCAGGGCACAGTGGTGATGCCGGGGGTCTGCAGTGCCCTGCTGACCAGGACGCAGGTGAGTGCCATGTTTCCCCTTACATCTGTGCATGGTGGGTTGCAGGGGTTGTGGTGGGGCATGGCCCTGCACATGGCCCCACTGCCATGCACGCCCCATGGTGCACTCCGCACTGTCCTGTTGGACTGCACATGTGGGTGGGTGTCGCAGGTGGGCTGTGCATGCACTGGGCACCTGGCTGTGCCACTGCCATCACACTGCATAGCTATGACACTGTACAGCCATGTTGGTGCTGTGTAGTGCATGGCCGGTGGGGGTGTGCAGCGGTTTGCATGGCTATGGGTGCCTGGGTAGGTGGGTCATGTGGGTGCACCCACTGTGGGTAGTCGCATGCCATCACAGGGGTGAAGCCCACAGCTATATGAAATGCACATTGGGTGGGCTGTGGGGGTCTGTCCAGTCACACGTACTTACTCTGCTCTCTTGTCCTTGGTGGACAACTCTGGATGACCCTGGAGTGTCACATTCAGGAGATACTGCAGGTTACCCAGGCCACACTGGAGCTGCTGCAGGGCATGGAGCGGAGTGACCGGCGGCAGCACAGAAGGCGCCACCTGGAGTGCAGGGACAAGAGGGGCCACCAGTAGGGCCTGCAGCACCCGTGCTGTTCGTTCCTTCCCTCCCTGGACTGTCCCTCACCCCTTTGTCCCCTCCTTGCTATTCCCTTTGCCCATGCCCACCCCTGAGTTGTAGCCTTGTGCCCCTCCCCACTTTGTATATAGTACTGTATATAGTTCTTGTTCATTCTGTTACCTTTTGAAATATAGATAAGTTTCATACTACAACTGTGGTGGTCCCTGATTTGCAGCGGGCATCTGGTGCCTTGCTGCAGTGGTGTGTGTGGCATCTGGGGTGGTACTGCCCTGGTCATGGGTGTGTCTGCCAGGACCCCTCCACTGGTGTGGGTGGGGGCCATGGTCCCTGTCTATGGTATGTGTGTTGTGCCCTGTGCACTGTATGCCTGGGTGCAGCAGTCTCAGGTGCATGTCCTGTGTCCCAGTCCCCCCTGGCAGTGTGTGCCTGGCCCATGCAGCTGTGCCCCTTGCATGTCTGTGGTATGCACAGTCATGCTGACCCCTCCACTGCATGTATGTCTGCTGGCATGACATTGGTGGCAGTCCATGCTAGCCACCCTCTGGGCACGGTGCCCTGGCAGCTGGCATCCTGACTCCAGGTTTATTGCATGTCTGCCTCAGGTGACACTGTGGGTGGTACTGTTGTTGTCCCCCTCCATGCTGTCAATGGTGTCTGGGGTGGTGCCTGTGGTCTGCTGTCTGTCACATGTGCTCCAGCTGCATGCTGGTGGCAGGAAAGTTCGTGGTGCATGCACCACATGGCTAGCTCACCAGCGCCATGGTGATGTACAGGCTGTGAGTACACAGCAACATTGGACACATGACAGCAGCATCTGTTGCCCCGCTATGTGTGGCTCTGTGATGGGGTACCCTTGGGACTGGGTGGAGGCTTTGATCGTGCCCTGTGTTGCATCCTGTGTGGCACATGTTTCCATGCACCACAGTGGGCTGCTGTGCTGTCTGGTGGGGCCAGTGCTGGGACAGGGTGTATGCATGGGTGAGTGTGCAGGATGCCGTCCTGCTGGTGGTGGCATCCAGGGCAGGCCTTGTCACATGCAGGGTCCCTCGGGTACTGATGCAAGGTCAACCTCTTTGCTGTGCCACTGTGGGGGCCATGCAGGTGGGGATTGTGTATGCTGCAGTGGCATCAGTGGCTGGTGTCACCTGCTGTGGGGGGATCATGGTGGGGCTGTCATGCATGGTACCATGGGGCACAGGGTTGCATTGTCACAGTGGTGGTGGTATACCTTCGGTGCCATGCACTGTTTGGTAATGCTTCTGGGCTGGATGTCTTGCGATCACTGTGCAGGGGGTGGCTAACATTGGTGTGGTGCTGTGGCACGGGAGGGTCTGGCCCTCCTTGTGTTGAGGTCACTGTTTGCCGGGGGAGTGTGCTGGGGCACCTTGCCCTGCGGGTGTAGACAGCTGACCAGTGTCTGCTGTTGGATCAGTGCTGGGGTTCATGGGCTGGTGGTCCATTCAGCTCACCTCTGGATGTGCAGCTTATGGGGGGCCTTCGGGGGGGTTGGTCTGTCTGGCCTGCTGCATGCTCTTCCACTCATGGCGCATCCATGGCTAGTGTACCCCTGCTTCCTGTCCTTGTCCCAGCACATCCCTGGATGTGCTACTACTCATCGGCCCTGCTCCACTGCGCATCCCTGGTTGTGCCATGGTGCATTGGGCATGATATTCAGCTGTGTTGCGCAGGTGCACCTTGGCCTGCACTTGGTTTGAATATTGCACATGTTGCACAATGGCGCACTGCTCTTGCACTTGCTCCCGCTATTGCGCATCTTTTTGGCGCAGCCTGAATATCCCACCCACTGTGTTTCTCTATGCAGCTTTTGGGCAATAACAGGTTGTGCGCTTCCGTTACTATAACAGTTAGCATTTCCACTTGTGTTTCCGTACCCGTTTGTATTACCGTTACCATGTATGCCTCCATGTGCATTACCCTCTGCGTTCTTGTTTGCACTTGTCGTTGCAATACTGTTGCCATTTGCATTTCCACTACTGTTTCTGTTTGCGTTTCTGTTTGTGTTTCCGGCACCCCTTTCATTTGCATTTCTCTTTTGGTTTGCATCTTCGTTGCTGTTACTGTTACCATTTGCATTTCCAATTGCATTATTGTGCCCGTGCGTATTACAGTTTTCATATCCATACGTGCTTCCATTTGCTTTTGCATTTCTGTTTCCTTTGGTATTATTGTTACTGTTACCGTTACCATTTGCGTTTATAACTGCGGTAAAGTGACTGTCGCATTACGGTTTGCGTTTCCGTATGCGCTTCCATTCTCATTTCCATTTCTGTTTCCTTTGGTGTTATTGTTCATGTTAACTTTATCATTTGAGTTTACAATTACGGTACTGTGACCGTGCGTGTTACGGTTTGCGTTTACATGTTCGCTTCTTTTTGCATTTCCGTTTCGGTTCCCTTTGGCATTATTTATGCTGCTAACATTACCATTTGCAATCCAATTTCCATACCATGACGTACATGTCACAGCTTGCGTTTTCCTACGGTTGCGTCTCCTTCTAACGTCACTGGTCGGGTTTGGTGTCACTTTGCGTTTGTGTTTCTATTAACGTTTGCTTTACCATTTATGTTTCTGTCACCATGAACACAACCATTAGCACTTGTGTTTCCCTTGCACTTACCGTTACTATGTCAGAAAATATCACGTGGTGGGAGCGCGGGGCCCAAATGGCCCTGTGCTCCCACCACCACATTCCATTCACTACTTCTACTGCACATTCTCAAAAAGAAGGGAAATTAGAGGCAAAACTCCATTTAATGCATCAGTTAGGGTTGTTCCACAGTGACAAAAGTGAGAATTTGATGTTGAGGTTGAAACCCCCTTTCACCCACCCCACCCTGCCCCCAGCCAGCATCGGGTGTGCATTGGGCTCATCGGTTCTAACTCTCACCCCATTCTCCTATAGTTCACCACCTCCAGCTTCTTTACACATGTGATGCAGTGAGAGTTGGGATGATGACCCCAATGCACCCCAATACTGACTGGGGGCTGGTGGGGGTAGGTGAGGTTTCAACATGAATTTCCTCACTTTTTGTGTGGAACAATCTAACTGATGCATTAATGAGTTTATCCTATATATATATATATATATATATATATATATATATATATATAAAATATATATATTCACACACAGTATATATTTATATATATATATATATATACACACATATATAATATACAGTATTTTATATATATATATATATATATATATATATATATATATATATAGTATGCCATGGAAATGAGTGGAATAAATGATCTATCTGTACAAGAGCAGTTTGACCTCCAGTAATCTCACGAGTGGGTAAGCCACAAGTGAGATGACCAAGGTCAACCTACTCAAGTGCAGATAAATCATTTATTCTGCAAGATTTACATTGCATATTCCTTTTATGCAATAGTAAGGGAGTTTAAGTATAGTAAATGTTTTTTTTTATTTTTATTTTTTTAATAAAATTGACAGGATTAGTTTGTCCTGTAGTATCCATGCAACAGGTGTTTACTAGGCATGGCAATGCTGTTGCTAAGAGAACCATGTCACTCAATTAGAGCGATGGTTCCAGTTGGCTGTCAGTCTGCTTCTAGCAGGCCGGACAGTTTAAAAAATATGGTGGCTCTGGTTCTTACTTACCAAGTGAGTGAGGTTGCCACTGTATAACAATTGGGAGTTTGGCATTTTGTGCTTAAAAAAACCTGAAATTATTTTTCTTCTGTTTCTAGCATCTGTAGTTGGATTGGTTTCTGTTTTTTTAATATGTTTAAAATTTTCACTGGTGCCGAAGTTCGAAGGAGTGTGACCTGAGTTGTGGTAGGCAATGCAACTGTCTTGAGCGGAAGCACTGTGGGTTCGAGAGTGATGTTGTGTCCTTAAAGAAATGACAGGAACAGTTGTTGTGCAGAGAGGAAAGAAAAACAAAAGGTATTATTTGAAATCTGATTACAGAAGTAGAACAACTGAACTGTACTGTACTGGGGGTGGGTGTGCTTGATATTGTATCATTTTTTTGGAGGAACACTGAGGAAATTCTAGATGTGTTTTACTATACAGTGCAAGCTGCGCCCACCTGGTGGCACTGATGGCTGAGGCTCTGGATGTCTTACCTTGCACCACACCAGCGACCTGTGTTCGGGAATGAGCACAGGTCACTAGGGGTAGGCAGAGGAGGAGAAGGATTGAGCCTCCCATGGACTGCATTCCTTCTCCAGAGAGGTGGGTCACTAGCAGTCAGTGCTTGACTGGCCACTAGCATCGGTTGGAGGGCAGCACACTGACGCTCTAGAGATAGGAAGGAGAGGGGGCAGATGCCTGAAAGGAGTGCTTGCAGATACGTGCGCTTTCCCTCCATGGGCATCACTGCATGCCTTCTCTTCAGAGGGAGTAAAATAGAGGAAGATAAGTGTTTGGGGCATGGCTGGATGGCAGCCTTTCCCTGCAGGAGCCACTCCACAAATAGGCAGTAGCCCTGGCACAGGATCCATATCAGCGGGTTGAGGGGTTCCCCACTGCCCCATCACAGGGGGTAAGCCCTGGGGGTAAGCCAGAGGTAAGCTGCAAGTGGGAGATGTGGCTGGGGTCCAGCTAGAAGGAACACCTCCCTGGACAAGGTGGAAAAATAGATTAACTGTAAAAAACTATACAATGCAACCTATTCCCGATCGGCTTGTGTTCTATGCGTGTGTTGATTATTATGTTAAAAAACTGAAGAGGCAGCAGCCAGAGACAGAAAGTGTGTGTGTGTGTAACAAACAGGAGAAGTTCATACTATTGATGGAACTGTGGGAAGAAGTGCTGGCTGGGAGATAGTGGAAATGAGGTGTCTGCTATAAAGATAAATGGTGACGATGTGTCTACTATTTGTATAAATTTGTGATGACATTTCTGCTATGTGTATAAATGTGAGATTTCACATTTACACACATAGTAGCTCAGATACACAGATTTATCACATATAATTTATATATATATATATATATATATATATATATATATATATATATATAGGGATATGACATGGCTTGACTGAAGATATCATTTATCTTCATGAGATATCTTGATGTCACTGGCCTCAAGTGAAGATAAATATGATAGCTTCAGTCAGGCCATGTCATGTTCTGTTTATACAATGTATGTTTGGCCCCCCTCAACACAACCCACCACATGCCCCTCTCAATAAAATGGGTGACATAAAGGTGAGGGCCCTAGTAATACAACCCCCCTTACAGAAATGCTGCCAAAACAGCAGATGTCATTTGTTGTTCAAAAAATATCTGGCGGGTCCTGCTATTTATGGTTATTTTTAAAAATAGTTATCTGGTTTATCCTGCCATGCCCCCCCAACAGAGATTCCCATGCCCCCCCCCAATACAACAGATTATATTGGATATTGAAATATCTGGTTGATCCTGTCATTTTAAAGTTATTAAAAATATCTGGTTGATCCTGCTATTATTTTGGAAAAAAATAATATTTTAAATGCTTATCTGGCTGATCCTGCCACTCTGAGCACTTTCACTTTTCCTTTAAAAGTACAGTAGTGTGGCCGAGCGCAATCCACACTGATGGTTGTCATATTGTCAGATGTTTTCTAGGAGGTACACTGAGTTCAAAAAGCCAGAACATGTTGTGCTTTATGCACAGCTTAGTGTTCTTTGTTGAAAAAAGCTGCCGACTGCATATAGACTGCAGTAAGTGAGTTTTTGGCTTCAGAACAGCAGAGGGAAGCATGAGCATCTGTTGCCAGATGCTCGCGCTTCCTTCTACTGTTCCAAAGCCACCAACTCGGTCGCTGCAGTCTGTGTGCACTCAGCAGCTTTTTTCAACAAATAACACTAAGCTCTGCATAAAACACAGCATTTTCTGACTTTTTGAACTCAGGGTACCTCTTAGAAAATGTCTGACAATGTAACAACCATCAGTGTGCATAGCTCTCAGCCACGCTACATTTAGAGGGAAAGTGAAAGTACTCGGGGTGGCAGGATCAACCAGATAATCATTTAAAATGTCAATTTTTTCGAACATAATGGCAGGATCAACCAGATAATTTCACAGATGAATTGAGAGCTGCATGTGGGTTGGGGGGGTTGGAGTAGAGAGACAGCCACTGGCAGTAGACAGTGAGTAGTAAATACTTTCAGTTTCATTAGGATGATGTATAGGAACATGGAGATATCAATGATATCTTCACATGTGAAGATATCACTGATATCTCCATGACCTGGCTAAGATATCACTTTTTATTCCTCCATTTATTCCAAAAACATATGTTGTATAAATATATATATGTATTATACTGACCCAGAAGCAGGCTTGTCGGTTACTACTGCTGCTGTTCCTGGGTTATTTAAAGTTCTGCTCTTCTCTGTGCTTTCTGAATTCCCTTTTGCAGCCCCTGATTAGCTGCCTTGAATGAGGGAGGTGCAACCAAACTTTGATTGACTGGTTGTTTTAGCCCTTCAGCTGACACTCCATAGCTTCCTGATTCAGCTCTTCAGTAGGAGATCTAAGCCTGCCAGATATTGATTTGGCCATTCCAGTGGACAGAAGCTCCAGAAGTCAGGCCCTGCTAGATACATTTCAGGACTACATGCTGGTACAGCTAGTTAAGGAACCCACTAGGCAGACTAACATTCCTGATGTGCTGCTTACCACCTTGCAAGTGGTAGAAGGAATGAGAGTAGGGGAGGCATTAGGATCCAGTGACCATAACTCAACATGGTTTGAACTAGCTCTCAGGACAAGTCAGCCCTCATCAAAGGCTAATATCCTAGATTTCAGAAGGGCAGACTTCAGCTGGATGAGGGAGCTAGATTGGTACAAGTTCATTAGAGTGGACAGCATTAGGGATGTGGAGGAAAGATAGGGGTACTCATGGAGGCCATTCTGGAGGCAACAACACTTTGCATAACAATGGTAATCAAAAGAAAAAGGTACATAGGGAAGCAGTGAGAGACAAAAAGAAGACCATTATCAGGTACAAGGAAAAACAAGATAAGGAAGAACGGGGAGAGTGCCTAATGAGAACAAGGCAAGCCAAAAGGGCAGACAGAGAAGCAAAGGCAAATGCAGAGCAGTGTATTTTGGGGGGGTAAAGGAAGGGGAAAAACAATTATTCAGCTATACAGTGTTATGGAAAAAAGAAAGAAGGAGGAGGAGGAGGAATAGTGAGGTTATCAGAGAGAGGTGGGGTAATTGAGGGGGATGAATAGGAAAGCAAAAGTTCTTAATGAATACTTGTGCTCTATGTCTATAAGAGAAGACAGAGGGCCTCTGCCAGAGAGTGGCCTTAAGCTAGCTGTACTGTAAGGGGAATCTCTGAGATGAGGCAGGAATTATTTACAAGTGGGAAGGTTTGAAAAGGACTAGCAGCTCTAAAGATAGATAATGCCCCAGCAGCAGGCAAGACGGTGCAGTGGTAGTGCTACCACTCATGAAGTTGGCGACCCAAGTCTGGGAAGGAGCCCGAGCTTTGTTTCAGCATTTCTATTTCTAGCATGGGGGACAGCGAGAACAAAGGTACAGGTCTCTTTTACCAGATCTAATTTTGCCAACTCTTTTAATAGCTACTCCAATTGCAAGCATACGTTGCAATCCCAGGCTTATAACAGAAGCTCAAGGTTTCAGTATAGCCGTGCAGAGCAAGGATACATTTGAAAGCTGTTCAGCAGGAAGCTGGCTAACTGTACTGTCTACAGCTGCACAGTGGAGAGTATAGACCTACTTACCATTTCTTTTGTTTTAGTTTTTATTTCTCACACAGATAGTCACATCAAGCTATCTGTCTCTAGAAGTCCTGTAACTGTAGTGTCTGTCACAAAGATGCATCAATGACTGAAGTGTCTGAAGCTGCAGCAGTGCTAAAGTGTAACAGTTACCATCTTATTGCTGTGGTCATTTGGCAGATAACTATGAAACTGAGAGGCACCATGAGAATTACATTTATAATCAATGTGTTGTCATTGAATAGAACTGGCAACAAAAACTGAAAATGAGTAGATTCATTTGCAAAGCATTGGGACACTTCCATTTTAAATTTGCATAGGAGGTGTGCAGAGTAGGGATGTGCATAAATAAAACTGCCTTCATTATTCTAACTCTATGGGCATAAGACACTCGGCTTTGCTTCATTTCTCATAACTGCCCTAGGGTTAAATCAACAGACTGTAACCCGGCCCCGGTTGTATCTTAATGCTTAAGTATAAAACAATGGCTGGAAATGGAGCATTCTGATTGGTTGAAAAATTTGTATACAGTTTATTTAATGGCTGGGAACCCTCATTACTACAGAACCAATAGAAATTTACCTACTGTTTGAAAATATTAATTTTATTTGTTTCCTCTGCCTCCTTACCAATCTTTCCAAAGAATATCTGACATTCCTTAAGGAATGTCATTGGTGGTATTAAATTCAACTTTGCATAGGGGCATTATTCTAGTCATTATGGTCAATGATTTCACTTTAAGAGCCATCAATAGAATCAAAGGTAATAATTCCTTTATATGGATGTAGTGATGGGTGCTACTGAAAGATGTTCAGTGAACTAGTACGGTAATCAGGAAGGTGAATTTCTATTAGGCATTCCTACTGATTTTACTTTGCTTGATAGTGGGTGAATCCTCATTGTTCTGTTTATTTAACAGTGCTACTGTGCATGCTCCACTGTAATCCATTTATGTGTTTATTGCTGCATTGCCCCTTCTTGTAACCTGTCTCATGGCCCATGGGCCACCCTTTATAGTACATTAACTTTGTTTAATGAGTATGCCCTGTCTGATAAATAAAATGATATTATATTGAATGGTGGACCTCAAACAGAAAATTACATTATGATGTGTTGATCTTACTTTGAAAAAGGAAAATCAGTGTAATTTGTAATATTTTAGTTTAATTAGTTCATTTTGCCACTAATGAAGGTTGTTTTGTGCTGCTTATCATTATGTCTGTAATCATTTCCTGCTAATGTTATCATTTCACATTAATACTACTATTATGCAGAGCCTCCAAAAGGTATTGGAAGTGAAAGAATTATTAAATGGTCATTGTGAGTGCAGGCTTTCATCATTAATTTTAAATGGCAGATCTTTAAAATAATAAAATGTATGTGGAATGTGCCAGGGAAAGGACTGAAGTACTACAAATTCATTAGCATCTTAAAATGTTGTGTTGCTGAGGTTATAAGTACAAATAATATACTGTTGGGCCATGTAGATGAACTACTTAAAAACAACAAGTAAGGTACTCATCTACATAGATGAGCTTGTTGCACATTTAAAACTCGCTTGAAACTCAAAGTTTGTAAGAATCACAAGTACAAAAGTGAGAAGGCAACACATGTGATTTTCTACTAATACATAACATCCCAAAAAACACCTGCCATGGTGTGCCCGCTTACTAAAGTTGATATTAAACAGGTAGGATGGAAACAATCTACAGGAACTGCTTAACTGCCCATTTGAAACATATTTACACTTTAACCAGTTGTTGAAAGATTTGTCCACCTTAAACAACTATAGTATCTAGTCTTCGAGCTGTTAACTGCCTTGACTAGCTATGTGTCCCAAGGTCTAATACCCATTGTGTGAAAATACATTCTTCTTGATATGTGAAAACTAAAAAAGATGTTTCACTATTTTTTATTTTTTGCCATGGTCCCATATGCTATGTTTGCAGTTTATTTATTGCATACTGTACATAAACTGACCAAATTGAACTCTCTTAAAACAACATTAAGAGACCCACTGCAGTTTACCATGCCACAAAAAATGAGCAGGTCAGAAGACATTACAGTTGTCTCAACTCCTTTAGTGTCATCATTGCTTAGCTAAGAAATTAAATTCTTGTGCGCATACTGTATGTGTGCATGTTTTACGCATATACAGTATGCTGTGACTTGGGTTTGAATCCCACAGCTCCCTAGGTGCATATTGTGTGATTCTGAGCAAGTCATTTAACTTTCTTGTACTCCCAGCTCGCATCTGGAAACAAGCTTCGGCTTAGTGTGCTACTCCTGGTTAAACAATGTTCCCTTTCCCTTTTACATGCTGTGTAAACATGTTGGCTCTTTCCAGCTCCTGTTCTAATTTTGTGTGCTGTCTTGCCAAATCCAAAACAAAGAAACATGATGACCATTTAATACCAGGTCTAGATTTGGGAAAATTTACTGAAAAAACAACCAGGTCAGGTGACAAAGAAAGAATATAATCTGTTAGGGGCTTACGCAACCTTGTTTATTATTTCAACCAAACTATTTAAATAGACAGGGATACATTTATTTTGTAGTGTGTCCTCTAACTGCTGATTAATTAGTAAAATAGAAGTAACTGTTAATAGATATACAGTATAGTATACAACTTATGAACTGGAGGTTATGTATATACAATGATAGCCATCACCATTTTCAAAGATTTGTGCCATGTCGACAAATATTGTACTCACAGTGTCTTTTTTTTTTTTGTTTGTTTTGTTCTGATATCAGAATTTTTTGGACACAGAATTCCTGCAGTGGCCTACAGATGTCACTATTTAGCATTTATGCTGTGCATGTGTCACCCTCGAAAATGGTTTGGGGACAGCAGTGCACACAACACTCTAGTACACACTTTATAACAGTGCATTGAAGTTTGAGGAGAGTGTGTCATTTGAAGCAATCTGGGTCTTTCGCAATGGAATATCTGGGTGGAGTGGAGGTGGTCCTCTGCAAACACTTTGTGCCATTCCCAACTGAATATTAATGATTTAGCAGGCCAGGGGATATAGCTTTAACTGAGGAGAGGTGCATACCTCTCAACCTTTTTGTCATTGAAATGAAGGACACAGTCACTCAAAATGTGGTACTGTACAATGAGGGTGGTAGACTTACATATTAAGGGACACTTCCTCAGCTCACTGAGGAGCAGGGGCCCTTCAAAACACTTGGTGACATTCCAAGTGGACTATTGGGGGGAAGCTGAGTAGAGGGGGTCCATGGAAACACCTTGCCACATTCTCAGCTGAGGAGAGGGTGCTCTTGGAAACATTCTGTCACATTCCCATCCAAACACTTAAATCAGTATGCTGGGATTTTCACTGAGGAGAGGGGGCCATTGGAATCATTCTGTCACATTCCCATCTGAACACTTAATGAATCAGTGTGCTGGGTTTTTCACTGAGGAGAGGGAGCCATTTGAAACTCCATGTCACATTCCCAGCTGAGGAGATGTCGCACTTGGACACAACCTGTCACATGCCCAGATGAACACTTAACAAATCAGCATGATAGGAGATCTAGATTTCAGTGAGGAGAGGGGGTCTTGGAAACACTGTCACATTCCTAGATGAATTCTTTTTTTATGCTACTTCTATTAATTGAAGGAAAAGGCAAACCAACACAAAACATAACATCCAGCAATAAAAGCAAATGGAGCAAAGGTTAATGCATTCATTATGATACCTTATTCTTGAGTTGTGCACACTAAGGGTACGCTACAAAACATTGATACAGCTCAGCATCTGCAAACATTCAAAACCAAGTATGAACAAAAAAAAGGGAGATCCAGGACCCAGATGAACTCTTAATGAATCAGAATGCCAGGGGATGCAGCTTTTAGTGAGGAAAGGGTACCATTGGAAACACTCTGTGCCATTCCCAGCTGAGGAGAGATTCAGATTCAGATTTCAGATCCACATTCATTATTAAGATAACATGTATAAAACAGACAGTCACATGTAAAACGTAATAAATTCCCCAAAGAAAAAAACACTTGAAAGCAGCATTAATCATTCTTTGATAACAGTGTACATTTTATGTGCAAATTTAGCAAGGGCATAATAGATCACCTTTTCACCAGAAAACTAAAGTTTTTAGATTTTGCTTTCCATTAGATCACAACTATTTTTTATGAAGAGAGAAATGTATTTTACCAATTCTTCCTCCAGAAGAGGACATTTAAACAGGAAATGTGCAATCAATTTCCTATTATTCATAGTACATTTACAACTATGTTCTTGCTTGGATGCAGTCCAGTAACTTTTCCAGCCTTTACTGTCATACAACAGACACAATCTCAAGCTACATAAAGCCTTCCTGTCCAATTTGTTTTCAACATATTCCTGATAACTTTCAATTTTTACATTTGTTTTAACCTTCTTTTATAGCATCATTGCTGTAAGATATTCCAGCCTAACTAAATCCTTTGGTGAAAAAATATTGTCAAATATTTGTTTTACCTCAACAGTCTATGTATCTGGAAGTTTATATAGCTCCAGAAGTTATATTGATCCCAGGTCTATATGAGTCGGTGTCTTATCTAGCAGATGAAACCATGTGTCAGTGTAATTCTTTGTCCTCACCTCTTCTCAACATTGTTTAGGCAACCTACACTCTTCCATCTTTAATTATTTTGTTCCAGTAGCCTACAGCCCTAGTTATAGCTTGTGGATCCACAGCTTTCATGCCTAATTTCAATCTTAGGAGTGCAGTTGGAGTTTTGTTCAGGAGGCATAACATAATTCTAAAGAAAAAAATATGGTCTCTACAGGAGATTGTCTTGAACTTGATATAAAGAGAAAGCAACAAGGGGGCAAGAAGGCACCCCTGTTTACCGGCCTTGTTATTCAAAACAGATTCTGTTACTACTGTACACCCTCTCTAGTAACTCTTATCCTTACAGGTTTGTAACTGTGTAGCATTTTAAGAATTAATAAAAGTCACTTATCAATTCCTAGATCTGTCAGAATTTCCCACAGTCTTGATCTATTCAGATTGTCAAAGGCTGAGCTGACATCCAAGAAGGCCAAACATATTTTTCCCTTTTAAAGTCTACATATTTGTGGATCAAAAAATCTAGCGTAAATATATGATCCACTCTACTATAAGATTTCTAAATCCTGCTTGATATTTCAAGATTAACTCTTTCTCTCTAGCCCAGTACTCTAGAACTGACAGTATAATTCTAGTATATATTTTCATAGTGGTGCATAGCAAGAATGATTCATCTTATACACTTTTTTGAATAGTGGAATTGTTAAACCTTCATTCTAACTTGGTGGTAATTCAAGGTTATTATTAATATATGTAAATATGAGTGTCAGTATTGTTGCCCACCATTCAGGGCTTGCTTTAAATACCTCCACAGGAACTATGTCAATACCTGGTGATTTATTATTTTTTTGCTGTTCAATTACCCAAATCACCTCTGCCTCAATTACTTTAGGCCATGGGTCCACCATGTCCCCTGTTTCATTGTTGTTTATAGATTGCAACCTTTGACTAAACAGGGAACGCTAATATTCAATCTAAGTCTTAGGCATAATAATACTTTCTGTATTAATTTCCCTGTTATTGGTACCATAAGCTATTAAATTCCAAAAGGACTTACTGTCTTTAGTTGCTATTGTATATTGCAGACTAGACCACAACTTATTTCTATATTTAGATTTCTTTTGTTTTAGCAAAGTTTACTATTCTTTTTTTATTTGTATATAAGCACATCTAGAACAAATTTTAAAATTACCTTTGCTGAATTTATCAGCTTTTATCAGACCTTTTCTTAACTTCTCACATGCCCCATCATACCATGTATTCTTCTTTAAGATCTGGGAATACTGGACTCTATTCTAACTTCCTAATGATCCTAGTATGGCATCAAATATCAGTACAAGTTAGACAAATATGGATGTCTGGTGGAGGGAGACAAGATGGCAGAATAAGGGACCAGCTCTGTCTAGCCTCTGCAAGCATTACTTCATTATTGCTTGAAATGTGCCCAAGATACTAGGATTGAGAGTTTTTCCAGATGAACAGAGGTTGTTTTCTTGTATAGGGTAGTTTGGAAGCCTGGTAGATATTTTACTTACCTTGGTTAGACTGCTGCTTGATGCTAGGTCTGAAGGCCTTCCCAGATAGAAAGATGGAGACACCGGAGACCTCTGTGATGGTAAACAAAGAGGACATTGCTGATATACAAGCTATGTTGCACTTCTTTGTTCAAGACATACCTAACATAAAAGCCTCGGTGGCTCGACTTGAAGACAGAGTGGAGGAGGCTGAAACTCGTATAGCAAGCACAGAACTGTTTTGTATGCAGGTCGAGTCCATAGCGGCTTGGCACATGGATCAGATAGCCACTTTGGAGCAACAGGTGCAGACACTCACTATGAAATTTGAAGACCTTAAAAACTGAGGCTGATGAGATAATATTCATAGAATTGGTCTCCCAGAAGGGTCAGAAAATGACAATATACAGTATATGATTTCCATCGCATGTTTCTGCCCCGGCTGCTGAATTTTGAATGGAACTAGCTACTGGAAATAGAGTGGCGCATCACTCCTTGGGCCCAGTTCTGCAAGAGGATCCCCTTCCCCTGCATCCCATTATTGCCTATTTTCTTTGTTATGCAGTTAAGGAGCAAGTATTATAATTGGCAAGGGAGATGGGTCCATTTAAGTGGAATGGCCACACTGTCCATCTGTTTCAGGACTTTTCTAAAGGGGTTGCGGAGTGGTGGAAGGTTTTTGCAGCAATTAAAAAAGAACTAGCTGCCAGGAATATAAAGTTTTCTTTAAAATACTTGGCTGTGCTCAATACATAGTGGGAGAATACCTGGAACCACTTTGATACACCTCAAGCTGCACAATTATTTTTGCAATCTCCCCATTCCAAGCCAGTACAGAGGTTTGTGAATCCCTTCTTCGAACCAGGATCAATTTGGCATTATCTTCTGTGGACATCAGGCAGATAGGAGCAAGTGAGTTTACTTGTGGAACCCCAGGGGAATGGCAGTATCCTAAGTGGCACAGAGAGGCTAAAAAAGGAGTCACTTTGCCTTGGAGTGCTGGTAAGGTTTTAAAGGACTCTTCGGTCATTGGGTCAGAAAAGGTTGTCTCCAGGGATGGCTCCTTGCTGCTCATGTGAATTTTTCCTCTACTCCAGAACCTAAAGATCCTAGGCTTTAACCGGGATCATCTGTGGCTCATGTCGGTATGGAGTGATCTGATTGTGGTGGGGAAGAACTGCTGGAGGTATCACAATATGCTCCAGAGAGAGATCCTGTTTAGATGCAGGATGGAAGGCTGAACTGTGTGCTGTTGCCCAAAGTTGTTTCAGATGAGGGGGCGATTGGAGCACATAGCCCCCTCAGGACTGTCTTGACCTGACGGTTTCTATCTGCCATTTTTGGAAGTGATACAATGACTTTGAGGTGGCAGGGTTCATTTTAACTTTCTCTTTTCTCTTTCAGGTATTGTCTGATTATGGTGCAGTTGATCTGTTGAGGCATTACGACCTGCTCTGGAGAGAGAACTTGCTTCGATGCAGGATAGCAATTCGAAGTGCCATTGCTGGTCACAGATGTTTTACAAGAGGGGGTGACTGGAGAACATGGCCCCCCGAGACTGTTTCTAATGAGACTGTTTCTACCTGATCATTTTGAAAGGGTTTCAATAACTTTGAGCGGACAGGGTTTACTTCATTTTTTTTCTAGGACTTGCTAGCTGAGTCAGAAGTAAGGGGAACAGTGTGCAGGTCAGGAGTTCCTTACTTTGGGCTATCTGCAAGGGATCTGGTAGCAGTTTATGTTAATTAGAATGTTCCTGGGTGTGTTACTAGTTTGAGGGTAGTTTGTAGTTTTCTTAGATGGGAATCGGGTATTAACAGTTGGTTTATGGAATACCCCCAGGTTTTGGGTAGTGTGGCCAGTTGAGGAGCCCCATGCAAGGTTCTCTTTCTTCTATTTTGGGGCAAGAGCTAGTGCTCATTCTAGAAGCAGGGAAGGCAGGAGCGGGGTATGGTCTGTATCACTGAACTTGGTGGATCAGGGTGTTTATGCCCACCTCTACATCTTCGGAGGAGTAAGAAGGCATTAGTGTTGTGGTTTCACTGGCCCACTTTTTCTCACTCCTGATACTTGGATTTGGGGTGTAGTGGGGGGCTGGAAAGAGATTATTAATAATCCAGATCCTGATGAGAGGGAGGGAAGTTTCCATGGGGTAAGGGGGTGTTGGAGCGGAGGGTTTACAATGTTGCTGAAAATGTGAGGAGGGTTGTTTAAGGGGATTTGCTTAAGATTTCTATGTGGGATACACATAATATGAGGAATGATATATAGTGGGGGTGATTAGGGTGGGATTCTGTTGTTGGTTGGGATGAGTTGGATCTTTGGGGTGGGGGATGTTTACTTATGTCAGATGTTCTATAAAACTGTGGGGATTTTTGGGTACTGGATATTGGGTGCATCATCTGCCTTCTGGTTTATAATGTGTTTCATATTTACTGTTTTGTGTAGTTATTGCTGTGATATGTCTATATTATGGGCCTTTGATGGACTACTATGGTTCAATTATCACTCATGACATGGAATGTTCATGGTCTAAATATCCCCATCAAGCATAACAAGGTGTTTTATTATCTGAGGTCTTGTAATAATGATATTATTTTTTTGCAGGAAACCCATTTACTTACTAGGGATGTGGGTAATTTGGTCTGGGGCTGGGTGGGCAGAGAATTTTCTAGCTCCTTTTCCTCAAAAAAAAGGGGAGTGTCCATATTGGTGAAATGAGGGGGTGTTTTTACTGTAGAGCAATGGACCTTAGATAAGGAGAGACATTGGGTGATGTTACAAGGTAGAGTGGACAATATCTGGGTATTGTTGTGAAAACACACCTGATTGTTTTCTCCCAACTAGCATAGGCTATATCCGAGTAATATGTTCACCCTATGGCATTGATTTGGGGGGGGGTATCTTAATTTAGTCCTGGATCTGATCATAGATAGGCCCCTGGTAGTTAAAGGGGCACCATCTCATCATAGATTCTAGGGTGGAGTATTGTTGCATCTATGTCAAGAATTTAAGTTGATAGACTGCTGGAGGATATTTAACCCCACAGTTAAGGATTTCACTTTCGTTCTTTAAGGTTTCAGTCCAGCAGTCGGCTAGATTTTTTTTTATGTAGTTCATTTATTTTGCCAGATTTGATAGCTGTCTCCCACAGATAGATTATTTTGTCAGTCCATGCCCCTGTGAGTCTGACTTGGGAGCCACAGCAGTGTGTCTCTAGAAGTCCTCATTGGCAATTCAGTCTGGCTTTACTTTGTATCAGGGAGTTTAAACAATGGCTGGCGGGGGAAATTTATTTTTATTTGTCCTCTAACAACTTCACCCAAATTACTCCTTTTTTCTTGTGGGATGCTTTCAATTCCTACATTCAGGGACATATTATTTCATGTGCTTCATTTGTTAATAAAAATGTAAGGAGCAGGTGGAATCCCTTACAGGTCATATGCAGCAACTGGAAGAGGAGATTTATAGTTCTCTGCCGGATACAAATGAGAAAGTCCAGGAGCTGCTATTGTGTAAAGATAAGCTGAATGCTATTTTTTCTCAGAAAGCCTAACAAGCCTTTTTCTTTCTTGAAGAGGCTTACTGGGAGTTAAGGGATAATGCTGGTAAGCTTTTAGCTTACAGACTGCAGAGGAAATCTCATAGGCCCAGGTGCCATATTTATGTATGGCAGATGGGGGAATGATAATGGACGCAGGGCTAATAGTGGAACAATTTTGGGAGTTTTAATTGAATTCATATCGGTCTGAGGTGAATCTCTTACCAAAGGATTATGAGGCATTTTTTGAGTCTATCACATTGCCTAGGTTGTCGGAGGTGATGGCATCCCCTTGGAAGTGGAAATTACCTTGCATGAGGTTCAGCAGGTGATTAAAGCCTCAGCCTTGGGCAAAGCTCCAAGCCCAGGTGGGCTAAGTGTGGATTTTAACCAAGTGTTCGAACCACAACTTTCCTATCAGCTGTTGGCTATTTTTAGGGTGATTGGGGAGTCTGGCTCCTTACTGGATACCGTGAAGGAAGTAATTGTCACTGCCCTGCCTAAACTGGGGAAAGACCCTACTCTTTGTGTCAATTGCCAGCCTATATTGTTGTTGAATGTTGTAAAATACTGGCTAACATTATAGTGGCAAGGTTGGAAGGGGTATTGCCATTGCTGGTGATTAAATCTCAGTCTGGATTTATGAAAGGCAAGCAGTGCAGTGACATTTTGTGGGCAGTTATTGATTTGATTCAGGTTGCAGTAAATGGTCTGGATTTGGCAGGACTGGTAGGGTTGGATGCTGAAAAAGCATTTGACTTTGTTGAATGGTGGTATTTGCAGTTCGTGTTGGCTAGATTCAGATTGGATCCCAGTTTTCTCTGTTGGATTAGATGTTTGTACTCAGATCTTTGGGCAAGGGCACTGGCAAATGGGGTACACTTGGCTGTCTTCCCCTTGTCTTGGGGTACGAGACAGGGTTGTCCATTAAGTCCATTGTTATTTTTGCTGGCAATGAAGCCATTATATCTAGCTCTATCTCAGAACCATAATATTAACAGTATAACAGTAGGGAGGAAACCTTTCTCCACTCTGTTATATGCGGATGACTTATTGTTGGTGTTCTCAAGGGAAGAATCATCGTTACTGTGGGCTTGGGAGGTGATAGACTCCTTTGATGGAATATTGGGTTTATGGATCAACTGGGAGAAATTTGGGATTTTTCCCCGTATAAGGCTGACCCTGCCTGGATGTCTGTGGGATCACATATTTTGAAATGGGCTCCAGATGGGGTGAACTAGTACGGTATGTTTATTTCAGATAAGCTTCAAGATATGTGTTCTAGGAATCTGTTGGGTGTTTTGGAGGACATTAAGCTTGATTTTCATAGGTGGAAAAAGCTTAATTTGTCCCTCCCATGAAAGATAGCCACCATCAAGATAATGGTGTTCCCTAGATTTTTTACAAGCTAAGTAACCTGCCTCTTGTCATCCCAAAGGATTATTTGGCTTAAACAGATAAGGTATTGTCTGGTTTTATTTGGGAAGGGACTCCCCCTCATTTTAGCAGATGGACTGTTAATGCACCTGGGGTGGCCAGAGGCTGAAATTTGCCCAGGCTAAGGACACATCATTTATGTCAGGGGGAAAAACAGACATTAAACTGGGTGTCACCTCTTTGGGTTATGATTGAGCAAGGCAAGCTTTGTTAGGAGAGGTCCAGCTGGCGTTCTTTTGAACAACCCTTTTATACACACACGGGGTGAGACTTTACCTATGTTATTTTCTTTTAAGGCTTGGGGAAGGTTTTTTAGGATATCAGGCTGGGATGCTACTTTTTTGGGGTGGTATGAACTGTTATGGAACAACCCTGCTATTTTGGTTGGGGGATGCTTGTATTTATTGAGATTCATGGGCATTTATGGGTCTAAGGGTACTGGGGGATTTGGTAGACTGGGAGATGGGTTTCCTTGTTTCTTTTCAGGATATACAGTTACAATCTGATATTCCATCTAGGGATATATGGAGGGAATGGGAAAGGGAACATTGTTTAACCAGGAGTAGCAGACTAAGCTGAAGCTTGTTTTCAGATGCAACTTGGGAGCACAAAGAAGTTAAGTGACTTGCTCAGGATAACACAGAATGCACCTAGGTGACTCTAGGATTCAAACCCAGGTCTCCAGATCTGCAACTCACAGCCCGAACCCACTGCACTATACTGCCTCCAGGTACTTTCAACTTCGACATGCCCTGTCAACAAAGTTTTTTTAAGTCCTATTCTCTTTTGGATCATGAATTCATGACCCATCTGGAGAAATGGTTTAAGGTTCCCAGGGGACATCTTAGCCTCTTGTATAAAGAAATGCAGAAGATTTATCTGCTGAATTGGGACTCACATAGGATTAAGTGGGGGAAGACATGCATATGGATTTGGATGCAATGGGTTGGAGTAGGTGTTGGTGATCTGCATATGAGGTGTCCCTGGATCCCAAACTCCAACTTCTCCAAAAGAAGGTGTTAAGTATATGGTACCACACACTGGTTCACTTAGTAAAAATGGGTCTTTTGGGTTCAGATTTGAGTTGGCAATGTCAGAAAGTGTTTGTGTCAGTTTTCCATGTATTATGGGACTGTACTTTGTTAATAGAGTGATGAGCAGGTATAATTTAGTGTTTGGAAGATATCCTATAAATCCCCACTCCCAAATCTCTTTTTTTTTGTATTATGGGGGATACAGGGTTATTAGACTCCTCTGTTCAGGCATATAAGGGGCTTTTTTTTGTGGCATTGGAAGCAAAAAGACTTTTGCTATTGTATTGGAAATCTATTGTGCTTCCACCTTTGTGGAAGTGAAAGCTAGCAGTTTCAAAAACTGCATCCTACTATGAGATACTACATGGGAGGAGGAATGCCCTGCCTCATTTTATGGGATATGGTAGAAATGGTTGGCCATTATGGAAATTGAGAATGGGGATTTAGCTGGGATTGCTTCTGGATGGTAAGGGCTTTTACCTTTTGTCTTTTCTTTATTATTATTTGTTTTTCCAAAAGGTAGATGATGTGGGCGCACGGATCCAGCATTCTAAGTATTTTTGAGTAAGGACAACTTTCTCATTATATTACAATGCTTTTGTATACATTTATATGGGGTACCCTGTTGTGAATTTTTTCAGTACTTAGGACTACTGTGTTGATATCTTTGTTGCATCAATATTGTATTTGGTGGGAAAAATGCAATAAAACCTTTATATACAAAAAAAAAGAAGATAGACAGATATGTTGCACACACTTTTATCCTCAGTAACAATTCTTCCTCTTTCTATTTAGTTAGCCCAGTCTATTACAGCCTTTCTGTTTCCAATGCAATATTTTTATCTTTACAGAATGGTTTACAAATTGTCTTTTTCTTACTCAAGACAACCATGTGATAACTAACATCTCCTTGTATCTCTTTGGAATACAGATCTTACCTGTCATTAAAGCAATCCAATGTGAGAAATATAGAAACGTGGTCACTATACCACTCTTCCAATTCCACAAATGCTTTCACTAGTGAATAGAAAAAAAGCATCTATTAGGGCAATTTCAATGACTGCCCCCCTCCCATTTTTGGTGGGAAATTAGATGTTACAATGGTAGTCTAACTGAGGTAGTCTAGCTGAGAAGAGGGAGCTCTTGGAAGCACTCTGTCCAATTCTCATCTGAATACTTAATGAATCAGCATGCCAGGGTCTTCTCTGATGAGAGGGAGGAAATTGGTAGCACTCTGTGCCTTCTCCAGCTGAAGAGACCCTTGGGCACACTTTGTCAAATTACCAGATGAACACTTAATGAATCAGTATGCCAAGTGATGTAGCTTTCAGTGAGGAGAGGGGGCCCTTGGAAACACTTTCTCACATTCCCATCTGAATACAGTATGACAGACCTGGCAGGTGGCATGTCACTGCCTTCTGGAATAAAAATGAGATGGACGTAGTACAGAATATAAATATTTATTTACATAAAACAAGCTTAAACTATATTCCATCGAAGGATTGCAAATTACTGCAGGCCAGGTCTTCCACCTCTTTCTGTGAATCCTCATTTGAACCCTTGGAGGGGGGGTTGCTGTGAACCTCCTCTTCACCAACACCATCCTGAACACAGAACTACGATACCATTGAAGTGAGAAAAACACAGATGACAGTCATGTGTTGGCTGCACATGCAAGCCTGCAGCTTTATACAGGTGGAACACAGTGCTCATTGCCCTGCACATAACACTGACAGCAACTTCAGGGCCAACAACTCCCCCCCCACATCATCCTTATAGTGACCGTTCCAGTTGCCCACACTCCAGGACTGGAATTTAAAGTGGCCATAGACACCAGTGCCTCTGTGCCACCACCACCACATATGTGGCCCCATCGGGTTGGTCCTGACTTTCCAGGACTATACACCCTGGATGTCCATGGATCTTCTGTGCAGACATAAAGATGTAGATAACATCAGTGGCAATGCACACACACCAATAGGGAAGGCATGCACCAATGACCCATGGCAGGTGTGTACTGTGTATAACACTGCAGGTTCAGTCACCTGCCAGATCCCCCCTCCTGCAGGGAGTTCAGATAAGTGGAGAGGGACACCCTTCACAACTTTCTGGAGTTTATCCAAACCTCCCATCACTCTCCACTGACACACCATGCACGTCACATCCATTTTGATGCAATGTACTGGAACAGACTGAGATAGCATGTTGAATATTAAAGGTCATGTGGGTGAGATTTTCTGTGAAATTCATATTGCAGTTGTGACATTTCAGGGAAACTGGTTTGAACAAAGTTAAACGCAACTTTACAAATCAGATGCCGAATAAGCACATCAACACCAGTAGAGTAGCACAGTAGAAAAACAGTTCAGTGCAGTTAGCTTCATTGTATTTACTGCATGAATGTTAGCACCTAGCAGCCAACAGGTACTGTATCACTGTGCATAGTGGTGCATGATTATTTTTATTTGTAATTATGTAGTTTATTATTATGTAGTTTACAAATGTGGGACACTGCTTCTACATCATAATTGGAGTTTCATCACCCTGTGACTGGATTCACTGATTAAACTTGACCTTTTGCTGGGAAGCAGATTTGGTACACTTGCTCTGGGTTTGCATATTGCATTTACCTACACTTCCCCATGTACCACATTTAATTAGAAAGTAAGATGATAAATGCATAGAATCTGATCATTTAAAAAGTGTACAAGATACCAAGATGCCAGAACTTCCATAGCAAATATTTGGAAACGTACTGTATTTTTCAATGACACCCCACAACCACAGACAGGATTAGCAAACCTGAAATCACACCTCAGGATGCTGCCCAGCTTGGTGTTAGAACCTAACACTGAAACACAACATGGGTTACTATCCAGTAGTTCTTCTGAATTTGAAAAGTTTATGAAATAACTGAGTTGTTAGCTGAGAGAAATTAACTGTTTTTCATATTGTAGTGGTGTGGTAGCACCACTATAGTTAGGGATGAGCAGGTATTTCTATGTTAAACCCCAAACTTTGTACTTTGATAGCTTCATGACTGAGCAACAGATTTGCATACAATTTTGCATGAATGGTCTTGGGGGAAGTTCTAGTGACATGCCATGTTTTGTTTGGTCGGAGGTACAGACTCTGAGATTCAGATAGTGAAAAAAGTGAAAAAAATCAGGGTTTTATTTGTTTATTTTTTTTGCAATTTATTTGTTCCCCAGTTAACCATCCCCATCCACCCATCTAGCCCCATACCCCGAGATCAGTCCACAACTTCTCTTCCCCCATGGATTACCTCCTAAGGTGGAACAGTGAGGAGCCCCCCTCTATTGGCTCTACTCACCTGGACAGGATCCAGTTTGGGGAGCGCAATTCAGGGTTGGGGCCTGTGGTGGGTGGATGGATCATCCTACATGACCAGGATCAGTTTTTCCTCGCTTTACTCCCTTACATGAGAGGTGTGCAATGACATCAATGGAAGGAGTGCGCACATGTCTGCATGCACTCCTCTCAGTACTTACCCCATCAGTCCCCCTCTCATTGCAGCATCAGTGCATTTTCCCCCAGCCTCTGGTAGGGGACAGCCATGCACAGACCACTGGAATCCCCCTCTCCTGGAGAGGGAGAGCAGTCCTTCGGATGCTCGATCCCTCCCTCTCTTCCATTGCCAAACTCTGGCAGCCCATGCTCATTTCCAAACACTGGTCACTGGTGTAACACGAGGTAAGGTGTCCAGTGCCTCAACCTCAGCACCACCGGGCTGGGCTAAAATCAGGGTTTTAATTGCTCTTTTTGCAATTGCCTAGCACCCAGACTATTTGGCATTTTGCTTTGAACTTTTCAGGGCAGAACAGGCTTAGGGCAGAGTGGTGCCTTTCACTAGTTTGGTGAAAAAATATTCATCCATTCTCAAGTTATAAAGATTTGAAATTTTGGTATGGAGTGTGCTCAGTAGGATTTTTTTTTAGATAGCTGTTTCATATGAAAGAAGAATTTGACTGATGTGAAAAATTATTATTTTTTCATATGGGGGAATCTTTTTTCATGAGAACATTTTTTTTTACATGGCTGCCATCTTGTTTCCATTGTTTAAAAAAATTAATTTCAAAACCCATAAAAATCTTATCCTGCAAAGACAACAATGCATGCATCTTGATAATTAGGACTCTATTAGATGGATTGTGGAGTTATGGTTTAGATAAATGACACATCAACATGTTTTAACACATTTTAAAGCCTTTTTCATGACTTGAATTTCTTTTTTCGTATGGACATACGAAAAAGGAATAGGGTCATACAAAAAGATGCCATCATACAGAAATATAATTTAGACTTTTTTCCCCACATTCTTTTTTTATATGAGGGGATCTTTTTTCGTGAAGTTGTCTTGTTCATATGAAAAAAAGATTCCTCCTTACAAAATAAGAATTTGGACTTATTGTTGTTCCACATTTCAGCTTTAACAGAGAATTGCACTGAACCTGTAAGTCATTTTCCCAGTAGAAGCTGTTTTTAAGCACTGGTTCAAATTCTGTTATTGTTCCATCTATACAGGCCTTTTAGTAATCTTAGTGGGAGTTTCTTCTTTACAGACTGGTGGTAAGTGCCATTTTAGAATGGTATGATGTGGTTTATGTCCCAAACAACCTCAGAGTTCTATAGTAGAACATAAATGCATTGTGCCAACAATACAAGACTAGAACAGGGACATAAACTACATCATAAGAAATAAGATCCCAGACCTGCAGGCAATAATGTCAGAGGCTAAACTGGACATAGTAGCAATTAGTGAGATGTGGTTTACCAGTAACCACACTTGGGAGACTTCAGTACCTGGCTATGTATTGTTCAGAAGAGACCGAGGTGCAAAAAGGGGGGGAGGAGTGGCCCTGTATGTTAATGAAAATATCAAAGCTACAGAAATTCAGAATACACATAAGGAGCCAGAAGAACTGTGGGTCACCCTGAAACAGGAAATGGGACAGCCATAAGAACTGGGGTTGTCTACAGGCCCCCAGACCAGAGGGAGGACATAGACACATTACTGTTAGAAGATATACAAAACATGACAGCTAAAGGGAGGTTCTGATAATGGGAGACTTCAACATGCCAGATACAGATTGGTCAATACCAGCAGGAACATCTGCCAGAACTAGGCTCATAGTGGATTCCCTGCAGGGAGGGCCTCAAACAACTGGTACAGCAACCCACAAGAGACAGGGCTATCCTAGATCTAGTACTGACTAACAAAGAAGGATCACAGATCTCCAGGTAGAAGGTCACCTGGGGCCAGTGACCATCACATGGTATGGTTCAATTTGGCTACTACATCTAAATCATCCCATTCCAAGGCAAAATATGGGACTTCAGAGGAGCTGACTTTGATAAGATGGCCAACAGAGTTAAGCTAGCCCTGGCAAAAAGAAACACAGATGAGGAGGTACAGGCAAAGTGGGCAAGCATTAAGGATACAATACTTGAAGCAACATCCCATTGTGTTAGACAGAAAGGAAGTGCAAAGAAGAAGGAAACCACTTTGGTTCTCAAATACAGTAACAGAAAAGGTCAGAGCCAAAAGGCTGGCCTTCAGAAAATATAAGGAACACAGCGTGATGAAGATGAGGAGGCATACCAAACTGCCCTAAGGGAAGCAGGGAAGGCAGTAAGGCAAGCAAAGTCCCAAACTGAGAAACACTAGCACGAACAGTAAAAGAAGGTGACAAGACTTTCTATAGATACATTAGTGAAAGGAGAAAGTCCAGAGAGGTATTGCTAAGCTAATGGAGAAAAGGAGCATGTGAGGAGGAGGACCCTGTAAAGGCATCTATCCTAAATAGATACTTTTGCTCAGTGTTTACTGAAGAGAAGGTAGGGCAGGGCCCACAGCTCAACATCATGGACACAGGGGAGGGAGGTAGGCACTACTCCCTTCACAAAAGAAAGGGTCCTACAAGAGCTTGCTAAGCTCAGGGTGGATAAGGCAATGGGACCTGATGGCATACATCCCAGGGTACTTAAGGAGCTAAACGAGGAACTAGCAGAGCCATTAGCAGAATTGTTTAGTGAGTCTCTGAGCACAGGAGAGGTCCCAGGAAGACTGGAGAAGGGCTCATGTGGATCCCTCCACAAGAGTGGTAGCAGGGAGGAGGCGGGAACTACAGACCGGTCAGTCTTACCTCAGTAGTGGGCAAGATTATGGAGGCACTCCTTAAGGAAAGGATAGTGCAACACCTGGAATCCATAGGGGCACAGGATCCAAGACAGCATGGGTTTACAAAGGATGGTCCTGTCAAACTAATCTCTTAGATTTCTTGACTGGGTAACCAGAGTGGTGGACCAAGGGAGCAGTTGATGTCGCCTACCTTGACTTCAGCAAAGCTTTTGACACTGTTCCACATAGAAGATTGATAAATAAGCTAGGTAGGCTCGGGGTGGGTCAGAAGTTGGTCAGCTGGGTGGCAAACTGGTTGACTGGCAGAAAACAGAGAGTGGTGGTAAATGGTATACAGTCAGAAGAGATGCAAGTCACAAGTGGGGTACCTCAGGGATCAGTCCTGGGGCCAGTCCTATTCAACATCTTCATTAGTGACCTCCCAGATGGACTAGAGGGTAAGGCTTGTCTGTTTGCAGATGACACCAAGATCTGCAACAGAGTAGATGATCCAGATGGGGTGGGCAGAATGAGAAGAGATCTGGATAAACTAGCAGAATGGTCAGAAGAGTGGCAACTGGGATTTAATGCAAAGAAGTGCAAAATCATGCACATAGGGAAGAGAAACCCTGAAGCCACTTATGGGCTGGGAGGGGAGTTGCTAGCAGTCACAAAGGAAGAAAGAGACTTGGGCATCATCATCACTGATGACCTAAAATCATCCAAGCAGACCTCTAAAGCAGTAGGTAAGGCTAGGGGGTGTTAGGGTGTATTAGTAGGGGTATCACAAGTCGTAAGAGGAGGTAATAATCCCTCTGTACAAGACATTGGTTAGGCCCCATCTGAGTACCGCGGCAGTATTGGAGGCCACACCTTCACAAGGACATTAACCAAATTGAGGCAGTCCAGAAGGGCATCCAAAATGGTGCAGGGACTGCATCAGAAGACATATGAGGACAGATTAACGGAGCTCAATATGTATACCCTTGAGCAAAGGAGGAGAGAGGTGATATGATCAAGACATTTAAACACCTTAAGGGCATAAACAAGGTGAAAGAGTCTAACCTGTTTAAATATAAGAAAAATAGCAGGACAAGAGGACACAGCATGAGATGAGGGAGGCCGATTAAGGGGAATGTGAGGAAATTCTTTTTCACAGAAAGGTGGTAGATGCATGGAATGGCTTACCACAAGAAGTGGTGGCTATGAATACAGTGCAGGGCTTCAAACAGGCATGGGATAGGCATAAGGGAGCAATACAAATGACTATGAATAGATTGGTCACTGACAGAGCAAAGGCCGATGGCACATTTATAAGGTAGAAAAAGAAATGGGCAGACTGGATGGGCCTTGCGGTCCTTATCTGCCATCAACTTCTATGTTTCTATGTTTCATATAGCTCTAAAATGGTTCTTACCAGCAGCAGGTAAATCAGAAATACCCACTAAGATAACTAAAAAGCTTGGATGGCTGCAGCATTAACATAGATACATAGATACATAGATACATAGACAGTGTCGGCAGATAAGGGCCTATGGCCCACCTAGTCTGCCCATTTGAGCTTGTAAATTCAGTTTGTTTTCCTAGAAGTCTATTTCCCCTTACCCCTGACCTCTAGAATTCCTTTATGTCTATCCCATGCATTCTTAAATCCCGTGATTGTTTCAGCCCCCACCACTTCCTCTGGCAGGGTGGTTCCACTTCTCCACCACCCGTTCTGTGAAGAAATTCTTTCTCATGTTTCCTCTGAATCGTCCTCCCTCCAACTTCATCCCATGCCCTCTAGTCCTGAATCATCTTTTCACTTAAAATAGTGTTTTCCTGCACCCTGTTCCTCCCTAAGATACTTGTATGTCTCTATCATATCCCCTCTCTCCCTCCCTCTCCTCCAGGGAGTACATGTTCAGTTCCTTCAACCTGTCTTCATAGGACTTGTGATGCAACCCATGCACCATCTTTGTTGCCCTCCTCTGAACCTTCTCTACCCTGTCTATGTCCTTACGTAGGTATGGTCTCCAGAACTGTACACTGTACTCCAACAGAATTTGAACCAGTATTTAAACAAAAAAAACAGCTTCTATTCTGAAGACTGGCTTCTAGATTCGGTTCAGTTCTCCTATAACAAGCTAAAACTCTGTCAATGTTTGCAGTTAAGGGACAATCTGTATATCAGAAAAAAGGTCTTAATGGGTACTACAATACCAACACAGGATATCCTCAAAAATAATTCAGGGGATGTTTAAAAATATATAAAAAGGAAAAACTTAAATTTCTGTAGGATAACATTGTAACTGCAAAAAGGCCATAAGCCCATGAATATTTTTTTTACTTAAGGTAGAAGCTACATTTAAAAGAAAACTCAAAAGACAATGCTGAAACGTGACACAATATACAAATTGTCAATGATACTAACTGTGCTTTTTTTTCTTTCTTTGAGTTTATTTATTAGCAAATGGGACAACTTACTTTGCATGCTAAAATGAAATAGCCATGTGTGATCAGGACATGTTTCAGTATAAGGAATGGATCGATTACCATTTCAATAAAGGAATCTCAGTTTTGTAACTTACCATTGCAGTAATAGATATTTCATGTCTGGTTGATCCTACCTCCCTCTCACCTTGATCATCTTGATCAGCATAACATGCCCACAACCTTCCACATCTATCAAAGGATGAGGTATTGGATATAGATCTGCCACTATGCATTCATAGCTGTAACTATTGAATATAAACTTTAAATACCCTGGATTTCAATGTACATGTACCAATGCTGAACCAAGACAGGGTATACACTATATGGTGATGGCTGTTCTAAATCAGGTTTCAGTACAGCACAGTGACATGAACATTGTGATCAGGAACTATTAAAAGCTCCATTTCAAGTGTGACTTCCATGGATGTTCCATGACTGCTCAGCACCTGATACATCATTCTTGGACTTCTGTGGTTGGGGAAATGTGTGTGAGGGGGAGCATATCATAAAGATTGAGATGTAGGTGAAATGGTGACACAATCACCCTGATATGAACTGATTCGTGAGCAGAAATTTCATAAATTTTGCAAAAAAGGTAATTGGGACATGCATTGCATTGGGCAACTGACTGATCACATATGGTCATTTCAGTATTTATGTTGTCCAAAGTAAGATGACATCATGCTTTCACCATGATTTATGGTAACCGGTGTGGCAGGAATCCAACTTATTCTCCATTAGGTTACGGGAATATATCTCTAATTCTCCAAACGCAGAACATTGGTAAAAAATGCATGTTACCAGTTCTTAATCGTCCATGTTACCATAAGATAAACCAACGACATGTGGCAAAAAGCATCTCCTTGCTGAAATCATGTTGGACATGACCAATCAGGCAAAAGACATTTATTTATTTATTTAAATTTTGTTAACCAGGTAAGTGCACTAGCCATAGCAATGACTATTTTCAGGCACGACTCGGGAAGATACAAAACAACAATACAGGGAAGACATTCCAAACACAAGTACAACAAAAATCTTTTTCAACAGCTTACAAGCAGGTTGCAAAAAAATAGCTAAAAAGCAAGGAGGTTACAGTAACAGTGTGGGAAAAGAGAAAAAACAGGAGCTGTACAATAACTAAATTTTACCACAGTTTGCTTTGAGGAAGAAGAAACATGACAGAATAACCATTTCTAGTACTAATAAAGGATTGAAAAGTCAACTTAGGGAGGGATAACAGTAAGTGATAGAAGTAAGAGACACGGAAAGGGGAGATACAGGAGAAGTGCATTGCATATGGGGGCATTGTGATAAGCCATAGCCACCGCTAACACTGGCTCTGACAGGCAAAGTGACTCCATTGTGCATAACCTTGACACGCAGTTCTGTGGCATTTTGCCACAACATGTGTGCTCAACAACTGGTGGCATCTCACGACAGTTACTATACATGCACCATGGTATGCTGGAATCAGTAGAAGTGGCAGATGATGTTGTGGCATCTGTATCTCTTAACAAATTGAATATTCCTCCAGGATGTAGCTGTGTCACCTGAACAACGTAGTTGCGAAGAAATTACAGATCCAGGCTCAATATCAATTCCTGCTAAAATATTTAAAAAAATGGGAAAATAGGCAATATCAGAGAACACCCACTCTGATATGATTTATTAATGTTTAGAACTGTAGTACATTGTTCCATTAAAAAACAGTGCAATGAAACCATTTTGACAATCTTGAGCTCATTATGCATGTGTGTGCATTTTGGATGGGATGGGAAGGGGGGCTATCAGGACAGCAAGCTCCAAATCTACAGGTATGGATACTGGAGGTGAAAGAAATTCTTCTATTCCATGATAAAAAATCACACAATCTACCGAATATGAAGAAAGACTAATGACTGGCAGGTAAAAAACATCAATGCAGGGACAATTTTACATTATTTAGCAACATTTTGTAGTAATATTTGTTGGTTCAAAAGCTTTTAGACTATTTCTTCTTAAAAAGTTGCCTCTTGGCCCATTTTATATAAGCAATAAGTCACTTCAGGAACATTGTTTGTACTATGTTTACCCCACCGACGGGCTGAAAGCGCCTGGCTTCATCTCATATCTTATAATGCCCCTAACCATGGGGTAAACCTAGTACAAACAATGGCCTATCATGCCTTATTGCTTAATTAAAACAAACCTAAGGTGTATACAACTCTCAGGCTACGAGCCCTCCGCTGATACAGCCACGGCTCGGCACTCTCGGCAGACCTGCTGCATGCCTCCTGGCCGCCCTGACAACAAGCAAAGCCGCATTCCCCTACAACTCTTGGGCTACGAGTCCTCCGCTGGTCCGGCTGTGGCTTGGCACTTCCGGCCATCCTGCTGCATGCCTCCTGGCCACCCTGACAATGAGGAAAGCCAGATTCCCCTACAACTTTCGGGCTACGAGCCCTCTGCTGGTCCAGCTGTGACTTGGCACTCCCGGCCGACCTGCTGCGCGCCTCCTAGCCAACCTGACAACAAGCAAAGCCGGATTCCCCTACAACTCTTGAGCTACGATCCCTCCACTGGTCCGGCCATGGCTCGGCACTCCTGGCTGACCTGCTGCATGCCTTCTGGCTGCCCTGACAATGAGCAAATCTGGATTTCCCTACAACTCTCAGGCTACGAGCCCTCCGCTGGTCTGGGCATGGCTCAGCACTCCCGGCTGACCTGCTGCATGCCTCCTGGCTGCCCTGACAATGAGCAAAGCTGGATTCCCCTACAACTCTCAGTCTATGAGCCCTCTGCTGGTCTGGCCGTGGCTTGGCACTCCCAGCCGACCTGCTGCATGCCTCCTGGCCGCTCTGACAATGAGCAAATCTGGGTAAGACCTTTGGACACACCGGGGCTGCTGTGGGCTGCTACCATTGGCTGCCAACAACTGCAGTGCACCCTGATTGGAACCTTTTGATTTCTCCTGAGCAAACATTGGTCTACTGAAGCCTTCCGACCTGGGGCTGCTGCGTCCATAAACTGATAGAGGTTGCGGACGAAATTTTATGGCCAGCATGAGCTGCTCTGTCTTGACCTTTTTTCTTTCCTGTAATAATTACAGTTTAACTGTTATTTCTGGTACAATAAGTCAGTTCCAAGGACTTGTTTTAGCACTGTCAGTTGTAAAGTCATCTGGTTGCAGCTGGTTTTTCTACTCAGTATTGCTTTTAAGTTGTCACAGCTCTCTGCTGTACTGTTATTTTAACAATATTTGTAGCTCCCCTGTAATCTGTTGATAATTCCCCCTGGCTGTCTCTTTTGTTGTTTTCCTTCTCCTCTGTTTACTTGGGGTCTGAACTGTCCCCTCCCACTACCTTCATCTCCCTCTCAAGTCTACTTTCTCCCTCAAAAGACTGCTTTTTCTCCCTGTAAAGCTGCAATTTTTTTTCTTCCCTGTGTCTATCTGCTAATTTCTCACCTCTCCCTGCGGCTTTGCTATTACTTAATATCTGCCCCTGCCACTGCGCACCCCCCACCCCCCTCTGCCATCTCCTCTTTCTATTGTGTGCCATCTTTCAATGCCTAGCTCTCCATCTGCTGATTTAGCTCCCCTGTCACCTCCTTTTGTCCTTGCTGCCCTCCCACTGCTAATTTCTCCCTGTTTCTCTCTCTCCCCTCAAGATTCCCCTACAACTCTTGGGCTATGAGCCCTCCACTGGTCCAGCCATGGCTCAGCAATCCCGGCCAACCTGCTGCACACCTCCTGGCCACCCTGACAATGAGCAAAGCTGGGTAAGACCTTTGGACACACTGGGGCTGCTGTGAGCTGCTATCATTAGCTGCCACCGACTGCAGTGCACCCTGATTGGACCCTTTTGATTTCTCCTGAGCAGACATTGGTCTGCTGAAGCCTTCTGACCCAGGTCTGCTGCACCCATAGACTGATAGTGGCTGCAGCCCGCCCCCTCTCCCCAAGGTCCAACCTTAAATAAATAGGCCTTTCCCATGCCCCCTTTCTTGCCTCTCCCCTCTACTTATCTTCTATTGGGTGTCTATAACAGGCCCTCCCCCTCCTTCATCCTCCCCTACTACAAGCCCACTCTCTGTCCTGATATCTCAGTCCCACAGAGTCTCAGTGTTCACCTCTGCAGTATACCTCACATTCTTCTCCTACACAGTAACCACTCCTGCCCTTCCTTTTTCACCTTTCCTATCACTGTGCTATCTCTCCATTGCCATTCTCTTGGATAGCTAATCATGCACCATACACATACTCTGTATTCCCTACTCCTCTTCCTTATTCTCCTCCCTCCTCTACTACACTCTCCCAATGCCTGCTTCTCCTCCCTCTCAAACAATTACCTACTTGCTCCTATGTATAAACATCTAGGTACCCTACATCAAGAATCTAGTTTCCTGCACTGGGATCAGGCTTCCCATATGGAGCCATCCTCTCCCTACTATGGTTTTTGGCTTCCCCCATTCTCCTCTCATACTGCTCTTACCCTTAACCTTTGCTATCACCCCTTGACTCACATCAGTGAGCAGCGTGCTTATCAGACACAAAGGCGAAAGTGCATGAATAGGCAACTACACCTGTGTACCATGAAGCTAGTGCTTCTTCTTCTGCTATTATCTGGCAACGTTCACCCTAATCCTGGCCCAACACCTACTAAGGCACCAAACCTCAAAAAGCACACAGGTGCCCTCTCTATCATGTCACTCAATATTTGTAGTCTCCTACACAAAATCAATGCCCTTCAGGCCTTTGCTAGCCAACACTGTCCAGACATCCTAGGTATTGTTGAAAACTGGTTCTCTCCATCTGTCCCAGACCATGCCATAGCCCTGCCTGGATACAATGTTTTTCGGCTTGACCGAACGACAACAAGAGGTGGTGGTTGTGTGGTATACCTAAAGGATACCATCGTGGGTCACCATGTTAGCACTTCTCCCCAAACCAGTGCTGCACAGATTCTTCCTACCAAAGTCCTCCTTGGTGCTCATAACAAAGCCCTTACAGTTATCACAATCTACATTCCTCCAAAAGAACAAGGCTCTGGCCTGAATGCAGCCCTGGACTTTGTTAGGTCTCTCCCGCCGGACACTGAGTGTATCCTTATTGGGGACTTTAATATAAACTGGCCTGCTGCTGAGGCTGTGGCTCACAGGGTTTCTATAGCAGTGGCAAACCTCACCCAGATGGTTGACTCCCCAACCAGGAAAAACTATAAAATGGGCACCAGCACCCTTCTGGATTGGATACTTACCAGTCACCCTTCCCAGATTTCTAACACCAGTGTCCTCCCTGACGTAATCAGTGACCACTCCCCTGTCAGTTGCACCTGGTCAAATAAATTCAGCAAGCCACCCTAGAGAACCATAACCAGCAGAGTCTTGCCCCGTGGCCATCTAAATTATCTCAAAACCCATCTTCTTCAACTGGATTAGTCACCAATTTTCAATGCAAGAGATGTAAACACCGCCCTGGACCACTTTATTAAAACCTTTAATGGAGCCTGCAACAAATTCGCACCTCTCAAAAAGCATAAAGTAAAAGCCATCTCTAACCCATGGCTCATAGGAGACCTCCTAAGGTGTCTAAAAGAAAGGGATCAACTTTGGGAACCAGCTAGAAACTCTGGGAGGCAAATTGACACCTCTAACTATAAACGCTCTTGAAAGGACTGCACCAAAGCCATCTGGCAAATTAAATCTGCCTACCTCAAAAGTGTTCTCACAAATTCCTGGGGAAATGGAAGAGATTTCTGCAACAACATTAAAGAAGTCACCAGGAAGCAGTCTAAAGCTCCCCCTCATCCATGCTCTGCATAGACGTGGTTACCATACTTGACCTGAAAATCATTGCAGATACGTTCAATACTGCTTTCACTGACCTTAGTTCTGTATTTCCCCCTGATTTTTTTAACACTTCAATGCCCCCAATCTCCTCTGCCCCCACTTGCCACCCTCCTTTCTACTTTAAATTGGTCAAGATGCACCAGGTCCGCAGCTATGTTACCAAAGCTAACACCAAGTCCAGATCCAGCAGTGACTCACTTGACCTCAAACTTCTATCTCTCACCCTTGAAGAAGTACTCAGACCACTGACTAAGATCTTCAACCTCTCCCTCAGCCTCAGCCAGTTCCTGGACAAATGGAAATTGTCCACTGTGACCCCTATATACAAAAGTGGTGTCAAAACTGCCCATGAGAATGTCCGCCCAATCTCCATCCTACCTCCTCTCTCTAAAGCCCTGGAATGTATTGTGGCTGACCAGGTCACAGAATTCCTGGACATACACAACATCCCTTGCAAGTAACAAAACAGCTTTAAAAAGGGTCACAGCACTTCCACAGCATTACTCAAACTCACCGGAGCCATTCAACACTCATTGGACAATGGTAATCTAACAGGGGGTGCGTTCATTGATCTAACTAAGGCCTTTGATACCATCAACCACCATCTCCTGCTTGTCCAACTATGGAAGACTGGTCTCTCATCCAATTCAGTTGACTGGTTCAATAACTATCTAAGCAACTGGTCCCAAAGAGTAAAAATAGCTGAAACACTCTCTGATGCCAGACTAGTCCTCTCTGATGTTCCACAAGGGTCCATCTTAGGCCCCCTCCTCTTTAGCCTATTCCTGAACACAATCCCAGACTCAAGACCAGAACAAATTATACTCTATGCAAATGATGCAGTTATCCTTGCCTCCCATCATGATCCTGTAGAACTGCAAGGAAACCTCCAATGGGGTTTCACATCAGTTAAAAACTGGCTCTTGCAACACAAGCTGTTACTTAACCAGAAAAAAACTAAGACCATGCTTTTCAGCAGCTCACAACACAAAAATAAACAGTACCAACTCACCATTAATACCAAACTAGGAGCCACCCTTGATCAAGTTGATACTTTTAAATATCTTGGCATCACCCTTGACTCCAAACTCTCCTATGCCACCCATATCAATAATGTCGCTAAGATGAAAAACACCAGGCTAGGCTTACTATTCCATCACCAAAAACATCTAACCTCTGAAGCATTGTCTATTGCCATTCAAAGCTCCATTATGAGTGTTATTGACTATTAACTCATAGTTTATGGCTCTGCCACTGCTTCCACACTCAAGCAAATTGCCACCTCCCTAAATAAAGCATGTCATCTCATCACCAGAGCTCACCGTCTCACCCATACCTGCAACCTCTACTCTCATACTGGGTGGCTTCAACTAAACAACCAACTTCAGTATCAAATGTGCATCACAGCCAAGAAAATAATGATGGGCAATGCCCCCCAGGAGTCTGCTCCCTTCTTAAGACCAGAGTAAACAACTGCAACACCAGGAACTCAAAACCACAACTGCTGCAAGTCGCTCATTGTTGTACTACTCAAGGACAAAGGTCTTTTTCATACAGGGCCCCCAGCTGGCTCAATAATCTTGCCAGTGACATCTCTGCCTCACCAACTCTGGGTGCCTTCAAAAAGAAGCACCATAAATCCCTTGTGGCTTCTAGTACTTGTGATTGCCTTAGCTGAGCACCCATCATTTCTGCAGCTCCCCTACCCTCTGCTGCCCATGCTGACCCCACTCCTAGTGCTTCTTTATTGCCTATATTTTCCCTTGCTCAACTTAATACTCAAATATTCTGACCTGACAAAGCCCTCTAGGCTGCTGTACTCTGTACCACCCCTTTCTCCCTCTTTTCCCCCACTTATGTTTTAATACACCTCCTATTGTTATTGTAATATGTCATGTAATTTGTACTTGTAACCAAGTTGTTATAACCACTTGGCGTCATGACGGTCTAACTCTGTAATTTCAAAAACTGTATTATTCTGTATTTGTGATGTGGAACCTTTGTAAAAGAGCCTCGGCTCAAAGGTATTATGTAATCCTTGACTTAAATAAATAAAAAAATAATAATAAATAAAATGATGCTACCTAAACCATGAGAGTGAAGGGTGTGTATTAAATTTGAGTAATTGCACCATCCCATGATTTATTTTATGTAATAACTGGCCATCAATTGGTTCCATCACAGTTTATAGCACCGTGTTTTGTTTTTAAGACCTCATCACTCATTATTCTCTCCCATCACAAATAATGAAGCACATGTGCACTAAATTAAGCACAGCTATGAAACTAATCTGAATCATAAACAGGAATCTAATTTAAAAAATAGGCTCTTATTCCCTTTTAAAATTAATAGTACTTCCACATTTCAGTCACTTTTTCACTTTCAGTTCTGCCACTTGGTTTCCTCCACCACGCAGCCATCACACTTAAATTTGCCCCCCTCTACCAACATGTATGGAGTAGTGTAAAAAAACTGAGAGACCTCACCCATACCATACTGACTTAGTGGCTAGCCATTCTGTCACACAGTCCAACAATGCAGATGCGCCGCTGATGGAATTAGTCAACCTCGATGTTGTGCCACCCACAGCACTTGACCACCTGACTATTATTGCTACATTCAAATCTACATCCATTTACATAAAGGAGGGAAGAGAGCAACAACTGGAAAGTAAAAAGGGAAGCACTCGGATATTAGAGAGGGTCATTTGGTTCTGGTTTACTTCTGAAATACTGAACCAAAACATAGGACTGTGATAGATGCAGTGTTTACATAAAAACATCTGTATCACAGAACCAAGCAGTTGAGACTGCTGCTAGACTTGAGTGAGCACATGATTGCAGTACTAACCAAATGTCTTTTAAGGCAAATAATAACTGGTCATCTCCATAGAAAAATGATAGATGGCCAATTATTATATTACAGTACACAGTATGTGAGCTCAATAATACCCAAACATGTGGCCAGGATATGAGATTAACAAGATCATGCAGGAGCTTCAAGGCCATGTGTATGTTGCGTCAGGGCTCCTTACACAGTTGCATGATCTGGAACATCACAAGGATGCCATGTGAGTTCCAATTACTAAACTGATGTGATGCAGGGTTTTCTATGCAAGTTCAATAGAATAAAGACAAAATAACAACTTTCAGCTAGGGCAGATAGAGAAAACCAGCTGTGTGGTAACATCTTTAGATGTAACTCAATAGCGACAATAAGTTTCATCATTATCAACTCTCACTCATACATTTTATAGGCATCGCTGTTCCCTTGTATGCAGTCATGCTTACTCTGCCATTGGATGACAGACAAAAATGATAGTTTCTTTCATCCATCAGTTGGGGGGTTTCATACAATGATCAAGCAGGCAATGAATCACTGTAGGAAACAGAAGGTACAAAATGTACTAACAATTCAGACAGAAGACATTGCTGTCCCAAACTCTCTCCTACTCGCTCTTTCTCCCCATGGAGGTAACCCCATTCTCCCAAAATCTGCTACGCTAAGACAGCAAAGGAAGAATAATGAATGCAACAGCAACAAAGAAAAAAAGAGAATCAAATTAAAATTGATCATTCTGTTCTAGCATGTCACTACATGCAGATGTCTGTTTTGAGGGGAGGGGAAAGGGGATAGAGGCAAATAGGTCAAATTCTTATTCAAGAAAAAATACATCAATGATGCTGCAAATGGACAAATATCCCACAGTAGACCAGTTGGAAAGGCTATTTTATCATAAATTCACCAAAATAAACATTTTTTTCAATGCATAAATATCTTTCTCTAACTGTACAAATGTATATTAACAAATGAAGCACTGGCTGGGGTGCAGCAATTTTCCGGGAGACATTCTGGAACCTGTGTTGCTGCCCTATTTGCAGGCAACTGTCAGCTCTGAGGGAGGAGGTTGCCCACCTCCAGGCTGAACTGGCAAGGAATAAGGAGGCCTCCCCCACCCAAAGAGCACCAGTTCCACAACCACTGTCTCAGAGGTTGCCATGTGTGAAGAGCAGATGGACCTCAGTAGGTTCTGGGAGGTTGAGGGAGGAACAGAGGAGCGAGCCCCGAGTTGCACCTCTACACAAATTATATGTCAGTCTGGCAAATCAGGGTTCCCCTCTAGAAGACACCTCATTGGAGACCAAGAAGAATGCTGGGGACATCCACAAGGAGACCCACAAAGAGTGACAAGGGACACCACAGGGGAAAGAAACAGCTTCTGATAGGAGACTCAGTTGTTAGGGGTGTAGACCTGGGAAAGGGTAAGGAGAGGAAAGTAAGGTGCCTGCCTGGTGCCATGGCTTGAAGGGACAGGAATCAAATCCTTAGGATTGCAGAAGCAGCATCACAGGAGAGGAAACTAGATATCATTGTCCACCTTGGGACAAATGACCTAGCTAGGCATGAGATGAGTGCAGTGCAGGACGAATTTGTGGAGTTGGGGAGGGTCCTCAGACAGGTAGCAAGCACGGTAACCTTCTCAGAGATGCTGCCAGTCTATGGCAGGGGTGAGGCTAGGGTACTGCACACCATGCAGTTTAATGAATGGTTGCAAAACTGGTGCTGAGTACAGGGCTTTGGCTTCATTGGGGACTGGGGGTCCACCTGGAGAGATGAAGGTCTATACTGGCATTATGATCTGCATCTGTCCAGGAAGGGAAATGCGCTCCTAGGTGACAGGTTTAAAGGCTTCCTTGGCAAGCTTTTAAACTAGCCAAGGGGGGAGGTGCTGATAGGAAACTGGAAAGTTCAAGCCTCCTCCCACAAAACATGGTAGTAGGGTAAACACTGAGGTGCAGAGCTTGACAGAGGGCAGGACAGGGGTAAATGGAAAAATGGACAAGGGCAATAAGAGCAAGGATGGGGTAAAAAAGAATAAAGCCAACATTAAATGTTGAAGCCCCTTTCACATCTGCTGTTTCATGAGAGAGACTGCTGTTGGAAAGTGTGACTGCTAATACTACTGAGCTCCAAATAATTTAAAACATCTTCTGAAGTGTGCACAGGGTGAGAGACTGTTGCAATCAAGTGTTTGAAGCCTTAGAAACAGCTGTCTTCATGATGGAAGGACTGGGGAGTGTGCTGTGAGGTCATTGGTGGAGGAGGGGTTACTGCATTTTAAAAGGCGCTGCTTCATAAGTGCAGGAAGGAAGGAGGTTGTGAGGGCGCGAAAATTTACTCGGGTGCATAAAATTTGTAGATTTTAACAGCTAACTTCCTCGTAATTGTATTACTATAAAGCTTTAATTGCTTAGTGGGTATTTGTATAAAAGGTGATTAAATTAGAGGAATATTTTCTTAGCAGACATGGGGTATTGTTTATAATGTGTATTGTTTGTATTTTCCAACCATTGTTGGTGTTAGAATTAGCTGTACAGCTAATCATGAGGGCACCTTAGAGTTTTGGACTTTAGTTGTTCATGGTGGCATTACCAATAGGCAATTATGTCCAGAGCATAATATCCTTCTTATATATGATGGTAAAATGTATTATGAAATAGGAAGTTATTATATGGTTTATAAGTTAAAGAAAATGTCTTGATTACAGACCTGTTATAATGTAGGGAAAAATATATTTTAATAATGGGGATAAACAGAAATTCCTTCCTGGAAAATATAGGGGACAAAAGTTTAGGGTAAAATGGTTATTATTGATGTTATTAATGTTATCTGGAACAGTTCACCTAATCCTGGGCCAATCAATTATATAGATAAGGGTGTTAATTCTTTTTTGAAAATAGGACATTTAAATATACAGAGTTTATTACCTAAAAAGATTTATTAGAAGGATGGTTGTTGAAACTTCTTTTGATATTTTGGCTTTGACAGAGACCTGGTTAACTGATAGAGTAACTGATGATGAAGTTAGGATAGAGGGTATTCGGTATAAGAAAGGATAGAAAAGGAAAAGGGGTGGTTGTTTAATTTATGTTAAGAGTAATTTATCAGCTAATATGAATATTGTTGGTCAGGACAGTTGTTATTATGAGTCCCTGGTAATTGATTTAGTTTAGGTGGAAATAAGTGCTCACTTTAATTGATGTGTATGTACCTCCTTTGAATATTATGAGAATTGAAGCTTTTTTTCATGATCTATCTCCCTTCTTCAGAAAATTGTTAATTTTGGGTGATTTTAATTTGGATTGGCCTTCAAATCAAGCAATTGATGTTGAAATTTGGTTTTAGATTTGGGTATGTTCCAGTTGGTGACTGATTCCACTAGATATAATTATCAAGGGGTATGAGTCACTAATTGATTGGATTATTACTAATTGTCCAGATCATGTAGTTAAGTCAGGAGTTTATCCAGATTGTCTTAGTGACCATTGTGCAATTTATTGTGAATGGTCTGTGAAATATTTTAAAGAACCTCATAGAACCTTGCAGTATCAGAAAGTTTCGGACCTTAATTTGCAGTCTTTTTCAGACGAAGTTCAGCAAATTGATTGGTCTTTCTTAGATGTTATTGATGACATTGATGATGCCTTTCATAGGTTTTGTAGTTACTTTGTTGGTATTTGTGATAAGTTATTGCCGTTTAAGACTGTTAAATTGAAAGCCGAGGAGAAAATATGGTTCAATTGTGAACTAAGGAAAATTATAAGGGATAGAAATAAGGCTTGGAATAAGTTTAGGAAGCATAAGACAATTGGTTTGCAACAGGAATATAAGAGATTACGTAATTTATGTAGGCAAAGGTTAGGAAAGCAAAAAGGACTACTTGCTAAATAAATTGGGTAAGGGTTGTGTGATACTAAGACCCTTGGAAAGTTTTGAATGATTTAATGGGAAGGAGTAAGGTTTGGATAATATTACTTGCAATTAGATGGACAATTGGTTAGTGATCCAATTAAAGTAGTTAATGGGTTTAATGCACATTTCACTGATTTGGAAAGGTTTAATATTCAAGGACGTGTTACAAGTTTGGAATTAGAGGAGTTACTTGAGGAAAATTATGTGGATGGGGGGGTGTCTAAATTTCATTTTCGGGTGCTTACTGAAAATGAGATTTTGATGTATATTTTGAAGACTGATCCTAGGCCATATTTGGGGGCGGACGGAATAGATTATAGAATTTAAAAAAAAGTTGGGTCAATAATTGTTCCAATGTTGACAAAAGTTTTTAATTTTTCCCTTGTTAATAATATATACCCTTTAAAGTGGAAATGTGGTGTTGTAAGGCCAATTTATAAAACAGGTAGTAAAATTAATGTTAATAATTATAGACCCATAACACTACTGGCTCCTTTATCCAAATTATTAGAGAGTATTGTTTCCGATCAGGTTAAAGTTTATTTGATCAAAATTTCTATGGTCTCCTTCACAGCATGGATTTAGGCAGAGATTTAGTACTGAAACTGCCTTGGTGAGGTTCACGGGCAGTGTATAATGCCTTAGATGAGGGTAAAATAGTAGCTGCTGGCTTTGTGGACCTCACCAAGGCTTTGATTTGGTTGATCATAGGAAGTTGTTAATGAGTTTGTTGGAGGTTAATTTTTCAAAGGAAGTGATATTATGGTTTAATAATTATTTAACTGGTAGGGTGCAGAAAACTATGATGAATGGTGTATTATCTGATGAGGTATTTTGATGTGCGTGTTCCCAAGGGTCTGTATTGGGTCCTTTGTTGTTTACTTTATTTTTAAATTCTCTGCATAAAATATGTAAAGAAACTGAGCTTATTTTGTTTGCAGATGATGCAGTTTTATTATGTATTGGTAATACTTTACAGGTTGTACAGCAACAGTTACAGGATGATTTTAGTTTGATGCATGGTTGGTTAATGGAGCAAAATTTAGTGTTAAACCATGTAAAACAAAATGTATGGTATTTAATAATACAAGATCTAATGTGAATTTGAGCTAACTCTAAAGGATAATTATGGAAATAATATAGAAAGGGTTACTGAAATTTGTTACCTAGGCCTGGTTATTGACTGTAACTTATCATTTGAAATATATATTCAGAAATTAATAGGTAAGTTGCATAGAAGATTAGGAATGCTTTATTGATTGAAAAAGTATTTAACAGATGAGGTTAGGATAATTTTGGTTAATAGTTTATTGTTTTCAGTTATTGATTATGGATTAATTATATATTTTTTTACTTCAGTTAGAATGCGCAATAAGTTGGAATTTACTTATCATGGTATTATTAGATTTGCTACAGGACAGAAGAAAAGAACTCACCATTGTTTACTTTATAGTTCTTTGGGGTGTTTGTCATTAGTTGATAGGTTTAGATTACGTGTTTTAGTATTTCTTCAAAAAATTAAATTAGAAATTTTTTCTGGTGTTATTTGTGATATGTTTTCTAAATTGATTAATGGTGTAAGAACCAGGTCGCAGGTTAATTTAAACTTTAAATTTCGGATTCCCTACTATAAAAGTGTGTTTGCTCAGAATTCCCTTCAATTTTATAAGTGAAATTGTATAATGAATTACCCTCTAATATTATGCAATGTGTTACAATTTTGTCATTTAAGAGGGTTTTAAAGAAATTTTTGGTTGCTAATTCAAAGTGTTGTTTTAAATAATGTATTTTTATATGTATGTGTGTTCTTTATATTTATATGTTTGGATATTATTTATGTATGTTTTATGTTGTGACTGGGCATCAGTGAAAATGGGCATTTTGCTCACTGATTATACAGAATAAAAAATAAACAAACAAACAAACAAACAAACAAATGGAGGGCAATGAGTACCAATGCTCGTAGTCTTGGAAACAAGCTTCCAGAGCTAGTAGCCCTGATGGAAGAGGAACACTTGAATATTGTGGCAGTCACAGAAACATGGTACACGGAGAACCATGACTGGGATGTCAACATACCAGGATACACAATCTACAGAAGGGACAGGGAGGGTAAAAGAGGAGGTGGAGTAGCTCTTTACATAAGGGAAGGGATCAAAGCTACAGAACTAAAAAGTAAAGGGGGAGGACAAGAGGAATGCTGAGTCACCTTGGAGACAGGGAATGGCATCACAATCCACAGAGGGGTTGTATACAGACCCCCATCTCAAGGGGTGGAAATGGACAAGAAAATGATAGATAACATTCTCAAAATGGCTGAAAAAGGGGAGATACTGTTGATGGGGGACCTGAATATGCCAGATGTTAACTGGGCGACATAGACTGCAGCCACATCCAAGAGCAGGGTCATTCTCGATGCCCTACAGGGGGCATGCCTTAGACATCTAGTGGTGGAACCCTCTTGGAAGGGAGATATATTAGACCTGGTACTCTCAAATGGAGAGAGGATCACAAATTTAGAAGTCAGTAGACATCTGTGAACAAGCAACCACTGCACAGTGTGCTTCACAATAAACACAACCATGGAGACAAGCCATACAAAGACAAGGATACTGGACTTTAGAAGGGCTGACTTTGGCATAATGGGTGAATACCTGAGGAATGCATTAGCAAATGGCCAGAAAGGAGGGGTGGAAGAACAATGGAGAAAAATCAAACTGCCATCATGGAGGCAACAAGCCTTTGTGTGAAACAAATAAAAGAAAACAAAGTGGAATAAAAAACACTATGGTTCTCAAAAGAGGTGTCAGGAAGGTTAAGGAGAAAAGGCTGCATTCAGAAAGTATAAGGAATCACAGACAGAGCACGACAGGAACTATATCAATTAAAGCAGAAAGAAGTGGGGAAGGCAGTCAGAAAAGCAAAGACCCAAACCAAGGAAAAGATAGCCAACTCAGTTAAGAAGGGGGATACACCCTTTTATAGGTACATTAGGGAGCATAGAAAGGTTAAGGGAGGGATAGTGAAGATTAATAAAGGAGAGGGGAGGTGTTCAGAGGGAGACAGTGAAAAGGCAGAGATACAGAATGAATACTTTTGCTCAGTATTCACAAAAGAAGAAGAGGAAGAGTTACCTAAACCAAACAGTAGAAGCACTCTGGATAGTAGGGTTGACGCCAGTCCATTTACAGAAGAAAGAGTACTGAAAGAACTCCTAAAACTCAAGGTGGACAAAGCAATGGGGCCTGATGGGTTTCTCCCTAGAATCCTAAAAGAGCTAAGGGAGGACCTAGTGATACCACTAATCACACTTTTTAACAAATCATGGGAAGATGGGGTGGTACCTGAGGAATGGAGGAGGGCAAATGTGATTCCCCTTCAAAAAAGTGGGAGCAAGGCAGAAGCAGAAAACTACAGACCTGTTAGTTTGACCTCAGTGGCAGGGAAAATTATGGAATCACTTCTGAAAGAAAGAACTGTTCAGTACCTACAGGCCAGTGGGGCACTGGACCCAAAGCAGCATGGATTCACAGCAGGAAGGTCATGTCAGACAAATCTAATTGATTTCTTTGACTGGGTGACCAAAGTAATAACCACGGAGGGGCTGTGGATTTGGCCTACCTAGACTTTAGCAAGGCATTTGACACAGTCCCTCACAAGAGATTAATAATCAAGTTAGCTAGCGTGGGAGTGGGTCCCACGGTGGTAGCCTGGGTAGAAAACTGGCTGCACAACAGGACACAGAAGGTAATAGTGAATGGAACACATTCTGAAGAAAGGGGGGTTACTAGTGGAGTACCTCAGAGCTCAGCACTGGGTCCAGTCCTCTTTAATGTCTTTATAGGTGACATTGCAGAGGGTCTGGAAGGAAAGGTATGTCTCTTTGCAGATGACACAAACATCTGTAACAGAGTTGATACACAAGGGGAGGTAGAAAGGATAAGAAGGGACTTGGCAAGGTTGGAGAAATGGTCAGACATATGGCAACTTAGATTCAATGCAAAGAAGTGCAAAGTAATGCACCTGGGAAATAAAAATCCTGGAGAAGAGTACACAATAGCAAGGGAAGTACTAACAACAACAATAATGGAAAGGGATCTGGGTGTAGTCATATCAGGTGACCTAAAGGTGGATAAGCAATGTGAGAAGTCAGTAAGGAGAGCCAGAGGGATACTGGGATACATAGGAAGGGGCATCACAAGTAGAAAAAGGGAAGTGGCTATCCCTCTATACAGACAGTTGGTGAGGCCCCATCTGGAGTACTGCATGCAGTTTTGGAGAACTCATCTACGCAAGGACATAGACAGGATGGAAGCAGTCCAGAGGAGGGCAACTAAAATGGTGAAGGGTCTACATCAGAAACCATATGAAGAGAGACTGAGAGAGCTTAATATGTATACCCTTGATGAAAGAAGGGATGGGGGGACATGATAGAAACTTTTAAGTACCTCAAGGGAATCAACAAAGTCCAGGAGGGTAGCATCTTTCAGAAAAAGAGATGTGTAAGAACAAGGGGGCACAATTTAAAGTTGGAGGGGGGACAGCTCAGGGGTAATGTGAGGAAATTCTTTTTCATGGAGAGAGTGGTGGACACATGGAACCGCCTTCCTGGAGAGTTTGTGGGGTCTAAAACAGTGGGGGAATTCAAACATGCATGGGACAGACATAAGGCAATTATAGTGGAGGGTTGCAGGAAGTAGGCTGTTGGTTAACAAGAATCTGCAGCTTATCCAATACGAAGGGAAATGGGCAGACTGGGTGGGCCAAGTAGTCTTTATCTGCCATCAAAGTCTATGTTTCTATGTTTCTATTTTATAAGTGCAACTGGACACAACAGAGTGTGCATTGAGCAGATATTACCGCACAATCGGGTGCTGAAGGGTCTCAGTAGTGTAGCCTCGTGCCTCACTACACCCTTGATCATGCAGTAAAATCTGTTCAATGCACATCCCATAGTGTCTTGTTGCTTACCTAACATACTCAGGACAGAGAGGCACCAGTTTAACTCAGATGGAGGGAAGGCTGTAAATTAGCACACCACGGGCATTTACTGACAACTAATGAACCCCCATTCTACCTCCCCCCACAACTACCACACTAGCATACATACCAGGCAACCATTAATGCAGTAAATTACTTATATGGACTTCTTGTTGTTGCTGAACTGGGTCTATATCACTATTTGAGGCACCAATTATGCTGAAAGAAGGATGATGTCCTCTACCTCATCTTCCATCGTGTTCTTGTTGGGTCCTCACTCTGCTACAATCCTTAGTCATGCCTTGCATCATTGAATTACATGGCCAATGATGAATAGCACTAGCTGTGGCACTAGTAGATGGACTTGATGTAGCATCTGAGCTTGAAGATCTAAAACAGGATGAGTAAACCATTTAGGAATTGAAACAGAAATTATAACATGTGTGTGTATGTACTGAGAAATAGTGCTTGACCAAGTCTAAATCACTGATCTGCTAATAACCATTGCAGTGCTTAATGCAGCACAATGCATCACATGGTGCAGGAGACCCCTAAAAGGTTATTACTTGACCAATATAAAATGGGCAAGAAAATCTCTGTATCCTGATTGGCAGAGACATTTTTCAAGCAATGTCCCTAGAAAGCAATGTCAATGGCTAAAAACAAGTCCCCGAAAACCAGTCAACTCACCGACTTCAAAATCAACTTACTTCCTAGTTTCCATCACAAACATTGCTGCCCCATTTACTCATATATAAAAACCTTCAAATGGGAAGTGACATTAAAGGTCTATTACATTAAGCAAAGTTAATAAATAACTTATTGTTATTTACACTCATGAGCCCACCTTACACACATACACAAATAAAAAAAAGCAAGGACTATTCAAACATTATTCACTTACTAGTTTTTATTTCATGAACATGAAATTACCCTCTCCATTCTCTACCAATATACCAGTGAACTCCCTGCTCATTACATGACATGTCATCTCATGAAATTGAATGTCTGACTCCATCTGAGGACTTTGTGTGTCTCTGTGCGGGTATGATAGTGTCACTATAAAACATTTTGAATTCTTGTATCCCATGTTGCCATTATGTGTGTTGTGTTGGGAGGGGGACTGCTACTGGAATAATGCAGAGCTGTGAATTCTACTATTTATTAATATGTGGTGGTGAGTAGAGGGCTGAGCCAGTTGCCAGCTCTCAAGGTTGGGGTGGGTGGGTAGCAGGGTGGTGGTACATTACCTGCCTGGTTCGGGGGAGTGTGGGGGTCACTAGAGCAACAGGGATGGTCTTGGAGAACAGGAAGGGGCTGGTTTGATGATAGGAAGGGAGCCACAGCACTACTGGGACTTCAGTGGTGGTTATGAATGTGATCAGGGCTCAGGGAGAGTGGTCCACTAGACTACCAGTGAAAGCGTTTATTTTTTTAAAGTGACAGGATTGAGGCTTGGGGAGGGTGGGTGGGTCTAGACTACAAGGAAAAAATTAGGATTTCATTGTTACAGGAACAGTTTTCTGCATTGAAAAATGGGGGACCTGCTCTTCAAGAAGGATCGCAAGGCGAACAGTGATACAAATAAAATACAAAGAGTGCTAGTCAGCTTAAATTCTAAAGGCTTTACACTTAACATGACATTGCCTTATGTGTCATCAGGCATTTGGAGTATCTAAATAAAATTTTTCATACTTTGCGGCATACTATAACAAACTGGTCAGAGCCAATATGGCTGTGGAGAGCTTCTGGGATGCTTTTACCCATTATTTCTAATGAATTTGCACAATGCAGATGTGCTGAGAGGTGGTTTCAATCTGGTCTTCCTTTTACACATTTTTACAATGCATTTTCCTAGAATATGCTTGCTGATTGCTATATATTTAGCCTGGATAGTTCACAGAAGAAATGGAATCTTATTTTCGGGTGGTGGAGCACTAGCAGTAGGACACTGGAATGTGTCATACATAGGTATGAGCTGTGTGCGGGCAATAATGCCCAGTGACCATACACCTCAGGTACTTGCATGCAGATCCATCATCTTGGTGCCGTTGCACTGCTCAGTGCAGGTGAAAGCCAATGCTGTATTCACTCACACAGGTCCCACAACACACATGTTACAGCTGACCTCCCATTTGTTTGTACAATTGGGGAACCGCAAATGCACTATCCATAGTCTGGAGCATACACTACAAATGGCATTGCAGGATGTCACACTCGTGGCACCCAAGATACCTCAGCAGTCCAGTGGGTGGCATGTTACACAGGGGAATGGGGGACAGTGTATGACAGCAAAAGATACAGCATTGACAAGGCATGATTTGGAGGTATGTCAATTCCCTCTTATGGTGTGCCAGGAACATACACACAGCCGCATACACTGGTGAGTCCGCAGCTTGTGAAATTCCCCAATGTATGGTATAGCCACTTGGTTCATTCTGGAGTGAAGGTCCCAGCCCGGGTCCAGTGCAGTCAGTGGCTGGCTATGGCAGGATGTGGAGGGCAGTGCCAGTTTCTGCAACAGGTCGGGTATGGGGGGATCGGGGTTGTCCATGTACCAAGGCAGTGGGTGGGGGTCCTCTATGCTATGGATATGGACTGTGGTTTCCTCTGGTGCAATTGGGCCTGGAGGGTCCCTACACTATGGAGCTCTTCGGGGATGGAGTTGGATCGAACGGGGATGGGAGGGGATACCTCTAGTCCACCAAGGATGCCAGGCTGCTGTGCACCTGGGTGCACTTCCACAGCCCGCCTGTGGGTGGCTGGCTGGGTTAGGCCAGCTAGTCATGTCCTAGCTGTGAGCTGCACTGCTCTGGGCTGTGAGGGATGAATTTCCCACTGAGTATGCCACAGCACGGCATATGCATGGGAACGCACCCTCAACTTGCACGGCATACTATTTGTGTGCGCCCTGGCCCATTCCCTTGCAACAGGTGCATCTCGCATGTTTGAATATCAAGCTGCAGTGCATTGTTGGAGTTGTGTGGCACATCTCCCTTTTCTGCCAGGATGCGCTGCACATCTTCTTTGAATATGGGGGCCCTGGACTAGGCTACCCTATAGAAATGCATTATCAAAATGGGAAAATCATGATCCTACTGAAAACAAGATATTACATCTAATCTGGGACAGCCTGAGTAAATACAGTGCAAAAATGTATAAATGAAGATCCCTATGACAAAGAGATGTAGCACCTCCCTTGCGCTATCCAGGATATAAAATATAGGATAAGAAATATTTAAAGGAAATCTACTCTAAACTGAACTTCACTGTGGTCACTGACATAAAGAAACAGTTTCTTTATTTACTAAACCCTGTCTGGTTAATATCACTAAATGCAACTGTTGTTGCAGCCTGTTAGTTTTTAAAGAAAATCCTGTCTGCTAAGTGTAATTTATTGAAGCAGACACTGCAGCTCACTCGGATCTGCTGCTGCTTGCTGGATTTGTTTTCTCTCCACCCCCACCTCCTCACCCCACCCTCACAGTATAAAATGCTCCATCTGACTCCACCCTTTGAGGCTCCCTGCAGTGCACATTCTGTCTCCACCTTCTGCTAGTCTCTGCCTGATATTCATTGGGCTAGACAAACCTGCCACTCCTCTCACCATTTAAACGTATATGCCTCTGATTTTAGAACTGCACAAAACCCATGCCATAATCTAATTTCAAAAGGGTGTTTCTTGTTTCCCTTTGTATTCCTAGGTTGAACTCAAACCAGGACTCTTTGTTTCTTCTACTCTCTGCCATAATTATTTTAAAATATACCTTCCAACTTGTCCAGTCAGACCCTTAATTAGTATTTTTTTTTTTTTTACTTTCAGTCACTGGATACTTTAGGTACCTTTACAAAGTGATAGCCCGAATATTAACATGCAGAGCTGCTTTACTTGAGTACAGGCAGTACTGAGATTCTGTTTAATCTATACATTTTGGCTTATTGAGCAATACATTGACCTGTGCCTGCCAGTCATTTTATCCTTAAGTGCCCCTATATTGTTGCATGGGATAGAAAAAAGGTCATTAAGCTAGGTATTATGTGGCCAGGTCCCAATTTACACTCCTGTAGTGACACCTGATTGACGCTGGCAACTATGATCTTTTTCCCCTAGTCTTCCACTAGGACAATGCCGATGGACAGGGAAAACAGCCACTAATATAAAACAAGGGGATTCTCCCGCAGGCACCTACCCCAAATTTCCAACTTAATAACTGATTCCACCAGGAGATATACTGGTCTTCCAAAATGGCCCCAGAATACTCTTTATACAACTATGATACCACTTGCCTTAAGTCCTGCTGGACTAGTCACTCACTGGCCTCTCTTTCAAATAGGGGTGAACTCCTGGCCCTCATATACATACTGTCTCTCCTCTGGGTGGACATGTGCTTAGGGGAAGGACTTCTTGACTCCATGAGGCAAAATTCAAGCAACACTGAGCCTTGTGGTCATTACTACTGGACCTCTCCCACAACTAAAAATGAAAGCCTCATAGCACACGAGTTAGTAAATCATGGCTCCTATTACGTGGTGATCCACGATGCACGCAGAAGGCTGCGCAGCCTCTCGAAACCTTCAATTAGGCAAGTGTTAGCTCGACTACTTGATCTTCTTCTGCTCCATGGAGGAGATGTTCAACCTAACCCTGGGCCACCTCTAGACAATTTCCTTGTATCTACCCCCCAGGATCCTCACTGGACATCATCAAAAGGCTTAAGGATAGTGCACATGAATGTATGCGGCCTTAGACCTAAAATCCATGAGGTCCAAGCCTGGCTTAACCTCTACAAGCCAGACATCCTTGCAATCTCAGAGACCTGGCTCAAGGCCTATATTCATGACCATGAGATCATGATCCTTGGGTACAATACTTTCAGACAGGACAGGACAGGAAAGAGAGGGGGAGGGGTCCTAATCTATACAAAAGACACTCTAAATGTGAGTCTACTAAAGACCAACCTTGGTAGCTGCCAGGACGGGGAGTCTATCTTCATCCATCTAACCTTTGGTAATGCTAAGCATCTCAGCATTGGCTGTGTCTATAACCTTCCTAAGAATGCCCAACTTGCTCTTGAGGGCATCACCAAATTGGTTGGCAGTAAATTAATCAATGAACTCCTAATAATGGGAGATTTCAACCAGAACTGGGTCACTGGCCCCAACAAGGTCCTCAAGCGTGTGATCCAAGACACAAACCTGGAACAGGTCATCTCTCTACCTACAAGGCTTAATTATAAAATGGAGAACCATACTATTCTTGACTGGGTTTTGGTATCTAACTCCCTCAACATACAGAAAGCAGGTATATTGGCTGACACCATTAGTGATCAATCCCCAGTATTCTGTATTTGGAAGAACAGACCACCAAAGATTCCTCCCAGGATACTCACAGTATGTGACTTCTCCAATTTCATGCCAGCAAAATTTAATGACTACCTAAGTAGCCTGGACTGGATCCCGATCAGGCTCCTCCCGACATTGGATGAGACCTTTGCCTGCTTCCAAAATTCACCCCTCAATGTGGCATCTCTATTTGCCCATTTCAAAAAACCTCATACAAAAGGAGGCTGTCATAAATGGATCTCCCACTCTGTGAAATCTCAGATGAAAAGAAAGGACAAGGCTTGGAAGAAATTCCGGCTCTCCCACTTTCCTGCAGACCTGGTTACTTACAAAACCCTAAGAAATAAATTTAAGCTAGGCATCAAACTTGCCAAAAAGGAGTATGTAACCTGCCTTCAATGGTCCACACTGGGGAACCCTAAGCTTTTCTGGGCACAAATCAATGAACTGTTTAAGGGCAACTCCAAGGAGGCATAAGGTCAAATTGAGGTACAAGGACAGTGTATCAGTGATTGCCAGCTTATAGCCTCAGCAATCAACCACCACTTCACCAACCTTGATGCATACAAGGTAGGGCTATCAACACCCATGCCTGTACAGACCTTTGATGAATCCCCCTGTCTGAACAGACCCCAATTTCACCCAAGATTTGTCAAGGTGAGCGAGGTCCATAAACATCTGATAGCCCTCAAACATAAAGGCTCTGGTGGCCCAGATAGAATCAGTCTGAGGCTACTCCAGGAAGGTGCACTGTCCCTGGCCAAACCTCTGACCTGGATCATCAACAGGTCTTTACTTGAAGGGTATGTTCCATACCAGTAGAAGACTGCCAATGTGGTCCCCATTTTCAAGGGTGGCTCTTGTGAATAAATTGGCAATTACAGGCCCATCTCCCCTGCTGTGTACCCTGGCCAAATTGCAAGAAAGACTAGTTTATGGCCAAATGAGAGACTACCTGGAGCTCCACCAAATCCTAGCCCCTTCACAGCATGGCTTTTGGGCAAACCATGGAACAGACACGGTACTCATCAAACTCACAGTGGACCTATTCAGGGGCAATGGATGAGGGCATGTTGATGGGTGCTGTCTTCATAGACCTGTCCAGGACATTTGACCTTGTGGATCACAGCCTTCTTCTTAGTAAGTTTAAAGGCATTGGGTTTTATGCCTGGGGCCCTGAACTGGTTCAAGAGCTATGTCTCAGGCCGCTCCCATATGGTCATTTGGAAGGGAGAGCTTTCCGACCCTTTACCCATCAAGGAAAGTGGGCCTCAGGGCTCAATTCTTGGCCCCCTCCCATTCTCTCTCTTCACAAATGACCTAAACTGGCACTGTGGGGATAGCTCAGTAGTTCAATAGATGGATGATACTGTCATCTTCTGAGTCAGGTCCACACCTCATGATCTGGGCCCTCTCCTACAAGGGGACCTAAATACACCTGAGGCCTGGATCACATCAAACAGAATGTCCTCAATGCAGCAAAAACAAAAGCCATGCTGTTTGGTCCTAGATCCTTTGGCCAGGATCGGACCAATTCCCTAAAACTTACTACCCTTGGGGATAAACAAATACATGTAGTTGACAACATAAAATACCTAGGGTTAACTATTGACCAGGGTCTCACCTTTAAGCCCCACATTGATCAGATAACAGAGTCTATCCACGTCAAACTTGGCACCATGTACAGGCTAAAAAAATAACTTATCCCAGAGGCTAGATGAGCAATTGCCTCCAGTGTCCTCCTATCCACAATAACCTATGCTGCCCTGGTAATTCAGGGCATGGCAAAGGTTGAGATTAGCAGGCTTCAGGTCCTGTACAGCAAGGTCATGAGGTTTGCGACAATGTGTCAACCAAAAAGCCACCCCTGCATCTCACTAGCCCAACTGCAAAGGCCTTCTTTCGAGGCTCGACTACAGTATTCCCTGCTCTGCCATGCATACAAATTGCAGAGCCCGGTGGCCTACCAAGCCTAATAGGAATAATCATGGCTAAGCCTAACCCTCGAATGCTCAGGACCTTGGGTCAGTCCCAACTGGCAATTCCCAGAATCAAGACTCACAAGGGAGGCAATTCCTTTGCTCTCACATCCCCTAAACTATTGAACACTCTCCCACCTCTAGTACAGGAAGTCCCTCACTACCAATCTTTCACACTAGACTTAAGTCCCATTTGCTCAGGACAAGCTTCTGCCACTGTGAGGGTATAGGATAATCACCCCCGATCCTAATCATCATCATCATCATCATCATCATCATCAAATCTTTATTTATTCAGGCGAGCAGCATTGAGCAAGGCTCATTTACAAGATGGACCTGATACGGTCAAGGTTCAACAATTGATACACAACAGATACATCATACACTTATATAGAACAGTTATACATACAGGGGAGAAAAAAACATTTATAAACTCAGTGATGTACAGTAAAATTCACATGATAAAGTGGGTTATAGGAAAGTTGAGCTAATATTTACAGTATATACAGTGTATACATATCCCAGTGGAGGGGCCATGGCAAACACACAGTGTAATGTAATACTAGGATGGTGGAAGGTATTACTGGTGCCATAAGATGGGGTGTCTGCCTGGGAGGGAGAACTGAAGAACAAAGATTATGCCATATATGGTGAATTTTTGGGAGGGAGATTGTGAGATGACAAAGCTAGCTCTAGTGATAGCAACTGCATTTCTCTGTGAAGAAAAATGTACAGCGCTGTTTAAAGGATGCAATTGGAATAATATTGGACAGTTTTAGGGATTTTTGTAGGGTGTTCCATGCTATAGCTAGAGAATAGCTGATTGCTGCCCTCCCTAGCTGGGTGTTGAATTTGGGCAATTTGAACAGGGTGATGCTGTTGCTTCTTAGGGCATAGGAGCTAGGAATGGTCTGAGTGAAGCAGTCCAGAATATAGTTTGGAAGTTTTTTTGATAACGCTCTGTAAATCCATAGAGCTGCATTTCTGTTCCTTCTGAGGTGTAGGGAAACCCATCCAACTGCAGCATAAAGTGAGCAATGATGGGTATTAGATGGCAGATCTGTTATGAATCTTATTGCTCTATGGTATAAGGTATCCAACTTGTGTAGGTAGGAGATGGGACAGTGACTATAAAGGAAGTCTGCATAGTCAACAACTGAGAGAAAAATGTCCTGGACTAACCTCATCTTTGAATCTCTGTTTAGGTAGGGTTTTAACTTATAGAAAAGGCCAAGCCTTTGGAGAAGCATTTTTAGCAGTTTTTCTAAATGATGAGTGAAGTCGAGTCTGCTGTCAATCCACACAACTAAATATTTGAATTTTTCTACATACTCCAGATTTTCTCCAAGTATAGTGCATAGCTGGGGGAGAATGATTGAAGAGGAGGTGCTGGTGGAGCTTTGATTTGTGAACATCATTGCTTTAGTTTTCTTTGCATTTAACAGAAGCTTTTTCTCAAGTAGCTGACATTGTAACAAGGAGAATTCTGTTTGTAGGATTTCACAGGCAGCTGCAGAAGAAGGGTTGCTGACATACAAAACAGTGCCATCAGCAAAGAGGTGTACAGTGGATTTGGCGAGGGTTGAGTTAATATTATTTATATAGATGGCAAAAAGGATAGGACCCAGGATAGAACCTTGGGGGACTCCACCCATCCTCCCTCTCTTCTCACTGTAACCTACATTAAATCATGCCTTAAATCCTTAAATCTTTCAAGTGTTGCACTTATGGTCTACAATTTGAATAATTTCCTTCACTGTTATCCTCATTATCTTTTCTACTTCTCGTAACCCTGTATCACCTGACTGTATGTATTACATTGCTTCTGGATCACCGGATTGTATGTATTGTATTGTTTCTGTTTCCCCATGTTGCCCCTGAAAAAGGGACCTTTGTGGGCCCAGTGGGCCAACCCGGTCATCAAAATTCAATAAATAAATAAATAACAGTCACACAGGATTGTGGTGTGCATATTTTATGGAACACATACAAACAGAGGTAAGAAAGAATAAGTGCCTCAGCTGGGACTTGAACCCAGGCCGTCAAGAATACCATTCCGACTGCACTAACCAGCTGCACCACTGAGACAACTAGAACCTGGGCCGTCCTTGAGCACATTACTCTTTCTCAAATGCACAACCCAACTGCAACACAAATATTTATTTGTAACAATCACACATGAGTGAGGTGTGCATATTTTATGGAACACATACAAACAGAGGTGAGAAAGAATAAGTGCCTCAACTGGGATATGAACCCAGGCCACCCAGAATACTGTTCCAATTGTGCTAACCAGCTACGCCACTGAAACAACTGGAACATGGGCCATCCCCGAGCACATTACTCTTTCTCAAATGCACAACCCAATGGCAACAAAATATTTAATTTCACTTTGGTCACTGACATAAACAAACAGTTTCTTTATTCTAACAATCACACAGGAGTGAGGTGTGCATATATTATGGATCACATACAAACAGAGGTGAGAAAGAATAAGTGCCTTAGCTGGGACTTGAACCCAGGCCACCTGGCAGTATTGTGGCTATGAGTATGTGTGTGTGTGTGTGTGTGTGTGTGTGTGTGTGTGTGTGTGTGTGTGTGTGTGTGTGTGTGTGTGTGTACAAAATATAAGATAAAAATTTAAAAGAAATCTACTCTAAACTGAACTTCACTATGTTCACTGACATAAACAGTTTCTTTATAACATATTAGAATGCAATATTTATTTTGAATGTCGTAGCCATGAGGATGGCATGTACAGAATGTATGTGTGTGTGTTTTTGCTATAGCTCAATGTATTTTTTTCCTAAAAAGCATAGTAGAAAATGTCTGCTCATTGCTATATACAGCATTTAGTCTGGACAGTTCACTGAAGACCTGGCATATGTCTGAGACAATGCTCATCAGATAGTGTCTGTAGATTTTAAAGAAACAGTGTAAATCATAGATTTGCTGGAAAAGGGTGACATTTATGAAGTATGAATCTTTCTTGAAAGACAATACATTCCCGAGTGAAACTAGTATCAAGAAGTTGTTTAAATGCTATGCACAGTATTTAAATGTGCAATTTGTTGCATTCTGAAGGGGGTAAACAAATCTCCAGTGTAATAAGCAATCAATATTTAAAAAATATTTAACAAGCTGTTTCAGTTTCCTAATGACATCTGATAAGCAGCTTGGAGTTATGTATCCAACATTCTTAACAGAAAGAAGGGAATATTTTATTTCAGTTGGCAAGGAAGGATACATTGAGAAGTCCAAAACATGTATTCCATGTTTCTCCATTTTCCAGCTACAGATAGCAAGATGGCTTTAGGCTCTGCCCATAGCCATAAAAATGCTTCCAGCTAGTATTGAAAGAAAAAATCTAAATTTAGAAATCGCTGCTTTTTCCCCACAGTGCTAAGTTCTAATATTTCCTAATAATGCTGAACATGATCAGTTAGAACTCTGACATAGTGAAGTGCAAACATTTAATTTAAGAAATTAAACACGGTGTTAGGAGTGCCTCATATTACAATAAAATAAATCTTTTTACAAGGAGTGCCCTGACTAGATTTTCATTCGATACTGTTCAGTTTCCAATACAACCATGCTCCAGGAGATTCTGCCAAGTGTAATGATTCTGCATGCTTTCTTCCTGTACGGAAGGTAATGTTTTGTGCAATATTTCTTCAGTTGAAAACCTTATTTATCGCAGTAAAATCTTCCTGAAACTGCATATGTCAGTTTTGTCTAGCCACAACATATGGAGTGAATCTATGAGGGTCAGTGGATACCACATATGGGTAGAGGGTTTTAGAGATGTTGCAGGAGTGTGGTAGGTGTAACGAAGTAGTAATGTCAGAATACTATGAACTACCCTTCAGCTCAGAGCCAGTGGAGCACCATGGGGGAAATGAGAGTGAAAATGGCTGCATCCTTATAAACATAGCATAATGTATGAAAGATTTGGATCGGCAGAAGACACTGTGTGTTACTACAACTCAACCTGCCAAACTCACTTACTCTGTCACTGTGAGGACTACAAGAGCACTGTGGAGTGTGTGTGTGTGTGTGTGTGTGTGTGGGGGGATTAAAATGGAAAGTAAAAATTGCCAACAATGTCTACACTGGTGCAGCCTGTCCCCTATTCCAGTCAGTCGGGACATTACCCCTGTTGACCGATGAGAAGCCTGAAGGGGACTGACAGTGCCACCCCCTGTTCTGCCTAGTGGGTAGCAGCTCTAACCTGAACATTGTGGCAGAATCATGAGGATGGCACATAGTGGATGGACCAGGGTGCACAAGGAAGAAATTGGTACTGGATTATAAGGGGCACAAATACAAGAAAGTCATCTCATCAGCCTGATGGTAGCACTAACATTTTCAAAGCTGGTGACCAGAGTTTGGAAGCAAGTACTTGTCACTGGCCAGGGATTCAAAAGATCCATCATCCTGGAGGACATACTCTTGCCCCCTCCGGGAGCATAGGCTGCTTCTTCTGTCACAGCACTGCCACATGGGTGAACACAAGTGGTACTGTGGCTGGGGGAAACACTCAGAAAAAGACAGCTATGGATACAGATGTGATGCATGTTCATCGTGCATAAATCGTGACTCACCTCCTGCACTGCTCTGGCATACTATTATGAAGTCTGGAAAAGTGGGATATAACACCACGAAGAAACAGTCATTGTATATTCAACACCCTACAAGCTGCAATCAGAACCTCCCACAATGTGGCAGAAAATGCAGATCCTTTCAAAGGGTGTCCTGCATCACTTCCGATACTTACTGGTGAGTGAGCATCTATACTTGTGCTCTGAGGGACTTCCTTAGGCAAATGACAATGGGGTGCGGGGGGGGGATCCAGGCTGCAAGTGATGAAGGGGTCTTTAAAACAGAATTAAGAAAAAAAAAGTACAGAAGAAAAAAAATGAATGAATGATGTTGCACCCACCTGTAGTATCACCTGACTGTCCACTAATTAACCAATCACGTTACTATAGGTGAGGAAGTTGTCCATCATTCATTCATACTTTCCACTGCTGGCCACTGAGTGAAGAGAATGTATTGCACGTGTTAAGCTGTTATGCTTCTTACAGGTCAGCAATGTATTCTTTAGATATCGAGGTGGAGAAGGTTGGTTGCTTGAAGGTGTGTTAAGGGGTGTTCACTCTGTTACCGTTTACTTGGGGTAGGGAAAGAAATGCACGGGGCTAGTGGAGGTGAGTGGTGGGTCTTGTTTATTTTTTTAAACAATGTTTGACAAGTAAGATTGAAAAGGGAGGAATTTCTATCTGTGTCATTATTATAAGAAATTCTACAGGGACTTTGGGGGAGAGGAAGAGAGGGAGGTGGGTGCTACAGGGTGGCAGAACATCCTATGCAAAGGACTGGATGACACAAAGGGCGTGAGACATCTGTTACAATGGCTTGCAGGCAGGCTTTTAAAAAAATAACATTGCTATGTGTAGTTTGGGGGGTGTGGATTAAGGAAATAACACCTTACTATGGTTGGCACAAGTTTCCAACTTCACACCTACAATATCCACAAAGTTAAATTTGCTGCATCTGTATATTGGCAAACAAGTATAGGGCTGTCACACTCACTGACTGTAGCATTTATAGTGTCTCAATAGGGGTTTGGCGCTATATAACAAGCTGGTGTTAGAGATGAGGTTGCAGAAAAAAAATGTGCAGAAAGAGAAAAGGAAGAGTAACTGAACAATAATTTGGAATGTGGCATTGTTTGGTGTGCCCCTTTAAAGTGGTTCCTTTTGCAAGTACTATGAAACGTTAAATTCTATTTTTGTTTTTATTCTTAACGTACAAAATCTTGTAGCCTATTTTCCTTTCTTGCCTTTCCATGCAATGAAACATAGAAACATAGAAACATAGACTTTGACGGCAGATAAGGACCGCTTGGCCCACCTAGTCTGCCCATTTCCCTACCTAGAGGATAAGCTGCAGATCCTATTTAACCAACAGCCTATTTCTTCCTACCCCCCACAAAAATTGCTTTATGTCTGTCCCATGCATTCTTGAATTCTCCCACAGTTTTAGACCCCACAACCTCCTCAAGAAGGCTGCTCCATGCATCCACCACCCTCTCTGTAAAATAATACTTCTTCACATTGCCCCTGAGCTGTCCCCCCTGTATCTTCAAATTGTGTAACCTTGTTCTTGTACATCTCTTTTTCTGAAAGATGCTACCCTGTTGGACTTTGTTGATTCCACTGAGGTACTTAAACATTTCTATCATGACCCCCCTCTCCATCCTTTCCTCAAGGGTATACATATTAAGCTCCTTTTGCCTCTCTTTATATGGCTTCTCTTGCAGACCCTGCTTCATTTTAGTTGCCCTCCTCTGAACTGCCTCCATCCTGTCTATGTTCTTATGGAGATGGGGTCTCCAGAACTGGATGGAGTACTCCAGATGGGGTCTCACCAACTGTCTGTACAGGGGGATAACAACTTCCTGTTTTCTGCTGGTGATGCCTCTCCCTATACATCCCAGTATCCTCCCAGCCCTCCCTACCACCTTCTCACATTGCTTGCCAACCTTAAGGTAATCTGATATGATTACCCCAAGGTCCCTTTCCATTTTTGCTGTTGTTACTACCTCCCAACCATTGTATCATCTTCCCCTGGGTTTTTGTTTCCCAGATGCATTACTTTGCACTTCTTTGCATTGAATCCAAGTTGCCATACTTCTGACCATTCCTCCTACCTTGCCAAGTCCCTTCTCATCCTTTCCACGCCTCCTTGTGTATCAACCCTGTTGCAGATCTTTGTGTCATCTGCAAAAAGGCATACTTTTCCTTCCAGTCCCTTTGCAATGCCACTTATAAAGACATTAAAAAGGACTGGACCCATTACTGAACCCTGCGGTACCCCACTAGTAACCCCTCTTTCTTCAGAATGGACTCCATTTACAATTACCTTCTGTGTCCTGTTGTTCGGCCAATGTTTTACCCATGCTACCTCCCTGGGACCCACTCCAAGGCTGGTTAATTTCACTACTAATCTTTTGTGTGGGACTGTGTCAAATGCCTTGCTAAAGTCTAGGTATGCCATGTCCACAGCTCCTCCTTGGTCTACTACTTTGGTCACCCAGTCAAAGAAATCAATTAGATTCCTCTGACATGACCTTCCTGCTGTGAACCCATGCTGCCTTGGGTCCTGTGCCCTACTGGCCTCTAGGTACTCAACAATTCTTTCCTTCAGAAGTGATTCCATCACTGTCCATACCACAGAGGTCAAATTGACAGGTCTGTAGTTTCCTGCCTCTGTCTTGCTCCCACTTTTGTGAAGGGGAATCACATCAGCCTTCTTCCAGTCCTCGCACCATCCTCCCATGATTTGTTATAAAGGGTAGTCAGTGGTGTCACTAGTTCTCCGTTTAATTCTTTTAGAATTCTGGGGTGAATTCCATCTGGCCCCATTGCTTTGTCCACCTTCAGTTCTAGGAGTTCTTTCAGAACCCTTTCTTCTGTGAAAGGACTGGGATTGACCCCCCCCCCAGAGTGCTCCTGGTAATTGGATTAGGCACCTCCCCACTTCCTCTTTTGTGAATACTGAACACAAGTATTCATTCAGTATCCCTGCTTTTTCACTGTCACTCTCTGCCCACCCACCATCCATTCTATTCAGCCTCACTATCCCTGCCTTTGTCTTCCTATGCTCCCTGATATACCTATAAAAGGTTTTATCCCCCTTCTTAACCGAATTGGCCATCTTTTCCTCAGTTTGGGCCTTTGCTATTCTGACTTCCCTCCCTCCCTGCTTCCTTCTGCCTTAACTGGTACAGTTCTCTGTCCTGCTCCTTTTGTGTTTCCTTATACTTCCTAAATGCTATCTTTTTCTCCCTAACCTTCACTGCCACTTCTTTTTAAGAGCCATAGTGGCTTTTCTTTCATTTTGATTTGTTTATTTGCTTCACACAAAGGCTTGTTGCCTCTGTGATGGCAGTTTTGATATTTCCCCATTGTTGCTCCACCCCTCCTTCTAGCCTATTTGCTAGTGCTTTTCTAAGGCACTCTCCCATCTTGCCAAAGTCAGCCCTCCTGAAGTCCAGAGCCCTCACTTTTGTATGGCTTGACTCTGTAGCTGAGTTTATCATGAACCACACTGTTTGGTGGTCACTTGTTCCCAAATAGCTACCCACTTCTAGATCTGAGATCCTCTCACTGTCCCCATTTGAGAGTCGAGGTCTAAGAATGCTCCCTCATGAGTAGGTTCCAAAACTAGCTGTCTGAGGCATGCCACCTGAAGGGCATCAAGAATGGTCCTGCTTTTGGATGTGGCTGCAGCAAATGTGCTCCAGTTAACATCTGGCATATTAAGGTCCCCCATCAACAGTATCTCCCCTTTCTCTGCCATCCTAAGTATGCCTTCTATCACATCCTTGTCCATTCCCTCCCACTGACATGGGGGTCTATATACAACCCCTGTGTGGACTGTGGTGCCATTTCCAGTCTCTATGGTGACCCATAGTGCCTCCTCTCCTCCTTGTTTACTCTTTTGTTCAGTTGCTTTTATCCCTTCCCTTACATAGAGAGCTACTACCCCCTCTTCTGCTCTCCTCCTCTCTCCTGTAGGTAGTGTACCCTGGCATGTTTACATTCCAGTCATGGTTCTCTGTGTACCATGTTTCTGTGACTGCTGCAATATCCAGGTATCCCTCTTCCATCAAGACCACCAGTTCGGGGAGCTTGTTGCCCAGACTATGGGTGTTGGTACTCATTACCCTCCATTTCTTGAAGGCCTTACTCCTTTTTGTCCCATCCCTGTCCTTATTGTGTTTGTCACTTTCTCCCTATTGACATCTCTCTGTTGGTGTCTACCTCACTTAGTACCCTAATTTTTTGGGGTGGGCTAGGATTTCCCTGCACCATTCCAGTGCCTCCCCCCTTGGCTAGTTTAAATGCTTGCCAATGAAGTATTTAAACCTATCGCCTATGATCCTGGCTTCCCTCCTGGACAGATGCAGACCATCATGCCAGTATAGGTCTGCATCCATCCAGGTGGACCCCAAGTCTCCAATGAAGCCAAATCCCAGAGCTCTGCACCAGTTTTTCAACCACTGATCGAATCCCATGGTGTGGACCACCTTGCCTCACTCATGCCATAGACAGACAGCACCTCCGAGAAGGTTACCGTGTGTGCAATTTGTCTAAGGCCCCTCCCAATCTCCACAAATGCTTCTTGCACTGCTCTGATCCCTTTCTTAGCCAGGTCATTTGTCCCTAGGTGGACAAAGACATCCAGATCCCTCCCCTGTGCAGCTGCTCCTGTGATCCTGGGGATTCGCTCCCTGTCCCTCCAAGCCATGGTTCCAGGCAGGTGCCTTACCTCCCTCTCCCCTTCCTCCCCCAGTTCTACCTTCCTAACAGTGGAGTCCCCCACCAGGAGTTGTTTCCTTCCCATGTGGGATCCCATGCCACCCTTCTGTGGGTCTCCTTTGTGGAGGTTCCCAGCATCCTCCTTGGTCTCCACTGCAGGTGCCTCCATAGAGGAACCACACTTTGCCAGAATGGCATAGGAATTGTGGAGAGGTACAACTGGAGGGATGCACCTCTGTTCTACCACCCTCAACCTCCCTTAGCCCACTGTGGTCCAACCACTCCTCTTTCTTGGCAACCTCTGAGGCAACGGCAGTGACTCTGGTGGTCCCTGGTGGGAGAGGAGGTCCCACAAATCCTGGCCAACTCAGCCTGTAGATGAGCAACCTCCTCCCTCAACCCAGAGAGGTGCCTGCAGATGAGACAACACTGCATCCTCCAGAACGTCTTCCAGAAGACTGCTGCTCCACAGCCACTGCACTGCACCACTCCCATCAAGTCTTTTTTTCTGTCCCCCAACTGTTGTTTGCAATACCTATTCTTTCCTCTGTTTGTTTATTTCCTTTTTCCTTTTTTCTTCCCCTACTGACTTACTGCCTCTGTGCCCTTTTAGCTCCTGATCTTCCTTTCCTAAGACAAGACATTCCTATATTTCTCAGTAGTCTCCTTACTTGCTCAGAGTCAGACCTCCAGCAGCTTGGGGGGACAGAGAGCTACTCTTGCCCTTCTAGGATGGTGAGTCTTTGCTGGCTCTGTGATCACTCACTTTCTGCTCTCAAACAGGAAGTTGCTGTTGTCAGTTAAATCCTGTGCTTATAAAAGTAGAAATGGTTTATGGTGGGGGGTTGGGGGGAGGGAAGGAGGGTGATATAGTCCCAGTAGAGAAGTTTTAATTATATCAGTAGCTCCTTCTTCCTGGTGTTCTGTCTGTTCTCTGGTAGCAGCTATCTAGGGCAGTGCTTAAATCTGGTTTTAACCTGGCTCCTTCTACCTAAGCCACTCCCCCTACTTTGCAAATATTTCTACACTTAGTTAATTTCACAGATAACAAATCCCTTCTGACACCTGTGACAAGCACCTAGATAAGTACACAGATAACAGATAACAAAGTACTTCAACTACCTCTGACAAACACACTAACTCTTTTTTTTACCCTAAATTGAAGGTCCCAGTACAAGATTTCTAGTTCTTAGTCCCAGTAGAGAAGTTTAAGTTATACCAGTAGCTCCTTCCTCCTGGTGTTCTGTCTGTTCTCTGGCAGAAGCTATTTAGGGCAGTGCTTAAATCTGGTTTTAACCTAGCTCCTTATAGTTAAGCCACTCCCCCTACTTTGCAAATATTTCTACACTTAGTTAATTTCACAGATAACAATTCCCTTCTGACACCTGTGAGAAACACCTTGATAAATACATAGATAACAGATAACAATGTACTTCAACTACCTCTGACAAACACACTAACTCTTTTTTTACCCTAAATTGAAGGTCCCATTACAAGATTTCTAGTTCTTAGTGCCAGTAGAGAAGTTTTAATTATAACAGAATCTCCTTCCTCCTGGTGTTCTATCTGTTCTCTGGCAGAAGCTGTCAAGGGTAGTGCTTAAATCTGGTTTTAACCTGGCTCCTTCTAGCTAAGCCACTCCCCCACTTTGCAAATATTTCTACATTTAGTTAATTTCACAGATAACAATTTCCTTCTGGCACCTGTGACAAGCACCTAGATAAGTACACAGATAACAGATAACAATTTACTTCAACTACCTCTTACAAACACACTAACTCTTTTTTTTACCCTAAATTGAAGGTCCCAGTACAAGATTTCTAGTTCTTAATCCCAGCAGAGAAGTTTTAGTTACACCAGCAGCTCCTTCCTCCTGGTGTTCTATCTGTTCTCTGGCAGAAGCTATCTAGGGCAGTGCTTAAATCTCATTTTAACCTGGCTCCTTCTAGCTAAGCCACTCCCCCTACTTTGCAAATATTTCTACACTTAGTTAATTTCACAGATAACAATTCCCTTCTGACACCTGTGACACGCACCTCGATAAGTACACAGATAACAGAGATAACAGATAACAATTTACTTCAACTACCTCTGACAAATACACTAACTCTTTTTTTACCCTAAATTGAAGGTCCCAGTACAAGATTTCTAGTTCTTAGTCCCAGTAGGGAAGTTTTAGTTATACCAGTAGCTCCTTCCTCCTGGTGTTCTTCTCTGTTCTCTTGCAGAAGCTATCTAGGGCAGTGCTTAAATCTGGTTTTATCCTGGCTCCTTCTAGCTTAGCCACTCTCCCTACTTTGCAAATATTTCTACACATAGTTATTTTCACAGATAACAATTCCCTTCTGACACCTGTGACAAGCACCTAGATAAGTACACAGATAACAGATAACAGTGCACTTCAGCTACCTCTGACAAACACACTAACTCTTTTTTACCCTAAATTGAAGGTCCCTGTACAAGAGTTCTAGTTCTTAGTCCCAGTAGAGAAGTTTTAGTTATACCAGTAGCTCCTTCCTCCTGGTGTTCAGTCTATTCTCAGGCAGAAGCCAATGACCTGCATAGGCAACTTAAATGATTACAAATCCAGAGCATTGTTATAAATTCTTGACCTCAAAACCTCAAACTTAAAAGATAAACTAACTAACATAAATGATGCATACAGGCTGATTGAGGTTATTAATAAAGAACATTCCCATGTGTCTCATGTATTGATAATCACTATTAATGCTGAAAGTATGAATCAAGAAACAAAAAAAACACTATGGCACCTTCAATTTTCTGTTAATAATTGTTCACATCTTACATTCTCGGTTGATAACTTGCTGTTTAACATTCTTTGCTGAACACATTTTTTTTCTAACATTGCTGAAATTTTTGTGCTTGCACCAGAGTGGATAAACAGTCCCAACACATACCACAACTCAGTTACAATAATTTCTTTACATATGGACAAAGGGCCATCATCTCCCTGCTCCAATTATTCACCAACTCTCAGTGCATCACTCTGACTGCACTTTCAATGGAAAGCAAAGAAATAAAAATGCCAGTAAGGCATTAGTGATCAGGTACAATTTGTCTTTTGATGAGGGTCTGATTGGCTCATGCATGTATTTACCAGTAACCAGCTTCTGGGATAGTATTTGACAAGATGTAACACACCTGAGGATTGTGTGTGTGTTTAAGCACGGAAAACACTAATTCTGTGTTTGAACATGTATCTCCATTTCATTGCTAACTAACATCTGGTTCAGAAACAAAGGGAGCCTATCACACCTTCCTCTCTGTACAGTGAGTTTGCCCTACATGTATGATGGGGGGTGTATTTCTGCTTGCCTGTGTTTTTCTTCATTTTTCGTAAATGACCACTAGTGTATTTTTGCACTTACTTACTTATCTACTTGTTTTTGATACCACACTTGAAAATGCATTTTGATTGGGTGTGTGATGAAACCATGTTCTGTATAATGTATAAGGCTGGATCTGTCTTTCTCTTGCAAATATACAGAGGACTTAGGAAATGATATACTAACTGCTATTACTTGGGGTTTGGGTATTAACATACAAATTTTACTTCAGCTTCTTACATGGTTTGCCATTTTAAAAACTAAGCTGGAACTGCAAATGTATCTATGATTTCTCAACCTCCATGAGGTTTCAACCTCGTTGTATTACAAGAGTGCCCAAACTGCAAAACAGCAATTGGGTAAATGGATGTCTGTGAAACACTTCACTGTATTGCCTGTGTAACTACAAGAACAAAATTAGTCCTGCTTTCAGCAGTGAATTTTAACTCATTTTTTTACCCAAATTCAGATGAGCCATTCTCTATTGGCTTCCATAAGTTATAGAGATAGAATGCCTGTCTGTGTCATTACAGGGAGCATATGAAAGAAAAAAATAATAAATTAAAATGTTAGCTCATGCACAGTACTCCAGATGACAGCAGCTTTTGGAACTCAGATAGAGTATGTTGTATATCGGGGTGATCCATGTGAACAATAGCAGGCTGCAACATCACCAACGAACAACCCAGTTACAAACTACTCCTGCACACCTTCTAACAGGAAAATTCATCAATGAACAACAGTCTAAGATAAGGTGTGGGAACTAATAAATAGTATTAGTGCAATGGAGCACAACAAAAAACATAAGTAACAAAACAAAAATGAGATATTTAGAAGTACCCCAGTAACAACTACAACAGTCCCATATTATGGGGGAGAAGCGAGATAGAACAGAAACCCAACATCACTACAGAATGAATGGCAAGTATTACACAGATTTTTTTTTTTATTAATAATAACCTGTTGTTATCTAACAAACAATGAAATATGGTGGGGGAGCACCTGGGAAACGGTGACCACCAGTCATTGTGGTTTGAAATCACAGAAAGAGCAGAACCAAACCACACAAAAACATGTATCCTGGATTTTAGGGGGTCAGACTTTGGGAAAATGGGGAGATACTTGAAAGAGGCATTAAGGGGAATGGGACAGGAATCAGGGGTTGAGGAACAGTGGGCGGTATTTAAAATGGGGATTACAAGAAAACAGAATTACGTATTAAGCAGGTTAGCAAGAGGAAAAGGAAGAGGAGACCATTATGGTTTCCAAAGAGGTAGCAAATAAAGTGAAAGCCAAAAGATTGCATTCAGGCAATACAAAAGACACAGGCAGAAGGGGATAGGGAGAAGTACCAGGAGAAGCAAAGGGAGGCAGGGAGGTCAGTAAGGAAGCCACAGCTCAGACAGAAGAACACATTGCAAAATCAGTGGGTAGAGGGACAAAACCTTTTACAGGTAAATAAGTGAAAAAAGAAAGACAAAGGGAGGGATAGTGAGACTGAAGGGGAGGATGGGGGCCACGTGGAGGATGACAACAATAAAGCTGACCTACTGAACAGGTATTTCTGCTCAGTCTTTACTGAGGAAAAGGAGGGTAATGGGTCTGAAGGGAGTACAAGGGGTGAGAATGATGCAGAAATGGACACAAGTCCCTTTACACGAGAAAGGGTCCTGAAGGAACTGGAAGTATTAAGAGTTGATAAAGCAATGGGACCAGATGGGGTACACCCCAGGGTCCTTAAATAACTAAGAGAGGTGGTGGCTGAACCTCTGGCTATCCTGTTTAGCCAATCACTGGAAACAGGGGAGGTACCCAAAGACTGGAGGACAGCAGATGTAGTCCCCTTATACAAATTGGGAACAAAGAGGAAGCAGGAAACTACAGACCAGTCAGCCTCACCTCGGTAGTGGGGAAGATCATGGAAGCACTACTGAAGGAGAGATTGGTGGAACATCTGGTTGTCAATGGACTACAGGACCCAAGGCAGCATGGTTTCACCAGGGGGAGGTCATGTCAGACCAACCTCATTGAATTTTTTGACTGGGTGACTAGGGAGGTGGATCGGGGGGGCAGTGGACATGGCCTATCTGGACTTCAGCAAGGCCTTTGACACTGTGCCACATAGAAGACTATTACACAAACTGGGGAATATGGGTGTGGACAGGACAGTAGTGTGGTGGGAAGGTAACTGGCTGGGTGGCAGGACACAGAGGGTGGTGGTAAATGGCTATCACTCCACAGAGGGAAGAGTGACCAGTGGGGTACCACAGGGATCAGTGCTGGGACCAGTCCTATTCAACATCTTCATCAGTGACATGGCACAGGACCTAGAAGGCAGAATTTCACTGTTCGCTGATGACACAAAGCTCTGTAACAGAGTAGACACACCAGAGGGTATAGACAGAATGAGAAAGGACCTGCAGAAACTTGAAGAATGGTCAGGGGTTTGGCAGTTGAAATTCAATGCAAAGAAGTGCAAGATAATCCATATGAGGCATAAAAACCCTGGCACAATATATCAGTTGGGGGTGAGGATATAGCATGCACCAAGTAGGAAAGGATCTTGGGGTTATCATCTCTGATGACCTCAAGGTAGGAAACAGTGTGACAAGGCAGCAGGTAAAGAAAATAGGATGCTGGGATGTATAGGCAGGGGCATTACCAGCAGGAAAGCGGAGTCATAATTCCGCTATGCAAGACACTAGTGAGGCCCCACCTGAGTACAGTGTACAGTTCTGGAGACCATACCTACATAAGGACATAGACAGGGTAGAGAAGGTTCAGAGGAGTGCAACAAAGATAGTGCATGGATTGCATCACAAGTCCTATGAAGACAGGTTGAAGGAACTGAACATGTACTCCTGGAGGAGCGCGGAGGGAGAGGGGATGATTGAGACATACAAGTATCTTACAGGAGGAACAGAGTGCAGGAAAACACTATTTTAAGCGAAAAGATGTTCCAGGACTAGAGGGCATGGGATGAAGTTGGAGGGAGGACGATTCAGAGGAAACATGAGAAAGAATTCTTCACAGAACGGGTGGTGGACAAGTGGAACACCCTGCCAGAGGAAGTGGTGGGGGCTGAAACAATCATGGGATTTAAGAATGCATGGGATAGACATAAAGGAATTCTGGAGGTCAGGGGTAAGGTGCAACAGACTTCTAGGAAAACAAACTGAACTTACAGGCTCAAATGGGCAGACTGGATGGGCCATAGGCCCTTATCTGCTGACACTGTCTATGTATCTATGTAATATCTGTTGAACACACTCTGTGTCAGAGCTACTAAACATAGTGCTTCTACCCACCACAGTAGCCTGTTCTGACATTTCCTGGCTGTGATTGACAAGCACTATGATGAAAATGAATGGCACAGAAAAAAAAAACACTGCAATGCATTATGGGTTGCTAAACATGCCTCAGGGAACATATGCAGCATCCTACAATACCCATACTGTACTGTGATTAAACATGGCTAGCCTGGCAAGGGTCAATGCAGGACAAGAGGCTAGTTAATGGCATTGATGATTTAAAAAATGGCTGGGACAATAATTGATTTTTTTTTACCATTTGGACTGCCCACCAATAGCTGCCTCCAAGGTAAATATTTACAGAAATATTGACAATACTGCTGCTTTAAGAAAGAAGATGGTGGGACATACTGTAGTTTTTTTTTCATAGTTCTTCCTTGATCCAACCTTCTTTTATGAGTCATAAAAGCAGAATTTCATCTCATGAAAGAAGATGATGGGACATAGTTCTTCTGTCATAGTTTTTTTCCTGAGCCAACCTTCTTTTATGAATCACAAAAGTTAAAGCTTGGCTCACAAGTTAAAAAAAAAAATATGACCCACCAACTTCTTTCATGACCCCTGATTCTTCTTACATGAGTTCTTTCCTGATTCAAGAAAGAAGTTCAGCGTATAAAAGAAGAAGTTGGGAATTATTTTTCCACAATTCTTTCATGAGGTCATACTAAAGAACCATTGTTCTTTCATAAGAGCTCACAAAAAATATTTCTGTCAACAGAATGTTCTTGAAATGTGAAGCCATGGCTGGAGTCGTGCTGCCGGCTTCAATTAGAGCACTTATCCATCAATCCCCTGCTCTGTCTGTCTCTCTCTGTCTGCTTGTCTATTTATGTACATATGCATCTATCTATCTATCTATCTATCTATCTATCTATCTATCTATCTATCTATCTATCTATCTATCTATTTTTATTTTTATTTTCTTAAGCAGATCAGGGTGCCCACCTTGGTACCACTTCATTCTCACCCTCCCTTCCGGGTTGTCTATCCCTAATGTTGTTTTTTTTAAGTTGTAAGTGGACCTGGGTGTCTACAGCCTGCACCACTTCACTTGCCCCATTCCCTTCCAGGCCATCCACCTCCCCTTCATTTAATATATGTGGTGGCACCAGGGTGCCCACCCCTGGTGCCACATAAGATCATCTCAACATAAGAGTGCCTAATCCCCAGTGTTGGCTTCTGTCCCCCTACAAAAAGAAGAACTGTCCATCATTGATTTTTTTTTCTGTAAGTTGAAATAAAAATGTTCCATTGGCACTCTGAACCCCCAGGGACCCACCATCCCACAACACACACAAACCCTCACTCACCTGAACATATACCATGATGTGTTTATGTGTGTTCTCAGTATGAGAATAGTGGGTGTGTCTTGAAATGTGAAGCTGCAGCTGGAATTGTGCAGCCCACTTTAATTAGAGCAGTGAGCTTCTGATCCCTGATCTCTCTCTCTTTCTCTATCTATCTATCTATCTATCTATCTATCTATCTATCAATCTGTCTCTCTTTCTATCTCTTTTTTTAAATTTTGTTAAGCAGGCTGGGGTGCCCACCCCCGGCATTGCTTCTTTCTCCTTCATCTCAGCCAGGTAACCTGCTCCTCCTCCCAAAGTGTTTTTTTTTTAATTTTCAAGTAGAAATCGGAGTAGGATATCCACTCATTGTACTGCTTCTCTTGACCCCAGGTCATCCCCTTTGCTTAATATATATGGCAGCACCAGCATCTCTTCTGTCGGTGCCAAAAAGATCATCCCATCACAGGGGTGCCCTGTCCCTAGTGCTAGCATCTGTCTACCTACAATAAGGACAACTGTCACTCATTGATATTTTTTATAAGGTAAACTAAAGAAATTGGTCTATTGGTGATTGGCTCTCCCACACCCTGACCCCACCTCACAACTCAGCACCAACTACCCTACACACTCCTACACACCATCGCTCTCCTGAACATTATACACTAAAGTTAGAAAGTTATATACTAAACCTCCACCTGTTTCTATGTTAAAACATTATTTAACTTCATGTGAACAGGTCTGTAAATGTTTTATTTAATTACTGTGTATTTTATTTATGTTTTTTTATTGGTGTTATAGTCTGTTTTTGATATGTAATGTATTTAAGGTCACCACTGTGAATGAGCTTTCGCTCAATGGTTATACCTAATAAACAAAGAAAGAAACATGTCCCATGATGAGTTCAGCTGTGTGTGGTGAGATAGCCACTACTGTAATATTTCAGACATATTTTGTTATATATTTCTGTGATTTTGTTTATAAATAAATTCCCAAACAGGTCTGGAGATAAGGTGGCAGAAAGATACCCCATGTTTTTTTTTTCCCCAAAAAAAGATTATATGGAGATGTGTATTCCACAGTCTGGGAAAGACTAGCTTGACAGGAAATGTAAAGTTACATTTCAAAGAAGATTGGGATTTTCTGGTAAACTAATCAAAGGGAAACAGGGGTTGTAAACTGTCAAGGATATGGGAGAAACTAAGCTGGTCCCTAATAAGATTATTTATAACAGTAAAGGGAAATTACCTATTTGGCTAACCTGTTCAATTTTCAAGCTTATAAAAAGAAAAAGAAAGGCATTTAGAGCCCTCAAAAGAGACAACAGCAGCTATAACAAAAATAAATATAAAGATACTCTTAGGAAATATAAAAATAAAATTAGAAGTGAAAAAGCTAAATTTGAATTTAAATTACCATTTATAAAAGATGGATGTAAGAGCTTTTTCTCCTATGTAAACAATAAAAAATCTTCTCAAAATTCAATTGGCTTCCTAAAAATTGGGTCGACTGAAATTAGTACACTGCAAGAAATGGCAGAAGAATTAAACAATTATCTCTGTTCAATACAGTACAACTACTCCTTTAACCATAAAACCATCTGCGAACATAACTTCATCTGGTAATAACATGATTGAAATAACCAAAACAGAAATTAAATTTCAGTTTGATAAACTAAATATTAACAAATCACCTGGACCTGACAAATTACACCCCAGATTTATAAAGATGATTTCTAATTGGTTAATTGATCCATTACATAAAATATTTTCAATGTCCTTATCCAGTGGAATTATCCCTACTGACTGGAAAACTGCAATGGTCATTCACATTTTTAAGAAGGGTTCAGCTAGTGATGTGATAAATTATAGACCCATTAGTCTAACCAGTGTACTGGAGAAACTATTTGAAGCTATATTAAAGAATAAGTTAGAGGAAGACATGATTAAAAAAAAGGATAATAGATTCATCTCAGCATGGTTTTAAAAATGCAAGATCGTGCCTCACTAACAATCTAACATGCTATGAAAAAGTAAGTGAATCCATCAATAATAAAAAGCCAGTAGATATAATCTACTTGGACTTTTCTAAAGCACTCAATAAGGTGTCCTCAGAACAGAGCATTTTTGGCACACTCTTTTATGAGACACTCTTCTGACACAACACAAGACAGCCAGACTGCAATAAGAACTGGGATTTGGAAAACCTTTGCAGAAACTTCATTTATTTTCTGGACTTCTGATTCCCCACAAACAAGTTAGAAACTAGACAGTTAAATTTCACAGTGCGCTTTTGTATTTATATTTTTCCAACTTTTTTTGTTATCTTGTAACCACATTTCTGAATCTTTTTTTTGTAAGTCTTGTATGATAATTATGTTGTCATTAGTAAAAACATTTGCTTTTAAAACACTGCCTGGAAGAGATTTTATTGTGTGTGTGAATTGTGGGAAGGTTTATTTCAAGCCTGAGACCAACCTGGTTTAATGCAAGGTGCCACTATTGCCACCAAAGCCTAGGATCCTGCAAAGGGAATCTGGGTGCCTAAAGTAGGGGAAATACATAGGTCTCAGTTGGGGTCTGTAAGGGGGAATTAATTTGCTGCACCTCAGGTGGGAGAAGACACCAATCAGGGATTACAAGGGCAAACTCAGAAGAGCTCATAATGCCTGATTCCCCCCCCCCCGCTCCAGTACAGCAACCGAGGAGGGTTCTCACCTGGCTACAGACTTGAAACTGTATTTTACCCTTACCCAGATTTGAGAGGAAGCCCTGGGCCTCATTGTGAGTGTTCAGTTGTGAACTCAGCTAACGCTCTAGGAGGACTTGTGAAGGGCATTCCTGTCCCCTCCCCCACAAGATCACAGATTGCACTCAGGGGTGGGTCCTGTGAGCTCAGTGGACACAGCCCCCAGAAGTGGGTTTGTGACACTGTGTTCTTAGCATAAGAACAGCAGTACTTTTTTGAAATGTGAAGCTGCAGCTGAAGTCATGCTGCTGGCTTCAATTAGATCAGTGAGCCATTGATCCTCTGATCTGTCTCTCTCTCTCTCTCTCTCTCTCTCTCTCTGTCTCTTGCTCTAGATGTCTCTATCTATCTATCTATCTATCTATCTGTCTGTCTGTCTGTCTGTCTGTCTGTCTGTCTGTCTATCTATCTATCTATCTATCTATCTATCTTTTTAATTGTCTTAAGCAGACCAGGGTGCCACCCATGGTACTGCTCACCCCCCCCAGTTGCTTACCCACCAATTTTTCTTTTAAACAGTCAGCAGACCTGGGTGCCTACCCGTGGTATAGCTTCTCTTGCCCCATTTCTTTCCAGCTCAGCTTCCCCCCTTTGTTTAATATATGTGGTGGCACCAGGGTGCCCCCAGTGCCACCCAAGATCACCCCAACACAGGAGTGCCTAATCCCAAGTGTTGACTTCTTGCCTCCTACCAAAAGGGAAACTGTCCCATGTTGATTTTTTTTGTAAGCTGAAATAAAAATGGTTCATCAGTGATCTGACCACACACACCCACCCCAACCTGACCCACTACTCAGCACCCCACCCCCCACACACACCCTCACTGACCTGAATATGTCCCACAATGTGTTCATACATGTTCTCAGTATGAGAATAGTGGGTGTGGCTTGAAATGTGAAGCTGCAACTGGAGTTGTGCTGCTGGCTTCAATAAGAGCAGTGAGTTGTTGATGCCCTGATCTCTCTCTCTCTCTCTCTCTCTCTGCCTCTTACTCACTCTATCTATCTATCTATCTATCTATCTATCTATCTATCTATCTATCTATCTATTGATCTCTGCCTGTGTATGTCTCTCTGGCTATATATGTATGCATGTATGTACAGTATCTATCTGTGCGAGTGTGTGTGTGTGTGTGTGTGTATGTGTCTGTCTGTCTAGCTATCTGTCTCTCTGTCTTTCTGTCTGTCTGTCTGTCTATCTATCTAGCTAGCTATCTGTCTGTCTATATATATATATATTTTTATTTCTCTTAAGGGGAAATGGGGTGCCCATCCCTGCTGCCACTTCTTTCTCCTCCCTCCTCTCTAGGCTACCTGTCACCTCTGATTTTTCTTTAAGTAGTAAGTGAATCAGGGTGCTCACCCCTGGTACTTCTATCTCTTGCCCCCTCCTCTCAAGGTTTCCCCTCCATCTTCATTTGATATATGTGGCAGCGCCAGAATTCCCACCCCGTGTGCTGTCAAAGATCATCCTGACTCTGGGGTGCCCAATCACCAGTATCAGCTTCTGTACCCTTACAGTAAAGAAAAACATCCTTTGCTGATCTAATTTTTTTTGTAAGCTGAAAAAGAAAGAAAATGGTCCATCAATGATCTGACTCCTCCAGGACCCTCATCCTCCCTACCCCAACCCCCAACTCAGCAGCCCCCCACCCCATGACATGTTCACCCATGTTCTCAGTATGAGAGCAGTGGGACTTTTTTGAAATGTGAAGTTGCAGCTAGAGTTATGCTGCCAACTTCAGTTAGAGCAGTGAGCCACATATCTCCTGATTGTTCTCTCTTTCCCTCTCTATCTCTCTCTCTCTGTCCCTCACTCTGTAGATCTATCTGTCTGTCTATCTTTTTTTTTTCTTAAGTAGAGTGGCATGCCCACCCCTGGTATTGCTTCTTTCTTCCTGCTCCCCTCCAGGCTGCCTGCCCCTAATGTTTTTTTTTTTAAGTAGTAAGAGGACTGGGGTGCCCAACCATAGTTCCTCATCTCTTGCTCCTTCCCCTCCAGGTCACCCACCTGCCTTCATTTAATATATGTGATGGAACCATGGTGTTCAATCGTGGTGCTGCAAAAGATCATCCTGACATTGTGGTGTTGAATCCCCAGTGTTTGCTTATGCCCTCTATAATAGAGAAAAGCATCCTTTATTGATCTTTTAGTTAAGTCCAGTTTAATGTATTGCAATGGGGTTTGAACTTTTATTCATAACTTTGTCGTATTTGAACATTTTTACACCAAATGTTCAACGTGGCCTTCTTGGGACCCCACCTTATAAACAAGGGCAGGGAAATTCTTCAAATTTATCCAGAAAGGTTATTTCATGGTTGCTGTGTGAAATCACCTTTTGGATGGGCTTTTAACATTTCTCTTCCCTTGTTTACGAGGTGGGATCATAAGAAGGCTTTGTTGAAAATGTGGGAAAATATTACAAAAAACAACAAAGTAATGAGTATACTTTAAAATTTTTCAACACATGCTCATAACTTAGGTCATTTTCAATATTTTGACCCAAAATAGAAACACATAGAACTTGATGACAGATAAGGACCGCAAGGCCCATACAGTCTGCCCATTTCTTTTTCTACCTTATGAATGTGCCATTGGCCTTTGCTCTGTCAATGGCCTATCTATTCATACTCATCTGTATTGTTCTCTTATGCCTATCCCATGCCTGCTTGAAGCCCTGCACTGTATTCATATCCACCACTTCCTGAGGTAGGCTGTTCCATGCATCCACCACCCTTTCTGTGAAAAAGAACTTTCTCACATTACCCCTTAATTTGCCTCCCTCTGATCTCATGCTGTGTCCTCTTGTCCTGCTATTTTTTCTTATATTGAAACATGTTAGACTCTTTCACCTTGTTAATGCCTATAAGGTATTTGAATGTTTCAATCATATCAACTCTCTTCCTCCTTTGCTCTATGGCATACATATTGAGCTCAGTTAATCTGTCCTCATATGTTTTCTGATGCAGTCCCTGCACCATTTAAGTTGTCTTCTCTGGACTGCCACAATTTGGTTAATGTCCTTGTGAAGGTGTGACCTCCAGTACTGCATGCAGTACTCCAGATGGGGCCTAACCAGTGTCTTGTAAGAGGGATTGTTACCTCCCTCTTCTGACTTGTGATATCACTACTAATACACCCCAACATCATACTAACCTTACCTACTGCTTTAGTGGTCTGCTTGGATCATTTCAGGTCATCAGTGATGAAGACACCTAAGTCTCTTTCTTCTCTTGTGTTCAACATAATTTTTTCACACCATCTCATGAGCGTGACAGCTGGCATTTTTCAAATACTGATGGAAACATGTTTTCACACTTGCAGTGCAAGATGACACTGCAGTCTGGGTTTGATCATTATCACTTACCTGGTGAATGAGGTAGTCTCATAACACAGTTATGTTGAAAATGTGGGGTCTAAAAGTTAAAACACAACAAAGTTATAAGCATACATTGAAATGTTTCTACATTCGCTCATAAGTTCAGAAATTTTCAATATTTGTACCCAAAAAAATCAACATAGCCATTTTTCTACACCACCTCATGAGCATGACAGCAGTCAGTTTTCAAATCATGGCCAAAATGTGTTTATTGCACCTGTTGTGTGAAATAATGTTTTGGTAGGAATTTGAAAATTTTCACCTACTGGGTTCATGAGGTGGGGTCATAAGAAGGGTATTTTGAAAAGCTGGTCTAAAATATAAAAAAATGACCAAGTTATTGGTGAATGTTTAAATATGTTTGCTCTTCCACAACCTGATGGACTCCACATTTGGTGCAGGGACCAAAAAATCCTTGCGAATCTCCATCTGTATGCGAATCTCCATCTGTATTTGCATGGAAATGCAAGGCCCCTTCTGCAACCAGATGGACTCCTCATTTGGTGCAGGACTTGGGCCTTGTGTGTCTGCATCTGTTGTCACATGGAAGCAGAGGACCCAGAGGGCCCAGTGCTTCTGCAGCTAGATAGACTCATTTGGCATGGACGTACAGGGCACACAGGGCCCTGCTGTTCCGCGCTGAGATGGACTTGTCACTTGGTCAGGCCCTGCATGTCTGCACCTGTAGCTGTATGGAAGTGCAGGGCCCAAAGGGCCCTGTGTTCCCATAGTCAGATGGATCTATCCATGCATGTCCCAAAGGGACCTGTGTTAATGAGAATACAGTTCCACAATCTCAAAAAGAAAGAACATGAATTGCAATAAACTGTATTAATGTACCAGTTATGGTTCAACTTAAAGAAACAAAAGTAGGGAAATGCAGCATTAGGGTTTCCAAACCTAACTCCCCACCCCTTCAGCAGCAAAAGGACATGCTCAAACAAGCAACCACTGACAGCCAACATCAGATGAGACAAACAACATATAACTGTTTCAAGATGATACAAATGCTGTAGCACAGATGTGCTATCTTCATGGATTTGTATCTACAGCATGCACACTGCAACACATGCACAATCACTTGTCACTGCAGATAACAATTCATGATACTCAAATCACAACACTGCTTCTGTTCACAGAAGCACAGGCCCCTGCAGCCACAGATATAAATGCATGATACCCAAATTACAAGAGTTATTTTGTTTACAGATGAGCATGCCTGTAAGGGCCAGTGTTTCTATAGCATCAGGTACTCCTGCACACTGTAAGACATACACACACTTCATTGGCCAGCATTTTTGCAGCCGCATGTGTAAAACATACACAACAACCTCTGGCTGCAGAAGCATAGATGCTACAAATCTACTGATAACAAAATTTCAACACTACTTCTGCCTGCAGAGGCTCAGGCACCTGAGAGGTCTGCACATCTTCACCCACAAGTGTAAAACATGCACACACACTTCTAGATGAAGGACAGGCCACTGTAGGGCCTGCCATTACATAGATGGAAATAATGTTGCAATGAGTTTATCATGGTATCACCAGTGGATAAAGAAATTGTGTAAGGGGGTAGCAGGTTTGCAGTTACATAGTTACATCTAGAAAACCATGCAGTGGCAGATCATGCTATTTGACAAGGTACCTCATGCAATGTGCATGACTACCACTGTCTGCAGAGGCACAGGACCTGTGGTGCCTTCTGTCTTCAGAATTTACAGTACAACATGCACACATGGGTGTGGCTGCAAGCTACATAAGCACATGCCCCTGTGGAGCCTGTGCTTATGCAGCCACAGATACAAATTGACAAAGGTAGCGCATGGTTCTACTGCATTTGTGTCATCTGGAAACAGGTGTATGTTGTTTGTCTTACCTGATGATGACTGTCTGTGGTTGCTTGTGTGGACTTTTCCTTTTGCTTCTTTTGGGGTGGGGAGTTAGAGTTGAAAATCTAAATGCCACATTTCTCAACTTTTGTTTGAACCTTAACTGGTGCATTAATGCAGCTTTTTTGCAATATAGATAGATAGATAGACAGATAGATAGATAGATAGATAGATAGATAGATAGATAGATAGACAGACAGACAGACAGACAGACAGACAGAGCAGACTAGATAGATAGATAGATAGATAGATAGATAGATAGATAGATAGATAGATAGATAGATAGACAGACAGACACACAGACAGACAGACAGATACAGGTAGATAGATATTGTTTGCTTGATTGATTAATTTACGTAGTTATTGAATTTTGGTAACCAGGTAGGTCATCTGAGACAAACAATGTCCCTTTTTCAGGGGTGACCCAGGGTTAATTACAGAAACATGAGAATTCAACAAGCAGCATACTGGTACACATACATTCATACATGAGTAAAAGATTATAGAGAAGGTAAAGTAATGCACCTGCAGCAAATTGTTCAATCATGTTATAAAGTATTTTTACCATGCTTAGTTCCATTTCCCTTCTTGAGTACAAAACTGGGACACTGTACAATGAGACAGGGATTAGGATGGTATTGTAAATCGCTAGTCATGCCTCATTTGAAAGGTAGGCCCTAATTGTATACAGTACATTAGCCTAAGGTTCAGGTGGAGAGCTTTTTAAGATATTCAGTGTGAGATCTGAAGATCAACATGTGGTCCAATTAGATCCCTAAGTATTTCAGAGAACTCATGACTTCAAGCAAAGCACCAGCAGATGTTTCCAGGTTACATGAGGCTGTACTTCAGTACCCAGCTTCCTAGTACCAAACAACATATAGCATGAACTATATGGATCTGTTCAACTGCATATAGATAGTTGAGCTATCTGCAGGTAGTGATCTGCTGATATTAATACACGATCCAAGCATCTGTAATTAAACTGAATACTTTTATTTGACAAAAACACTACAGTGTAATATTTATGGCCACCTTATGAACAGATAGGAACTTCTGTATTTTGGCCATAAATTGTTCTGACTTTTGCAATATCTACGTGAGGTAATTTAGGGACACTGTTTTAATATCTTGTCTGCTCTATCCCTATTTTTCTCTAGGCTCTTCAACATGCTACGTATCTGTGCAGCTGCTAAGCAACCCTGGTTGTCAGGTCAGAGAGTAATCTCCATTCCAGCCTCTCAGCCTTGTGATGCTGGAGTTTCTGCATAACAGACTAATAGACCTCAGTAAGAAGAAGAAGATAAAAAAAATGCTGTGATATATGAATCATGTTGTCAAATCTTCAAAAAGTAGGGAAAATAAATCATGCAGCTCTGCTTAAAAATCTATTAACAAATAGCAGTGATGTATAGTTCACCTCTACACCTTTCATAGTGACTAATATGCAGCCTACTGCTGTTCACCAGGATGACTGTTGATAATGATAATGATGAATATATACACAAAATCTTTAAACCATTAGGGGAAAAGTAATTTCTTCTGACTTGTATCAAGACTGTAGTTATACAATCAGCAAAGCATCTGACCATACATATGAATATATACTTTTGAAGAGAATAATTCATCAACAATGAAAATATGTTAAATTTGAAAAGTCAAAATAATTTTGAGTTGACAAATGTTATGTGTCCAAGTATTATACTATTATTCCAGTTATGCATATCATGGGTTATGCACTGTTACGGGCCAGGTATGTGTGATTCACGCATACCCAGCCTGCATAGCTCCATACCTAAGGAGAGGCACTGGGTGCATGGTATGCATAACCATGCACCTCTGCAGGGCATCTTTCTGTGGCCCTGCTCCCTTCCCCCCAGGCAAGCAACTGCAAGGGGGGGCAGATTGAGTGACACAGGTGGGCATCCAGTTGGATGCCTGTCCTGGTCCCAAAGAGAATCACATGCTTCGTGCAAGCAGGTGATTTTGGGAAGGTGTGGCAGCACAAACATTTACAATGTCGGGCAAATGCCTGAATGACTGCCCCATCCCTTCCTTTCCAACCAGATGGCTGCAGTAGCACTGTAGGGGGCTGTTTTCAGTCTCCCACATTTTGTGGGCTTTCACTGGAGGGCCACACAAAAGATGCAGCAAGGTCTCTGCTGTAGTAAACTTCACCCCTTTGCATGGCACTCTGCATGTTAGTGAATGGCATATAGTGCAGGCATGCCCCCAGTTGAGTCTCAGCACATAACTGTGTGATCGGCTAAGGGATCAAGTGTGCAGGGAGCATGTGGCCCTTCTGTGAATGCTGCCAGACATCTATTGGACCCCTGGTTCACAGCATTCTGACTTAGGGTTCTCTACATGACGTGGATATGCAGCACACAGGCAATCTGACCTTTTGTGTGCAGACCCCTTCATGTGTCTATTGGATCTGCAGTTAAATCCCAGTTTTTTGACAGTGGGCATTTGTGGCCAACAAATTATTTTTTAGCACTCACTATATGGAGGAAGTGCAGTTCTTGGAGTTATCTCAGAAATTGTCTTATTTATTGAAAATATGTGACTAAAGTATCCACATGGCATAACTCCACCTTTCAACATCCAAATGCAGGACTCTGTCCCTCCATATGAATCAAACAGATGCCACCTGTGGGAAACATACAATGAAATTGTAGAGATAGAAACTCAGAACACTGAGCATTATGCTTCCTGTTCATAACATTCACTGTTCCTTGTGCAACAAGGATTAAAATATTTTTTTTTGCTTTAACATTTTATTTTTTTATAGCAAATGTTATTGATTTTTCCATCCTCAATTACATATTACACAGTTCATACAGAGTCTTATACTGTCTTAAAGCCTCTACGGACAGGCACTTAGCTGGGTCAAGTCCCATACTGTTCTAAATAGTAGGATGACTAGTACCTTAACTGCACCTAATAATGAATATAGGTGTCTAGTCTTGGTGTTAGCCAAAAAGTGCAATCAGCAAAATCAGTAACATAATGTACTTCCAACCATACGCAACCAATACCAATGAAAAAAAAATATTTAACTTCAAAACCTGTGCCTCTGATATATGCATTGTTCACAAAACCTATTAGAAAAATAGCAGAGAAGAAGAAAAGTACTAGGAAACAAAGTAACGTGCATAACAATGTTTGAATCTGTGAAAATATTCCTCTATGTATAACTGACAAACTACAGGGTCTATCCATTTAACTACCAATTGAAGTGGTTCAGATTTCCAAGATTATGACCTCAAGAATGATGACCTCCAAGCTCACTTCCTGATGCTAACCTTTACCTATATGCAAATTGTTAACAGTATTAAATCTACCTGCAGACCTTATTCTCCATATGCCACTAATTCCTAGTTACCATAGTGCACCCATCTTTATATCTGATCAGCATGCAATCATACACTGCCTAGTGCAAGCCTGCAGGGATATAAGGGTCCTCCATCTCACCACTCTATTCCTGTTCACTCATTACCTGCCCAGTATTTTGGGGGACCGCCCACTGCTCAAACTCCAAACTCTTGTGCCAAATAGACCCTTCTACCTGGCAGTGCTGTCCATTGACACTCCTGCTCCCCTCTTGTCTGGCATGGTATCTTCCATAGAGGCACCTATGTGATGGAGCCAAGACTCCCAGAGTTCCTCAACCCTAGGCCCTTAGCTTCTCATTTTATGCATGACTTTTAGGTATGAGGCTGAGTCAGACACCCCCGCAACTATTCCATGACAGTAGGCAGTTCTACCTGTTGCCACTTCATCAAGATCTGTCTTTTAGTTTTCATATCCAAGTGGTGTATCAGCTACGTAATTCATGCATTCCCTTTGATATACAGAGTGGGTGCCCCTAGAATCCATAAATCTGGGGGTATCCAGGATGTTACTAACTGAAATTTCCCTAATCCTCTTGATATTCTCACCCTGGAATAGTTGCAGCTGGGGCACAGCCACAGTATGTGGGCTATATCTCTTGGGGTATGATGGCACCACCGGCATCCTTTTGGCACCTGAAAGCCTATTCTTACCAGTTTGGCTGGAGACTGATGCCAGCATCCTAACAACTTCTTTTGAATGAGTTGTAGTTTGGGATAAGATGATCTGCAGCGAGCCTTCCTCCTGCATTGTTCCCATTGTTCTGCTGTGATATGCACTGAGAGCTCCAAGTTCCAATGAACTCTCTCAGCCTCCCAACAAGGGAGGTGGTGGTCTAGAATGATATTATAAAACTAATGCCCCCACATCTGGGCTGTTGTAGGATACACCACTATAGAGTTCATATCTGAGTGGCTGAGGGTTTAGTTAGGGCCAAACCATCCATTTAGCATATGCTGGAGCTGCAAGAAACACTGATAGTCTGAGGCCAGGAGGTTAAATTCATCCCTTAGTTGGGCAAAGGACTTCAGTATACCCTGGTGTCCTTCTACCAGGTTGACTAAGGTTTGTGTCCCACTAGCCTGTTAGCTCAGTGATTCAGAGGCTGATCTCCCACTCGGATCTTGGGATTATGCCAAGGTTGTTTCATCAAGCCCAGGTTAGTATCATTCCACCCTTCAGCTTCATTATACTTCTCCATGCCCCCCCAGGAGTACCTGGCTGTGGGACCAAGTCTTGTCCTAGTCAGGAGCAGATCCAGAAGTGTCAACTTGATAAGAGAAATCGCAAATAAAGCCTGTTCCATGTGTGCCCACAGCAGAACTGTCACTGGATCTGTTGCCAACCTGTCTGTTGCCTGCTTGGCTCCACGTGAGATGTGATATGCCCATAACCAGGGGAGGTTCCATCTGCCCTGGTAAGAAGGTACCCTAAGCATCTTTTTACTGAATCAAGAAAGGTTCCCCTCTGAGATGAAGGAGGCTATAAGCCTGTCTATCTTTCTCCAAATCATAGACGATATTTGATGAGGGAAGTTGTTCAAACAGTATAGCAACCTGGGGAGTGCCAGCATCTTATAAGCAGCCATCTCCCCTGGAAATGACAGAGACAGTTTCTTCCATCTGTCTAGAAACATAGAAACATAGACTTTGATGGTAGATAAGGACTGCTTGGGAAACCCAGTCTGCCCATTTCCCTACCTATTGGATAAGATGTAGAACCTAGTTAACCAACAACCTACTGTTGTCCTGAAAGAGGTCTGTTAGCAGAGGGTTGAGGTTATCTGTGACCAGGTCTTGTCACCTCAGGGTGATGGTCATACCTAAATACTGGATACCATGTGGGTCCCACTTCAGGGATCTCTCTCTCTAACCTGGGTGCTGTCCTGAATGTAGCCCTTGAAGGGAAATAACTCGGTTTTGGACCAATTGATCTGAAGTCCTGGGAGATGGCCAAAGTTTGAGAGGATTCCTAATGCCTGTGGGAGAGACTTCTCTACAATCCAGTGTGTAAAGAGAAGAACATCTGCAATAAAATAGGATCTTGGAGATTATACCTTTGAGACTAATGCCTTTGATTTCCACAGCTTGTTGCATTCAGACCCAAAGGGACTCCACTGTGGATTTAGAACAGTGGGTTGAGAAGAGGGGACAGCCTTGCCTCTTACCTCAGTGGAGTGTGAAGGAGGAGGACAAGAGCCCACTGGTGAGGACCATATCTTTTGGGGAAGCATAAAGGTCTCTAACCCAGATAATGAAGTTTAGTCTGATCCCCATTCTGCACACTGCTTCAAACAGATTTTCCTACTCCACAGAGTCAAAGGCCTTTTCTGCATCTATGATGATCGAGGCTGATGAGGCTGATCCATGTAGGGTCTGTTCTGCTATATTCACCGGGAGGCTGAGGTTATCCACCCCTTACCTACCATTCATAAGGCTTCTTGAGGATTTGTGGATAATAAGCAGCAAACCCTGCTCCAGCCTAGTGGCTATCACATTGGCCAGGATTTAGAAGTCCACATTCAAGAGGGATATGGGACAGTAACTAGTACACAGAGCCCTATCTTCTGGGCATCAGGAGGTCTGTGATGACTGCTTATTGCATGGGAGAAGAGAGGGTGCCCCTCTCATGTGATCTCTGAAACTAGGTAGTCAAGTGAGGTGTTAAGATATTAAAAAAAGCCTGAAAGAACTCTGAAGAGATTTCATCTGGACCTGGGGTTCTCCCTTCAGCAGTGACTGTATGACTGTTGAGATTTCTTTTACTGAGGCTGAGCTCTCCAGCCAAGTGGCCACATCAAGGCGGACCTGGTGAAGACTGACACTACTCAAAGAATATCCACTTTCCCTGCTGGAGGGGGGACTGTGAAGTGTACAAAGTGTAACAGAACTCCAGAAAGGCAGAGTTTATTTGTGTCAGGATGGGCAAGACAGATCAGTCGTTCAGCTTGATGTGAGAGTTCAGGTTTTTCCCAGTCTCTTTTTCATCCTATGGGCCAGAAGCTTGACTGCCTTCTCACCCTGTTCCCAATAGTGCTGTCACATGAAGAAAAGTGCCCTTTCTGCCTTCTGAGTGTGCATTTTATTGAGGTTATACTTGAGCAGAGTAATGGAATGAAAGTCTGCCTTTGATCTAGTAGTCTGGCATAATACTTTTATGAAGCATCCCTTAGTTGTGATGAAAGAAGTTATACTTCTTTCATATGCTTTTTGATTTCGTGTGCTGCATAGCTAATAATTGCAATCCAAATAAATGCTTAACTTGCATCCCACAACACTGACTCAGCCATATCTGGTGTGGCATTCAAGTCAAAATAGACTTGGATGATCAGTAGGGGTCACATGATGGCAGCCTGAGTGAAGACAGTTTCTTCCCGAAGCTCCGCTCTCAGTCTCCCGATTTATACTTTATTTAGTGGTATCTTCACACAAAAACCGACTCCAATAAGGGTGAGCAACTGCGGATTTACCTCCAAAGCTAGAACTCGCGGTTTAATGGAAGTGTACATGAAGAAGGTGCCCCAAGGCACCCTCCACTGAACGCCGGAGAAAGAAAAGGCCGCAAACGGCTAAGCAGCAGGTCATTAGCATACCCAAGATGCCCACATCAGAAGCTGCTCTGTCTGAAAGCAGGTTTATGGAGATCATGCAACCTCTCCAGACTGCTATCACCTCAATTTCAGAGGATTTACAGGAGATTAAAGGGGCAGTGGACACGCTGACTAGAAGGGTTGGGGACTCAGAGTCTAGGATCACATCGTTGGAGAGAAAACAAGAGAGGAGTGAGACAGAATTAATTAATGCGAAACGTAAAATGAAGAAGTTAGAAGACAAGCTGGAGGATTTAGAAGGTCGCAGAAGGAGGAATAACTTGATAATAATCGGGCTGCCAGAAAAGGAAGAAGGGAGTGCTATAATAACTTTCTTGCAGAAATTCTGTTGCAAAATAGCTGGCGCTCCTCCAGGGGGTGGAGAGTACGTAATTGAGAGAGCCCACCGAGCGCTGTGCCCGCCACCAACCCAGAGTCAGCCACCCAGACCAATAATTCTCAAATTTTTGAACTACCTGGACAAACAACATGTACTTTCTAAGGCTAGAGATGTTAGCGAGCTGACATGGGAGGGCAAGAAGATACATATCACTCAGGACTTGCCCCACTTGGTGAGGGTACGGAGGCAAGAGCTGCACCCGATTGTGTCCAAGTTAGTGGTGGCTTTAAACCATTCAGGGTTAAGTACCTGCCTGACTGATGATAAAACACGAGGACAAATGGCTGGCATTTGAGTCCCCTGTGCAAGCTATACAGGAGCTGAAAAACATCTTTCCAGATCTCTACAAATGATCAGTAGAAGGAAGATCCTTTAACAAGGACACTGCAAACTGCTAACTATAATGTAAAACTGAGGGTCCAGCTGTAATATTTTATGTGTGACAGATTTCTCAGCAAGTAGTAACAGAGAATATTAATATTGACTCTTTTGTATGATTTGTCGCTTAGCGATAACAGATCCCTGCTGGTGGTCTTAGGTAATGCAGAATAGAACAGGGCTGCCTCGTAACTGAGTCTTCTGGAGTGGATCGGAGCTGATCAAAGTAGTTAATCTTCTCATGGAAATAAGCTTACATGTACTCTGATACTCCGATATGAATATGATCCCTCGCCCTGTTTCACTCGTATCTGTGAGCACAATGTAAATTTGATTCACACGGCTTGGTAGCGTGGATCCGTGCGATCTACGAGGAAGGATTTGATTATGATGAGGAAACAATGTGTAGTCGCTCCTTCCCTTGGTTTATGGTACAACCTGGGAGCACCGGCCTCACAAGTCGAAAGAGTGATGGCAGTAGGAGAGTGAATAGTCAAGATGGTGGATGCCGAATGGAGACTTTTGGGGATCTGTCCTGGAATGATCAAGTAGAATCTATGGCTTAGGACATGCAATGTGCATCAGACTTGCATACAAGATCTGATTACGATTGATTCTTCTTTTTTTTTTTGAGTCAGCGATACGCTGTGGGGCTATTGACCTCTGCACTGGTACATTAAAGCATTTCAATTGATGATTTAAGACACCTCATTGAAATAGTCTGCTTAAACTTATTGGAGTGAGCAGCTCCATAACTGTTAGAGTTAAGATCCGCTAACATGGTTCGATGTTGTTAATATAGTTTTATGCATAGTTTATTAGCGAGGAGGGGCTCTGGGGGAGGGCTGAGTAGTTTGGGCTGCTTGGAAGTGAATCACGTGGTATAAAGTGAATAGGAGTGCAGTTTATTTGAACTGGGGCATGTTTGGGGTATTGGGGCAGGGGGGTTTTAGTTTGGTGATAATAGGACAGAGGTGTTGGAGTGCTGTGAGACAGAATGAGAAGGTTGGGAATTATGGAGTGGGGGGGGATCCAAGGCTGCACATCGTCAGGGTTCTTCAACGATCTTTTAAGTCAGGGGGTCTGTAATTACTTTAATAGATCTGCGGTACAATCCACCGATATATCTTTTATGCACTTGTGTTTGAGATTAATGGTTGGGAAACATGAGTAACCTATATAAATTTATCAGCTGGAATGTTAAAGGAGCCAAGGATAGGGTTAAGAGACAAATTATATTAAGACACCTACGTCAACTGGGAGTACAACTCGTCTTTCTGCAAGAGACGCACCTAAAGAGAAGTGATATCCATTACTTCAGAAGGGCATGGGTAGGGCAAGTTTTTTGGGCAGGGACATCCACGAATAGGGAAGGGGTAGCCATCCTCATAGCAAGGAGCACTCCTTTTAAAATGGTGGAAGAAATTTGGGATCTGGAAGGTCGATACATTATAGTACATGGCTTGCCAGAATCACACCCGATATTACTGGGCTCAATATATGGCCCCAACTGTGATTCCCCAGCCTTTTTTATGAGATTACTGAATATGGTTGTGTCTAATCCTGGGAAGCTTACGGTATTAGGTGGGGACTGGAATCTAGTACTTCAAAATGACTTGGATAGATCAGGTAGGGAGAGACGAGGACTATCGCCAGCACAAAGAGCGCTGAAAGATCTCATTAGTGAGGCCGCCCTGGTAGATGTTTGGCGTGTAATCAATCCAACTGCATGGAAATACACTTTTTTTCTGCAGCACACAAGACATACTCATGAATCGACTATGTGTTAATTAGTTCATTTGCAATGTCAGGGGTAATACAGGCAGATATATCTGCCAGAGTGATATCTGACCATGCACCGGTTAGTCTGGAATTTCGGCTAACTGTGGGGTGTAGACGGTCTCCGCAATGGAGATTAAATTGCCAGATACTGAAGCATGAATCTTCACTGAGGCACATAGTAGATTTTATCAAGGGTTTTCTCAAAAGCAATCAAGGCTCAGTGGCTAAAAAGGACCTAATTTGGGCTGCTTTAAAATGCTCCCTAAGGGGAGAATTGATAAAGATGGCCTCCAAAAAGAAGTGTGCTCAAAAGGTACAATTAGATTCGTTGCTTGATTCCATTAGGAGTATAGAACACAATCTATCCCGTACCTCGACGGTGGGAAGTTGGGCCAGACTCTACCAGCTGCAGGCCCAATACTCAGGCCTGATGTCACAGAAGCGGAACTGGCCCTTTTGAGGACCAGGCTCCAATATTTAGATACAGGGGAGAGGGCGAGTAAATTACTCGCCATGCGTATCCGTCACTTAGACTCAACCCAATTTATCACTGGAATTCGCAAGGGACAGGGTGAGCAGGTATGTACGGACCCAGGGGAAATGGCGAAGGCCTTTGGATCTTATTTCCAGGTGTTATATGCAGTAGATCCAAAGACAAAACCCACTGTGGATGACATCAATCTATTTCTTAGCTCAATGGATTTACCAAAAGTAACAGATGGAGAAGCGGCTTACTTGAGTGCTCCAATTTCGATTCTAGAAATCCAGCAGGCCATTCAACAAATGCCCCTAGACAGGTCGCCTGGACCAGACGGGTTCCCCAGTAATTTTTACAAGGCATGCCATTCGTTAATAACCCCAGTTTTAAAAGAGGTCTTTCAGTATTGGTTTGATAATGGATTATCGGATTCTAGCTTCCAAGAAGCGACGGTCTCTTAAATCCTAAAGCAAGGGAAAGATCCTTTTAGTATGGATAGTTACCGCCCTATCTCCCTATTGAACACAGATATTAAAATCCTAGCCAAAGTCCTGGCAAATAGGCTATCCAAAGTTATAGGTAATCTTGTCAGGTGAGAACAAGTGGGATTTATGACAGGGAGATCACCCCAAGATCACATGAGGAAATTATTACATCTCATTGCAATTGCAAGGGACGCCAATACTCCAGCAACAGTCATATCATTGGATGCCGAAAAGGCATTCGATAGGGTATCTTGGGGCTACCTATTTGCCACCCTGTCCGCCTTTGGCCTGCCTAATGATTTCCAGAGATGGGTACAAATTTTATACTCCTTTCCTTCTGCCAGGGTAAAGTGCAATGGGATATTGTCCCCGGTAATAAAGTTGGAGTGGGGCACGAGGCAAGGATGTCTCTTGTCCCCTTTACTATTCAATTTATATTTAGAGCCATTATTGCATAGATTGTCAGGGAATATTCTCATTAAAGGTATACAAGTGGGGGAGGCCAGGTATGTGTATTCGGTATATGCAGATGATATATTACTACATATTGAAGACCCTGAGGCCTCAATCCCAGCTATCTTGGCGGAAATTGACTCCTTCTCTAAAATATCTTACTACAAGTTAAATCGGGCGAAGACGAAGATCCTTCCCTTAAATAACAAAGTTACTAAGTCGGACTTGTTGTCGTTTGGCCTTTGTTGGGAAGCAAAGTCACTCATGTACCTAGGAATCAATATCTGTACAGAACAGAACTCCATGATTAAGAATAACCTGGGTAGTTTAGTTAAAACAATAATGGGGGTATGGAGAGGTGGCGACTGCTCTCTTTTTCACTTTGGGGAAGGTTGAGTATTATTAAAATGAATGTATTGCCAAGATTATTATATCCTCTGGGTATGATGGGCGTATATCTCGTGAAAGGGTGGTTTTCCAATTTACAGAGGGCATTTAACCTATTTATATGGAACGGGAAAGGTTCGTAGATCTTCATTAAATTGACAGCCCGTTAAAGGAGGATTAGCCGCTCCCTCCGTTTTCCTATATTACACTGCACAGCACATAAGCAAGCTGGGTTATTGGAGTGGAGGGAACAGTCAACTGACTTACTTACCTTTGTGGGTAGACATAGAGCAACATTTGGTGAAGAGGGCGAATTGCTCGCTGCAGGCCCTGCTATATGTCTCCCCGTTGGCTATCCCTAAGCCCTTGAAAAGCAACCCTATGGGATGGTCATTAAAGGCCTTTCATCAGCTACAAAAACACCTTACAGTAAAATGGTACCATTCAGTTGGCCAACCCATTTTTGGTAACCCACATATTAAGGTTGGGGGTGTGACATTGTCCCCTGCATTTTGGCCCCAGGTAAGTCATCTTAGGGTCTCGGACCTTTGGGTGAATGGGAGACCTCTGCCCTTTGATCAGCTGATGAGATCTTTAGGAGTTATGCGTCAGGAATTATTTAAGTGGTTGCAAGTCAGCAAGGCCCTAACCTCCTTCTTTTCTCGGGTAGCACCCTTCGACCATGGGGAAAGAGATCTTAATACACTTTTATGTATAGCTTCTCAGCCGCGCCCAGTCTCCAAGATATACAAAACACTCCAGGAGTGAGACTTTAGACTTCCGTCAGGGTGTGTTTTACTGGACGAGGGAGTTGGGAATACCGGAGGTACCTAGTCTTTGGAAGAAGCTTTGCTCACAATGTATAAATACATAAAACAAGATAAGCTGAGAATGGTACATTTTAATATAATGCATAATCTGTACCTAACTCCAACCCAGTTACATTAATATAGGGTAAAGGATACCCCCTTTGTGGCAAATGCAGGAAGGGCGATGGTACCTTGTACCATATGGTCTGGTTATGCCCCTCCACACAGGCCTTTTCGGTCCATTAATAACCTATTAGACCCTATCCTTGGCTTAGAAACCATGTTCACCCCTGAGGTATGTCTGATGAGTCTTTTCCCAGTAGGTGTCACTAAGATTAAAAGGCCCAAATGTCACCATATCAGCAGTTGCTAAATTGATAATTTTGAGGCATTGGGCTAGTGATAAATCCCTTCCTTGATGGAGTGGTATAGAAGTGCATTCTGGCACTGCAGCTAGAAAGGCATATTGCTTGTATGCAGGTGAATTGAAAATATATCGTCACTTTGGAGTTTATTAGAAGCGCTCCTAATGGTGTGGAAACCTGACGATCAGACTACCTCAGGGATGACAAATTAGGGTCTGTTTATGTGTGTAGCCTTGGAAGGGGGGGGGTTAAGTTGTGAATTTAATGTGTGAGTTAAAATTTAGCTGTTAACTGTTACAATAATTCGTACCTTTAACTCTGCCTACTAGGTTATGTTTTTGGTGAGACTTTGGTGAAAACAATAAAGTTGTTTTAATAACAAAAAAATAGACTTGGATTTCCTTGGTAAGACACACCATGAAGTATCCCATCTGGCGTACTAGAGGATTAATCCTCCATCTTGGGGACTTAGGTATTGCGTTGGCTAATACCAAGGTGACTGTTACCAGAGAATGGTCTGACAACAATATTGGTTGTATGATGGAGTCTACCACCTCACATGCAAATTGTGAGTTTGCAAGGAAGTAATCCAGTCTACTGCAGGTGGAGTGATGGGAGAACAAAAGGTATAGTCCACGGCTGTGGGTGTCTCAGTAGCCATATGTCCTCGAACCCATGTTCCTGGCTTTGTTTCAGAAGGTCTATACAAGCCATCTTGTGAGTTGGCTCTCTGGATAATCTGGAATTGCTATGTAGAATCAGGTCAAGCACTAAATTTAAATTCCCTCCCACCACTACCAGATGGTGTTGGGACCCCACCTCACGTAACTGTTGTGCCACTGTCCAAAAAATTGGTCATCATCCTCATGGGATCATATGCATTGGCTATTACAATAGGCCAAGCCTAAACTCTACAAATGAATACCACACATCTCCCCTATTGTATTTGTCTTACCTGTCAATTTGAATTGTGCATCCTTTCCTAATCAGAATAGACACACCCTGCGTTTTGGCGCTAAACATGGTGGAGTACTCCATTCCTTCCTAACCCTGAGCAAGGTTTACCACCTCTGTGCAGAATAGGTGGGTCTCAAGCAACAAAGCAATGCCACATTTGGCAGCTGTATAATAGGTCACTGTCTTTTTCATTTTATTATGGTGGTTAACACCGTACACATTCCAGGACACAAAGTTTAGATCTGTCATAGGAGACTTACCTCCTGAAATCTGTATGTATTCATAATCAACATAAATAGAAAGATCTTACTGTCTTGTGTCAGAACCCCAGGTATCTACCACCTCATTTGGTCCATGCGGTGCTTCCTACTGAGAGCTCACCACCTTGGTTTTGAGGAAAGGTGGGAAGGAAGGACAGGTGGCTAGGTCTGGAAAAAGCAAAGTTGAGCACTGATAATGAGAAGTTCCCTAGAAGTTATGTACACCGGAAACTGTTGGTCACAAGACTGGTTTGCACTGTAAGTTATTACTAGTGCACAAATTACCAAAGAAAACATTTCCGTAAAAAAAATAGTAAACCGAAAACAGTAGTTGAACCATGTCACAGTTGGAAGAATGGTCTGCTCTGAAGGGGTAAAGGAATCCTCACCCAAATCCCACTGTCTTCCCACTGTGGTGCTATATACCACTGATACCTTTTGCTGGTATGTTTCACTTTGTCTCAAGCAGTCCCAGACTCATACCTCCAACTTGACCCCATCATCACCGGCCATCCAATTGAGAAAAGTGTCTAGTTTCCAAGGTGGAGAATTTAAGGAAATGTGTGAGTCTCTTGGGTAGTGGGGATATAGTGGTAAAGAAGAATGAAGAATTCAGTTATGCATCTGGGGGGGTCATAATTATCCCTAAATTCCCCAATACTGCCTCAATACCAGTTTATGTGGGGGGAGTTATGCCACAAGCCTCACGGGGGGGGGGGGAGAGGCCATGCCTGAGCTTCATGCTGGTACTTAATCAAGAATGTGCTGACCAGAGCATTGTGGTTGTCAAGTCAAGATTGGGAGGAGGGGTTGCGTTCCCCCATGCCAAGATGCCTGGTTTGACATCCATACTGTCACTTTCTGAGCCAGGGATGGGGGGGCTAGTGTTAATGACCACTTCAGGTAATCCTCTGATGCAGATAAACTAGGTTTGGCAGTCCCAAGTGCACTTATGGAAGCCTGCCACCAACTGCCTCATCCCCTACTAGTAGCCCCCATGTATGCTTCCCATCTCTGCACTGCCATTCCTCGAAAACCATGCTGGATCAAATCACAATCCCCATGGCACTGGAGCAAACAGATTAGCTGGATCTTGCAAGGACAGTTGGCAGGGTACTTTGCTCTATATCACAAAGGAAGGGGGAGTGTTGCAAGAACATAATTCAGTAGCTTAAAAAGAGACTGTCCCTCACCAGCCATTCCACATCACCCACTGAAAAGTGTGAATCCCCACCTCTTCACACCACATCAGTCTCCAGTTAGTCTCCCTGGGATTCCACCATCCATTTTGGCTAATGAAGCTGCCACCCCAACCCCCCGTAGTAGAAAACCAAACGACACACTCTATCCAAACATCCTACCACAAGCATATTAGCAGCACTAAATCAGTACCTCTGGCCACTGGGAAAGCATCTATTAGAGTTTCCACAGCAGTAGATAGCTAGAGATGTGTCAGGTGTTGGCAAGTTAAAGCACAATCTGCCCATTCACTACAGCCTCCTTTTCCCACCAAATACTTTAAACCAGACATTGCATTGATGGCTGTGATTTTTCCACTTTCCTAAGTCCCCCTCTGTTCCTGTGTAATGGAACACCTGTTCGAGATAAGCCATCCTAGGGCCCCAAGGAGTGTAACCCCTTTCCCCAAGGAACTATAGCTCTTAACAGTCACAGGAAATATCAGCTGCAATCAGGAGCCCTGTGTGGTTTGCAGTTTGCAGGTTTAAAGCAAACATTTCACTTAAAGTCAGTATTCTTTAAACCAATGTCCAGTTTATTGGTGAAATCACTACAAATTACCCCAAACAAACCTCACAGACAATTTCAATCAGTGAGCTGCTGGGACCACTACCCAGATGCCCCAGCCCTTTGCTCACCAGAACTTCCTCAGGAAATTGTCTGTGAGGTTTGTTTGTGGTGATGTTTGGTGATTTCACTAGTAAACTGGACATTATCTTTGAAGAATACTGATTTCAAGTGCAATTCTTCCTTTAAACCTGCAAACTCCAAACCATACTGGGCTCCTGAGAATGGATGAAATTTCCTGTGACTGATTATTTGTTTGGGTGTGCAAACCCTCAAACTGCACCACCTGCCTTACCTGTTGGCACTGTAATCACTCAGTCTATGTGATGAACCATAGGTCTTACCCCTACAATTTGATCCCCCCATGCTCTGATGCATACCAGCAATCATTACCTCAAGAGGCCCCTTACAACACCATTAATGCTGAGGCACCTTGTTTATCACACTGACAGAATGTGTTTCAGATAGGATACTGACTAAATTTCCCCCGGCAGTTATGGCTTTTTGTATCCCATAGCTGCCCCCCCCCAGCTCTCCTACGCCACACATAATATCTCCTGAAAAAGAAAAGCATTTAAGTGTAAAATGTGAGGAAGCATAATCTCCATGCTGATCTGAAGACTTCCTTATCTTAATCATGTTAGACAAACCTGACTGATTTTTTTCGATTGGGTAACTAAGGTGATTGATCAGGGGAGTGCAGTGGACTTTGCTTATCTGGACTTCAGTAAGGCTTTCAATTCTGTCCCTCACCACAGGATGGTAAATAAGTTAGAGAGCTTATGGGTGGGACAGAAGATAACAAGATGGGTGGAAAACTGGTTGAAGGACAGAAACCAGAGAGTTGTGGTAAATGGGGCACCCTCCAGGGAAAAGGGGGTGATGAGCAGATGTTCTAGGACTGATCCTTTTTAACATCTATATCAGCAACATAGCAGAGGGATTTGAGGGGAAGGTGTGCCTATCTGCAAATTATACAAAGATCTGCAATAGAGTGGACACCCGGGGGGGGTAAAGGCCATGAGGAGAGACCTGCAGATTATGGAAGGGTGGTCGGACACAAGGAAGCTGAAACTCAATGCCAAAAAGTTTACAGTAATGTACATTGGCCTTAAAAACCTGCAAGCCAAATACACATTGGAAGAAGATAATTAAGCAATCGAAGCAGGAGATAGATCTGGGGATTATAATTTCAGACAACCTGAAGGTGGGTGACCAATGCAGCAAGGCAGTGGGCAAAGCAAATAAAATGCTGGTGTGCATAAGTAAGGGCATAACAAGCAGAAGGAAGTAGATGCTGATGCCTTTGTATAAAACCACAGTGAGACCTCCTTGGAGTATGAGGTCGAGTTCTGGAGGCCTCATCTGCCCAAGGACATATGTGGCATAGAAAGGGTTCAAAGAAGGGCAACAAAGATGACGCATGGTATGCAAAGGAAGACCTATGAGATAAGGTGGAGAGAATTGGATCTGTACCCACTGGAGACTAGAAGGGAAAGGGGGGACATGATAGAAACTTTTAAGTACATGAAGGGAATAAATAAGGTGAAGGAAGGGACCTTATTTAAGAAAAAGATGGGGGCCAAAACAAGAGAACATAATCTAAGTTTGAAGGGAGGAAGATACAAGGGCAATGTTAGGGGGTGATACTTCACAGAGAGGGTGGTGGAGCCCTGCAACAAACTACCTGAGGAGGTGGTAGAGGCTGAAATGGTGGAGGGATTCAAGGGGGCATGGAACAGACATAAAGGATTGAGCAGTGGATAGAGGGGGATATCCCCTGACAAAGGTGACAAGTAGATCGGAGGTAAGGGGCAGACCAAATGGCCCAGAGTGATCCTTTTCTGCTGCCAGATTTCTATGATTCTATGATTCTGTGATGATTAAAATGAGGGTTTGTGTTTTATGATGTGTGACAGCTGAAAGGTAGGCCACTGACAACTATCTCTGAATAAGGTGTATTGAGTTCTGACCCCAATAAAAACAGATGTAATAAATGTGTACAGAGGTATAAAGCAAGCTGAGAAGTGAAACCTAGAACATTGACTATTATATTTAACAGTCATATGTACTGAATAGATATATGAACTAATATTGACGGTCTGACTATTTTGGTAGTGCTTTTGCCACAGGGCCACAAGGTCCTAGGTTCATGTCCCATTCTGTAAACTTGAATTCATATCCAAAATTGAAACTGCTACCATGCAGTACTAGAGGCTACTGCAGTACTGGACATGGGTGTAGACAGGCATACTCACTGTACACATTTGTGTACAGTTTTGCTGATTCTGTTTCTTCAATTTGCTATTACACTGAGGCTTTTTCTGCCCATCTCTTGTAGTCATTCAGATGGATGTTATAGATTCCGTGGCATATTTTGAGCAGGAGTAGAGGATAAGCCCCATATCCTGACCTACATCCCCTCAATTAATGCAGTTCTCTAGGACTGTATGTGAAAGCTGTGAATTCGTAACAGCTGCTGCCATGCTTGTAAACATTTAGCACCAACTCTGTTAGTACATAATTCAGTTGCATGTAAAGTGCATTAAGATAATTCCCAATAAAGGTACTATTAAGCTAGACTGTGTCCTAGTCCTGTTTTCTATTATTGTTGAATATTTCAGTAAAATATAGTTCTCCATATTCATGTTTTCCAACAGTGCTCTGAAGTTTTGTAATGAAGAAACAACTACCTCAAGTAATACAGTATTCAACACTTGAGATAGACACCATCAAGCCAGGGAATCAGGCAGGACAACACTTGTAAGCCAGTAGTCATTTCTATAGAAGTCCTTTTTAAATATGATGGTTATAATAAAATACAGGCTCTGTCTAAAATGCACATTTTATCCGTGCAGTCTGTTCTTTTGTACTTTGATTGCTGTCTGCTTAAAGTACTAATCCTGCTAATCGCCTTCCTTACTATCCTTTTGCTTGTGGCAGCATAGGAAGAATGCTTGATCTTCTGCTAATGACCTCCTTAAGGTCTCTCTATCTCTCTCTCTCTCTCTCGCTCTCAAAAGGTATCCTGCAGATTGAGCTGACAGAATCCCTGAACAAGTCAAACCCCAATTCTCCACTGATTTCACATTCCTGCTGACTGAGCTGATGGAACCCATGAACAAGCCTGCCCCTGATTCTCCACTGATTTTACGTTCTGATAAGGTATTGTACTGCAGGTGGGTGGTACCAAGAAAGCTCACCAACTCAACCCCTGAACAAGCTAGCACCAATTCAGCACTGCAGAACAACCAACAATCTGGTACAGTATGGTACAACAGGTGGGAGATTACTTTCATGCTGATGATTACTGACAAAACTTTCACTTAAAATATGTCAGGCACCCCTTATAATGGACAAAATCCTGTCACACGGATGTGTCCATTATAGGTGGAGTACACTGTACCTAAGTCAATATACTATATCCTAAAGAAGCAAAACAAAAATGCCCTGGCATCCCAATACACTTAATGTTATCAAATGGATGCTTTTGCCTGTTAATAAATAAGTTCAGTATTACAAGCAGCGAGCAGTGCTGTATAAAATAAATGCAGAGTGGAACCAATCTAGTGCTTTTGAAATACGGTTTCATGAGGTCTATTCTCCCTTGTCCGACCACTGCAGCAAAAGAGGTTTCATCATTAAGTGCTTTACTGTGTCCCAATTGACTTCTGTAGTTGCTCCTGCTTTCTTGCAGGAACTGAAGCCTACATGATCTCACCCAAGCATATATTAAGGGAGCTGTCAAAGTGAGTGTTAAGTGCTCTCTGGAAAAGTGAAAGTACAAGCTGTCTCTTGACTGGTGATATGGGAATGCATAGAAATCCATCTCACAAATATTCTGTGACCCAGTTTGTTTTAGACATTTGAGCCTCCAAATGTAAGGGCATAAAAGTGGGCCATTGGCAACTTCTGACCAGTTTCAAGTTGGAGCATGTAAATTCAGTTCAGATCCCTGGATTTAACTACACCACTTCTGCGTTCAGTGCAGTAATTGGCATGGGATAAAGCAGACAATAAATAGGGGGCTAAAAAGCCTTGACATCAGCAATAAATATTAATGACTGCACCTTTCTTGTGACAACTGATATTGGCATGCATCTGCTACGGTTTACTGTTTGTGCTGTTGTAACCGAGAGCCTGGTCCCCAAAAGCTGCAGTCACCCTACATGGCCACATACTATAGCAGAGTACACAAGGGTACATGCACAAAAGATGTATATGTGCAAAAGATGTATATGCAACCCTCACACTGACCCAAAGAGTGCCTTCCACAGGTGTGCAGGCTGTCCACAGAGGTATCCATATGGTGGGTTCATGGAGTTCAGACAATATATGTGTCCATTGATATGCACCTGCCCCAAATTGGGATGTCTATTTACAGCCCACACAGGAATAGGGAAGGGCTTCCACCTATATGGGTAAGGGGGCTGCAGTAAGGGAGGCAATCACACAGTGGAAGGTGTGAGGGAATGCAGAAATGTCAGGCACAGTGCTGTGCCAGTATAGAATGTACTGGGGCCCCAGTCACACACTTATCCCACACTATGACCACAGCCACAATGCACTATGCACATTGTTCCAGTACCCTACTACCCCAGAATCAGTGTCAGGCCATAGGAGTGTACAGTTGCCATACAGACATGTATTATAAAACCATGCATTCAAAGGGTGACCAACACGCCTCCTTGTGGGGTGTGTGGATCTCATCAGTCTTGTTCTAGCCAAGACAGTCCGGTGTTCTGTGGTTATGAGGGTCATTCCTGGGCCTCGAAGGAGGTGGTTGTAAGACCCCTCCTGAAAAAAACCTTCACTAGATGCAGACTGTCTGGCAAACTACAAACCTGTCTCTAACCTTCCCTTTGTGGGGAAGGTTATTGAGAAGGTGGTGGCCGTGCAACTGGAGACCGATTTAACAACCCACAACATCTACAAGCCTCTCCAGTCAGGTTTCAGGAAAAGGCACAGCATTGAAACTGCCCTTGTTCAGCTGATGACTGATCTCCTGGCAGTAAGGGACAGGGGGAGATGTTCCATTCTTGTCCTCCTAGATCTCTCAACAGAATTCGACACTGTGGACCATGGGGTGAGGATGGAGTGCCTCTGGGTTTGTTGTGGGCTGGCTGTACCAGTCCTCAACTGGTTTAAATCTTTCCTCACTGTCAGGTTGCAATGGGTGGTGTCTGGGATTTATTTCTTACCACCTATGCCCCAACCATGTTGGGTCTTGCAGGGCTCCGTCTTGTCCTCCATGTTATTTGTGATGTATATGCTGCCACTAGGAGACATTATAATGTGGTATGGGCTGAGTTTTCACAGCTATGCAGACGACACTCAACTCTACATGTCCTTTGTGCCCAAACAGCAGGAGACAGTTTCAGTACTGAACACCTGCCTTGCTAAGATCCAAGACTGGATGAGGGCAAACTGGTTGAGGCTGAACTCAGATAAGACTGAGATGCTGGTGCTGCAATTTGGTCACCAGGGGGTGAGGGTACAATCTGGTCAAGTCTCATGGCTGAGGCTTGGGGAATCCCAGTTGTTTACCTCTGATTGGGTGAGGAATCTTGCTGTTGTTTTGAACTGTGACCTGACATTCAGACCTCAGGTGTCAGCTGTAGTCAAGACTTCTTTTTTCCATCTGAGAAACATTACCAGGGTTAACCATCTGATACCTCCAGCTGATCTGCTGACATTGGTTCATACCTTCGTGACCTCATGCCTGGATTACTGCAATGCTCTGTACATGTGGCTAGTGGGGTAGATCTGTAACTGGTGCAGAATGTAGTGGCCAGGTTGCTTACCAGTCTTCCCAGGTCATGTTATGTTACATGTGTGCTGTGCTTTCTGCACTGACTGCCATTTAAGTGGTGGATCTACTTTAAGGTTGACTTGCTGATCTATAAGGCCCTATACTGTCAGGGGCCCAGCACCTGAAAGACCACCTGTGTCCCCACCAGCCCACCCACTCCCTTCGCTCCACTGCTGAGGTATTTCTGGAAGTTTCTAGGATCTATCTAAAGACATTAGGGGCTCGTGCCTTTTCCTTTGCAGCCCCAATCCTCTGGAACTCCCTGCCTTGCCAGATCTGAGCTAGTCCTATGACAGAAATATTTAAATGGGAGCTAATGACCTCCTTATTTAGACAGGCTTTTTTTTGGAACATTAGTAAAGTTTTAACTAACAATTACTGTGTGTCTTTATTTGTGAGTTTTTTTATCTGTATTTATACTGTATTTTAAATTGTTTAAATTTATGACTGTGAAGCTCACTGAGTCACAATGAGTAATGTGCTATATTAAATAAAAGTTTGATTGATTGATTGATTTCACAACTAAAATTAGTTTGTATGATGCCACAATATAATTTTTTTCTGGCACAAGTCCTCATAAATGCATACCTAATTTTTCACTGTTTAACTTTAGTAAAGGTATATATAACATAATATGGCAGAAAGAAAGTCTTCTTAATTTTCTTTAGGTTTTGAGCTGCCCAATCTGACATAAAATATTTAGTCCTTTCTGATATAGCAGCAACTCATCCAGTGCTGCGAGGAGTGTAAATTAGCCCTATGTTAGTAATTAAAAAGATACAATAATAAAAAAAACCACTGGGTTAATTATACCCAGACCTCCCTGCTTCTTAACTGTGTAGATAGTATTCCTCTTCACCGGTTTCAACCTACTCTCCCATAAGGCCTGAAAAAAGACGTTATATAGCTTAGTTTCCAAACTGGGTGGGGGAGAGAAAAAATAACTTATGTAAACAAAGACAGGCAACAAAATAGTCATAATTAAAGCTATCCTCTTCAATTTCAAAATGTTCTTCCATTTCCACAAATTGAATTTAGTCTCTGTTCTTTTTGTACAATTCATCCAGTTATTAACTGCCATATCCTGTATCCCAAATGTGATACCCAGAATCTTAATGTATAAAGCGTCTACTGCTATTAATGCAATAGAGCATGGGGGATGTTGATACTGTGCTCCTAGTAGAAATGCTACACTTTTCCCATAGTTAATTATTGAGGCGGAAAATAAGGCAAATTCATCCATTAGGTTTTCAAGTTCTACCCCAGATGCTTCATCTGCCAGCACCACCAGCATATTGTCCACGCAGACCGTGACTTTCATCTGTGGGGTACTTGGTGTTGGGGAAATTCCCACTATATTTTGGTTGGCCTGTATACTTCTGAGTAGTGGATCCAATCCAAAAATATATAACAGTGGACTCAGGGGGAGCCTTGTCTGACATCCTTTCTAAGAATGCTTGTCCCTCTAAACCAACCATTCTCCAGCATGGCAATATATGCAGTTTTATACAAATTTGCTATCTAACTTGTAAAGATAATAGGAATTCCATAGGCTCTAAGAACAGAAAAAAGATAGACATCAGAAATTCTATCAAAAGTTTTCTCCTAGTCAATATTGAGAAGAAAGCATTTCACCATATTGTTGTTCCCTCTATAAAACAATTCCCTTAACAATATTAAGTTGTCCTGTATGTCACAACCATAAAGTGCATGTGTGCATTGGGCTTATTACAATTTCAGCTGCTTCCACAAGTTGTTTTGTCAAGATTTTTGTTAAAATATTATATTTTCAGTGTTAAGGAGACTTAGAGGCCTCCAATTCCTTAAATCAGTTTGCATGCCTTTTTGTGAATAAAAAACTAATGGCCTTGTGACATAGTGCAGGAAATGGTACCATCTGAGAGGCAGTAGTTAAATACTTAAGTTAGTAGGGTCACCATATGTTTCTTAAAGCTCTTGTAAAGATCTGAACTTAATCCATCCTGGCCAGGAACTAAATTATTTTTTAACGTAGCAATGCTATATTCCAACCCTTGTGTGGAAATAGGACACATAAGATTGTTTTTCACAGAATCAGGCAATTCTGGGATGCCTAAATGACTGAAAAAAAGAGGGATCAAGTTCCAGCCCTCCCCCCATACAAAACGTCTCTTGCACATAGTTATCAACCTCCTGCAAAATGTCCTTTTTAGTGTGAACATCTTGTCCATTATCAGTATGCAAAGTAATCATAGTTCCACTGTCTACTCTGTTCTGACAATCCCTAAAAGGATAAAATGCTTGTTTTTTATTTTGCATGTCAAAGTGCATTTCTTGAGTTGGTGACTTACCACGATCATATTGGATGTGCCTCATGTCGTGCATCAAATTAGAAATCAAGGTCTTACTATTGCTCCCATATGACTCAATTTCTGATATAGCTTCATGCAGCATGTTCCTTAAGTTAGTTTAAATACATTTTAGTTACCTGTTTCCCTGAATATTGTTGGAGCAGTTTTCTTACAGCTTCTTTGCTGTATTCCCACCAAGAAAGAATGTCATCATAACAACATTGTACAGATTCTCTTGCCACCCATAACTGGTCCCAAGTCTGGCTCAAGTAAGATCTGCATGTTTGTACTTCACGGCCCCTTACCATGAGGGGGAAGCTGTCCCCATTGCACCGAAATCTTCAGTATCTTATGGTCTGAGATCTCATTAGGAGTGAGGCCAGCCTTTAGCACAGCAAGAATGGGAGAGATGAAGAAAAAATCTATTCTAGTCTGTGGTGTGCCCTTATTAAAGGTATATCCTCCTTTTTTGTATTTAACCCTGTAGGCATCCTGTAATGATGACGGTTGTATGATTTTTTGTCAAACAACTGGAATCACAGAACATCTTTTATGTACTCAATCCCCTATCTGCCCTTTCAATCCACCAATTAAAATAGCTACCCCACAGAATAATCCTAGAAGTATATAAATAGGGCTGGATGGCTTTACACAGTTTAGCTGTTGCAGCTTTTATCTGAGGTGTGTAAATTACTAGAAGCCAAAATCTAGTATTGTTGTAAGTAACATCTAAAGTCATTGCCCTGCCTGGTTCAACATCAATTAGTTTAGTGACATGGAATTCTGTCCCAGGAAACAGAATTCCTATACCGTCACACCTATCTGGTCCAATGGACCAGGAAGCTGGGCCTTTGTCCATAGTTTTGTAGCCTGTGAAGTTTCAAATTGAGTTTTCAATCTGGTATCCTGTAAGAATATAATTTACTGGATTTACTGGATTCACTGGACAAAAGAAGGCATATGGCCCATTGAGATTGTCCCCTGTAACAGTGTCAGTGGCTTAGTAGGTAGCACACTTGCCTCTGAGGCTGGGAGATCAGAGGGCTGTGGGTTCAGTTCCCCACATCTGGAACTTGGGTTAATATCTGAATACTGACACTGTAGTGCAGCATGAGGGGGGTGCTGCACTTTTGAGGTGCCATCTTTCAGATGAGACGTTAAAACCGAGGTAGTTCAGGTGGATGCTAAAGATCCCATGGCACTTATCGAAAAAGAGTAGGTGTAGTTTTATTGAAAAGAACATTGTGAAAATAACATTATGAAAAGAACATTGTGAAATAGATATACAAAAATACAAACTTAGACACAAAAGAAAACACCATACTGTGTTATGAAAGAAACATAACTACAAATCATTTCTTACTGATTATAACAATGTCCCTTTTTCCCTCTCCCTCTCACCTCATTTCTTTTCCTCATTTCTTACCCAAACCCATAAATAAATAAATAATCCAATTACTTATATTTAATGAAAAATGAAAATCCTTTTCACCATATTTGAACTTGCTGAGGTGTTGAATATGTTATATCTCTTCCAAAAACATGACACATAGCTTGACTTATCAGAGTTTGTACCGTCTCATAAGACATTCTTTTTTTGTTGTAATACCCAGCTGCATCTTACTTGCCATAAATAAAATTTCAGACAACACAAAAATATGGCAAGAGTATCATGATGAAACCTAGAGCCTAACAAGGCATATTGGCCTAATACACAAATTTCATAAGACATTGTTTTAAGCCAAGACATATTCCATACAGCGGATAAGTAACCCCATAGAGCTCTTGAGTAGGAACAGGTAAATAAATAGTGCTCCATGGTTTCTTCTAAATTAATACAGTCCAGATAAGGACAGTTCCTTTCTTCTATGGCCTTATGCTTATGCCCCCTCACCTGTGTTGTACAGTAAACAGAAAGCCAGAGATGTTCCCACATCTGGGGAGGAATTCTGGCATTAACTAGTTGAGCTATAACATATTTATTATTTTCTGGAGTGCAAAGTTTGAAACTAGATTCATTAGGGTATATTTTATCTAGCACTATCTGATAGAGCTTTTGGCCAGACTAAGATAAAATATCTATTTTTGTAAGATTCCATTAATATAATTTAGTAGCTGCTGATTAAAACAAATCTGGTACATGCAAAAATGTCCCTAAACATGGGGTAATAATCCCCCATGCCCTAAAATACTGATCTAAACTTAACCTACACCAAACCCTATGTGTCGTGGTCATGGGACCAAGCCCACAGTTGACAGTCTGTGAAATAAATAAGGTGCGAAAAAAGATGATAGGATCTATCATACCTAAACCACCTTTACTAACTGGGAGACAAGTAAAACACCTATGAATTGGGTTTAAATGATTTTCCCATAACATCTTAATGAAAATACTATTGATTCTGGTCTTTATCGACTTTGATGGTGGATACAACATTGCAACATAACGTAATACTGGGATTAAAACAATTTTTATCATTTGGATGCATTTCATTTTTGACATACTCCATTAATTTTATATACTTGATTAGATAATCTGGAATACCATAATGTTGTAAAACAGAAAATAAATATATATGAAATACTCAGTCAAATGCTTTTTCTTGATCTATCGTTATAGTAATGCCATATTGACCAGAAAGTGATAGATGTTCAATTACATCCCTTACTACCATTAGTGCTGATTGTATTTTCCAGGAAGGTAAACTGCAATATTGCACTGGAGAAATAATGTGTTCAGCAATTTGTGTTAACCTATTATTTAATATATGTGTTAAAATGTTATACTCTGAATTAAGACTAGTTATGGGTCTCCAGTTGGAGATCCTCTGCCTATCTCCAGATTTATAAATATACATCAGTAGTCAATCTAAAAAGGAGTGGGGATTGTATTATTTTGTAAAAAATAACCAAACACTAACTCCAAACTTTCAGATAATTCATCTATAAAAACTTTATAGAATTCTATGGGCAACCCATACAACCCAGGAGATTTTCCTGGTATCATTTTTTGAATGGCCAATCTAATTTCTTTAGAAGTAATACTAGTTTCTCCTTTTAATAATTCAGAAGGAATAGAAGGGGTTTGAATTTGATCTAAATATGCATCAGTGTCTTGAACTGTAGGACGTTTATCAGGTGAAAGTGTTTCCCAGTGGTTTTTAACAGTTAAAAATAAATCATTTTCTGAACTTTGCAACACCCCCTGAGGGTCATATAGTGACTCCATCCCTGTATTATCCCTAATAGCTCTACATACTTGATAAGGATCCCCAGCTGGGGATTTTTTATCCCATTTTGAAACAGCACTTTCAAAGTGCTTGCACGATCATATTGATAGGATAACATTTGTAATTTTATTTGCTTTATTTGTTCTGAGTAGTCGAACCTAGAAGTGTTTGACCAAGTGAATAATTTATATAACTGTTGGTGTAAAGAGAGATATTTTAAAAGCTTACTATTCTCTTTGTACTTGCCATACTTTTGAAGCCAATTTTGAAAATCCTGTTTTGTATCCAACCACCACTGTCCAATATCTGAATATAGAAAGTGTACAGAACATCTAGCTCCAATAATGGCTCTTATTTATTGTTGGACCCAAGGTTCATCCAAAGCTTTTACATTCAGTTTCCATCTATTAGAGAAGGATTTAGTGACAGGAACATCAAACAGGCTTACTATTAATATTACATGATCTGTAAATTCAACTGGACATGTTTCCATTTCAGCTATAGGCAAATTCTTGGAAACAAAAACATGATCAATGGTAGAAATACAATTCCCTTTTTTAAAAGTAAAATTAGGTCCTTTTTTCCTGAATTGGTTACAGTCAATCAGATCAGCTGGTGCTAATAAGGCATTGGCATCACAGTAAATTTTAGCACTTGGTTTCTTGTTTTTTGAATAGGAAGGTACCTCACAATTAAAATTACCACAGAGAATTGCATTGTAAGTGGTCATAAGATAAGGTTTTAAAGTATTAAACAGTGCTACTCTTCCTGCTTTCAGCTGTGGGCCATATATATTGATTAACCTATAGGTCTTGGAATTCCAAATACCATCTAAGAACAGTGCTCTTCCAGGTAGAATATCTACCAATTTAATTAACTGGAATGAAAAGGAGTTAAATAATATACCCACTCCATCCACAACATCTTGTACAAAGGACCAATAAGAAGGTCCACAAACCTATTCTCCCTGAAAGCTTCTGATGTTATTATTAGAAAAAGCCCAAGTTTCTTGCAAAAAACAGATTTCTAATTGTAGTCTATAAACAAAGTAAAACACAATCTGTCTTTTCCCTGTGTTCAATAGACTATGCACATTTAGTGAACCAATTTTTAAGTTAGCCAGAAATAGTGATTATAAACCTTCATACTATTATCAATGTTTTTCCTTCTTTTTTCCTTTATACCCTGCAAATCCCATTTTTTTGTATTTCCATATCTTGATCTCTAGAATTGCTATCCCCTTCCTCCTGATCCATATCTGAATCCCCCCATTCTGGTGCCAAAACTGCAAAGGGGTTGATCGAATTAACACTCTCAGATGGGGAGGTAGGGGGAGGGGGTATAGTAACCAACTTTAAATTTCTAGAGGATCTACATCTCTGAAGTGGAGATACAGCTAAGGGTACATTCACTTGTGCAGGGTCACTGTAACATACTGGATTTAGGATCTCCTGTTGCAAGGCCTCAGGGTGATCCAAAACTGGGGGGGGGGATAATTCCTTGTCCTTAGTGTGGAAACCTTTCCTATCCTTAACCTCCTGTTGTTCATATAAATCAATAACCTCAGTAGAGGGGTGGAGTTCAATATCAGCTTTATCTTGATGGGGTTTTTCTGGTACATCTGCAATGTCTCACTCCTGCTGAATAAATAGATCAGGACTTACATTACAAGCAGCATTTTTCGCAGCCCATGGGCAGTCCTTAAAGGCATGCCCCACATCATCACAGAGATCACATTTAGTGTGCGATGCACATTGAAAGGAGATGTGTCCTACCTCCCTACAATTTCCACATCTTGGCTTGTCACATGAACTGGATATATGAGTACGTGAACCACACTTGTAAAAAGCTCGGGGCTGCCCAATGTAAAAGCACTCACCCCTATCCCTACCCAACATAAATGAGTTAGGGTTATGTGTAATTCCAGATTCCGTACTTTGTAATTTCACTTTATATCTCCACCCCCGGTCCAAAATAACTTTGTGTCCATAATTGCCTCCAGATCTCCCAACAGTTCACATCTTTGTGACAACCATTAAGAAATATCAGCCACATAAATTCCTTCATTTCGAAATATCACTGTTATAAATTTAACCAGTGGTTTAGAAAGTGGTATGACTACAAAAGGGACCAAATGGGAGAATATTTAACCTGAGCATAACGTTCCCAAAAAAGATCTAAAAAATGGGCTAAACGAAAACTGACATCAAAGTTATCCTCTCCTGAGATGTTAATGAAAGCAAACACCTCACGAGGGGAAAACCTTAAGGAATCCTTAATAATAATAATAATAATCTTTATTTTTAATGTGCCTTTCAAAAATCAAGGTGCAGAACAAATTGTAAAATCACATCAGAATAAAACATCATAATAAAACCAATAAAGTAAACATCGGACAACATGTTAAAACATTAAGATCAAACCAAGTCAGCATCATCCCCAAATGCCTTAATCCACAAAAAGGATTTTAATGCTTGTTTAAAACCCCCCACAGTCGTGCACTCTCTAATCCAATGGGGTAGAGAATTCCAAAGGGTCGTGCCATGAACATAAAAGCCCAGGCACCAGAAGATTTTAAAACTACCCTCGGAATCTCCATCAACCCCTCATTGGCCGAACAGAGCAGTCACTCCGGGAGGTAAGGAACCAGGAGCTCTTTCGGGTAGTCAGGTCACAAACCGTGCAGGGCTTTATAAGTCAGTAAGCCAACTTTAAAGGTGATCCACCACTGAACCGGCAGCTAGTGCAGTTCCCACAGCACCGGTGTAATATAGGAAGAATGAGGTGTCCCAGTTAACAACCGGGCTGCGGAGTTCTGCACCAGCAGCAAGCAGTGGATATCAACCCCTGGAAGCCCAAAGTAAAGGGAATTGCAGTAGTCCAAAAGCGAGGTCACAAAGGCGTGGATCAATGTAGGTAGGTCCCCGGACAGAACAAGGTGCTTGATCCTAGTGATGTTCCTAAGATGGTAAAAGGATAACTTAATGAAGGCCGACACTTGAGCACATAGTGTCAGCCGATCATCAAGAATCACCCCTAGGTCACACACCTGTTCAGAGATAGGGAGCTCAACATCCCCCAGGAATAAATCTGAGGGATGGTTTGTCCCCAACCCCCCTATCCGGCAACCAGGATCCACGACCATCACCTTTGTCTTCCCAGAATTCAACTTCAGCCAGCTGGACCTCATCCAACCTTGGATTTCATCAAGGCAGTTATTAAACACCGAGAGTGCTCCATTCTGGTCAGGTGCAAAAGACAGGTAGAGCTGGGTATCATCGGCATAACAATGAAACTCCAGCTCATACCATCTTACAATGTCTCAGAGAGGAAGCATGTACACCACAAACAATATGGGGGGCAGCACTGAGCCCTGGGGCACCCCACAAGACAGAGAGATAGGATTGGAGGAAAACACTCCCAATACCACCCTCTGAGTTCTACCAGTCAGGAAAGAAGTAAACCATCTGTGGACCAATCCTGAAAGCCCACAGATGATTCTCAGGTGCTCAAGCAGTACCCCATGGTCTACAGTGTCAAATGCTGATGATACATCCAGTAGGACCAAAATGGACCATTTTTTCTGGTCTCTCACCATCAAGAGAACATTGAGTACCCAAACCAGTGCAGTCTTGGTGCTGTGCCTCTTTCAAAAACCAGATTGAAGAGGATCATAGATACTATGGATTGTCAAATGGTTGTCTAACTAAGTAGCCACTACTTTCTCAATTACCTTCCCAACAAAGGGAAGGTTTGAGATAGACCTGTAGTTGGCAAGGGAGTCGGGGTTCAAAGAAGCCTTCTTCAACACTGGTGTCACCACTGCCTCCTTCAGGGAGCAGGGATATTCACCAGAGCCTGAGGAGCACCAGACTATCCTCGCCAGAACTGGGATGATAATCTCCCCAAAGCCCATAATCAAGGCTGTAGGGCCAAGATCTAAACTACAGCATGTAGTGCACATACCCTGGACAATCCTCATAACATCCTCGATTTCTGGCCTTTTGAAGAGACTCCAGGAAAAAAGATGGAGTGCAACCTGGGACTGGTCCACGGCCGTTCCCATAGAGAGTATTGTGTGGGTCTTCACCCTGATGTCATCCACCTTATCTGCAAAAAACCGAGCAAGCTCCTCACACTGGGATGCGAAAAAGCTCTATGAACCTGTAGACAAGCTGGGTTGCACAGTCTGTCCATGGTTCGAAAGAGCTGGGCTGGTCGGTTCTGAGCAGCAGCAATTTCCCCAGACAGGGATACTGCCTTCTTACGAACAATTGCTGACTGATAGAGTTGATAATGCTCTAGCAGTCTAAGATGGTCAGCGTCTAAGCTGGATTTCTGCCAGCAGCTCTCTAACCTGCGTTCTAGTCGTTGCATCTCCCTCAAGTCTCCATCGAACCATGGGGACCGAGGGCGAAGGGAGAGAGGATGCACAAGATTGGAAAAATGGAATCCAGGGCAGAGGTAATGGCCTTATTATAGGCCAAGACCAAGACCTCTGGATCCAAGCTCATCACAGGAAATTCTGATAGGTCAAGTGCCGCAGTTAGACCATTGGGAGTCAAATCGCATAAAGGGAGGTACTTGACCATCTCCACAGGGGTAGATCTATGCAGGGGGGTGCCAAAATTGAATCTCACAGTGTGATGGTCAGACCATCTGACAGGTTCCACCCCCACGCCAGAGGCTTCCATCCCCAGGAGGAAAATCAGATCAAGGGAATGGCCACATTTATGAGTGGCAGAGGTAACCACTTGTGAGATACCCAATGAATTCATCAATTGGAGGAAGTGCTGTCTAAATTGCGAGAGTTCATCGTCGATCCAAGCATTGAAGTTGCCCAGCACCATCAATCTGGGGAACTCCATTACCAGGTCAACGATGAAGTCCACCACTTCCTTAAGGAATGGATTCTCATCTCCAGGTGGACAGTAGATGAGAGCCAGTCTATAGCCCCCACCTGCCACTACGACACATTCGAAGTATCTGGTCTCCTCAACTGGAACACTAGTGAGACCCAATTCGATCTTGAAACAGACCGCAACCCCCCCACCCCTGCGGTCCAATCTCAGATGGTGTATCACCGAATACTCGGCTGGAACTGCCACCTCAAGTACAGGGCCAGCATTTCAGTCCAGCCAGGTTTTGGTGTTGCAAGCCAGATCCATTGTACCCACCAAGTCTGCCACAATAGCAGTCTTGTTCACAACGAATCTGGCATTGCACAACACCACTCAAGTTGGACAGAACCCCTGGGATGCCCAGCCACCTGCCCAACGTTACTAGTGGTGGTGCCCTCGAGTATGGGGGTCAGACAAGGAAACCCACGTTCTGACCTCCATTTCACCCCAGGGCATCTTTTGGGCTTAACAATCCTGATACGAACGCTCACCTCGTCCATCCTCCACTGTTCAGACCCCCCACCCCTCCCCATCCTCCTATGGGCAATTCCCAAGGCCCGACAACGTTGGTAGATAGAAAAGAGTAAAGGAGGGGGAGAAAAGGGGCGGAGGGCATGAAGAGTGGAGGATGAATAGCGCATGACCGGGGGGGGTGGGATAATAGTAAGTATCCCCGTCCTTCATCATGGAGCAAGAAAATAAACTCCTCCTCTCTCAGAAACTAATAGAGATCAAATCAAATCCGGAAAAAATTTAAACAACAATTAACCAAACAAAATTAAACAACCCTAAACCAAAAATCAAGAACTCAAACCCAATTAACTCAAATTAATCCACATTTCTCAAATAGAACCTGCTTTCAGGAAAATAAATAAAACAAAACTAAAACCACAAATGAGCAATAAAAGTAAAATTAAAAATAAATAATAAATAGAGACGGGGGTCCCTCCTCACACAAGGAATTCCCATCACAAAATCAAATAAACAGAAGATAAGAAAAGGAAAATAAAGAAAGCCCAATTAAAAACAATATAAATTGACTAAGAAAACAAGCACTCACACTACAAGCTTGCTTAGCCCCCGGGCACTCTCACTGCATGGAAATAAAAGAAAACAACATAAAATGCCCCCCAGAATAAATAATAAAGATTTGTGAGTAAGCAGAGACTCCCACTCCCCGAAAACTCTCAATAACCGAGCACTCTCACTGCATGGACAAAGTAAAATATATTTTGATCCAGACAGTAGGTTCCAATTAGAAAAAAATGTCACAAAATAATGTATAAAAACTATAAATAAAAATTTCAAAACCAGGTACCCATCCATGACCTCCCCAACAAGTTAGTCAAGGATTAATTCTATTAGGCCATCAGTACTTATCCTCTCTGAGTCCACATACTTGAATCCAAAGTTCTAAAAATATCGGACAATCCAGGCAAAAATAAACAGGACTAAACTTGACAGCAGGCAAAATACCTCTTCGTGAGTGGTCAGGGTACCGGTCGCTCCCCACTCACAGCTGGAGATTTGCTTCTCAATCCAATCCCACATAAGTTGATGGAATTAGCAGTTTACGATTCCCCAAATCTGTGGTGGCCAAGGTCAAAATAAACCCCACGGACTGCACTGGCTAGTAGGCACCCCACAACCCCCAACCCCCAGGATCAGAGCCCCAGAACAAGGGCAGTACAACGACCACCCCAACACTGCAGACCCCCAGGGCAGACAGAGGCCCAACCCTCTGGCAGGCCACTGACTAACCCCCTCACCCTCTGGGAGTGAAGACCGGGGGGGCACCTCCCCACGGCAGCCCCAGGTCTTGACCCGGCCCAGTATCTCAGAACCCAGCAGAATTAGGCAATATCTCCAAAACCAGCACCTGGTTGAAACGCCAGTCCCAAAGCAGTCTTCTCCACCAAACAGGCTCCACCAAAGGGGGAAGCGCGTCTGGACGCCGAGTTCCAGACACCCAGTCAGTACCAGGCAGGTCTTCCTCCCACAAATCCCCAAAAAGGATAATGGAGCAGTCTCCAAAAGTCAGTAGAACTGCGAAGATTCCGGTAAGTTCAGAGTCATACAGACCCAGAACAAAACTAAATTGTACTCCATACAGCCCCACTCCAGGGAAAGACCCCATTAAAGCACAGCGGCTCACGTTAGCAGCAAGGGATATCTCCACATTAGAAGCAAGGGATATCTTCCAAATCAAATCCCAAAGGTCCAGGTCCCCAAACAGAAAATAAGCAAAATAACGATAAATAAACAACGAAAAAGCAAATTTTAAACTATAAACTATAAAATGACTTATAACAAACTTTAACAGATTTAAAACAAACTGAAAAATGAACTAAAACAAAATTTAAACAAGTACTGCAGGAGTGAGATTCAGAGCGGACCCACACCGGTCACCATCTTGGATAAGCACTTAAGCAAAACTTTCCCAACAAAATGTCTGTCTGGCCTATCCTCCATACCACCTTTATAGTGGATTCACACCGTGTTTCTCCTAGGATCAGCTTTTTTCTTTATATTGGCAAACAGTTCCGATAATAGTGGTTGTTTTTGCATGGGCTGACCCTGGTTCTGTTCATTTTCAGTTGCTGGATCAACACTGGAATCATTTGCACTTTGTCCATTGGGGTTCATGGGTTCAGCTCCCACCACTGGAAGAGGGACTTCGTTTCCACTGTTATGCATAACTGGTGCAGCTGTAGATATTGGGCAAGATGCTTTTTTTATTATCTATATCTATTATCAGATGGTTTGGGTCATGCCCTGGAGCCCATGTAGAAGAAGAAGGAGTAAAAGGCATTTTAACATCCCACTCCAGATCTGGGACCCAAGTCCCAGCAGGGTTTTGCTTTCAGCCTGATTGAGACACAGCTCTACCAGGATTCCATGTTGAACTTAGTGATTCAGCTGATTTTTGTTTCGTTACCAGTTCTTCCCTTAAGGAATCAACATTTAAATGTCTATTTGCTAAGGTGTGAGCAAGTCTTTTATCCCTCTTTGCATCTTTTTGGCCAGTTTTAGCATCATTCAAATTCGTAAATGAAAACTGCGTGGCTGCTGTTTCAGATTCTAAATTGTTAGTCTGAAAACTGACAGCCGTCTGGACATCTGGAAAGGCCACAAAGCCAGAAGTTTTTGAGAGAGGTTTAGTATTTATTTGGATCTGGTGAGTGGCTGCAAGGCCTTTTGTTCTGTGCTCATCATATACTGTAGTGGATATCGGAGCATTCATACTGTTTGTATTTATCGATTTTACATTTGTCTTGTCATTTAGTGCTAAGGGGTTCGGCTGTAGGCACATGCTTAACCTTTTAACGTTTAAACTGCCAGCCGGCTAATTCTCCTCTTTCTCCACTGAAGGAACAGAACAATCATTTAAAGACTCACCTGGACCCAGACGGGCCATTGATCCTGCTGCATCAGAGGATTCACTGACAGGTGTCTCTGCTGAACTGACAGTTAAAGCCGAACGCTGCAACTCCGCCAGTTGGGCTTGAAATTAACTTTTTTCCTGATCATGTCTCTGTTCTTCCTTTTGCCATATCAGATGCAGTACTTGCTCAGCGTCTTCAGTTGAACTTCCATTATCTTTAATAGTTTCCTCATTATTAGAAGTAACAGTAAGATCCTCCGTAGAGAAAAATTCAACAGGGGTAGTACCTCCATCGTCTGAATTTAATATATTCTCTACCATATGTTCCAATTCCATTCCACGTTCTGCCTGGGAGACTCCAATCTCCTGCGATGCTTGCACCTCCATCCTCTCTGACTGTAAGTCTGGACTTGCCATTGATGCGGCCATAGGTTCCCCCTACTGTCAGAGTAGGGGAATTTCCCAGGTGTCCTGGTCAAATTTCTCCCATTTATTAAAAATACCATCAACAGCTTAATCTGGTTCAATTTCAGTTGCTTACCATCTGTATCCCCCCTCTCCCTGGTCACCCCTGAAAAAGGGACTTTTAGGCCCAGTGAGCTTACCGGGTCAACAAAATTCAATAAATAAATAAATAAACAGTAGGTCACTATTGAATGTGGGTAAGATTAAGCCATGTATCGAGTTCGGAATTAAATGTATCAGAGGATGTAGAATTAATTATCTCCTGTGGTAATACGTTCCACTGTTTAGCAGCTCTTATGCTAAAAAAGTTATCTTGTCTATTTGTATTTCCCCAATTAACTTTAAGCTGTTTATTGTGCATTCTACTCACAGTACGCTTGTTGGCTAATGATATCCCACATTGCTCCATTAGCCCTCGTATATTTACAAGCTTATAAGTTAATAAAATATCACCCCAATGTCTTCTTAGATAGAGGGGATAGGGTCCTGTTTCCTTGACCCTAGTGTTGTAGTTTTTTGTTTTTATTCTTGAGATAGTTTTGGTAAACTGTCTCTGTACTTGTTCTAGATGGTTTATGTCACCCTTCCAGGTAAGGATTCCAGATGGGGGAACCACAGTCTAAGTGGGGTCTGATGTATGCTCTGTATAGGGGAACAAGGCATTTTTCGTATTTATTAATAAAAAGTTTGTTAATCTGTTTTATGATTAAATGTGTTGTTCTAGCTATTATATTGCAATGATTACTGGATGATAGTTTGTTATTTATCAGTATGCCCAAGTCTCTTTCTCAAGCTGTTGATTTAAGGCAAATGTTGTTTAAGTAACATTTATTTTGTAAGTTGTTCTTCCCAAAATGAATTACCGTGCATTTTTTGGTATTAAAGGTCATTGAACTGACTTTGGCCCACAGTTCAATATGTTGTAGAACCTGTTTTAATAGCAACATGTTAGATGTGGTGTTGACTCTACCCTTGGGTTTTGTATCATCCACAAATTTTGAAATTATGTTATTTGAGGAGATATACGTATCCATTATGAAAATGTTAAACAAGGTAGGACCTAGTACTGAGGCTTGAGGTATGCCACTAGTAACTCTTCCTATGTTGGACAAAACACTGTTAATTCTGACTTTCTGAGTTCTGTTGTAAAGCCACCGGGATATCCTATTGACTAAATAGGGTGAAAAGCCAAGACTTTGAAGTTTGTTAATTAATAACATATGTGACACTTTGTCAAATGATTTGCTATAATCAAGTAAGATAACGTCAGAGGAAATATTTTTTGTCTAGATTACTGCTTATTGTGTTGTAAAATGAGATTAAATTAGTGGTGTATGAATGCCTTGGCTTGAATCCATGTTGAGATGCATCTTAAATGGAGAGGTGATGCATTTCTTCTTCAATCCTTGATTTGACTAATAATTCCATTATTTTCCCAATTATAGAAGTTAGGCTAATGGGGCAGTAATTCTGGTCATTAGCTTTATTTCCCTTTTTGTCACTATGGAACTTCGCCAGTCATCTGGGATTTCATTTTCTAGTAATGATTTGTTAAAGAGTAAGGTGAATTGAAGGGCCATTGAGTTTAATGTCTCGATCAGAAATCTGGGGTTAATATCAGATCTTGGGCTTGTTGATTTATTGAGAAATGATAGAGCCTTTGTGATCTCTGTAGAGTTAAAAAGAGGAATGGGGAATTGTTTTTCTGTGCAATAATGTTTGAGTCAGTCTTATCAAAAACCGAACAAAAATATCTATTAAAATGGTTTACTGTTTCCTGATCAGAATTAATTATGTTTCCATTTTCACGAAGTGGTCCAACTGTCCTGACATTACCTTTTTTGCTATTAATATAAGAAAAAAGAGATTTATGATTAGATTTTGTGCTAAATTAAATTCAGATTTCAGTTTAGCCTGTTTTATAGATTTTTTTTAGTAATGATACAGCTGATTTTTATTTGTACCTGTTTTGGGGGTCGGAATCTGTCTTGAGTTTCTTGAAATTCAATGCAAAGAAGTGCAAGATATTGCATATAGGGCACAAAAACCCTGGCATAATATATCAGTTGGGGGTGAGGATATAGCAAGCACCAAGCAGGAAAGGGATCTTGGGGTTATCATCTCTGATGACCTCAAGGTAGGGAAACAGTGTGACAAGGCATCAGGTAAAGCAAATAGTATGCTGGGATGCATAGGCAAGAGCATCACCAGCAGGAAAAAGGAGGTCATAATTCCACTATACAAGACACTAGTGAGGCCCCACCTGGAGTACAGTGTACAGTTCTGGAGACCTTACCTATGTAAGGACATAGACAGGGTAGAGAAGGTTCAGAGGAGGGCAACAAAGATGGTGCATGGATTGCATCACAAGTCCTATGAGGACAGGTTGAAGGAACTGAACATGTACTCCCTGGAGGAGAGGAGGGAGAGAGGATATGATAGAGACATACAAGTATCTTACAGGGAGGAACAGGGTGCAAGAATACACTATTTTTAAGCAAAAGATGTTCCAGGACTAGAAGGCATGGGATGAAGTTGGAGGAGGATGATTCAGAGGAAACATGAGGAAGAATTTCTTCACAGAATGGGTGGTGGACAAGTGGAACACCCTGCCAGAGGAAGTGGTGGGGGCTGAAACAATCACAGGATTTAAGAATGCATGGGATAGACATAAAGGAATTCTGGAGGTCAGGGGGTAACGGGCAACAGACTTCTAGGAAAACATAAACTGAACTTACAAGCTCAAATGGGCAGACTGGGTGGGCCATAGGCCCTTATCTGCCGACACTGTCTATGTATCTATGTATCTATAACAAACATTCTTTGGTTTTGATTTGTTTACTTATAGATTTTGTAAACCAAATAAACATAGACTTTGACAGCAGATAAGGACCGCTCGGCCCACCTAGTCTGCCCATTTCCATACCTACAGGATAAGCCGCAGATCCTAGTCAACCAACAGCCTATTTCTTCCTACCCCCCACTAGAATTGCCTTATGTCTGTCCCATGTATTCTTGAATTCTCCCACAGTTTTAGACCCCACAACCTCCTCAGAAAGGCTGTTCCATGCATCCACTACCCTCTCTGTGAAAAAATACTTCCTTACATTGCTCCTGCACTGCCTCCCCATCTTTAAAATTGTGTCCCCTTGTTCTTGCATGTCTCTTTTTCTGAAAGATGCTACCCTCTTGGACTTTGTTGATTCCACTGAGTTACTTAAATGTTTCTATCATGTCCCCCTCTCCCTCCTTTCCTCAAGGGTATACATATTAAGCTCTTTTAGTCTCTCCTCATATGGCTTCTCTTGCAGACCCTGCACCATTCTAGTTGCCCTCCTCTGGACTGCCTCTATCCTGTCTATGTCCTTGAGGATATGGGATCTCCAGAACTGGACGCAGTACTCCAGATGGGGTCTCACCAACTGTCTGTACAGAGGGATAACAACTTCCTGTTTTCTGCAGGTGATGCCTCTCCCTATGCATACCAGTATACCCCCAGTTCTCCCTACTGCCTTCTCACATTGCTTGCTAACCTTAAGGTCATCTGATATGATTACCCCAGGTCTCTTTCCTTTTTGGTTTTTGTTACTACCCTCCCCATTGTGTAATCTTCCCCTGGGTTTTTGTTTCCCAGGTGCATTATTTTGCACTCCTTTGCATTGAATCCTAGCTGCCATACTTCTGACCATTCCTCCAACTTTGCCAAGTCCCTTCTCACCCTTTCCACACCTCCTTGTGTATCAACCCTGTTGCAGATCTTTGTGTCACCTGCAAAGGGCATACTTTTCCTTCAGTCCTCTGCCATGTCACTTATAAAGACATTAAAAGGACTGGACTCAGTACTGAACCCTACGGTGCCCACTAGTAACCCTCTTTCTTCAAGGTGGACTCCATTTAGAATTACCTTCTGTGTCCTGTTGTCCAGCCAATGTTTTACTCAGGCTACCACCCTGGGACCCACTCCAGGCAGGTTAATTGACTATTAATCTTTTGTGTGAGACTGTGTCAAATGCCTTGCTAAAGTCTAGGTAGGCCATGTCCACAGCCCCTCCCTGGTCTACTACTTTGGTCACCCAGTCAAAGAAATCAATTAGATTCATCTGACATGACCTTACTGCTGTGAACCCATGCTGCTTTGGGTCCTGTGCCCCACTGGTCTATAGGTACTCAACAATTCTTTCCCTCAGAAGTGATTCCATCACTTTCTCTACCACAGGGGTCAAACTGACAGGTCTGTAGTTTCCTGCCTCTGTCTTGGTCCCGCTTTTGTGAAGGGGAATCACATCTGCCTTCCTCCAGTCCTTGGGTACCACACCATCCTCCCATGATTTGTTAAAAAGGGTAGTCAGTGGTTTCACTAGTTCTCCCCTTAATTCTTTTAGAATTCTGGGGTGAATTCCATCAGGCTCCATTGCTTTGTCCACCTTCAGTTTTAGGAGTTCTTTCAGAACCCTTTCTTCTGTGAAAGGACTGGAATCGACCCCCCTATCCAGAGTGCTTCTGTTAATTGGATTAGGCACCTCTCCCTCCTCTTTTGTGAATACTGAGCAGAAATATTTGTTCTGTATCCCTGCTTTTTCACTATCCCACTCTGATCACCCACCGTTCATTCTATTCAGCCTCACTATCCCTTACTTCGTCTTTCTATGCTCCCTGATGTACCTATAAAAGGTTTTATCCCCCTTCTTAACCAAGTTGGCTATCCTTTCCTCAGTTTGGGCCTTTGTTATTCTGACTTTCCTCCCTGCTTCCTTCTGTCTTAACTGGTACAGCTTTCTGTCCTTTACCTTTTTTATTATATTTAATTTTGGTTGGGACATGTTGTTCCTCCAATTGATGAATAAAATGTAACAGTTCTACATATGCACTATCTATTGATAGGTCACAAAGTGTTTCATCCCAGTCTACATTGTTTATTTCAATTATTATTTCTACAAAGTTGGCTTTGTTATAATCTTTATATTTTATGTTATTTGAAAGTTCTGGAATTTTAGTATTGATGCTAAACTGTATCGAGTTATGGTCCCTGCTCTCAATTGGTGGTGTAATACTTATTTCTGTGAATTTGGTTTCTGTATTAGTAATGATTAAATCAAGTATATTTGTTCCCCTAGTCGGAAGATGTACCAATTACTCTAAACCTAGGTCCACATTTAATGATGGAAATAGTTTTTCTTGTTCAGTTTTGGCTGTGAATATTTCCCAATCAATACCAGAGAAATTGAAATTGCCAATAATAAGACTATCTCCTTTTTGAACAGTATCTGAAATTATATTAATTAAATCTGTAGAGTATTGTATGTCAGCTGAAGGTGGTCTGTAGCATACACCCAAGGTGAGTTTTGGTTGTCCCTTTAACTGAATTGAGGCCCAAAGAAATTCAGTATTCATTACTAATGAAATCTCATGTGAAGGGATGTCGTTCCTAATGTATAAACTCCCCAAACCTGACCTGTTTTCCCTGTCCCTATGATAGAGTTTGAAGTTTGGAATTTCTCTATTCCACACTGAGGTGGGGTCCCACCATGTCCCAGTGACAGCAATGATACTCAGATCTAATAAAGAGCACTGGACTTCTAGTTCTGACATACTAACATACTAAAATGCCAGCAGAATAGGCCTAACGGTCTTTCGTGTCTGACATATTTAGATTGTTTAACAATCTGGCATTGAATGACATTATGTTACAAAACCTGTTAGTGTCATATTTAGTGTTTCCTGTAAGAAAATTGAGAACATATCCATTCTACTCCGAGCAGCTCAGTTTAAATAATTATTTATCATAGTGGCTATTATTTTTTCCCAATAGTGCACTCTCTCTTCTGCTGAGATGTAAGCCATCCCAGCAGAAGAGTGAGTCCCTGTTGCAGAATTTTTCCCAGTGAGGAATACAGAGGATGTCTTATTTGAGAAACCACTTCCACAAACATTCATTAATTTCTTTAATTTTACAGGTAATGTCCTCAGATGCTCTTGGTACTGGGAGTATCTCTGAAAAACATACAGTACAGCCTTTTTCTACTAATAGATTAGTTAGAGCAGCATAGTCTTTCCTTAGTTGTAAGGGGCTAGTACAGTTTATGTTGTTGGTCACTGCATGAACTATTACTAGTGGGCTATTTCCTGCATTTAACAGAATAATAGTAGCCATTTCAGTGATATTTGAAACCTTTGCTCCCCAGAAACTTGAGCATGTTTGATTAGTTTTGTCAGGGTTACAGATAGCCCTTATCAAGATGCTTTATAATGGAGTCCCCTAATATGTATACTTGATGAGATGACACCAAGGGGTCAGGGGTTATATTAGAATCCATGAGGTAGTCATGTGGCCTGGGGGAGATATGATGTTGTTAGTTTGTGATGAAGAGTGTCTATTAATTCCCTTAGGTGTGGTATGTTGAGGACTTGGATCATTTAGTTTGTTCAGTGCTATTGGAGAGGGAGGGTACTGGTTTAGATCTATTAGGTCTTGTGTTGAGGTTTCAGGTGTGTTGGCGCCTAAGACCAATGGACAATGTACGTTCATATCCAAATCATCAATATTTCGATCAGAGTCTGTCAGTGTGGAGAGAGCTGAGAAGGAGTTATGGGTGGCAATGCAGAACTGATCAGGCTTTATGACCTTTTTCATGGGCCCTTGAGCTACTTACTAGGGCACAATCATCACTATACTCAGAGTCATCAATATCATCCTCTCTACCCTGCTTCCTTAACTGAGATATACTGGTGTTGTTTGTAAACCACTTAGTTGGTTTGGAGAGGTCTGGGATAGATATGTGCTCAGAATGAGGTTCAGACACAGTGACAGCAGTATGGGGTATTAAGTGCACTGCCAGGGTGATAGCGAGTGGGTCTACAATATATGTAGACTCAGTTTGGGGAAGGGTGCTACTTAGTACATTGAACGTCTATGCATATCAACCTGGCTGTTTTCAATATATAGTAGTCTTGCCACAAACAATGCTGTCTCTTCTTGCATCTGTTTGTTTGTGCTGTACTATCTTGTAAGGTTGTGAAAGTAGCTAATCATTTCTTGTAACTTTTAATGCTGTTCAAATTTAATGTGAGTGCAGTTAGGGTACCCATAAAACATGTTTAGTGGAGGAAAAAAAAAAAGAAAGAAATCAGACAATAAGCAGACCCTTCATGGTATAGCTCCTTGCTTTGCTGTTGAATTAGTCACTCTTGTTGGTTTTGGAGCTGAATTTTCAAGCTCCAAATACTCATGATCAGAAGAAGGATCAGGCAAAGAAGAAGACATCAAGGAGGATTCAGAGACATTGCCTTCTTCTTCAGAGTCTCCCCACTCTTTCCTCTTCCCCAAAACACCAAATTTATTATATAAAGCCAAGTCACTTTCCTTCTCCCTATAGGTGGGCGCAGTCCCTGATCTGGGTCATTTTCTCCTTCCTTTTGGAAATATCACTTCAAAGTCATCTGGTGGGGGGGCATGCAAGAGGAATTACCAGGTGCAGAATGGGGCAAGGCCAGGTACAGGGTCTGCAGATCTGGAGTTACAGTGTTATCCTCAACCTATTCCACCTGCATGGGTTCTAAGGTTTCCCTTATGTCTGGACCAACAGTATTTGAGGTACTGGGCCCTGAGTCATCTCATGGAGGGGGTTTCTGAGTACCTGAGGGAGTCTTTGACTGTGAGTTCAAGCCTTCCATATGTTTTTCTGACACCCTAGCAGCACCTTGCTGCTGAGCCTTTGTCACAATATCTTCTTGTGACATTCATGTTCCCTTATTATGAGATGCCCATGGAAATTTAGAAAAGGGGTTATCTCATCAAAAGGGTGACTGAGATTGAGTGACTCAACTATGAGTCACCCAATCTCAACACCTTAAAGGGTAGCGATGGGCAAAAAGGAAGCCAATGAGGGTGACCAGATCCACACCACAGGGGATGGAAGAGGAGGGAAGGTATGTGGGAGGCAATGCAGCAGAAGGATGCTGAGCTGGCCATGTAGTGTGGTTGTGAGGGTGATTGGCTATGGTTGGGAGGGTGCAGAGTTTGGGTCTGGGAAGGTGCAAGTGTATTTTGTCAACGCAGTGTTTTTATTTATTTATTTTTTTTACATGTTCCCCACCCCAACATGCACCCCCCCCCGGAGTTGAGAATCTTTAGTTAGGGGGGTGTGGGGGGTTCAGCTCCCTGCATAAATAGAGATCCATGTTGGCACCATTGTTTTTGCTGTGCGTGTACATTGCTGTTTTTATTTGTGGCTACCTTAACTCACCCTAATGGTGATAGTCATTTGGCGATCACCATTATAACATAGAACCAAAATGGGTAACCCTGCCTTTCAAATAAGTTGTACCAGAATGCATTAGTGCAGGCTGCAGTAATATGACCATATTCCATGCAATGAGCACACATGGTGCTGTCACAAGCATTACTAAAATGAGAAGGTGAACCACATTTAAAACAAGACTGGTTGACCTGTGTAAAAAAGCATGCCTTTATCCATCCCAAGTAAAAAGTACTTGGAAGATGCAACACTCCATGGTCAGTTTGTTGTAGTTTAACACTGATTTTCCAACCGTCATTCCATATTTGTTCTGAATCAATGATCATTTCAAGTCTATCCAGTACTTCACACCATTGCCTCAGCCAGTATAATATGTCCAAAATATAAATATTTTTATTTCGGTACATACTAGTAATAGTTCATAAAGTTGGTCTGGTTAGCAAAACAGCCACAAAAGGGTGCCATAAGGTTGAATTGTTCAGTCAATTGTACTGTTTCCAAAATCTATCCAGGCTGTGAATTTGTTTAAGGCTCACATTATAGTTTGAATTCCCTGTATGCATTAGAGCATAGATTTCTGATGCATAATATTTCATTGAGTCTTTCAGCAAAGTTCTTGCAATGCATAACCTTTCAGGAGGTAGTTCAAGACCTCCTTTATAAATTAGTCTTACTGCATTTTTCTAGGGTGCAGGCTCCTCTGCAGCCTTAAAAAAATCTGAGTGGAGTGTATTTTGCCTCAGAGCACCATTTGAGTTATAATGGCCCTTGTTAGGCTCCTGTATATGCTCTGAGTGGTCATTTCTCATATTTGCAGAGGGAATATCAATTATTTATTCAGGCACTGCAGCAGCTGCTGGTATGTCATTAGAAATGATCTGGCTCAGCGGAAATTGCCCATTCAGTTAATTCGTTTGCAAGGTAACATCAGGATTTTGTGCAGAAACCCCTTGCTAGTCAAATCCTTATCAGTATTAATGCAATCACTGGTGCCAGCAGAAAGTGCATCAGGCTTACCCAATACAAGAGGTGGAATGCAATGTTCTCCACTCCTTTGCAGTCCACTCCATATGTGTTAGAATTCTGTGTGTGAGTTTCATCTGTATCAACATCTCCCATCATTGGTAGTGTTCCCTGTGACAGTCTATACTGCTGTACCATTGGGTCTGCTGCATCCGGGACCCATTCACCTTCCTGGGATTGGACCCAGCCAGATGCACTCAGAGCTCTCTCTGGTGACCATGGTGTGTCTCTGGATTTCTGGTGCGTATAAGGTTTGGCAGTTACAGGTTTGCCAGAGCCCAGAGTTTTAGTCAAAGGAGCGCTATCCGGGGGAATTTCAGTAAAAGTCATTGCATTGCCCGGTGACACCTCCAGACTAGTAGAAACGTCCTTCCACATTACCTGAGCAGTTTTTGCCACCATAAGTTTGCGCTTTTCTTTCTGAAATAGATCCAACAGCAGGACTTTTTGTCATTCATGTCTTTCAATGGCAGTGGAAGCACTCTGCAAATTTTCCACGTTTCATAGTCATATATGCTGGGTAGTCACATCAGAATGTGACTGTACACAACTTTGTTCCTCCATAACAGGCATAGTATCCATAGCCAAAACTATTGAAAGGTCTCTGGTAACAGTATGGACAGCATATGTTTGATCTTCCATCCTGTCCTCAGCAGCTCTCTCCTCCCTCTGCTCCTCTGAGTCTGCCACCTTGGACAGGTGGCACCCCTTACCTGAGAGTAGGGGAATTTTTATTTACATATTCAAGAAAATAATACATATGATACAGTTGCAAGTGACTCAAAAATGTATATGGTATGCAGGCCCGGTGGCACTGAAGGTTGAGGTGCTGGACTCCGCAACTTGTGCCATGTCAGTGACCCAGATTCAGGAGCGAGTTCAGGTTGCTCTGGGTTGGCTGAGGGGTGTGGGTGTGGAGTTGGATTGAGCTGCCGACAGGCAGCTCTCCTCTCTCAGGGAGGGATCTGGAGTCTTCCAGGCTCTTGGTTGCCACGAGTGAAGGCTCGGTGGTAGCGCCAAGCCCAGTGGGACACTCACCGCTAGGCTGGATGGGGAAAGGGACCGGAGCCACTTGGTGCGTGCTCACATCCATGGAAATGCATGATTGTGTTCTGGGGCCCAGGGAGCAGGAGGGGGAAAAAAACAGCAACTGCTATGTCTCCCCATTGCTGAAGTAGGCAGGAGGCAGCAATGGGGAGCAAAAAGCTCAATAGGAAAAATATATATATATGGTACAAGCATAAAGTCCTGATTGGAATCTCTATAAGGAACACAAATAGTACAGTATACACATTTCATGTACTTCCTAGCTTGCCTTAATCCTAGGAAAATAAGTTGAAAACTTCATCTAGAGGGTAACTAAGGCACATATATCAAACAAAAAGGAACTGCAGAGGGGGAAGCCATAAACCATAAAAGGAAGAAAAGCAGCCTACGTTATTCTAATTAAACAAATCAGCATTGAAATCCTGCTTGTACAGCGAAAAATTAAAAAAGGAACCTTTCTAACCAGTACATCAACAGGTAGACTGCCTAAGAAAATAGCTCATATATTCTTAATTGGTACTTTAAACAGTAAACTAGTCTCATACCCACTTGTTTCTGAGAGCCACTTCTTAGCATCCCAGTGCTCTGCCCACTTAATATGACCAATTTGGTGTAATTCCACTTTCTGGATCTGTTGTAAATCAGACATAGCACATGGAATAAGTCAATAGGAGTTATATACTGTTCCTGTAGAATAAATTTGCATCTTGTCTGCCATATCCAATACAAGAGGCAGACCATAAGAACTCTTATACAGCTACTATTATAGGGTCTCCATGCTGGGGGAAAGATTCTCAAATATAATATTGCTGGTGTTAAATGCGGAAACATACTCATCTGCTATCCATTAGCCAAGAAATCCCAAAAATCAAGTGTGTATATATATATATATATATATATGGGCATGTAAAATGTAAATGATTCACAGTCTTAATTTATTGAATACAGGTTTGCCTAGGATAGAATCTATCCTTCACTTCTTTGTGTTTGTGGTTTCCTTTTACATTGATTTTACCATGGACCCCTAACCAAACCACATCCCACATTATTTGTGGTATTCATCTATCAGACAATAATGCCCTGATCTGCTCCTGTTCTGTCAGGGAGTACTGGGTAAATGCAGCTCAATAAAATCACATAGATACATAGACAGTGTCGGCAGATAAGGGCCTATGGCCCACCCAGTCTGCCCATTTGAGCTTGTAAGTTCAGTTTATGTTTTCCTAGTAGTCTGTTGCCCCTTACCCCTGACCTCCAGAATTCCTTTATGTCTATCCCATGCATTCTTAAATCCCGTAATTGTTTCAGCCACCACCACTTCCTCTGGCAGGGTGTTCCACTTGTCCACCACCTGTTCTGTGAAGAAATTCTTCCTCATATTTCCTCTAAATCGTCCTCCCTCCATCTTCATCCCATGCCCTCTAGTCCTGGAACATCTTTTTTGCTTAAAAATAGTGTATTCCTGCACCCTGTTCCTCCCTGTGAGATACTTGTATGTCTCTATCATATCCCCTCTCTCCTTCTCTCCTCCAGGGAGCACATGTTCAGTTTCTTTAACCTGTCTTCATAGGACTTGTGATGCAATCCATGCACCATCTTTGTTGCCCTCCTCTGAACCTTCTCTACCCTGTCTATGTCCTTACATAGGTATGGTCTCCAGAACTGTACACTGTACTCCAGGTGGGTCCTCACTAGTGTCTTGTATAGCAGAATTATGACCTCCCTTTTCCTGCTGGTGATGCCCCTGCCTATACATCCCAGCATCCTATTTGCTTTACCTGCTGCCTTGTCACACTGTTTCCCTACCTTGAGGTCATCAGAGATGATAACCCCAAGATCCCTTTCCTGCTTGGTGCATGCTATATCCTCACCCCTCAACTGATATATTGTGCCAGGGTTTTTGTGCCCCATATGCATTATCTTGCACTTCTTTGCATTGAATTTGAACTGCCAAACCCCTGACCATTCTACAAGTTTCTGCAGGTCCCTTCTCATTCTGTCTACACCCTCTGGTGTGTCTACTCTGTTACAGAGCTTTGTGTCATCAGTGAACAGTGAAATACTGCCTTCTAGGTTGTGTGCAATGTCACTGATGAAGATGTTGAATAGGACGGACCCAGCACTGATCCCTGTGGTACCCCACTGGTCACTCTTCCCTCTGTGGAGTGACAGCCATTTACCACAACCCTCTGTGTCCTGCCACCCAGCCAGTTACCTACCCACCACACTACTGTCCTGCCCACATCCATAATCCCCAGTTTGTGTAATAGTCTTCTATGTGGCACAGTGTCAAAGACCTTGCTGAAGTCCAGATAGGCCATGTCCACTGCCCTCCCTGATCCACCTCCCTAGTCACCCAGTCAAAAAATTCAACGAGGTTGGTCTGACATGACCTCCCCTGGTGAAACCATGCTGCCTTGGGTCCTGTAGTCCATTGACAACCAGATGTTCCACCAATCTCTCCTTCAGTAGTGCTTCCATGATCTTCCCCACTACCGAGGTGAGGCTGACTGGTCTGTAGTTCCCTGCTTCCTCTTTGTTCCCACTTTTGTATAAGGGGACTACATCTGCTGTCCTCCAGTCTTTGGGTACCTCCCCTGTTTCCAGTGATCGGCTAAACAGGGATAGCCAGAGGTTCAGCCACCACCTCTCTTAGTTCTTTAAGGACCCTGGGGTGCACCCCATCAGGCCCCATTGCTTTATCAACTCTTATTACTTCCAGTTCCTTCAGGACCCTTTCGTGTAAAGGGACTTGTGTCCATTTCTGCACCATTCTCACCCTTGTACTCCCTTCAGACCCATTACCCTCCTCTTCCTCAGTAAAGACTGAGTAGAAATACCTGTTCAAAATGTCAGCTTTACTGTTGTCATCCTCCATGTGGCCCCATCCTCCCTTCAGTCTCACTATCCCTCCTTTGTCTTTCTTTTTCACTTATGTACCTGTAAAGGTTTTGTCCCCTCTACCCACTGATTTTGCAATGTGTTCTTCTGTCTGAGCTTTGGCTTCCCTTACTGACCTCCCTGCCTCCCTTTGCTTCTCCTGGTACTTCTCCCTATCCCCTTCTGCCTGTGTCTTTTGCATTGCCTGAATGCAATCTTTTTGGCTTTCACTTTCTTTGCTACCTCTTTGGAAAACCATAATGGTCTCCTCTTCCTTTTCCTTTTGCTAACCTGCTTAATGCATAATTTTGTTGTTCTTGTAATCCCCATTTTAAATACTGCCCACTGTTCCTCAACCCCTGATTCCTGTCCCATTCCCCTTAATTCCTCTTTCAAATATCTCCCCATTTTCCCAAAGTCTGCCCCCCTAAAATCCAGATTACGTGTTTTTGTGTGGTTTGGTTCTGCTCTTTCTGTGATTTCAAACCACAATGACTGGTGGTCACTGTTCCCCAGGTGCTCCCCCACTGTTACCCCCATCACGCTGTCCCTGTTTGTGAGCACAAGTTCCAGTATTGCCTTCTGCCGAGTTGGTTCCATGACCAGTTGCTTGAGGAAGGCACCCTGAAGGGAGTCCAGGATAAATCTGCTCCTAGTTGATGCTGCTGCTGGGATGCTCCAGTCCACATCTGGAATATTGAAGTCTCCAACAGTACTACTCACCCTTGTCTGCCATCCTTTGGATGGCTAGCATCAACTCTATCTGTTTCTTCCTCCTGGGCTGGTGGTCTATAGACCACACCTGTGCGGATGGCTGTCCCCATTTTCCTTTCCAGCTTAACCCACAGTATCTGTCCTCCATTTTGTTCCTCCTGGACCTCTGTGGCCCTTATGTCATTTTTCACATACAGTGCTACTCCTCCTCCCTTCCTGCCTGCTCTGTCTCTTCTGAATATGTTGTAGCCAGATATGGCCATCTCCCAGTCGTGGTTATCATTACACCAGGTTTCAGTGATGGCCACAATGTCCAGGTCTGACTGCACCATGACAGTCTCCAGATCTTCCATCTTGTTGCTAAGGCTCCTGGCATTTGCACACATGGCTTTCCATGATTTGACCTCCCTAGACTGTTTCGCTGTTCTACTCCAGCCCCTTCCTTGGTTGACCTTTATCCCTGGTTCTCCTTGCTGTCTGCCCTTCTACTGAATTTTGCCCCTTTTCTGCCTATCCACCTCTTGGGCACTATTCTCCATCTTTTGCACACTGCTTTGCAGAGATAGCCACTCCTCTGGTTCACTGGTTCCACTGCTAGCTGTGGAGGGTGAGCAAGTAGGTACCCTTCTTGCTGGCCTGCCACCCCCCTTTGCTAGTTTAAATGCTTGTCAATGTAGCATTTAAACTTATCATTGAGTGCTTGGATTCCCCTCCAGGATGGATGCAGGCCGTCAGGCTTGAACAAACCTCCATCCCTGCAGGTGGGTCCCCAGTCACCAATGAATATAACATTATACAACTGTTTCCATGATGATGTTAATACCTCAAGTTTTGTTGAATTCCAATTTTTATATAGTCAAACATACAGTATATGTCCACATTAGGTGCAACAGCGGGACCCTCTTATTTTTGTACAGAAAATAATTTGATGTCCATTCTTGAGATATCCCTGCTATAGTTGGTCCTACCTATTGTACCCATAATTTGTGCTTGTTTTTTTCTACTGGGACAAGGCTTGCATAAATGAAAATACTTAAAAAGAAAACAATTGGTTTTACCATACTCACTCCTCCCTCCTTAACTTCCAAATAGGTGATACTCCTTTTAATGGGGTTTATTCTGCTCCCCCCACAAGCAAGTAAAAAAAAACATGCATACAGTATAAGGCTATTTCCAAAATGTTTCAGAATTGGGAAAATATAACTTAAAAATAAGAAAGTTGGAATAAAAAATGTTTTAACAAAATACTTTTTCTTAAGTTTTCCCACCTGACATTCATTCAATCTGCTAACCTGTGCCTTCCCTTTAGCAATTTTTTTGCCCCAATTTAAAGTTTCCATATCACCAGATCCAAAGTATACCCCTAGAACTTTGCATGGAGATGTATCTGTAGGAATACCTGCAATATCTTGTACTATGGTATCAGAATTTCCAGTCCCTATACAATGGCTCTTCTGCTTGTTAATATGGGAACCTAGAGCGCCAGACTCTGTATACAGCAGATTACTTGCTATGATGCCAGATTGTTCATCTGGTACCAATAAGCAACGATAATCAGCTTAAGCTATTGTCTTTAACACTGCTGTATTATAATGAATACCATGTATGGCAGGAGACCATTGCAATATCCGTATCACTGGATCAAGTATCAAAACTTATAGGAGGATGTTTAGCTGACACCCTTGCCTCAGCCCCACTTTGACTCCACATTTTTGGCCAATTCATCCATTGTCAAAAGACTTCACATTTACTTTTTTCTATTTTGCAGCATCATATATAATTATGTAACATTTTAATATAAACCATATCTAATCATACTATCCGCTTTAAGTTCACTACAAATGTCAAGTATATGCTAATTACTTGACCTGTATTGTTTACTACATTTTAAACCAAAAGCTCCTTGTATTATTGTAGCAATGTTCTTATTATATGCTGCTTCAATTTCTTAAAAAAAAATCCTCACATTGTACTGTACTGTAAGAGGTTTGTCTGTATATCTTATGAAAAATTAATAAAAAAGTTTAACTATAAAAAAAGACTTCACATTTACTGAGATATAAAATAGTTGAATCTATTTTACAAACTTCACTGGAAACCCATATGCTTTCATACACATCCACAAAATAATCATGAGAGACTTTGCTGATGGCCTTAGATTGATCCAAACTGATAATATAACCTGCAATACTCCCTAGCTACCCTTTATTCACAACTTCCCTAAGCAGTACATTTGTGATGTGACGCCCTGGAACTGAACAATATTGTGCTGGATGTATGATGCTGTCTAGTGTCCTAGCCAAACAGCACCAATAATCTTTGCTACAATTTTAAAATCCATATTTAACAATGTAATGGGCCTCCAATTTTTCAAATTTGACTTCTCTTCATTTTTATATAAGAAAGTAAGTAGATCTTCAGTCATTTCCTCTGTAATGCTATTTTCTATAAGAAAGGCATTAAAAACTGCTAACAATTCAGTTGGCACATATTCCCATAACATTTTATATAACTCCACAGGTAAGCCATCTGTCCCAGAGGAGACCTTGTTCTTTAAATTTTTAATTACCACTTCTAATTCTCTATAAGAGATTTTAAAAGTAACCTGTAAGGTGTGCATTTTGTGGATCTGCAATCTGTGGAAGGTTCGCTGCTTGCAGAATCTGTAACATCTGAGTATTTGGGAGAATGGCAATACCAAAGTGGTCCAATACATGTTGGCCGGGATAGTCAGACTGCACCAGACAGTGGCGCAAACCTGGGTGCAGTGCAACTGTGATGCACTGGGGCCTGGTCCAGGTGATATTCAATGGTGCTGCACCATGGTCCATCGCACAAACTGCACATGGTGCAGTGGCACTGCACCGGCACAAGCCACTGATAGGGAGCACAGGGATGCACCAGCGTAAGTGCAGTTGTGCTAGGTGCATCACCCGTGATATTCAGCAGGGGGCATTCAAATGAGGTCATAATATATGCAAGGTGCAAATACCTTGTGCAGGGCAGGCCGGCGATTTGCGCCTGGCCCCCTGCAGAGCATGACATGTGCTGTGGGGATCCCAGGGCATCCCCCACACTGTAGCTGTGGTTGTGCGGTAAATGTATCCAAAGAATGACAATATGATCACCCTGGTAGTCTTGTGGAAGCCACCTGCCCATTTCTGTGATCGTGGTAACATCCTGTATTGCAACACCTTGGTGATCAGTGGTACCCCACCCCACCCATCCACACAGAGACCCCTGCCCACCCCCATCATTGGTAGGTGGCTGCATCCCCACACAATGCCCGCCACCTGATGAATGACAGGTACAGTACGGGCTATAAACTCGTGGTCCCCAGTGTGGACTAATGGGCTTGCAGGCATACTATACTAGACAGTCCCAGATCAGTGAATGACTCTATTCACATATTTGGGACTGTCCAGTACAGTTTGCCCTGCAAGCCCATTGGTCCACACTGATCAATGGGCTTACAGCCCATACTGTACCTGTCATTTGGCAGGCAGCTGGACAGTGTGTGGGCAGGATGCAGCCACCCACCGATGACAGGGTGTGTGCAAGGGGTTCTGTGGGTGGGTGGTTGGGGGTGCCACTGGATCACCAGGGCATTGTAATATGGGATGGTACCATGACTGCAGCAATGGGAAGTGAGGGTTTCCACTAGACCACCAGGGAGGTCATAACGTCATTTATCGGGGAATCAGGGACTTGGTTGGGAGGGGGGACCACTAGACCAGCAGGGATGGTCTTGTTGCATACACATTGGAGCATCAGGGACTGGGGGACATTAAACTACCAGGGCTATCTGCAGCAATGTATTCCACACAATTGCAGCTATGGGCAAGGGGGTCCACAAGACCACCAGGGATGCGAGTGCTTGTGGACGGTGTTCTGGGCGGGTGGGTAGCAGCCCCTGGCTGGGCTGCTGTGTTGCACTCTGCAATACAGCAGCCCACTTGTGGGTAACTGGGAGTTGATCCTACTCTGCAGGGGCTCAACTTTGAGCCACCCTTATGTAGGAGATGCAGGGGTGCGCCAGCATATGCACCGCACATCCCTGGCTGAATATCGGGATGTACTTCATATGCATGGGCACGCCCCCTGTATCTGCTCCACATACATTATCTTTGCACCCCAGCATATCAGGATTTCTGCTGCTCCAGGTAGCCTTCTCAATATCCCATTGGGGTGCAATGCAGGGTTTGCACCAGCGCAACCCTTTGAATATCTGGCCCAGCATGTCATAATTTGCATTATCCCCATATTCTCTTTGCACAATTTGCTCTTACCATTTTTTAAGTCTGTGATCACTATTTCCCCTATTCAATTTTTACAGTCATCATGTGGATTAATTTGGCATTTCCTCCCCTGTGTTCCAAACTGCTGCTCCATTTCTAGGGATTTTTCTGGCTATGCTGATAAAATGCCATTTCTTTTTTCAATTCTTGAATATGTTCAGTAAAATCTTGGGCGAGTGATGTTTGCATGGAAACTAACTCATACATTTTTTTCTTAAGTGGCAGATATTTCTAGTACTTACTTGTCTCTTTCTGTTTGGCCGCCTGCTTCAAAAGTCAATGAAATAGATTTTACTGTCTACCCATCAGAGTATAGGGGAATCATATAAAAATCCTACTGATTTTCTGTCTTTTATAATATGCAGAAGGACAGTTTTAATTTGCTCATCCTATAACAGAATTGCATTTGATCTCCACACACCTCTTCCCATTGCTCTTGTAGGGAATTATGTGATAATGGCAACTCCTAATGAGCGCCAACCATAAACAGCGAGAAAAAAACACCTGACATGAACAGGGCAATGGACATTAGGGTGACTGTCGCAAATAGCGATGGTCACTTGCTGCATGCAAAGAAAAAACACTATATGGATTTTTATGCGGGGGGCTATTCCCCACACACCCTTCTGTGAGGAACAAGCCCCCTATACCCCACAAAATAAATATAATCAACTCCACAGGGGGCGCTGACTTGGAAGAAAATGGAAAGAAAAAAACACATTTTTATTTTGTCTGCCTCTAATCCCAAACCCTAGTCACTGGCTCCAGGGGCGGTAGCATACACCACTATGCTATATGGCCAGCTCGACCGAGCTAGGCCAAACATCATCCCATATCCTGCTGTAGCAAGTGTAGCTCCCTGCTACACTTGCTGTATAGGATATAATGACTTTTTCCACTAGTCTCTCTACTTCCAAGCGTTAATATTGAGTCGCTCATATTGAGTCACTCAGTAATAGGTGCTCATATAGGGTGCTACCCTCTTGGAGGGGTGGAAGAGACATGAATTCCAATCATTGCATGATCTGACATTTCAATTGAACTGTAACAGTGTTAGAGACTGGGACAGAGTGTGAAATAAACCAGAAATCAATCCTAGTTGATATTTTCCCTTTAAAATATTTGTGTTGTGGAGACTTCCCTGTTATGTTTAGTGCATCTTTTAAGCCTGTTTAGAAAGGGATTTTAATAAACTAGCATCACAGTAAGTTTTATTAGAGTATTTATCAGATTTCAGTCAGCTGATGTTAAAATCCTCCCAAAAAGGAGTTGTTTACTCATAAATAAGTAAGGCTATATTAATTTCAATAACTCTATTCTCAGGGTCTTTGTTTGTGGTGCATACATATACACTAACCAACATGCCAAACCATTATACAAATTATTTGTGATCAGGGCCCTACCAGGAGAAACATTGATTTGTTTCTGCACCTGTATTTTGTTCTCTGGATTTGAAAAGCATATCCCTAATCCACTGCAGAGCTCTGTTCCCATAGACAAAATTGGGTGCCCAAATAGCTACTCTGATGCTGCTTTATTAATTTCCTATGTATTGTGAAGCCTGGTATCCTGTACAAAAAAATATATCATAATTAGACTGTGTCAACAGTGAAAAAAATAGCAGCTCTCTTAATGTCAGATTTTGTGTTGTTTACATTCATGCTAGCTAGCCTTAGTTCAGGAAAATCTATGAAAGAGTAATTTTAAAATTGATCTTTTCTTAGATCTAATAGTCCTTTTTGAATGAGTTAGTTTAACCCCATACATACCCGGCCTGAAATGCTGAGTGGGGGGAGGGTCACTCTGGGATGATTGAACTGACACATCAGAATCCTCATCACCCATTATTTGGCTCCAGTCCTATTTGACATTGTATTTGTTCAACAAAGGAAGCTGTTCTGTGGCTACACTCTTAGTTGCACTAGAAAAGGGCACTTCCTTTCCTTTAGTCACCATATGAAGTATTTCAGTGCCTGACTGTATTGGTGGTGGTGGTGGGGGCATATTCACAGATTCAGTTTCCATGTTTATCATAGTTTGTAACGGTGCATGCTTAGATCCTACAACCACCATTGACTGGTATGGCTGGAGTGGGTGAGAGTCTAGAATCTTGGTGAATTAGCTGACTCTGTCATGCAGGTGGAGCTTTTGCAACCCGGTGGGATTTGAGTGCCTGGTTAAGTTAATAGTCTTGTTCTGTATAGTCAGTGGTGTTATGGACTGCCCAGGAGCAAGATCTGAAAGCAGTATCTTCATTACCGCACAGGTTGCACTCAGGTGGCACAGTGCAACGGTTCCCAGAATGTCCCAGTTCCCCACATTTAAGCATTTTAGTTGATCGCAATCTGTATTTAAATGTGACAGAAAACCACAGTGGTAGTATGACTTAGGCTGTCTGGGGTAAAACAGCATATCCCTGTCTCTGCCTAAATAAAAACAATTTGGTAGGTGTTGTATACCTTGCTCATTCTGTCTGAGTTGAATTTGAAATTTCCACCCCCATCCAGAATCCATTATCATCCATTATCAAATTTGGTGTACCTTTTTCTAACCAGTAAATACTGCAATTTACATTGACACCCTCATTTTGAAATAAGACTGCTGTTGTTTTAAAGGTGGCCTTGGTAATGGGGATTGCAATGGAGTGTCATCATAAAGGGGTATCTTTAAATGAGTAACAGGCAGTCCAAAATTTATCTAGCAGTGCAGCATTCCAAAAATGTATATCATAATTATAGTCACCTGGTGCATGAATGAACGTAAATACATCAGTGGGAGTAAAGTGCAGTGAGTCTTTAATCAGATTTTTACCAAAATAATTTTGATCTGGAACCAGTTCTAAGCCCCCTCTATATCGAATTCTCACCTCGTATCTCCATTTTGCAGCTTCTAAGGGCTGTTTGAAGAGGCTAGCATAACTAAGTGGTTTAGCAGGGAGCACTTGATTTACACTACTTTCAGGGGTCATGTCCATGAGGTTTTCATCAAACGATTCATTTGTTATATCCGTATGCACATTACCTGCATCAGACTGAGAAGTATCCATAGTTTGTATTTCCAAGTTTGTTGGTTGTTGCTCCCTGGCATCTGATGCAGTTGTGTCTATGTGTTCTGTAGCTGGATCTTATACAGCAGCAGCAGCTGGCTGTTCCTCCTTCTGTACTGGTGATGATTCAGGTTTCACCCCTTTTACCTGGTCATCTGCCACTATTGTCTCCTGTATTCCTGTCACAGGAAAAGCCAGGTCAGGTAATCACTGGCCATCGATGAAAATCCATCTGGCACTTTGGAGTACTTTTTTGGGTGTCCATTTTGCTGTGTCAAGCTTTGGTGGAAATGAGGATGAAATACTTGTACCAGTCATCAACTCTGAGGAACCTGGCTCCTCCAGCTGTGTGTCCTCTGCCATAAGTAGAAGTTGTTTTTTTCCCTGGGGCCCCAGTCAGGCTTATCAAGAGCCTTTTTCTTTTCTTCTCCACATCCAGTAGTGTTTTATTTTGTATGTATGCTTGTTCTACTTCTGTTACCATCTGCAGTAACTGTCTCTTTTTTCTTCCATATCCTTTTATAATGGTCATTCTTCCTCATTATAATCCATACCTTCTGGAGTTATACTGCTCAAAATAGGTGAATTCAAAGGTGCAGTACTGATCTTTTTTTCCAATTGTTTAACCAAGAGTAGCACACTAAGCTGAAAGCTTGTTTACAGGTGTGACCTGGAGCACAGGGAAGTTAAGTGACTTGCTCAGGGTCACACAGTATGCAAGTGGGGGATGTGGGATTCAAACCCAGGTCTCCAGATTTGCAGCTCAGAGCCTTAGACCACTGCATTATACTGCTGGTCTCTTCTTCCCTTTCCAAAGAAGCTCCTGATCCATCTCCATCCTGTGTCACACTGGGATCCTTAATCTCTCCAGCAGGCGGAATAGCATCCGCTGCCAAGAGTAGGGGTATTTTTTATTTATATAGTCAGAAAATCCAAAGTAAGATATCAAATATACATGTCTCACAGAGAAATACAAAAACTGCAAAACCCAAATCAAAGAAAATGAAGAAAAATAAAAATAAAACTGGAAAACCAAAGTTTCTGATAATGACAATATCTGGTAGGAAAGTAGTGGAAGTTATACATTGCAAATTAAAAAAAATGACACAATTATAAAAGTAAAAAAAGGCATTCTAAGAAACTTAATTACTTCATGCTCCCTCTTAAATGAAAACATTCCTAAACCCACCTAACTCAGTGAAAATCCCACTAAGATCATTTTTGATGCCCTGTGTGCCTTATGCTAATATAAGTTAAACAAACCATCGCAAAGTACCCCACCTGGGTCTCCCAAGTTTCTTGGTCCACCATTTGCAATTCATTCTTTTGAATATGTTGAACTTCTTTCAAAACTGTCCAGAGCAATTCAGTTTGGGTGGTCTGCTGCTGTTGCACTACGAATTTACACCGTATCTGCCAAATCCAGTAAAAAAAGCAGGCCATACGTATTCTAATACTACTCTCATTATGGCCATTCCACTGGACCAGAAACTCGCCTCTAAACAGGTTGGCTGGAGTCAAGAAGGAAAAAAAAAATATTATGACATCTATTAATGCCCAAAATTCCAAAATAAAAGGACAAAATATATATATATAGATGATCCATTGATTCTAGTACATTTACACAGGTATCCCTCGGACAATTTCGCTCACTAAGCTGTTTATGCTTATGGTTTCACTTAACATTTATTTTACCATTGGGTCCCAACCAAACCACATCCCATATTTTCTTTGGATTCTGACCTCAGTTAACAAAAAACCTACCTGTTCCTGTTCAGTAAAGGAAAATTGTGTGAAAGGTGGGTTAAAAAAATAATTTTGTATAACCTCCTGGTAAAACAGTTTCCTACTGGTCTTTAACACTGTGGTAGTTGTGATATCCCATTTCTTTACATAATCTAAACAATGCATTTACATTGGGGTAAGTTTTTGTACCTTCTTATTTTTATGTACAAACACACTTGCTCTGCATTCTTTTAAAATATCTACTAAGGATGGTGCTAACCACTGAACCCAAATTTTGTGCTCTGGCTTCAAAAACAGGATTATGTTTGCATAAAAAAATACCAAAAAAAAAAAAAGCAGATTCATCATCCCTAACCCCCATTGGTTACCCCTAAATATGTGATGTTTCTTTTGACATGATTTAGCCGTCTAGCCCATTCACAAGTAAATAAACAGGAGTATAAAGCAACTTCTAGGTGTTGTGGGACAAGAAAGACAACTCAAATATAAAAAGGTAGGGATCAGAAAGGTTTTAATCAGGTATATTTATTTGGACTTACTCATATGCCATTGATACCATCGTGCCACTTGACATTTCCACTTTCTTAATTGCATGTCCCAGTTATATGTGGCCAAATCTCCTGGGCCATAAAATACCCAGAATTTTACAGGGCTCCAGAGCAATAGGAATATTTGCAATTTTTTGATATGGAACCACTGCCTGCTTGACACCCCCCCCCCTCCATTTTAATCCCTGGCTTTTTTAAAAATTAATACATGCTCCTGTAATAGAAGAAACTGCCTTAACTACAGCAGTAGCAAGTTGTCCTGATCTTTCATCATTTACCACTAGAACTAAATTGTCTGCATATGCTATGATCTTAACCACTGGTACTCTATCTCTTCACATACCCACAATGTTGGTAGATTTATTTAACAGTCAAATTAAGGGATCAATATTTAAAATACATAACATATGGCTAAGTGGACAACCTTGCCAAACCCCTACTTTAATGTCATACTTTCTCTCTAACCATTTATTATCATAAGGTTTTACATTTGCCGGCACATAACATCATTGAATCCACCTAGTAAATAATGGAGGGAAACCATATGCTTCGAAGCATGACCAAAGAAATTGATGTGAAGCCCTGTCAAAGGCTTCGGACTGGTCAAGGCTTAAACAATATCTCTGTGGCATCCCACTTGTACCTGTCTCTATAAGCTCCCTAAGACGAAGTAGAGCATATGTGATGCAGCACACTGCAATAGAGCAAAACTGGGTTGAGTGGGTGGATTATTGAGTTTAATACAAGAGATAGTTGGTTACTTAATAACCTGGACATAATTTTAAAGTCAATATTTAGGAGTGTTATAAGTCACCAATTTTTTAAGTCTGATTTATATGAAAATATGAATAATCCCTCATACATAGAATCAGTATGTCACAGGACATTGATAAAAGCATTGTGTATCTCTAAAAGATCTTCAGACATGATTTCCCATAATACTTTATGAACCTCCCTCAGTACCCTGTCTGAACCTGGGGCAACTGAGGTACGTAATTGTTTAATTACTGTTTCCAGTTCCAAAAAGGACACTGGTGAAACCAGTTGATGAAAATGTTCAGGCAGAATCTAGGGTAAATTCACTGCATATAGTAGCTGGGGCATCCGTTCATTTTGTTTGAAAGGTGTCCCAAACTGCTGAGTTACCTGCTTCTCTATTTCTTGTAGTATACCCTCCTTATCTGTAATCACCTGACCCCTGTCATTCTTCAGCTCCACTGTGTTTCTTTTATGAAGTTTATTACAACAGTCCTCAAAGGGGGTCATCTGGCATTTAGTCCCTTGAGTGCTGAAACACTCTTCCATTTCTAATGATTGCTGTCAGTTGTATTGGAATAAAAACATTTCATTTGTGAGGGTCTTTATTTGTGATGTATAATCAACACTTTGCTGCTGGGATATTAGAGGATACAATTCCTTTCTAAGCTGTAAATATTGATCATATTTCTGTTTCTCTTTCTGGTAAGCTGTGGCTATAAAAAAAATCTTTAATGCAGACTTTACTGTCTTCCCACAAGGGAAGAGGTGAATCATACAAAAAAACAAACTGACTGTCAATCAGAAATAACCTGTGCAAATCATTCCTTAATGATAGAGTCCTGTAAATGACTTGCATTTAATCTCCAGATTCCTTTTCTTGGACCTAAGGTGTAGATGTAGAAACATATATGCCTATCAAAGCATGGTCAGATGTTTCCACTGGTGTAAAGTTAACCTTAGAAAAAGGCAATGACTGGGTAACAAACCAAAAAATCAATTCACATCAAAAGTTTCCCTTTGAAAAAAGGTATGCCTAGGTATTGAAACCAGGCAAGCATGTGCATCTTTTAAGCCTGATTGTTTTAATAAACATAGTAAAACATCTGCATCACAGTAAGTCTTGGATATATTTTGGCCTATATCTGATTTTAGTAAGCTAGTATTAAAGTATCCACCAAATAGGACCTGCTTACTCTAAAATAAATATGGCTGAATCAGCTTTAGTAAATCTATTCTTACTGACTTGGTTTGCATGGCATATACTGTATGTTGATAAGCCTATATCCCAACCCCTCAAACTGGATGTCTACAATCATTGCCCTTCCAGGACTAACATCTATAAGTTTGTGTGCTGTAATATATGGATTTGTGAAACAAACTCCCAAGCCACTGCATTGATCTATGCCCAAAGACCAATAGGACTCCCCTCCTAGCCATCCTGATGTAACCTTTTGAACCTCACCTAAAGAATACAGTCTAGTGTCCTGTAAGAAAAACACACCATAGGCCAATTGATACAAAGCAAATGTAGTCACCCTTTTCACTTCTGATTTTATGCTATTGACATTGAGGCTTGCTAGCCTTAAAGTTGGAATGTGAGTATGTTTAAGAGTTTTATTTTCTGCTAGATCTGGTGACTCTTTTCCATTGCATCTGCAAAGTCAGAATATTTGTGTAGGGTGGGGATCCAATAACAGGGTCACTCTGAGAAGATTGTATGGAAACATCTGAATCCATATCCTCTGTCGACTCACTCCACGAATGAAGAACATCAAATCTGTTATCTAAAGGCAATATTTCAGGCAGTAAGGTTGGTGGTTTAGCTGGTACTTTTGTCTTAGAGCCCCTGGTAATCAAAAGAAAAGGATTCACCTCTTGCTCAGTCGAATTCAGTTGTACTGGGGGGGGGTGGGGACATATCTGTATTGTTACCCAATGAAGTTGATGTATCCATTATAGTAACATTTGCAGCTGAAAGTAAGGAAACATTCATAAAAACCCCAGCTGACATACCTACAGCAGGTGGAAACCCCGAAGGTGATGGGACATCCTCAGATGGTGGTGGAAACGGGGGTCTAGTTGGCACTTGTAAACCTTTTGTTGCTTGATTTATATAATAATCTTGCTCCACACAATATGTGGGGTTATGAACTGCCCTGGGACAGGACCAAAAAGAATGCTCTGTTTCCCCACAAAGGTTGCAGGTGGGGGGAATAGTGTGCATATTTCCTGTATGTCTAAAAGCACCACACTGGAAACTTAATTTTGTCATAGTTTGTTTTTAAGTGTGAAGCTGAAGCTGAGCCACACCAGTAGCAGGACCTAGGCTGTCCTGGGTAAAACAATATACCTCAGTCTTGCCACAGAAAAAAAAACAATTGGGCAAATGCTGGATCCCTTGCTCTGTAGATCACAATCTGATTCTAAATTTTCACCCCCCCCATCCAAAATCCGTTGTCATCAATGATAGGGTCTGGGCTTCCTTGCAGTTCACACCTCTTCTCCAACCAATAAACTGTATCGTTAACATTTATTCCTTCATTTCAAAAGAGCACTGTAGTCATTTTAACTGTAGGCTTTGTAATAGGGATTGCTATAAAAGAAGTCCATAAGGCAGTATTTTTGACTGAATAATAGACCATCCAGAATTTATCAAAAAGAGCTGCAGTATGGAAGCTAATATCAAAGTTAAAATCACCTGCAGCATGTATAAATGCATAAACATCAGCCAGTGTAAATTTTAGAGAATCAATAATCGAAGTTTTCTTCACATAATTCCTGTCAGGCTGTTATTGCAGCCCCCCCCGTATTGTAATCTGACCATGAACCTTCTTTTAGCTGGTTCCTCAGGTTTTTTGAAAAGACTAGTATAAATGATTGGTTTTGTAGGAAGCACCCTGACATATTCTAAATCTGGGGTCATGTCCATTACAAACTCATCATCATCAACAATCTCAGCATTCATAGTGATACAACCTGCTTGTTCTGTTTCTTTCCGATGAGTCTCCATTGTTGCATCAGGTTTTCCCAAAGTGTTGACATCTGACACAGCATCCTACTCAAATGGTGCAGCTGAATCCTGGGCTCTGTAGCATTGGCAGAAGTCTCTGTTTGTGTCTGATGCAATTCTGCTACTTGTCGTTCAGGCACACTCAGATCTTCCAGATTGGGAATACATTTCCCATCCAAGAATTTCCATCCAGACTGTAGCAAGGCTTTTTCCTGAGTCCAATCTGCTAAACTGCTATCTGGAGTAGAATTCACTGAACAACTGGGACCCTCTTGTGGGTCTGGGGAACTTGGTCCTTGCAGTGTACTGTTCTCTAAGCAAAGCTGGAATTTCCTGCCAGGTAGGCTTGAAGGGCTTATTGAGGAGTGTTTTCATTTGTGTTCTTCTTCCAATTTGTATTTATTCATCTCATACTGTTTTTCTGCTTCATTCAACATTTCCGGTAGCCATTGCTTTTTTTGTACCATTTCATCCTGCAGTTTATGTTCTGCATCCATGTAATCCATATGTTTCTCTTCCAAAACATCATAAGTTGGCTGTTTACTGGTTGATTTCCTGGTTGAATCACTTCATTAGTATCCATACGATCTGTTCCATTCTATCCACCTCCTACTCCCACAACATCCTCTGGCAGCCGTACGTCAGCCTCTGCAGTGGGGAATTGTATGTGCTCATGCACAGGCAGCAGCATGGATCAGTGATGTGGAGCAATGCCTGAGACTGGGAGAACTGACTGATGTTCATGACATTCCTCGCCACCCTCTGTAAGGACCCTGTGGCATAGTATGCCAATGCACCTAGCATCCTGATCTCCATTGACATCACCTGTGACCAATGGGTACGTGGTGCCACTTGTGCATGGATCATGCCACACAGCTGTGTGATAGTGTTGTGGTTCAAACAGAATCTCTGAGAAAAGTGTCTGTCCTGCATTGTTTTTGTGTCCAGGGAGGGTCAGAATCCACATACTGTAGGTTCATATGTTTTTTTGCAAGTTATGTTTGGGTTTGTTAACTCTTGGTCAAATTTGCCACCATCATTGGTGGAACATTAGTTTTGTAGAGCCAATGTAATGATCCAATCGAGTTTTAAAAGTTTTAATGGTCTCACTAGCGACTACGTCAGCTGGTAATGTATTCCAGATGCTTACAACTCTCTGCATATACCAATTACATATTTTACTCATCCTGTTAGTTTCCCCTTTTAGCTTATAAGTATGCAACCCTGTATTTCTAGTATTATTATCCCTGAGAAGGCCAATTGTATCAAGGGTTGCTGTTTCTTGAAAAGCTCTAAAGGTTAAGCACATGTCACCCCTAGTTCTTCTGTAGTCTAGTGAGTATAGAACAAGTCTGCTCATTCTTTCACTATATTTGAGATGTAGTCCATTTATTCTTCTCATAGCTTTCCTCTGTAGCCTCTCAACCAGACACATACCCGCAATTGTGTGAGGCACACATATAGGGGAGCAATAATCCAAGTGGGGTCTAACTAGACTGATATGATTTGATTTGATTTGATTCGTATAGGGATTAGTACACTGGGATACAATCCCCTTTTATAGGTATGACCCATTGTCAGTAATGAAATATAATTACACACAACCATCAATACAATAACATGTGCAAATCACATTTACAAAAGTACAAATGACAACATACAATAATATGTATTATATAGGAAATAAACATTCCATGTCATCAATAAAACATTCATTTTTAAAAACAATCACAACTACACAAAGTTCTAAGATATGTCGTTAGGGTTTTAACAGAGTATACAGAAGGATGATAACAATAGGGTCTCTACTTTTTATACTTCTAAATATGTATCCCAAGATTTTGTGACACATTTGTACTGTTTTTTTAGTATGTAAGTCAAAAGTTAAGTTGTCTGATATTGTTATTCCTAGGTCCCTTTCTCTAGATGTTAATTCTAAGACTATATTATTAAGTATATATCGGTGCTTAATATTGTTATGCCCAAGGTGCATGACCCTACATTTTTCTCATTAAAGGTCATTCCATTTAGTTTTGCCCACCTTTCTAATTTAGTTATGTTGCCTTGAAAATCTTGTCTAGCCTGGTTATTGTTAACTATGCTACCTATTTTGCAGTCGTCTGCGTATTTACACATCCATGTACTGCCGTTAATTTGCATTGTTGATACAAGTATATTGAACAAGGTTGGTCCAAGACTGAACCCTGTGGGACTCCACTTGTAATATTCCCCCACTGGAATAAATTTCCTCTAATCCCTACTCTATGCTGCCTTTCATCAAGCCATGACAATATCCAGGTAATGATGTTAGGATGAAGTTGTATGTCTATGAGATGTTGAATTAATATTTTATGGGATACTGTGTCAAATGCTTTTGAAAAATCCAAAAAACACTATGTCAACTGGCAAACCCTTATCCAATGACTGCAGCCATGTCCTCAGTGCCTCCTCATGTTACCTCTCATCCAGCAAGAAGACTTTCAGTAGTTGCCCTAGGCAGATCCTGTGTGCCCTTGAAGAGTGGCCCTTGAAGGCTACCAGGTGGTGTGCATTGCATGCTGTTCCATGATTCCCCCTGACTGAGGCCCTGATAGGATGCTGTACAGATGCCCCATGCAGACAGGAGCCCATTTAAAGGGTCATGTATGTGGCATACTGGCAGGGTGATGGGTCTTTCATGGGCATCACTGGGTTATTACCATCCTGACTTTGAGCAGAATGGCAGTATCAACAACAGTGTCCACAGCAGCAGTGGGAACAGTGGGGCAATACCCAAAAAACTCTTGTGGATGTCACTGTCTGCTACCCAGATGCTCTGGAGGGGGGGCAGTCATATGGCAGGTCACTGAGCCACTGGAAGTAGGTATCCAACTGTCAAGAGTCACTGGGGCATGTATGACCTATGTTCTGTTTGTTGTGTCGTTGATGTTGTTCTCCTCTTTGTGTCTCTACAGGACTTCTGTGGTTATCCTGCCTGAATTGTCATGCAGTAACAGGAACAGCCAGATGGGCCATGGTGGTGGTGGTGGTGACCCAGATGCAGAGGTGGGAACTGCAACTCCAGACTACTAGTCCTGGCATATTGTCAATTAAGACACCTATTACAAGGACAATGATGGGGAGCAGTTGGCAGTAGCTAAGTCATGAAAGCAGCTGCTGTGGGGAGGCACTGAATGGTGGCAGCTGTGTTCAGCTGTGGTCTTGCTTGTTTAGCCAACTCATGCCTGTCCTTCATGTTCTTGTCATTTCAAGTGTTTTGATGGCCTCTACAGAGCCTGGCACTGGTGGAGAAGGGGTACAGAACCCAGAAAAGGGTCAAATGAGCACTCTGAAGAGGAGGAGGAGGGGGATGCCTTGGAGGAGTCAGGATGGGGACGATGTTCGACTGTGATGGGCTCTGAAGGCTGTGTGCAATTTGTACTGTTATACATCTGTTGACATATATGTTTTATTGTACATACACTATACTGTATGTACGGTTGTGCTGCATAGTAAACTGGTTTTGCAACATACATATCTCAGGTCTGCATCTTTTTTCCAGTCAGCGGTGTCATGGCACTGGCTGGGATAATCAGGCAGGGGAGGTGCACCATTGTCTCTTCATGTCCTGCAGTATCTCTGTGCTGATCTTGCATTGTGGGTTTCCACTGCACAGTTCACATACTGTTCCACTGCTGGTTTCAGATTTACATATCACTAGAGGTCCTCCACAGTGATGGTCCATCCGGTCTTGTGTCCATGGCCCATACACTCCTGGTGGTCTCTCCTGCCCTGTATGCCAGCCCTGCTTGCCTGCATTTTATGGTAGCCCTCCTCATTGTGTAGTGCTTTGCATGCAGCACCACACACCAGGGCATCACACTGCACTCTGTGAATGCATGTATGTGGGCACAAGCATGCCATTATGCAACCACACTCCTCTGCTCATGCATAATTCTGCTACGGTAGCAGTATGCGCACCCTACATGCATGCTGCATGGCCATGGCCTGCATGTTTGGGCATTGTATGTCCTTATGCATAACCATTATGTTCTGTGTAGTGTATGCCTGACATTAGTACATAGATCCCACTGAGCTTACTGGCAATGAAAATGTAAAAGTTGTTGTAGATGTCATCAGGAGGAGGTGTTGCACCACTACTGTTGGGAGTGTTGTGCTGGATTGTAGTGCCAGTGTCAGTGGAAGGAGTATGGGGAGACATATCACTAGAAGGTGTAGGAGTGGGAATAGAAGTAGATATCATTTTTTTGACATGAAGAAAATCAAGTGAATAGTTAATGTTGAGCCTTGGTAAAATGAGTTTGTGAAAGTCTAAGAATTCAAAATTTTCAGGATCTAGCCTTTTGTTGTTATTCAGCAGAAGAAGACAAGGAAGAGTATGACCAGGAGGTTGTACACTGTCTGCACATTTATAGAGGTGTGAGGAAAAAACATCCACTGACAGAATTCAAGCAAAATCCATTTGTGAACTTTCACAAACATTCCGCCTGTGACTGCCACCCGATTGCCCCAAAAAAGCCCTGGTGACAAACAGTCCCTTCCCCACCACCCACCCAACGTGTAACTAAAAAAGCCCTGGTGGATAGCTCTCCCCCCACTTGATCACCCACCAAACCTGTAATTTTAAAAGCCATGGTGGCTAGCAGTCCCTTCCCCCACCCGATCACCCACCTGGCCTTTAATAAAAAAGCCTTGGTAGCTGAGATCCCTCCCCACCTGAGCACCACCCGATGTGTCCAGTAGTCAGTTTCCCCCACCCCATCCCTATCTCGGTACAGTATTATAAAAACTTTTCCTGGTGGTCAAGTGACCCCCAATCCCTGATTCCCAGTCCATCAATTAAAATGTTATTCCCTGGTAGTCCACTGGCCCCTGGCCCCCCCACACCAGCATGTAGTGTCCCACCACCCTATCCACCATCCTGAACCCCAGCAGGTGACCGGCGCAGCCCTCCTCTCTCTCTGACACAGCTGGGCCACTGCCTACTGAGCTTGACAGCTCAGTGGGTGGCCGTGCAGAGGTAGAGAAAGGAGAGCTATGCCAGTCACCTGCTGGGGTTCAGCATGGGGAAGAGTTGCATGGGGAAACATTACCTGCTGTGGTGTGGGTGTGAGGGTTGCACTAGACCACCAGGGAATAACATTAATTTATGGACTGGAGATCAGGAATATGGAAGTGTGTTCACTAGACCACCAGGGAAAAAATGTTTAGAATTCTATATGGGAGGTAGGGATGTGGGAGTTACACTGACTACTGGACACATTGGACAGGTGATTAGGTGAGAGAAGGGACCGCTAGCCACCAAGGCTTTTGTCGGGCAGGTGACAGGATGGAGAAAGTGACCACTAGCCCCCAGGGATCTTTTAATTATAAGTCGTGTGGGTGATCTGGTGGGGCCAGGGACCACTAGCCACCAGGACTTTAATCGGGTGGGTGATGGTGTGGGGGGAGGGACTCTAGCCACCAGGGCTTTTTTAATTACGTTGGGTGGTGGATTGGGTGGGGAAAAGGATTGCTAGCCACCAGGTAATTATTTTATTTTGGGCAGGGTTGGGGGGCACTGACCTCATAAATGTGTTTATTATTTATTTATTTAGATTTTGGTAACTGGGTGAGCCCACTGAGACCAGAGATTCCTTTTTCAGATGCAACCCGGAATAATGTTTGTTTTGTTTTCTTTCCATCTATATCTGAGTGGAACAGGGCAAAATTTCACCCAAAACATTCGGAAGTTTTCTGATCTGCCACAGGTGGAAGTTCAGAAACTTTTGCAAAAGTTGTCAGATTTCACAGAAATTCCACTAAGGCAGAAATACCCACTTTCACACACCTCTACACATTTCTACTGGTTTTTCATGCTATCCTTGCTGCTACACTGTACTTGTGTACAACAGTTTCTGTTTGAGATAGTCTATGTGTCCATTGAGAATGAACACATCTTTATTTCTGGGATTCAGTAGTGTTGCCATGCCAAGTTGTATGTATGATTTAATGCAGTCAAGCCTGTCTTCAAGCTGTGTCAGAAATATCTCTGTGACTACTTTAATGGGTATTGTATTCTGCTGTTGTGCTGCAATAACTCAGTGAGTGTTATATGCTCAGCTCCCTGTGCATACTGGAAGCAGCTTTATTTACACTCCTAAAAGTGCCTTTGTCTGGAGTGAACCACAAGATCTGTATACTGGGCTGCATGTAAATGTCGCATACAGTACCGAGAGGGTAGGGTAAGTCCTTAATAAGTGGTTTATGCCAAATGGTAGAGAGATAAATGAACTAAACGGGCATCTGTGCCCTTCCAGCCACCCAAACACCATTGGACTCTGGAAGAATGGTGGAAATGTGTTAGTTCCTGTCTCATCACTATACAGACAGAAGGGATGTACTCTCCTGCGGTTCCACCACACCGGTTTGACAGGAAAAGCAGCGATGGCCATCACAGTGACAAAAGAGTGGCAACAGCCTCTACAGAGACACCTGAACAACCAACAGTAGGGCACAACAAAACATAGCCCAAGAAAAAAGGGAAACCACATACTCAGAAGAATGGAAGTGTAAATGTGGGGGGCCTGGCCCCACATCCCCTATTTTTTTAGCTACTATGTTTTCTGCTTTTCTAGCTGCCTCAGTCTGCTCCCATCTTGTCCCCGCATCCGGTCCTGGGATTCCATCCGCCGTCCACCTCTACCCTGTCAGTCCTAGGCACCCATATGCCCCTGTGGTTATATCCTCTGCAGCAGGGCTGCAGGGAGCCACCCAGACTCCCTACAGAACACAGATCCAGCCTGGGTGCCTGGGCACTGGGCGAAGCTCGTGGATGGCCATCTAGCTGCTCAACTAGGTGGCCCATTTGCACCCCTCTGGGCTGAGGGTGTGCAGCGACATTGCCGGAGGGGGGTGCACATGCATCTGCATGTGCTCCCTACAGACATCTGCCCTCAGCTCCACCCCTGTGTGCAATGGAGTATGTAGTCTCCCAGCCTCTGCCAGGAGGCAACCACACACTGACTGCCATGGACCCCGCTCCCCAGAGAAGGAGAGCAGTCCTTCGGATGATCAATCCTTCTCCTCCCCTTCTGACCCATGGTGACCCATGCTTGTTCCCAAACACCGGTCACCAGCATGGAGCAATGTGTGGTGACCAGCGCCTCAGTCCTCAGCACCACTGGGCTGGTGCAACACCTCTATTTTAATATAACAAACTCCACAGCACACACACCATGGAGGACAAAACATACAGTTCTCCTGGCTCAGTCCCGGACTGGGAAACACCAGAACGCTGCCATATCCCAACCCATATGAACTCACCTCAGCTCCTCAGCTCCAGAACACAACAGACCTGCCATCCCTAAAAACACCTGTCAGCTGCAACACCATTGAACTGAGCATCCTGGTGGTGAAAACACCACCTCACTCCAACTGCTGTTGCTGAAACTGTGTCACTGTACTTGAATTGCTGTTACAGCATTGCTTTAACAATGGCATACCCTCTCCTGTGAGGTTTCAAAGCTTACTTATGAGGCAGATGAAGAGGCAGCATATAGCCATCAGGCCTTGCAGACAATCTCAGTCAAGGCTCAAGGCATCATGGTAAAACTTCAAAGAACGAGTCTGTCACATGATCTACCAACACTTACCTGGTCAACCAAGCTCCCTCCAACTCTAATGGAAAAGGGATGTAGTTAGGTGAAGCTAATCTAGTGATTTGGATCACTTCCAGATGAGACCAAACATGGCTTGACTACTGATGAGAATGGACTCCTGAATCCTTAGTTCTGTCACCCCCAGCAGTTAATCTATCTTAATCCATGTGTCTCATAAAATCTAGCATTGTTTAAATGACACCAATCAATGGGACTGAAGCCCAGCTTTCCAACTACCTAATTTGAATGAGAAATCCAGGTCAGAAACAGTACAAGAAATGCTTTTGTCTGCAACAACTGCAGGCTAATGTGCCTGCTTGGACTGATGACCAAGATGGCAATTATGAAAACATCAGCTTCCACTCTCAAAATGGTCTAATAAGATTTTCACCTGTCTATTGCTACTGATGGAATATTTTAAGGTCTCAGTACAAACTAAGAAAGCTTTAGCAGATCTGGACAACTGGGTTTTAGACTCCGAGAATCCTATTGCGAAGGCAGAGGAAAACATTTATGGCCTGGTTATGTAGATGATGGAGTAAGCACGAACAATCCAATGCTATCCTGGCTGTCACCTTCCTCTTGAAAACCAGTGAGCCATATAGTAGACTGTGTCTCCAGATTATTGACCTTATCACAGAGAAAAGAGTTATTGCATGCTTACTCCATGAGCTAGGCCTTGAGGGAGCTCTCAGCACTCTCTGTGCAAGCAATGCAGCCCTCTGTTGCCGTGAGATAGTCACTAGGTTACTGATTGCCTTCTCAGTGTGAGTGCATACTATTTTCTATTCTCTCATATCATGAATTAATTGGGAAGATGATTTTCCTTGTTTCAGAGGAAGATGATGATGTTCCCAGTGAAGCCATCTTGATTTTGATATGGCAGGTGAGAAGGCCCAGACATAGAAACACAAACTACAGTCACTGATGCAATCAACACCATTCAATTTTTAAATGAAAGTCTTATTTGAAAGTTTTCACTACTGTACACTGAACTACACCATTGCAGAGAAAATAAAAACTATGAATTTCATACTGCAGATGTCAGAAGATATGTCATTGGGGAGGGAGTGCAAAAAAAGAACATTTATTTAAGAACTTACTGTAACAGCAGATTTTCAAGGGAATCTCATTCATCAGGTCACAAGTATGGCACTTATAGCAATCAGGCTCTTGGACCACATGGAAACTTTTCTACAGCAGTCCACTATAGGGCCATCCACAGTGATGTCTGAGGTCATCTACCTTATGTGAGTGTGGGCAGGCCCCCTTCCCACTCAGTTCCCTGCCAGAGATCGTGCTTGGAGGATCTCCCCTTATGGAACCCATAAGTGGAGAATGGATCTACACAAATGACAAGGCAGGAGAAGTAGAAAGGCTTCTGAGGAAAACTAGGAACCCTGACATATCAATCAGGGTTTGGAGTGGGAGGAGACATAGAAAGCCACTCTCTGAGAAGCCTGAAGAAGGGCAGAAAAAAAATCAGATACAGCTGGCAACAGTAGATCATTGGAAAACCTTCCCACAAGAACAACCGGGTGAGAGCAAAAATCCTGAGAAAAATCTCCGTGGCTCCAGAAGAAAGAGAAATGAAAACACCCTCTTTAAAGAACCCATGGGAGAGATGAGACACCCAGTCACCAGAAGGAGATGGAGCAGCAGGTAAACCCTCCTGTAGTAAGAAACAGGGGCGAGAAAGGCTGAAGCCCCAGGAACAAGGGGTATGGAAGGTGTGTCTGCATGACCTGAAGAAAGAGATTCCCTTGAAGATCTACTGTTACAGTAAGTTCTTAGATAACTGTCCTATCTTCTTTGCAGATATCTCTTTCATCAGGTCACAACTATGGAACGGGTCTCAAGCAGTTACAGACAATGGCACAGTATGGGTGGCTGGAGGCCAGTGGCCTAAGAAAGAAGGCCTTGGAGCTCAGCAAGGCCAAAGCTAGTCCTCCTTCTAGAGGTAATGTCCATACTATAATGCTTGGTGAAAGTATGGACAGTAGTCCAAGTATCAGCAGGGTAGATTTCTGCAACTGAAAGAGTCCTGAAACAGGCAACAGAAATGGCCATGCCTCTGATGAAATTGCCAGGAACAGTGCCAGAAAGGTCCTTCCCATATATCCTGTAACAAAGAGTAATACAATTGGCCAACCATTTGGACATTCACTGTCTTGCAATTGGAATGCCCACTTTCCCAGGGACAAAAGAAACAAACAATTGAGAGGACTTTTCGCAGTCATTGGTGCAGTGTGTATAGTAACACAAAATTCCATGCACATCTAAAGTGCAGTGCAATGCTTCCCATGGATTAGCATTCTTTGGACAACAGACAGACCAATGAATAGTTTAGTTTAAGACAAACTCAGAGACCACCATAGGGAGAAACTTAGGATTCATATGCAAAGATACCCTGTATGTATGGAAAATCAAATAAGGCTGCTCACACATGAGGTTCTGTAGCTCTCAAATCCTTTGAGGAGAAGTAATTGCAACTAAAAAGGACACTGTCCATGACAGAAAGCATAGCTCACAAGTTGTATCTGGCTCAAAAGGAGGCAGGGTCAACTGTTCTAGAATGAAATTCAGGTCCCAAGCTGGGAGCAGGGTTTGGATAGAAGGCTTAAAGTAAAGAATGTCTCACAGAAAAGGATGCCCCACATCCAACTGGGCCACAGTATGGCCATCAACTGGCACATAAAAGGTAGAAATAGTCAACAGGTGCCTCTGAATACAGAAGTTTTGAAGCCCTAAGACAGACAGGGATAGGAGGAACTCAAGGACTTGGTTCACCAGACAGGTAAATGGTCTTGGTGATGGGAGGCAGCCCAAATACCAACATGCTTCCACTTCATTGAGTATTTGGCCTTGGAGGAGGGTTTCCTGGCAGCCACCAGAACAACTGCCACATTCTGGGGCACCCTAAACCAAACAAGGGCTATGACTTCAGGAGCCATGCATGCAGATGGAGGGACTTGAGGTCTGGATGGAACAGGGCTCCTTGGCCCCACATCAATAGGCCCCAGCAAAAGGGTAAGGGAACCAGTGGTTCCACAGCCAATTGATGCAGTAAAGGAAACCAGATCTGGTAAAGCCAGAGTGGTTCCACCAGGAATACAGTAGCACACTCCATTTGGAGCTTGATGAGGACTCTCTGGATTAGAGGTAAGGGAGGAAAGGCATAGGGGAACCTCTTTTTTCAAGATAAGGACAACATGTCTCACCAGAAAAACTCCAAGCCCTGAGTCTAGCAAGCCAAACACAGCAGTTTTGCGCTGAGTGGGGATTCAAAAAGGAGCAACTCTGGATACCCCCACCTGTCAAACCGGGCTTCTTTGAATGATGCCAGCAACTTCCACATATGAACCTGGAAATATGACCAGCTGAGGCTGTCCACCAAGGCTTTTTGGTCACCTGGAATGTGGATGACTGACAGTGCTAGACCATATTCTAGAGTCCAGTACCAGACTCTCGTCACCTCCCGCACAGGGGGTAAGAGTGAGTCCCCCCCTTGTTTGTTGATGCACAAGCAGGGGACCCCAGGGAGAGATGGTTCTGGAAGGCCTCTAAAGCCTACAGAACTGCGCTGATTTTTAAAATGTTTATGTGGAAGTGAGCCTCCATCAGGGACCAGGTCCCCTGGGTCAGAAAAGACCAAAGACATCTGTGGTGTGGATCTGGGGAGAAGAAGGCATGAGAAATGGTACCCTTCTCAAAGGATTGCCGGAGTTCATCCATCACTGAAGCATGTTGCAGATGGTAGGGGGAACAAGTACCCACTGTTGTATATCATCTATACATTGAACCCACTGCACCCTTAGAATCCACTGGTGGAGCTGCATGTTCAGCCTGGCCAAAGGCACAGTATCGATAGCCATGAAAAACAGGCCCAACAACCACAGGACGGCCCTAGTTGTGATATACTGGCTACGAGCAGCCAACTGGGCCTGAGCCATTAGGCATTCCACCCTGTTCTGTAGTGGCAAGGCATTGCCCTAGGCCATGACCAGAACCACTCCAATGCACTGGAAGCATTAGCACAGGGTCAGGACAGACTTAGGCAGATTGAATGTGATCCCTAGGGCTTGGAAAACTGCCTGATATGTTCCAGAGTGAAGAGTGGGAGATCCCCTGGACTGGGCCTTTAGCTACCAGTCATACAGATGAGGGGAGACATACAGGCTTCTGCACCTGAGGGCTGACTCCACCGCTGCTGAACATTTGATAAAGTGGGTGGGAAAAATGTGATATGTAGATATGCAGCCTGCATGTCAAAGGTGCATAAGCAGCTTCCCTGATTGAGCAAGGAACAGACTTCAACCCCCAAGCACTGAAAAGCACTGACCAGGAGGGTGGTTAAGAGAACAGGAGCCAGGCTCAGAGGCAGTATCGGAAGTCTGAAAGTTTAGCTCTAAATAATGAATTCAAGGGACTCCATGATGGCAGCTAGCTCCCCCCACAGCTGTCAGTGAGGAAGACAGGTTTCCCAACCACCCCCAACAGAAAGGAAGGGGGAGGGGCCATGCTGAAATGGAACCACTGAGGGCTTCGAGAGATGTGGACCTTGGGGGTCCATGGGCTGTACAGGGTACCTCACCCAGCAGCCCCTTAAAAGCGGACAACTGCAGAGAGAGACAAATAAGACAGCCCACCTGACATGAGATGACAACCCTGACCAAGCCCACATTGGAGGGATACCAACTACTTTTGCCGTGGCTGGGGTATGGAAAAGGTTGGAAAGAAAATAAATCTGGGGGCATATTTCCAGGACAGTCTGAGAGACTTTCTGGTATATGAGTGGTCAGATTAGAAAGACCCCCTACCCCAGGTGTGCTACAAGGGCTGTGAGGGGGTAGGAGTACCATAGATGCCCAGGCAGAACTTTTGGTGCAACTTTCAGGAAAATGGTGGCATAGCTTCTGAGCTCCACTAAAACCCCCTGATTAATCTGTGCATACAGCCATCAAAACAGCGCTATATTTTATCCGCACACTACAATAGATAGGCACCAACAGGAAAAAAGAGGGAAGTAATAGATTTCACATCCTTACGCAAGAATCGGGACCCTCAAATCGTGACTTATCAGACACTGAGGGCCTACATCCTGCATCTCCAGCTTAACAAGCACCACCAAAAATGCCACAATCCTGCTCAAAAAAATCTACAGCAATAGATAAAAAGCTAGACAAAATCCCCTCTGAAATATTCGATTTGAAAACAGGCTTTGCCTCATTTAAGCAAAACCAGGACACTATGCAGGCTGAACTCACCGATACCAGCTCCAGAGTCTCAGTCCTCGAGCTGACAGTAGCTGACCAGGAGACAGTGCTGACTCAGCTCCAAACCACCAGGACCCAGATTACAGAGCTATGTCACCTCACAATTGAGAGACAAGCAGATGCAGAAAACAGATACCGCCGCCATAACCTACACATGTACGGCATACTGGAGAATAGCGAGGGCTCGGATCTTCAGGAATTTTTAGAATCCAAGCTAAAAATGGCACGTTCATTAGACCCAGAGTTTAGGTTTGAGATAGAATGCATGCACAAACCCATCCATCATAACGCTAGTCCATGCTCAATAATAGTGCTGTTCCTCAGACATCAAACAAAGGATTTCATATTAAAGAAGGCTTGGTCCCAAGGGAAGGTCCACTATGGATTGAGAGAATATACTTGGACAATGACTATGCCCCCACCACCATGCAGTGAAGGAGGGCATATATTCCAATTTTCCCAATACTAAGGCTACAGCAACTGAAATTTCGCACCCCCTACCCCAACCGTTTAGTGGTGCAGTTTCCAACTGGACAAAAGATCTATCAATCGGCAGTGGAGGCAATCCAGGATTTTAAGACAAGAGGACTACCAATACACTTCCCTGCTATGGGACCCCACAGAAACCCCCAAAACCAGAGCAATAAGTCACTAAAAAAGGTGGCACAGCAAGGGCAACAGAGCCAATGAGCAGCATTGGAGCCCCTCAAACAACTATTAGCACAATTTGCAAGACAGGACACTTACTTTCACATCCACAACAACCATCAATATGGAGGTGAGTAGCTCCGGAACTGGTCCCCGGCTAGGCCAGCCATCCTGGGGTCTCTGCTTTTTGGGGGGGGCAGTGGAGTGGAGATGGACTCTAGGGTTTCTGCCAGTGACTTTCCCTTGCTTTCTCTTGGGGGGAGGGGCCTTGGCATTCTCCAGCATTATTCCAAAAGAGGAAATAAAAATACTAATATGTTGAGGAGCTCAACAGGAGGTTTTCTTTCAGCGACCTCGGGTGGCGGGCTGGCGGGGCTGTGCTGAGGGTCCCTTCAAGGCACTGAGCGGCAAAGAGTAATCGGGTCCTCGGGTGAAGGAGGTCAGATGATGAGATAGGTGGCCTGGCCCCTCAGAAAGAGGGGAAAGATCGAAGAAAAGACCAGGACAAAGAAAAATAAACTCTGGATAGTGTATTGGGGATTAACTCCCCTGGTTAGCTGACAGACAATTTGGACTTGATTTAAATTAGCCTGGTCCACATCTGACTTATTGGAGCCCCCTCTTTAGGATGCATCACATGGACAGGGCCCTACTAATTTATTTTCGGGACACTAACCCGACCTGCTTATTGCTCTGGCTGCGTGGAGGGGGGCCGGAAATGTGGGCTCGTGGTCCAACACTGAAACTATTACAGACAAGATAATCCATAATAAACTATTGATGTACTCACCCCTCTGCCCTAAAAGGTTATCAGGGAAACAAGTGAATTTCCTAGATCTGGAGGAGTTCTATGGCCTCATGCCTTCTGCCCTTGGGGGATGGGGGAGGATGAGAATCTGGAACCACTCTGCCAGCACTGGCAGTGATCCTCTCTGATGGCCGCCTCCACCACTCCGGAGGGGGATCTTCAAGGGGGGGACCATGGAGGCCGGGGGGGGAGCCAACTCCTACCATTACCGTGCAGACTCCAGAAGACTCAGAGTAAACCTGGGACCAACTCGTTGGTGGAGGGATACTCCTGCATCAGAGGAGATTTTATTTTCTTTCATGCATCTATAGAGCCTAAGGTGGCTGCACTAGACTATATGTGTTATGACTTCATTGATTAATATTTTCCAGACCTCAGAGCCCTACACTATGGGTCGCTCTCACAAAATAATGAAAATGGAGGCTATATAGTGGATATTTTGTTACTGGGAAATTTTAAGCTAACATAGCAGCTTCAGACCAGGAGATAGAATCCAAAGCTACTAAATGGAGAGACATAACCTTATACAGAGGGTCTGACAAATTCCTTGGAGAGGGTATTCCCATTCTCCTTTATCCCCCACTTAATAACAGGTTGGGGGGGGATGGATTAGCTTTTACTTTTCTAATAAGGAGACATGCACCCTTATAAAACTGCCCATATCATACACAATACCCAGTTCCTTTGTTCAAGTATGTTGAGTTTATACCTATGTTCCCCATCCCTGATCATCCCACTACTTAGGGGCAAGAGTTTCCCCAGGGGAACAATTCCATTTTAGAACACAAGTTCCCAATCGGGCAAGAAGATTCCGTGCCCCTTCCACCTTCCCTGATGGGAAAGGGGGAATTGAAAGTCACCAATCCCTCTAGCTTGTATATAGTTTGATACTGTGTACCACAAGTTCAGCCCAGTTGGCTGCACTCATTTAATGAGTTAGGACTGTTAATTCCAGAAAATAAAGACACAGACTCAGAGGGATGTAATACTGTATAACAGAATATATTCGCATCCCCTAATATTAGCGCTATGTGTCCCTTAAACTTCTTCGTGCCCGCTAGTGTTCGCGATGTTCACCATGCGCTAAAATTAAAAGCAATCTTAAACTAAAAAACACAGATTTAAGTTGTACTTTCTGATAGCTCTTCTGAAGAACGCTGGCAATTACTTTTAGCAATCTGCTGTCATGACTACAGTGACCGGCTGAAACAGTAATCTGCTGGTGGCAGTGCTGTCAATTACAGCAATCAGTCGGCTGTCATGACTACATTAAAACCCTACTTTAATCAAGTAGCTTTTTGCATCTGTAGTTCTGCCCTAGCTGCTTTTTCGTTAGAAGCGCTGCAACTCAGAAAACCTGACATCATGTAAATTCTTCACTGGATTAATGCAAGCAAAGCTGCAAAACGAGAATATCCTCTTGATGTAGGGGATGTCTCGAGCAAGCAGCTTACACAGTCTGGAGTCGATACTGATACGGCAAACAGCATTGTTGCAGAACTCAAAGCATGTAATCCACCACCACAAAAAAAAACACCATCCATCTGCATACAACACTTATTCAGGTGAAGTCCAATTTGAAATTGGAAGATATGCAAGTGAGAATGGTGTAATGTCTGCTATGCATTACTATCAAGCAAAGTATCACAGCACCATAAATGAATCTACTGTGCAAAATTTTAAAACTGATAATAGGAAAAGATTAATGCAGACCCAAAATACAAGTACTCTCCCACCCTCACTGCCAACAAAACCTAGGGGCAGGCCAACTTTGTTAATAGAGGATGTGGAGGAGAAATTGAAAAATATTATTCGAAGCCTGAGGGTTGAGGGTGCAGTAATCAATGCACGGGTAGTGCATGCTTTAGCAATTGACATCGTAAAATCAAACTGCCCCCAGATGTTGACAGAGAATGGTGGTAGTGTATGCATAACCACAAAATGGGCTTGGGGATTTTTAACTGTATGGGGTTTAGCAAAGGAAGGCGCAAGGCTGCTCGTAAACCTCATTAGACTTTGTAAGACTGAAAACAGATTTCCTTGCAAGAATTGCCAGAGCCGCAGCACAGGAACTGATACCTCCCGAGTTGATTGTAAATTTAGATGAGACTGGGGTCAATATTGTTTCAGTATCACAATGGACAATGGCAGAGACTGGGTCGCAATAAGTTGCTTTAACTGGTCTCGGTGATAAAAGCAAGTGTCTATTGTCCTCGCATGCACCTTTCAGGAGATCTGCTACCCCCTCAAGTCATTTACTGCGGCAAAAGTCCTGCCTGCCACCCCGTTTATAAATTTCCCAAGGACTGGTCTATCACCCACTCACCTAACCACTGGGCAAATGAGATTACTACATTAGGGTACATAGAGTCTGTACTCGCCCCTCATCTAGAAAAAACTAAGCTGTCTCTTGGTCTTCCACGCGAGCAAAAGGGTCTTCTAATAATGGATTTATTTAGAGCACACACTACAGGAGAAGTAATTAGACAGCTTGAAGAGGCAGAATACATCCCTGTTTTCGTGCCTGCATCCTGTACAGACTTACTACAACCACTGGACATAACGCTAAATAAACTGTTCAAAGATGCGTTAAAGCATTGCTTTACAGACTGGTATGCTGATAATTTCAAACACAGATTTCTAAAAGTAGAAAACGTACAAGTAGATCTGAAGATGTCAGTCATGAAGGAGAAGCATGCATGCTGGCTGGAGTCAAGTTTTAACAAACTGAAAGAGAGAGAGAAGATGATTGTATCTGTGTATTTGTAGAAGCGGGTATTAAAGAAGCACATGAAAGAAGCCTTGATGGACCAATAGGTGAGTGCAGTCATCCTTCCCATCCTAACATGCAGTATGCTGTTAGTTCATTTAAACATTCAGTGCATAATTTTTTTGTTTTTTAAGCGTTTTTTTCCCCTGCTCCTGTTTTTCAGATACTGATCACTTGTCATGAGATGAACTGGAGAACTAAGATCGCATGAGGTCTATCGTACGGCTTACTGTGGTGCCTCTGCACAAATGCAGAGTTATTTTATGAGTTTAATGCAAATTGATTTAATAAAGGACAATTTGAACAGCTTTATGTTATTTTTGGTATTTTTAACAGCACATTACAGATGTCTATTTTCATCTTGATTTTTGGAAATATTCGCTATCCCTTTAAATTCGTACGATTTTCAAAAACGCTACTATAGCAAAAATAAAAGGATAGTGAATATTTCCTGGTATACAGTACCTTTAATAGTATGAAACAGGAACTAGGAGACAGACAGAATCTTTCATTTTACTTGCGTGTAAATAAGACTTGGGCTGCAGCGAGGGGGAGGCTATGAAACAATTCTTCCCCATTCATAGATAACCATGGTTATCCCCTTTAAAAGTATATCCCATAAAGTTAATGGATGAATGGACCAATTAAAGATACAGGATCATCATAGCCTTGAAGAAGATGAGCCCAGACATACTACTTCTACAGGAGACTCATCTTAACTCCATAGAACACCAAAAATGTCTAAAATTCGGATTCTCCATGGTAGTAGAATCATCACATAGGAATGGCAAGAGAAGAGGTGCAGTATTGTTAATCCTAAAATCCACACAATTCCAACTTTTAGACCAATATTGAGACAAACAAGGCAGACGAGCCATGGCAATAGGCACTGTCCAGGGTCATATGATGACCATCTGCTGCATATACATACCCCCTCACAGTGATGCCTCCACAATTCAGCATATAGTAGATAAGATCCTAGCAATGCAGAGGGGATTGCTGGTGGTAGGGAGAGATTTCAACTGCCTACTGAACCCTTCTCTAGATACATCAGCTTTCCATCTTGCAAAGCAGACAACAGGCCAAAGACATCTCTGGTGCCTGCTGAAAGATATTAACCTCACCAATTTGTGGTGCCAACTCCATCCAACCCAAAGAAAATACACCTAATATTCCTTTGCACATAAAAACTATTCTAGATTAGATTATCTATGTCTTAGCGGGGAACACAGAGATATGATTAATAAGGCAAATATCCTTAACATACACCTATCTGACCATGTCCCGATCGTGTTAGAATTAGGCATCACCAGAGAATGGAAACACATGCTTTGGAGATTTAATCCCTCCCTATTAAGCGATCCAGCATTTATGGAGTTACTGAAGAACAAGATCCCAGAAATTATAGAGGACAACACTTCCCCGCAAACCTCTCCACAACTGTTTTGGGACACCATTAAGGTAGTCACTTGTGGATATATCATAGCCTATGCCTCCCATAAAAAAAAGACAAAGTGAACATAAATTAAGAGAATTACAACAGAGGTTACAAACATTACAAGAGAGGCACATGGGAGGAGATGAGAGGATAGTGGGCCGACTAAAGCAGACTCAAGTAGAAATTCAGGAGCTCTTAACAGCCAAAACTGAACAAGCCTTGCTTTGACTATACCAAAAATATTATGAGGGAGGGGCCAGAGCTTCTAAAGTACTAGTCTATAGATGAAGGCAGCAAATGCAACAAATAACAATTAACAAGGTTAAAGATCCCAGATCAAATCAATATAGATATAAAGCCCAACAGATATTAAATGTTTTCCATGATTATTATCAATCAGTTTACTCTAATCCCACTCTCCCGATCAGCAACATATTACAGAATTTCTAGCACAAATAAAACTTTCCACTCTTACCCCCTCACAGACAGAATCCTTCACGCTACTGATCACGTCACAAGAACTACATAATACCATTAAAAACTTAAAAAATGGGGAAAGCCCAGGACCAGATGGCTTCAGGGTGGAATTTTACAAGGGGACATGGGAAATCATTAAATCCCAATTGTTGGTGGCCTTACAAGCTAGCCACAACACAACAATATTCCTGGTTTCATGGAGACAGGCCACAATCTCAGTCATACTGAAACCAGATAAACCCCCTCAATTATACAACTCTTATCACCTAATTTCAGTCTTAAATCAAAATTGCAAGATATATATGAGTATCATGGCCCATAAGCGCGATAACATTTCACTCTGCCTTATCCACCCGGACCAATCTGGCTTCATTAAGACACAGCAGACTACACACAATATCAAAAAGACATTATTTCTTATAAACCATGCCAAAATTACACAATCTCCACTCCTCTTATTGAGCCTAGATGCCTAGAAGGCTTTTGATAGGGTCTCAATGGGTCTTTTGACATGCCACCCTATCCAAGTTTGCCTTCCCACCGGGCTTCTTAGATACAATACAGGGAATCTATACGGCTCCGGAGGCAACAGTGAAGATTAACGGCTCACACTCAACCAGGTTCCAACTACACAGAGGAACACAGCAAGGCTGTCTCCTGTCCCCTTACCTTTTTGCTCTATATGTAGAACCCATTGTACAATTTCTTAGGCAATAAAACTAAATACAGGGCAACACAATACATGGAGTGCAGCATACACTGACCTACTATGCCGATGACCTCCTACTATACATTACCAACCAGGAGAGATCTTTAGATGCACTGTCAAAGATTCTACCTCTAATTGAACAACTCACAGGTTATAAAATAAACCAAGAGGAATCTGAGGTCCTGACCACTCATTTTACCCCCTCTCCATCCCTGAAGAGTAAATTCCCACTAAAATGGGACAGACCACATCTAACCTATCTCAGAATAAAAATAACCACCTCCTTATCAAACCTAGCTGCCTTGAACTACAACCCATTATATTCCTCAGTACGGGCTTGCCTTCTCAGATGGTCCCAATTACAAATACCTCTCCTCTCCAGATACAATCAATACAAATGAATATACTCCCAAGGATCTTATATTTAATGCAAAAAATTCCATTGCCACTTACGACAAAAGAACTTTACAGATGGAATAAGGCAACAAACAAGTTTCGGTGGAGGGTTGGAAGAACTCACATAGCCATGAGAAGGATCAAACTCTCAAAGGAGATGGGGGGGAATTGACCTTCTTAACCTTTCAAAACATCTCATAGCTACAGTACTTATACACATAACCACGTGGTTTATCACACAACGGGATGCCCCAACATGGACAGCTGTGGAAAGGGACATGTCTGACATTTTATTGGATTATGTCAAGGTATTCCAGACCAGCTTTTTTAAGGCAGGGATGAAAGCCTCTATATTTACAAAGGCCCTTATTCATCATTGGAAAAAAATTCCTTAGTATAAAGGAAAACAACTTTCTGGCCAATTGGATTGGGATACCTGAGAGGAACCTAAATTAATACCAGCTATCCATGACCCTGCCTTCATACTGTGGCAGGAGAGGGGCTTGATTTATACCAGTCAATTTTATAAACAGGGTATATTCAAGACCTTCACACAGCTACAAGAAGAATTCACATTACCACAGCGAGATTTCTTCAGATATCTACAATTATGCCATTTTTTGACAAGAGAAGTGGGGCTGGATACCACAGCCCAAAAAATACAACCCTTTTTCCCCCTACTAACACAACTTCAGACAACGCACACACACATACATCAACATTTGATACCCCAAGTTTACAAAGTGCTACAAAATATTTTGAGCGATTTGATGAACTCTGCACAAACTAGTTGGGAAGCTGAACTATCAATAAATCTTAGCCCAAAGGACAGGTTATTTATATGGAGACATCAACATAAAACCACCAGCTCATACATTTAGAGAGAATTTTCATGGAAAATAGCTGCCAGGTATTTCTGCACTGCTCAGATCACCACCAAGTACTCGAGAGGAAGTGACTACTCCTGCTAGTGGACCTGTGGAGCAGAAGTCACCACACAAACACATATTCTGTGGTCCTGTCTGATACTTTGCCATACTGGAAGGCTATAGTCCAACAGATACAGATCCTCTTTCCAACCCTAGGAAATCTAACATCTCAGGCAGCGCTTCTTCTCTACTATCCCCACCACTTTAAAGATAAGCAGGCAGTCTACTTGTTAAATATTTTGCTGGAGGATGCCAAAAAGGCCATCACAAGGCTATGGCTAAAACTGGATTCTCCATCTATTACTGATTGGGAAAACCTTTTATACGAAATACATAGGATGGAGAACATGACTGCTAAGCTACAAAATACTCTCCCCAAAATGTCTAATAGATGGATTGCTAGGTTTTTGCACATATCAAACTCCAGACCAGATAGTATCCCATGAAGTAACAGGTAGACACCCCCCACTAGGAATTTAGAAAGAAGGCCCAGATCTTGATATAGGTCACTTCAGCCCATACTGGGTGTGGGAATGGGACAGAATGAAATACTTGACAATATCTCTTCCTAGATTTTAGATAACATGGATAAAAAGGGAGCCTCCCCCTTGCTATATAGAAGTAGGAACAATAAGATAGACCTATCAACAAATGTGATATTGCATCAAGCCCAGTCACAAGGAATCCTAACAAACCTGTCTCTAACACCAATTATACCTGTAAGAGTTGCTCCTGTATTACCATATGAAATGTGCAAAATGTACTAAATGTCTGATGTCTGTAAAATTCAAATAAAAATATAGTTTCAAAAATAAATAGATGCCCAGGCCACCTCTTCACCCATGGCCAAGTGAAGGGTGGGGAGCCTCGGGTTGTAGGAAGCAGAGAGCATGCTTTAAAAAGCCCTGCCACTCTGATGCAATCACATCAAACCCTGGGAGGGAGCATGGTATCAAAGGCCCCAGCTTCAGGGAAGGCAGTGAAGAGCTCCGGGATAGAGTGCTCCCACACCTGGTTTGAGGGTATGGTCATTCAGAGGAAACAAAGTAGGAGCAAAGATACTGGTTAGGCAGCTCTCCACAGAAGCCTACCCATCAATCTATGGCTTCCTCGGCCAAGGGACACTGCCAATATCTGTAATGGAAATGGAGATGGTCAGATGCAGAAGCTGGTCTCCGCACCAAAGTCATAAAGGCATGGTGCTGCGGGACTGCATGTCAACAAGGTTTTTTATTTTCTTTCTTTCTTTTATTCTGTGTTTACCAGTTAAGACCCACTAAGCACAAGTGCCTGTTTTCAGGGGCAACCCAGGAGCACTGGGGTTGTCAAGTGACTTGCTCAGAGTCGCACAGTATGCAAGTGGAGGTTGTTGGAACCAAGCACAGGTCTTCAGGATGCCATTGATGGGTGCCCAAGAGCCCAAATTAGGCAGGCAGAAAACTCCCCTGGTGGCCCTGACAGACCATCGGTGAGTGGGGAGGGGCCAGCAGCCCAGGGTGCTGCAATAATATCCTAGGTAGCATTGATGGAGCCCAGCTAGAATAGGGCCTGAACCACAAGCCATCACTGGAAACACTGGTGATGGACACCAGGGAGACACTGACAGGGAAGACACTAGGTGCCATCATCAGGCAGGAGACCCTAGCCATCACAGAGCAATGGAAGAGGAACAATGGCGGGGGAGGCAAAGGTGCCACCGCCAAAGGTCCTGATTGGGGGTACATTGAGAGGAACCCTGTAGGCCATACCTCATCTGAGTAAAGGATGGAGAGAAAAGTATTGAGGAGGCACAGGCATCATGGTCCGTAAGTTGATCGCTGGACTGAATGACAAAGACCTGTCATAGACAACCTGGAGGATGAGGAACACTATGGGGGGGGGCTTTCCCTGAGTGAGCCCGCTCAGAGAAGGAGATCCTTACTGGAAAAAACAGGGCTGGTAGTTCAGAATGAGTGCCCGGTTGTGTAACTCTACTGGTCCAGGGGAGATTCGACTGCCAGTGTCATCGTGAAATCTGGTGGAGTAGCTGGCCTGTGGGAAGCTCATGTGGGTCTGCAGTGAGGTACAGTATGCAAGGGTGAAAATCCAGAAGAATACCCTGAGATGGCACCAGAGGGAGACAAAATGGGTCTCCAACTCACCAGGCAAAAGACATCATAGATGCCTGACCGCAGGGAAAGCCTGCCAAAACTGTCTGCTGAGCTGCAGCTAGGGCACCAAGGTAGGGGAAACTGAAGCTGCTTAGAGAAGAAGAAAGGCTGTAATGGAGACGACAGGATGAATGCTGAAACAAAGCACTGAGAAAAACTATAAAATAAATAAAGTGCTAAGTAGGTTAGTTGCTTCTGTGAGGACCCCACGAGCACTGGTTGACTGTGGGAAAGAAATGAGGGGGAAGGTGGTCACCCACACTTATATAGGTTGGATGACGCCAGACGTCAGCATGGGTGGTCCCCTTGTGGACTGCTGTAGAAAGGTGTCTATGTGGTCCTAGATCCTGACAGCTATAATTTCCATAGGTGTGACCTGATGAAAGAGATATCCCCATAGAAGATCTAGCTAGCCTTCTCATCTAGAAAGCAGGCCACACACCCCAGTCATGCTTGTTTCTGAAGCAAGAGCACTTCTATTATATGTATTTTAATAGAATTATTAGTAGTTATTATTACTGTGTTGTTATTATTTTTATATACTAAGAAAACATGCAAGCAATAACACACAATGAGGTGTGGGCTATTATGGCCTGATAAGAGCATGCCCAGGTGCGCTATAAGGCACAAGGTGCTTGCGTCGAGTGTCTTCTGCACCTGCCATGCTCTTATCAGGCCATAACTCACACCTCTGAGTGTGTTATTGTGCTTATAAAATGGACCGCCCAGTAAAAACCTCAATAAAAAAAATGCATACACAAAATGTATGTTAAAAAGAGTAACAAAAATATGATCAGTACAAAACAGTACAAAGTCCCTGCCATTGTGTTTGACTGTACCTTAATTTTTTATAGGAGGTTGGTGTCTGTGTCTGCACTGCTCTACTAGCTACCTACACCCCTGATCCTGGCATAAATTTTAAAGAAATACTTAGAAATACTTATTAAAAAAATATCTGCTTGATCCTGCCATTTCCACATGGTGTTAGGGAAAAAGCAGTTTCAGTTCTGACAACATGACCAAGTGCTGTCAGTACTATAACATGATGTCTGTCAGATATTTGGAGTAAGTTACAGTGTGGTTAAGAAGTTAAAAATGTGTGCATTTTTCTTTAGCTTTACTCTGTTTTCTTTAACAGAAGTAGTCAATAGCTGAAAACCAAGAGTGAGTCCGCAGTTGAAAGATGTAGGTGTCACGCTAAGCAAGTGTTGCTATGGCAACACACACTCACGGTTGATCTCTTCATTGTAGTGTCGGCAACAGACAGCTTCTGCTAAAGAAAATACAGGAAAAGGCCTGAAAAATAACAACATTGGGGATGTTGAGTTTAATTTTTGTGTGCTGTCATGGACGGGGTGAGGTGGGTGTGTGAGCTGGAGAACGGAGACTTAAGATGGTGGAAACGGACCAAAGGCTCATTCCTGGGCACAGTATCAAATACTGGGAGTGAGAGCCACACAGTTGCTAGGCAGAGATGGGCTGGCAAAAAAAAAATAGATGAAGGTACTAAATTTGAAACCTTTGTTGTTGTGGGTTTGGGGTGGTTCTGGACATATTCCTTTTTTTTTTCATTCAAATTTTATTGAAGTTTTCAATACAGAGAATGAATCATAACAATATTAACATGATCCACTCACTACAGGTACAAAGTATGTAATGATTCATTCTCCCTCCCCAACCCCCTCCCACCCTGCCCAGCACCCACCCAACATCCCAGCACAACATTTTACACTCAACACCGTACCTTTGGATGCAATATTCAAATGCCTAAACTTGCAGTGAGTAGAGAGTTTGTAGCAGACCCCAAATCCAGTTAAACTTCCTAATTTTATTGTGAAGACTTGCAATAGTCCTCTCTGTTCTCAGATTAGCAAGTAATTCCTGGAGCCATTCAACATAAGTTGGTACATCCGAGTCTTTCCAATGTCTTAGAACCACTTTCTTAACAGACATCAAAATTAAAGCTATATGATACTTCCTGTTCACCACCGAAATGGAGGAGAAATCCCCCAGAAGACATATTTCAGGGGTGAACAAGTCTGACAGCCCTAGAAGAGGGTCAACTCATTACTCGTTGTTTAATAGTAGTCCAAAGTGGGACAATTTTGGAACAGCTCCAGAAAATATGAAGAAGGTCTCCGCTTTGCATTTGACATCTTGTACAGAGAGGAGAGGACACCAAACCCAGTCTGGCCAACTTCTGCAGAGAATAATAGATATTCTGCAAAATTTTGAATTGCATTAACCTGAGTCTGTCCTGCTAGAGAAATTTATGGCAGCTTTGCCACAGAAGAGGCCAGTCCAATTCTTTGCCCGGGAAAAGGGAAGCCCAGAAGGTAATGGGAGCATAATTATCGGGGTAGGCCCAAGTAAATAGAGTGCTATATATTTTGGATACTGCTTGGGGTGAACCCGCCAGCTCCGTTAAAGTAGCTTGAAAGCTGATATGGGTAGCCGGAGGGGGAATCGAACTTATTGCCTTAACCAGGAGATGACGAAGCTGGAAAAGCTTAAAAATACTTGAACAGGGTATCATAAACTTGTGCATAAAATCTACTGAAGAGCACCATTGTCTGTCGGGTGTTATGAGCTCATCAAGGTGACAGTCTCCTATCTGAGGCAGCCAGCTGATTGAAAGGGGCTTCTTATCTAATAGAAAATCGGGGTTACCTCTCATGGGTTGAAATAAATCCTTGAGATTTTCATATTTCAGAAATGCACACAATTGAGTATGAACCCTAATCAAAACTGCTATGGGGATCTATGCAGAGATTCAGGTAGGGAGCTAACTCTGGTATGTAACAGCGCAGCTGGGGAGTAACCATGTTTTTTTATGGAGGCTGACTCCACGGCTAACCAGATCGGGGTGTACGTAGCCCGAGTAGGCAACTGATCCACGGTCAGCCACCAGAGATACTTGTTGGCCTGGCTGGCCCAATAATACAGTCCAATGTGGGGAAGCCTTAATCCTCCTTTAACTTTTGGAGTGACTACTTTATGGAATGCCATCCTAGCTTTCTTATCCCCCCACATAAAAGTAGAAATCATACTGTGCACTTTTTTAACCCAAGACAAGAGGAGCCATATATTCAACATATTGAGGGGGTAAAACAAACGAGGAAAAACATTCATTTTAATTAAATTGATCCTACCCCAGAGAGAGAGGGGAAGTAGGGACCATCTGTGAATGTTTTGCTCTATTTTGTGTACCAGGGAGTCTATATTTAATTGTCTAAGCCGGTCAGCATTCCTAGTTAAAGGGAGCCCAAGATGTTTAATACAGTCAGACTTCCAAGTAAGCCCGACAGCGATAATTTCTTGTTTATAATCCCTATGGTTAAGAGGGAAAACCACAGTCTTTCCTACATTAAGTTTGTAATTTGAGACCTTACTGAAATCATCTATTGTTTTAAGAATGGCAGGGATAGATGTAAGTGGATGTGTTATTTGTAACAGGAGGTCATCTGCATATGCCACCACCTTAACCACCTGCTCGCCTAAAGAGATGCCAGATATGCCCTGGGCCCCTAATAACTTTCTAATAAGGGGCTCTAAGCATATATTAAAAAGGAGGGGGGACAGGGGGCATCCTTGTCTGGTTCCCACATGCAAATTGAATGGACTAGAGATAACCCCATTGCAGGAAAATCTGGCTGAAGGAAACTTACATAGCAAGCTAACCCAATTCTGGAATTTCACAGGGAAACCAAATACCTTCATTGCTGCAAACAAACAATCTCAATGGACTCTGTTGAACGCCTTCTCGGCATCCAGTGAAATCAAGACCATTGGATGAGAAGCATCCCTGGATGCCAAGAAGACGTGAGCCAGAGTCCTCAGATGGTCCACCGAGGATCTCCCCTTCATGAAACCTACCTGTTCTGCCCCAATTAGAGAGGGAAGTACCACTTCCAAGCGATCGGCTAGTAATTTTGCCAGAATTTTAATATCATGGTTGAGAAGGGAGATCAGCCTATAACTTGAGACCAGGTCAGACTGCCTGTCCAGCTTGGGCAGCAGAACAATTAAAGCTTCAAAAAGGGAGGGATCGGATACCTGACCAGAGAGGATAAACTGAAAAGTGGCAAAAGGATGGTAATCAGTTGTTTAGAAAAGGCTTTGTAAAAATTGGAGGTGAACCCATCTGGACATGGAGATTTGTCCAAAGGAAGGGAGTTAATTACGCTTTCTATCTCGCCCTCAGAAATGGGAGACTCCAATGCCTTCTCTTGGGACTTTGTAAGAAAGGGTAGTTGTAGCTCCCTCAGGTATTTGTAGAGCCTTTCCTCAGATGGAGGGTTAGCCATAGGACCATATAAATCCCTGAAATAACTGGTAAACTCCTCCACTATCTCCGAGGGCAAGACTTTAAGGTAGTTATCTTTAGGGGAATGGACCACAGGAATAAATCTGGCAGATTCCTGCTGCTTAATGTGCAACGCTAACATTCGTCCAGCTTTCTCTCCCTGATCAGTATATGCAGCTTTTGTTTTCAAAATTGCAAATTCAACTTGCTCCATCAGCATAGCCGGGTAGACTTCTCTCAATTTCATTAAATCTTGTTTAAAAGTCTCAGAGGAGGATGAAGAGAGAGTGGTCTCCATGCCCCTAATCTGAGAAAGGAGATCGGAAATCCGAGATGCCCTCTCTCTTTTCCTTCTCAAAGTTAGGCCAATTATAATCCCTCTTAAATATGCTTTACAAGCCCCCCATACCATATTGGGCCTCCCTGTGGAGTTAGTGTTAGTAGCAGTGAACTGCTCTATTTGGGATACTATATATTGAACCGTTATTGGCTCCTTCAGTATTTGATTATTCAGCTTCCACCTGCTCCCTTTATTTAGCAAGGAAGCCAAGGATACTAAGCAGGTGACCACTGAATGATCTGACGGGGGCCCTGAGATAATACTAGAACCTATAACCCCTGGTAAAAGAGCTTGGGAGATTAAGATATAATCGATCCACAAGGAGGTTGCATGAACCTGGGAGACAAAAGTGTACTCTCTTGTATTGAGATGCAACACACGCCACACGTCACAGAGACCTACAGAGTCCAACAGATCCCTGAAGGCTCTTTGGGCTGAGGAGAGACCTTAACGGGATTGACCCGATCTATCTAGAGCCTGATCAAAAACAAGGTTAAGGTCACCCCCTATGGCCATAGGGATATCCAAAAATGGAGTTAGGGCTTCAATTATCTGGACAAAAAAGCTAGGGGAGTCTACGTAAGGACCGTAAACAGTGCCCAAGACAATGTCCAAGGTATGTAATCTACCTTTTACAAACAGAAATCTGCCCAGAGGGTCAGAGACTACTTGGAGAGGTTTGAACAGAACTGATCTGTGCAAAAGGATCATAATCCCTCTACTCTGGGTCATGCCTTCTGCCGCAAAGGTCTGCCCAATCTGCTGTTGTCTCATTTTGTCAGCCTCTCCCTTAAGCAGGTGCGTTTCCTACAGAAACATAATTTCTGCCTTCAAATAGTTTAAGTGATTCAGAATCTTATATTGTTTAGTTTTATGCCTCACCCCTTTAACGTTCCAACTAATAAATTGAATGTTTCTAGTCATTACCCTTATCACCAGTCAAAGACCTTTCCGAGTGCTGCTTGTGCTCATATGTAACATCCATATTGCATCAGATGTGATGTGTGCTGGGCAGTCCTGACCTCCCCCCTGACTTACCATTACTTAGTGCTATCCCAAAACTGCCCCCAAAACCCCACAACACACCCATAAACCCTAAACCCTGTTCCTCCTGCTCCCATCCCCATTTTGCATGGTACATGATGATCGGCAACCCAAAAAGTTCCTCTCCCTCCAACCCTCCCGCCCTCCTAAATAAGAAAACCAGGACAAAAGTACCCCGTTGTATCTGGAACATGCCGTGAAGTATCCCATTACCTTCATCTTAACTACACCCCTTAATAGTTCAAGAGAATAATCTAAACATTCCCAACATGTAACAATTGCCCTTCCCTCTGTAACCCCAACAAACCACACAGTAATCAGTACCCTGGAGCAAGGTGTGTGTAAGACGCCGATGACATAAATAAAAATCATAATCTCAGACGTCCTCTTGTGGCGCCACTTGAGAATAACGGGCATAACAGGCCAAGAGCGAGCGAGCCGCTACCACCCTCTCTAAAAATAAAGGAGGAGTTTATGCACTCCCAGGTTACTGTCCGGGCCACTTTACTTTAACTACAGAAGCTGTAACTTAAATCTTCTTTTAAGGGAAATATAAAGAAGGGACCAACCAAGGAAAAAAACAAAAAAAACAAGCAGAACTGTAACAAAGATGCTTACGATCACCTGATTGAAGCTTTCAAGTGCCTCGCTTTCTAATCCTGTCTGTAGTATCAAGGTCCCCCCCAGCAGTCAAAATTACCCTATCCAGAGTGTGCAGGCATTTTAAAACAAAAGAAAGGGAAGCCATGGGAGGACATGGGCTTAATACATAAACCAGGATGGAACCTCAGTTACAGGCAGGATATCATTGTAAGCTCTAAAAGACCTGAGCATCCCCCCTATTGCATCAAAATCGAGGTGTCACCCCTACAGGAACAAACAGCTATAACTATATAAAATAAGACATCGCTTGGCCACTAATATACTGCCCAGACATCCATAAGTTGAAATGAAATCTAAATAACCACAGATGCCCACTTACATCTCGCTTCTATATCCAAAGGCAAGGCTGGGCTTAACATTAACTAAAGCATGCAAAGTCAGCATAATGAAGAGCAGTCCTGGGGATAACAGCCTAACTGGGAACAAAATGTCTCTTTTAGGTCAAGGAGGTTACCCTCCACAATAATTTTAGCTTACGAGTGGGTAGCCAGACAGAGCAACTTGTTGTAGAGCTAGTCCAAGAGACTTTACTGAGATCTGTAAATTAACAGCAGCTAAACAGTTCCACCAGAGGACAGCACAGCATAGCAGACTACTCCGGGTCGGGGTTCAGGCAGACTCGAATAAGTCAGGAAGCGCTTCTTTAAGCCCTGTAGTTGCCAACTCCACTTCCTCGTAGGTCACCCAGGAACCATTCAGAAAAACTTGAAGCCTTGCAGGGAAGTCCATTCCGAACTTGATTCCTGCGGCAATTAGTTTGAGGACCAATTTGTGAAATGTGGCTAATTTCTGACGCACAGACAGAGGCAAATCTTGCGCCACACTCAGCTTTTTGCCTTCCCATTGCAAATCTTGCGTATCTTTGGCTTTGTAAAGAAAGTGCTGCCGCTCTGAAAGTTAAAAAATCGAAATATAAATGACCTGGGTGGGGCTCCAACAGGGGGAGGAGGGCGTAGCGCATGATGAACTCTCTATGATGTATCCTGCTCCAAAGGGGGAAAGACCTGCCACCTTTTCCATGAACTTCTTAACAAACTTAATAGGGTCAGCGCCCTCTTCTCCTTCAGGCAGGCCTATAATTACTGCATTATTTCGGCGACTATGACCCTCCAAATCTTCCACTTTATTTTCCATCTTCACTAGCCTTTGCCTCATGGCTACCAAATCTAGCTCTGCTTTGCCCTACTTCCTCTCGATTGAGCATATGCGTGCTTCATTATCAGATGTTTTCTTAGAAAACTCTTCCAAGGCATTCAAGATGCCTTTTATTTCTCCTGCCATGCTCTGCATTTCGACCTTAAAGGACTGAAAATCCTCTGAAAACTTGGAGAGAGTAAGAAGATCCGAGTCTGGGTTCTCGCTAGTGGCAGGCTGCGAGGGCTGCAAGGAGAAGGCCCTGGCTTTTTTAGAGGCCTTCTCTGGCGTTGTAGGAGGCATGTGTTTGGAGGCAATTTTCTGCATCTCCTCTTCCATCGACTGCTTATCAATGAGGTACAACCACTTAGAAAGTTGCAAATTGGTTATTCGGTAGTAAATTTTGCTGCAAAATGGGATTTTAGGAGTATTTAGTGGGTAGTGGGCAGGAGGTCGGAGTTATCAGAGAAGAGTCTTACTCAGCGCACCGCATCACGTGACTCCGGTTCTGGACATATTCCATGGTACAGTTCCTGTTTCTCTGTCACTGCTCTCCCGATGTAGTGGTTGTGGTTCTGTCAGATGCCCACTTAGAAGCTGGATCAGGAGAAAGTTGTTGCATTGATTGATTTGTCTGTGTGCTGCGTTCTGCTTGGCACACTTAGTGCTGGCTGGCAGGTTATGTCCTGATAAGAACATGGCTGAAAACAGCTTTTAGTCAATCAGGATTCAGAATTTCTTTTGCCCATTTTATAAGAAACATTAAGTTAGGATTGTGATGTGGTTTTCTGCTTGACTCCCATCCCTAATGCTGTTTTTTTTCAGAATCTCCTAGTGTCAAAGAAGGGAGGTGACATTGAGGAATTCGGCAATGAGTACAAAATGATTTTTTTCAGGAACTAGATTTCCAATTTTTGTATGGATCACTTCTATCCAAAGTAGAGGGACTGGAAAAACTTCATGATTCCTGGTAGTGGAATGCCAAGAAGCATTCTTTGCACAACGTATACATGACCCTACATGGGAGCTAGCACTATAAGACCTGGTTATCATAAACAGTGATTGGGTCCAAAATAGAGCAGTACAGGAACCATTGAGGTAAAGTGAACATAAGATCATGTGGCTGGAAGTACATGTGGACACCAGCAAGGGAAACAGAGCAGTAAAGTTTAGGAACTTCAGAAAAGCAGACAGCAAAAGGAAGGTTACTAGGGGAGGTAATGTTGGGAATAGCTAGGATAGGAGTAGAGGAACAATAGGAAACATTCATGGTAGGCATATTAAAGGCAGTGGGATGGCATAATAGGAAACATTCAGGGTAGGCATATTAAAGGCTGTGGAATGTTGTATCATGAGGGATAGCTAGGGAAGGGAAGCAAGAGACTTACTGTGGTTCATATTGAATGTGAAGGAAGCAAGGGGTATGGCTTAGACAGCAAACAAAATGGAGCCTTAATTGTTTTGCACTGCTGTACCGGAGCTTAGAAACTGAGTAATGTCCATCCTACAGAAGAGCTGAGCACCTTAAATATGATCAGAAACTGTGTGAAGCCTTACCTTATCTGCTGTAAAAATGCTGGACCAATGTGCAATGAACTGTGACTGTATACTTGCGTTTTAGTTCAGGAACCCACTGAACCCTGGACTGCAGGGTGCACGCAATCAAGGAGGGTGGAGAGCCCTCGATCAAAGACGTGTTTGCCTCAATAATGAAAAGGATTGACACTCTAACGTTGCCTACTAACACTGTGACCAGCACGCTACAGCAACTGGATGCCAGGATGGGCCAGAATGAGCAAAAGGTGGAGGTCCACGAGTAGGCCCTGCAAGGGGAATGTACAACTGTGAGGGAGCAGGTCGCCTAAGTAAAACAGCTCCAAGATAAGATGGATGATAACAAAAACAGGAGCCACCACAATAACCTAAGGCTCCTGGGCTTTCCAGAGGGCAGTGAAGAAGACAGAATGGTAAATGTCCTCCAGCAGTCTCTCCCAAAGCTCCTGCATCTCCGACTTACCACCAGAATAGTCATTGAGCTGGTGCACTGCTCACTGCAACAGAAGCCTGCCCCAGAGACAGGTCCAGGCCCATCCTAGCTCGTATCCTCAACTTTCCAGAAAAAGAAGCAATAGAAGCCAGGACCAGAGAGCTTGGCACCCTGACATGGCGAGAGCACCGCATAATGATATTTCAAGATTATTCAAGGAAGATGGTAACTAGGAGGAAGGCCTACATGGAGGTGTGCTGGCACCTCCATGAACTACAAGCCCCTTTTACTCTCCGATACCCAGCAGTCCTAAAAATAACCTACAACAGGATCCACCACTAGTTTTTTACACAAAAAGCTGCTATGGACTACATTAATGTTACTTGGTCCCCCTCCAACAACCAGAGTGGTAGCCCTTCCCTGAACACATCAGGATTCTCATGAGCTGCCTACCTGGACCAAAGATCTCCTTTAAAAAAGGATCAACACACTGTGCCAGAGGGAAATGAGAAAGCTATTGGTCCTAGATGAGAACGGGAACCTCCCCTCCCCAAAATTCGCAAGAGACCTCCCTCCACCTCCAATGCCAGATGGGAGCACCTGCAGGACAGAGGGTGAGCCAGAGGAGCAGCAGAGTCTCCTGACTTACAGACCCAGTGAGAGGACCCAAAGGAACCAGAGCATACCAGTCCCTACTTTTCCAGGAATCACTTTTCTCCACTTGTGCCACATAACCTGGAGTGCCTCAGATGAACTGTTCTGTGAAATGGACCTGTCTGCCCTCAACTACGCAGACCAGCAGTCTAACGAACCATGGAACTCCTGGGCGACCACTACAGACATTGCCTTGCCATTGGGTGAAGTGGTAATTTCACCCGTGGACTTGGGACCGGCCCCAGGAGTGTCGCAGCACATAACAGAAGATGGCAGAGAGGAGATACCTCGCAATGTGCTCCCTGTCTGAGCACTCTTACAGATAAGTGCCTACCTGGTCTAGTGTCATTTGGCGAGTAAAGCTGGGATGGATAAGGGGAAAAGGGGTAGAGAGGAGCCTATTGGTATTTTCTCTGACTTTAGATATAGGGGATACCAAGAAGGGCAGCATAGTTTCCTACCTGCCCCTCCCCCCCAGACACTTATCTTTCTAGGATATTTGTAAGCATGTTTGCTATTAAGCTGTAAACATCTGGTTTATGTGCTAGAGGTGAAGGTGGTTGGGGTTGGGGTACTGTGCCATTATTTCTGTTGAAAGTTATTGTGTCCATACTAACTATCCTCACCCATACCCCCCTGTCTCCTAGGTCATGCTCCCAGGTGCCCTCCTACTATCCCTCCAGGGGGAGTACCCCCTTCACTAAAGATCAGAAAGGTTCAGTGACTGTGTCAAGGGAGGTACCCCTCCTTTATTCACTTTTCCAGATGTCTACCATGGGGTACAAGCACTCCTTCGCCAACTACCTTAACAGTTCCCCAGTAGGAGTACTACAGGACCTCCTACCCCTTTCTCCCCCCAACACTAGGCTGTGGATGGAAGGAGTTATAACTACCCCAGCATCTCTGATCATGGCTTCAGTTTCCCCTGAAGCTCTTCAGGAAATCATGACCTTCTTTAGCTCTAGTAAGCAGCCACAGCAAAGGATCATAATATTTCTCTTTATTGCTTTAACTATAATCTGTGTTTCTGAATTTCATATTAGTGGTGTTATTTCTGGCAGGGGCAAGTTGGCCCTTGCATTGCATATCTAGTCAACCCCCCCATAGGTACGGCTGTACATGCCATTGGCTGGGGATCCAGCTGGCTGAGTACAGCTTTTGTCCTCATCAGGATTTTACTTTTCTTGTTCTGTTAGCAGTTACACAGGTTGTTTTTACTCTCTGTACTGTTTACAAGATAGCTAGTAGAAGTTAGGTACTACCAGCTTGGCACATAACTGCCCCTCTGACATACCCTTTAATGCCAGAGCATAAGGGGTGCCACAAAAGACCTACCCTACTTCCTATTCTCATTGGTCATCAGAGGCAATCCTTACTTGCCCAGGCTAAAGGGCCTAAACCTGGAATCTTCCCTCACTTTCTCCCTATAATTACCTTGGCGTGCATATGAGTTGGGACCTCACCCCCCCCACACACTAATTTGGCTGAGACATCATTTCATACATGGAATGTGCAGGGGCTTAACTCCCCCATAAAGAGGAAAAAAGTTATCTCCTATCTTAAGCACCTGAAAACTAAAGTGGCCTTTCTTCAAGAGACCAAAATGACCAAAACCAACAACACTATGATGCTGAAGGACTGGGTAGGCCAAGAGGTTCACTCGAATGCCCCCACCAGGAAACATGGCATGATTATCCTCATACATAAATCACTGTAATGGACCCTGACCAACTCTGTTGCAGAACTAGATGGCAGATGGGTACTGGCTGCATATAGTACCCCCACAGACCCCATTGCATTGTGCAATGTATATGCCCCTAATACTGATGACCCCCACTTCTTTCATGGTTTGGCCGATAGCATCACTACCTTCCTACCCTCCAGTTGTCCCTTCATCATTGGGGAAGATTTTAATCTAATGCTGGTCCTGTCCTTGGACAGGAATGATAATGGTAAGGAAGCCCACCTTAGAGGTGCTCGGGCCCTTCAGCAACTGATAACTGACCTAGGCCTCACTGATGTATGGAGACATTTTCATTCCAGGGCCAGAGATTATACTTTTTACTCTGAACCCAACTCATCATATGGTAGACTAGACTACTGGTTGATGTCCCCAACTTTACTGCACAACGCTGTTGATGCAGCCATCCTCCCCAGGTTATCTCAGACCATGCCCCTGTCCAGTTGTTAATACAATAGAGTCCTCTTTCCCCTCCATCTTGCCAGTGGAGACTGTACCTCCTCCTTATGAGGGATCCAGACTTCATCTCCTAGGCCATAAATGAGGCCTCACTTTTCCTAGATAATAACCCTCCCGCTCACACTTCAGCAGGGAACACCTGGGAGGCATTTAAGACCACTATGGGGGGGTAGTATTATGAAGTATGCAGCAGCCAAATGTAGAGAATGCAAACAGCAACTACTAGACCTGGAATGGCAGCTGGCACAAGCTGAAATGGCTTTTAAGGCACTCCCCTTCCCCTCCCATAGTTCCCCTATCGGGAGGTCAATCCTTGGCTTACACTTTGAGAATAACCAACTGCTAAACAGAAAAGCAGAGGTGGCTATCCTCTGACTCTGGTACATCTTTTGGGAAGGTGGGGATAAAGGGGGTTAAGTGCTGGCCTACCAGCTTAGGCACCAACAGACCAGCCGGCACATCCCAGGCCTGAAGGACCCCAAGGGAATGTAGCTACCACACCGTAAGCAATAAATGGGATTATGGTGGCTTTCTATGGGAAGCTCAACTCCACTACACACTCAGAGGCAGTCTCAGGCACTCAGCTTTTCCTTGATAGTCTACACCTCTCCACACTGTCCCCATTACAGACCCTTGAGCTAGAAACCACACTCATGCAGCAGGAAGTGGACACTGCTATCAAGAGTCTCCCTCTTGGTAAATCTCCAGGGAGTGATAGCTATACGGCAGACTTCTACAAAGCCCTGGCCCCAGTAATTACCCAGATCCTCACAGAGGTATTTCAGAAAGCTGAAGTGAGTGGAGGCAGCCCTCCCACCCTCTCTTCGAGAGGCAACAATAGTGGTTATCCTCAAGAAAGGTAAAGACTCTACCAACCCTGGTAATTACCATCCGATATCACTGACAAACCTCAACAGTAAAATATATGCCAGAGTCCTGGCTGTGAGATTGAGCCCCTGTTACCACATCTCATTCACCCCTCCCAGATAGGATTTGTTTCAGGTCAACATAGCACTGACCACCTTAGAACACTGATGAACCTTATGTACATGGCCCGTCAGCTGCCTACTCCAGCTATCGCCATAGCAGTAGACTTCGAGAAGGCTTTTGATTCTCCCGAGTGGCACTACCTCTACTCAGTCTTATCCCATCTGGGGATTGGGGTAGGGTTTAAAATCAGGGTGCAGGTAATTTATGCTAACCCAATGGCCCGAGTCATCACTGACTCCATGGTTTCCTCTCATTTCCCACTTGAACGAGGGACCAGACAAGACTGCTCCTTATTGCCCTTCCTATTTTTCCTGGCTGTTGAGCCACTAGCAGCAACTATATGGCAACATCCAGATAGCTGGGGGATCAAAGTGGGGGACATAAAGTATCCCCACTCTTATGTATGCTGATGACTTACTCCTGCCCCTGGTTGATGCCCCACTCTCAGTGCCCCATCTACTGACCTGGCTTGACTCCTTTGCCACCTACTCTGGCCTGAAGCTAAATCAGGCCAAGACTGAAATGCTTCCTCTTAATGAACACTGCCCCCAGCACATAGCACTGAACTCTTGACTTCTCTGGGCCCATACTGGTATTATTTAGTTGACCACTAAGACCGAGTTTGATAGGTGGAGCATGCTCAAACTCACCCTTGCAGGGAAGATAGCTGCCATAAAGATGGTGTCCGCTCCCAGGTTCCACTACCTATTAGCTCATATACCCATCTCTCTCCCTAAGCAGTGGTTCCAACCCATTGATAAACTGATTGGAGACTTAATGTGGGAAGGTTCCAAACCCTGCTTCAGCTGCTCTAAGCTTCAAGCACATTGAGTCCTCAGGGGTTGGAACCTCCCATGGATGGAGGCATATAAATGGGAATTTCAGGTGACACAAACTACCCACTGGTTCCACACTGAGTCCTCCCTTACACCACAGTGGGTCCACATTAAGCAACACATAATAAAAACTGTATACCCCTTCCCTCCTCTAGCTGCCAGAAGGGCTGAGTCACTCACACATACCTCTACCTTCTAGGGCCTTAAGCCCACCTACAGTAAAGACATCTAGGAAAACTTGGTACTATGTGCACACCAGACTGGCCCTGGACCCACTACCCCATCTCTGACACTGGTCTGGCAGAACCCTATGTCAGTATCGATAGGAAGAGGGTGCTTTGGAAACAGTGGCTTGAGAAGGGCATTCAAACAGTGGGATATATCTGTGACCCAGGCCTAAACAGGGCTGCCACTTTCCAGACACTCCAGGAGAACTGGGCCCTCCCTCCTGGGTACTTCTTGATGTATCTACAGATCCATGCAGCTCTCAAATCTCTCCTGCAGAGACTGACAGGTGCCTGGGTGTGCTTTTGGGCATCAGATATTATGCTTATGCCATTTTACATCACTCTACCCTGTAGACACTGACCAGTGTTGTGGTATGCTTTGGGGTCTTTGGGCTTTATACTTACCCCATTCCATAAGGAAATATGCTGAGACAGGTGCAGACTAGGAGAATGGGGTGAACTTTAGGGCCTAACACTCCAAGGCACATCTCAATGCCTGTCACTGGCTGCAGGGTGGGGGTGGGGTGGAATGGTGTGAGCATTACAGCCAATAATCCCAAGTCACACCCTTGACACCTGGCAGTCTCTACAGGGTGGGGTGTTACAGTTTGGAACCCTAACATTGTAGGTGTTTGTTGTTATTTTCACTCCAAATTTTCAACATAGGCTTTTTGTGACCCCCCCTCGAACAGTGGCACAATCAGTTTGTTAGCTGAAATATGGTTTTGCACAGCAGCTATGCCATTTGGCAACTCAAGGACGAAAACACATTTTGGGCATAAATTTTCAACATAGGCTTTTTGTGACCCCACCTCATGAAGAGTGGCACAATCAGTTTGTTAGCTGAAAGGTGGTTTTGCACAATGGCTATGCCATTTGATGACACAGGGATGAAAACACAGTTTGGGCAGGATGTGGAAAATGACAACTGTATTGTTCATGAGGAGGCATAAAAAATCGTAACGTTGAAAATCTGGAGTGAAAATATAAAAAATTGGTGAAATCATGAGCATGCATAGAAACTGCGTAACACATGTCCGTAACCCAATTATTTTGGGGATTTTTTTAGCATAGGCATTTTGGGACCTCCCGTCATGAACAGTTGTGCTGTGATTTTGTTAATCTGTCCCAAAAGTTAATTTCCCACAGCGACCACACCATTGTGCATCACAGATGCAGAAACACATTTTGGGCAGGCTGTGAAAAATGACAATGCTACTGTTCATAAGGAGGTGTGAAAAAATGCCAGTGTTGAAAATCTGGCATGAAAATATTGCAAATTTGTGAAATTCCAAGGCTGCTTGGAAACTGCACAACGCACACTTGTAACACTGTCATTTTATGGACTTTCATCACCAAATTGTCAACATAGGCATTTTAGGACCTTTGCTCATGAACAGCGTCACCGTCATTTTCTAAAACTGTTCCAGAAACTGATTTTGTACAGCAACTGCACTATTCTGTGCCGAACATGCAAAAACACATTTTTGCCAGGATATGTAAAATGCCAGCTGCACTGTTCAAAAGGAGGTGGGGAAAAATGGCAATTCTGAAAATCTGGAGTGAAAATATTACAAATTCACAAACTTATGAGTGTGCGTGCAATGCACACTCATAAACCAGCCATTTTTTTTAGATTTTTTTCACCAAATTTGTAACATAGACTTTTTGAGAGTCCCTCTCATGAACAATGGCACTGTCATTTCATTACCCGGTCCCGAAAGGTGATTCCGTACAGTGACCGCGAAATCACCTTCCGGGGCTGAATAATGCCATGACAGTGACTGAATTCATGAGGATGGGCCCCAATAACCCCATGTTGACAATTTGGTGCAAAAATTCCAAAAAATGCCCGAGATATGCACCAAAGTTGAAAAAACCCTATTTATGCCATTATACTGCTTACCAGCATTTCTTCAGTTCATGGTCAGCTTTGAAGAATCTAGATGTGTTCCCGGTCCCCAAAAGATCATCGCGCTGGACTCTGGAAGTAAGGTATGGGATGACAGGGGGTTGGCAATGAGAGAGGGTGCACAGAGGTAGGTGCGGGTTGGGGCAGGGAGCTGGATAGATTGTGAGGACCATTTTCTTCTTTTACAGGTTAAAAAAAAATTGCAGGGTTTTTTACAAGGGCATTGTAGCATGCTGGGGTGGGCTCAAGAATGCCACTTGAGTGTTGGGGGGCTGGCGATGGGGGATTGGGCACCCCTGTCAGCACATGCTGAAGGTGGGGGGGCAAGAGCCAAGGGGGGTTTGGGCATCCCCCTCAGCACATAACAAATGGGGGGGTGCATTATGCAGATGGGGAGCGGGCTCCACTGTTGGCACATAAACTGGGCCAGGGCATGTCAACAGGGGAATTGGGCACTCCTGAAGTTGGCATTGTGGCAGGCAGTGTGCCGCCATGTTTACTCTAATCTGTCACCAGGAAAGGCACGTTACGAGGTGCTGCTGACTATGATGAGCTTTGCTCTCATTGCAGTGGACCGTTCCTTAGATGTGCTCACCACATTATGTATTCCTGTTGTGGGACCTGCCTGCTGGCTTATTGGGGAATGAGGGATGCAGCTACTGATTCATGCTCTGCTATGCCCAACAGTGACCTCGTCTCCAAATCTTCTACTAATGCAATATGTTGGCTGGTACACAAGTGCGAGCCAACATAAAAAATCATTCTTGTATCACTGATGAATTGACAGCTAGAGAATTATACAGAAATGTTTCTGAAGCCATACATATAGGGCAACTTATGCCTGTGATTTTAACAACAGCAATGAAACAACAGGGCTTAAATTTGACCAATGAAACACTACAGCATATTGATCATGTTTTAAATGATGTGAAAAGAGCTGATGATCCCAAGTGTTTTATTAAAAATATGTACTACCAAACAGACAGAGAGATTAGAAGAGAGGCCACACGTCTGGTCAGCAAAGGCCCCTTAAAAAAATTTCTATTGTAAAAAACATTACCCCCCCAAAAAAAAAGAAAACTGTTACAAGTAAACATTTCAGTACAAAAAAGTGTAATATTTTATTTTCTAGATAATCATATGGGATGCAAGTACAGAGATAATCCAAAGAGTTGTGTATCTTATCCTAAGCCATTACTGCCACCCATTACTGTTTGGTTCACCCCAATATACAGCCTCTGAACTGATGATGTGTGCCCTTCCAGAAATATGGGAGGATGCAGATAAATATATAAATGAATTGGTGTTGCCACTTGTAGAAAATGTTAAACTGCCAATATATTCAAGGAAAATAATGAATGTCTTTGTGGGCTTTGCATCAGGATTGTCATAGTCGTGTGTGTGTGTGTGTGTACTATAAAGCAGAAAAAACCTTGTGATATTGTACGGGTTGTTAACCTGACTTCTCTGCTTGCTGAAATGATCCACTGGTCAGCAAAGGGACCTTTAAAAAAATTATATAAGGAAATTCAGGGACCCTGTTTATGTTGTAACTCCCCCCCCAAAAATACTGTTACTTGTTACTATTTAAATATTGTTGATGTTGTTACCCTGACTTTTCTGTTTGCTAAGCTGCTCCATACAGTGAGAGGTCACTAAAACATAGTGCTGTACGCTTTTTTTTCCAGAGTATACCAAAATGGGAAACGCCCTGTCAGTGCATCCAGAGGCTTATTTACCAACTAGTCAGACACAGAGCTAAGCAACCTGGTTTAAATCCACCTACAGGACAAGCACCATCTGTACTTTTAGAGACATGCCAAGAACCTTTTGATGGTCTTCCAGAGGGACCCCAAAAGGAAACTATGGATTATTTTAAGGATTAGGGTGCTACTCTTGAGGAAGTGATGTATAAAATTGCTATAGAGTTTATGCATAATCCTTATGATGTGGTAAACTTTTGTGGTTTTATCTGTACCGCTGTTGAATTTTTAGTGTTTAGTCTGCAAAATGGGGGGACTGAGTCTGTCATCATATATTTTGCTTTTTTATCCTTTTTGTTGTATTTCATAAATCTGATTTAGCATATGCTCTCCCTAAATAGTGCATTATGATGTGCTTTCAGATGGAACATACTGACATGCTCCCGATATTCCAGTCAATCTTGATGTCTAAAATGTACCATGTGATAAAGGACAATTTAAAGGACCCTGTATACTTTGGAAAGCAGCCTGCATTAAATGTTTGCTCTGAAGGTGCAGCTACTTCATTGGCAAAAAGCACACTGACTCTGATTAAAGAGTTGCCTCACTTTTTTTGGAAAATATATATTGAAGTAATGAAAAAAACTAATCACAGAGCCATATGTAGCAGCTTTTCTTAAAAATCAGTCTGATTATTTTGAGTGGTGCATGACATATGTGTATATGTTTTGTACCCGCCTCATCACTAGGAAGGAAGTGGACAAAGCCCATGCTTGTGTAAAACATGCAGCTTAAAAGTTACTGTCTCTGGGTATTGTAGAATGTGTAAAACTGGAAGTGCAGAAACTAGATATTATGTAATCATTGCATGCCTGCTATGTGTTGTGCCTTTTGTAGGTAGCCACTACATGCATTAGTTTATGTATTACTATACGTGCTATGTGTTATCACTCGTATAAAGAAAACTTTAAAATACTGTTATGACTTGTGTATGTATAAATAAAATATAATCATGCATTGCACTTTGTGGTTGTCATAGTGTTTTTAAAGAATAAAAAGAGCACATGCTTTATTTTACTGGTGACAAGAGTTTTGCTAGCTAACTGATGTACATATCAGGGGTCGACGAAAGAAGATGAATGATCACCTGCTCCAGAATATATATTTTAATGCAGAAAAAAGTAGGTAGTTTCACAGGGTGACTCAGCTGTATATGGCTGAAAAACTTGATAAAGGTGTCAGCAGGAAAGGTGTTGCAGAATGACTTGTGAAGCAGGACCCCTATTCATTACACAAAGCAGCCAGAGTCTGATTTAAGAGAAATCCCATTATTGTTTCTGCCATAGATAGACAATGGCAAGTCTATTTAGTGGATATGAATCAATATGCAAAGTACAATAATGGATTAAAGTATATACTGATGTGCATTGATGCGCTGTCCAAGTATGCCTGGGTAGTGACTTTAAAAGACAAATCAGGCAAGGTAGTAATGCAAGCCTTTAAAACTATTTTTAAAAGAGGTTGCACACCTCAGAAGTTGCAGACTGATCAGGGTAAAGAGTTTCTAAATGCCTCCTTAAAGAACCTATTAAAACAAAATAAAATACACCATTTTTGACAAAAAATGAAGTTAAGGCCAGCAGTGTAGAAAGATTTAATAAGACACTGAATCGGCTCATCAGTCAGAGCAATAACTGTTACCCCTACAGGGCTGTCATAGAATCTGTGCTGAACTTCAGTGAAGAGACCCTTTCTACACAGTTTACTGCAGGGCTATTTTACAGAGACACCCAAGGGAAACATGAACTCACAGAAAGAGCCAGTGACAATGTAGGGTTTAATAAAAGAAGCTTCTTCACACATTTCAGTAGGGCTGCTGGGACACTTGTACACGGACTTGTTTTTTCAAAAGAAACTGATGCTGAATGGTGTGTATATTAAAATTAAACTGGCATGTAACAGGGACAGCATTTGCCTAATGAGTGGAGATGCTGAGCCTTATAAGCCAAAAATCATTGCCACCTCAGTTTTTGTCAAAAGGGTAAAAGTGACCCCCAGTGTTTGTCTGGGACACTCAGAAGCTCTGCTGATCTCCAATGCTAAATACCCTGTAGACAGAGTGGGAATGAAATTGTTCAGCCTCCCTGTGGGCAGCAGGGTCTGAAACCAAGATAATTTGTTTTTGGGACAGTTACCAAAAATAATGGTTATGGGTTTTGTTGACAATGATGCTTTTAGCGGTTCCTACACTAAAAACCCCTTTAACTTTAAACATTATAACATTCATTTTGTGGCTTTGTTTCTGGACAATGAACAAATCCCTGCTAAACCTCTGCAGCCCAATTTTAGAAATAGGAATGCTGTGAGAGAATATTTTAATCTAGTATAGGCAGCAGGGAAACATATGAAAGATCGAACATTAGTTGTCAAGAGTCAGGAATTCACCCAAGGGTACACACTGTTTGCCTTTGATCTCACCCCAGACCAAGAATGTGCTGATCATTATTTTTTAATTTAAACTGGGAACCTTAGCCCTTCCACAAAAAGTTAATCTCATTGTTTATGCTGTGTTTGATAATGTCATTGAAATAAACCAGAGTAGAAATGTCATTTTTGATCATATTTGGTAAACCATAAAAAATTAACACAATGCAGCTGGAAAAAAAATTGTAACCAATGACTCCCACATCTGTGACTGCTTTCTGGGTGCATTTTCCTGTGATCTGCTACCCAAGGAAAGACTAAGAAACCTTCCCGCAGCACTAGTCATCAATAATGACCCCCATGACTACCCTGGATAGCACTGGTTAGCTGTATACATTTCAGAAAATGGGGCTGGAGAGTTCTTTGACAGCTACGGTTTTCATCCTGGCAATTATGCACTAACGATTGGGGGATTTTTAAATAGAAATGCAAAGAACATCATGTACCAAAACACACAGTTGCAGGACACCTTCTTTACTGCCTGCAGATTTCACTGCATCTTTTTCTTACATTACAGATGCAAAGGTCTTTCTTATGATCAAATTCTAAAAATGTACTCTAACGATTTGCTCAAAAATGATGCCATGGTAACTAGTTTTGTACGTCACCCTTTCAGACATCTAAACATGTCAGGGCATGTATCAGTGAGGTGGCAACATGTTCAGACTTGTTTTTTTTGTTTGTCATGTAATTAATTTAAAATATGCAATCGGTTGTAATTTCATTCAAAACCAATCACTTATAAAATCATATATAAACACTTACAATTGTGTGTTTCTGTTAGTTTTTCTGGGGACATGTGTTTAAACTTGGGGGGGCACCTGTGTTTAAATTATTCAGATATATCATTTCTTCAATAATGATAAAAATGTATAAAATATAAAGGTATTTATTGTAAAAAAATGTCAATAAAATACGACATACATCACTGGTAACATCATGGATAAGAGATAATAAATAGAAGCATCTCCTGTTAAAAATGCACACTATATATGACATAGCACTGAGGTAGAATTATAATAAGCATCTCTTTCTAAAAACATGTTAACATATTTAAATATGAGGTAGGCTAATGTGCATCAATATAAACACTTTTAAGGATTACATATTCAATATGAGGTAAAGGTTAACATAGGCTGTGCACAGCAGTCAAAAACAGGATTACATATTCAATATGAGGTAAATGTTTAACATAGATAGTACACAGCAGTCACTGAGGTATATAACATTCATACATAGTGATGGCATTTAAGTTTTACATAGCAATCCACACAGGTTTTTTAAAAGACTTTCGTCTTTTGGGTGTCACTGACCATTGGCTAACTGGAAATGGCTGTGGGTGTTTTGCATCAGCTGTTTTCAGGCATTCCACATAGCTCCTGTTTGCTGAATGAGCAAACACTGAGCCGGGTATGTTAGCCTCAGCCATTGCTTTAATAAAAACATCCCAGCCCTTTGGCTTTCTGTGGTCAGGGATTGCGTGAGTGGCTGTAGCCGCTCTTACCAAATCAACCATGTGAGACCCAGAAACAACAGTACCTTTACACATTAATTCCCCCTTATCATTCCAAAAAACAATATCCTTGTTCTTTGTCATACGCTTTAACAAAAGTTCAGCGTTGGTTTTAGACCAATGAGAAACACTACTTAAAAATGTCTTTTTCCGTAGCACTCATGGCAGAAACTGTCTTAACAGTTACAGTATCATCAGGGAGTTCAGAAACTTATTCACTCTCAAGCATGAGTAATGTCAACATGGATTTAGTTTGTTCTTCTTGTCTTACCAAAGTCAGATATCAATGTAACACAGCAGAGTGCATATTGGCTTTGTCATAGTCTGATAAAACAGTCTGTGATAGTATAGCTTTCATTTCAGTGTCTAAACTGTTAGTTGCAACTTTTCTCATATCCTGATCAAGGTAATTAGTTTTATTGTGATCCATCTGTTGCTGAGGCACCAGATACATTTTCTGAGTAAAATCCATTATCTGTTAACCAGCAGTCCAGTGATCAAATGAATGGTAATTCCCAACAGTGTCCCTATAAATCCACCTGTCTGGTTAATTATCTTTTTTTTTTCCTTTTTAAGATTATTTGTTTATCACTTAACATTTTAATAACTCTCCCCTTTTTTTAGCAAACCAAACTGCTATGCTGACAGTGGAATATTTCCTTTGAGAGTATTTAAGGCTATTTCAGCTATAGCTGATATCAGATCATCAGAGGCTGAAGATGAAATAGCTTTCCTTAAACTGGGAGGTCCGTTCACAAGTAACTTTCAGACAGTTAGATTTCTCTGCAGTCTTGTAGACATAATGACAACAGAGTATCATATATTTTTAGAAGCAGAATGTGTTTTTTTTTTCAAGACATATGCCACAGGCCAGTCAGGGGGACACAGCCCACTATGCAGTCTATATTCATCTGGTGTACTGGATCTTAAATCAACCAATAAATAACTGTTAGATTTTCTTGTGGTATCTTCAGAAGCTTGAAAGAAATATTTTGTCTGACCAGGATACATCTGCCTAGCCAAAGTTATGATCTGCAGCTTGTCTCTGGGATTTTTAAACAAAATCATGTATTTGGCATTTAGTGTGATGGTCCAGCTTTTTTACCTTGACAGAACACATTCTGGACAATTAAAAATATTGTCAACTGTTTATGATGGCTGTACTTGGCAAACCCAACTTAACATCACTATTTTGACAGGCAGAGTCCATTATATCATGTATAACAACAAAATTTACCTTTCCAGGGGATAAGAGATAATTGCCAGGTAGTGACATTGGTAGCCCCTCCACAAATTTGACCTACAGGAACTTTAACAACAATTCATTATACAAAGGTTGCCAACAGCTGTAGAACCAGACAATATTTTTAGGCTTGTGTGATAAAGTGGCATCAGCATTGTCCAACAACTGTTTTATAAAGAAGCTTTTCCCAATATTAGAGGGGCCAGCCAACAGACAAGTAAAGGGATGCTGCAACCTGATATCCATTTTTCGCAATCAGTATCTGTAAGGAAGTGTTTTAAAATTGGTTTGTAAAACTCGCATGTCATAAACTACTCTCTGGGACTTGGACAGCGTTTTTGTTTCAAGGGACCACTGCTTTTTATTCCTAACAATGCTGGGTTGACTCATAGTAACTACTTTAGAGATCTGTGACCCTGTATAATCAAAGACCAGGTCCTTCAGACTTTCAAAATTAATGTGTTTACTGCTAGCTACATTAAGGGTAAAATGTTTCACTTTAAGAACAACCTCTCCTCTGGACAGCCAGTAGACATGCGTTTTTGGACCTGCAGAAACAAACTCTATAATGTGTTCATCTACAGGCAGCTCACTGGTTATCTCCCCTAAATAATCATCCAGAGGTGGAGTCCAGTCACCAGGTCTGGACCCAAAAATGACAGAGTCAGTGTCATGGTAAAGGCACCTGTCCTGTAACTTATCTAGCAGGTTGTAGAGTTCACACTGGCATATGCTGTTGTAAAACTAGCTATAAGTATGTTAATGTTATTAGAATTTGAGTGGTGACCTTTGGTGTACTTCCAACTTAAACAAGTTGTTTCAACATCGATGAAACAGCATGAGGCAGTATCATAGTAAGGGACAACCACATACTGAAACAGCTTGTCAGGGTCTATTACTAAGCTTGGGGTCAGCAAATTAACTCTCTGCCCAAATTTTCCCCAAAGAGAATTTAAAAACAGTTTAGATATCTGTCTCCTTGCATGATTAACAGCTATGGTTGCAGGGTTCAAATGTACATTTTCTCTTTCAGAATATTGTTGTATGTACCTGACTTTATCTGCTTCATTTTTTAAACAAGAAGGGAAACCAGAGGCATCTTGTTTGCCTTTCAGATGCAGCTTGATGTAGTCTGCAAAAAGTTTTGTGCATGACTCTTTTAAATGCCAAACTTCATAAATGTTAATGATTTTGTAGCCTTTTTCCAGTGCCAGGTTTAGTTCTAGAGTACAGCTCTTTTAAGAAACAGTCAATGCTCTCCCATGGGAAATGGGATTAAAGGATATTAAGATCAGTAGTAATGAGGCCCATAAACTCTGGCCTCATAAATGGCCCAACCTAGCACCATTGCATAATCCAGCAAGGCTGGCAATTATCTAAGGTGTGTTATCACTCAAAAGACAGCCAAAAATTCACTTAAGAAGTCCTTCACGAGGGCTGTGCTAGTCTCCATGCCCTCTGAACCTTGGTCTATAGAAGCTGCTGCATGACTGCATGCTGTCCCATCCAAGTTAAACTCTGCTCCAGCCAAGACTGTCTCTGAGGCTGAAGAGTCTGACCCACAGGATGACCCCGCTCGTTGTTGAGGAATCTGCTGAGACTTTGGAACCAAAGAATGGACAGCCAGATGAACCTCCACAGAGTTCTTGTGTGGACCATGTATTTGGAGTGAGGCTGAACGCTGGTCCGACTTTGGCTCCAGAGTCACAGCTGAAGTAACATCTGATGCAGAATTATGAGCCGCATTCTGACTGTGCTATAAAGGTGCTGGTCCCCCCATCAGGTGCCAGGACAAAATAATGTGTCAGACCTCCTCTGGAGAGATGAACAGATAAGAAGATGAGCCTGCAAATACATGAAGGGTAGCAGTAGGGGTTAAGAAACATTTAACACCTCTTTGCTTCGCTAAGTCCCACACTCCATCAAAGGATTTTCTCTGCTCAATAACCCTCTTTGGAAAATCTGGAGTAAGAAGAACCTTATATCCTTGTAACTCCAGGGATTTCTTCTTTTTAGCTTTTCCAGCAAGAGCTCCTGGAGTTGAAATTGGAGGAGCCTAAAAATTAAAGGACATGGACGAGAGGCAGATGAGGGAGGCAACAGGCCAGATGGGACCCTATGCACCCTATCTATTTCTGTTGGTGCATCCCAATAATGGTCCACTAATACTGGAAGCATTTTTGGAGGAAGTCTATCAGATCATTGCCCTCGCTGGATTCAGGGATACCCAGGAGCTGCAAATTATTCCTATGGCCTCTGGTTTCCTGCCTTGTCCCACAGCAGTTGTAGTTCTCTTTCTAGGGCTGCCATTCTTCGATCGTCCGGTTGAGCCCAATCTTCTAGAAATCTCACCCGCTCCTTAACTTCCGTGATTCAGGATCCCAGATTCTCCGCTGCACCTTTAATGGCTTCAACTGAAAAAGTCAGCTGAGACAGCTGAGAGGTAACAGAGTGCATAAAGGCTTTAATTTCAGCCAGCTCTTGCATTAAGGAAGATGACGATGATTCAGGCATGCTAATCACCATATTGACTCCCTCTATGCCTGTTTCAGGCTGCACCAGCAAGTCTTCAGTTTTGGACTTTTTAGACAGGGTAGGTTCCTCCAAAAGATTAACCTATAGTTTCAGAACCTCTGGGGGTGATGAATTGTAGGTCATAATAGAGTTTCCTGCACTTAAACCAGAGGGATTGCTTCAAATTCCTTGTACCAAAGCAAAGCTTGACAGCCAGGCTGCTTTCACCTCAGCTGTGTCACATGACCTCCCCATGATTTGTTGAAAAGGGTAGTCATTGGTGTCAGTAATTCTCCCCTTAGTTCTTTTAGAATTCTGGGGTGAATCCTATCAGGCCCCATTTTTTTTGTCCACCTTGAGCTGTAGGACTTCTTTCTGGACCCATTCTTCTGTGACTGGACTGGTATCAATCCCTCTATTCAGAATGCTTCTATTGTTTGGGATAGGTACCTCCCCTTCCTCTTCTTCTGTGAATACTGAGCAAAAGTATTCATTCAGTATCTCTGCCTTTTCTCTGTCACCCTCTGCCCACCCCCTCCCCTTTATTAAGCCTCACCATCCCCCCTTGGTCTTTCTTGACTCTCTAACTTACCTATAAAAGGTTTCATCCCCCTTCTTAACTGAATTAGCTATCTTTTCCTCAGTTTGGGCCTTTGTTATTCTGACTGCCTTCCTCACTTCCTTCTGCTTCAACTGATACAGTGCTCTGTCTTGCTGCTTCTGTGATTCCTTATATTTCCTGAATGCTATCCTTTTCTCCCTAACTTTCCCTGCCATCTCTTTTGAGAAACATAGTGTTTTTCCTTCATTTTGTTCTGTTTATTTGCTTCACACAAAGGCTTGTTGCCTCTGTGATGGCAGTTTTGATTTTTTCCCATTGTTCCTCCACCCCTCCTTCCTACCCATTTGCTAGTGCATTCCTTAGGCACTCTTCCATTTTGTCAAAGTCAGCCCTCCTAAATTTCAGTACCCTTGCTTTTGTTTGGCTTGATTCTATGGTTGTGTTTATCTTGAACCTCACTATTTTGTGGTTGCTTGTTTCCAGATGGACACACACTTCTAAATCTGAGATCCTCTCTTCATCCCTGTTTGATAGTACCAGGTCTAAGATTGTTCCCTCCTGAGTGGGTTCCAACACTAGCTATCTGAGACATGCCCCCGTAGAGCATTGAGAATGACCCTGCTCTTGGTTGTGGCTGCAGCAAATGTGCTCCAGTTAACATCTGGCATATTGAGATCCCACATCGACAATATTTCCTCCTTTTTCTACCATTCTAAGGATGCCTTCTATCATTTCCTTGTCCATTCCTCCCCCTAATATGGGGATCTCTATACAACCCCCATGCAGATTGTGGTGCCATTTCCTGTCTCCAAGGTGACCCACAGTGCCTCCTCTCCTCCCTGTTTACCCTTTATTTCTGATGCTTTGATCCCTTCCCTTACATAGAAAGCTGCTCCTTCTCCTTTTTTACCCTCCCTGTCCCTCTTGTAGATTGTGTACCCTGGTATGTCGACATCCCAGTCATGGTTCTCTGTGTACCATGTTTCTGTGACTGCCACAATATCCAGGTGTCCCTCTTCCATCAAGACCACTAGTTCAGGAAGCTTGATACCCAGACTATTGGCATTGGTACTCATCACCCTCCATTTTTTGATGGCTTTACCACTTTTAGCCACATCTCTATCCTTACTACCTTTGCCTTTTTCTCCATTTACTCCTTTTCTGCTTTCCATCAACCTCTTTACCTTGGTGTTTACCTCACTAACTACCCTGTTTTGTGGGGAGAGGCTGGGAATTCCCTGCTTCTTTTCACCAGGGCCCCAGTACAGCAGAGCCACCACTGAACTATGCTGATCTGTCCTGGAAAAAATACGTTGTAAGAACTGGACCCCACTGACAATGTAACTTGAATTTCAGTTGGGCTATCCTTAGTAAATATATTATGAAAATGGGTAAAAGCAGGGCCCCATTGAAAACAAGATATTGCATCTCAGCAGTGCTATCTTAGGTAAATACAAAGTAAAAAGTCTGAAAAGCAGGATCCCCCTGAAAACAAGATAGCATCTGATCTGTGCTATCCTGGGTAAATACAGTACAAAGATGTGTCAAAGCAGAACCCTGCTGAAAATGAGATATTGCATCTCGGCTGGGATATCCTGGGTAAATATACCACAAAACTGTGTCAAATGAGGACCATACTGCAGAGCCTTACTGAAAAGCAGATCTTGCATCTAAAATGATCTGTCCTAGAAAATTATATTATAAAAGCATTACCATGCTAAAAACAAGATACCACTTCTCAGCTCTGCTATCCTGGGTAAATGCAGCTTAAAACTGTATAGAATCAGGACCCCATTGCAAATGACTTATTACATCTCATCTGGCTATCTTGGCTAAATTTATAGTAAAAATGTGTGTAATTAAGATCCAATACAACAGTAATGCAAGCAGGGAACATTTAGCATTGAAAAATGCTTGTTTATAAGTACTAGTGAACATTTTTATTTACAGTGCTTGGACAGTTGCGTGAGTAGTGGTCATGCTGCTCACAGTGCAAGCTTGATTAATAGGGAGTGATTATAATCCCTTAGTTGTAATGCATAATTACAACCGGATTGTTGTAACACACTGTTAAAAAACAGTTATCCAAGCGTTAAAAATGCAGACTAGTAATTATATAATTGGCGTACATGAAAACATTTACAGATTGGATGGAACCTTGAACTTTATCTGCCATCTCATTCTATGATTGTATGATTCCATGATTCTGTGTTCAGCAACCATGATCATTCATGGTTGGACCATGATTTTAACCATGGTTATCCATTGACAATCACTGATGGTAAATGGCCTAGGGACAGCCCACAGATTTCCATGGATGGTATCCTAGTTAAAATATAAATATTGTTTTTATCATATTATCAGCTTCATCATTTAAACTACTTATGGTATAGTTTCTATAGTAAAACTGTGCAAATATTTTCACACAGGAAACATTGATCTTTATTATGGTTGGTTGCAATTCACTAACTCATCTCTTTCTGCACAAGAATTCAAAAAAAATTTTTTAATTTTATACAGGATAGGATCACTGGACATTGCCTGTTTCAACAGCCATCTTTTGATTGACATTAATATGTATGAATAAGTATGCAGTTTGTTACATCACTGCAAAACACACATAAAATGTTACTTACTTATAATTACATTTAAAAATATAAATAAAACACTATAGCTTTGTTAAAGCTGCAGTGCCATGAAATTTGGCAAATAGTTGACCCTATCATACCTTTTTCACTATAAAAGATTTAGTTGTATTGGGTGGTACTGTATAATTTTCTAGTTTCAGCAAATTGCGAGTACTTAATAAATTTATTTTTTTATGTTTTGTATATAAGAATGTCATTACTTTTTCAAATATTCCAGTTCAGCAAAGATGAATACATTGTAATCCATCAAATTATATATATATATATATATATATATATATATATATATATATATATATATATATATATATATTAACTGGTCAGCAATTTATCTCAATGTACTGACCAGGTTGATATTTTCCATAACAACCGGCTGGTTGTTATGACATTCATGAGCCATGCCAATCAAACTATGCTGCTGCCTTATTGGCCAACTTTCCTTGTGTGGGTGGATCAAACAGTCTCACAATCATGGTGGCTCCATCTGTCACTTATGGAGCTGCCACCACAATGACCTCACACTAGCATTTTTCTTTATTTATTTTACTTATTTTACACTACTTTGTTGATCCAGCCATTTGTTTTTCCATTTCAATCTCTATCTGGTTGATCCCACCCTTTGTCCACTTCAGAACAGCAATGAGCCATCACACACAGTGCCAGCCCAATTAGGACAGCTCTCTTGAAATGTAAGTGGAAAAAAATAGGAAAACAAAGGTCAAAAAGTTTTAAATAATGAGAGGTACAGTGTGTTTGTGTGCGTGCACTGACTCTGAGGGTTACAGAAACTGGGCTGGAGAAAAATTGCTGGCCCATTATTACAAAAAATAAAAGATGAGGAGGGTGGGCATATGAGAATTTAATGCACACCCTCATTGTGGGATGCTTTGATAAACACTTTGGGCTTTGCCCTTGGGGTTTATGTAGCATCCCAGAACTCTGGTGTGCATTAAATTCTCACATCACACCCTTCCCCATCCATTATTCTCTATGTCATAGTACATAATAACATTCTTTTAACATTCTACATGCCTATAGAGGATATTTACAAGCATCACTAACACATTTCTGGTTGGGGTTACCCCCCATGAAAGTACAATGCTAAACAGTAAATAATCTTTTACCGGTCAATACAGTAACTTAAAGTTATTTACATATACACTTATACCAATATGAGATTGAAGTTTATTCAGCTCCTTCTATAAAACTAATCTTATCAACTAACGGCTGTATTTGGATAAAAGATTAATTGAGTTGTTCGCCTCTATCAGAACCAGATGAACATGTTCAGAGTTAATATTTATGCAACCTCTAATATAATGACTCAGGATCTTCACTGTACAAGACCTATTCTGGGAAAATTCTACTGCCTTTAAATACACTTTCCTTTCTTGAGGTGTTAATTGCCTGCAACATTTATTTATTTAGTTATTACTAGGATTGCAATACCTTTGAACCAGAGGTTCTTTTACAAAGGTTCTGTGTCAAGTACAAACAGAGATTGGGAATAAAATACAGAGACAGGTAATATAGATGAACACAGAAGATAACATGAGTTAAACAATACATTAAAAGTACAATTATAGCAACTATTTACAGTTCATAATTAGGAATACATATGTACAAGATATTTACAAATTGACAAAAGGCATACATACATAAAAGTAGGCATAAATATATATATGGTACAAGAAGAGGGAGGAGGAGGAAGAGAGTGAGAGAAAAGAAATGAAGGCAGAAGTCAAGGATATGTGGGAGGTACAGCAAGAAGTAGAAGGATGGAGGTGAGCAGAAGGGCTACAGTGTAAGGCAGGGATGAAAGGAAAAGGGAGATAGGAAAAGAGGGAGTAGGATGGGTAGGAAAAGGAAAGGGCTGGAGTGGTGGGAAACATGGGGAAGAAGAGTGAGAGTAGGGTTAATGCAGTCTAAGGTGACATAGTCAATATAGAGTAGGGTTTGAGGGGGTGCTTGCTGAAGTCAGAGCAAAAGAGCCGGAGCGTGCTCAGGACAGAAGCTCAAGTCTAGGACAATAGGAGCCAAGCTTGGGGGTTACAAGAGGGCACAGAAGGTCGATTTGTTATAGGGGCAGTCACAACTATTGAGGGAATTCTGGTGCTGATGAAGGCTACTTTTAAAAGGACCAGAAGTAGAGTGCTTATTGATCTCAGGAGGGAGATTATTGATCCAAGAAGGGGCTCTAAACCTAAAGGATCACTGCCCCTGAGTGGTCTGGCAGAAATGGACCTGGTATTTTGTCAGGGTGGATTTACATGTGTAGCAGAGATTTGGTGCTGGTTTCGTAAGGGGCAGGGTGGTTGGTGGGGTTTGGTCAAGGCTAATTTCTTTAGCAAAAAAGCAAGCCTGGTAGGTAACTCTACCTTTGAGATTTAACCAAAGTTTATGTGTAAAGATTGCAGGAATGGGTGAACCTGGGGGTGCCAGAGACAAGCCTGCAAGCCTTATTGAGAGCCACACTGATTCATTTCATAGCAGAATCAGTGGCAGCCCATAGATAATCAGTCCATAATCAATAATAGAAACAACAGAGCTTGGGATGGTGGCTCTGAGGGCTTCGGGGAAGGGCAGTGCTGATGTCTATATAAGGTGCTTATCCTAGCATTCATAGTTTTACATATAAGGTTGATATGTGAGAAGTAGGACAGGGAGCTACCTAAGGTTATGCCTAGATACTTAAATTCCCTGGCTTGTTCAAGGGGGAGATTTTGGTTTTTAAGAAAGGTTAGGGTGTAGGATTTGCATTGGTTATGCAGACTTGAGAAAATCATTGATTTTTTTTTATAGTTCATCAGTAGCTTATGATCTCCAAACCAATGTTCAATTGCTGCAAGATCTGGAGATCTTTGGTGAGGATGGGGTTGGAGTGGGTGGAATAAAGGACAGCATCATCAGCATACAGAATGATGTTGCTAGGGCAGGCTTTAGGGAGTGATTTGAGGAAGAGGCTGAACAATAAAGGTCCAAGTATGGAGCCTTGGCGGATGCTTGAGTTAACAGGGCATGAACTGGATAGGGTGTCATTAATTTTGACTTGCTGTGTTCTGCCACTAAGATAGCTGGAGAAACACTTGGCAACCTCCGAGGAGAGGCCTATAGTCTGGAGCGAGTGGAGAAGGAGAAAATGATTAAAGGTGTCAAAAACCTTGGTGAGGTTGATGTAGACTGATCCCACCAGTTGGCCTCAGTCAAGTGCACAGTGCAGGAAGTCAGTGTATTCCAGCAAGGCAGTGGTTGAGCTGTGCCCCTTCCTAAAGTCATGCTGCTCCCTGCATTGAATATTGTATTTGGTAAGGTATTCGGTCATCTGGTCTGCAATGATATGCTCAACATCTCAATTTAGTGCAAAAAGCATGCTTCTTGCAATCATTTAAACCTAAGCAACTCCTAATACCTATCTGCTAAAATCCTAAAATCCTACCTTTAGAATCTGTAGGCCCTGTCTGCTTATTATTATTGATTTACCATGTTGCCAACTGTTTTATTAATATGTCCTCCAAGCCCTGTTCAGCCCATCTATTCCTGTAGCTTTAATAGTTTGGACTATGCTAAGGAGAATTAACCCCTCAAGGCTCCATCACCATCTAACTAGAGGGCCCTGTCTGCCTGGCAGACAGCATATGCACAAGCCACGGATCCCATGTTCACTTTAAGATAAGATATCAGTTTGGATATCTCTGTGTATCATTCCCAGACCTGTGGAGGGTCTGCTTGTCTCCACTGCATAAGGATTTGCCTTTTAGTTTCCATGGCCAGGTAGTGGACTAATATCCAATTATTTTTACCTCCCCCATCATCAGGGATTCCTAGTATCCATAGATCTGGGGTATCTGAGATGTGCTGGCCCATTACTTTTCTAGTTAATGCAACAATATCTGTCCAAACAGGTCTAATCCAGTGGCAGTACCATAGTTTATGTGCAATGTCTCCCAGGGCCTGCTGGCACCTCTAACAGGTATTAGGGACCTGAACTCCCATGCACAGTAATTGCGCTGAGGTTCTATGCCAGTGGCCCGAGATTTTTGGGTTTAGTAATTGAAGTCTGGGATTTGGAGTTGGTACTTGTGCCCTCCTCCAGCAAGTTTCCCATTGTGCTACCGTGATCTGGAGTGAATGATCTTTGTTCTAATGGAGACACTGAGACTCCCATGATGGAATATGGCATTCTTGTATCGCCTTATATGTATAGTTTCCCCCCTTGCTCAGAAATTTCAAGAGGCCCTTGACATTTTTAAGAACATAAGAAAGTTGCCAACAGAAGGAAACCACTTTGCCTATCTAGTCTGCTCATTTTGGACATTTCAGATATGGGCAAGGAGTAATTTGGACCCATAAGATCACTTACAGCATGTCTAAGTTGTAGGTATCGTCAATGATCCCTTGCCAGAAGGTTAAAATCATCTCTTAATTGTGTAAAGAATTTTAACACATTCTGCTTAGTGTCAACTAAGTTCTCCAAGGTTAGTATTCCCCCCACTCTGCCACTCTTTCCAATTTAGCAGTTGTCTTCCTATGCACATACTCGGACTATTTCATATAGGTTGTAATTTCCCTATTGTGGAGAAGGTTCACGCTTACACTTTACCAATACTTTCCAAGCTTCTCTGGAAAATCTAATTGTAGGGCTAGTGCCCACTGGGGCTGGGGGTAAGTCTGATAGTACAAGGTTAATGGGACAGGGCCCATACAGAGCTTGTACCACATCCACCCATAAGGAGTGGTCTGGGGAGGGAGGCATCATCCAAGTCAAGGCTTGCTTTTCCCCTGAGCTGTATGATATGCCCATAGCCATGGCAAATTCCAATCTCCTTTACACATAGGTGCCCTAAGGATTTTTTTTTTACTAAAGCAAGTATTCCTACTCTCCCAAATGAAAGAGGTAATGAGCTTGTCTATTCTTTTCTGTAGCAAGGCTGGTACCTTGAGGAGAAGACTATTCAAACAATATTTCTGTCTAGGTAGCATCATCATCTTAAATGCAGCAATCTTGCCTGGCAGTGTAAGTGACAGCTTTTTCCACCTGTCCATGTCTTTAAAAAGTTCCATCATTAATGGATCTAAATTAGCACATACTTGCTTATGCAGCCATGGGGTAACTTTCATGCCTATCTTTATAATGCTCAGAGGTGCCCATTTTAGAGTCTTCTCCCCCACCTTAGCCATAACTGGTGAGCAGCCTTGTATGTGCAGAAATTCAGTCTTGAACCAGTTCACTCAAAGACCTGAAATATTTCCAGATGTTGTTAGTATGTCTAGTACTAGTGAAACAGATGCAGGCACTCAGGGGATTATAAGAAGGAAGTCATCCACATAAAGCAAAGTTTTGGATACCATTGTTCCCAGCTGGATACCATTAATATTCTCTGATTGTCTAATGTGAGCTGCCAAGGGTTCCATTGCAATTAGGAACAAGAGTGGTGAGAGATGGCAGCCTTGCCTTGTCCCCCTATGCAAAGTGAAGGAAGGAGACAGTACTCCATCTGTGAGAACCATTGCCTCTGGAGAGGTATAAAGAGTGTTGACCATAGATATAAAATTACAGCCTATCCCCATTAAACTTATCACTTTGAATAAATAGCTCAACTCCACAGAGGAGTCAAATGCTTTTTCAGCTTCTATTTCTATTAGGGCTGTTGACCCTTGACTCTGTGAGCCAGGTGTAATACATCCACCAGAAGTCTAAGATTGTCTGCTCCCTGCCTGCCCTTCATAAATCCTACCTGGGACTTGTGAATGAGAGAGGGCAAAACTCATTCCAATCTAGATGCCATTACCATAGCCAATATTGTAACATCTGCATTTACAGTAGCTGTGAAACTGGGTGGTAGTTAGTACACAGTGCCTTGTCCTTATGAGGTTTTGGAATCAGTGTGATTACCACTTGCTGCATAGTTTGAGGCAATTTCTCTTTTTGGCATGATTCTTGAAAGAGGGATGCTAAAATAGTGGATACATTGGTTGAAACAGCTTGACAAAAGTCTACCAGTAACCTATCCAGACATGGAGCTTTAGCTTTGGGCAATACTGCAATGGCTAAACCAACTTCTTGTTCTGTGATAGGACTATCAAGCTGAAGTAATTTGAGGTTGCTGAACCTCTTTCAAAAACTGTTGTACTGCACCTACAGTACCTTAGGCGCCTCGTGTGAGGTGTAGCGCTTTTGATAGAAGTGTGTAAATACAGAGTTAATATAGGAAGGATTGAAAGAGAAGGTTTCATTAGGCAGCCAGATATGGGGGATCAGAGATTCACTTTGTTTTTTTCTTTAATTGAGATAATGATTTTATAGAACCTTATTCTTTGCTCTGATGAGAGGTATCACCAATATTCAAAGTCCTCTGGGGAGAGTACTGTTTAAATTTCTGGCATACAACATCCCTCTAGTGAGAGGGGAACTGTAAGTTGCCTGGTGCTAGGCAAACAGAGAGAGACTGCTGCTAGTGAGTCAGTCTCCATGGTCATTTCCTGTGCAGTGTGGGAATGAGAAGGACTCCCAAAGTTCCACACCAAGCAACAACCAAAGCACCAGTGAAATTTTGTCAGGGGTTGTGAGACCACAATTATTCAAGTGGCACTGAGCTCAACCCCACCAGTTGGTAGTATTTTTATAATTTTAAGCTATTTTTAATGTTTTCTGTGCACTGTCATTGAGTGACATACCAGAAGTAAGGAGTCTAGACACTTCCGGTTTTCCACTATAAAGAGACTGCACCAGTGAGTGGGGTGAGCATGACAGGGGTGAGTACATGTGAAGCAACATGAAGAGATGCATGCTGAGACAAGTGCATCAGCATGTGTCAGCAGTGTCCACGGGGAATACAGGGCAAAGGACTACTGAGGACTAATAACTCAGGTATGTGAATTGGTTTGGCCCACTTGCCTAGTATTGTTGATATCTGTATACCTTGTTTCATATCACTAACCTGTATAGTGCAAGTTATGCAGGTCAATTAGGATAGAGAGTCAAGAGAGTCTTAAAAGTAAAAAAAAATACAGTATTTTCCCTTAACTCTATTGAACCAAATATTATAGTTCTATTGATCAATCTCAGTTATAATGGCCTGCACAATAATTACCCTGGATGGAGAGGTGGGCTATAAATGCATCCATTGTCTGATATACCTGATAATAAAAGACTTCTCAATTAAGGGGGAATTTATTTGTGATAAATGTTTTGCAAACACTAAATTTCAAGATGAACCACTAAGCCTATGCACTAGATAAATCTGAATCCTCACAAGACAAAATGGAAACCAGACTAAAGAGTAAACAATACCAGACTCAGTAAAAGGAAATGTTCAGACAAACCAAATCCAGTTGAGAATAATGAAACCGACAATTCAATTTAGCAGAACTCAAAGCCAAATGTAAAACTTTAAATATAGGTGTGGTGGGAGTAACTGAAACTTGGTGGGATGCATCCTCAATTTGGTCCAGAGAAATTCCAGGTTATAAGTTATATCATAAAAACAGATTAGATGAGCAAGGTGGTGAAGTTTGTATGTACATACAAAATGATATTCCTATTTTTGAAGTGTGTTCTCCCTTTCCTTTGGAAAGTATATGGGTTAAAATCTTATTGAAGGAGCAGTCCTTTATTACTATTGGTAACATCTATCGACCTCCATCTGCAAATTCAGATTACACAACTGATATGTTTAAAGAAATTACACATTTTTCAGAATCTCAAGATGCTGTAATATTTGGTGACTTTAACCTCCCTCATATTAACTGGGACTCATTCTCAGGACAGTTCTATGCCTAGAAAGGACTAATAGATGTGGTAGTTAGTACTGGATTACAACAACTTGTTACTGAACCCACTCAAGGTCCTAATATTTTTGATCTATTATTTACTAACATAGAGCAACAAATTAGCAATTTACAAATTTGGGATCCACTTGGGACCAGTGATCATTAATCTATTCTTTTTGAAATTCAACAGTTTAAAACTACACAAAGGAAGTTATACTGTACAAAAAATTATAATACAGCAAATTTTTCTAAACTCAATGAATACTTACAAAACATAAACTGGGAATCTAATCTTCTTAATTGTACAACACAACAAGCTTGGGACTTTTTTAAAAATATTGTACATTATTTGGAAAATACCTTTATTCCATCTAAGAGGAAATTTAATAATAAAGGAAAAATTCTCCCTTGGTTCAACAAGACAATTAAAAATCAGATTATAATAAAAATTAAACTTTTTAGGAAATTTAAGAATAGTTCTGTTCCATTTAAAACTACTCTATTACATAAATACAGACTATCTGTGAAAAACTTAAAAGATTCTATTAAATTGGAAAAAAATAAGCTAGAATTTAAACTAGCTCACACAAAAGACTGTCAAAAATCTCTTTTCTCTTATATAAATAGTAAAAAAGGTGTATCAAGGACCATTGGTCCCATTATAACCAAAGGCTCTTCTCTATCTGATATAGAAACCTCGAATCTCTTTAATAAGTACTTTTGTTCTGTCTTCTCTCAAAAATCACCTATTAATACATTTAAAGTTCACCATGTAGATTATCATAGGTTCTATCCAACTGACATTATACAGGCTATCAAAAAACTAAAGAAAAAATACTAGTCCGGGCCCAGACAGTATTCATCCATGGCTTCTGATCGAAACCTCTATAAATATTTCTATACCTTTGTCAATTATCTTCAACAAATCCTTACAAGAAATCATTGTACCAAATGATTGGCATTCTGCAATAGTTACTCCCATATTTAAAAAAGGTAATAGAGATTCTGTGCAAAATTATCATCCAATTAGCCTGACCTCAATGGCTGGTAAATTAATGGAACGAGTAATGAAGTCTCTAATAGATCAAGATTGTAAAAAAAATAGGAATTTATGATTCAAATCAGCATGGGTTTACTCCCAAGTATTCATGCACCACCAATCTGATATTTTTCACAATAATATAAGTACTCTACCAGATGTGGGTATCCCTACTGATGTAATTCTTTTAGACTTTAGTAGAGCTTTCGATAAAGTCTCACATGAAAAACTCATTACTAAAATGCACAATCTAGGTTTGTCACCTAATATTGTCAACTGGACTTTAAACTGGTTGAGAAATCATTCTCAGAGAATCAGAATTAATGATATATTGTCTGATTCAGGTAGTGTGACAAGTGGTGTACCACAAGGGTTGGTCTTGGGAACAACATTGTTTAACCTCTTTGTCAGTGATTTACAAAAAGGGCCAAATAACTTCATGGTTAAATTTGCAGACGATACTAAATTGGAGGGCAAGGTCACTAATCAAGAAAGTATTTCTGCATTAAAGAAGGATTTGGAAAAATTAACACTTTGGGAAAATGAAAATCATATGCAGTTTAATCAAGACAAATGTTTAGTAGTGCATTTCGGGGTAAATAATCCAAAAGCGATATATAAACGGACTACCACTTCACTCATCAAATTGTGAAAAAGATTTAGGGATATATGTTAATAATAAACTTACATTAAATGATCACTGTGTTAGAACTGCTTGCATGACCAACAGACTTTAGAGGCAAATAAAACGCACTTTTGTTAATCGCACTGAACAATGCCTTGTTCCATTGTCTAGGGCATACATTAGACCGTATCTAGACTATGGCTCCCTTTTCTGGAATCCAAACCAAAAAAAAAATACATCGCAATTCTTGTACAGGTTCAAAGGAGAGTAACTAGAATGATTCCAAGATTAACAAACTTGGATTATCAGAACAGATTAAAAGCTACTGGTCTCTTCTCTCTTCAAACTAGAAGATTAAGAGGTGATATGCTTATGGTTTTTAATTTAATAAATTCACCAGCTCTAATGGAAAAATGTGATCTAATGCTCTCCAAAAGGAGACATGTTCCAAGACTGCATAATAAACAGCTTGAAGTAAAAATTTATAAAATCAGCAAAAGGGGAAACTTTTTTCTAGTAGGAGCATCCATTGTATGGAACTCCTTGCCACAAGAATTGGTAGAGGCAACTAGTGCCACTGTCTTTAAAAACAAATTAGATGTTTGGTTGAGGGATAATAGATAAATAATGTCCCACATAGTGTGGGGAACAGTCTTGATGGGCTCTGACCTTCTTCTGTTCTTTCAAACCAAGTAATACCAAGTAATGACTGGGCAGTTATTCCCCCTAAATCAAGAAAAAGATGGAGAAATATTCAAATACCTAGCCCAAAACTAATCTTATCAAACAGGTACTCTACATTAAAATCACTGACAGAAAACAATGAAGCTGTTGACCAAACCCCAGAACTAGAGAGATGAGAGAATTATTTTGAGCCAGCAAGTACTATTACTAACCAATTGAATCTCAGCATACAGTCAATGGTAAATCCCACAACAAATCAGCCTGTAGCACCTGTGATGTGTGAAACACTAATTGACTTAGGCACAAGTACTAATAAAACACAAACTGGTAAAAAACTAGGTGGAATGGACACACACACACACAACAACCAACATCAGACAAACATTTGTTCTTGTGGACACTATAAGCAAATACTGCAACAAGCAAATATGCAACAGGGATAAATACAATTACACTTGTAGCAACTACAGTATAGAGATGCAAATATCTCTGATATCACTAACCAGGTGGATCAGGTCATAAGAATGGCAGGCCCCAACCCCTTAGTAGTTAGCCATGCAGGCACCAACAAATTAAAGAGTTCAGTATTGAAGAAATCAAAAATGTCTTTAAAAATCTACAGGAAAATCTGGAAGCATGGAGGCTGAAACTTGTTATTCAGAAGTTTTGCCCATACCCAGAGCAGGCCACTATAAAAACAACAAGGCCAAAGCCATCAACGAGTGGCTTAGGAAATGGTTCCTTGAGAAAGGGATAATATGTCTCACAAACTGGGACATTTTTGAAGGAAACAACAGGTAGTATTGTTGGGATGGATTACACTTAAACGTGAGAGTCACTTGTTGGGCAAAACAATTGAAGGGTTTTTTGAAAAGACTTTTAATTAATAAATGATGGGCAAGGGAATGTTTATGATCTTGTCAGCACAAAGCAATAACAAAGTGAAGTTAAATTCCTAGTCACAGATACCCATAGTCTAAACCTGTTGAGAAAGATGGAACTAGAACCAATACTGCTAAGAAATAACATAGACATTAATTGCAATAACAGAAACTTGGTGGGAATGATTCTAGTTGGTGGTCCAGAGAGATAGAAGGCTATAATCTCTACTACAAAAACAGACAGAACAATACAGGTGGTGGAGTGTGCTTGTACATGGAACAAACCCTACAAGTTATGGACTCAGAAATAAATAATGATGACAAAATAAACATTGAATCCATATGGATTAAACTTTCTATTCAAAACAAAAATCATTAACAGTAGGAAATTGTTGCAGGCATCCTAACAGTCCCCCGGTTTGTAATAATCAATTTATTTATGAAATGTTAACTGCTGCAGAAACATCTGAGGATATTATAATGTGAGGCTTTAACTCTCCTGGAATCAACTGGATTAACTTAACTAACAATTCAATCCATGAACAAAATTTTTTAGACTCACAATCAGAGGGAGGTCTTGAACTGCTTGTTTTAACACCAACACGAGGTCATAACACACTCGATCTAGTAATAACCAATATGAATACAGGAATCTCAGAAGTACAAACAAAAGAACCATTAGGAAACAATAATCATCATATTGTGACATTTGCATATTCCATTTATAAAACAGTGAACAAAAAAATAAACAAATGATCAAGAACTATTCCAAAGCAAGTTACAAAAAAAACTAAATTCAGTAATCTGGGAAGAAACACTGATGAAACTTAATGCAGAGGAATGCTAGAATACCATTAAAAACATAATAAAAGCAACAGAGGACTGGTATGTACCAAACAGAACTATCAGAAACAATAAAGGCAGAATACCCTTATGGATGACCCATAAAATAAAAAGACAAACAAAAAAGAAAGAAAACGCTTTCCTCAAATACAAGAAAAAGATAGCCAATCAGCATATATCCAATACAAACAACTAAGAAAAACAAAACACCTCATAAAAAAAGAAAAATGTAATCTGGAATTTAAAATTGCTATCACCAAGGGAAACCAAAATACTTTTTTCTCCTATGTAAACAACATGAGTAAAGCTAACAATAACACTGGACACCTAAATGTGAATGACAATAATATAAATGACCCAGTTGAAATTGCAAACATCTTTAATAACTACTACACCACTGTATTCAACAATAAAGATGATTTTACTATGCCCGACAATATGAAAAATTACCCTATATCAGGTTTCTCCCTTGAGGAAGTACTGAATTAACATCACTAAAATCTCATTCAACCACAGGATTGAATGGGATCCACCCACAGTGCTTAAAAAAATGAGCTAGTAACCTAAGTCTACCATTACCTTTGTCTTTGTGCAATGCCTTTGGTGGTGTCTGATATTGAGAACCTAAGTGTCATTTGTGGGTATTCTGTCTGTTTTGGTAGATACTGTACTTTATGTTCTCAGTTAAACAACTGAGTATATCTATTGCCTAACACTTTACAGTACATTTTATCTTTTTGTGCTGTCTCTGATTTTTTCATCTTTCTCCAGTCTTTTTGAGTCATTTAATTACTGTGGCAGACTATCAGTGGTGTGGTACTGTGTTCTTCATTGTAATTCAAGGTGCTTTAGGGGCTGTTAATTTCAGTTGTTTTAAAAGATTAAATGTTTTTCTCTATTTAAAAAAAAGCTACATCAGCTTGGTATGTTGTTACCTGTTTGTTGTTGCTAAGTAGCAGATGTTTTACATTGTGTTCTGGTTCTGTGATAGAATCTGTATTAGTAGATGGTAGAATAGTTTGATTGTTGTTACCCTTTGATAGTAAAGTGAGATAGAAATTGATTTATTTTTGAAAGTTATAGTTGTGTATAACTGGAGGCTAGGAGAAGCTGGGTTTGGAGGAAGTGGGGGAATAGGTGCATGTATGGGAAGCAGGAGAGTAGTAAACTGCAATAGCTGTGGGGAAGAAGTCTTTCTGGGGGTGATGTGGCTTAAAGGGTGATGTCCTGTGTGTAAGATCCTGGAGCTGCTAAAGGTTGAAATAAGGCTGCTGCTCAGATGGGAGCTGGGGAGGATGGTGTGGGAAGTCAAAGGAGCAGAGCAGTGGAGGAAAAGGCAGAGTGGGTGATGCCCAGGGGAGTGGCAGCATCAGGAAGGGGATGGGAGTGGGGAGGAGCACCCAGTATGCAGGAATATCTTTTCCTCAGAGAAATAGGGAGCCCAGGGTGGAGGAATGGCAAGTGGTAAGGGAAAGGGGTGGGAATGTTAGTGTAGCATCAGGGATGGGAAATGCTAAAGGAATGCCTTTATTGAATTGATTTACACCACAGTTTGAAAGGAAGGAGGGGGTAGCAGGAGGTGAAGTAGGAGGTTGGATTGAGCAAGGGTTGAGAGTAGGAGTACAGGGGGGAGGGAACTAATCAGGGTGGGCAGGGAAGAGGAGGCAGGCAAAATGGAGTGGATGAAGGAGGGGAGGGAAAGAAAAAGAAAGGAAGATGGAAGGGAAAACTGAAAACAGATGCAGATAGTCAAAAGGGGAGGGGCAGATTGGGAGATGGAAAAATAGTAAAAGGGATAAATTGTGGATGTGGAGATAAGTTCACCAGGGTGCAGAGGGAGCACTTAGGTGGGGAAGCAGCTAGTATCGAAGGTAAGAAAGGAAGGACAGAAAGCATGGATGCAGGGGATGGAAGGGTAGCAATAATAGGGGACAACATAATTAGGGATATTCACTGGGGAAGGATGGGAGACCCAAATACAAGCAGAAGGGTGGTTTGTATGCCAGGGATGACAACTGGGAAGGCAGGTCCAAGAATAAGGGAAATAGTAAGGCAGGTTGGAAGAAAACCTAATTTAGTTTTACATTTGGGAACCTGTGACCTAGCTGGGGAGGAGGTGGAGGTAGTGCCAAGTAGGTTGAGGGAGTTAGGGAAGATCTGCAGGGAGGAAGGAAGTTAGCTGGCATTCTCAGAGGTGATACCAGTACCAAGGGCCAGCACAGCCAGGAAAAGAATACTAGAGGGTTTCAATGACTGGCTGAGATAATAGTGCAAGAAGGAGATGTTCATCTGTATTAAGGATTGGGAGGAGACCTGGCCAAACAAAGCACTCATTTCAACAGACAGGCTACACCTCAGTAGGAAGGGTTTGAGGGTACTCGGGGACAAACTGGGGGAATACATAACCCCTACACTTAATTTAAACAACTGGGTGGGGCAGTGGACATGCAGGCCCACAGACTCTGAGAGTAGGAGGTCAGAGACCCTCCCCCCACAGTGATGCAAGAGGTCTGGAAGGAGGAGGTGAAAGGGGCAAGAACACAATTAGCAAAGGGTGGAGGGGGTGAGGAACACATAACAAGGGGACATGGGAGATGCACACAGAAGGGATAAATATAAATACAAGAATAGAAGGAAGGTCAGATTCTAGGTGGAGGGTGGTGTTTCTGAATGCATGGAGTCTTGGAAACAAGATGGAAGACCTGCAGGCACTATTAGCGGACAGGAGGGTGGACATAGCTGCAGTAACAGAGACTTGGGCAACATCACACCATGACTGGGACCTTGCAATCCCTGGATATAAACTATACAGGAGGGACAGGGTAGTTGGGAAGGGGTAGCACTTTATATCAGGGAGGGAATAACTTGCACAAGGGGGAAGCTGAAGAAAGGGGAGGTGGAGGCATAATGGTTTCAGTTAAGGTCTAATAAAGGGAGAATGGTGAGGTTGGGGCTGGTTTACAGACCACCCAGTCAGGATGAGGAGAGGGACAGCAAACTGGGCTCTCAAATATCGGAAGCTGTGGGGGAAAGGAGAGGTGGTAATTGTGGAAGACTTCAACCTGCCCAAGGTGGACTGGAGCATACCATCCATGACATGTGCTAGGAGTCTGGTGATTCTGGAAGGACAACAGAGTGGGTTTCTGACTCAGGGTGTCACTGAGCCAACAAGAGCTGAGGCAATTCTTGATCTGGTGCTCACAAATGGGAAGCATGTACAGTAAATAATGATCAGGGAGCCACTAGATAGAAGTGACCATTGCATAGAGTGGTCCCACTTGGATATGGGCAGGGAAAGCATCCCAACTAAGACCAAAATCTTGGATTTCAGGAGGGTGGAGTTCAGCAAAATGGGAGAAGTGCTAAGGAGCCATCTGGTGGGCATCAGAGCAGATATGGGGTGGAACAAAGGTGGTTCATCATTAAGGAAGGAATAATGGTTGCCACAGATGAGTGCATTAGGCTCAGGAGGAAGAACACAAGGGCCAAAGTGCCCAGATGGTTCAGTTCTGGGGTTCCCCAGGAGTGAGAGGTTGGCCTATAGAAAATTCAGGAAAACAATGAGAGAGGTGGATAGGGAAAATTACCTAAGGTTGGCTAGTGAGTCAAGTAAGAAAGTCAGGCAAACAAAGTCACAGAAGGAGCTGCAGATAGCTGAAGGAATCAAAAAGGTGGCAAAGGCTTTTCTTTTGCTATATAAGTGAGAAAAGGGACAAGAAGGAAGGGATTGTTAAGCTTAGGAAATGGATGAAGTGGGTGGAGGATAATGGGAAAAGCAGAGATGCTAAATGAATACTTCTGTTCTGTCTTCACCAGGGAGAAGGATGGAACAGTGCCTTCAGAAGGGAAAAGATGAGCAGGGAGAGGGGAACACAGATGTAGTGATAAGGGAGATAGAATGAGGGAAGGGCTGCTGGCATTGAAGGTGGACAAATCACCAGGCCCAGATGGAGTACATTCTTGGGTAATAAAGGAACTGGCTGAGGAGCTGGCAGGGCCACTGGCAGACCTATTTAATAGTTCACTAGAGACATGCATAGTTCTGCAGGACTGGAGAACAGCACATGTAGTGCCGCTTCACAAAAGCGGTCACAAGGATAACCATGGGAATTACTGTACAGACCAGTCAGTCTGATCTCCATTGTGGGCAAGCTCATGAAGACCATACTAAAGGAGAGGTTGGTGGAATATCTAAAGGGGCATGGTCTCCAGCATGTGAGGCAGTGTGGGTTCATGGGAGGAGATTGTGTCAAACAAATCTGATTGACTTCTTTGACTGTGTCACTAAGACAGTTGACAGGGACCAAGTGGTAGATATCCTCTATGTTGATTTCAGCAAGACCTTTGACTCTGTGCCCCACAAAAGGTTGATCAGGAAGTTGGTGGATTTTGGGGTTGGGGAAAAGATGGCCAGCTGGGTGGACAACTGGCTGAATAAAAGAACCTGGAGGGTGGTTGTGGGGAAGAGTTATCTGACACCAGATAGGTAACCAGTGGGGTTGCACAGGGTTCAGTACTTGGGTAGATGTTGTTCAATGTCTTCATCAATGACACTGGAGATGGCATTAAGGCCAAAATGTGCCTATTCATGGATGACACCAAACTCTGAGGGAGAGTGGACAAAGGGATACAGGACCTACAGGAAGATCTGGAAAAGCTAGGGAGGTGGTCCAGGATATGGCAGCTTGGCTTCAATGCCAAGAAATGCAAAGTTATGCATATTGGAGCCAAGAATCCTAGAACAGAGTGCTACCTGGATGGAGTCAGAGTATGTGCATCAGAGGAGGTGAAGGACCTGGGAGTGATGGTCACTAGTGACCTGAAGCAATCCACACAGTGCAAGAAAGCAGCAGCAAAGGCAAACAAGATGCTGGGATGCATATGTGTCAGTGTCAGTGGCTCAGTAGGTAGCACACTCACCTCTGAGACCGGGAGATCAGAGGGCTGTGGGTTCAGTTCCCACATCTGGCACTTGGGTTAATATCCCAGTACTGACACTGTAGTACAGCATGAGAGGGGTGCCGCACTTCTGAGGTGCCGCCTTTCGGATGAGACGTTAAACCGAGGTCCCATCTGCCTGGATTGGTGGTAGCTCAGGTGGATGTTAAAGATCCCATAGCACTTATCAAAAAGAGTAGGGGAATTTCCCTGGTGTCCTGGCCAAATTTCTCTCATTCATTAAAAATACCACCAACAGCTTAATCTGGTTCAAAGGCAGTTGGCATTCATCTGTATCCCCCTCCCCCGGGTCGTGCCTGAAAATAGGCAGGAATTGTCTAGTGCACTTACCCGGTCAACAAAAATGAAATAAATAAATAAATATCTAGGGGGATCTGTAGTAGGAGAGAAGAGGCTATACTGCCCTTGTACAGGTCACTGGTAAGGCCACATCTAGAGTATGGAGTTCAGTACTGGTACCCACACCTCAAAAAGGACATTAACCTGCTGGAGAAGGTCCAGAGGAGGGCTACAAAGATGATAGCTGGTAAGCAGGGTAAGGCATATGAGGAGAGATTGAGGGCACTGAACATGTACTCCCTGGAAGACAGAGAGAGAAATAGAGGGTACATTATTGGGACCTTCAAGTACTTGAAAGGGATAAATAAGGTTTGATAAGGACAGTCTCTTTAAGCTGAGTGGCAACCATAACACGAGGGGGCACAGTCTTAAGCTGGAGGGTGGTAGGTTTAGGAGGGCGGTCAGGAAGCACTTCTTCACAGAGAGGGTGGTGGGCACTTGTACTGCACTGCCAGAAGAGATAATTTCATTGTCAACAGTGGTCAGCTTTAAGAGAGACTGGGACAGGCAAAGGGGGAGGGTAAGGGCCATGGGTAGGTAGGATGGGAGGAGTGGGGAGGGAGGGCAGGGATATTATCTCAAGCTATGGACCCTGCAGTACAAGCAGACTTGATAGACCAATTGGCCTTCTTCTGCTGGCTTCTTCATATGTTCATAAATCATATTCAATAAATCTCTGATCCCTGGACTAGTTCCACTGGAATGGAAGCAAGCAGTTATAACACCAATTTACAAAAAAGGCAGCAGGGTCAGACCAGAAAACTACAGGCCAATAAGTTTGACTGCAGTACCAGGTAAGGTAATGGAAACAATTAAGACATGGTTTGGAAAGAAATCCGAGATTCTTGGCCTAGTTGACAACACCCAACATGGATTCCACAAAGGTAGATCTTGCACAACAAACTAATAACCTTCTACAAAACCATCAGCTCCAACCTAGATCAGGACAAACCATGTGATGTTATATACTTAGATTTTAAAAAAAGCTTTTGATATGGTCCACCATTGTGAACTCCTGCAAAAGTTATTGAACATGGGATATAGTCCAAATGTCATTAAATGAGTGAACTCATGGTTGGATTACAGGACCCAAAGGGTCAGAATTCATGGGAAACTTTCAACTACAGCCCTGGATACATGTGGAGTCTCCCAGGGGTCAGTTCTGGGTCCCTTTTTGTTTCACTGTTTTATTCAAGACCTACACAATGGCTTACTTAACACTACAATAAAATGTGCAGATGATACCAAAATTACTCGGGTGGTAGATACTGATGCCAAACACCAATCAATAGTTAAGGACATGGAACGTATTACAGACTGGATCAAAATTAACAAAATGTTTCTTAACTTAAAAAAATGTACTGTGTTACACTTAGGTAGTAACAACATAACGAGACTGTACTATACAAACAATAAACTGCTACCGGAAGTCAATAGCAAAAAAGACTTAGGAATCATTATTGATAATTCACTCAATACGCACATGCAGGTAAAAACAAACTACACTAAGGGCAAACAAATACATCAACATCATAAAAAAAGCATTTATCTCTAGGGGCAAACACATCATTATGAATCTGTACAGAAATTATGTCCAACCTCATCTGGACTATGGCTCACCATTCTGATCACCATACCAAAAAGAAAGGGAATAAAACCTTTTATAGGTACATTAGGGAGTGAAGAAAGACCAAGAGAGGGATCCAGACTTAATAAAGGAAAGGGAATGTGGGCAGAGGGTGACAGTGAAAAAGCAGGGATACTGAACAAATATTTCTGCACAGTATTCACAACAGATGAGGAGGGGGAGTTACCTAAACCAAACAAGAGAAACACTCTGAATAGGAGGGTTGATACCAATCCATTCACAGAAGAAAGAGTTGTGAAAGAACTCTTGAAACTGATGGTGGACAGAACAATGGGGCCTGATGAGATTCATCCCAGAATTCTAAAAGAACTAATGGTATAACTAGTAACATCACTGACCACTCTCTTTAACAAATCATGGTAAGATTGGGTGGTACCTTAGGACTGGAGGAGGGCAGATGTGATTCTACTTCACAAAAGTGGGAGCAGGGCAGAAGTAGGAAACTACAGACCAGTTAGTTTGACCTCAGTGGTAGGGAAAATGATGGAATCACTTCTGATGGAAAGAATTGTTGAGTACCTAGAGGCCAGTGGGGCACAGGACCCAAGGCAGCATGGTTTCACAACAGGAAGATCATGTTAGATGAACCTAATAGAGTTCTTTGGCTGAGTGACCAAAGTAGTAGGCCAAGGAGGGGCTGTGGATATGGCCTATCTAGATTTTAGCAAGGCATTTGATAACAGTCTCACACAAAAGATTAATATACAAGTTAGCCAGCCTTGGAGTGGGTCCCAAGGTTATAGCCTGGATAAAAACTGGCTGGACAACAGGATGCAAAGGGTAATAGTAAACACAGTCCACAGTGAAGAAAGGAGTGTAACTAATGGGGTACCACAGGGTTCAGTACTGGGACCGGCCCTCTTTAATGTCTTTATACTGTATGTGACATTGGAGAACACCTGGAAGGAAAAGTACGTCTCTTTGAAGACGACGCAAAGATCTGCAACAGGGTTGATACACAAGGTGGGGTGGAAAGGATGAAAAGGGACTTGGCAAGGCTGGAGGAATGGTCAAATATATGGCAGCTGAGATTCAATGCAAAGAAGTGCAAGGTAATGCATTTGGGGAACAAAAACCCAGGGGAAGAGTACACAATGTAGGGGTGAGATCATAACAACAAAAATTGAAAGAGACCTAGGAGTAATTATATCAGATGACCTCAAGGTGGGCAAACAATGTGAGAAGGCAGTAAGGAGGGTTGGGGGATACTGGGATGCATAGAGAGAGGCAACAACAGTAGAAACAGGAAGTTGTTATACCTCTGTACAGGCAGTTGTGAGACCCCATCTTGAGTACTGCATGCAATTCTGGAGACCCCATCTCCGCAAAGACATAGACAGAGTGGAGTCTGTTCAGAGGAGGGCAACCAAAATGATGCAGGGTCTGCACCATAAGACATGAGAAGAGACTAAAGTAGCTTAATATGTATACCCTTGAGGAAGGGGAAAATGATAGAAAATTTCAAGTATCTCAAGGGAATTAACAATGTACAAGAGGGTGACATCTTTCAGAAAAAGAGATGTGCAAGAACAAAGGGGCACAATTTGAAGATAGAGGGGGGATGGCTCAGAGGTAATTTTAGGAAGTATTTTTTCACAGAGGGGGTTGTGGATGCATGGAACAGCCTTCCTGAGGAGGTTGTGGAATCAGGAACAGTGGGAGAATTCAAGAATATATGAGACAGACATAAAGCAATTCTAGTGGGGTGGTAGGAAGAAGTAAGCTGTTGATTAACTAGAATCAAAAGCTTATCCATCAGGTAGGGAAATGGGCAGACTAGGTGGGCCAAGTGGTCCTTATCTGCCATCAAATTCTATGTTTCTATGTTTCTAAGATGTCAAGCTTCTGGAAGGAGTGCAGGGAAGAGCAACTAGATTGATCCCCAGACTAAAAAATCTACCCTATTTAAAAAGACTGGAGGGATTAAAACTGATGTCACTAGAGGAAAGAAGGGCAAGGGGGGACTATTTACAATTTTACAATATAATAAATAACAATGAGTAAAGAAGCATATGTGGCATCACCCCCCTGGAACATTCACTAAATCTAAGGTCACACAATAAACAATTCAAGATACCTTGTACCTGTACAAAAAGGAGAGAGAATTATTTTGCAGAGTCCCACTCAAATGGAACAAACTTCAACACATAGTAAACATCACTAGCATTAAGGCATTTAAAAGTGAACTGGACCGGTTTACAGAATACTAAGAATACTTGATCCTCACTATGTGGGTGACAGTCATGATGGGCAACTGCCTGCTTCTGCCTACAATCCACCAAGATGAGTCAGGAGTTTACTGTTTTTTCCCCCTGCTCCCAATAGTGCTACTGCAGGAAGAAAAGTGCCCTCTCCACTTTTTGTGTGTGTGTAAGGTGTTAAGCCTATACTTAAATCCGACAAGATTATGGTAGTCCAACTCTACGGTGGTCCGTGCATAATATTTTTCTTCTGCCTCATGCAGCTGAGATGAGAGAAGGTTAACTTCTTGCTACCTAGCATGATTTTCAAGAGCTGCATAGCTAATAATCTGGCCACGGATAAAAGCATTGAGGGCATCCCTAACCTCCTCCTCCTATGCCATCCTGGGATAGCGTTAATTTCAAAAACCCACTGAATTTCTGTATTGAGCCACATTATAAACTCTGATTTGTGAAGTAGAAGAGGACTGAGCCTTCATTTTGGCAATTTACTGGTGATATCTGCCAAGACCATATTACCTGTTACTGGTGAGTGGTCAGAAAACATAATGGACTGAGTAGTGGCCTCTATTATATCATGAGCATATACAGAGCTGACCATAAAGTAATCTTTTTTTTTTTGTTCCAGCACCCCCTTGAGATCAGACCCTCCTGCCCACTGCCCCCATGCCTAGGCTTGCCCCCCTGGGTGGGGCCCCCCCAACAGACACTGTAAGCAAAGCCCCAGCTTACCTCACTGGATCAGGGCCATGGGAGCAGGATCCCCCTGGTCGATGTTGGAGGCAGAGGATGGTGGAGTGGGGCAGGTCGTCATGCTGGGGGGGACAGCTTTTTCCAAGTGCTTGATCCTTGGGGGCAGGGATGTGCAATGATGTCCAGCATCTACCCCCACCAAGTGTACTGGCACTGGTCATGGCAGTACTCCCAACCTCCACAAGGGGTCTGTGATGCGCTGGACACTCTTCCCATACCCTTCCCCCCCGGAGAAGGAGAGCAGTCCCTAGCATGCTCAATCCTTCTACCCTGGCCAGCCCTCAGACTCTTGGGTCCATTCCCAAATAGGGGTCATTGACATCACAAGGGGAAATCCAATCACTGCACAGGTGGGCCAGCAGCCATAAATTAATCTAAACGATTGTAAGTCAAATGGTGTGAGGAGGATAAAGTGTAGTTCCTTGCTATATGGTGTTTTAGGCACCACACATCTACTAGACCCTGTTCCTGACTTACTTCCAGGTGGGCATTCCTAGCTAGTTTGTGTGAGGGAGCTCTGAGTGCCTGATATTACTGTCCAGTATGGGATCTAGTGCTAAATTTAAATCCCCCCTACCACCATCAAATGGTTTGAGGAACCTATATTTTGTGGAATCTAGGCCACAGACCAAAACAATTGTGCATCATCCCCATAAGGACCGTACATATTAGCAATAACTATCGGCCTCCCCTGAAATGTACCTGATAGGACTATCCATCTCCCTTCCTTATCCTTAATTTCTCTATCAATTTGCATCACATACCCTTTACTAATTAAAATAGAGACCCCCCCTTTTCTTGGTGTGAAAACACACAAGAATTCCCTACCTACCCATCCCATCACTAATTTCACCACTTCTGCTCTTAATAGATGGTTCTCTTGCAGCAGAATTATATCACATTTAGTGGAATTCAAGTAGGACAATAGTGTCTTCCTTTTAGTCAGATAATTGACCCCTTGTATGTTCCAAGATACTATCTTTAGGTCTGCCATTTGAGATCCATCATTAACTGTTTGTATGCATTCATAGTCCAAAAAAAAGAGTAGATATTGCCAGTGATTATGTACCCCTGAGACAATCTCCATCATAGTTGGTCCATGCAGCGCCTCCTCCTGAGAGCATCCCACCATGGTTCCACCACTAGGAAGAAAAAGGGTATATATGTATAACATAGAACTGTATAATGTGGTTCACATTACAGATTAATCTTAGCAATAGGGTAAACATGTATCTGCAATAGACTTTTCATGTTAGCATGAGAAGTTACATTGCCATTACTCCTGCCATGTCACTCCTATGGTGTAGCTACCGATGCCTCCGTCTGTAAATCTAGCTTTCAAAAATGGGATGTTACTTATAACAACATCTGTCGCTATGCTTCCTCCTCGCCTAGGCTGAAACACCACTGTCTCCTCTACTACTCTGACCTTGGATGGCTTCCCCCTTCAGCAGCCAGGTCTCATGCTTACGGATCTCTCATAGATAACATTATCAGAGACCAAATTCCCAAACCTCTGGCTGGACTATTTATTAACCATTCTTCCAGCTATGGTCTTCGTTCAGCAAACAATGCCTCTATTCACATTCCCAGATACAGAACGTCCAAAGATGCTAGTGCTTTTGCCTGCCGGGACCCCCATTTCTGGAACTCCCTCCCTCTAAGCACTCGACTAGCGTCAACCCATGCCTCCTTTAAGAAACTGCTTCGACTCCATCTTGTTGACTCCTCCTGCTGCACCTGCTTCAAACCACCCTAGCCCCCCATATCTTCTCCCTATACTTCTTACCACTTCTTGGTCTTTGGCCTCCACTGATGATTAGTTTCTGTTCTTCCAACCTCCTGTTTTATTACTTTTATTACTTTTCCCACTACCCTGGGACTTCAACCTCTCCATATGTCCCTATCGTTCCTGTCCTATCCTACCTCCATCTCTGAAATCCTCACTTCCCCCCTTCCCTTAACCCCTCTAAATCATCCTATATCTTACCCCTAAAATGTTTCTGTCTCCTAGGCATAACCTCGCCTTGTTATCTATGACAATTTTAGCACTTATGACCAAACCAATATTGTATTTTGTATAATGTTGTTAACTCTCTTTACCTCAATTTTGTTTATCTCTCGTAATTTTATTCTATTATTGTCTGTAATGTAATTTCACCAGCCTGCTCTGTAGTTTCCTATTTTGACTAGTTGTGATCCAATATATTGTAACCTGTTATTGCAAATATTTTTGTTTTGTACCCTCCCGGGTCATGCCTAAAAATAGCCATTGTTATGGCTAGTGTACTTACCCAGTTACCAAAAACTAAATAAATAAATAATGGCAAAAAACACCAATATAAAGAACTTTTCCCATATATTCCTTAACCATATTGCAGATGAGAAGGTGTACTAACTAGAAACATCATGAAACTTACTGCCCAATTTCTGTTACCCTTCCCCTGCAGTGCTATCAACCTCAAAAAACATAACCAGTTTACACTCCATCACTTTTTCCATAACCTCCACCCACTGTCGACGTACTCACTTTTGGCCAAGAAAAACTTATTAAAAGATTCAGATAAGGTTCCACCATGTTAGGGCTCCACATTCAGAGCACTATTCAATTACAGCACCAGATTTTGGTGAAATTGACTTTTCTGTTTGAGGGGCTGTGCTCCCTCACACACCCCCTTACTAAAGATAGCAACTCTGAGGGGGCAGACCTCAGAAAGGGGTACAGAGAGGTCAGCGCAATTCCTGTCTGGCATGTTAATTGACAGGTGCTCAGACTGCAGCACTGTAATGACCATAAATGTTCAAACAATGGCCTTTATCACTGAGATGTCTGAAAAAATTGCTGCAGTAGATCATGTGCACCTATCTGTGAGGCCAATCAAGAGATCATGGATCCGTCCATCTTTCAACTTGCACCCCCTGAGAGCCTAAGTGCTGTGGGATGAGGAGAATATTTGTAGTAACATAATCTGATCCCTATATGACGTGACTCCAGTCCAGATCCTTATATGGTGTGACTGTGGTCCGGAGTCAGGGGGTGGACCTTGCCATACCATGATCAGATCCAGACATGCTGTGATCCTGTCCAGAGATAAGGTTATCCTTCTTGCATGTCGAACTTCATACTATAGTGCCATAGTGGAGGGAGAGGTAGGAAACCTTGCAACCATGTAATCAGATCAACATATATGCTGTGACTCTGGTCCAGTGGCAAAGTTGCTCCTCCTGCATGCTATGTACTTTATAAAGTCTCTCTTGGGGGGGTGATTAAGACTTTTTTTCTGCCACCATTATTGGGGGCATACTGTGTACTGGCTTCTTTGCCTTACCTGCATGCCACCTTCCATTGCTAGGTCAATAGCAATAGTTTACAAACTTCCTCACCCTTGCTCGCTCTTTTCCCCACCATGGACATCGTGGTCCTTTCTCCACCTTTAGATGACCACAGGTACTGCAACCCCACATTCCCCTTTTCCCCTGCATTATCATAGACTTTCAGTATTCAACCCCAGACCTTTGTAATATGAGGGCCTTATCAGTCCATTCTCATTTTAAATCAGATGCATCGTGACTAAGAAGAGCTCCTCTATTTATACATTAGCTAGCCCTATCCCAGGGATGTACTTCCGGTCCATTATTCAGCAATCACAGAAGCCCATCCCTGAGAATAGTAACTGTCCTTATTCTCTAGTTAAATATACCTAGGGATTCCTGCACTGGCTCACCTAGACCAGAAAAACAAGACCATAGTCCAAAGCCTTCGAAATGCAGCTAACCTTATCAGTAGGATGAGGCAAACAGAGCCCAGTTAGACTACCCTTTAACACCCATATATTTTCTGCACAGCTTATTTTGTCCTCAGACAGTGATAAAGCTGCTGAATCCCGAGCCTAATAGCTCAGACCACTCATTCATTTATCCCTTCCATGGAACTGGATCCCTACCCTCATCGACCCACTAGCCAGCCAGTACAAATTCCAAAATAGATTCACCTGTGTATGAAGCGGACCACATAGGTGAGGATATTCAAGGGAATGTGAAAAGAGCTGCTACGCTTGTCCACAAGGTAAATTCCAATGGTCAGTAATGACACTGGCACAACCTCAACCCCCCCCCCCATAAGTAACCCGGGCATTTGTATTAAGGAGCTTCTTCACCTGAGAGGAAGCAGGGAGACCACATTAAAAAATGAACTAGAGGTGACCTGAAACTAAACAATGGGTGCACTTACCTAACAATCCCTGAACCCATAACAATTAGGAGAAAGCAAGGGTCCCATCATCACACCACTACCCCAATCCTCATATACATGTAGGGAAAAATAACACACCATTAATCACAATGAACAACATGAGTCTTAAGAAGGGATAGAGAAGGAGAGAGGGGAAGGAAATGGAAAGAAGAGCAAGAAAGAAACTGTAACTGCAAACTGGTAAGGTTCAAAGAAGTGGTAGTGTGTCACAGAAGAGTCATAGTTAAGAGAGAGAGCTAGAAGACAGTCAGTTTGGCACTCATAGGCAGCTGTCACTCAACAAAAACAGTTGCCATGGTGAAGTTCAGTAAATGTCAACCGGCTGGCCTGCAGTCCACAGCTGGGAGACTCAAAGTGTTTTAATTGTGACTCATGCTTTCCATGTCTCCCTCGATTATGGATGACCAGCTTGGTCATGCTGACAGTCTTTCCAATGGGAAATAACATTCCATGTTTTTGGTATTTTGTGACTCATCCTTCTGCAGAATGTCCTGGTCCCCGCTCAAAGCTTCCAAGTCTGTAGGTATTTTATACAGTGGTTCTGTCACCCAAGATGGGGTACTCAAGCCTGGGAATGAGCATTGTGAACTTCTGTCTCTACTCTGTAGCCATGACCTAGGTAATACTGACTTGCTGTGTGGGTTCTTGTCCCATGTCCTGCCACACTGTTGGGACCTCTTTGGTTTTACTGTTTGCCATCTTTCCTGTCCCCCAGATGGATAATTTTTTTTTCTGAGTGTTGTTTCTCCTTGGGCCCCCAGTCGGCCAATCTGTCCTTGCATCCCTTTCTCTGGCTGCCATCTGACCCATACCGGTCTCCTAGGAGGGCAATCACCTTAATGGCCCCATGGCTTACCCCCTGTGGTGGGGTGGCAGGGGGTGGTCAATTTCCCCCACCAAGTTTCAGATCCACATGGTGATCCCCTCCTGGAGCCAGCGCAGGTGTTCATAGATGGCCATCAAGCCACTGCGACTAGGTGCACTTTTCAGCTTTTCTCCCCTGTGGTCTAGTGGTGTGCATCAATGCCAGTGACTGGGTGTATGCATGTTCCCATGCGCGCCCATGTCAAAAGTCTGTTGCATGCCAACCCCATGGTATGTGGCTCCGTGCCATCGAACCTCAGCCTCCGCTAGGGGTCAGGCAGGTACCGGCCACTAGAAACCCCCTTCTCTGGAAATGGAGAGCAGTCCATCGGATGCTCAATCAATCTACTCCCTGTTGACCCACGGTGACCCATGCTCATTCCCGAACATGAGTCACTGGCATGGTGTGAGTTGTGGTGCCCAGCGCCTCAACCCTCAGTGCCACAGGGCTGGCCCCAGTCAGATGTTTTTAACATTTTGCCTAGCGGCCCCCATGGCTAGCTGGCCTGCTGTATCTTTGGGTCCATCTTGAGACTTTTCTTGCTGTGGTGAGACAACTTTTCTACCCAATCAGCTCTGTCCCTTTATCTTCTGATTGAAGAAAGCAGTTGATTCCTGGGGGATGGGAAAGGAATACCATTTTTGAGACCAGTGAATTTGTAATGTAGTAGGGTATCACAAAGAGTACTGTATATTTGCCTGGCTAAATCTTTTTTAATTGTGACATAGGCTTTACAGAGTTCAGCGACCGCCTGTGAAAATTCTTGTAACAAATAAATTCTGTGACCATTCCAAAATAGTGGACCTTTCTCTCTGGCCCTCCATAATTTCTTTGACCCTGCTGCTGTTCACCCCCAACCTCCCCTACCTCTCTTTCTACTTCCTGGCCCTCACTCCAAATGAAGCCAAACCCAAGCTGCTCAAAGCCCTCAATGGCACTAGCCACAGTAATGACATCCTGGACCTCAAACTCCTACAACTGATATTGAACGTAGTACTCACACCCCTCATCAGCCTTCTCAATCACTCCCTCTGCCTCGGCCAATTTCCCCATGTCTAGAAGACCGCTGTGATCACCCTAAACACAAAGGCCAGACCGTACTTCCACCGGGAACTACAGACCAATGTCGATCACCCCCCCAAAAAAAAGCCTTAGAAAAGATTGCAGCAGACCAGCTAATTGACTACCTCACTAAACACAATCTCCTCTGTGTGGAGCAGCATAGCTTCCTCAGTGAACATAGTACCTCCACTGCCCTCCTTGAAATTTCTAACTATATACACACAGCCCTTGATAAAGGGCTCCTCATGGGTGCAGTTTACATTGACCTATCGAAAGTCTTTGATAACGTCAGCCACCCACTTCTCATACCCACCCTATCTCAACTAGGTTTCTTGCAAGGTCCCCTTGCCTGGTTCACCAATTACCTCACCTCCTGCTCACAGAGAGTGAAAATCAATAGCACCCTCTCCAGCAATCAGCAGGCCTGCTCTGGAGTCCTGCAGGGTTCAATCCTGGACTCACTGCTTTTTAATCTGTACTTAAACACACTCTCCAAATCATGATCTGAAAAAAGTACTCCTTTACGCAGATGATGTGGTCCTCTTCTCATCCCACCAGGTCCCAGCCCACCTCCAAAGTGCCCTCCAAAACGCCTTTAACCAGGCTGAAGCCTGGTTCCTGGACTGAAGAATGGTAATCAATCTAAAAAAGACTAAGCTCATGATTTTCTCTCACAATCAAAAACATACGCAAGGACGACCCCCTTTCAATCCTGTCTAGTACTCTCCTTCCCCTTGAATGAGTCAACACCTATAAATACCTTGGCATAACCTCTGACACTGCCCTATCCTTTCATGACCATATGCACACCCTTGCTTCTGCTATAAACTCATGTGTAGGCCTGCTTTAGTGCCACAAGAACTGCCTCCCCCCTGAAGACCTGAGGCTGACCATCACCTCCTCAGTCCTTTCCCTAGTGGACTATGGCCTTCTAGTATATGGTGCAGCAAACAAAACTGCACTCAACAGAATCAAAATGTCTCTCAGCAAGGCCTGCCGGCTACTTACTGGTGCCAGCAGACTCACCCACACCTGTACACTATATGCATAGTCAGATATACTCAACTTTGATGAAAGATTGCACTACAAAACTTTTCTCTTTGCCAAGAAAATTGCAGCTAGATTAATGCCTCTTGGCCTAGCTACTGCACTCAGCCCCTCTGTCTATACTGTCTCCACTCGGAGCTCCTGCAAAAGGTCATTTTAAGTTCTCAGAATTAGGACGTCACTGGCCCAAAGGTCATTTCTTTACCGAATCCCATCCTGGATCAACTTCCTTCCCTCTGATAACTCCTCAATACAAAGGACTGACTGTTTCAAAACTGCCCTTAGGCACCATCTGGTCATCACCCACTGTTGTAACTGCATATAACTAATATGGCCCTACCTCACCAGGCCCCCCAATGTCTCAGCACCTTATTCTACCTACAACTGCTTATGTAAACTAAATGCATGCCATATGTTGTTACATGCATTGATGATTAGCTACCACATTGTATAGGATCTTATGCTATGCTTTATTTTGTACATACTTGTATAGAAAATCTTATATCTCCTTTATGTCATCACTGAGGCTACTTTGTACCTGTGTTTGTTTGTTACCTGTCTTTGTACCATGATGAGAGCCTTTGTAAATGAGTCCATGACTCAAAGGTTTGCAATTATGATACCTTTAAATTAATAAAAAAAAAAACAAATAAAATAAACTCTTTCACAATGTACCTCCAAAAGTATGTCAACATTGGGTGCAAAGAGGCTAATCTTGCAGGTTTTGGTGCCAGTGTCCCTTGTGAGCATTTTTCTTCGGATAGGCCATCCCAGTGAATTAGGGACTGAACAAATTAATTCATGCTTGGTCCCTCTGACCCCCCCCACACAATCTGAATATTATTACGACAATCTCTGTTATTAAGGTTGTCCACCTCCTGCCGTCCTGCCACTGTGCTGTTTCTCCATTACAACTATCCTGTCTTCCTGACTAGCCACCTTTAATTCCACTTGCATTGTGAAAAGTTCATTGTCTGCAATTCTGCACTCCACTGCCTCCATCCTTTGTTCCACAACTACCAATATACTGCCAGATATTAGGAATGTCATCAACGAGAGTTTTCAGAATACCCTTAATTTTCAACATGTCACTTTTCTCCGAGGCAGGCTGAATTGCTGTTATATAAGTTTTCTGCCCACTTGCCGTCATTTTCTGGTCCTCCTTAGCAGATGCTGTTGTTCAAGGGCCTTTGAGTAATTTCCATGAATCTGATATAAAAACACTACTTTTTCTTGCCAAAGGTCCAGATTTGCACCTTAGAATCCGGGTCACTTGCTCTACCAAACTTTGTAAAATCCATCTCAATTCTTGATGGAACCTCATGAAGATTTCACTTTATTAACAGACGGCTCCACAGAGCTCACAGACAAAGCAGCCATCTTTGTTGGTGGCTCTCTGGTGCCCGCCAACATAGATTTTTCTTAAGAAAAAAGGATGACCACTACATTTCTCTTAGAAATAACACTGACAACATGGCAAGAGGATTGAGAAAATACAAAAAAATACTTGTGTGTAGCATAGCAGGTACCTAGAACAGTAAATTTAACAGCATACCATTATTTTTAATTGTAGCTGACACTATGTTTTCGGAAAAACATATTTTTTGTTTTGCACTGTTGCTTTAGAAAGTAACTTGTGGTTGGTCCAGCGGTACAGAGGGCTGAGGCATCAAGCCTTACCTCCTACCACACCAGCAACCCATTTTTGTGTATGGGCACGGATCGCTGGGGGTCAGCCAAGGGAGAGGGAGGGAGAGGATCGAGATTCCAGAGAATGACTCTCCTTTCCTAGGGAGGGTGGCTTGGTTGTCCCTCTGCATGACTACCCCCAGGTGGAGGCCTGAGTGTAGGATGGGGTAGGGATGCCAAGAGAAGGGATGGTGCTATAGGATTCCATGGTGTACGTACACTTCTACATATGCACGTTGATGTGTCATGCCCCGGCAATTGAAGGGAAGGGACAAAATGGAGGAAAAATCCTCCTGGGTGGCAGGATGATTGACTGACCCTCTGCAGGCCCTGCAGCAGTGGCCAGACACAACCATGATCCTCACGCTAAGGTCAAGGTGCAGGTAAGCACCAGAAGAGCTGGGTGACAGGGCTGGTGGGGTCAGATAGGAAGGGGGCTGCCAGGGAGAAGTGGGGGATATAAATACAATATAAAAAAAAGAAAGTAATTCGTGAATTTGCATTCTGAATATTGCTGAATAGAGCCCACAATCAGGAACTGATGGTTAAGCAGTATATATTTTTTTTTGCAAACATTTTTTATTAAAAAGCTTCATACTTACATTACATACAAATATATCATTAATCTTAAGTTTTACAGGTGTACATCCATAGACATTGGTTACTTAGCTGTAGTACATTCATGTAGGCTTCATCATATGGCTAAAAGAATGTTGCATAAAATATTTAGTATAAGAGGAATTGATTTTATACATAGGATTTCTTCTCTGCCCATTCTATTGAATCTATTTTCTGCCACCTCTGCCTACTCTCTTCACAAGCGTATGATACCTTTCCTGCCTTCATAAAAGGATTACAAATCTTGTTGAATAAATGCTCCTGCCAGTTAGCACTTAGCTGACATTTTTCAGGCTTCATACATATGGTTAAAGTATTGAGCCAGTGTGCTGTTCTGGGTGAGGTGGTACCCAATGCTGAGCAACCATTTTCCTGGCATTGAATAAAGCCAGATCCCATAATCTATCTAAGGATTTGTTGCTGTACATTTGTAAGTCTGCACCCAGCATTAACACCAGTGGAATGAACGGAAGGGTGACCCATAGAATGTTTTGCATAATTTCATGTACCTGGTTCCAAAAGGGTGCAACCTTATTACATAATAATGCCATATGTGTAAAATTCCCAACTTCCACAAAGCATTTTGGGCTTATATCAGACTTGCTGGAATCATATCTCTGAAGTTTGCTTCAAGTTAATTAAGACCTATGTAGAAAATGTAACTGAATCCTAAGTAATTTGTTTCATCTCAAGCAGACATGGATCTGTTTTATAGTTGCCCTCCAGGTTTTATCATCATCACTTTTAGCTCTTGTTCCCAGTCTCTTTTGGCCCAATTTTCTGGTGCAGAGATGGAACCCATGAACAACCTATGTAGTGCGGACAGGATCAAAATTGAGAGTTGTAGCTTATACAAAATCTCTTCAATATGGGAGAATTGCAGAGTAAGCCCGTTTAGGTATTGCCAGACTCTTAAATATGCAAAGAAGTCACCCACTTGTATCCTATATTGCTGTTTTCAGCATCCCTCCATAATATAGGTCTCTTCTGTAGTATATATCACATTTCTCCCATTTCAGTAGGGCCTGATATAAGAAAACATTGTAACCCCTCTGAGTTTTGAAACTAGTGGTTAAGGATGCATTAGAAGAAAGGGCTTTTTGATATCCTATTAGTTGTTAGGTTCCCCTCCATATTCTTGCCAACTGATGTGTGAAGGGGTTTCTTAGTTTCTTCTGAAAAAGGATCATTAAGGCTGGTGGCAAGAAGTCCATGTATTAGACTCCCTGATATATGCTCTTCCTTTATACTTTGCCATACCAGCAGTTTTCCCCAAGGGAAGCAATAAAGAGATACAGTTTGGGCTGCCCATCAGTAGTGTTTAAAATGAGATAATGCTAAGCTGATTTTATTAAGTGGGAATTGTAATATACTTCGCTTAATTCTGGCTGGTTTCCCCTCCCCATAGGAATCTATTTATAATGGTATTCAATTTCCTGAAAAATAATTCAGGCACCCTAATTGGTAGGCTGAGAAATAGGTACATACATTTTGGTAGAATATTTGCCAATTCGACTAATAGGAAGGCCCTGCCATCTCTCACAGTCTTTTTTTATATTGTCTAATAGTGCATTAAAGTTTGCCCAATATGTCTGGGAGGTCTTGCTTGGTATATCTGTACTAAGATATTTTAATACTGCCACAGTGCTTGGCTGTAGGGGAACATTTAGTATCATACTGGGATTACTATCCCCTAATGGAAGAATCTCTCTTTTCACCCAGTTAATCCTGTGACTTGATATCCCACCATACTCTACCAATATGTTTTGTAAGGCCACAAGACTTTTAGAAGGGTCTCTCAAGTAAACCAGCAAGTAATCTGTGAATAGTGCAGTCTTACGGGGTATCCCACATGCCTCTAGCCCCAAGACCTGTCCATCTTGTCTCACTGCAGCAACCAAAGGCTCTACAGCCATAACATATAGTAGAGGCAAGAAAGGGCACCCCTGTCTGGTACCACTGGTAAGGAGCAAAGGTTTTGTAAGCTTCCCGTGTACTAATATTTGAGCACTAGGTTTGTCATAAAAGGTTTGAATCCATATGAGTATGTTCCCACTTATACCAAATTTCTTAATTGTTTCGAACATATATTTCCACTCCACTCTATCAAATGCTTTTTTAGCATCTAGGCTTAAAATTGATGCACTTCCCTTCTGTGGACTGGTCATACACCTCCAAACAGTATTAAGGGTACTCCGAATACTGTGTTTCTCTTGCCTACCTTTAACAAAACCAGATTGGTCTGAGTGAATGATGTCCAGCAGGACTGATTTGATTCTACCAGTAATCACTCTGGCTATAATTTTATAATCTTCTGTTAACAGTGAGATTGGTCAATATGAGGAGCATTGCTGTGGTTATTTCCAGGGCCACTAGAAATTGCGGGTGCAATTTTTCCGCAATTTCCTCAATGTTCACCCTTCTCCGCACAAAATCCGCAATTTCTTGCAATTTCTTACATTTATAGAATTATTGACTTAAACCGTATAAAAATATTTAAATTCTCAAGAAAGTCTACTCAGATATGGTACACAGACTTGGATTTGACCAAAACAGTGCAGTGTGAAGACAGAAAGGATCAAATGTGACTCTGCTTTCATGTGATTCGCTTCCCTGCTTTGGTTTCAGAATCCTCTGGTCATGCATATGTAGACTTGAACACTTAAAATCTGTGTTAAAGCAGACTATCAGAGAACTTTTTGCTGGCACAGAGATTGAAACAATAGTTGTGAGAAGAGGTGCAAAGTGCCCCATTCACCTAAATGAAGCCTTGACCACAATGCTTGTTTTTGAATGGTAGGGTAGATTTTCCTTGTATAAATACTTTCAATCTGAAAAGATTTTGATTCAAATGTGTTAAGAGTTTGGATGGCCCTGCTGATTATAAACTTGAATGTGCTTCTGAGGGGGTTGGTGACAGTGATTCCTTACATGTCAGTCTGCCACAACTGTATACTCACATACAAAGCCTACAAAAAGCAAACATTTCTGAAAACATGCTGAACAGGTTAAGTATAAACAGTTACCTTCAAATAGACAAAATAATTGCAACCCAAGTAAAATCACTGCAAACCGAGTAGAACCAAAGTACAATGTATTACAAACTATTATATGATGTAATGAAAAGCTATTGGTATGATTTGATACTTTTATCATGTGATTTTAAAATGTACTTACAGTGCTGATTAAGAACAGTAATCATTTTAACAAAAGAAATATTTTTCTTACTAGACCTTTGTTAGGAACCCTGGTTATCTGTTTATTTTTTTCTTGCACCAGAGCAAGTAGTTTAAACAAGCTTCATTATTAAACATCTAGAAACTGGCAAAATATGTTGTTTCAGGATGTATTCAGTACAGACTAACTGTAAATTATTAAATAAAATCTAGTTAGCACTGCATGACTTAGATGTCTTGATTTTTAGAAGATATGCTACATAATGATTAGTTTACAATGCATTTCAAAAACACACATCTTTCTTCATATTAAAAGCATTTACAAGTGGCAATACATTTATCTAACAATTTATGTGATCAATACATGCTGCAGCAAACAATAAACTATTTATTAGGGGGCAGTGGGGATGTATAGTGAACCCCCGCAATTTTCCCACAATTTTGCAAGAAAATCCCCGCATTTTTGGGTAAAATTTTACGCAATTTTCCAGTGGTCCTGGTTATTTCCCTCGTTTAGGGAAAATAATTATCATTGCTGAACGCAGGGATGGTGGAAGGGAACCCCCGGCCAGGCTTTTCAGAATCATGTCCATTAACAGGCCTTGTAACTGGTCATGAAAGACTTTGTAAAAATCTAATGGAAACTCATAAGGGCCTGGAGCTTGGCCTCCTTTAAGATGCTCGATCACTGCTTTCAAATCATCCCGTCCCAGAGGTGCCTCCAGTAGGTTGTGTTAGGGCTCTGTTATACTAGAGAGATCAGTTTCCCCCCAAATAGTGCAGTTTGTTCATTGGTAGGGGACATCTCTGAGGTGTACAGATTTTCAAAAAAATTCCTAAAGCATTCCCCTATTCAGGGGTCATCCTGCACTACTGTGCTTTCTGGCATTACGATTGCTGACACCTTTTTTGCACCCTGCCTGCTCTGCAACTGCCAAACCTGGAGTTAAGTCCTAGCATCTCCTTCAAAGTATTGTCCAGCTTGCATCAGCAGGAGACCTCTTTCTATTTTACTATTAGGTATGGAATTATACTTCCATCTTAGCTGCTTAAGGTGCTGATTCCTGCCAGGAGTGGGCACTATCATATGTTCTTATTCTGCCTTCTTTATTTCCTAGATCATACAGTCTTTGGCCATTTATATGTTTTTTGTGATCAGCATATGAGATTATAGCCCCCTTAACCCTGCTTTAAGTGCATTACATCTGACTGCGGTGGTAATTTGATCCTGAGGGTTATGTTGTAAGTACTCAGTTATCTGACTGTTAAGTTTTGGAACTCCCTTTTTTTTTTGACAAAGCAGGATTGGATTTTTCAAGCTCTGTTTACAGATGTACTACCCACTCCTGACATTACCAACTGCACTGGAGCGTGGTCTGATGTAATCATTGGCCCATGTGTTACCATTGTTATGTCTGGTATCAAGATCTGCAAATTAATTACCAGGTCCAAACTTGCATACATTCTCATGGAGTGTGAGTAGTGGGTATAGTCCCTTTCCTTTGGGTTCCAATACCTCCAAGCATCTATCAGACTATGGTCTGTCATCAAAGTGTACAAAGCTTGGGCATTTTTAGTTATAACCCCTCCCCCCCAGCCTGGAGGTGAGGTCCAGTACACTGTCTAAAACACAGCTAAAATCCCCACACAGTATGAGTGGGACTACAAATGCAGACGTTTCCATAGATAGTCTATTACAAAATTCCGGTGATACAATATTAGGTCCATAAATCGAAACTATGGATATTTTTTCCCCAAACATAGCTGTACCTACAACAGCACATATCTCCTTCTGCATTGTCCACATTCATTTGGATAACAGCTCCTGGAAACCTTGGAGTCAACCATATTGCTTGTCCCCAAGATTTAGAAGAGAAACGAGGCACATGCCATTCCCATCCCCAATTGTTTGCCACTTGGGCATCCTCCTTTGTTGTCATATGGTTCTCCTGGAGACATAGGATATCTGTTTTCATTTGTTTGATTTCCCCATTATTTTCTTCCTCTTATTAAGTGTTTAAGCCCATGAGCATACATTAAATGAGTTAGACATTATGACAGTTTTGATAGATACTTTGCTGACCATATTATAGCATGCACACCAGTTTTTTTTTTTCAGCATTTCAAAAGTAGAAGCAGTACCAAACACCATTAAAACATTTACAGTAAAACAGTAAAGTAGCAAAGAACCTAGGTGCAATTGGTCTGGCCTGCCTAACTAACCCTAGCCAGTACCATGTAACATGGGATAGAAGACATATAACATGTAATGTTAACCTCAACAGCATGAAACCCCACCTCCTTACACAACACATTTTAGTGTTGAGTCCCTCTAGTTGACTTTTTTAATTCAACAATTAGGTGCATCCTGCGCCTACATTTAAATCTGCTTACTGTATATTTACTAATAGTGAACCCTCATAATTATCCTTGAGTGCCCCTTCCCCACACCTCCTCAAGGCTGGACTGAGGCTCCCACTGATATATTTATTAAGCTGAGTTGTTGTCCCCCCCACCACATGGGGGACAGTTGCTTACAATAGATCACAATTGCTTGTTTGTATTAAATACGGCCAGTACTTCTTTGAACAGAGTGATTCTGACTGTGTCATCGATTACCCTTTAAACTTCCCAACCAATCCAGTAATACATTTTAACCCACCATACACTTTACAAATAATTGTAAACCTCCCATTCATCCCACCTGTCTCCACACCAGCATATTCAAAGTTAACATTCAGTGCAACTATACAAATTGTTTGAGTTCCTGTTTTTTCCTTTTTAATTTATTTTCTCCCGTCAAAATGTGTTACAATTCTGCCCCCTCCACCCCTGTCAGTATCCATATCCCAAGTCATAGTCGTCGGAGGAGACCACATGATTTCCAGGAGCAGATCACAAAAGTAATTTGAAATTTTAAGGCTGAATCCATTCCCAGGAGGACACACTTCCAAATTTTGTGTACATGTTTGTTTAGTCTGCTTGTGTGCCCTTTATTTATCTTATTGTTAAGGGTATTGTCCCAATTAGCACAGTCTGGAACGCCTCTTTCTGCACTGTTAGTGGTAAGTGGTGGGACTTGAGAAAGGCATGCCATCCCTGCAGCACCCACAGATAATTTTACCAATATAATTCTGGTTGCAGTTCATGGTGCTGATGGTGAATAGTCCCCACAGTACTGTTTGGACATTTTTACAACCATTTAACTGGGAACAGTAAGCATAACAAGCACAAGAAATTTTCAGCTGATAGCCGTGCAACCTTGAAATGCTTAGCAATAGTGTGTGGTCAAAGCCTGTTCGTATGATCGAGGAGCCGGATGACTGACTGGAGTGTAGGACACTCGTCTACTCCCATTGGACAGAGACTAACAGGCTATTCAATTGCCTATTTTGTATATTATATCTCCCTTAGATTATACAGTTCACAAATCTGGCAGATATACTGAGATGCTTTGAAAATATTGTCACCATGTATGCAAAAAACGCATATTTCTCCTTTTAGATTGGACCTGAAAGAAGGATTGTGTCCAAAGCTGGAGAAATTTGCTACTACACATTTTTGGTGCTGACACTGACAAAAGGATGGGCATGTTCAACATTCATTCATGTGCTCTAACACAGCCTGTCATTGATCAACAACATGTAGCTCTTTGAAATTGACATACTTTGTACATTTGACACATGCCCACGAAGGCTTCTTGAAAAAGTGACAGTTGAAATATTTCCCACCACGTAGCCATCTTTTTTTATGTTGCATGGCCTAAAGTTGTATTGTAATAAAATGAAAACAGGAAGGACTGTAAACTCCATTCATTGCAGCCTTCTGCCATGGCCACTATTTCTAGCATAATTGCCAACTTTGAAAATGGTGCTTGAGAGTAATAAACCATATCCAATTGAGCATGTAATTACCATTTACAGTACTTAACTTGTCAAGGCTTACAATACACTAACATTTACACAGCCTTCAGTATTATGGCCATAGCTGAGGGATCGTGTAGTGGTGTTAACTATGTTTTACTGAAAAATGTTGGGCAGTTACATTCACTGTCTGGTCAGTCAGGCAGTCTCATTCTCAGTGCCAGCAAGTACTCCAGACTTAAAGAAAGTCAATAAATCCTTTGGTATTATATCAGTGAGCTGGTGGTGCATCTCTGGCCCTACACCTTTTTTCACTGGCCACCTCCTCTCTATTCACATAGTCTTTAGCATCTTTGGGTTTATCAAAAAAGCAAAGGGGGCAGCCCAGCTTCATGACTTTCAACTTGGCTGGGTATAGAAGAGCAAAACTCCATCCATGCTACTGTAAGGATGCTTTTACCCCAGAAAACATTTGCCATTGCACCTAGAGGTCCTTGATATAGTCCTGTAACACCGGGACTCTGCCACCATCCACCTTTATCAGCCCATGTGCTCCAGCAGCATGCCAGATCACTTTTTCATCCAGGAAGCAAAGACATTTTATTAGGTAATGTCTTGGACTGTCTTCTGGTTTTGGATGTGGTCTGGTGCAATGGGATCTCTGAATTTCATACTGTCTTGCCACCTCCAGGAGCCCCAGCTTATCCCTCAGCCTTCTTAATATGGCATTGCCCCACTCCTTGCCCTCAGTACCCTCCGGTAATCTGATCAACCTTATGTTGGACCTCCTGGCCCTATTTACTTGGACCTCTGCCTTCAGCAATAGCTGCTCCACATTATCTTTCAAATTTCTTCTTTCTCGCTACATGTCTAAAATCCTGTCCTCCGATTCACCTACCTACTTTTCTACCTCTTCTATTTGGGTGGCATGCAAGGTTGAGGTATCAGCTAGACCATTCAGTATAGCCTGTATATGGATAATTTGAGTCGTAATACTTGAAAACTCTGCTTTCACTTCATTTTGCATGGATGTGATAAGTCCTGACAGGGCGGCAATTGTTGGATCTCTCTGCCCCTTCTCCGCTCCAGCTTCAGCAATGGTTGGTTGTGCCTTGGTACGTAGTTCAATTGGGCCCACTATCTGCTTGACTGTACCCTCAAAGGGCAGTAAAGACTGTGTTTTTGCTGATTTTTGAGTTATAGTCATCATACTACACCAAACGAGCCAGATATCTAAAACACAAAACTAAGATTAAAATAATAAAAAATGTTATTTTATTCAGGTGCCTCATTGAGTCAATCTGCTGTGTGACTGTCCTGCTCACCAGCTTGGCCGTGCCTTCAGTATAGAACTGTTTACTACATTAAATGTCAAACTCAATGCATCTTTCAAAGGCATATTTTTTTCTGTCTCATATCTCATACAGTTCATTTTAGAATGTAACCCTGTGAGCTAGGTGCTTCCAAAACACTCTTGGGCAAAAGCAGATGTGATAAGTGTGTTACTAGGACAACATGAACCCTTACATAACTCTTCTCAGTCTCTGCAGCAGTGCCTCATAACAATGTGGGCCCTTAACTGCCTTAGAACTAAGTTAATATATGGTACAGTTGCTTCCATCTCTGCAAGCTGTGAATTGTCCTCACCTGACTGATGGAATAAGGCTCAGACCATACTATCATCCCCTAATGTGAGAAGATGTCCTGGTCACCCAAATGTGTACAAAATCTTTGCCACACAATGCTCCTTGGGGGGGTCATCTATATTCTATATTAAAGCTCATCTTTATTAGGAGGCTACAATATGCATTCTGTAGTCCAGCATTTATGAGAAGGCTTACCTCTGGTTTTATAGAGCAGTGAGCAATGCTTGACATGCTCCTAATTAAGTAACACTTAAACCTTACATGTCCAATGCTTGTTAAATTGCAACAGCTGCATCACTACTGGTTTGCCCACTGCCTTCCATCCTTACCCCTTCCCCTTCCTCCACTGCCAGTTCTCCAGTTATGTAAGTTGCTACACCACCAAATAACTTTAGTTCTGATTCTCCACCTGTGGCTTTCTTCTGCTGTGGCTGCTCCTGTGTACCACCTGCTCTGCTAGTTCCAACCTGATCTTCTATTGGTGTTCTTATTATTTATTTATTGAAGTCTTTGATTAACACCTTTGAGGACAAGCTCATTACATAGGTTCCACGTCAGAGGATAACAAACATTTTTGACATTGTACAGATTGGTAAAAATAAAATAAACCAATTAAACATGGATGGTTATAACTTGTAGAAAGGCACATTTGTAGGCTGTGAACAATAGTCTGAGTCACTTATGAAAACTTAGACACTAGCAGAATGTGAGACAGAAGATGACAGACTGGGATGCAGGATAAGGAGAACCTAAACCTAAACCTATAACCTATAACAGTGTCAGTGGCTCAGTAGGTAGCACACTCACCTCTGAGGCTGGGAGATCAGAGGGCTGTGGGTTCAGTTCCCACATCTGGCACTTGGGTTACTATCTCAGTACTGACACTGTAGTGCAGCATGAGGGGAGTGCTGCACTTCTGAGGTGCCATCTTTAGGATGAGATGTTAAACCGAGGTCCCATCTGCCTGGATTGGTGGTAGTTCAGGTGGATGTTAAAGGTCCCATGGCACTTATCGAAAAGAGTAGGGGAAGTTTATTGAAAAAGAATCTTAACATCACAAAAAAAAATCAAAATACATCAGAGATCACTAAAATACATACAAGAAAGCAGATATTCTGTATAAAACATAACAAATGAATTAAACAGAAAATTAGTAAGAAATCAAAGAAAAAAATGTTTCCAGAAATCTTCTACTTTATCTTGTGAAAATCTACGAAAAAATTTTATTTGACACATAATAATCCTGCTTGAATTTGAGAAATAATAGTAGCATTCAATACTTGTTGTTGTTGATGTACATACTGACAACGTGCCTGCCATAAAAAGTATTGAACATAGGCAAAAAATACATTCAATGTGCTCTTATGGTAAGTCTTCCATATTCCGGTATAATCACCTAAAATTAAAATATGATAAGAAATAAGAGACAAAAAAAAGTATATTCCAATGTAGGGCAGCATCATGCCAAAATAGCTGACTATGAGGACAGGTAATGAAAAAATAAAGCATACTTTCTTCTGCATTGGAACATGTAAGTCTAGGACAAAACCTATCTGCCTGAGGTTTATATTTTAGATTTCCCCTAATTCCCAACCTCCCCTGAACAAAGAGCCATACAACATCCCAGAGATGAACAGGAAGCCTAAAACCTGTTAGTTTGCATAGAGCTAATATCATTTTAGTAGGGACACAATCAGGAAAAAGGAGATAAATTTGCTGAACATCATAGACAACATAGGAGTAAAAGGACTTCCTATCCACAGACATTAATTTAGTAAAGGAAACTTTCCATTGCTGCATTTTTTTAATAGAAGATATTCCATAAGCAGGAAGAGAATCAGAAGATAATATTTTAGGAGGCAGAAAGAGTCCATTTTATAAAATAATGGGACCAAATAAATTGGGATCATAATTGCCATGACATGGTAGCAAAGGTCCAGAGATAATTATAAGAACTGAAAAAATAAAGGGAGTGATAAAAAACAATAGGGTTAATCATATTTAATCCTCCTTTTTTAATTGGTAAATAAGTAATTTCCTGTTTCACGGGATTTAATCTATTACCCCATATCATTTGAAAAAAAAGACTAAAAAGTCAGGTTTCTAAATGAACTGAAGGAGGGTATACATAGCTTAAGTAAAGAAAGACAGGTAACAAAAATGTTTTAACTATCATAACCCTTTTTCTCTTCCCAAACTTCCAACATTTCCACATATTAATTTTAGTTTCACCAATCTGTAATTGTTGTTCCCAATTATATGTAGCCAAATCACCGGGACCAAACCAAAGACCCAGAATTTTATGAGGGGTAGAAATTAAAGGAATCCCTAAATTATCCAGAGAATCAGTCCGTGTATGGTCCAAGGAAAGAATGAAACTTTTTCCTGTATTAAGACCTGCCCCAGAAAATGAACCATAACTTGAAAAAACTTCCAAAGCCTGTTCCAAAGAAGAAACATCTTGGACAAGCAATGTAACATCATCAGCATAAGCAGTAATCTTTTCAAGTGGTAATGTGGGGGAAGGGGCCAAACCAATAATACTCTGATCCCATTGTATTTGTCTAATAACAGGATCAAGAGCAAAAGTATATAAAAGGGGACTTAAAGGACCTTAATAGTCCTTCATTTGCTTTTTAAGTTCAGAAATCTGGGACTTGAATTTCAAACTTTCATGTGGAGGGAGGGACATCAATTTATATAATTGATTCCCAAGCATTAAGTAGTGTAAATAATTAGAATTTGCTTTTTTTTACTGAAGGTAATTAAAAGACGTTTTAATTCTACTTTTGTATCAAGCCACCAATCAAAGAGAGTGTCATAAAAACACATAATAGAGTTCCGAGCCACAAAAAAAATCTCTATTTGAGAAACACAGTCAGGGGAATCCAAAAGAGACATATTTAAACGCCATCGTTGGAGAGCAGAGAATATTTTTGGAGGAACCACAGATAAACTCAAAGTACAAAATAAAATCTTGTGGTCTGAAAATTCCGTAGGCTTGGAAATACAAAAAAAAGGTATAAGATATTTAGAAACAAAAAACATGTCAATACAGATAGCATAAATGGCCTATGGTATGTAGCTCCACTACCAGTTTTATGTATAGTTCTATAAGCATCTCGTAAACTAGCTTCAGAAATAATATGTAGTAAGGCATGAGAGTCACAATACATTTTTTTCCATATCTCACCTGCAAATTTAGTATCCACGATACAATTAAAGTCACCCCCCCCAAATAACATGCATTTTTGTATATAAAAAAGGTTTGATGTCTTCAAATAGTTCAATCCTAGCGGTTTTAATCTGTGGAGCATATAAATTAATAAGGCGGAAAGAAAAATTCCCAAGGGTACAGTCAAGAATCAAAGCTCGGCCAGGTCAGATGTCTATGAGTCTAGAAACATGAAACTTAGTGGACTTAAATAGAATGCCAATTCCATCAGCAGAATCTAATCCAAAAGTCCAAAAAGAAGGGCCTCAATGCCATTGTCTCTTTACTTGTTCAACCTCATAAAGAGAGGATAAGCATGTTTCTTGTAAAAAAAGGATGTCTACGTCAAGGGAGTCAAAAAATGAAAGTACAGAAACTTGTTTTCTATAAGCTTTCAAGCTACAAACATTAAAAGACCCAATCCTTAAAGTAGCCATCTAAAGTGAAAGAAAGTCAAGGCCCTCCTTTTAAGCCATTACTAGCTTTCCATTTTTTCCCTTTTTTTCCCTTTGGAAATTTCAGTGGATTTACTATCCTCATCTTCTGTTACCAGCTCAGACCTATGAGAGGCGTCAGATTCTAGATCAGAATCACCTACATCATCTTGCAGAGGAGAGAAAAAAGATTCTCCGTAGGTATAGGGCAAGGAGTGTGATGTCTAAGAGAAGACTTAGTAAACCTGCGACTCTTAACGGTCTCAAATAAGGGAAGGCAATGGAAGTACCATCAGAGTGACTCTGTACAGAGGGAGGAACTACTGAAACAGTATCAGGAGAAATAACAATATCCTGAATCTGTTCTGGGGCCGGGGAGGCCTATCTGTAGAAGATATAGTGTCAGCATTCTGGGAAAGAGATGATTCTGCAGAAGGATCTGTTTCATTTTGTGGAACAGAGGAGGTAGAAAAACTATAATCCCTTTTTCTTTCCTGGACCTTGTTGACTAAATCATCCTGGTCCCACCCTTCAGTTTTATTGCGCTCGGCCCAAGGACATTGATGAAACGCATGTCCTTTCTCATCGCTTAAGTTGCATTGAAAAATATTTTCACACAAATCTACTGAATGACCATAGCCTCCACATAAGGAGCATTTTAACATATCACAAGAGCTGCTGATATGAGTTCTTGACCCACATTTATAGCAAGTTCTCGGTTGTCCCCTATAAAAACAAACCCCTCTCTCCTTTCCCAGAAAAAAACTATTTGGCAAGTGAATAATGTCTGAGTTAACCTGAAACAGTTTCACTTTAAATTTCCACCCACCGGTCCAAATGCATTCTAAATCAAGGAGAGCTTCAGGAGGGCCAAGGATGTTGTAGCGATTTTGTAACCAATGATAGATATCATTGACATTAACACCTTCATTGCGAAACATTATAGTGACATATCTAATCTGTGGCCTTGTAAGAGGGATTGCAAAAAAGGGGGTCCATAGAGGGGTAGTCTTAAGAACAGAGTATTTTTCCCAGAACTTTTCTAAATTACTGTTATGTCTATAGCTTATATCAAATGAATCTTCCCCTGAGATACGAATCAAAGCATATAAATCGGAAGGGGAAATGCACATAGAACCTCTCAAAAGCTGATTAGCTACATAATATCTATCAGGGTGTGTAGAAAGCCCTCCCTTATATAGAAGTTGAACAGCATTTCATCGAGGTGCTTGCTCAAGCTTATTTTTAAATAAGTCTGCCATAGGAATATGATGAGTGTTCTCATAATTACCCTTTTCAGAACCCATCTCCAAACCCACTTCCCTCTGATCATCCCCCCCACCTGAGGATGTGCTCGGTCTAGACAAGGCTGCAGCACAATCCTTTAACTTATGCGCATCAGTAGATGAGGCCTCATGAAATAAAGCTTGTCCAGTACCTGAGCTCAGTTTAGTAGTCACAGTGGCATGCTTAGTTGAAGTAGAAGTAGAAGTAGAAGGCCGAACTTCATTCCACTCAGGATCCGGAATCCATTGTCCCGAAGCTGTACATTTCCATCCTGATTTCAAAAGAGTCTCATCAGCTGACCAGTCTTGAAAAAAAGTCTCAGAGTCAGTCAGAAGACCAAATTGTCAGCATACCATTTGCGATGTAGAGCAAGTCACAGGAATAGGAAGAGCAGAGTCTCCAGTCTCACGGTGTTCCTGCATGATACCCGGAAGCTACGGTTGAGAAAATAAGTCCTTAGGTAATCCAGTCAGCAAAGAATCAGGAGAAGAATGTAGCATTTCCACAGGATCAGAAACTGGTGTTTGCACAGTAGTAATTATAACAGTTTCAGACGCCTTCTCCCGAACTGGTAACGTACCAGCAATCTCCCAATGGTAAGAATCTGGAGCAACAATTGAAGGTATCTGTGTCTGCTGAATGCAAGGCAGAGCATTCTCAGTAGAAAGTGTTACTTCCATACAAGTCTCCTCAGAAGCGAACAGCAGCACATCCTGCTGCATGAAAGGCTGTGCACCATCTGCCATCCTGCAGACACAGCATTTCCCCCTACTGGCAACAATGCAGTAGGGGAATTTACCTGGTGTCCTGCCCAAATTTCCCTCATTCACTAAAAATACCACCAACTGCTTAATCTGGTTCAAGGCCAGTTGGCATTCATCTGTATTCCCCCCCCCCATAGGGTTGTGCCTGAAAATAGGCAGGATTTGTCTAGTGCACTTACCCAATCAACAAAAAATAAATAAACATAAACCCATAGGTGATCATTACCGAAAGAAAAGTGGAGATGGAAGGGTACAAGTTGCTTGGCCAGCAGAGAAGGGCACAGGGCTAGTGGGCATAAAAGGGTGATGATGTGTGAGTTTGGAGAAGGGAGGATGGGAGAGATCAAAAGAGGGAGGAGAATGCAGGTGATGACTGAGCACACTAGGAGGCAAGCAGGGGACAGTAAGAGCAAAGGAGGTAAGTGCCAGGCACTGTGGGGCAGGAAGCAAAGTAAGGAAGGAACAGAGACACAGTAGTTGTGAAGTTTGTCAGTGGAAGGAATCATAACTGGCATTTGCTGTTAGCTGTTTTCTCAGACTTCTTTTAAATAGTCTGATCAAAGTTAAAGTTGTGATGTCAGTGGGTAGAGAGTTCAGTCATCCTGGGGTGCGAGAGGCAAAATACCTTTGACCGATGGAGGTACGACAGTGGGGAATTTTAAATATTTGGCTGTCCGAACTGTGGGTGCAGTGACAGTTATTATTGTGGGTGAGAAGATTCTGTACCACTGGGGGCATCAAGCCTAGACTGTCTTTTATGGCCAAAAGACATGACTGGTACTGAAGTCTGCCTGAGAACTGTAGCCAGTTTTTCTGGGCATACAGGTCACATGTATGGGTCAACCAGGTTGCTCCCATGACAAGCCAACAGGCTTTGTTTAAAGCAACTTTTGTGCGGCATAGGGCAGTGTCTGTGGCTGAATCATATATTACCAATCCATAGTCAATGAGTAACACCAGAGAACTGTGCACAGCTAGTTTAAGGGCCTCTGGTGTTAGGCTGTGCTTGTGCCGGTGCAGTAGTCCAAGCCGTGTATTAATGGCCTTAGTGACTTTGTCAATGCGAAAGTCAAAAGACATTGTACTATCCAGCATAACTCCCAAATATTTGAAATGTTGCACAAGCTCAAGGGGGGTGCCTACCACGTTAGTGATAAGGAGGGGATGAGTTCTGTACTGGTTTGGGGCGGTGGAGAACAGCATTATTTTCACCTTGGAATGGTTCATCACAAGCTTCTGATCTTTAAATCAACTTTTGACCACAGAGAAGTTGTTCTGGAGTTTACATTTGAGAGCAAGGGGGATTGGGTCATTGACAAACAGAACAGCGTCATCAGCATATAGCAGAAGATGACATTGGCAGGCGTGCGGTAGTTGGTTTAAAAAATGGTAAATAAGAGTGGACCCAGAATGGACCCTTGTGGAACACCAGAGTTGACTGACCTACTATTGGATAGGGTATTGCCAATCTTGTCTTGTATCTGGTTCTGCAGGTAACTGGTGAACCAAGCCACAGTGTCTGGAGAGAGACCAATGACCTCAAGCTGATTGATCAGTAGAGCATGGTTCACTGTGTCAAGTGCATTAGATAGGTAGATAGAGGCTGCAACAACAAGTAGATCTTGGTCGAGGGAATTGTGTATGTAACCAGTAAATTCAAGCAGTGCTGTTGTGGTACTATGGCCCTTTCTAAATCCATGTTGCTGCGGGCTTTGTAGCTGATACTTTTCTAGGTGTTCGCTGAGCTGGTCTGCTACTATTCTCTCTAGTGCGTTTGACAGCAGTGGCAGAATGGAGATTGGGTGATAGTTCCCATTAAGGGCCCAGTCTCTACTCTTGAAAATTGTAGTCACTATGACGGACTTCCACTTGTCAGGGAAGTGCGAGTACCTGAGAGAGACATTGAGAATATGGATGGGAGGGGCCAATATATTGTCCAAAGTCATTTCGATAAATTTCAGGCCAGAGAATCACTGCTGTACATTGATTTACCCAGAACCTTTTGGAGGTACTTTCGAACTTCCTTAGCAGTGAGGGGTTTAAAATGGAATGGTGGGTTGGGAGAGGGTCAAGACCACATTCTCATTAACTTCAGCGGTGCTGGACTGACAGAAGAAATTGAAGGGGTAGTACCTCACTCAAATCCATGAAGGCATTGTTCAATGAGTCTGCAATTGTTCTAGGGCCCAGGGAGGGTATTCTGTCAATATTCAGCATAGTGGGGAGAGATTTGCAGGTTTTTACCAATTACTTCCTTTAAGTTGTTCCAAAATTTTCTGCCATCACTCCATGTTTTGGAGATGGCTTCCTTACAGTTTTGTTTTTTTCTGCACATATTACCTGAGTGCAATCATTACAAGCTTTTTTGTAGCTTTGCAAGTCAGCCTGCTTGCTGGAGACCCGAGCCCTCTGCCAAAGGCGGTCCCTAGATCTCAATACATCAAGCAGGTCAGGAGAGAACCAAGGGTTACAATGGCCTTTGATTTTCCTTGTTTTCAGCGGGGCATGCTGGTCACAGATTTTGTTCAGGTGGCGAATAAAGTGGTCAAGGACAGAATTGACATTGTGGGAGTTGTAGACAAGGGGCCAGTCTTGCTGATGAAGGTTCACTTTTAGCAATTCAAGGTGACCATGGATGAGAACCCTGTTAGTGATTGTTCTTGCAGGGGGCTGGATGTAGTTATTGATCCACTGAAACAGGACAGGCGAATGGTCACTGAGAACATCAGGGAGTACAGTGATCCCAGATAAATGATCAGGGTGCTTAGACAGTACCCATCCCAGTAATGTGCTGGTACCCTTAGAGTAGTTTATCCTTGTTGGTATGTCAACCAGTTATGTGTGGTGGATTGCTGAGAGTGCATCTTTGGTGGCCTTGGCCTCAGGGGAGAGCCAGTTGGTATTAAAATCCCTGAGGATTATTGTTTCAGTGTTCTTGCGCCTGCGTTCAGCACATCTCCAAAATACTTGCACACTAAGGCCTTTACAGCGTACATATGGTAAATGCAAGCACACCCTGCCTGCACTTCCTGGTTCAACATTCTCTTAGTGCTTCCCTGTTTAATGGTAATAAATTACTGATTCAAGCCTGGATGCAGCTCTGTTGTCTGCTGCTCTCTACTTCTCTGTTTCTCAATTGTACCTGCCCAGACTGCCTTTTGTGCCCTCTCTGCCTGCTGCCCTCTGCTACTTCCTGACATCCCTGCCTGTTTTCTTTCTTAATAACTGCCTCTCTGTTCTTCTTCCTCACCTCAGCCCTTAGTGGACCATCAATACCCCAGGCTGGTCAGTACTGCTGCTGCCATGCTCCACCTTTCATGTTCTTTGGCTTTTCTTTTGCTATTCAGGTTTTTCTCCCAGCAGGATGACTCTGGTGGGCTCTCAGCCCTGCCCCTGTCACCCCAGCCTGGCAACCACCCATCTGACCAACCACCCCTGAGTCCAGAATTGTGGTCAGAGATCAGCTGGTGATATGGGAGTAGGGGCAGGTAGGCAGGGCTTCACAAAGCTGGACCCTTCTCTTTTTTGATTTTGTCCCTGTTTCACACATGGGGTCATGCGCACGCCATGGAGTCCCGCAGCCCTCCCTTCCACTGCCCTCCTAGGCCCACACTATTACTTGGCCTCCACCAGGTGGCAGTCATTCAGCAGAGCATGCAGGCCCCCCTTCCCCAGGAAAGGCAAGCAGCCATTAGGCACACAATCCTTTCTCTCCCTGGTAGCACCCCAGCAACCCATGCTTGAACTGAACATGGGTAGATGGCAGGAGCGAAGGTGCTTATAGCACCTCAGCCCTCAATGCAACTGGGATGGCCTATGTTCTCTGGCTTTTTTTATTTATTTTATTTTATTTACTGTATATTCGGAATTACGAACCTTTGAGTCATAGACTCTTTTACAAAGGCTCCACATGGGTTACAGAGGGTGGAGGGGGCAACAAGAGTTGGAGAAGAGAGACAGAACAAGGATATTATATACAAGCAAAATTATGTACAAATTTTTTGTTCAAACATATATATATATTTTTTTTTAAACAGTAGCTCCACGGTGGTTACAGCGGGTGGAGAGACATATGACAGTAAATGGCAAATGAAAAACAACTTTCAGTACAAAATAAAATAGTTTATAGATTACATTGCTGACATGATAGCAGAGAGACTTTTTTATCCGGTTAGAGCAAGTTGGAGACATACCTGTGACCCCTAAACTGAGCTTTTTGGGGGGGTTTCAACGGGCCTGGAGGGTCCCTGTGTGGGTGCGAGGGGGTGGGGAGGAGGAGAGAGGTTAGGCCAAAATAGCATTCACATTTAGAGCTATCCAATAGGAAGGTTTTAAGGCCTGTTTTGAAGAGTTGAATGTTGCGGGACTGGGAGAGGGAAGGTGGAAGAGTGTTAAGCCATTTGGGGGCACGGAAGCGGCTGGATCTCTGCCCAAGGGATGTATGACATGGTGGAACCGTGAAGGATGTGGTAGCCGAGAGTCTGGTAATATGCCTGAGAGGGGCCGGTTTGATGATGGGGAGTAGAACGGCTGGCACAAGCTGGAGGTGGATCTTTTTTGCTAGTATGCAGGTGTGGTACTTGAGTCTTTGATGGAAATTAAGCCAGCCAGTCAGTTTGTATAGGTCACAGGTGTGGGTGAGTCTGTCACAACCCGAGACAAGGCGACAGGCTTTGTTTAGCGCAGTGGTTATGCAGCTTAGGGTGGAGTTATCAGCAGTGCCATAGATAACAATCCCATAATCGATAAGGGAGAGGATGGAGGATGTGACAGCTATCTGCATGGCTTGAGCAGGCAGGCTGTTTTTGATCCTGTAGAGGGCACCAACTCTCGAGTTGATCGCTGCCGAGAGGAGGCGTACATGTCTGTGGTAGGAGAGGGAGGTATCTAGGGTGACGCCCAGGTATTTGAAGTGTTTGACGTGTTCCAGTAGGGAACCATCCGAGTTGGAAATGTGAAGAGCCATCTGACTGTGTGGGCTTTGGTAATAAGCAAAGGTCATGGCCTTGGTTTTGGAACAGTTAATGATCAGGCGGTGGTCAGCGAACCAACTCTCCAGCTCCTTGAAGAATTCCTGGAGGGTGAGCTGGAGGATGTACGGTTGGGGGTGTTTCCAGTAGAGAACCGCATCATCAGCACAGAGTAAGAGATGGCCACTGCAGGCTTTGTGGAGTGAATTAAGGAAGAGAGTAAAAAGCAGTGGGCCCAAAATTGACCCCTGCGGAACACCGGAGTGAACAGACTTGGGGGTGGAGATGGTGGAGTTTATTCTTACTTGCTGCAAGCGTCCTGAGAGGTAGTCCTTAAACCAGGCTGTGGCCTCGGGGACCACATTTAGTTGCGGCCTCATGGATGAACGTTGTGAGCTCAGCGAGAGCCGTGATGGTGCTGTGGCCAGCTCTGAACCCATGCTGTTCCTCACTGAGTAGGTTGTGTTGTGTTAGAACTGGATTGGGTCCTAAACCTGCTACTTTACCCTTACTGCTACTGTATGTCCACTTTTTTGCCCAGGTGGTCATTCAGGACTTTTCCCTTGTGCTCAACACTCATGCTATGTAACCATACTGTGTTATGTCAATGTCATCATACTGCCTACTCAGGTTTTACCCTCTGTATCATACTACCTACTGGGTCTTCACCATCCTTTGCATCCTAACCTATCTACTGCATCATATCCTACATCATCTCCAGCCTCTCTCGGGCTCATCTCCCGTATGCCTTGCCCTGTCAAAGGCTTAGCTCAAATGTATCCCTTGGCCTTGACCCTTATGGGCTTGGCTCATTTTTCATTTCATTTTCATTTTATTGGTATAAAACAATTGAGCAATGCTAATTTACAATGGCATTTTAAGATAGCTTCATACAAAAAAAGTTTATGAATTACAAAATTATATCACATAAGAAAACTATATGTATATTATAAGACACAGTATTCGACAAACGCATATCTGCATTATGAGCCTTGTTTCAGAGGAGAGCATATATGCAACAAAGCCTGAAGCAGCTGTAGGTTGGACTTGTCTTTCTTTGCATCAGTGTTCTTTCAGGAATCATGTCATTCTTTCGGCCTTCTAGACCAATCCCTTAAGTGAATCCTTCCATAAAAGGATTCTGTCAGTTGTACAGCCAGCCTTGCAGCACCATAAGTAGGGAAGAAGTCTTCAAGACAAAAGGAAAGACCTAGCATTCCTTTAATCAAAGCAGCATATCTGAGGTATTCCTCTGGACATACTGTAAGTAATCTTTAACCTAAAGGGATGTTGTCTGGTCCTTGATTCCTCATAGGCTTGCTCTGCAATGCATGGGATCCTCTCTTCCTTGACAGTGGTCCTAATAATAACAAAATATTAACGATCTGTTGCCCTTTCATATTGATGGCTATGTAGCAGTAAAACTACTGCATACAGTACTGGGGCTGCAGTTTAAAAAGGTTTCTACAGCAACTTTGTACAGTGAGTAAATCAAAAACTTTAAATCAGGTTTCACATAAAGAATATGATATTATTATATAGATAGGGAAGACTAATGCAGAGCAAACAATTGTGGGGCATTACAGAAGAGTAGATGAATTTTCTGCCCTTGTTCTTCTATGTGTGTTTATTTCTACATGTACATTCTAGTGCTTTATGTAGTTTATGAAAAAAGCTGATACCTCAAGAATTTTCAGAGTTTTTTTCTCTTCACTTTCACTATGGGATTCTTTTTGAAAATGAATCATGAAGTAGTGTCGCTGGGTGTATTTGATTAGAGCACAAAGCTGTTGACCTGGAGACTCAGGCTTAAATTCCATTACCAATTCTTACTCATTATGTGACCTTAAAGAACTCATGTAACCTTCAAGTGCGTAAGCACATAAGATGCTACCTCTTTCCTGAGGTTCATTTAACTTTCCCCAAAGTCACTTAACCTTACTGTACTCACCTAGTCATTGATGCAACTGTGCGTACAGTAGCTGCAGTGCTTAGGAACAGAGGGTACCATAGAAGAAAGTGCTACATCAAACCAAATGCAATTCCTTTCCCTATTAAAATGTAAGTAGCATATCCAAATTATGTGTCAAAACACATCTAAGGTTATTAATTAGCACCATGGATTGTATCCATGCTTTAATAAACCTTACTAAATATTAAACAGCATTCTGTTATTAAAGCTAAGTAGAAGACTTTTTCTCAGGGAGGAGCAAATTGCTGAAACAAATTGCTTTCTTATCCATAGAGTGACTCTGATTTGAAACCTTCACATGCCACATGTGATATGGCTATCTATAGTCTCTGAACAGGTCATATGTAGGGCTTTACAAGTAAAGAATAGGAATTCCTTCATATGACAACCAGAGGGCTATTTTGTACTCATACCTGAATAATGAGTGCAGGCAGTATAGCCTTCATGTTAGAGTAATGAGCTATAAATGAGATTGGTACATCCAGTAGACCCTGTGTTTGATTTCCACAACTGCCACTTGCATACTGTGTGACTCTAAGCAAGTCACTTAACCACCCCAGTGCCCCTGAGTCATCCCTGAAAACAGGCCTTGTTCCTAATAGGGCTTACTTGGTTACCAAAGAATAAAAGAATAAAAAAACGAATATTAAGCCAAATCCAAGGTATTTGGTTGAGGATTTTTTTTAAGTTAAAAAAACTTGCTCCACTTTCCACCCACAGGTCCACATGCAACATGCAGTGGTGTAGGTCAGGATGCAGCGCAATACTGAAGCATACTGCAGTAGTTGCTGCAATAAACAAGGCAACCTGTTTTTTTCTAACTTATGACTTAGTTATGTTCAGTTTGCAAAGTCCAGGTATAAATGTGCCTGGACCCAGTTTTCAGACCAAGTGTAGCCTGTCCTATCATTTTCATCTATGTCTAGCATTTTTTTAATCCTCATCCAAAAACCGGTGTAAAGCACCATAAAAAGGCTATACATACTGCAAGTTAGTCAAGCATTTGAAATAGTCCCATGTAATTTTTTTTTGAAAATCCCACCCAGCTCAAATGACAGTTGCATCTATTTTATGATTTTTGAAAATTCAACTTGATTTAACTAGAACTTTGCCCATTTTTTTAACTTTAGTAAATTTGACCATGGTGTACATAAGCAATAACCTATGACAGGGCATGGGGTTATGGAAAATTAATGCACACCCCATGTGCATTGTGAAGCACAATGCCATGGGTTGAGTGCACTCCAGCACCTCATAAGTCCATTACTTTCCCATAACTCTACAACCTGGAGTGGTTTATTGCACTTATAAAATAGATTACAATTAAAAGTGTAAACACATGCAATAAACTTCTTTTTTAATGCTCAAAACTCTCATATTTATTGTGTATCTTTCCACCACACAAAGTAGTTCTTTTTTTATTTCATGTTTAAACTGTTAAACTACAGCTTTTTAACTGTATTATCAACTAACTTGTTAACATCACAACTTGTTTTAACTTTTGGATATGCGCTTATAGCACTTATCTGTAGTAGCAGCTGAAATTTGTAGCTCCATGCATGGCAAAGTTCTTCATGTTGAATCCTGGGATCATTATCTTGGTTTTTGTTTTGCTGTTGCTGACGTCAGTTGTGCCTGGTACGGTAATGGTGCAGGTTCCTTTGGGGAATGCTGCAGTAATGTGATGTGGTTCTGATTCTTTTATTGCTTCCATGGCATCACTCAGTTCTGATTTGTTGGATCTCGGAACTCCTGTGTTAGGCTGTGGCAATGAGGTTTTCAGAAACATCAAGGAGCAGACATGCAGGAGTGGTGAGCTGGGCTACAGTGGTGATGAAGTGCTGGCCTGTGGCAGTGATAAAGTGCTGGGCTATGGTAATGGTATACTAGGGATGGTCGGAGCAAGAACTTGCATTCAGCCAGACTATGGGTTGTTGTGCTGAGTTTCTCTGTTCTGCTGGTGAGTTTAATACCCTTGCCAGCAGTTTGGTCCACTTTGCTCTGTCCATATTTGATGTACTCCAGTAGTTTTTTAAGCTACTTTTGCAGCAGTGCCCAGTGACACTCATGAGTTCCCTGAAGCCAAACCTGCCTCAGATAACATGCGCACAGCAGTACTTCTTATGGAATGATTAGTGTACTGTTGTGTTAGTGTGGCTTCTTTGGAAATGTTGGACATTGGGTCTCTGAGGAAATTTATGCCCATGGGTTGCAGGCTGTACCACAACTCCTGTTTATCAAGAACAAACTGTGGCACTCTTTTTACGTGAAGGTAGAGGGCTGGTACATTTTTTGGGGGGAGGGGGCATTTACTTATATGTTTTTGAATAGCTGCACTGGGTGAACAGGGTTTGAAAGGTAAGCAAATAGGAAACCACACTGGCTTTCTTTATTAGTTTCATTAATAGCACTGTGATATTTTTTGTATGAGCATTAAATGTTAACATCAAGTACTCCTTTCCCTGATTGTCTGTTTTTATAGCAAAAGAGTCTTGCTTCTATTCTCTGACTCCTTCACACCCACTGTGTGCCAGACCTAACAGGATTTCAAACCACCGATGTTGCACTAACCCAGGAGCAGTATCAGGTGAAGGTGTGTTTGACTGGTGCAGCTTTAATAGATCAGTGTTGTTTATTGGTGAGTGCTGGTCCACTCTGTCATTTCTGTCTCAGCAGAATTGTTTTAGAACTAGTGCAAAATATTTGCCAGTTCGAAAAGAGGATAATTGGTGATATTGAATATTCTTTTATTGTCAGTATTGCTAAGGAAACTAGTCTACCTCTTATACATAGTAGGCTGCTGACTGTATATTGTTTCCTTTCACAGCCATGAACAGATGCATAGAACTGCCTCAATACTCCGCACAAATTTTCAAGTGAGATTTCAGCATAAATTATTGTTTCATTTGTACTGTTTAGCCAGTCTTCAAAGACTTTTACAACACAAACAGTGCTCTTTTGTGTGTTTCGTTCATCTTTTTTTCTTCAGTAAATCAGGATCAGTATTGGATAGTTTTAAGTGCCTTCTGACATTTTCTGCTGTCAGTCCTCTTATTTCAGGTTTCATTTTCATTCTTGAAGGTTCGGTATATGTAACATATTCATCTAACCACTCATTTACTGTTAAGTAGCCAAAATGATTGAATGTGATATCCATTATGTCACTCATTTTTTTGTTTGACAAGCTTTAATGAAGTCTACTGTAGAAAAAATAACAGTTTCTCTGTTTTGAAATTCCCTCTCAAGGACGGGATATTGTTTGGTTATGGGCCTTCTAAACATAGGTAGGAAGTAGTTTGGCTTCCTAACTGTTGATTAAACAGCAAATTTTATCAATGGCCAGGTGATGATGTTCCACCATCACATTTTTACTTTTTCCAAACCCATTTTATAAAAGCCATTGCTACTTAATATATTGTGAATTAGGGCTTAGGAAGTAGTGATATCCTGTTACCATGGACATAATTGATATTTAATTATTTATTTCTATGTTATTTAAAATGCTGTTAGGTCAGTAAGTCAAAAGGTTAAGAATGCCCATTCTGAAACATCACCCAGGACATTACAATATTACAACAGTATAGTGTCTGTCCAGCCTAGTGGCACTGAGGGCTGAGGTGTTGGATGCCCTACCTCATGATACTCTGGTGACCCATGCTGGGGAATGAGCATGGCTGCTGGGGGTCAGCAGGGGAGGAGAAAGATCGAGCATCTGAGGGACTATTCTCCTTCTCCAGGGAAGGGGGCCACCAGCTGTCAGTGTCGACTGGCCCCTAGCAGCAGCTGGGGAACAGCACACTGATGCTCTGAAAGGGGAGGAGAGGAGGCAGATGCTTGGAGGAGCATGTGTGAATGCGTGCATGCTCTCTCCTTAGGGTGTCATCGCACGCCTTCTCTCCTAGGGGGGAGGGAAAAGTGGAAAGAGTCTTGGGCGTGGCATGATGATAGCCGATTGCCACAGGCCCTGCTCCTACGAATAGCGGTAACCTCCACACCAGATCCATTCTGGTGGGTTGAGGGATCCCTGCCACCCCACCATGGGGGCAAGCCATGGGGACAGCGGAAGGTAGGCGGCGAGTGGGGTACAGGGCTGGGGGATCAGACTTGAAGTTGTGTCACCCAGGAAGAGACAATAGTATAGTGTCTAAGCAATGCAAGTCAAACAAATTATGTTTTAAAAATATTAAGTCATTTATTCTTACTTTATCAAGCAAGCTCATGCATCCAGAAATATTTTAATGTGTATTTGTGCATTTATTCTGGCTTAATAAGCAGTTATATGCTTTTAACATGGATATAATTGATAGTTAATTTATTTTGTTTAAAATTTTAAATGGATAAGAACCAAAGGGTAAACAATAACCATTTTTTCTATCATTTGTTTATCTCCTGTGCTTCACCTTCCTACCAATGCCCCCAACCCTATCACCCGTAGTCTTTGGGACATACGTGCCCATCATCATGCTCTGTCACAGAACTGTTAGGGGTGCCCAGTCTCTACTGCAGGATATGCAAGGGGTTTGCCATCATCCTGCAGCCAGGGTGTTTTTCCACCAATTTTCTCCCTGGGCTCACAGGGTGTGGAATGGGTGCAATGTGTGAGCTCCACCTCCACAGAAATTCCCCTGGCACCCTGAATGTGAAGTCTCTTCCCTCTCTGGTGACATAAAATGCACTGCCACCCACAATTAGACAGCGAGCCACAGCAAGCCCTCTCCCCAAGGGCAGAGAACACTCCTACAGATGCTCAATCCTTCCTCACTCAGCTAGCCCCGGAGTAACCCGCGTCTGTTTCTGAACCCAGGTTGCTGGCTTGGCAGGATTCATGCCATATGGTGCCTCAGCCCTCCATGGTATTGGACTGGCAACAATGCCCATTTTTGAAGGAGATCTCAGGAATGATAATTTTAAAACAATACATATTAGCCAGCCTGGTGGTGCTGGAGGTTGAGGTGCTGGTTGCTACACCTTACGCCATTGAAGTGACCCAGGTTCGGAAACAAGCAAGGACCACTGGAGGTTGGCAGGTGAGAGGGAGGATCAAGCATCCAGAGGACTGCTGTCCTCTCTCAGGGGGAGGGAGGCTTGTTATCCTGCTTGTTGATGATGGAGGGCAGTACTTTTTTTTTTTTTTTAAGTCTTTGGTAACCGGGTAAGGCCCATTAGGCACAAGTGCCTGTTTTAAGGGGTGACCTGGGAGCACTGGACGGTTAAGTGACTTGCTCAGAGTCACACAGTATGCAAGTGGAGGTTGTGAGAATCAAACCAAGGTCTGGTCTGCTGTATGTGCCAAGCTCATTCACAGCTTATTACTTTAACCTCTAGGCTATACTGCCAGCCCATGTTGGGAGGCATGTATCATCACCACTATATTGGGGGGGGAGGGTGGACGGGAGAAATAGAGGAAAAAAGGAGCTGGCAGGCTCCATGATGACCCCACATCCCTGTTCTGCCCCCTGGCTTCTGGATTGTGCTCTGAAGGGGCAGAGAAAGCTGGCGCACTCCTCCCTGGGCCTGCTGTGTGGGGAAATACTAGGGGGTCAGCATGAGCAGGGATGTGCGGGGCAGGAAGATGAGTCCCTCCGAGGGAGGGCCATAAGTGCCTGCCAGGATCCAGGTAGAATTAATAGAATAATAAAAAATAAATACATATCAAAACCAATGCAATATCAAATGATTTATTCATTTAAGAAAGTCAATTATTCTTACTTTATTGAACAATGTAATAATTTTTAGTAAGACCTCCCTTCTGCCTGTGTCAATGCCAACATACACATTTATGCTGATGACACCATCCTGTAAACCACTAACCTGTCTGTCTGGTACTGTAGCTTAATCACTGCTTCAAAAGGACGGCTAATGTTCAGTGCCAGATCATCTCAAATCAGCATCTGTTTAAAGCCAAACTGACAATTGCCTGTCCTATGGCATGAGTCATAAGTTTTCTAGACTCCACTCTCCCCCCCCCATTGCTCCCCTTTGGAGGATGTCCCATCAAATACCTTGGTATGTGGCTTGATCGGAACCTTGGTTTCTCCTAACATATAACCTCATTCTTAATAATTTACATCCCAAACCTGGAGCAGTATACCACAGAAAGGATTGCTTAGAATCTGCAGTTCTTAAAATGATCTTTCGTGTGTTTGACTTCAAAAATGTGGTCTATGGGGCTATTCCAAAAACCTCCCTGGCTAGGCTGGACCCCTTTCTTCAACTCCTCCTGCCACTTTGCTTTACAATACTTTTTACTCACTCATCACAGTCTTCTCTATCAGTCACATTCTCTGCCATCTTTTGACTCTCGATATCTGTCAATATGCATAATTTCTGTCCAAATTCTGGCCTTTCCCTCTTCCTCCCTCTATTAGCTGTTTCCCATTTCCTCTATCTCCTACAATCTACTCCATCCATTCCTACAATCCTCATTTCCTTTCTGTTCCTGAATGCTAGATTTCTTCTGTTCAATCTGTCTTCTCATTCAGGGTCCCTGCAGTTTGAAACAAACTGCCTGTCTTCATTTGCCTTTCCCTCTGCTAACTACAGGTAAATCCTCACTGTTAAACTTGATTTTCCCCTCCAGTTCCTACCACTAGTCTACACCTATATGCCTGATCTTATCTGTCATCTCTCCTTCTGTCCTTTGAGCCACTGGGCCACCTAGCTGGACATTCAAGAGAATTTGTTATTGGCCCTGCGCTTTATATGCAGTTCTCATTTCTTGGCTCTATCCTCTCTGTATATAATACAGTAGTATGCTCTAAGGCTGCATTGCTGCATAGTATCTTCTACATTGTACTCATGAACTCTTTGAGTGCTGAGTATGTTTGAACATATACAGTTTCTGGATGTATATATACATTCACAGTTTCCTATTTAATGTTGATACCAGTAATTCATGGTTGTCTTATTTATTCTTGGAATTTTCAACCTTACTAATTGAACAATACTTACTTGTTAGCTCCATGTTCCCCCTCACCTTGTACATACCTGGAAACAAGCTTTAGCTCAGTGTGTCTTTCCCACTTACCAGTTTTTAAATAAATAAATAAATAACTAAATAAAACATAACAAAATAATGCAGTTGTTGTGCATTTTCCATTTAAAATGTTGTGATGTCCTGACAGTGTATTGTATTACACCTTTAGAACTCGTTGCTGCTGCAGCATGTAGAGATGGTGAAATTAAATTTCACCTGCAAAACTGGCAAAATCGACAATTTCATCACGCAAAATGTTTTGCAAAAATGTGGTGGAATTTCACCCGCAATTTCACCAGCTCACCAGTCCACCACCAGTAGAGAAATTTCACCCAGAAGTGGCAGAATTTCACCCGTGTTGGTGAAATTTCTCCAACAGGCAAAATCCCGCCAACTTGAGGGCAAAATTTCACTCACAGCTGTGGGCGAAATTTCACATTTTGCCCAGTGAAATATTTCATGTAATGAGTTAATTTCACAAAATATTCTGTTGGGCAAAATATTCCAGTTTTGCAAAACATTAGTAGCATGTGAGAGATAAGGGTTTGCCCCAACTTTTTAGACTTCTACCAAGGTTATAACCAATCCTTTAGCCATGAGTACAATGACTACCAACAATAGTTAGAGGCAACAAATGCATTTTCTTCTTCCATTCATCTTAAATACATATCAGAAATACATTGACAGATTTGCATTTTCCATTTACCATGTAGTGATTTTTTGATGGCATACTTTTAATACCCTGTGCTATTATGTAAAATGGTCTTATACCCAACACTTTGAGCTTTTATCCCAGATATAAGAAATTCAGTATCCAGATGGCAGATGACTACTGATAGATTTCTAGTGTCAACATAAATAAATGTCTATTTCACTTTATTGAACCATTGGCTAATCCTTTATATACATATATAAATGTTTAATAACTGTACAATTGTCCTTGCAAATGTAGCAATGGCTCAGTTGTGCACACTGAGTACTATCTGCTGCATCGTGAGAGAAAGGGGTTAAAATTAAATTTCAGTTTTTTCATTGGAAAGCAAGTATAGCATGGATCTTGTACAATTTCATCCTGTACAGCTGAGAAAAAATTCAGTAAGTATTCTTACTAATATGTAAATGAATAAATGGGGTAACAATAAAAATGTGCTCAACATATAGTTCATGTATCCAGTGTGTAAGAAATCTAGTAGCCTGGTGGCTATCATATTTTAAGTGACTAATGTGTGCTTATCAAAATAGTTCTTTATTATTATGAATTATACTTTTGATGACAGGTAAAAAAGGAAAACTTAGTTGTAGATGATGTATTTAAGTGTGATTATTAAGTAATGTATTGATATTTATTAAATAAATGGGTGGCTCAGTCCAGTGAAGTAAGCCTTTTTATTAGTTCCTTCTAGACCAGGCTGTTGAATTTTGTATAACCTGGGTAAAATTCCAAAGGGCAGCTCTAAACTCTATCCCCAAGGCAGCAAAGAGTATTTAGGGTACACCGTCAGTTCATTACTACTTTTCAGATGGGAAATGCACATCTATTCTAATATTTGTCTTATTTAACACTAACAGATGGGTCAATAATGGGAAACAAGCACTTGTAGTAGTTTTCATGAGTCATTTTTCAGTGGTCAATGACTACCTGGCTACTGAATTTCATATCACCTAGGTAAATGTCCAAAGCACTGGATAAGAATCCTGGTCTCTGTAGTAGTGGCAAAGGGTATAAAAGGTACAAGATTAGGGTATTTCTATATTTTAAATGATAAAGTCATATTTATTTAAATATTTCCTGATGCTTACTAAAGATTAAGATAACTATCTCACTACAATATATATTTCTGAAATGTGTAGTATTAGATACATTCATCTTAAAAGCATATTACTGCTTATTAAATTGTACTTGACATAGATGTAAGCAGCAATACCTTGTTGAGTGTGTATTAATTAATATTTAGGCTAAAATGTAAAGTAATATGCATTATTTTATGTTACTACAAATAAAACATGGGAAATACTTTGAGAATAGGGACATAAATGTAGATTTTTTTTTTCAAGTTGAACAATGCCAGTTGTGTGCAAGGAATACATGTGTTGTATGAGTAGTTTAAACACAGTCAGCATCACCCAATGGAATCTGAACAACAGTAGTACCACTTTGAGCTTCCAGCAGTGTGGAATTGCAAGTATTTATTGGATCCTCAGGCATCACACTGGCTTATTGATTATTTGTAAGAGCCATATGTACATGGCTTCATTTCTCATTTTGTTACTTGTCATCCAATGTGTATCCTTTAAGAGATTTATCTTGTTCCAGTAAAAAATGACAGCTGGCATCAGCAAAACTCATTTATACAATATTTCTTCAAAAGTTATATTTCATGACCTTCCATTTTTTATTAATGAATACCTTTTCATTAACCAGGATTGCTTTCCTCTACACTCCATCTGTTCCCATAGCTTTTACATGCTGTGAAATCATTATCCTCTGCTTGTGACATCACAGCCTGATGCATGTACGTGATTCTTGTGTCACAAACAAAGGACTGTGACTATAAAGCAGGATAAGCAGTGTAGACAGATGGAAACATCATGTCCCATCTGGGACAAAAAGTCAGTGTGCATTATATAATTTATTTAGTAATATAGGGCCAGATTCTAAAAGGGGTTAGAATAACGCAAGAGACTTGTGTCAAAAGAGTTTGACAAATGTGGTGAGTTGTATCACATCTTGTGTCAAACTGCAGTTCTGGAAAGCATCCTGCATCTGCCACAGATACACTGTGCCAAAGCCCCCTTGTGCCAGAGTTGCATCCCAAAACACAGCGCACCAGGTCACAAGGGACTTACAGCATTGTGGGGCTGCCCCAGCCACTTTTTTTGTGTCTACAAACCCCTGCCATGGATGCAGCATGGGGCACCACATAGACCAACCAGAAGGTGGTCTAAGTGGTTGTGCCACAAGGACAAATGGGGTTGCCAATAAAAGGCAACTGGAGTTGTCAGAGGTTGCCCTCAGAAATGCTGAAAAGGGGATGGAACAGGTAGTGCGGGGGGGGGTTGAGATAAGAAAGAAGAAGGGGCAGAGTTCCAGCAGGGAAGGTGATGTCACTAGGGGGAGACACCCAGGTGGCTCAGGCAGAGATCCAATAAGACAAGGGGTTGAGCCTGCAGAGGTCCTGATTGGGATCCTTCAGGGGTATAAGACAAGGTGAGAGCAAGGGCTCTTCCTTCTTTGTTGCTGAAACTCACTTTGTACAGGGGTTCAGCACATCAAGGCCATTTTTTTGTACTAGCTCAGGAAAGGTTCTGGTATCCATGGGGGGGATGGCCTGCATGCTATAGACCCTGCTGGTGCATGGACTGAGCGTGGACATGGCAGGCATCGCCTGCTGCACATCAAAGTTTTCTTGGTTTGTTTGCTGTATTTTCACACAAGAATGCTATTTGTTTGTTCATGCATTTTTCATTTAACTGTGAATAATTTATGTTTAAGCTGAGTAGCAGCATGTGGCTAGCTACAGGCATCCCAGCTATACCGGTAGGCCTCTGCATGCTTGGTGGCCATTTGTAAAAGAGGCCAATGTATCTAGTGAGTGTTTTGGTTGTTTGCTCTACAAAAAAGTTGTTGGTGCTCTCCAGTCTGAGAAGGACAAAGGGAAGCCAGAGAGCATAGCAGCAGATCAGGGCTAGTTTTGGGGCCTGTGTAAGTTATTTGTAAGTGAGATGAGTGGCTAAGGGGCTGAACCATGCATGGTCTGAGTGGTGTACCAAGCACCAGCAAAAGATCAAGGATGCACTGGAATGGGCTAGGAGTCCATGCCTCAACACTTTGTGCAGCTGGAAGCACGAGTGGAAAGGGAACGAGGATGTTGGATGGCACCCGTTGTTTGGGCCAGCCATGTGGGGCTGCAGTCGAGGGTGGGTGGGGAGTAGGCTAGGCCATGTTGCAGCAGGAAATGGAAGACTACAGCCAGTGTTGGGGGGTTGATCGGCTAAGGCGTAGCCTGGGATGGAAAAGGTGCAGGGTTTTTGTGATTACCTGCTTTGAAGATTCTACACCCAATGGGAGTTGTGGATCCATTTGAGGGGGAGCCAGAATGTGAAGAAGTGGATTGGAAAGGTGCAGGCTGTGGCTGGACACCACATGGCCTCCAGGAGCATGCAGCTTCAGCCAAGAAGGATCCACAGCTTCAGTAGGCAGAAGCAAAGGGAGTGGCTCAGGGGGCAATCACTGACAGAATGAAAAGAACACTAGGGTGGGATTTAAAAAACAAAATATACTGAAACACCGAGGATCTAGTTTGAAGAGATGGGCTGGGCCAAGGAACCCACACGTTGGCCAGGTGGCAGCCTTACATGGAACAGGAAAAAGGGGGATTGTAGGTTTAAAAAAAATAGGGCAGCTGTAGGTTATTAGGAGGTCACCAGCAAGAGGACAGTGGGTAGCTCCCAAGTTGGGAGGGAGCAGTGAGGCACTGTGGAGGGGCAAGCCCGTGGCCTCGAAGCTTCCCTTGTTTCTGGCAACAGATGGTTCAATAGATTGGCTGGGAAGGGTGGGAACAGTTGGTGAAAGAAAGGTTTAAAAAATGTATATAATAATAGTAATACATACATACAGACAATGAAGTGAGAGGGGAGCCCAGAAGTGGCAGATGGGGGTGGAGGGTTAGGGTGTTCCAGCAGAAACTCAGGGTTTTAAGTAGGGATAGAGGCCCCATGAGGTAGAATGCTGGCTGAGTGCTCCCATTGGGAGCACAGGATGTGGCTGATGATAGATATTGAATAAGGGCCACTGGTACAAAAACAAACATATATATATATATATATATATATATATATATATATATATATAAATAAAATATAAAAAGCTTAACGAAGCACATCAGTGAGGGGCATGGCAGGTAGTACGCAGCTATTTGAGTAGGGTGTCAGTGGTGGGAGCTCTCTGCCACAGGGCATTACGGGTGCAGTCTAAATGGGTAGATGTCGGAGAGTTATAAGAGGGGTGAGCAGCCAAAAAGCCCCCAAAAATCTAATTTACATACTGTCAGTGCTATGTATCAGAATGTGATGGTCCAGCAATTGGCAAGGCGAATAATATATTAGTTGTGTTTTCTATTTCTGTCCCCCCACCTTCAGCTTCTTTAACAGATTGTAAGTAGTGTTATCATTCATCCAGATGGCATCGAAAAGAGTAACAGTTCCTCCCACCAGGGCACAGCTGAAGGAAGAGGCATCACAGTTGATGTCAAAGATGTCAGAACTGATCGAGGCAGCACATGTGAGGGAAGAGGAGGAGAAACATTGCAGGAAGTGTAAAGACCCACCTGAACCAAAACAGAAAGTGCAGGGGAAAGAGGCCACCTGCACCAGCTCCAGAACCAGAGCCGGAGACTCTCCTGGAGTGGGAGGCACCAGACGCTGGGCATGGTAAGGGAAAAGTCAATTTAGCGGGAGATGGGGATTTGAAAGAATATTTGGAGGGGATTATTAATGATATGGGGATGTGGGCATTGAAAAAATGAAGAAGGTGTTGGCAGAAATCAGAGGGTGGAAAAGCGGGGGAGTGGGAAAGGGTGCCCTAGAGGCTGGGAATCACAGTCCTATAGTGGGGATTCTGGGAGTGACATTGGGGGACCATGTTCCCTTCACAGCTAAAGAGAAAATATGGAAGGGAGAGTCTGTGGACCTGTTTGCACTGGTGGACAATGACATAGCTAAAAAATATGAGCAAAAAGAAACAGTTGGTAAGTCAGAGATTGGGTGTCATTGGTGGTGGTAGGGAACTCAGCTGAAGAAGTAACATATAAGGGGAAGAACACTGAGATCTGGCAGCCAGGATTCATTATATTTAGTGCTGTCCTGCTGGAAAAGAAACCAAAGCTGGCCATCCCACTCCTAGCTTTCTCGACCATAATTAAGGATGCTTATAAAGTTAAGATGGGTTATGGATGGTTAAAATACGATGAGGTTTTCCAGCAAAGGATGGCAGAACAGGGGGGATCTGAGATGGGATTGTACCCATTCAGAGCTTTGGGGGTGGACACTGTCCGGCCATGGGAATACCATGTGGACTGCATGGAGCCCGATCGTGGGTGGCATTCCTCATCCCCCCAAGTCCGATATCCCTGGTGATCTAGTGGACCCCCCATAGCGCAACTCCATTGAATATCGCCCTGGCCACACCCCTGAGCAACAAATTTGAGCCACGCACAGGCTTGCGCCACAGCCTAGCACAGTTTGAATATCTGGGCCCTGAGGTTTTTTTACACTAAGGAACAGCACAAACACCAGGAGGCATTACCTTAAACCAGCTGGGGGGGTGGAGGGGGAGAGTCAAGCACACCTCAGTAAAGAAACTCTTCCCAAAGAGGGTGGTGGATAGGTGACAAAATGTATCCAGTGATGTGATTGATGCCAGGACTATCCTGGGGTTATAGACCTTATGGGGTAATTAGATACAAATGTGAAACAGATGGTGGGGAGAGCTCTGAATGGACTGCGTAAACTTTGTTACAACAACAGGGCAGACTTGACAATTAATCTTTGTCCTTTACCATCTACTGTATGCATCTGTGTGCTCAATAGGGATATTCTTTGATTCTACAAAACAATACTGTCTATACTGGAAGTACTCAAATACCATAATATCCCCCCCAAATATGAATTTCTGGAATTCCACTCTCTGAGACTGATTCTGGAATGTACCTGTGCCAGATGCAAAGTACAGCACAAGGGGGAACTGCATCTGGCACAGGTGCAACAACCACAAAATATGTTATTCCAGAACGTTTGCCACTTGCAGCAGATGATCTGGAATAGGTGCAAATTGCAGCCTGCACCAGAAGGAATGGTGCAGAGGGCAGAATCATGGCTGGGTCCTTCAATCTTATATTTTGCTAGCAGAATGCCTATGACCGTTGCACCATGCGCAACCCTTTTGAATATCTGGGCCCAGGAGTCCACCCTATTTCATCTCTTCATGTATTTGTAGGTTACTGTCATGTCCCTCTTTCCATCCTGTCTTCCAGTGAGTACATATATGACTCTATGCATCATAGTACATAATTGGTGCTGGAAGGTGCACAGCATGTAAATGGTCATGGTGAAGCAGCATGCATAATGTGGCACACAGTGGTGGAAGCAGGGTGGTTGGGCTGTTAAAACACATGCAGGTATGTGCAGAGCACTAAAAAGGAATTGCCAGAGACCAACACCATGCCTTATGATTCCACCATAAAAGGGCAAACACAGCAGCATAGGTCACTCAAAGTACTGTGCACATTAGTCATAGTGATTACAGATATGCTAGCAGTAAAACTACCATGCACACCAGGAAGAAAACACCACCAGAAACCCAGCCAAATGTGCAGCACAAAGACATCACTGACTGTGGCCACCCAGAAGAGTGTGTATGATCATGGATTGATGGCACCCACTGGTCCCACTTCTCCTTCTCTTATAGCACCCAGCAGGTAGCCACCATGGTAGTCAACATATAATTACATTATGCCACCCTTTAAGGTGATAACTCCCTCAATGCCTCCATGGTGACCAAGTTCCAGATCAGGCTGGACATCTGGGTGGCTGTCAGTTAGAGATGCAGCTAATTTAAAATTTGCTGGTGAAGTTGTGGCAAAGTGGCAGAATTCGCTGTGCGGAGTGATCTGCAAATTTCTCCCATTTTAGCCAGATTTTGCTAAGGTGAAATTTCACCTGCAGAAGGTGAAAATTCACCTGCGGAAGGTGAAATATCACCTTGTAAGGCAAAATTTTGCCTGTGGAAAAGCAAAATTTCACCTTTGAAGGTGACATTTTGCCTCTAAAAGCTGAATTTCACCTTGGAAAGCAAAATTTCACCTTACAAGGTGAAATTTCGCTGTTCCGCAGGCAAAATTTTGCTGTTCCACTGGTGAAGTTTTACTACAAAATTCTGCATTTCACTACATGAAACAGGCGGAATTCATGGATTACGCCACGTAGCGAATTTTTGTCACTTCACCACCTCTACTGTCAGTGTCACCAGAAAGGAGACAAGAACCATTGCTGTTGCCAAAGACAAACGGTATGACATCTGGTCTGCTGCAAAGAAGAACCCTGTGGTCAACAAACAGTCCACTACTGCCATGGGTGGTGGGCCCCCCACCCAAGGACTGACCTTCACACCAAAACAGCACATGGTGGTGGACACCATCAGTCAGGCAACCCTGCATAGTGAGGAGGAAGGCATTGACACCCTTCTAGGTAGGTATTGTGTGGCACACAGTGTACACCCAATGCCATGGACCCTGTAACTGTATATGTACCTCTCTACACAGAACCTGTGTCTAACACCACACCCAACATGGAACCTGCTGTGGAGACAGAGGACCACACCACCAACCTTGGGAACAGCACATCACTGTCTGATCTGGACATCCCTGCTACATAGCATGTCTGATGCTAACTGCTCATACAGCTCAACTCAGTGATGCTATGGCCAGTGCCTCATGACATGTCCACATCTATCCACAGAGTGTCCACTAATGGATGAGAAATTAGAGATGAATGATGCAAGATGGGAGAAATCCAGATTAATGTGCTGCACTGGGCCACACAGCATTGTGCCATGTCACCTACACTCCACGATGATGCCGTGGACAAAGACCACAAGTTGTAGGACATGCATCCTGCTGCCTCACAGCTGCCCATGCCCCAAACACCCCCAACCCTTGTGACACACACGCAATCCTGACACACAGTCAAAGAGGACAGTGGCAGGGGGAAGAACACCATACACAAATGGACTCACCCAGATGCAACGACCAACAGAGAGGACTGGACAGAGGCACACCCACAGGTCCACTACCAGCCAGTCAGGCAGAAGGACACAACACAGTGGGGCAAGAGGAGAGTGGACTAGAGCTCATCAGAGGTGGACAGGACCTACGATGGGTGTCTGACATTTTTTTCAAATGCCCCGACAGCGAAACCGGCAGGTCGATCGCATTTTGCAGTTGGCTGCCAGTTTCCCATGCTTCACCCCCTGAACCTGCCACATGGGGGGCTGTGCCCCCCCACGCCCCCCCACTTACGATTGTCAACACCCAGTTGAGCTCACTTGGGGGGGTGCAGGACCCCCGATAGACAGTGCCCAGTTCTAGCAGGTTTCCTACAGTGGCATGGTGCTGTAGTCACTGTAGGGGACCTCACTGTCAAACTGTCACTGTCAGGTGGGTATATGAGATGGACAGATGTGGAGGACGAAGAGCTACCCACAAAGGAGTCATGCAAACGTACTACCCTGAGGTGCTGTGCCTGGAACAGGAGAGGATAAAGACACTGCAGGAGAGCATGCAACAGTTGGTGGAGCTGATGATGAGGTAAGGGGCATGCGTGGAGACATGGAACACAGGGGGATCATAGTAGAGAAGGACATGGACAGCATCTGCAACCATTACCCCAGAGGTATGGTGCCTAGCACCGGTGGACCAGTGGCAAGTCACACATCAGAAGAGACATTTGGTGGACAACCATATCCACAGTCAGACACACATCAAGCACAGTGGCCCTGCAGGGACAGGTATGTCCAGAATCGCAGACAAACACTGGGGTACAGTTGGCAAGAAGGCTGTGGTAAAGGCATGCCACCTTGGCACAAATGCCTCCACATGCAGGGATTGGGGCTCAGCTCCGGGCAGCATGGGCAGAGATTGCACGCCTCAAATTTCATATTGAAGAGGAAATACATTATAAGAACCACCCGCCATTTCCCCAGCATCCAACAGAAAAACCTCGACCGCAGAGGGTAGTTGGTCCAGGAGGTTGGCAGGTGGTTAGAGGAGCAAATCAGGTGCCCCATCACCTCTGCTCTCCAACACATTACCTCCAAAACCATATAAACACTACAACAGGTATCTGCCTCTATCTCTGAAATCAAATAAAGAGGCAGAAGACACTGCAGAGCAGGACACTGTGGCACAGGAGCTAGCACAACAAAACTCACCCAAATCAGGAACCAAAACAAAACAAGCACAAAGGAAATCCAAAAAACTTCTGGTCATAGGGGACTCCATGATTCGGGGAGTTGATACCCATCTCCAGCCAGGGGTGATGGTCAGATGTCTCCCAGGTACATCAGCATGGAGAGACACTGACCACATTGCTAAAATTGTTCACAAATCAGGAGAAAACATTGATGTCCTAGTACACATAGGGACTAATGATCTCGCCAGCCGGTCAGTTGTGGAGACCAAGGAACACCTGATTAGGCTGGTGACATACTATCATCTATTTCGTCGGCATCTCCTTCTCTGAGATCCTGCCAGTCTGGGAGAGGGAGCAGATGGACGGAAGGTCAAGAAGGAGATAGGGGACCTAAACACGTGGCTCAAGGGCTGGTGCCAGGAAAAGGAACAGATTTGTAGGAACTGGCAACAGTTCTGGGAGCGAAAGTTCTTTAAATTTGATGGACTGCATCTGACTAAAGAGAGTCAGTGCATTGGGGCAGAAGTTTGACGTCTTTGCAGAATATTTAAACTAGCAAATGGGGAGGGGTGCAGCACCCATCGTCGAATAGGAAGAACACCCTCAGCTAGTGGTCAAACAGGAATTCAGCATGTTTGCAGTTCATTTGCATCACCAGGTAAGAAAAAAGGTTTGTCTCCCCATACGACGCACAGGGGTAATGCCAAACTTCACCCAACAACTAACACACCAAAATCTGGCCAATGGAAAATCATGTACACAAATGCTCACAGCCTGGGAAATAAGATCCCAGACCTGCAGGCAATAATGTCAGAGGCTAAACTGGACATAGTAGCAATTAGTGAGATGTGGTTTACCAGTAACCACACTTGGGAGACTTCAGTACCTGGCTATGTATTGTTCAGAAGAGACTGAGAGGTGCAAAAGGGGGGAGGAGTGGCCTGTATGTTAATGAAAATATCAAAGCTACAGAAATTCAGAATACACATAAGGAGCCAGAAGAACTGTGGGTCACCCTGAAACAGGAAATGGGACAGCCATAAGAACTGGGGCTGTCTACAGGCCCCCAGACCAGGGGGAGGACATAGACACATTACTGTTAGAAGATATACAAAACATGACAGCTAAAGGAGGTTCTGATAATGGGAGACTTCAACATGCCGGATACAGATTGGTCAATACCAGCAGGAACATCTGCCAGAACTAGACTCATAGTGGATTCCCTGCAGGGGGAGGGCCTCAAACAACTGATACAGCAACCCACAAGAGACAGGGCTATCCTAGATCTAGTACTGACTAACAAAGAAGGGATCACAGATCTCCAGGTAGAAGGTCACCTGGGGGCCAGTGACCATCACATGGTATGGTTCAATTTAGCTACTACATCTAAATCATCCCATTCCAAGGCAAAAATATGGGGACTTCAGAGGAGCTGACTTTGATAAGATGGCCAACAGAGTTAAGCTAGCCCTGGCAAAAAGAAACACAGGTGAGGGGTACAGGCAAAGTGGGCAAGCATTAAGGATGCAATACTTGAAGCAACATCCCATTGTGTTAGACAGAAAAGGAAGTGCAAAGAAGAAGGAAACCACTTTGGTTCTAATACAGTAGCAGAAAGGTCAGAGCCAAAAGGCTGGCCTTCAGGAAATATAAGGAACACAGCGGATGAAGATAGGGAGGCATACCAAACTGCCCTAAGGGAAGCAGGTAAGGCAGTAAGGCAGGCAAAGTCCCAAACTGAGGAAGCACTAGCACCTAACAGTAAAAGAAGGTGACAAGACTTTCTATAGATACATTAGTGAAAGGAGAAAGCCCAGAGGGGTATTGCTAAGCTAATGGAGAAAGGGAGCATGTGAGGAGGAGGACCCTGTAAAGGCATCTATACTAAATAGATACTTTTGCTCAGTATTTACTGAAGAGAAGGTAGGGCAGGGCCCACAGCTCAGCATCACGGACACAGGGGGGAGGGAGGTGAGCACTACTCCCTTCACAAAAGAAAGGGTCCTACAAGAGCTTGCTAAGCTCAGGGTGGATAAGGCAATGGGACCTGATTGCATACATCCCAGGGTACTTAAGGAGCTAAAGGAGGAACTAGCAGAGCCATTAGCAGAATTGTTTAGTGAGTCTCTGAGCACAGGAGAGGTCCCAGAAGACTGGAGAAGGGCTCATGTGATCCCGCTCCACAAGAGTGGTAGCAGGGAGGAGGCAGGGAACTACAGACCAGTCAGTCTTACCTCAGTAGTGGGCAAGATTATGGAGGCACTCCTTAAGGAAAGGATAGTGCAACACCTGGAATCCATAGGAGCACAGGATCCAAGATAGCATGGGTTTACAAAGGAAGGTCCTGTCAAACTAATCTCATAGATTTCTTTGACTGGGTAACCAGAGTGGTGGACCAAGGGGAGCAGTTGATGTCGCCTAGCTTGACTTCAGCAAAGCTTTTGACACTGTTCCATATAGAAGATTGATAAATAAGCTGGTAGGCTCGGGTGGTCAGAAGTTGGTCAACTGGTGGCAAACTGGTTGACGGGCAGAAAACAGAGAGTGGTGGTAAATGGTATACAGTCAGAAGAGATGCAAGTCACAAGTGGGGACTCCAGGGATCAGTCCTGGGGCCAGTCCTCTTCAACATCTTCATTAGTGACCTTGCAGATGGACTAGAGGGTAAGGCTTGTCTGTTTGCAGATGACACCAAGATCTGCAACACAGTAGATGATCCAGATGGGGTGGGCAGAATGAGAAGAGATCTGGATAAACTAGCAGAATGACCAGAAGAGTGGCAACTGGGATTTAATGCAAAGAAGTGCAAAATCATGCATAGAGGAAGAGAAACCCTGAAGCCACCTATAGGCTGGGAGGAGTTGCTAGCAGTCACAAAGGAAGAAAGAGACTTGGGCATCATCATCACTGATGACCTAAAATCATCCAAGCAGACCTCTAAAGCAGTAGGTAAGGCTAGGGGCTGTTAGGGTGTATTAGTAGGGTATCACAAGTCGTAAGAGGGAGGTAATAACTCCTCTGTACAAGACACTGGTTAGGCCCCATCTGGAGTACTGCATGCAGTATTGGAGGCCACACCTTCACAAGGACATTAACCAAATTGAGGCAGTCCAGAGAAGGGCAACCAAAATGGTGCAGGGACTGCATCAGAAGACATATGAGGACAGATTAACAGAGCTCAATATGTATACTCTTGAGCAAAGGAGGAGAGAGTGATATGATCGAGGCATTCAAACACCTTAAGGGCATAAACAAGGTGAAAGAGTCTAACATGTTTAAATATAAGAAAAATAGCAGGACAAGAGGACACAGCATGAGATCTCGAGGGAGACCGATTAAGGGGAATGTGAGGAAATTCTTTTCACAGAAAGGGTGGTGGATGCATGGAATGGCTTACCACAAGAAGTGGTGGCTATGAATACAGTGCAGGGCTTCAAACAGACATGGGATAGGCATAAGGGAGCAATACAAATGACTATGAATAGATAGGCCACTGACAGAGCAAAGGCCTATGGCACATTTATAAGGTAGAAAAAGAAATGGGCAGACTGGATGGGCCTTACGGTCCTTATCTGCCGTCAACTTTTATGTTTCTCTGTTTCTATTGTCCAACAGGGAAATTAGACTGACTTGTAGAACACTATCTAGTACACCACACAAAACCCTCTCACATCATCCATGCCTCCTGTACAGCACAAGAACATATCATGCGTCCTCTGTATACCAAAAGCACATACTTACACCAAGCCCCATGGTGCACACATCACCATAGGTGGTGGGATGCCCACACACAAAGGAGAACAGGTGAGTTTAGTGCCATATAACATCATACCATACCCAACCCCATGTTTGCTACATCTCAACACCACATTGCTACACAGTGAATAACCCCTGCTCAAGGCAATGGCATACTGCCCTCCCCAAAAATATTTCAGCATAACAGGGTAATAGGCTGCTTCTTTGGACAATGATGCATTGCATATGCATTGCATAGCATTGCACATGCAGTTAACACTCTGCAAGCCTACCCCAGGGCAAGAATCATCATGCCACATGTTACATCTAGGCACTTGAACCTCATCTTCTAGAGCCCTATCATCTTTCAGTCAGAGAACATGTCTTCTGTTGTGCCTTGTTGTATTCCTCTTCTTCCCAATTGTGTGGTGTCAAGTAGGGGGTCATCAGGTATGGATATAACAGATAGCTATAGTCACTTGTTGGTAATGGGAACACATGGTTAGCAAATAAGTCACATGGCACAAAAGTGTTTTTCATAACTGCATAGTGTACATCACACTCCTATATGCCATTTGTCCCTGCACTCCCATGCTCTGAGATGGATGTTAAGTCATGACCTGTCAAAAATGTAGGTATCATAGCATGACCCTGAGTATTTGGCTTACTCATTCATAATCAGGTCTGTGGCATCACATACCACCTGCCAGTTGATACTGAAGTATCTCTTGTGGTTTTTATATGCCTCCTCAGCATGTGATGGTGACATGATTACAACAGGTGTACCGTCAATTCCACCCAGAATGTTTGGCATGCCAGGTATAGCATAGACATCCTTCTTAGTTGACCACATGTCCTGTGGTGAGGCTGTGATTGTGATGTGCTCCTTCACATACAGGAACAGGGCATTCATGACCTGCTTCAGGGTCATAGACAAAGATAACTGACTGACCCCGTCATGTCCTACAACACCCACTGGAATGATCCTACAGCATAATATACCAGTGTACACAGCACCTTTGTCTCCACTGACATGGCATAGGACTGCTGCATGGTAGGGTCCATATGGTTCTGGACCACATCACACAGCTGTCCAATGGTAACCTAAGGCAGTCAGAAAAACTTGTGGCAGTGTGTGTCCTGGAGGTCATAGATATTCAGCCTGGAACTGAACACCTGTGGACATGAATGGAATGGATGGATATACTGTATGTGTTCCTCATTATGCTAACCATCTATCTGGAGGCATTGCATGAATATGGAGGGGCACACATTACCAGGGCTTTCAGTCTATGCAATGGTGGTCCCATGTTTTACTGTGTGTACACTCCCCTAGTCTGTATAGGTAATGATCCCTGAAACGACAGGCCCCTACGCACCCCACCATGGTCATTGTATGGTGTCACTCATGGCTTGTGCCTGTATTGTGTCTTTATAGCACAACCATGGTAGGCTGTGCCACATTGCCCTGCTGTCTTGAGAGCTCCCATTGTACTGTAAAGGGGGTGGTGACCAATTATCCAGAACTGCCTTCTGGATCCCTGTGTGGCTGTTGCATGGAGGATGAAGTACAAGGATGATGTGGGTGTGTTCTGGTTTGTGCTAAAGCCCTAAGAGCTGCTACATGTGTGCTGCATGTGTGCCGTATGGGGCTGGAGTGGCCAGCCGGCCAACTGTCTGGCTGTGTACAAATTGGGGATCTGTATCCATCCTACATTTTATTCATTTGCTGTTACCTGTCCCCTGTCATCCTGTCATTACATGCCTACTGTGGTCACATTCTAGAATCATCCTGCAGAAGAGGGACTACAGCCAAAAGACACCATTGTCGTGACTTGCAGGACAAGCCAGAGCCATAGGGTGGTGGGGAATGTACAGTGGCCCAAGAGTTGCGGCTGCTGACAGCAACAGAATATCATGGGGTATGAGATGTGCCCTTTCTAGCCCCTTGTTTGTTAGTTTCAGCTTATTGTTCTGTATTATACGTGTCATGATGTAATGGCACACACTGTAAAGCATGCATACAGTGGTGTGTACCGTTTGGTACAATGTTCTGTGCTCTATTGGAACTGTGCCCTGTCCCTGTATGGTGGCATCAGGCCAACAAAGGCTTAGGTGTTGCAGTCCCTCTGATACATGTTTACAGTTGGTGCATGTTTTAGTTTGTGCACTGGCCCTGTACAGTGTTTACAGAAGGGTGTCCTGTTGGCAGTTGCATATTGTTGTACATGGTCCTCTAGGCCATTTGCCAATGTAACACATGTTGTCCATTTGCATTGTGCATGGGTGCACAAGCGGTGACACATCCCCACCCATACAACTGTACTTATCACCTGCACTATGCACATATGCACATTGGGGCTGCACATGCCTGGGTGTTACATTTGTGCATGTTGTCAGACCGTGGGCTACATGGATTCCACACATACGTCTATATGCAGTGCTGCTGCACACCAAGGAATGCTGCCTGTCCAGTAGTGCACAGGACCCATTAAGACTGCCCAGTATTTCCTGATAGTTATTGTCTCTGACCTCTCTACACCATTTTTCAGATATGGGATCCAAAACTGCATGCAGTACTCCAGGTGTGGTCAAACTAATGATCTGTGTAGTAGTAATATCACTTTTTTGTGACTAGTGACATCAAACCTCATACATCCCTGCATCCTATTATCTTTCACATATACTGTACTGCATGAAGGAATGTTTTGCACTGTTGTTTACTATACCATTAGGACTTTTCCTCCTTTCAGTGATCTACTTTGATGCTACTGATGCAACATTCTGTCTACAGATTTTTGTTTCTAATGTGCATCACTTTACATTTTAATCTTGCATTTTAGTTGCAATATGCTATACTACTGCTCTAGCTTCTATACATCACCTTTCCAGATGTTCTGTTAGTTACCTACCCACCTGAAGAGTTCATTGCTGTCTCTTAACATAGTTACTTCACCCTGTAGCCCATGATTATGTCACTGATTGAAACACATGTGTTTTTTTTTGTGTTTTATTTTACTATACTTTTTCTCTCCTGGGCGACCAGTCTGCCTACCTTGTCACATCCAGGCTACCTCCAGAGAATCCAGCCACTGTCTTAAGGATCCCTCGGCTTGTCCCTCGGTGTAGTCACACGGATTACTCCCCACGGTGGGGAGGTGGAGAGTCCCCCTACACTCATCAGCCCAGACCGAATCCATTGCCACATTCCTTGCCCGAGCAATCCCCATGAAGATGGCCATCATGCTGCTGCAACTGGAGCTCAATTTTTTTCCCCTTGTTCTCCCTTGTGCTTGGCTACCGCATGCACTCCTCCCCAGTGTTGACCATAGCACCTCCCTCCAGTTGTCTGCCAGTGCCCTGCAGTGCCCCCAGCCATCACTAGAGGCTGCTAAGGCACCGAGGCATGATACCCTCCTCTTCAGAGATGGAGAGCAGTCCAACAGATGCTCAATCTGTCTCCTCCCCTGCCAACCTCTGATGACCCTGGCTCATTCCCAAACCCGGGTCACCACTGTGGCATGAGGTGGGGCATCCAGCACCTCAACCCTCAGCACCACTGGGCCGGCTATACTGATTGAAACATCTGTAACGCCCAGGATTAAAAAAAAATAATTTTACTATCTATTTTCTTTGGAAAACATTTTATGTCATGTGAAAGGTATGAAGGCAATGAGATAACAGTTTCTTCAAATCTGCTTTCCCTGTGAGAACAAATGGGTGTCAGTAGCTGAAGTCTTTTGATCCAAAGTTCTTTGTCTTTGGATGACAGTGTCCCTTTTATCAAAAATTAAATGTTTCGAATGTAAATTTTGTCCCATACAAGGCAAGGCATTTCCAGCATTGAAGATGGCACTGATAACAATGCAAGCCAAACAAATACAAAAACCCAGTTTAGTCTAGTTGTGTAGTGGAGATAGGCTCCAAGATCAATGAAAGGTCCAGGCTGTGATGTCAGACAGGCTTGCTGATGATGCCGGTAATGTGATATGACCTGTAAAATGTACTTCTGTTTTGTTTTGCTCTGAGAAAGTCAGAGTTTTGCTGATACTTTGAACTGGTAACATCACATGTTCGAGTCTGCCACATCTCATGAGATCCAAATGGGGGGTAAGATTCTACTGTGCTTAGAAATGTAGTTATCTTTTAGTGACATTTCTTTCTGTGTGCTTTCTATCTTTTCAAATGTACTATTTTTCTTTTTTCTAGTACTGTATCCTATAGTCACCATAGTATTTAGTGTATATAATCATATTACATATGCAAGTGTAACTGAGTATTAAATGCTATATTTATATACTTCAGGCTTTCTGTGACTGGATCTTTTAAGGTACAAATAACGTGTTGAATTGGTAAGTCTGTGATCTGTTTCTGAAAAGACAGGCTGCTAAGCTACCATGTCTAAAACAACATGCTTTCAGCTGTGACTAAAGGGTGTGTCATTTGTCTTGAGGGAAAGGGCACTGTACTGTGTGAGCAGTTGCTCTGCTGGGTTTCAGACCTAAAGATACCCTGAGTAAGAGTCAAGTTGGGTTGTGTTAGGATATGTCTTGGAAAAATATATTCTTCTTACACTTTAGTTTAAAAATCAGGCTCAGGAACACTGCATGTAGTAAAAAGAAAAGTTTAATACATATGCATATGGGAGTCTGCTTCCAACAACATACAAGGCTCCCTGAGTTTCATTAGTCAATCACTTATATACCTTTATTATCAAGGTGTTGCTAATTCCAATGAAAGGAGTATCTAATTCCAAGAACTGCTATCTAATTCCAAGAACTGCTGTCAACAACTTCCTAATATGGTTTTGGTTTCTTGACAGTTAGTTCCTCTTTTTTAGGCTGTTACAACCAGTTCTATCCAGTTTTATCTTGCTTTCTGCTTCTACTAATGTACCTCAAGTAACCTCAGTGACATTCTGTAACCCTGTAACAGCATATACTAGCATGAACTCAGAAATTTCTACTACATTCTCCCCCCTTTTGATACTCTGTATCAACACTAGACCATGGTAATTTCTGATTTATTGGAGAAGGGAAACACCCCTTTATCAAAGTGTTTAAGCAATTTTTTATTATCTGGCTGCAGTAAAGGATGGAGCTGGGCCTCGTTAGGGGAGGCAACAGAGCTAGTGCATACATAGCAATTAGAGACATTAGCATTTTTAGCATGTAAGTTCATTAAGTCCACCAAGTATTTGTAACATGCAGGGGTTTGATGCTACGGCTGTATCTTTCAGTCTTATGGTTTGCTTTAACAGTCATTTGAGCCAGTAGAACCATAGTGGTTCCCAGTACACATGCCACCCCTGCAGTAAGTAACACAGTTTTTATCTTCATCTTTTCTTGGGAGCCGTCATCAACCAACAATGGGAAGCATGGATCCATGTGTCTCTTTTGCCAATCTAGACCGCTGTGGCTGTTGTAAGTAACACCTGGAACGGTCCTCTCCACCTTGGAGCACACCATTTTGTTCTTCGTAAGTCCTTTATCACAGCGAAATCTCCTGGTCTGATGTGATGGAGTGGTCCCTCAGAGGGTACAGATAAAGCTGCTTTGACCCTAGGATAGAGAGATCTTAACACAGCATTAAGGGATAAACAATAGGCAATCATTTTATTGTCTATACCATGCAAAGTTATTCGAGTTTGGGGAAATGGAACATTTGTCATTCTGAGAGGCCTTCCCATTAAAATCTCATGTGGTGATAATTCCATGTGCGCAGGCCTCCCTCTCATGCTCATAAGTGCCAGAGGTAGCGCCTTTACCCAGCTAAGACCACCCCACTGGGGAATGATTTCCCTTATTAGGGCCTTTGCCACATTGCATGCTGTGGTTTTTCTAACCGGGAAGGCCTCTACCCATTTTGAAAACATGTCTACAATTACCAGACAATATTTGTATTTTTTACATGGATTTAACTCAATAAAGTCCATCATTAGGTGCTCAAAAGGTCCTGTAGGAGAAGGGTGGGCAGAGGGGGTTACTTGGAGTCCTCTGCCGATATTATTTTGCATACATATGATATATGTCTTACAAAAATCTTTAGCATATACAGTGAACCCTACAACATACCAATATTCATTTACAAGGTCTACCATTCCACTTTTTGAGACATGATCGCCCCTATGGCCAACTTGGCCATAAGGAATATTACCAGTTGCAGGCAAAGCCGCCATCGGGGCTATTTATACTTTAGTGTTAACATCATATTTACAGTTTGCTTGCCAGTTTCGTTTCTCCTTTGCACTGGCCGACTGTTGCAACGTAACAACATCCTTGGCTGAAAATAAATTAAGCTGGTTAGTGGTAACAGACAACATTAAGAATTTGGAACACCATTAGAGAGGGCTGCTTCTTTTGCAGCTGCATTTGCCCTCGCATTACCCAATGACACAGAGTCTGTATTAGATATTAAACGTATGACCTTGACATTTGATAACAGCAATTTGCTTTGGTTTTTGTACAGCATTCAGTAAGTCCTTTACCAGGTTCGCATGTGCAATAGGTTTCTTATTATCTCTTTGGGCCGACCTATCCACAAAAAACTCCACGTCAGCATTTACTATTGTGTCCGGTCGGGGTTTGCAGTCCAGATCTATTACCTGTCCACAGTCATGTTCCTTTTTACTTAGAATACTAGTTTTGCAATAAAAAGTCAAATTACATGGTTCACTCTTGATGTGCTTTCATGAAAACATACTTTTTGTATGAAAAGTTATGTTTTAGGTATGGAATACACATCAAGTTTGAACTGGTAGTAACATAAAATGTTGAAACACAAGAAGGTCAACTAATGTGCAAAAGGTCACAGTGTTCATGCAAGGGTCGCTCAAACCCAATTATTTTTGTAGTGTCCTTGACCACTACTGATATTAAAATATCTTTAAATAATAATAGAGCACACACTACAACTGCTGGCCAAGACAGTACACATATACAAAAAGAAATGCTTAACAGAAAATAAGACTGACATTATTTGACACCAATTTGCTGAGGTAATGCCCATAGTTTTATTAGAAAACTGTACGTGTTTTAGATATATGTGCTGCCTCCTGCCTGTCTTGTAACACTGACAATTTTTTAAACCAACACATTTATACATATCTCCATGCCAAATCTTTTCAGAACAAAACACTTTTTTAAACACCTTTCAACTCCTTTAAAATACAGCACAACATACCATCTGCAAGTGAACACATCTAGTATAACATGGTTACACCTTTTGGCGCATAGCCAAAATATGGCACTCTGCCATTTTGCAAAAAGTTTCTGGTTTGAACTAGAAGTATGATAAAGCCATTCATAGCTGTTAACACATTACATTTTCACCTAGCAGTGGCTTGGCATGTTGCTTGCAAACTACAAATCTTTTTTTACCTTGAAATATATGACGTCATATCTCTTCACCATTAACACTACCTGCTCCAACCAACAACTACATACAAAAGTTCTTCACTGACCCTATCTAGGCAGCACAAATGTTTTATTAAAAATAAAACCAATTAAAACAGTCAGATATGAGGCAAAGAAGCTTCCTCTTTCTTTTTTTTTTACTGTAACATGTTGTGCACCGAAGGCAGTCAATCCTATCTCGCAAGCTTGACAACAAAACATAATTACAGAACACAGATATACGCTGGAAAATATGCACAAGAGAGATGGAGCATTACCTTGTTTAGTATATGTATTACAGAAATAAAACAGACAGACATAAAAAAAAACCTTAAATAATAAAACAAAATTTAGACTTACCAAGGTATTTTCCTTCTTCTTTTCTGATACACTGGTCCGATTGAGAAAACCGACTGCAGGACCTTTATGATAACTTCCAAACATTGCAGCTATTAACCCTTTCAAAGGTTTTCTTTTGGCCATTTTAGTAACCTGCCAAACCAAGTCTTTTTCCAGAGCTCTGGTTTGCAGTTTAAAAACAAAACCAAAAAAAAATCTCTAACAGTACTAGGTTGAGATCCATCTGGTAGAGGTCCCCAGTACTTGGGTTTGGGATCAAATGTTTCAGCCTCTATAGGAGGCAAGGGAACTTGAAATTGATACAGAAAAACTTGAAACTACACAGAAAGGCAACATGGGGGGGAGGATTTTCAAATCATCCCATCTGTAGTCACCTACTGTGCGTACATCCACAGTAGTTTATTTTCTTTCTCTAAATGTTGCTTATCTAACGTTACTTAATCAGCCACTGCTTTTCTACTAAAAACAGCATGAACTGTGAAAGCCATCATTGGCTCTAACAGTATATACTTGTAGCAAGCACAAATTACAAGGGCAAAGGGCAGTTGCCCTTGCTTGTTTGAGAGACTTTTCCCTTAATACATCTGTCCACATATTTTTAAACCTGGAGTCCTCAAACCCCCACATAAATATTTTTAAACCTGGAATGCTTCTCGTCACTTGTCTCCTCTCTTTCTACTTTTACTATTACTCTCCATTTAATTTTATACTTTGTACACCTTCCTTTTTCTGATGTCCATTTGTCCTCCTCACACACCCAGTCATTCATTTGTCTCACACACTCTACCCATGGCCTCAATTCTTTCCAGGGAATGGAGGGGTCCCTTGCCAGTGATATATGTGGGTAGGACCCTGGGACCTGGAACACTTTCTGCTGTTCTTGGCTAAGTCCCACTGCTGCTGCGCAGCGATCTTTAGCTACATATATTTCAGAGATGTTTAGGGTCTGCTCCACTGGCTGCCTTCCCCATTCCCCACACTCATACTCGCTGTCTCTTACCCCTGTTGAGTAGTGTGTAGTGCAATGCAGGTCCGTCTGCACCTGCAGGTTGTGTGTAATAGCCTCTGCCTAGTCCAATAGCCACTCTTTTTCTGTTTCTGCTGTTAACTGCCAGAAGTACAGCCAATCACTACTACCCATGGCAGCAAAGGGATACAACCCCGCTATCTGGGACTTAAGTTCCATCCCCCCTTTTGTACAGATTATGTGGGCATTGAGCTTGGCCAGGAGATCCCTTCCCATGAGGTTCACAGGGCAGACTCCACTATACAGAAAGATATGCTGAATGACTGCTTCCTTACATTTTACTTCCAGTGGCTGGGTTAATTTTTCATGCACTACAACCCCTGAGGCTCCCACAGTTTTGATAGCCTTCTCTGTTGGTCTTAGTTTTATGTCAGTGTCTCTGATTACAGACATTGAGGCACCTGTGTCTATAAGGGAAGAAAGTTTTTTGTCATTAACAGAGTCATTTTTGGTTCATCGCTAGGGTGCTGCGAGGTGGTCAGAAGTATCTGGTGCTGTTCCATTAATTCCTAGCTGTCAGCTTCCCACTGTTGATCCTGTTGTTGATTATAATTGTGGACTTGCTGGGGAGGAGGGGGTGATGGTTGGGCTGGTTGTCCTTGGTTGTTCGGGCAGCTACGGGCTATGTGGCCTCGACCTCCACAAGTATAACAGGTATAATTGGCATAATCACCCCGCCCTGCTCCTTTTCTCTGCTGGGGTCTTCCCTGTGCCCCGTGTCCTTGTCCTCTCTCTCCTTTTCCACCTCTTCCTCCCCTGCCTCCTCCCTCAAAGTACATTAGCTGGACTTTCTCTAACTTCTCCTTGGTTTTCTCTTTGGTCTCACGCTGCTGTCTCTCAGCATGCTCAGCAAAAGGCATGATTTCTGCCATTGTCTTCATTTCCCAACTTATACACACTGTCGTGACCCCAGTTCTTATTTGCTCTCTCAGTCCTGAGCAGAACACCATTTCAAGCTGGTGCTCGTATGCCGGATTGTCTCTGTCAATGCCAGAGTACTGTTTAAACACAGTCTCAAGTCTCTCTTTGTACTCCTGCACTGACTTATGTGGTCCTTGCTTGGTGTTCTTTATTCGGGGCCAAACTGTTACCTTTTTGAATTTTTGTCTCAGGGCCACGAACACTGCAATATTATCTCATGGCTTAGGAATGTCCTTTATAGCCTCCTGAAGATCATCTAGATTTCATGGTCTGTTTACCCCTATATAGGGAGTCTGTGCCGCCGCTGCCACATTCGGGTTGGGGTACTGTATTAGAGGTATTTGTGCTACCACCTGTCAGGGTCTTAATTGATAATGGCTTCCCCCACCTGCCTACGTTCTGCCTCACTTTTCCATCTGCAAAATCCAATCATTTTTTTTTCCCATTTTTTTTTTTTTTTTGCAGCTCTGTATGTGTATTACTCTCACAGTTTCATCAAAAAGAAAAGATAAAAAAAAACAACCACCGGGAGTTACTATTGTCTGTCTCCTCCACCCTTCTTTTTCCTTATTCCTAAAGGGCACTCAACCCACCTAAGGGTTCTGTTGCTGGGTGCTCAACCTACTGAAAGGTTCTGTTGCTGTCCCTACCCCTACCCCCCCTTTTTACATCTTGTGCTCACACACTGTCAAAGCAGACTCAAACGTCGCTGTTAACTTGTTTACCGGTTTACTTTATGGCGCCTAGTCCCTATTGCCACTATTTCAGGCTCAGACTTATGCTACTTTTGTCACTATTTCAGACTCAAGATATCCTGATATCAGTTACAACTTACACAGCAATTTTTCTTTTTTTTTTTTTATTACATGCAATGGCCTGAGTGCAGGTACTTACAGTGATCAGCACCATCTGGGTCCGAAGAGAATCCTCTGCAATCGGGGATGGTCCCACCCTGGCTCCACTTGCTGTAGGTGGATTTCACTCTGTTTTTCAGTACTTTTACCAGAAGTCTTGGGATTCGTCCCCAACCGGGACTACTCCGGGTCCAGTCCATGCCGATCCTGCCGACTACGCCAAAATTGTCTTGGAAAAATATATTCTTCTTACACTTTAGTTTAAAATTCAGGCTCAGGAACACTGCATGTAGTAAAAAGAAAAGTTTAATACATATGCATATGGGAGTCTGCTTCCAACAACATGCAAGGCTCCCTGAGTTTCATTAGTCAATCACTTATATACCTTTATTATCAAGGTGTTGCTAATTCCAATGAAAGGAGTATCTAATTCCAAGAACTGCTATCTAATTCCAAGAACTGCTGTCAACAACTTCCTAATATGGTTTTGGTTTCTTGACAGTTAGTTCCTCTTTTTTAGGCTGTTACAACCAGTTCTATCCAGTTTTATCTTGCTTTCTGCTTCTACTAATGTACCTCAAGTAACCTCAGTGACATTCTGTAACCCTGTAACAGCATATACTAGCATGAACTCAGAAATGTCTACTACAGATACCAAGATTACCTTTCAAGTATCTTAAGGGTTATGAAAACTGGTAGCACTGCAGACTGAATCCCAGGAAAGAAGCAGTCTGTAACACTGACATACTGTATATGTTAAAGAGTACTGGCCTCAGGACAAACCCTTTGTGGAGCTGAACTTGTGACTTCCTGACATCAAAGCATGTAGCATTCAGGACCACAGTTTGCGTCTTATATGACAAGCAGTTACCAGTTCATCTTGTTTGTCTTATCCTTGGCCCTATTTTCATTGCCCTCTAAATAAGCTCCCTACAGTATGAGAAACCAAATCAACAGCTTTACTGAAGTCAAAATACAGAATGCTGACAGTTTGACCATTCTGCACCATCTGCGTCACCTAGTTGGATAAGTAAATCAGGTTTGTTTGATATGACCTGCCCCTTTTAAACCCATGTTGGTTTCTATTTGTTGAGCTGTTATTTACTGTGAAGTAAGCTATCTGTTCCATTATGATTGACTCCAACAGCTTGATCACTATTTATGTCAGGCTTACTGTCATTTCCTGGCTTTTCTCTATCCCCTCATTTGTGCAGGGAAATCAAATTAACCATCCTCCAATCCTCCAACATCTCACCTACAGCTAGTGTTACAGTACTGTTCACCAGGATCAAGTGCAGTATCACAGCTTTTGTTAGTATATGTTGCAGGATACTGCAGGAATGTAATGCAGTCTAATAGTATTTTTTTTGTACGGTCTTTTTTGCTGTGGACATTGGTGGTATGGCATCTCTCTCTGGTGGGGCCTACTCAGCCTCTCCTGTACCACCCAGCCTGATCTCCTTCCCCCAGCCAAGGAATTGGGTGCTGGGTCCCCCCCCACGAGCCCCATATGGGGAGGTGGGACCATGGAGAGTCAAGTCAGGGGTTGGGGCCACTACTAGAACATTTGGGAGTGGCCCTGGAGTGTCCACCATCGCCTCCCCACCAGCTGGGTTTTTTCCACCTTGTGTGTGTTGCCTCTGAGATGTCAGATGTGCAATGGTGTCTTCATGATGGACATGCTCTTACTGACTTGTGGTACCTCTTGGGCTCCATCGAGTGTCACCGCAGAGCGAGGCATCCCCACAAACCCACCCCAGGAGAAGAAAGCAGTGCTCCAGATGCTCAATCTTTTCATCCCCCTTCTGACCCCTGGCAACCAGAGTCCATCCCCAAACCCCGATCACCGGTGCAGTGTGAGGTGTGGTGTTCAGCACCTCAACCCTCAGTGCCACCAGGCCGGCTAGCCTAATGGTATGTACTCCAATTACTCCAATTTGAATTGCAATACATTTTGAAATAGATTTGCTGAGGGGGTTGACAGAACCTTACTAATCTCCTTTACTACCCTTGGACACATCTATATGGCCCTTGTGACTTGTTTACATTCTCGTCTTGCTGTCCTTTCAGTGTTCTCTAATGCAATTTGAAAGGTTTAGCAATCTCAACCCTAGCCAATACATAAATATTTTTTATCAAATTTATCTTAAATTTTTTAAAAGGTTATGGGGTGCACGTGGTGTGTGATCAAATAAAAGCAAACAGTTACAATACCAGTGCTTGCCCCCCCCAAAAAAGCTAGCTTAAAGCCTGCAGTTCATTCAAATCAATTCAATTTTCTTACTTTTATTTTTTCATCATTTTAATATGCTATAGTGGTTTTTGGTCTCATCCTTCTGCTGAATTATGATCAACCTGACCACCACAGCAAGGTGACCCACTCATTGGTTAGAAAAAGGTGTCATATTTTAAATTTTACTATGCCAGATGGTCTGGTTGCAATGGGGGGTTGAGGACCGGATGCCACACCTCACACCATGCTGGCAACCTGGGTTTGGGAATGAGCCCAGGTTGTCGGGGTTGTCAGAGGGGGAGGCCAGGTGCTGGATTGAGCAGCCATAAGGCAGATCTCACCTCTCAGGTGGGGACCCAGCAATGCCACAGCAAGACTTCCCCTTTGTGGAGGGCTTGAGGCAGTGCAGTCAGGAGTTACTAGAGAAGTGAGCGTGCTGCAGGTTGCTGTGTGCATGTATCTCCACATGTGCATGGACAACCGTGACAAGGGGCAAGGAGAAAACTGGTAAAAATGGAGCTGGTGGGCTCTATGATGGTACACCGTTAATACAGCAGCTGAGATTGAGTGACTCAAATATGAGTGACTCAGTCTGAGCACCTGCAATGTCAGGTACTCTGAAAGGGTAATGACGGGGAAGGGCAGGGCGAAGGGAAGAGTGACACAAAGACCAGAAGAGGAGACAAGGTGAGGCGGGAAGTTGCTGAGCTGCTGTTTGGTGTGGTGGTGAGGGTGACTGGCTGCAATGTGGAGGGTGCAGGGTTTGGGTCTGGGGAGGAGCACAATATTTTGTGCTCTTTATGGGAGTAGGTGATATATTTTTTTTTAATTGCAGTTGTCTCCCTACCCGACATGCACCCCTTCCCCCGTAGTTGGTTATTTTTAAGAGGCAGTATAGTACAGTGGGTTAAGGCTCTGAGCTGCAGATCTGGAGACCTGGGTTTCAATCCCACAGCTGCTTAGGTGCATACTGTGTGATTCTGAGCAAGTCACTTAACTTCCTTGTGCTCCCAGGTTGCATCTGGAAACAAGCTTTGGCTTAGTGTGCTACTCCTGGTTAAACAATGTTCTCTTCCCTTCCCTAGTGATGGGGGTATGTGAGGCGAAGCCCCCTGTGAAGGGGTTTGTGGTGGGTGAAGCCCCCACATAAATACTTAGAGTGAGTTGCCTTGCAGGGAGTGTACATTGCCATTTTGGTTTTTGCCAATGCACACTTACCCTAAAGGTGATCGTGGTTTCACAATCACCATTATCACATAGAACCCACTATGATGGCCCAGCAAGCCACCTGTCCAGCTCCACCATGTACCCTCATTGCCAAGTAAGGAGGGAAGTGGTGACAGGGGTCAAGAAGCTGGATTAAAAAAAGCAATGACTATTCCAGACTGAGCTGAGGTCCCCCTGCTTTCTCTCTGTCTTATGGGGAAACCACTCTTTGGCTTCCTTTCTTATGTAGTGTGCTCTGGCCAACAAGAGGCTCACATGTGATGATTGGGGAGCTCACTGATTAGAAGAAGGTCACAACTCTCCTACTTGCAATTCAGTTTTAAAGATTTAGCAAGCTCAACCCTGGCCAATACATAAAGATTTTTGTAAAATTTATCCTAATTTTTTTTTTAAGTTTACAGGAGTGCACCTGGTGTGTGACTGAACAAAAGCAAACAGTTATAATACCAGTGCCCTAACAACCTGTTTAAAAGCCTGTTGTTCATTCAAATTAATTAAATTTTCTTACATGATTTTTTTCATCATTCTAACATGTTAGAAGTGTTCTTGGTCTCATTCAGCTGAATTATGGTCACCCTGACCACCACAAGGTGACCCACTCAACAGTGAGGAAAACTCATCATATTTTCAATGTTACTATGCCATACTGAGCTGAGGTCCCCCTGCTTTCTTTCTGTCTTATGGGGAAACTGTGCTCTGGCTACATTTCTTATATAATATGCTCTGGCCAATAAGAGAATCATTGGAGAGCTCACCAGTTAGGAGAAAGCCACAAGTCTCTTATTTGCAATTCAGTTTAAAAGGTTTAGCAAGTTTAGCCCTGACCAATACATGAAGATTTTTATCGAATGTATCTTACATTTTATAAAGTTCACAGTGGTGCACCTGCTATATGTCCAAACAGAAGCAAACAGTTCTATTAGTCATCCAGCTTTTCTTTAATTGTTAACTTCATTTTCTCATAGTCAACTTTCCAAAAGTCAGGGGACACAGTACTGAATTCATCTGGTCTGATCCCAGCCCAGTATCAAACTTGATGATATTGGGCCCTATGCCCTAAGCCTACACGCCATGTATCCTGGGTGCTTAGGCAATCATACACATGAATGCCACACAACAGGGATCCCGGAGATTCGTTGCGGCATTCACAAAATGAGTGCCAGCCAGTTGCGCTCAGAATCCCCTGGTCGCGTGGAAAGCAACATGCTGTGGGTGAACTGGAGGCAGTGTCAGAAGCATACTGGCACTCAACATGATTCACAAAGGTGCAGAGTACCGCACACTAGGGTGCAGCAGTTACAGCAAGGGTAACCCTGCTGTGACCTTGTTACGCAGCCACCCACTCTCACACAGAGCACTCCATGTTCTACTGTATGCATGAAGCCTACACATCATGTATGTGCAGTGCATAGACAACCCTAAGTGACAGGTCTGTGACCTGGCAGGAAAGGTGTGCAGGAGAGTGTGAATGGAAGCACAGAGAACTGTGTCTGTGAAACATGGGCATTGCCTATAGACCTGCACACCTGTGCATGACAATGTGTCCATACATCACAGATGGGCAATCTGCAGGAGTATTCCTGGGGATGGGACTGTGAGAATTGGGCATAGGACTGTACATGACCATCCCCCATGGATGGGCATGATACCTGTACATCTTGCCTCATACAGTGTCCATTCAGTCAGGACACCACATACAGGAGGCTGATGGGACCCACCCTGCCGCATGTGCCCTCCCCTGTTGTGTACCGGTAACAGGCAGCACTCTGCCATCTCCTGAGTGGTACACTCATCCAACCAGTACAGTGGCCTTACGTGTACCTGTACCAGACTGATCAGAGCACTAGCTTGAGGTGGGTAGACAGGGTTGGGTCACTACTGTCATTCTGGGGGCAGCACTGGTCTCCTCTGTGCCTACAGGCACCATGTGCCCCACGGCCACCCTGCCTGGAAATTACAGTGTTCCCTTATCTCTGCTGCCAACTCACATGCACATGAAGCACCACTGCCACCAAGGCTGCAAAGATCATCCCATACAGGGGAATTCCAACAGGCACCCAGAAGGCATGCAACATCTGCATGGTGGTAGACTGACCATCCCTAGGGTTGGATGGTATAGGGCTGAGTGAAGTGCCAAGGGGTGTGCTCACCCATACCACTCAAGTGAGTGGTTCATGAATGTGCTGTGGCCACTGTATGCCCATGTACCTGACGTAATGCTCACTCCCCTGCCACATGGATCAGGAAGAGGGTGTGCCAGACTCAGGGAATAGGATACCATAGCAAGGATACATCTGCCAGGCATGCTGTCAGTGGTGGACAACTGGGACTGTTGTCCCTGGCCCAAGTTCTGGGGAGGATCCACCACCAGCTCCAAAGTTCAGGTCCCTACATGTAGTGCTACTGCTGTGTGACACGTCCTGATACATGAAAAAGTACAGAAGCAATACAGTGTCTAACAAATGTCTTAATGTATAACAAACTGTCTGATGCAAAATAAGCAGTGTGCTAGATACTGTATTGATTTGGTATGTTTTCATAAATTGGGATGTGTAAGGTGATCTGCAACGGGGTGTGTGTGTAGCAGCGTGCTGACACTGTGTGTTTCTTGACAGGGAAAAAAGGAAACATTCTCATTGTTTTTCATATCTCTGATGACTACATATGTTTGTTAAAAAAACAAAACAAGTATCCCATACATAGTCCCACACAAAAGATTAATAAACAAGTTAGCCACCCTGGGAGTGGGTCCCAGGGTGATAGCCTGGGTAACAAATTGGCTGACCAACAGGATGCAGAGGGTAATAGTAAACAGCGTACACTCTGAAGAAGGGGTGGTTTTTAGTGGGGTACCACAGGGTTCAGTACTGGGACCGGTCCTCTTTAATGTCTTTATAGGAGACATTGCAAGGGGGCTGGAAGTAAAAGTATGCCTCTTTGCAGATGATAAAAAATCTGCAACAGGGTTGATACACAAGGGGGGTTGGAAAGGATGAAAAGGGACTTGGCAAGGTTGGAGGAATGGCCAAAGTATAGCAGCTTAGATTCAGTGCAAAAAAGTACAAAGTAATGCACCTGGGAACTAAAAACCAAAGGAAGGGTACACAGTGGGCGGGGAGGTACTAACAACAACAAAAATGGAAAGGGACCTTGAGTTAGTCATATCAGATGACCTAAAGGTAAGTAAATAATGTGACAAGGCAGTAAGGAGGGCTGTAGGGATACTGGGATGCGTAGGGAGAGGCATTACCAGTAGAAAACAAGAAGTTTTTATCCCTCTGTACAGACAGTTGGTGAGACCCCATTTGGAGTACTGCATGCAGTTCTGGAGACCCCTTCTCTGCAAGGTCATAAACAGGATGGAAGCGGTCCAGAGGAGGGCAACTAAAATGGTGCAGGGTCTGCAACAGAAGCCATATGAGGAGAAAAGAGCTTAATATATATACCCTTGAGGAAAGGAGGGGAGGGGGGGACATGCTAGAAACTTTCGGGTACCTCAAGGGCATCAACAAAGTCCACAATGGGAGCATCTTTGAGAGAAGGAGATGGAGGGGGCACAGTTTGAAGCTAGAGGGGGGACAGCTCTGGGGCAACATCAGAAAGTATATTTTCATGGAGAGGGTGATGGACATGGAACCAACTTCCTGAGGAAGTTGTGGGGTCAAAAACAGTGGGGGAATTCAAGAATGCATGGGACAGATATAAGGCAATTATAGTGAAGGGTAGGAGGAAGTAGGCTGTTGGTTAACTAGAATCTGCAGCTTATCGAATATGTAGGTAATGGGCAGACTAGGTGGGCCAAGTGGTCCTTATCTGCCATCATAGTCTGTGTTTCTATGTGTCATGTGGTCCCCTCATCCTGATCCCCTCTATTGTAATATCTATCCTTCCCTTGTGGGCTAGCGAACACTCTTCCCAATCCCTGATCCCCTTGTAGTGTGACATAGAATGTCTTTCCTAGAGGCTAGCAGACCCCCCCACCTGAAATGTATCACCCACCCCCCACACCCCTTCCCATCCCTGAGCTAGTAATCGGCATGACCCTCCACTCTCCACTATGGCCGAATGCCGACTGAGCTGTCAGTAATGAGCATGTACTGTACAATCAGCTGTTGCAGTACATGCTCATTATTGACAGCTCATTTGGCAGCTGGCTGTGGTGGAGAGTGGAGGGCTGTGCTGGTCACTGGTACAGGGATAGGAAGGGGTGGTGGGGCAATACTTGTTGAGGTGAGGGGCTGGGAGTTCCACTAGCACCAGGGAAGAGGTTCTGTGTCACACTACAAAGGGATCTGGGATAGTGAGGGGGTTCCACCAAACCACTTGGGAACTATAGATATTACACTACAAGGGATTGGGGCTAGGGAGGACCACATGACACTTGTTTTGTTTTTCTGACAAACATTTAGTCAACACAGATATGAAAAATAATGAGAATGCTTTCTTTTTTTCTGTCAATGACAACACAAGGCCAGAACACTGCAACACATACAAACCTCACAGATCAATATATGAAGACCTCCCAAATCAATGCAGTATCTAGCACAGTGCTTATTTTACATCAGTTTTTTGTACAGTATGACATTTGTTAGATACTGTATTGCGTTTGTATTTTTTCATTCTTCAGGTTGTCACATAGCAATAGCATTACATGTAGGGACCTAAACCTCCGAGCCATTAGCAGCCCTTCCCTCCAGAGCTCAGGTATGGGACAACAGTCCCAGTTCTCAGCCCCAATGGCATGCCTGGCTACCACTGGTCTGGAGTGGCATGTGCTGTCCCCCACAGAAAGTGGAACAGTGATAGGGACTCTGTACACATATATGAGGGTGCACTACTGCTATCTGCAATAGCAATCACCATGGACATGTGTGTACCAGCACCAGTACCAGGTACTGCCGGTGCCTCTTGCAGTCTGTGGTTTACTGCAATTTCCCATGTGCCCCTGCATAGGTGCATAAGGGATCTACTCTGGGAATCAGGGCAGCCATATGAATGTATGCCTGCCTGCATCCCACACTCTGCCTGCTCTCATGCAGCCCCATTCCAGCAATGCACAGCTGTGTGCCATGGGGTGGGGCCACAGACAGGTGACCAATGATAGTGAATAATGGTCGGTGCTCGCTTGTCCACAGGTGCAGAGCTGCGTGGGTGGGGAACACACCTATTGCATGCACTTTCCACCCCTTTACTGTTAAGGACCCATTGTGGTCGCTCTGAAATTGGATCCCCAGGACAATTCTTATAATGGTCTTGTTGGACATACTTTGCCTAAAACTGCTTTACTCTGGTTGATTGTTGTACACATTGTGCAAGGATGTTGTCCTGAGTTATTCCTAGAAATGTATGACTTTTTTGGGCTCATGGTGATACAGTGCACTCATTTTGTAAACATACCATTGCCTATTTAGGCTTTAAATAAGAAGTATATGCAACTGTCCAGAGTGCACCACAAGCAAATAATATTACCTTCATGCACCTAAAAAGTTTTAAATTAATTCAGAACTTAGTGAAGAGATTTTTTTTTTTTTTACCCAAAACACATTGAGGGCATATCCATTGAAACACTTATAGGACGATGAAGGATACAGTGAAGCCCACCAGGATGAAGCCCACTGTCACAGTTTCCTGCATGAAAAAAAGGGGCTAACGCCCATTGAAATTGCATTGTTCCTGCAGTAACTCTGCTGCAGAATGCTATATTTGGGAGATTTTAAGAATAGAAACATTTAATTTGCCAGGTAATCTTCTGCTGGCAGCATTTGCAAAACAAAGTCTAAAGTAGAGAAATGCTGGCTTTCTATTCCAGCCACTATAAAGAAGGCACCAAAATGTGGAAAAAAATGTCTCTGTGTGAAGCAGGAATGATGGGGCAAGGTGAATGAGATATACGAGATAGAAAAGCTGGCATGTTGTTAGGTCACGGAAGGATGCTTGGGACAATAAATGCATACTATGAGTGGTAATTATCAACTAGGGGTAGTTCTTTTTTTTTATGCTTAAGGCAATGTATTGGAAGAGAGAGAACAGCCAAAGCATTTACCAGTATCCAAGAAAATTATGTAAAATATACTAAACACAATTCAACACACAGTGTAATTCATATGTTTGCAGCATTTGTGTCTCCACACTCTTGATTACTAAGGACATTTGCATGAAAACATTAATTTGCCACCTGCACTTTATCTTATTTTCCTGTCGTTTCTCCAGCTGAGCTTACAAATCTGTATGGAACATCACACACTGTTGGTGTGGACATTACTGTGATCTCACAAACAAAGGATTATGACTTCAATAGAAGTGGGGACAGAAGGTGGATAAGATGATAGCTGAGATACAGTGATCATGCTTTTATATCCTTAGGACAAATAAACGAGGGGAGATTTATTGCAAAACATTTATGAAATTTACCTAGAATGAAGTCTGAAATTAATATGTTAAGAGGTTTCCTGGATATTGGAAAAAATAATTTAAGGATATTCTGTGCATTAAATTGGCTGAAAAAGACATGGGTAAAGTAAGAGATAAAAGAAATCTTAATGAACTAGGTGAGGGCAGCAAATATTTATTTCTTCTAAAGTAGATGGTTTAAGAAATGTAATCATATTTAATACTAGCTAACATACATGTGGTATCAGATATGACATGGTAATGCAAACCATCAGTGAAAAAAAAATATACCCACAGACTGGATAAAGAGTGTTTTCCAATCATATCTAACATAATTTCTTAGCGTTCCTTATCATGCTGTAGCTCTTTTGCTTAGTAAATGTGCTGAAGAAAAGTAACAGTGACTGTATAAGCTGCTGATTTTACTGAGTTTTCACTTTTTCATTGCATGTACTCTATCAGCTACCCAATGGAAAAAACAAACAACCTTTTATTAGAAATCTTCCATTTTCCATGATAACACTTTCCTTTCACTCTGTGTAGAGTCTGGCTGGGAAGAGTTCAGGGATAGCATATCCCTTCGGTGAAACAGCCTCTTGAAAGCTTCCATGCCTGAGAAATGCATCCTCTGGGAAACAGAGTCTTTCAAACTGCATTAGTTTTATTTCATACCATCATTCATCGGGGTGCTAGAATGATAAAAAAGTATAACATGATGAGGGATTTATAGAAGAATATTATCCCCAAGAACAGTTTTTAAATATCTATAAATAACACAAATAACATTTGGAGCTCAAATTTTCAATATCAAAAATATCTACTAGTATAAACCTACAGTAGAATTATGATTGTCAGATTTAACACTGCAATGTACATTATTAGTGTAACAAGCAAGGAAGAATGGGTGAATGAGCTGAAATATTTGTTTTCTAAAACACATAGAAAGCATTTGCACATTCATGTATAGAATGTACTGTAATAACACTGCAAGTATAATAATAATATATAACCATTTTCTTACCCTACAACTATTAAATATATTGAGGATAGTAACAAAGTTTCCTATGTTGAGTTAGGACATGGATTCCTTGGTAATGTTGCCTGTTTATAAGGATGCTTATTTTTCATTATAACAGATGCATGCTGTTCTGCTATTTATCAGCATTAGTAGGTCAGACTGGATTTTCCCACAGGAAAAATCTGATTTGAGCAAGTGACTAGGTCAGCCTAAATGTTTGACCTAACCTTTTCTGTAGCCCATCAGTTAATATCCTTATGCAGATGTTATAATTTACTGGTATTTTTAGCCACAGAAATCTGCTTTGATAGTGATCCTCATACTTCATCTGCATGCACCCGTATATTTGAAGTACTGTCTCCCATACATTAATTATATCCCTGAAAATAACATTAATAAATCCTATACTTCATGGAATAAGATTTGCTTTAAATAACTTTGCACACCAAAGGCTAATTACAGAGGTTTGCCAGAGATTCTGCTTTTTTGTCTATATACTTGAGTTTGTTCAGACAACATGTGATATTTTAGTCCTTGAGAAAATGTGATAGACTGATCCAGTGTCATTCTGTAAGGATGTCTGTTTCACCGAGTTGTTTTTTGTTGTTGATTTTTTTTGTAATGCAGGATAACCTAACTGAGATGCACCTTTTATTTTGCTGTCGATCTGCTTCTACTCAATCTTACTGCTGGGGGACTCAAATATAAGGAGGTCATGTGACTTGTTCCTTGTCACATAGTGTGTCAGTGACAGGATTAGCATCTGAAACATTTCTGTTTCAAAATGTGATGTTGATACCACCACATCACACTGTCTTCGAACTGACTTGTTTTATTTTGAAAGAGTAACCATTATTTTTCATTAAAGAAGCTTCCAATCATAAGTGTTTACAAATTGGATGACCCCTAAAATTAGTGCTGTGTGGAATTTTCAAATTCAAGCAAAATGGATTTCTGTTGAATTTTGGAGAATTCCAACTAATTCCACAGATTTTGTCAGAAGCCAAATAGCAGCATTCCACAACTAAATATATTGATATTTTGCAGTTTTGTCTATAAATTCCAAAGCTTAGCACTGTTTTCTGCAGAACAGATTTTCAGGATCATTATATGTTAACTGCATTGAAATAAACTGCAAAATTGCATCAGATGTGCACCAACATTCTTCCTTATGGCTCTTAGACACCTGTCATGGTGTAACATCAACTACCAACTATTATAAATTATAATACTATAATACCAACAATAATAAATCTTAGAGCTTTTTGTTACAATGTAGATAGTCATTACAGAGGTGCAAAAAAAAACCTTTCACTGGCGGAATTTCTGTGAAAGTCAGAATTTCGCTTCTGTGAAAGTTCATTAATCGTTTAAGCAACTTTCATATAATTCTGACTTAGAACTGTGGGATTTTTGCACCTACTGCAAATTTTTATATTAAATTGTTTACGAAAAGTTCTGCAGAACAGATTGCCCTGTTTAACTGAAAAGGTGGAATCATTTGCAGATTAATGTGTACTTATCTGGTGCCACACTCACTTTGGTGGAATTCTGACTCCGCATGTCACAGATTATTCCACATGTCATAGTGAGTAATAGAATGACTCCCAAAACCCTGCAGTCATGGTGACATTTTCCACATGTTACATATTTACATATTATGCATATCCACCGTAAAATAATTCCTCACTTTGTAAACTGTATCACAATGTAAACTGCAGAACATTCTGTAAACTGCATTAGAAAAAAATCCACGTATCGGCATGCAGATAGCATAGATATCTGTTGTTCTGGGAGAGAGAGAGAGAGAGAGAGAGAGAGAGAGAGGTAGAGAGTCTGACAGAGAGATAGAGTGAAGAAGACTAAAATAGTAATTTTGGAAGTTTTTGTTTAAATTAGAGAGATCACCAGTTAGTCAGAAGGGAGTCTAGAGATGACTGGGGAGATATACTTTTCAGGTTCATTTTTTTTCCCTGTACATCCATTTTCTTTGATTAAAAATGGCATCAACAGCAGGAATGGGCAGGAGCCAGGAGGAGGCAGACTAGCTGCATGGTGGTGAACAGAGGGGGCAGCAGGAGTAGGGTCAACAGAAGATGGTGAGTCAGCAGCTGCAAGACCATGGGGTGGCACTGCTGGCGCAGCAGAACCCAGTGAAGCAGGCCACCACCTCCTGCACCAGCCCATGGGAGAAAGCTGGCACCCCCTTCTCCCATAAGAAGTAGAGATGCAGCGAATTTAAATTTCACCAGCAAAGTTCCCACAAATTGGGCACTTTGCATTGTCATTCTACTATGCAGAGTGGCCAATGCAAAAGGCTCACTTTGCCTTGTAATTATTACTTCGTGTTGACATTCCACCTTAACGTGAAGTAAGGCGAAATGACAATAATACTCGCAGCCTTTCACACACACAGTCACTGGAATTAATGTGCATTCCCAAAATGCTCGTGTCTTGCATCCAGAAAACTCCCCAGTGCTGATGGTGATGAAGTGAAATAAGAGTACAAGAAATGCAAAGTCTTCCAGAATTAATGGAGCACTCAGACGTCATGCATGCAGTAGTCACACACAGCCACCAGAATTAATGTGCATCCCCAAAATGCTAATGTCTTGTGTCCAGAAAATTCCCCAGTGCTGATGAAGTGAAATGAGAGGGTAACAAAAAATGCAAACTCTCCAAGAATTAATGGTGCACTCTGTCATGGACGTAGTGGTCACACACAGTCACCGGAAATAATGTGCATCCCCAAAATACTACCGTCTTGTGTCCGGAAAACTCCCCAGTGCTAATAAAGTGAAATCAGAGCATAACAAGAAAAATGAAGTCTTCCAGATTTAATGGTATAGTCAGTCATGTGGCAGAGGTCACACACAGTCACCAGAATTAATTTGCATCCCCAAAATACTACTGTCTTGTGTCCAGAAACTTCCCCAGTGCTGACAAAGTGAAATGAGAGGGTAACAAAAAATGCAAAGTCTCCCAGAATTAATGATGCACTCCATCATGCATGCAGTGGTCATACACAGCCACCAGAATTAATGTGCGTTCCCAAAATACTACTGTCTTGTGTCCACAAAATTCCCCAGTGCTGACGAAGTGAAATGAGAGTGTAACAAGAAATACAAAGTCTCCCGGAATTAATGGTGTACTGCAAATGTACAGATAGATTAAGATTGTGCTGCACACTCAAGAGATTCAGACGCAAAGGCACAACACCACCTAACCAGTGCTCACAAGTCACAAATCCAAATCTGAAAAAGAATAACTTATGCCGGTTGAGGAATTAGTGCATGGCAGTAACAGTCCACTACCAGTAAAAATACTACAAAGCAGTATAAAAACTTCATGCAGGTGCAGTGGATAGGAGGTTCACACTGCTGTAATTACTCTGTGGCACAATGAAAGGTGTCTGATTTAATGGCACGAATCGCACACACACTCACACACACTACAAGTAATACGTAGCAAATTGAAAACCTTTAGTAATATAACAAAATGTTTTAAACAAACTGAAATTATACACTGCTGCACCACATCAGCAAAAAAAGTCAAGAATTACTGAAAATATTACTGTGTGTACATTAACACAGTCATACAAGAAAAATACAACCAAAACAGAAAGACTGCCTTTTTCTCCCAGTTAATCTAATACACCACAGATACTGTATGCCCCTTTCCCAAAGCACACTTCACAGCCGCAGACTGTCTATTCTAAATTAACATTCAAAATCCACACACAAACAATAAACACTCAATGATATGAGCACAGGAGGGTTTTCTATAATTGGTGTACTAAATTGTGAGCAAAAAAAAAGCTCAAAAAGGCTTTTTTAGCAGCTTTTAGAGGATTTGAGTCGCAGAACTCTGAGAAGAAACTGTCTCCATTTTCCACTACACACACACTACACAGAACTGAGGCTGTGCAGAACCATCTAGAGTCCATGTGACCTACAATCCCATGAAGCACTGCAAAAGTCACCTTTGGAGCTCATAAACAAGGCGAAGTGAGGTGAAGTACATTGATTTCAATGTACTTCATCTTAAAATTGGTGGAGAAGTGGTTTGGGGAAGGCAGAATAACGTGAAGTCATTCTTCTCAATGGACTTCACATTTCCCATTATAAAGCGAAGTACTCCGCTTCGCATTGCGGAATACTTCACGGATTCTGTGTTACACCAGAAATTACTTCGCGGAGCGAATTTCAGCCACTTCGCCCACCACTAATAAAGAGGTGACAGTAGAGTAGAATCCACTTAATCAGGATGCCCCAATGGCAGGCTTTTCATCCCAAAGTAGTGGCCATCCCATTTATCAGAAGCCATCAAAATGGCTACACACTAGTGGTTTCTGTGTTGACTGTTATTCACCCACCCACCCCCACTGTCCAGCCTTTATCTTGCAGGCCTGCAGCTGCACTCTGGAGGACAGAACAGTGCCTGACACTCCCTTTCTCTCGATCTTGCTCTGTCGGTTCTCTCTCTCTCTCTCTCTCTCTCTCGCTTTCTCACTCTCTCTGGGGAAAACAGCCATGTGAGTCAGGATTTGCAAACTACTGCACAAACAGAGCACTTACTCTCATGGGAGCCTGTTACTGTCTATTAAAGGCTGCAGCCTGAATCGAATGTGACTGTGTGGCAAATGTGGCAAGCGAGCTGGTCAGAAACCGTGTTGCCAGCTGAGAGTGCTAAAGTTCGAACTGCCAAAGAGAAAGAAGCTGTTGGTAAGAGAAAGAACTATGCTGTACAGAATCATGGTTGGCCATGCTAAACTATAAAAAAATTGCTGCTTTTGTGAGTGGGTGAGAAGTGCAACTCTGAACAGTACTGGAAAGAATCTCTTGTAAAGTCAGAGAGCATTGTGGGCATAGGAAGGAGGAAGTGTGTGTATGACTTGTTAACCGCAGGATTCACAGCCATTAACACCTACTCAGAGGCCCATTATTAACAGATCAGATACCTTGGTAGGACAGAATCGTCCCAATAATCTGTTATCCCCATCCCTATTAAATGGATGAGGGACACCATTGAAACTAATAGCCCCTTAATCTGTGCCCGTCAGGACATTCCAGTAAAGCAGACATCCTGATTATCAGCATCCCAGTTAAGTGACTTGTACTGTATTGGTCAAAATGTTAATCTCCCATGCAGTGGAACTGTATGGTTGAGAGATACTCTCCCTCTAAAGGAAATGGAAAAATTGAGGGCCACAATAAAGGCCACCCTCGATGCAAAGGGAAGGGGAGTTGTCCCCCAGGACAATCCATCAAATCAAACATAAGTGTGATGACATTCAGAGAAGGGACTTCCAAGTTCTAGAGGTGCTGGGTGGAGCGGTCACCACTGGGGATTGGGGCCACAAGAAGAGACAGCAGGAGGAGTCTAGAGGATCTTCTAGAGATAAAAGGATGCAGGTGGAGGACAACATCACCAGTGCATATACTATCTTTTTTTTTTAATTCAAGGTTTATTGAAGTTTATCAACAGACTCTTTACATGGGTGTATAACAGAGACCAGAATGTACAGCAACAGATCAAAACCATTCTACCTGGCTGAGTGAGTTACCCATGGATTACAGGCTAGAGTAGAAGGCACATTACAGATGTCTGGCTCCGGTCAAACGTAACACTTAAAACACGAAAACTGGTATATCAATTTACAATCTTAACGAATCAACTATTATAACATAGCAACATAGATCTGAATAATCAATTGAACTGGTGAAATGGTAGGCTAAAGGCATTCCAGTTTACTGAAATTCAGATAGGACAGGTGTTGTATATACATCAGAGCACTTATAGTTTATGTTTGGGCTCAGGGAAGACCTGACCGGTCATGGGTAGTAGTCCTATGGCATACCTGAGTTGGGGGCCCAGATGACAGAAAATGCCCTTTTGGGATTTTACAGTGGTTTGACTGCAAACAAGACCTCCAGGTGTGCTGAAAAGAGGTTAATTTACCCTGAGTACTGTAGAGTACCCATTCATGGCTGGCTGCTTTGCCTAGCTCAGCTAACCATTCATTCACTGATGGGAGGTTGGGTTTCTTCCAATGTCTAAGGAGGATTCTCTTGGCATCTATCAAGGCTCCAAGCAGCCAGGAATGATTGTTAAAGTCAAGCAAGGGGCCTGCACTGGGGGTATTATGAAGACCTAACATTACGAGGGACCCTGTATGGGAAGTGTCCTGAGAGAGAATGTTACTGCATGTCTTCATTATAGTTTCCCAGTAGTGTTCCAATGATGGGTAAGCCAAAATGATATGGGCAATGGAGGTGTCTGGGCTGTTATATCTCCAGCAATTCCCATTAGGGAGTAGTTCCCACTTATATCATTTTTGAAGGGTTCTATGCCATCTTTGTAGTATTTTCAGCTGCGTGACTCTTCATTTAGTGTCCATTGCAGCTTTTTGGGCCTCTGACCAGTATTCTTCCCATGCTTCTACACTGAATTCCACTCCCAGCTCCTTTGATCAGTTAAGTCTGGTTTGGGTGAAGGGGTCAGGTTGCAGATCTAGGAGATGTTGGTATATGTCTCTACTACAGGTTGCTTTCCCAGTCCCCGGCCACAGGAGCTTGTCTATGTGATTATAATTGAGTGCAGCCAGTTCTGTACCCAGAATCACTACTATGGCATGCCTCAGTTGGAGGTAACGCTAGTGGTTTTGTTGTGAGGGGCTGTATATGTTCCTGATCTGTGCAGATGTCATGAAGGTATGCAGGGTGGGGTACATGATGTGTTCTAGGGCTAGAATCCTAGCTATCTCCCATTCCTTGAACCTCACAGGGTGTCCCCCTACTTCTAGGGCTTGGTTTACCCAGAAAGGAAAGAATCTGGACTGGAGGGGCTTCCAGCTGCTCACCTTGCAGTACTTCAACCATGCTGCCTTAGAGCGCACTCATGTAGGGTGTAAGTGGGTCTGCCTATGAGGTTTTTCAAATAGTAAAACATGTGCCTGGGGTCCACCATCTGTTTTGGCCTCACACTCTGCCCAACCAGGTCTACAGCTGATAGGGACCCACAGAGCAGTTTGGGCTATCTGGGTGAGGCCATAAGGTAGGATTCTGATCTAGAAGTATGGGAATTTAAACCCTCTGTGCCTGTAGTCTGCCTGAAGTTTGGACCAATTGAAGCAGTGGGGGTCAGAACCCAGAAGAAACTCAGCATTTTATTCTGAATTTCCTTCAGGTTGCTGGGGTCTAATTGCATGGGAAGGTTGTCCAGCAAATATTGTCTTATTCTTAATCTTAGGTGTGGCCATCAGCTTGAAGGCCTGGGCCCTACCCCAATGAGACAGGTGGAGCCTGACCCATCTATTGAGGTCTGTTTCCAGGTTCACCAGTAGGGGAGAGATATTTTGTTTTCCCATTTGAGCTGTGTTCAGTGGAACTTTATCCCTAGAAATTCCACCCATGCTGTGGCATGCTTAAGCCCCCATGGATATTGTGGGTGCTTGGAGATTATGGGAGAGGATGCCAGAAATTGTGACTTGGTTAGGATCAGTATGTATCCAGACAGTTGACTGTACTGGGAGATTAGATCCAGCAGCTCTGGTACTGAGCGGTGTGGATCTGTGAGAGAGTCGGAAGGACGTCTTCTGCATAAGCCAAGAGCTTCTGCTCACCTCCATACTGCACCCCTGTAATGCCCTCAGCTTGTCTGACAGCTTGCAGGAGAGGTTCCAGAGCAATAATAAACAGCAGTGGAAATAGAGGGCACCCTTGCCTGATACCTCTCCCTAAGAGAAAGGGCGATGATGTACAGTAGTGCCACTGGTGACTATTTGTGCTGCAGAGTCTTTATAGTGGACTGTGACTCAATGACTAAAATTGGGGCTTATGCTGAATTTCTCTAGGGCCTGAAAGAGGTACGCCCATTCCAGCCTGTTGAATGCTTTTTCAGCATCCAGGGACAGCAGAATGGTGAACGGATGTGGAAGTTTGATGTGTCCTATCAGATTCAGCAGGTGCTGTCTGTGCCTTTGTGGCCCAGCACAAAGCCAACCTGATCCTTATTTATCAGGTCCAGGATGACAGCCTTCAATCTGTTCGTTAGCACCTTGGTGAAGACCTTACAATCTGTTGTGATCAAGGAGACGAGTCTATAACTACCACAGAGGAAGGGGTCTTTGCCTGGCTTAGGAAGCAAGGAAATATGAGCAGTGTGCATGGATTGAGGCAGTATCCCAGTGTCACAAGCCTCTGAGTAGACAGCCAAAGTATGGCTTTGCAGCATGTCTATGCAGGCTTTTAGGAAATCTGCTGGAAGACCATTCCCTCCAGGGGCCTTCCCTGTGGGCATGCTCCATAGTGCTTCAAGGATATTTTCCCTCTCCATAGGGCGGTCCAGCATGGTTTGATTCCTAGGGTCCAGTGAGGGTAAGTGCAGAGGGGCTAGGAAGCTGTTTGACTGTTGTGCATTAGAGCTTATTTCGGTGGAATATAGGGAGCTGTAAAATTTCTTGAAAGCTACATTTATGTGGGCCTCCTCGTGATTCAGATCTCCCCAGTCTGTCCTTATGGCAGTGATCCTAGATCTCTCCTGCCTCTTTTTAAGCATATATGCCAAAAGGCAATAAGGTTTATCCCCTGATTCTCAGACATTTAGGTGTAGGTGGAAAAGGGCATATTCAGCCTTTAGGTGGAGGTGTTTATTCACCGCATACTGTAAGCCTATGGTTTCTGCAAGATGGCTTTTGGCTGCTGACGGGTTCTCCCTATACTGTTTTCCAAGTCTTTCAGCTGTGGTAAGTGAGCATCCAACTCTCAGGCCTGATTTCTTTCTTGGTGAGAGGCAAACTAGTACATCTTCCCATAATGAATGCTTTGAGGGCATCCCAGCGGATGGCTGCAGATGTATCCTCTGGTTTATTTGCCTCGAGGAAGATTTTAATGTTTTCCCGGAGGCTGTTACAAAAGCGAGAGTCTTGAAGTGTGGAAACATTGAAGAACCACGTACTCCTAGGAGCTGGCAAGGCTCCTAGTGGGAGCCAAATAAACTGCACTGGAGCATGGTCTGAAATAATCACTGTGCCAGCTGAGGCTTTGGAAACATAAGGGGCCCAGGTGGAGGGTACTAGCCACATGTCTATGCGGGAGAAGGATTGATGTGGGTCGGAAAAGAAGGAGGAATACTCTCTCCCCTTGGGGTGTACCAACATCCAGATGTCATTGAGCCGAGTTTCTGAATTAGGCCCTCAAGGGCAAGCAAGAAGGGGGTCATGTGGCCCCCAGGGGTGCTACTTTTATCCAGGAAGTAATCAAGGACCGTGTCCATGTCTCCCCTATAATCAGTGTACCCCTGTATTTCTCCAAGAGAAGCTGAGCACGATCCTGAAAAAAGGCAACTTCCGCCGAGTTTGAGGCTTATACAGTACATTGCAAAGTGTTATTTCCTGGTTGCCTAAGACCCCTTGAACTATGAGGTATCTACTTTCTGGGTCAGGGGTGATGGTGCTTTCTTGGAATGCTACATTTTTGTTAACCAGAATAGCCACTCCTCTGCTTTTGGAATTATACTGGGCACTAAAAACCCGCAAGACCTATCCCATTTTGAGCTTAGCTGCTTCTGCTCTGGGAAGGTGGATCTCTTGCAGAAAAGCAATCCCTTCCTTCTCCCTCCTTAGGTGATCCAGAATTTTTCTCCTCTTAACTGGAGTTTGGATTCCTTTTACATTCCATGAAATCCATTTGAGTGGTTGATTAGTCATAGTTATTTAACAGAAGTGCCAAAGGGAGAGGATGGCTACTGGGTAAAGCATCAGCTAGGAGTATAGCGGGACTATGCATAAGTGAAAAGTTGTAGGTTATGTTAGCAGAAAATCTTGTCCCCAAGTATGTTCTCAGGGAGGGGGTAGGCTGTACCTTTGCCCCCAGCCTGAGGATAGTGTGATATGTGACCAGCAGACTCCTGGAGCCTAGTGTGGGGTGGGGGTGATTGCACCTAACCTGTATGAAGGCAGCACCAGTACAGCAGTTGAAATGAACTGAGGAGGTATTCCCCATGCCCTTTTTACCTAGGAGTTCTCCTTAGGTAGGACAATCGATTAGATCACAGGCTGAGACGCCCCCTCCTATCTACCTTGTGGGTGGGCCATCTGAAAGGGAGACCAGCTAGAGTTAGGGTGCTACCATACACTAATGAGACCAGTTTTGTTTGGTGGAATCCATAAAAAAAAAATATATATATATATATATGCTTTAAATACAAAGAACAAGTTAAAACAGTATAGCCACAGTGTGGACTCTTCACCTTTTTGGGCCCAGGGGTATGAAGTATGAGAGGGGGGAACCCCTCGAAACCTTAAATCCCCAGTATCCTGTCATGCTGCAAGCTGTACCAGTGTTCACATCAGGCTAGCAGAGCAAAGGCACACCGTCTGGGCATGTTTCTGTCACAATGGAGGGTCAGGCATAGGACAGGAGGTAGATGGTGCTGCAGTGTTTCCATTACAGCTTGAGAGAACTACCGGTAAGTGGTTGTGAAACCTTTGCCTCCTCCGGTGAGAGTGGGTTGCCTCAAGCATGCAGTTTGCGGGAGATAAAAGCTGCCTCCTGGCCCTGTTTGTGCTAGAAATGGAGAAATAGACTGTGAGACGTACATGTGGAGGAAGGGGGACTGCAGAATACCCAGCCCCACCTCTAAGTCTGCCAGCTGTGGGTGACACTCTGCTGAAAGAAACTGCCATGAGACATGAGGTGGAAGAATGTCCAAAACAGTGCAAGACATAAGACAAGTAATTACTGCTCCACAGCTTTTCTGGTGTACAGAGAAAGGGGTCTCAAGTGAACTATCCAGGCAAAGCTGTCCATGGGATTATGTCAGCAGACTTCTCTGGGTCTAACCAGCACAGCTGGCTTCTGCCTAGGATTTAGTGCTGATTCACATGTTCCAACTGAAGGAAGGCAGACAATATACAAAATATCAAATGCTAACTCCTGAACACTCGAAACAGAGTTGGGTAGGGGATGTGTCAGGATGAGCTAGGAAGTTCTCCTCACAGCTGAACAACCAGTGAGTAGGAGCTATCATGCACAGCCAGTTTGCAGTGTCACTGTGTAGCCAGCAGGGACCCTGCCTTGACTCCCCAGCTCCGGGTCAGGAGATGACCCCCCAAAATAAACAAAATGAAAAATGCATGAAAGAAATCCTACTGTGCTTGAGCCACTCCCATATAAAATCTTCACGAGTTCAGATTCCCCAGTCCCTCCCCCACCCCCTGCTCCAATCTGTGGAAGTGGCTTCTACTTAATGCTAAACAGTTAACAAAAACCTTTTACCCTGAAAAGAGGTAAATAACATTGGCAACCTTGAGCAGTGTAAGATTCAATTTTGGATGCCTGTCCACAGATCTGGAGTTCAGCTTAAGACCAATGACTTGCAAAGCTCCTTGCTTCAGTGGGACTTGGCCGGGCCAAATCTTTGCAGTACCTTTGGGATGGTCAAGTCTTTTGGAGCCAGTTCATCTAAGCTAACAGTTTCTGCCCAGGTTTGATCCCGGCCTCCTTCTCCATATGATGTGCATGCCTCTTCATCACTTCTCAGCTCTGAATTCGGAGACTGCTTTGCTGCTACTCCTTGCGTAGTGAGTCCATAGTATCTGTCCTCCTGGATGCAGGTTTACCTGATGAGCAGCTCCCAGATGATTGTCTGGAGTCTTGACTGTCTGCTCATTGTCCCCACCTTCTTTTTTGGCTAAGTGATGTTTGTCCCTGCCCTTTTGCTTGGACCTTTTAGTTTGCCAATCCATATCCAGCTGACCCTCTGTGGTCGAGGGTTGGTGCAAGGTGGGGAAAGTCAGCAGCTATGGCAAGCTGATGTTTCTTTTTGTCTATCCCTGGATTTTGCGCTGAGCCAACAGCCTTGGGCCAGTGTTTGCCTTTGAATTCCCATGCCTCCTTCAGTGAGCAGAAAGTGTGAGAGGCACCATTAAGGCTGATCTGGAGTTTGGTTGGGTAAAGCAGTCTATATGCCACGTGGTGGTCTTGAAAAATCTTTTTGATCACGTTGTATCCCTGCCACCTTTGAGCCAGTTCCATGGAAACATCCTGAAAGATATATATTCTGTGCCCTCTCCAGTCACTGGCCAATGAGAGTATTAGCTCTTTATCTGTGAAGCACAGAAAAAGGGCAATGATAGGATGTGGGCACCCCCCTTGGCTTATGTTAAATTGTCTGGTGAGCTCTGTCAGTTTCTAGGGGCCCTCTCCAGCAATGCTACAGCAGGCCTGGGATGACGTGTCCTAGAAAGTCAGTGGCAATGTGACCCTCTGTGTTCTCGGAATCCAACAAATCTCAGGTTGTTTCACCTGCCGCAGTTCTCCACATCCTCTGTGCACTCCCATAACAGTTTTACCAGGTGTTCCAGCTCTTGGGTCTGAGATTTGTGCCTGCTGTCCTTGTCATCTGTATATTGCAGGAATGTCTTGGTGTACCTGGCTTTATTTTGCAGGTCATGCACTTTGTCCTCTAAGGTAGCTACAGAGAATTTGAATGTTGTGATTTTCTTCAGAGCTTAATGGAGTAAGGCTTTTATTTCACCATTGTCAGTAGCCAAAGCCGCAGCCATCATCTCACTGGTATATGTGTGGCACCCAATGGATACTCGAGGTTGGAGATATCAGCCAACTTGAGACTGGGAAAAGGGTGATGTCTGCATGGTTTACCATTCACAATTGGTATTTTGTTTGGCACGGTCTTCCTCTAACAAAGCTGCTTAACTGCTGCCTGTAATTCTCTGCTGATGATAATAATAAACATTTTTTTCTGCAGTGGCACAGAGCTCAGGATTAAAGCTGCCATTCTCCTCCACAGCTCATGCATGGGCCCAAGTAAATGTACAATCTTGATCCTTCAAAGTTATTTTCATCAGTAAGTGTTGGAACTACACTTTATGATCTTTGTGACTGTGAGCTAAGGTGGCCCATAAAGGCACACCTGATAAATACAGCCCCTCTTCCCATTACAACTCAAGACTGAATGGCAGTGATGCATGAGCTTGACCCACCAGGGCTTACTGCAGTTAGGTGGTGCTAAGCCCTGGCAAGCCTTCCTGTAATGCCAATACTGATTGTCATAAATAATTAAAAAAATGAACATGTACCCTGATACTCTGTATGTAATATTGTCATCCTGATTTTGGAAATTAGACTTACATACTGTAAAAAAATGTTAAGAACAATAAATAAGTTTGTTTTCTTACCATACCTGCCTGTGATGGCTTACATGATGGACAGCACCTGATTACAACCCCTCTGTGAAGGTGATGGTGTGTGTGTGTCACATCATGGGCATACTGTGTCTGTAACAGTGTCATCTAATTGCATGGGTGTGGCCCAGCACCACCATATTCCATACATGGGTCTACAGGGACAGGTGCATGGACAGAGAGGATATGGCATCCTTTTTTGGATTGCTTTTCAATTGGTTGTTGCCGTCCAACCTCGACATTGTTAACATTTGCTGCAACTGGCTTGCAGCATGCGTCCTGCCTACCATCTGCGTCTTCATCAGGATCGTTCAGAGGGAGTGGGCAGTGCACAGGACTGCCCATCACTCTTTACATCCCTCTCATGGCAGCCCCTGTAGCAGGAAGCGAGTAATGCTGTCATCCACTGTATATGTGTACTGTACTGTGGGTATCTTGATTCCCAATCTTCACCCTGAACAGTCATGTTTCTCCATGGCTGTTTCCAACAGCACTCCTTATCTGAACAGTCGATGTGCACTTTTCTTTGCTGGACCCTTAATGTGTATCCTCCTGACCTCCCTTCATGGGATTATCTGTGGTGTTCCATGGTTAAGTATTTTAGCACTTGGCCTTCCCCACAGGATGGAATATGTTTGATTATTGCTGCTTTAATCCTGTGTTCCAACTTCCAGTACTGATTTGAACTATTCCTGTCCATTTTCAACAGGTGCCACAGAAACCATAACTGCTCCGGCCATCGTTGGTGATTCCAGCAGCAGCATGACAGGACCAGGACTGAGCATGAGCAGTGGGGAGCCCATATCTCGTAAGCTATTTCTTAGCAAACTGAATGGAAAGACTACCATTTATGGTGTTGCACCACATCAAACCATCGGAACCTTGCCTGCACCATAGTGAAAATGCATCACTGTAAAAAGTTGTGTTCTTTGTGTTATGAAGTTGAAGTGCTCATAAGGAACAGCTAGCTGCTTGACCCTTTCGACCATCCAGGTGCTGAATAACCACTGATATTCCCCAAGGGGCCCTGTGTAAATCATGACATAAGACATTGTAATGGGGTGGTGGGAGGGACCGCTGCCCACCAGGGATCTTTTTTGCTAAACATCGAGGGGGTGACAAGTTGGGAGAAGGGACCACTAGCCACCAAGGATTTTTCTACTAAAGATCCGGCAAGTGATCAGGTAGGGTGATGGACTGCTAGCCACCAAGGATTTCTTTCTCTAAAGGTCAGGCAGATGGTCGAGTGGTGGGAGGAACTGCTAGCCATGAGGGATTTGTTTACTAAACACTGGGCAGGTGATCATGTGAGGATGGGGTCCCTAGCCACCAGAGCTTTTTTATTAACATCAGATGGGTGATCAGGCGGGGGGAGGGTCCACTAGTCACCAATGAATTACTGGTACTCTTTGGGTGCAGGGCGGGTGGAAATGGGTTTCCAAACTTTTGTGGAAGTGAAAGTCTGACTTTTGTTTAAATTACACCCACGGAAGTTTTTTCATATACCTCTAGTCAGCCATGTAGTCAAATAAAATGTTTGACCTGACCACTTGTTGATAAATTCATTACCATCATCAGTGTTTGTCATACTATATCAATAGTGCATTGTTTCCATTGAAGCTGCCCATGCCTAGTGCCTCCTGCTGTTTCTTTTCCTATGTCGGACACATGCCATAACCTCTGACGGACACCACCACGTGTCATTCTGAGTACAACACTGTGCCCAATGTCCAGTTATGGGTTCCTTTAGATGAGAGATAAATACACACTGTACTTGTTGCAGAGTACACTGTTCAGTATCCTTAATGAGTAGTGGTCCACTCAATCACGCATCCTCTATGAGGCTCAGGTTGGTCCACTAAACACGTAGTCACCCCAGGCTGGAAAGGAGGGTTTGTGTTCTGTGTGTGCAACATACACTTGACAGACAAATTCTTATTCCAAAAGGGATCAGCATGGTGGTAAAAACTACATAGGTGAAGGGGGTGACAAAACACAAGGTCCACGAATATAAGTGTGGAAGGGGTCCTTTCAATGGATGGTCCACCTTCGAGAGATAGTGGTTGAGTTGCTGATGAGGGGGCAGTCTATCAGAACATGTGGGTGCTGAGACATTGGTTAAACCTCAGGTTTCACATACTCATGGGCTTCATACTTGCCATCCTCTGTGGGATGTAGTGGGGGTTGCTCAAGTACAGCAGGGACCAAGAAGACTATTGTAGGTGAGGACCGAGGCTGTAAACCATCAGCAGAAGGTCAGAGTACAGTAAGGTTACACTGGACAGAGTACTGTACTACAATTACTGATGATTCATTAATTTGATATTTGCACAGTTCATTCTGTTTAAATTGCATATTTGTTTCTGTACTATAGACAACTCTGACACACTGCCACCACTAGTGCCTGGCCACATGGTCAAAGAACTGTGTGCAAAAGATCCAGAGGGATCTGGAGAGGGAGAGAGGGTGCAAGTGAGAAGCACCAGCAGCCCACAGAGAAGGAGACAGTGCCAGGGCTAGTGCCACCTGCAGCACCAGGTGCCCAACATGAAATCCCACCATCAGTCCAGCAGGAGGACATTCTTGCCATGTGCATGGACATAACTAAAAAATAAATGGTGTTGGCAATGCAGACTGGGCTGGCCAGAATTGAAGCCAACCAGTGCCGTAGTTTGTGGGACTTGTGGCTTCTTAAACAGGCTTTAGCAAGAGCTAATATGGCTGCAAAATATTGGTATTGTGGGCAGTGAGAAATGTATAAACTAGCAATTTTTGCACTAGCCACTGAGCCACCTAACTGTACTTTCTAATTGGTGCGATACACACACACTGACTAATACATATACACATATATGCATATATATTCCAGTGTCATATAGCATTGTACTGTCTACACACATTTTTACAGATTAAAAACAGACATCAAGGGACTGTTCTTTTCAGGCTCTGAGGGACATTGGAGAGTGGGGGGCTACCACTAGACACCTAATTTACATCAGCAATGACATACATAAGGCTGAAATTGATCTAGATAGTGGATGAATGTAGACCAGCATTTTTTGCCCTAATCACTGAGCCACCTAACCGCACTTCTAATTTTTGTGATACAAACATATAACATAGCCATGCACTGTCTACACACACAGAGCATTGCCACACACACACACACACACACATATACACATACACACACACGCACACTTCCTTAAATGGCATTTACTTACTTATGCATCTAACCCTATCTTTTACTGTATTTAGGATAGGCACTGTGTTTTGCACTAACTCATTGTACTAATCTACTGTATGACTGGATAGCTAAGGTAGTGGATCAGAGAGGTGCGGAGGAAGTGACCTATCTGAACTTGAAAAAGGCCTTCAACACCATCCCACAAAGTGGGCTGATTAACAAACTGTGCAGCCTAAGGGTGGATCCTAAAATAGTTCTGTGGATGGAGAACTGGCTGAACGCAGGAGCCAGGGGGTTGTGGTAAAAAGGGAGTACTCTGGAGAGGGAGAAGTGACAAGCAGGGTGCCACACGGGTTGGTTTTGGGGCCGGTCTTCTTCAATGTCTTTATTGGAGACCTTGCAAAGAGACTGGAAGGGAAGGTATGCCTCTTCACAGATGATAGAAAGGAATGCAACTGGGTGAACAAGCCAGAGGGTGTTGAAAGAATGAGGGAAGACCTTTAAAAACTGAAGAAATGGTCTGAAAAATGGCAGCTGGGATTCAATGCAAAGAAGTGCAGGATCATGCATATAGGGCAGAAGAACCCTAGGGCAAAATATGAACTAGGTGGGGAGGTACTGACAGTCACAAAGCAGGAAAGGGATCTGGGAGTTATCATCTTGGAGGACCTAAGAGAAACTAGGCAGTGCAATACGGAAGCTGGAAAGGCTAACCAAATGCTTGGATGCATAGGGAGGGGTATCAGGAGTATAAAGAGGGAGGTATTCTTGCCCCTGCATAAGACAGTCATGAAAGACCACACCTGGAATATTGTGTCCAGTTCTGGAGACCCTATCTGAGAAAGAACATCGACAGGGTGGAGGTGGTGCAGTGAAGGGCAACTAAAATGGTACAGGGGCTGCGGGATAAGACCTATGAGGAAAGACTAAAGGAGTTAAATATGTATTCCGTGGAGGAAAGGGGGTGGGGATGACTGAGACATATAAATACATCGCCGGTATAATCAGAGTACCAGAAGGAATCATCTTCCAAAGTAAGAGATGCTCCAAGTCAAGGGGGCACAGAATGAACTTAGATGGGCGAAGGCTCAGGGGAAACATGAGAAAATATTTTTTCATGGAGAAGGTGGTGGACACCTGGAAACAGCCTACCGGGGTGGTGGGGTGGTGGTAGGGGCTAAAATAGTCATAGAATTTAAAAAGGAGTGAAGTGAATTAGGTTAGTTGTCTGTACTGAATTTTTTTTTATGTTTAAAGAGTGGTATGATGAGCTACATGTTTTCTTTTGTGATAGCATATAGCATAGTAACATAGGGACTTCCTAGCAAACGTGCATCAGGTAATTATTTATATTTGTGTCAGGTGAAGGTTTTGATCTAGCATTTTAAAATGAACTCATTTTGTAGACACTTGTGTGGCCATTAACACATTTTAATAACATGTTTTACTGCTTTTACATTGTCCCTATTGATGTTTACAAGCATTATTTAATATATGTTTATGACCACAGGTTTTTGGAAAAAATGTTTAAAGAAACCTGGGAGTTAGAGTGACACAGGACTTCAATTTTAAACATCATAGTAGCATATTGGTTAAGAAAGCAAGTGGCATATTGTATTGTATCATCAGGCATATCATGAGCAGAAGAAGGGAGGTGCTCGTGCCACCGTATTACTCACTGGTCAGGCCACACTTAGAGTATTGTGCCCTCCCTAAATCATGTCCCTCGCATAGGTCTAGTCTCACCTCTTAACCATATCCACTCCTAGCTTACCCTTTCTTCCCTATATCTTTTGTAGTCTCCCATGCCACCTTGCAGGGTTCTCAGCATCCTGAAAGGGTCCTCTTGGGCTCAGCTCTCCTTCCCATCCTCCTTTTTCTCCCACCGCATCTTCCCCTCTCTGCCTGTGTACTAGTTACCAATCTGCCAAATTTCTCCCTCACCTTGGCTCTTTGTTAACCCCCCCCCATTCTTTCCCAGCCTTTCCTACCTTCTCACAGTGTTCTTAGCATCCTGGAGGGGCCCCCAGGTCTCAATTCCCCCTCCCCTCCTCCCAGCATCCTATAAAAGGGCTCATCCTCCCAGCATATCATATAGTACTAGCCACAGACATTGCCAGCTAATTCTAGATATTTTGCAAAATTTCTAAAGAGTTTTTCTACGCTGCCCCTACTGTGGAAATGCAGAAAGCAGGAGATTTCTCTAGGAATATCACAGAAATTTTGGGAAATAGCTGGCAATGTCTATGGCTACTACTGTATGGGTCCCTTGGACCTGGCTCTCCCTTCCCACCTCCTGCCACTCCCCCATCTCCATCCCACATTGCACTTGTATACCTATCACCCCAAACCTCCAGTTCCCCTTCGAAATCCCCTCCTCCTCTAGCAGTCCCTGTCCCCTTGCAGGGTTCTTAACATCCTGGAGGGACCAGTGGGTTTGGCTTACACTCCTCCTGCTCTCCTGTGCCCTCACCCTCCCTTTATAGCACTTACTACCTACCTGTCCCAGTTCCCCCTTTCCCCTAGGCACTTTATAAATCACCTAAAGTGAATGCACTTGCTATTATCTGTTGTCTTAACTTCTCTCGCTATATAAATCTAATTGTACCTAGACTATTAGTTAGCTACTATCTGTATAGTTACAAGTGTTACTATCTTGATACCCTCCTACTTACCCTAATTGCAAATTGTTAATTGCCTTCTGTTTAATTTACTGTATGTAACTGTTGTCTCATGTACCTTGAATGTATTACTGCTCATCCACTTTGTACCCCTTTCCCCCCAGGTCACACTGGGAGATGAGCAAGCCGTTGCTCGGTGTGCCTTCTTGGTGAAACATTTCAATAAATAAATAAAATAAATAAAAATACAGGCTATAGAAAGAGTTCAGAGAAAGGCTATGTGTTTGATCCCAGGATTGAGGGATATGAAGAACAAGGAAAGGCTGACAGAGTTAGGAATGTATTCTCTGCAATTTAGGAGACTAAGGGGTGACATGTGCTTGGTCTATATGGCCCTTCAGGATAAGGGATTGTGGGAACAACCTGGACTAATTATTAAGAATTCAGGTTACTACGCAAGAGCTCACCAATATCAAATAGCAGGGGATACATTCTGCTGAAATAAAAGGAAACAGTGGTTCTCAGTTAGAGTTGCTAAAATATGGAACAACCTGCCAGGGGAGGTAAGAACAAGTGAAAGTATGACTGAATTTAAGTCAAAATTGGATAAACACCTAACTTGAAGATGGATCCAGGGATATGGAGGGTAACAATTACATGAGCATCATGGACTTCTGTCTTCTCTACTCTGATTTAATCTATGTAACCTATGTAAAGTAGATAAGGAAGTGCATACATTGTGGAACTATTAAGGTAATGTGGAGACTATTCCACTCCATATTACAATTGAGGCTGGCAGTATAGCCTTGAGGTTAATGAGCTATGAATGAGCTTGGTACACCCAGCAGACCTGGGTTTTATTTTAGCAACCTCCACTTGTATGCTGTGTGGCTATGAGCAAGTCACTTAACCACCCCAGTGCTCCAAGGTTACTCTTGAATACAGGCACTTGTGCCTAGAGGGCTTTACCCAGTTACCAAAAGAAAAAAAAATGATTAAATTATTTATTTTGTGAGGTATGTTAGCAGTGAAAGATTGCATACTAATTTTATGATTAGTATGTGAATTTCAGCAAATTTCCTGATGAAGAAGTCTTTATGATCTCAAAATATTACATGGTTTGGAATAAAGAGTATTGGATGATGAAAAACACTGTAGAACTTAACACTGAAATACAAAGCAAAATTTGTGGTTTGATGTTTTTGAATTAATAAACGCAAACATAATTTTCTGCTGATGCTATCCATTTGTCTCTATAGTTCACACTTCAGACCTCAAATGGGCAATCAATATTTGCCTCTGTCTGCTCATTTGCCTCTCTCTGCCCTAACCCAATTGCACACCACAATCATGCACCACTTTCAGTACATTAGTCTGCAATATGATTCCGGACCGCAGATTTTCACTGTTCACTCATAGCTACCATATCACTGCTTCTTTTTGCCCATTTTCCTCACTCTGCATTACCTGATCATGGTTTGCAATATTGCCCATTTGCCTCATAGTGCACCTTTTCCTTTGGTCTGCAATCTGGGTCCCGCTCATCCATTATTTTGCCTGTTATCAATCGCACTAGTAAAACACCACTTACTCTCAAACAAGCTGCTTCCAATTAAAAAGTGAAGCATACCAGTATACAAGTGGCTATATTACTGCATCAGTGCACTGCAACTCAGCTGCCGTACCACTAAGCAGTTCAACTATGATTGAGAGATGACAGTACACTTGATGTCAGCTGGCAATGCCTAGTTAATCATCTGTGGTAGATAAGATGTTGAATGAGCCATCTCTTTCCACTTAAGAAAACACTGGTGGTGTCTTTTTGTTGTAAACTGTGTGTGTATTTAAAAGGAAAAACTTTTAAATGACACTTATGCAGTGGTTGCATTATGGCAGATCAGTGAAGAGGGATTGCTCTGTGCTAGATGAAATAACGCCAGATGCATTAAGTGAAGCTGCAGGTATCTCATATAAAACTGCTGACAGCGTTGTGAGAGAATTACAAAATTCTACACCACCTCAGAAAAAGCGTAGAACCAAGTATGTGACCTAGGCTGCTGAGAAGCGTTTTTAACTTAGTAAGCATGCTGCAACAAAGGGGGTTATGAATGATGTGAGGCACTATCAAGCAAGGTATGGTAAACCCATCAATGAGAGCACCATCAGAAAATTTAAAACTGATTACCTAAGTAAGCTGAAGACTGTTCCTGCCCCATCCCTTCTCCCATTTGTTCTCCACTCAGGGGTTGCCCAACTCTGTTACTGGAGGACATTGAAAATGAACATAAATTAATAATAAAACATCTTAGAGCAGAGGGGGCTGTTGTGAATGCCTGCATTGTTGTTGCTTTAGCTGTTTGTGTTGCAAAGGCACAAAATCCTAAGATGCTGATTGAATATGGTTGTACCCAAAGTTTTTCCAGACAGTGGGCTTGGCAACTTTTAAATCATCTGGGCTTCTGTAAAAGGAAGGGCACAAAGGCAGGATACAAGAAACCACAAGATTTTCAGCAACTGAAAGACAGCTACCTGAAATGTATTAGCACAGCAGCTATGCAGGAGCTCATTCCTGCTGGATTTATCATAAATATCAATGAGATAGGAATTATTCTGGTCCCCTGTTCCCAGAGGACAATGCAGGTGGTAGGGGCCAAACAGGTGAAGGCCACTGGCCTGGGGGATAAACACCAAGTGTCTTTGGTGATGGGGTGCACTTTGTCAGGTTACTCCCCCCCAGGTGATATACCAGGAGAAAACAAATAACAGCCACCCCACCTTTGCATTTCCATCTGACTGGTACATAATGCATTCTGACAACCACTGGGCAAATGAGGGTGCCATGCTACAGTAGATAGACGGCGTTTTGCTCCCCTATATCAAATCCGTTATTGAAATGAATGAACTACCATTCGAACAGAGGGCTGTACTTATAATGGAACTTTATAGAGGACATTCTACCCACCTAGTTATGGACAAACTTGAGCATTCTTCTATTATTCCTATATTCGTTCCTGCCTCATGCACGGACTTGCTACAGCCCCATGACATCTCTGTCAATAAATTTTCAAAGACAACTTGATAGCTTGCTTCACAGAATGGTATGCCACCCAAATAATGGATAAACTAAGCTTAGGCACGCCATCAGACAAAATCAACATTGATCTTCATATGAGCACTCTTAAAGCACATCATGCCCATTGGCTAGTGAAGGCTGTTCTGGAGCTTAGCTACTGCACAGAGGACTGTACATGAGGCTTTGAAGAAGCAAGGATAAAAGCTGCCCATTCTACATGCTTGAACACTATTGTAAGCACTGTATCCATGATCCATTGTAAGTAAATAAAAGAAATACAGTATACTAACTTTAAGAAGGTTTTTTCGGCTGTCTGAGGTTTCTGGTGTGCTGGAGCAGATAGGATTGACTTAAAGTGAACTGGAACTTGAAGAAAGCAGAAAGCATGCATTGAAAGAACTGCAGATCTTACTTAAACCAGGTTACTTGCTGTAACTGATTTCCTTGTTTTGTATTTTGCAGGTGAATTGTTTGACTAAGTAGAGCCAACAGGAGTTGCAGCCTGAATACTGGCAGCGAAGTGCACAAGTGCACTTTGCCCATCTCAGAGCATTTTTTTTAAATATTAAATAAACTTCATTTGCATTATTGGAATTTGTGTTTACTCTTTTACTTACACTTTTACTTTGTTACTGCACTACTCTAATTTGCACTGAAACATGCATCAAAAGGTAATGAAGCGTACTGGGGAAGATCTTAACTGCAGTAGGGATTTTAGTGTTATATATTGTCAGTGCTACTATTAGAATGCATTAATGTAGAAATGCTGTCAACTTGAGTTTGTGGTGCTGGGAAGACCACAAACATAGTGAGTTTTTATTTGTAAAATACTGTGAATTACCAATTCTATAGTAAAAATACTATATGCACATCATGTGAAAGTTGCTTTCTGGTTTGATTTCCCATTTATGCCTCAGTTTTAGTCTAGCCTGTTTGAGGCCTTTCTCCATAACATCTGAAATCTGAAACCTCCTTCCTTACTCTCAGTTACCTTTTATGCCTGGGAAAGGCTGAGTTAATTGACCTGTTTATGACCTATGAAGCTTTCTTGAGAGCTAATTCTACCCAGATTGAAACTTAGCACACAAAACAGTGCTTTAAAACACTCTACATCCGATTGCTTCAATTAAGTAGCATAGTGATAACACAAAAGCTCCAATTTTTAGTCGATTAAGAATCTGGAGGGCTCCCTTTCTCTATCAAAATAGCAAAATATCTGCAGGGGTCTGCCACTGCAGCTGTAAAAACAAGGGGTGGCAATTTTGATTAAAAAAGGTGTTCAGTTTGTTAAAACCAACTATATAGCATACCCAGTAAAGCACTTTCAAATACTGTCTGGGACTTTGCTAGGGAAAAAGGTAGCATTTTGCAATATCTATGCACCAAATTCTGGTCAAGCGGATTTTCCTTTTAATACCCAACTTGTGGAACTGAGAAATCTAAAATAACATGACTGTTTTGGTGTGGGGTCTTCAATGAAGTAATAATCCTCATTCTTAAAAAAAAATACCCAGAAAACTATTCGCACCCTATCTAAGTCAAAGAAAGCACTCCATGAAGTTACAAAAGAACTAGGGCTATTAGAAGCTTGGAAAATAGCCCACCCTCAAGGCAAAGATTTTTCTTTTTTCTCAGCCCACCATAATTCCTTTTGTAGAATTGATTACTTCGTTTTACCTCTAACTTGATCTCCTCAATAGAATATGCCTATGTGGTGATTTGTGATCATATCATGCTCATATATAATTTCTTATTATGACCATAACCTGAAAAGGGTCAAGATGGAGAGTTAATAGCTGCTTAATCTCATATCCAGATTTTAGTGCCTGGCTAGAAAAAGAAACATCATTGTTTTTTAACCAAATGGTAACAAAGAAGTAGTCAACCAATACCTGTGGGATGCTTATAAAGTATGCATTGGGTAGAATAAGCAAGTGTACATCCAACAGAAAGAAACAACAAAAGACATAGAGCATAATGGACAACTCTCATAGCTACAATCATACTGTGAACAAAACACTTGACTCAATCAAGGTCTAATATGTAAAATTGTCCAGTTGAAATTTGAAATTAACAAAATCTACACAGCAAAAGCTGAATAAGCTGCTTTCCATACCATACAAAACTACTAGGGTACACTGTAATGAGACATTTTACCCTGTTTTAGTTAAGTTTTAGTGTTTCTTTGCCATTAGTACAATGGCTATTTCAAGCTACCATGATGGTGTGAAAGTTAGAAAAATTCTCTGTGTGGTTGTATTACATTTACCTGGCAAACAGGCAGTCAGAAAAGAAAAGGAGAAAGGAGGCACAAAAGGAACAAATTCTGGTCAGAGCCAATATAGCTGCTCAGAGCTCTGACGAGCACTGGCCCGTGTCCAAACTCTGAGCCCCCATCCTAGTCAGTCTCAGTTTCACCCATTCCAACAAAAGGCAGCACTGACAGTAAGGCTGGGTGCATGTAAAAAAAAATCCAGCATACATCAAAAAGAAAAGCAAGCACTCCTGAGATCAGTGCAGAATAGTTTTTTACTGCATCAATGTGAAATACAAAATACAATGCAGAGTGAAACTGGCAACTTAACCCGGCAGACCAGCTGCAGCGCTTTGAGATGCAATAACGCTTCTTCGTGGGGCATGGCTAACCCACTATCAAGGACACTTTTTAAAGTTTAAAATCCAGGTGTAATTAATGCAACGTGTATTTGTGATCATGATTGCCACAAAAGGTGTTACAAATAATAAACTGTGTTATAATATGTTAATTCATTAATACAGAGAATATATTGTATTGTTCAATCACATCAAATATATAAACACTTTTAAATGTATTTAAGTATATTAAAAAAAAAAACAGTTTGCTTAGCACTGATTTTTCCAAAAACAACTAAATATCCCTTTTTTGTGTCTATCCATCTAAAACACCAGTGTTTATAATTGCTCAACTTCATAAAACATTGTTCAATCAAGGAACTCAGTACTACATTTTGTAATGATGTAAATTAATTTGAATAGCATTGTGATTTATTTAAATTGTTCAGAAAACTGAGCCTTAAAAAGATTTTTGTTCACAAAGATGTTTTGAATTAATTACACCTTAATTTTAAACTTTAAAAAGTGTACTTGATAGTGGGTTAGCCATGCCCCCGATGAAGAGTTATTGCAACTTCAAGTACTAGGGCTGGACTGCCGGGTTAGGTTGCTAATTTCACTATGCATTGCATTTTGTATTTCATGTTGATGCAGTAAAAAACTATTCTACACTGATACCAGTTTTGCCCATACCTGTAGGGGGCTGTTTGCCTGGAATCTCCTGCCTCAGCACTACTGTCCTCACTGCAAGTTTCCCAGTCTGGTGCCATGCCCCATTCTGCCATACCCAAGATGGCAGCACCAACAGAACTGTTCATGCTTCAGTCAGTGGCCATCTTGTGTATGGTCACCATAACTTCTGCAGTTGCAGAAGAAAAAGAAGTGCCCCATGAAGGGGATGTGTTTATGTGGCCTGCAGAGGGGAAGGGACACATAAACAGAAGCATTGGAAACTGTGCCAGAGCACTGTGGAAGCACACCGGACAGCAGTCCAATCACGTGCTGCCACAGTGCTCTTTTCCAGATAACGGCATAACGTCTGTGGAGCTCCGTCTACACAGCTGTAAAAAGTACCATCAGGAGGAGGCCATAGCATAGGCCAGCTGCTGACTAGCAGTGAGTGCTGGTCCAGATCACTTATTGTGTCCTAAACATTGTAAATAGTTCTGTTGTTATCTTTTAAATAGTTTTGTTTTAGGCTTGTTTTGTTTATGGTTGTTTGTGCTTTTATAACTTTTTGTTTTCTTAATAAAAACATTTCCGTGTTTACACCAGTCTTTCTTGTCATTGGTCTCTTTATCAGGTGTGAAGGTTGACAAAAGTTCAATGAACATGTTGTCTGACTGTTGTTATTTGAGTCAGCTTCAGTTTCCTTTTACAAGCACTCTTTCAAACTTTACAGTAGAATTGGTGGTTCTGGTACAGAACATGACCTGCCTGAAGGGATGTTGGTTTTGACAGCATGGGTGATGCGATGATGAATATCACTGGAGTGACTGAGTTAGCGGGACCATTGTGGGTGGGTGGGACATGAAGGCAACTTGGTGGTGCAGTTAAAATAGACAAGACTGGACTGCTGGAGACCCACTGGATGGGCTTCAGAAGTAAACTGAAAGTGTGCTGCATGGAGCTGCACAACAACTTTCATGAAATAGAACATAAGAGAGGCAGTGACCAGCAGCAACACATGCAGTATTTCTTATTGGTGTCCTTGGGGGATTATTTGTAATGGGCAGTAATGTGCTACTGGCACAAAACTGTTTTTGTTTTTACTTATTGGCATTTGTGACTGTGTAGAATATTGCTTTACTGTGATCTGTTGGATTCAGATCATATGCAAATGAGAACATCACATTCTGCTACTTGTGATGTGTGAGTCATGATGGACAGACTCACACTTATTAAAAATCCCAGTAGGCTAAACTTCACGTTGTTGATCCATCATATACATATGCACTATACACATAATCAATGCATTTTTGTGAGGGTTGCTGTGCAATAGTGCAAAAATAAGACCCTGCATACTGTATCTGTCATTGCAAGTAGTGCAGTAAACAAAGGAGGAGAACTGTTCTTCTTATAATTATGAAAACATCTTACTGTGGACACAGTCCTAATCAAAGTCATTTTCTGCCTTGCTTCATGGTTGTAGCAACAACGCATGATCAGAGGAGCAGAAACAGGAGCATGGAACACCAGTGGCAGCAGCAAGAGTATGTCAGACTTCCATGGCTTGGTTCTTTGGTTGTGCAGCAGTGACACCCCATAGATATGGATTGAGAGGAACAGGATACTGGATGGCCTTTAACGAAATCAGCATCCGCTTTGAAAACAGCAGACCAGACCTGCACAGATAGGAGAAAATAACAAGACTTGTCTTAATAACATGAGAGCACCATGTGCACACACACACACACACCTCTATTGTCACTGATGACATGACGATACACACTACTTGTGACAGAGTGGTAGCTGAATGTAATTTATGTCTGCAGAAGAATGGATACAGCTGTGTTTCCTTTTTAGAAATGCTGAAAGGGTTAAACACAGACAGCTGTGGAAGCATCCAGAGCCAGGTAGGAAGCTAATCAAACACAGAAAGTTCTGGAAGCATCCAGGCAGAGAGCTAATCAAACACGGCTCCAGTTAATGTTGACTAGGGGCAGTGTATAAAATCCACTAAGGCAATGTAGGAGGAAGAGAGAGAGAGATACCTGGCAAAAGTCAGAATCTGTGCTGCAAATGGCAACTTCAAGCAACAGAGACTTTTGCAAAGGACTGTGGAGTTTGTAAGTGGATATTATGATACTACCTGGAGGCTGGGACACAAAATAGCTGGTAACCACAAGTAGTGAGGGTTTATTTTGTTTAGTTGGAACTCTGCATAGGAGTCAGATTTTGTTTATGTTTGTTAAACGGGCTGCAACTCCTGTCAGTTGGAGACAAAGCTGCCTTAAAAAGAAACTTCACTGTCATTTTACTTCAGACTGTGCATATACCCCTTGTACATACCTACACCAGCTCACCCTGGAGTGGAGGTCACCGTACCACATACTGTAGTGAAAGACATATAACTGAGCTAATAAAACCAGTGCTTGAAGAAGGTTAATAATAAACTATGACCGAACACATTACTTACCTTGGCACTAGTAATGAACACACCATACCATGAAGCCACAGTACTAACAGATTTCATAGGGATATCAGCAGCAGCAGGCAGCAGCAGCATCATTATCTGTGGAGTCTTACACAGACAGACATAAAAAGAAAATCATACAGAGAGTTACACAAACACAAGGGAAACATGGCATTGGTTAGCAGAGGCAGACCGCCTGGAAGGCTGGTTCACCAAGCTTGAACATCATCTCACTACCAAATCTGCCACCACAACTGGTCTGTGCCTGCGGCTGCTTCCCCCCCACCTGCCTTAATGTCAGTCAGAATATACATCTATCAGATTCCCATAAAATGACTTGTCTGAAAAAAAATTGCAAAGTGTAACAAACATTAGCACCTACCTGGGCAATTGGATGGACACACTATGAAGTCACAGGGCTGGCAGGCTCCATCGAGATCTCAGCAGGCAGCAGCAGCAACCGTTGAGCCTTACACAGACAGACCTGAAAAGAAAATCATGCAGAGAGTTTCACAAACACAAGGGAAACATGGAATTGGTTAGCAGAGGCAGACCGCCTGGGAGGCTGGCCCATGCCCAAGTCTGAACATCCTCTCACTACTTAATCTGCCTCCACAATTGTTCTGTGCCTGCAGCAGCCCCCACCTGCCTTGATGCCAGTCTGAATATACATTAGTACTTACCTGGGCACTTGTGATAGACATGCCATTAAGCCACAGGCTGGTGGACTCCATTGGGATCTCAGCAGCAACAGGAGGCAGCAGGCAGCAGCATCCATTGAACCTTGCAGACAGACCTGAAAAGAAAATCATACAGACAGTTCCACAAATACAAGGGAAACATGACATTGGTTAGCAGAGGTGGACCACCTGGGAGGCCGGACCACCAGGTCTGAACATCCTCTCACTACCTAATCTGTCACCACAACTGGTTTGCACCTGCAGCAGCCCCCCCACCTACCTTGATGTTAGTCTGAATATATACCTATCCCATTCCTATATAATGACCTGTCTGAAAAAAATTTGCAAAGTATAACAAATATTACTACCTATCTGGGCACTTGTGATTGACACACCATGAAACCACAGGACTAGCAGACTCCACTGGGATCTCAACAGCAGCTGGCAGCAGCAGCATCTGTAGAGCCTTACACAGACAGACCTGTAAAGAAAATGATACATTGAATTCCATGTACATACAGGGACACATGGAATCAGAGGATGTTCATGGTAACCTGGACATGTAGCCAAAACATTACGCAATTTGATACAGTCATTTGTGAGCATCGCAATCCCTCCCTGAACAAGAGCTAAAAACCAGACTACATTTAAGCGACACTAAACCTGATGAATGGATATCAGAATAAGGACCCTAAGGACCACAGTTATTCTGTCTAAAAGACAGGTGGCAACACTACCCACGCTGAATGACTGTTACTCGCATCCAACAACACCCTCAGTGAAGAAGTATTGCATGACAACTCACATCCCTCTTAAACTGTTGCTGTGATAGCCCCCAAAAAGATGCTTATGAAGTTAACACCACCCCCAGTTCCAGAGTATGGCAGCACTGCTAGCCAGTACCCCTGCCAGCTGCCCTACTGTAATGACCTTGAGCAGTGCACCTCGGTCACCTGTCAAAAAAAACAATTAATTGCTAAGAGATCTTTTACTTGCCTTCTTGAGATGTCCATTCCATAGTCCATGAACAGAGGGGGGTAAAATCATCATGGCAGCAGCAGCAGATGGAATCCAAGGTATGGACCTGGAAGATGAAGCATAACAATTTACAAACAATTCTTTTAGAAACAGTAGACACTTATTAATTGTATGACCCTGCCAGTCATGTCCTCAGGTCTAGAATAAGTTCAGCAAAACAGACAAGGTGGCTGCAAGCAATGTTATACTGTACCTTGAGCCATGCCCCCTTCAACGGGCCACTGAATGAACCATACCGGGGATAATCATAATGCCATGTGCTCATGCAAAGGACAGCTGCCTAGCAAATGAACACAGCAGTTTCCTGAACACAGGTATACAGCACACCTGCCAATACTGACCAGTCATGCATAGCAGTGCCAATGGGGTTCTGGGCACCCTGGGCAAAATAATGACATGTCATAATCACACTAAACTGAGTGCTGCATGAAGCCCACATGTACATTTAAATACTTACTGAAAAATTTACAACAAAAGAGGGACAGGGGAAAGTAGGAAGACACATTTGCTGGCATCGTCTCAAGGCAGCCAGAGACTTGAGAGGTGGGTGGGGCTGAGGTGGAGGGAGGAGGGGAGTAGGTCAGAGAGGGAATGGAGGAGGCATGAAAGTAGTTGACCAAGCAGTCCAGCACCTGCAACAGAGAGATGGTGGTGACCTGGGGATTGGCTAGCATACCGATAACCAAAAGGCATTGGATGGTGTCGTCATACTAATAAGTCAGGAGGAATCATCAGTAGATCAAAACACAAATTATTTCTATTAACATGTGTGAGGTGGAAGGAGTTGTGATGTGCTGAAGAGGATACCATCTAGAGATACACTGAAATTTAATTTTGCTGGTGAAATTCTGGTGAAATCGCAAATTTCACTGCAAAATATTTTGTGAAATTCACGCATTCCGCAAATAGTGGAATGTCGCCCATGAAATGTGGAATTTCGCCCGTGAGTGGAGAAATTACATCTTTCATGGGTGAAATTCTGTATTTCGTCTGCATAATTCCGCATTTCGACGTCAGAATTTTGCATTTCGAAACCACAAAATATTTTGTGAAAGGCATGGATTTCACTAAATATTTTGCAGAAGCAAAACTTCAGATTTTGACCATCTCTAATACCATCACAGAGTACTGTACCAGTAAATCACCTCTGTGGCATATTGCTGCAGTTAGTCCAAACCCATACACTATAGCTAAGCAGTATGTTTAGCATGTCTTTCATCACTCTTGCACGAATGAGTACTACACACATTATTTAAGTCATGCAGTATCCAGATATGATGACTTCTTGTGAGGCCACATTGGCAGATTTTTCTGTGTCACGGTGTAGCCCCTGTTGTTGTTGTTGTTGTTGCTGTTGCACACAAGTTTTATTTCAGGTGAATTTCTAGTGTCCACAAATTTGTGACAAGGATTATTAGCATTTCTGCATGATTCTGCCACTGTTAACCACACTGTGAGTACATATAAATATTGTATAGAGTTTGTTTCAGTCAAAAGCACCACAGCAGGTGCACCACACATTGCCCTAGTGCCACTGACACTGTTGTTCTGACATTTTGGGAGGTGAAGTGATCTTGACAGACTCTATTTGTTGATGCCTCTATGGTTGTTGTATGCCAGTATATTTGTCAGTCTGAGTGAGACAATACCATAAACTACATATTTATTCAGTGCAAGTCACAGTCCATATGCTCATCACTGAATAATGTTGGTATGAAATGTAGGAAGGGAGGTGAAGATGATACTGCCCAATGTCGTGGGTGCCTCTGTGGTTATTGTTTGCCATGGTGGATTGATCAGCCTTGTAACAGGTGAGGACTACATAGGTCACTGGTTTTACTATGACCCAAATCAATGTGATCAGCTCATCATCTCTATTACTATGACAGTTTGGGAGGGAAATGATGCTTGGTTTGGTGGGTGGCAAACAGTGGCTGTCCAACTGCACAGTTCACAGCAAGTGATTTTTGTAACACAACACATTGGCAACAAGAAAGAGAAAAGATAAAGGGCATGAAGCAAAATTAGACCAACTGTTTCCTGGGGTTTTCTTGTGTCTTTTGGGGTGGGGAACCTCATTCCATATATCATATAACTGAGAAGTGGACTTATACCACGTGCTGTTTTTTTTTTAAACGAACAGTAGCAGAGCAGACAGATACAGGTCAAGTAACAATGGATGCCACAACTAAATGTGAGGATTTTCTTTTTTTCATTTTGCGTACGGGGGCGGGCTAAAAAGGGGGAGGGGAATATACAGTAATGCAAATGCTGTTTTTTAAAGAAAAAAGCAGTTGCAAGAAAGATAAACAAGGACATATAACTATCCGCACATTTTTTTCTCTTTTTTCCTTTTTTGGGAGGCTAGGGCCTGCCAACTGGGACACCTAAAAAGAGTGATCTGTTTTTCATGAAACAAGGTGCAGAAATAGTGATGCAGAAACACTTCAGGAGAAATAATACAGTCCACACTAATTTTTTTTTTTTTTTTTGTCTTTTTCTTTTGGTGGAGGTTGTCGGGCCTAAACAGTGGCCAGCTGGAACACATATAAATAGTGTTGTGTTTTTCATGAAACAAGTTTCAGAAACTGTGATGCAGAAACACTACAGGACAAACAACACTGTTCACACAAACTTTTTTTTTCTATTTTCTTTTTGGGGAGGGGGCCTAAATAGCAGCCAACTGGGAAACTTACAAATACTGCTGCGTTCTGACATCAGAACTGCTGGTAGTCTGAGGGTACATATTCTGACTCTGGATGGAATCAGAAACCCAAATCTTTCTCCAGCTTTTGTTACAAACCAGCAATTCAGAATGAATCTGTCACACTGACTCTTGCTGACATGTATTTTTGTTCTGCTACCTGCAGACACATGTAACAATTGTGTTACATCACCACACAATTTGGGTGCATACCTGGCAATCACAGTAGTGTACCACATGTTATGTCTCATACTGAGGAGAACACAAATCCCTGAGCTGTGTCTTCATCATCAGATGGCAATGGCAGACTCTCCTCTTCTTCTGAGATTTCCTGCTCCACATCACCTTCTTCAGCAGGATCATGATGTCTTGCAGTAGATGACAACTTGTACGACAAGTATGGTGGGAGGAACTGTGAGTTCATTTTCATGAATGTGAGGTACTCAATATTGCTGTCAAACAGGCAGCTTTTTTGGTGAGTCACAATGGCACCTGAAAAACGAATCACCCTTTCAGAGCTAACACTGGAACAGGGGCAGGTTAACTACTCAGTGGCCAGAGCTGTGAGAATGGGACAGATTTCAAGTTTGCTTTGTAAATACTCCAATGGCTCATCATCTATGCTCAGATACGGTGGGCCATCCGGGTATGACTGACCATATGGCTGGCAGACAGCTGCACCTGTGTGATGGCCTCAGTTGCTTACTGTGTGGAAACACCAGCCTGCTGCAGCATGGACCAGAGATGGTTTTTTGCCACTGCTATGTGAGGATGAGGGCACAGGAGCAGACAAAGTACAGGAAGAGGATGAGAAGCATACTTTCAGTTTGGCTGTTGTACCTTTAGGTTTGTCTCAAGCCACTGATTGTGATCTTTTCTCTGTGTGCTTTACCATCATCCAATTTGTGACTTTGCCATGGCGGATTACAACACAGCGATCCACTTCAGCCTTTGAACCTGGAAGAAGTGCCATTATGCCATGCTTGTACTGTGGATCTAGCAAGGTTGAGAGGATGTATGCCTCAGAGATGTTAATATGAATCACACTGGGATCATCACCAAACAGATGAATGATCTGTCAGCCAGCTCTACTGCAACAGTGTGTGCTGACTACTCAAATTGCCCCCTGACATTGACCAGTGCCTGGTGGAGTACATGCATCAGTGGTATAATCTGGCTCAGGCATGCATTTTTAGAGATATTCTGTGTAGCATGTTCAACTGGATGGAGGATTTGGATGACATTATCCATCAATATCAGCTGGGATGGACTCAAAGACATGACTGACTATGCTTCATGATCACTCATCTGCATGACATAGTCATTGATTGGCTTGTACTACTCAAGTAGCCTCTCAAGCATGTACAGCATTAAGTTCTATTGTGTCACTTCATCAAGCTTTAGGCAGTGCTGTGGTACTCCATTAGCTTTCTGTAAACTCAGGAGCTCTGATCTTGCCAGTAAGGAGCAGCTGAAATGGCTGCAGATTTAGTGACTGACAATCAACATGCTACTGATTGCTTTGTGATCCAGAAAGGCCCTCACAATCAGATTCAAGACATGTGCAAATAATGGGGCATGATAAAAACAACATTCTGTGCATTTTCACTTGTGATGAAGCTAGCCTGGAATCCATGTAGCTTCAGCCAGGATGAAATGGACTCATTAATTCTGGTGAGTATTCTGGCAGATGTACTGTATGTGACCCATGCATGCTCTGCATACTCAATGAGGCATGCTGCCGAGGACCACCAGTAGTACTGCCACTGCTCAGGGGACACACAGACAATTGGCATGGATGCAAGGCATAAACCCCAGAGAAATAAGCCAGGTGTACAGTAATGCACATATAACTGATGGAGGATGATGGGCCGCTCATCCAGATATCTCTGGGAAGGTGGATGCTGGGTACTGCAGAGTGGAACATCTCATGTGACCCAATGCAAGCAAGGTCATTGTAAAGGGTTGGAATAGCCTTAGTGGAGAAATAAGTGCAACTGGGCTCTTTATATTTAGTTGCAGCTTTTTCCATGAGTTCTAGAAACCCAAACTTCTCAACTAAAGAAAATGGTAGAAGGTCTGTTGCCAGCATCTTTGCAACAACAGTAGTTATCTCTTTTGCCACATGATGTTTATAGTGGTGTGTGGTGTGCTTTGTTAAGGCAGATTTAATATCAGGTTGCTGAAGCATTATTTTTAATTTTTTATTTTATTTAAACAGCAGTTTGGAAAACCTTTGAGCCATAGGCTCATTTACAAAGGTACCTTGTCACAGTAAGACAAACGAAAATACACAGTATAACAGTACAACACATAAGTATAACAGTAACTTAAGACATAGATACAAACAAGCTGGTACAGGTAGGATTGATGCAAACAATACCAGAGTTATGTTGTCCTTATCAGCTTAGTAATAAGCTTTGTCATAAGTATTGAGTACAGGCTTTGACTAGTGGCAATACAGCATTGGGTGTTAATAAGGTGGTTACGTAATGAAGTTTTGAAGCACGATAAAGTTGGAGCTCGGAGATGGAGGGGCAGTGTGTTGAACCAGGAGGGGCCCTAAAGCTGGAAGGCTCTTTTGGTCGTGAGAGTCCTAGCTCTTGGGATAACAAGAGAGGTTTTCCCAGAGGTCCAGTATGAACTAGTGGGACAGAGCGTATGGTGGTGGTCAATCCTGGTGGGGATATGGCCCAAGGAGGTTTTTTTGTAAGGGTAAAGGTCAGATATTTGAGGCGCTTGTCAAGACTGGCACCAGCACTTTAGCTTACAGTAGACAGGTGTGTGTCAGCCTAGGTGCTCCAGTACTAACCTGCAGGCCTTATTCAGAGTAGTAGAATTTTATGGAGGCGGTCTGATCAGCAGCACTATACACCAGCAGTCCATAGTCCACTAGGGACAGGATAGAGGAGGTGATCATGAGTCAAGAGCTCTCCGGGGAGGCAGTGTTTATACCGTTGTAAGATGCCCAATCGGATATTAGTGGCAGTGGCTAGAAGGCAGCGATGTGTCCATGGAAGGAGAGGGAAGGGTCAAAATGGATCCCTAGGTATTTATAGGAGCAAACTTGTTCGAGTGGAAAGAGGACCAAGAGTAATGAGGAGTTTGAAGTTGCAGGACTTGTTTTGGGGATGAGTGAAGAACATGGTTTTTGTTTTTAAGATTTATCACCAATCTATAGTTCCTTGAACCAGCCCTCGGCTTCAGTGAAGAACTTCTGCAGCCAGTCCTGGAGGGCAATAGGGTTATGACTTGAGGCAAAGATGACTGCATCATCAGCTTACAATAGAATGTTCCCCAAGCAAGAGCGTGGAAGGGTGTTAAGGTAAAGGGAGAATACTAAGGGGCCCAGAATGGAGTACTGGGGAACCCCAGAAAAGATGGGACAGATGTCTGAGTAGGTCCCATTATTTTTACACGCTGTGAGCGGTCAGATAGATAACTGGTGCACCAGGAGATAGGCCCAGCAGCAAAACCAGAGACTAAGGACATCAAGAAGGAGGGGTGGGAGACAGTGTCGAAAGCTTGAGAGGTCAATGAAGACAGCACCTGCCAGAGAACCAGTGTCTAAGGAGGAGTGGAGAAAGTTGGAGAACTCTAGGAGGGCTGTGTTGGTACTGTGGCCCGCTCGGAAGCCATGCTGCTCAGGACAAAGGACATTGTAGGAGGAGAGGTAGTCAGAGATTTGAGAAGCCACCACTTTTTCCAAGGCCTTGGAGAGAGGAGAGAGAATGGAGATCAGTCGATAGTTTCCAGCCACAGTCCTATCACCACCTTTAAAGATAGGGGTGACAGTGGTGACTTTCCAGGCAGTTGGAACCTTCCCCAGGCAAAGAGAGTGGTTGATGAGGCATGTGATTGGGGTAAGGACTGTGTCTAAGACCAGCCATAGGATACACGGATCCAGGGTGTCACTGCCTGTACTATTACTCTTGAGGGCAGTGACAAGGTGCGGCCTAAGTTCTTGGGCAGAAACACGGCGGAGGAGAAAATAAGGGTGAGAAAGATTTACGGCAGGTGCTGGGGAGGAGGGTCAAAAAATTGTAGGGAGGATAGGGCTAAGGTCAGTGAATGAGGTGTTGAGGTGGTTGGCTATGAGGGCTGGGTCTGAGGAGATCACACCATTAATGTTGATTTGGGTGGGTGGGGAGTGTGCAGTCCCATTTAACTGTTTAATGTTATCCCAGAAGGTTCTGGGGTTCCCCATGAGGCAGTGAGTGAGGACCGATAGTGCTCAGACTTGGCCTTTCTGATGGCCTTGAGTGCACTTTGTTTTGGGCGGCAGCATATAACTGCCTCTCATTGGGCTGGCTAGTCTCAAATGGCATGGTGCCAGAGGTTGTCCCTATGTTTGAGCTGGTGGATCAAAGCTGGGGTTACCCAGGGGGCATTCTGCCTTTAGAACGGCGGTCAACATTGGGGCAAAAGATATCACAGGCATTATTAAAAGTTTGGGTAAAGAAGGAGAGAGCTGTGTCAATGTCAGGAGTTGCCTGTATAAGAGACCAGTCAATTTGGGACAGAAGTTCTCAAGTTTTATCAGTCCACCAGGTATTAGACGCCGCATGTGGACTGTGCAAGGGTTTGGGGACTGAGGTTGACCAGTGGAATAGAATGGGGGGAGTGATCACTGAGAGTCTGGGAGGATTTGTACATTGGAGATCCGATTAGGGCGGTTGGTGAGTACCACATCAAGCAGGGTCCTGGAGCCTCTTGGGGTTAGTCCTGTAGGGTGGGTAACTAGTTGTTAGGTCTATTGCAGAAGGGAGTCTCTGTAGAGAGGAGGAGGGGCTGAGCCAGTTGACATTTAAGTCACCCACCAGAATTTGATCAGCGGAAGGAGGTAGAGAGGTAAGGTATTCTGTAAGAGGGGTAATGGCCTGCATTTGGTCCCTGGGGGGCACATATGCAGTAGTCAGATAAAGGGATACCTTTAAAGGGTCAGGGGTTAGTTTCAGCGTAAGCACCTGGGCCCTGGAGTCAAGGATGGGAGCAGGCAGGGCTAGTACGGGGAGAGATTCCTTGACATAAATAGCGCAGCCGCAGCCCTGTCTCCCAACACGGTTGGACCGGAAAAGGGCGAAACCAGTAAGGGAGACTAGGGAGTCAGGGGAGGATTTCGACCACCAAGTCTCAACCAGGGAGATGACATCAGGGTTAATTGATGTGACCAGGCATTGTAGTGAGTCAAACTTTTTTAGGAGGCTACAGATATTCATTGAGACCATGCATAGGCCTGTAGTGCGAGTTGGGGAGCTCCTGGGAACCCAGACCCAGGGTTTGGATGAATGTACCCGACAGCAGTAGTAGCATGACCATCACCCTGGCTGGGAGATGGTAGAGGTTTTCCTACTATTGACATGGAGGCTAAGGGAGTAGGGGTGGGCAGGGAGGTACAGGAAGGAAAGCAAAGAATAAGAAGACATCTAGATGTGCCTGAGGTGAAGAGAAAGCTAGAGGGAGGAGGAGGATGGGGACACACAGAGGTCCCAAGGGGCAGGAGGCAGGTTCAGGAGCAAGGGAGGGAGGGTGCCAGGGCACAGTGTGGACTAGCAGATGGGTAGTGGGTGAGTGTACTGCTAGTGGGGATGAGGCAGGCAGAGCATGAGGCAGGGCCAATACATTGTGGTGAGCAAGATCCAAGGAAGTAGTGCTGTGGCCTGGTGGGAGCAGGAAGCAGTGAGGAAGCATAGGTCCCTCTAGCGGCCAGCAGGTATAACCTGCAAATGGAAGAAGTGGGAGATAGGCTCTGGGCAAAGGGACGTGATGTTACGCGATGTGATGTCACAGGAGTGGATCCTTAAATTGACAGGTGCCCCTGGTGGGAGGGTGGTTGGGGCGGGTGGGGCAGGCAGTAGCGGCGATGCCGAGGCTAGCACCCTCTGCAGGTGTCAGATGAAAAAAGAGGCTCTCTTTACCTCGAAAGTTATCAGGCTGGAGATTCGGCTTCCTCAGCTACTCAGGTGAGCTGCTTGTGTTGCTTCAGTTGCTTGATTGTCCCAAGTGCCTAGCTTGGGGGAGCTGCCTATGTTGTGGAGAAAACACAGCCACTCATTACTATGCAGCGGGAGAATATGTTGTGACTTAAACAAAGGAGCTCCACTGTAAGCAAACAGGGCTATTCAAAAATGAGGTCACACTGGGACCCAGCTAACCTAATGCCTTCAGTTAAAAGCACAATTAGCTCCAATACCACCATATTTAACAAGTCTGCTCTATATTAGCTGCTTGGTATATCAGGCTTTGAGGTGTAATCAGCAATTAGCTCCAAATACCACCATATTAAACAAGTATGATCTATCTTAGCTGCTTGATATATCTGGCTTTAAGATGTAATTAGCAATTAGCTCCAAATACCACCATATTAAACAAGTCTGATCTATTTTAGCTGCTTGGTATATCTAGCTTTAAGGTGAAATCAGCAAGGCAACTCTAGGAAAACCAGTGATTCCTTAGCTTTACAATTCAGGCTTAGTAGCACAAAGAGAAGCAAATAACAAGCCCACCCAGTGGTGAACAGGGAACAAAGTCCATAAAATATAAGTGTTCATCAGGTAGCACCCCTCTGCAGGCATCCAGACAAAGAGAAGAGGCTCTCTTTACCTCAAAAGTTATCAGGCTGGAGATTCGGCTTCCTGCAGCTACTCAGGTGAGCTGCTTGTGTTGCTTCAGTTGCTTGATTGTTCCCCAGTGCCTAGCTTGGGGGGAGCTGCCTATGTAGTGGAGAAAACACAGCCTCTGATTACTATACAGTTGGAGAATATGTTGTGACTTAAACAAAGGAGCTCCACTCTAAGCAAACAGGGCAATTCCAAAATGAGGTCACACTAGGACCGAGCTAACCTAATGCCTTCAGTTACAAGCACCATTTTCTCCAATACCACCATATTAAACAAGTCTGCTCTATATTAGCTTCTTGGTATATCTGGCTTTGAGGTGTAATCCGCAATTAGCTCCAAATACCAAAATATTAAACAAGTCTGATCTATATTTGCTGCTTGGTATATCTGGCTTTAAGATGTAATCAGCAATTAGCTCCAAATACCACCATATTGAACAAGTCTGATCTGTATTAGCTGCTTGGTATATCTGGCTTTAAGGTGTAATCAGCAAGGTAACTCTAGGGAAACCAGTGAGTCCCTAGCTTTACACTTCAGCCTTAGTAGCACAAAGAGAAGCAAATAACAAGCCCACCCAGAGGTGAACAGGGAACAAAGTTCATAAAATATAAGTGTTCATCAGGTAGCACCCCTCTGCAGGTGTCCAGACAAAGAGAAGAGGCTCTCTTTACCTCGAAAGTTATCAGGCTGGAGATTCGGCTTCCTCAACTACTCAGGTGAGCTGCTTGTGTTGCTTCAGTTGTTTTATTGTCCCGAGTGCTATATTAACGCTTGGTATAGCTAGCTTTGAGGTGTAATCAGCAATTAGCTCCAAATACCACCATATTAAACAAGTCTGATCTATATTAGCTGTTTGGTATATCTGGCTTTGAGGTGTAATCTTCAATTAGCTCCAAATACCAAAATATTAAACAAGTCTGATCTATATTATCTGCTTGGTATATCAGGCTTTAAGATGTAATCAGCAATTAGCTCCAAATACCACCATATTAAACAAGTCTGATCTATATTAGCTGCTAGGTATATCTGGCTTTAAGGTGTAATCAGAAAGGCTACTCTATGGAAACCAGTGAGTCCCTAGCTTTACACTTCAGCCTTAGTAGCTCAAAGAGAAGCAAATAACAAGACCACCCAGTGGTGAACAGGAAACAAAGTTCATAAAATATAAGTGTTCATCAGGTAGCACCCCTCTGCAGGCATCCAGACAAAGAGAAGAATCTCTCTTTACCTCGAAAGTTATCAGGCTGGAGATTTGGCTTCCTCAGCTTCTCAGGTGAGCTGCTAGTGTTGCTTCAGTTGCTTGATTGTCCCGAGTGCCTAGCTTGGGGGGCGTGTGCTGCCTATGTAGTGGAGAAAACACAGCCTCTCATTACTATGCAGCGGGAGAATATGTTGTGATTTAAACAAAGGAGCTCCACTCTAAGCAAACAGGGCTATTCCAAAATGAGGTCACACTAAGACCCAGCTAACCTAATGCCTTCAGTTACAAGCACAATTAGCTCCAATACCACCATATTAAACAAGTCTGCTCTATATTAGCTGCTTGGTATATCTGGCTTTGAGGTGTAATCAGCAATTAGCTCCAAATACCACCATATTAAACAAGTCTGATCTATATTAGCTGCTTGGTATATCTGGCTTTAAGATGTAATCAGCAATTAGCTCCAAATACCACCATATTAAACAAGTCTGATCTATATTAGCTGCTTGGTATATCTGGCTTTAAGGTGTAATCAGCAAGGCAACTCTAGGGAAACCAGTGAGTCCCTAGCTTTACACTTCAGCCTTAGTAGCACAAAGAGAAGCAAATAAAAGCCCACCCAGTGGTGAACAGGGAACAAAGTTCATAAAATATAAGTGTTCATCAGGTAGCACCCCTCTGCAGGCGTCCAGACAAAGAGAAGAGGCTCTCTTTACCTCGAAAGTTATCAGGCTGGAGATTCGGCTTCCTCAGCTACTCAGGTGAGCTGCTTGTGTTGCTTCAGTTGCTTGATTATCCCGAGTGCCTAGCTTGTAGGGGGAGCTGCCTATGTTGTGGAGAAAACACAGCCTCTCATTACTATGCAGCGGGAGAATATGTTGTGACTTAAACAAAGGAGCTCAACTCTAAGCAAACAGGGCTATTCCAAAATGAGGTCACACTGGGACCCAGCTAACCTAATGCCTTCAGTTAAAAGCACAATTAGCTCCAATACCACCATATTTAACAAGTCTGCTCTATATTAGCTGCTTGGTATATCAGGCTTTGAGGTGTAATCAGCAATTAGCTCCAAATACCACCATATTAAACAAGTATGATCTATATTAGCTGCTTGATATATCTGGCTTTAAGATGTAATTAGCAATTAGTTCCAAATACCACCATATTAAACAAGTCTGATCTAATTTAGCTGCTTGGTATATCTGGCTTTAAGGTGAAATCAGCAAGGCAACTCTAGGAAAACCAGTGATTCCTTAGCTTTACAATTCAGGCTTAGTAGCACAAAGAGAAGCAAATAACAAGCCCACCCAGTGGTGAACAGGGAACAAAGTTCATAAAATATAAGTGTTCATCAGGTAGCACCCCTCTGCAGGCGTCCAGACAAAGAGAAGAGGCTCTTTGGCGGACTGGCCCGAAATCTTCAGGGAACGTACAGGTCCCGATGTGCCTTTTCAAAGATTTCATGAAAAATATTTAACGGTTCAAAAGTTATTCAAAACAGTTTCCCATTATAAGTCAATGGGAAAAGTTAACAAAAGTTCGTTAATGCATTTTTTTCGCAAATGGGCCTGTTACTTAAGCAGAATTGGCCATTTTGTTTTCAGTTGGTGATCAGAAAATGGTTGACATTTAAATTTGGGGACCTCTAGCAACCTATTTTTTTTATTCACCTAGTCGGGCCCTGAGGATGTGTTTAAGGCTATGTTCTATTTTGTAGTAAAACAAATTTCCAGAAATATGTTTTTCAAATTTGAAAAGTACTTTCACCATTTGCATTACTTAAAGTGTCGTAAATTTTTGCTAAAGCTTTGGCAAATTGCGACAGTAGTTTTCTAGTCTGTGGGAAAATGACAGCAATTCTTTGGCACTGCGCTGCAAAAGAACCGTTGGGAGTTTTGAGCTGAAATTTGGAGGGAACGGAGCCGACATCTCACAGATGTGCCTTTCAGTGTTGTATTGAAAGAATATTACATGGCGGCAAAGTTACAGCACTCCAAAGTTGACGTTTTTCCCATAGGATAACATTACGGCGCCCGACGCATTACAGAAATCCTTTGGCACCCTGCTGCAAAATAACGGTTTGGTCTTTTTTCCTGAAATTTGGAGGGAAGACAGCCAACAGCCCACAGATGTGCCTTTCAGTAGTTTGGTGAAAAACTATTACATGGCGGAAAGTTACTGTACTCAAATTTGACATTTTTCCCATAGGATAACATTACGGGCGCCCACGATAACAGAAATCTTTGATTCCTGCTGCAAAATAACGCTTGGTCTTTTTTTCCTGAAATTTTGAGGGAAGATAGTCAACAGCCCACAGATGTGCCTTTCAGTGGTTTGGTGAAAACATCATAGGAGGTAAAGTTGAGGTGCTCTGAACTTTTCTTTTTTTCCTTAGATAACATTACGTATGCTCACCGCATTTTCAGGGCCCGGTGATCTCGAAACGGGTGCGAGATATGGATCTTTCGTCGAAAAATCTCTAGCCCCTTAATGGTGCTAAGATTCAAATTAGCCAGGACAGTTGTAAAAATATGACTTTAATTTTTTCACGTCAGACGGTTCCTGAGATATAATGTATTTAGTATTCCAAGATCTCATTTTCAGCGCCGATACTCATTATTTTGCATACATTATTTGTACTTCACTGTCTTTCTCAATGCAGGTTTTGGGGAAACCAGCTGTGCGCTTACATTACTGTTACTGTTGCCTCTTTCCGCTTATGTTCGCACTCTGTTTCACTTATCATTGATGTCTGTGCTACCATGTGCGCTTATCCTTTATGCTTTATTTGCTATGCTTTCTGTTATTTTTGACATTTTCTGTCTACAGTACTGTTTATCTTTCTGTTTCATCTTTACATCACCATGCCCATTGACATTTCTGTTTGCAGGCACCATGTTACTATGTGACAACACATCACGTGGCAGACTATTCCCGCTCACGCCACCATGTGCGTTCACCCTTTCTGTTCTCATTCATGCTTGTGTTACCATGTGCGCCACTGTTAGCATTTCTGTTTGCTTTGCTGTCCCTGTTAGTATGCCACAAGACATCATATGCGGTAGGAGCGCGGGGCCCAGAGGGCACCGCGCTCCTGCTGCTGCATTACATTCACTATTTCTTGTCATCATTCTCAAAAAGAAGGGAAATTAGAGGCAAAAAACTCAGTTTAATGCGTTAGTTAGAGTTGTTCCACAGTGACAAAAGTGACGAAATTCGCTGTTTGGGTTGAAAACCTCTTGCACCCCTACCCACTCTCACGGATTGGGTGTGCATTGGGATCATGAGTTCTAACTCTCACCCCATTCTCCTATACTTCTGCTGCTTTACACAGGTCATGGGGTGAGAGTTAGGGCTGATGATCCCAATGCACACCCCAATGCCACCACATGCGTCATCTTTGCGTTTTCATTTGCGCTTGCATTTATGTTACTTTTTTGCCATTTGTGTGTACCGCACTGTTTCTCTTTCAGTTTCACTTTGCGTCACCATGCCCATTGACATTTCCATTTACAGGCACCATGTTACTATGTGACCAGACATCACGTGGCACACCGTTCCCGTCTACGCCACCCCTGTGCGTTACCCTTTCTGCTATCATTCACGCTTGTGTTACCATGTGTGCCACTGTTAGCATTTCTGTTTGCATTGCTGCTCCTGTTACTATGCCACAAGACATCATGTGGCGGGATCGCGAGGGCCAACGGGCCCCGCCACCCATTCATTCACTATTTCTCAATATCATTCTCAAAAAAGGAAATTAGAGGCAAAAAACTCCATTTAATGCATTAGTTAGGGTTGTTCCACAGCGACAAAAGTGAGGAAATTCGCTGTTAGGGTTGAAAACCCTAACTCCGAATTCACCCCCACCAGCACCACACACACACAGACACACACACACATTCAAGTATGGGGGAGGACCAAGTCAACACAACCAATGACAGACATCCAGCAGCAGGTGACAGAAATAACAAACAATTGTCTAAATGTACTACGAGACATCCCCACCCACCTGACCAGGTACTGCATGCTCAGTGGAGATCAACAGCAAAACTGAGGCCATGTTCACCAAACGTACACATCCCTGATTGCAGCTGCACATAACGTCATCACACTTAGTAGTTGCATGGCCTTACCTACCGATGCCCTACACCACACCACACCACAACTGGTACTGTGCCGTTATTCAATATAAATGCTGAAGGTGCATGATGACAGTTGTAGAAATGTTTAACACTACTGAGTATACATTAATTAGAGAGCACATAAATTAACTACAAGACACTAGCATGCTCAAGATAAAAGTAGTGATACATTTAGTAGTAGGTGATTTACATAGTAGCACATTTACTGCAATGGTTTACTCAACATAGAGAGGCTGATGTAAACGTATGGAAAAGCATTGCCTGTTCAACGCTGTGAAATTGGTACTGCCAGTATCACATGCATTCTTACTGATGAAGGTGTACTGCTGATGTACATACATAGACCTTCAGTGTGTTTCAATATTAAAGATGCAGTAAGTATTCTTTGTAAGAAAGATTGTAATTGCATGGATCAGGCCAAGCAACTTCTAAATATCATAGCACTACTGAGCCAACAATGATGTACCTGTATCGGACGGTATATAGGATAGATTTTCCTGTAGGCACTTACTGAGTATGTTGTACCTGATAAAGACAATCTCATTGCATCTGTGATGACTAACTTCTTCAAATAGTAATAGATTTGCTATTGTTGCAATGAGTGATCTATGCCACTTATGGACACAGTGTGATTTTTTAACAGTTGTTTCATACTCAGGCTGTATGCCTACTGTTTGGGTTTGCTACACTTCTGTCACTGATGCTATCAAAGTGATAACTATGTTAATTCTGCTACAACAGGAATCAAGTAGGTATGGTGTAGATATAAACAGAATGTCTTTTAGTATTGATTTAACTCATAATGGGGTAAATGTACTAGGACAGCAGGGGTTATCCTCTATCACTGAGTCTGTCAGTTATAATCACACTAGGGTTTCATGACTGTAATGATCAAGTTACACTGTTCATCTTCATGAGTTCATATTCACAGCCATTCTCCAGCAACTAGACAGTGTATGGTGTAACTGGGTTGGACACTGTGTTGCAAAGCTGCTGCAGTGCCTAGCAGAGGAGAGTATCTACTCAAAAGACAATTAAGCTAAAAGGCATGACCAACAGTTATGTTAAATGGTCTGTTAATCACCCTGTAGGGTTTAATGTTGAATAAGGCATATCCGAGTGCCATGTCACTAGACAGTGATAAACTGACCATTAACATAATACCTGGGAGTAGCTTATTGCTATCATAATAAAACTGTTTTTAAACAACATTAAACCATGTTCATCATATGGTTAGGCTCTACATGTATGTTAATAAAAACTAAACATAAGGCTGTTACAATGTTTACAGTCAATTAGAAAGCTGCATTTCTCAAACCCTTGTTAAATCAGAGATATTATACCTGTACAACTCCTTGGTTTTGCTTAACTCTATTGCTCAGGTGGCCCACCACAAGTGGTGTGTGGTGTGGTGTGGGGCATCGGTAGGTAAGGCCATGCAACTACTAAGTGTGGTATGTTGTGTGCAGCTGCAATCAGGGATGTGTACATTTGTGTACATACCCTCAGTTTTGTTGTTGATCCTCACTGAGCATGCAGTACCTGGTCAGGTGGGTGGGGATGTCTCGTGAGTACATTTAGACAATTGTTTGTTATTTCTGTCACCTGCTGCTGGATGTCTGTCATTGGTTGTGTTGACTTGGTCCTCCCCATACTTGAATGTGTGTGTGTCTGTGTGTGTGTGGTGCTGGGGTGAATTTGGAGTTAGGTTTTCAACCTAACAGCGAATTTCTCACTTTTGTCACTGTGGAACAACCCTAACTAATGCATTAAACAGAGTTTTGCCTCTAATATATTATATATATAGATATATATAAATATATATATATATATATATATATATATATATATATATATATATATGCAACAGGGGACATGATAAAAACTGTAGAATAAAACCATTTATCTATTATACTATAGTAATAAATATATTTGTCACCATAGTATCCCATTTATCTACACAGTTCTCTTCAGAATTCATTTAGAATGCTCGGCCTCTGAAGCAGTACTAACCATATTCAAATAGGAATAACTTTAGAATGAAAAAAAAGATGGCATGGTACTCTGAGCATGAAAATTGTTCAGTACAAAATGATCTACAAAATGAGTGGTGTTTCATTTATAGATACGTTTTATATTTTTTATAATTAGCAAGAAAACAAAAGAGAATGTAATTTTTTGTTCACTTTTTTGACAAACAAATGTGAATAACTTTAAAACAAAAAATGATAGCATGGTACTGTGAGCATGAAAAATGTTCCGCACAAAAATATCTAAAAAATGAGTGGTGTTTTATTTAGAGACACTATTTTGTTTTTTTTTATAATTAGTGAAAAACAGCATGAAATTCAATTTTCTTTTCCCTTTTTTATCCAATTGTTTACACATACCAAAATCAAAACATTCACACAACATTTAAACCTGTTGCATAAATGGAATATGCAGGGGTTCAGTGTGTGATGATGCATTTATCTTGTACAATTTCAGTGACCGTCACTTCCGGTGGCTCTTCCGCACTCCGTGAGGAAGAGGTCACTGGAAACTGTGCAAGATAAATGCATTATCACACACTGAACCCCTGAATATCCATATATATATATATATATATATATATATATATATACACACATAAATACACATTGTACATAATATATATTACTATAAGGGCTAGTGTACTGGTGTTTATCCTTAAGAAAACATCCAAATAGTTTGTAATTGGTGTGATCTTGTTAAGCTGCCTAAATGAAGTGACCCATTGTCATGAAACACTGTCATGGGCTTTGTCTAAACAATAAAAAATATCACACAATAAAGTGTCTAAAGCTATTCTCTGGTGAGAGTGTCCATTATTGCATATTCCTAGGTTTTTTTACTTGCGTGTGGCATAGATCCCTCCTGGAGCTTTGTTTCTGTTGCAGGAGTTAAGGGCTCACCTGGTCTTCATGGACACAGAGTAGATGTAGAAAAAAGACTCCACAAATCTTTCATAGAAAAAAAACTAATTTTTTTGTGATAATGTTAACATTTAACACACTGTTTTCTTTCTAATTTACAAGTGCAAAACTGAGCTCTCAACACCTCATCCACTTAGAAAAAAACACCAAGCAATGGTTCAACTATTTAGAGGCATTATTATGTTATGTTATGTATTATTAGGAGGCAGTATGGCGCAGTGGGTTAAGGCTCTGAGCTGCAAATCTGGAGACCTGGGTTTGAATCCCACAGCCCCTAGGTGCATACTGTGTGACCCTGAGCAAGTCACTTAACTTCCTTGTGCTCCCAGGTTGCACCTGCAAACAAGCTTTCAGCTTAGTGTGTCTCACCTCGTAAAATAATTCGTAAAAAAATGTTAAAATACAGTGGCCCAGATATTCAAACTGCACCAGGCTGTGGCGCAAGCCTGGGCGCAGTTCAAATTTGTTGCGCACGGGTGTGGCCAGGGCAATATTCAACAGAGCTGCGCTATGGTGCAATTGCTTTGAATATCGCACCCTGGCCACCCCCACTGTGCATGGTGCAGTGGCACTGTGCCAGCACAAGTGCTCAGATGGAGCATTGAGATGCGGTGGCACAAGTGCCATTGTGCCATGCACAGCACCTGCAATATTCAAAGGGGGACATGCAAATGGGGCCATAATTTATGCAAGGTGCAGAGGGGGGCCATTTGCATCTGATTATGGCCCCATTTGCATGCCATTAGCGTGCAGGTGCGCTGATCCCCGATGACTTTCACGTGGCACCCTGCCAGGCAGCAGCCGTCAGGGAACGACGTTCCCTGCAGCCCGATCGCAGGATGTCCCGTAAGGGACAAAGAACGTCCGTTATCCCTAGTGGTCCAGTGGACTGCACGAAGCCCGATCGTGGGCATCACTGTATCCCCCCCAAAGTCCAATATCTTTGGTGGTCCAGTGGACCGCGAAGAGCCCGATCGCGGGCATCACTGTATCCCCCCAAGTCCATTATCCCTGGTGGTCCAGTGGACCGCACAGAGCCCGATCGCGGGCAGCATTCATCACCCCCCCAAGTCCGATATCCCTGGAGATCTAGTGACCCCCCACCCACCTGCCCACTGAGCCCCACTATTCTGCTCCCCGCTAAACCGGTAGGCAGTAGCACCCCACCCACCTGCCATTTCACTCGCCTGCCAACCGAACTAGTAGTGCTGCACCCATTGGTTCAGAGCATGAGCCAATGGGCATGCAGTTTATACATACTTAGTCAGTCCAGATATGTGAATGAATTCATTCACATATCTGGACTGACTAGTACGGGAGGAGTTGCACGCCCATTGGCTCATGCTCTGAACCAATGGGCGCAGACCTACCAAGCTGTCAGTCAGCGGGCGTGCAGGTGGGGTGGGGTGGCAGGTGGTGCAGCTGCTCACCGCTGACGGGGAGTGGGCGGTGGGGTCCACTAGATCACAGGGATATCAGACTTGGGGGAGGTGATGAATGCTACCCACGATCGGGCTCCGTGCAGTCCACTGAACCACCAGGGATATTGGACTTTGGGGGGATACAGTGATGTCTGTGAGCGGGCTCATTGCAGTCCACTGGATCACTGGGGATATTGGACTTTGGGGGGATACAGTGATGCCCGCGATCAGGCTCATCATGGTCCACTGGACCACCAGGGATAGTGGACTTGGGGGGATGACTGATGCCCGAGATCAGGGCATGGGGCGCCACCAGGTGTGGCAGGGACAGGTGATGGCCACCCACAGGTGGCAGCTGCTGTGTTGTGCCCTGCAATGTGGCAGCTCACCTGTGGGTGGCCATCAGTTGTTCCTTTTTTTTAGGTGTAACTTTGTGCAGGTGCAGGTAGGGGTTACTCATGCATAACTCTGCATGGCCTTGGCTGAATATCGGGCTGTGCAGGTTATGCATGGGCACGCCCCCCCACCTGTGTCTGCATACATTACTGATGAGCCCCGGCACATGGGGATTTGTGTGGTGCACTTTTCCCTTTTAAATATCGTACCGGGGTGCATCAGTGGGTTGTGCATGGCACAACACCGTTGCACCATGTGCAACCCTTTTGAATATCTGGGCCTGTATTTAAAAGGGGGTATTACAAACTCAGTCATGGTCAAAAAATGCACAAGTCAGATATTTTCACTGAGACCAGTTTCATTCTTGTACTTAATGTTTTTTCTTGCACTTCACACCCTTTACTGTAGTACTCCAACACTTTGCCACCATGGATCACCGGTCCTATGAAATTTGAGGTTAAAGGAATTTTAGGAAAATCAGGATTGAAACCCAGACCTCCTGGATCAGAGTTTTGTGCTGTCAAAATGGCTAAGCTATGCTTGCTGATGCTAAGAAAACTTGTGGTTGGAAACATGTGAATCACTAACTAATCCCACACCAGCTAAAAAGTGAAACTGGTCTCAGACTAGGTCTGCTCAGAAAAAAACAAACAAAAGAGAAACTGGTCTCAATCCAGTAAACCAGGAGTAGATGGAGGTGAGGTTTCACCTGAGAGCTAAATAAATGCCAGTGGTTGTTTAATGTAGCAGATATACCCAAAATTCATGATCTGTCTGTTGATCGTATGAACGCTGGGGCAAAATGGTAGTTTGCATCAATTTTGTACTGATATCTTGACAAATTTTGCAATTTTTGTGCTGTTCTGCCAGCGTAGTGGCAAGGCATTCACTTGTGGCACTGACATCCTGGATTTGGAAATGGACTCAGTAGTCAGAGGGATGGCCATGGGGAGATGGATTGAGGAACCTTGGGACAGCGCTCTATCTCTGGGGGAAGGAAAGAAGAGTGTCCAGTGCTTAATGGACCCCTGGTGGAAGCTGGCAGTTCTCTAATGACTAACGACTGCTGCCGTTCACTATGGAGGCAGGGCAGATGTGCCATTGTATGCTCTGTCCTCTGGGGATCCATATCTCAGAAAAAATATATCCACCTTCCTCTATGAAGCCCCACACCCAACCATTCCCCCAGGCCCTGCTTGGTGGTAGATAGACATGTTTCCACCAGTTCATCCCAGTCCCATTGCCCCACACTGGGAGGTAATCAAGGGGTTCCTCCAGTGGGGATGCCCACAGAAATTCCTGACTTCAAGTCCTCAGGTTCCAGGCTGACCAACAGCCCCTCCCAGCTGGGGGCAATTCTGGAATCATGCTCACCACAGTAGGTCAGTTGGGGGGTTGGTTGGAGCTAGGGGAAGAGCTCAGGGAGGCTGCGGCAAAATAAAGCATACTAAACAGCAAAAACATATGTGATTATCAGCTCCACATACTGTACATAATGTAGATTCTTGGGCCATCAATTCCAGAGTAAGTGAAATATACATTTAAGTGTGGTCTCAATGAGTAGGCAGGGGGTAGAGCTTTAAAATTTATCATATTATGTTGCCTCAAAAGATTAATATTAAAAGTTAGAGGTTTAAATACCAACCACCAGCTCTTAATTTCTTGTGAAATTTCAAAATAATTTTATATTTTACCCTGTCAGACAGGATTTATTGTATTTTATAATATAATCTTATGCTTTATAAAAGGGTAAGGATTCTGCTTTGAAATGCATATGTGGTTTTGAAGTCTTAAGGTAACATAGGAGGATACATTGATAAAAGTGAAGACACCACTAATAGACAAAATTTTAGCAAGTTTATACCTTGTCAAATTTTGCAATTTTCAGCTATGTGTACTTAATGATCCCGCCAGGTTTTGGAAGTTGTGTGACTGACGCAGAATCTTGCTCTCTCATTTTGTGGAGTAAAGTGGAGAAGCAGGGAGAACTTTGCTAGCTGTTTTATTTTAACAGGTATGCCACCTTTGCCTATGTTTGTTGGTCTCCTTACCAGTCAATCTTAAATTATGCCTTGTGTTGGTCGGAGTTTCTCCTGGAGCTTTTATCTTTTTCCCTGTAGAGGAGAAAAGAAACACAAGAGTGTGAAGTGTGGGGTGGAGGTGTCCGCTAATCAGTGGCAGTGGGGAGGGTTTCCTGAGGCAGACCCCCCGACAGGGAGTTCAGACAACAGCCAGTCGGAACGGCTTTGCACCAAAGGAAAGAAAGCTTCGATCTTATTTACAAAACTGAGTATTCTTCCCCCATACTGATACTTGTGCTCTTGTGCTCTTGTTGTGCAGAACTAATTGCTCTAAAAATGTTTTAGGGACGCAGATTTTTATGGTTTTAAAGTTTTCATATGTCCTCTCTATGGTTTTTTTTTTATCTATCTTATATTATATCCTGTGCTTTGTGGTCTGTGATTTGTGAACTGTGTTTCATGTTTTAGTGTTTTTTGAGACACTTAAAAATGATTATTTAAGTATTTTTATAAAAGTAAAAAAGTTTCTTTTATTTTCACGCCAAAGTCACTTTTTAGTCACGTGAGCTAGGTATTTATACGCATGCTTGGCATTTTATCTCAGATTCCTTTTGCGACTAAAGACCAAAAATGTATCATATTTTCTTTGAGTGGTGCTGAGTAAAACTATACCTTTGTATCCTTCAGTTTTTTAACTTTATTTCAGGACAGGTTTTTGTCCTTTAATGTGAGAAATGCTAGTTTTGTTAAACTACTTGTGTCTTTTTGCAAAAATCAGATGCAAACATGAACGAGGATGAAAGTTTTAAAATACTGCTGCTATCTGACAGATATATCTGGTTGCTCTTTCCCTAAGAAGTAGGTTTACTTTTTGAATTTAAAGTATAATGCACTTTGATTTTAGGAGTTCAGGTTTTTGTGTTATATAGAGAGGAACTTAAAAGGCATTCAAAAGTTTTAAACATAACCATTACACTGTAAGTTGCAAAGCAGCAGGCTGCCTGTGAGACATTTTTTAAACTAAATGGCATAGCTTGTATTCAGCTATAACTAATTGTTATATTGGATCTTGCTTGCTACTTATGCACTTTTTTCTCCATTTCAGTGTATTGTTTGGATGTAACAAACTTTGGGGACTGTGTTATTCTACACTTTATTAGAACCCTCCAACAGACTTCCCTGGGGAATTTTGAGCCACCATAAAGCCTGGTAAATCCCAGCTTTCAGTCTAAGATTTAATTTTCAACTTGGGCTTTTTCACAAGATTCCAGACTGTAAGATCTAAATCTGAAGAGGCACTTGAAGTATTTGCTTTTAGAGGAAGAACTGTATTAAAATTCTGCTGTTTGGACTTTTTGGACTTGCAATTGTAATTATTTTTTTTGTTGATATGCCTCCCATTACTAGAAGCAAAATGCCCATTAGTGAGAATCTGAGCCTGGTTAAGCAAGGAAGGTCATCTAAGGGTATTCATAAAAATCCACTCTCTCTAAAAAAAATTGGCCATGAAGTCACTTAGTAAAAAACATAATTTATTTAATGATATGTCTATATTGCAAGAAAATAGTAGGAAAATTAAGGAGAAAAAGGCTGTCATTCAATTAGCGTCTACACCGAATGAAGGTATTTTGAAATTTTTTAATATTGTTCCAATTCAAGATAAAAAAGATAATTTAAAGTCTACAACAATAACAGACTTTGCATCCTTTATGAATAATGAGGGGGCAGCATGTCATTCTATCAGTAATGTGGCAGATAGGCCTAGTCTACCCAAATGCAGGGCCAGCGAGGAGTTCGCAAAGACCCATTATACCAAAACTGATTTTTTAGATATCTTTCATAACTTGACCATACTAGACACAGAGGTGAAAAGTATGAGAGAAACTTTAAGGTCAGATTTTAGTGACTCTGCACAGACAGAAGTTGTTCAGTCTGGGAAAAAATCCCATATAAATAAAAGAGATATAAAGGGAAATACACTAGTGAAGTACCTGAGGGAGAATCAGATGACGGAGGTTTTAGATCACTCAGTCAGGGTTGAACATACTAACACCTCATGGACGAGTCCAGAGAATAGAAGTGTTCCCGATTTTGAGGGATTAACCAGGGATATTGTTAATGTATTGAGAGATCCACTTAATTCTAACATTTTTATGTTTAAACAGTTATTGGATATTAAACAAGATCTTTCTTTCATCAAAGGGGTGTGCCTGGAAAACAAGGATAGGCTTGATTTGATGGGTAAAGGATTTGTGGGAGAGGATGAGGGAGAGATTATGTTTACTCAATGCACCAGAGACAACTTAATTTTAAATCAAAGTGTGATTAACACCTCTATGGGTCAAACTCCGGGTTGTAGTGGTCAGTTTTATCAGGAGTCTTACATTTTAGGACCTAATGATACTTCAAGGGTGAATGATAACTCTTCAAAGCAGTCAATTATTAGTAATAGTTTGGAGTGCATAATGCTACTCGATAAAAATTTGAGAGACACTAGAATTTGTAAAGAAATGGCAGAGAAGTTTCCAGTTTTACAGGAAAAGGGGGAGAAACAAGAAGGATTTAGAGAGATTTTTAAGGTCAGTAAAGGCAAGTGTAGATGCAAACACAAGAGTAAGTGCAAATGCAAGAGCACTAAGGTGAATAAGATAAAAACTGATGGGTACAAAGAGGGAAAGGGGAAAGGAGAAATGAAAAATAATGAAGCCTCAGTAAAATTGAAAGGACTTCTTGAAACAACCATAAGTCAAACAAAAACTGATACTGTCCCATTACCTTCGAGTGCTGCAAGTATTAGCCCAGATTTAAATGAACTTCATGGATTGAGAGAGAAAGTAAGCGAAAGCAGCACTAAAAAGGGAATTAGTTCAGAGAAGTTGGAAAAATCAAAGATAAGTAAGAAAATGCCAAATAAAAAATCTGTATTAGAAAATAAGGGAGATTATATTATGATACATGAATTTAGTTTACTGAACAGTCAGGATAGAGTGACTCAAGATGATAATAAATGTTTTAGAAGCTTTTTGTCTAAGTGATTTTGTGTTACCATTATTTAATGTGTCATGTATTCCACAAGAAACTCAGGACAAATTAATTGATTTACTGAGTAATTTACTAACAACTTTGCTGGATGGTTGTATTTTAGCCAAACACTGTATTAGTATAATTAGACCGATCTCAACTCTGGAGCTGGTTTTGATGGTTTCTAATCAATATAATCTTTTAAAGGCAGTTGGCAAAGAAATTAAGGAGTTTGAGACAATGGGGATTAATGTTGGGGATGTATTGACTATGAATGAACTGTTTCCTGAATTCTACACTGCCAATGGATATGCAGTAACTCAGCAGGACACATTAGTTTCCATTTTTAGATTGAAACAATGTTATAAAGGGAACACATTTAATTTAAAATGTAAATTGATAGATGTTTTGGGTCTTTGTTTGGGAACTTTTGTTGGTAGTTCTGAAATTGATAGTGTTAAAAGATTAGAATATGGTGGACAGGTTGTTTTCAAGGTTAAACATGAAAGTTTGGTCAGTGAATTAAATAGGAAACAGCCAATTTTGGATCAGTTAGGTATTCACCTTTGTACTGAAAATATTAGAAGTAAATTTGAGGATTTTTTTTCCATCTATCCAGCAGAAGGGAAAATGTTGGGAGACTATGGTTGAGACAGCCAATAGATATGAAATATTATCTTCATTGAATCAATGACAAACAGACTTTGTTAGAGGGAAGCCACAGGGATTAACCTCTAATCCCTTATCCATGCCTGATCTCAAAAAATCAGATTTGTCTATAAATAATTATGATACATTCAAGATTTTGTCTTGGAATCTGGCAGGACTTGGGGAGAAGTTAGGGGATCCAGAAACAATTCAGTATCTGAATTTATTTGATCTGATTTATGTGCAAGAAACATGGGCACTTTCAAATTCATATTTAGATGGATTTAAATCTTATAACAAATTGGCTAGTCGAATTAGGGAATTTGGAAGGTGGTCCGGAGGGCTAACTATCTTTATTAAATTGGATATTGATATAAAAACTGAAGAATTAAGCAGTAATAGTAATGGTCTACAGGTAGTTAAAATAATGGACAGAGACAAGAATTCATGGTTCATAATTAATGTTTATCATAATCCTGTCAGAAGTAAATATGGTGATTTAGACCTGTTTACAACTCTCAGTGATGTAGTGGTAAACATTCAAAATGATTTCCTTAATATGGATTGCTAATCATGGGTGACTTTAATGCCAAATTAGGCAATTTAAGGCCCTGTAATAAAGATATAGAGGTGGTCCTGTCTCTAAATGAAAATTCTAAAGTACAAATTATAAGAAATGCAAAGGATCTCATAATAAATAAACATGGAATTGAGCTGCATAGGCTAATGATAGACAGGAATTTATGTCTATTGAATGGAAGGACATTGCAGGATTTAAAGGGTGAAGGGGAGCAATGGCTCATCCCCAATAGACTTTGTATGAATAGATTTAAATTTAATTGACCAATGTTATTCATTTTATCTGAATCCAAGACCTGAAAGTCAGCATCTAGGAGTTGAACTTAGTTTAATTAGGAAATTGGGTATTATTAAACTAACCAAATATGAACCATTAATGATCCAGTTGAGGAAGAATAACGTTGAGTGGGACATGATTGAAGCATTGAATTTTGAAGAGATTTTTAAAAAGTGCAGGTATCCTAAAGAGATTATCAGAATCAGTGGGCAATGCTTGTGCTAATCAAATAATATTTGATTATAAGTTCATCATAAATGTTGTAGCCCATATAATAACAAAAGAGATAAAAATAAAGAAGAATAACAACCCTGGTATAATATAGAATGCAAACAAGCCAGGAAATATCTTAACAAACAATTTAGATTATTAAAACAGCAACCGAACAAAGAGAACAATAAAAAAAAATGAATAAAATAAGGAGAACCTATAAGCTGGTGCTAATTAAAAATAAAAGGAAATATGCCAAACAATTGTGGATGGAATTAAAAAGGGTGGTCCACTTAACGGATAATAAATTGTTCTGGCAAATTGTTAAATTTGGGAACTAAAACTTTTGACAAAATTGAGGCACATATTGAACCCAGCACATGGGAAATATATTTTAAACAAATGTTTTGTAGGGATGAACCTGATTATCTTTTAAAAACAACACAGCTAAAGATCAGTGAATGAAAATATAGACCCACTGATGAGATAACCATAATAGAGATAGAAAATGATATGGATTTATTCAAGAAAGAAAGGCACCAGGTCGGGATGGGGAACCTTTGGACCTTGTAATTAGGACTAAACAACATTGGATTCCCTTTCTTCATAAACTGTTCACTTATGTGTGAATAACTGGATTATTTCTGAGTAGTTGGAGTTTAAGTATTATTGTTCCAATTTTTAAGAAGGGTGATAGAAAGGATCCTGGCTGCTATAGGCCAATTAGTTTACTTGACACTCTAGGAATATTATTTACTAAAATTATTAATAGAATATTATATTTATGGGTAGAGTCTAATAATATAATTGACGATGCAGAAGCTGGATTTAGAAACAATTATTTAACAATTGATCAGATTTTTGTTTTGGCTCATTTAATCCACAAGTATAGAGTAGTAAAAAAACAAAAATTATATTGTACGTCTATCAATCTTAAGTCAGCATTTGACAAAGTAAATAGAATTCTCATTTGGAAAAGACTCTCAGGCCTTGGAGTAGATCCTTCATTATTGGAAATAATTAGGTTAATGCACCAGGATAATTATGTTAGTATTAGATATAACAATAAAGGTGAAATCAGTAAATGGTTTAGTTCAAATATAGGAGTTAAACAGGGTTGTTCACTAGCACCACAATTCTTTAATCTGTTCTTTTGCACGGTATTGAAAAAAATTGTATCATGAAGAATTTTATCTGCTCAAAATTGGTCAAAGAGTTTTAGCTTATCTGGCTTATGCTGATGATGTAGCTTTATTTTCAACTAGTCACTTACGCCTAACAAGAAGTTTGGATAATTTTTATGCAAATTGTTTCAGTGCAGATCTTCAGATAAATTATAAAAAAAAACCGAAGGTACTGGTATTTGGGAAGAATAAGAACAACTATAAATATTATATAAATCCTAATAAAATAGAAGTGGTAAAGAGTTTTTGTTACCTAGGAATAACTTTTAGCAAACATGGGAATTGGAATGAACGTCAGAGAGAAATCAAGATAAAGGCAGATAAGTTTGTCCCTGCCTTTTTGCCTTTTTTCTCAAGGTTCAGAGAGAATTCTATTAAAGGGAATTTGATGGTCACTGATGCTAAAATCAGATCCCAGCTTCTTTATGGAACTGAGATCTGGGGAATCAATTACAACAGTAAAAGGGGACTTGACCCGACTTTGAACAAACTCTATAAGAAGATGCTGAGACTCCCAATCTCTGCCCCATCTTCACTAGTGAGGGCAGAGTTAGGTAAAGTTTCAATCGAATGCTACATTCAGCAAAGACTGGTAAATTACTGGTTAAAAGTTTTTAGAATGAACCAGAATAGACTTCCTAGGGTTTGTTTAGATGAAGGCCTAACATATCTCCATTCTTATAAAATTTTCCCCTGTATGCAAGTAGTAGAAGAAATTATCAAACCACTAGGTTTGATGTCGATCATAATGGATTGTCTAAGATTTTCATCAGTCCAAATGAAAGAAGAAATCAATTCCAGGATAACTAATGTACACGTACAAAAGGTCCTGGAGACTTATAGATTGTCAAAAGTGTGCCCATGGTTAGCTAAAAATAAAAGATCACATAAATTCGAATCATATTTGGAAATATTACAAAATCCCAAACACAGGAAAGCAGTTACTAGATTCCGTTTTGAATGTTTTACAAGTAATGTCAGTAAAGGAAAATTTGAGAAAAATTAAAACAAAGATCTTTATTGTAAATGTGGATTAAGTGAAGATAACCTATTACATGTAGTCCTGCTTTGCCCTCTGTATGAAAAAAATGAGGACTTCCCTCTTGGGTGGTTTAATCCAAAAACTTACATATCAACCATTTCATATTCTGAATTTTCTACTACAAGCTCATAAAGAAAAAGTGCATGTCCCTGTGGCCTCCCTCCTAAGATACATGGAACTTAAATGTCTCCATTTTAAAACCGTCACCTATGTGAAAGAATTTGTGATTTTGTGCAATAGATGGTGATAAAAATGACATACATTTTGTATCTTCTACTTGAATTAGGATAAATATAAGAAAGATATATGGGAAATGGACTTAAACTGTAAGACAGATCTGTAATGAGTTTGTGATGATTTGATACTATATGGTTCTTAGATATTGTTAATGTACCTTTTAACCCCCATCCTGCCGCCGACGAAGTTAACTAAATCCTGATCAAATAAGCCCTACTGCATGACGAGCACTCAACTATCTTTTTAAACATTTTTTTATAGCTACAGAGCACATAGACAGATTGATGTCTAGAAATCTGCCTAGTGATAGACAAGCAGGGACCTTTGACTTTCTGTAATTGGCATCACTCTTAACCAATCACAGCTCACCACATAACAATAGCCTTCTTTTGTACTCGTCTGACCGAGATTTGCTTGTCATTTTCCTTTGTGGACTGCAAGCTGAGCTGGAACCTCTCCCGAGTTTCTGAAACAACGCTCTATTGAACAGTTGCCTGAGATCTACTGTTTGTGAAGTCAGCGTAGGTAGATCTTTTGTGAGGTCAGTTGTTTGTTCTCAGTTTTGAAAATGGGCACTAGTAACTGTACTTACATGGCAAACGGACATGTAAGAAGTGAGGATTTGAAAGGGAATAAGTGTTTATTACAATTTGTAAATTAGAGGCAATGGAGCAGACTATCGGGCACCCACCACAAGAAAACTTGTTTTTTCTGTCAGCAATTCATGCAGCCGTGACTACCACACACCACTTTTACACTGTAATGGTGTACTTCATTTCTGTTCAAATTAGTGAGTGAACAGAGGATGTAATTTTTCCTAATCTATGGGGCAGAGTTTACCGTGATACAGTACATTGTTTTTTATATATTTATTATATTTTTGCGGGTAGGATAGAAATATTGCTTCAGCATGGATTAGGAGAAAAAAGTAGATCTTTAGGCGCGTGCATGATCAGCTTCAGTCAGTGTTGGGCATGTATATTTTTTATTGGTGAATTTGTTGATGCGTTAAGCCTTTTGCAGCTGAAGAAAAATACCACTGTTTTATAGCATTTTGTTTTGGGGGTGCAATTTGAAGGAGATGGAAGGGATTTGAATAAATGTCTCTGTTTGCTGTGCCTCCTCTCTCTCGAGTATGCTGTGCCTGAAATGTTCAGGGCTCCATATAGTATACTCCAACTTTACTGTCTACCAATTTTCAATATTTACTTATTTGTGTCCCCATTTATACTTCTTTACTTTTATTTTTGTGGTAATGTTCGATAATGGAACAAAAAGTGTTTGTGGGAACGCTGTTTTAGAATGCTGCCCATTCTTGTCAGTCCTCGGCCTTTTTTTTTTTTGCCGTTCATTCGCACGTATTTTTTTTTTTCCTACAAGAACCAGATCAGGCTATGTTCAAGATCAAATGGAGAAAAGAAGTGCTCTGCATTGGCGTTTGATGGTTTTGAAAGGGGTTAAGTAGTAATTTTGTTTGTTACTGTTTGTAAATTGAACTGATGGTGTTGAGAGTCGCGAGAGACTGATTGAGGAGGATCGCAGCCACCTGCCAGTACCCAGTTGTGAGATGCATTTTTTTTTTTCACAAACGGCCAGCAGGTACAGTAAGTCCATCGGGTCCCTGGATAAGCTCAGCTGAATGATGGGAGGGAAACAATCGAGGATCTACTTTTACTTGGGGTATAAATAAATATTTCCTCATTGTAAATATGTGGCTAGTCACCAATGTTCACTTCTTAGTTGTTCCTCATGAACTCTGCCTCCTGCTCAAGATAAAGAAGGTGCTCTTGTCAGGGTGATGTAAGCAGATGGAACAGCTGACAGGAGATAGTGAATGAGTGCTGCTATTATGACAACAGAGATTGACAGCTCTGGGAATGGAGCAAGCAACCTTACTGTTGGCCATCATTCTCTACTACCCAACATACAAGCAAACATCCAGCACTGATAACTGCTCATTCAAGCTTGTTGCTATCAGTTTGGGATATAATCCTACAGGTTTGTCAGATCTCAGAGCCTTTCTACATGGACAGTCTTTTATCCTGAGAAGGAGTAATTAAATATCAACCACAAAGGCTGAAACATGCCTGCAAGAGCTTTTTTTTGCTAAAGTTCAGGAGGAAGGCTACATTTGGAAGGGTTTCTGACACCTGCGTTTTTGTCTTTGTTCTGACTCTGAGACTGAACACATGCTCTCCACAATTCCCATTTTCACCTTGTCCAAGAGAGAAAAAAAGGAACAGATTTGCTGAGTGCATAAATAGGCAGTAAGAGTGCCGTTAGTTAATTAGGGTAGATAGTACGTTAGTTAGAGACAGACACCTTTTTCTTCAATGTGGTCCCTGGAACAGTTCAGAGGGGTAATGCTGGTTTAATTTTCATTGCATGGGGGAGGGGCAACGTGACAAGGCTCAGGGGAATCATGCTTACTTACAACACAGTGGTATTTTCTTCAGTTGCAATTCAGTCTTTCTGTCAAATGTTACAATATCTGGATGAAGTTGCCATGGTCTAACAACCCCTCATGGTCGGCTCATTAAAGGGTAAGGTTTGGTTATCTTTGACTAGCAGCTGTCCAAAGCTAGCATATGGGTTGCAGCCTTGGGGAAATATGGAACCCACTGGAGGATAGCTTTCCGGTGATTCAGCTACAGAGGATGAACTGTTGCTGATAATTTGTGGGCTTGAAGAGCTCAGTGTACACACAGGATTCATGACACCTGTAACAGTTCATGTACATGAACTGTCCCATCATGTCTAGTTTCACCACTGCTGTATTTTCCCTTCATGAAGACATGCAGAGAAATAGCAGGCAAACACTGGTTGTACTACATGGCATGCTCGTGAACTTTGTGAGTAAGGTCATGTTGTGTGGCACATACAATTGCCACTATCACATGGTATCAACAGTGGCCAGTCAGTGACAGTAAAGAGCACAGACACTGTGTGTTATGTCATGTCCGTTCATTGGAACACCAGGCCTTTACCAATGTGATGTATTGCAGACCATCTACTGACACAAGTCTGTGTTTGTATGCAGTGCATCCACCCAGATGGACACACATATGTTGCACACCCAAGGCACCTGCAGTAGCTTGCCATGCTTGCAGGAGTGGCAAGCCCCCCCACCCGAACTGTTCCAGGGACTGTGTGTGCCTCTGCAGCCAACTATCAACTATGTGGATCACCAGTGTCGTCCACATATATCAGCATCGGGTGGGGACATGGTGGGTGTAAAGCACTGCCTCAGCTCACCTCCATGTTCTCATACATCATGCACTCTATTGTACCCTGAGTAACTGTGGATGGTGGTTGTCATGGTGCAGGCACACTGTTGGACAATACATACATAACAGCACTGTCTGTGGGATGTGCAGAACACCATGTCCCATGCTTGGCAGTACCTGTCAGTGGGATGTTACCTCTCTATCGACACAATTGTACACAGCACCTAAGGCCTTGTGTGCAGAGCATCATCACCTGTATAGTTACTTCAACATCTTTGTTGGTCAAGATGACATTATACAGTTTACACGACCCCTGATGCAGGCACATGCAATGCAGTGTATGTACATTTGGATGTATCACTATGGAGGCTACAGGTGTGATCGCTATGATGGTGACAACTCGGCATGTCTGTGTCACGTCTGCATGATGGCAGATGCAAGTGTGAACACTATGACCTTAGTGCCACATGGTCACATGATTGATAAGGGTCACAGACATGTCATGGCAATGGGGATGACATCACTAGCATATGTTACATCGTGACCATGGACACTACAATGGTGTGGGCTGGGGGACAGACATGGACTGTGCAGGACATGTGAAGTATGTTAACAGCATGACTCACATCACAGTTCAGCAAATCCATCATGACATTCCTATTCCTGGTGGGGTCAGGGAGTGCACATGGTGTCCATGGGAACAGCAGCTGTTGTGGGAGGCATGCAACCATGGGCCTCAGGCCTAGCCTCCACACTGCATGACATTGTACCGGCAGTACTGGATGGATGGATGTTTTTTCTGCAACAGCATATATGTTTTACCACACAACTTGGCATCCCAGTGGAGTGTTGGGTCAGGCACACATGATGGCTATGTTCCAATGGGTGTCTACAACCATACATGTTGTGTCTGTGGTGTGTGGACATCAAATTTATTGCATTGGACTAGGCCTCCAACAGTGTCCCACGTGACATGCTACAACACAGTGTGTTGTGTTCTGCAGGGACACAGGTGTGCCAAGGTGTGCTCCTAAATTAGTGCGCATACAGGTAGCAAGGTGGTGGTGTTAATAGGCCACAATCATGGGACACATTGTGACACATTCGGTGCCATCTCCTTTATGGACCTAAGCTATCACGCTTGTCTCCTACCATCATTGCCATTATGCAGACACAGCAGTGCTTGTGTGTGCTGCTTGCAGCTGTTACACAAATCACAAACAGTGTATATAAAGCAGACAGTGTGCAGACACACAGTGGTGACCCAGGCAACCTAAAGGTATGATCCAGTTGTTTGAATTGGCATTTACATTATTTCCACAATACTGTAACAGGGAATGGCGAACTGCTTCTCATGTTGTGGTGTGTGTGTGTGGGGTGTGGAGACCGTGTCAATGCCAATATGTATAGACTAGGACGAAAGGAGTGAAGAGGAGGGATATGATGCAGACTTTCAGATACCTCAAGGGTATAAATAAGTTTTCAAGGAGGAAAGCCTTTACAGAAGAAAGGATGCACAAGAGCAAGGGTCATGCAATGACTCTGGAGGAGTAGAATCAAAGGAAATGTAAGGAAATATTTTGTCACAGAAAGGGTGGTGTATGCCTGGAACAGCCTCCTGTGGAGGTGATGGAGCAAAAACTGTAATGGGATATAAGAAGAAATGGGATAGGTATAAGGGAATCTTAGAAGCAAGAAAAGGGGTGTGGGTAATCCTCAGAGATCAAGTAGGGTCTACAATGTGACAGTAGGTAAAGAACATGGGCAGACTTGATGAGCCAGGTGGTCCTCATCTGCCATCAAATTCTATATGAACATACAAAGAAGCCAGCAGGAGAAGGCAATTTGGTCTATCAAGTCTGCTCATATTGCAGGGTCCACAGCTTGAGGTAATGTCTCTGCCTTCCGCCACTCCTCCCATTCTCCCTACCCATGATCCTTACTTTCCTCTTATGCCTATCCCAGCCTCTCATAAAGCTTCCCACTGACTTCGATGAGATGACCTCTTCCAGCAGTGCATTCCAAGTATCCACACCTCTATGTGAAGAAGTGCTTCCTGATTCCCCCTCCTAAACCTCCCACCTGCGCTAAGACTGTGCCCTAGTATTATGGTTGCCATTCAGCTTAGAGACTGTCCTATCAACCTTATTTATTCTTTCGTAGTATTGGAGGTCCCAATCATGCCCCCATCTCTCTCCCTCCTGTCTTCTCTCCAGGAGCATGGGTCTGAGGATAGAGAGAGAGCACAGTGATGAGTGAGAGGAGGCACTCAAGTGAAGTGGCAGAAAAGTTGAACAGGGTATCCAATCTGGCCAGGGATGACTTGGGGCTTTAACATTGTAGACTACATCACAGTGGGCAAATATTGGGAGGATCATCTTAAGGACTAAGTTCACGCCTTGTCGAGGGGAGGGAGGCAGTTCCAGTTCCTGTATAAAGCACTAATCAAGAAAAGGATTACCTTATGTATTTGGCTTCCACCACACATTCAGTCATTTTAATGCAAGCTGGCGTGTACAGGCAGATCAAGGGCAGACTAGTATAATAAATCCTTGACATGATGTGTCATTGAGAGAGAGATTGCTCAGCAGACCAGGTACAGATGGGGCAGAGGAGGAACACTGAATGATCTAGGAGCAGGACAAGGAAGCATTTTTGCTTCAACATTAGTTTTACCTTTCTTGTGGTAATTTGTATTTATCTTTTTTTTTTCCTTTCCAGGACCACAGGAACTGATTTGTCATGGCAGGCCATATCTGTGACCAACAAACAAAGGCTGTTTCCTTGTTAGTGAGTGGGAAAAAAGGGGCCCATTTTAAACAAATTTGGAGGGTACATGACAGGAAGGGGTCTGTCCTGACAAATAGGCACAGTGTGGGGGAGGTCAAGGTGTAGGAACCATTGGGATCAAGCAGTCACAGGGCTGAGTGGGTTAAGGTCAAGCTGCTGGCAGATTGGATGCACTCCAGGACTGAGTGGGCCAATGGCACTTTGGCTGGCACTTTTTATTTGATGGGCATCTATTGAAAGTTAATGTACCCTTGGCAGGGTACTAGCCAATCAGAGCCCAGCAAATAAAAAGCACATTTTTTAAGTAAGCAATAATAGCAGACAGGGTGGTGGTATTGGGCAATATCGCTTGGGGGCATAATGAGGCCGATACCACAGGCGGAGGCCCTTATAGCCCCTGAAAGGTCTGGTATTGCTCAGCACTGCCCACCCTGGAGGGCATTACGCGCCTTTAGAAAATGAGATATCTGTGCCGTTTTATGTAGATTAAAAGAAATAACTAAAAAGTAGGTAGTATAAATTAATTGAAAGTCATTCGTTTGTAAAATAGTTCCTTCTTTTTCTGTGCTATTCTATGTTCTGTTGCCACCCCAGATAATCATTCTGTTGTACTTATGCCTCCCCCCTCTGGCCCTCACAACCAACACCTTGAGGACTGCTAGCACAGTGAATCTGGGTGGGAGTCGTGCAGCGCTAGCTTCAGCAGAGGGCTATGGTTCTCTTTGGCCATCATGACCAATATCCGAGCTGCTGCACAGTGAGTCCTGGCTTGAAGTTGGTGGCGCTTCTTCTGCGTGAGGCCATGGTTCTAGACTATCAGGAACAACCTCTGGGAGTTTGCACATGAGTCCAGGTGGTGAATCGGGCGACACATTGCTTTGGGAAGAGCCATTGGTTCTCCTCCTGGCCCTCATGACCAACACCTCGGGGAGCTGCTGCACAGTGAGCCCAGGTGGGTGAGTATGCAGAGCTGCTTTGGGGGAGGGCCTTGGTTCTCCTGGCCCTCAGGACCAACACCACAGCGAGTTGTTGCACAGTGAGTCCTGGCGGGGGAGTCAGTGGTGCTAATTCAGATGAGGGCCTTGCTGCTGCTTGTCCTCAGAACCAACACCTCCCAGAGCTGCTGCAGAGTGAGTCCAGTTGGGGAAGTTGGCAGCACTGCTTCATGGGAGAGGTATGAGGTTCTCCTGGCCGTCGACCAACTTTACTCGGGGGCTGCTGCACAGTGAGTCTGGGTGGTGGGAGTTGGCAACAATGCTTTAGGATAGGGGCCTGCCTCCTGGCCCTCACAATCAACACTAAGGGAGCTGCTGGAACAGTCTGTATAGGCATGAGATATGGGGGTGCTCTTTCAGGGTAGTCCCATGCTCCTCCCTTTAACTCATGACCAAGACCTGTGAGCTCCTGCACAGTGGGTCTGGGTAAGGAATCGTGGTGATGCTTCAGGGAGGGTCGACTCTCCTGGCCTTCTCGACCAAGACCTCAGGGAGCTGCTGTACCATGAGTCTGGCAGTTGAGTCAATCGTTAGTGCTTGCTTTGGTGAAGGGCCATGGTTCTCTTGGCCCTCATAATCAACATCTTTTGTAGCTGCTGCCTGTGAGTCCGGGTTGGGGAGTCAGCAGTGCTGCTTTTGAGGAGGTCGTGGTTCTCCTGGCCTCATGACTCATCGTGGGGAGCTCCTGCACAGTAGATCTTATAGGTAAAATGCTGTGACTGCCTTCTCGTCTTCCAAGGAAGCTGCTGGTTTTAAGACCGGGGAGTGTTCCTAGCAAGATCCAACGGACTGACTCTTACCAGTGTGCTGAACTGGGCCTGATGGGTGGACTAAATATACAGGATCTTTTCTCACCTTTTTTTTTCTCTCTCTGTTTAGTATAGATGGCTCTACAGATCTGAAGCCTTTTGAATGGATATTAAAAATTAGGATTTGAAGTTAAAGTAGCATAATATTTACCGTTCTATATCACTGGCTGGTACACTACTTAGGTTTATCGTGGTTTTAGTATTTACTGTTTAGGGGCCTCAGGGGTTGATGGTTGTCTGTGTAGGCTGCTGAGGGGTTAATCATGTGGCGTGAGACAGACGGAGCGTTAACCCGAACTGCAAGTTGGGTTGTAGGCCAAGGAGGCTGGGGACCGGTATAAATCACTGACCCACTATAAGCTCACAACATTCACATGTAAGGAAATTCCACTGCACCAGCCAAAAGGCTCTCCGATCACAATTAAAACTAGAACCTCTGCCTCAGTGGCAGTGTAAAGATGTGGACTATGGCTGTGGTCCCACCCACCCATGCCGAGGGTGGTGGAAATTAGGACTGTACTGCTCAGGGACTATTGAGCAGAGACTGTGGAGGGGTTCAGGAAGGATTGGACAGGAATAGGGAAGGGGTGTGCTGGAAAATTCTTTTGTTTTTTTTTGTTGTTTCTTGGTTGGGCCTGGATTTGGGGAGGTTTGTGCCCGAGAGTTGAGCATTGTCCATCAGTGAATGCTTAACTTGTATGTGGCACCTGATATGTAATAAGATGTTTTACTATTACACTTTGATCTTTCCAGCAAGAAAGCTCCCTGATTGACATCTTTGCCAGATCGACAAGAACATCTGTCTCGTGAGAGGGTCCTGGTTCGGTGCCGAGATTATCGACATCGCTCTTCATTTGTCAAGGTTAGTTCTGTATGCATTACATGTTGCGCCTTAATATGGGAGGGAATTGGGGTACAACAGAACAACAGGGAAATGATACAATTGTGGTGCTTTGGTTTATGAGGCATTGGGAGGCCATTGATGTGAAAAGGAGGTTGTATACACTGTGTTTTGGCCAGGGTAGGCAGATAAGAGTTAGAGACAGAGACAGCAGGGGACCAAAGATACATTTATAACTTATTCGTTGAAGACAGGTTGCATTGTGATTTTTTTTTCTCTGAAGCGATCAAAAATGTTCATGCAATTAGGCTCCTTTGAGGATATACACACAGCTATCTCCCCGTATATTCTTTTTTTTTTTTGTCAGCGGTGATTGGGTTGTCTACCTAACGCTCATACGATGCCACCATTCTGAATCTCACTCCCATTCTGAATCTCACCTTCAGCAATTGAAGAAACTGGAAAGGAAATTAGAAACATGAGGTTGATGTCAGATAAGGATCCATGCTCATCCAGCTCGCCTACTTTTTTGTACCTTATAAATGTGCCATTGGCTTCCTTGTTCGTCAGTGGCCTATCTATTACCATTGCTCCTCATGCCTATCCCATACCTGTTTGAAGCTCTGCACTGTATTCATAGCCACCACTTCCTGAGGTAGGCTGTTCCATGCATCCACCACCTTCCTGGAAAAAGAATTTCCTCATTCCCCTTAATCAGCCTCCTCTAATCTCATGCTGTGTCCTCTTGTCCTGCTATTTTTCTTATATTTAAACATGTTAGACTCACCTTGTTAATGCCTCAAGGTGTTTGAATGTTTGATCATATCACCTCTCTCCTCCTTTGCTCATGGGTATACATATTGAGCTCTGTTAATCTGTCCTCAATGTGCTTTTGGCAGCCGTAGTGCAGTGTTGTGATAGGTTGCAGCTATTTTTCTCTGGCCTTTAATTGTATGGTTTCAGGAAAGTTTTTCTGCAAAAAAAAAAAGAATGTAACATGATGAGGCTCAGGGGAATCATGCTTACTTACACACAGTGGTATTTTCTTCAGTTGCACCAGTCTTTCTGTCAATGTGCTAATATTGGATTAAGTTGCCACGGTCTAACAACACCTCATGGTCAGCTCATTAAAAGGGTAAGGTTTGGTTATCTTTGTCTAGCAGCTGTCCAAAAGCTAACATATGGGTTGTAGCATTGAAATATGGAACTTTCGCTGAGGATAGCTCTGTGATTCAGTACGGAGGATGAATGTTGCTGATAATTTGGGCTTCGAAGCTCCAGTGTACTACAAATCATGACACTGTAACAGTTTCGCATGTACATGAACTGTCCATCTAATATAGTTTCACCACTGCTGTATTTTCCTCATGAAGACATGCAGAGAAATAGCAGGCAAACACTGGTTGTACTACATGGCATGTCATAACTTGTGAGCAAGGCCTCAGGCGGCTTGTGGCATATAATTGTCACTATCACATAGTATCAACAGTGGCCAGTCGGTGATGGAGGCACCAGACACTGTATGTTATATGTCTGTTCATTGGAACTGGGGCTTTACCAATGTGATGTATTCGACCATCTATTGACAAAGTGTTCCAGCATTATCCACCATGGTACTGGGTCTAGGGCTTGCCTGGACATGACACAGAGGCTAGCTGGCATGTGGAGACAAGGTAATTGCATTTGGCAGCAACTATCAGCTATGTGGATCACCAGTGTCGTCGCATGTATCAGCATCGGTGGGGACATGTGGTGCAAAGCACTGCCTCAGCTCACTCCATGTTCTCACATCATGCAGTCTATTGTGCCCTGGTAATTGTGATGGTGTTGTCTGGTGCAGGCACTGCGGTCGACCATACATACATAGCACTGTCTGTGGATGCAGAACACCATGTCCCATGCTTAGTACCTGTCAGTGGGATTGTTTCCTATCGACACAATTGTACACAGCACCTAAGGCCTTGTTGCAGAGCATCATCACTGTATAGTTACTTCATCTTTGTTGGTCAAGATGACATTTACAGATTACTGACCCCTGACATATGCATGCAATGCAGTGTATACATTTTGGATTTGTCACTATGGAGGGCTAAGGTGTCAATCACATGATGGTGACAACTGGTATGTTGTGTCATGTCTGCTGATGGCAGATGCAAGTGATTATTATGACCTTAGTGCCACATGGTCACATGATTGATATGGGTCTGACTTGCATGGCAATGGGATGACATCAGTTATATATTTACGCCATTGACTATGGACACCACAGTGTGTTGGGGGACAGACATGGACTGCTGGAGATGTGTAGTATATTAACAGCATGACTACATCACAGTTTAAATCACTCGATGTTCTACAATAAATAAAAAAAATACATGTTAATATTACGTGTAAATCAGACATTTTTTAACACGACAGCAACAGTTAAAAATACCTCTAATTTTATCACAGAGTATTCTGTATTCAATCTTTGATTATACAATGCAATAAAAATACTGGGCTCTGATTGGTCAACAGGCTGGACCATGATGTTAATTACAAGATAATAGGTGTGATGTTAATCAGTACAAGATCAGGGTATAGTCAGCCTTACCGAACCTGCTGACATGACCATGCTGATCATTTACTTCATTGTTTCATCTGCTCTTAAAAAATATTTTCCCACACAATCTTTAAAATCAATGTTTGTTTCTGTATAACAATGAAACATTGCATTATAATAATCCCACAGGGTGTGTGTTGTTTGGGATAACGTCACGCCTCACTTGATGGACACACACTCGGACTGCAACCACATGCCCAACCACCTGAGGCACGACGTTATACATTACACACACCCTGTTAACCTGTGCTTTATTGATATATATAAAACTAAGGGCAAACAAAACAATGTTATACTATTTTCAAAATATTGGCATGATAATACAAATAGGCACTCTGACTGTATATCAATGGTCCTTTATCACTATGTAACTGATGGTACTCAGCTGTGCCTCGCCGCGACACCAGTAGCACTCATTTACACAACATTGATAATCACTACGTGTCATTGGTTATTTCATGCATACACATCTGAAAACTGCACCATTCTGAATCACCAACCCTACACTCCAAAATAATTTTGAAGTGTCTCAGGGTAATATTTAACAAAATGTGTAATGGTACCTTCTTTCACTATCACCCAGCAACAGCCACTGGACATGGCACACTGCAACCTACGCCCCACAAGTTGCCAGGTTGACATAAAATTTGCAGTGGCAGTACCACCCATACCATTCAGAAATTCAAAGCTGGCATGCAAATGAGATAATAGTTTATAAACGAACGTGGGATAATTAACATCTATTTATGGTTGCGCTGCCATGGCATATAGGTCCGCGATGCAAACATTTGCACCTCACCACCTACTAAGCAGCAGCTGGCGGAGACGATGCTCCTGCGTCTAATGACACACACTATCTCTCTGTCCAGTTTACGTCCTGGGCAGATCATGAAAGCCAATCACAGGCAATAAAGTAACATGCCCCACCACACACACACCTACGACGCCCCATCACGGGCAATATAGTAACATCATTCACAATACGGACTGTCATGTACATTATGGGCTGCACGTCCACTGGCTATAGTTGGCATCAATGGTCAAACAGTAGTACCAGGCAGTTAACCGACGCAACCGGCATCATCGGGTGGGATGCCACCCGCCTAAGCGGAGGAGCGGGTAGGGCACATACAGGACTGGCAGGCACTAGGCACCAGGTGACTTTTTGAGCTGGTAGTAACTTGACATTCTGCCCACAATCAGATTACAAGCCACTGGGCCACCAGGGACATATTTTGGGTTGAGAAGGGCTCCAGATTCTGCCCATGATCACTGGGTGGTGATATGTTCTGTGATTGGGCTTCAGGGGATATGAGAAAAGGAGGGTCATGTACTATTGTCCTCGACCACACTGGGAATCTGTAGAGCAGGCATGTAACTTTATTCCTGCGGGGCATAAAGATGTGCAGGTGGAAGGTATGTTACTATATACACAATGGGGTGGTGGGACACTCTGGTCCAGCCAGTAGTAGCAGCTGCTGTGTTGTAACCTGTACAGCAGCTCACCTGTAGATGGCCATCAACTTCATGTTTTGCAGGGACTCAAGTTGTGCAGCCATATGTTGGTCATTAGCATGCACAACTATCTATTACCACTGAATATTGTGTTGGGCAGCTTATCCATAGTTCCCCCTCCTCTTAACCATGCATTCATTTCCATAAATCTTTTGCACAATCTGTTGTGAATCACATAACTGCCTCTTGCTACATACAAATGTAAAAGTTGAACTTACTGCCTTAACCTGTTGCATAGGAACCCTTTTCAATATGTGTTCACACTATAAGACGTTTTTTCACTAAAAGCATTCACAACTATAGTTCAAATTTGTACTGATTTACTTACAGCAATGGCGCTCCCCACTTGGCTCAGCAGCCTCCCACATCGTGGCGAGTAGTACCAGCGCATGGATTGTCGTTATCACCTCCGTTCCTTTGCATAGAAGCTGGCGCAACAACCCACTTCTTTTCAATTGAACAATTGACATTTTTAACTGATGATATAAAGGTAACTATTAACAAAACTCACATTGCATCAACTTCTGGTTGGTACTGCAGCATCAAGACTCCATTACCCAGACCTGGACTGCCTGAAGCAGTACACACCTCTCACAAGTTCACTGCCTCATCTTGGTTTCTGAGTGTTATGGTTCTGCAATACAAAACCCAAAAACATGCACATTAGTTTCATGTAACAATATTCATTTCTTAACAAATTCTATACAATATGATTAAATTACATCAAACACCCTTGTCCTTCAGATAGCACAAACACACATCAATACCATAATAGAAAAAAAAAAAACGATACAGCCACCTTGACAGTAAAGCAACTGCTGGCACTAACATGCTATGTAGTCTCATGCATTAGATAACTGTATCAAACATCATTTGGGATACATATCCATCTCTACCACATGAAATATTGCATAACATTGCAATGTGCTATAACACAATAAAACACACATCACAGAACTGTGTTTATTGATCTAAACATACATTACGTACACAGGCCTTGAAATAACATACTCTCCACTTAGCTCAGACCTGCTTTTCATTGGGAAGGCATTTACTTTCTGGCCTGTCCCTTGACAGTTCTGATTCGGTTTGCCACATATTAGGCTGCTAGGCCCAAACACAACACTCTATAGAAAAGTGATGTCAGGACTCATGATGAGAATGCACCACAGGAGTCAAAAAGTGGGCATGACAACTAAAACACTTCAGTTTAGTACCACCTGCCACTTTAAAGGCAACAGGGCACCCTAGTAGCTTGTCATGTGTCTGTCCTCGTAGTAAATAAAGAACACGGTAGCAAAATGTAATGTGGGTGGTCAATCAAGCAGTACCAGAAAGGGTATAGAAATATTTTACATGGTCTGGAAGCCAAAGTCCTACAGATGAAACTTCATGAGGGTGAGTAAGCTAACAAAATGCTACGGGTGTGATTCAAATATATCTTCCTCTACTGTTCAGGATGTTTACCACAGTTCATTTATATACCTTACTGTAGCCTGCCATCATGATTGTTTCTCAGAATGAAAACTACATTTATTCAGATATGTACTAACATTCAGTGAAAGGAACCATACTGTGACCGTTACAGGTATTGTCAAACAGTTATCACTGATATCCTTCAACAGTTAACCAAACAAGAAATATTCTCCTACAACCTGACAAACTTGAGAAAAACACTCAAGCATTAGTGCAGCAAAAAGTCAGATAAGTCCAGACACTCAGTTCACCATAGCGTAAACTACTACATGTTTTAAATCTATATTTTGACCACATAAATGGTTCTGAAAAAGAACAGCAATATATCTATCATATTCCTCAAACAGTCTCACAATCTTAAAGGACTTCAGGATTCCATCTTGAGGGCTCCCAAAAATGACAATTCAACGTAAATGCACACCATCTGGTAGGAATAACCAATCATTACGAATTTAATTTAGAATTTGACGTATAGTAGCCATTCCATGCATCGTAAACAATAATCTGTACATTTACTTTCTCCAAGCTCTCAATCAATACATATGATTAACCTTGCAGACTCTGCGCTCTGTAATATCTGAAAATACCATAATACAGGCAGGCAACATAGACATAATAAACAGGTCAATTTTGCTCTGTTACTAAATCTACCCAACGTTTGAGCCCAATCATTGCCTCCAAGATGGATTAACAGTATGTCAGGAGGAGAGTGAGTTCTCAAAAGTCTGTGCATGGTTGGCATAAGATATTCCATCTCATCACCATGACAAACCATTTACATAACAATTCGGGGCAGGTCCTTCAAATCACTATGGTGACTAGCTACCGTCTTATATAACTGCTTCCAATAATCACAATCCTTTTCTATTTTCTGCCATTTAAGTTTTTCACCCAGAACTGCACAGAAAGCTACTAAAAAGGGACTGTTCACTGAAGTGACCAGACAGCACTGAAAATCAAACTGATATTTTCCTCATATTTCAACCTAGCTTCACTGCATTCAGTCAAAACACACACATTTAAAAAACATTCCCTCCTGGCTGACTTCATGAACAATGCAGCCCATGCATTCAGTATGATTAGACTATGTTTCTGCTAAAATCTAAAACCACTGAGAACAATAATGCATACTTTTCACCGGCGTTTAAAACAATTACATCAGAAAAGTCAGTTGATTACGTTTCATCATCCACAACTCACATGTACCTTCCTATCTCCCTCCATTTGCATGTATCATACAAACAGTACTGATTCTTTCTTACTTTAAAGTATTTTCTCTTCAAATAGCATGCCATATAACAATTGACATCATCAGTTAACACCCAAAAACGTTTGATTATGATATGTACATGTTCTAATAATTTTTAAATACTAGAAAATCATATGAACATAGACTGTATACAGTTTAAACTGCTTCTCTCTCTGCTATTTGCAAATGGATCTTGTTTTCTTCTTCTTCGTGTTGTCCGTCACTGATTGGTTCTCAAGTACAATGATCATAAATTCATTAGTAAACCTATCTGTCCTCAAACAGACTATTGAATGATTTGATAATGAATGTTTCTGCCACTCCCAAATCAATTACATTTACTTTACTTTCAAATGCCGCGAGAAAGTACATTTCGCGACACTTCGATAGCACGAAAGTAATTTTTGCGAAAGTGTCGAACTCCGACAGTACTTTTGCCTATAGTGTCGAATGCATGAAAGTACATTTTGCGACACTTTCGAATGCATGAAAGCAATATATTCGACACTTTCATGCTCACAAAAGTACTTTTCAAGAACTTTCTATATATTGACACAGTTTCACATTTTATGGAAAAATGACTTAATTATCAATTGTAAACACATAATCTGCTACGCGGCTGCCTCAAACTCAGCGCCAGTGCAGAGAGAGATTTGAGATTTACAATCTTATCATTGCCATTAACTGTGCAGTGTACACTTTCATAAAACATGCTTATTTGTAGTATTTTTTACACGCTCAAAGGCTCTCATATATGCATTGCACAACCTCTCTCATAACATTACACTCCCATATATTAAATTTCTACAGCGTCATTTTGTCACATAGACTCACGTAAAAGCGCAGCACGCAAAACAAAACACAGCATCATCAAGCAACAAATGAAATCTACACTTTCAGAACAGTGTTGTCTGAAGTTAACAATAACCCTCCAGACTGGATAGTGTAGGCAAAAACCAAACCAACCAAGGCGTAATGAGACCTGACAACACAGGAGGATAGGCTTATAAGATCCTGGAAACTGATATTTCCTATATCAGCCACCCAAGCAGTATTATTACACTTAGAAAATGTGCACTGTAAAGCAAGAAAAATTGAGCAAAAAGAAATTTTTAAAATATATATAAAATACAAAATGAGCTTCATACAACTTTAATGAATAAGTAATCCCTCTGGCTGTTTTGATATATAAACTATTAGGAGTTCCATTATGTGACAGGGCACTTTGTTGGTATGCACTTGTGACTAAAGCTACCACGGGAGGGCTCTGAATCTGGATTACTGGGTAACCATTCATTGAAGATTTTTTTTTGTTTGGAAGGTACACTGTGCCTGCCAGTAGTTTGGGACACATGCGAGATTAGTAAATACAGAGGGACTTGTGGCATTTCTTTATAGATTTTCTGAATACAGCCAGGCAACATTCACAGCACTTTCATAACTTACAGTGGCCATGAATGGACACATCCCGCAAGCTTGCCATATAATGGATTGCCAGTCTTTGACAGACCTATGATACACAGCATTTTTCTTACCTATTTGCTGGTGAGATGTCCAGTCTTTAGAGTTTTTGAATGAGTACTGTGCTTCTGTTGGGTTTTTCTGTCTGTGTGTGTGTGTGGGGGACATCATGGTCTTGTTAACTCATTTGCTTAGCAAGTGGTACAAAGATGGCAGGTGAAAGCTTAAGACTCGGGTTACGCTACAAATACACAAGTAATGCAGCAGCCCGAATACTAACTTTTTTTTTTGCGGGTGTCTATTCATAAATACCGAACCACTGAGATTGGTATCATAGCCAATCAGAAGGCTGGGATTTTCAGACCCATTTTCAAAACCATATAGTAAACTCTGAACTGAAAAGTATGACACAACACAAAGTTAGTAGTGTACCTGTGAACTGTAATGCACAAGCTTGTAAATCAGAAATATTTAGAATTCTCACACACATTTTGGAAGATATTCAATTTATGTGTTCAGAAGCATGCACACTAATTCTCACACTGTCTTCCACACAGTTATTTCTGCAAGAAAACTTCATCATTGCACAGCACATATAGAAAAACATTATTTTGGCATGTTGTGAAAATCACAGCTCGAATAACAATACACCCAGCACAAAACACTATGTTACTACAATACAGCATCAACATAAAAGATGCTAACATGCAACCATATCTACCAATTCTGCCACACACACACACAGTCACACAGAAACAGCAATAAAACATATCCTCACATTGTTGTAAATATACTAATGTATACATTTAATAATGCACACTGTCACTCTCAATTTCTTGCTCCACCATATACTTTATCATCAACCTGACTATCACATAACACATACACAGCATTAAACACATATTAGCTCACAGATAAAATACCATCCATCATAATCGCAAGAACACATGTGAAAAAAAACATGCAAATCTCCACAGAAATATTGACAATGTTAAAATTTCTGATGTTACAAAGCAGCTGTGCAATGCACATTCATAACAGCTATCATTTGCTTCTCTTTTCACCAAATTGTCAACATTATTAACATGATATTTTAGTAATACACATTACTATAAGAAATGTACTGAAGCATATTGTAAAACTTTTTTTTTCTTTCTCATACAGGTGCCTGTTACTTCTGTAAGATTGGTTACTGTGACTGTCAACTAGACTACCTGAAAATGCCAACTAAATACAGATGTAGGTGTATCTCAAAACGAGAGCGGCATAATAGTACTACACTGTTGTATAAGGGCAACAAACTAAAAAGTAAAGTTACCCAAAAAAATGAGAATCGACAGAGCATTCCTGCAACAGTGACTCCCACATCAAGTCACTGCACAAAGAAACAAAAATCCATAAAAAAGAAACAGAAATGTATAACAGCACAAATGTTGTGTCGATCTGTAAGACGAAATACAACTATCTTGAGTGTAACCATCAAGAGACGCTCAAATCAACAACGTAAAATGAAAAATTGTGACTTACAACTTAGAAAAAGAAAGTATTTTCGATTACTAGCAAGTAAAGCTAAGATCGAAAGACTTATTACTGCTGTGGTACAGCACAGCCGCAAACAGATCAAGAGTCGCCTTTCTCTGATGAATTTCTGTCTGAAAGTACAAACATTTGTCAACAGAGCACTGTTTGTACTACAAAGATTAGTAGTAAAGATGTCTCATGTCATTGAAACAATTCAGGAAACTTGTATATAGCATTAAAAATGCTTCAACAGTATCCTTGTTTGACTGTTGACAACTTCTGCCATGTCTTCACAGGACAGTGGATGCACACACAGCACTCAGAAGCATATTTCTGGAAGAGACTTATCATGACTTACGAAACAACAGACATTCAATATCGATGAGTCAAACGAACTTACAAATGTCCTCGGTATCTCTGATGACAATCAATTAGATACTGATGATGACTGTGGTCCAACCATAGTCTTGAATAAATGGCACTGCCTTACATGGTCATGTGATGCTACCTGCAACCGTAGGCAATCATCATTTCAAAAGTAGAACAGTTTGTTAACCTATTCATAATAACAGATCGAAAAGAGGACATAAGCTATTTACTGAAATCGATCATTGTGAAATATGTCCATATACTGGACTCATGGTTCTACTTTCGCCATGTCTGACAATAGTGGTGTTTGTGATAGTTTTTCTTCACAATAAGGGATACTCGCAGTGCATCACACAGGCATGCAGAACTTTGTCTGCAGAGTAATATGAAGTACAGCGAGCTGTGCATCAGTACACTTGTTTAAATGACTTACTGCAGTCGGGTGACATGCAGGTGCCATGACTTTCATGAAAAACTGAAACACATTCCTTCTGAGCCAGAAACAGGGAATTTCCAGTGACCTCGACAGAAAAATCTGTTTCAGTGTTAGAAAGCGACATTCTGAAACAGCATGGAAGAATTGCTAAGTTTGAGATAGCAAAGTATCAGAAGTTTGATTCTGTAGCCGTGTCATCGCGACCGTTTGTACTACGCCACAAAACAAACTGTCACAGTAAACTAGAAACCTGGTCATCATACAATGACATGTGGTTGCCTCTCACAGCATTCTTGCTTCGAAATCTGACTTTCATCACAACAAACCATTGTACTATGCAAACACTGTTTTCAAAACTGAAGTACAACACTTCTGCCAGCAAGGTCAGTGCTAAACAACATGAAACAGATGTCACACCGACTGAGATTTCAACGTTGAATATGTTTGAATGCGATTCTAATTCGAGACAATGAAACCATTCCAAGCGATTCTACGTCTGAACACAAGAACCATGAATTCCACAGAAAGAGCTAGTTAGATCTCTAAAGGGCTCTGTGATGTATCTACCACTTCCTCTACAGGGAAAATGTTCAAGCTATCTCAACAGAAAATAGCTTGGTCATTCTAGTAAATGAATTGTGCCTACAAAGCCAAGGTCATCTGGCAAGATGTTGTCAACCTGCAAAAAGTCTTAGCTCTGGCTTATTTAAAGAAGAACAATTCCTTTTATATAGACCGTGACATAGATCAAATGGCCAGCCTCTCTGTGCAACATGATCTACTAGAAAAAGTAAGCCAATCATTGAGAAAGTCACTACACAGACAAGTGACAATGTGTATGAACAGTACACAATTCACCCACTACATGGTAGAGATCCATTGGAGACAACATTGATCTCTATCAAATGGAAGCAGAGTGGAAGGTGAGCCTGTCAGCATTTGGGAGGCAACACTAGAAGACGCTGCTTCCCAGACCTATTTCAAAGGGTCAGGCTGATGCCTAGATGAAAGAGAGAATCGGGTACAGGGTGCTCAGTACCGCACCAGACCGTATCCTGAGCAAGATGGCAAATTCAGGCGTAACATGCAAGTATCTCTTCCATCTGCTCTGGGAAAGTGAGCTTAGCATTCTGTCTGCATCTATAGCACATACCATTTGGCTAACAACTCCACTAGATGGAATTACAGCTGCTCAATTTCTGGAGAAATTGAAACAGAAAGATGAAAATATGCAAGTGAATCTGTCTTCCATACTTTCAAGCCTACGTGGCACCAAAGAATATTGGTATCGCGACACTACGGAAGTGATGACAATACTGACAGTATAGGCATAGCCACATGGTTTGTCACATATGGATTGTGCAGAATATGCCTGGGACGAACTCATTGAACTGCTGAAGTGGGCAAATTCCAATGTCAAAGGCATCTCATCAATGACTATAGAAATGTGTTCACTTGATCCTGTGTCGTCACAAGACCGTTCACAAGCGCTTCCATGACATTCTCAATTTCATCTTATCAAGGACAATCCTCCTCTAGGCATTGTAGAACACTACTTTGGAGGACAGAATATCAAGCACGAGGTGCCCCTCATATCCATATGTTATTATGGATCAAGGATGCACCACGATCCGGTGAACATGATGCAGCAGAAGTGCTGTCATTCATAAAAAAAATATCATAATGTCATTTCCAGCAAGTGTAACAGTCCTACACTATGGAAGTTGGTTCAAAGTTCCAGCGACATATTTGCACAAAATATTGCCGGCGAGCAGTAAAGAACAAATCTAATTGGTACACACGCAATCGCTTTGGTTTCTAGAAGAGGTTTGTCAGAATGAGTGCCATGAATGACCTTTTCTCAGCAATGCGACACCACTTGAAAAGGCAAAATCAACTAAGAGGGTATATGAGTTATCAGAGATGAAAAAGAGGTGTATATCAATGACTACAACCCAACTCTTCTCCTAATGTGGCAAGCAAACATAGATGTTCAGTTTGTGGCTGACAACTCACTAGCCCTGGTTAGCTATGTGACTTCGTACATAACCAAACATGAACAAACTAGCTTGCAAGATCTTTGGGAAGATATTGCCAGTTCAAGCAAAAAGCCTGACATCTCAGCTGTGGTCATTGGGTTTTGAAGACTCTTTCACACAGAGAATGTGGGCTTACGAAGCCAGTGACAGCTTAATGGGTACACATCTGTGCGGAAGTCTGGCTGTACGTTTCCTCAGTGTAAACCACAAAGAGAAACGAAGCGCACGTACTATTCCTCATACCGAAATTGAGAGCTTACTGTCAACGCACCTTCTTCAAAACATATCTTGAAGAATAACCTGATAGACACATACTACCCACGTAGACACAACAAGATGACTGATATGTGTCTGTTTGAGGTTACTCAAGTAGGTATGACTACTAAGACAGGTGTAGCATGACTCAACAGCACATTTACAAGGTCAATGGACTAGATGGCTTGTCTTGTGAAGAAGACCAAGCCATGGCTTATAGATCACTGCAAACTGCATCTAGGCGCATCACAGGAACACAGAACATTACTACTTTGCTCTTCTATTCTATTTAGACCCTGGAGGTGAGTCTGAATTAAAAGGTGACTCCTGACACATTCGAAGAACAGTTCAATCTCACTTATGAGAATTTCCAAACTGACTACTCACAAGCATACATACAAAGACTAAAAGCTGAGAAAAGAACAGCTCGAGCAGGCAGAGAAGCAACTTCGGAAGACACTCAGTGAGTTCACAAGACAACCTTGATCCAGAAGGACAAGGTGTTCTAGGTGACCCTCTGCCGTTAAATGCCCCAGAACTGTTAATCTCAGAAATTGAGACAGCCATGCAACATGGCACTCTATGGTCAACCCAGCTGACGTAAGACAAAGACTAAATCAGCTGCAGCATACAGTACACTCCAAAGTGGTTGAAGCTGTCCAACATGGTATACTACATGAAACAAAAAAATGTGACTGCACACAGCACAAACCACTACTAATGTTTGTCAGTGGTTCAGCTGGCACAGGAAAGAGTTTCCTGATTGAAGCTATCACTTCAGAAATACGGACTGTGATAGGCTCTTCAATGTCTGTTGCTGTGACTGCTCCCACAGGACTAGCAGCAGACAACATTGGTGGAGTAACATTATACGTCTCTTTATGTTGCCAGTCGAACATGGGAGAACTGGAGGTATAAGTAAACTGTCATTTGAGGTTGCATCTCAGCTCCAGTCCCATGTTCACAAAGATGCAGCTACTCATTGTTGACGAAATCAGCATGGTCTCCAATGTCATGCTAGCCTTGTGTTCATCTACGTCTACAGCATATCTTAGGTACTGATGATGCAGTGCCATTTGAGTGGCAAAAGTATACTTGTGTTGGGAGACCTTTTACAACTTGCACCGTCAATGCAGAGCATGTATTCACAACTCTGACTGCTAAGCAAGCTAAGAATATCCTCGTGCATTGCAGGCTATAACATATGGGAATTATTTACCTATGTTGGAGTTGTCTGAGAACATCTTGACAAAGTGGTGACCTAACTTACAAATCACTTTTAGATGAAGCTCGCACAGGTTCTCTATCATCAGAACATGTTTGTATGTTTAATGATCAAAAATCACAGTAGATAGTACATGCATAGAAACGGCATGTAATGTCTTCAGCGACATATACTCTACCGCCAGACAGTAGTGTGTCTTATGCCACGACAAAAGAAATGCACTGAATTCAACAATCTAATGCTACAAAGAGAACCAAGAGTTGTCACTCTCCATGCAATTGATACAGTTGATGGCGTTATTCTTAGTCAAAAGCTAGTAGCAAAGATGACTGAACGACTAAGTGAACTGAAGTCAGATGTTTCACGAACAGCTGGCCTAGAAGCTCTTCTCACACTTTGTAGAATGCACGTATCATGCTACGACGTAATCTAGATGTCGAACAAGGCATGGTAAATGGTGCCATAGGGAAACATCACTGACTTTATCTGTAATGTACAGACGACATTTATTAACACTTGCATAGTGCAGTTTGACAACATGCAACACTCTGTACAATAGATCGAACCTGCGTTAAATTCCAGGGTTTAAAGGATAACTTACGTAAACAGGAAACAGTTCCCATTATGTGTTGCATACGCTGTCGCCATTCAAAAAATCTCAGGGATTAAGTTTGATTCAGCAATGACGACATAGGTACAGACATATTCAAAGATGGCATGAGCTATGTTGCACTTTCAATAGTCTGAAGCCTTTCTGGATTGCACATCATTAGTATAGCACCTTAGAAATCTGAGCTGACAAGCAATGTATTCTTGAGTACAACAGATTACGTACTCATACATCAGCAAAAATGTCTTTAATACCACTGCCTACATATCTGTCTGTCTCACACAATTCAGTCACAGCTAGATGAAGCAACAAACAGCAGCAAGCTTCGAAAATGATTAAAAAAAATAGTTCAGCAAAAGCCACAACCTCAAGTAAACATTCACAACCAACAATTCATCAGAAATCAGTTGGTGTAGCTGCTGTACCACTGTTTGACAACAGCAGTAGAGTAAACTGCTATGCTAACTCAGCTATGCAAGTTTTCCTACACATGCCACAGTTGTGCAAGCAATATCTGCTTCACAAGACAATCCCTATCAAATGCTTTGAAGCAGATTATCAACATGACTTCTGACCACTCTAACAATGTACACTCACTAACACCACTACAACGGAAGTATTGTCTACATATGCTGGATGTGGTACATTTGCTGCAGACATACAGCAAGACAGTACTGAGTTTATGATGGCTGTGATAAACAACCTTGATGAAGCGGCACCCCAATCCGAGTACTTCATATAACAGTACGTTACAAAATATGTATGTGTTTCATGTGGCAATTCACAGGCGTGAAACCACACAAGACATGTTGTGGATAACTCTCTTTGTTCCTAAAGCAAAAGTGTCAATTCTGACAGCTGTTCACTAATGCTGAATGTAGTCATGCCTGTGGAAGGTGTGAGGCAGATGCACTCAGTCCATCGCCTGAGGACTTCATCTCAATATCTGTTACTTATGTTACACAGATTTGACACCAATGGGCTCAAGTTGATACTCTATCACAGACTACAGCTAGTAGAATAGCATTCAACCAATCACTGTTTGACACGCACAGCATTATCTATCACCATGGTCAATCCATGCATTCTGGACATTACACCTGTTACTAAGGTGCTGGCCTGGATGGTTAGAGTGTGACGACTCTACAACAACTTTTAAACAGAGACTGCCACATCACCACAAAAATGCATATCTTCTAATATTGAAGAATTATGACAACCTTCATATTTCAGAAGAATAAGGAAAAATGTACCATTTTAACATGAGTACTTTGTCCAAAATGTCATAACTTCGTTACAATGTTGTACAATTAACAACTGTAAATTAACAAAACAATTTCAACAGAATTGAATTCAAATATAGATATTACATAGACTGTGACATGTCACATCTTGTGTAGATCAGTGACTACATGAAAATTGTTGTAGTGGATTCAATCAGCGCCAACAATATTTACAGTCACTAGAAAAACCATGATTACATGTCTATACAAGACTATACATCTAAAAACGTCACTAAGCTGCACAGCTGGATGGTTAGAGTGTGACGACTCTACAACAACTTTTAAATAGACACTCCCACATCACCTCAAAAAATGCATATCTTCTAATATTGAAGAATTATGACACAACCTTCATATTTCAGAAGAATAGGACAAGCGTACCATTTTACATGAGTACTTTGTCCCCAAAAATGTCATAACTCGTTAAAATGTTCTACAATTAACAACTGTAAATAAACAATACAATTTCAACAAAAATGGAATTCAAATACAGACATTACATAGACTGTGACATATTTACATCTTGTGTAGATCAGTGACTACATGGAAATTGTTGTAGTGCTTCAATTAACGCCAACAATATTTACAGTCACTAGAGAAACCATGATTACATGTCTGTGAAAGATTCTACCCTTATAACACTCAACAAACATTCCACTGTGTCAGAAGTAGTCTTTTAACACTTCTAGTGACTCTTCACATATAGAGAACATCATTAGATCACCATGCAACAGTGTAGAACTATCAACGCTTTCAGATGTAATACTAGTATTGTACATATGTAAAACAACTACCGTTATTGATAATGCAAGAAGCTGACTTACACAACTGTAATAATAACCAATTACTGAATGTAATTCAGTGACTCTACTAACTGTTTTAAATTTCTTGTACATAATAGAAACATTTGTTTTCAAGTGTACATTGTTAATAACTTATTTAATAATTGAACTAAAAATAGCAGTGTAGCACTACAGTACAAGTGAATGTCTTACATATTACTCTGCAGTATACTAACAACATGTAACTAAGCATAAGTTTGTGAAAAAATACATTCCATCACAGTTTTAGTATTTACAAGTTAAGAATTTCCATAGAAGTAATGTAAGAATTGATAACATTTTTTTTGTTCATGTAAAACCTGTATTTTTTGTTTTGTACTTGTCACATAACTAACTGTACCGTATGTACAAAATATTGACAATTGTAAATCAGGCACTGTTGCTGATCACAACAAACTGCATACCTGTTCCTGACAATATTTATGATCGCCTCAATTGAGGGGTCGGGTGGGAATTTTCCATTTGCACCTAGTCAGTGACATATAATTAAATAATAACAATCAAATGTCACTAAACTTACAATTGTGTAAACTGTACTACTTAGACAATCAGCATATGGTTTTTCGCCCACCCCAGGAACATGCACATTAGCAGTCACACAATTACAACAAAACACTTGTCTATCTTGTGTCTAATCACACTTCACTACCAACTGACATTACCTTATTAACATAGCAGACAACTAATGCACTACACATAGTTACAACATACAACCATTTAAAAAAAGTTACATTTTTTACAAACCACATTCACATTCAATAGCAATAGCTTCAGCCTGACTATTAAAATAAAAATTCAAATGCCAGAAAATACTTACACATATAAACAGAAGCGAGTAGTGAAGCACAACTAAAAACACACAACATCTGATTAGTTTCATATAATATCACACACTTAGTCCAATCCACATGATACACTTATTATTCTTACACAATTACAAATTTCACAAGCAATGATTGCACACATACAAACATTGTATTGTGAGACTGCTTCTGTGAACTTAATTTCACTCTTGATTGGACCTTTTCTCCATTTGGCAAATTGGGAATACATTTTTTAAAACCATAACCACCTGTGTCGTCTCCTTACTTTAAATACCATCATGACATAAAAATAAGTGTCTATGACTTAAGCATACAAATAAATGTTTACTAATACTGCTACAAGTAAACCTCCATCTATTTGTTTGGTACCTATGACATGCAGTCAGTAACACAGCAACACAAAGGGTAACACACATGGTGGCATTGACAGGATCGTCAGCCCTAAGTCTCACCCCATTACATGTGTAAAGCAGCAGAAGTATAGGAGAATGGGGTGAGAGTTAGGACCCATGATCCCAATGCGCACCCCAATGCCAGTTCGCGGGGTGGTTGGGGGGTCCAGGGGGTTCCAACCCTAACAGCGAATTTCCTCACTTTTGTCACTGTGGAACAACCCTAACTAATGCATTAAACTGAGTTTTTTGCCTCTAATTTCCCTTCTTTTTGAGAATGATAACGAGAAATAGTGAATGTAATGCATTGGCGGGAGCACATGATGTGTTGTGGCATACTAACAAGGACAGCAATGCAAACAAAAATGCTAACAGTGGTGCACATGGTAACACAAGGACGAATGAGAACAGAAAGGGTAACGCACATGGTGCGTAGATGGGAATGGTCTGCCACGTGATGTGTTGTCACATAGTAACATGGTGCCTGCAAACAGAAATGTCAATGGGCATGGTGATGTAAAGTGAAACAGTAAGATAAACAGTACTGTAGACAGAAATGGCAAAAAATAACAGAAACACAAGCGCAAATGAAAATCAGCCCTAACTCTCACCCCATGACATGTGTAAAGCAGCAGAAGTATAGGAGAAAGGGGTGAGAGTTAGGACCCACGACCCCAATGCACACCCCAATGCCGGTTTGGGGGTGGGCGGAGGGTCCAAGGGGGGTTTTCAACCCTAACAGCAAATTTCCTCACTTTTGTCACTGTGGAACAACCCTAACTAATGCACTAAATGGAGTTTTTTGCCTCTAATTTCCCTTCTTTCTGAGAATGAGAACGAGAAATAGTGAATGTACTGCGTTGGCGGGAGCACATGATGTGTTGTGGCATACTAACAAGGACAGCAACGCAATCAAAATGCTAACAGTGGCGCATATGGTAACACAAGGACGAATGAGAACAGAAAGGGTAACGCACATGGTGGCGTAAACGGGAATGGTCTGCCACGTGATGTGTTGTCACATAGTAACATGGTGCCTGCAAACAGAAATGTCAATGGGCATGGTGATGTAAAGTGAAACAGTAAGATAAACAGCACTGTAGACAGAAATGGCAAAAATAATAGAAACACAAGCGCAAATGAAAATCAGCCCTAACTCTCACCCCATGACATGTGTAAAGCAGCAGAAGTATAGGAGAAAGGTGAGAGTTAGGACCCATGATCCAATGCACACCCAATGCGGTTGGGGGTGGGCAGGAAGGTCAAGGGGGTTTATCAACCCTAACAGCAAATTTCCTCACTTTTGTCGCTGTGGAACAACCATAACTAATGCACTAAATGGAGTTTTTTGCCTCTAATTTCCCTTCTTTCTGAGAATGAGAACGAGAAATAGTGAATGTAATGCGTTGGTGGGAGCGCGGGGCCCTTTGAGCCCCGCGTTACCACTGCATAATGCATTTCTGGGAGCGCGGGGCCCAAAGGGACAGCAACGCAAACAGAAATGCTAACAGTGGTGCACATGGTAACACAATCACGAATGAGAACACAAAAGGGTAACGCACATGGTGGCGTAGACGGGAATGGTCTGCCACGTGATGTGTTGTCACATAGTAACATGCTGCCTGCAAACAGAAATGTCAATGCACATGGTGATGTAAAGTGAAACAGTAAGATAAACAGTACTGTAGGCAGAAATGGCAAATGACAGAAACGCATAGCGCAAATAAGCATAAAGGATACGCACATGGTGGCGCAGATGTCAATGGTAAGTGAACGGGTAACGGATCCACGCCGAAAGGGCAACAGTAACAGTAATGTAAGTGCACAGGCTGGTTTTCCCCAAACCTGCATTGAGAAACACAGTGAGTACAAATAATGTATGCAAAATAATGACTATCGGCGCAGAAAATGAGATCTTGGAATACTAAATACATTATATCTCAGGAACCGTAAGACATAGAAAAAAAATTTAAAAGTCATATTATTTACAACTGTCCTGGCTAATTTGTATCTTAACCCCATCATGGGGCTAAGAGGTTTTCTGACGAAAAGTCCGTAACGCGCACCGTTTCCGAGATACGGGGCCTGAAAGGCGCGGCGAACGCCGTAATGTTATCCTATGGGAAAAATAGAAAAGTTCGGAGCGCCATAACTTTGCCTCCCTGTAATGTTTTTCCATAAAACTACTGAAAGGCACATCTGTGGGCTGTTGGCTGTCTTCCCTCCAAATTTCAGGAAAAAAGACCAAACCATTATTTTACAGCAGGGCTCCAAATGATTTCTGTTAAGTGTCGGGCACCATAATGTTATCCTATGGGAAAAACTGTCAACTTTGGAGTGCCATAACCTTGCCGCCGTGTAATATTTTTTCAAAACAACACTGAAAGGCACATCTGTGAGATGTCGGCTGCGATCCCTCCAAATTTCAGCCCAAAACTCCCAACGGTTATTTTCCAGTGCAGTGCCAAAGAATTGCTGTCATTTTCCCACAGACTAGAAAATTACTGTCGAAATTTGCGAAAGCTTTCGCAAAAATTTGCGACACTTTCGTGAGCACGAAAGTAATTTCGAAAGTACTTTTTCCAGAAATTTGAAAAACATATTTCTGGGTCTCTTACCACAAAAAAAAGACATGGCAAGCATCCTCAGGGCCCGACTAGGTGAATACAAAAAATTAGGTTGCTAGAGGCTCTCAAATTTAAATGCCAACCATTTTTCTGATCACCAACTGAAAACAAAATGGCCGATTTGCGAAAGTAACAGGCCCATTTGCGAAAGTAAAAATGCATTTGCGAAAGTGTCGAACTTTTTGTTTACTTTTTCCCTTTGACTTATAATGGGAAACTGTTTTTTGAATAACTTTTGAACCGTTAAATATTTTTTCACCAAATCTTCAAAATCCACATCAGTGACCCCAGCCACACGTTCCCTGAAGATTTCGGGCCAGTCACGCAAACCGTACGACCTGTAGGCGTGACCGTAGAATTCCAGAAAAGCGTAAACATGTGCACAGATCGTGCTTAATAACTCCGCAACTGTATACCCGATCAGTACGAAACTTGGCAGATCCCAAGGCCTATGGGTCTTGATCATACATTCCAAATTTCAGGCAAATCCATCAAACGGTTGCAAAGTTATTAAGGTGCAAAATTTTGGGTTTAACATGGAAATGGCTCCTGAACCTAATCTATGGTAGCACTACCATGCTACCATAATATATATATATATATATATATATATATATATATATGTATTATTATACACATATAATATATATATATATATATATATATATATATATATATATATATATATATATATATATATATATATATATACACATACATACATATATATTCTTTGCAAATAAATGCGTTAATGCAGACATTAGGTTGTAAAACAGTAAGCGACAAAGATGGGAAATTAAAAAAAATAATGGATTTGGGTCACTGAAGTACTGGCAAATCAGTAGTGGGATTTTACTTGAGGTTGTCAAACCTAATGCCCAACCCCCAGCCTGTAGCCTCCTGTCTGAAGCAGAAGATACAGCTCCAACCTAATGCTTCATAGTGATACAGCATGGCCAACATAATCTGTCAGAGCTTTCTTCATGCAGTGTCCTATGGGACCTATGTGAAGACATCACATTTGACCTTATCTGATCCAGTGTAGGGGTGGGTATTAGGGTTGACAACCCCAAGAAAGACCCCACCACTGATTCACCAATACTCCGGAGACCCAAAATCCTAATTCTGTTTCATTTCCTGTCTTTGAGTGCTTTGTGTTTTACAACCCTAAATTCTGCCTTAATGTACTTTTTTGCAAATAATAATCCCTTCTTTTTGTGATAGTGGAACTGTATCCTCATTTGTGCAGGTCCCTTTGGGACCTGCGCAGTTTTATATATATAGTGGCCCAGATATTCAAACTGCACCAGGCTGTGGTGCAAGCCTGGGAGCAGCTCAACCTGGCTGCGCAGGGGTGTGGACTGGACGATATTCAATGGAGCTGCACCATGGCTCAGCAGCATTGAATATCACACCATGGCCACCTGCACTGCGTATGGTGCAGTGGCACTGTGCCAGCACCAGTGGCCAGAGTGGAGCATGGGGATGCACTAGCGCAAGTTCCATTGCGCAAGATGCAGCAACCACGATATTCAAAAGTTGACATGCAAATGGGGCCATAATGTATGCAAGGCACACATGGGGCCATTTGCATGTCATTATGGCCCCATTTGCATGCAGGTGCACCGATCCCCAATGACTTGTGCCTGGTGGCCTGCCAGGCAGCAGCCTTCGGGGACCGATGCCCCCTGCAGTGCGGCAATGTGCCCCATAGCCCGATTATGGGCTGCAGTAAAAAAAAGAATATTCCAATATCCCTGGTGGTCCAGTGGACTGCCCGATCATGGGCTAAGTAAAAAAAATTGAAATCATATTATCCCTGGTAGTCCAGTGTACCTTTCTGCTCGCCCGATCATGGGCAAAGTAAATAAAAAATAATTCCAATATCCCTGGTGGTCCAGTGGACCTGTCTGCCTGCCCAGTCATGGGCTGAAGTGAATAAAGGCTTATTCCAATATCCCTGGTGGTCCAATTAACCCCCCTCCCCACCTGCCCACTGATCCCTACTGCCCGCTTCCCCATCAGCAGCAGGCAGCAGCACCCCACCCTCCTGCCACCCCACCGCCCACTGACACACCGTCAATAGGACTGTCGCCATTAGTCCAGCGTGAGCCAATGGGCATGCAGCTATATTGTACTATACATTCCAGATATGTGAATGGGATCCATTCAAATATCTGGAATGTGTAGTATAGGCTGCACGCCCATTGGCTCACGCTGTAGGACCAATGGTGTACAGCCTTACCAACTGTGTCAGTCGGCGGGTGGTGGGACAGTAGGTGGGTGAAGTGCTGCCGCCCACAGCTGACTGGGAGGGGAGCGGGGCAGTGGGGATCAGTGGGCGGGTGGGGAGGTGGGTCCACTGGACCACCAGGGATATTGGAATAAGCCTTTATTCCCTTCAGCCCATGATTGGGTGGGCAGACAGGTCCACTGGACCACCAGGGATATTGGCATTATTTTTTATTTACTTAGCCTGCGATCGGGCAGGCAGCAGCCCACTGGACCACCAGGGATAATAAGAATTATCAGTTATTTACTCAGCCCGTGATGGGATGGGTAGGTCCACTGGACCACCAGGGATAATGAGAATTACCATTTATTTACTTAGCCTGTGATCTGGCAGGTAGGTCCACTGGACCACCAGGGATTTTGGATGAATCACTTTTTTTACCAATGCCCGCAATTGGGCATGGAGGGTCACCACCACAGAGGTGCATCTGGAGCTGGGTGGCCACCCAGGGTGGCAGCTGCTGTGTTGTGTCCTGCAATATGGCAGCTCACCTGTGGGTGGCCAGCCCTTGCTCCTTTTTTTTTGGTGTAACTTTGTGCTGGTGCAGGTAGGGGCTGTGCATGCATGGCTCCACACATCCCGGGCTGAATATCGGGCTGTGCAGAGTATGCACGGGCACACCCCCCCCACCTGCACCTGCATATATTACTGATGCAGTCTGGCGCATTGGGATTTGTGCAGCACACTTTCCCCTTTTGAATATCACACCAGAGTGCATCAGTGGGTTGCGCATGGTGCAACACTGTTGCGCCATGTGCAACCCTTTTGAATATCTGGGCCATAGAATTGTATAGACAGTCCTGACGCCGTGCAAGAGTCCAGCAGACCACGGCACACATGTTGATAGTTTGTAGGTGAGGTTCCCTGACCCAAGACTGGATGTGGCATCTGTGCCAAAAAACTGCTCTGTCCCTACCCAGGCCGTAACTGTTGTTGCATGCTGCAGCACCTTCCCCATCAGCCTTGTCCCAGTAAACTAGCTCACTGAGTTAACATTTGTTACTTATGAGTCCTGCTTATAGTTCAGGTTCTTAGATGCTAGTGCTGAGTAAGGAAAACACAAGGCAAACAAGTAATAAAAGGAAATATTTATTACTATAATACTTGTGCCAAAGCATGTAACAAGGAGTTACAAAGAGGATGATTTCCACCAGTCAGCCCCGGGGTTACACATACTAAATAAATCTATACATGAAATGAACAAACGTGTGGAATGAACACCAAAATCTCAGAGACTGGAGAGGGGCTGGCTGGCAGTTACTTATATACATTGCTGATAAGACTGCAACATTTGGATACGGCAGACAAATACAATTGGATATAATATGCAGAGTGTAATATCTGGGTGGACCCCAGGAGCAAGCGTGCATGGTTGTCATATATATTAGAAATTCATAGTAAGCAAGAATAAGTGTTAACTGTACTTATTTCCAGACAGTGAGTCTGGAAATAACTGCAACATAATCATAAAAGCACATAACATGTCACAATAGTGGGAAACTACAGAAACTACAGTGATTATGAGTATAGCAGAATATATGGCAGAAGCATAGCATATAGGTAAATGCATTACATACAAATATGAGCATAGCAAATATATTAAAGGACACTGATATATGTAATTAAACAAGATAAAACATTATAAGACTGTTGTAAGGTACTAATACTTTTAGGTGTATAAGGTTACGGTTACATGTGGATCAGTTGGTGGTATACAACCCAGGCATAACACACTAGAACTCAGCTCACTAGCATGGTAGGGCAGCGTGTTCCTTAGGGGTGCAAAGGAAATCCCTGCAAACAATTTTACTTAATAAATTCATTGTTTTTTAATATTTTTCCCCCAAACTTTCCACAGTCTTCTTATGACTGCACCTCATAAACCCTGTAGGTGAAAATGTTCAAATCCATGCCATTCCACGCCACAGGTGCAAAAACACAGTTTGGACAGGATGTGCAAAATGACAGCTATACTGTTCATGAGGTGGTGTGAAAAAATTGGTATGTTGAAAATCTGGAGTCAAAATATTGTAAATTATTAAGGTTATGCGCCTGCACAGATAAATTTCAATGCAAGCTTGTAACTCAGCCAATTTTAGGAATTGTTTCAGCAAATTTTCAACATGGGCTTTTTGGGACCCCACCTCCTGAATAGAGCTGTTGAGAAATTAAATTTTGAGAGCAAAATTCCTGCAAAACCAGCTGTTTTGCCATGTGAAATATTTGTGTAATTCGTCCATTCCTCCAAATATTTTGTGGGGTGCGAAGTTGTGAAATTTTGTTCACAAAATGTGAAATTTCTCCAAAAACAGCAAAATTTCACCCGCAAGTGCAAATTTTGCCATTTTGTGGGAGAATTTTCATGCTTCACGGTTGAAATTTTGCACTCTGCAGGCAAAATTCCACATTTTGCTTTTGCAAAGAAATTTCACAAACTGGCCAGATTCCATGAAATATTTCACGTAATGGAATTTTACACATCTCTTATCCTGAACACTGACACTGTCATTTCATTAATCGTTCATGAAAGGTGATTTCGCACAGTGACCACAAAATGACCTTCCAAGCCCAATTAATGAAACATCAGTGGCAGTGTTCATGAGGTGAGGTTCCAAAAAGCCCATGTTTAAAATTTGGTAAAAAATACCTACAAATGGCAAAGATATCAACATAAGTTGAAAACGACATGGAAATACATTATACGGCACTTACATTGAATCCTCAGTTTGCAGTTCAGTTTTGAAGATTGCAGACATGTCCCAGTCCACAGAAGATGACATCAGTCAACCTCCGTAGGTAAGTATAGGGCAAGGGGTGGAGTGGTGGGTTCCCAGTGGGAGGGCTGAGTTGGGGTAGGGAAATGGCAGTGATGACGAAGGACCATTTTCTTTTTTTCATGTTTAAAAACAATATAAAAGATGTGTGTCATTTTTTTCTTTTCAGGGAAATGATCAAGTAATAACACTATTTCAGGACACTGGGGGTGAGCTCCCCAATGTCCCACACTGCTGGAGGGAACTAAATACCAACACGGTAATTGATCCCCCTGCTGTTGGCAGTGTGAATAAATCATGGGGCTTCACAGCAGGGAAGCATCCAACACTGGGGGTGGGCATCCTGGTGCTGGATAAGAATAACAAATAAAAATAATAAATAAATAAATTACATAAATAAATAAATACACTGCCACTGGGGATTGGGACCCCTGGTGTGCAGATAACTGTTGAATTAAGGCACAGTCATGCTGACAGGGCTACAATGACAGTAGCCCCATCCCTGACCTACAAGTCATAACAGCAGCAGCAGCGTGCACTATATGACACAGCTGTCTTTAATAAACAACTGCATCATGTAGTGCAAGTACTATATGACACAGCTGTCATTTTTAAAGACAGCTGTGTCATATAGTACTTGTACTATATGACACAATTGTTGTTTATTAAAGACAGCTGTGTCATATACTGTAGTACTTGCACTATATGGCACACATGTTGTTTATTAAAGACAGCTGTGTTGTATGTGTCCCAGTCCCCGGAGGTAAGTATAGGGTAAGGCGGGGTGTGGGGTGGTGGGTGTTCAGTGGGAGTGGCAGGTTGGGGTTAGAGAACAGCAGCGATGATGAGGGACTGTTTTCTTTTTTTCAGGTTAAAAAAAGACGTCACAAGTCTTTTTTTTTCTTTTCAGGGAAAGGATAAAATAATAATACCATTTCAGGACACTGGGGGTGGGCTTCCAAGTGTCCAAAACTGCTGGGGGTTGTAAATGCTGACATGGGCATTGGGCCCGCTCGATGTTGGCAGGGTCAATAAATCAAAAGCTACATGGGGGAAGCACCATGGGTGGGCATCCCTCTGTCGGCTAAGAATCACAAATAAACAATAATAAAATAAATTAAATAAATAAATACACTGCCACTGGGGATTGGGGGCCCCAGTATGCAAATACTTGAATTAAGGCACAGTCAGGCTGGTGGGGCTACAATGACAGTAACCCCACCTCTGACCTACAAGTCATGACAGCAGCAGGCTGCACTATATGACACAGCTGTCTTTAATAAACAACAGCTGTCTCATATAGTGCAAGTTTTATATGACACAGCTGTCATTTATCCAAGACCGTTGTATCATATAACACTTGCACTATAGGACACAACTGTCATTTATTAAAGACAGCTGTGTTATATTGTGCAGGCTGCTGCTTTCGGAAAAATTCAGTTAAGAATAAAATACTGATTTTTTGAACTGCGCATTCTCAGAAATGAAATATTTTTATGAAATATTTTAAAAACTGTTTAACAGTGGGACCTAACAACCACAAAAGTTCAAACCTTGGACCAATCTCTACGAAATCTGAAAGCTTCAGGTTTCAAAGCCTATTGCTTTTTTAGTTATCGGGTGGCAAAAAAAGTCTTAGAAATATTCAAAAACGGAGACGTTTGCTTTTTTTGCAGGTCTGTAACTTTGCTTCCCTGAACCAATCTACATGAAATTTTACAGGTGAGAGAGGTCCTGGGTAGTGATGCAGCGAAGTTTTAAACTGCCTGTGAAGTTCACGAGAAGACGCAAACGTCGCATTCAGTAAAATTTCAGAACGTCTTACATAGGTGACCCAAAATTCACCTACGCGACTTTGCCAGTTAACTTTGATTTTAATTTGGTGCACAGGTGAAGCTGACAGGAAACACACAGTTTAGTCACATGTAGACCTCTCTGCAGGTCACATGACTACTTTCCTCCACAGGAAATGCTTGTTTACACTTGATGACAGCCTGAGTGAGGTTGGAAGTGGTGTGGAGTACAGATATTAAGAGCAGTTCATTTAACTAATTGTTTAATACTTTAAGTAGTACCAGTCTGTCTTTTTATTTGTGCCACTGAAGTTCTAACTGAAGTACCTCTGTTTTGTGTTTTAAACTTGTGTACATTACTCTCTCTCTCTCTCTCTGTTTCTCTCTTTCTCTGTATTTTTTTCTTTGTTGGATCTTCTTGCTGTTGTTATGGATCATCAGGCTGGATGTCGTGGACCATGGACACGTGGTTGGCCACATGCTATCATCCTAAATCATGCTCTTTTGGGGATCAGCTCCACCCACCACAGAACATGGAGGTGGAAGTGCATCAGCAGCAGCAGCAGGTGAAGCAGCCACAGCAGGAGCAGCAGCAGGAACAGCCACAGCAGGAGCAGCAGCAGCAGGAGCAGCAGCAGCAGGAGCAGCCACAGCAGGAGCAGCAGCAGGTGAAGCAGCCACAGCAGGAGCAGCAGCAGGAGCAGCCACAGCAGGAGCATCAGCAGCAGGTGAAGCAGCCACAGCAGGAGCAGCAGCAGGAGCAGCCACAGCAGAAGCATCAGCAGTAGGTGAAGCAGCCACAGCAGGAACAGCAGCAGGAGCAGCCACAGCAGAAGCATCAGCAGCAGGTGAAGCAGCCACAGCAGGAGCAGCAGCAGGCTTGAGCCCCCCCCATCATTCCATGCCCACAGCATGAACAATTTGCTCACCAAGAACAAGAGACAGGACCGTCAGATGGGTGCAAGTGACATAAGCCTATGGGCCACTTGAAGACCTCCCCTATGTGGGCATATTTTGAATGTAACCAAAATGACAGAAGTGTGGCTAACTGCACTATATGCCACAAGGTGGTCTGTAGGGGGAAGAGGAGCAGCCCTATTGGTAACAGGGGGCAGTGGACTCACCTATGTATGCACCACCATGCAGAATGGTAAGAGGCATGTACAGCAGCTGCCACATTAGCAGCATCATGCAGACAAGGGCAAATGGAATCTGCAGTTGCCCCCCTCCTGCAGTTGAAATACCAGCAGTAGTTGCTACACCAGCACCACCAGCAGTAGCAGCACCACCACAACCAGTTGCAGGCAATGAGCTAGAGTCAATGTATCATGAAATTTTAGAACTGCGATTCCTGGTCATGGAGCTCCAGCAAACTGTCACACAGGTCCATGATAATCAGGACCATGAGACTGAGATTTTGAGTGAGATCCATGGTGGTGGTCATGGAGGTGTCATTAAGTAAATAGATGTTCTAACTCTGTATTCTCTTCTCTACCCCTTTATCATCTTTCCTTTCATCTTGTCTTTCTTTAATACTTATGCCCTTTTCCTAAAAAAATAAAATAAAAGTATACAAAAATGATAACCCCAAAAAAATCTGTGCTATCCTTCCTTGATCCTTTCTCACCAAATATGTTGAAGAAGACTCCTGTTTATTTATGATTTTGAATATTTCTGATGTATTTTTCATACATGACATCAGTTACTACAAATATGTCAATAAGAGATCAGTCATTTTTTCTGTTGTAACATTTATCTAGAGTCTGAGACTCTGAGGAAAGGCTGTAAAACTCCTTTAATGAAGCCAAGTCCTGGTTTTTCAAGCACAAACTTGTTCTGAACCAAAAAAAGACCAAGGTTATGCTTTTTTTGCACCACCAGAACAGACTCAAGGATTCCCACTCCACATCCATATGTACCTCTCCCTCCCACTCGAACAGGTGAACACCTTTAAATACCTGGGTGTCACCTTTGATTCTGCCCTCATCTATCATGACCACATTCACCTCCTCTGCACCTCCGTCAACTCCCATCTTGGCCTACTCTATCAACACAGGGACTCTCTCCCCCTGAAGCCCTCCAACTTGTGATTTTGTCCTCAGTGTTGTCCCTTATTGATTATGGGATCCTGATATATGGGGCTGCTGACAATACTGATCTTCACAGAGTCAGAGTGTCTTTAACAAAGCCTGCCACCTAGCCACCGGCTGCACAAAAACCACCCACATCTGCACACTCTGTAGCCAATCTAACTGGCTAAACTTTGATGACAGGTTAAAATACCAAATCTGCCTCCTTGCCAGGAAGATATCAGTCAGCCTAACCACCCCCAGCCACTCCCCTCTGTTACAACCAGCGGCCATTTATAGCTCACTCAAGCCTATCCTACTAGTCCCTCACCTCAAAACATTCCTGGGTCAATGCTCTTTCTCCTATAGACCCCCCTCCTGATTCAACTCCCTTTCCCTCTCTATCACCCAGGATCCCAAAATGGGTCACTTCAAATCCCTGCTCTGTGACCACCTCCTCTCTTCTTGCTCCTGCAACTGCCCCTAGTGCTCCCTGCCCCCCGGATAATGGACTCCAGTCTGGCTTTAATGTCAACTTAGACTACACCCTACCATGCTATGTACCTCTTCTTTTGTCTGTAATGCAGTCTATTCTCTTATTTATTTTCCAGTGCAATACCACCTAAAGTATATTATGTTGCCACTGTACTGTTATATTATCTCAATGTATTTTCTACTTTTGTAGTATCCCTATATTTTGTCTGTAAAGTTTTGTCCATCTCTGACGTGGAGCCTTTGTAAATGAGTCTCTGACTCAAAGGATTGTAATTCCAATACTATTCAATAAATAACTAAATGAATAAAGTTTCAAGACAGTCTTCATTTATATGCAAATGAAGCACCTGTAATACGACCCCTCCCACTCTTTGATGTTACTGCAGCAACAGCTCAGAAGAAAGCATAAGGTTTTCAGTGCTTTCTATCCTTATTGTATTATGGCTGTAGTGGGTGGATCCCTGTAGACATTTTGCATGTACAAAAGGGCATACGTCATCATACCACTCAACCTCTTGCCTCCTGAATCAGAGACAAGGCTTAAAAAATCAGGGACAATGACCCAAAATCAGGGACTCATCTTAAAAATTGGTACTATTCACTCAGAATGCTGATAGAATAAGGGGATTATTGTAAAGACGCATTTTCTGAAGAAGAACAAGTCAGTAACTTTAATGTTTGACATTATTTCATGATTTTAATCACCACTGTTCTGTCACAAAAACACAAATTTAACGAGGGACAGAGGAAAATTTTGAGGCAAAATCAGGGACGTCCATGAAAATCAGGGACATTTGAGAGGTATGTACATCATGTTTTCCATCCATGGAACTGGCTGAAGGTGTGAATAGTCTCCTCTACCTGACTCTCCTCCAAGAAGCAATCTGCCCATGTTGTCCCTATGGACTGCAGCATTGCACTATTTCACAGTGGGAGTTTTTTTTTTTAACAGTGGGAGTTTTTTTTAAAAGACATTTCTGCATCCCCCTTTCCTTGCATAGCAAGCCGATTTGGGATCCCTGCCATTTCTGTCCCCTTTCTGCCCCCACCCAGAACAGTGTTGCGGGAATAAGTAAACAGCTTGTTTTCAGTGACCTGAGACCAAATGTCATTCATCTGGCATAAAAGGAATTTGTAAGGAGAAAACACTGTTTTTGCATTTGTGGCACACATGTATAAAGGGCTTCTTGGCCACAGACCCCCAACCCCACCCAGAACAGTGTCATGGGAATAAGTAAATCAGCTTGTTTTCAACGACCTGAGACCAAACACCATTCATCTGACATAAAAGGAATTTGTAAGGAGAAAACACTGTTTTCATGTTTGTGGCACAAATGTATAAAGGGGCTTCTTGGCTGCAAACTGGACATAAGCAATCTTATATAGGGATTGTTGTTCTAAGGCAAAAGTAGCATATCTTGTTATACGGTTTGACAAGCCTATCTGCACTCACAGGCCCAGATATTCAAAAGGGTTGCGCATGGCGTAACAGTGTTGCACCATGCACAACCTACTGATGAGCCCCGGTGCTATATTCAAACAGGGATTGTGCCTGGCACAAATCCCGATGCACTGGAGTGCATCAGTAATGTATGCGGCACAGGTAGAGAGGCCGTGCCTATGCATACTGCGCACATCCCGATATTCAGACCGGGATGTGCTGAGTGCATGCATGTGCAACCCCTACTTGCGCTGCACACAGGTGTGCCAAAAAAAAGGAACAACGGCTGACTACCCACAGGTGAGCTGCCATATTGCAGGGCCCAACATGGCAGCTGCCACCTGAGGGTGGCCACCCAAGCACCGACTGCACCTCCATGGCAGTGCCCCCCATGCCCGATCACGGGCATCTGTTTAAAGTAATAACGTCCTATCTCCCTGGTGGTCCAGTGGACTGCTGTCAGCCAGATCGCGGTCTTCAGTAAACATAAATCATATCCTATATACCTAGTGGTCCAGTGGACCGCTGTCAGCCCGATCACAGGCTTCAGTAAACATAAAGCACGTCCTATATCCCTGGTGGTCCAGTGGGCCACTGTCAGCCCGATCACGGGCATTTATAATAATAAAATGAAGTCCAATATCCCTGGTGGTCCAGTGGACTGCTCACAGCCTGATCGCAAACATTTGTATAAAAATGAAGTCAATATCCTGGTGGTCAGTGGTAACCCTCCCCCACCTACTGAGCCCCACTGCCTCGCTCCCCTGGTCAGTGGTGGCAGCAGCACCCACCCTGCCACCCCACCACCGGCGTGACACTTTAGGTGGGCTGTACACCCATTGTTCACAGCGTGAGCCAAAGGGCGGCAGCCCATACTGTACTACACAGTCCAGATATGTGACACATATCTGAATGTGTAGTATAGTATGGGCTGCACACCCATTGGCTCATGCCATGGACCATTGGGTGTACAGCATTACCTATGGTGTCAGTCAGCAGGCGGTGGGGCGGCAGGTGGGTGGGGTGCTGCTGCCTGCCACTGACCTGGGAGGAGCGGGGTGGTGGGGCTTAGTGGGCAGGTGGGGAGGGGGTACCACTGGACCACCAGGGATACTGGACTTCAGATTTTTTAATACAAATGCCCGCGATTGGGCAGACAGTGGTCCACTAGACCACCAGGGATATAGGACATGATTTATGATTACTGAAGCCCGCGATCGGGCTTTGGGGCACATTGCCGCACTGTGCAGGGGGCATCAGTCCCCAACGGCTGCTGCCTGGCAGGGTGCCAGGTGCAAGTCATCTGGGATCAGCGAACCTACATGCAAATGGGGCAATAATGACATGCAAATGGCCTCATTTGCACCTTGCATACATTATGGCCCCATTTGCATGTGCACTTTTGAATATCGCGGTTGTTGCGCATAGCACAATGGAACTTGCACTAGCACATCCCCCTGCTCCACTCTGGCCACTTGCGCTGGTGCAGTGCCACTGCGCATGCACACTGTGGGTGGTCAGGGTGTGATATTCAACAATGTGGTGCCATGGTGCAGCTCCATTGAATACCAGCCAGTCAATGCCCCTGAGCAGCCAAGTTGCGCTGCACCCAGGCTTGTGTCACAGCCTGGTGCAGTCTGAATATCCGGGCCACAGTGCCATTACAATTGTAACTTCCTCCTATTACCTTGAAAGTCATCCCAATTCTAGGATTCGTTAGAATTTCAGTAGGAACTCATTCCAAAACTGAAGATTCAGTGCTTTCAATACACCTTCTAAACCCAGTTACCGACAGCGAACTTCTAAATTGTATTGCTGATAAGCAAAAAGAAGTACTGGGTCATTCAAAGGGGCAAAAATTAACATGAGTTTTTATCATCAGTTTAAATTAAAATAAAACAGAAACAAGAAAAAAATAAAACCTGAGAACACCACTATGCTGACAGCTGCAGGGAGCAGAGCAGCACTGCGGTGTGGGGATCACTTCAAAAAATGTGCATCTTTACACTGATCAGCACAAAATTTTGTTTCTGCATACTACCATTATGTATTGCATTGAGTGGTACCTCATTTTGACTTCTCCTTTATTCTGAGTGCTTTTTGTTAAATACATGTAAACTGAAGGAAAAACAGACCTCTTTGAGTTGCTCATTTTGGCAATTAAAAAAATTGAGTTAAAGTTTTGTCAGAAAATATAAGGCTCTCCATTGGCACATTATGATTCTGACAGTTTTTTTTTTATATGATAAAGGAGTGCCGCATAATTCATATCTGAGATGCTGTCTAAATATATGCTGGGTGGTCCATCACCCTTTCCATTGGCACAGAGACAAGTAGCACACACGGTAACCTTCTCGGAGGTGCTGCCTGTCTATGGCGTGGGTGAGACTAGGGTGCTCCACACCATGGGATTCAATCAGTGGTTGAAAAACTGGTGCAGAGCTCAGGGATTTGGCTTCATTGGGGGACTGGGGGTCCACCTGGAGTGATGCGGGCCTAAACTGGCATGATGGTCTGCATCTCTCCAGGAAAGGAACCAGGATCCTAGATGATAGGTTTAAATGCTTCATTGGCAAGCATTTAAACTAGCCAAGGGGGGAGGCATTGGAAAGGAGCAGGAAAATTCTAGCTCCCCCCAAAAAAGTAACGGTAGTAAGTGAGGTAAACACAAAGACAGAGATGTCGATAGGGAGAAAGGCAGGAGTAAATGGAGAAAGTGACAAAGGCAATAAGGACAGAGATGGGACAAATAGGAGTAAGGCCATCAGGAAATGGAGGGTAATGAGTACCAATCCTCATAGTCTGGGTGACAAGCTCCCTGAACTGGTGGCTTTGATGGAAGAGGGATGCCTGGATATTGTAGCAGTCACAGAAACTTGCTACACAGAGAACCATCACTGGGATGTTAACATACCAGGGTACACAACCTACAGGAGAGACAGGGAGGGGAGAAGAGTAGGAGGAGTGGCTCTCTATGTAAGGGAAGGGATAAAAACAACTGAACTAAAGAGTAAACAGAGGGGAGAGGAGGCACTTTGAGTCACCTTAGAGACTGGAAATGGCACCACAATCCACACAGGGGTTGTATACAGACCCCCATGTCACGGGCAGGAAATGGACAAGGATATGATAGAAGACATTCTTAGGATTTTTTTATTTTTCTATATTTTATTTATTTGTATTTCAGATGACACCTTTGAGCAGAGGGCTCTTTAACAAAGGTCCCACGTCAAGGCAATAAGGACAATAAGGTACAAAACATAACATGATCATTACAATGGAACTTACAAAAAAAAAGACAAAAATGGCAACCCAAGGATGGCAGAGAAAGGGGAGATACTATTGATGAGAGACCTGAATATGCCAGATGTTAACTGGAGCACATTTGCTGTAGCCACATCCAAGAGCAGGGCCATTCTCGATGTCCTACAGGTGGCATGCCTCAGATTGCTAGTTTTGGAACCCACTCATGAGGGAGCAATCTTAGACCTCATACTCTCAAATGGGGACAGTGAGAGGATCTCTGATCTTGAAGTGGGTAGCCATCTGGGAACAAGTGACCATCAAACAGCATGGTTCATAATAAACTCAGCTTCAGAGTCAAGTCATACAAAAGTGAGGGTACTGGACTTCAGGAGGGCTGACTTTGGCAAGATGGGAGAGTGCCTTAGAAAAGCACTAGCAAACAGGCTAGAAGGAAGGGTGGAACAACAATGGGGAAACATCAAATCTGCCATCATAGAGGCAACAAGCCTTTGTGTGATGCAAATAAACAAATTAAAATGAAAGAAAAAGACACCATGGTTCTCAAAAGAGGTGGTGGGGAAGGTCAGGGAGAAAAAGATAGCATTCAGGAAGTATAAGGAAACCAAGAAGCAGCAAGACTGAGAGCTGTACCAGTTAAGGCAGAAGGAAGAAGGGAAGGAAGTCAGAATAGCAAAGGCCCAAACTGAGGTAAAGACAGCCAACTCGGTTAAGAAGGGGGATAAATCCTTTTATAGGTACATCAGGGAGTGTAGAAAGACAAAGGGAGGGATAATGAGGATGAATAGAATGGACGGTGGGTGGGCAGAGGGACAATAAAATAACAGGGATACTGAATGAATATTTCTGCTCAGTATTCACAAAAGAGGAGGAGGAGGAGGTGCCTAATCCAAGTAACAGAAGCACTCTGGATGGGGGATCGATCCCAGTCATTTCACAGAAGAATGGGTTCTGAAAGAACTCCTAAAACTGAAGGTGGACAAAGCAATGGGGCCTGACAGAATTCACCCCAGAATTCTAAAAGAATTAAGGGGAGAACTAGTGAAACCACTGACAACCGTCTTTAACAAATCATGGGAGGATGGGGTGGTACCTGAGGACTGGAGGAAGGCAGATGTGATTCCCCTTCACAAAAGTGGGACCAAGACAGAGGCAGGAAACTACAGACCTGTCAGTTTGACCTCAGTGGTAGGGAAAGTGATGGAATCACTTCTGATGGAAAGAATTGTTGAATACCTAGAGGCCAGTGAGGCACAGGACCCAAGGCAGCATGGGTTCACAGTGGGAAGGTTATGTCAGAAGAATCTAATTGATTTCTTTGACTGGGTGACCAAAGTAGTAGACCAGGAAAGGGCTGTGGACATGGCCTACCTAGACTTTAGCAAGGCATTTGACACAGTCCCACACAAAAGATTAATAGTCAAATTAACCAGCCTGGGAGTGGGTCCCAGGGTGGTAACCTGGGTAAAATATTGGCTGGACAACAGGACACAGAAGGTAATTGTAAATGGAGTCTACTCTGAAAAAGAGGGATCACTAGTGGGTACTGCAGGGTTCAGTACTGGGTCCAGTCCTTTTAATGTCTTTATAAGTGACATTGTAGAGGGACTGGAAGGAAAGTATGCCTCTTTGCAGATGACACAAAGATCTGCAACAGGGTTGATTCACAAGGAGGCATGAAAAGGATGAGAAGGGACTTGGCAAGGTTGGAGGAATGGTCAGAAGTATGGCAGCTTGGATTAAATGCAAAGAAGTGCAAAATAATGCACCTGGGAAATAAAAACCCAGGGGAAGATTACACAGTGAGGTGGGAGGGAGGTAGTAACAACATCAAAAATGGAAAAGGACCTGGCGGTAATCATATCAGATGACCTTAAGGTTAACAAGCAATGTGAGAAGGCAGTAGGGAGGGCTGGGGGGTTACTGGGATGCATAGGGAGAGGCATCACCAGCAGAAAACAGGAAGTTGTTATTCCTCTGTACAGACAGTTGGTGAGACCCCATCTGGAGTACTGTGTCCAATTCTGGAGACCCCATCTCCCAAGGACATAGACAAGATAGAGGCAGTCCAGAGGAGGGCAACTAAAATGGTGCAGGGTCTGCAAGAGAAGCCATACAAGGAGAGACTAAAGGAGCTTAATATGTATATCCCTGAGGAAAGGAGGAGGAGGGGGGACATGATAGAAACCTTTAAGTACTTCAGTGGAATCAACAAAGTCCAAAAGGGTAACATCTTTCAGAAAAAGAGATGTGCAAGAACAAGGGGACACAATTTTAAGATAGAGGGGGCAGTTCAGGGGCAATGTGTGGAAGTATTTTTCACAGAGACGGTGGTGGATGCATTGAACAGCCTTCCTAAGGAGGTTGTGGGGTTTAAAACTGTGGGAAAATTCAAGAATACATAGGACAGACATAAGGCAATTTTTGTGGGGGGTAGGTTAACTAGGTTCTGCACTTATCCTGTAGGTAGGGAAATGGACAGACTAGGTGGGCCAAGCGGTCCTTATCCGCCATCAAAGTCTATGTTTCTATGTTTCTAGAGAAGCTGAGGAATTTTACATGCTGAAGTTCAATGTCTCAGGTAATGGTAGCCTGAAGTTCTTGGCCGAGAATTCAGATAGCCAGGAAAAACCATTCAAATGGAAAACCTCACAGAATCACTGGTAAACCTTATATTTAGTGACAAAACTTCAATATAGACTTTTCATTTGCCAATATGAATAAATCAAAGAGCTCCATTTTTTTATTCAGTTCAGTGCTATTTAGCAAAAGCACTCACAATAAAGATGACAAAGACAGAATATAAAATTAGGAGGTACAAAAAACCCTCAAAAAGCTGTTATTTAAAATATAATAGAAAGTGGAATCAGTTAGCATTCACATTCAGCCCTGTACTAGGCAAACATAGCATACATTCATACATCACTGAACACAAAAGTCAAATGAGGATGGGAAGCCTCATCCATTCTGATATTTATTTTTTTTTTTGAAATTTCTATTTATCTCTCTCACGTCCCTACCGGAGACCCCCTATCAAGAGTCACCAATGAAGCCTGTCCCTGCCAGCATCTTACCTGTCAGCCCGGATTCCTCTATCTGGCCACGGGTTGCACCTCCCCGGGTTGGGTCAGGTCAAGGCAAAGCACCCCAAATCTTACAATTTTGTCAGACTCCCAGGACTGCAGGCAGACGCTGGCACATCGAGACCAGGCTCAGCGCTCCATCTTCCCAGCCCTGGCGAGGACATTTCCCTGTTTTTCTATGAGGACATTGCTTGCCCACGATGTCAAGGCATGAGTGCCGACATCCGCAATGTCCTCCCCCCCTCAATGATGCAGTCCCTATAGGTGATTGGTCTACAGGCCTCCGCCCATGACCCATCAAACCTCTGAGGTGCCGATGAGCTGTCGTGCCCCTAGCCTCAACCAGGGGTCACCGCTCACCGGGTTGGATCCCCACCCTACCCCCGGAGAAAGCGAGCTGTCATCAGATGCCCATCCTTTCTCTCCCCAGCTGACCCCCGGTGACCCAAGTCTACTCCCGAACCCTGGTCGCCGGTGTGGTGCGAGGTGTGGTGTCCAGTGCCTCAACCCTCAGCGCCACCGGGCCGGACCCATTCTGGCATTTATATGTCATCTATCTTAAGTTAATTAGATAATTAAACACTTGTGCCAATATAACAAATTTCTCCCATTGCAAAAGTGCTGTTCTAATAAATTGCATAAGGAAACATGAGGTAATTGAAAACTCTTTCTACTCATTTTTAAAAGCCAGTATAAAACGTCAAGCTGAAACTTCACCAAATACATATAATACTGTGTGTAAAGATTTAATTAAAACAAAATACAACATAACTCTATAATCTTAGTTTGCATCTAAAAAAAAAATTATGTCTGAAATTCATGCTGGACTTGTTAGGTCTGGATTAATGGCAATATAACAGTGCAAACAAAATGTTTAGTTTATATATTTTTTCAGCAGTGCCATGCAGTTGTTTTCCTCCCTTCCCTCCATCTAAAGAGAAAGAAAAACCAGTCAGCATGAAGTGTTATTTCAAGCTCCCAAAAGGGAGCTGCTGCCTGCTCTCTGCAGCATTGACAGACACATTGAGTTTGGGAGTGTTGGACAAACAGGTTTAACAGTTTAACTCATGTGGCAATCCCTGTTTATGGTTTTACAGCCTAAATAGCAAATGCTGAATGCCACTACTTTTTTTTCCAAATGGCATGTTAGATTTCTGAAAGGAACAGCTGTTTGATTTACAACCATGCTCATTTCAAAGCCGCTCAATTTCCAGCTGTCTTGCCCTTATTTAAAGAACCAGCTGGCTCATTTCAGTGTGCGTCACATTTAAACAATGTGCAGCAAGTTGTTTTCTTTATACAAGGAGATGGAGAATAATTTTTTTTGTAGATTAAAATGATCTGTACTATGGGATCTGCTGTACCATTGTGTTTACACTAGACAGTGAGGCTTCATTGCTTCAAAATAACTTTCTCTGTTTATTTCTCTACCTTCCTTGCTGCAGATTGAATTTATTGAAATAATATTGTTACTTGAACTGTGAGGCCAAACTGTTATGATGTTTTTACCTGCCGTGGCAATCTGCCTGCTATGAGTTTCTGTCAGCTGATTGATAGGTGGGGGCAGGGACTGATCGCAGTGTGAGCAGTGTGCTTGATGAGCAGTGTAGGCAGTTCCTCCTCCTGCCTTAGTTGTATATGTATTTGTTTTTTATTTTTGACTTGGGGAAACTTTATCTAGTATTGCCTCTGTATCTATAGTTAATCCCTCACCCCCATATAGGCTAAGGATATTTGCCCCCCAACCCCACCCAATATAGACAGCCACTTACACTTTTACTAAACTTTTTTTCTTCAATTTTGAGTGTGATCATGTAGCACCTAACTAGCAGATACAGGAGGAGAGCAAGAGATTGAGGCATATGCACACAAATGGTGAAATAGCATACTGGCTATTGTGCAGCATACAGGCTAGACAAAGAAAGCTGCTTATTCTCTTTTTAATTTTTGATGGCTTGCAATCAGCAGCTAAAAGACTGAGTGGGGGAGCAAGAGAACATAGGCACACATCATCTGCACAGGGAACAGGAAGTTGTGAGAAGGAAATATTTTTGAAACATGTATAGCTCAAAAGGGCCAGATGAATTTGCGTAGGTCATCTTTAACCCCATATAGGCCCATAGGGCCACAAAAATATAAATACAGAGTAGTAGCCAGCTCAACAGTAGCATTTCCACTTTCTATCACAAATCCCACGTCAGAGTAATTCAAGATCAAGAGGCTCAATTTAATGTAGGAGTCCATTGTAAGCCTAAGTGGCTCAATTTAAATGTAAGAGACCCTCTTCTTATATGAGCAACAAGATAATAGGATGATTTTTTTTAACTAGGAGTGACACACTAAGCTGAAAGTTTGTTTCCAAGTCTGACCTGGGAGCACAGGGAAGTTAAGTGACTTGTTCAGGGTCACACAGTATGCAAGATGGGGCTGTGGGATTCAAACCCAGGTCTCTAGGTTTGCAGGTTAGAGCCTTAAACTACTGCACTATACTGCCTTCATTCCACAATAACCAATCCTTCTAAATGCTCTAAACCTTTTGTGTTGAATACTTAAAAAAGCACTAAATAAAGAGCTTTATTCAATACGGTCAATTAAGTTCATGGGGGAAGTTCATGATCTCCACTCAGTACTACAGTTCAAGGCCAAACCAATCATTATCTAAGCAAGAAATGAGTTGGAACATACCTCCAAAAAGAGTCCTCAGCCCAATCCTATCAAATAGGCATGGAACATTACCTCAATATTTGTAGACAGGATTGGTTTACCATTAACAAAGAGCCTCTGTCGATTTTATTGTTCAGCTATTCTGAGTCTCCCCATTCTGAGGTTCCATATCACTTTTCCCAACCCTTTTCAAAATCCAAAGCACAGCAATGACAGCTTACAAGTAGAAATCTGGTTGACTTTCCATTGTTTTTAACAGATGAATATAAGGGAGTGGAGAGGTGGCGAGGAGGCGTCAATACAAAAGACTGGTGTAAAAAAAGAATGTGGTAATCTCCTAGTTATTTAGCCTAAAAAATTATCTGACACAGCAGTGATAAAACATAGACTAAGTAACAAAAAAAATGGCACTTGGCACCTTTACCCTTTGCACAATTTGTATGAACAACTTCTGCTCTGCATTTGGTTTTCTACTTTGTTTTTTTCTTTTTATTTATTTATTGTTTTAGAGACTGGTGGTGAAGAGGAAAGGAAAACAGGTCTGTTAAAGACTGCAGTCTGGCTGATAATGGAGTTTGCCCTTTAAGGGGCAGACCAGGTTGTCCTGGTGCACCCCTTCCCCTTTTCATCAAGATGGTGTGCTCAAAAGGGGAGGGGGGAAGGGAGGGGAGGGCCAGGGGATAGAACAATGGCCAAGCAACAGGAAGGGGAAGGGCGAGTGGAGGTACAAAATGGGCAACACAAGAGTGGTTTAGCCACTTTTGCTGGAGTTTTGATCTACAAAAAACTGCAGCACATCAGATTGGCGTATTGTTTAGAAGGTTTGTGCAACAGCATACAGCAGGTAAGAAAATAACAGCTACGACAGGTTAGACAAGTAAAAAAAATGCTATGACGTCACTTTAATGAAATTTGGTGGAGGTGGTTTGTTGGAAGCAGTGTGTGGAGATTCTCCATGAGATTAGTTTTCTTTTTAAATGCAGATTGTCTGGAAAGCTGTATTAAATATGCCTCCACTGGCCTTTAGCATTGCTTGCTCGAGTAAATGTGATTTAGTTAGTTGGAGCAGAATTTGGAAGCTTTACTGTGTTTGTCTCCTCTGGCCAGTCAGAAAAGACTTGCCTGCTCCTGTTGGAAGTGGAGAAACTTGCTATACTGCAGAGAACAAACTAGAACGCATTTGAGGAACTGGGAACCTGGTAAAACATAATATTGTTGGGGAATAGTTAGGAAGGTAAGCTACACTTTCTACAGAAAGTTTCATTATTTTCTTATTGGCATTAAGAATTGCAGGATTCCATTAAAGTGTAGTCATTTTATAACCAGAGGGGGTGACATATAACTGAAGTTGCTTGATTTCTGTGCTAGACACATAGGATCTGGAAGGATATTTGTGCAATATTTCAGAAGTGTCCTGCTGGCTAAGCAGTGTGTTTATCCCTGGTTTCAGATAAAGGGTTTGTGTGTGTATTAGAAGCAGACATAGCAAATTGTCTTCACTGAAAGGCCTGCTTACATCACAGGTGTCACTAGTCAATCAATTGATTCTGGGTGGGGCTTTTATCACTGTGCTGTCTTAGGCAAACTACACAGAGAGAATCCAGGCAGAAAAGACTTGCCTGCTCCTGTTGGAAGCTGAGAAACTTGCTATACTGCAGAGAACAAACTAGAATGCATTTGAGGAACTGGGAACCTGGTAAAACATAATATTGTTGGGGACTAGTTAGGAAGGTAAGCTACGCTTTCTACAGAAAAGTTTCATTATTTTCTTATTGGCATTAAGAATGGCAGGATTCCATTAAAGTGTAGTAATTTTATAACCAGAGGGGGTGAAATACAACTGAAGTTGCTTGATTTCTGTGCTAGACACATAGGATTTGGAAGGATATTTGTGCAATGTTTTAGAAGTGTCCTGCTGGCTGAACAGTGAGTTCATTTTTATCCTAGGACTCAGTAGAGTGGTTTGTGTAGGAGCAGTGGTCTAGTAAATTGTGGTGTTGGTTGACTTACTATAAAGGGCAGTACTCACCAGGGTGGTGGAGCAGTGGTGTATTTGATTGTTTCTAACTGTCACCAGTGGTGTGTGGCCTACCACCCACCTTCCCCTCACCCCTCCACCCCCAGGTGTGGCATTTCCTTTATAGCCAAGGTTCTGACATCACTTCCTCAACAGGTCTTGGGGCAGAACTGTCATATTCTTAATTACCCAGCACAGTGCATAAAGGGTAAGTACACACACACAAAAAAAAAAAAACAAGCAAAAAAAAAAAATATATATTACTCATTGTATATTATAAGGAAGAGGGACATGTGAGGAGTGGTGCAATGCACTGGCTGTGGGGCAGCAATTTTCCGGGAGACATTCTGGATCCTGCGTTGCTGCCCTATTTGCAGGCAACTGTCAGCTCTGAGGGAGGAGGTTGCCCACCTCCAGGCTGAACTGGCAAGGTCTAAGAAGGCCTCCCCCACCCAAAGAGCACCAGTTCCACAACCACTGCCTCAGAGGTTGCCATGTGTGAAGAGCAGATAGACCACAGTAGGTTCTGAGAGGGTGAGGGTGGTGGAACAGAGGTGTAGCCCCTGAGTTGCACCTCTACACAAATCATATGTCAGTCTGGCAAATCAAGGTTCCTCTATGATGACACCCTCAATGGAGACCAAGAAGAATGCTGGGGACATCCACAAGGGAGATGCACAAAAGAGTGGCAAGGGACACCACAGGGGAAAGAAACAGCTTCTGATAGGGGACTCAATTGTTAGGGGTGTAGACCTGGGGAAGGGAGGGGAGAGGAGAGGCAAGTAAGGTGCCTGCCTGGTGCCATGGCTTGGAGGGACAGGAAGCAAATCCTCAGGATTGCAGAAGCAGCATCATAGGAGAGGAAACTAGATATCATTGTCCACCTCAGGACAAATGACCTAGCTAGGCATGAGATCAGGGCAGTGCAGGATGAATTTGTGGAGTTGGGGAGGGGGTTCAGACAGGTAGCAAGCACGGTAACCTTCTCAGAGGTGCTGCCAGTCTATGGCAGGGGTGAGGCTAGGGTACTGGCACACCATGCAGTTTAATGAAATGGTTGCAAAACTGGTGCAGAGCACAGGGCTTTGGCTTCATTGGGACTCGGGGTCCACCTGGAGATGAAGGTCTATACCAGCATGATGGTCTGCATCTGTCCAGGAAGGGAAACATGCTCCTTGGTGACAGGTTTAAAGGCTTCCTTGGTAAGCTTTTAAACTAGCCAAGGGGGGAGGTGCTGATAGGAAACAGGAAAGTTCAAGCCTCCCCCCCACAAAACATGGCAGGTGGTAGGGTAAACACTGAGGTACAGAGCTTGACAGAGGGCAGGACAGGGGTAAATGGAAAAATGGACAAGGGCAATAAGAGCAGGGATGGGGTAAAAAGGATAAAGCCAACATTAAATGGAGGGCAATGAGTACCAATGCCTCATAGTCTTGAAACAAGCTCCAGAGCTAGTAGCCCTGATGGAAGAGGAACACTTGGATATTGTGGTAGTCACAGAAACATGGTACACGGAGAACCATGACTGGGGTGTCAACATACCAGGGTACACAATCTACAGAAGGGACAGGGAGGATAAAAGAGGAGGTGGAGTAGCTCTCTACATAAGGGAAGGGATCAAAGCTACAGAACTAAAAAGTAAAGGGGGAGGACAAGATGAACTCAGTGTCACCTTGGAGACAGGGAATGGCATCACAATCTGCACAGGGGTTGTATACAGAGCCCCGTCTCAAGGGGAGGAAATGGACAAGAAAATGATAGAGGGCATTCTCAAAATGGCTGAAAAAGGGGAGATACTATTGATGGCAGACCTGAATATGCCAGATGTTAACTGGGCGACATGGACTGCAGCCACATCCAAGAGCAGGGTCATTCTCGATGCCCTACAGGGGGCATGCCTTAGACAGCTAGTGGTGGAACCCACTCAGGAAGGAGCAATATTAGACATGGTACTCTCAAATGGAGAGAGGATCACAAATTTAGAAGCCAGTAGACATCTGGGAACAAGCAACCACTGCACAGTGTGCTTCACAATAAACACAACCATGGAGACAGGCCATACAAAGACAAGGATACTGGACTTTGGAAGGGATGACTTTAGCATAATGGGTGAATACCTGAGGAATGCATTAGCAAATGGCCAGAAAGGAGGGGTGGAAGAACAATGGAGAAAAATCAAAACTGCCATCATGGAGGCAAAAAGCCTTTGTGTGAAACAAATAAAGAAAACAAAGTGGAATAAAAAAACACTATGGTTCTCAAAAGAGGTGTCAGGGAAGGTTAAGGAGAAAAAGGGTGCATTCAAAAAGTATAAGGAATCACAGACGGAGCACAACAGGGAACTGTATCAATTAAAGCAGAAAGAAGTGGGAAGGCAATCAGAAAAGCAAAGGCCCAAACCGAGAGAAAAGATAGCCAACTCAGTTAAGAAGGGGGATAAAACATTTTATAGGTACATTAGGGAGCACAGAAAGGTTAAGGGAGGGATAGTGAAGATTAATAAAGGAGAGGGGAGGTGGGCAGAGGGAGACAGTGAAAAGGCAGAGATACTGAATGAATACTTTTGCTCAGTATTCACAAAAGAAGAAGAGGAGGAGTTACCTAAACCAAACAGTAGAAGCACTCTGGATAGTGGGGCTGACTCCAGTCCATTTACAGAAGAAAGAGTACTGAAAGAACTCCTAAAACTCAAGGTGGACAAAGCAATAGGGCCTAATGGGATTCGCCCTAGAATCCTAAAAGAGCTAAGGGAGGACCTAGTGACACCACTAACCACACTTTTTAACAAATCATGGGAAGAGGGGGTGGTACCCGAGGACTGGAGGAGGGCAGATGTGATTCCCCTTCACAAAAGTGGGAGCAAGGCAGAAGCAGAAAACTACAGACCTGTTGGTTTGACCTCAGCGGTGGGGAAAATGATGGAGTCGCTTCAGAAAGAAAGAATTGTTGAGTACCTAGAAGCCAGCAGGGCAAAGGACCCAAAGCAGTATGGATTCATAGAAACATAGAAACATAGACTTTGACGGCAGATAAGGACCGCTAGGCCCATCTAGTCTGCCCATTTCCCTACCTACATGATAGGCCGCAGATCCTAGTTAACCAACAGCCTATTTCTTCCTACCCCCCACAAGAATTGCCTTATGTCTGTCCCATGCATTCTTGAATTCTCCCACAGTTTTAGACACCACAGGAAGGCTGTTCCATGCATCCACTACCCTGTCTGTGAAATAATACTTCCTCACATTGCCCCTGAACTGCCCTCCTTCTATCTTTAAATTGTGTCCCCTTGTTCTTGTAAGTCTCTTTTTCTGAAAGATGCTACCCTCTTGGACTTTGTTGATTCCACTGAGGTACTTAAAAGTTTCTATCATGTCCCCCCCTCTCCCTTCTTTCCTCAAGGGTATACATATTAAGCTCCTTTAGTATCTCCTCATACGGCTTCTCTTGCAGACCCTGCACCATTTTAGTTGCCCTCCTCTGGACTGCCTCTATCCTGTCTATGTCCTCGCGTAGATGGGGTCTCCAGAACTGGACACAGTACTCCAGATGGGGTCTCACCAACTGTCTGTACAGAGGAATAACAACTTCCTGTTTTCTGCTTATGTTGCTCTTCCTATACATCCCAGTATACCCCCAGCCCTCCCTACTGCCTTCTCACATTGCTTGCTAACCTTAAGGTCATCTGATATGGTTACCCCCAGGTCCCTTTCCTTTTTTGTTGTTGTTACTACCTCCCCACCCATTGTGTATTCTTCCTCTGGGTTCTTGTTTCCCAGGTGCATTATTTTGCACTTCTTTGCATTGAATCCTAGCTGCCATACTTCTGACCATTCCTCCAACCTTGCCAAGTCCCTTTTCATCCTTTCCATGCCTCCTTGTGTATCAACCTGTTGCAGATCTTTGTGTCATCTACAAAAGGCATACTTTTTCCTTCCAGTCCCTCTGCAATGTCACTGATGAAGACATTAAAAGGACTGGACCCAATACTGAATCTCTGGTACCCACTAGTAACCCCCCTTTCTTCAGAGTGGACTCCATTTACAATTACCTTCTGTGTCCTGTTGTCCAGCCAATGTTTTACCCAGCTACCACCCTGGGTCCCACTCCCCTGGCTGGTTAATTTGACTATTAATCTTTGTGTGGGACTGTGTCAAATGCCTTGCTAAAGTCTAGGTAGGTCATGTCCACAGCACCCCCTGGTCTACTACTTTGGTCACCCAGTCAAAGAAATCTATTAGATTCATCTGACATGACCTTCCGCTATGAACCCATGCTGCCTTGGGTCCTGTGCTCCACTGGCCTCTAGGTACTCAACTATTCTTTCCTTCGAAGTGACTCCATCACTTTCCCTACCACAGAGGTCAAACTGACAGGTCTGTAGTTTCCTGCCTCTGTCTTGGTCCCACTTTTGTGAAGGGGAATCACATCCGCCTTCCTCCAGTCCTCAGGTACCACACCATCCTCCCATGATTTATTAAAAAAGAGTAGCCAGTGGTTTCACTAGTTCCTCCCTTAATTCTTTTAGAATTCTAGGGTGAATTCCATCAGGACCCATTGCTTTGTCCACCTTCAGTTTTAGGAGTTCTTGCAGAACCCTTTCTTCTGTGAAAGGACTGGGATCGACCCCCCTATCAAGAGTGCTTCTGTTAATTGGATTAGGCACTTCCCCCTCCTCTTTTGAGAATACTGAGCAGAAATATTCATTCAGTATTCCTGCTTTTTCACTGTCCCCCTCTGCCCACCCACCATTCATTCTATTCAGCCTCACTATCCCTCCCTTTGTCTTTCTACGCTCACTGATGTACCTATAAAAGGTTTTATCCCCCTTCTTAACTGAGTTGGCTATCTTCTCCTCAGTTTGGGCATTTGCTATTCTGACTTCCCTTCCTGCTTCCTTCTGCCCTAACTGGTACAGCTCTCTGTCCTGCTCCTTCTGTGTTTCCCAGGAAGCAGGAAGGTCATGTCAGACGAATCTAATCGATTTCTTTGACTGGGTGACCAAAGTAATAGACCAGGGAGGGGCTGTGGATATGGCCTAACTAGACTTTAGCAAGACATTTGACACAGTCCCGCACAAAAGATTAATAATCAAGTTAGCCAGCCTGGGAGTGGGTCCCAGGGTGGTAGCCTGGGTAGCAAACTGGCTGCACAGCAGGACACAGAAGGTAATAGTGAATGGAACACATTCTGAAGAAAGAGGGGTTACTGGTGGAGTACCTCAGGGCTCAGTACTGGGTCCAGTCCTCCTTATCGTCATTATAGGTGACATTGCAGAGGGTCTGGAAGGAAAGGTATGCCTCTTTGCAGATGACACAAAGATCTGTAACAGAGTTGATACAAAAAGGGGGTAGAAAGGATGAGAAGGGATTTGGAAAGGTTGGAGGAATGGTCAGACATATGGCAACTTAGATTCAATGCAAAGAAGTGCAAAGTAATGCACCTGGGAAATAAAAATCCAGGAGAAGAGTACACAATATCAGGGGAGGTACTAACAACAACAATAATGGAAAGGTATCTGGGTGTAGTCATATCAGATGACCTAAAGGTGGGTAAGCAATGTGAGAAGTCAGTATGGAGAGCCAGGGGGATACTGGGATGCATTGGGAGGGGCATCACAAGTAGAAAAAGGGAAGTGGTTATTCCTCTGTACAGACAGATGGTGAGACCCCATCTGGAGTACTACGTGCAGTTTGGAGACCTCATCTACAAGGACATGGACAGGATGGAAGAGCAGTTCAGAGGAGGGCAACTAAAATGGTGCAGGGTCTACATCAGAAACTGTATGAAGAGAGACTGAGAGAGCTTAATATGTATACCCTTGATGAAAGGAGGGAGGGGACATGATAGAAACTTTTAAGTACCTCAAGGGAATCAACAAAGTCCAGGAGGGTAGCATCTTTCAAAAAAAGATGTGTAAGAACAAGGGGGCACAATTTAAAGTTAGAGGGGATGGCTCAGGGATAATGTGAGGAAATTCTTTTTCATGGAGAGAGAGTGGTGGACGCATGGAACCGCCTTCCTGGAGAGGTTCTGGGGTCTAAAACAGTGGGGGAATTCAAACATGCAGACATAAGGCAATTATAGTGGGGGGTTGCTGGAAGTAGGCTGTTGGTTAACTAGAATCTGCAGCTTATCCAATAGGTAGGGAAGTGGGCAGACTGGGTGGGCCAAGTGGTCCTTATCTGCCATCAAAGTCTATGTTTCTATGGCTTTTAAATCGCGAGGCGAATTGATTTAAAAGAGTGAGGTTTGTTGAAAAAGTGCTTTGGGCCAAGAGAAGGGCCATTCAGCTAAAAAGCTGAGCTTATTTTATAGTGAAAGCCTGATTGTTTAAGAAGTTGGTTGACTAGGACTCCACGGGGGCCTTTTAAATTGATTGTTTAGTAGAGCTTGTGCTAGTCAATGGGAACAGTATTTTTGAAGCCTTACAGTGTTGGTAGGTTCTTACTCTAAATCATTTGGGGGATTTCAGCTGTTTGGGCACCAGGAATTTAATGGAAAAGAGCCACCTGGTCTGCAGGTACAACAGAGCATCACTCGCTCCTTATAACAGAGCCTTTTGTACTCATTTTCCCTAAAGAAGTCCCAAAGTGGCCAAGTCTGGGGAGAATCTCTCCCTTGATGCTTCCAGTTATGTGGGCTGAGCAGCTCTCCATGGAGCTTTACACACGCCAGCCTTACTGCGTGGCTTGAAAACTGACCCCTCCCCCTCCCCCAATCATCCTGCTACCTCCTCGCATCCCAGGTGGAGATTACATCCCCCCTTTTTTCTCTGGGGGATTTCAAGGCTTCCTCACTGAAGAGGCTACTCGGGTGCCAGCTGCAGTCCCGCTGTCCCATAGGGCAACACGGCAGGATCCATGCTGCCTAAAAGGGCCTACGCATATGGCTAGGTGGAACTGTTCAGGGACTAGCGATTCAGAAAGGGACAGTAAAACACTGCAGAGTGTTTCAGAAGGGGACATTTGAATGCTGCAGAGCCAGTAGGGAAAGGACAGGCCTATGACAAGGCCTAGCAGGTGAGGGTGATGAGCGGCCACGTGGCATGACATCACATGCCAAGGGCATAGGCCAAAAGCGAGCAGCTGGCCAGTTTCTGAGGCAGGGGAAGGTTTGCATGATGACAATGGGGTGAGGGTTCAGTCAGGATACAGGACAGTGTGCCTTGTGGAAAAGAAAGAAGCAGGTGGGAGCCACGAGGCAAGGATGAGAAGGAGTAGGTCAGAGGGCAGGTAATGAGGGGCCTGGCCATGTGGCATGACGTCACATGCCAGGATGGCCTAACAACTGAAGGAGGCCCAGAAATATGATTTTTAGGGATTGTGGCTTTGGAGGGGGATAACAGTTTTTGGGGACAACCACCACCCAGAAGGAAGGCTGAGGGCAGAGGAACCCAGGACATGAGGGGGCACAGGACAGTTAGGCCTGAAAAGGCTGTGAAAGAGGGTCAGAGGCTCCAAAGGTAGAGTAGGAGTTCTATGCAGCTGCAAGAGGTGGGGGGTACAAAGAGGGTTGGTCGCACGCTCACAGCATCGCTACAAGCCCGGGAAGGAGAAGGCATAGCATTTAGGGGAGAAGTGCAACCGACAGCATTAGATGGCTGGGTATGAATAATCTGATATCCAGGAGTAACAGCAGGGCTAAAAAGGCACCTTTCATCACCGTTAGTTGACTGTCTATTGGGGAAGCGGGCCTGGCCATTTTGAGGCACAACCGCAAGCATAGATTTAATAATGGAATTCTTCTTTTCTTTTCTTCAGTTGTCCTCACAGTTGCAAGAAGCAAGGAGCATGGCACCAAAGAAGAGCAGGCCTTCAAAGGAAGACACCTACAGGGCTATAATGGAACTGGCCTGAAAAAGCCAATAGAATGAGGGAGCCAGTGGAAGGGGAGGAACCAGGGAGATCTGGGGAGAAAAGGAAAGCGGAGAAGGGTAAAGGGGGCATTGGAAAATGGCTGGCTGAGGGTCCAAGCAGCCCAGCCAGGATACAGCCACCGATAGTGGGACCCAACAAGGTGGCTAGTCCAGTACCCCTGCACCCTGTTGACCCCATGCTGCCAGTAACTCCCCAGGACCAGTTGGGGTTTCCCCGAGTGGAACCCAGAACAGATCCCCAGCTCATAGTGGTTCCTCCACAGCCACTACTAGAGCTATCACCCCTTCAACTACAGGGTACCAAACTTGGGTGCCAGGAGGATGGCAGACAACAAGGAATGGACAAGGCACATAGGTAACACACCTGGCGCTTTGGGTGACAGCGTCAAAGAGTATATAAACCAAATTGTTTTAGCACTAAGACAGGGGGTTTAGGGCAGATAGAGTAAGCACTAGCAGAGATTAGGTCAGAAAAGGAAGTGCCGAAAGAAAAGCAAGGAGGGGTGGAGAAAGAAGGAAAAGGAACAAGGGAGATAGGAGCTTCTGGGATGAGGGTAGGCAAACACATACCATTGGCCATGAAAGAGAAATATGGAAGGGGAGAGTATGTGGATATTTTTGTCTTGGTAAGCCGGGAAGCAGCAGCAAAATATAAGAAGGCAGAGAATATAGGGAAGAGTGAAATGGCAGCAGTGGTAGTTTTGTTAGGCAAGAAGGAAGAGGACAAATTCATTAAAGGGAAGACCTTGGAAGGGTGGTTTGCAAGTTTTGCCACATTCTCAGCCATAGTATTGGAAAAGAGGCCTGAGCTGGGCATCTCACTCATCACATAATCCTTGATAATAAGGACAGCAAAAGCAAAAGGTGGTGTGGGGTGGATATACTAGGATGAATTCTTTCGGCAGAGAATGGTGACATATGGGGATGTAAGATGGGACACAAAACAACTAGACTTGTGGACAGACTACGTAACCGATCAGTCCACGCCAGAGGGGAGAGTTTGGGAAGAAAGGTGCCATGCCACAGAGATGTTGCTGGGCCTACAATAGGGCCTTTTGCTCCTGGCCGTAATACCATTTCCGGCACGCATGTTCGAAATGTGGGGGATCACATCCAGCGAGCAGATGCAGGATGACATGGGTCCAGGGAGCCCAAGGATCTGGGGAACAAGGGTCAGGTCAACAGTTTTTTTGTGAAGGCCAGGGATATAAAGGGCAGATGTGGAATGGGGGAGGGGCAGGGGACATGCAAATTGAGGGAGTCAGAATCATTGATCAGCAAGGCCAGACATCAAACAGAGGGGAAGACCTTGGCGGAGAAAAAGAAAAGAAGACAAGGGAGCAATTTAAAAAAGTGAAAACCCTCATTAGGACAGAGGCATGGAAAGAATGGTTAGACAGATACCCAAATAGAAAAACAGCAGAGATGATTAAAAAAGGTTTTTGCACAGGTTTTTCATTGCAGTATGAGGGCCCAAGGCAAGCCAGAGAGGCGAACAATCTGTGTTCAGTAATAAGGGAGGGAAGAAATGTTAAGACACAAAATAGAGAAGGAAAAGGCAGCAGGGAGAGTACAGGGACCATATGAAACCCCCATTGCGTAATATGAGGTTTTCTCCATTGGGTTTGGTCTCCAGTAAACAGGAAGGGCAATACAGGGTAATTCATCACCTATCCTTTCTGGAAGGTGATTCGGTGAATGATTTTATCAGGGAGGAATATAGTAAAGTGACATATTCCACTTTGGAAGATGCAGTCCAGATCATCTGGGCAACCATGGATGCACGGATGGCAAAGACAGACATAGAGTCTGCTTTCAGATTACTTCTGGTTAGGAAAGAGGACTGGGACCGGTTGGGGTTTAAAATTGGGGGACAGTACTATTTTGACAGAGCCATGCCTATGGGTTGTTCTATAGCATGTGCGACATTTGAAGCTTTCAGCACATGTCTGCAATTGATATTTCAAGAAAGAACTGGTTATAAAACAATGAGTCACTATTTGGATGATTTCCTTTTTATAGGCAGTGGAAAAAAAAAATGTTAGCCAGCTTCCAGGAGCTATGTAAAGAACTAGGGGTTCCATTGGCACCTGGAAAAACAAAAGGGCCCAGTAAGGTGTTAGAATTTCTGGGTATTGAGATAGGTGCTCCGGGGGAAATATTTCAGCTGCCAGAAAAAAAAGTGGAAAAACTGAAGGACTTGATTCAGATACATACCAGTAGATGAATAGTACAACTAAAACAGGTACAACAAGTATTGGGACATCTGAAGTTCGCATGCAGGGCTATTGGGCCAGAGAGGGCTTTCACCAAAAGGTTAGCAAGGGCTACAACCGGAGTGACCAGACCACACCATTGGATAGACATGACAAAGGGAGTCAAGGAGGATTTTAAAGTATGGGAGGAATTCCTATGGGAATATAATGGCTGCTCCTTCTGGCAGGAGGAATGGGTGTATAACACAGACCTTGATCTTTACACAGATCTTTACACAGACGCAGCCAGGGGCCTAGGCATGGGGGCTATGTGAGGAGCAGATAGTTTGCAGAGCCGTGGCCATCAGACTGGGTGAGGGATGGTAAGGTAAAAGATATAACACGGCTAGAGATCATGCCCATCTGGGCATGCACCCTGGTTTGGGGGGAAGAATTACAGAATCAGAAAGTAACATTCTGGTGTGACAATAGAGCAGTGGTAGAGGTCCTAAACAACAGTGGAACCAGGTCAGAAATGATAATGCAAGTCTTTGCAGCTAAACATTTCATTCAGAGCGAAACACATAGAAGGGGTACACAATACCCTGGCTGACAGCCTTTCCCGTCTGCAGCTGGATCATTTTTGGAGGCTGGCACCAACAGAGAGGGAACAAAAACGCCAATACCCACAAACATCTGGGACATTGGCAAGAAGGAGCAGAACTGTTGTTTCGCAGTTCATGGGTACCACGGACTCTGAAGGCTTACGATGGGGCCTGGCGAGTGTTTCAAACATTCAGGGCAACACACCATATGGAGGTAAGTAGGCCACTCACAGAAGAACAACTGGGGAAGTTCACCATAGAGCAATGGCAAAAAAGGAACAGCCCACACCACAATGGGGGTCTATATGGCAGGGATTAGTGTTATTTGCAGTTTAAAAGGATGGGAGGACCCGACAAAATCAATGTTCATTAGAAGAATGATGCAGGGCTGGGGTAGATGAAAGCAAGGGACGGTGGATAAGAGAAGACCAATAGGAGAACAGTGGCTTGTGAAACTGAAAGATGTGTTACCGGCAATATGTAGATCAAAGGCCGAGGCCCAGCTATTTCACACGATTTATGTTATAATGTTTGCAGGGGCCATGAGAGTGAGTGAGGTGGTAGGTCATGGCAGGAAAGACAAGGAAGGGGGATTAGAATGGGAAGATATAAGCTGGGGGATGAAGGAGATATGGCTCTTGATTAAGAGGTCAAAGACGGATCAAAGGGGACAGGGTTGCAGGGTAACACTAAGGAAACATGTAGAGGGTGCAGTGTGCCCAGTGCAGGTTTTATGGGCTTTCGCCGCAGAGCATGGGAATATGACAGGGAGATTATTTGTGCATGGTAATGGAAAAAGGGTCACAAGTTATCAAGTCACAGCATTACTCAGAAAAGGCATGCAATTCCTGGGGGAGGATCCAATTAATTATTCATCCCACTCCTTACGGATAGGGGCTGCCTCACAGTGGGCAGCAGCAGACAAGAATTGAATAATATTGCAGAAAAGGGGCACTGGCGGTCTGCCAGTTATAAGAGATACCTTTGAACACTGCAGTGTGGAGACTAAAGTATCACCTATGTTTTTGTTTCAGATCTGGAGCCACATTGGGGGGAGGGATGGGGAGAGATGATATTATGGTAATGAAACTAAGACCATATATAAAACATTTATTTTGTTTAAACCCTATAGGAAGAGGGAGGATCATGGAAGTCTGGATCTGCGGGCCACTCTTATATTTATTGGGCAGAAAGGAGAGCTGAGAAAAAGGCTGGGGGAATGCAGCTTTACCAAGATGTAAAACAATGTAGATTGGTGTGGTGTGGCATATGGAAGATGAGATGGGCACAACTGCTCCCTACCCTGAAAGAGCTGAAGGAGTGGTGACCCATTCCAGACTTAATTATTATACATTTAGGGGGTAATGACCTTGGGGGTAAGCCATGGGTGGACACATACATACAGGTAAAAAGGGACCTAGAGACAATACAACAGTGGTGGCCTAGGGTATGCCTTGCCTGGTCAGATATGATGTCAAGGAGGGCTTGGAGACAATAAGCACAGCCATAGAGCTGTGGATAGGGCAAGGAGAAAGATGAACAGAAGGGTAGGGACACTGATTAGGAAAATGGGAGGATGGGCAATACTGCGTGGTGTGGAAGAGTGGGTAGACAGATTTCTACAGGTCGGATGGCATGCATCTGTCAGATCTAGCCATAGACATGTTCAATACAGAAATTATGGGTTTTATAGAAGCATGGAAGAGGCATGCAAAAATGAAGTATATAAAAAAAAGGACTGAGAAGGAGATTCCCTGAGGTATGGGGGAATAATACCCTAAGTGAGGGGAAAACCAGTCATCTAACGCAAGCTGGAGACCGGCTAATGGGGAAAAAGGGGGGAAGAGGGGGTCGGGGAACGAAAAAAGAATAAGATGAAAAGAGGAAGAAGCTGAAGGAGAAAAGTGGTCTCGGTTTTCACCATTACCTAACAGAAAAGGAGAAGAAGAAGGCACCCAGGTTTTCACCTGGGGGGGAGCAAAAAGAGGAAGAAAGAGGGATCATCAGAGATTGAGATATGGATGGAAATAAATGAAATTGTGAGAGATATAATAATAAAAGATGATGAAATGGAACATGGAATTATGATATATAAATAAATGAATTGCCAATCTGAGCACAACAACAAACAATGGTCTCTGTCTTTTTGTGAGGGAAAAGGGGGGAATCTGGGACAATGGAGTTTGCCCTTTAAGGGGCAGACCAGGTTGTCCTGGTGCACCCTTCCCTTTTCATCAAGATGGTGTGCTCAGAAGGGGAGGGGGGAAGGGAGGGGAGGGCCAGGGGATAGAACAACGGCCAAGCAACAGGAAGGGGAGGGGTGAGTGGAGGTACATAATGGGCAACACAAGAGTGGTTCAGCCACTTTTGCTGGAGTTTTGATCCTTTCCCCCCACCCTACAATGTAGAGCAAGAGGGGAAGACAGTCAAAAAGGGACTGTATGGTAGGTCTGTCAAAGGTGGATGACAGATGTGTCCAGTGGACGATAATTGGACTGCCAAAGGTGGATGGCAGAAAATAATATGGTTATTGGACTGCCAAAGGTGGATGGCAGAAAAGGGGGGAGGAGGGGAAGGAGGGGAAAGGGGGAAGAAAAAGGAATAAGACGAAAAGAGGAAGAAGCTGAAGGAGAAAAGCGGTCTTGGTTTTCACCATTACCTAACAGAAAAGTAGAAGAAGAAGGCATCCAGGTTTTCACCTGGGGGGAGCAAAAAGAGGAAGAAAGAGGGATGATCAGAGATTGATATATGGATGGAAATAAATGAAATTGTGAGAGATATAATAATAAAAGATGATGAAATGGAACATGGAATTATGATATATAAATAAATTAATTGCCAATCTGAGCACAACAACAAACAATGGTCTTTGTCTTTTTGTGAGGGAAAAGGGGGGAATCTGGGACAATGTCACTGCAGTGAAACAGCTAATAAATAAGCCAGAATGCGAGAGACTGCACCGCGTCCTTTTTCTGCAGCTTGCTTTGCAAACACAGTGTGTGAAATTGCCTCGCACATTTACCCTTTGCACAATTTGTATGAACAACTTTTGCTCTGCATCTGGTTTTCTACTTTATTTTGCTTTTTTTTTAATTAATTTATTGTTTTAGAGACTGGTGGCGAAGAGGAAAGGAAAACTGGTCAGTTAAAGCTAATAAATAAGTCAGAATCTCAAAGATGGAACAGCATCTTTTCCTACAGTTTGCTCTTCAAACGCAGTGTATAACATTACCTTTCCCACTCCCTACAGCAGCACATTTAATCAGTTCGAGCAGTATGTCCTAGTCTTATTTAATTTATTACTTTTAAATATTTTAGCAAAAAAAAAAGAATCTGAACAAGAGATTGCAAGATGTTTTATTCTTCCCCATACAACTTGGCTTCACAGCATGTGAGATCTTTTCTCCACCTACCCCACTGCAGCAAGTTGATCAACAAGCATTGTCTGTTACTACTACAGTAGTCTTCTTTATTAACAGAACTTGTTAGCCAGGCAAGGGAGTTTCAATTGTTGTACACCCCCTAGACATGAGCTCCCTACAAAGAATGAGCCCCCCAGTAGCATTGTCAAAAGTGTCTGCATGTAATCTGTTGCTTCTGCTCAGTTAATTCTTTTAGAAAATGTGTTTTAATTTTTCAGAAAAACAAAATAATTAAAGTAGCATTGGAGACATTTCCTCCATCGAGGACTGTATGTCCTGTATTGCAGACCAGTATTTTCCTCCCACTTTATCAGTTTGTGGTTTACTTACAGCCTAAGTCTTGAAGGTACGGATATGTGCTGTTCTTGACGCAATTAAAATCATAAAGTCTAAAATCTTAAGGTCTCTTACAGTGGAAATAAAACACAGTTATTTTTTAATACATAAAGCAAGTGTGAGTACAGTAGTAAGTATGTATGCAGTGTATGTGTATTACTAATGTCCCTGCTGATTGTGGGCATGTCTTGGGTGTGGTGGCAGATTGGGGTGTAACAGACTGAAGAGCAAATATTTAAAAGACACTCTGTATGTGTCAGTAATAAAATATGATTAAAAAAATAAATAAAATGGAAAACCTGCTGTGATTAGAACATGATGCTGAGTGTTTTAGCACTGTTGCAATGATCATGAACCAGCAAATATAAATATATAGTTTCTAACAAAACACACATACTCTAAATGTATATATTTTTTTTTTACCAGGAGAGACACACTGAAAGCTGTTTACAGATGTGACCTGGGAGCACAAGAAAGCTGAGTGACTTGCTCAGGGTCACACAGTATGCAAGTGTGGGCTATGGGATTCAAACCAAGGACACCATGTTTACAGCTCAGAGTTTTAAACCACTGCGCTATACTGCCTCTATACTGTATAAGACTTAAACATGTCTTTAAAATGCTTTGTGGAGTTTATTTTTTTTATTTCTTATGTTTTACATGTTGAACTAAAAAGAAATATATGTAGCAATGCAATGGATAATCTAAGAAAAAAATCTGGGCTCTTCATCTCCTTTAGGCTGAATTGTCTGACAGTTTAGGATGAGTTCAGTGTGTGGGTGTGGTTGTCTAGGGAAAACATATGGTGCCAGAGCACAAAGAAACACCTACTGTAATTAGTCTTCCTCACTTTTCCCTGTTATAAACCAGAAAATAAGTTTAATTTATCTCCGGTATCTGACATATTGACAAATTGACTAATGTTTCACATACACAAATAAGAAAAAACAAACTATCATTTTAAACATATATTATTATAAATGATGACCATACATATTTAGTCATTCATACAACATTTCTTATCCTCTTTAAGCTGCCAATATTGAAATCAATTGTGGCACTATTTTTTTTTTTACAACAAATACAGTACAAAATTATCTGCTGATACATCTGGTGGGAGTGCAACCCATACAACGCTTTATGTACTACTTGACTTAAATCACTCTGGCAATGAAGAACTACAGTAAGAATGTATTTTTTGGTGATATTTTATAAACCAATAAATAAATGCATTAATACATACAATACAATTCAGAATATGCATATTATATATATAAAATTTAACATTATGAAGGAAATGCCTATATGTTCCTGTATTATTATCCTTGTTTGTTGTTGTTTTATCAATAAGCAGTCTTTAGTTCAGAGATATTGTTGTACTACAGAAATCTACACTATATATACAATTCTAGGAATTATGCACTTTTAGAGGCTGAAATGAGAAAGTATATGTTGCCAGCAGGCAGAACACAAATCCCCAGTCATGATCAGTATCAAACAATTTGTGCAACAAATGCTATACTTGATTTTGTAGGATTTACATGTATTTTTTTAAATCCTTACAGAAGGAATACACCCAATATGGAAGGAGCCAAACATTATGCATTGAGAACTAGATGTATGCAGCTCAAAAACCTGTGCCTTTTGCCCTACTGTGTGCTTCTTTTCTGTTAACTAATGTAATAAATAGTATTGTGATTGGTTGACCATCCATGGCACTCCAGACATTACCTCATGGGTTTTAGCCCGCCTGATAGGCTAGGTGATGCACATGACTCTAGGATCAAATTTCTAGTATATCCAGGTCCCAGAAACCCCTGCTCTCCAGTTCAAATCGTGCATCTGATCAGGCTACAAGCACACCAGGATTCCCTGCTGCTTCTATTTTACAAAGGTAGGCCTCTTCATATTCAAGCTAATTGCTCAACTTGATTAAGAGAATGCATCCTACCACTCTATGCAATTGTTTTTTTAACATAATATTGCTCAAATTGTGACTGCAGTTTTTACCAGCAAGACACTTACTTAATATTCTGACTTTGTTTTACTGTATTTAAGCTAAACCCGAGATCAGGGACAAAAGATTTAGCTCTGGAGCAAGGGACATTTACTCCTGTGCTCCCTTCCTACCTAAAGCTCAGTTTTGTTATGTTTGTTTGCTAGCATTGTGCTCCCTTACCAAAAAAAAGACAGCGCTAATTGTATTTTTAAAAAATGATTAGTTTTTCTTAAAAATATTGCTGTTCTGACCATTCAGCCTTTTTATTGCTTGTTGCTAACTCGCATGACTGATAATTAACGCTATTGTATTTAAACAAGGTTGGACTGCTCAAGCAGCTCTTCTAGTCAGCGTATCTGGGCCCGTGCCATGTAAATGGCAGTAGTGGATGCTCGTGATGCCATTCCTTCAGTCTCGAAAGCCTTCTTCAGCATGTCTTCCACCTTCTTGTTTGTGGGGTCCTTCATACTGTTAGGCATTGTGGTGCCTCATATTAGGCTGATATATGATAATAATAATAATAAATAATAATAATATAATAATAATAGTATTTTTATTTGTATTGCGCTTTTTAGATGCCAAGGCGCATTCCAATAAAATACGATACAATACAAATACAAAAACAGCGATACAAAGAACTATTAAAAACACACACAGCAATTAATAATCAGTAACACCATAAGCCCTTTCCCATAAAAAGGATTTGAGAGCCTGTTTAAAACTCCCCACGGTCGTACACTGCCTTGTCTGACAGGATAGAGAGTTCCAAAGGGAAGGGGCTGCAAACATAAAACCCCAGGCCCCAGCTGATTTTAATATAACCCTAGGAATCTCTAGCAACCCCTCGTCGGCTGAGCGGAGTGACCTCACAGGGTGGTAAGGAATCAGGAGTTCTTTCAGGTAGTCAGGGCCCAGATCATGCAGGGCTCTAAAAGTCAGTAATCCAACTTTGAAGGTGATCCACCACTGAACTGGCAGCCAGTGAAGTTCCCGCAGCACTGGAGTAATATGGGAAGATCTAGAAGTACCCGTCAGTACTCGGGCTGCGGAATTCTGCATTAGCTGCAGGCGGTGGAGATCAACCCCCGGAAGCCCAAGGTAAAGCGAGTTGTAGTAGTCCAGGCATGAGGTCACAAAGGCATGGATCAGAGTTGGCAGATAGCTGGACGGAACGAGGTGCTTGATTCTGGCGATGTTTCTTAGATGATAAAAACATGATTTTACCACTGCTGTCACCTGGGATCGAAGAGTCAGCCCCGCATCTAATATCACCCCCAGATCTCACACCCGTTCAGAGACCTATAGCTCAACATCCCCACAAAACACCCCAGATGGGGAGCCAGCCACAGGTCCCCCTATCCGGTGATCTGGATCCAATACCAACACCTCCGTCTTCCCAGAGTTCAACTTCAACCAACTGGACCTCATCCAATCCTGGATTTCATTCAGGCAGCTATTAAATACCGACATTGCTCCTTCCTGGTCGGATGCAAAAGACAGGTACAGCTGGGTATCATCTGTGTATCAGTGAAATCCCAACCCATACCGTCTCACAATGTCTCCGAGGGGAAGCATGTACACAACAATGGGGGACAATATAGAGCCCCGAGGAACCCCACAAAGTAGAGAGATGGGATGAGAGGAAAAAAAACCTGACACCACCCTCTGAGTTCTTCCGGTGAAGAATGAAGTGAACCATCTGAGAACAATCCCAGGGAGTCCACAAATACATCTCAGGTGTTCCAATAGTACCCCATGGTCAATGGTGTCAAATGCTGATGACAGATCCAATAGAACCAAAATGGACCATTTTCTCTGGTCTCTCACCATCAGGAGATCATTGAACACCCAAACCAGTGCAGTCTCGGTACTGTGCCTCATACTAAAACCAGATTGGAGAGGTTCGTAGATGCTATGGATGGTCAAATGGTTCTCCAACTGGGCTGCCACCACCTTCTCGATCACTTTCCCTACAAAGGGAGGGTTCGAGATAGGTCTGTAGTTGGCAAGATAGTCTGGGTCCAAAGATAGTTTCTTCAACAGGGGTGTCACCACTGCCTCTTTCAAGGAACGGGGATATTCACCCGAGTCAAGGGAACAGCAGACTATCTGTGCTAGAACCAGTAGAATGGGATCTCCACACCCTAAAATTAGGGGAGTGGGATCTGGATCTAAACTACAGCAGGTAGGACACAGCTCTTGGACAATCCACATAACATCCACGATTTCCGGGTGGCCAAAGGTACTCCAGGAAAATGAGGGGGTAGTGACCCGATCCTGGCCACTTGCAACCAGCATAGAATGTGTCAAACGGATACATAGAAACATAGAATTTGATGGCAGATAAGGATCGCTTGGCCCACCCAGTCTGCCTATTTCCCTACCTAATGGATAAGCTGCACATCCTAGTTAACAAGCAACCTACTTCTTTCTACCCCCACACCCTAGAACTGCCTTATGGCTGTCCCATGCATGCTTGAATTCAACCACTGTTTTTGACTCCACAACCTCCTGCGGAAGGCCGTTCCATGCATCCACAACCCTCTCTGTGAAAAAATACTTCCTTACATTACCTCTGAGCTGCCCCCCATCTTCAAATTGTGCCCCCTTGTTCTTGCGCACCTCTTTTTTTGAAAGATGCTACCCTCTTGGACTTTGTTGATTCCCTTGAGGTACTTGAAAGTTTCTATCATGTCCCCCCCTCCTTTCCTCAAGGCTATACATATTAAGCTCCTTTAGTCTCTCATTATATGTCTTCCGGTGCAGACCCTGCACCATTTTAGTTGCCCTCCTCTGGACAGCTTCCATCTTGTCTATGTCCTTGCAGAGATTGGGTCTCCAGAACTGCACACAGTACTCCAGATGGGGTCTCACCAGCTCTCTGTACAGAGGTATAACAACTTCCTGTTTTCTACTGGTGATGCCTCTCCCTACACATCCCAGTATCCCCCAGCCCTCCTTACTGCCCTCTCACATTGCTTGCCCACCTTTAAGTCATCTGATATGACTACCCCCAGGTCCCTTTCCATTTTTGTTGTTGTTAGTATCTCACCCCCATTGTGTACTCTTCCCCTGGGTTTTTGTTTCCCAGGTGCATTACCTTGCACTTCTTAACATTAAATCTAAGCTGCCATACATTTGACCATTCCTCTAACCTTGCCAAGTCCTTCTCATCCTTTCCACCCCACCTTGTGCATCAACTCTGTTGCAGATCTTGTGTCATCTGCAAAGAACATACTTTTTCTTCCAGTCCCTCTGCAATGTTGTTAAAAGACATTGAAGAGGACCAGTCCTAATACTGAACCCTGTGGCACCCCACTAGTAACCCCCCTTTCTTCAGAGTGGACTCTATTTACTATTACTGTCTGTGTCCTATTCTCCAGCCAATTCTTTACCCAGGCTATTATCTTGGGACCCACTCCCAGGCTGACTAACTTGTATATTAATCTTTTGTGTGGGACTGAGTCAAATGCCTTGCTAAAGTCTAGGTAGGCCATGTCCACAGCCCCTCCCTGATCTAGTACTTTGGTCACCCACTCAAAGAAATCTATTATATTCATCTAGCATGACCTTCCCACTGTGAATCCATGCTGCCTTGGGTCCTGTGCCCCTCTGGCCTCTAGGTACTCGACAGTTCTTTCCTTCAGAAGTGATTCCATCATTTTCCCTATCACTGAGGTTAAACTAACAGGTCTGTAGTTTCCTGCTTCTGCCCTGCTCCCACTTTTGTGAAGGGGAATCACATCTGCCCTCCTCCAGTCCTCAGGTACCACCCCATCCTCCCATGATTTGTTAAAGAGGGTAGTCAGTGGTGTCACTAGTTCGACCCTTAGTTCTTTTAGAATTCTGGGATGAATCTAATCAGGCCCCATTGCTTTGTCCACATTCAGTTTTAAGAGTTCTTTCAGAACCCTTTCTTCTGTAAATTGGCTAGTATCAACTTCTGTAGCCAGAGTGTTTCTATTGTTTGTTTTAGGTACCTCCCCCCTCTTCATTTGTAAATACTGAGCAAAAATATTTGTTTAGTATCTCCGCCTTTTCACAGTCACCCTCTGTCCACTCCCTCCCCTTTATTAAACCTCACTATCCCTCCCTTAGTCTTCCTTTGCTCCCTGATGTACCTAAAAAAAGGTTTTATCCCCCCTTCTTAACTGAGTTGGCTATCTTTTCCTCAGTTTGGGCCTTTGCTGTTCTGACTGCCTTCCCAGCTTCCTTTTGCATTAACTGATACAATTCTCTCTCCTTCTCCTTCTGTGATTCCTTGTACTTTCTGAATGCTTTCTTTTTCTCTTGAACCTTCACTGCCACCTCCTTTGAGAACCATAGTGGTTTCTTACATCATTTTGTTTTGTTTATTTGCTTCACACAAAGGCTTGTTACCTCTGTGATGGCAGTTTTTATTATTCCCCATTGTTCTTCCACCCCTCCTTCCTGCCCATTTGCTATTGCATTCCTTAGGCACTCACCCATTTTGGCAAAGTCAGCCCTCCTGAAGTCCAGTACTTTTGCCTTTGTATGGCTTGACTCTATTGCTGTGTTTATTGTGAACCATACTGTTCGATGGTCATTAGTTCCCAGATGGCTACCCACTTCTACATCTGTGATCCTTTCTCCATCTCCTTTTGAGAGGACCAGGTCTAAGATTGCTCCCTCTTGAGTGGGTTCCAATACTAGTTGTCTAAGGCATGCCTCCTGTAGGGCATCTAGAATAACCCCACTCTTAGAAGTGGCTGCTGCAACTGCACTCCAGTTAACATCTGGCACATTCAGATCACCCATCAGCAATATCTCCCCTTTATCTGCCATTCTAAGTACACTTTCTAGCATTTCCTTGTCCATTTCCTCCCCCTGAGAGGGGGGTCTGTATACAACCCCTGTGTAGACTGTGGTGTCATTTCCTGCCTCCAAATTGACCCACGGTGCTTCTTCTCCTCCCTGTTTACTCTTTTGTTCTGTTGCTTTGATTCCTTCTCTTATGTAGAGAGCTACTCCTCCTCCTCCTCTTTTACCCTCCCTGTCCCTCCTGTAGATAGTGTATCCTGGTATGTTTACATCCCAGTCATGGTTCTGTATTTACCATGTTTCTGTGACTGCCAAGATATCCAGATGTTTCTCCTCCATCAAGGCCACTAATTCAGGAAGCTTGTTACCCAGACTATGGGCATTGGTACTCATTGCTCTCCATTTTTTGATGGCTTTACCTTCTGTAGCAGCATCCCCCACTGACCTTTCTACCTTGGTCTTTTTCTCATTTAGTACCCTGTTTTGTAGGGGTGGCTGGGATTTTCCTGCTGCTTATCAGTGCCTCCCCCCTTGACTAGTTTAAAAGCTTGCCAATGAAGCATTTACACTGATTGCCCAAAAGACTTGTTCCCTTCCTGGACAGATGCAGACCATCCTGCCAGTATAGGCTGGTGTCCCTCCAGGTGGAACCCCAGTCCCCAATGAAGCTAAACCCCTGCACTCCACACCATTTTTTCAACCTTTTATTAAACTGCATGGTGCAAAGTACCCTCGCCTCACCCATGCTACTGACAGGCAGCACCTCTGAGAAGGATACTGCGTGTGCTACTTGTCTTAAGCCCCTCCCCAACTCTATAAAGTCCTTCTGCACTGCTCTAATCTCATGATGAGCCAAGTCATTTGTCAATAGGTGGACAATGATGTCCAGCTCAGACTCCCGTGCAGCTGTTCTCGTGATCCTAAGGATGCGCTTCCTGTCCCTTCAAGCCATAGCACCAGGCAGGCACCTTACTTCAGTTTTACCTGCTCCCCCAGTTCTATCCCCCTAATAATTGAGTCCCCCACTAGGAGCTGCTTCCTTTCCCTATGGTGACCTCTGCCTCCTTCCTGAGGGCCTCCCTTTTGACAGTTGTCTGCACCCTCCTTAGTCTCTTCTGCGGGTGCATCCATAGGGGAACTATGCTCCCACAGAATGGTGTATGGATTGTGGAGTGGAACAACTAACTGGGTGTGCCTCTGTTCCACCACCCTTACACTCCCTGAGCCCACTGTGGTCCAACTTATGTGCTTTCTTTGCAACCTCTGAGGTAGTGGTGGGGGCTTTGGTGCTCCCTGGATGGGGAGGTTCCCTTGCCACTGTCCAGTGTGGCCTGAAGATGGGCAACTTCCTCCCTCAGGGCAGATAGTTGTCTGCAAACAGGGCAGCATCTCAGCCTCCAGAAATACTCCTGGAAGACTGCTGCCCCACAGCCATTACATTGTACTACTCCCCACATAACTGACCTAATGCCAGCCACCTTATCAGCAAAGAACTGAGCAATCTCATCATAATGTAATTGTGAAAATGCTCTACAGAGCTGTAGACAGGTTGGGTTGCACAATCTGTCCACAGTTCTGAATAGCTGAGCAGGTCGGTTCTGAGCAGCAGAAATTTCCCCGGACAGGAACTCTGCCTTTTTACGAGAGATTTCTGACTGATAGAATTGATAATGTTCTAACAGTCTAAGGTGGCCAGCATCCAGGCCAGACCTCCACCAACAATGTTCTAACCTGCGTCCAAGTTGCCGCAACTCTCTCAAGACCACATCAAACCATGGGGCCTGAGGACGCAGGGAGAGAAGACATACAAGAACTGGAGCAATAGAATCCAGGGCAGAAGCAATGGCGGTATTATAAGCCATAACCAGTGCCTCTGTATCATTGCAATGCACAGGAAATTGTGATAGGTCAAGAACCGCAGCAAGGCCATTGGAAGAAATATTCCACAAAGAGCAGTACTTGCCCATCTCCACAGGGGTCAGCCTACAAGGAGGGGTGCTAAAATTGAATCTCTCAGTGTAGTGATCTGACCAACTGACTGGTTCCACCCCCAAATCAGAGGCCTCGATCCCCAGGAGGAAGATCAAGTCAAGAGAATGGCCACCTTTATGTGTAGCAGTGGTAACCACCTGTGTTAGACCCAGTGAGTCCATTAACTGGAAGAAGTGTTGTCCAAATTGCTAGAGTTCGTCATCAACCCATGCATTAAAGTCACCCAGGACCATCAGCCTGGGAGACTCAAAGGCCAAGTTGACAACGAAGTCTGCTACTTCCTTAAGGAATTGCTTCTTATTGCCTGGTGGATGGTAGATGAGAGCAATTCAATAGCCCACACCTGCTACAACAGCACATTCAAAGGAAATGGTCTCCTCAACTGGAACACTAGTGAGAGCCAATTCTGTCTTAAAACAGACCACAACCCCCCCACCGCGGTCCAACCTCAGGCGATTTATCACCATATACCCAGCTGGAATTGCGGCCTCCAAAATTGGTCCCGCATTGTTATACAGCCAGGTCTCGGTGATGCAAGCCAGATCTGTCGAGGCAACAAGATCTGAAATCACAGCAGTCTTGTTCTGGACAGATCTGGCATTGCACAACATTGCCTTGGTTGGGCAAAACTCCTGGGCTGCCCCGGCTACCTTCCCATCACTGATGATTGTGCTCTTGGGTATGGGGACCAAGTAGAGTGGTCCATGCTCCAAGCTGCACTTAGTCCCAGGGCATCTCCTGGGCTTAATCACCATAATGGGAGTGTTCCACTCCACTCGCCTCCACTGTTCATCCCCTACCCCCTCCTTCCCTCCTACGGGCAATGCCTAAGGCCCAACAACGTTAGTAAGTAGAAAAAAATTGGGGGGTATAAAAGTGGCATCGGGAGTGGAGAGCAGAGGCTGAGTAGTGCACGACTGGGGAGGCAATAGGTAGACACATTCCATCAAATACATCATATACTGTGGCACTTCAAATGATGTACTGGGGTTATTTATTTATTTGCTCATTCATTCAGTCACTTACATATATAGGGGATATAACATGGCCTGACTGAAGATATCATATTTATCTTCATGAGAGGCCAATGATATCTTGATGTCATTGGCCTTGAGTGAAGATAAACATGATATCTTCAGACAGGCCATGCCATGTTCTGTTTATACAACATGTGTTTTGGGCCCCATGAACCACAACCCCCCAAAGACAACTCAACACATCCCTCACCAGCATAAAAGATGGCATGTTATTTTAATAAATTAAGTGGTAGATCCTGCCAGGTTAAAGTTATGGAAAGAAACTTATCTGTTTGATCCTTCCATTATTTAAAAATAAGTGATCATTTTAAACTGTTTTGGGTTAATTCTCTCACTCTGCAATTCACAAACCTAACAGTTGTATCACTTTCTGTCCCAAAATGTAGCATGACCAAGCGGTAACAATACTGATTCATAACGCACTGCCACACCTTTATACTAAGGCAGCCTCTGTCAGAAAAGTTAAGAAACTGCAGCAAATTAGGTCAGTTTAACAGTTTTTCTTCAAAGGAAGCCCAGACTGCATAGACAGGACAGCGAGCTAGTTAGCCGTTTCAGAATGGGAGAAGGAAGCGTGAGGGTGTGTTGCTATAGCAACACACGCTCACGCTTCCTTCTCTCATTCTAATGTGGCTGATTCACTCATAGTCCTGTTGGTGCAGTCTGGGCTTCCCTTGAAGGAAACCTGGTAAACTGACCAAATTTACTGTAGTTTCTTAACTTTTCTGATACAGGCTGCCTTAGTATAAAGATGTGGCAGTGTGTTATGAGTCAGTGTTGTTACCGCTCGGTCATGTTACATTTTGGGTGAGAAAGTGAAACTATTGTTAGGTTTACAGAATGAGAGCGTGGCAGGATCAACCAGATATATCTTTTTTAATTATCGTTTACTTAAAATTAATGGCGGGATGAAGCAGATGTTAGGGAGATTTGTATATGTGTGTGTCTGTGTGTATGTGTGTGTGTGGTGGGGGACAGGGGGTGCTGGTGCTAGAAGCACGCAATACAAAATGAAACAGTTTCACTTTTTTTGTGTGACGTATAGGAGCATAGAGATATGTCCATGACATATAGGAACATGGCGATATCACTATGATGTATAGGAACGTGGAGACATCACTGACATCTTCACTGCCTACTTGAGATACCACTTTTTATCCCCACATTTATCCCAAAACACATGTTGTATAAATATATATGTGTATATATATATATATATACACACATACATACTGAGGTTATTTATTTATTTATTCATTCATTCGATACCTGGGTTGGTGCATTGATTTCAAGACTGTTCTCAGGCCCAGCCCAGCCCAAATCCCTTATAAGGGCTCTGTCCTGCATCCATCCCATTTGCCAGAGATGTTGACCACACAGAGAAGATGCTATCAAATTGTAAATCAGATAACTGTAATTTTTTAAGATACTAAATCAAAATAAAATTTTGCTGAAATAAACACATTCATTCCAACATAGTTCTGATCCTCTAGTTGCACATTTTAATTATTTGTTTACTTATTTTTCATGTGTTTATTTATATGGAGCGCTGAACAGCTCCACACACTTCACATTTCAGATTACACATTATAATAAATGCCCCATTATTATGCTTATAATGGTCAAGACTATGTAATTTAAACTCCAGGGGCCTTGTTCTTACAATACAACACAATTCACAGTAAAAGGGGCATATCTCTACTATATCTTCTTACAATACTGCTCAGAAAAGCACCACAGTATATTTCACCCAAACATCACATCCAGCATGCCCTTATAAAGTTATAGGACTTACACTATGTACAGTACACCTTTCTGTGAATTGTGCACTTTTAAGGGGCTGAGATGACAGAGTATATGCAGGTAGCAGGCAGAACACAAAGCCCCTATCATGAACAGTATCAAACATTATGTGCAAAGACTGTTGTCAAGCTATCACAGACAAATACTAAACTTGTTTTGGCAGGATTCACATGTGTTTTTTTAAATCCTTAAAGAATAAAAGCACCAATAGGAAATGAGCCAAACCTTACAGTTTGAGAACTAGGTTTATGCAGCTCGTAAACCTTTGCCTCTTGCCCTACTGTGTGCTTTCTTCTGTTAGCTACTGTAATAAATAGTATGTTGCTAAATGCCATTTCAACCTGCTACACCAGTGTGTGTGTGTGTGTGTGTGTGTGTGTGTGTGTGTGTGTGTGTGTGTGTGTATTCCCAAGGTGACATATGCATTGTCATATATTAAATAACAGCAGCCTAATATCTGAAATTGGACTGATCCAAACTCTGTAATTCCTAGCTACAAATCTGTGCATGGCAGAAATTAGAATAAGTGTTGCTATGTAAAATAGGAGCACCCATTTGTTATCTGGGAAAAATGTATGTATTATCCCCCCAAAAATGTTGTTCTAATTGTGCATAAAGGAAAGTGTCACAGTCCTGATGTCAATCACAAAAGTTGCAATCAGTAGTCCATAGATAAAATGTTGCATCTTAATGTAGAGAACAGGGACTGCATCTGCAGAACAGGGGTTAGTCATGCCATGCAAGTACAGGCCAACTAAGTCATGATGTTTGGTTTGATTGTCCTCAGCATGAATAATGAAATGTGCATTCCTCATTGATTCTGATGGTGGGGTTCCAGGGTTCTGAATCAGTCTGTTTCTATCGCTAAGAGTATATGATTGTTATACAAAACCTATATTGCTTACCATTCCTTCCACTGAAATCTATACCTCCCTATATTTTCCTAATAATGTGTCTGCCTTCCTTAAAATAGAAAATAAAACAAATCTTAATAGTTAAAAAGCATTTTGTTGTTTCTCCATGCCTCCTTCACAATTCAACAAAACCTCACTAACTTCATTATGCAGCTGTGGTGGATCTGACCAGAATTTGTTTTAAGTTTGCAATGACTTAAGACAGTCCTGTCATGCAGCTCACAAAGTGTGTAGTACCAGTAGCCTTTATTTGTGCATAAAAAATAATAAATCTAAAATTATTTCATTCACAAGAAAAAAAATCTGTTTCTTTGTACTGCTTATTTCTCACTGTAGGACAGTTGTAACATGCTGTGGGAGGAGTAGACTGAATGCCTCCTTTGCACAAATGATACACATCCTCCTTTCAGCAGCTGGAAAATGGAGAGCTAGATCGCTTAGTTTAAAAAGTGTATTTTTTTTTTTACATTTCAAATGCTCCATAAACCCTAGTTGCTGACTGGAAATACCAAGAGAAGGAATGAATATGACATGGGAGATGTGAGGTAAGCAAATACTGAGCACTGCAAACACTAAGACTTCTCTTTTGTGTCTCTGGGTGTCATTCTTTACTAATTCATCAGAACTGTGCAAAACTCGTGATATGTTTAGCTTCACATCGCAATCAAATTAATCATTATAGTACATAATTCAAGACTAGCGTAGTGTACTGGTGATGTGATACTCACATACCAGGGTATACACTATTGCACATGGATCAAGCCATATTATGCGCATATTATGCACTTACCAGAGTATACAATGAGGCATGAGGCAGAGCAAATTTGAGCAAACAAAGGTGAGCATATATGAGGTCAATCACACAAAACTGACACAAGGCTTGCAGAACAACTACACTAACAATTGTACATCATGATCGAGTAAAGGTTTGCAGTTACCTGGGTAGACACTGAGACACAACACAGAGCCCAGTGTGTTTATGTAACCAAGGTGAGTGTATATCAAAGGCTATCACACCAAGTGACACAAGGATTTCAGAATAACTCCACTCACAAATGTACTGTACATGGTGATGGAGAGATGGTATGTGCTTATAAGGATATGCAGTGGGACACAAGGCAGAGCAATGTGTGTTCACATAACCCACATGAGCTATATCAAAGACCGATCACTCAAAGTGAAAGAAGGTTTTCAGAATAAGTGCACTCACAATTGTACATAGTGATCAAGCAATGGTATGCAGTTATCTGAGTAGACACTAAGGCATGAGGAGGAGCTGAGTGTGTTCATTTAACACAGGGTAGCGTATATCAGAGTCCCATTACACAAAGTGAGACATAGTTTGCAGAACACATGAAGTTACATTTGTACATAGTGATGGAGCCATGGCATGTACTTCCCTGGGTATGCACTGAGGCACAAGGCAAAGCCAAATGTGTTCATACAATCTAGGTGAGAATATAACTGAGGCCATTCACAGAAAATGAGACACGATTTGTAAAATGCACACAGTCACATTTGTATGCAGTGATGGAATCATGGTATGCACTTGCTCAGGTATGCAGAGAGGCATGAGGCAGAGCCAAGTGTCTTCATGTAACTGAGGTGAGCATAAAGCATAGACTAATCACATAAAATTAATACAAGGTTTGCAGAATAATTGCACTCACAATTGAACACTGTGATGGAGTCATGGTATACACTAATCAGTGTGTCCAATGAGGCATGAGGCAGAGCCAAAGGCAGAGCCAAATGAGTTCATGTAACCCAGGTGGGCATGTATCAGAGGCCCATCACAGGAAGTGAGATAAGGTTTTCAGAAGAACTGCAGACACAGTTGTACACTGTGATGGAGAAAACATATCATGGTAGAGACTGAGGCATGAGGTAGAGCCAAGTTTATTCAATGAACACAGGGTAGGGAATGTCAGAGTCTGATCACACAAATAGAGACAGGTTTTCAGAATAAGTGCAGTCACATTTGCACATTGTGATGGAGCCATGGTATGCACATTCCTGGGTATACACTGAGGCATGAGGCAGAGTCAAGTGTGCTCATGTAACCTAACTATCACTATCAAAGGCTCACAAGCATCTGCTTTTCAGATGTGTCCTGGGGGAGGGGTATGGAGGATAGTACATTAGAAAAAAAATGAAATAGAAATTAACAGCATTACATAAATAATAGTCATATACAGCAATAAAGTACATCAAAAGAACATAATTATAAATGTTGTAAATATACATCATATTTACAGAAATTATGTCTGTGAGATCCTTATTGGGTGGGGGTAACCTAGGGGGACTGGAGAAAGGAGTAGCCAAAATGAAGTATTGAGGAATAATGTCACAGTGTTATTATGGGTCCTTGTGTAACCACAACAGTTCCAGAGTGTAAAATAGATGGCAACAGAGCCCTGAGAAAACTATGACTACTCAGGTTTAGTTCTAGACTTCCAAAATCCTTTTTCATTTATTACACAACAGTCCTTAATCTAGCAGTCACATCTGTCAAACAGTGCCATCTCCTTGGAGTGGATGCACAGGAGACATTTGTATATACATATGTATATATATATATATATATATATATATATATATATATTAGAGGAAAAAACTCCATTTAATGCATCAGTTAGGATTTGTTCACAGTGACAAAGTGAGGAAATTCGATGTTGGGTTGAAAACCCCTTGCACCCTCAGCCACCCCCAACTGGCATTGGGTGCGCGTTGGGGTCGTTGGCACTAACTCTCACCCCATCACATGTGGAAAGAAGCTGAGGAATAGGAGAATAGGGTGAGAGTTAGGACCAACCCAAATGCGCACCCTGATGCCAGTTGGGGGGGTGGGCTGGAGGGATGCAAGGGGGGTTTCAACCCTAACATCGAATTTCCTCACTTTTGTCGCTGTAGAACAACCCTAACTGATGCATTAAATGGATTTTTTTGCCTCTAATTTCCCTTCTTTTGGAGAATGATAACGAGAAATAGTGAATGTAATGCAGTGGCGGGAGCTCGGTTCCCTTTGGGCCCTGCGCTCCTGCCACATGATATCTTGTCACATAGTAACACGCTGCCTGCAAACGCAAATGGTAATGCGCATGCTGACGCAAAGCAAAACAGAAAGAGAAACAGTACTGTAGACACAAATGGTAAAAATAATGCAAATGCAAGCGCAAATGAAAATGCAAAGGGTAACGCACATGGTGGCATAGATGGGAATGGTAAGTGAAAATGGGTACGCAACCACAAGCAGAAGCAATAAGGGTAACAGTAATGTAAGCGCACAGGCTGGTTTTCCCCAAAAGCTGCATAGAGAAAGACAGTGAGTACAAAGAATGTATGCATAATAATGGAGTTTGCCCTTTAAGGGGCAGACCAGGTTGTCCTGGTGCACCCCTTCCCTTTTCATCAGGATGGTGTGCTCAGAAGGGGAGGGGGGAAGGAAGGGAAGGGGCCCAGGGATAGAACAATGGACAAGCAACAGGAAGAGGAAGGGCAAGTGGAGGTACATAAGGGACAGCACAGAAGGGGTTCAGCCACCTTTGCTGGAGTTTTGATTATTCTGAACTGCAGCACATCAGACTGGCATCAGAACAAAGGTTGGGGATTTGGTCAGGTAAGCAGCAACAGACGTTCAAAAAAAAAGAAAGGGGGGCTTTGATTATATGAATGATAGGGACAAGTATATCATGGTTAGGCAGTGAATTTTTGGTAGGTCATTGTGAACAGTTGTTAAGAATAACCCTCCTTTAAAAAAAAAGCTGCCCTTGTGGTGCAGGGGTAGTTTCTCTGACTACAAAGTAGAAAGTTTTGTGTGGTTTGAATCTTGTTGGGGTCATTATGAGTAAAAAAAAAAAAATGAAAAGGTAGAACCTCAGATTGTGTACTGTTATGCCTGCATTTAAAAAGAAAAAAAAGCATTGTGGAAATAGATAAGTACATTGCTAAGGGGCAAGATTGGTTCCCGCATGTTTACTGGACTTGTAGGCTGTTTGGAATGCTGAAATTAACCTGTTGAGGTGGAGAAGGTGACCAAAAGGAGGTCGAGGGGAAGGGCGAGAGCACCACGTGGTTGATATGGCTGTTTTTTGGTTGGCTGGGGCAGATGCCCGTGTTCACAAGGTTTTAGTGGCTAGTTGGGGAAAGAGCGAGAGTGCCACATGTTCCATGGTTGTCTCGTCAGCAGGGCAGAATGCCCGTTTGTTTGGAAAATGTTTTGGGGGCCATGGGAAGGCAGAAGGTAGCCTTGGGTGTAAAGCAGGCTGGAAAAGCCATCAGTGGTGCAAGAGTGCCACGTGGTTTGAAGCGTTGTTATCGGATAGCTGGGCAGTTGCCCACTTGGTCAGCGGCAGGTGAAGGAACGGTGGTGAGCAGACAGGAAGGAGCAGCCTGAAGGGCTGGATACTGGTAGCGCAAAGTCTGCTCTGGCTGTGAGAGCACTGCTGGGGGGGGTTAGTCTTGGGAGCCTGCATGGGAAGAGGGGGAGGGAGGAATGCTCGGGGAGAGGGCAAAGAATGGCATTGGCGGGTTAGCGAATAAGCACCACGAGGGGCAGCAGGCTTTGAGGCCCTGCAGGGCACAAGGGGAAGCCGTTGAGCCTGCAGCTTTCTGGGTGGTGGGGGGCACCAATCGGTAGGTTTGGGATCAAAACACTGAGCTGCAGGGAATGTTGGGGGTCACAGGGACCCAAGGGGTGAGTCAGAGCAATGCGACCTTGCCGGTCACACGCCGGTGACCGTGTGTGTAATGGGAGGACTGAAAAGAGGGCTGACCAGAGGGACAGCACAGGGTTCATGCCCTATGGCCCAGTGGGGCTAGCAGAGTGAGAAAGGGGCAGCCCTTTTGTTTAAGGGCCTGAAGGACAGGCCAAGCAAGTGGTGGGGCGATCAACAAAGTGGACAGGTGGAGTGACGCCACGCATAAGGGGGGAAGCATGGCATGAGGATGCCTGGAAACAAGGAGAGGTTTATTAAAAAAAAGAAAAAGAAGCCATGAGCGGCCACGTGGCGTGACGTCACACACCCGGGGGAGGGTGAACAGACCAAGAGGGACCAGGGGCCAGAGTCGGATGGGCAGGAGGGCCTAGTGACAAGAGGCCTAGTGATCCAGAGGAGAGGAAACCTGGGGGTCTGAAAATGAAAGGGTCCTTGCCGGGGGGCCTAGCAAGGGGCAAGGGGGAGTGACCAGAGGACTGGGGAAACTGGGCCTGGACATGCAGCAGGATGCAGCGTTCCATTTTGGGCCAAGGCCAAAAAAAAAAAGAGGATCAGGTGCATCTCAGTTGGAGGCTGCCTATGGGGGAGGTGGGCCTGGCCTCTCAGGTTACGGCCCCCAGATTTCTGTTTAAAAAAGTATTTTCTTTTCCAGTGTTTTCGCAAGTGACAAAGCAGAGATCATGGCACCCAAGAACAGCAGGTCTTCAAAGGAAGATGCCTACAAGGTGATAGTGGAGCTGGCTGAAAAGGCCAATAGGATGTGGGAGTTGGTGGAAGGGGAGGAACCAGGGAGGTCTGGGAAGAAAAGGAAAGCGGGGAAGGGTAAAGGGGGCAGAGGGAAGCAGCCAGCGGGGAAGCCTCGCAGCCCAACCAGGGCACAACCACAGATGGAGGGGCCAACCAAGGCAGCTAATCCAGTACCTCTGTACCCAGGAGACCCAGCTCTCTCAGTACCTCCCCAGGGCCAGGTGGTGGTTCCCTCAGTGGAGCCCAGTCTGGACCCCCAGCATACAGTGGTTCTTCCACAGCGCTAATAGGCCTACCAACCCTTCACCCAGAGGGAAACGTGCTGGGGCACCAGGATGCTAGAAGGCAGCAAGGAACGGACAAGGTCACAGGTAATGCACCCGGCTCCATTGGTGACAGCATCAAGGAGTACATAGGTCAGATCATTTTGCCACTTGGTTCGGGGGGCTTGAGCAGGATGGAGGCTGCACTAGCCAAGATTAGAGCAGGAGAAGAGGTGGTGAAGGAGAAGGAAGGTGGAGTTGAAAAGGAGGGAAAAGGAACAAGGGAGATAGGAGCTCCAGGGATGAGAGTGGGTGAACACGTACCACTGACCACAAAAGAAAAAAATATGGAAGGGAGAGTATGTGGATATTTTTGCTTTAGTAAGCCAGGACCCAGCTGCGAAATATGAAGAAATAGAGAATATAGGAAACAGTGAAATGGCAGCGGCAGTGGTTTTGTTAGGCAAGAAAGAGGAGGACAAATTCACAAAAGGGAAGACTTGGGAGGGGTGGTTCATAGGTTTTGCCACATTCTCAGCCATAGTGTTGGAAAGAAGGCCTGGGTTGGGCATTCCGCTCATCACATACTCCCTGATAATAAGGAGAGCAAAAGCAAAAGGGGGTGTGGGCTGGATATATTATGACGAATTCTTCCGGCAAAGAATGGCCACGTATGGGGATGTACGATGGGACACAAAACAGCAAGATTTATGGACAGATTACATAACCGATCAGTCCACGCCAGAGGGAGAGTTTGGGGAAAAAAGTACCATGCTACAAAGATGTTGCTGGGCCTACAATAGGGCCTTTTTGCTCATGGACACAATGCCATTTTCGGCATACCTGTTCAAAATGTGGGGGATCACATCTGGCAATCAGATGCAGGATGACATGGGTCCAAGGAACGCAAGAAATTGGGGGCAGGGGTCGGGTCAACAGTTCTTTCGGGAAGGAGTCAAATGTATGGCAGCTTAGATTCAATGCTAAGAGTCAAATGTATGGCAGCTTAGATTCAATGCTAAGAAGTGCAAGGTAATGCACCTAGGAAACAAAAACCCAGGGAAAGAGTACACAATGGGGGGTGAGATACTAACAACAACAAAAATGGAAAGGGACCTGGGGGTAGTCATATCAGATGACCTAAAAGGTGGGCAAGCAATGTGAGAGGGCAGCAAGGAGGGCTGGGGGGATACTGGGATGCATAGGGAGAGACATCACCAGTAGAAAACAGGAAGTTATTATCCCTCTGTACAGACAGCTAGTGAGACCCCATCTTGAGTACTGCGTGCAGTTCTGGAGACCCAATCTCCGCTAAGACATAGACAGGATGGAAGCTGTCCAGAGGAGGGCAACTAAAATGATGCAGGGTCTGCACTGGAAGACATATGAAGAGAGACTTAAGGAGCTTAATATGTATAGTCTAGAGGAAAGGAGGGAGAGGGGGGACATGATAGAAACTTTCAAGTACCTCAAGGGAATCAACAAAGTCCAAGAGGGTAGCATCTTTCAAAGAAAGAGGTGTGCAAGAACAAGGGGGCATAATTTGAAGATAGAAGGGGGGCAGCTCAGAGGTAATTTAAGGAAGTATTTTTTCACAGGGAGGGTGGTGGATGTATGGAACGGCCTTCCAGAGGAGATGGTGGAGTCACAAACAGTGGTGGAATTCAAGCATGCATGGGACAGTCATAAGGCAATTCTAGGGGGTTGGGGTAGGAAGAAGTAGGCTGCTGGTTAACTAGGATCTGCAGCTTATCCATCAGGTAGGGAAATGGGCAGACTGGGTGGGCCAAGCGGTCCTTATCTGCCGTCAAATTCTATGTTTCTATGTTTCTATAAGGGCAGGGGTATAAAGGCCAGCCATGGAATTGAGGAGGGAGGGGTAGGGGATATGCAAATAGAGGGAATCAAAATCATTCACCAGCAAGGTCAGGCATCAGCTGGGGGGACTGGTGGGGAAAAAGAAATGAGGACAGGGGAACAATTTAGAGCAGCTAGAACCCCTATCAAGATAGAGGCATGGAGGGAACGGTTAGACAGATACCCAGATAAGAAAATGGCAGAAATGATTAAAGAAGGTTTTCACACAGGTTTTTCTCTACAGTGTGAGGGACCAAGACAGGCCAGAGAGGCAAACAATCTGGGCTCTGTGAGAGGGAGGGAAGACATGTTACAACAGAAGATAGAGAAGGAGAAGGAAGCAGGGAGAATAGAAGGACCATATGACACCCCCCCATTGGAGAACATGAGGATTTCCCCATTAGGTTTGTTTTCCAAAAAACAAGAATGGGAGTTTAGGGTGATTCATCACCTATCTTTTCCCGAAGGTGAGTCGGTCAACAATTTTATCGGCGAGGAATATAGTAAAGTGACATATTCCACCCTGGAAGATGCAGCCTGGATTATCCGGGCAACTGCAGATGCATGGATGGCTAAGACAGACGTAGAGTCAGCTTTCAGATTACTTCCAGTTAGAAAAGAGGATTGGGACCTGTTGGGGTTTAAAATTGGTGGTCAGTACTATTTCGACAAAGCCATGCCCATGGGTTGCTCTATAGCATGCGCCACATTCGAAGTCTTTAGCACATGTTTGCAGTTGATATTCCAAGAAAGGACTGGTTATGAAACAGTGATGCACTATTTGGATGATTTTCTTTTCATAGGCAGTGGAAAAAGGGAAACAGAAAGAATGTTAGCCAGTTTCCAACAGCTGTGTCAGGAACTGGGGGTCCCACTGGCACCGAAAAAACAGAAGGGCCCAGCAGGATGTTAGAGTTTCTGGGCATCGAGATAGATGCTCTGGGGGAAATATTTCTGTTACTAGACAAAAAAATGAGAAAATTGAAGGAGTTGATTAAGATACATACCAGTAGAAGGAGACTACAGCTAAAGCAGGTACAACAAGTCTTGGGGCATCTGAACTTCGCGTGTAGGGCTATTGGGCCAAGGAGGGCTTTCACAAAGATGCTAGCAAGGGTCAGAGCCGGAGTGACCAGGCCACACCATTGGGTAGACATAACAAAGGGAGTCAAGGAGGATTTCAAAGTATGGGAGGAATTCCTTAGGGAATATAATGGCTGCTCTTTCTGGCAAGAGGAATGGGTGTATAACACAGACCTCGATCTTTACACAGACGCAGCTGGAGGCCTGGGCATGGGGGGCTATCTGAGGGGCAGATGGTTTGCAGAGCCCTGACCTTCAGATTGGGTGAGGGATGGTAAGGTGAGGGACATAACCTTGTTAGAGATCATGCCCATCTGGGCATGCACCCTGGTTTGGGGAGAAGAATTACGGGATCAAAAAGTAACATTCTGGTGTGATAATAGAGCAGTGGTAGAGGTCTTGAACAACAGGGGAGCCAGGTCAGAAACAGTCATGCAAGTTTTGCAACTCTTGGTGCTAAAGGCATTGCAGCTGAACATGTCATTCTGAGCAAAACACGTAGAAGGGGTACACAACACCCTGGCTGACAGCCTTTCCCGTCTGCAACTGGATCATTTCCAGAGGCTGGCACCAATAGCGGAGGAGCAAAAAATGCCCATAGCAATGAACATATGGGACATTGGCAAGAAGGAGCAGAAATGTTGTTCTGCAGTTCATGGGTGCCACAGACTCTGAGGGCCTATGACGGGGCCTGGCGAGTGTTTCAAACATTCAGGGCAACTCACCACATGGAGGTAAGTAGGCCACTCACAGAAGAACAGTTGGGGAAGTTCACCATGGAACAATGGCAGAACGGGACAGCCTATGCCATAATGGGAGTCTACTTGGCAGGGATTAGTGTGATTTGCAGTCTAAAAAGATGGTAGGACCAAATGAAGTCAATGTTCATTAGAAGAATGATGCAAGGATGGAGTAGATTAAAGCAAGGGGCGGTGGATAATAGGAGGCCAATAAGGGAGCAGTGGCTGGTGAAACTGAAGGATGTGTTGCCAGCAATATGCAGATCAAATGCCGAGGCCCAGTTATTCCACACAATTTATGTGGTAATGTTTTCCAGGGCCATGAGAGTGAGCGAAGTGGTGGGCCAGGGCAGGCAAGACAGGGAAGGGGGACTGGAATGGGAAGATATAAGTTGGGGGATGAAGGAAACACAGGTCATGATTAAGAGGTCAAAGATGGATCCAAGGGGTCAAGGTTGCATGGTAACTCTAAAGAAACATGTAGAGGGCACAGTGTGCCCAGTGCAGGCTTTGTGGGCTTTCATCACAGAGCATGGAAATAGGACAGAAAAATTATTTCTACACAGGGATGGAAGCAGAGTCACGAGTTATCAAGTCACTGCATTACTCAAGAGGGGCATGCAATTCCTGGGGGAGGACCCGGTGAATTATTCCTCCCACTCTTTATGGATAGGGGCTGCCTCACAGTGGGCAGTGGCAGGGGAGATGGTGAATAAGATTTTGGAGAAGGGGCGTTGGCGGTCGGCCAGTTATAAAAGATACATACGAACACTGCAGTGTGGAGACTAACGTATCGTTTATGTTTGTGACAGAAGGGGATCCACGAGGGGGACAAGGGAGTGATGATAGGATGGTGAAAACTAAGATCATAAATAAAATATCTGTTCTGTTTAAACCCTATAGGAAGAGGGAGGACCACAGAAGTCTGGATCTGCAGCCACTCCTATATTTATTGGGCAGAAAGGAGAGCTGAGAAAAAGGCTGGGGGAAAGCAGCTTTACCAGGAGGTGAAACAATGTAAATTGGTATGGTGCGGCATCTGTGGGATGAGATGAGCACAGTTGCTCCCCACCTTGAAAGAGCTGAAGGAGCGGCGACCCACTCCAGACTTAATTATTATTCATTGGGGGGTAATGACCTTGGGGGCAAGCCATGGTTAGACACATATATGCAGATAAAAAGGGACTTAGAGATAATACAGCAGTGGTGGCCTAAGGTGTGCCTGGCCTGGTTGAATATGATACCAAGGAGAGTTTGGAGAATGGAGCACAGCCATAGAGCTGTGGATAGGGCCAGGAAAAAGATGAACAGAAGGGTAGGGACACTAGTGAGAAAAATGGGAGGACAAGTACTATTGCAGGGGGTGGAAGAGTGGGTAGAAGATTTCTATAGGTCAGACGGCATCCACTTGTCAGATCTGGTCATAGAAATGTTTAATACAGAAATGATGGGTTTTATAGAAGCATGGAGGAGACATGCAGAAAATGTATAAAAAAAAGGGGAAGAGACTGCTTGGAGGGGTCTCTCCGAGGTGAAAGGGGGTCAGGACCCTAAGTGGGGGGAAAGCCAGTCATCCAACACAAGCTGGAGACCAGCTAGTGGGAAAATGGGGGAAGGAGGGAAGAAAAGGAATAAGGCAAAAGAGGAAGAAGGAAAGGAGAAAAGAGGTCTCGGTTTTCACCATTACCTAACAGAAAAGGAGAAGAAGAAGGGCCCCAGGTTCTCACCTGGGGGGAGAAAAAGAGGAAGAAAGAGGGATGATCAGAGATGGATATATGGATGGAAATACATGAAATTGTGAGAGGTATAATAATAAAGGATGATAAATGGAACATGGAATTATGATATATAAATAAATTAATTGCTAAATCTGAGCACAACAACAAACAATGGTCTATGTCTTTTTGTGAGGGAAAAGTGGGGAATCCAGGAAAATGGAGTTTGACCTTTAAGGGTTAGACCAGGTTGTCCTGGTGCACCCCCTCCCTTTTCATCAGGATGGTGTGCTCAGAAGGGGAGGGGGGAAGGAAGGGGAGGGGCCCGGGGATAGAACAATGGACAAGCAACAGGAAGGGGAGGGGCAAGTGGAGGTACATAAGGGACAGCACAGAAGTGGTTCAGCCACTTTTGCTGGAATTTTGATTCCTCCCACCCACCTTACAAAACAGGGCAAGAGGAAAAGACAGTCAAAAAGGGACTGTATGATAGGGCTGTAAAAGGTGGACGATGGATGAGTCCGGTTGGACAGTTATGGGACTGCCAAAAGGGGATGGCAGGTAATAATATGGTTATTGGACTTCCAAAGGTGGATGGCAGGAAAAAGGAGGGGAAAATGGAGGGGGAAGGAGGGGAGGGGGAAAAAAAGGAATAAGATGAAAAGAGGAAGAAGCAGAAGGAGAAAAGCAGTCTCGGTTTTCGCCATTACCTAACAGAAAAGGAGAAGAAGAAGAAGGTACCCAGGTTCTCACCTGGGGGGAAGAGGAAGAAAGAGGGATGATCAGAGATGGATATATGGATGGAAATAAATGAAATTGTGAGAGATGTAATAATAAAAGATGATAAATGGAACATGGAATTATGATATATAAATAAATTAATTGCCAAATCTGAGCACAACAATAAACAATGGTCTCTGTCTTTTTGTGAGGGAAAAGGGGGGAATCCAGGACAATGGTTCTCGGAGCAGAAAATGAGGAGTTGGAATGCTAAATTGCTTATATGTCAGGAACTGTACCACGTAGAAAAAAATGTAAAAGTCATATGATTTATGACTTCCCTGGCTAGTTTTGTACTTAGCCCCAATTAGGGAGCTAAGCATTTTTCTGATGAAAAGTCCGTATCTCGCACCGTTTCCAAGATACGGGCCCTGAAAGGCGCAGCAAATGCCATAATGTTATCCTATGGGAAAAAAAGAGAAGTTCGGAGTGCCATAACTTTGCCGCCCTGTAATATTTTTTCACCAAACCACCAAAAGGCACATCTGTGGGATGTTTGCTTTCTGCCTTCTAAATGTCAGTGTAACAGACCAAACCGTTATTTTGCAGCAGGGTGGCAAAGAATTCCTGTCATGCAGCGGACGCTGCAATGTTAGTCTATGGGAAAAAGTGTCAGCTTCCGCATATCGTAACTTTGCATCTGTGCAATATTTTGTCACCAAACCACAAAAAGGCACATCTGTGAGATGTTGGCTGCCTTCCTTCCAAATTTCAGCCCAAAAGACCAAACTGTTCATTTGCAGCAAGGTGGCAAAGAACTGCTGTCATTTTGGCCATAGTCTGAAAAAGTAGTGTCGTGATTTGCGACAGCTTTCGCAAGCATTTGCAAAAGTGTCATGAGTGCAACACTACTTTGCGACACTACTTTTTCCAGAAATTTGAAAAACATATTTCTAGGGTGTTTCACCCCAAAATAAAGACATGGCTAGCATCCTCAGTTTCCGACTAGGTGAACACAAAAAGAATTGTGTTGCTAGAGGGTCCCAAATTTAAATGCCAAGCATTTTTCTGATCACCAACTGAAAACAAAATGGTGGATTTGCAACACTACTAGGGCCATTTGCGACACTAAAAAGTGCATTTCCGACACTGTCGAACTTTTTGTTAACTTTTCCCCTTGACTTATAATGGCAAATTGTTTTTTGAATAACTTTTGAACTGTTTAATATTTTTCACGAAATCTTCAAAACACATCAGGACACTGGCATACGTTCCCTGAAGTTTTTGGACCGGTCGTGCAAACCGTCCAACCTGTAGGGATGAGCAAAGAATTCAAAAAGGCGTAAATGCACACACAGATCACGCTTAATAACTCCATAGCCGTATATCCGAACAGTACAAAAGCTGGCAGATCCTAAGATGCATGGTTTTTGATTGTATATTCCAAATTTCAGGCAAATCCATTAAACAGTTTCAAAGTTATTAAGGTGCAAAATTTTAGGTTTAACATGTAAATGGCTCCTCAACTCTAACTATGGTACCACTACTGTGCTACCATAATATATATATATATATATATTCATGGTAAAAAACTCAGTTTAATGCATCAGTTAGGGTTATTCCACAGTGACAAAAGTGAGGAAATTCAATGTTAGGGTTCCCACCCCCTTGCACCCCACCCCCATCCGCCCCACCAACAGGCATCGGTGTGCGTGGTAGTTGTCCTAACTTCACCCTATCTCATGTGCAAACAAGCTGAGGTGGTGCTGTATATGAGAATGGGTGAGAGTTAGGACTGATGACCCCAAAGCACACCCAGATGCCCGTTGTGGGCAGGTGGGGGTGGGGTGCAAGGGGGGTGGGAACCCCAACATCAAATTTCCTCTCTTTTGTCACTGTGGAACAACCCTAACTGATGTATTAAACAGACTTTTTTGTCATGAATTTTCCTTCTTTTTGAGAATGTGCACTATAAATAATGAAGTAACAGCTACACAAATGCAAGTGCAAATGCTCCACAAATGGTAATACAAACACAAGTGCAAATGTTAATGAAAGCAGAAACACAAATGCAGGTGCATACGGAAATGCAAACCGTAACGCACACGGGCACAGTAACATAATTGGAAATGCGGACAATTACGGTAACAGCAACGATGGCACAAAACAAAACACAAACAGAAACGCAAACTCAAATGGAAATGCACATGGTGACGCAAAAGGAAATGCAAACAAAAACAGTGATAGAAAAGCAAATGTTAACAGTTACACAAACACAAGTGCAAACTAAAACACAAAGGGTGATGCACACGGTGGCGTAGATGGGAACAATAATGCAAATAGAAATGCAAACACAAGCATGTACAGAAATGCAAATGGTAACGCGCACAATCATGGTACCATAATAGGAAACACAAATGCTAACAGTAACAGCAATGATAATGCCAAAGGAAATGCAAATGGAAGCGAGTATGCAAAGGCAAATGGTAATGCACATGGTGACACAAAATGAAATGCAAACAAAACCAGTAATGGAAACACAAATGTTAACAGTAACACAAACGCAAGCACAAACGAAAATGCAAAGGGTAATGCACACGGTCATGTAGACAGGAACGGTAATGCAAACGGAAATAGAAATGCAAGCGCATATGGAAACGCAACTGGTAACACGCACGGTCATGGTACTGCAATAGGAAATGCAAATGCTAACGGTAACAGCAATGATGACACCAAAGGAAATGCAAGCGGAAGCGCGTACGCAAGCACAAATGGTAATGCACATGGTGATGCAAAATGAAATGCAAACAGAAACAGTAATGGAAATGCAAATGGTAACAGTAACACAAATGCAAGTGCAAACAAAAAGGCAAAGGGTAACGCACACGATTGCATAGATTAGAATATTAACGCAAACGGTTACGGAAACGCAAGTGGGAACGCTAACTGTGACAGTAACGAATGCACACACCCTTTTTTCACCAACAGTTGCATAGAGAAACACAGTGGATACAAAGAATATATGCATAATAATGGGCCTCGGAGCAGAAAATGAGCACTTGGAATACTAAATTGCTTCTCTCTCAGGAACCATACGACGTAGAAGAAAAATTAAAATTTCATATAAATTATGACTTTCCTGGCTTAGGGTCCGACTAGGTGAACACAAAAAGAATTGTGTCCCTAGAGGGTCCCAAATGTAAATAGCAAGCATTTCTGTGACCACTAACTGAAAAAAAATGGCTGACTCACGACACTACAGGGGTCATTTGTGACACTAAAAACTGCATTTGCAACACTGCTGAACATTTTGTTAACTTTTCCCATTGACTATAATGGGAAACTTGTTTTTTGAATAACTTTTGAACCTTTTAATATTTTTTCACAAAATCTTTGAAAGGCACATTGGGGACCCTGGACACATGTTTCCTGAAGTTTTTGGACTGGTTGCACAAACCGTGCAACCTGTAGGCACGAGCAGAGAATGCGCAAAAAAGCATACATGCGCTATGGAATGTTGCTTTATAACTCCGCAACTGTATATCCGACCATTACAACACTTGGCAGATCCAAAGATCTATGATACCACTCCCCACATACTAAAGTTCAAGCAAATCTGTCATACAGTGGCAAAGTTATTAAGATGCAAAATTTCACACTTTAACCTTAAATGGGGTACTCAACCCTAATTATAGTGGCACTACTGTGCCACTATAATATATATAGTAGCACCCACAGACATGGTCAGATATTTCCAGATATTTCACAAAATTTCTAAAGAGTTTCTCTCTGCTGCCCCTACTGTGGAAATGCAGAAAGCCAGAGATTTCTCTAGAAATAGCACAGACATTTCAGGAAACATCTGACAATGTCTTTGGCTGTCACTGTAGATATATATATTGTGGTAGCACAGTAGTGCTACCATAGTTAGGGTTGAGTAGCACTTTTAAGGTTAAAGGGTCAAATTGTGCACCTTAATAACGTTGCCACCATTCAACAGATTTACCTGAAATTTGGTATGCCTGATTGGGCATGATTGATCTTAGGATCTGCCAAGTTTTGTACCGGTTGAATATACAGCTGTGGAGTTATTAAGCAACAACAAATTACGCAATTATGCTTTTCTGCGATTTCTTTGCTCTCACCTACAGGTCGCACGGTTTGTGTGACTGGTCTGAAAACTTCAGGGATTGTGCGGCCGGGGTCCCCGATGTGCCTTTTGAAAATTTTATGAAAAAATATTGAACAGTTCAAATGTTATTCAACAAACAATTTCCCATTATAAGTCAATTGGAAAAGTTAACAAAATATTCAACACTTTCGCAAATGCAGTTTTTAGTGTCGCAAATGGCCCTAGTAGTGTCACAAATCCACCATTTTTTTTCAGTTGGTGATCAAAAAATGCTTGGCATTTAAATTTGGGACCCTCTAGGGACACAATTCTTTTTGTGTTCACCTAGTTGGACCCTGAGGATGCTAGCCATGTCTTTATTTTGGGGTAAAACACCCCAGAAATGTTTTTTCAAATTTCTGGAACCAGTAGTGTCGCAAAGTAGTGTTGCAAGCATGATACTTTCACAAAATTTTGTGAAAATTGCCGCAAATTCCTACACTACTTTTTCAGACTTGGCCAAAATGACAGGAATTCTTTGCCACCCTGCTGCGGAAGAACTGTTTGGTCTTTTGAGCTGAAATTTGGAGGAAAGGCAGCCAACATCTCACAGATGTGCTTTCTGGCGGTTTGGTGAAAAATATTGTACAGATGCCAAGTTACGGTTCTCCAAAGTTGACATTTTTTCCCATAGACTAACATGGTGGCATCCGCTGTGCCTTTTGGGGCTCCTATCTCGAAAACAGTGCGAGATATGGAATTTTTGTTGTGAGTTGTATAGCCCTATGGGCTATGTAACTGCAAAACCTAGTGATGGAAATCAAGATTTTTGTGAAATTTAAATTTTTTTCTACGTCGAGCAGTTGCTGAGATATTAGCAATTAAGTACTTCCATTGCTCGTTTTAAGCTTCAATCCCCATTACAATGCATCCATTCTTTGTACACATTGTGTTTCTGTATGCACCTGTTTGGCAAAAACAGGTGATGCGCTTCCATTACTGTTACAGTTACTGTTTCCCCTTGCGTTTATGTCCCCGTTTGCATTACCATTCCCGTGTACACCACCATGTGCATTACCCTTTGCATTGTCATTCGCGCTTGCATTTTAGTTACTGTTACCATTTGCATTTCCACTATTGTTTCTGTTTGCGTTTTTGTTTGCATCACCGTGCGCATTGCCATTTGCGTTTACGGCAGCCCTTTTGTTTGCATTTCCATTTCTCTTTCGTTTTGTGTCTTCCTTGCTGTTACTGTTACCATTTGCATTTGCAATTGCGTTACTGTGCCCATGCACATTACAGTTTGTGTTTCCATATATGCTTGCATTTCCTTTGTGCTTCTGTTTCCTTTGCTGTTATTGTTGCTGTTACCATTACCATTTGCATTTACAATTGCGGTACTGTGCCTGTGCGCATTTCAGTTTTCGTTTCCATACGCGCTTCTGTTCCCATTTCTGTTTCTCTTTCCTTTGGCATTATTCTTCATTTTAACTTTACCATTTGCATTTACAATTGCGGTACTGTATCTGAGAGCGTTATGGTTTGCGTTTACGTGTGCGCTTGAGTTTCCGTTTCTGTTCCCTTTTGCATTCTTTTTGCTGCGACACTTAATATTTCCATTTAAAATACCGCTGCCATCACTGTTCGCATTACCAGTTGCGTTTTCGTATCCATTTCAATGTCCGTTTGCATCGCTGTTCACTTCGGCGTCACTTTGCGCTTGTGTTTCTATTAATGTTTCCTTTACCATTTACATTTGTGTTACCATGTGCACCACTGTTTGTGCTTCTGTTTGTGTTGCTGTTATTGCTACTATGTTACAAGACACCCCGATGCCGGTTGGGGGGATGGGCTGAGGGGGTCCAAGGAGGGCTTTCAACCCTAACACCGAATTTCCTTGCTTTTGTCACTGTGGAACAACCCTAACTAATGCATTAAAAGGAGTTTTTTGCCTCTAATATATATATATATATATATATATATATATATAGAGGCAAACAATTCCATTTAATGAATCAGGTTGTTCCACAGCAAAAAGCTAGGCAATTCAGTGTTAAGCTGAAAGCCTTCATTAGCCCATCCTCATCTCGGCATCGGGTGAGGCTGGGGTTTGTCGTCCTAACTCTCACCCCATCACATGTGTAAAGAAGCTGAGGTATAGGAGAATGGGGTGAGAGTTAGGACTGATGACCCCAACGCGCACCCCAATGCCGGTTGGGGGATGGGCTGGGGGGTCCAAGTGGGGGCTTTCAACCCTAACCCCGAATTTCCTAGCTTTTTTTGCTGTGGAACAACCCTAATTGATTCATTAAACTGATTTTTTGCCTCTAATTTCCCTTCTTTTTGAGAATGAGGATGATAAATAATGAAAGGAATGCAAAGGCAGCAGCACGGGGCCCTTTGGGCCCTGTGATCCCACCACATGATGTCTTATTACACAGTAACAGGAACTGCAAACGCAAGTGGCAATGGTAATGCACATGGCAAATCAAACATTAATAGAAACACAAGCATAAAGTGACACCGAAGCAAACAGTTATGTAAACAGAGACATCAAACAGAAGTTCATCCAGAATGCAACTGGTAACACATACATTCACGGTACCACAACTGTAAATACAAATGGTAACAGTAACACCAAAAATAACACCCAAGTAAATAGAAATGCAAGCACATACAAAAACGCAAACTGTAACGCACACACTGATGGAACCACAATTGTAAATGAAAATGGTTATGGTAACAGCAACAATAAAGCCAATAAAAAAAGAAACGCAAGCGCATACGAAAACACAAACTATTACACATAAGGTCATGGTACCGCAATAGTAAACATAAATGGTAACAGTAACAGCAACAGTAAAGACAACAGAAACAGAAATGCAAGCGCATATGAAAATGCAAACCGTTACGCACATGGTGGCATAGATGGGAACGGTGATTTGAATGGTAACAGAAGTGCAACTAGAAACGTTAAATGTCGCAGTAACAAAAGGGCACATCCTTCTTTTCCCCCAAAACTGCATTGAAAAAGCTAATTGAAAACAAAGAATGTGTGCATTATAATTGACTTCGGAGCAGAAAAGTACGACTTGGAATACTAAATTGCTTATATCTCAGGAACCGTATAACGTAGGAAAAAAAATAAAATTTTGTATGAATTATTACTTTCCTGGCTAGTTTTATGCTTAGCCCCCAATTGGAGGGCTAAGCATTTTTTTTGACAAAAAGTCCGTATTTCGCACTGTTTCTGAGATACGGTCCCTGAAAGAAACAACGGATGCCATAATGTTATCCTATTGGAAAAATCATCAAATTCGGAGTGCTGTCACTTTGCTTCCCTGTAATATTTTTCCTCCAAACCACCAAAAGGCACATTTGTAGGATGTTGGCTTTCTTCCCTCCAAATTTCAGCCCAAAAGACCAAACCATTATTTTTCAGCAGGGTGGCAAAGAATTCCTGTAATATGGTGGACGCCATAATGTTATCCTACGGGAAAAAGTGCCAAATTCATAGTGCCATAACATTGCCACCCTGTAATATTTTTTGACCAGTCCACAAAAAGGCACATCTGTGGGATGTTGTCTTTCTTCTCTCCAAATTTCAAGTAAAAAGACCAACACATTTCTGAGATATTCAATGTCAAAGATTGGCAAAATTTGCCTATCTATTCCATTATAAAAAATCTGGCCATCTTGTCCCTATTTTGCGATCAAAGATCACAATCAAAGAATCTCACAATCAAAGAATTTGCAGCCTCACGATCAAAGAATTTGCAGGCTCATTTACAAAAAATAAAAAATTTAATAAATCAAAAAATAGAAGAAATTGCAGTAAACCACCACCATAGTTCAATAGAACGAAGCCCCCTGAGTAAAACCCACCCTCATATGACTTCCTAGGGCACCCATGGGCTGAGAAAAATGATTTTTAAATTCAGCCATCTCGTCCCTTGCTCATGATGCAAGATCGCAATCAAAGAATCTCACAATCAAAGAATTTGCAGCCTCATGATCAAAGAATTTGCAGGCTCACAATCAAAGAATAAAAAAGGGTGAAACACGACGTATTCACCGATTTGAACCAAACTAATGGCATGGTTCAACGGAATGGACCCTCCTGAGCAAAACAAGCCCTCATTTGTGCCCCTAGCCCACCCCTGAGACGAGATATTAGTGTTTTAGGTCATGATGCAAGATAGCAATCAAAGAATCTCATGGTCAAAGAATTTGCAGGCTCGCGATCAAAGATCGTTAGCGAGCTGCAAATTAAGATTTTAAAAGCTTATAACTCTATTTTTTGACTGATTTGGATAGAACCAAAGTCATGGCTTGATAGCTCAGGGTCCCTTGAGTAAAACCCATCGAATTTTTACTTCAGAAGAGACCCCTGAGACGAGATATTTGTGTGATTGGAAAACTGAAAACAATATGGCGGACCTCACGGTCAAAGAATTTTGAAAATTCCTCAGGAACAAAGATTCTTGAACTGTGAGGCTGCAAATTCTTTGATCGCCAGGTGAGACCAGATGGCCAGAACCCCCATTCTTTGATCGCAATATGAACATATAAATGTTCTGATTGACTTATAATGGGAACTTAAAAGTGCCATAATTTTTGAATGCCTTAATATTTTTTCACCAAACAAAAAGTGGCATGTTCGGCCACCAAACCTCTTTCAAACAAGTCATCTTGCAGAGCAGCACACCACACGATGGCTGTGCAGGACCACATTAAGAATGCCAAAAGGTGCCTCCAAAAATGGATAATTTTGCATTTTCAGTGCTTTTGTACACAAAGACCAGCAGTCTGATACAAACACAATTTAGCAAATCAAGAGATCTAGTAGGCCCCAACACGTGTACCAAATTTCAGGCAAATCCATTGAACAGGTCCAAAGTTATTAATGTCCAAACTTTTGACTTTAGTATGTAACTGGCCGCCAACCTAAATATAGAGCCACTATAATATATATATATATATATATATATATATATATATATATATATATATATATATATATATATATATATATATATATATATATATATATATATATATATATATATATATATATACAGTATATAGATATATGTATATATATATTTATATATATATATATATATTATGGTAGCACGTAGTGCTACCATAGTTAGGGTTGAGGAGCCATTTCTATGTTAAACCCCAAAACTTTGCACCTTAATAACTTTGCAAACGTTTGACGGATTTCCCTGAAATTTGGAATACATGATCAAGAACCATAGGCCTTGGGATCTGCCAAGTTTTGTACCAGTTGGATACACAGCTGCGGAGTTATTAAGCATGATCTGTGCACGTGTTTACACTTTTCCTGGAATTTTACGGTCGCGCCTACAAGTCGTCTGGTTTTCACGACCTGCCCAAAATCTTCAGGAAATGTGCGGCCAAGGTCCCCGATGTGCCTTTTGAAGATTTCATAAAAAAAATTAAACGGTTCAAAAGTTATTCAAAAAACAGTTTCCCATTATGAGTCAATGGGAAAAGTTAACAAAAAGTTCGACAGTGTCGCAAATGCATTTTTACTTTCGCAAATGGGCCTGTTACTTTTGCAAATCAGCCATTTTGTTTTCAGTTGGTGATCAGAGAAATGGTTGACATTTAAATTTGGGACCCTCTAGCAACCTAATTCTTTTTGTATTCACCTAGTAGGACCCTGAGGATGCTTGCCGTGTCTTTATTTTGTGGTAAAACACCCCAGAAATATGTTTTTCAAATTTCTGGAAAAAGTACGTTCACAAATTACTTTCGTGCTCACGAAAGTGTCATACTTTTTTGCGAAAGATTTCGCAAATTGCGACAGTAGTTTTCCATCTGTGGGAAAGTGACAGCGATTCTTTGGCACTGTGCTGCAAAAGAACCGTTGGGAGTTTGGGGCTGAAATTTGGAAGGAACGGAGCTGACATCTCACAGATGTGCCTTTCAGTGTTGTATTGAAAAAATATTACACGGCGGCAAAGTTACGGCACTCCAAAGTTGACGTTTTTCCCATAGGATAACATTACGGCTCCCGACGCATTACAGAAATCCTTTGGATCCCTGCTGCAAAATAACGGTTTGGTCTTTTTTCCTGAAATTTGGAAGGAAGACAGCCAACAGCCCACAGATGTGCCTTTCAGTGGTTTGGTGAAAAAATATTACAGGGAGGCAAAGTTATGGCATTCCGAACTTTTCTTTTTTTCCCATAGGATAACATTACGATGTTCACCGCGCCTTTCAGGGCCCGTATCTTGGAAACGGTGCGAGATACGGACTTTTCGTCAGAAAAATTCTTAGCCCCATCAAAGGGGGCTAAGTACAAAATTAGCCAGGACAGTTGTAAATGATATGACTTTTAAATTTTTTTTCTATGTCGTATGGCTCCTGAGATATAACGTATTTAGTATTCCAAGTTCTCATTTTCTGCGCCGATACTCAATATTATGCATACATTAATTGTACTCACTGTCTTTCTCTATGCAGGTTTTGGGGAAAACCAGCCTGTGCGGTTACATTACTGTTACTGTTGCCCTTTCCGCTTGCGGTTCCATACCCATTTCACTTACAATTGATGTCTGCTCCACCATGTGCGTTATCCTTTGCGTTTTCATTTGCGCTTGCGTTTCTGTTATTTTTTGCCATTTCTGTTTACAGTACTGTTTATCTTTCTGTTTCACTTTACTTCACCATGCCTATTGACATTTCTGTTTGCAGGCACCATGTTACTATGTGACAACACATCATATGGCAGACCGTTCCCGTCTACGCCACCATGTGCGTTACCCTTTCTGTTCTCATTCGCGCTTGTGTTACCATGTGCACCACTGTTAGCATTTCTGTTTGCGTTGCTGTCTGTGTTAGTATACCACAAGACATCATGTGGCAGGGCCCCGCACTCCCGCTGCTGCATTACATTCACTATTTCTCGTTATCATTCTCAAAAAGAAGGGAAATTAGAGGCAAAAAACTCCATTTAATGCATTAGTTAGGGTTGTTCCACAGCGTCAAAAGTGAGGAAATTCGCTGTTAGAGTTGAAAACCCCCCTTGGAACCCCCGCCCACCCCTCCAACCAGCATTGGGGTGTGCATTGGGATCGTGGGTCCTAACTCACCCCATTCTCCTATACTTACTGCTTTACACATGTCATGGGGTGAGAGTTAGGGCTGATGATCCCAATGCACACCCCAATGCCACCACGTGTGTCATCCTTTGCATTTTCATTTGCGCTTGCGTTTCTGTTACTTTTTTTGCCATTTGTGTCTACCATACTGTTTCTCTTTGCGTCACCATGCCCATTGACATTTCCATTTACAGGCACCATGTTACTATGTGACAAAACATCACGTGGCACAATGTTCCCGTCTACGCCACCGTGTTCGTTACCCTTTCTGTTCTCATTCATGCTTGCGTTACCTTGTGCGCCACTGTTAGCGCTTCTGTTTGCATTGCTCTTCCTGTTACTATGCCACAAGACATCATGTAGAGGGAGTGGGCCTTTGGGGCCCAGCGCCCCGCTTGCTGCATTATGTGCTGGGAGCACGGGTTCCTGTGCATTATCCTTTTGCTTTCATTTGCGCTTGCATTTCTGTTACTTTTTGCCATTTGTGTGTAACATGCTGTTTCTCTTTCTGTTTCACTTTGCGTCACCATGCCCATTGACATTTCCATTTACAGGCACCATGTTACTATGTGACAAGGCATCACATGGCACACTGTTCCCGTCTATGCTGCAGTGTGCGTTACCCTTTCTATTCTCATTCGCGCTTGTGTTACCATGTGTGCCACTGTTAGCATTTCTGTTTGCTGGTTGCCCTGTCACTATGCCATTAAGACATCATGTGGCGGGCCTGCCGCTACTCCCGCCACTGCATTACATTCACTATTTCCTCGTTATCATTCTCAAAAAGAAGGGAAATTAGAGGCAAAAAACTCTGTTTAATGCATTAGTTAGGGTTGTTCCACAGCGACAAAAGTGAGGAAATTTGCTGTTAGGGTTGAAAACCCTAACTCCAAATTCACCCCCCCCAGCACCACACACACACAGACACACACACATTCAAGTATGGGGGAGGACCAAGTCAACACAACCAATGACAGACATCCAGCAGCAGGTGACAGAAATAACAAACAATTGTCTAAATGTACTATGAGACATCCCCACCCACCTGACCAGGTACTGCATGCTCAGTGGAGATCAACAGCAAAACTGAGGCCATGTACACCAAATGTACACATCCCTGATTGCAGCTGCACACAACGCATCACACTTAGTAGTTGCATGGCCTTACCTACCGATGTCCTCACCAGACCACACCACATGTGGTGGGCCACCTGAGCAATAGAGTTCAGCAAAACCAAGGAGTTGTACAGGTATAATATCTCTGATTATAACAAGGGTTTGAGAAATGCAGCTTTCTAATTGACTGTAAACATTGTAACAGCCTTATGTTTAGTTTTTATTAACATACATGTAGAGCCTAACCATATGATGAACATGGTTTAATGTTGTTTAAAAACAGTTTTATTATGATAGCAATAAGCCACTCCCAGGTATTATGTTAATGGTCAGTTTATCACTGTCTAGCGACATGTGGCACTTGGCTATCCTCATTCAACATTAAACCCTACAGGGTGATTAACAGACCATTTAACATAACTGGTGGTCATGCCTTATTGCTTAATTGTCTTTATGAGTAGATACTCTCCCTCTGCTAGGCACTGCAGCAGCTTTGCAACACAGTGTCCCACCCAGTTACACCATACACTGTCTAGTTACTGGAGAAGGGCTGTGAATATGAACTCATGAAGATGAACAGTGTAACTTGAGCATTACAGTCATCGAAACCTTAATGTGATTATAACTGACAGAGTCAGTGATAGAGAATAACCCCTGCTGTCCTAGTACACTTACCCCATTGTGAGTTAAATCAATACTAAAAGACATTCTGTTTATATCTACACCATACCTACTTGATTCCTGTTGTAGCAGAATTAACATAGTTATCACTTTGATAGCATCAGTGACAGAAGTGTGGCAAACCCAAACAGTAGGCATACAGCCTGAGTATGAAACAACTATTAAAAAAAATTACACTGTGTCCATAAGTGGCATAGATCATTCATTGCAACAATAGTAAATGTATTACTATTTGAATAAGTTAGTCATCACAGATGCATGAGATTGTCTTTATCAGGTACAACATACTCAGTAAGTGCCTACAGGAAAATCTATCCTATATACATCTCCGATACAGGTACGTCATTGTTGGCTCAGTAGTGCTATGATATTTAGAAGTTGCTTGGCCCGATCCATGCAATTACACTGTTTCATAAAGAATACTTACTGCATCTTTAGTATTGAAACACACTGAAGGTCTATGTATGTACATCAGCAGTACACGTTCATCAGTAAGAATGCATCTGATACTGGCAGTACGAATTTCACAGCGTTGAACAGGCAATGCTTTTCCATACGTTTACATCAGCCTCTCTATCTTGAGTAAACCATTGCAGTAAATGTACTACTATGTAAATCACCTACTAAATGTAACACTACTTTTATCTTGAGCATGCTAGTGTCTTGTAGTTAATTTATGTACTTCTCTTAATTAATGTATACTCACTAGTGTTAAAACCTTTCTACAACTGTCATCATGCACCTTCAGCATTTATATTGACTAACAGCACAGTACCAGTTGTGGTGTGGTGTGGGGCATCGGTAGGTAAGGCCATGCAACTACTAAGTGTGGTACGCTGTGCAGCTGCAATCAGGATGTGTACATTTGGTGTACATGGCCTCAGTTTTGCTGTTGATCTCCACTGAGCATGCAGTACCTGGTCAGGTGGGTGGGGATGTCTCATAGTACATTTAGACAATTGTTTATTTCTGTCGTCTGCTGCTGGATGTCTGTCATTGGTTGTGTTGACTTGGTCCTCCCCCATACTTGAATGTGTGTGTGTGTGTGTGTGTGTGATGCTGGGGGGGTGAATTTGGAGTTAGGGTTTTCAACCCTAACAGCGAATTTCCTCACTTTTGTCGCTGTGGAACAACCCTAACTAATGCATTAAACAGAGTTTTTTGCCTCTAATATATATATATATATATATCATTACAAACAAACTTTTTTAATGCATCAGTTAGGGTTAAGCTGACAAAAATGAGGAAATTAGACATTAAGATAGAGCCTGAACACCCCCAACACCCCATACCCCATCTTCGACAGTCTGATAGATGGCAGGGTGTGCCCAGCGGGTTGGGAGGCCTAACTCTCACCTCATTCTCTTTTACTGTAGCATGTGAACCTGTTTACACATGGAATGGGTGAGAGTTGGGCCTCACGATCCTGTGGCATATCCCGGCATCTGTCGGTCTGTGGAGGATGGGGAGGTGGGGTAGTGGGGGGCTAGAGGCTCTACCCTCACATCTTATTTCCCTTCTTTTGTTGGTTTAACCCTAACTGATGTATTAATGAAGTTTTTTGCAATGAATATCAATTATACGTAAAACATGTGACCAGCCCGGTGGTGAGGAGGGCTGAGGCAGTGGATGTCTTACGTCATGCCACACCAGTGTCCCATGTATGGGAACAGGTATGGGCAGCTGGGGCTTGGCAGGGGTGCAGAGGGATTGAGCATCTGAGGGACTGCTCTCCCTCTTCAGTAGGGGGGACTCCAGCGGTCGGCATGCTTCTGGCTCCTAATGGAGGCTGGGAGGGGCAGTGCACTGATGCCACAAAGAAGGGGCAGCGGTAGGGCAGGCACATGAAGGAGCTGGTGTGGACTCATGCACGCTACCTCCACTGGTGTCATTGCATGCCCCTCACATGTAAAGGGGTGCAAATGAGAAAAATGGTCCTGCCGGTCAATCAGGATGAAGCAGTCACTCACTGCAGGCCCTGACCTTGAATTGTGCTCCCCGAACTGGATTCTGGTAGAATTGAGTTGAGCTAGGGGGGGTCTCCTCATTGTGCCACCCCACCATGGGGGAGATTCCATGGGGAAAGAGGGGATGCTGCATGATTTCAGGGTATGGTGCTGGACAGGTGACTGGAGATGGGTGCCGAACCCCCTCCCTGGTCTGCACCCATCTGCAGCCACCAGGGGAGAAATATATATATATATATATATATATATATATATATATATATATATATATTATGGTAGCACGTAGTGCTACCATAGTTAGGTTGAGGAGCCCTTTTAATGTTAAAGGGTCAAACTTTGCACCTTAATAACTTTTCCACCATTCAACAGATTTGTCTGAAATTTGGTAAGCATGGGGCAGAAACATAGATCTTGGGATCTGCCAACTTTTGTACCTGTCAGATATATGGCTGTGGAGTTATTAAGCAGCATCCGTGTGTGCATTTACTTTTTTTACGCATTCTTTGCTCCCGCCTACAGGTCGCACGGTTTGGGCAACTGGTCCAAAAACTTCAGAGAACATGCAGCCAGGGTTCCCAATGTGCCTTTAGAAGATTTCATGAAAAAATATTGAACAGTTCAAAAGTTATTCAAAAAACAATTTCCCATTATAAGTCAATGGGAAAAGTTAACAAAAAGTTTGACAGTGTTGGAAATGCACTTTTTAGTGTCGCAAATGGCCCTAGTAGTGTTTCAAATCTGCCATCTTGTTTTCAGTTAGTGATCAGGAAAATGCCTGGCATTTAAAATTGGGACCCACTAGGGACACAATTCTTTTTGTGTTCATCTAGTCAGACCCTTAGGATGCTAGCCATGTCTTTATTTTTTTGATAAACACCCCAGAAATATGTTTTCAGATTTCTGGAAAAAGTAGTGTCACAAAGTAGTGTTGCACCTGGGACACTTTTTCAAAATTTTGCAAAAAGTGTCGCAAATTGCGACACTACTTTTCCAGGCTATATCCAAAATAACAGGAGTTCTTTGCCAACCTGCTGGAAAAAACTGTTTGGTCTTTTGGGTTCAGATTTGGAAGGAAGGCAGCCAACATGCCACAGATGTGCCTTTTGCTGGTCTGGTGAAAAAATATTGCATGGATGGCAAGTAACGGTACTCTGACGTTGACTTTTTTTCCCATAGACTAACACGGTGGCGTATGCCATTGTCTTTCAGGGCTCATATCTCAAAAAAATGCGCAATACAGATTGTTTGGTACGAATTGCGTAGCCCTATTGGTGTGGGCAGGACAGTAGTGTGGTGGGTAGGTAACTAGCTGGGCGGCAGGACACAGAGGGTGGTGGTAAATGGCAGTCACTCCACAGAGGGAAGAGTGACCAGTGGGGTACCACAGGGATCAGTGCTGGGACCGGTTCTATTCAACATCTTTTTCAGTGACATTGCGCAGGACCTAGAAGGCAGAATTTCACTGTTTACTGATGACACAAAGCTCTGTAACAGAGTAGACACACCAGAGGGTGTAGACAGAATGAGAAGGGACCTGCAGAAACTTGAAGAATGGTCAGGGGTTTGGCAGTTGAAATTCAATGAAAAGAAGTGCAAGATAATGCATATGGGGCACAAAAACACTGGCACAATATATCAGTTGGGGGGTGAGGCTATAGCATGCACCAAGCAGGAATGGGATCTTGGGGTTATCATCTCTGATGACCTCAAGGTAGGGAAACAGTGTGACAAGGCAGCAGGTAAAGTGAACAGGATGCCGGGATGCATAGGCAGGGGCATCACCAGCAGGAAAAGGGATGTCATGATTCCACTATACAAGACACTAGTGAGGCCCCACCTGGAGTACAGTGTACAGTTCTGGAGAACTTATATACATAAGGACATAGACAGGGTAGAGAAGGTCCAGAGGAGGGCAACAAATATGGTATATGGATTGCATCACAAGTCCTATGAGGACAGGTTGAAGGAATTGAATATGTACTCCCTGGAGGACAGGAGGGAGAGAGGGGACATGATAGAGACATACAAGTGTCTTACAGGGAGGAACAGGGTGCAAGAATACACTATTTTTAAGCAAAAAAGATGTTCCAGGACTAGAGGGCATGGGATGAAGTTGGAGGGAGGATGATTCAGAGGAAACATGAAGAAGAATTTCTTCACAGAACGGGTGGTAGACAAGTGGAATACCCTGCCTGAGGAAGTGGTGGGGGCTGAAACAATCACGGGATTTAAGAATGCATGGTATAGACATAAAGAAATTCTGGAGGTCAGGGGTAAGGGGCAACAGAGTTCTAGGAAAACATAAACTGAAGTTACAAACTCAAATGGGTAGACTAGGTGGGCCAGGGCCATAGGCCCTTTTCTGCTGACACTGTCTGTGTATCTATGTATCTATAAAATGGTAGCCAGGAAAATCATTATTTCTGTGAAATAAAAACTCTTTTTCTACGTTGTGTGGTTGCTGAGATTTTTGCAATTAAGTACTTCAAATGCTCATTTTAAGCTTTGATGCCCATTACAATGCATACAGTCTTTGTGTTTCTCTATGCAGCTGTTCAGCAAAAACAGGGTATCCACTTCTGTTACTGTTACACTTCCTGTTTCCACTTGCGTACGTGAGGAAATTCAGTGTTATGGTTGAACCCCCCCTTGTACTCCTACAGCCCACCTCCCTAAGTGGCATTGGGGTGCGCGTTGGGGTCGTTGGTGCTAACTCTCACCATATCCTGAGTGTGTATATTTATAGTATGGTAGCACAGTAGTGCTACCATAGTTAGGGTTGAGGAGCCTTTTTAATGTTAAAGGGTTAAACTTTGCACCTTTATAACTTTGTCACCGTTCAACGGATTAGCATGAAATTCGCCCCACCTTCCCTGCTCAGCAGAGGGCATATACTGCATTCTGAGAGGGGACTCACAGGAAAACAACGGTTATGTATATAGGTGTTACTGCTCCATTATTGTAGTAACAGACTATTTGTGGCAGTTGGGGTTGTACTGTTTCACTCACGCAGTGCCCCCCCAGGCAAGGGACTGCATCTTGAGTGGACAGTCACAGGATAAGAAGCTACATAGATATCAATGGCACACCATTGTGACTCTGGTGGCACACAAGTTGGCACAATTTTCAGTTGTGTATCGTCAGACATGGAATGCCCCCCCACCTGTAGAAGATGGTATGTAGTTCGTGCTGAGTAGCGAGTCACATGAAGTCAACCATGGAATGCCCTAGTTCACACACTCAGCACAGGACATGTAGTGCACCCTAAGTAGAGAATCCCAGGAAAACAAAGATTATGCATATAAGTGGTACACCTCCATGGTTCTCATAACAGAGTATTTGTGACAGTTAGGAGTTGCATGGTGTCAGCCAGGCAGTCCCCCCACCCCCCCACACAGGCGAGGGATAGTATCTTGAGTGTACAGTTACAGCATAAGAGACTACATAGGAATGAATCATGTAGCTTTGTGGTGGCAGGCACACACAAGTTACTGCACTTTGGAGTTGTCTATCATCAGCCAGGTAATTTCCCTTTCACGCCCCCCTCCACTCAGGACAGGGCATGTACTGCATGCTGAGTGGGGAGTCACAGGAAAAGAAACGTTATGGATATAATCAGTACAACTTTGGCTATCATCAGCCAGGCAATTCCCCCCCACCTCCCACTCAGGACATTGTAGTAAAATGGTAGTTGTGCTAGCTAGGTGTTGCACGGTGTCAGCCAGGGAACACCCCCCCCAGGAGGGGGACTGCATCCTGAGTGGAGAGTCACAGGATAAGAAACTACAAAGCCATCGATGGTACACGTTTGCAGTTGCAGGCACATACAGTCTAGTACACTTAGGAGTTGCATGGTATCAGCTAGGCAATGCCTCTCACTTCCATCCCAGAGAGCAGATACTGCATCGTGACTGGACAGCTGCAGGTAAGAAAAACTCTACTACACTTAGGAGTTGCACGGCGTTAGCCAGCCCATGCCCCCATCCCCCCAAAGAGCAGGTACTGCACTGTGAGTGGAGAGTTGCAGGAAAAAAAAACATAGCATGAGTGACATACCACTATGATTGTAGGGGTTGACAACTTGGGATACTTTGGGGTTGCATGTAGTCAATCACGGAATACCACAGTTCACACGGTCAGCACAGACATGTAGTGCACAATGAGTGGAGACTCACAGGAAAACAAAGCTTATGCATATAAGTGGTACTGCTCCATGGTTGTTGTAACAGACTATTTGTGACAGTTAGGACTTGCGTGGTGTGAGCCAGGCAGTCCCCCCATCACACAGGTGAGAGACTGCATCTTGGGTGGACAGTGACAGCATAAGAGACTACATAGGAATGAAACGTGTAGCTTTGTGGTGGCAGGCATACACAGGTTACTGCTCTTTGGAGTAATATATCATCAGCCAGGCAATTTGCCCCCCCCATCTGCCGCCCCTGCTCAGGACAGTGCATGTACTGCATGCTGAGTGGGGAAGGAGTCACAGGAATAGAAAGGTTATGGATATAACCAGTACAACTCTTGTCTATCATCAGCCAGGCAATTCCCCCCCTGCTCAGGACATTGTAGTAAGACACTATTTGTGACAATTAGGTGATGCACAGTGTCAGCCAGGGAATGCCCCCCCTCCAGGTGAGGGACTGCATCTTGAGTGGAGAGTCACAGGATAAGAAAGTACATAGCCATTGATGGTACACCCTTGCAGTTGCAGGCACATACAGGCTAGTACACTTACGAGTTGCATGGTATCAGCTAGCCAATGCCTCTCGCTCCTGTCCCAGAGAGCAGGTACTGCATCGTGAGTGGAGAGTTGCAGGGAAAACAAACTCTAGTGCATGTAGGAGTTGCACGACATCAGCCAGCCAATGCCCCCCCCCACAGCAGAGAGCAGACACTCAGAGGAAAAGAAAGCTCATGCATATAAGTGGTACAGCTCCATGGTTGTTGTAACAGACTATTTGTGACAGTTAGGACTTGCACAGTGTGAGCCAGTCAGGGCCCCCCACCCCCTCAACAGGCAAGAGACTGTATCTTGAGTGGGCAGTTACAGCATAAGAGACTACTTAGGACTTGCACGCTGTCAGCTAGGCAATGCCCCCCCTTCCCCAGAGAGCAGGTACTGCATTGTGAGTGGAGAGTCACTGGAAAAAAAAACATATATCATCAATGGTATACCACTCTGATTGTAGGGGTTGACAGCTTGGGATACTTTGGAGTTGCATGTAGTCAACCACGAAATACCCCAGTTCACATGCTCAGCAGAGGATATGTGGTGCACCATGAGCAGAGACTCACAGGAAAACAAAGCTTATGCATATAGGTGGTACAGCTCCATGGTTGTTGTACCAGGCTATTTATGACAGTTGCACAGTGTGAGCCAGGCAGTCCACCCTCCCCACAGGTGAGAGACTGCATTTTGGATGGACAGTGCCAGCATTAGAGACTACATAGGAATGAACCATGTAGCTTTGTGGTGGCAGGCACACACAGGTTAGTGCTCTTTGGAGTTGCATGCCAACAACCAGGTGAGAGTTCCCCCCCACCCAGAGTGCAGGTACTGCATTGTGTGTGAAGAGTCACAGGAAAAGAAACGCTATAGACATCAATGGTACACCACTGTGATCGTGGGTGGCCACAAGTTAAGGCACTTTGGAGTTCTATGTCATTGCCAAGGGAATGTTTTCCCCCCACTCTAAAAAGAGTTCTTGCTCTGTTACAGTAGAGTAGGGCACAAAGTCTGTCATGGCACTGAAGCACATTCTTTTTCTGTGTAGAGATGATTGTAACCATTCAACATTTGAAAAAAAAAACACCATGAACTTTTTGTAAGTTGAAAATTTTTATGTAAAAGTTTTTCTGCAAAAATATAAACAACATATAAGTATTTTTTTTAATATATACAATTCTTATCAGTTATAAAAAACCAAAAAGGAGTAGCATTTATAAAAATATATTGTTCAAACATTTAACTTCTCTATATGGGGAGGTGTGCTTCTGGGTGAGGCAGCACTGGCTAGCTGATTGGACCATATGTGGAGGCGCAGCGGGAGTGGAAACTGCTGTGCCAACAAGAGATACCGGTGCCGTGGAGGGTTGAGCTTTGTCCAGGAAGACTGTAGTCAGGTTCATGTGATGGGATACTGCTGGCTTGAGTGCCTGTCTCAACAGGCTCAAGCAGAAGGCTGACCATCCCTTGTTGAGCTCTTAGCATTTCGCGAATTTCATCAACAGTTGCCTGCAGACAGTCAACTTTCTGGTCAAGCCTGTCTAGGTGGGCAGAGTAAAATCCCATTGGCTGCCTTCTTTTGGGTCCTGTGAAGAGAGAAAAATCTATTGAGTATGTAGATTTACAGATTGTGTTTGTTGTTTATGTCATAAGATGCATACAGTAATTTATTTGTGTCCTCCACAGGTAATCATACTAATACAGTAACTAGTTATCAACACCTGTTACTTTTGACATTTTTTCTTTTAATTTTCTAAATATTTGTTTTTTATTTCTGCATATATTTTTAAAAAGTGACCCATGGCCAATTTTTAACTATTGTTAGACATGGCTGTTTGGGTGTTATTGGGATATTATGGATCTTCCAGGGACTGTGAAGACCTCGATGTGTGGTGCCATGCTTCCATTAGGCCCTGGGGTGGTACATTATATCTCAATGGTGCCAAACCTGTTGGGTATTATTACTTGCTTATACAATGGTAAGAAAGAAAATACTGCACTCTGATTGGTCAGCCTTGTCCTAGATCTGTGATGTTATTGCAGCACATCACATGTCTAGTGTCAGCCTCACTGTGAACCTGCAGATGAGCTTGATCATCTTGAGCATCTTCATAGTTTTTTTTTTAAAAGGAAGTTAAGGAAATATTTTTCCACACAAATACATCTTAACAATGTTTTTTTTTTATTCTGCATAACAGCTAGACATTGTATTATAGCAATGATGTCCTCCATGAGTATGTTGGTTGGGATAATGTCATGCCTCAATTGTTGCATGCATTCGGCCTGCAGCTTGATGCCCATCATGTGAGGCATCATCTTATCACAGCACAACACACACTGTGTCAGACATTATTGGCTACGTTAAACATTTTAAGTGCACAGAGTCATACTATGCAGATCAAAATGAAGAGTGCATCTATCTGGCAGCACTTGGATATCACTTGCTAGAGATAGGGTTTGCAGTATCTCAGCCAGGAAATCACCTTCCCTGTCTGTGCCCATATGGTGTGGGGGGGGGTACTGTATTGTGAATGTTAAGCCTCAGCAAAAGTGAAGTGATGTATATCTATGGAACAGCTATCTAATAGCAGGCAAACACATCCTAGGCCAGCTAGAAGTTGCATGGAGTTAGGGAGACTATGGTCAGCACTCCACCTGATGCTCAAGTTTTGGTTCATGACTCGAGAGGCATGTCAAAAGGGAGAACCTGGAAAACAAATGATATATGTGCATGGATGTAGTTTTAGTCATGTTAACTCAGGCAGTGGTTGGACAGTTTCAAGGAGTAATTGTATTGTATGCAGAGTCCACCCTCTCTCTCACCCAACACCATGTGAAATGACATAGTTGATCCTGAGTAGAGAACTACAGAGTTACTGAGGGGATGGACACCAGCAGTGTACCTCTCTGAGTGCAGACACACTCATGTGATAACGATTATGTGTTGAATGAGCTCAGGCAGGCAATTTGTCATTCCTTTGCAGAGCATCAGGTCATGTGTCATGAGTACAGTCTCACATCAACAGAGAGGCCATGGATATATACAGTACACATACGTCATTGTGTGTACAGAACTCAGCACACTTAAGAGTTGTGCAAACTAAACTGATTCCCTCTTTACAACACAATGTACTGCTTTTTTGTCTGGAGACATACAAAACAATAAACCATATAGATGAACAGTACATGTCCCTGATTTTAGGTACAGACAATTATGTAGTGATAGGAGTAGAGATGACACTTCTCTCCAGAAAACAGGTATGGTATCTTGAGTGGGCTGTCACCACTAAAAAAAAAACAGAACCCATGAAGATCAATAGTGGTTGTAACTTACTAGTGGCACAGACAAGTTAGACAGGCAATGGCTGCATTACTTTCATATATATTTGGAACTTGTCAGATTGCTGTTGTTGACAAGTTTATATAGTAAGAGTATCATGGCGTCAGCCACACAATGGCTCTGCTCTTCCATATTCAGATGCCAGGTACTGTGGTATAACTGCAGATTCGCAGTAGTACTAACATGATGTTAAACCATACTGCTTGATAGTAGCAGTATATTTTAAGAATTTTATTTGTCATGTATTTTGATCATGTGCATGATATCTAGGAATACTTACCCTGAGTGGCATCACTTGGTTCATTTTTCACTGGCCGCAGTGTGTGTTCTGACCCAATATCCATGGCACCTAAAAACAAGATGTAACATTACAGAGCTTATGACTATCTGTATACTTCTTGACACTGCTATTGGTTTTTTAATACTGTACTGCATAACTAAGTACTACATTGTTAGATGTGAGATATAACTAAAGTTGAATATTGGCTGTTAACATAAGCTTTTCAGTGGGAGCTGAGCAGTAGTTGCAACACGTTTTACTTTGGTTGATAACAGAAGTGAAAAGATCTGTTTACACACTTGAGAAAATTTCACATTGGTATGGTACGATGAAATAAGAGAAGTTAATTGTGTAACATCCCCATGCAGCATTATGTCATTGATATGACTGAACATCAAATCTTGTGTTGAGATTGCCAGTGTCCCACTGTTGTAAATAGTCTGCTAGGTACTTCCTGGTGAAGAAATACTAGCACAGGTCATTTGTAGCACAACAATATATACAAGAAACAAAAGATAAAAAGTTTTAGGAGTTTTGTTTAATAATATTCTAATGTAACTGTTGGTGTTTTTTGCTATTACATACTTCTAAGATGTGGCTTTACGTTGGATGTTACACAACTAAAGGTAAGTAACAGTAGGGTTTGCAACGTGGTTTAAATGCTGTGGGTGCCATAAATCACATGTTGATTCACAACCGCTTATGGCCTATTGTTAAACTATGTGTAGAGAATGATCCACAGTCTCTCTGCAAAGTAGACATCTGAGTTGAGGAACTGATAGATAGGTTGATGGCGGTAACTGTTAACATAACACGAAAAAGGAATACCATGCATTGTGCTAACACACACATCACATCAATAGATGTATTTTGTGGCAGTGTTCCAGTTGAAACATGCACCTTTCATGGTTTATATAATCTATGATTTTATCGTATGATAGGTAGGAGTTAACTTTTTTTTATTTATATAACAACAAGCCATAGCATAATATGAATTATGCTCTGCAGGGTGTGTGTTGTTTGGAATAACATCATTCCTCAGGTATTGGACACAGTCAGCATGTGGATTCGTACAAAACCATCTGAGGCTTCATCTTATCCCAGCGTAAGACACAACCTGTTGGACATCATTGGTTAATTAGCACTGTAAACGCATGTCGTTATCTGTTTTTGTTGGGGTTCTGGTGAGTATGTCTTACCTTCAGATTCAATGATAATAACACTGTCATTTGAGTCTTCAGCCTCCACAGCTTGTGTTGCAGGTGGTACTACCTCGCCTTGATGTGGGGAGCGCCTCTGGGATTCTGTGAATGAATAAATAACAATATTTACACTGCTGTTTTCATCCAGGTACAACACAGTATATGTTGACATGGTGTTTCATTATGAGTACATATCCAGAGTTAAGCGACATATCATATACATCTATGATCTACGTCACTGATTCCAAGTGTGCACAACTTAGGACAGCTAGCAGTTGTACAGCCTCAGCTATGGAGTCCCCTGGCACCCCCTGTGTCAATACAGGACAGGTATTACTTTCTGGGTGGACAGTCACAGCAAAACTGAGGATTTGGACATGGAAGGCACACCTTTGTACATCTTTTGCAGCCAGTGGGGACTCCCTCACCCTGGCAGATAAGGTAGTGTATACAGAGTGAACAGGTACATTTAAATGTGTGGATACAGATCAATGGAAGATGTGCTTGATTGCAGGCAGAGACAAGTTAGGATACTGAGAACTTGTGTACCCTGATCTAGGTTATGCCCTCCACCCCAAGTGAGGTACAGCATCCTGAGTGGAGACTGAGAGGTAAAGAAATAACATAGAGATTGATAGTTCGCCTGTGTGGTAGTAGGTATGCACCAATTTGCATACCTAGCAGTTGCATGGTATCAGGCAGGCAATGCACACCCCAACCATATCAGTCAGTTACTGCATCATGAGTGGTGAGTCACAGAAAAAAAAACATTTATGGGGTATAAACGGCATAGCTCCATGCTTGCAGCAACACACTACTTAGTGTAGTAGTAGTTAACAATGTTACCAAGGCAGTAGCACCCCCTCTCCCAGCAGGTACTGCATAGTAAGTAGAGAGTAAGAGAGAAATAGGGACCATGGCTATAAACAGTACAGCAGTATGATTGCAGTAGCATGCTACTTGGGAGACTTTGGAGTTCTGTCTGTTAGGTAGGGAATGCCCCCCCAAAAGCGAGGCTGTGTATCCTCAATGGACAGTGACAGTTACATGAAGTACACTGATATTGACAGTGAAGTTTTGTGGTTGCAGGGATAGACAACTTAGGACTGTTAGGACTTCCATGGCATCACACATGAATGCTCTACCCCCTCCTCTTCAGAGCAGGAACTACATGCTAAGTGTGGAGTGAGAGCTAGAGTGAGGATTTGAACTAAAGCCACTTCATGTTTATGATTACAGCTTTGCACAGATTAGGGCAGTGAGAAGTTGCATACCCTTGGCCAAGGAATGCTTCCCCCATCCTCTGAGGCACTGAGTTTAGAGTAGTGAGCGGCAGTTACAGTGATGTGTTGCATTTGAATGTTGCAACTCTATCATTATGGTTGCATGCAGCTTGGTAGAGCTAGTAGTTGCACAGCTTGAGGTTGCCAATGGGTCCCCCCTTCCCATGGCTGTTAGTGCATGTGTACTGACACAGCAAAACTAAGGGCATTGATATGAATGCTACAGGTCCTTAATTTGTGCCATGTACCAGTTAGAATACTTAGTAGTTGCATAACCTCAGAGAATTATCTGCTGTACACACATTCACCTCCCACCACCCCCTGCAGCACTGTCAGCCAGACAATGACCCTTCCCCATAATGTACTGCATCCTAAATGCAGAATACCAGGAACAGAAAGGCTATGATAATAAATTGTGCAGCAGTATGCTTGTAGTAACATACTAGTTTGAAGAGTTAGGCTTTGCATGGTGTTAGACTGGAAATCCCTACCCCCGTCAGGCATGCTTGTGCATCCTGAGTGGAGAGTGACAGTAACATGAAGTACAATGATACTGATGGTGCTCCTTCATAGTTGCAGGAATACACAAGTTAGGACACTTAGGCGTAGGACTGCACCAGACACAAATGCCCCCTCCCCAAGAACAGGTAGTCCACACTGAGCGTTGAGTCACAGATAAAGTGTGTTATTTAAATAACAAATGGTACATGCTTATGATTGCAGTTCTACAGTAGTTAGGACAGTCAGAGTTCGCGTGGCATTGATCAAACAATACCCCCCCTGAAAACCTCAGGTGAGGTACTTAATTCTGACTAGTGAGCGACATTTAAAGTGATGTGTTGGACTTGAATGTTATGATGGTATCATTGGAGGTGCATGCAACTTAGTACAGTTAGCAGTTGCATGTATTGAGGCAGCTAATGCCCACTCCCCCCCCCAAGGCTGGTACTGCACCATGACTGTGGCAGTACAGCAACATTTAGGCAATGGATATCAGTGCTAGAACTCTTCAATTTATGGTGTACAGAAGTTACTATTGTTAGGAGCTGGATGACCTGGGCTAGGTAACCCAGCCTTACATGTGCCCCTCCCCCCCAAAAAAAGAAAGAGAGTCACCATGTACTGCACCTTGAGTGGATAGCTATGGTAAAAGTATGCATATACAGATCAACAGTGCATGTTCTTAACTCAGATACCTATGAATAGGGGCAGATAGGGCTTGAACGTCCTCAGACATACAATGAGTGTTCTTTGCCTCCTCCTAAGACAAGGTGGTGGGTTGTGAATGTTATAGTGGTGCTGAACTACAACTATTCACTTACTAGCATTACTACAAGATGTATCTGTCTAGCATAGAAATAGCTGAGCAACATTTTTTTATTAGTATGCAGTTTCACTAATACTTACGACATTGTACGCACTCCCCAGCAACAGGTCTTCCAGCTGACTCCCAAGTCTCATGGGTGAGGTAGTACCATCCAACATCCTTGTCTTTCCTTTAGGGTGTAGAACTGCTGGTGCAGCAGTTTCCACTTCCTTTTACACATAGCTGAAGACTTGCTTTTAAGACAGAAATGGTATGCAAGGTTTGCATGTATGCTCCTCCACATATGGTCCAGTTTTCTATTTGTGCTCCTCATAAGCAGCTTGTGATTGCCTTTAGCATGTGCTGCCTCCACCAGACAACACACCTCCCGCAAGGTCCATAGATGCATTTTTTGGGGTTGATTAAATAGCTGAAATAAAAATACAGAGAGAATAATTATCTATTATGTGTCTGTATATGTGCTCTTGTGAGGATAGCTGGGTTGACTAATGACATCTTACAGAGCTTGTATGTATACAGATGATTGCAATGATTTGTCAATGAATTGTGTTAATATAACTATTTTCACACTAGCAGTGAGTGGCATAGCCAATAAATTAATTATATTTGGTTGCCCCAGCCAAGCCACGATCTGTTGCTTTGCTTTCATGATAATACACCAGAGATTAAATGTCTGAGAGTTATGTATGTACTGTGTGCAGCTTTTCTATTTTTTGACCAAAGTTTTGTGGCTCTTAAAAGAGCCTTTTTTTTGAAAGGTGTAATGTTCAACAGTCTGATTTTTTAGAGGACTGTGAGAATCCCATCTCGAAGGTCTCCCAGGAAGAGGCAATTGCCAGCATGAGAGAAGTGCACACCATCTGGTAGGTATAGCCAATCATTACAATACTTAATTTCAGGGTGACATATGGTGTGCAACCCAGACATGCGCAGATATCCAGATATTTGGATGTTTACCTTTCTACGAGCTCTGTCAAGCAGGTACATGTGCTGTTCTGCTTGCCAGATCCTACGCTCTGTAATATAAAAAAAAATGATCTTACAGGCAGGTAACATTTCCATGATGGAAGCAAGGTCCAATTTTGCTTCTGACTCTAAATCTGTCCATCTTTTGATGCCCAAATCATTGCCTCCAAGATGGATCAGCAGTATGTCTGGCTGAGCTTGAGTTCTCAGGAGTATGTGCATTGTTGGCATCAGATGCTCCCACCTCATGCCACCCCTGCAAAACCATTTAACAGAGCAATTTGAAAGCTGCAGGTCTCTGCCAAAATCACTCCTCTGAGCATACTCTGAAGCATGCCTTACAATACTGCTGCCCACTACCCACACAGTCCATTTGCTGTTTTCTGCCATTCCGAGTTGTAAAGCTAAGAAATGGACAGAGAGCTACCAAAAAAATCAGTGTTTCTCCTGCAGTGTCTAGATACAGCTGACTATGAAAGTGAAATGTTCCTCTCTCCTACAACATTACTTTGGTAGGCTGTTCCAAACACAGTTATTTTAAAGGTCATTGGTTACTGCTTTCTCTTGGGCAACCAATACAAAGCATGCACTGATTATGATTGCAATGAATGGTTGTAGCTCCTGTCAACCAGAAATGTAAAAACATTTCTAGGTGGGAAAATAATACATTTTCATAGGCTACTTCATACAATCACAACTACAGAAAGTTCTATGATTGGTTGCCTATCCTGTTATGATACACGTGCTGCTTGCTTTCTGCCTCCATTTGCAGCTCTATCTGTGCTAGTAAGTACTGACTGACACTCTGACTTTAAACACTAATAACATCTTTTTACAACATAACAGCTTACTTAGATTGCTATAGTCAAATAGAGTAGTGAAAAAAACATTTTGTTTAAAGCTATTTTTCTGCTGGTGACACTTTTTATAATGGTAGAATAACTGTTTACAAAAATGTGCTTTACTTACACAATCTGAAGCAGGGTCTCTTAGTTCTCCTTAAGATGTCTGCTATGTCCTTCTTCTCCACTGTCTAGCACTTGTGATTGGTTGCCTGACATGGCCTGATCAATTAAGCATTCAATTGGTCTCAGCGTCTGTCACTTAAATAGGAAGCAGTCTGTGATTGGCTTAGCCTTAAAGAGGGTTATCTTTCAATGTGATTATTCGACACTTTCATGCTCATGACACTTTTTTGTGAAAGTGTCATTCTCACGACATTATTTTGTGACACTACATGTGATGGTGTCATTCTCACAGCATTAAGTTTTGCGAACCTTTCGTGCTCACGACACGATGTTTTGTGACACTTTCATACATACGACACCTCTTTTCAGAAACTTTTTAAAGTACAATTTTACAACAGAAAAATAGTAGCAATCCGTTGGATTGTCACATTACTTTGTTTGTGTGCATGTTTGCCTATTTATTTTCATGGTATTACTGAATTTGTATTATGCAAAATTTGAAGACATTGTTTATTGGTTATACTGGTGTTCAGCTTTAGCAGTAATTATCTGTGGAATATTTTGTAAGAAGTGCTCTTTATTTGTTAGTACTTAGGACATGAACACTGTGTCTCACCATCTCACAGATCAGGCCATGTCAGGCAACCAATCACAAGTGTTCAGAGATTGGTTCTCTCATATCCCTCTCCTTCCCTTTTATTCTCTGCCACCCCATCATCATTCTTCTTACTAAAATATTATTGCACGGTTCTCCCCAACCTTTCATCCAGCAAACCCAACCTATTGATGCTAGATGTACTCTCACAGTGGCGCAAGCCACTCCTTCCTCCCAGCTTGCCACTACAAACCTCCTTACTTGTTATTCTGTGACTGCCCCACTTAGCTCCATGTTGTGGTGGGATCTGAACATCTGGAAAACTCTCCATGAGCTTTTGTAAGCTTTTAGGGTGTTGTCTGCCCAAGCGCTTCGAAAGAGATATGCTGCTCCTTCCAGCCAATCTCCCATAGCTCCTCTGGGATCCTCTCTCCCATCGAATCTGCATTGGGAGCTAGTGCCCGAAACCTTTCCATCTGTAATCGGGAGAGGCTGTCAGTGGTGGAGTTGTTTATTCCTGCAATGAGCCTAGCCCTGAAACTCATGTTGAGCCTCAGACCCTGTAGTACTAGCTGACATAAGATGCAGAGTACCAACACTGATCTTGACCCTCTGTTGTTTAGCACGTCAACGACTGCCCTGTTGTCGCACCAGAATGTGACCCGCTGGTTCTGCAACCATGTTCCCCAAATTTTTGTCACTGCCCAGATTTGAAAAATCTCCAAAAAAGTGATGTCCTTTGTCAAATCCCCTTCGATCCACCTCTGTGGCCAGGGTTCAGCTACCATTTTCCCCGGAAGTAGGCACCCACCCCATGTCCCCCCAAAATATCCGTGTAAAGCTCCAGATCCATGTTATATAGCCATTCCTCCTGCCAAATGGCTATACCGTTATGTGTTTCTATGAATTGCTCCAAAACTTTTAGGTCTTCATTGGTCTCTCTCCCTATACTGACCCAATGATATGGCTTTGAACCCCCCACTATGGCTCTTGCCAGATGTTGTGTAAACGTGTGTCCTGGCCCAATTGCCCTACACACAAAATTCAAGTGACCCATTAATTGCTGGCTGTTGATTAGGGGCACCCATTTTTTCTTTCCTATATCTACTAACATTCTCCTTAACTTAATTACCTTTTGACTTGGCAGGCGGAATAAACCCCATTCCGGGTCCACTTCTATACCCAGGAATTCTAAGCACCTGCTGGGGCCTTCTGTTTTTTCAGTAGCTAATGGGACTCCGAGCTCCTTGCACAGCTCTTGAAAGTCCTCCATAATTGTCCACACCCCTTTTTCACCCTCCCATATGAACAGAAAATCATTAAGGTAATGGACTACCGTGTCATGCTCGTACCTGGCTTTGCATACCCATTGTAGCCATGTGCTGAATTTTTCAAAGGTGGAGCATGCCACTGAACACCCCATCAGCATGGCCTTATCAAAATAATACTCCCCTTCGATCTGAAAACTCAACAATCCCCAATCTTCCATGTGGACCAGCAGTAGCTGGAAAGCAGACTTGATGTCTGTCTTTGCCAGGAATGGGGTGCGCCTTGCCCTGATGATCTCCACTGTATCCTCTAAAGTCCCATAGGACACCCTACTATTCTCTTCTGAAATGTGATCATTGACTGATTCTTTTTTGGGATAGGATAGGTGGTGAATTACCCGATATTCCCCTGCTTGTTTTTTAAGGACTAGGCCCAATGGTGATACTCGTAGGTGCTGGAAAGGGGGTCTTTGAAGGGACCTTCTATCCTACCTGCCTCTTTTTCATTACCAATCTTCTTCTTTAGCAGTGCCTCCTTGCCTTTAATTGAATTTAGATTTGTTGCCCATGTTCCAAACCTCATTCCCTGGTAATGTAAACTAAAGCCCTTTTGAAAGCCCTCTATTAATTTCAGCCCAACCCTTTTATTCAGATACTCCTTCATCCATTGTTCTACTAATTCACCTCTGATCAGGGTTTTTGCTAGCCGGAATTGACCTTTTTTATTTTCCCCCTTGGTGAAACCCTCTCCCACCCGTATATCCCCTCCCTCTCCCTATATTATCTCTCTGCACCCCTCTGTGGCCTCCCCAAAGGGAACCACTTCCTTGTCCCCTCCCAGAGTTGGCTTTGCTGTAAGATCTGCATTAAGAGGCTGGGTAGGTTCTCCTGCATTTGGAACAGACATGCCTGAACCTGCAGAGTGGGAAGGAGCAGTGTGCCCTGTTGTACCCCAACAGCATTTTTGATATCGCAGACCTCCCTTCTGCCACTCGCCTTCAGCCCCCCCAGCTACCGTCATGGTTTCCCACCATAGGTCATTATGTCTAGAATCCCATTGACAGTCATCTCCTTAATTGGCCATTTGGGTCCTGAACTTTTCATCATACTGTAGCCAATTACTGCCTCCCATCATCTTATATGCATTTCTTATGACCAACGAGTAAGCTAACAAGGGAATGCCCAATTCTGGCTTTTTCTCTTGTGCTATCACACTGTAATATGTGAAACCCAGGGTCCAAGCCTCTCATGATTTTCCTTTATATGTGGGCCCTTTCTGTTTCTCTTTCATCCTGACCAGAACTACTGCTGCCGCTAATTCTTTTTTTACTGAAACTCTCCTTTTCCTCATATAGCTCAGTTGTTTTCTTGTCTACCAAGGCAAAGATGTCAACAAATTCTCCTTTCCAGATTTTTTCTTCCATTGCTAGTGGCATATGGTCCCCTATCCGTACTCCTCCACCCCGCTTTTTCTGCTCTATCACTTCCTTTTCCCCATCTCCCTGTTTTTCTTCCTTCTCCTTTTCTTCTAAATCCCCCAGTACCTTTTGCAACTTCTTAACACCATCTCCCCCATAACCAATAATAATTGTTCCATATACTCCTTCATGGAACTCTCTAATGTCAACACTGTACCTGTTTCTCTGTGGGATTCATTTGATAATCCAATTGTTGTCTTGTCTCTTGGTTCCACTCCCTGTCATGGTCTGTTAATTGGGGCCTGACTGTTACTACCAGTTGCGGGTTCGGTCATCCCTCCACCTGGCTGTGGTATCTCCGGCCAGCTAGGTTTGGGTGTGGGAATGTTGGGTCCCTTTTGAATATCCAGCCCAATATGTACACCTTTGTAAGAGAAGTGTGTTGTTGGTTGAGGCAGCCCAGCCCAGAAGTTGGATGCAAATGTGGAGGCGCAAAAGATGTGGAAGATGCTGCGCCTGAGAGAGGATCACCAGAGCAGCTGTAGAGGCCATTCATTGTGGGTCAGGGAGGCTAGAAGTTACTGTCGCAGGTGAAGCAGTACTGCTGGGCACACTGACACTTGTTGCTGTCCCCACAGGCTAGAGCACAAGGTTGACAGTCACCTGCTGTGCTGTCAGAAGAGACAGCAATTTGTCCTGCCCCTCCCGTAGCACAGCGTTGTCTTCTATAAGACTGTCAACCTTCTGCTCGAGCCTGGGGTAACAGTGGCAGTGATCAGTGCACCGTCTCTTGCGAGGTTGTCCTGTAAAGACAGAAAAACATGTATTAAAATGTTATTCTCAGAATGGTGATTCTCTGCCTGTCTTGACTCTCAACAGTTTTTTTCCTAGGAATATTTTAAATGCATGTAGATGCCTATTGACAGCAGCATGCAAGAATGTGATGCTAATGAGAAGTTCTGTCTTGTCACTAACATTATCTTTTACAACTTTGGTGTATTCTTTAAAGATACATATACAGCTTAATCATATGCTGAACAACATTTAACACTATTTAAAAAAGTTATTATTATAATAAAAATAAGGCATTCCCAAGAGTTATGTTAATAGTTAATTAATCACCGTCTAGGGGCATGTAGCACTCGGCTACACCTTGTACCGCATTACAACCTAGAGGGTGATTAAGAGACCATTGACGTAACCCTTTCTTATGACTTATTACTTAATTATACTCAAACTATGGGAAGATAAAATGTATACACTCAGCATTGTTAAACTGTTGAATTACACCTCACTATAAGCAATCCAGTAGCAATGAATTTTTCTTAGGAACACACACAGTACAGTATATAGATCACCTTCACATGGCACAACAATCTTGCATCATGCAAAAACCAGTGATGCATCGAAGCACAATACTCCAACTGACACTTCACGCTGTGTTATTCACAATGAAGCAAGGTGCACTAGTAATGTATACGAAAAAAAATCACATGAAGAAGTATATCCATGACTTCCTATTATTCGGTCTGGCATGTGTGGCCTATATGCAGGTGCACACTCAACTTGCACTGTGTAACCGGGGAAGGGTGAAGATCCATCATAAGAAAACAGTAAGAACATCTAGCCAGTTATACATGATTGACATATTGCAGAATATAAGATGCCACCCATCATTTGTGGATCTCAACTAGACCATGTTTCTTAACCATCGTACCTACATGAGACTTGCCACACTCACTATATGTAAAGTAGTCTGTTGGTACAGTGGCTCTACCTGCTCAACTGATAACTCACTTTCAATATGTTGAGTTGCCAACGTAGTCTAGTGGACCCTACCATACTGCTGATCACAAGCTTTCTATATATAAATACAGTTATCGGTGCAGTAGACTCTACCCCCCCTCATCTGATCATGGTCATGATAACTGAATGTATGCCACAGCAGTCCACTGTAGGCTACCCCCTTGCACAGCAATTGGGATAATTAACTAGAGCCAGTCAGTGTTGGCCCACTAGACCTGTTCCTATGGCTGATAGTACTCTTTGTATATGATAGATTTCCTTTTTTGTACAGCAGTACCACATTTGCCACCCACCCACTGAGACCCAGCACCACAATCCTCACCTAGCCTCATCAGGAATGGGTGACAGTCTACAGCAAGACACCTCCCAAACCAATCATGAACTGACACACACAGTACAGCTATATGCATATAGATGCAAAATGTGGGTCACTGAACATGCATAAAATAGTCTGCAACAGAATCCCAATACGTGAATGGTTCATCCACATTTTGAGACTCTGTAGTACAGTACTGTCTGCATGCACATTTCCCCATTTGTTACACAAATAGCCACACAACTGTAACATTAGCTAGCAATCATCACTCGTCTGGCCGACTTATGGGTCGCAAGGTCCTGCATACTATTGAAGGAGTGAGTGGGGTGGGTGTCATGGCGGCTATTTGTGTTACAGTGGGGAATATCATGGCACTGTATCACCAGGTCTTATATCATTCACAAAACCCAAAATTGAAATTGGAACCAGGTACAGTGGATCAGCATGTACTGTAATTACTTCATTATGCTTGCAATCAGGTGATGGTGTTATGGTACAGTGGATCAACAGTGAATGTTCAACATCACAATTACCATGGCCATATATAGTAGTGCACTGCTGCTGAGGGACATGAGGCATTGGGCACCAATGGCTACTACCTGGCAGTGCGGCAGTTGCAAGTTGCTGAGGATCTGCACCTGCATGCAAATGACACATCATGACAAGGAAATATCCCCATGTTCACCTTTGATATAGTGTGACTCATTTGCATATCTAGTACAGAACATTGTGCTCCATGTGTCAAGTGCAGCTGTAGTTCTGCTGGCACTGTCATATCCCTGTGCTTATTAATCACTACTTTTGCTCAGTCAGTGTCAGTACATGTTGTACAGTGACAGTGTGATGTGACCAGTTCAGGAACTGCCTTCATGATGTTAAATCATGCTGATTCATGATTCAGCACCATTTAATATTACCCACACCATGCCACAGCACAGTTCAGCTGTGCCCTAACCAGCTTATGCCTCAAGCTAGAACATTTCTGCATATCACATGCCCCACACTCTATTTTTTTATATTTGCAAAATATGCAACAGTTAACCTTTCTATTTTGCTATACTGTTGAGCTATAGAAACAGAAATAGTTTATAAATCATCTGTAAATGTGAATGATTGTTGTTGCACAAATACTTACTAAAAGCACACTTTGAATACTCATCTAAGTATTTGTGGCATACAAGGCAGACTGAATACTGTGCTGTCACAGATAAAGTAATTACCTATGTGAACTATCCATAGTAACTTTTCAGGTATATTGATTAACTTAACATACACTTTCAGATGATTCTTTGTTCTAATAATCTAGTTAGCAGTACATCTTGTCTGAATATTTTCTACTATTACACTTACACTCAGCACTGGTGCCAGGCTCCTGCTTCACCTGCGCAGGTGGTACCATCACTGCCTCCCTGGCCACTGTAAAAAACAAAATAAGAATAGAATGTAATACCATGCACTTCTATATGTAAATCTATTACAATGCTTTTATTGTATTACACATGTTTCATATTGTCTCATGGTGGTATTCAACCATGTGCCACAGGTTTCCATGTACATGCCTACAAGATGTGTAAACAAACATCATTCAAATTACCAACACTGTCAATGTTTTGATACAATGCAGGCATCTAACATAAATAAGATATAGTTGTGTTCGTATAAGTAAATGGACAATAGTTTTTTTTTTATATTTTGAATTCAATTAATATAGCACAGACATTAAAGAGCAGGTAAGAACAATAATAACATGTTACTACAGTTTATTTCCTAAATAATGTGTCCTGCTTGAGTTGCAGAGCTGTCTTGCCGATACAATACATAAATAGGGTGAGTTATCATCAACCTTGGCCTGATCTAGTCTTCTACGTATTCAGGTTCTTGTCAGTTGTGCAACCACAGTAACTAAATGCAGTGTCAACAGATTAACATTGGACACATAGCCTTTACAGTGGAATAATATTTGGTTGCAGTATTGACTAGCATTATCACCAGTTACCCATCTCTGTTATGGCAGTGTTTAGAACTTGAGCCACTAACAAAACAACTAAGAATGCATCATAGTTTCACACTCCTCAGACTTATAATGTCAAGTGTCTGTAAAATGACTATACAGTACAAAAGGTAATGCCTTGTGATTGGGTGACAACAATGTGAAAAGCATCTGGCATGGTTGTTATCATAACAATTACACCGTAGAACTACAATTTAAACTGCTTACCATGTCACCCACAACCACTACAGTTGATAACAGCATGGTCATCATCCATGCCCCTACAGTCATTCTTCAGTATGTGATATCAGATATGAGACACTTCCTTTGTAGTTAGAATTATACTAGAACTTTATATAAGCCACCAATATGAAGGAAAACAGGCTTTTTGCACAATATTGGTAATCTGTAGCACAAGAAGTAGTGTGCACTTAGGTGTGATGTTTAGATCTGTGGCTGTGGCAGAGGCCTGGTTGCAGTAAAATTGACATGTGGTAGCTTATATCCTGTTTGATACCAATTGTACACGTTAAACATGAGCATCACTGTAAAGTATGTTACAGTTGCCTCCTGTATCACATGTCATGCACTGGCACTATACCACCACAAGTCTCAAATGAGGACCTGGGTGATTCAAGGCATAAGTACAATTGCACTACTGGAATAACAACCAATATTCAACAGTTCTTATGCAAGTGTAACTTATGCATGGAATTCAAATACAGCCATTTTAATTTAAATATCACCCCATATACATGCATGTACACTATCAACAACAACTTGCATCAGCCACTCTACCAACCTTCAGGCATTGGTGACCAACAGTCCCTGTAGTTTGGCATCACAGCACCACAACGATTAAATATGGTTATTGAAATAGTCAATCACTGCCTCGTTGTCAAGTGAAACTGTTGCCAACCCTGATTGCATTGTTACTTAATCCTAAGATCCCTAGAGGTCTAGGAGTACCACCTTCCATACTCATCCACTCAGTCACACCACCCTACACACTCCACCCACCAATCAGACAAACATGCAGCTCCTCATGTACACAGTGCCTGTACAGCTGTCAACAGACAAGACACAGTACAGCTGAACAGTCATTGCTATACAGTGTGGGGAAAAAGGCGGTAACCCGGTCTGTACTACATAGTTCCGCATTCGAATGTGTTGGTTCAGATATGCTACCATGTTGTACATTATGGACTACTGTATAATGATTGTCTCGCACTCTGTACCAATGAGCATGCAAACCTACTGTATGCTGTCAGTCAATCGAGGCATCTCGTCATATAAGTAAAGCCCTGCCCACTACTAAACAGGTAGGAGGATCATAGAAGTGTTACCGAGCAGATAGTTAGTGAGGGTGTACCAGAGTGCCACCACGGATTGCTAATTTAACAAAACCCACAATCAGGCTTGTGAGTGGCTACAGTGGAACACACGGCTACAGAATATTTCACAAACACCATTATTGAACTACATTTCTACCAGTGCGCCACCTAAGATACAGTTGTTGCTACAATGCACAATAATTAGTGGGAGTAGGTCCATTAGAGCATTAGTGATATATTTACTATAACAATCCCGACAAATGGGCACTGCAGCATGACACTGTCAGAGTATCACAACACAGCTTACTTGGCACCCACAGGTCACACCTGACATATTGCATCCTGCAATACAGCAGCTCAGCTGTGGGTAGGCATCCTTTCAAGTTCTTTTTTTGTTTTGTTTTTGTAATGAACTTTCAGTACTGTGCACTTGATGTTGAGATTGTGCCATTATATGCTCAGCACATAACAAACTGAAATCAGGACCTGCCAGATATGCATCGGTTGCCCCCCCTTCACCTGACTTCCATATATTACTAGTGTGCACCCTAACACATCAAGATTTGCACAGCATAATATTCGTTTTCGTATATCGTACCTGGGCACATCAGTGGGTCTTATATGCCACAACAGTATTTCACCATACAAATACCCTTTGAATATACCACCCCAAGTTTCCAATGTAATTTTTGTATTATCGTCTTACCATCTGACTCAATGATGACACTGTCTGTGTCAGATTGTTCAGCCTCCACAGCTTGTGACTATGCTGGTTGTAACTCTACGTGGCATGGTGATTGCCTTCGACGATCTGTTAATGAAAGATTATAGGCAGATTTACTGACTCTTTCCTTCTATGTTCACAAATTTCGTACCACTTCTCTAAGCAAATAACATGTTTCTGATACCTCAATATTTTCCTTATTCAACTATTGCACACCTCATTGCACCCTATGACATTCACAAGTTTGTACATTAATATTTGTTCTACAGTAGATAACAAATTGACACATCAGTTCAATACTTAGTACTAATACAGTGGCAGCAATGAAATACCATTGTACTTGACTAAAACACATACTGCATAGTAACTCCACACTAGTATGTGATAACTGTTATACATATTGATAGTAGAAATACATTATAACAGTTAAAATGTGGATGATACACACTGATTATCACATTCAAGAGTGCAATTTGAATGTTAGAACATTTGGCCCCCAACCCCACAAATAAATTGACACACACAGCAAAACCCAAAGTCCCAGAATGTTGTGTATCAAGACAACATTAATTGCATAATTGTCATGATAGAATTGTTGAAAAAAAAAAAATATATATATATATATATATACACACATATATATATATATATATATATATTCGGTGCTAGGGTTGAAAGCCCCCCTTGGACCCCTCCAGCCCACCCCCCAAACCAGCATCAGGGAGTGCATTGGGGTCATCAGCCCTAACTCTCACCACATCACATGTGTAAAGAAGCTAACAAACAGGAGAATGGGATGAGAGTTAGGACCATGCTACCATAATACAGAATGGCAAGAAAAATATTAATACTTATTTAATTACCATGGATAAAATAGTTTGCTCCTAATCTGGAGAAGCAAAACAAAACAAAAAAACAATTATATCTATGGTGACCTATACAATATTTAATTGGTCCACAGTGCTCACACTTGACTTGTGTCATTATGCTGTGAGAATACCATGGCTACAGCAACAAAGAGATCAATTCCAGAAATACTTATTTTCCCATTTGTGTGGCACTACTGTTATATAATTGTATCACTAAAGTTTGTCGGAATAACTTACATTGAGTAAGATGCTCCCCTCCAGCTGGCTTGCCTGCTGCCTCCCACTGCTCATGTGCAAGGTAGTACCAGCACTTGTCATTGTCTAATATCTCCTCTTTGATCTTCAATACGTAAAAGCGCTGGAACAACAGCTTCTACTTCTTCTTAAGCTGGACAATGGTCTTGTTCTTCACTCTCAATATCATGTGAAGAAAAAAATTGATGCACCTCCACATTGCATCCAACTTCCGGTTAGTGCTCCGCATTAATATGCGAGCACTACCTCTCACCTGGACTGCCTCAAGCAGCAAACACACCTCTCTTAAGCTCCACTGCCTCATAATTCCACGTCGTCTACTGCAGTAGACAGACAAAAAAAAGTCCATAGGTCAGAACAATGATGCTAATTGTTAATGTGATACTACTTTTCATTGGATTGTTAAGCATCTTATTTTTTGCTGACCCTCTTTGTGCAAGAATAAGTGCCCAGTTGCAAACCATAGTTGGGCAATGAGAACCTATCTGTCTTTCTAACCATCTCACTATATTTATTGTATGTCAAGACATAATACATTATAAAATATTTCAAGTGCATGGTGTTTACTTAAGCAATAAGTCATTACATGGTGTGGGTTGTGTTGGGATAACCTCACGCCTGGGTGGTTGGGCACAAGGCTGCAGGCCGAGTACGACCAACGTCCCAGAAGTGAAGTTATTCCAGCACAACCCACACCTTGGAGTGCATTATTGGTATTATACAATGGCTCGTTGTTATACAAACTAAAACAATAAAAAATTAAATGCTTTTAGTACATTTTTAGTGAGGCAGTGTAGCTTTGTATATTAACAGAAGAGCAAAAAAGGTCAAGCTCACTATGACAACAGCAAACAAAAGGTCAAGCTCATGTATGACAGCAGCAAAATAAGCTCACACTCATCATGCTTATCAATGACAGTGAGGTTGTGCTTGGATAACCTCACTGTGCCAGGGACACACTGACCAATCAGAGTCCAGGAAACTTTCTTGCCATTGTATAATATGTGTTTAGCATTCACAGAAATGTGAACATCTTAATGTATTAAATATAGCTCACCACTGAAAAAACTAACATTTACTCCAGGATAGTCACACTGTGCCAAACTGTACCTGCAACCCTGGGTGCAGCGTGGCTGTGCTAAGCCACAGCACAGTCCAAGCATTACTGAACCATTCTGTGGCATGGCTCAACAGTATATAAAATGGTGCGATTGCCACCTACATTATGTATCCTATAGTGGGACTCTCACAGCACAAGCAGTACAAGAACAAGAGGAGGATGTGTCACCAAAAGTTAACTTATGAAATTAAAAAAAAAAAACAATATTCAGTGAAGGGTTAAAAAAATCATTCCATCAGGTATGTAGGCCATGAACTGGTCAATTATCATTACATGATGGTTACATACATATGCAGGTCTGGTGCTATACATCAACAACTATGTGATGCTGTGCCAGGCTGCAACCAATGTTAACTACAACCCACTGTTCTTTGTCTGCAACATACCTAAGCACCTGATTACAGAATCTGTAAAAGCACATCAATCACTTCTTTCATACTAGAGCCTTCAACCCACTACAATCAGATGCACCATCAAAGAAGTATCATCCCTGCTGGTGCAAATCTATGCCCATCATAATTAAGCAATAAGGCATGACAGCATGATGAAGGGTTATGTTAAATGGTCTGTTAATAACCTTCTAGGGGTGTACTGTGGCATGAGGTGTAGCCGAGTGCCACATGCATCTAGAGGGTGATTAACTGACCATTAACATAATCCCTGGGACTGCTTTATTGCTATTATAATAAAAATATGTTTTTTAAACAGTGTTAAATCTTGTTCAGCATATGGCTAAGCTCTACATGTATGTTAATTAAAGATTAACATAAGGCTGTTAGCATTTTTTAGCCAATCAGAAAGCTCCATTTATCAGACCCTTTTTATAATTGCACTTAATACAGTGGGAACAGCACAGAGGTTGTCTGGCACTGACATGCTCTCCACCTTTGCAGTCACACCCTACAGCCCATTACCCCCATCTCTTACACCAGTGTGCATGATATGAGAACTGTTCTATTTTTGACCAAGTGTTTTTCATTCTGAAAATAACCTTTTTTTAGTCTGGCATCTGTTTAAACAGTCTGACAATCTCAGAGGACTTTGAGGATTGCATCTTGAAGGTCACCCAGGAAACGGCATTTGCCAGCATGCGAAAAGTGTACACCATCTGGTAGATATAGCCAATCATAAGAATACTTAATTTCCAGGCGACGTATGGTGTACATTCCAGCCATGCATAGAAATGCAGAAATTTGTATGTTGACTTTCCTTCGGGCTCTGTCAATCAGATACATATGATGTTCTGCTTACCAGATCCTATGCTCTGTAATATCCGAAAAAATGATTTTGCAGGTAGGCAACATACTCATAATAGAAGCGAGGTCCAATTTTGCTTCTGTTACTAAATCTACCCAGCGTTTGGTTCCCAAATCATTGCCTCCAAGATGTATCAGCAATATGTCTGGATGAGCCTTAGTACTCAAAATCTGTGCATAGTCGTCATGAGGTGCTCCCACCTCATTCCACCCCTGCCAAACCACTTAACACAGCAATTTGGGAGCTGCAGATTTCTCCCAAAATCACTATTCTGAGCATATTCAGATGCTCACCTCACTATACTGCTTCCAACAATCCACAAAGTCCTTTTTCTGTTTTCTGCCATTCTCAGCTTTTCAACTTAGAAGTGGACAGAGAGCTACCATAAAAGTCAGTCTTCACCCTGCAGTACCTAAGCAGTAGTGAAAGTAAAACTGCTATTTTCCCTCCTAAGTTCAACTCAGCTTCAGTGGGCTGATCCATGACACACAAATAAAACAAATCATTGGCTACTTCTGTACCTTCATCAACCAATGTACTGTATGCACTGACTATCACTGCACTTCTGCTCCAGGTAAAATGTGCAAAAATTTAAATGTGGGAAAAATGCATCCTTTGGATAGGCAGTTTTAAACAATTACAAGTGCAGAGACATGTCTGATTGGTTCCCTCTTCTGTTGTGGTACACGTGCACCTTGCTATCTCCCTCCATGTGCTGTTGTATCTCTGCAACTAAGTTACAAATTACTGTCTGACTTTAAACACTTTTAGCTAAATAATGAAACATCATAGCTTATTTCAATCTACAGTGTCAAATAGAGCACTAAAAATGTTTTGATTATTACTGTTTCTAATACTTTTTATGATAATAGAAAAAATATTTATAAAATGTGATGTACTTACAGTCAGAAATGTGCACTGTCACAGTTGAGTCTAAGATGTCTGCTATGTCCTTCTTCATTCTTCTCCATCTGTGATTGGTTATCTTACATGGCCTGATAAATCTAGCTCACAATTGGTAGACGTACCTGTCACTCTAATAGCAATCAGATATGATTGGATAATGAATACAGTTGTCACTCCCAAGCTTAAATTTGTGACACTTTTGCATGCATGACACTACTTTTGTGACACTTTTGCACGCACGACACTACTTTTGTGACACTTTCATGCACACAACGCTGTTTTTTCCGACACTTTGAATGTACGACATTATTTGATGATTTTTTCCCAAAAATGATGATTACTGAAGGAAAAAGTTTCCTGCTTCTTACCTAATCTACGAATACATAAATTCACACAATTTCACATACTTATTCTGAAATCGTGACTCTACCTGCACAACTATATCATTGCTGAAGCTACATTTTCACATTTCGTTGCTTTCTGTCACTGCACAAGTAACCTGGATAGTCATTCCTCATCAATAATTGTGATTATTTGTCTTACCAATAACACATGAATAGAGCTTGGCTTAACAATATCTTAAGCACTCGCTAGGGGTGTAATGTGGCACAAGGTAGAGCCAAGTGTCATATTGCCCCAAAGATGTCATTAAGTAACTGTCAATGTGACTCTTGTGAATGCCTTATGGCTATCATTAGAATTCATATTATACAATGGCAAGAACATTTCCTGGTCTTTGATTGGTCAGTCTTGGGCTGGACCCATGATGTTATCCCAGTACAACATCATGAGTCTAGTGTCAGCCTCACTGTGAACCTGTAGATGAGCTATATGAGCTAGATGGCCTCTTTTTTTGCATCTCCTCTTAAGAAACAAAAATATTTTTCCACACTAAAAAACATTTTTTTAAATTATTATTCTATTTTATATATAACAATGAGCCATTGTATAATAGCAATAATTCCCTCCAGGGTGTGTGTCATTTGGGATAACGTCATGCCTCAGTTGTTGGATGCACTCAGCCTGCGGCCTCATGCCCAACCACCTGAGGTGTGACGTTAACCCAGCACGACACACACCCTGTCGGGCATTATTGCTTAATTCAAAAGTTAAGTGTTTAAAGTTGACTTTATTAATCTGTTCCTCATTTAGAGAAATATTTTAAATATAGTAGTTCTTTCACCAGCAGTTTAACAATACTAGGTCAAAATCACTATACAGAATTGCAGTAATTCTGCATTGCTCAACGATGAAATAGTACAAAAAAGAATCTATGTGCCATGGTGATAATGCTATATAGACAGTGCAACATGAATTAAAATAAGACTATCACAATTCGAGCAACCAATCTGATTACAGCATTTTCTGAGACCTTTTTTTAGTAATATTGTATACATAAATCATCTGTGTTAATACACAATGTTAGAAGTGATCAACACAAGTGTATACTAATATTTCCTTTTTCTGTGTCTTTAATGCAGGTGTCTGTTACTTCTGTAACATTGCTGACTACTACTGTGAAGTAACACATTGAAAGATGCCTAGTAATAATGTTGATAGCCAAAGTCTCTTCAAGCTGAGTGGCAACCATATTATGAGGGGACACAGTCTTATGCTGTAGGGTGGGAGGTTTAGGAGGGATGTTCGAATGCACTTCTTCCCACAAAGGGTGGTGAACACTTGGAATGCGCTGCTAGAAGAGGTCACCTTGTTAAAGACAGTGAACAGCTATAAAAGAGCCTGGTATAGGCATAGTGGAAAGATAAGAATCATGCCTAGGGAGTATGGGAGGACTGTGAAGGGATAGAAGAGACATTAGCTCAAGATGCGGACCCTGCAATACGAGTAGACTTGATAGGCAAAATAGCCTTCTTCTGCTGTCCTCTTTCTATGCCTGTATTTCCATATGTACGTACTTATTCCATTCCATATCACCTACTTACTATGTATGACACACATTTAGATATATTCCAAGCAATGATTACACACATGCAAGGACTGTATTGTGAGACTAATTTTGTAAAAAAATTTAAATCTTAATTGCCCCTTTCTCAGTTTCACCAATTGGCAATAAATATTTTTTAAACTTAACCACCTGTGTTGAGTCTTTACTGAACCATAACATTATGACATTAGAATGTAACTGTTGTTCCTTTTAAGCATGCAAATCAACTGGAAGAAGTATTGCCATACATACATGTCCATGGGCTTATTTTTGCTATGGCTCTCCACTCAGTATGTACCACATGGGCTAGGGCATGGTGCATTGCCTGACACAGGTCCCGTATTTCCTAAGTGTGTTAAGTAGTCTGTACTGCCCTCAGTTTTTCTGTACCTCTCCAGTCAGTGGGCAGTACCTGCTGTAGTGAAGTGTGGTACATCGCTATCTAACACTATGCAGCCGTGGCTATACACTCAGGATGCAGTAACTGCTATGTGTGATGCAATTGCCTAACTGAGCCCATGCAAGTCCTAACTGTGCTAACTTCACTGTACCTACAATTACAGAGGTGTGCCGTTCATCTCCATTGCATCATTGTTGCTGTGGATCAGCACTCATGATGCAGTACACTTTTTTGGGGGGGGCAACATTAGCTGTCTGAGTATATGCAAATCCTAACTGAGCTAACTTCAGTATTCCTACAATCTGTGATGTCTAACATTGATGTCCATACCCTCACCTGTGTTGTGTATCTCCACTGAGGATGCAGTACCTGGTATCGCGTTTGAAGATACATTGCCTGCCTGAATCAATTCAAGTGATAACTGTGCTAGCTGGACTGTTCCTGCAGCCAGGGAGCTGTACAAGTGATCTGCATTGCCTATCTTTTCCTGTGCCTATTCAGTCAGAATGCAGTAAGTGGTCTGCAAGTGCAGTCCCCCATGACACTGTTCATCTTCATGGGCTTTTTTGTTCTTTAGCTCTCCACTCACTATGCAGTATGTGGGCTAGGGGTTCAGACATTACTGACAGAAGTCCTGTAATTCCTAACTAAGTTAACTACTATGTACCGGCCTTACTTTTCCTGTCAGTCTCCAGTCAGGGTGCAATAACTGGTGTAGACAGATGTGTGACATTCCTACCTAAGTCCATGCAGCTGTGGCTGTACAGTCAGGATCAGTAACTGGTATGCATGGGAAAATGGAGATGTACTCCCCACCCCCATGAGACTGTGCAACTCCTAAGTGTGCTAACTTCTGTACACCTGCAATGACAGAGCTACACTGTTCATGTCCATAGGATTATTTTTTCTGTGGCTCTCCACGCAGTATAGATATGTGGGCTAGGAGCTGGTTCATTAACTAACACAGAACATCTCATTCCTAACTGTTTTAACTACTATGTACCACCCTTACTTTCCCTGTGACTCTGCAGTCAGGCTACAGTAGCTGTGTACTGAACTGTGCAACATCACTACCTAAGGCAATACAGCTGTGGCTGTACAATCAGGATGCAGTAACTGCTATATGTGATGAAATTCCTGGCTAAGTCCATGTAACTCCTAATTGTGCTAACTGGAGTGTACCTACAATTATGCAGGTGTACCATTGATATCCATCACCTCACTCTTGCTGTGCCTCAGCACTCAGGATGCAGTATGTATTCAGAGGGGGGGCCATTGCCTGTATCATAGCAGCAAATCCTAACTGTGCTAACTTGACTGTGACTACAATCACTGACCTGTAAAGTGTGTCAACTTCTGTACACCTGCAATGACAGAGCTACACTATTCATGTCCATGGGCTTATTTTTGCTGTGGCTCTCCACTCAGTATAGATATGTGGGCTAGGGACTGGTTCATTAACTGACAGAGGTCATCCAATTTCTAACTCTGTTAACTACTATGTGCCACCCTTACTTTCCCTGTGACTCTGCAGTCAGGGTGCAGTAGCTGCCATACTGAACTGTGCAACATTGCTACCTAAAGAAATACAGCTGTGGTTGTACAATCAGGATACAGTAACTGCTATATGTGATGGACTTGCCTGGCTAAGTCCATGCAACTCCTAACTGTGCTAACTGGAGTGTACCTACAATTACACAGGTGTACCATTGATCTCCATCACCTCACTTTTCCTGTGGCTCAGCACTCAGGATGCAGTATGTATTCGGGGGGGGGAGGCATTGCCTGTATCATAGAATGAAAACCCTAACTGTGCTAACTTGACTGTGACTACAATCACTGAGCTGTACCATTGATGTCCACATCCTCTGCTATGCTATGGGTCTCTGGAGGTGCAGTCCCTCACCCATTAGACTGTGCAACTCCTAAGTGTGCTAACTTCTCTACAGCTACAGAGATGGAGCTACACTATTCATGTCCATAGGTGTATTTTTGCTGTGACTCTCCACTCAGTATGCAGTATCTGGGCTAGAGGGTGAGGCATTACTTGACAGAGGTCCTCTAATTCCTAACTGTGTTAACTAGTGTGTACCACCATTAGTTTTCCTGTGGCTCTCCAGTCAGGGTGTATTAGTTGGTGTAGCGAGGTGTGGGACATCACTACCTAAGGCCATACAAGTCCTAACTGTGGTAACTTGTGTGCACCTTGAATCAGGAACATGTACCATTGCTGTATATGGCCTCAATTTTACTGAGGATGTACACTGACCATGCAGTATGTACTCTCAAGGACTGGGGATCTCTTGTAGTACATTTAGACAGTTCTATTGTATTGCTCACACCTCCTGCTGGTTGTCTGTGATTGGTCCTATTGCCTTGGTTCTCCCCCCTACTTCCATCTGTGTCTGTGTCTCTGTGTGTCTTTGGTGCTGGGGGGTGGAGGGTGAATGCACAGTTATGCTTTTGAACCCTAACACAGAATTTCCTCACTTCTGTCGCTGTGGAACAACACAAACTGATGCAGTAAACAGCCTTTTTCCTTCTAATTTCCCTTCTTTTTGAGAATTACTCTGAGAAATAGTGAATGTAATACAGCAGCTGGAGCATGGGGCCCTTTGGATCTCATGGTCCCACCACATGATGTCTTATCACATAGTAACACAGTGCCCGCAAACACAAATGGTAATGCGCATGGTGACGCAAAACAAAAAACAAAGATAAACAGTACTGTAGACACAAATGGTTAAAATAACGCAAACACAAGTGCAAATGAAAATGCAAAGGGTAACGCACATGGTGGCATAGATGGAAACAGTAAGTAAAATGGGTATGGCACCTCAAGCAGAAGCGGTAAGGGTAACAGTAATGCAAGCGCACAGGCTGGTTTTACCCAAAAGCTGCATATAGAAAGACAGTGAGTACAAAGAATGTATGCGTGTGTGTGAGTGTCTGTGTGTGTGTGTGGTGCTGGGGGGGGTGCATGCGGAGTTAGGTTTTCAACCCTAACACCAAATTTCCTCACTTTTGTCACTGCAGAACAACCCTAACTGATGCATTAAACATAGTTTTTTTGCCATGAATAGCCTGTCTTTTTGAGAAATCATACTGACATGCAATTTTTCATATCTTATTAAGAACATGTCTTTCATTTCAGAACGCATACTAACCAATATAGAGAAAAATTTCTCTCTATACATAGTTGCCTAATAGTATTCATACAGCAATACTGCATGTTCTACATGTTACATATGAAAATAAAATGATTTGCTTATGAAACACAGTTGTATGTCTTCAACATGTTGAGCAATAGTACGTTAATTTACCAATAAGGGATGAGCATAGCTTATGTTAATGGTCTGTTAACCACCTTCTATGTCTGTACAGTGTCACAAGGTAGAGTCAAGTGCCACACCCTCCTACATGGTAATTAAGTCACCAGTGATATAATCCCTGTGAGTGTGTTATTCATGTCATAATAAAAAATATTAGTAAACACTGTTAAATTGTGTTCATCATGTGGCTAAGCTCTACATGTTTGTCAATTAAACGTCTACATACGGCAGTTTGAATTTATTTTTATCTATTTATTTTGTTTTGTTTTGTTGACTGGGTAAGGACACTAGACAAATCCTGCCAATTTTTAGGCACGACCCGGGGGAAGGGGATACAGATGAATACCAACTTGACCTGGAACCAGATTAAGCTGTTGGTGGTATTTTTTAGTGAATGAGGGAAATTTGGCCAGGACACCAGGGACATTCCCCTACTCTTTTCGATAAGTGCCATGGGATCTTTAACATCCACCTGAACTACCACCAATCCAGGCAGATGGGACCTCAGTTTAATGTCTCATCTGAAAGACAGCACCTCAGAAGTACAGCACCCCTCTCATGCTGCACTACAGTGTCAGTACTGGGATATTAACCCAAGTGCCAGATGTGGGAACTGAACCCACAGCCCTCTGATCTCCTGGCCTCAGAGGCGAGTGTACTACCTACTGAGCCACTGACACTGTTTGTGTTTGCAGCCAAGCAGAAAGCTCCACTTGTCACACCCTTTGTATAGTTCTGCTGAGTAGAAAGTGTGCAGCAATGAACATCATACAACATGGTTAGATGCAACAATACACTAATGTGAATATACATATTATCACTGTCACATAATGGTAAAGGAAAGGCACAAAACAGGCAGATAAGGCTTACAAAGATGTATTGCCCAATTAAAAAGTATTGAAAATGCTGAATTAAGAAGCCAATTAACACACATCAGTCTCACAAAACAATCATATAAATCTTTTTCACTATTGTTTGAAATACATGTAAAACAGTATCACAGATAGTCAATTGGTGACATATGACACAATATAAAAATAACTAAAACAAGCATCACAGCACCCTGTGAACACTGATTACACATATAAAACAGTAATGGTCTTTTTGTTATTGTGTGATTGATACTGTGAATGTTCCTGGGGTCGGCGAAAAACCAAATGCAAGTTGTTCACTAATACCACTACTAACAGCCAATAGTTTGTAAAGAAACATATACGTGAACTGTCAGTGAAGATGAATTGGTTATGTATTTTATGTATACACATATGATATATATATATATATATATATATATATATATATACACACACATAAATATACATGTTAAAACATGTTAGCACCCTTTGCAAACTGTGTGAGAGGCCTTTCGGCACCATACAATTCTGCTTAAAGTTGGACCAGCATAACATTCTGTGGTGATTTGCATATGCAGCCCATGATGCTTTGCATTGTGGGGGCATGTGTGATTTTGTATTTTCTTGAAACTTGGCTTCCCAGCCAAATGCCCTTTGGGGTAACCCTTGCCTCAGTGTTTACGCACAGAGGTTCTTTGTCTTTTAAATAGTTTTTTATTTTAATGGGTTCACCACAATATATCCAAGGCACACTGCCTTAAGGGTAGCTGGTCCATTCCACTGGGGTGTCAAACAGACGAGGCATACTGATGAGTCCTGGTAGGACAAAACACGTGTCTATGTCTTCTGTTAGCACCCTTTGCAAACTGTGTGAGAGGCCTTTCGGCACCATACTATTCTGCTTAAAGTTGGACCAGCATAACATTCTGTGGTGATTTGCATATGCAGCCCATGATGCTTTGCATTGTGGGGGCATGTGTGATTTTGTATTTTCGTATCACTATATATTACTGCATTTGGAAAATTCCCACCCGACCCCTCAATAGAGGCGATCAAAAAATATTATCAGGAACACAAAAAAATCAGTGAAAGTGTCTGATGTACAATTTTCAACTATTATAAACATACATAATGATAAGTAAAAACACAAATACATCAAATAGTGTATAATAACAGGTATCATACACATCAGTTAAAATGATAACATCAACACTTAAATAATTACTTAACTACTTGACTACTTAGATCTGTTGCATATTCTACTTCCATAACAGGAATTTTTAAGCAGATGGCATGTACATAACATGTAATTACATCATAAGCATAAACTGTGCACTACAAATGATCAAGGAATATCTAATAGAACATTGTACCTTATTGTGAAGAATACCATAAAAAATAACAGCATAGTAGATATATCCAAGTCCATAGTATCTTATTTTACAAATAGCTTTACATCACATGTGAATGTTTATCAATCTATGAGTCTAAAACAGTAAAATCCTACTTATTCTCTAATCAATGGACATATGTAGTTATTAACACAACAACTTTAAAATGTCACACCACTAAGTACTACCAAAAAATATATTGAACATCATATATACATATATATATACAATAGGCATGCACGAGAATAAAACAGGTATAGCAGCACACTGTTGCAAAAAAAATAGAGATATTTAGTCACAGCACAACCATATGAAGAAAGAAAGTAATACAGGCTATATAGCATGGTACTCAACATGTGATAGAGTGATCATAATTTTAGTAAAAGATATATTACACAATTATGTAAATCAGCATGGTGAAGTATTGTGTCATAGTACAGGCACACACCTAGCAAGTGTGTCAAGTGTTACTTCTTATGGCTGCATATGATATACTCATAAGAAAAAGACAATGACAGAAGAGTTTGACCAGACAGGAATACTCTTTTGACACCTGCAACTGTTTCTTAGACATATACGTGTGGTTTCTCTAGTGACTGCGAAGACAGCTGGCGCCGCTTTAAGACCACTGCAACTATTTCCACTGTGTCACTGATCAACACAACAATCTTATACGTCACATTGAGTTAACATATACAACAAAACCTTGAAATATTACCTGTGTGATCACAACTGTGCATTCACAACAAATGAAATGGTTATATTCCAGAACAGACTGTGTAATAAAATGGGCAGCAAACTAAACGAATGTCACATGTTCTGTGACTATTCCTCTGACACATGAAGATTGTCATAATTCTTCAGTATCAGTACATATGCATTTAGTAAGTGTCACAGTAGTCTCTGTTTGAAATAACTTGTTGAGTCATTGCACTCAATCCAGCCAGTTCTGTACCTCAATAAACAAGTATAATGTCCAGAATGTACAGACTGACCATAGTGGTAGATCACAGCATGAGTGTCAAACACTGCTTGGTTAAATACTATTCTACGAGCTGTGAAATCAGTGATAGGTGTGTCAACTCTGAGCCCATTGAAGTCAAATCTATGCAATACTAGCATAAGATATTGAGATGAAGTCCTCAAACAGATGGACTGAGTACATGAACCTCCACACCTTACACAAGTGACCACTTTCAGCATTTGTAAACAGCTGACGGAACTTTACACTTTTAGCCTGAGGCACAAACAGAGAAACCCAAAGCATATCTTTGTGGTTTCTCACTTTGAATGACCACATAGGACACATATATATTTAGTTACATATGATACAGTAAAATACTGACACATTGAAGTACCCCTCTTTATCCAAGCTGTTTATGATTGCCATCATAAACTCACTGGCGTCCTGCGGCATGTTATCAGCTAATGTACTGCATCCATCATATGTGCCCAATACATGTCATAGAGGTGTCAGTGACTGCACACTGCTAGACTGATCAGAAGTCAGATTCACAACCTCTTTCAATGTCTTTGATAAGGGAGTCTCTTGTGAAGCAGATATTGCCTGCACAAAGTGTGGCATGTGGAGAAACACTTTCATTGCTGAATTAGCATAGCAGTTAACTCTAGTACTGTTATCAAACACTGGGACAACAGCCACACCAAGTGACTTTTGAACGACAGCTGGTTTAGCACCCGTATTTGGAATTGGGACATTTTTCCCACTTTGCAGACTTGCATCAGTTGCAGAAACTCATTTCCTTTTGTTGCCAGCTGTAGCTGAGACTGTTTGATCTGAGACAACCACATACATTGGAAGTGGTATTAAAGGCATTTGTGGCTGATATAGAGTATGTAATCTGTTGTACTCAACAATACAACACTTGTCAGTGCGTATCTTCTGAGGTGCAAGTGTTATAATGTGCAACCCAGAAAGACTACGAACCCGTGAAAGTGTGACACAGCTCATGCCATCTTTGAAAATGTCTGAACCTATGTCCACCATTGCTGAATCCAAACTTAAGCCATGCGATTTGTGAATAGAAACAGCATATGCAAAACATAATGGGAACTGTTTCCTGTTCACAGAGATATCCTTCAATACCTGGAACTTAACACAGGTACAATCAATCTGTACAGGATGTTCCATGTTGTCAAAGTGGACAACAAGTGTCTCAATAAATGTCTTTTGAACATTGTAGAGAAAGTCAATGATGTTACTCATGGCACCATTTACCATACCATGCTCCACATCAAGATTTCATCATAGCATGACACATGCATTCTTACAGACTGTAAGTACAGCTTCTAGACCAGCTGTGCGTGAAATAACTGACTTCAATTCAAACAGTCATTCAGTCACCTTAGCTACCAGTTTCCGAATTAAAATGACACCATCGACTGTGTCAACAGCTTGTAGTATGAGAATTGATTGATTTTCTCTCTTCAACATGACACTGTTGAACTCAGCGCATTTCTTTCATCGTGGCATAAGACACACAATACGTGTGTCCCTGGAACACACATCACAGAAAACATCACATGCAGTTTCAGTGGATATAGTGTCTATTCTGATTCTTCATCCATTTAACATTGCAACATGTTCTAATGACAGAGAACCTGTACGAGCTTGATCCAACAGTGCCTTGTAAGTCAAGTCAGCACTTTGGCACATGTTCTGATACAGCTCAACACAGGTAAATAACTCCCACAGGTTAAAATCTCCAATGCAGCCAAGCGTATTCTTGGCCTGCTTCACAGTCAGAGCTGAAAAGACATGTTCTGCATTCACAGGTGCAAGCTGTAAAAGGTCTCCAAATACAACAATGCTTTTTTCACCAAATGCATCTCCATAGTCAGTACCCAGGATCTCCTGTAGATGTAGATGTATACAGACAAGCATCAAATTAGAGACCATACTAATCTCATCAATGATGAGTAACTTCATCTTAGAAAACATTGAACAAAGCTGAGATGCAACATCAAATGACAGTTTCCGATACTCTCCAGCTTTCCCATGCTCCACTGGCAACATGAACAGATGGTGTAACATCATGCCACCAATATTGTATGCTGCCAGTCCGGTGGGAGCACTAACAGCAACAGACATCGCTGACCCTGTCAAGTTCTGTATTTCAGCTATAATGGCCTCAATAAGGAAACTCCTTCCTGTACCAGTTGACCCACTAACAAACATTAGCAGTGGTTTGTAGTCAAGACAGTCACATTTCTTCTCTTCATGAAGTATCAAGGGCTTTAAGATAAGTTTAAAACAGTGGCTATTTTCGAAAACGTGATGTATTTTTTTATGTATTGTATTTCATTGATTGAATGTATTGTTTGTATATATGTTTGTTAGTATTTTTTGTATTTATGTATTTTTTTTAGCTTTAAACTTGTCTCCAATGAAAACAGGCAGTTTGCTCATTTGGATTTACAAGTATAAAAAATAAAATGAAAAACTGAAAATGAAAGTATCCCATGCTGTACTGCATCAGTTACCTGAGAGTGAACCACACGCTGTTGCTCATTGAGTCTCTGTCTCAACTTAGCTGGGTCAGCACCACAGTGCATACCATGTTCCATGGCACTCTTCACTTACAATATGAGTACTTCTGGGGCATTCAGAGGCAGAGGTGCCCCAAGGATACCGTGTCCTTCTGGATCAAGATTCTCCTGTGAGCTAACAGGAGTGTCCTCCTCAAGTAGCTTTTGTGCCTTTTCAAGCTGCTCCTTCTCAGTATCTAGCCTCTGTAGGTATATTTCTGAGTATTGACTTTTGAATGTCTCATAACTGTGATTAAACTCTTCCTCAAATGTATCACAGTCACCTTTCAATTCAGCTTCATGCCTCCAGGGTCTAAATAGGAATAGCAGAGCAAAGTAGTAATGCTCTCTGCTCTCAGATGTGCCTAGATGTAACTTACAGTGGTCAATGAGCCAAGGCTTATGTCTCTTAACAAGACAGCCATCCACTCCTTTGACCTTATAAATGTCATGTGTACAATTAGGTGAAACATCTGTCTTGTAGTCATACCACTTAGCCACCTGAAATAAACACATATCATCCATGTGTTCGTGTCTATGGGGGTAGTATATGTCAATGAGGTTATTCTTCAAGATATGTCTTGAAGAGGGTCTATTGACAGCCAGTTCCTCAATCTCAGCATGAGGAATAAGTACACATTTCCACTTCTCTTTGTAGTTCACACTGAGAAAGCGGACAGCATCAGACTTGCCATAGAGATGTGTACCAAACAAGTGATCACCAGCTTCATAAGAACCACATTCTCTTTGTGAAAGGGTCTTCAAGCCTAGTGACCACAACTGAGATGTCAGGCTCTTGCTTGAACTAGCAATATCTTCCCAAAGATCTTGCAAGTTAGTCTGCTCATGTTTAGTTATGTACGAAGTGACATACCGCACCAGAGCCAAAGATTTGTCAGCCACAAACTGAACATCTATGTTTGCTTGCCACATGAGGAGAGAGTAGGGTTGTAGTCATTGATGTACACCTCTTTCTCATCTCTTGGCAACTCATATACCCTCTTGGTAGTTTTTGCCTTCAAGTGGTGTCACATTGCTGAAAACAGATTATTCATGCAAGCTTCCTGACAGACACGTCTAGGAAATCCGAAACGACATCTTGTGTACCAATCAGATTTGTTCTTCACTACCCGGTGGCAGTATTTTGCACAAATATGGCACTGAAACTTTTGCACCAACTTACGCAGTGTTGGACTGTCACACTTGTCTGGAATGTGGCAAGTGATATATTTCTTGATGAATGCAAGCACTTGTGCTGCTTCATGCTCACCTATACAGGGGGCATCCTTGATCCACAGCACCATATGAATATGAGGCGCTCCTGGTGCCTGATACTCCATCCTCCAAAAATAATGTTCCACAACACCAAGAGGCGGATTATCCTTTGACAAAATGAAAGTCAGAATATCATGGAACTGCTTGTGAAAATGCCTTGTGACAGAGACAGGGTCAAGTAAGCACATCTCTCTGACAGTTATTGATGCAATACCATCAGCATCAGAGTTTGTCCACCTCAGCAGTTCTATGACCTTATCCCAGGCATACTCAGCACAACTGAGTGTGAGAAACCATGTAGCTGTACCATGCTCTTGCCGCATTGTCATCACCTCAGAGAGTCTGCAGTACCAATATTCTTTAGTGCCACGTAGACTTGACAGAATAGAGGACAAATTAACTTGCACAGTTTCATCTTTCTGCATTAATTTCTCAAGAAACTGTGCAGCTGTAATCCCATCAAGTGGAGTAGTCAGATGAATAGTATGTGCAATAGACGCAGACAATATGCTAAGTTCACTCTCCCACAGGAGATGAAACAGGTACTGTATGTTGCGTCTGAATTTGACATCTTTACTGAGCACACGGCTTGTTCGGTACTCAGCACCCTGTACACGCACTTCTCTTTCATCCAGGTGACCACCTGACCCATTTGGGAATAAGTCTGGGAAATAGCGTGGATCCAGTGTTGCCTCCCAAATGCTGACAGGCTCACACCTTCCACCTGTTTCATTTGATAAATATCAATGTTGTCCCCTACTGGATCTCTGACATGCAGTGGGTGAATTATGTACTGCTCATACACATTATCATTTGTTGCAACATTGACCTTCTCAATCGTTGATTTATTGCTTCCCAATACATCTTGTTCTACAGACACAGTAGTCATGTGATCAATATCAAGGTCTGCATAAAAGGGATTGTTGCTCTTTAATAAGTAAGAGCAAGCTTCACCTTCTCTACATTGACAACATCCTGCCAAATAACCTTTGACTTAGTTGGGACACCATTGACAAGAATCACCAAAGTGTTATCACTAGAGATCACCTCCACATTTTCCTGGAGAGGAAGTAGAAGATACATAATGGAACCCTTAAGAGATCTAATGAGTTCTTTTTCTTGGATTTTCCGTGTCTTAGTGTTCAGATGTAGAATAGTTTGGAATGGTTTCATGGTCTGAATTAGAATCTGTTCAAACATATTCAATGTGGCAATCTCACTTGGTATAAAATCTGCCTCCATATTATTCAAGACTGACCTTGGTGGTAGAACATTAGACTTTACTTTGGAGAAACATTGTTTGCACATCACAATGATTGGGTCTAACTGAAAGTCACACTTTAAGAGCAGAAATGCTACAAGACAAAACCACATATGACTGTATGGTGACAAGGTTTCCAGATTCACTGTCACCGTTTGTTTTTTGTAGCAAAGGCGATGACATGACACACATACAGACTCAAATTTCTCTGTCTTTGCCAAATCAAATTTGGCAATTGATTTCCCAAACTGTTTGAGAATATCACTTTCTAACACAGACACATAATTTTCATCAACAATTGATGACTGATCAATCACAGTTTTAGTCACACTGCTGATGCGCCACAGTTGTTTCAGAAATGTCATGGCACCATGCATGTCACCAGACTGCAGTAACTCATTCAGATGAGTATACTGAGTGATAACTTGACAAACATCATAGATCCTGTACACAAAATTGTGCATGCCTGATTGATGCACTCCCAGCATATGCATGTGATGAAAGACACTGTCACATACACCACTATCTAGGCATGCAAGTGAATGACCCATGAGTCCAGTATGTGGACGGATTTCACAAAGGTCTGTACTCTCAAACAGTTTATGCCTGTCTTCATGATCAGTAATGACAAACAGGTTGATGAAGTGCGCAACTTTGTCAAATGGTGATTGCCTCTGGTTACAAGTTTTATCACATGTCCATGACAGACAGTGTCGTTTACGAGGCTGAGTACTTTCCTCACATTCATCATCTGACTCCACTCTAGTGTCATCACACACACTGAGTACATTGCACATTTTACCGGACTCATCAATGCACAGGTTGCTGTCCTTTTTCTGTGAGTAATATGACTCTTCCCAGAAATACGCCACTGAGTGCTGTGTGTGCAGCCACCGTCCTGTGAAAACATCACAGAAATTGTGCACGCTCAAGATGGGGTACCGTTGTACTCTCATCTTTATGTCATACACAATTTTTCTGAACTGCTCAAGTGCATGAGACGTTTTACGCCACAGACGTTGAAGAACAAAAACTGCTCTATTTACAAATGACCGTACTTGTAGTCACAATTTCATCAAACTTGCATGATTTTTGACTTTTTTGTGCTCCCGTCTCAACACAGCAGCAATAAGTCTATCAATCTTAACTTTAGCAGCTAGTGATCGAAAATACTTTTGCTTACTCAGATGTCCATCAGCAGCTATACATTTACAGTGCTGCTTACCACGTGTGTTGATGCGTGTCTTTGCAACAGTATCCTTGCGGCTCACACACCTACACAACTGTTGCTTAGCCACACATTCTTTCCTTGGTCTAGAGCAAACATGTTTCTTTACTGTAGAATCATGAATGTCTGAATTAACACTTTCACTTGAATGCTGAATTGTTTGACATCTTGAGTTACCATGAATGACTTTTACATTACTCTTAAGCAACAGTGACATACTATTATACCTGTTTCATCTCTGCATAGACTTCTGTCTCTGTCTGGATGGCATCTTCCCTGTTTTTCAATTCACAGTTCAGTACAGCAATCTTACAGCAAAATCAGACACCTGTATGAAAAGCACAGAAAAAATTAAAATTATCTCTTTACCTTGATCGTAACATAACATAGTATGCTACACTATACATATCTCATAAAAGAAGAACAAAAACAACTCCATACTTAACACTGTGTAGACAATTACTGTAGTAACTGAAGATCAGTAAAGCAATACACATTCTTTTCAAACAGTGATGAACATAAGCTCCATAATAATGTTATTATAACTATGTTAATATCTGAGCAATCAAGCAGAACTGTTATATCAGGCATCTGCAGTGCTTTTTTCACCTAAAAAACTGTTTTTTTTTTCAAATTTGTTAGAAACATTGTCGAATGTGTGACACTTTCACAAAATTAGTGTTGTACATTCAACACTTTCACAAATTATAGTGTCGTACCTGCGAAAGTGTTGTATGTACTTTCGCAAATGTAGTGCCGCACTCACGAAAGTGTCACAAATACCAATTGCATTACACCCCTTTTCACACTCAGCCAATCACATACTGGTGCCTATTTGAGTGACACACGGTTCAACCAATATATTGCTAGATTTATTAGACCACATAAAGCAACCAATCACAACAACAGAACACTGAAGAACAAAGACATAGCAGCGATCTTAAGGATAACCAGCAAGACCCTGTTTCTGACTATCTAAGTACATCATACCTTCTAAACAATTTTCACAGTATCATATAAAGTATAACCAGTGCAAAAATAGTATTAAACAAAACATTTTTTAATGCTGCATTTCACCATAACAGAATTATTTAGCTAGCATACTGTTAAACAAAGCTATAACTGTTTAAAATCAGAGTGTCAATCAGTACTTACTAGCACAGATAGAGCTGAAAATAGAGGCAGAAAGAAGCAGCACGTGTATCATAAAAAGACACACAACCAATCACATGCCTCTGTCACCCTGTAATTGCTTGAAGTAGCCAATGGCAATGTTACCTTTTCCCACTAAGAAATCTTCCTGCATTTGTGGTTGACATCAAGAACAGCCATCCAGTGTAGTAATAGTCAGTGCATCCACTGTATTGGTTAATCATGACAAATCACTAACCAATAACATGTCAAAATGACTGTGTTTTGGAACAGCCCACAAAACCAATGTTAAAGCTGAGAGGGAAATCTTAGTTTTACATTCACTTGTCTCTAGCTATTGCAGGACAAACACTGATTTTTTTGGTAGCTCTTTGTCCACTTCTCAGTTTAACACCTAAGAATGGCAGAAAACAGCAAATGGACTATCTGGGTAGTGGGCAGCAGCATAGTAAGGTGTGCTTCTCAGTATGCTCAGAGGAGTAATTTTGGCAGAGACCTGCAGCTGCCAAATTGCTCTGTTAAGTGGTTTGGAAGAGGTGGCATAAAGTGGGAGCATCTCATGCCAACTATCCACAGACTTTTGAAGACTCATGCTCAGCCGGACATGCTGCTGACTAATCTTGGAGGCAATGATCTTGGCACAAAAAGGTAGATTGATTTAGTGTCAGAAGAAAAATTGGACCTTGCTTCTATCATGCACATGCTGCCTGCCTGTAAAATCATATTTTCTGAAATTACAGAGCATAGAGTCTGGCAAGCAGAACAGCACATGTACCTGCTTGACAGAGCTTGCAAAAAGGTAAACATTCAAATATCTGGATACCTTCACATGGCTGGAATGCACACCATACATCATCCTCAAATTAAGCATTGTAATGATTCGCTCTGCCTAACAAATGCTGTGCACTTCTCACATGCTGGCAATTGCATTTTCTTGGGTGACGTCCGAGATGGAATACTCGCAGTCCTCTAAAAAATATCACACTGGTACAGCAGACAGAATCATAAAACAAAGGTTCTTTTAAGAACCACTACTTATGTCAAAAAATAGAACAGCTGCAACACACACACACACACACACACACACAGCAAAATATACAATGTCAGTATGACAGTCTCATTGACATACAAATGCATGCACATGACTGCACTAGAAGCATATATTTAGATGTACATAACAGATACATTTTTGCAAACATATTTTTAGTGTTTTACATACATCTGTCATATAACAGCATGTATACATCGTAGACAGTAATTGTGTTACAATACCATATTATTATGAGTGCTAGGGCGGGGGAAGGGGGAGAGACCACTAGCTATTGCTAAGCAAGAGAAAAGCATGGTGGGAATTAGAAAGCAAATCAGCTACTCTAAGGCAACCACAAATCATGGTCAGTGCCCATGTATAAGGGTATGTGGTGAGCTGGCACTTGCTCTGGTACTCATATTTAGCTGGCCATCCATTCAGAAATAAATATCCAGCTTGCAGCAGTGTCAGTGAATAAGTACTCAAAAGTCTGTGTTGTCATTTTTTAATGCTTAATAATATAGTTACTTCTAAGAATAACAGATATAATTACCAAAGTATTAGGTGGCACTATGCAAAAGTAAGGAAACATCAGTAACACACACAGTGTTTCATAACACCTACTATGGCACACAGAGCAAGCCATAGTAGACTCGCAAAAGGTGGTTATAAAAAAATGTCTCAGTCTGGTCAGATGCAGAAGAAAAGTGGCATAAGAGTGACCCACTGCCAAAACTGTGAAACTCAGATAGTTAAAAAGGAGAAGATATTATTGACACTGTGACATACTCACTGTTTATTTTTCTCTCTTAATAGATCATGCAGAAACAGAACAACACAGTATGCATTGTCATTCTGTTCATATGCTCGAGATTGGTTGTGCGTTAGAAGAACTAAAACACCTCAGAAAAGAACACCGTGCAATGCAGGCACAATTGGCAGCACAACAGAGCACAATCAATCTTGTGCTTGAGCCTGTGGGAACACCGGCAGTTGCCACTGTGGACAGCAGCACATCCTCAACTGTGGGTGAAAGCAGTCTCCCTGGCCACTGATGAATGGCCTCCACAGCTATGACCGGTATCTCCTCTGTAGCTGGTGCAACAGATTTCAATTCCCGATGCGCCTCCACATTTTCTCCAGCTTCCAGCCTGGACTGGCTGAGCGAGACAGCACACCTCCTTTTGCATGTCATCAAGCCAGAAAAAATTATATCATATTTTTCCCAAAAACCTTTTTTTAATATTATTTTGTATAATTTTATATTTTTCTACTCTGAAAAAAAACACTTTTAAGTTATCCTTTTTTGAAGAGATTTAATATTTTTCTAAAAATAAATATTTTGCAGTAGAAACCATTTCCTTGTATTACTTTAATCAAACAGTAGTCATAACATGTACTGCAATGGTTACTACTGGTGGGGTGGGTGGGAATGGGGGTGGGTGGTGGTGGCACATTGCCCAGGTGAGGTGTTCAACTCATTACAGTGCTAACTGTACAGTTCTTGCAATTAGGTAGCAGTACCATTGATGTCCATCAACTCAATTTTTCTCTATCTCTTAAGTCAGGATCCAGCACCTGTCATGCAGCAGCAGGGCGGGCAGAAGGGGTGTGTGAAATTCCATGGTAAAACACCATGCAAGTCAAGCATGAAGTGACAAAGAAGTGAACAGTGACACCAACGGACATGTAACCACTGGCAATAACCATTATGTAACTGACATTATTCTCTCAAGATACACAACCTGCTGTCATTGTGGTGGGCTGCAGGGTTATCCTTGCTGACACTGACCAACTCCTAAGTGTGCAAACTTCTGTACAGGTTAATGTTTCTAAAAATAAATATTTTGTAGTAGAAACTGTTTCCTTGTATTACTTTAATCAAACAGTAGTCATAACATGTACTGCAACGGTTACTACTGGTGGGGGGTGGGAATGGGGGGGTGATGGCACATTGCCCAGGTGAGGTGTTCAACCCATTACACTGCTAACTGTACAGTTCTTGCAATTAGGTAGCAGTACCATTGATGTCCATCAACTCAGTTTTGCTCTATCTCTTAAGTCAGGATCCAGCACCTGTCATGCAGCAGTGGGGCGTGCAGAAGGGGTGTGTGAAATTCCATGGTAAAACACCATGCAAGTCAAGTGTGAAGTGATGAAGAAGCGAACAGTGACACCAATGGACATGTAACCGCTGGCAATGACCATTATGTCACTGACATTATCCACTCAAGATACACAACCTGCTCTCATTGTGGTGGGGTGCAGGGTTATCCTTGCTGACACTGACCAACTCCTAAGTGTGCAAACATCTGTACAGATTAAACCACAGAGTTGCACCATCCATGTACATATACGTATTGTCACTCTAGCTGCGCAGTCAGTATACAGTACCTGGTGTCTGGGGGGTGATGCCGCAAATTGCCTAGGTGAGGTATTGAACCCATGACACAGCTAACTCTTCAGTACTTGCAATTACCTAGGAGCACCATTGATGTCCATGATCTCAGTTTTGCTCTGTAACAGTAGTCATAACATGTACTGTAGTGCTTACTACTTGTGCAGGGGTGGTAATGGGGGGTTGGTGGTGGTGGCACATTGCCCGGGTGAAGTGTTCAACCCATAACACTGCTAACTACAGTTCTTGCAATTAGCTAGCAGCACCATTGATGTCCATGAACTTTTTGCTCTATCTCTCAAGTCAGGATACAGCACCTGTCCTGCAGCAGCAGGCATGCAGAAAGGGGTTGTAAAATTCCATGGTAAACACTACACAAGTCAAGTGTGAAGTGACGGAGAAGTGAACAGTGACACCAACGGACATGTAACTGCTGGCAATGACCATTATGTCACTGACATTATCCACTCAAGATACACAACCTGTTCTCTTTGTGGAGGGGTGCAGGGTTATCCTTGCTGACACTGACCAACTCCTAAGTGAGCAAACTTCTGTACAGGTTAAACCATGTAGTTGCACCATCCATATACATATACATATTGTCACTCTAGCTGCACAGTCAGTATACAGTACCTGGTGTCTGGGTGGGGTGTGATGGCACAAATTGCCAAGGTAAGGTATTAAGCCCATGACACTGCTAACTGTTCAGTACTTGCAATTAGCTAGGAGCACCATTGATGTCCATGATCTCAGTTTTGCTCTGTGTCTGAAGTCATAATCCAGCACCTGTCCTGCAGTGGCAGGGTGTGTGGAAAGGGGTTTGTGAAATTCCATGGTAAACACCACACAAGTGAAGCGTGAAGTGATGAAGAAGCGAACAATAATGGTAACAAGCATGTAACCACTAGCAATGGTCATTATTTGACTGTCATAACCCAGTTAAGATGCAGAACCTGCCCTGCTTTTGGTGGGGGGGATCCTTGCTGACATTGGCCAACTCCTGAGTGTGCAAGGTTCTGTACAGGTTCAACTGCGGAGCTGCACTACAAACCTTTTCCATGTATTAGTTGAATCAAACAATAGTCACCCCATTACATATGTAAAGAAGCAGAGGTATAGGAGAATGTGGTGAGAGTTAGGACCAATGACCCCAATGCACGGGCTGGGGGTGGTGGACTGGGGAGGGTCCAAGGGGGGCTTTTAACCATAACACCGAATTTCTCACTTTTGTCGCTGTGGAACAACCCTAAGTGATGCATTAAACTGAGTTTTTTGCCTCTAATTTCCCTTCTTTTTGAGAATTAGTCTGAGAAATAGTGAATGTAATACGGCGGCTGGAGCGCGGGGCCCTTTGGGCCCTATGCTACCACCACGTGATGTCTTGTCACATAGTAACATGGTGCCCAAAAACGTAAATGCTAATGCACATGGTGACGCAAAGCGAAACACAAAGATAAACAGTACTGTAGACACAAATGGTTAAAATAACGCAAATGCAAGTGCAAATGAAAATGCAAAGGGTAACACACATGGTGGCGTAGACGGAACAGTAAGTGAAACAGGTATGGAACAGCAAGCAGAAGCGGTAAGGGTAACAGTAATATAAGTGCACAGGCTGCTTTTCCCCAAAAGCTGCATAGAGAAAGACAGTGAGTACAAAGAATGTATGCATAATAATGGGTCTCGGAGCAGAAAATGAGGAGTTGGAATACTAAATTGCTTATATCTCAGGAACCGTATGACATAGAAAATAAATTTAAAAGTCATATGATTTATGACTCTCCTGGCTAGTTTTGTACTTAGCCCCCATAAGAAATGTTCGCATCTCGCACCGTTTCCGAGATACGGGCCCTGAAAGGCACAGCGAACGCCATAATGTTATCCTATGGGAAAAAAAGAGAAGTTCGGAGTGCCATAACTTTGCCTCCCTGTAGTATTTTTTCACCAAATCACAAAAAGGCACATCTGTGGTATGTTGGCTTTCTTCCCTCCAAATTGCACCCTAAAAGAGCAAACCATTTTTTTGCTGCATGGCGGCAAAGGATTCCTGAAATGCAGCGGATGCCATAATGTTATCCTATGGGGGAAAAGTGTCAAATTTGGAGTGCTGTAACTTGGCTGCCCTGTAATATGTTTTCACCAAAGCACTGAAGGGCACATCTGTGAGATGTTGGCTGTGTTCCCTTCAAATTTCAGCCCAAAAGACTAAACCGTTCTTTTGCAACAGTGTGGCAAAGAATTGCTGTCATTTTGCCACAGCCTGAAAAAGTACTGTCGAACTTTGCGAAAGCTTTCGCAAATTCATCTGACAGTGTTGCAAGTGCGAAAATACTTTGTGAAAGTACTTCTTCCAGAAATTTGAAAAACATATTTCTGTGGTGTTTTACCCCAAAATAAAGACATGCCTAGCATCCTCAGGGTCCGACTAGGTGAATACAAAAAGAATTACGTTGCTAGAGGGTCCCAAATTTAAATGCCAAGCATTTTTCTGATGACCAACTGAAAACAAAATGTCGGATTTGTGAAAGTAAAAGGGCCATTTGCGAAAGTACAAACTGCATTTGCCACATTTTCTAACTTTTTGTTAACTTTTCCCATTGACTTATAATGGGAACTTGTTTTTTGAATAACTTTTGAACCATTTAATATTTTTTCACAAAATCTTCAAAAGACACATTGGGGACCCTGGCTGCACATTCCCTGAAGTTTTTGGACTGGTCGTACAAACCGTGCAACCTGTAGGCAAGAGCAAAAAATTTACAAAAAAGCATAAATGCACATTTCGTTGGTGCTTAATAATTCCACAGCCGTATATCCGACCATTACAGAACTTGGTAGATCCCAAGACTTGCAATGCCCTATCATGCATACCAAATTTTAGGCAAATCCATTGAATGGTGGCAAAGTTATTAAGGTGCCAATTTTGACCCTTTAACCTTAAAATGGCTTCTCAACCTTAATTATGGCAGCACTACTGCAAAAACTCCATATAATGCATCAGTTAGGGTTGTTCCACAGTGACAAAAGTGAGGAAATTTGGTGCTAGGGTTGAAAAACCCCCTTGCACCTCCTCAGCCCACCCCCAACTGGCATTGGGGTGTGCATTGGGATCATCCCTAACTCTCACCCCATCACATGCGTGAACAAGCTGAGGCATAGGAAAATGGGGTGAGAGTTAGTACTGATGACCCCAATGCACACCCCGATGCCAGTTGGTGGGTGGGCTGAGGGTGCAAGGGGTTTCCAACCCTAACATCGAATTTCCTCACTTTTGTCGGTGTGGAACAACCCTAACTAATGCTTAAATGGAGTTTTTTGCCTCTAATTTCCCTTCTTTTTGAGAATGAGGACTATAAATAGTGAAAGGAACGTGATGGTGGGAACTCAGGGACCTTTGGGCCCCACGCTCCCACCATGTGTTTTTTTGTGACATAGTAACATTAAGTGCAATGCAAACGCAAGTGCTAATGGTAACGCACATCATGACACAAACATAAATTGTAAAGCAAACTAAATAGAAACACAGATGCAAAATGACGTCAAACCGAACAGTGACAAAAACGCAGATGCAAGTGCATACGAAAATGCAACTGGTAATGTGACGGTGATGATACTGCTATTATAAATGCAAATGATAACTGTAACAGCAACAATAATGCCAAAGGAAAGAAAAATGCAAATGCAAGCGTGTACAGAAAAGCAAGCCGTAATATGCACGATGACGGTACCGCAATTGTAAATGCAAATGGTAATGGTAACAGCAACAATAACGACAAAGAAAACAGAAACGCAAACAGAAGCGCATATGGAAATGCAAACCATAATGCACACAGGCACAGGAACGCAATTGGAAACGCAAATGGTAATGGTAAGAACAACGATGACACAAAACAAAAGACAAACACAAACGGAAACAGAAGGTTGGCCACCGACAGAAATGGTAATGCACATGGTGATGCTAAGCGAAAGACAAAGAGAAACAGTAGTGGAGACACAAATGGCAACAGTAATGCAAATGCAAGTGCAAATGGAAACAGAAAGGGTAAACGCACATGGTGGCGTACATGGGAACAGAAATGCAAATGGGCATGGAAACACAAGTGCAAAGCATACGTGTACCAGTAACTGCAGTGCACACCATATTTTTCCGCAAAAGCTCCATTGAGAAACACAGTGAAAACAAAGACTGTTTGCATAATCATGGGCCTCGGAGCAGTAAGCAAGCAGTTGTAATACTAAAATGGTAGTATCTCAGTAACCGTATGACATAGAAAAAAAATTAAAATTTCACATGATTTTTTTTAACCTAGTATTTATGCTCCTGACTACCTCGTCTCTCCCCCTCTCTCAGACATCCTCTGAACTGCTCTACCCTGGTCTCGCCGCAATCTATCCCTAGAGTACCACGGATCCACACAGTAACCAAGGCACCCAGATAACCCCCTGGGTTGGGTGAGGAGGCACTCCCTCGTACTCACCTCCCCAAAGCCAACATGCTGAGATGTGGATCCTGTACAGCGGGGTCTGCCATTGTGAGCCTGAGACGAGCAGGGAGGTGTCATCACCTGGGATATCCCGAGGGGTTTTTGCCTTGTTCTCCCTAGATGTCAGCGAGCAATGGGGCCAATGAGCTGGAAGGCTCTGCCTCCTGCCAACGTCTGCCCAATGCCAATGCTGCTGCTTCACTACTGCACCTACCCACCAGGCTTCCCTAGATGGCAGTATAGCGACGGGAGCTTGCAGCAAACCCCCCGGAGAAGAAGAGCAGCCATTGGGTGCTTCATTCTTCTCCTCCCTGGCTGACCCCCGGTGCCCCAGGCTCATTCCCAAACCCGGGTCTCCAGTGTGATGTGAGGTGTGGCATTCAGCACCTCAACCCTCAGTGCCACCTGGCCTGCCAAATTTCACATGATTCATGAGTTTCCTGGCAAGGTTTTCACCCATAGGGCTATGCATTGTCGTGATGAAAATTCCGTATCTCGCACCATTTCCGACATATGATCCCTGAAAGGCACTGCAGATGCCACCATGGTAGTTTAAGGGAAAAAAAAGTCAACTTTGGAGTAGCGTAACTCCGCATCCATACAATATTTTGTCATCAAAGCACTAAAAGGCACATCTGAGAGATGTTAGCTGCCTTCCCTCCAAATTTCTGGCCAAAAGACCAAAGTGTTTTTTTGCAGCAGGGTGGCAAAGAATTCCTGTCATTTTGGCCATAGTCTAGAAAAGTAGTGTTGTGATTTGTGACACCTTTCACAAAAATTTGCGAAAGTGTTGCAAGTGCTATGCTACTTTGTGACACTACTTTTCCCAGAATTTTGAAAAACATATTTTTGGGGTGTTTAACCCCCAAATAAAGACATGGCTAGCATCCTCAGGTCTTGAATAGGTAAACACAAAAAGAATTATGTCCCTAGACGGTCCCAGTTTTAAATGTCAAGCATTTCTGTGATCAGTAACTGAAAAAAAATGGCGGATTTGTGACACTACTAGGGCCATTTGCGACACTAAAAAGTGCATTTGTGAAAGTGTCAAACTTTCTGTTAACTTTTCTCATTGACTTACAATGGGAACTTGTTTTTTGAATAATTTTTGAACTGCTCAATAGTTTTTCATCAAACCTTAAAAAGGTACATCAAGAACCCCGGCTGCATGTTCTCTGAAGCTTTCTGACCAGTCATGCAAACTGTGCGACCTGTAAGTGCACGCAAAGAATGCACAAAAAAAAGTAATTGTGTGCATGAATGTTGTTTAATAACTCCACAGCTGTATATCCAACTGGTACAAAAGTTGTCAGACTCCAAGATCTATGGTTACACCCCGCGCCTGCCAAATTTTAGGCAAATCCGTTAAACGGTGGCAAAGTTATTGGGGCATTGTAATTACCTTTAGTTTTAAAGGGCTACTCAACCCTATCTATGTAGCACTACTGTGTTATCATTATATATATATATATATATATATATATATATATATTATGGAAGCTACGTAGTGCTACCATAGTTAGGGCTCTAGTAGCACTTTTAAGGTTAAAGGGTCAAACTGTGCACCTTAATAACTTTGCCATCATTTAATGGATTTGCCTAACATTTGGTATGCACAATTGGGTGTGGAAGATCTTGGGATCTGCCAACTTTCGTAATGGTCAGATATACAGGTGCGGAGTTATTAAGCGACAATGAATTGCGCAATGACGCTTTTTTGTGATTTCTTTGCTCTCACCTACAGGTTGGATGGTTTGTGCGACTGGTCCAAAAACTTCAGGGAACATGTGGCCGGGGTCCCTAATGTGCCATTTGAAGATTTCATGAAAAAATATTAAACGGTTCAAAAGTTATTTAAAAAACAAGTTCCCATTATAAGTTAATGGGAAAAGTTAACAAAAAAGTTTGAAAGTGTCGCAAATGCAGTTTTTACTTTCGCAAATGGCCCTTTAACTTTCACAAATCCACCATTTTGTTTTCAGTAGGTGATCAGAAAAATGCTTGCCATTTAAATTTGGGACCCTGTAGTAACCTCATTATTTTTCTATTCACCTAGTCGGAGCCTGAGGATGGTAGCCATGTCTTTATTTTGGGGTAAAACACCACAGAAATATGCTTTTCAAATTTCTGGAAAAAGTACTTTCACAAAGTACTTTCACACATGTGACATTTTGGTGCTGTTTTGCGAAAGCTTTCGGAGAGTTCAACAGTACTTTTCCAGACTATGGCCAGAAGGACAGGAGTTCTTTGTCACCCTGTTGCAAAAGAACGGTTTAGTCTTTTGGGCTGAAATTTGGAAGGAAAGCAGCCAACATCTCACAGATGTGCATTTCACTGGTTTGGTGAGAAAATATTGCATGGCTGCAAAGTAACAATACTTCAAAGTTGGCATTTTTTCCCTTAGACTAACATGGTAGTGTACGTCACGCCTTTCGGGGCTCGTATCTCAAAAATGGTGTGAGATACAGATTTTTTTGTCATGAGTCACAGCCAGGAAAATAATGATTTCTGTGAAATTTAAATTTTTTTTCTACGTCATGCGGTTGCAGAGATATTAACAATTAAGTACTTCCAATGCTCGTTTTAAGCTTCGATCCCCATTACAGTGCATACATTCTTTGTACACACTGTGTTTCTGTATGCATATGTTTGGAAAACATGGGGTATGCACTTCTGTTACTGTTACAGTTACTGTTTCCACTTGCGTTTATGTCCCCCTTTGCATTACCGTTCCCTTCTACGCCACCGTGTGCATTACCCTTTGCGTTGCCATTCACGCTTGCATTACCATGTGCACCACTGTTCGTGCTTCTGTTTGCATTGATGTTCCTGTTACCATGTCACAAGACATCACGATGGAGCGCGAGGCCCAAGGGCCCCGCTCCACTGCCGCATTACATTCACTATTTCTCTCAGTATTCTCAAAAGAAGGAAATTAGAGGCAAAAATCCATTTAATGCATTAGTTAGGGTTGTTCCAGAGTGACAAGCGTGAGGAAATTTGGTGTTATTGAGGTTGAAAGCCCCCTTGGACCCCCTGTCCACCCCCAACCCGGCATCGGGGTGCACATTAGGGTTGTCGGTCCTAACTCTCACCCCATTCTCCTATACCTCTGCTTCTTCACACATGTGATGGGGTGAGAGTTAGGGCCAGTGACCCCAATGCACACCCCGATGTCATTTGGGGGTATGGGTGGGGGTCCAAGGGTGGCATTCAACCCTAACACTGAATTTCCTCACTTTTGTCACTCTGGAACAACCCTAACTAATGCATTAAACTGAGTTTTTGCTCTATATATATATATATATATATATATATATATATATATATTATGGTAGCACGGTAGTGCTACCATAGTTAGGTTGAGGAGCCATTTACATGTTAAACCCAAAATTTTGCACCTTAATAACTTTGCAACCGTTTGACGGATTTGCCTGAAATTTGGAATACACAATTAAGACCCATACGCCTTAGGAACCACCAAGTTCTGTACTGGTCAGATACACGGCTGCGGAGTTATTAAGTGTGATCTGCGCGTGCGTTTACGCTTTTTCTGGAATTCTACAGTCGCGCCTACAGGTCACACGGTTTGCATGACTGGTCCGAAATCTTCAGGGAACATGTAGCCAGGGTCCCAGATGTGCCTTTTGAAGATTTCATAAAAATGTTAAACGGTTCAACAGTTATTCAAAAAACAATTTCCCATTGTAAGTCAATGGGAAAAGTTAACAAAAAGTTCGACAGTGTCACAAATGCATTTTTACTTTCGCAAATGGCCCTCTTACTTTAGCAAATCCGCCATCTGGTTTTCAGTTAGTGATAAGAAAAATGCTTGCCATTTAAATTTGGGACCCTCTAGCAACCTAATTCTTTTTCTATTCACCTAGCTGGAGCCTGAGGATGCTAGCCATGTCTTTATTTTGGGGTTAAACACCCCAGAAATATGTTTTTCAAATTTCTGGAAAAAGTACTTTCATGCTCATGAAAGTGTCGCAAATTTTTCCGAAAGCTTTCGCAAATTGCGACAGTACTTTTCTAGGCTGTGGGGAAATGACAGCAATTATTTGGCACCCCACTGCAAAAGAACGGTTGGGAGTTTTGGGTGGAAATTTGGAGGGAACGCAGCTGACATCTCACAGATGTGCTTTTCAGTGTTGTGTTGAAAGAATATTACATGGCGGCAAAGTTACGGCACTCCAAATTTGACAGTTTTTCCTATAGGATAACATTACAGTGACTGACGCATTACAGGAATCTTTTGGCACCCTGCTGCAAAATAACGGTTTGGTCTTTTTTCCTGAAATTTGGAGGGAAGACAGCCAACAGCCAACAGATGTACCTTTCAGTGGTTTGGTGAAAAAATATTACAGGGAGGCAAAGTTATGGCACTCCGAACTTCTCTTTTTTTCCCCATAGGATAACATTACGGTGTTCGCCGGGCCTTTCAGGGACTGTATCTTGGAAACTGTGCAAGATACGGACTTTTCATCAGAAAAACACTTATCCCCCCAATGGGGGCTAAGTGCAAAACTAGCCAGGACACTCATCAATCATATGACTTTTAAATTTTTTTTCTACGTCGTACGGTTCCTGAGATATAACCTATTTAGTATTCCAAGTCCTCATTTTCTGCTCCGATACCCACTATTATGCATACATTCTTTGTACTCACTGTCTTTCTCTATGCAGCTTTTGGGGAAAACCAGCCTGTGCGCTTACATTACTGTTACCATTGCCCTTTCCACTTGCGGTTCTGTACCCGTTTCACTTACCGTTTATGTCTGCACCACTATGTGTGTTATCCTTTGCGTTTTCATTTGCGCTTGCGTTTCTGTTATTTTTTGCCATTTGTGTCTACAGTACTGTTTCTCTTTCTGTTTCACTTTGCGTCACCATGCCCATTGACATTTCCATTTGCAGGCACCATGTTACTATGTGACAACACATCACGTGGCAGACCATTCCCGTCTATGCCACCATGTGCGTTACACTTTCTGTTCTCATTCGCGCTTGCGTTACCATGTGCACCACTGTTAGCACTTCTGTTTGCATTGCTGTTCCTGTTCCTATGCCACAAGACATCAGGCGGCGGGAGCGCGGGGCCCGTCACTGCATTACATTCACTATTTCTCATTATCATTCTCAAAAAGAAGGGAAATTAGAGGCCAAAATCTCCATTTAATGCATTAGTTATGGTTGTTCCATAGCAAAAAAAGTGAGGAAATTTGGTGTTAGGGTTGAAAACCCCCCTTGGACCCCCCAGCCCACCCCCCGCAACCGGCATTGGGATGCACATTGGGGTCGTCGGTCCTAACTCTCACCTCATTCTCCTATACTTCTGCTGCTTTACACATGTGATGGGGTGAGAGTTAGGGCTGATGACCCCAATGTGCACCCCAATGCCGGTTGGGGGGTGGGCTGGGGGGTCCAAGGGGTTTTCAACCCTAACACCGAATTTCCTCACTTTTGTCACTGTGGAACAACCCTAACTAATGCATTAAACAGAGTTTTTTGCCTCTAATATATATATCTATATATATATATATAGGGTTGCTCATTAATGGGGTGTCATTAATCTTAATGAGCACTTCATCAATATTACTGAGCAGGCCATTGATATTCATAAGTAGCTCATTAATGTTCTTGAGAAGCTTTTTCTGACATGTATATTTAGTCCCAGAGCAGTCTTGGTCATTCTTCAATGAAACAACAGTCCCACTGTTCATTAGAGGAGGTCCAAAGGAGCCAATGTTGAAAATGTGGTGCAAAAAATGCATAAAATGGCTGTGTGGTTCATGCGAGCATTACGCCGTTTTAAGGCACACTCGTTACTTTGCCAATTTTTAATATTTTCAGCTTTGCCATTTTTCCACATCTCCTCATGAACAGTGAGCTGTCACTTCTCACTTACATAGAAACATAGAATTTGACGGCAGATAAGGACCACTTGGCCCACCCAGTCTGCCCATTTCCCTACCTAATGGATAAGCTGCAGATCCTAGTTAACCAGCAGCCTATTTCTTCCTACCACCACCCCCTAGAATTGCCTTATGACTGTCCCATGCATGCTTGAATTTCACCATTTTTGACTCCACAACCTCCTCTAGCAGGCCGTTCCATGCATCCACAACCCTCTCTGTGAAAAAATACTTCCTTAAATGACCTCTGAGCCGCCCCCCTCTATCTTCAAATTGTGCCCCCTTGTTCTTGCACACCTCTTTTTTTGAAAGATGCTACCCTCTTGGACTTTGTTGATTCCCTTGAGCTACTTGAAAGTTTCTATCATGTCCCCTCTCCTCCTTTCCTCGAGGTTATACATATTAAGCTCCTTAAGTCTCTCTTCATATGTCTTCCGGTGCAGACCCTGCACCATTTTAGTTGCCCTCCTCTGGACAGCTTCCATCCTGTCTATGTCTTTGCGGAGATTGGGTCTCCAGAACTGCACGCAGTACTCCAGATGGGGTCTGACCAGCTGTCTGTACAGAGGTATAATAACTTCCTGTTTTCTACTGGTGATGCCTCTCCCTATGCATCCCAGTATCCCCCCAGCCCTCCTTGCTGCCCTCTCACATTGCTTGCCCACCTTTAGGTCATCTGATATGAGTACCCCCAGGTCCCTTTGCATTTTTGTTGTTGTTGTTAGTATCTCACCCCCCATTGTGTACTCTTCCCCTAGGTTTTTGTTTCCCAGATGCATTACCTTGCACTTCTTAGCATTGAATTTAAGCTGTCATACATTTGACCATTCCTCTGACCTTGCCAAGTCCCTTCTCATCCTTTCCACCCCACCTTGTGCATCAACTCTGTTACAATCTTTGTGTCATCTGCAAAGAGACATACTTTTTCTTCCAGTCCCTCTGCAATGTCGCTTATAAAGACATTGAAGAGGACCAGTCCTAATACTGAACCCTGCGGTACCCCACTAGTAACCCCCCTTTCTTCAGAGTGGACTCCATTTACTATTACTCTCTGTGTCCTATTCTCCAGCCAATTCTTTACCCAGGCTGTCATCTTGGGACCCACTCCCAGGCTGACTAACTTGTATATTAATCTTTTGTGTGGGACTGTCAAATGCCTTGCTAAAGTCTAGATAGGCCATGTCCACAGCCCCTCCCTGATCTACTACTTTGGTCACCCAGTCAAAGAAATCTATCAGATTTGTCTGGCATGACCTTCCCGCTGTGAATCCATGTTGCCTTGGGTCCTGTGCCCCTCTAGCCTCTAGATACTTGACAATTCTTTCCTTCAGAAGTGATTCCATCATTTTCCCTACCACTGAGGTTAAACTAACAGGTCTGTAGTTTCCTGCTTCTGCCTTGCTCCCACTTTTGTGAAGCGGAATCACATCTGCCCTCCTCCAGTCCTTGGGTACCACCCCATCCTTCCATGATTTGTTAAAGAGGGTAGTCAGTGGTGTCACTAGTTCTACCCTTAGTTCTTTTAGAATTCTGGGATGAATCCCATCAGGCCCCATTGCTTTGTGCACCTTCAGTTTTAAGAGTTCTTTCAGAACCCTTTCTTCTGTAAATGGGCTGGTATCAACTTCTGTAGCAGCTAGAAAAATAATTCAAGTGTTGTTGTAATCATGGCAGCAAGTCCTCCAGAAGAAGAACTTTCCTGCCTGAAATGTGTTTTTGCATCTCTGCCACAGAATGGTGCATCACCGTGCGAATTCAACTTTTGGGATGGATTAACAAAATCACAGTGCCAGTGTTCATGAGCAGATTTCCCAAAATCTCATGCTGAAAATCTGGTTAAATAATTCCCTAAAATTGCCACATTACGAGCTTGCATCGTGTAGTCTCTTAGAGCACTCATAACTTTGTTAATTCTTAATATTTCCCCTCCTGGTTTTCAGCATTACCCATTTCCATGACTCCTCATCAACAGTATACAGCTGTCATTTTTCACATCCCACTCAAAACATGATTTTGCATCTGTTGCGCAGAATGGCAAATTCAATGTGGAAACTCAACCTTCAGGACAGATTAATCAAATAACAGTGACATTGCTCTTGAAGTGGGGTCCTCAAAATGCCATGTTGAAGCTTGGGTGGAAAAAATCCTAAAAATTCCAGAATTATGTTCGTCCTTTGAAATGTGGTACCCGCACTGCCTTTCGGTGCCCGTATCTCGAAAACGATATGAGCTATATATTTTGTCTGTTGCATCTTGCGTGGAGGACTTGCTGCCATGATTACAACAACACTTGAATTATTTTTCTAGTTGCTACAGTTCTCAGGATATTGGCAAATTACTGTTAAAAGGATTCCTTGATCCAAAGGGCAGCTGTGTGGCTCTGTAGCTAAGTGTAACTGGGGACACTGGGGCCAGAAGGCCCATGCTCCAACAGATGCATATCATTATGCAGAAATGGATAGGTTTCTGGGGCCATGCGCTTCCCTCCAACATATGCTATTTACTAGCTATATTACACTTTTTCAAAAAGTAAGACAATTCATTGCAAAATACTTCATTTAATTCATCAGTTAGGGTTAAAGTAACAAATTTAAAGTAACAAACATGGGGAAATAAGACATTAGGGTTGAGGCCCTAACCCCCCACCACCCCACCACCCCATCCTCCACAGACTGACAGATGCTGGAGTGTGCCATGATGTCAGGAGGCCCAACTCTCACCCCATTCCATGTGTAAACAGGTTGACATGCTACAGTAAGGTGAATGGGATGAGAGTTATGCCTTATTACCCCATAGCACACCCCGGCATCTATCACTCAGTGGAGGATGGGGGCTGGGGTTGTGGGGGTTAGGGGCTAGACCCTAACATCATATGTACAGATATATGTATATTCTATGCCTAAAACTTTGTTAATGCATCAGTTAGGGTTGTTCTACAGCGACAAAAGTGAGGAAATTCTATATTAGGGTTGCCACCCCTTGCATCCCACCCCCAACCTGCCCCCACCAACAGGCATCAGGGTGTGAGTTGGGGTCATCGCCATAACTCTCACGCCATCCCATGTGTAAACAAGCTGAGGTGGTGCAGTGTAGGAGAACGGGGTGAGAGTTAGTGGCGACCCCAACACACACCTTTGATGCCTGTTGGTGGGGCGTGGGGTAGGGTGCAAGGGTGGCAAACCTAATATCAATTTCTCACTTTTTGTCACTGTAGAACAACTTAACTGATGCATTAATGAAGTTTTTTGCATAGAATGTATATATATATATATATATATATATATAGAGAGAGAGAGAGAGAGAGAGAGAGAGCAGAGAGAGATAGGGGATACATGATGGGCATGAGTGTGATATGGCAAATATTGTGGCATGAATGAGATATCCAGAGCTCATGATGCAGGAGTGACAATATTTGCCATAACACACGATCTGACCATCATGTATTCAATATATACAATAGGGCCAAGAGTTTTAGAAGTTTTGTTATGCTCTCTTGTGTTCTGTTCCTGTTTATGTGTTTGCTCATTCTGTGTATGAGCTTTTCTGAATGGGCTGGCAGTGTTATAAACTCTGGAAGACACATGAGTGTCTTTTGCAATGTTAAATAAGTTAGTTTTAGGTAGGAGTGAGAAACATACTTTTGTGAGGCTGTATTGTTTAGAAGTCTGGCTGCAGTGAAGCTGAGAGCATCACAGTAATTGTAATGAGCTGAGAGGCAGAGTGTCAGAACAGCTACATAGAAACATAGAATTTGATGGGAGATAAGGACCGCTTGGCCCACCTAGTCTGCCCATTTTCCTACCTAACAGATAAGCTGCAGATCCTAGTTAACCAACAGCTTACTTCCTCCTACCCCCCACTAGGACTGCCTTATGCCTGTCCCATGCATTCTTAAAGTCCCCCATTGTTCTTGACTCCATGACCTCCTCAGGAGGCTGTTCCATTCATCCACAACCTCTCAGTGAAAAATACTTCCTCACATTACCTCTGAGCTGTCCCCTCTATCTTCAAAGTGTGCCCCTTGTTCTTTCACATCTCTTTTCTGGAAGATGCTACCCTCTTGGACTTTGTTAATTCCTTGAGGTACTTGAAAGTTTCTATCATGTCCTCTCTCCCTTCTTTCCTCAAGGGTATACATATTAAGCTCCTTTAGTCTTTCTTCATATGTCTTCTGGTGCTGACCCTGCACCATTTGTTGCCCTCCTCTGGACAGCCTCCACTCTGTTTATGTCTTTGCAGAGATGGGGTCTCCAGAACTGCACACAGTACTCCAGATGGGGGTCTCACCAACTGTCTGTACAGAGGGATAACAACTTCCTGTTTTCTACTATTGATGCCTCTTCCTATGGATCCCAGTATCCCCCCAGCCTTCCTTACTGCCTTCTCACATTGCTTGCCCACCTTTAGGTCGTCTGATATAATTACCCCCAGGTCCCTTTCTATTTTTACTGTTGTCAGTATCTCACCCCCCATTGTGTACGCTTCCCCTGGGTTTTTGTTTCCCATGTGCATTACCTTGCACTTCTTTGCATTGAATCTGAGCTGCCATACATTTGACCATTCCTCCAACCTTGCCAAGTCTCTTTTCATCCTTTCCACTCCATCTTGTGTATCAACCCTGTTGCAGATCTTTGTGTCATCTGCAAAGAGACATACTTTTCCTTCCAGTTCCTCTGCAATGTCACTTATAAAGACATTAAAAAGGACCGGTCCCAGTACTGAACCCTGCGGTCCCCGCTAGTAACCCTCCTTTCTTCACTGTGTACTCCATTTACTATTACCCTTTGTGTCCTGTTGTCTAGCCAATTTTTTATCCAGGCTACCACCTTGGGACCCACTCCAAGGCTGGCTATCTTGTGTATTAATCTTTTGTGTGGGACTGTATCAAATGCCTTGCTAAAATCCAGGTAGGCCATGACCACAGCCCCTCCCTGGTCCATTACTTTGGTCACCCAGTCAAAGAAATCTATTAGATTCATCTGACACGACCTTCCCAAACCTGAATCCATGCTGCCTTGGGTCCTGTGCCCCACTGGCCTTTAGGTACTCAACAATTCTTTCCTTCAGAAGTGATTCCATCATTTTCCCTACCACTGAGGTCAAACTAACTGGTCTGTAGTTTCCTGCCTCTGTCGTGCTCCCACTTTTGTGAAGAGGAATCACATCTGCCCTCCTCCAGTCCTCAGGTACCACCCCATCCTCCCATGATTTGTTAAAGAGAGTAGTCAGCAGTTTCACTAGTTCTACCCTTAGTTCTTTTAGAATTCTTGGGTGAATCCCATCAGGCCCCATTGCTTTGTCCACCTTCAATTTTATTAGTTCTTTCAGAACCCTTTCTTCTGTAAATGGACTGGTATTGACCCCCGTCTTCAGAGTGTTTCTCTTGTTTGGTTTAGGTAACTCCCCTCCTCTTCCTTTGTGAATACTGAGCAGAAATATTTGTTCAGTATCCTTGCTTTTTCACTGTCACCCTCTACCCACATTCCCTCCCTTTATTAAGCTTCAGTATCCCTCCTTTGGTCTTTCTTCACTTTTAATGTACCTGTAAAGGTCTTATCCCCTTCTTAACAGAATTGGCTATCCTTTCTCGGTTTGGGCCTTTGCTATTCTGACTGCCTTCCTAGCCTCTTTCTGCTTTAACTGATAAAGTTCTCTGTCCTGCTCCTTCTGTGTTTCCTTATATTTCCTGAATGCTGTCTTTTTCTCCTTAACCTTCCCTGCCACCTCTTTTGAGAACCATAGCGTTTTTTCCTTCATTGTGTTTTATTGATTTGCTTTACACAAAGGCTTGTTGCCTCCGTGATGGCTGTTTTGATCACTCCCCATTGTTCCTCCACCCCTCCTCCTTGCCTGTTTGCTAGTGCTTTTCTGAGGCACTCTCTCATTTTCCCAAAGTCAGCCCTCCTAAAGTCCAGTACTCTTGCTTTTGTATGGCTTGATTGTATGGCTGTGTTTATCGTGAACCACACTGTTTGGTGGTCGCTTGTTCCCAGATGGCTACCCACTTCTAAATCTGAGATTCTTTCTCCATCCCATTTGAGAGTACCAGGTCTAAGATTGCTCCTCCCGAGTGGGTTCCAATACTAGCTGTCTGAGGCATGCCCTGTAGGGTCATCAAGAATGACCCTGCTCTTGAATGTGCCTGCAGCAAAGGTGCTCAGTTAACATCTGGCATATTTAGGTCCCCATCAACAATATCTCCCTTTTTCTGCCATTCTAAGAAAGCCTTTCTATCATTTCCTTGTCCATTCCCTCCCCCTGAGATGGGGGTCTGTATACAACCCCCATGCGGATTGTGGTGCCATTTCCTGTCTCCAGGGTGACCCAAAGTGCCTCATCTGCTCCCTGTTTACTCTTTAGTTCTGTTGCTTTGATCCCTTCCTTTACATAGAGAGCTACTCCTCCTTCTCCTCTTTTACCCTCCCTGTCCCTCCTGTAGATTGTGTATCCTGGTAAGTTGGTATTAAAACAGCTGATACTGTTTTCAGTGGTAATCGAGTTAGCTGCAGGCAGAGTGCAGTGTGTTCTGTGAAATTGTGCTCTTTAGGATTCTGGCTGTAGTCAAGCTGATAGTATCACAGTAATTGTAATGGGTGAGAATCAGAGTCTGAGGAACAAGTGAGAGTGTGTTTCAGTGGTAGTTAAGTTAGCTGCAGGCAGTAGTTTAGACTGTTCTGTGAAGCTGTGCTGTTTAGAATTCTGGCTGCAGTCACAGTAATGAGCTGGATGTTGGCGGGGGGATAGGTGTGTTTTGCAATGCTCACTGAGTTAGCTGTAGGCAGCAGTGAGACCTCTGAAGTAGTTCTGCATTTGTGTCTATGGTAACAGAACAGGTGTTTCTTGCATGCTGAGGGGAAAGCTGCCTAGAGCGATGACCTTTTATGACCTGTGTATGTGTAAATGGCTGATATCATCACAGTAGAGCAGAGGATAAAAATATCACACTGCAGTGGATGATACACTGTTTTATCCCACTCATTTACCACCCACCCCTATTGTGTGTGTGTGTGTGTGTGTGTGTATATATATATGTATGTGTGTATATATATATATATATATATATATATATATATATATATATATATATAAAACCACCCTATGCAAGCCTGATATTATATGCCTAACTGAGACGTGGCTAAAATCTGCCATACCTGATTCTCTATGCCCCCTTCCCCACTATAACATTCTGAGACTTCACAGAACTGCACCCAAAAGAGGGTGTGGAACAGCTGTCTGCTTTAGAGATAACCTAGATGTCTTTGTTGTTAAGGCATCTGCCCTATGCCACTGTGAGGCACTTCACGTACTGCTCACTCTTGGTACAAAAAAAACTACATCGTGTGTGTCTACAATCCCCCTACAAATGGACTAGTAGGGCTAGATGACTTATTGGAACAAATCACATGCCTTGTCAGTAGGAACGAGGTCCTTATACTTGGGAACTTAAACATCAATTGGTTGGGCAGTAACCAAACAACATTAATGACCAAGCTGCAGAGTTATAACCTACACCAGATTATTGGTGAACCTACCAGAAATACCCATTGAACAATACTCTACTAGACTGGATAATGACCAGTCACCCTGAAAATGTTATTGCCTCTGGAGTACTGCCAGATGCCATCACTGATCACTCCCCAATGTATTGTATCCGGGAAAAAGACAGACCTACCAAGACGGTACCTCACTTCATTACCTTCCACAGCTATGCAAACTTTGACCCTCGGTCTTTCCTGAACTACATTGCTTCTACTGATTGGTCCTCCATTCTCCTATCCAATGATGTTCAGGCTGCCCTGGACCTGCTCTTGAAACACTTCCTAGAACTCCAGGATAAGCACTGCAAACTCATAACCCGCAGGGTAAAAAATAGGCAAACCCGATGGTTGAAAGCTGACCTACTAGCTCAACTCAAGCTAAGGGACAAAAGCTGTCTCCGTTATAAAAACTCAAGGCTAGCCTTTGACCTCAACAACTATAGGACTCTGTGAAATGCCTGCAAAAAGGACATCAAAAATGCCAAGAGCGCATACTGCAAAGACCTACAGACCAACTCTTATGGTGACCCCAAAAAATTTTGTCACACATTAAATTCTTTCTTGGTTCTAATCTAACATCCACCCATAACGACATGTCTCTTGATGGGGTACACTGTAACAATCCTAAAACCATTGCAAACTTCTTTAACTATAAATTCTCGTACTTAACCAACTACACCTCCTCTTTCCCTGCCCAACCATGTGTATCCACCCAATCTATTACGAATGGTCCTCAATTTTTTTTTCAAGGCAATCACAAAATGTGAAGTGCTCAGATTTCTAAACAATATCTTGGACTGCACGGCAGCTGGCTCGGACAATCTAGAGTCCAGGCTTCTTAAGATTGCAGCCCCTTTTATCGCTACTCCCCTAGCCAGGATTTTCACACTCTCCCTGAGCCAGGGCCACATCCCTGAGATATGGAAAACAGCTAGAATTACTCCAGTCTTTTAAAAAGGAAATTGTAAAGACTCATCCAACTATAGGCCCATCACCATCCTATCTGTCCTGAATAAAATTCTTGAGAAGCTGGTAGCTGCCCAGACAATTGACTTCTTATAGAAGTATGATCTACTCACCGCTGCCCAGCATGGTTTTTGCAAAGGTCATAGCACCACTACTGCCCTCCTCAAATTCACATCAGATACTGAAGTGGCTATGGACTCTGGCCTCCTCACCGGTGCAGTTTTTATTGACATGACTAAGGCGTTTGACCTAGTTGATCACTCCATCCTTCTAACCACCCTGGAATCCCTGGGTTTCTCAACTAACGTTGTTAGATGGTTTGGAAACTACCTAGCTGGTAGGTCTCAAACTGTGAATTACAATTCTATCCTCTCAGACAAAACCATCATAAATATTGGGGTGCCACAAGGCTCCATCCTTGGGCCCTCACTTTTTTCCTCTTTTTATAAATAAAATCTCCACTGACCTCCACAGGTCAACCTCCCTACTACATGCTGACAACATTGTGCTGTATGCTAGTGCTAAAAGCATTGATGACATTAATAAATGACTCTCTCTTGACTTCCAGCTAATACAAAAGTGGCTATTTACTCACAAACTTGTATTAAACGAGTCTAAAACCCAAGCTATGCTCTTTGGATCAACTGCGAAACTAAACCATGCCCATTCTCAATTCAAAGTCACCTCCTTAAATGGGTCAGCAGTTGGGGTACTATCCTCATTTAAATATCTGGATATTACCCTTGATCCAGTACTAAATTTTGATTTACACATCAGTCTAACCTGAAAACAGGTACATGCCAAACTAGGAATAGCCTACCGAACCAGCTATATGCTTACTCTCTCTGGTAGGCTTGCCATTGCCCGAGGCATACTCCTACCATCACTTACCTATGGGACTCCAACATATGTTTCCATGTGAAAATCAATCCTTAGGAAATGGGGATGTTACATATAACAACATCTGTCGCTATGCCTCCTCCTCACATTGGCTGAAACACCACTGCCTCCTCTATACTGACGTGAGATGGCTTCCTCCTACTGAACTAAGGCTACATGCTTACGGCTCTGTCATTAACAACATGGTTCATTTACAAATCCCTAAATCCCTAGCAGGCCTTTCCAAATCCTGACTCCGAGCTATGGATTGCGTTCCATGGACCAGGCACCTGTTTTCATCCTCAGACACTGCACCACTAAAGGTGCTACTGCTTTCACCTGCCATGCCCCCAAATTTTGGAACTCCCTTCCACTAACCTTGCGACAATCAACAACCCATGTGTCTTTTAAAAAAGGTCTACGTACTTATCTTGAAACTTCTCACAAATGCTCCTGTTTCAAGCCTCCCTAGCCCTCATTACCTCAGTCTTACCTCTTCTTCTGATCTGTCCCCTACAGGCTAAGCACATCTCCTTTATCCCTCCTTTGCACTTCTCCTTTATCTCCCCTTTCCTAATCACCTACTTCTATCACCTACTAAATTCTCCCCCAAGTTAACTTTCTATCCCTTATTAGTGCTGATAATGTTATTATATCATGTTTCTCTCTAAGCAAACTGTGTTTGAATTTTGTTTTTGTATTGCTCCTTATTTTCCTGCACTGTTACCAAAAACATCCTTGCTTTTAGCTAATTCCTTGCAACCTACTTGCATCCTTGTGAAATTATTTTGTTTGTTGTACTTGTATTTGGAATGTCGTCCCTGTATTTGTTGTTTTGTATCCTCCCTGGTCGTCCCTGAAAATAGTCATGATTATGGCTAGTGCACTTACCCGGTAAACAAAAATGAAATAAATAAGTAAAATATCTATATCGGTATATACATAGGTTGAGTAGGCAATTTAATGCTGAACCTCAAATTCTGCACTTTAATAACTTTGCAACTGTTCAAAAGATTTGCACAAAATTTGGCATGCACTGTCCTGTGGGGTAGATCTATTGAAGTACCAAGTTTTGCTTCGATCAGATTTGCAAATTACGTGCAGCACATAATGAACGAACTGTAAAAGTCCCTTTTTTTTGCCTGTTTTGGCTGTTTTTTCCTCATCATGCTGTGGCCACACCATTTGGAATTTTGTCATGAAAATTTTAGGGTAGAACAAGGTTGCCCCAAAGAACAAGTCAGCATTGGTTTGGTGAAAAACTATAAATTTATTCAAAAGTTATTTAATTTTGAAATTTTGTTTTCTGAGAATGCTCTGTTCAGTTTTTTGGATCATTCACAGTTGCAGAAAGGGCTTTAGGGTCCCAAAAAGGAATTTTGACAGCTCACAAAGAAGGATTCATTAAATCCCTCTTCATGAGAAAAAATTCTTGCGAGTCGCCATCTTGTTTTCATTTTTTCTGTCCAAACAAAACGTTATAACTTGCCCCAGGGATGTCTTCTGTAGACATCCAAGTATGGGGTTTGTTCATGGTGATTTCCTGCACACTTCTGTACCTTTCATTTAGTTTAGTTTAGTCAAAACATGCTAGTATTTAAGTTTAAAAATCCCTTTTCATGACTCACTTCCGATCCTTTCACGAGCTGTTAAAATCCCTTTTCATTGAGGAGAACTGACCAGATATGGCGGTACCTTTAGAATAGGGATTCACTCTAAAGAGTTTTTAGACAGCTCATGAAAAGGGATTCTCACAAATGGTTTTGACAGCTCACAAAAAAGGAATGACTTTTCATAATCCTTTTCGTGAGCTTTCAAATCCCTCATCGTGAGCTGTCAAAATCCCTTTTCATGAGAAATCCCTTTTTGCGAGCTGTCAAAATTCCTTTTCGTGAGGGGATGACCAGATGGCCCTACCTCAAGAAAAGAGATTTATCGTGAAAAGGGATTTTGACAGCTTGTGAAAATGGATTTTGACAGTTTATGAAAAGGGATTACCAGCAGGGCCATCTGGTCGGCCCTATTAAATCCCTTTTTGTGAGCTGTCAAAATCCCTTTTCATGAGGGGATGACCAGATGGCCCTACCTCACGAAATGGGATTCGCACTTGAAAAGGAATTTTGACAGCTCTCAAAAAGGGATTTGATTCACAAAAAAGGATTTTGACAGCTCGTGAAAAGGGATTACTTGCAGGGTCATCTGGTCAGCCCTTTTAAATCCCTTTTTGCAAGCTGTCAAAAATCCCTTTTCATAAGGGGATGACCAGATGGTCCTACCTCATGAAAAGGGATTAGCACGTGAAAAGGGATTTTAACAGCTCACTAAAAGGGATTTGGCTTGCAAAAAAGGATTTTGACAGCTCTTGAAAATATATTTTTAAAGGCTACTGTTTCTTTACCACTTCACTGAAAAGAAACAGTATTTTCAGCTTGAAGTTTGCAGGGTACAAAGGGGGAAACCAATGGATGTGAGTTCTTTTGGTTTGATGATAACATTGAAAATGCTTCCATACTTACAACATTTTGAAGTTTGGAAATTCCCCATAGGATAACATTGTATCTGATGCAGTAGCTTTCTTCACCTATATCTCAAAAATGGTTCCTGATACAAATTTTTTGCTAAACTGTGTACCAAACAGCAGTTCAGGTTGCCAATCCATGATTACAACTGCAGTGGAATGTTTTCAAATGTTCCTACAGTTACTGAGATATTGCACCATTTGCAGCACAAAAGTCACTTGGAATGTGTCTAAGCCTGTACTGCATCTCTACAATTATAGGTAGATGGGGGCACAGGGCCAAGAGCCCCCCCTGCTCTCCCATATATGGATACCATTATCCAGTAATGGCACTGCACAGTCCTCCATTATGCAATAGTGGGAGATGAGAGTTCTTTACAATGTCTCTACACTTATGGATAGATGGGAGCACAGGGCCTGTAGGGCCCTGCTCTCCCATAAAGTGATACCATTATGGAGTGATTGGAGTAGGATGGGAGTGCAGGGCCCTCACACAATCATATAAGGGTAAGATTACACTTTCTCAAAAAGTCAGGAAATTCATTGCAAAAACTTTGTTAATGCATCAGTTAGGATTGAAGTAACAAAAGTAGGAAAATGAGGTGCTAGTGTTTCAAACCTGAATACCCTCCAACTCTACCACCCTACCCAAACCCCACCCTCCAGACACCAACAGGCATTATGGTGTGCCCTGGAGTTGTTGGGCCTAACTCTCACCCCATTCTTCTATACTGTACAATCTCACATTATTTAGACATTTAATGGGGTGAGAGTAAGGGTCCATGACCCCAAAACACACCCCAATATCTGTTGATGTGTGGAGGGTAGGGGTGGGGTGGTAGGTCTGGGAGGTGTTAGGGTTCGAAAACCTAATGCCTCATGTCCATAATTATGTTGCTTCAACCCTAATTGATGCATTAACAAAGTTTTTTGCAATAAATCAATCTATCTATCTATCTATCTATCTATCTATCTATCTATCTATCTATCTATCTATCTATCTTATACTGACACGGTCATGCCAGTATAGTTAGGGTGAAACTGCACTTCTATGTTAAAGTTCAAACTTTGGACCTTAATAACTTTGGAACCATTCAATAGATTTGTATGAAATGTGGCATGCATAATCACTAGGGGTAGATCCCTTTACCAGACAAATTACGTGGTAATCCATAGAGAGGTTTATGAGATACAAAGTGTTGGAAAAACAGAAAAATCTGTTTTTTTTAATATTTCTTTGTCATCCTGGATCTCAGATATGGCTTTAGGTTTTGGTCTGAAATTTCCTGGGAAGAAGACCTTTGGGAAACAGATGTGCCTTTTGAAGATTTGGTGAATATATATTAATCCGTTCAAAAATTATGACATTTTAAATTTCTCCATTATTTCCTACAGGGAAATTTATATGTCAGGCACGAAAAATACATTTTCTGCACAATACAAGTACTTTGTACAAAATACCAGCTTTTACAAAGAAGGTTGATATTTTGCGCAAAGTTCAAAGTCATTCGGTCAACTGAGCTGTGTTGTGTCCACCATTTTGTTTGCTGCTTAGCAAGGATCTTCAACTACAGAACGTTTAAAAAGAACAAAAAGAAACATCAGAACACAGCTAAACAGGACCCCTTCAGGTGTATTTTGATGTTTTATTTTTTGTTTTAAGATGGCCCCAAACAGGCTTTTTTTTCAGGTGCTAACTTACAGAGAACAGCTTGTAACCCATTCTCTGGATGAGAAGAGTGGTATTTTTCTGACTTTTTCAGCTGCAGCTGGAACTCGTGCTGCTGGCTGCAGAGTCAAGGAAGACCCACTTTGTTCACACCAACATTGGGTGCCCAATCCTCGTGTTGGTATGTATCCCCCCTACATACACGCATGTATTTGGCACACTGAGCATCCACTTCGGTGTGCCCTAAATAACTTTTAATCCTGTAAAATAAAAAAAGTCCCCTGATGTCTTTTGTCCGATGCAGAATCCGGCATCAAAATTTGTGATATTTTCAATGCAGGATCCTGCATCAAACTATTCTGCTGCCCCAATTCCTGTTTCTCGCACCAACATCGGGTTGCCCAATCCCCATGTCACTGTGTATCACCTCCCCCAGTATTGTGCCAAGATAAATGTTTTCTTTTTAAACTTTCTGACACTGGGATGTCCACTCCCAGTGTCAGATGACACCCAGCCCATTTTTAATGCTGATGATGGCACCTAATCCCCCTGTCTGCATCATGATTCCCCCTCCAACTCATGTGGCACACTGGGAACCCACCCCAGTGTGCCCAAATTTATTTTTTTTCAGGTCATGTACCTGTAAATAAAGAAAACCATTCCCTGATGTCTTTTTATAACCTGTGAAAAAGAAACAGTCTTTCATTGTCTCCCTAGTCCCCTCCCCATCCCCACCCTCTCACTGAGCACCCACCTCCCTTACCCCAGACTTACCTCTGGAGGTCAGCACTGTCATCTTCTTGGACTGGGACATGTCTGCACTCTTCAAAGTCAAACCGCAAGCTGAAGAATCAAAGGTAAGCACCATATAATGAGAGTCAATGGGGGGTTCTGAACTTATGTTGATATCTCAGCTAAATGTAAGGGAAATGTGGGGAGGTGGGTGTGCAGAGGGAGTTTTGGGATGGGGGAGGGTGGTGGCAGGGATGACAAGGGACCGTTTTCTTTTTTCAGGTAAAAAAAGATGTTGGGGGTCAGTTTTCTTTATTTAACAGGTTTTTGTTTTAATAAAATCAGATTTGCACACACTGGGGTGGACTCCCAGTGTGCAACATTAGCGGGAGGAGATAGATTCTGACCTAGGAATTGGGCACCCCGATGTCAGTGATAGATGTATATGGGCTTGGGGGGCATCCGACACTGGCAGTGAGCATCCCAGCATTGGAAACAGAAATTAAATATAAAATAATTATTTTGGCACACTGGATGCCACAGTAGTGAAGGGGGAATTCATGCTGAAATGGGGACTGGGCACCCTGATATTGGCGGACCATACTGGGGCAGTTTGATGCAGGATTCTGCATTGAAAATGTTGATGCAGGATTCTGCATTAAAAAAAAGATGTTGAGGGACTGTTTTCTTTTTTCAGTAACAAAAAAATAAAAAAAGTGGGACATATCACAACATTTTGTTTTCTCCCCTCACTAAGTGAGAAAATAAAATGGTGGTTGATGAAGATGGATTATTCTCATGTAGAGGGATTTTGTGAGATTTCTGAATCCCTCTTTGTAATCCATCTTTGCCAGCCGTTCAAGACCAGGAATCCTTGATCAAAACTGTGTATCTATCCCAAAGACTGAACTGAGCATGCTCAGAACATCTTTCTACCCTGAAATTTTCAGGCCAGAATTCAAGATGGTGTGGGTACAGCATGATGAGGAAAAAAACAGGGAAAAATTTGTAAAAATTAGTGAAAAATGCATTTTTTGCTGATTCACAACACAAAATCTGCAAATCTGATCAAAACAAAACTCGGCAAATCAAGAGATCTACCACCTGACACTGTCTATTCCAAATTTAGTGCAATTCCGTTGAATGGTTGCAGATTGCAAAATTTGGGGTTTAATATGAAAGTGCCTGCTCAAACCTAACTATAGGGGTGTTATATATATATATATATATATATACACATATGTGTATATATATATATATTATAGTGGCATGGTAGTGCCCCTATAGTTAGGCTTGCATAGCCATTTCTATGTTAAACCTCAAAGTTTGCACTTTAATAACTTTGCAACTGTTTGTCTGATTTGGCTGAAATTTGGAATGGAGGAAGATTTTTGGTAGATCTTCAGATCTGGAAATTTGTGTCGATCAAATGTATGGAGGCAGAATCGCAGTGCCATCAAAAAGTGAAAGATTTCCAACATTCTCTTTTCTTTAGATGTGCACTTTGGACTGAAGAATGCATGTGAGTGGGTTCAATCTGGGTGGGCTACATGGGTCCTGGGACACAGATGTGCCTTTTGAAGATTCTGTGTAAAAATCTTGTTCCGTTCAAAAGTGATAGCATTTTTAGTGTCCCATTATATCCTATGGGAAAATTTATATGTGCAGCTCGAAAATTGTTGCAATCATATTTTTTAGTGTCAAGCTTGGCAAAAATAGTGTCATGCTGCCACCATGTTGTTTTCAGTTAGTGAGAGAGAAAAAAACAATATAACTCAAAAAATACTGCATTTTTCGACACACCAACCATTGGGTTTACCTATTCGGGGCCTGAGGAACAGGAATCTGGGATTAGTTTATCACCAGCTGGTCTGGAAATGTGGTTTTCAGATTTTTTCCCACCATTTTGCCATTTTTTGATCGTGACACTATACCAAATTGCCTCGGCAATATGCACGACCATAAAAAATACAACCGCGACACTATTTTTTACATTCAAGGTTGTATTCCCATTATAAAGATAAGAGTGTTGCTGTCATATTTTAAATGACTGCGATAACACTGCACAACCACATTTTTCTGAAATGCTGTTTTCTTTGTCACTTGATTGTGGCAAGCTGGATTGTGATATTGGCTTGAAATTTTCAGGTTGGCAAGCCCTGGTACCGCAGATGTGCCTTTCAGTGGTTGCATTCAAAAACGTTCACCACGTCCCTAGTTATAGCATTCTGAAGTTACAAATTTTCCCATAGGATAACATTGTGGGTGTCGTTTTCTTTGTCACTTCATTGTGGCTACATGCATTGTGGTATTGACCTGAAATTTTTAAGGTGCAAAGCCCTACTCCTACAGGTGTGCCTTTTTGTGATTTGGTATGGAACCATTCAACATGGCCATAGTTGCTGCATTGTGAAGTTTGGAAATTTCCCCGTAGGATGACATTGCGGTGCTGTTTTTTTTTGTCCCCTCATTGTGGCAATGTGGATTGCGGTATTGCCTTGAACGTTTCATGGTGGAAAGGCCTACTCCCACAGGTGTGCCTTCTGGTGGTTTGGTAAAAAAATATTCAATAGGGCCATAGTTACAGCATTCTAAAATTCCACATTTTTCCCACAGGATAACATTGTGTTGCCCGTGACACATTTCAGGGTCCATATCTCGAAAATGGTTTGTGATACAGAATTTCGTTGCAAAAATTCTTAGTACCCCCCCATAGGGGGAGCTAAGTACAGAACTAGCTTAGATACCCATGAAACTCCTGAAATTTGATTTTCTTTCCTACCATGTATGGTTCCTGAGATATTGACAAATTACTATCCCACGTGTAAATTTACTTATGTGTCAAGGATTGCTATGAATTCACAGTTGACACTCACACTAATTTTGGGTACCTGTAATAGGGAAATGATGAGTGACATGTATTTGGTCATTGCGTTGCTGTGACAACTACTGACTTTCAGGATTACAATTACACTTAACTTCACTTTGCCTGTGTGCACTTCACGAGATATACATAAATTACTGTAACTATGCCTCCTTGCTTTATACAACTGCTATATGAAAACATACTTAACTGCAGGTGGGAGCATAGGGTCCGGAGGGCCCGTGCTCCCAGAAACATGCATACTATTTGCCACACTTGAGCACCCATTTCTATTACTACTTACATTAAACTTTTAAAAAAAGAGAGGAAATTCTTTGCAAAAACCTTTTTAATGCATCAATTAGGGTTTTTCCACAGTGACAAAAGTGAGGAAATTCACTGTTAGGGTTACCACCTCTACCACCCCACCCCACCACACCCCCACCAACAGGCATCAGGGTGTGTGTTGGGAATATTATGCCTAACTCTCACCACATTCTCCTATACTGCACCACCTCAGCTTCTTCACATGGAATGGGTGAGAGTTAGGTGATATTAACACACCGACTACGATGGTGGTGTGAGAGCAGGTGGAGTATTAAAGTAATAACTCTAACACCAAATTCTCTCTTTGTCACTGTGGTACTTAACTTGATCCATTAATGAAAATGTTTGAAAAGAAGATGTATAGATGTATAGATACATACAGACATATATATATATATATATATATATATATATATATATATATATATATATATATATATAATAGAAAAAAATCCATTTAATGCATCAGTTAGGGTTGTTCCACAGTGACAAAGTGAGGAAATTCAGTGTTAGGGTTGAAAGCCCCCCTTTCCCCTCCAGCCTGCCACCCCAACCACAAATGGGTTGTGCATTGGGGTGTTTGGCCCTAACTCTCACCCCATCATATGTGTAAACAAGCTGAGGTATAGGAGAATGGGGTGAGAGTTAGGACCAATGACCCCAATGCATACCCCATTGGTGGTTGTGGTGAAAATTTTGTATCTCGCACTGTTTCTGAGATATGAGCCCCAAAAGGTGTGGTGGATGCCACCATGTTAGTCTATGGGAAAAAACATCAACTTCAGAGTACCGTAACTTGATGTCCATGCAATATTTTTCAGCAAACCACCAAAAGGCACATCTGTGATATGTTGGCTGCTTTCTCTACAAATTTCAGCCCAAAAGACCAAACCGTTTTTTTGCAGCAGGGTGGCAAAGAATTCCTGTCATTTTGGCTATAGCCTAGAAAAGTAGTGTACAGTAGTGATTTGCGAAAGCTTTCGCAAAAATTTGCGAAAGTGTTGCAAGTGCGGCAGTACTTTGTAAGACTACTTTTCCAACAAATTGGAAAAACATATTTCTGGGGTGTTTATCCTCAAAATAAAGACATGGCTAGCATCCTCAGGGTCCGACTAGGTGAATACAAAAAGAATTGTTTTCCTAGAGGGTCCCAATTTTAAACGCCAAGCATTTTTCTGATAAGTAACTGAAAACAAAATGGTGGATTTGTGACACTACTGGGGCCATTTGCGACACTTAAAAGTGCATTTGTGAAAGTGTCAAACTTTTTGTTAACTTTTCCCATTGACTTATAATGGGAACTTGTTTTATGAGTAACTTTTGAACTGTTCAATATTTTTTCACAAAATCTTCAAAAGGCACATTGGGGACCTGGCCGCATGTTCCCTGACGTTTTCAGGCTGGTCGCACAAACAATATGACCTGTAGTTGTAGGCAAGAATGCACAAAAAACAATTGTATTGCAGAATGTTGTAATAACTCCATGACTGTATACCGACCAGTACAAGGTTGCCCAGATCCCAATATCTATGGTTACACCCCATGCCTGCCAAATTTCAGGCAAATCCATTGAACAGTGGCAAAGTTATTAAGGTGCAAAGTTTCACACTTTAACTTTAAAAGGGGTACTTAACCCTAACTATGGTAGCATTACCATGCTACCATAACACACATATATCTATCTATCTATCTGTCTATCTATCTATATATATTATAGGGGTGCGGTCTCGCCCCTATATTTAGGGTTATGAAGCCACTTATATGTTACACTCGAAATGTTGCATGTTAATAATTTTGGACCTCTTCAACGGATGTGCCTGAAATTTGATATGTGTGGTGGGGCATGGTAGATCTCTTGATCTGCCAAATTTTGTTTTGGTCAGACTTATGGTTTTTGTGCACCAAAATGCTGAAAAATGCACTTTTCACCAGTTATGTGGGCAGTTTTTCAGATTTTGTCTGTGCTGCTGTGTGGCCATTGTGTGGTGTGCCACTCTGCAACTTAGTATGTTGAAAGAGCTTGGGTCAAGGAAAATGTTGCTTTTTGTTTGGTGAAAAAATCTTAATCCATTCAAAAGTTATTAAAGTGTTAATTTCCAATTATAAGTCTATGGGAAAATTTATATAGTTATTTTCCAAATGAAGAATGGGGTTTTGGCCATCTGGTCCCTCCTCACGATCAAAGAATTTGCAGGCTTACAATCAAAGACTCTTTGATCATGAGGGAGGGAGGGACTAAATGGGCAGATTTGGAGGGACCAGATAGCCCAATTTTAACAAGTTTTAAAATTAAATTTTTCGGAAACGGTTTGGTCTTATAACTTGAAATACGGATGGTGCTGATGGGATGTCCTGTAGATGTGAATTATGTGTTTAGGTGTCAGAAAATACATTTGTTGTGGAGATATTGCGTTGTGCAGTTTACGTTTTGCGGACAGCATTTTGCATTGTGGTAGTGGCTTGAAATTTATAGGGTAGCTAGCCATACTGCCATGGAGGTACTTTTCAGTCATTAGGTGTGTAAAATGAAAACAGGTGTGGAATTCTGCCAGTCCAATGAATGAAAATCTCAAACTTTAAAATGTTATATCTGGTCACGTGATGGCTGCCTGAGAGTGAACAGCGCCTTCTCCCTCACTCCTCGCCTCATCTACAAATAAACTCATCTACTGTCTACCTGGCATCTAATTTTCAGCAGCAAATCTTAGATTTAGTAATTGGAACATCATGGGAAGCAGATTAGGGAGTTGGAAATGGAGATTAACATGAAAAAAGCTCCCCCAAGACACTCTCCGCTGCCTACCCCTGAAAAAGACAAGGTCACGAAAATGCCCAAACAGCAAGCCTCCAGCTCTAGCTTAAGTGCAGCGGGCAGTGCCACACTGACCAAGGAATGATTCCTTAACATCATGAACCCAATTCAGGAGACAATTTCCACCATATCGGTGGATCTCCGACAAATTCATTCGGCAATGGATTCCCTTTCGATGAGGATCTGCGACACTGAAACCAGACTTACCTCTGTGGAAAACTGGCAGGGGAGGGTGGAAAAGGACAATACTAATATTAGACAAAGAATGAAAAAGTTGGAAGACAAACTTGAAGATCTTGAGGGGTGCAGCCGGCGCAACAATCTGATTATTATCGGCTTGCCTGAAGCAGAAGAGGGCAACAACCTGATTATATTTGCCCAGAAATTTTGTGCTATGATAGCATGTCTGCCTCCTAACGCTGCCTCCTACATTACTGAGCGGGCTCATAGATCCTTACACCCTTCCCGCCACCTGGTGCTCCCTCTAGACCCTTGATCTTTAAAATATTGAATTATCAGGACAAACAGCACATCTTTAATAAAGACAAAGAGATCACAGAGCTGCAGTTTGAAGGGCATAAAATCTGATTCACCCAGGACCTGCCTCAGTCAGTTTGAGGGAAAAGACAAGATTTCCACCCAGTCCTCTCCAGATTGATTGCGGCTGGAAAACCCTTCAGGATGAGGTACCCAGCTGTGTTACAGATCCTGCACAGGGATAAATGGATCTCATACGACTCGCCAGAGCAAGCTACCACAGAATTAAAGTCCCTACTTCCCGACCTGTTTAAGTGACTGGTACTCATTCCTCTTGTTCTTTTTCTCAATGGCTAATTCAGGCTGTTGTGTGGCAGATATCACAAGCCACTGAACTGCTCCAAGTCTCTGATGGAGCTACGATTAGCGGTGGAGGAATAGCAGTATGTTTGGTCCTTGAGACTTCTCCTTTCCAGTTCTCCATGTCAGTGAATGAGCATACAAGGAATATGTTTTGTCTTATTATTTTTGACTGCGTGCCTGAAATTGTCTTGTTTCGAAGATTGCACTGTCAGAAGTGCAAGAGAAGTTTTCTTTTTTTTCTCCACACTGACTCACATCGTAAGGCCTTTGAACTGAGTTATAAACAGTATGGAGGTTTCTGCCTTCCTGATTTTACTTGAGTCTTTACCAGGATATTGGTTATTTGGGTCCCCTCTCCCCTTTCTTTTTCCTCTATAACTAACTGGTGACTATTTAACCAGAGCTTGAACTGGAAGTTGGAGGGGCCCTCTTATTTTTCTATTTTCTTTTTGGTACCAAGTGTGGACTGTTATTGCTCTCCTGAGTATTTCTTTACCAGATTGGTTGTTGTTTACAAATTTAGTATCAGATTTCCTATATGTTATGTAGGCAGAACAATGCTAATGCTGTTTTTGACTGGGAGTGTTGGGGGAGGAGGGAGGTGGTGAAGCAGGGTATCTCTTCAGGAGTATTTATTAACATCGCCTGACAGAATATATTAGGTAGTTCAGTTCATTTGGAACTGGAGGTCAGTACTGTGGGGATTTAATGTGTTGGTGTTTGTTGGGTGGTTGGGGGGTTTAATCTGGTCTGGGTTTGGTTTTCAGACTAGGCTGTTGCGGGCTGAAGATCTATGGGGGGGCAAGTTTGCACAGTACTTTTTCTCTATTTTGAGTCATTTTCTTTAAAGGTCCAGACTAGGCTTTATATAACCATCATTACTGTGTTGCTTAGCAATGAATCTGGAATATTGAACCGTTATGGGAGGACCCTATAAGTTTGTAAGTTGGAATATTAAAGGGGTCCAAGACAGGAAAAAAACATTTGATCATCTTAAGATACCGTGTTTATCTTAAGGTGGGAATTGCTTGTTTACAAGAAACCCATTTGCAGAGGGGAGATATCTCCCTTTTTAAGAGAAACTGGGTGGGGCAAGTTTTTGGTGCTGAAGTTTCTTCCAAGTGGGGGAGTACTGTGATCCTGATTGCCAAATCCATTCCCTTTCATATGACCCAAGAAAAATGAGACCTACTAGGACATTATATTCTGATTAGGGGCTCTTTGGAATCTTCCCCAGTGTTAATAGGTTCCATCTATGGCCTGAATGTTGATTCTCCCATTTTTTACCCAGTTACTTTCTGTAGTCTCCCTCAATCCCCCAGTATTAACTTTCTTGGAGGGGGTACTGGAACCTAGTAGCTTGAACAGATCTAGGCCGTTTGGATAGGAAATGCGTGGGGTTATCCCCAGCTCAATGGGCCCTGCACGATCTTATGTCAGGGGCGAACCTAATTGATGTCTGGTGGGCTTTCCATCCCTCAGACAGACAACACTCCTATTATTCCCCACCACATGGCACTTTCTCTCAAATAGACTATTGGCTTATAAGTTTGTTTTGTCCCCCGGGCATCATAGAGGTGTCTATTCACTCTAGAGTACTATCGGATCATGCCCCGGTCAGGCTACTATATTTATTGGGCCCTGGTGTTAGTTGGGATTCTCTGTGGCATTTGAACACTCAGCTGCTCCAGATTCCTGATACCCTGACCCATATCCAGAATCACATATCCGCATTTTTAGAGACAAACAGAGGTTCAGTAGACAGGGTGGACATGTTATGGGCTGCAATTAAATGTGTCCTTCGTGGTGAATTTATTCTCCTTTCATCCACCAGAACTCGAAAGAGCAAGATTTTCCTTAAAACACTTCTGGGTGAGATCTGCCATCTGGAATCTTCTATCCAGCGGTTTTCCTCAGAGGCAGACTGGGCGGAGTCCACCGACTACAGTCACAGTTTTCAGCCTTGATGACACAGACGGTAGAGTTGTTCATACATCGCACAAAATTGCAATACTTGGAGTCTGGGAAAAAATCAGGGAAACTTCTTGCCCTTAGATTGAGACATGCTGACTCAGTAAAATTTGTCTCGAGTCTTCGAGCATCGCCCAATGATCCCATTGTCTCTCACCCTAGGGACATCATCAATATCTTCAGAGATTACTACAAACAGCTTTACTCATTGGGGGATTCTCCTTCTGTTTCACCTCAATATACCATTGACTACTTCCAGTTGGTTGTTCTCCCCAAATTGCCTCAATGCCTCACAGCATGGCTTGGTACCCCAATTTCCCTTGCAGAGGTTCAACATGCCATTAAACAGTTGTCCCTAGATAAAGCCCCTGGGCTGGATGGCTTGCCAAAACATCTCTATAAAACACCTCCCACAATGTGCCTCATTACTAACAGAAGTTTTTAACTTTTGGTTTGTTCATGGTATTCAGGATCCTAATTTTCAAACAGCTCTGATCACCCTGATCCCAAAATCAGGTAAAGATCTATTGAGTCTGGGGATCTATCACCCAATTTCCCTTTTAGATACAGATGTTAAGCTCCTAGCCAAAATCCTTGCCAACGACCTCTCCTCAATAATGGGAGGCATAATTGGCAGGGAACAGGTGGGTTTTATCTCTGGGAGATTGTCTAGTGATCAAACGAGGAAACTTTTGAACCATCTCTCAGTGTCCAGGGAGTCTGAAGTCCCTTGGGTCTTGGTCTCTCTTTATGCTGAGAAATCTTTTTATCACGTATCTTGGCAATTTCTGTTTGCTTCCCTGCAACAATTTGGAATCCTGGATGATTTTATTAAATGGGTCAAAATGTTGTATATCTTTCCCACAGCCAGAGTTTGGTGCAATGGATGCCTGTCAGACCCTTTCCCATTGCAAAGAGGAACAAGACAGGGATGCCCCCTCTCTCCCCAGCTTTTTAACTTCTACTTGGAGCCCTTGATTAGAAAACTAATTGCCTCTCCAGGGATTAAGGGCATTCAGATAGACGGTAAGAGATGCACTGTATCAGCCTATGCAGATGATCTCCTTTTACGTATTGAGGACCCAGTTGAGTCTATACCTGCCATAATGAGGGAGTTGGTTGTTTTCTCTGTCATTTCTTATTATAAATTGAATCAGTACAAAAAAACAGTTTTTCCACTTAATAAATATGCCACGAAAGCCAGCTGTAGTGGATTCAGTCCATCCTGGGAACCCCAAAGTCTTACCTATCTCTGGATACATATCACTAGGGATGTAGCATCCATGGTTAAACATAATTTCTCTGATTTAAGAAAGACAATACAGACAGATTTGGAATGGTGGGAAAGTTTGCCTTTATCCATATGGGGCCACATTAATGTGATTAAAATGAACATCTTGCCTAGGCTACTCTATCCTTTAGAAATGCTTGGCTTTTACTTTCCCAAAACTTGGTTTCTGGGACTGCAGAGAATGTTCAACTCCTTTCTTTGGAAAGGTAAAAAAGTGCAGAGAGCGTACTTCAAATTAACGACTCCTAAATTGCAGGGTGGTTTAGCTCTACCATCTCTTTTTGCCTACTATAGTTCCCAACATATTAGTAAAATAGCTGTTTGGTCGTCAGTGAGCTACCAAGAGATGGAAGACAAATATTCTCCCATCTGGTTAGACATAGATCAGGACCTAGCATATAAATCTACCAGTTCACTCTCTGCTTTAGCCTACCTGACCTACTTCCACCTTCCACCCTCGCTTCGAGCTTCCCCAGTGGGGTGGTCCCTGAAAGTGTTGCAACAACCACAAAGGTCCTTATCTGAGAATTGGTGCCACTCCCCTGACCAACCTATATGTAATCATCTTCATTTCCAGATTGGTCATTGTGCCATTCCCCCTTCCTTTCTTCCTCAATTGAAGGATGCCACTCTGGCAGACTTCTTTTCAGGAGAGAACTTTACCCCTTTTCCCACTCTTCAAACTCATTTTCAACTGGGTGACAAGGACATATTTAAATATTGGCAAATTAGAAAAGCAATTTCCACCTTTTTGGGTCCTCAAACTCAGAGCTTAGAGCCCCTATGGAAATGAATGCTGATTTTTCAGGCAGCGGTTCAACCGCATGCAATCTTCACAATTTACAAACAGCTCCTTGCAGTAGATTCCAGTCTTCCATCAAGAGTCTGTTATTATTGGGTTCATGAATTTTCCCTCTCAGCAGAACCAGGGTTCTGGCAGACAGTGTGGATATCAATTTATAAGTATATCAAACAAGACAGGCTACGATTATCCCAATTCAATATCATGCATAACTTATACTATACACCAATTAAAAGATACAAGATGGGCTTGGCTCACACTCCTGAATGTTCCCATTGTAAGTGAGCACTAGGCTCCCTAAGCCACTTGCTGTGGGACTGCCCTTGTTCTCAGGCTTTTTGGAATGATATTAAGAGGGTCCTCAACCCACTTCTTGGTCTTGACCCGTTATTTACCCCCAAAAGTTGTCTGCTCGCACTTCATCCTCCTGGGACTCCTCAAATAAGAAAAGCCCACCTAACCCTAGTGGCCTCAGTAGCCAAATTAGTTATGCTAAGACATTGGATGGATGAATCTCTTCCTTCAACTATGGAATGGTATCGAGAAATTTTATTTGCCATACAGTTGGAGAAACATATTGCATCCATGCGCCATGGGGTCCACATATATTAGAAAGTCTGGGAACCCCTATTAGCCCTACTCTCCTTATGGCGACCGTAGGTAAAGATGGACTCTTTCATAATGCTATATTATTTCAACATTAGTATTGTGCAGCTTGGGGGGTTGGGAGGGTTGAGTTATTGTATATATACTGTTTGTCATTATTGTTATGCAGCCTCCATTTCTTGTATTTACCACACCATGTGCTGCCTGTTTTTGTGTTTGAAATTTAATAAAGTATATTGAATTAAAAAAAATAAAAATAAATAAAATGTTATATCTCAAACACGGTTTGGTCTTTTAAATTAAAATTTACAGGGTGTTGATGGAATGTCATAGAGATGTGAACTATGCTGTTTAGGTGTTAGGGAAATAATTTGTTGCAGAGATATTCAATGACGTAATTGACATTTTTCCCACAGGATTACATTGCAGTCTGTGTCATGATTTTCAGCACCATTATCTCAGAAACAAAGCGAGATACAGACTTTTCACTACAGGTGGCTTCAATCACTGTGCTCTAGCCCCTGGAAAAAGATTTGAAATAACAGAGTAAGCCTTCCATGGAATTTTGTTCGTACTTTGCACGGTTCATAAGATATTGTGAAATCACTGTCACAAGGGTTGAAAGAGTGCCTATCCAGTGCTTTTTGGTGCCCATAGCTTGAAAATGATGTGCGATATGGGTACAGTCTTTCAATGTTGCATGACTTACTCACTGTCACGGTTACAATGATGCTATAATTTTTTTTCTAGCTCTTACAGTTCCCAAGATATGCACAAATTACTGTTACAAGGGTTTGGTGACCTATAGTGCTGCTGCATGGCTCCATAGCTTTGTGTAAGTGGGAGTGTGGACCCAGATGCATATTGTTATGCAATAATTGGCAACTTGGTGAGAGCTGGGCTCCGCACTCCCAACAATACTTTTTTTAACTACTTATATTACACTTTTTCTTTTTTTTTTCAATTCTAAGTTTATTAATTTTCATACATATGAGAACAGCTCCTAACGTGACCAGTAAAGTTATACATTAGACAGAAAAGATCTTTCACTACATACATTGGAGCTGCTCTCCCCCATACCCAATTCCCCCTCCCTACAATACCCCCTTCCCCATCAGCACAGCTTTAACTAATCAAATGGTCAATCATCCAGAACTATGACATTGCTTTAATATTATCTAAGTGAGAAGCAGCATGTAAAAAGGATCCCAAATTTGCTTATATCTATTCATCCTATTACTTAGACTAGCCACCATTTTCTCCATCCTGAGATTAGCCAATATTTCCTTAAGACATTCTGAAAAAGTAATATCTACGTCATCTTTCCAGTGACGAAGAACAACCTTCTTAATCAATAAGGAAATTAGTGCCATATAATACCTTCTCTATATCACAGGAATAAGGGTATAATCCCCTAATAAGCATACCTCCAGAGTAAAAAGGTCAGAAAGGCCCAATAAAGGATCCATCCTCTGTTGGATAGCCCCCCAGAGGTTGGAGGGTTTAGAACATGACCAGAATATGTAATAGAGCATACCGTCTGCCTGCCCACACCTGAAGCAGGAAGGAGAGTCAGTGAGACCATACTTATATAATTTTTGGGGAGTATAATATATGTTATGTAAAATATGAAACTGCGCAAGACGTAACCTATCCTGAGTAACATATTTATGACAATTTACCCACACTGCTGCCCAGTCTATCTCTGAGCTGGGAAAACATGGTGCCCAATATCTCTCCGGTATAAACACCTCCAGATATTTACAATTATATAAAATTTTATATATATCAGATACTGAATGAGGGCTACCAAACATCAAGACCAGCATATCCCAAAACTTATTCCTACACCGTTGAGGCGGAACCGGACCAAGTACCTTTGTTAACAAGTGTTTCAACTGGAATACTTTAAAAATAGACTTAGTGGGGATGTTAAGGATACTCAATATTGTAGAAACTGAGAGCCATGAGTCATCCGGAGCAATGACTTGAGAAAGCTTAACATTTTCCAACTGTGGGAGCCATTTTGACATGATTGGTTTGTTACTTATTTTCAAATTAGGATTATCTCCAATGGGTTGGGCTAAATCTACAGTATGACCATATTCCATAAATGAACATATCTGGGAGTGCACCCAGACTGGAATTGCAACGGGGGTAGATTTCAACAAGGAGGGGAGGGCACTCGGCCTAATATAAAACAACGAATCTGGCAACAGGTCACACTGTTTAATTAAAGATATCTCTATTTTGAGCCAGATAGGCAGCCAACCCACTGAATCTGGTTCTCCCATACTCTCCATCCATCTAACGTATTTTACCATGTGACCCGCCCAGTAGTAAAAAATCATATGTGGAAGACGAAGACCCCCTTTATCCTTGGGAGCCACCAGTTTGTGAAATGCAATCCTGGGTTGTCTATTAGCCCAAATAAATTTTGTTATCAAAGCATTAACTTTATGTAACCATGAAATGGGAATCCAATTATTAAGCAAGTACAATGGGTTAAAAAATCATAGGGAAAAAGTTCATCTTAATTAAATTCACACGCCCCCAGAGTGAGATAGATAATTTGGCCCACCTGTCTAAATCCGCTCCTAAAATTTTAACTATGTCATCAAAATTCAACTTCTGAGCCAGAGCAGGGTTCCTGACTACTTGTATCCCTAAATATTTTAAAGAGTTTGGTGCCCAGGACATGCCATATTCTACAACGCTTGATTTAATCACTCTGTGGTTAAGTGGAAACACAAGGGATTTATCAATATTCTATTTGTAATTGGAAAGATTAGCAAATTCCTGCAAAGTCATCAACACAGCCGGTATTGAATTATTCAGATAGGATAACTGCAACAATAAATCATCAGTGTATGCCAACACCTTAACCTCATATCCCTGGATGGTTATTCCTTGGATCATGGAAGAGAGCTTTAAATGGTGAATAAGGGGCTCCAAATATAAATTGAAAAGTAAAGGTGATAAAGGACAACCCTGTCTGGTTCCTGAATACAATGGAAATCTTTCTGAAATAACCCCATTAACCATTACTCTGGCTGATGGGATATTATAAAGGGCTTTAATCCAATTCTGAAAAAGCTCAGGGAATTTATAAGCATTAAGGGCCCTAAATAAAAAGTTCCAATCCACCCTGTCAAATGCTTTCTCAGCATCCAAGGAAACCAAGACCACTGGAAATGAGGCATCTCTGGTTGCCGAGAGACAAGGTTTTGAGATGATCTAATGAGGAACGCCCTTTCATGAATCCTACTTGCTCTGGCCCAATCAGATCACGCATCATCAATGCCAAGCGATCCGCCAAAATCTTGGCCAATATCTTGATGTCTTGATTCATCAGGGATATGGGGTGATAACTCGCGGGCAATTCTGGGTTCTTCCCGGGCTTCAAAATTAGGACTATTAGAGCCTCCCACAAAATAGGATCCATCTGGGTGCCTGATAATATGTATTGAAATAAAGGTAACAGTAGAGGAAGTAGCTGATCTAAAAATTTCTTATAAAAATTTGCCGAGAAGCCATCAAGACCAGGTGATCTGTCGGAGGGTAAGGTTTTAATAATCCTAGAGATTTCTTTAGTCGTTATTGGAGAAACCAGCCATTCCTGCTGGGATTCTGAAAGTGGGGTTAAACCAGATGCCTCCAAATAATTATCTATATTGTCACCAGATACTGAATTCATTTTAGAACTATATACCTCTGAAACTCTAAAACTATATCCTCCGAGGTTGTTATTAGGACATTATTTATTTGGGAACGTATTGCCAAAATATACCTATTTGCTTCCATTTGCTTAATCCAAAGTGCCAGCAGCCTTCCCGCTTTCTCACCCTGATCTGAATATGCTGCTTTAGCTTTAAGAATCGCAAATTCGGCCTTGTCCCTTAACAGTTCCAAGTAGCCTTCCTTTAACTTAACCAATTCCTGCTGTTCAGATTCTGAGAAAGATTGGCCTAACCTTGTTTCTTTAAGTTGAATTTGACCCAATAATGTAACTAACTTCTTGTCTTTTTCTTTCTTTCTGTGTGTAGCTATACTAATTAAGACACCCCTAATAAACGCTTTAAAAGCCCCCCCACATCAAATCTGGTCTGGAAATAGAGCGAGTATTGGTTTCTACAAATTGCCCTATGTGTTCGCTAATTATTTTAACAACGTGATCATCTTTTAACATCTGATTATTAATCTTCCATCTGGGAGACTTCTTAGAAAAGGGTGAAAGTGCTAACTGACACATAACCAGTGCATGGTCCGAAGGTGGACTAGGCTGTATGGAAGCTTCAATCACTCCGGAGAGGAGAGTTTGGGAGAGAAATATATAATCAATACGCATGGCCATTTTGTGCACTGGGGATAGAAAAGTAAATTCCATCTCCAAAGGATGTAAAACTCTCCATATGTCACACAAAGCATATTGCTCCAAGAGCTCTTGAAAGGCCCTTTGAGCTGGGGAGTGACCTCCTCTCATAGGAGAGGAACAGTCCACTAATGGGTCCATAACAATGTTCATATCTCCCCCAATAATAATTGGTGACGTAATATATGGATATAGTAGGTTGCTTAGTTTCACAAAGAAGTCAGGGGAATCCACATTGGGTCCGTATAGGGTTCCCAGGAGGATTTCAGTGGCGTACAAGTAGCAATGGATAAACATAAATCAACCCTGCGGGTCCCTAAGCACCTGCTTCAATAAGAATGGGGTCTTCCTATTAATCAGTATCAATACACCAGCACTATTAGTAGCTACTCCAGCAGAGAAAACGTGGCTAATCTGCTGCTGCCTCATACAATTGGCTTCCGACTCTAGTAAATGAGACTCTTGTATAACTGCAATGTCTATGGACAGCAAGGCAAGGTGCTTAAGGATTTTATATTATTTGACACACTGCCTTAATCCTTTGATATTCCATGTTGCAATTTTTATTATATTAGTCATTATTGCGAACTCTCAGGAACGTAAAATGCACAAGATAAATCTCTCAGAAATATACATCCTTGAAAATCCCCTATGAGCTGTGCTGAGACCCTCCCCCCAAATTAGTCCCTCCACCCTCCCGCCCCTACCCACAGAAAAAATAACCATGAACAGGACAATCCCTCCCCTCCCCCCAACTGCTATAGGCTCTGCTCCACAGCATACCAACACCTTAGCCCCCACCCCCAGCCACCCTCAGAAAATCCTACATTTAAACACTAACTTAATTAACAAGGGAAACACTTTCTGATTGTCCCTCTAAGCATTCTTGAAAACCAACCTAATTCAATGAAGGGCCACATCTACTTATCCCAGCCCTTTCGCTGTGAAAGCACTTTTATCTGAAATTTACATACATTTTTTTCAGTTTGTGTTACATTCTAAATGAGATAAAACTACCCCCCAGCAGTGTAGACTACACTATAATAAACTACACTCCCCTACAATTGGAGTCCTAAACAGTAATAGTTCTATAGCCCCGCTGTCAGTGACTGTTCCGTATTTATAAAACTTTGCTTAACCTGCTGGCCTTTATTAGAATCCTCCTAAGGAGTTTCAATTATAAAACTGAATCTCGAAAAACAACTGTGAATTCGCTTCCTTTGAAACAGAAGCCAAACTGCGTTGAGCCCCTGTCAGTATCTAGTTTCATTAATGTTAACCTACCAAATTTAGTATCCTAACTTTATAAGTGAACAGCGAGATCGAACTAGGTACGGCATGTAAGATAATAAACAACGTTCCCTAGTAATTAGTTTCAGGCAGGGAGCTCTCTATTACCTCAGGTGTCAATTGCATCCCAAAATCGGCCGGTGTGCTTCAAAAATTAAATTGGCTACCAAATATTTGAATAATCTACCATGCGCTTCCCGTTTTATGCTTGCAATTTCAGCACGCCCCTATTCTATTGGGGGGGAGCTGTAAATTAAATGCTAACTCCAAAACAAGCAGCGCTAACACAATAAGAGAAGCTGCGTGGTGAAACAGTAAAGCAATATCCCCCTCTAGCGGTATGACTGAGCTATAACAGGCATGTTCCCTTATCTTGGGAACAGCTAAGACAAGAAAGAAAAGACCCCATTCCTACAAAACTTGAACTGATTTTCCCCCATTCTGAGGCCATATGAGGTTCAGCGGCTCAGTCCTTCTGAGTTTGGGTCCAAATACTCATATACCAGGGAGTCACAAAGACATCCACCATACAAATTCAAAAACCCCTTGGAAAGAAAAGGCTTTTCAGCACCCCCTGCATTTAATTACGTTACAATGAGGAGAGGGGCCCTGTAATGAGAATAAATAACCAATCATACTTATTCAGTAGGCCCACCTTCCCTTCTGAATCTATACATAACTCCAGAAAGTCTATTTTCCAATACTTCCTCAGGTCCTAAACTCTAACCAAGTCTTTCGTTAGAAGAACTTGCAACTAATAAGAGTCCAGCAGAGAACTTAAGTCCCCAATGAGATTAACTTGCTTCTGCCACTCTCATCCTGCTAAAGGGTATCCGCTAAGCAGTCTAACGGTAGATCTTCCCTTTATATCATAAGCAAAGAATGAAGAGGGCTGCTATCCACAGTTTGACTTCAAAGCTCATTGCGCTTGCAAAGTCAATCAAAAGTACAGCTCAGACTTCTCGGAGAAGGTCAGGAAGCAGTTCTTTTAGTCCAGACTGGGCCATCTCGGGATCATTAAAACTGTGCCATGCCCCCGATATGTATATGTGTAATCTCGCTGGATATAACATTTTAAATCGAATGCCAGCAGCTATTAACTTGGACACATAAGGATGAAAGGCAGAGCGCCGCTGCCGGACCGTAGCCGGGAGATCTTGAGCCACTCTCACTTTTTTACCTTCTCAGGTAATCCCTTGTGCCTCCTTGACTGTCTTTAAGAAATACTGGCACTCAAGACAATTGAGGAACCTAAAAATCAGGGGTCTAGGTGGCGAACCCAAAGGGGGGGTGGTCTAAGGGCCTAATGCGTTCTCTCAATAGCATATTTGGCCCCATAAGGTGAAGGCCCTTCCACATGCTCAACAAACTTCTGATTGAAGAGAACTGCATCTTGCCCCTCTTCTGCTTCAGGCAGCCCTATCAGGACTGCATTGTTTCTTTGACCTCGACCTTCAAGGTCCTTTAATTTGGATTCCATTCTAGTCATCTTCTGCCTCACAGCTGTCAACTCGAACTCAGCTTTCTCAACTCTCTTTTCTAAGGAGTGAATTTTCACTTCAGCATCTGAGGTTCGCCCGCTCTACTTCCTCTAAAGCTGATAACAATTTCTTAATTTCAGCCATCATGGATGTTATTTCCTCCTTAAAAGGCTTGAACTCAGTGAGAAACTTGGCCAGGGTTAATGGCTCTTGCTCAGCAGGGTTAAGGGTTGCTTCACCCGAATCAGCTGCACTCACAGGCCTAGGCTTCTTAGGGCCTTTCTCAGGAGTGTTAGGCAGCGTTCTGTTGGGGAGATTCTTCCTCATTTCAATCTCCATTTGCGCTGTCACAGTGACTCAAATTGTGAAGAGCCCTTTAAGTAACTTTCCCTTTCCCCTTGCCAAAAATTAACTAAGTTTTGACCATGAAATTAAATCAAAATAGCAATCGGATGGCTGGAGGATACGGTAGCGGCTTGTAGTCGGCACTACATCACGTGACCAATCCCCATATTACACTTTTTCCAAAAGTAAGGACATTCTATGCAAAAAACTGTGTTAATGATTCATTTAGGGTTAAAGCAAAAAAAGTCAGGAAATGAGACATCAGGGTTGAACCCCTAACCCCCCCAACACACGCCACCCTGATCTTCCACAGTCTGACAGACACCGGATTGTGTCACTGGGGCCATGAGGCCTACATCTCACACCATTCTCCTTTACTGTAGCATGTCAAGATGCTCAGACATGTAATATATTATAGGGGCACTGTCGCACCCCTATATTTAGGGTTATGAAGTCACTTCTATGTTAACCTCAAAACTGTGCACGTTAATAACTTTGGACCCTTTCAATGGATTTGCATGAAATTTGTGTGGTGGGGCATGGTAGAGCTCTTGATTTGTCAAATTTCATTTCAGTAGGACTTAAGGTTTTTGCACACCAAAATGCTGAAAAATGCACACATTTCCACAGTTATGTGGGCAGTTCTTCGGATTTTGTCCATGGCGCTGCACGCCATTGTGTGGCATGCTGCTCTGTGACTTGGCTCATATGAAAGAGCTTGGGTCAAGGAACATTCCACATATCATTTGGTGAAAAAATATTAATCCGTTCAAAAGTTATTTAACTTTTAATTTCCCATTATAAGTCAATGGGAAAATTTATATGGTTATTTTGCGAAGAAGAATGGGGTTTTGGCCATCTAATCCAGCCTCATGATCAAAGAATTTGCAGGCTTGTGATCAAAGAATCTTTGATCGTGAGGAATTCTTTGATCATGATGGCTGCCATCTTTTTTTCAGTTTGCGGCCAGAAAAATGCAAGTATCTCGTCCCGGGGGAACTTCGGAGGTGAAACTATGGTGGATTTTGCTCTGGGGTCTTCCCTTTATCGAGCCATGCCTGTGGTTTATTTCAAAATGGTCCAAAAATAGAGTTTTAATTTTATTTATTCTTTGATTCTTCGTGGCTCACTAATGATCTTTGATCGAAGGCATGCAAATTCTTTAATTGCGAGATTCTTTGACCTCGATCCTTCATCTCGAGGGTGTGACTAGATGGCCACTTGAAAAAATCAATTTTCTCAGCTCAGGGGTAGCTTATTAAGCCAAATGAGGGTGTGTTTTGCTCTGGGGGCTTCGTTCTATCCAGGCATGGCTGTGGTTTCATGCATTTCTGCCTAAAAATGGACTTTTAAAATTTTTTATTGTTTGATCGTGACTCTGCAAATTCTTTGATCATGAGCCTGCAAATTCTTTGATCGCAAGATTCTTTGATGGTGATCTTTGATCGCGAGGGCGCAGCTAGAAAGCCACATAAAAAATTCAATTTTCTGAGCACAGGGGTCACTTCTAAAGGCAAACTAGGGTGGGATCTGGTCAGGGGCCTTCATCCTGTTGAGTCATGGCTGTGGTTTCACGTATTTTTTTCTAAAAATTGAGTTTTAACATTTTTTATTCTTTGATCACGAGCCTGCAAATTGTTTGATCATGAGCCTGAAAATTCTTTGATCATAAGATTCTTTGATCGTGATCTTTGATCACAAGGGAGGGACTAGATGTCCAGATTTGGAGGGTCCAGATAGCACAATTTAAAAAAAAATTCAAATTAAATATCTCGCAAATGATTTGATCTTTTAACTTGAAATTTGGAGGGTGTTGATGGCATGTCCTGTAGATGTGAAATTTAGTGTTTAGGTGTCAGACAATAGATTTTTTGTGGAGATATAGTGTGGCACAGTTTACATTTTGTGGACAGCTTTTTCCATGATGGTTGTGGCTTGAAATTATTAGGGTAGCTAGCCTTACTGCCATGGATGTACTTTTCAGTTGTTAGGCATGTAAAATGTTAATAGGTGTGGAATTCTGCCAGTGTGACAAATGAAAATCTGAAACTTTCACATTTTATATCTCGGCAATAGTTTGGTCTTTTACATTGAAATTTGGAGCGTGTGGAGGGGATGTGCGGTCCATGTGAATTACAGTGTTTAGGTGTTGGAAAATTCATTTGCTGCACCCACAATGCATGACACACTTTATGTTTTGTGTATGGCATTTTGCATTGTGGTACTGGCTTCACATTTATAGGGTGCCTAGCATTACTGCCATGGAGGTAATGTGTAATGGTTAGGTGTCTGACATGTAAACAGGTATTTAATTATGCCACTCTGTTGTCTTACACTTTGCTTTCTTTCAAGGTGGTGGGCCCCACACTCCCACCCATATGCACTGCCAGCAATACATATGATATTCAGTACTTGTACTCTTATCTTAGACAGGAATTTGCAAGTTGGTGGGAGCATGCAGCCTGAAGGGCATGCACTGCCACCAACTTGTGCAACCTTCTACATTTCTATTCTTTCTGAAAAAGTAAGGAAATTCTATGCAAAAAATGCTGTTAATGCATCATTTTGGGTTAAAACACAAAAAAATCAGGAAATTAGACCTTTAGGGTTGCCCCATGCCCCCCTCATGGACCCTCCCATCATCCTGAGATTGACAGCTGATGGAGTGTGTCATTGGGGTTGTGAGGCCTAAATGTCACCCCATTCTTCTTTACTGTGCCTTGTGAATGTGATTACAGATGGAATGGGGTGACATTTAGGCCTCACAACCTCAATAACACACCCTGTCAGCTGTCAATCTTGGGGTGATGGGTGGGTCCATGGGGGGGAGGATGGGGCAACCCTAAAGGTCTAATTTCCTGACTGCTATGGTGTGGGTTCTACAGATGTACACAGGACTCAGTAATTAAGGTGCAACCCATGTTGGCTTGTGGGATGTTTATTAATCTTCAAAAACTTTTCTTCTGCACCATCAAAGAATAACATAAACTTCAAAAAGAAATTAACAAAAAAACAAAACAAAACAACGTTGTTAATACAAAGGAAAAACAAGTATAATCCTTACAGCAGGAACCTTCTCTCTTTACTGGTCATAAGATATTGACCCTCTCTAACAGGTACCTATTCAGGTAGGATTTATATACCCACCTACCTGAATCAGGTGACACAGCATCATCAAAATAAAAATATCTTTTAATAGCTTCCAAACAATTTTGTACATATTCCTTAGTGTATTACTTAGTGTATTACTTGATACAATTAACCTGTGTTAAGGGTTATCTGATCCCCTAAAGGAACAGTCAGACTGCAGCAGGCTTTCTCAGAGAACAGGCCTTCCCTTTTTGTTTCCAGAAGCAGCCCAAACAGAGTTCAGGTAACCTCCTTATCTGGACATTTCTTTCTCTAATACCTTCTTGTAGGAATTCTGTACATAACCTCTTTTTAGGTCTACCATAATGTTTCTTTTAAATGAAGGGACATTTAAAATACATTTAAACTGTATTTGCTTCTTTTTTTTTCAAGAGCTCTTCAGAACAGGGGACAAGCTTTGCTTTTTCTATAGTCCTGGTAAGAATGCAGCTGATACACAGAAGGAGCAAGTCTCAGTGCAGCAGAACTAAGACAAAACAGCATTCTGTACTGCAGGGTTAATGCTTGCAGCAGGGAGTGTGCTTGCCACAGAAACCCTGTTCAAACAAAAACAAACTCTTTTTCTCTTAGTGAGACTCTCAAATGATAATTTATTACATACAGTATTCTGTCTATTTTCCAGACTGCAATTGAATATTATTCTGTCCTTTTCTTGAACAGAACCAGTAAATAATACTGGAATCAAACAAATATTCCAGGGAAATGGAGTCTGTATTTACCTATTACTGCAGGCAGTTAATCTGTTATTTCAATAACTTGATATTTAAGAGTACCCAAGGAAAAAGAGAAATAAAGCATGAAGAGGGTAACAGAGATGGGGGGGGGCTGTGTAAGGAAGTGGCCTGCCTCCATACAGAAAATACAGGGATAGCCTTAGAAGAAGGGAGGAAAGTGGTTGCAACCAGAGAAAGAAATAAAGGATGGGTACTTTTATTTAGTGGCAGGGACTAACCCTGTCACACTAACTTTTTGTGTTTTAACCCTAAATGATGCATTAACAACATTTTTTGCATAGAATAAATATATATATATATATATTATTAGGGTGCAGTTGCACCCCTATAGTTAAACCTCAATTTTTTTCTTGTTAATAATTTTGCAACCATTTAATGGATTTGCACATTTGGCATGCACAATCTGGTATGGTAGATCTCTTGATTTACCTAGTTGCATTTTGATAAGATGTACAGTTTCTGCACAGCAAAACACTAAATAATGCACTTTTCTCCAGTTGTGATGCATTTTTTGCCCACGGTGCTGTGACCACAACGTGTGGGCTTTTGGGCTGAAATTTGGAACAGATCAAGAGTTTCGTTCAAAGAATAATCCAGCATTGGTTTGGTAAAAAAAATATTAATTTGTTCAACAGTTATTACATTTGTAATTTTCGAGTTCTGAGCATGCTCAGTTCACTCCAAAATTTAAATGTATTTTTGATGAACTAAGAATGGTTTTATGGTCAAGGATTTTTTCAGCTCATGGACTAGGAGTGCAAAAAAGTCCCAGTCCATCAGAAAAATTCCTTGTCCGCTAGCTGCCATCTTGTTTTCAGTTTTTCAGCTAAACAAAATATCATAGCTTTGTCCATGGGTGACTTTTGGGCCAAATGAGGCATGGGTTTTGTTCAGGGTGATGCCCTTTACAAAGCCATGCCTTTGGTTTGGTTTGCTTTTGTCAAAAAATAGTTTTTAAAAAATTTAAAATTCTTTGACCGCAACTCGGTAATGATCCTAGTCCGCGAGCTGACAAAATCCTGGTCCATGAGACAATACTGGTCCAGAAGCCTTGTCCATCATTGCATGACCAGATAGCCAGAATTTCATGACCAGATGTCCCTGATGGCATGACCAGATATCCCCTCTTGGATCAGGATTAAGGTGATGGACTAGGATTTTACTACCTCACGGACTAAAAAATCCTAATCCATCAGAAAAAGTCCTTGTCCACAAGCCACCATCTTGTTTTCAGTTTTTCCTGGAAACAAAATGTCATAACTTTCTCCATGAGTGACTTTTGGGCCAAATGAGGCATGGGTTTTGCTCAGGTGATGCCCTCTACAAAGTCATGTCTTTTGTTTGGTTTGTTTTTGTCAAAAAACAGTTTTTTAAAATGTTTTAATTCTTTGACCATGATTCGCTAACTATCCTAGTCCATGAGCCAACAAAATCCTAGTTTGAGAGACGATCCTGGTCCACGAGCCTTGTCTGTCATTGTGTGACCAGCTAGCCAGAATTTCATGACCAGATGCTGTGATGGTGTGACCAGATGTCCCCTCGTGGACTAGAATTTTGCTACCTCAAGGACAAGGATCGATCTGATGGCAGACTATGAATTTTTAAAGATGTAAAAACTTTACCATTGCGTTGCTAATGAAAGGTTTGGTCTTTTTACTTGTAATTTTCAAGATATTTAGAGGATGCCCTACAGGTGGGAATTATGCTGTTTAGGTGTTGGGGGATTAAGCAGTTCCATAGATTTGCCATAACAAAATTGAAATTTTTCCACATAGGATAACATTGTGGCACCCATTGTACTTTTCAGCTTCCGTATTTCAGAAATGAAATGAGATACAGACTTTTTGCTACTGGCAGTTGAGATCACATTTATGCGATCTAACCTGCTGGAACAAGATTGAAAACCACAGGCTACACCTGCAGTGGACTTTTTGTCATGGGTTGCAAGGTTAATGAGATATTGGCAAATTAGTATCACAATGGTTCAAAGAGTGCCTATCCAGTGCTTTTCAGTCCCCGTGTCTCATAAACGATGCGAGATACAGGTTTGGTCATGAGCAGTTCTCACTGTCATGGTTACAACCATACTTGAAATTTTTTTCTAGCTGCTACATTTCCTGAGGTATAAGCAAATTACTGTTACAAGGGTGCCTTGCCCTATAGAGATGCTGTATGGCTCTGTAGCTGTGTGTAAGTGGGAACATGGGGCCCAGAGGTCCCACACTCCCATAGATGCATATTGGTATGCAGAGATGGGCAGCTTGGTGGGCCCTGCACTCCCACCAACACATGCTATTTACTATTTAAACTTTTTCCAAAAATGAGGAAATTCATGGCAAAAAAGGCATTTAATGCATCAGTTAGGGTTAAAGCAACAAAAGTGAGGAAATGAAAAGTTAGGGTTGAGCCCCTAACTCCTCCACACACCCCGCATCCCCATCCTTTACAAACCGACTGATGCTGGGGTGTGCTATGGGTGCTTGAGGCCTAACTCTCTCCCCATTCTCCTTAACTGTTGCATGTCAACCTGCTCACACATGGAATGGGATGAGAGTTGGGCCACATGACCCCATGGTACACTCTGGTGTCCATCAGTCTGTGGAGGATGGGGGTGTGGGGTGTGTCTGTGGGGGGGTTAGGGGCTCAACCCTAATGTTTCATTTCATCACTTTGGTTGCTTTAACCGTAACTGATGCATTAAACACAGTTTTTCATAAATAGATATATATATATTTTAGAGGCAAAAAACTCCATTTAATGCATTAGTTAGGGTTGTTCCACTGTGACAAAAGTGAGGAAATTCAGTGTTAAGGTTGAAAGCCCCCCTTTGACCCCCCTGTCCACACTACCAAACGGCATCGGGGTGCGTGTTGGGGTTGTTGGCCCTAACTGTCACCCCATCAGATGTGTGAAGAAGCAGAGGTATAGGAGAATGGGGTGAGAGTTAGGACCGACAACTCCAACGCGCACCCCGATGCCAGTTGGGGGTGTGGATGGGGGGTCAAAGGGGGGCTTTCAATCATAACACCAAATTTCCTCACTTTTGTCGCTGTGGAACAACCCTAACTAATTCATTAAACGGAGCTTTTTGCCTCTAATTTCCCTTTTTGTTTGAGAATGATAATGAGAAATAGTGAGTGTAATGCGGCGGTGGGAGAGCGGGGCCCAACACGGTGCCCTCAAATACAAATGGTAATTCGCATGGTGACGAAAAGCGAAACAGAAAGATAAATAGTACTGTAGACGCAAATGGTTAAAATAATGCAAATGCAAGCGCAAATGAAAACGCAAAGGGTAACGCACATGGTGCCATAGGCGGGAACGGTAAGTGAAACAGGTACGGAACCGCAAGTGGAAGTGGTAGGGTAACAGTAATGTAAGCACACAGGCTGGTTTTCCCCCAAAACTGCACAGAGAAAGACAGTGAGTACAAAGAATGTATTTATAATAATGGGTCTCGGAGCAGAAAATGAGGAGTTGGAATACCAAGTTGCTTATATGTCAGGAACCATACGATGTAGAAAAAAAATGTAAGTCATATGATGTATGACTTTCCTGGCTAGTTTTGTGCTTAGCCCCCAGTAGGGGCTAAGCATTTTTCCAACAAAAAGTCCGTATCTCTCACCATTTCTGAGATACAGGCCCTGAAAGGTGTGACGAATGTCGTAATGTTATCCTATGGGAAAAAAAGAGAAGTTCAGAGTGCCATAACTTTAGCTCCCTGTAATATTTTTTCACCAAACTACTGAAAGCCACATCTGTGGGATGCTGGCTTTCTTCCTTCCAAATTTCAGCCCAAATGACCAAACAGTTATTTTGCAGCAGGGCGGCAAAGGATTCCTGTAATGTGGCGGACGCCGTAATGTTATCCTAGGGGAAAAAGCATCAACTTTGGAGTGCCATAACTTTGCCGCCCTGCAATATTTTTTTACCAAAACATGGAAATGCACATCTGTGAGATGTTGGCTGCGTTCCCTTCAAATTTGAGCCCAAAAGACCAAACCATTCTTTTGCAGCAGGGTGACAAAGAATTGCTGTAATTTTGCCATAGCCTGCAAAAGTAGTGTTGCAATTTGTGAAAGCTTTCGCAAAAATTTGCGACACTTTCATGAGTGCGACAGTACTTTGCGAAAGTACTTTTTCCAGAAACTTGAAAAACATATTTCTAGGGTGTTTAACCTCAAAAAAATAAAGACATGCCTAGCATCCTCAGGGTCCGACTAGGTAAACACAAAAATAATTGTGTTGTTAGAGGATCCCAAATTTAAATGCCAAGCATTTTCTGATCACCAACTGAAAACAAAATGGTGGATTTGTGAAAGTAAAAGGGCCATTTGCAAAAGTAAAAACTGCATTTGCGAAAGTGTTGAACTTTTTGATAACTTTTCCCATTGACTTATAATGAGAAACTGTTTTTTGAATAACTTTTGAACCATTTAATATTTTTTCACTAAATCTTCAAAAGGCACATCGGGTACCCTGGCCGCATGTTCCCCTAAAGATTTCGGATCAGTCGCACAAACCGTGCAACCTGTAGAGACGACAAAAGAATTGCATATATTAGAGGCAAAAAACTCTGTTTAATGCATTAGTTAGGGTTGTTCCACAGCAACAAAAGCTAGGAAATTTGGTGTTAGGGTTGAAAGCCCCCCTAGGACCCCCCGCCCACACCCCAACCAGCATCGGGGTGCACATTGGGGTTGTCGGTCCTAACTCTCACCCCATTCTCCTATACCTCTGCTTCTTCACACATCTAATGGGGTGAGAGTTAGGGCCCAGCAACCCCAATGCGCCCCAAATGCCGGTTGTAGGTGTGGCGTAGGTCTGAGGTTAACCTCAACACCGAATTTTCACTTTTTTCACTGTGGAACAACCCTAACTAATGCATTAAACAGAGTTTTTGCCTCTAATATATATACTTATATTATAATGGCGCGGTTGCGCCACTATAGTTAGGGTTCAGTTGTCACTTCCATGTTAAACTCAAAATATTGCACGTTAAAAACTTTGGACCTGTTTAATGGATTTGCCTGAAATTTGGTATGCGTGGTGGGGCATCATAGATCTCTTGATTCGCCCGATTGTGTTTTAGTCAGAGTTACATTCTTTGTGTACTAAAAGGCTGAATAATGCAAAATTATCCATCTTTGGAGGCAGCTTTTAGGATTTTGGTCATGACCCTGTACAGCCGTTGTGTGGCATGCCACTCTGTGAGATGGCTCATTTGAAAGAGCTTTGGTGGCCAAACATGCCGCTTTTTGTTTGATGAAAAAATATTAAGGCATTCAAAACATATGCCACTTTTAAGTTCCCATTATAAGTCAAAGGGACAATTTATGTGTGTGTTTTGCAAACAAAGAATGGGGTTCTGGCCATCTAGTCTCACCTGGCAATCAAAGAATTTGTAGCCTCTTGGTTCAAGAATCTTTGTTCCTGAGAATTTTCTAAATTCTTTGATCGAGAGGACCACCATCTTGTTTTTTAATTTCTGATTGGAAAAACTCAAATATCTCGGCTCAGGGGTCACTTCTGAAGTAAAACTTGGATAGGTTTTACTCAGGGGACTCTGATCTATCGAGCCATGCCTTTGGTTTCATCCAAATTGGTAAAAAAATAGAGTTATTAACTTTTAAAATCTTTGATCGCAGCTCGCTAATGATCTTTGATTGCGAGCCTGCAAATTCTTTGATCGCGAGATTCTTTGATCACAATCATGCATTGGAGTGAGGAATTAGATGGCCAGATTTTAAAATCAATTTTCTAAGCCTGGGAGTGCTCTAGGAAGTTAAATGAGGGTGAGTTTTGCTCAGGGAGCTTCATTCTATCGAGGCATGGTGGTGGTTTCATGTAATTGTGTCTAAAACTCTAGTTTCACCATTTTATAATCTTCGATCATGAGACTGCAATTTGTTTGTTCACAAACCTGCAAATTCTTTGATCATGTGATTCTTTGATCATGATCCAGCATCATGATGGTACAACAAGATGGCCCTTTGAAAAATGCAAATTCCTCAGCTCAGGGGTTAGCTATGAACACAAATGAGGGTGGGTTTTGTTCAGGGGGGCTTCGTTCTATTGAGGCATGGTGGTGGTTTCATTATATTCAGCATAAAAGTCAAGATTCACCATTTTTTATTCTTTGATCATGAGGCAGCAATTTCTTTGATTGCGAGGCTGCAAATTCTTTGATCGCGAGGTTCTCTGATCGCGATCGTGCATCGCAGGGGAGGGATGAGATGGCCCTTTGGAAAATGGAAATTTCTCAGCTCAGGGGTGGCCTAGGAAGACAAATGAGGTGGGTTTTGCTCAGCGGGCGTTGTTCTATTGAGGCATGGTGGTAGTTTCATGTTATTCTGGCTAAAACTCGAGTCTGACCATTTTTTATTCTTTGATCATGACTCTGCAAATTCTTTGATCGTGAGATTCTTTGATCGTCATCTTTGATTGGGAGGGAGGGACAAGATGGCCAGATTTTATAATGGAATAAATAGGTACATTTTTGCATTCTTTGATCTTAAATATGTTGGAAAAGGTTTGGTGTTTTTACTTGAAATTTGGAGGGTGTTTACACCGTGTCCTGTAGATGTGAATTACAGTGTTTATGTGTTGGGGAAATTTTTTGGGGTGGAGATATTGCATTGCATATTTCATTTTATGCATTCAGCATTTTCTGTTGCGTTAGTGGGTTGAAATTTTTATGGTACCTGGTTTTGCTGCTGTCAATGTAGGTTTTACTTATCAGGTGTGTAATGTTGGCAGGAATTTACAAGTTGGTAGGAGCGTGGGGCCCAAAGGGCCCTGTGCTCCCACCAACTTAGACGAGTGTCTACCTTACTTTTTTTTTTCAGGTCTTCAGCTGTACAATGCCTCTTCTCACTGCTCCATACTGAAGAGATCATGGATACGGAGTGGTGAGCTACAGGGAAGTAAGGTCATTAACATGAATGGTGTAGCTCTGTGATAAGAACTGTGTAGTTGTTAGCACACTCATGAGTTGCATGAGTGAAGTACATAACGTGCTCTACTCCAGCTCGTTGTCCACTCCAGGAACTGGATGGTGAGTGGAGACTCACAGGTGAAATAGAGACATGGCTCCCAATCCTAGAAAGGTTACAGCTGGTGTAACAGCAGTTGTGACAAGTAGAATGGCTCAAATAGCAACTTATATCAGTAGTTGCATCTTCTGGTCTTCTGCTAAGTGGTTCGTGATATGTCACAGGCTAGTTGTGGGAAACAGCTGTTATGCCAGTAGTTGCACCATGAGGCCCCTGCAACATGATGCTAGGGGGTTTATGGCAGCAGTTGCGCCCCATTCCAGAATGGTAGCAACAAAGTACAAAATGTTGGGAGCCTACAACAAACCCCAGAGGAGAACTGGCAACATAAGTTACACCTGAATTTAGCTGGTATAACTTACATCTGTACTCCCAGGGTCCTGTGGAAATTGATCCATGCCCTCCTGCCACATGGGCAGACCATCCTTGTTGTTGCCACACTGGGCATCACGCATGATCCTGCCTGATCTTCTTATTGTACATGCCTCCATGTACAGTGATGGCCGTTCAGGGTGATTCACACCAAGTACATGGCCATATGTATGTTGAATGCCCCAAAGGACTGCCCACACCTCCAGCTCCCTGAATATGCCATTGATAAATGCCTTGCAAGATAGTGCTGTCATCACCCACCTGTGTCTCGATGCCCAAGTCAGTAGCCAGAAATGCAGCAAATAAAGTAACAGCCCTCACTAGTTGTGCCAGCACTTCCAGAAACCCCCACCACAGCTGCTGCCAACTGATGACTGCCACACCAAACTATTACCTCCACGTGAGCCGCTGAATGACTTATGTAGCAGTGCTACTGGAAAACGTGCTCAGATATTTATTTCTGAGTGCATCTTTACAGTTGTGGTCCTACATAAGTCAGTCAGAGGCTGGGCGTGGAGGTGAGAGGTGGGTTGTGACAGTTGCTGGCTGTGGATGGGTGAGTGGGTGGTGGGAGGGCTGGCACAGATGGGTGGAGGTGGGGGCCAGTAGACTATCAGGTGTTTTTAGGTTATTTGTTGCATTTCTGGACAGCAACTTGGGGATTGGGGCATGAGTGGGGGGATGACAGTGACACCCTGAAGAGGCATTTTACAATGGGGCATTTGGGGTGCTGGGGTGTGGGTAGCTATGTGGGGTAGTCACTGTAGGTTTTGGGGCAGGGGGTAGGCATCCCTGTGGGGCTCTATGTGTACACGTGGGGTGGCAGTTGATGTGGGTTGCTGTATGGGGGCACCTATTGAGACTAGCTTGGCATGGGTGGCACTTGCAATCTGTGTTGTGGCTTGTGGCTGTGTGGAGCACCTATTGAGGCTAGCTTGGCATGGGGGGCACTTGCAATCTGCGTTCCAGCTTGCGACATGCTTGATAGGTGTACCCAGAGTTCGCCATACCTGGTTGCATGTTGCAAGTTGTAGGAGTTAGCTGTGGAGTCTCTGCATCTTCTATAATAGGGTGCAGGGTCAATGTTGCAGTTGCAGGTGGCAGAAGTTGTGTTTGGCGGTGACTTGCGACACCCTTCTGGAATTGGGTCCATGGAAATAAATGGTATAGGTGTTCCATGACTGGTCTACACAAGTTTAAATACTGACAAGTTGGATGGAGTCAGCCAGATAATGTTGTACCCCTCCGTACCCAAGAGGCACTGTGTAGTAAGTACAGAGCTAGAGCCCTAGTAAGGTTATTAACATCAATGATATTGCTCTGTGATAGCAAGTGCATACTTATCACTACATTTAAGAGTTGCATGGCATCAGTCAGCGAATGCTCTGAACCTGTTAGACCAGGAATTGGATGCTAAGTTGAGAGTAACAGCAGAAATAAATATGTTGCCATTTATGGTATGCATTGTTCATATCAGCTGAACACAACTTACAACAGAGAGAAGTTGCATGGCTTCAGCCAGAGATTTCTGCCAACCCCTGAAAACCAGAGACTATGAACAGCCACTGCATGCTAAATGCAAACATAGAAGTCAAATAAGGTGATTAACATGGATGATATACTTCTGTCATACTTCCTGTTCAGTAGTTATACCATTTATAAGTTGTACAGTGCCACACAGGGAATTTGGCCACCCCACTAGACCAGGAATTTGATGCTGAGTGGAGACCACATCCCAAGTTAAACCATGGATATAAATGGTATGTCTGCATCTTATGAACTGCACACAGATTTGAATAGTGATGATTTTAATTGGGTCCACTAGGTACTGTATCAATCCCCTCTGTGCTAAATGGGTGCCTGATAGTGAGTGTGATGTGAGAGCTGGACTAAGTCTATGAAGATCAGTGGTATAGTTATGCAATGCCATCTTGATAGTGGTTACTACACTTGTTGCTTGCATGGCGTTAGACAGTTAATGTCCGCCATCTAACTAGAACAGAGATTGGATGGTAGTGCCAAGTCACAGCCCAAATAAACAAATAGATATAAATATTATATATGTGTCATGAAAGATGAACAGAAGGTAGGATACTGAGGGGTTGCATCTTTTCAGCTACACAATGCTTCCACCCACAGCCACTGTTGACCAGGAATTGGATGCTGAGTGTAGATGGACAGGCCAAATAAACACCTGTGAATAAATGGTATTACTCTCTCAGTCGAGCTGGACACAACTTAGATCTGTGAGCAATTGTGTGGGCTGAGTCACACAATACCCCCCCACACACACACATGCAAGAGGCAGTGCAGGATGTGAGTTTTTGGGGATTTGCTCACTTTTTGTGTGGTGAAGTCTCTTGGCTGTTCCTCATGAGATACCACTCAAGGTGTGGGTAAACCCACAGAGACCCAGGCCCTGTTGTGCCTTATTGGTTAAACATCCCTCATTCCAGCTGTAGAGAGGTTAGAACAGTGATCAGTTGTACAACCTTAACCAGGTAAGTGTAAAGACTTACAGACCAGAGATTCGAATTTGAGTAAAAATTCAGAATGCAAATAATTGTATGGGCATGGATTCTATTACTACTTCATGTCAGGTACACAGAAGTTAGAACTTAGAGGAGTTACACAGTCTCAGCTTTGCTGTCCCTGCTACCCTCCTCCCACCAGCAGAGCCTCTCTCCACTGACCCCCCTCCCTCCATACCCTGGCCATGCAGTGAATACTGAGTGCAAAGGTACAGCTGAAGTAATAGCGTGATCTTGAATGGTATACATTTATATATCAAATTCTGAGTAGTTGTTAAACTGAAGAGTTGCACAGGGTGAGGCAGGTAATGCCTGTCACAGAACCTTGAACAGGTAGTGGGTTGTTAGTGAACAGGCACAGCCCAATAAAAGACATGTAGATCAATGCTATACCTCTGTGACAACAATTGTTTTTAAATAATATTCAAGACACATAGGATAAGGTTTATAATTAGTTTATTATTTCAGTATTTAAATATCCTTAGGCTGAATTGTTTGTTTGTTCTTGGGATGGGCAAACAATCAGTTCCTTGTATATATTCTTTATCATTTTTGGGTGCTTTGTGATTTTTGGTATTTCACAAAGTTAATCTACAGTGTTTCATTTTAATATGGATTACATTTTGAATTAAGATATTATGTTGAATTAGTAAGTGATTACATATGAACGTTAATGTTAGAGAACATGTAGTGAGCAAATGTTTATGTTGCTTACATTTATTGCTGAGTAGTATTAGTAATGTGTCCATTGACACTATTTCATTGATGAAATAGATTGCGTACTTAGACATTACAAGAATAAAGAGTAAGAATAGATTATTTTACATGTGGGTATCACCATTTGACACCTATAGAAGACAAGTCATTAGAATAGAATTAGATTTTTACATAATTTATGATATTATGCCATTTAGTTATTGACTGTGTGTGCACATGAGAGAGTAAGAAACATTTAGTGGTTCTCATGAGCCTATAAATATTTTTTTTAATAGGAAAGCCACATGTGTAGATTATGCCAACAGTGTTAAAGTATTTGGCAATGTTTTACATATGATTAGACAGTTTTACTTGGATGTCAATAGAGACATTATTAAGTTTTATTTGTCCTTATGTTTTTATTTTGTATTAGTAATATAGCAGACATTTTTACATTTTCTATTTGAACATTATTGTACTGTTTAACTGATCTCTACATATCTTTTAATACTTTTTGTTTGCTAGTAGTTTTTTATTTAAAAGTGGACCAACTAATATCAAGAAGTTAAAAACAGATGAAAGCAAGTAAAGAATTTGTTGAATATTTGACAATATTATGGTGTGGTGAAGATAGCTAATTTCATAGCCATTTTTCTACTGATGCCAAAAAGGTTGCTCCATCTCCAATTCAATGTGTTTTTTGAACTATCTATTATTTGTGAAACTGGGAAAAATTCCTCATCCGACCTCCAAAATATGGACGATCCTGTAAAAGCAAGAGCATAACAATTGTTTGGAATGTGGAGCAGAAGTACACAATCATTGTTAACATTTTCTGTTGAATTGTCAATTGCACACATCTGCACAAATATATAGAAATGCATTGTACAATGGAAATAGGTCAGATTATCACATGTATACACCTCTATAGTCAGCTATGAACAATATCAACAGTAGCACTTAATGCAATGCAATAACATTAAATGCTTGGATAGAGCAGTTTTGGGACAGTTAGTGAATGAATGCATGCAATTTATTTTTTCAGGAAACATAAATAGCTCAGAATCTATGGAAGCAATATACAGTAACTTTGCAGTTCAGTACTATATACATATGTACAAGTCTGAGTCACATTCTTTGGTAGAGTTTGTCATATTCAGTGTTGAGAGTGTAGTCCAAGAACAATGACAGATAATCTTGTCAGATACTGTTCAAGAAATGCAATTCAGTGCTAGCAGATGACACCATAATGTAGGAAGTCATGCTGTTAACGTGAGTGTAATAACTACATCTGCCAAGACATAACTCACCAACTGATATGTGTGTAATATCCAGCGCTCTCAAGTCTGCTTGGATTTGGTGGAAGTCAATTCAATAAGTATCATAGTCAAGGTCAAGAATGTAGACAACAACAGGAAAATGAGTCGGAACTTAACCTGATGTGTATTGTTCAAACAAGTATAGTTCTCAACACAATATGTGGAGAACAGTGGTTGTAACTCTGATAAGCACGTTACTAGATTACTGATTTTGTCATCCCCATGTAAGATTGTACTGTGAAACAACTGAATACACAGTAACATGTGTTAAGACATACAAGCTTAGTGAGGCATCTGCAAAGAGACATGACTCACTGACTGTATAATGATTACAGCTCAATACTCTAAAGTCTACTTGAGCAGTAACACTGCAGTTATTGTAGTGAATACATCAAAGTTGCAAATGCTCAATATTACAATACAACTGATTTTTGAAAACTGTATTGCAATAAATAATGAAAACAATATTGTTTTGCATCCAACATATCAGAATAACAGTGAGATAAACAAGTAATTGTCTACTACAGTCTGTTACATTGGTGTACTCTTGTGGTTGTCTTCTGCAATGGCAGAGAAATCAAAGAAATTAACATGGGCTGTTGCGATAGTGTACAACAAGTAGAACACATAGATCACTATGAGTTATTTTACAGAACAGTAGTTTTAGATTAAAGGTGTTACTTCTATTACATGGAACTAAATATGTAAATTGGTGGAAAGAAAATGCTATCTGGATGGAATATACACAAGGAATATTATTGTTGGAAAGATGCTGGTTTAGTGAGGTGCTGGGATCAGATAGCATCACTCCTCCACATATTGTGCAACATTGGTGCAACAGAGAATGATAACGTATACATCTTTCAGATTTCTTTGTAGTCTTTCTTTCAGAGTGCATACTGTATCATTGCACTCCACCCATCCCTTTCAGAACCTTCGCCAAGTGACATAGTGGCCAGAGTGAATGGATAGGCAGTGATGGAAGATAATTGCATGGGTGTCAAATTGACTTCCTGAGAACATAGTTCTCCCTGCAATGAAGTGAGAAATCGGTGTTGTGATTTTCATGCCTTGAGAGTTAAAACGTTGCAATACAATCATTATATATGAACTTGAAGATGTAACTCTCAGAAAGCAAACACAAGAACAACCACATCTTTGGCACTGCTAACCAGTTTCTGCATTTGCAAACAACTTACAGAACTTCATGGTTCTCTGTTCAGGGACATAGACAAACAGTCACAGCATGTCTTGAGTTGCTTGTGATTCTTTGTGCCCACATGAAAAACATGTGTACTTGCACACATAGTCAACTTTAAAGTGTTGACGCAGATCAATGCCATCATCTGATAAACTGTTTATCATGCCCATCATGAACTCTGTGACATCTTGTTGTACATTGTCAGCAAACATTGATTGTCCTGCATATTTTTCAGGAGTTAGTCATACAGAATTCAAGCTCTGTAAACTGGGCAACTGCTCTTGACTACCTCTAATGACTATCTTTAATGCTTCCGATAGGTGTCGACTGACTTGAGTTCAAAACAGCAGCAAACTCAGGGATGTGGAGAAGTGCCTGCATTGTGGTGTTTGCATAGCAGTTTACTCCTGTGCTGTTGTCAAATATTGGCAGTGTGTCAACCCCGATACATTTCTTCACAGGCAGAGATGCGAGTTGTTTATGGAGAGACTGCTTAGTATTAGAATGGTGAGGTGATGACTCTGGAGTCTTAGTGTGCTTTCTCTTTAATTTGCGCTCCTCACCCATTGGGATATCTGTTCCTGATGCATATCTGGGAACTGGTAACAAAGGAGCATTTGTTTGGTACATTGAATCTGTTGTACTCAACATTGCATTTTGTGTCAGCACGTATTTTACTTTCTGCAAGATTTACTATGCGTAGTCCAGACAACTGTCTGACATGAGACAAAGCAACATAGGACATCCCATCCTTGAATATACCAGTGCCTATATCTACAATGGCACTATCAAGGCTGAGCACTTGTGACTTGTGTATGGACACTGCATAAACAGCACACAATATAAATTGTTTCCTTGTCACATATATGTCTTTCACAAGCTCAAACTTGACTGTAACTCTGTCTATTGGTTGAGGAGTTTCAGAGTTGTCAAACTTAACAACCACAAACTCCACAGTTGTTTTTTGCACATTATACTGGAACTCATGGATGTACCCCATGACTCCATTCACAAGACCTTGGTCAACATCAATGTTTCTGCAAAGCATGATGCATGCATTTCTACACAGTGGTAGCACAGCTTCCAAGCCAATAGTACATGACACATCACTTGTGAGCTCTGTGAGATGCTCAATCATTTTTGATACCATTGTTTGCGATAGACGTACACCATCTATGGTATCTATGGTATCTATACATGTGAGAGTGACAATAGGTTGCTGTTCTCTCTGCATCATGATCGCATTGAATTCTGCACACTGTTTAAGTCTTGGGAATAGACATACAACATTTACTCCAGATTTTTGTACGTGGGCAAAGATATCATAAGCATCTTGAATAGGAGCATTGTTTCTAGTGATCATGTGCTGTCTTAGCATTTCAACATGAGTGGGTGACAATGCACCAATGGGAGCCTCATCAAGTAATGCTTTGTAAGACATGTCACCTTGCTGTCTCATATTCTGTGAGAGTTCAACAGAGAAGAACTCCCACAGATTTACTCCACCTATGCTTCCAATTGTTTTCTTTGCCTCTTAAATGGAAAGAGTACAGAAAACATGTTTGCCATTTACAGGAGCCAGTTGCAGGAGATCCCCAAGGACAAGAATATTCTTACCACCAAATAGTATGTAATCATTGGTACCTAGTATCCCCTGTAGATGTAGGTGGACATATGTAAGGAGAGCACTTGAAACCATGCTGATCTCATCTATTATCAGCAAATGCATCTTGTCAAACATTGACCTCAGTTCAGAAGCAACATCATATGACAATTTCCTGTAATCATCATTCTTGCCATGCTCAACTGACAACATGAATAACCTATGAAGTGTGATACCACCTATGTTATAAGCTGCCAAACCTGTAAAAGCAGCAACAATAACTGAGGTTGCAGAGTTAGTAAGGTCACACACACCTTTGCTTATAGCTTTAATCAAGAAACTTTTTCCAGTCCCAGCAGCACCACTAACAAACATCCTCACTGGTGTGTGCTCCTCATAAACAGAGTGCCTGGTACTGTGCTGAATACCATGTTGCACAGCATGTATCACAGACTGATACATGACTTTTTGGTGTGAGTTCAAGTTGTCAACAATGCCTGCAGCTGACTCTGAGAACTGTATGCTTTGTTGCATTGTGCCCTCTACCTCTGACATTAACATGGCTGGGTCATTAGGAGGAAGAGGGGCACCAAGAGTCCCTTCTCCTTCAACATCAACCATTTCCTGTGATGTTACTGGGGTGTCATCATCCAGAATTTTCTTAGCATTCTCCAACTGATTTTTTTTCCATTTCAAGTCTGTCAATGTAAATGTCAAGAGACATGACTCTTAAAGGAATCATAAGTTTCTATGAGCTCTTGTTCATATGTGTCAGATAATCCTTTCAGTTCAGATTCTGATCTCCTAGGCTTGAACAGAAACAATAGAGCAAAATAGTAATGTTTTTTGCTTTCTGTTGTGTTCAAGCTGAGTTTGCAGTGGTCAATTAGTCATGGTTTTCGCTTTTTCACAAGTGAGACGTCAAACCCAGTGACTTTATATATGCTCTTCTCTGGGTCAGAAAGAACACCCCACTTGTAATCATACCATTGAGCAATTTCAAAGAGACACAGATCATCCATAGCACTGTGGCGCTGTGGATAGTATTGTGAATTAAGTTGCTCTTGAGAATATTTGTGGATGTTGGTCTTGTAGCAGCCAGATCCTCAATCTCTTCATGGCTCTTAAGAATGTGACACCTGTTCTGCTTGTAGCTCATATTCAAGAAATGAATGGAGCCTGACTTGCCATATAGACATACACCTGTAAGTCAGTCACTTCCTTTATAGGCTCCACACTCACAGTGTGAAAGAATTTTAAGTCCCAGAGACCATAGCCTAGAAGACATTGACCTATCACAGTTAGACAACTCTTCCTACATTTCTTGCAGGTTTATCTGCTCATGCTTAGTGATGTATGATGTGATGTACCTCACCAGAGCCATTGAATTATCATCAACAAACTGAACATCAATGTTTGTCTGCCACATCAACAGAAGAGAAGGGCTGCAGTCATTGATATATACTTCTGATTCTCTGTGAGGTAGTTCATACACTCACTTTGTTGATTTTGCCTTCAAGTGGTGTCACATGGCATAAAAGACATCATTGAGACAAGCATCCAGGCAAGCTCGTCTTGGGAAATCAAAACGGCATTGAGTGTACCACTGTCCCTTGTTCTTTACTTTCCTATGACAGTACTTGCCACACAGGTGTCATTGGAATTTCTGAACCAGTTCCCACAGTGTTGAACTGTCATACTTTTCTGGAATATGACATGTGATATACTTCATTATGAAGCTTAGAATCTCACTTGTCTCATTGTCACCAATACATGGGGCATCTTTTATCCACAGAAACATATGTATGTGTGGAGCTCCATGAGCTTGGTACTAAACTCTCCAGAAGTACTGCTCGACAATGCCGAGAAGAGGATTTGTCTTAGACAGTATGAACTTCAAAAGAACGTGGAACTGGTGGTGGAAGTATCATGAAACAGTTACTGGATCAAGTGAACATAGTTCAGTGAGAGTCATACTTTGTATGTTCTCAACGTCAGAGTTTGCCCATCTGAGAAGATCAAGCAGATCATCCCAATAGTATTCAGCACAACTCAGTATCATAAATCATGTTGCCGGTCCAAACTCTCTCTGCATGCACATCACCTCAGAGTGTCATCTGTACCAATATTCTTTAGTATCATGCATGCTGGAAAAAATGGAAGAAAGACTGACTTGAAGTGTTTCATCTTTGTTCTGCAGCTCATTTAATAACTGTGCAGCTGTCATATTGGTGAACTCTGTACCAAGTTTCAATGCATGAGCAATACTGGCAGATAGGACACTAAGTTCACTTTCTCAAAGAAGGAGGAACAGGTATGCAATGTTTCTTCAAAACTTGCCATCCTTATGTAGAAATCTTAAGGCCCTATAGTCAGCTCCTGAGACACAAAGTTCTCGTTCATCTAATCAACCACCTGAGCCAAGTGGAAACAGATCAGGAAAACAATGAGCTTCAAGAATAGGCTCCCATATACTTACAGGATTGCCCTCCACTTGCTTCATTTGATATAACTCAATGTTATCCATCACTGGATCTTTGCCATGCAGTGGGTGTATGGTGAATTGCCCATAGATGTTCTGTACAGATGCAATGTCAACCTTATCCAATATTGCTTTGTCAGAGTTATCCACAGAATTACCTGTAGAAAGACCAGCAAATGCATCGATGTCAATGTCAGCATAAAAAACATTATGCTCCTTTAGGTATCACAAAGCATGCTTTACCTTCTCAACATTGACTATGTCCTGCCATATTGTTTTTGCCTTCGTTGGTAAACCATTCACCAAGATGACTACACTATTGTCCTGAGAAATAGTGTTGACATTTTCTTGCAAAGGCAAAGGCAAATATACAACAGAACCCTTCAGAGACTGTACCAGTTCTTTGTTTGGTAGGTCTCGCGTCTTTGTATTCAGCATAATGATTATTTGAAATGGCTTCATGGTCTGAATTAGAATCCGCTCAAACAAGTTCAAGACTGCTATCTCAGGAGGAGCTGGTTCAACTTCCATTTTATTAAGCACAGACTGAGGAGGTAAAGTGTCACTCTTAATTTTGTTGCAACAGTAAGTACAGAGTGATACAGTTCCAACTTCTCCAAAGTCAGACATTAAGAGAAGATATGCATGAGATGCCCCCACATTACATTCCAGCGTGAAATGTTCTGCAGGTCTATTTTGACACATAAGTGTTTGTAGAACAGGCGCTCACATGATATGCAGATTACATCAAATTTTTGTGTCTTGCTAATTTCAAATCTAGCAAACTCATGGCCAAAATTCCTCAGAAGCTGAGCTTCTTGCACCAGTGATGTGTGCATTGTGTTTGCGTGTTCGCCAACAGTAGCATTAGACCTCAATCTATGGGTTGTTTGATGAACTCCATAAGTCCTACTACATCTCCATCATCAAGCAATGCTTGAAAGTGCATATAGTCTCAGACAACAAATCTCACTCAATATAATCTTTGTACAAATTTTTGAATGCCAGAGTCATGCACTGCTAGCACATGAAGGTGATGGAACACACAGTCACAGTTCATGCTCTTTAAGCATACAAGGGAGTGACCCATTAGGCCTGTGTGAGGCCGAATCTCACACTTGTCAATGGTGTGAATCAGTCTATGTCATTCAGATCTCTTTGTGGTTAGAAATGTTGACAGGAAAGTTTCAATGGACATTATTGATTCTTCCCTGACATTGCATGTAGTGTCACATGCCTATTTCTTAGCTGATGACTTTGGGTTACTTGCAACCTGTTCAATTTCAGCGTCATTGTGAAAGTCAAGGCTTTCATGAGATACAACTAAGACATTCTGGACTTTACCATGTTCATCAAATGTCAAACTGACATTTCTGTTGTGTAAATGGTATGTCTCTTCCCAGAAGAATCCTTCTGAGTATTCTGAATGAAACCAGTCTCCTTGAAACACCACAGAGATATTTTCTCCTTTCAAGTGTTCAAAAGACAATAGTTTGTTTCTCATCTCCTGACATTTTAAACTTAATTCATCAATAGCTGATATCATTTCAGCCCATAACTGGGAATGAATTGCTAGAGCTACATTAACAAATCATCTTACTCTCAAGCACAACTTCATTAATGCAACCTTACTACACAGTCTGTTCCCTTTGCATCTCAGTATACTAGAGATCACATGGTCAATTTTAGCTCTATGGACAAGTTTTTTGAAATAACTTGCCTTGCTGTGTTGTGCAGTAGCAGAACTGACACATCCAACATTTTTTGTCTATCTCGTAGATCTATGCTTTGTTGATGACAGTGCTGGATGTTGTGTCTGCACAGTACTTGCAACAGAAGACATTTTCTATTTTCTTCTGCTGACATGTTGCACCTTTACTGTTTACATGGCATGACGGTGAACAAGCAGTACACCTAGCACTTTTACTTTGTTCTTTTACTTTACGGCAACTGGCCATGATGAAAGACCTCAAGTATGTGTTCAATCTCTTGTCTGTTGTAGTCTCCTAAGAAAGAAAAAAGAAAACAGAAAGTATTAGTATTACTGATTGATAAGTAATGTGCAAGAGCAATGTGTTATAGGTTCATAAGAAGTGCATACTGCATAAGCCATTGACAGCATACAACACTACAAAAAAGTGCATGTGTTAAATGCTAAAATTTGAATCACAGTGTGTGTGACTAGTTTCAATAATTCTCTGCACTACAGTGTTATCTGACTATTGGGTCAGATTGTAGAAGAGTAATGGTTGTCAAAAGACTCCCTGTGGCAAGTGCAGTGGCACAAGTATCTGCTTACAACAGAGTTGCAAGTTGTGGAATAGTTAAATGTGACTTGCAAAATGTTGTAGGCCACTTGTGTCGACCAGTTATTATGACAGCAGGTCTGTCATTAAACATGCTGTGACATAATGTGATGGTTTTTACAGGAGGAGTTGCAGCATATTCCAGTGGAAGATCGAAAAGATTGGACAATATGAGGATTGTGGATGGACCTACAGAGGAAGAACAGCAATGTACATAACAACTACTAGTTATGTAGTCTAAGTTTACATACCATCTCTGAGTGGGGGGGGTGACCTGCTTTTCATAGTACTAAATTCCCTCACAACCCTTGTTGATAACACTGTTGTCAGTGCAACACAATGCATCCCACAAGCAGGACAGTACATGTGATGCACCATGGCAAATATGTGAAGTTGGGGCATCTTCATACCCATCCCTCAGAATGCCAAAAAAAATCAATGCAGTTGACGATAGTCCAGAAATATCATGCTGTAATACCACAATACTACTATTATGTAGTGCAGCTGTCCCCCTTCTCCTCTACCTACATTAGTAACTATTACAAACCAACTGACGCAAATGATACATAATAACATTGCTATGTGATGCTTGGTAGTCTAATTAGAATACTTGTCACAACATACTACTGATAGTGTACACACATGTCAGTGCATGCCTGATTGCTAGCCATTGAGTGGCACATTCAACCTCTCTACTGGATGGTCATCTGCTGAGTGAGCAATGTATGACTCTTTACTATATACATGCAATGTAAGATGGATGACTGGACAAGGGCTAGTGGGCTGTGAGGTATCTTGAGGTACTTTAATGATTAGTCATATTTGGCATTTACTTTAAATGAGGGAGTGGCTGGTGGGTTGGGGACACAGATCACTTGTGGACTTTTAAAGGGTGCTTTATACTTGCTTGGGGGGCTGCGGCTTGTGACATGCCTTTCAGTTATGGTTGTTGGTTGGTCTGTCTTTACGCATGTCACATTTTGCAGTAGTTATGTGTGCAGACCCTACCCCTTACAGAATAGGTTGCAGGGTGTATGTTGCAATAATGTTTGGCAGTAGTTCTGTTTGCCAGAAAGTTAAGAAACATCGTAGAGTTGAAGCCATGCTATATTATTTGCAAGCCAACTGTTTGGAAAAAGATAAAATATATAAGGAAGTAATAATGACGGGATAGCCTGGGTAGTATTGCTCAATGGAGATAGTGTACAGTGGCATGACTATGCACGAAGGTGCAACTGGAGCTTTTTATAGTGTCTGTAAGGTACTATATTAGCTATGTTGGGCAATTTAATTACATATTTACATCAATGAGATGTTAATTGAGCAAGAAACTGAAGCTACACAAAACTATAGGAGTTGTACATGGCACATTTGACATTTTCTATCATGACTAATGAATTTGCTGCCTCACGAATGATCCTCACAATCAAAGATGGTCACAATCAAAGAATTTGCAAGCTCATGATCAAAGAACGTGAAAACACAATAAAATAACACTAGACATGTATTTAGTATAGTTACTGTGGTAAACACTTCTTCTAACCTATAAATATACATGTGTCTATATGGTGTGGTGAGCATGTATAAAAAAACTGAGTTTTTTGAAAGTGCTCATGTGAAGCAGTTGAAATTTTGCGTTATTCTCACAAACAAAGAAATTGCAAGCTCATGAACGATCCTCACAATCAATATGGGTGACAATCAAAGATTTTGCTTGGTTGTGATCAAAGATTTAAAAGTACTACTATTTTTTTTGAAACACAATGAAATATTGTTATGTACACTACATACAAATTTTATAAGTAATTAAAAAAGATATGACCACACATTTTATTGAAAATTAGTGATAAAAATGTTTATTTTATTTTTATTATCTTTCAAACTTCAAATCTCATGTTATCCTCACGATCGAAGAATTTGCAGGCTCGCGAACGATCCTCATGGTCAAACCGAGTCTCGATCAAAGAATTTGCACTCTCACGATCAAAGATCGTTAAAATATTGTAAAATTTTATAAAACTTAGTAAAAATGATTTTTCTCATGATATTTATGTCTGATGAGAAGTGAAAAGATTGAGGACTACTCAGTCTGTTGAAAAAATGAAAATGATTACCTTTTTTTGAACTACAGAGGCTCCAGTACCAAAGTCTCACGTTATTCTCATGATGAAAGATTTTGTAGGCTCATGAATGATCCTCATGGTCAAACCAACTTGCGATCAAAGAATTTGCATGCTTACAATCAAAGATCGTAAAAATATTGCTAGATTTTGCAAAACTTAGTAAAAATGATTATTCCCGTGATATTGATATTTATTTGTAATAAGTAGTGGAAAGACTCAGGACTGCTCAGTTTCTGAAAAATATACCAACTCTAATGTTTTTAACAACTACAGAGGCTCTAACAATGAAGTCTCGCATTATTCTTGTGATCAAAGATTTTGCACGCTCACGGTCGATCCTCGTGAACAATACGAGTCAAGATCAAAGATTTTGCAGTCTCGTGAACAAAGAAATGGCTAACTTCATCATGTGACTTCTCTGGGCCAATACAATCAAAGAATAACAGTTTGGGGGCCATTTTGAGACGAGTATTCAAGTAACAGCAACTCCAGGGTCTAATAGTGAGTAATGACCACAGTCCAATTTTAGATCATTTTTATTAAGTTATTAGCTACTTGCAAAGCATATATGAAGTTTGTAAAGAGCATAAGAAGCACTGTGCCATCTTTTATGGTGTTTTTTGCCAATCTGTTATGTTTTAGTATTAGAAATTAAATGTTTAGTGTTGATTCAGATTCTTTTTTTAGTATTTATAATAGTTATCTTAAGAGTTTTACTGTGAGAATTATTATAAGTTGATGCTCACAGTGCCCCAGGTTTGCTATTGCTTGTACCAGTTTGCCATTTTTATGAGACATTTGCCAACATTTAACACTTGTTGCATAAAGGGAGATCTAGTGCATTTTATTAGTAATACAGTTTCTGCTACTTGCTTAATTGTTATCTGAGAATAGTACTACAAGTTTTTAAATATGTGCTTAATTTAGGATGTATTCAATGCTACCTGTGAATTACATTCAGTGCTGGCTAGGCTAAGATGCTAGTAACTGTTTTACTGTTATTAAAGAGAGTCAAACTTATTAGTAGTTCACATATATAATATGACTAAATCTCTGTAAATACATACTAAGCACTGAATAATCACAGCTGTAATTATAGTATACTAAGAAAATGAAAGCAGATAGTAGATTTTTAAACTGTTGAAGACTATAAATGTGAGGTACATAGCTGTGCTTCCACTCATCACTCAAGCTGCTAGCCGAGAAAGAAAGGGAGTTGAGCTTCACAGACTATAATGACCACTAAGTCTGTCCAATGGAAATTGGTGTTGTTGGCAAGTTATTAAGTGTGGCCAGTGACCAGGCAGTGTTCTCCCAGCAAAACAAAAACAATGTTTAATGAACAAAATACCAATAGAAACAGCCTTTACAGACATAACTACATCTTTTAGGCTGTATGAGTCAATCTGGGATCAGAATATTACTTGTGATTGTTTTGACTGTATTTATGTTACAGATACAAGTGAATACTAGTCAGTCTGCTGATTAAGCTTGGTAGTCAGACAGACACAATTTTTATATTTCTTTATCTGAGTGTTTCGAGGTTTCTTACTCAGCATGGCAGAAAAATCAAGACTGAGTGTATGGATAGTGGAATCAAGTTTGATGAGAAGAGCAGCAGTTTTTAGTAGAAGTTGTCATTTTGTCAATGACTTGCACCTACCTGACTGCTCAGTGTCTTGGTTTGGGAAGGGTGGCATGAGGTGGGAGCAGCTCATGCCTACCATGTACCACTTGCTGGAGACATACCCCAAACCAGATATACTCCTTATACATCTCAGAGATAATGATTTGTTAAACAAAAGGGCTATTGATTTAATTAAAGCTCACAGTTTTTATTTTTAATTTTTTTTTTATTTTTTTATTTTAGTCTTTGGTAACTGGGTAAGGCCCACTAGGCACAAGTGCCTGTTTTCAGGGGTGACCTGGGAGCACTGGGTGGTTAAGTGACTTGCTCAGAGTCACACAGTATGCAAGTGGAGGATGTGAGAATCAAACTCATGTGTGGTCTGCTGGATGTACCAAGCTCGTTCACACCTCGTTCCTCTAACTTATGGGCTATACTCCCAGCCACCTTTAGGCAATACTGCCAGTTTGACTTGCAGCATATTATCAGTATGTTGCCAGCTTGTAAAATTCTGTATTCAGATATTACACAGCGCATGATCTGGAAAGGTAAGGATTACTGTCCTGCACTTGAAAGTTCACGCAGGAAGGTAAACATACAAATATTTGGATTCCTCCATGCTATGGGACTGCATACCATTTGTCACCCCCCAGATTACATATGACAAATATTGGTTGTATCTAAAAGATGATGTGCATCTCTCAAGCACAGGTAATAATATTTTTGTCAGGGACCTTCGAAATGGCATCCTTACACTTCTGTGATTGTGTACCCGTACAACTGTAGCTCTCAAGCATATGACATAGGCAGTGACAAAAACAGCTTTTAAGAGCCAATCTAAATGGTCAAAAAATAGAAAATGTTACACTATACACATCATTGTCTATAGCTTACAGTGTGAGTGTTTGGTCAACATATAGTGCATGGGTATTTCTATCAGGAAGGTATAATATTAATGGTAATCAGTTACTTAGAATGTCTATTTGTACTCAGGATGTTATACCTCTTTGCTAGGAGGGTGACATATTGGTTGGCTGTTGCTGTGCAACTGTTTATTTTTGTGACATGTGTTCATCTGGTTTGATATGTGTACTGTTATTATTCTGAAGTTTTTCTTGGTATGTGACTGTCCACTGAGGATGGAGTATTGTTGATTTTAAGGGGGGATCTATTTTCTGACTAAGGATGTACAACTCCTGGGTGTTTTAAGTGATGTGCAGTTGCTATTGGCTACTTATGCTGAGCCAGTGGCAGTGAGGCTTGACTTGCTGGCTGCCACACCTTTATTTATACCAGTGACATGGCTTTGCAAATGAGCTAATAGCATTTGTGGTTTGTAGGGGAGGATTGGGATCAAGCAGCTGATGAGTGCTCTGCCAGTAGTGCAGACAGTGGTGGGATACAGACCCATGTCTGACAGTCTCTGGGGAAGCTTGCTAGTACCGTGGACGTGTGCGTGCCTGTAAGAGGGGGATACCTGGTGGACATCTGCATGTTGGTGCATGGATGCCATTGCACATCTGTGCTCTTTTTGCTGTGAACATGAAAAAAAGGAGGGTTGAACAGAACAGCTTGATGGCTGTACACTGACATGCGGTTAGCAGTGTCATGGAAGCTTAGTGGACTGGCTTTGGTGCTGGTGCAGTGGTTAGGGGAAGGGGAGCCCTTCAGTGTATTGGCTATGGCTACACCAGAGTCTCATCACAGCATGTTACTGATATGGTGGTTCTCACTGTAGGGGGGGGGCACGTGGGTGGATGCCCTCATTGGTAAGGTGCTGCAGTTGTGGATAAATAGAACTTGTATGGAAAATGAAAAAGTGATACACTTATACTAATAATGTCCATGTCTTCAGTTACATTGTTTTCTGTAGTCATGATTTAGTACATGGGGGGAAGGGTGGCATTGCATGGATGCTACTGTTCATCTTCTCAGTGTTGAACTATGTGTGCATCTGCTTTCATGGAGGTATACTATTGCTGTACATATCTTTAGTGTTGGTGTGCAAGTGCACTTATCATTCATTTCCTTCTCTGGAGTCGGGGTATTGGGATTATTGGCTGCTTGAAGGTGTGAAACTGCTCAGTGTTCTAACTTGTATGCATCTGGTATGACAGAGCTATACTACTGATGTAGGAGGTTATCTGACCTGCATATCTATGATGACCAGGTACTACCTGGTCTAGCAGGAGGGAGGTATTACCTGGGTGAGGCTGTGCAACTACTTATTGTTGCAAATAATGTACAGGTCATATGACAGATTTATACTATGTATGTGCATCAGTTCAGTTCACCTGTGGCTATGCAGTGCAGGTGTAGTACATGTTCTTTTTTTGAGACGTGGGGTGGTATTGTGTGACTCAGATATCTATTTTTTTTTCCATTGAGAGTTCTCTAATATCTTATGTCTATTTGTTTCAACAGATAACAGATAATTATTAAGAGGCATTCTCATTTGTCATCAAACAACTCAAAAGTAAGTACTGCTGTTTTTTGTGTTCTTTCGATGTTCAGCAGGTCAGTACGCTGATGCTACATTGAATGATGATTTAAGAACTATTTTAATGTAATATTTGTCAGCCTGTTTTTTTCTAGGTTCGGCTGTCTTAGGTAGAGACAAGAGTGTGACGTGGTTTATGATGCTATTCTATGAAAACAGTAATATATATATATATATATATCATGAAAGTTTGTATGTTTCATGTTACTATTCGATGCTGTCGATCAGGGGCATTCAATTGTTTGAATAATGCGCTCATTGAAAGTTCAGAATTCATTAGTTGTCAAAAAATATACTATTCTGAGTGTTAAGAGACAGAAACAGATCTCAGACAGTCAGACCATAATATATGTTATATTTAAATTTTTGTAGTAACATGCATTTTTTTTTGTTTTTCTTTTTTACAGACAGAAAGATGCCCAAGTCCTGGAATGATAGAGAGGTGCTGGCCCTTGTTCAGGCTGTAAAGGAGCATGCTAATCCCGGGATAGTTATGCGAGTGACAAACCTGATTCTGATTCATACCTGGGGCAAGGTAGATCATTAAATAAATTGAGAGATCAGTGAAAATACTGCACTAATGATAACTGTGGATATTAGGCATTCAAGTACAGTTTAGTAAGCATAATGCATTGGTAGTAGGTCTCATTATGTTACCATGTGCAAAGAGAATGAGTTATTCAGTAGTTTAACATTGTTTTGATGTATGACATGGATAGAAACATGTATTTTTAAGAGTGATGACAAACCATGGAGACATATTTCAGTTTGACCACTACAGTGTGGTACCCAGAAGACTGTAACAAGTACAAGAAGTATCCTGTTATAGTGGGACAGATTTTCTATCTAGACAATTAACATATTGACAAATCTGTGTGAATATTTTACGATCTGTGCATGTCAGAGAGATATTGTTACACTTTGTTAGTGACAGCTGCAGTTGTGTTTTATGTAAATGTACAGTACATACTTTACTAGTACAAAATGATTCACAATATTTTCTTTTCTGAGTTTTGTACAGGTTAGTCACGCCTTGGGGAGAGAGGAGATCACAAGAAATGAGTGTTGGAAGAAGTAGAAAATCACCTGCCAGACCTTTTTTAAGGTGAAGGCTGCGGCAGGTGATATGTGCAGGTGAGGGAGTGGTACGACATAGCTTATGCCATGTGGGAGGAAGCAGGGAAGCCTGAATTTGGAGATCGTCACCATACTTGTAAGTATATTTTACTAATTGTCCTAATGTAAATATACACCCTCATGTCTTCTATGTGGTATTTGTTGCCATGTGAGTAGACACCTCCTTTGATTTTCTTTTAATTTAGCATGCAAATGTTTTTGCCTGATTTTCCAGTTAATGGTAGACTGAGTGATTGTCCTGGGAGTTCTCATATGGTAATGCAGTCTCTCAGTCACAATTTAATTTCAACAGCCATCAACTGAAGACTGCCATTGCAGTGATAAGGCTATTTTGAACTAACAGGCAGACACAAACATTTGTTTACTTCCTTAAAAGCTACATTATGAGAGTTGTATACTGCTATGGGAACATGTGACATTTAGGAGACATGACATTGAGTTTCCTTTAAATGTTCTCGATATTACAACTAGAAAATGTAAGAACATATGAAATTTCAGTTCAGATAAGGTATTAGAGTTCTATCAAGTGTGGGTAAATGTAGAGCTAGCAGTAATTATTTTGCAGCTGCTCTTCTCTGGCACACTTTTCCCGTCGGCCTTCCTGGAGGTTGTGGCTGTGTTTCTCACTAACAACTTCATGAGTTTCAGCTTTGGTTATTGTAAATACTATATTGAATTTTGCTGAGACACCCTTTGCCCACTATCCCTATGTTTTCTAAGGTGTAGCTGCTGAGGATGAACAGCCTTGTGCCACAGTTCACTGCTTTCATGCTCATGTGCAATGTTTGCCCTTGTGAGTGGTGCTCACTCGTAAGAGTGTTTGCAACATGGTTAGTTTGTCAGATATGACAACTTCCACAGGAGAATGTCTAGGGTATACCTAACCTAGTTTCTTCACTGACCATTTGCATTAAGACACTGTCCTATAACACATTCAGCAGCATGTGCTAAATAGTATTACTGGCTGTCGGTATTCTCCAGTACATTAGGTGCATGTTGAGGTACCTCAAGATAACTTTACTACTCCTGACACACTTACTTGTGGAAGTAATGTGTTAGCATATTTAAATATTTGAAGTAACAATCTTAGTATATTGGTCATTGAGGGTGTTAGTACTTAAGGATTGTGAACTTTTGCCACATTATTTGCTAATTGTTATTTATTTTTGTGTGTTGGATTGATTGCTAACACATACAGTAGAAAGAGGTTGTCTGCACCATGATAGGGGCTCTTTGATGTCAAGATTTAGGTATTCCTGATGTGTTCTTTGACACCAGCATACAGCCGAGGTTCCATCTACACAGGAAGTATGGCTGCATCCTGATGTCATCCACACCATTAAGTGTTGTAACATTTGGTCTTTATTACTACCAGCCACTAGTTGATGTGCCTTTTTTTGTTTAAAAATACACTGAATAGTACGTTATTTAGATATGTTATTTCGTTTCATCTATTTAAAAAAAATAACTGTTTTGAGTATGCAGTTGCTAGTGCTATAGAACTGAATAGGTGATGGAGGTGGATGAAGTATTTGATTTTTAAAGTGGTATTGATGCCAGCCTGCTGGTGCTGAGGGCTGAGGTGTTGGACGCTATGCTGGTGACTCGAGTTAGAGGATGGACTCGGGTAGCTGGGGTTCAGCAGAGGGAGGGAGGATCGAGCATCCCATCAGATGCTCTCCTCCCTCGGGTGGGATAATTAGGCTGCAACAGCATCAGAGATACCTCATAGAGAACTGGCACCCACCGCCCTTGAAGGGACTGGCTGCTGTGATACCAGAGTCGGGGAGGGGGGATGTTGTGTGGCATATGGGAGACAGACATGTGTCACCATGTTATGTCTCTGGACATCAGTCCTAAGCACCAGTTTTCCAGGGGGTTGGGAGAGGGGAACACAGAACAGGAAAAATACCCTTGCGGTCCTAGAAGATGAGTGCACTGCTCGCTCCGGGTCACCGATTACAGGACAGACCCCACTGTGCAGATGTCTGAAGGGGGTACTCTAGGGGTTGATCCTGGGTCTGGGGTTTGGACATGATCATGAATGGCCTGAATGAGTGGCTTGTGAGGGCAGGAAAAAGGAGGTATAAAAACAAATTGTAAAAATATAAAAAAAAAAATAAAGTGGTATTGATGTTAATCACAAAATGGTTAGAAATAATGCTGATTTCTTTTTTCCCTCACTCAGCCACTAGACCAAGTGCACCTGCTTCCTCCCATTGTGTGCAGCTGATGCGACTCCTGGAAGGTGCAGCACAAGGGGCTTCTGTCGAGCAGCTGCTTGTGCTCGACGCTGCTGGTGAGTTACAATGATGTAGTGACAACTGTCTTTTAAGTCAATGTCCACTATATAGTGTAACATGCTGTGATTATAGTGTGTGAAATAGAGTGTACAGCAAATTTATTTTGTTACTTATGTTTCATCTTATTCAAAATAGTATCTTCATGTTGAGAGTTTTATTTCTGCTATGGGTGTGTGCTCTAGATGTTACGCCTAATTTTCACAGTCTTACAGATGGTGTCTACTGAAGCTATACATACTTTTATGTAGGTGTAGGTATCCAGTGATCATATAGTAAATTTTTGATGGGAGTGGGGTATATTGTCTGGGTCACACTATTAAACTCTTTACTACATTGTGCTGCGATGGACTGCTCTGTGGATGGGGCACATTGTCTCAGTGAGACAGTACAACTTCTCACTTGCCTGATATGTAGTGAATAGCGGAATGTGGTTCTGTGTTGAATTTCACTCCCTGTCTAAATGCTATATTTTTCACACTTCCAAGGTGATGGGACGCTGTTCTACCCTACTGTGGTAGGACAGCATTCTAGAATCTCTAGGCTATGTATGAGTAAGTTTTGTCTTGAGAACAAAAAAAGTCAGAAAAAACATTTTCACAGAGTAGTATGCACTACAAAAAATACAGCATGAGGAAGTCTACTCAGAAACAGTGTGTTTTGTGCATTTGGGGTTCTGATTACCATGGACCACTTGAGCTTTGCTATTGAAGAAAGATGGTATCAGAATCCCTGTATTGGATAATACATGGTTCTGCCTAGTTGGCTGTTGCAGTATTATGTATGTCTGCAGCTCATGCGAAATAGTTATGTGTTCACTATGTGCAGTTTTACTTACCTGTGTCTCTATATTCAGGATCTAGCAGCAGTTCAACATGTCACACCATTGCAGGGTAATGCCATGCAAGTAATCAATATTGTTAGCAGTTGTGTGGACTTCCTATAATGAAGCTTCTGTATTGATTTTCACGACTTTCATTGGCTGCCTCGGGAGGGTGTGGGGCATTCTCCTAGTGGGCATTTTAGATTATTTAGACATGTACAATGTGTATAGGCATATGATGGGTGTATTACATTCATGTAGAAATGTTTAGCTAGTCTGTGACTATGTACTTAGTATGTAGCACATCTTCTACAAAAAGAGTAGATACAGAGAACTGTGTGTGACCGTATTCTTGTATTAAGAGGGTTACTTTGAGACAGATGACCTCTCAAGTGCAGCTTGAGAGGTACTCTGTTGTCAAGGGAAGCTCAAGATAGAAGAATTGATTTGCTTGAGTATCACTGTTAATACAGTATATTTTATAGTGTGTTGGCAGTCATAACATAGAAGATCACACAAAACCAACTGGACAAGACAACAAAGAATAGAAATTTTAACATTTTGTTTTCTTAAAACTGACTCACTGTGCTGCACATGTTTCTACATGTTCAAGTTTTTAAAAAAAGATGAAGCTTCGACGGAGTATTCTGTGTTTGATACTTTTTAACTAGTTGCCTCAAATGGTAGGAATGGGCAGCAGATTGTCTTGATGAGGCCTTAAAATTGCTCATCATGTTATCTTGTTTGCAGCTACTAACAAGTCAAGAATTGTACTTAGTCTACTAATTCACAGAGCAGGTGTACAGTGCATTGTGAATTCTGTAGTAGATACTATTTGGAGACATCAGGATTAAGAATTTAGTACAAGTGATAGTGCTGAGGTATATATAGTCATACAAATATTCACAGACAAGTAATGTTTTGTCTTTTACTATGTTTTTTACAGAGGACGAACCATCTACAGAGGGTGTTGCTGGAGGAGCAGGCTCCACAGAGGGTATAGAGATTGTGGAGATAGAACCCTCTGTTGAGGTGACGCCAGACTCTCCAGCAGCTGGTCCATTAGGTGCTGCAGGTCCAGCTGGGCCTCCAGCTGAGGAATGTAAGTAACTTCTATCATGTTTTTAAGTTTCTTTTTAAACAGCAGTAGTGGCCACTCAGTACACTCATTTGATCAACGAATTCCAGTATAGCTCCCCCCCGAACAGATCAGGTTCTGCATAGTGACTGTAGAGCCACACCCCAACTGAAGCCATGCACATGATTGCATGATAGCAGTTACACACAAGTTAGGATACTGAGCACTTCCACAGCTTTAGCCAGGCAATGCCCCCCCACCTGAGACACACAATGTGCTGCATCCTGACTACAGAGCGACAGCCCAGCTAAACCATGGATATCATTGGTATACTTCACTGATACTATGTGCAGAACAGTTATCCACTAACCAGTAGGATAGCTTTAGCCAGGGATTGCTCACCTTACTTTCCTGTCCAGATGAGGCAATACATCATGAGTGGAGCGCAACAGCCCAAGTAAAGTCATTTACATCATCATTGTAGTTCACTGATAGCAGCTGAACACAACTTAGGTATCAAGTATTACACACCAGCCATTATATTTTCAGTACAGATGCTGAACTGTTGAACAAGTACAAAGTTAAAAATGTTACATTTTTGAATTTAGTATAGAAGTGACTTCATTGCCCTAAAGCTTCATTATTAGATAATAAGACTGCTGGCTGCTGAACTGCTGGTGTGCTAACAGACGCTGTTGTCAAATGGCCACAATGTCCTTACCAACGAAAGTCTGTAGAGACACCTACTGCACTGATACCCACTCTTCTACTGACACTGCTGCGTCAGGTGCTAAATGTACTCTAGGAATCTAGACTAGCAGGAGCAGAGCATCTGTTGGTATGGTCAATCATGTTTCTACCCTCTGACCACTGGTGATGTGTGTAGGTTGTATCAATTTTGTTTGTTTTTTGTGTATATCTCTGTGCAAGAAGTTGAATCACAATATTATTTCTTGTACTTTTTAACACTTTAAACAAGATATGGTGCATATTGTTCAGTGGAGGTAGATGGGGACCAAGGTAAAATCTCTGATAATGAATGATATTCTTGATGGCCGGATATCAAGCCACAGTTTCACTGCTGCATTACATTCCATTACACTGCAGCACTCCTTTTGCTGCTGTGATGTTAATGATATTTTATTACATCTGATATTTCAGACCTCCAATTCACAGAGATGAACATTTGTACTAGCATATTGAACAGACATACTGTATTTAATAGGAGTTCTCTTGAAGACTAGTATATCAGAGAAATGTTAAGCCACTGAGTTACTCTGTCTATAAAGATCTGTTGTCACTGAAACTATGTTGGTATGTGGATGGAAAGGTAGTATGCAAGCATTTTACTGTTGCTAAATTTTAAAATCATTTGTTATTGTATGAACTTGTTTCCAGCTTTGTGAATATAGTGCTGCATTAATACAACTCTTGTTATGTGGTTTGATCACTGTACAAATTTTGGATGTTGTTTTTTTGTATGAATAGAAATCTAACAGATACTTAATTTTGCTTGTTTTGCGGAGTGTTTCTTTATAGGTATGACAGCTACTAATTATGCAGATAATGACAATTTATTATATTTGTATTCATTTTGCTTGATCTCAAATTTACTGTTGAAGCATAGTTACTGTATTTTCATCTGGGATATGTGTGGTACAATTCTGTTACAATCAAATTATCTGAACTATGCTGTCTGACCTTAAGAAACCTGATCAAATGGGAAGAGATCATACAGTAGTGTGGAAATGGTAGTCTTGCCTCATGGGATCTGAGGACTACCTTGCCTGTTGACCGATAATGTGTGACCAACAGTACACCCTGAGAGACCCAGACACATATGGTGGCGAGAGACACAATGGGCTAGGGAGTGTACCTGTGAAATACTGTGTGACTTGAACATAGGACATCTGTGTACCTCTGTGAAGGTGGGGGGAGGGGGTGGCATCTGCTGCACCTTAACTAGTGTACTTTCACACCTGTTGCCTTGTTTGAGAGTTCTTCCCAGACAGTCAGCATGAATTAGCATTAGTTAGTGTATACAGCTGTGCGTCATTGTTGGTTTCCTAGCCATTATAGTACCAAAGTGCAGACAATTAACAGTAGGCCACATCACAGCAGGGTGGGGGGGAAGCTACAGCTGCTAAGGTTTCATCATTATACAAGTTTTGCACATACTGCCATGCAAAGGCTCTTGAGATCTTTCAAGAAACAGCATTAACTGACACCTATTCTGGGGTTTTCAGTGCCACATTCTGCTGGAAGAAGTGTTACATCATAGTAGCTGAAAGGGAGGGGTCAAATGTGTGACCAATAAATGTAACTAAAAGTATTAGTAAGTTAACAGAAGTTTACTGATGTGATATAGATACATAGATACATAGACACATAGACAGTGTCGGCAGATAAGGGCCTATGGCCCACCCAGTCTGCCCATTTGAGCTTGTAAGTTCAGTTTATGTTTTCCTAGAAGTCTGTTGCCCCTTACCCTGACCTCCAGAATTCCTTTATGTCTATCCCATGCATTCTTAAATCCCGTGATTGTTTCAGCCCCCACCACTTCCTCTGGCAGGGTGTTCCACTTGTCCACCACCCATTCTGTGAAGAAATTCTTCCTCATGTTTCCTTTGAATCGTCCTCCCTCCAACTTCATCCCATGCCCTCTAGTCCTGGAACATCTCTTTCACTTAAAAATAGTGTATTCCTGCACCCTGTTCGTCCCTGTGAGATACTTGTATGTCTTTATCATATCCCCTCTCTCCTCCCTCCTCTCCTCCAGGGAGTACATGTTCAGTTCCTTCAACCTGTATTCATAGGACTTGTGATGCAATCCATGCACCATCTTTGTTGCCCTCCTCTGAACCTTCTCTACCCTGTCTATGTCCTTACGTAGGTATGGTCTCCAGAACTGTACACTGTACTCCAGGTGGGGCCTCACTATTGTCTTATATAGCAGAATTATGACCTCCCTTTTCCTGCTGGTGATGCCCCTGCCTATACATCCCAGCATCCTATTTGCTTTACCTGCTGCCTTGTCACACTGTTTTGCTACCTTGAGGTCATCTGAGATGATAACCCCAAGATCCCTTTCCTGCTTGGTGCATGCTATATCCTCACCCCCCAACTGATATATTGTACCAGGTTTTGTGCCCCATATGCATTATCTTGCACTTCTTTGCATTGAATTTCAACTGCCAAACCCCTGACCATTCTTCAAGTTTCTGCAGGTCCCTTCTCATTCTGTCTACACCCTCTGGTGTGTTTACTCTGTTACAGAGCTTTGTGTCATCGTGAACAGTGAAATTCTGCCTTCTAGGTCCTGTGCAATGTCACAGATGAAGATGTTGAATAGGACTGGTCCCAGCACTGATCCCTGTGGTACCCCACTGGTCACTCTTCCCTCTGTGGAGTGACAGCCATTTACCACCACCCTCTGTGTCCTGCCACCCAGCCAGTTACCTACCCACCACACTACTGTCCTGCCCACACCCATATTTCCCAGTTTGTGTAATAGTCTTCTATGTGGCACAGTGTCAAAGGCCTTGCTGAAGTCCAGATAGGCCATGTCCACTGCCCTCCCCTGATCCACCTCTCTAGTCACCCAGTCAAAAAATTCAATGAGGTTGGTCTGACATGACCTCCTCCTGGTGAAACCATCCTGCCTTGGGTCCTGTAGTCCATTGACAACCAGATGTTCCACCAATCTCTCCTTCAGTAGTGCTTCCATGATCTTCCCCACTACTGAGGTGAGGCTGACTGGTCTTTAGTTCTCTGCTTCCTCTTTGTTCCTGCTTTTGTATAAGGGGACTACATCTGCTGCCCTCCAGTCTTTGGGTACCTCCCCTGTTTCCAGTGATTAGTTAAACAGGATAGCCAGAGGTTCAGCCACCACCTCTCTTAGTTCTTTAAGGACCCTGGGGTGCACCCCATCTGGCCCCATTGCTTTATCAACTCTTATTACTTCCAGTTCCTTCAGGACTTCTTTCTCGTAAAGGGACTTGTGTCCATTTCTGCACCATTCTCACCCCTTGTACTCCCTTCAGACCCATTACTCTCCTCTTCCTCAGTAAAGACTGAGCAGAAATACCTGTTCAATATGTCAGCTTTACTGTTGTCATCCTCCACGTGGCTCCCATCCTCCCCCTTCAGTCTCACTAACCCTACCTTTGACTTTCTTTTTTCACTTATGTACCTGTAAAAGGTTTTGTCCCCTCTACCCACTGATTTTGCAATGTGTTCTTCTGTCTGAGCTAAGTAAATACATCTCGCCTACCATTGACATGACAAATAATGACAGTTCAGTGTAGTATATTATTACAACACAACAGAACAGCTTACTTTAATGACATGTCTATTGTTGTATTTTTTTGTCTCTACAGGGCAGATTGCCATTCTTAATAGAATTAGTGACACCCTCAGCCAGCTGCTGGTGGCTGTGCAGGGTGGTAACAGGGCTGCAGCTGACCATGCCCATGACACTGCAGCAAAACTTAACTATATAATTGGACAAGGGGTGAAATTATTAGCAAGGGGAAATAATAGATTTGCTGCAGCGTCATGGGCGTATGGGGCATGTGGCCTTAGTAGCCAACCGTGGGCTCAAGCAGAGCAACAGGGGCCTCACCCAAGCAGTTTGATCACTGAGAGAACTGGAAGAGGCCTCTGTTGTTTTGCTTGAGTCCACACATGGTTTCATGGAGTGGCTGGATGAGAACCAGCTGGAGGACACAGAAGCAATCTACCACCTGCTCCATCAAGACCTGCAGCATTTACAGGATGACCAGCCCTCCTCAGGTCCTCAGCAAGAGCCCCTTGAAGCTGCCCCTCCAACAACATCACCATCAGTTGCAGAAGAGGGGCACCAGGCCACATATACTCCTGTGCAGCCTTCCACTTCCTTCCCCTCATCCTCTCCCCAAGGCTCTACAGCCTGAATGGCCAGCACCTCTCCATCACTCCTGGCCACTGTCTGTACATAGTTTATTATATTATTTGATTTATTTATTCATTCATCATTTATATGCCTCCCCACCGTCTAGTACAAGTATGAAGTAACACTTTTATTTTATTTTTCACTACTTTTATGTTATTTACATTTTATTTATTATTCCTTCCCCTTTCTATTTGTGAATAAACACATTTATTTATTTTTGTATTTCTGGTTTTTATAATAATTGTAAATAGGAGTTTTATATTTACAAAAATATTTTATTAAATATTATAGTTTTTCAATGATGTGTTTGTCTCCTTATTATAGATATGTATGTTGTACAATTATTGGTTAGAGAGGGGTGAGCTGATTGCATAGCTGATATGCAAATCATGATTGTGTGAGTCATAGTGAAGAGTTGGTATCAGACAAATATAGTGTTAAAGATCACGGTCTTGTTTGGGCTATGATTCTTGAGTTATGATGTACTAGCTGTTATGCAGAGATGGGCTGATAACTTGGGTAAGGTATTGTTCTGAATGTGTCTTATATAAAGGTTACATAAACATTTTACTATGCAGTGTGGCAAGAGAACCTTGTATTTTAATTTCTTTCTCAAGAAGTCAAGAAATTAATTGCAAAAAAACTGCATTAATGCAACAGTTAGGGTTTCTCATAGCGACAAAAGTGAGGAAATTCGATGTTAGGCTTTTCAACCCTAACTCTGGCTCCCCCCAACCCTCCACCGCCCCCTCACTGGCACACACACACACAGGCACAAACATAGACACACACACACACACACAGAACATACAACTATGGGGGGGCAGTACAATGCAAGACAACCAATCACAGACAGACACCATAACACAAAAGAAAGAACATACAACTTATTAAACATACCACAACAGGCATCCATCATCATGTTTCTGAGTGCTTCTTTGCATTAGCACTGCTAATACACACAGTAGCAGCTGGCCATGGAGGTGAGAGGTGGGCTATGCTAGTTGCAAGCTGGGGAAAGGTGGGGAGGTGATGGGTGGGATGGCATGGCTGGGTGGCAGGCCACTAGACTACCAGGAAATTGCAGATCGTTATGTATTTTATTATGATGGGGAGCCACTAGACTACCAGGGATATAGACAAGCAATATTTATGAAATACACATTGGGGGGGCCACTAGACTACCAAGGAATTAGAGATCGTAATCTATTTTATCATGATCGGGGGGGTGCCACTAGACTACCAGGGATATGAACAACTATAACAATTTTCTACAGATCAGGAGGCCACTAGACTACCAGGGATATAGAAAAGCAATATTTATGAAATACACATTGGGGGGGCCACTGGAATACCAGGGAATTAGAGATTGTGATCTATTTTATCATGATCGGGGGGCTAGACTACCAGGAACATTGAAACATGATTTTTTTTTATTCAGATGGGGCAGAACGAAGCCCTCTGAGCAAAAACCTATCCTCATTTAACTTTCTAGGGCACCCCTGGACTGAGGAAATAGATTTTTAAATCTGGCCATCTCGTCCCTTGCTCACGATGCACAATCGCAATCAAAGACTCTTGTGATCAAAGAATTTGCAGGCTCACGATCAAAGATCGTTAGCGAGCTGCGAATTAAGATTTTAAAAACTCAGAACTCTATTTTTTGACCAATTTGGATCAAACCAAAGCCATGGCTTGATAGTCCCCTGAGTAAAACCCATTCAACTTTTACTTCAGAGGTGACCCCTGAGCTGAGATATTTGTGTTTTTCTGATTAGAAATTTAAAAACAAGATGGCGGACCTTGCGATCAAAGAATTTTTAAAATTCTCATGGACAAAGATTCTTGAACTGTGAGGCTGCAAATTCTTTGATCGCCAGGTGGGATGAGATGGTCAGAACCCCATTCTTTGTTCACAAAACATTCATATAAATTTTCCCATTGACATATAATGGGAACTTAAAAAGTGGCATAACTTTTGAATGCCTCAATATTTTTTCACCAAACAAAAAGCGGCATGTTTGGCATCCAAAGCTCTTTCAAATGAGCCATCTCACAGAGTGTCACACCACAAAATGGCCATGCAGGACCAGATCCAAAATCCCAAAAGCTGCCTCCAAAAATGGATAATTTCGCATTTTTCAGCGTTTTTGTATGCAAAAATCATAAGTCCGACTGAAACACAATTTGGCAGATGAAGAGATCTACCATGCCCTGCTGTGCATACCAACTTTCAGGCAAATCTGTTGACCAGGTCCAAAGTTATTAACATGAAAAAATTTTAGTTTAACATAGAAGTGACTGCTGAACCTAACTATAGTGGCGCAATATATATATAAATATATATATATAGTCTATGTGATAATGGTGAACACATAAAGGTGATCACCATTATCACACATTCAGAGTGGCGAAAAGATTTTCAGCACTCTTACAACCCTGGCGCACAGGACAACAGCACCAGGAGAGTTTTTTAAATCTTTCTGTGGGGGGACTGTACCCCCCACACCCACCTTGAGGGGCTTGCCTCTTCTGCCTTCCTACTTAAGAAATTTTCAACTCCAGGGGGGTATCGGGGTGAAAGCATAAAAAATAAAGGTTTTGGCTGGGTGCAATAAAATCACACCAGCGCCTTGATCAGAACCCGATACCTTACCCACCCCAACCACTAGCCAACCCCTGATGTCACAATGCAGCTCAGCCATCCACCACAGCACCATCCCTTACATCCCCTCTGCCCCTCCCAGCCCATGCTCACCGTGCTCGCTCTCCCCTATGTGCATGTACACATACCCACATCCTGTCGCCCAGTTCGCCCACCCCCTTGTCCATTCACCCTACCCTCCCATCGCCATGAGGGATTGCAATGGGAAGGAGTCACTGTTATGGGCCGCAACCTTCTCATGCGCCCACCTCAAGGGTTACCATATATATACATATATATATATATTAGGTTTGAGTAAGCATTTCTATGTTAAACTCAAATTTCTGCACCTTAATAACGCTACCCCCTTTTCAACCAATTTACATGAAATTTGGAAATCTCAGCCTCTGTGCTAGGATCTCTTGATCCAGTAAATTTCATGTTGATTGGTTAAGGGAAGGCAAAGTTATAGAGAAGCAAAAAAAAAAAAACCTTTCAGTTTTTGAAAATTTTTAAGACTTTTTTGCCACCCAATAACTAAAAAAACAGGAGGCTTTGAAACCTGAAAGTTTCAGGCTTGATAGAGGTTTGTTCAAGGTATGTGTTTTTGTGGTTTTTAGATCCAGCTGTTAGGTAGTTTTTAAATTATATATTACAAATGTTCCAGTTCTGGGCATGCACAGTTCAAAGAATGTTCTACTCATAACTGAATTTTTGCAAAAGCAGCAGTTTGCTCTATATGACATAGCTGTCTTTATTAAATGACAGCTATGTCCTATAGTGCAACCCTTGCCGCTGTTGCCACTCGTAGGTCAGGTACTGGGCTACTGTCATTGTAGCCCTGCCATCCTGATTGTGCCTTAAAGGAGAACTGCTGTGAACCCTTGTTTTAATAGTTGAATAACTTCTTACTTCCATAACTTATACATGTAGTGGAACTTTTCCTTGTTTGGTACTGCCCCTTGACATACCAGATTCAAACTGTCCTTGTTTTTGTTTTTTAAAAGCACTGAATTTTAAGCAATGTAATGCACATGTTACTATATTTGCTGAACATCTGCTTTCATTTTTAATCTTACTCCTCTCATACAGTTAATCACCACACTATGGGCTGTCATTTATGTTACCACACAGTGATTGTTTTAAATGAAGCATGCTGCCAAACTGTTACATCTCACATCGCAATCCAGCTTGCTGTTAATGGATTCATTCTTTACAATGCAGCATGCTATCAAATGGGTTCTGGTCATATCACAAGTCATGTTGATGAGCTGTAATCCTTTTTCTTTTTAATTCAGCATTCTTTCACTCATTTACATCTTGTTCCACAATTCAAGCCAATGTGCAGTAATTCTTTTTTTACAGTACAGGATGCTGGCACACATTTATATCTCACACCACAATTCATACAGATGATCAGTAATTATGAGTGACTAAGTTCAGCAAAGGCTCTCAACCAATTGACCACCGACCGCCCCCTCCAAATTAGATTAAATTAGATTACAATATTTGCAGTACAAAGTTATATAATTTTCACAGTTCATGAGCAGTTTTGCATTTGAATGACATTGTAGTATAGCTGAACACATGTCACTGCAGTGAGTGGGAAATGCCGACAGTACTAATTCCAAAAAGGTTCACATTTATTACCAGAGATACAGAGACAACTATAATAATCGATCTTTCATTGCAAACAATCTCACACACCACCAACAGCCCGGTGAAAAACTCGTGGCATTAACAAACAAAAATTAATGAATAAAGGTAGTGAAGCCAAAGTCAAACTATCAGGGGCCATGGATAACATTTCACATGAAGTGTATGGTGGGAGAGAGTTCATCTTAGATGTGTAGTGGCTGTCTCAAGGAGCATTAATTTTTTTTTTATGACAGTCAAAAAAGTGAAAATCGGAGGAAAGTCAATTCCACTACATGGGACACCATGGGTGGGATATTCAAAGGGATTGCACATGGCGCAACACTGTTGCACCATGTGCAACCCACTGATGTGCCCTGGCATGATATTCAAATGGGGATATTGGTCTGCACAAATCCTGATGTGCTGGGGCGCACCAGTAATGTATGCGGCACAAGTGCCGGGAGCATTCCCATGCATATGTGGCACATCCCGATATTCAGCCAGGATGTGCAGCACATATGCAGGCACAAATCCACCTTGTGCCACACAGAGAGGTGCAAAGAACCACCCATAAAAAGTAGGAGCAAGTTGGGGGACACCCACAGGCAGGCTGCCATATTACTGTGTGCAACGTGGCAGCTGCCTGCTGTGGGTGGCCACCCGACCTCGTGGAACACTGTCTGGGCATCATGCTCCCCCCACCCAATTATGGGCATATGGTAAATCATACCTGGTGGTCCAGTGAACCTACTCCCCTGCCCAATCGCGGGCTTATGTAAAATGAGAAACTCCCTGGTGGTCCAGTGGACCAGCACCCCAGCCCAATCACAGGCTTTGTAAAAGAAATTAATCCCTGGTGGTCCAGTGGACCTGCTCCCCAGCCCAATCATGGGCTTAGTAAATGAAATTAATCCTTGGTGGTCCAGTGGACCTGCTCCGCAGGCCGATCGCAGGCTTAGTAAATGAAATGAATCCCTGGTGGTCCAGTGGACCCATACCACAGCCTAATCACAGGCTTAAGAAAATGTAACATCCCTGATGGTCCAGTGGTACCCCTCCCCACCCACTCCACTCAGACCCACTACCCTGCTCCCCAGAGTCAGCAGCGGGTGGCAGCTTCCCAACCACAAGCTGCCCGACTGCCGGCCGACTGACAGTGTACTGTAGAGCTGTACACCCACTGGTCCACTGCGTGGGCCAATGGGCATGCAGACCGTACTGTACTACACAGTCCTGAAATGTGAATGAAGTGGGAAGGGGGTGGCGTGGGAGTGAGGATGAACGTGCATGAAAGGCATTCTATTAGGAGCAGTCTTTTCATTTTAAAATTAGAATATTTACTATTCCAAGATTGGTTTCTCTTTTGAAGAATTTTTATTAAAAAGGAAAACCTTAATTTCATTCCATGGTTGTTTGTATGCCTGAGTGGTTATCAGAGGATACTTGTCCAGCACTACTTGGCTACATACAGAAGTGAATGATCAATGCAACAAATAGACTAGCCGGCATCACGTGAGGGGTGGGGGCTTCAAGAGATCATTTTAAACTCTGAATAATTACTTGACATCTAACTAGATTGTGCATGCACCTAAACTGAATCAACAGCTACCTCTTTTGTCCCTCTGAATCATGAAAGCCATTTACAATAAATAAAAATCTTGCAATGCAGCTTACTGCTACATTCACTCTAGTGTGGTCTTCTAATACTCAATTTCACAACAATAGCGGCTCCAGTTCATTGGTAAAGTAAATTCATTATTTTTTATCATTATATGAATACTATTATGAATTTGGTTTTGGTATTACTGGTGTTAGTATGGTTTTTCACAGATTAACTTCTTTGTTGCACTGTCACTTTAAATTGCATTTCTTATTTAAAGGGTTTTTTGTAATTACCAACCAGTCCCTGAGGAGGCGCTTTTTGGCGCGAAACTGGTCGGGCTGTTCTTTTGTCTGGGAGCTGTTGTTACCTTGCATGGCGCCACTGTAGTTACCATCGCTTTTCATCTATATGTGAGTTTAATACAGTTATATTTTCAAAGAAGTGTTGGTGCTGTGTTCTTTTTGATTGCACTTCTGGTTTCTTACACTGGCACAACTTGAACTGGAGCCGCTATTGTTGTGAAGTTGTGTATTGTTTTAGCAGGCTCAGTTCGACTTCCTTGTTGGCGCTGAAAAGTATATAAGTGACCGCTTTTCATTGTTACTATTGCGGTCTCTTTCTTTGCAGCCTGTGGTTTGGATTTCTACAGCCTGCATTTTTTCCTTCATTATGTCTTCTAACATAGAAGATTTACATGCAGGTAGCGACGGCTCCCAGACTTTTAGTAAGTTTTTGGTTTCGGGCATAGGGACACCAAATCCGTTTGTCAGCCCGGATCCTGACATAGCTGTGTCTTCACTGAATAGTACAGCTTCTGGTGATATTTCAAATCGTGAGCCAGTGGCTAGTATTTTTACTGCCTATTATGAGCTGGAAAGATTAGCACTTAAAGCAAGACGTATCTATTGGAACCTTACCAGCCTTGAGGCTTATGTCCAGGTGAATCGAGTCCCAAGAAGACTTCGAGTAATTAAATGGCCTGGATATGGTTTGGAACGGCAGAACTTTAAGGATGATTGGACTAACCAGATGCAGGCAGCTTCTATGCTCTTTCAGGAATGCTTGATAAGAGACTATCGAGCACAGAAGGTTTTGATTGAGCCCCTTGTCAAAGAAAAAGAAATAGATTTTGCCAGTTATAATGCTGATTCAGATTTTAAAGAACTTGAAAATAAGTTACGCTTGGCAATTATTAAATAAGATGCCCTTCTTAAAGCCATAAAAATCAGAAAGTTTGAATGAGATCGCCAGGATTATGCTCTTAATAGAGTCTTTACATGGAAGGGGTCTGAGTCTACTGGCAAGTACAAACGGGGTACTACTAAGAACAAAATACAACAAAACAGATCGATTCTACGCACAAATGTTAATACTAATGTTGAAAGTAGCTTTTATTCAACATCAGACTTATCTGAAGACCCTTTGGAAGAGGTCGGCACGGTAAACAACAGCCAACCGCGCCACTCGGAATGACTAGTAAGGTTCAAGGTGGATCAAAGACACGGCGAGGTGGGCGAAGGAGATGCAAGAATAAAAGTCTCCGGAGGCAAACGACATCCAGTTATGATGCAGAAAACTCCACAGAAATTCAAAGGGAGGTCAATACACTGAATGTTATAAATTTGTCTGATGTTTTACTTACTGACAACCAGGTCTCTGTGTTGGAGAAAGGATAGAAATTTATACCTTCGTGTAGTACTTCCAAGTTTAATATCTTTCTGGATATTAAAAGGTTCACTCGGAAATTGAATATTAAATCTTTCTTCAATAGACATCATAGTGAACACCTGGTTGACCAATTGCAAAGGTCTGAAATAGTACCAACTCAGACACAACAACAAGAGGGACATCTTCAGCACTTTAAAGGTCCATCCACTTTCAATCCACCACCCTCAGCTGCAATTATGGTTTTTGAAACTGCATGCTTGAATTACATAGATTCTATGTTCAAGAAACAGAATAACTATTCATTTTGTAATCTAAATAATGGTGAGAAGAAAGCATTAACTGAATTGGAGAATAACTGCTTAATTACCATTAAACCAGCAGACAAAGAGGGAGCACTGGTGGTGCTCAATACTAAGGATTACATACAGGAAGTACATCGCCAGTTGGATAATGGTATTTTTTGTAGACCTTTGGAGAAAGATCTTACCTTGGACTTTAAGAAGGAAACTGATGTTTACCTCCTTCTGGCATTCCAAGATGATATGATATCTAAAAACTCCCTTGATTTTCTTACAGTGCAACATCCAGTGAGGGCTACCATTTACATTCTGCCAAAAATCCACAAAAGTGTACAAAGTCCTCCAGGAAGACCCATTGTTTCAGGGATTGGTTCACTTATTGAACCTCTTTCACAATATGTAGACGCACATATACTGGAGATAGTGGGATTATTGCCCTCTTTTTTGAGGGATACTACACAAACTCTGGGTATCCTGGAGGACTTATAAACTGAGCAGTCATGGCTGCTGGTATCCATGGACATTGAGTCTTTATACACTAATATACCACACCAGGGTGGACTTGAGGCAGTGCGTGCTTGGTTAGACCTTACTACTACTACATTGGATGCATGTGAAAAAGATTTCTTGGTTAAACTCTCTGAATTTGTGCTCAAATTTAATGTTTTCAGTTTTCAGGGGAAATATTATCACCAAATTAAAGGGACAGCCATGGGAGCTACATTTGCTCCCAATTATGCTAACCTTTATTTGGGACAATGGGAAAGTGAGGTGATTTATGATTGTGTTAAGAATCCTTTCTATGACAAGATTGATCTGTGGAGATGCTTTATTGATGATGTTCTGATGGTGTGGCGGGGTACCTTTGGTGAGCTGGAAAGTTTTGTGGAATATTTACACTTATCAAATCCACATTTAAGATTCTCAATACAAGCAGATCTTAGGCATATTAGTTTTTTTGGATTTAGATATTGGGTGGGATATTCAAAAGGGTTGCGCCATGCACAATAGGGTCCGAAAGTGCGCCATTCTGCGATATTCAGCAGGAGGCAGTTGCACCACTGAAAACATGCTGAGCAACAGTGCAATGCTAATTAAGGCATGCGCAACCGAAGGGGGTGGAACCATGCATAAAGTGCGTAATGTGATATTCAAAGGCTTGTGCAATGTGCAACAGTGGATCAGGTGGAAGTTGCGCCATAGCGGAAATGAGCCAAAATAAAAAGGCTCAAGGAAGAGGTGCAAGAATACTACAGGGAAGCCACATGAGGCAGGGAGACAGACCAGGCCAGAGGGAGAAAGAGTGCAGGCCAGGGAGAGCACAGGACAGAATAGGGGCAAGGGAAGGTGTGTGGGGCCACAGAGTGCAGAGGCCAGTAGGTGTACCCGGTGCAGTGGAGGTAGCAGCCAGGACAGTGGGGGTAACAGAGCAACAACAGCTGGGGGAACAAGCCAGGGACATGGATAGTGCCAGCTTCCATGGAAGCTGTAATGAGGGGGGTGAGAAGGCATGCTGCAGGGGGACGTCAGCGGTACGCCCCCAACAGGCAGTACTGGGCCCGCACCAGCTTTGAGCTCTACTCAGATGTCGAGATTGTGGACCGGTACCACCTGAACAGGGCAATACTGAGGCAGCTCTGTGAGCTGTGCAGTGATGTGATGCAGGCACCCTCATGATGGAGTCACGCTCTGTCAGTGGAGACAAAGGTAACAGCCTGCATGTCCTTGCTCGCCACGGGGTACCTTCCATAGACCAACAGGGGACACCACAGGCATAACACAGTCGGCAACGTCACGCATCCTCACCCAATTCCTCAGTGCACTGCTGCCACATGCTGCGGAGTACATCCATTTCCCCAGCACCGCGGCGGAGCGCACAGCAAACATACAGGAGTTCCACAGGGTAGCACGTATGCCTGGCATGCTAGGGGTGATAGACTGCACCCATGTGGCCATTCACATGCCACCTGGCCCTGATGGGGCCGCTTATATGAATCGGAAGGGTTATGCCAGTGTCAACTGCCAGGTGGTGTGTGATGCCAGTGGGCGCATCATCAATGTCTGTGCCACGCACCCTGGAGGAGCACATGATTCATTTATATGGTACCAGTTGGCACTGTGCCATCGATTCAAGAGTGGGGACATCCCCACAGGACATCTAGTGGGTGAGTATGCATGTAGGACTGACAAATTGGTTCCAAGGGTGGGTGTTTGCCAGGTGCCATGGGTGTGGCACACATGCTCAGGGACAATATGAGCCTGAACAAGATACTAACCTCCACTATCTCCACACAGGTGACAGTAGATACCCACTCCATCCCTGGCTGCTCACACCCTACTGGCGGCGCATGACCCCATCGCAGCAACGCTTCAATGAGGCACACGCTGCCACATGCAACATCATTGAGCAGGTGTTTGGGATGCTAAAGGCACGCTTCCATTGCCTAGACACCTCCGGTGGTGCCCCACAGTATAGCCCCTCAAAGACCTGTGGGATATTCCTGGCCTGTTGTATCCTGCACAACATGGCCAAAGACTGTGGGATAGCTGTACAGGTCAAAGAGGGGGACAGCGATGGGGATGCCGGTGACACCGGTGATGATGGGGATGGGCAGCCCTCCCTTGTACGACGTGATCCCCGACTGATCCGGCTGGCCCAGCTGCACCAGGACACCATCACAGAGGAGCCCTTCACCCAACACAGGTAAGTCATGGGGCCATGTGCAACCACCAGTGGCTAGGGCACAACCCACATACACAGGGAAACACACCAGGGTGCATGATGGCAAGGAAGTGGCAGGGCACAGAAGCACACATACAACCAGGAGGGTGAACAGAAACACGCCACATGGACGGATACACACACACACAATAGGCACAAAGTGCACAGGGGTCAGCTGCACAACAGAGCCGGAACACAGACACCAAAAACACACATGTCCACAGGCCACCATGTCCACTGACTGTCCATGTACGTGTGTCAGATGCTGGGCACCTTTGCACTTTGGTGTACAGCACGATGCCGGCATCATCATGCACACGCACCTGTGGACGGCAGTCGGGAGGGTGTGCAGGTGGTCCGTGTGTCTGCCTGTAGGGCTGTGCACCCACCAGTGCACTGCCCACCGAAACACACATTGCACACAGGGCAGCACCAGACAGGGCCCGCACTGGGAGACAGCTCAGTCTTGCGGCACAGTGCCACAGCCTCGGATGCTTGGATGGCCCCGCTGAGACCCAGCAGCACTGGCAGGCTGAGCATGGGCCTCATGGGGTGGTACCGATGGACCACCAGGGGTCCCACTGTGCGAACACGACCTTGCCCAAACAGGGATCCGCAGCACACCGAACATACCTGCACCAGGTGTGCTCGGGATGCCCACAGCTGAACCCGGCATCGACAGGGTGGGTGTCTGCACGATGCTGGAATGGGGAGTGGATAGCGTACTGCACGGTGTGAGCGGCACAGGGGCACCTGACTGTGTGCCCAATGTGGCCACGACAGCGACCAATGCCTGTGTCTGCCTGTCAATGGCGGCGGTCACATCCATCCACAAATGGTCAATCCGTGACAGGATCCTCTCGTTGTCCCTGCTGTGTGCTCTCCAGAGCCACACACAGTGCCTCCACGGACGTTGCAACCCGCATCTGCTGCTGTACTGATGCCTGCAGCAGGTGGGTGTGCTCTCAAAGGGTCGCCTGCCACATCGGCAACCTGTCCTCAGGGTCTGGAAGGGCCTGATGTTCAGCACCCTTGAGGGTGGCGCTGCTCACCAGGACCAGGTATGGCAAGTCCACAGGTGGTGCACATACGCCACCGCTGAACCCTGTACCCCAGTCCTGGTGGGTGACTGCTGCTGCTGCCCTCCACCTGCTGTGCCCAAGGGACCAGTTGTTCCACTGCTGTGGCTGCAACAGTGCCAGTGACCTGCACAGCCACCGGTGCTGCCCCACCGGTGCTGACAGGCACAGCCTGGGACTGTGCTGACTGTGCTGGCACACACTGGAACCAGCTAGGTCCATGGGCATGAGCTGTCCTGCTGTGTGTCCATTCTGTGACACACACATGTTAATGCCCATAGTGGTCATTGCATCATCAATGGTGCGGGTCTGTGCCATAGCCGCAGCTTGCTGGCATGCCTGCATGCCAGACCGCTGAGACACAGGAAGGGCAACCCCCACACCTGTCTCACTGACATCAGAGATGGCAGCCAGGCGTGCACACTGGTGCAATGCACACCTGCTACCTGCGGAGGTGGATGGTCCCTCCTCCAACTCCGGATGGCTGTCCGCAGTGGACAGGCCCTCCACCACTGACCCCTGCAGATGCACAGGATCTGTAACAGAAAGTGAGAACACGTTAGTGCATGTGATCTACCTTCCCGACCATGACATACCATGCAGTGATGGGCTACCACCTGTCTGGAAGCCACCTCCAGGAACGCCCTCAATGGCACTGCACTGCATGCTTGCAGCGAGCATGTCCTCTGCCGGAGTCAGCTGCACCACCTCCAGCTGGCCCCCACCTGTTGCAGCATGTGCCGCCCTGATGGCTGCCACCTTCTCCTTCACCCTCCTCCTGTCGGTCCCCATCTTCTTTTTACACTCCTGCACAGAGCGCTGGTGGCTGCCGTGCAGGTTGACGCACTGCCACCCCCTCCCATGCAGCAGCATGGGCCTGAGGGGTGCCCCGCCATCCACTGAGAAGTGGCTCTTCATCCAGGTAGGCCTCAAAGAGTGCCTCTGTCTCAGCTTTTGTAAAATTAGGCCTCCTCTTCCACCCACCATCATCCTCCTCACCCATTCCTCGCTCGGTCATATCACAGCCTGTATGGGTGAGAGTGGTCACCTGTGACTGTGCAGTACATAGCAATTCCCTAAGACCATAGTCCAGAACATCACACAGCATGCAACTCACCTATCCACTGCAGTAACCGAATATGGCCACTGCTGAACAGCGTCGCATTTTTATAGTGCAATCCATGCAAATTAGGTGTGGAGCAACTTTAATGAGATGCAAATTGTGCTGCTGCACCTTTGAATGGCTGATAGGATGATTTGCATATGACGGCTGAATATCGCGCTGTTGCACTTTGCGCAATACGGTTGAATGGGCTGAGCCAATGGTGCAGTTCTGTGACTCCATAGTACACCGCACTGCACATGCCCAGGTAGCTTATGCAGGCATCTTCCACGGTGATGATGTGCTGTGCACGGTAGGCAATTCAGGGCACGGCCACCATTGTGCCAGTGGCACTACAGTGACGGTCACTACATGGCGCTGTGGCACAACTGCGCAATAGTCAGCTGTGGTAATGGCACACAGGTGACCAATCACACTGGATGCATAGAAGTCCAATGGCGCTGTGCGTGGCCATGCGCCAGAGACCCATGACCCTGTGCCCGACCTTTGCCCCCTTGGTGCTGTACGTATGGCATGTCTGCAGCTCTATCGCGCTGTTCGGTAACAGCGCGATAGGGACTGGCGGAGCTGTACCAACAGCGTGATAGGGAATAGCGGCGTTGTATTGCACAAAAATTCCACATGGGGTTGCCACACTGTGGAGTGCCATATTGCCTACTATACATGCAGGGATGGCACGCAGAAGAGCCCCCCAGTGGAGTTCACTCAAGCTCACCAACTTGGTGGCCATAGTGGAGCCTCACTATGACCCACTATTTGGGGATGAACCCCTTAACATGGCCAGGACCCATGTGTGGCAGCAGGTGGCCACTGAACTTGAGGAGTCCACTGGCCGGCGGAGGTCAGCAGGGCAGTGCAGGCACTGGTATGGGGACCTGCGGAGGAAGGAGCCAGCACTACTGGCACATCTTCAGTCACGTGCCAGGAGGGGCGTGATGCCTTGGCCAGGTGGGTGATCCGTCTATGCACCTGTATGGTCCATATGGGTAACACTGTCTATCGTGTCCAGCACATGGGGGAGGGTTGGTCTATGGTTGGCTGTGGCGGTGTTTACAGGATATGTGATGTATGGGTCTGGCTGGGTGGGCAGGCACACTCATTGGGGCACGGGGATATCTGCTTTGGGATTTCACTGATGTGTTTCTCACCTTTTGTTTCCCACAGGCGTGCCAGAGCAGAGGAGGGCCAGGGCTGAGGTGCAGGGAGTGGTAGCAGTGGTGGCTGAGTGTGGTGGTGGTGGTGGTGGTGAACCATGACAGCAGCAGCAGCACGATGAGGGTGAGTGCCATGACATCATGAATGCTATTGCATGCTGTGTGATGGGGGCAGGGCATGGCTACCATCCATGGACAACATGCCATGCATGCGACATGTGACAGTCAGCACTGTCCAGTGGCACTGCATGTCTGGGAGTGCATCAATGGTGGTTCATGCATGCACTGGGCACATGGCTGTGACACTGCCTGCCCACCACGTAGCCATGTTACTGTACAGCCTTGGTTGTGCTGTGCTGGACATGGGCGGTGTGTGTGTGCAGTGGTACACATGGCTGTTGCTGCCTGGTTGGGCATGTATTGTGCATGGTCACTGTGGGTGGGTGCAGTCCATCACAGGAATGGGGCACTTGGCTGTATGCCATGCATGATGGGTGGGCTTCAGGGATATGGACAGTCACAGCCATTGACTCTGATCCCTTGTCCTAGGTGTCCAGATCCTGCACCCGCATTGAACGTTTGATGCAGCGGTTGATACAGGTGGCGATAGCTTCACTCACCATCCTGCTGGACCTACAGCAACATGGTCTGAGGCACTGGAGGAGGCCCCGGGACCAGCACCAGGTGGCAGGAGAGCAGGCTGGCAGGCAGAAGCTGCCCATCACCTCCCCCTTTACCTATCCCTCACACCCTGCCTTCCCTCTCCCAGTTGTTCACCCCTGCCCCTTACCCACCCCTACCTTGTACCCGTACCCCCACCCCTGTTTTGTATATTTGTACATAGTTATAGTTGTTGTTCTTCTTATTCTTGTTATATTTGAAATATATATTTTGATATGAATACTGTGGTGGTCTCTGATTTGCAGCTGGCTATAGGTGCTCAGTTGCAGTGGTGTGCATGGCATCTGGGGTGGTATAGTCATGGGTATGTGTGTGTGTGTGCACGGGGAGGTGTCTCTGGCGTGGGAGTGGCTTTCAGTCAGTATTGCCGTGTGCTGCCACCCACTGCTGGGTGCTCATGGTGGGTCTGGCTTGTATGGTTCTGTGGTACACGAGGTTGCAGTGTGACGGGGGATGCATGGGGATTCCTGCAGTGATGGTCACTGCTCATGGGTGGTGTCTTGGGGTCACAGTGCAGGGTGTGCTGTGCACAAGGGGGGGACTGATGTACACTGGGGTGGTCCACCTCTTTGTGTGGCAGTCTCAGCTTGCCAGTGGGTGTGCTGGGGCAACATGGCCAGGCTGTGCTTTGTTTGCTTGTCCCCATGGGCCAGTGGATATTCCATCTCTCCCCCAATTATGCTGTGCTTGGGGTGTGGTGGTGCATTGTTAGTGCTGCAGTGTGTTCCTGTGCCCATCTGTGGGATGGGTGGTGGGCCCCTGCCTACCTCCCTGTTTGTGCAGTTCCATTGCTCTGCTGCTGGGGGCTCCCTGCTTGCACTATGGCGCCTCTGGACTGCTCAGCTGGGCTGCTCTTGTTGTGCTATAGCGCATCGTATCTGCTCAGCTTCCCCTTCCTGGTTGCACTATGGCGCAGGTTGTGTGATATTCAGACGTTGGCTGGTTGCGCAATTTGCCTTGCTCCATGTTTGAATATCGCATCTATCGCGCATGTGTGCAATGGACTTGTGCTTGCTCCTGCTATTGCGCACATTTTGGGTGCAGTTTGAATATCTGGGCCATTGTAAAATTACAGGATGGTACTATTTGTACTTCTATCTTCTGCAAGCCTATGGATAGAAATTCAGTTCTACATGCTTCCAGCTGCCACCCCCACCACACCATCAGTAACATCCCAAAATCGCAGTTTATGAGGGTTAAGTGTAATTGTAGTGAGCCTGAAGATTTTGAAAGCTGTATGAGCGAAATGGCAGAGAGATTTAGGAGTAGAGGTTATGCTACTGGTGTGTTGCAAAAATCAATAGATCAGGTTCACAGTATGCCTAGGAGTGAACTGTTAGAATATAAAGTTAGAGCAGAAGATGATGAACATCTTAATTTTATTACTACTTTGGTCAAAATACAGCAGAAATTAAGAACATTATTGATAAACATTGGTCCATTTTAAGTACAGATACCACATTAAAAGATGTAGTAAAAACTAAACCAAGGATGGTTTACAGAAAAGGCAGGAACATTTCTGATTTACTGGTACATTCATACCAACCGGTGAATAACTCTAATATCAGTTGGTTACTTCCACCACCAGTGGGCTTTTTTCGTTGTGGTCATTGCAAATTCTGCAATATTATGGACCAGAAAAAACAGTCTTCTTCTGCTAATGTTAACAAACAGTTCGATGTGAGACAATTTATTAACTGTTCCACCACAGGGGTTGTGTATTTGGCTACCTGTACCTGTGGTGCCTTCTACGTAGGCAAAACTTCAAGGGCATTAAAATTGAGGGTTTGTGAGCACACCAGTGACATTAGATGTCATAACGATAAGAATGCCTTAGTACAACATCTACTGTTACACCATTATGACACTAAACATATAATTACATTTTGTGGTATTGAGAAAGTAAATGTTGGTCCACATGGAGGGGACCTGGAGAATAAAATATTGTGCAGAGAGTCCTTTTGGATTTATACATTGAGTGCTTTGGAACATCCAGGATTAAATGACACTTTTGACATTGCACCTTTTTTAAGGCTCAAATATTCAAAATAATGTATTAAGAAATTAATATAAACATGTGGTATTATGTGTCATTTATAGCATGTCTTTCTCCCTTCCTTTTAGGCTGGAGTTCCCTCAATGACTCTGGTATATAATGTATTACAGTTTTTAACACACTGTATATATATATACATATTTTGCAACATTTTTTTGAATATGCCCATTGAAAGAATTACTTGCTAATTTAGTATTCTTGATTTATAGTATGGATATTGGTAAAGTAAATTCATTATTTTTTATCATTGTATGAATACTATTATGAATTTGAGTTTGGTATTACTGCTGTTAATATGGTTTTTCACAAATTAACTTCTTTGTTGCACTGTCACTTTAAATTGCGTTTCTTATTTAAAGGGTTTTTTGTAATTACCAAATGAGTCCCAGAGGAGGTGCTTTTTGGCGCGAAACCAGTTGGGCTGTTCTTTTGTCTGGGAGCTGTTGTTACCTTGCATGGCGCCACTGTATTTACCATCACTTTTCATCTATATGTGAGTTTAATACAGTTATATTTTCAAAGAAGTGTTGGTGCTATGTTCTTTTTGATTGCACTTCTAATACTCAATGCCAAAATCAAGTAAGGAAAGGACAGAGTCAAAAACTGAGAAAGGCTGATCGGGAAAGAAAACATTTTAAAAAAATCAATAAAAAAATAAAGCATTGTACTTGCTAACACCATTTTACTAATATTGGGTATCTAAACACTGATTGCAGTCAATCAGTTCAGCCAAGGAAGAGTGAGTAATTTGTTTTTAATCCTGGTAATACACCCGTTATTGTTGATAACTGGACATCTGTAGCTGGAAATATTAAAATAACACCTGTCGAAGTAAAGAGCAGACTGAGCAAATTAAATATCAATAAATCTCCAGGCCCTGATAATATTCATCCTAGAATTTTACAGGAACCTGCCGACCATTTGGCAGATCCATTGAGCTTTTTATATCAAACATCTCTGGATAGAGGTGAGGTTCCTCAAGCTTGGAGGAATGATTTGGTTGTCCCTCTCCACAAAAAAAGATTTAGATCTGAACCAGCCAATTTTAGGCCCATTAGTTTGACATCATTATTGGGTAAAGTTATGGAGGGTATCTTGAAGGATATTATGATTGATTATATAACAACAAACAATTTATCTGATCGTGTGCAGCATGATTTTATTAAGTCTAGATCATGTCAAACTAACTTATTATCCTTTTATGAAAATGTCAACACAGAATTAGATAATGGTAAACCTGTGGATGTAATTTTTATGGATTTTGCCAAGGCTTTTGACAAACTACCCCATGAGGAACTAATACAAATTTTGACTAAAATAGGCATCTATAGTAACATTGTGAAATGGATAGCTAAATGGTTGTCTGACAGGAGACAGAGAGAGGTGGTTAAGGGCATGATGTCTGACTGGTCTGCAGTTACCAGTGGGGTACCACAGGGTTTGGTATTGGGTCCTTGTCTTTTTAATATCTATATTTCCTCTTTACAACTTAGCAGTCCTTTTATATGGATTTCAAAGTTTGCAGATGATTGTAGACTGGGTACAACTGTGACTTCTACAACCGAGGCACTTTCTTTACAACAAGTCATAAATGAAGTGTATAAGTGGACCAAAGCTAGCAAATTGGAACTTAACATCTCCAAATGTAAAATGATGCAGTTGGGTAGGACTAATAGAAATCATATCTATTGTATATGGAATAACATTTTGTTAACAACATCTGAAGAGAGAGAGATTTGGGTATTAAAGTTACTTCAGACTTAAAGTTTAGTTCACATTGTAAACAACAGGTTAAAAAAGCTAACCAGAATTTGAATTGCATTTTGAGACATATTTCTAGCAGACACGAGAATGTTATTATGCCTTTGTATGGAGCCCTGGTGAGACCCCACCTGGAGTATTGTGTCCAATTGTGGTTCCCCCAGTATAGGGAAGATATTCTGAGAATGGAGAGTGTACAGCACAGAGCAACAAGATCTGTGTCTGGACTAAAAAACTTGACATATAAGCTGAGATTAACTAAGCTCAATTTATATTCTTTACATTATAGAAGATTAATGGTAGATCTTTGTACGATGTTCAAAATATCTCAGGATACTACATTGAGTGAAGACCTTAAAATATCCTATAGAACAGGACGGTCTAGTACTAGAAAGCATACTATGCAACTTAATTTGCCTAAATGGAATACTAACTTAAGGAAGCACTGGTTCACTGTAAGGGTGGTACCAGCATGGAATAACTTGCCAGAAAACATGGTGGGGAGTTAAAATATGGATATATTTAAGACAAAGTTAGATAAATATCTGCATGATAAAACTACTATGTTTTAATATTAAAATATGGCAAGCATTATGGAAGTAAGTCCCACAGCTTGAATCAACTTATGAAACTTATGAAAGAGAAAGCTATACATTCATTCTGCATTTTTATTTCAATGTTAATTTATGAATGTACATGTAACTAATATAATTCTATGCCCATCATATTGTGTATAACCTCTTAACTAGAGCTGTTTATCATAGGTATGGTTCACTACAACCCATACAAGAACAAAGCAGGCCAGCAAAGAAAACCATCCCGTGGCATCTTTTTTTTAGCTGAAAGAAAGAAAACAGTCCTTCCTCATCGCCACCCTCTCCCTACCCCTAACCCAACCTCTCCACTGACCATTCATGACTCCAACCCTGTACTTACCTCCCGAGGTCAAGACACATGCAACACAGTGGCCTTTAATGAATGACAGCAGTGTCATATTGTACAAGTACTATATGACTCATCTGTCTTTAATAAAGAACAGCTGTGTCATATAGTACTTGCAATATATGACACAGCTGTTCTTTACTAAATGACAGCTGTGTTGTATGGTGCAATGGAAGTTGTTGTCACTCGTCCTCCATCCTGACTGCTCTGACATTTGCAGTCTACAAATAAATAAACATTTTTTTCTGCTACACATATATAAGGGTGGGGGGGGCTGTCCCAGTGGCAGTCTTTCTTTGCTTTATAGTCAGACACCAGGATGACCACCCCCCGGTTCACTTCCCCTGCCCATTGTTTTTACATGATTGCCAACATCATGGGTCCCAATCCCCATGTCGGAACTTACTAGATCACCCCCAAGCAGTGTGGGACATCTGGGGAGCCCAACCCCAGTGTTCTGAAACAGTTGATAAAAGCTAATTGATAAATACTGACACTGGGATGCCCTCCCCTGGTGTTAGAACCACTCCCCCTTGCAGCCCCATGTTTAATTATCTTACAGACATCAGGGGCCCCATGTCGTAATTTCCTCCAGCAGTATGGAACACTGGGGAGCCTACCACAGTGTCCTGATATAGATGTAGAAATGAAATCTACCTGAAAAAGAAAAAGAAAACAGTCCCCCAATGTCTTTCTTGTTAATTTTTTACCCTGCAAAAAAAAAGTCCCTCATCGTCCCCACCATCCCCCTCCCCATCCCAACCCTCCCACTGAGCACCTACCATCCCACATGACCCCTTACCCCAAACTTACCTCTGGAGGTCAGCCAATGCCATCCTCTGTTGACCGGGACACATATGCATGCTTCAAAGTCGAACCACAAACTAAGAAAATCAAGGTAAGAGCCGTATAATGGCTGTCAAAGGCATTTTGAACTTATGTTGATTCAGTATCTCAGCCATTTTTATGTATATTTGCACAGACTTTTCAACATGGGCTTTTTGGGACCCCACGTTATGAACATTGGCACTGTCATTTTGTTACTCAGTCCCAAAAGGTGATTTCGCAGTCACTGTATGGAATCACCTTTTCAGGACTATTAACAAAATGACAATGCTAGTGTTCATGAGATGGGGTCCCAAAAAGCCCATGTTGACAATTTAGTGCAATATGCCTGAAAATGGCCTGTTACTAGTGTGCATTGAGCAGTTCTACACAGGCACAAAACTTTTGTAATTTATATTTTGACTCCAGATTTTCAATGTACTGATTCTTTCACACCACCTCATGAACAGTAGAGCTGTCATTTTTCACATCTTGTCCAAAATGTGTTTTCACAACTGTGGTGCAGAATGGCACAGTCACTAAGCAGAATCACCTTTTGGGACTGATTAAGAAAATGCCAGAGCCAGAAAGCCCATGTTAAAAAATTTGGACCAAAAAAACCCTAAAAATGCTGGTGTTATGAGTGTGTGTTGCACAGTTTCTACGCAGGTGCATAACTTTGTAATTTACAGTATTTTGACTCCAGATTTTCAACAAACCCATTTTTGCTCACCACCTCAAGAACAGTACAACTGTCATTTTTCACATCCTGTCCAAAACATGCTTCCATACCAGTGGTGTAAAATGGCATTTCAGCATGGATTTTCTCTTTTTCTCCTACAGGTTTATGAGGTGTGGTCATAAGAAGAATATATTGAATGTCTGGGGTCAAAATATTAAAAAAACCAAAAAATTGTTAAGTAACATTGATTGCAGGGATGTCAGTTGCACCTCTGGGGAACACGCTATCTTACTGTGCCAGTGATCTGAGTTCAGTCATAAATTCAGTGAGCCGGTTTACTGTGACAAGGCTGATGGGGAACATGCTGCTGTATGCAGCACCAGTCATGGCCTGGGTAGAGACAGGGCAGTGTTTTGGCACAGACATCACACCCTGTGGAAGGTCAGGGAATCACACCGACAGGGTATCGAGTTGTGTGCCGGGGTCTGCTGGGCCCATGCACTGCATCATGACTGTGTCCAATAGTGTATTTACCTCCTTTTGTGCAGGTCCTTATGGGACCTGTGCAAATGATGATACAATTCCTGGACTGTCATCAATATTGCATTTATCTCATTTTGCACAGGTCCCAAAGGAACCTATGCAGATGAGGAAACAGTTTCACAGTCACAAAAAGAAGAGAAATTATTTGCAAAAAAACTACATTAATGCAGAGATTAGGATGAAAAAATTCAACGCTTATAAAGACAGAAAATTAAAAAAAATTAGTGATTTGGGTCTCTGTAATATTGGTGAATCTGTGGTGAGGTCATACTTGATGTTGTCACCCTTAATGCCCACCCCCCCAACCTATAGCCTCCTGTATGAAGCACAAGATACAGCTCCATCCTAGTGCCTCATAGTGATACAGTATGGCCAGCGTAATCTGTCAGAGCTTTCTCCATGCAGGGTCCTACTGGCCCTGCATGGACATCACATTTGAACTCATCTGATCCAGGGCTGGGGTTGGCATTAGAGTTGACAACCCAAAGTAAGACCCCACCACAGATTCAGCAATACTATGAAGACCCAAATTCCTAATGTTTTTTCATTTCTTGTCTTGGGACGCTTTACATTTTTACAACCCTAATCTCTGTATTAATATAGTTTTTTGCTATATATAGATAGATATTCTTTTCAAAAAACTATGTTAATGCCAACATTAGGGTTGTAAAAATGCAAAGTGTATAAAGATGATAAATGAAAAGAAAATTAGGGATTTTGTCTCTGGAGTTGGGATGAATAAGTGATGGGTTTTTTCTTGGGGTTGTCAAACCTAATTCCCACACCCAGCCCATAGAATTCTGACTGAAGCACATGATGCAGCTCCAGCCTAGTGCCTCATAGTGATACAGTATGGCCAACATAATCTGTCAGAGCTTTCTTCATGCAGGGCCAAAGACATCACATTTGACCTTGTATGGTCAATGGTAGGGATGGGCATTTTGGTTGACAACCCTGAGGAGTCACATGATGCTGCAAACTGAGTAGCAGCTCCTTTGCTCCACTCCCACTCATTCCGGTCCATTTTGCCCCTTTTATTTATTAAAAAGCAGACATTTTTTGCAATTACTTTAAGAAAGCCTGTCAGAACCAAAACTTGCCCTGTTTCTGCAAATAATAACCAGAAACCTGGCCCTAATGGATGCAGAGATGTGTCAGGCACAGCCAGGGCACACACCACCCCCGACACCCAACAAAAATGGCAAAAGATCCAATGCCTAAGCTGGTGGTGTAGGGAAAACTCCTACTACAAACCTGGTGCAATCTTCACTTACCGAAAAAAAATTTCTAGAGGAGTTTTGGCCCTTCAAGGAGATGCTCCAGGAGCTTACAGCAGAAGTAAAATCTCTCCAGGATGATTTGAGGAACATCAATCACAGTGTAGGGGAATGAAGAATCTTGGGCTTTTTCTTTGGAACAATGGGAGGACTTGGTGGACCCCAACATTAATGCACTTCTGTAAAAACTCACAAAAATGGAGATCAAAATTGAAGACTTGGAGGTGAGAAGTCGAAGAAATAATCTTATTATCTTCTGTCTCCCAGAGGATGCAGAGGGCTCAGCTCCTGTCACTTTTGCATAATAGTTATTACCGTAAATTGCTGGCTCGTCACCAAATAATCTGACACATATTATAGAATGAGCACACCACTCATTATGGCCATGACCAGCAGAAGGCTCCCCACATAGACCCTTCATTCTGAAACTGTTGAATTTTCTTGACAAACAGCATATTCTACAGAAGATCCATGAGATCTAAGAAATTCATTGGGAAAGATCTCATTTGAGAGTTACACAGGATTTGCCAGTAACAATACACTAGAAAAGAGCAGTCTTTCACTCAGTGGCGACTAAATTGATTGTAGCCGGGATCCGATACTGAGTTCTTTATCCCAGCTGGTTGCAGGTAATGGTACTGGGGAGTTGGCATTCATTTGATTCTGCTGATCAGGCAGCTAAGGAGTCACATTTATACAAGGATCGCTGAACCCAGGTGTACTCTTCAGTCTCTGTTGTCCCAAATAAAGTTTTAATTTGTGTCACATAATGAATGTTTTACCCACTTGAAGCACAAAATCTGCATTGAAATGGGATTCTATTGAAAGGGGATTGTCTTTACTGAGTTTACTGTACCATGGGTTCTGGTCTGAGCCTTGATCTCATTGACAGTCTAACTTGCATTTGTATACCGGTAAGCACAGACTTTTCTCTGTTTGTTGGATTGATACTCCACCAGTTCCTTAGACTTGTAGGAATGTCTGCCCTACTGGACATTTTGAACATTTTCAGAGCAGCCAAAGATATGGACTGTTTTGATCTAGGATCCTGGTTCGTTTCAAGATCTTGTTGTGGATCAGAATTACTGACCGTTCTCTTGCATGAGGCTCTGAGCTTTATGTGGACAGTTTAAGCCTCCCTCCCTTTTTTGCCTCAGGTCATATCTTGCCGACTCCACTTATACATCTGATGAGAGGGAGGGGGTCACCCTCATTGGTCATTGAGACTATTGCAAGCTGTCATGCATGTGTTGGAGATTAATTGGAGTGCCTTTCTCATTGCATCAGAGCATCCCATATTAATCTGGTTTCCTTGTCTGAATCAGGATTGTGGTACACAGGAGGAGTATTGCAATGGCCATGTTTTGTTTTGATCTGACATGGCCTGAACATTCTGGACTATTTCCCACATCACTCTGGGATCCTAGTTCATAGCAGGATTCATACTCGAACAGCCTGCCCACAGTTATATCAATCAAGGATCCTGAGCTGTGGGCTGAGGTACAGACAACTTCTCCTGTTAATTAGGCCTCATGTTGTTTCTTGCGTGCTTCTAATGATGCTCTGCAGTGATAAGTAAAGTTGGACCCAAGGTCACCCTGAGTACTTGTCTCTGGCACAAGCACCAGATATCACCAGGAGGACCTTAGCTCTTCGGTGCAATGCATCTTGTATAGAAGCTGCTTTTGAGTACACGGGAGACTGTAGAGTGAAGGAGGATCAATGGCAGCCAATTCTATGTGCTCGGTTTTGATCATGCATGTAGCACTATGGTTTACTCTTTGGCCTGGCCTCAAGGAAGTCCTCTTAACTGGGAAAGGTTTTCTTTTTCAATTTAGTTAGCAGTAGTTAGCTTCTAACTTGGCAGCTCCTGGATTACATTTATAATGTGCTTCATGCCTGGTTTTAGTAGTCATTTATGGTCCAGGAGTTCAATGATTTTACCCTGTTTGTTGGTTCCTCACCTGGTCTAAGACTCTGAGATCCTAGTATGAAGCTCTTATGTGTAATATAATCTGCTGCATATTGTTCATTCCCAGAAAGGAAGGCTGTGAACAATTTGTGAGATTCACCAAGACTTGAGTGCTATTTTATATGTATGCCTTTCACCGTCTTTTCTTTTTTTTTACTCTTCTAGGTTTATCCATCCCTGGATAATGTGGCATGTCTTAGTTTTTGGGGCTTCAGGTTTTAACTGAGTAGATTTTAAGGCATGGTAGCTCAGGATTGGGTTGGTTCAGGCAACCTGGGTTTACTGTTTGGTGGACATGTTGTTATATGAGCACCTGGGTATTGCTGGGGTGGTATTATGGCTGCACCTTTGAGACACGCAGCCTCTATGAGGGGGCTGATATGGGAGGCCCTGTCTTCTTGTAGGGCAGGCAAGGTTTTGATAACTATGGTTTATGGGGGACATGGGATGCAAGTAGCTACTAGGGAATAACAGTCATCATGAGCCAGATTAGGGAGGACTGTCCTTTACCTCATACGAAAGGGTGGAAACTTTTCTGTCTTATGTTAGGAGGTATATAAGTGGTTTGTTAGTCTGAGAGGGTTAATATGCTACTCTTGCTTAGTCAGTTACTACTATCAGAGATGGATTGTTAATTTTGCTCCCACCCTCTTTTGTAAGACTGCCTCTTCTGAGAGAGTGAGAGCTTCTTGTGGTTTGCACATTTGATTCACCCTCCCATTCTGGTTAAACAGAGTATCAATCTGGCGCCACTGTATGCCTTAATTTAGTCCCCTTTCTGCATATGATTCCCTCTCTGCACCTCCTATCTTAATCCTGTGAAGGAGCTTTACCTTGTTCACCCAAATTGATGTTTAGTCTACATTTCTTGCAACTGGGGCGGGACCATATTTAAGTTTGGCCGGGGCTTTATGATTGTGTCTGCCCCTATGCCCAGCCCTTGGATGATCTAATTTATCCCTGTACCATTCATGGGATCGTGGCTTGCTCTACACTGAATATTTGATCTCCCTGGGACACAGAAATGGTGTGAAGGACTGCAGGCCTTACTTTGGCACCTGGCTGATCTTTATAGCTGACTTCCAGTTGCCAAGGGATATAGAAATGGGGTGAATACATTTTGCCTATATTTTGGCCCTGGGATGAACTCTTCCTGGATTTCCTCCTACTTGCTGCACCAGTATAAGGGATATTAACAGAGCGTATTACTTACTTGTACTCTAGCCTGGTGTTGTTTTTTCTTGTGCCTACTTATATTAATATCACCAGCTGACCTAACTGTATTTATGGTAGCCCTATTCTGTCTTATAATGTTTGCACTTCATTTTGTTTTTTACCAGGGCTCTGTTTCTACACTGTTACATAGAGCCAGTTATATAGCCTGAATAGTGTTGGATTTAATTATTTTCAGAGATCTTGGGAGTACCCCTAGTAGGTTTGTGTTCATTGTGGCTAACTATGCTCCTCCCCTGTTTATCTTGGAGTTATGATACATATTTATTTATTTATTGAAAAGTTTCACCAGGAAGGGTACAATGAACAACAAGTTGCTCGTCTCATGGTGCATCCTGGGGGAAGGGTACATTGGGGGAAAGTAGCATTCATACAATTACAATACATACAACCAATTGACATAATACAAATTAGACAGGAAGTGAGACAGAGCAGCAACCTAACTGGTTACATAAATTATTGAATACAGCAAATATACAAAATACACAGGGTGAATACATCAACATCAAATATTAATACAGGTTAAGTGGAGTAACAACATAATGGTTTTCATAAAAACTGTGCATGAAGCAATGTTCTAAATAAGTGCATTAGAGAAGTCCGTTAGTTGACAACAGGAGGAGCAGTTTAGTGCAATTCAATTGGATTGTCAACTTAGTCAAGGGGCAAGGTAGACGAGGGGAGAAAAGGACACGTGGAACTTGTTAGAAAATGGGAATGGCAAAAGGACTAGATGCAGGTGCAGTTTACTGGGAGGAAGTTATTTAGGGCTAAAGATAAAGAGTAGGGAGAAAAATTAGAGGATTTAGGTGGTGTTCCATAGCTTACGAAGTGATGCGAGAAGGCTGACTGGCCTATCCTACTAGAGTGGCAAGGAATTACCAATAGACGAGAATCATTAGTTCTAAACAAAATGTTGTCACAAATTTGGTACAGTGGAAAAGGTGGTGATTTTCTAAAGAAGTAAGGAATAGAGAGTGACAGAGGTTACAGTGATAGGTGAAAGAGGGGTAGTCAAGAGAAAAGTGACAGAAGGAGTTGAAAGGGTGTCTAATCTGGCTAGGGAAGACTTGGGAGCGGCACTGTAGACTACATCACAGTAGTCAAAAATAGGTAGGATCATCTTCTGGACAAGTTTCTCACCTTGCCAATAGTAGGAGGCAACTACAGTTCCTGTATAATGTGCCAAGCTTGGGGCGCAGTTTCTTCAGGATGGTGTCCACATGTCAAAAGAAAGTGAGGTGTCGGTCAAGCCAACCCCCCAAGTACCTAAAGGTAGAGGTGTCCTCTATGACTGTTGCTTCAAGGGTAAGGAAGGAGGGCAGTGAAGGGAGCCTAGAGAGTCTCTGCCTGGTGCCAAACATCATGGAGATGATCTTCTTGGCATTGAGGGAGAGTTGATGGGAGTTGAACCAGCTCTGGACATTATTAAAGTCGAGCTGTAATCTGAATTCTACATCAACAGGGGACTGGCCAGATGTGAAGATGACCATGTCATTGGCATACATATGGATAGAAGAGGATGAGCAGTCTGAGGAAAGGTCATTTAGGAATATGGAAAATAAGACTGGACCCAGTACAGAGCCCTTGGGTATGCCAGTGTTGATTGGGAGAGATAGGGAGGCGGAGTCAGTGATCGTGACTGACTGGGTCTGGCCAACTAGGTAAGCCTTGAACCAGTTTGTGGCAGAATTGGTTAGGCCAGCTGAGGTGAGGGCATCTAGGAGTAGGGGTGGGAGACGGTGTTGAAAGCCTTTGCTAGGTCGACAAAAATTGCAGAAGTGATTTGGCTACTGTACATCACTGAGAGAATGGAATCAGTGAGCCTAACCAGGGAGGTGGTGGTGGAATGATTCTTCCAGAAGCCAGATTGGAGAGACAGTGGACCACTTTCCAGAATTTAGAAGGTCTATTATTATTGGTCTGGAAGGTTGAGCAGAAGTATTCAGATTTTGCTAAGCAAGTGGTTTTAGTGCATTTATTATGCAGTGAATGGTAGGTGTCATAGTCATGTGGCAGGTATGTGGCTTTGTGCATTTTCCAGGCTGATCCCAGGCTCTTTGGCAAATCAGGAGTTCAAGGGTGATCCAAGGGAGGTGATTGCCCTAACCCTGGAGTGCCGCAGTGGGGCATGTTTGTTCCAACACTCCAAAAATTTAGCCCAGAAATAGCCGTAAGCTTCATCAATGGATAAGGACAAGGCAATGGGTTCCCAGTTTATTTGGGCAAGTCTTGCAGGGGGGCAGTCAGGCTCAGCACTTTATATGAGTGGTATTGTGCTGTTTTTGGAGGGGCCTTAGTTCTACGAATTTTGCTTACAATATATGTGATATGATGATCGCTCAGGGCGTCAGGTAGGAGTCCAGATCTGACAACTCTGTGGAGATGGGAGGTGAGAGCCCAGTCAATTAAGGAGTGATTTCCCATTTTCGGATTCATACGGTTTTGTTCTAGAATGAGCTAGGACAAGTTTTGGTCATTGATGTCATTTTGTGATTTACTGAGGGAGGGTGAAAGCCAATTTTGGTTAAAAATCACCAATTATTTATATTGCCCTGAGGGGGGAGTGAGAGACTATGCAGCTAATGAGCTCAGTGACAGATGAGGATGGGAGGCCAGGGTGACAATAGGCACCAGCAATATAAATAGGGACAGAGAAAGGGAGGGATAATTTTAGGACAAGAACCTCATTTGCTTTAGAGACTGGTGGTATGGATGATCGTGAATTTGATTTTTGAGGAGACAAAGACAGCCACTCCTCCACCTCTAGTGGTTTTGTCTTGCCAGTATATAGAGAACCCAGGAATGGAGAGAGAGTGATCACCCACTTTACTATTTAGTCATGTTTTGGAGAGAATGGTAATACCAGGGGCAAGTGAGGCGGCTAGTGGCTGGAGAAGGTCTAATTTAGGGAGGAGACTGCAAATATTAAGGTTTAATATTTTTAAACCATAGGGTAGGGCCACAGGGTTTGACAGGGAAGGGTCAGCAGTGGAAAATGAAAATGCAATGATTTTCTAAGGGTGTGGCCCAGGGTTTGGGTTTATATATTATAATACAAGACTTATAATTGCTATGAAAGTTTGTTTTTTGTTATGCCTTGCCTATGTTTAGGCTGAACCGTAACTTCATGTGTCTGTTCCAGATTGTTAGTACTTGTTAACTTGTTTGCATAGCTGTGTTATTTTCTTGACTGCAATTAGCTAAATGTTTACTGTGGCCTGGCCAATAGTAGTGCCCTCCCCCTTTTTTTCTTTACTATCCCCTCCTTTTTTTCTCTTTTGCTAGTTCTCCTTTGCAGTTTGGACTATGCAGTCTCTGTGTTTTAATACTATGGGGACCCCTCCTTGACAAGTTAGGTTGGGTATCCTCCTAATGTCTGCACCTATGGGCTGGTATCCTACCTTATTTTTCTCCCTTCATGGATCCTCCCTTTCCACTTTTTATCCCCTCTCTTCAGTGTTAGCCTTTTGGTACAAAGTTTGTACACTCCCCCTTGCTTCCTTCATTAGACACTTTGAATCAGATTTACATGCACCCCCTGCCTTTTATGCCCTATTTGATGTTTTTCATGCCTGGGTCTCCAGCCCTCCTTACAATCATTGTCTGTACCTCATTACACACATACAGGAGTTATATCACTTCACCACACTTTGTGTGTTATTTCTTTCCCCTAGACAAGTCTCTGATTCCTTGGACTAACTTTCCCTCTCTTCCCTAATTGGAGTGGGACCAGGGGGAGAAGGAGGCATTTCTCCTTCTCTGCATTTCTGGTACCCATGTGAGCATTGGCTTAATAGTCCCCCAGCTCCCCCAGCTCATTCCAGTAGGGAAATAGACCAGTGTGCCTCCACTGGGTATGGGACCACTCTGAGTGTTAGAGTATTCTCTTTTCCCCCTGTAGGGGGTTATATTTTCTTTTGCACATAATTACTTTCCCTGAAGTTCTAGTGGGATCAGGAGATATCATTGGTTGTGCCATTTTCTCTGATGGTGTTCACTCTATTAGTTGTGAACTCCTCTGCCCCTTATGTACACATCTAGGTTATTGTGCTTGGGATTCCTTTGCATTTTTTTGGGGGGTTGGGTTGGGGTGGTTTGGGGATGTTTAGAGAGGGGGTAACAGGGGTAACTAACTGCTGCTTTTTGTTAGACTGTTCTTACACAATGGCACCAAGTTAGTTTGTGCCTTGAGGGCAAAATGGAAGAGGTGAATGAGAGGGTTACCAAATCAATGGGGACATCTGAGGGATCACTGGCAGCAGTAGAACAAAGGGGGAATGGGATGGAAGTAAGAGTGGCAAGTGGGAGTAGAGAAGTGGGAACACCAGTTGGGAGAGCAGGGAGAGAGTAACTGGGGGGGGGCAGGACTCAGGGGAGGTGGAAATCAAAAGAGATCAGGGGATTAGAGCAATAAAAGAGATGCCTGGAATTAGGAGAAAGGGGAAAGTAATAATTAATAAGCATAAGTTAAACGGGGCGGGGTCATACTCACTGCGGCTCAATTTTAAGAGGAATTAAATGGGGTGGCAAGTGTAATGCAGTTTGGGTGGAGTACTTGCTGGGAATGACAGCATCAAAGGTAATTTATCACATTCCATCATGGGGGGAAACCTCAGGATGAGAAAACACACTTGATTTTCCATCTGGGGACAAATTATTTGGATGTACAGGCAAGATTCATGGAGCTGGCTAGGATTTGTAGCAACCTGTGCTTCCAATCTATGGTGTTTTCAGAGGTGTTGCCTGTGTCTAAAGTGAGCACTGAAGGGAAACAAAGGATCATGTTGTTCAACCAATGGCTAAGAGGCTGTTGCAGGCAGAGAGGGTATGGGTTAGTGGGGGACTGGGGGAAAAATGTAATAATGAAAGCCAATATGCCCAGGACAGACTACACCTAAATGGGGAGGGAAAGGCAGTACTGAGTATAAAATTTAAGGACTTCATAGAGCAAACATATGATTTTAACTAAATCGGGGGTGGAGTAGGGAAAATTACACACAAGTTGAAATGCCAAAAGATAGGAGTGTCAAGGGTATTCAGCTCCTCCTCAGAAAAATGCAGAATTGTTAAGCAATAACATTCCTAGAGGTAAGGGGGGCAGGGAGGGTAATTGGTGGACTGGACTTTCCACAAATACCATCAGCCTGAGAAACAAGATGATAGCTTTGGAAGCATTAATAGAAGGGAAGGGTTTGGATATTGTAGCAGTAACGGAGACTTGGTGGTCCGAGCATCAAGTCTGGGATGTGGGGGTCTCGGGGAAAAAGTTGCTCCGGAGGGATAGGATAGGCAGGAAGGGAGGAGGAGTGGTGCTATACATTAGGGAGGGAATTAAGGTCACAGAAGGGAAGGAGGAGGAGCAGGATGAAGTTGAAAGCTTATGAGTCACACTGGAGAAGAAGGTTGGGACAGCATTAAGACTAGGGGTGGTATACAGACCCCCTACGCAGAGCGAGGAACAGGACATAGAGATGCTGAGGGAGGTTCAAAGAATGGCCCAGAAGGGGGAGATTCTACTGGTGGGAAACCTGAATGTCCCAGATATAGACTGGGATATCCCATTGGCTAGGTCAACTAGGAGTGGGAAGATCCCAGGGACACTCCAAGGTGCCTTCCTGCATCAGCTGGTTAGGGAGCCCACAAGGGAAGGTAACATACTTGATGTGGTCCTTACCAATGGAGACGGTGTGGCGGGAGTGGAGGTAGGGGCCAGCCTGGGTGATAGTGACCACAGCACCATTGGCTTCAAGGTCAGAGCAGGAAATGAGACTAGTCATACCACCACGAAGGTACTAGACTTCAGGCAGGCAGATTTTCCCAGGATGAGGGAGATTTCCCTGGAGGTACTGAGAGGGTGGGAGGTGATGGGGGGAAGATCTATGGAAAAAGATCCAGGGTGGGTTCCATAAAGTGACAAAGGGATGTGTAAGAAGGGTGAGGAAGAACAAGAGAAGGAGGTGGCCACTGTGTTTCAATATGGAAGTAAGGGGGCAATTGGGGAGGAGAAGAAAAGGGCATTCAGGGAATATAAGAGGATGCAGGGAAGATTGGATAGGGAAACTTACAAAGAGAAGCTGAGTGTGGCAGGGTGAAGGATTAGGATGGCTAAAGCAGAAACTGAGGAGAGACTTGCTAGGCAGGCCAAAAGGGGGGACAAGATGTTCCTTCAGTACATTGGGGAAAGGTGATAGGCAAGACAGGGGCAAGAAAGGATTAAGGGGGAGGAGGGATTGCAGGTTGAAGGGGATTTCAGGAAAGCTGAAGTGCTGAATGGTTACTTCAGTTCAGTTTTTAAAGACAGAGAGGGACGGAAGGGGACCAGAGTGAAGTGAGAAGGGAATAGGGGGAAGGTGGATCCTAGCCCAATCAATGTGGAATAGGTAAAGGAGGAATTAGGTAAGTTGAGGGTAGATAAGGCCATGGGACCAGATGGTCTTCACCCTAGGGTGCTCAAGTATTAAGGGAGGTATTGGCAGAACCACTAGCAGGGTTGTTTAACTTGTTCCTGGATACAGGGTGGGTAACAGAGTACTAGAAGAAGACAGACGTGGTGGCAATTTATAAAAGTGGCAGCAGGGAGGAAGAGGGCTATTATTGTCCGGTTAGTCTCATGTTAGTTGTGGGTAAAGTAATGGAGGCAATATTGAAACAAGGGATGGATAGATATTTGGAAGGGAAGGGCTACAAGGTATTCAGCAGCATGGCTTCATTCAGGGACAGTGATGTCAGACAAACTTGATCGAATTCTTTAATGAGGTGACGAGGGTGGTTGATGAGGGTGGGGCAATCGATGTGGCCTACCTGGACTTCATTAAAGCCTTTGACATGCTGCCCCACAGAAGGCTGGTTAATAAGTTGGGGAGTCTAGGGGTGGGGCAGAAAATAGTAAGATGGGACGAGGGCTGGCTGATGGGGAAAAGCCACAGGGTGGTGGTCAATTTGGTGCACTCTGGGGGAAACTGGCATGTCGATTGGCATCCCTCAGAGGTCAGTGCCTGGGCCCATTCTGTTTAACATATATGTTGGTTACATAGCACAGAGGCTTCAGGGGAATGTGTGCCTTTTCGCAGATGACACAAAACTCAGTAAGATGGTAGACACCTCGGGGGGGGTGGAGGCAATAAAGAATGATATAAGGTTACTGTAAGAGTGGGCAGAAACATGGCAGCTAAAATTCAATGCCAGGAAATGCAAAGTGATGCACTTAGAGAGGAGGAATCCAAATACCACATACACACTGGTGGGGGGGGGAGAAAATGGCTGCAACCATGCAGGAGAAGGATCTAGTGATTATAATCACAAATGACTTTAAGGTTGGGACACAGTGCAGCAAAGCAGTGGGCAAGGCTAACAGGATGCTGGCATGCATAGGGAGAGGGATAACCAGCAGAAGCAGGGAGGTGTTGATGCCACTTTACAGCTGCATGGTGAGGCCACACCTGGAATATGGGGTACATGGAGGTCCCATCGAAGAAAGGACATGGATGGCATGGAAAGGGTGCATAGAAGGGTCACTAAAATGGTGCATGGGCTAAGAGGAACAGCATATGAGGAGAGGTTGAGGGAACTGGATTTGTATCCTCTGGAGATAAGAAGGGGAAGACTGAAACATTCAAGTATGTGAAGGGGATCAATAAAGTGGGGAAGAGCTGATTTACAGGGAAGGTAGATACAAGAATTGTGGGCATGGATTGAAGGTGGAGGGGGAAGGTTTAGGGGAAATGTTTGGAAGTATTACTTCACAGAGAGAGTGGTTGAGCCCTGGAACAGACTGCCAGAGGAGGTGGTGAGTGCTAGTACAGTGGAGAGATTCAAGAGGACCTGGGACAAATACAGAGGGTTGTCAAGGGGAGGACAAGGGGAATCTGTGGGGGGGGGTGACAGGTAGAGGGAGGGAATGGGCAGACTTGATGGGCCAGGAAGGCCCTTTTCTGCCTTCACATGTCTATGAATCTATGAATATAATCATTTGAAAGTAATGTCTTGGAATGTTAGAGGCCTTAATTGCCCTAGGAAACATAGAAAAGTGTTGCAGTCTCTAAAAGACACTGTGATATTGGCCTCCTTTAAGAAACTCATCTGTTGGAATCTGACTCTGATGCTCCGGGTCAAATGTGGGTAGGGCAATATTTTCATGATGCCTTTTTGACTCTTTAGTGAGGAGTGACAATATTGTGTTGGCAAGGCTTACAGCTGGGTGTTGCCCATATGATTAGGATGGTGAGGGTAGATATACAATAATCTTCTTTCTGGCAATTATCAGGGCCTCCCTCTGGTATTGGGCAGCTTTTATGCTCCTAACTCTCCTGATTTAAGCTTTTATCAGGCCCTGCTGTCTGACATACCAGAAGGCACTCCTTTAATCTTGCTGGGGGGAGATCTTGATCTGGCCCTGGATCCCAAGTTGGACAGGACTGGCCCTGGCCCAGGTTGTGAACCATCCTTGTCCATTCAAGTTTCTGACTTTTTATGGGATACACATCTGTTCGATACTTTGTGCATCCTATATCTCCCTCCAATGTAGATTTTTCCTGTTATCCCTCCTCCGATGACTCTTATAGTAGCATTGATGTGTTTTTGTCCTTTTCAGATTTGATTTTGTAGACCTGGGGAATTTCTCTGTGAAATACAGTATCCTCATTTTTATTCATGCACAAGTCAATCTCTCTGGCATGGGGCTCCTTTTCCAATAGAAACATAGAATTTGTTGGCAGATAAGGAAAGCCAGGCCCTTCTAGTCTGCCCTTAAACCTGATACCTGATGTTGACCTCTGACCCTATCTAGTTTGTGGCTTCCCCTCCCTCCACCCCACCTCTAAGGTTCCCTTATACCTGTCCCAGGCATATGTAAATCCCTCCACAGTGCTCGTTTCCACCATGCCCTGTGGCAGATTATTCCATGTGTCCACTACCTTCTCCATGAAGAAAATCTTTATCACATTCTCTCTTAAAATCCCCCCCCCCCAATTTCATAGAATGCCCTCTCATTCTTGTACTCCTCCTGTACTGAAATATGTCTACTCCCTACACCTTGTTAATGGCCTTGAGGTACTTGACTGTTTCTATCATATGAAACTACCTATAGGTTGGGAGGGGAGGGGAGTGGTTGGCAATCACAAGGGAAGAAAGAGACTATGCATCATCATCATCACAGATGACCTGAAATCATCCAAGCAGGCCACTAAAGCAGTAGGTAAGGCTAGAGGGATGGTGGGGTGTATTAGTAGGGGTATCACAAGTCGTAAGAGGGAGGTAATAATCCCTCTTTACAAGACACTGGCTGGACTCCATCTGGAGTACTGCGTGCAGTACTGGAGGCCTCACCTACACAAGGACATTAACAAAATGGAGGCAGTCCAGAGAAGGGCAACAAAAATGGTGCAGTGACTGCATCAGAAAACATATGAGGACAGATTAAAGGAGCTCAATATGTATACCCTACAGCAAAGGAGGGAGAGAGGTGATATGATCAAAACATTCAAACATCTTAAAGGCACTAACAAGGTGAACAAGTCTAACATGTTTCAATATAAGAAATATAGCAGGACAAGAAGACACAGCATGAGATTAGAGGGAGGCCGATTAAGGGATAATGTGAGGAAGTTCTTTTTCACAGAAGGGTGGTGAATGCATGGAATGGCCTACCTCAGGAAGTGGTGGATATGAATACAGTGCAGGGCTTCAAACAGGCATAGGATAGGCATAAGGGAGCAATACATATGAGTATGAACAGATAGGCCATTGACAGAGTAAAGGCCTATGGCACATTCATAAGGTAGAAAAGTTGGGCAGACTGGATGGGCCTTGTGGTCCTTATCTGCCAGCAACTTCTATGTTTCTATGTTTCTATATTCCCCCTCTCCCTCCTCTCCCCCAGCAAGTACATATTGACGTCCTTTAAACTCTCCTCATAAGTCTTGTGGTACAAGCCCTGTACAATCTTGATCGCCCTTCTCTGGACCACCTCTGCCCTGTCAATGTCCTTACAAAGATGCAGCCTCCAGAACTGAACACAGTACTCTAGGTGAGGCCTGACTAATGATTTGTACAAAGGCATCACCATCTCCTGCCTTCTGCTACTGATACTTCTGCTTATGCACCCCAGCATGCCGCTAGCCCTACCTGCAGCCTTTGTACTCTGCTTTGACATTTTCAGGACATCTGAAATAATAACCCCATGGTCTCTTTCTTCCCTGATGATTGTCAGAAATTCTCCCCCCATTCTGTAGCTCTCCCCAGGGTTTCTTTATCCCAGGTGCATAATCTTGCACTACATTGAGTTAAACCTTAGTTGCCACTCTTCAGACCATTTTTCAAACTTCCCCAGGTCCCTTCTCATTGTCACCACCCCGTCTGGATTTCCACCCTGTTGCAGATCTTGGTGTCATTTGCAAATAGGCAGATCTTTCCCTCCAGTTCTTCTGCAGTGTTGCTAATGAAAACATTTAACAGGACTGGCCCAAGGACTGATCCCTCAGGTACTCTGCTGGTCACCCCTCTCTCCCGAGATTGTATCCCATTTACCACCACCCTCTGCCTCCTGTCCATTAGCTAGTTCCTAACCCAGTTTATCACCTCATGCCCCATGCCCAGACTGCCCATATTGTTAACCAGCCTCTTATGTGGGACAGTATTGAAGACCTTGCTGAAATCAAGGTAGGCGATGTCCACCTCCCCCCCTTTATTTACTTCCTTTGTCACCCAGTCAAATAAATCTATCAGATTCATCTGACATGACCTATCCTCTGTGAATCCATTTTGCCTTGGATCCTGAGCACTATTGAATTGCAGATGTCCCACTATTCTTTTTTTTAGCACTGCCTGCATGATCTTCACCACCACTGAAGAGAGGCTGACTGGCCTATAGTTCCCTGCTTTCTCCCTACTGCTGGATTTGTGTAGAGGAACCATATGTGCCCTCTTCCAGTCCTCTGGAACCACTGCTGTGTTGAGTGACTCTGTGAACATGGCTGCCAGAGGTGCTGCCAGCTCTCTTCACAGTTTCCTTAAGATCCTTGGGTGTATGCCATCTGGCCCCATCACTTTGTCCACCTTCAGTTTTGTGAGCTCCTTCAGGACTTTGTCCTCTGTGAATGGACTGGTGTCCCTGACCCTCCCCCCCTTAGACATAATAAATGGAGTCTTAATACCTCCTTCCTCCAACATGACTGTTGTTCAAATGATCTGACAGTCCATCATAGATTACTATTATTTTAATGACATTCCTGTCATCTCCCAAGCTACTCAATGGGAAACACTAAAAGTGATGCTTCGAGGCCAACTGATCGCTCATGCATCTTTACAGACAAACCAGAAAGCCACCCTCCACAAATTAGAACAAAAACTCAAAACACTGGAAATGACAGCTGCTCAGTCTACAACCAGGAGTCCTACTATCAGAGAGAGAATTGGCCAGTTTAAGTCTGAAATAGGGGATATTTTGCAATACCATACTGATTAAGCCCTGTACAGATTAAATCGGAGGCATTGGGAGGTGGGAGAACAACCTAGTAAGTTGTTGGCAGCCAAGATTCAGGCACAAACCATGGATAAATATATCCTGGTCATTCATTCTTGACCCCCAGGGGTCTAAATTAATCTCTCCTAGTGACATTATCCTTGCCTTTCAAGATTTCTGCTCTGCCCTCTACTCTTCATCCCATCACCTGATCAATGTACCTCATTTTTTGCTAATCTCCACTTGCCACAGGTTCCATCCTCAGTTTTCCCCTCTCTTAACGCTCCTACCCAACCGACAGAAGTGGCCCAAGTGATTCAAAATATGGCCAAGGGGAAATCACCTGACCCCCGATGGCATTCCCACCATTTTTTGTTGTACTTTAATTGATTTACTTGTCCCAAAATTTGTTTTATTCTTTAATGAGGCCTGGGAAAAAGGGACCTCCCCCCCCACACATTTCTGAAAGCTATTATTACTCTCATACCAAAGAAGGGTAAAGATAGTGATCTTTGGTCCTATTTTCACCCCATCTCCTTACTTAATATGGATACAAAAATGTTCACCAATTTATTGGCCAAGTGAATGGAACCCATTATGATTCTTCTTATTCATTTGGACCAAGTATGATTGGTTCCTGGCAGATTGGGCTCAGACAATACTCGTCACACCCTTTTTCTCATTTGGGAAGCGAGAACTCTAACCCACCCTGTTGCCACCCTGGCCTTAGATGCAGAAAAGGCCTTTGACAGGGTGGAATGGAGCCATTTGTTTGACACCCTTGGTAGATTTGACTTTCCTCTGACCTTTGTCTCCCTGGTACATCTCCTTTATACCTCTCCTACTGCAGCTGTCATCATCAATTCAGTTTTGTTTCCACACTTCCCACTCCACAGAGGGACCAGGCAGCATTGACACCTTTCCCCATTCCTTTTCCTATTGGCAATAGAGCCCCATGCCTCCAAAATTAGAGCTGGACCTCTTTTCCCAGGCATCATGGTGGGTGATCTTCCACATAAGATTTTGTTGTTCACTGATGATATTATGCTATTTGTTATCAGCCCCCTTTCTTATCTCCCCACCCTCAAGGATATTTTAGCAGCCTATTCCTCCCTGTTAAGGTACAAATTGATTAGTTTCTCCCCCTCAATGCCTCCTACACTGTGGACCTGTTTGCAACCTATCCTAATCAGTGGTCCCCAGAGGGAATAACATCCTTGGACATTGAACTACATTCCACCTTGTCGGAGACAACAGCAGTCAATGCCCAAAACATTTTCAACTTATTAGATTTAGATCTCCAAAGGTGGAAGACTCATATTCTCTCCTCATGGGGAAGAGTCACTGCCTTATGCTCATCACTCTCCCCAAACTGCAATACATCCTGGCTAATCTTCCCATCCCCTTCCTGGAGACTTTTTTCACAGGATATCAGCCAAAGTGTCTGCCTTTATCTGGGCAGGTAAACCCCCTAAAATTAGCCTTCAGACTTTACCGAGGTACCGGTGTGAGGGAGGCTTTGGGTTCCAAGACCTGAAACTTTTTCATGACCTTACTCTGTTACAGCAGACAGCTATTTGTTTTGCTTCACACTTAGCTAATCCTATCCTGACTTGGGTATCTGTGGACTTAGCCCAGAGTAAGTTACCAGCCCCCTCTACCCTTATTCTTCCAGACTGGTCCCTTCACATGGTCATTTCTCCTTGCTGTCATTACACCAGGCATAACTGGACTAAATATAGTAAGCGAGTGGGCTGAAGCCCCCAATCCTCCACCATCAGGCCTCTATGGTCAAACCCGGCATTAACCATTGATGATAGCCCTGTCTTTTTGGCTGGTTAGGAAGCCAAAGGAATTACTATGCTCAGAGATCTCTATGACCCCCTTTCAGTTTGCTTCTATTCCTTTGACATCCTCCAGAATGAATATCAACAGCCCCACTCTCATTTCTGGAGTTATTTACAGATTAGAGTCCTCCTTAAGCATAAAGTTTCCAAGGACCTTGTCATTTCCATACCCTATGTGTTAGATCAATGGATCACAGCACTCCAGCGATAACAACACCTATCAGTCAAGCTTTAAGTGACTTTTACAATATAGATCTTCCTCTTCGACCATGGTGGTCCCCAAGGCAAAATGGGAACTAGAACTGGGTATCTCCATTTCCTCCCCCGAGAGGGATCACATTTGGCTGAATGCATATGTAACATCAAGAGAACTCCAAGCTAAGTCCTTTCAGTTTAAAATCCTCCATAGGGCATACAGAACTCCGCTTGGCTCTACAGGGTAGGCCTCCTCAACCACAGTGACTGCTGGAGAGATGCTCCTCTCCACAAGCTACACTAACCCATATTCTATGGTCATGTCCATCCATTGACCACTATTGGACCTATGTGTAGTCAACCTGTGCCAAAGTCCTCCCCAATCTAGGCATTTGTGATCCTCAACTAGCCCTATTGGGTCTGCCTCAGCTTACATCTACCCTCTCCAGACCACAACTTCTTTGGCTTAATGGTGCATTGACGCACTTTCGTCTAGTCTTCTGAAGCCACCTAGTCACCCTCTTTCCTTGATCTATATTCGGCAGCTTCTGTTATTCATTACTGAGAAAACAAACCTTAGACAAAACATTGCTGTTTCTATACATTTCATGGCATATTCTTTACTGGAATGAACACCGATCAGTCAAGCTTCATTGATGGACCCATCCAGTCACTCACGCTCCTTAGTCTACACTCAATGAATTCTCTTACTGAAAACTAAGAAAACTGACCTTAAACACCACAGCTGACATGACTTTTATACAAAACATTACTCTTTCTTACAGTGCAGTCTTTATTGTTTCAGAAAAATCAATCAGCAAAACATCAGCTGGAAGCACTCCCCCCCCCTTAAAGCAGCTCTATGTAGGAAGTGCATGTACCAGTAAGTATAAAACATAAAGGATCTAGGCAAGTGTGTGTGTTAATGGATTTTTTTACATACTCTCAGTGTGTGATGACCTCATAAACCTCTTGAGCTTCGCTCTCGATGTGTGTATATATGTATAAATATATATATATATATACATATATATATATATATATATATATATATATATATATTTAAAATGGGTAGGTAAAATCTTAGATATCCCACTTATACAATTGGACAGAACACATCACATGACCGTGCACTATTTCACAATGACCGCACACCTTCCAGTACGACCGCACACCTGAACTACTTTCCAGCCCTCAAAACCTTCTCACCAGCATTGAGACCACTCCACACCTGGTGCAGCTAGGCACCCACACTAACACACATAAGCAACTGACACCCACTGGCATAACTAAATATACCAGTAGTAGCCCCACACTGTACAAACTGATGTACTTGATCATGCCATTAATGTTTACATAAAATGTAATTTAAAAATCAAATCCTGCCTGCCATTTTCACAGTCTCTCAGTGTAGAACCATTTTTATTACTGTAAGCAGTGTGACCAAGCAGTCTCAATCCTAGTAAAACATATGGTGGCAGCTGATTAAGACAAACCTAGCTGTATATAAAAAAGCAGGAGAACATACATTTTTTAGTTGTCTTCTCTTAATTTGTGAGAAAAAAGCTGCATTTGTAGGGAGAGTACCGTGATCGTGGAGCACTTTCACTTTCATTGCCGAAATGTAGCGTGACCGAGCGGTGCACATTGCAGAAAGTGGGAACCTGTTAAGAGTACAAAGGAAGCCCCTCTCTGTTTAAAAAATTAGAAAAGTGAGTCCCTCCTGTTAGTTTGTATTCATTTTGAGTAATAGAAGTTGAAGACTGTATGCGGAAGGCAGCGAGGATAGACCGAGCGAGTCGGTAACTTTAGGAAGGTAGAAGGAAGTCAGAGCGAGTGTTGCCATAGAAACACTCGCTTTCACTTCCGTCTACCTTCCTAAAGCTACCGACTCGCTCATTCTATCTTCACTCCCTTCTGCATATAGTCTGCAACTTCTATTACTCAAAGCGAAGACATACTAACAGGAGGGACTCACTTTTCTTATTTTTTAAACAGAGAGGGGCTTACTTTGTACTCTTAACAGGTTTCCACTTTCTGCAATGGGCACCGCTCAGTCACGCTACATTTCGGCAACGAAAGTGAAAGTGCTCCACGATCGCAGTACTCTCCCTACAAATGCAGGTTTTTTCACACAAATTAAGAGAAGACAACTTAAAAACAACTAGTTTCTCTTACTTTTTGGTACACAGACAGGGTTTGTTAAATCCTCTACCATATCATTTAGCAGCTACATTTCAGCAATTACAGTGAAAGTGCTCCCCAATCATACTCGCCTCCCTCTCCCTACAAACATCACCTTCTTTCACAGAAATGATGTAAATTGAAAAAAAAAATTCTCTTACATTTTTCAACACAACCTTATTTTAAACCTCTGCCAACATATCATTTATTTACCAGCTGGAGAGAGGGACTACTTTTTCCACCCACCCAAAAAAAAAAATCGGTGGCCATTTTATAAGATAGATAACCCACTCTAGGGTATACAGTCACGCTCTGATATATGCATGCCTTGGGTGGTTGAATGCACCAAGGTGTGCATATCAGAGCGCAATCGCGACATAAACCCTAGAGTGGTTATCTATTACACATATATATATACATAGACACAGATACATAGACAGTGTCACAGATAAGGGCCTATGGCCCACCTAGTCTGCCCATTTGAGCTTGTAAGTTCAGTTTGTTTTCCTAGAAATCTGTTTCCCCTTACCCCTGTCCTCTAGAATTCCTTTATTTCTATGCCATGCATTCTTAAATCCCGTGATTGTTTCAGCCCCCACTACTTCCTCTGGCAGGGTGTTCCACTTGTCCATCACCCGTTCTGTGAAGAAATTCTTTCTCATGTTTCCTCTGAATCGTCCTCCCTCCAACTTCATCCCATGCCCTCTAGTTCTGAAACATCTTTTCGCTTAAAAATAGTGTTTTCCTGCACCCTGTTCCTCCTGTAAGATACTTGTATGTCTCTATCTATCCCCTCTCCTCCTCTCCTCCAGGGAGTACATGTTCAGTTCCTTCAACCTGTCTTCATAGGACTTGTGATGCAACCCATGCACCATCTTTGTTGCCCTCCTCTGAACCTTCTCTACCCTGTCTATGTCCTTACGTAGGTATGGTCTCCAGAACTGTACACTGTACCCAGGTGGGGCCTCACTAGTGTCTTGTATAGAGGAATTATGACCTCCCTTTTCCTGCTGGTGATGCCCTGCCTATACATCCCAGCATCCTATTTGCTTTACCTGATGCCTTGTCACACTGTTTCCTACATTGAGGTCATCAGAGATGACAACCCCAAGATCCCTTTCCTGCTTGGTGCATGCTATATCCTCACCCCCAACTGATATATTGTGCCAGGGTTTTGGCCCTTATATGCATTATCTTGCACTTCTTTGCATTGAATTTCAACTGCCAAACCCTTGACCATTCTTCAAGTTTCTGAAGGTCCCTTCTCATTCTGTCTACACCCTCTGGTGTGTCTACTCTGTTACAGAGCTTTGTGTCATCAGCGAACAGTGAAATTCTGCCTTCTAGATCCTGTGCAATGTCACTGATGAAGATGTTGAATAGGACGGTCCCAGCACTGATCCCTGTGGTACTCCACTGGTTACTCTTCACTCTGTGAGTGACAGCCATTACCACCACCCTCTGTGTCCTGCCACCCAGCCAGTTACCTACCCACCACACTACTGTCCTGCCCACCCATATTCCCCAGTTTGTGTAATAGTCTTCTAGTGGCACAGTGTCAAACGTCTTGCTGAAGTCCAGATAGGCCATATCCACTGCCCTCCTGATCCACCTCCTAGTCACCCAGTCAAAAATTCAATGAGGTTGGTCTGACATGACCTCCCCCTGGTGAAACCATGCTGCCTTGGGTCCTGTGGTCCATTGACAACCAGATGTTCCACCAATCTCTCCTTCAGCTGTGCTTCCATGATCTTTCCCACTACTGAGGTGAGGCTGACTGGTCTGTAGTTCCTGCTTCCTCTTTGTTCCCACTTTTGTATAAGGGACTACATCTGCTGTCCTCCAGTCTTTGGGTACCTCCCTGTTTCCAGTGATTGGCTGAACAGGATAGCAGAAGTTTAGCCACCACCTCTCTTAGTTCTTTAAGGACCCTGGGGTGCACCCCATCTGGCCCATTGCTTTATCAGCTCTTATTACTTCCAGTTCCTTCAGGACCCTTTCTCGTGTAAAGGGACTTGTGTCCATTCTGCACCATTCTCACCCTTGTACTCCCTTCAGACCCATTACCCCCTCTTCCTTAGTAAAGACTGAGCAAAATACCTGTTCAATATGCAGCTTTTATTGTTGTCATCCTCCACGCTGCTCCCATCCTCCCCTTCAGTCTCACTATCCCTCCCTTTGTCTTTCTTTTTCACTTATGTACCTGTAAAAGGTTTTGTCCCCTTTACCCACTGATTTTGCAATGTGTTCTTCTGTCTGAGCTTTGGCTTCCTTACTGACTTCCCTGCCTCCCTTTGTTTCTCCTGGTACTTCTCCTATCCCCTTCTGCCTGTGTCTTTTGTATTGCCTGAATGCAATCTTTTTGGCTTTCACTTTCTTTGCTACCTCTTTGGAAAACCATAATGGTCTCCTCTTCCTTTTCCTCTTGCTAACCTGTTAATGCATAATTCTGTTCTTATAATCCCATTTTAAATACTGCCCTGTTCCTCAACCCCTGATTCCTGTCCCATTCCCTTAATGCCTCTTTCAAGTATCTCCCATTTTCCCAAAGTCTGCCCCCTAAAATCCAGGATACGTGTTTTGTGTGGTTTGGTTCTGCTCTTTCTGTGATTTCAAACCACAATGACTAGTGGTCACTATTACCCAGGTGCTCCCCACTGTTACCCCATCACACTGTCCCTGTTTGTGAGCACAAGGTCAGTATTGCCTTCTGCCCGAGTTGGTTCCATGACCAGTTGTTGAGGAAGGCACCCTGAAGGAGTCAAGAATAAATCTGCTCTAGTTGATGCTGCTGCTGGGATGCTCCAGTCCACGTCTGGTATATTGAAGTCTCCAACCAGTACTACCTCACCTTGTCTGCCATCCTTTGGATGGCTAGCATCAACTCCCTATCTGTTTCTTCCTCCTGGGCTGGTGGTCTATAGACACACCTATGTGGATGGCTGGCCCCATTTTCCTTTCCAGCTTAACCCACAGTATCTCCCCATTTGTTCCTCCTGGATCTGTGTGGCCCTTATGTCATTTTCACATACAGTGCCACTCCTCCTCCTTCCTGCCTGCTCTGTCTCTTCTGAATATGTTGTAGCCAGGTATGGCCATCTCCCAGTCATGGTTATCATTACACCAGGTTTCAGTGATGGCCACAATGTCCAGGTCTGACTGTACCATGACAGCCTCCAGATCTTCCATCTTGTTGCTAAGGATCCTGGCATTTGCACACATGGCTTTCCATGATTTGACCTCCTAGACTGCTTCACTGTTCTACTCCAGCCCTTCCTTGGTTGTCATTTATCCCTTGTTCTCTCCTTGCTGTTTGCCCTTCTGCTGAATTTTGCCCTTTTCTGCTTATCCACCTTTTGGACACTAAACTCCATCTTTTGCACACTGCTTTGCAGAGATAGCCACTCCTCTGGTTCACTGGTTCCACTACTAGCTGTGGGGGGTGAGCAAGTAGGTACCATCCTTGCTGGCCTGCCACCCCCCTTTGCTAGTTTAAATGCTTGTCAATGTAGCATTTAAACTTATCATTGAGTGCTTGGATTCCCCTCCAGGATGGATACAGGCCATCCCTCCAGGTGGGTCCCCAGTCACCAATGAATCCAAACCCTTCCTCACAGCACCAGTTCTTCAACCATGAGTTAAAGTTCCTGGTGCATGCACTCCTATGCTCTCCTTGCCTCTCACAGGTAGTACTTCTGAAAGTGACAGAAGTAGCTACTTGCTTGAGACCCTCCCAGTTTCCTAAACTCTTCCTGAACTTCCTTTGGCTCCCCATTTGCCAAGTCATTAGTACCTAGGTGGATAATGACATCCAGCTCACCCTCCGTCTTGCCTTCCCAGTGATCCCCAGTATCTTCCTTCCATCCCTCCATGCCGTGGCACCTGGTGGCACCTCACCTCCTGTCCTCCCCTCCTGTGTTCCTAGCTGGATCCCTCTACGATGGGAGTCCCCACCAGGATCTGCATCCTCCTCTTGGGGTCCACTGCTTTCCCACTGAGGTCACCTCCTTGCCCAACCTCCACATCCTTTCCTTCCACTTCCCTGGGTACCTCTATTTGGTTGTCCTCATTTGCCAGTGTGGCATATGAGTTCTTGAGAGGAATAGGATCTGGGATGTGCCTCTGCCTGACTGCTCTAACCCTTCCTGGGCCCACTGTCATCCAAGTGCTCCTCGTTCTCGGCATCCTTTGAGGCAGCTGCATTGGACTGGGTGGTCCCTGGATAGGGGTGATGGTACTCTGACCCAGTTTACTTCCGCTCTGTGTCTGGCTACCTCATCCCACAGTCCAGAGAGATGCATGCAGATAGGGCAGCACCTCAGTGTCCAGAAGGTCTGCCTGAATATGGCTGCCCCACAGCCACTGCATTGCACCACTCCCCACATTATACTGCAATTCCACTACTTATCTGCTACTGAAGCTCTCTTAGTTCTCTTTTTATTTATTTACAGTACTAAAAATCCTGTAACTGATCGTCAGATATATATATTTTTTTAAGGAATATATATATATATATATGTGTGTGTGTGTATATATATATATATATATATATACACACATATGTATCTATAGATAGATAGATAGATGGATAGATAGACTATAGTGTTGCTGTAGTTAGGATTGAGTAGGCTGTTTAATATTAAACCCCAAATTTCGAATTTTTCACTTTAATAACTTTGCAACCTTTCAATGGATTTGCACAAACTTTGGCGTGCACAGTCTCGTGAGGGAGTAGGTAGATCTCTTGACATGCTAATTTTTGTTCTGATTGGATGTGCAGATTCTGAGATCCAGACAGTGACACAAATGATTTTGTCATGTTTTTTTTTTTTTTTGCTCTTTCTTTGTCCACTCCTAGTACCCAGACGGTTTGGGATTCTGGTTTGGAATTTTCAGGGTGGCAAGGGCTTGGCCCGCAGATGTGTATTTTGCTGGTTTGGTGAAAAAATATTAATCTGTTCCAAAGTTATACATGTTTAACATTTCAGTTCTGAGGATGCTCTGTAGGCAGTTTCAGGATAGCTGCATGGAACGGAAAAAAAAATGTGGCCATACGCAAAAGGATCTTTTTCCATATGAGTGAATCTATTTTGTGAGAAAATATCTTTTTTCATATACCGTCATCTTTTTTCCAGTTTTTCACAAAAAAAAATTCAAAACCCACAAAAATGACATGCTGCAGAGACCAACACATGTACTGTATCTTGCTCATTGGGCCCACCATTAGGTGGAATCTGCACTTTACTGTTGTTAAAATGACCCCTAAATGTGTTTTTGTTTTCCTTTTTGCATCCTTTTTTGTGACTGGCTTCTACTTTTTTCATATAGCCATAAGAATTCAGCCATGCAAAAAAGGATCCCTTAACTCATTCAGCCCCAGGTGGCCATTTTCAATAAGGTTAAGCACAGAACATTTTGACTCACAAGTGAGTTCTGGGGCTGAGTGGATTAATACACAAAACTGTATTTTTTGTAATGTTTCCCTGTTATCTACTGGCACCACCCACACTCCGATTGCAGTCCCTGTATTTTTAAATGTTTCCCTGGTGTCTTGTGGTACCCCCACCCTCTGTTTACCATCCCCTAATTGTGTAATGTTTACTTGGTGTCTAGTGGCACCCCCACCCTCCGATTGCCAGCTCCATAATTGTTAATGTTTCCTGGTGACTAGTGGCACCCCTACCCTCTGATTCCCTGTCCCCATATTATTTCAATTTTGTATTGGTGTCTAGTGGCACCCACCACTCCACTGATCATTGTCCCTGTATTTTGTCATGTTTCCCTGGTGTCCAGTGGCACCCCCACCCTCTGATCGTTTTCTCTGTATTGTTTAAATATTTCCCTGGTGTTTAGTGGCACCCCCAACCCTCCAATTGTTGTTCTACTAATTTGTAATTTTACCCTGATGTCTAGTGGTGCACCCCACACTCCTATCACCATCCTTGTAATTTGTAATGTTTCCCTGGTGTGTACTGGCCCCCCAGTCCATTGATCACTGTCCCCGTAATTGATAACCTTTTCCTGGTGTCTTTTGGTGCCTGCCAACCTCCAGTCACTGTCCCTGTAATTTGTGATGTTTCTTTAGTGTCTAGTGACCATTAGACCATAAAGAAGGGGCTTTATTCCACATTCTAGTTGCTTGTACAGTCTCATATGTGGTTTTTATTCAGGTGTCTTTTAATAAAATTATTTTATTATTATAGGTCTGCAAAGTGGCCAATGTGGAGATACATTTTTTATACCCTTTTATTCTGTTGACATTTAATGTAGTAGCAGTTAACGTATCCAGAAAGATAAGGAATAAAAAGTAAAGCACATTAGTCATATAATTTCCACTTTTCTCCAGATCTTGTCTTCAGTTGCATTCTTTTGGAGGCATAGGCCTTTGAGAATCCTCCAGGTCTGATGACATGCTGTTTAGGGATGAGGAGAGGGATGATGGCTCAGAGGATCCATTCTCTTCTTCAGAATCACCCTATCCCTTATCAGAGGCCGAATCACTATATTTATTTTGGATGGGGGGGGGCATGTTGATTTTCTTTAAACTTGTTTGTTTTACATCCATTTCTAGGCTTTTTCTTTTTCTCCCTTCAGGAATACCACTTCATATTCTTCTGGTGGAGGGGTTGGGGCATTTATACTGTGGAAAGATGTGACAGAATATTGTCTTCAGGGACATCCACATCATCCAGTTATCTAACTGCAATTACCTCAGAGTACGGCACTCCAGCAGTCAAGGTACCAGAGTCCTTCTCTTTATGGAACTTGACAACCTCTTTGTTCAGATCCCTGGGAGTGGGTATGGGGTTTCCAGTGTACCCAATGAACCTTCAGACTACATGGGGAGGACAGAGGTTGATGCTGAGGAGGTCAGTATTACTTTCTTTCCCAGTAGAGTGCATGGATGCAAATCTTTGCTTTGAGGCCTGAGTTGCATCTCTTTGTTGTGCTTGATTTACCATTGATTCCTGAGTTTACCCATCCCCTCTACTGTGGAAGGCCCATGGACATCTAGCATATGAGTGCCCTCTCCTTTCACATAAATTACAATGGAAAGTGTCTTTGCAATTTTTCACCATAGGGCTATATTCTAATCAATAACTTGCTCTTAAAAATGTTTTGCCAGTTTTAGATTATGCAGATGTGGTCTATGGCACTGCCCCAGTCACTACCCACTCCAGACTGGACACTCTCCTCAACTCCTTCTGCTACTTTGCTACTGCCTACCCTCCTCTTACCCATCACTGTCTCCTTTATGATCCACTCTCCCTTGCTCTGCTATCTCAAAGAACAACTGTCCACTGCACCTCCCTCATTGCTAAGTACCAATTTGGCTGCCTTCCCCCCACCTCTCCTCCTGCCTTACACCAGCCATCTCTACTACCTACTCCCTTCACCAAAGAGACTCACACACCTTCTCTATCCCTTGCCCCCACTCTGCTGTAGGACAGTTTGCCTTCTTGTATTGCCTCCCTCTTCTCTGGAATAATCTACCCTCTGACCTTTGTCTTGCATCCCCTTTTTCATCCCTCAAGAGACTCCTCAGACTTTTCTCCTCCCCACAGTGCTCCCAATTCTCCTAATCCCCCCTCCTTCTCACCATTTACCTCTCACTCAGGAACTAATTCCCTCACTATTCACCTGGGTGGTGTGGAGTGTACTCTTCCCCCATTTATCACAACCTTGTTTTTATCATAACCCTCCCATTCTTTTGTTGTAGTTCTCTGCCAGCCTGAGCTGGTTACCCTCTTGAATGCAAACTCAGCTCCTGCATGTTCCAGGATTCTTAATATGGGGATATTCAAGTGTTCTTAAATTAACTGTAGTTATATTTATGTATTACACACCTTAAATATTATTTGTCTTATACTTTGTAAATATTGTGCCTATTTCATATTATGCTCTTGTGAATTTTTGTCATATACTTCTGTTATAACAATGTTCATCTCCTTTGTTTATCTTGTTCCCGGGTTGCACCTGGAAATGAGCCTTGGTTCAGTGTGCCTTTCCCAGTAACCAATTTTAAATAAATAAATGACTACATATTGAACTGCCACAAATATTACTAAAATGTGTGCATGAACCACATTTATTGCATGACTTAAGCTGGCCTTGATAAAACAAGGTACTTCTATCCCATCCCAGAAAACAAAACTACTTGGCAGGTGCACCACTCCTAAATTTGTCAGAAAGAGCTTAACCTTTATTTTCCACAGACACACCCCCCTCCAGTCCATACCTGCTCAGAATCCATTATGGGCTGTGGTTTGTCCAAAATGTCACAGTATTGCCTCAGCCAAAAGAGAATATCCAAAATGTTCACACCATCATTTTTAAACAAGACCATTATAGTTCTTAGTACTGACTGAGTTAAAGTAACGGCCACCAAGGGATATGTTTCAACTTCTTTTGCTGCACTCAGAATCTGTCAAAGCTGGAAATTTGTTTAAAACTAATGTCATAATTCAAGTCTCCTGTGTGGAGTAGAGTGTGTATCTCTAATGCGAAAAGTTTTAGTGAGTTTTTAATCAGAGTCCTTGCTACATATATCATGTCCAGTGGGGGGAGTCCAAACTCCTTTTTATATAAGCTGCACAGTGTTCTTTCTTGGTGTAGGTTCACCCTTTGTAAAAAAATAAATTAGCATATTTTCTTTTTGAGTCTTTTGCTGCACCAGGTTGGTCATTATACTGGTCTTTTTGTGATGGTTCTAGTATCCACAGCTTAAATGTTTGGGATTCATGCTCAGGAATGTTCAGCCTCAAGGGGCCTGCCTTAGGGGAAGCCTCAGGGGAGGAAGGTTCATTTTCAGCATTTTCAAAATTAACAGTCTTAGATCTCTCAGCTGCATCATTTCGTTGTCATGTGATTTCAGCTCTTTCAGTAACTCTGTTCTATTTTTATGACTAACACTGGTGTTTTCCCTGTCCCTTTCCTGCAAATCCGCCACTTTGACAGTTTCACCTCTAGCTTGTAGAGCTTCCTGTTCCTTTGCAGCATTGTTCATTTTCTAGTTTGGCTCTGAGCTCCGTGGGTCCTTTTTAGACTGTATTTGAATAGCTTCCTCCTGCACAGGCAACTCTTTATTCTGCCGCTTCTCTAATTCATTTTCTGAGAAGACTCTCCCCAGCTCACACTTTGACTCTGTACCATCATTTTTGCTCTCAGGCTCCTTTCGCAGTTGCTTCTGAAGTAGCTGCTGCTTGTAATGCTGCACCTGAGGATCACTGTTGTTCTATATCCATTCACCCATCCCATTCAGAATACATGTGGCATCCCGCAAGGCTCTCTCTGGCAACCATCAGACTTTCTTTTGTTTTGGCTTAAGAGGCAGTATTTTTTTAATTCCTCCTTTTCTTATACCCAGCATTTTCCTTTCTGAGTGCTTCTCCAGGTGCACTGCTGCAGCTGTCAGCTCCATGTCTGTCAGCTCACCAGCTGACATGCCTTTGGCTCTTTTGATCTTCTGCAGCTAACACAGCCAGTCTTGCTCTCACTTCTTCTACTGCCATCCCTTTTTTTCCTTTTCTCTTCTAAGGCTGTACAAAATGTTTCCTTCTCCTGTAACAGTTGCTCATCCACCAGTGCATTCTCTGATGCATTCAAGCCAGTATCCATGTTTTCAAAACTTTCTTCCAGAACTATCTGGCAGCATTTTGATCACACTAGCATCATTGGCAGGGATGGATGTCAGGTTCCCTGCCACAGCTATCTCCTGTCCTTCTCCAGGATCGTCCATGTTAGACAATGCCCAATGGTTCTCTCTACTGACAAAAGACAAAGTTCCTCAGTGCCCTGGCCAAATTTTCCCAAGTCATTCAACTACTACCAACAGATTTATCAAGAAAGATGGCACTCTCTACACCCCCTCCTCTTAGATGCATGCCTTACTCAAAACATCAATCAGATAGCCAGCCCAGTGTCATGGAGTGCTGAAATGCTGGTGCCTTGCCTTCAGCCATGCTGTCCACTGGAGTTCGGGAAAGGACCAGGGTTGCTTGAGGGCCAGCAGCGTGAGGGAGGATTGACCATCCAAGGACAGCTCTTCTCCACTGGGGAGGGAATCTGAGTGCTGCAGCTTGTCTCCCAACTAGTGGAGGCTGGGTGGCAGCACCAGCAGGATGAGCAGATGTGGAAGGATGCAAGCTGATGCAGCATGCATGTGTGTCAATAGGCTCATGTGTGTATGCATCACTTACAGATGTCTGAGGGAAGAAAACAGAGGAAAGTGCCTCTGCTCACTCAGCATCTCCCACAGGCAGCATACCACCCCACATGGCTGGCCACTTGTTGATACAACTCTGTGTGAGTGGTGGTTGACTCATAAGTCCTTGTGACGTGTCAGTGACCAGGCTGGAGAGAGTCTGCTGGGACTGGGGACACAGGTGTAGAAACAAAGAAAAAAAGTAAATCAGATGACTCATTATTGCAGTGAGCCTAATGTGGGAGAGGGGACTACTGAATGAGGCAGGACTCTAACTGTTGACCCACCACACAAAATCAATGAGCATGGTCAGGAGGGGCCGAGCTATAAAATATACATATTTTGGGAACAGTAGGGTGGTTCAGGAAGGAAGGTATATGTGAAACGTCTTTTCCAGCTTCTGGTTCAATACTAGAAATTAGCATATATGTTTTTTAAAAGTGTCTGAAGGAATGGGTTGGGAGTGAATATTGGAAATGAGTGAGTGTGGGAGGGGGTAGACATGGGACTAGCCTTGGACAAGTGGAAAGGGTTAATATTTTACCAGGGTTCATTTGGCTAAAGTGCAAAAGTGCTCCAAAAACTGAGTTCATGTCACAAGACCAGAAACTGCCAGTTTTTAACTGAAGTCCATTTTGATTTGGCTAACAATGATACATAAAGGTATGGGATGGGGATAACTATGGAAATAGCATAATTTTCCTGGAGCTCTGGAAATACCACAGCACTGGTTACAAAAAGTGTTGGTAAAATCCTGTGCTGTGATTTGTGGAACTGAATCACATAACTGTGTTATTCCAACAAAGCAGCAAGTTAGAACTGCTTAACTTACTGAACCTTATTATGTGGTTCTAAAATTAAAAATCAGTAAAGCCATTTTATGATCACAGTAAAGCAATTCCAGGGTGTGTGTAATTGTGTGACACAAGCACTTTTCAGGTGTGTAGGCACCAGGATTTGCCTCATGCGTCATTTCCTAAGGTGTGCAGTTACCCCAGAATACTGCACACCTTGTTGCTTAAGTGACTGGTGCTATTTGATGTTCCTGTTGCTATTTGTGTTGTTAACCATTATGTCATGAGAACAAACCCAGTTTGGACCCTGTTGCATGTGGATCTTCCATATGCATTGTGATTCAGTTATGTAGAGGAGGCTTCTTCCCCAAGAAGAAAAATAAAATATTGTTGTATTGTATATACAGTTGGTGGTGTAACAGGGAGCCTGCACCCCATGCTGCACCACAATCAATAGCTTCAGTGAGTGGGAGTACATTGTGTAACCCTGCCTATATACAAAGTGGCAGTTATTTGAGTTCATTTATTGCTATTGTTGCATAAACATGTGACATATACAATGGCTTTGCTCTGATGTAGTATTCATAAACACCACTTCTGAATTTCATTGCATTCTTCTATCCAAATAAGTTGATTCAAGTTCAGCCAGTCACTACATGAAATCTTTACGAATATGGTGGAGATTGTTTTTACAGGAAGTGTTGCTATCAGCTTTCTCAATAGCTAAATGCAACTTCCTTCTAGCAACAGTGCAGGTGACCGAAATGACTATACATAGTGTACTAGAAACATTTAAAAACTGAAGACCCCTAAACATGATTCTGTATTCTATGTAGTAGTCAGAGTGGCTATATAATTCCTTAAGCAGTGCAGCAGTACTCTGTTCATGGTTTACCATGAAATGTTAGACCTTTTAAGAATGAGTCTTACTCCCTCTTTATTATTTATGACATTTTGAACTGGCAGTAAATTAATACATACAAATGACCTTCTATGACATGTGGAGAAAACTGTCAATTTCAGTGCACAGTGTTGCATGTTCCCTTCCTGTTGTAATTGATGAAAAAGCAACTATACAAACTGTTTTTTGTCTCATAAGTGCTCAAAACATTATCCTTGTAAAATGTCAGAGATGCTTTCCTCGAAGCTGCAGTTTCAGTCTGGGCTTCTTTTTCTATTGTGAGTTTAGCTGGCATTTCATTCTGCTAATCTCTGTTCCACTTGACATTTCCAACATAACTGGTGTTTGAACACACTAAACAAGTTCTTCAACCTATTTTATTTATCATCTAGGAGAATACATTCAGGATCTGTCCAAACGAGAATACCTTGTGGAGTATCAAGTGTCCATAAAATGCAGTGTGTCCAATTATATCACCACCTTTGTACACTGCATAAGTGCATCTTATTAAAAAGCCTTTAATAGCATTTATGTCCCCTTGTGTGAGAGATACATTTACATCTTGAAGTATTTGGATAAATTTCCTCAGTGTGCTAATTTTAGGCTCCTTGAAATGGTTATGTAATGCACTATTTCTCAATAAAGGATTCAATAAAATATTAATTACTGAAATAATTGCAGCACTCAGTTTCAGAAGTGGTGCATTAATAAATAATTTTGCAATATAGAATTTCAATAACAGTTCTAAGTGCTTCTTTAATATAAATATAGCTGAGCAAAGTTAACATTTACTGAGTACCAGTGTACACCATCACAGCATCAAAAATCTAAACTCTCAAACACCAATTTACATTTAAAAACTCATTTACATTTAGAATTGGATTAAATGTTGAAGCAACTAATTCATTGTTGCTAAAATCCCTTGTTACAAGGGCTCTCTGCATAATGTTGAGAAATTTATGTCATTATTTATGGAAATGATGTACTGCTTTGTTCTCTGTGAATACCATACATGTAAAATGATGTTGGTAATCCAGACATGTCACATGCAGTTGAAAGATGTTTACAATAATGCCATCATTAATATGTGAAAAGAAACAAATCTAAAAATATATACCCCTGTGTGAAAGGGTTAGGATAAGACCCTGTCCCCTCTGTTATGCAAAGAGAGTTAAAAGCAAGGATCTACTATATCACTTGATTATAGCTTTTCTCTCTGATTTTTCTTTGTGGTACCTATGAATTGGCCACTCTGTGGATCACACTTCTCCCTGTTATCTCCTTTCCTTCATTTGCTGTTTCTATTCTTTATTTCTTCTCTGTGGTGTTTATATATATCTATATACACACACACACATATATATATATATATATATATATACATATATATATATATATATATATATATATGTATATATATAGATACATATATACACGTTATAGTGGCATGGTAGCATCACTATAGTTAGAGTTCAGCAGCAGTTTCTATGTTAAACCTCAAACTTTGCAACTGTTCAATGGATTTGCACACAATATTGCATGCCCAGTCCCTTTGGGTAGATCTCTTGATATGCCAGGTTTTGTTCCCGTCAGATATGCAGTTTCTGATATGCAGATAGTGAAAGAACCTTCAAATTTTCCAATTTTTGCAATTTTATTCTCATCGCACTACACAAAGACAGTGTGGAATTGTGGTCTAAAATGTTTATGATAGAAAGAGCTTGGGACACAGCACAGGCCAGCATTTATTTGATGAAAAAATATTAATCCTTTCAAATGCTGCAGCATTTTTAAGTTCCCATTATTTTCAAAGGGATTTTTATTTTTCACTATAGCTGCACAGTGTGGACAAGGATCTTTGCCAGTGAGGAGGCAATCCTTGCCCATCAGTTGGCAATCCTTGCCCATCACAAATATTTCTTTATCCATGAGCTGCCATCTTGTTTTTTTGATTTTGGCTAAGAAAAAGTGTCACAACTCTGGCCAGGGACATGTGTGTCACACATCAAAGTGTGATTTTTGCTCATCAGAAGTTGATGAGCTGTATTGTGTGCTTTGTGGAGTTTGTATGCCCTCATCATTTTTTTATCATTTAAATCCTTGCTCATGGCTCACTATATCAACCAATCAATCTTTATTTTACCAGGAGAAAAACACCATTGAGAGGACTCATTTACAAGGTGATCCTGGATACCTAAATACAATAAGAACATTGTAACATTCAATGGCAACAGAATATACAAACAGCTGGCCAATTGAGAGGACTCAAGGATATTACATAACAACATGATACCTGAGAACAGTATGAATCATCATAGACTATGTTGGCGGCATACTATACAAACAGCCACCAAGTTCAGTGCAAAAGGTAATATGACACAACAGGAATAGGCTAACAAATAAATCTAAGGGAGTCATGGAGCAAATGAAAGGGGGGAGAAGACATAGTAGGAGTGGGTGGAAGAGGACAACTGAAAGGAGAAAGGGGAAGTTGAGAGGGGAAGTTCAGAGAAATATGAATGCAGTGGGAAACATTTGCTGTGGAGGAGCATAACACCAAAGATAGTCAGCAAGAGGAGCAGGTACTCTAATATGATATGAAGGTCAAGATACAGGAAGAAGGTATTGCTAGGATAAGTAGCTACAAGTTTCCTTAAAACAGTAACTGAGTAGTGTCTTAAAGGTGGGCAGCCCAACTATGTTTAAGAGTTTTAAGGTACTTTGGCTAGTATTCCAAAGGGTAGGGGGGCATGTCTTATGGAGGATGCACCACATTGAGTTCTGATTCTAGTAATGTGAAGCAAGAGGTAAGACTATCTTCTGAGTGAATAAGGCTCCACAGAACAAGTAAAGAGATCTGAGACAAATTTGGGGAGCTCGTTAGTTAGAGCTCTAAGTTTCCAGAGGCCAGCATTTTTTAGTTTCCTGGTTTTCAGTGACTGCCACCCAATTAGAGCATAGAGGTCACAGTGATGAGTATTATATGGGCCATTGGTGATTAATCAAATTGCCCTGTGGTATAGGGTATCCACTTAGTTAGGTAAGCCATAGGGCAATGACCATAGATAAAGTCTGCATAATCTATCAGAGGGAGAAAAGCAGTCTGTGCCTAGTCTTTGCTTAAGTTTTTGGGGCAGTTCTTCTAGGTGAACAGAGAAGGAAAGCTTACAGCCAAGCCAAAAGCCCAGGTATTTGAACTTATCCACTATTTTAAGTGGCTCCCCCAGCAGGGTCAGGATTTGGAACCTGTGTACTGGAGGGGTCACTGATTGGGCATAAGGAGAGAGACAAGCATAGTTTTGGTCTTTTTTGCATTGAGAAGCAGTTTCAGATGCAGGAGGTTATTTTGGAGGATGTTGAAATCATGCTACAAATCCATGCATGCAAATTCGATGGATGGTCTGACAACACAAAATATGGTGTCATCTGCAAAAAGGTGGACACTGGCTGTGTTGAGTTGAGAATTAATATCATTGATGTAAATGGTGATTAGTATGAGCCCCAGAATTGATCCTTGTTGTACTCCTCTTTGCAGGATTTTTGGAGAGGAGGTGGCGCCCTGAGCTTTTACTTGCTGTTGTCTGCCAACAAGGTAACTGTTAAACAATTTTAAGGCTATGTTGACAAGCCTGATATTAAGTAGCAAGGTTTGGAGTAAGTCATGCTGTACCATGTCAAATGCCTTACTCAGATCCAGGAATAAGGCACAGATGTGTTTTTTTAGTGTCCAGTGTGACTTGCCAGTCGTTCATACCTTTGGCCAGAGCGGAAACAGTATTGTGATTAGGCCTAAAGCAGGACTGGAGTGGGTTGAGAATATTGTGGGATTCAACTAATTCCCTTAGTTGGCTAACTTTCATGTCCATCACTCTTTGTCCATCATGGCGGACAAGGAAACGGCTGACAGACAAGGATTCCCGGTCTGGCGATTTGGTCAAGAAATTTCGTAATCCTTGCCCATCAGCCATTTTCCTTCTCTGCCCTGATGAGCAAAGACTGATGGACAAGGAGTTGAGTGGTGGACAAGGATTTCTGTCTGGTCATCTGGTCGACAAAAGTTTGTCGACCAGATGGTCAGACCAGGAATCCTTGCCCATCTGCAGTTTTCCTTATCCACCATGATGGGCAAAGACTGATGGGCAAGGAATTGGGCTGGCGTACAAGGATTCCTTTCTGCCCATCTGGTCGACAAAATTTGTCAGTCAGCTGGGTAAACTGGAAATGTTTGTCTGTGAGCTGTTTTCCTTGTCTGCCATGATGGACAAGTACCCTAGGGCAAGGAATTTGGCTGATGGGCAAGGATTTAAAAACTGGGTGATCTTCCTGTTTTCACTCAATCACCCCTTCTTTATATCCTTGGTGTCTAGTGCCCCCCAGTAACCCATGAGGTGGGCACATGAGGAAGGGCACCATCCATAACAGCGGCTTCTTCCTGGAGCAATCCCTCATGGTGATGGAAGGGTAGGGTGACTGGATGAGGCTGTGGGTGAACTGGGTGACAGGATGTCGCTATACATACATGAGTGGGGGGTGGGAGTGAGCACAGCGAGTGTGGGCTGCGAGGGGGTGGAGAGACTGTAGGGGATGGCTCTGCTGTGGCTGGCTGAGCTGTGTCGTAGTGTCGGGGGCTGGCTAGTGGTTGTGGTGGGAGAGATACCGGGTTCGGGTCCGGGCACTGGTGTGATTTTATTGTGCCAGGCCCAAATCTTTGTTTTTTGCTGCTTTCACCCCCTGACATGCACCACCCTGGAGTTGAGAATCCTTAAGTAGGGGTGTGTGGGGTGTGTGTGGGGTGTGCAGCCCCCCACAATAAGCAGTAAAAAACTGCCCTGGCACCATTGTCCTGAGGTGCCAGGGTTGTCAGAGTGCCAAAAATGTTTTTGTCACTCTGACTGAGTGATAACGCTGATCGCCTTTAGGCGTTCGCTGTTATCACATAGAGCTCCCCCACCATGAATCCCCATATTTTTTTAAATAATATTGTATATTTTTTTTGGTGGCTTTTGTGCTACTTATCTCTGGTGTCCAGAGGTATGCCCACCCTCTGTCACAGACAAATCATTGGTGGCACTGGTATCCCCACCAGTAGGTCCCATTTCATTTTTTTCCTGTAAAGAAAAAAATGTTCATTGATGTCTGTGTTGCCCCTAAGCTGGAAATAGAAAGAATGTTCATCCTTGATTGCTCCCACACCCCACACCTGACCACCCACTGTGCACCCACCTCCCCACACCCCCTGACATCTCCCAGACTACCACTCACCTCAGGAGGTCCCAGGTTCAAGATCCCCTCTGCCAATCGAAGACACATCTTGCTCTGGAACCAGTGACTGCAATGTGAAGAAAGGTAAATGTGGCCCTATGTATTTCTTTTTTTTTAATGTTAAAATCTTTATTGGTATTTTCACCAATTTACAACAACACAAAAACAGAAACAGAAACACAATTACATACGTAAAGATGACAGGATGCACTAAGTTGTGACTTATAAATGCATATAAACAGTATAAGGAGTCTAAAACCAGTGAAATTCACCATCCAGGAGTAAGTGCTAGGACTTGACATGGAGAAAGAGGTGATGCTGAAGTACCACCAGGGAATGGTAGCATATCACTTGGAGGAAAGTGCTAGGTGACCTGGGCACCCAGTGGGCTTGCAAAAGTATCATCCATGGTCCTCTTGTGAGCTCAAAAATTTTGACCATAGTTTGTAATACTTGGGCAAAGATCCTAGAGCTATATGTGACATCCTTTCCAATCTAGTTGTTTGGCTCATCAAATGCAGCCATTCATTGAAAGATGGAGTATTAGGTGTTTTCCAATTTCTGAGGAGCAATCTCTTGACAGCTATTGTGGCAGTCATCCCCCATTGAACAAACTGGGATGCAGTCAAAGGGATAGTTCAGGGTATCCCCAGAAGGGAAAAAGGAGCATCCATGGATATTGAAGGGGGGGAGTATTGATTTACAGAACTGAGTGACCTCTTCCCATAAGGGTGTGATTACAAGGCAATCCCATAGAATGTGAGATAAGGATCCAGCCCCTTTTCCACATCTCCAGCACGAGATGTTTGGAATAACCCACAGCTTATAAAGATGCTCTGGCATTCTATACCATCTATGCAAAATTTTTAACTGAATAAGCTGGGCCTTTGTGTCCCTGCAAGCTATATGTGCCTGAGCCCTGCAGGCCTGCCAGGTTAGGTCTGGTATAATGCAATGGAGCTCTAATTCCCAAGCCTTTATTTATTTATTTATTTAAAAGTTTTACCAGGAAGGCATACTGAGTTGCCTACCGCCCAATTCCAGATGAGTTCTGGGGGTGTGGGGTAGGGGAGAATACATATATAATATGTTATACAAGAGCAAGCATGCAACACATACTGAGACATTAAGGTAACAAATTGGTAGATTGTGCAGTTCACAACAAATTATGGTCAATGATACATCACTAAGAGCAACCACAAATGGAGAGCTAAGCCCTTTGTCTAGCGTGGACCTAAACTGCATGTGCAAGTGGAGAAGAAGTGCTCTTTGAAGAGGGAGTTAAGGTGCTGTGAGTGGAGAGTTTTCTAAATGTCCACAGGCAGGGAGTTCCATAGTTTCAGCATGCAAGTTCTAAAAGCTGATTGGCCTGATGAGGTGGCCATGTGTGGGACATGCATTAGTCTGGAGTCAAAATTCCTGAGTGAGTATGCAGGAGGGGTTTGGGCTGTTAGGGCTGATGCAAGGTAAGAGGTCAAGTACTGAGCCCAGAAGTAGGCTCTGAGCCTGGCACAGTGGGACTGATGCTGATCTAGGAGCAAGGGGGAGGTCCATGGACCAATAGAAGTCACAGTGATGGGTGGTTGGAGGACAGTCCAGAGCAAAGCAACAAAAGGAGTGGAAAAGTGGGTCCAGTCTGGCTAGGTTGGACTTAGGGGCAGCACTGTGGACTATGTCCCCGTAGTCAAAAATAGGGAGGATCATTTTCTGTACAATTGCTTTGTGAGCTGGCAGAGGGATGCAACCATGGTTACGATATAGGGTGCCCAACCTGGGGTGCAGTTTTCTGTTGATGGCATCAATATGTATGGAAATGTTGAGGTGCTGGATAAGCCAGACCCCGAGATAACTAAATGAGGTACAAGCCTCAAAGGAAGTCCCATCTAGGGTGTGGAAGGTGGGGATTGGAGGGAGTTGGGAAAGTCTCTGCCTCATGCCGAAGGTTAAGGAGACAGTTTTATTGGCATTGAGAAAAAGTTGATTTGAACGAAACCAGAGCTGATCATCTTTGAAGTCCTGCTGGAGTCTGGATGCCACTTCCAAGGGAGAGGGGCCTGATGTATACAATACTGTATCATCTGCATACATTTGAATGGATGTGTGCGGACAGACTGAAGGCAGGTCATTGAGGAAGATGGAGAACAGGATAGGGCCAAGTACTGAGCCTTGGGGCACTCCGGTGGTGCTAGGGAGAGGGTTGGAGGTGGAAGTGCCAGTTCTGACTGATTGGAACCTGCCTGACAGGTAGGAGTGGAACCAGCTAGTGGCCTCACTGGAAAGACCAGTGTGGGAGAGCTTGGACAGGAGAAGGGCATGAGAGACAGTGTTGAAAGCCTTTGCTAGGTCAACAAAAATGGTAGAGGTGATGTGACCTTCGTCCATGACTGTAAGAATGGAACTGGTGAGTCTTAGAAGGGAAGTAACGATGGAGTGTGATTTCCTAAATCCAGACTGGTAAGGTGTGAAGAAAGAGGAGGAGTCCAGGAAGGAGGAGATTTGTGAGTGGACTAGGCGCTCCTGGATTTTGGCTAATAAGGGGAGGAGGGAGATGGGTGGTAGTTGCCAGGGGAGGAGGTGCTACCACCTTTAGGAAGGGGGATGACTGTAACATGCTTCCAGTCTGAAGGGATAGAGGTGAGAGAGAAAGAGAGGTTGAAATAGTGATGCCAGGTGGATGACAATGGAAGGGGCTGATAGGTAGAGCATTTTGGAGTCCAATCCAAAACAGCATTTACCATTGGAGGGCTTGAGGGTGAACAGGGTGTTGAGTACTTTGGATGGGGTAACCAGGCAAAAGGAGAAGGCTGGGTGGTTTGTTTGGGTGGGTAGGGATGCAATTGTAGGAGGGTGCAGGACAGGCAAGAGAGTGGGTAAGAGAGAGGTCAAACAGTTAGTGAAAAAGGTGTTGAAAGCAGAGGCTATTGCATGGGGTTACAAAACAGTGGAGCCACAGGGTGGGGGCTGGGCAGGAGGGAGAAGAGCATTTAATCACCTTCCAAAACTTGGCAGGATGATTTATGTTTCTGTGGAAGGAGGCTTTGAAGTAGTTGGCTTTAGCCTGTCTGATAAGCCTTGTACAGGCATTACGAAGTGTGCGGTAGTGTTGGCACTCTGCAGGGGTGCCAGATACCTTGTGGGCTTTCCACACTTGGTCCCTGGCTTGGAGGTGGGCCATGAGGTCTGCTGAGATCCAGGGCAGATGAGCACCCCTTACTTGAACCCTTCTGAGTGGGGCATAGTAGTCCCAGATGGTGATGAATCTGGACTTGAAATAATCCAGGGCAGAATCTATAGAAGTGGCCCTTGGTATGATGACCAGTCAGTGTTTGCCAGGTCATTCAGGAGTACATCAAGGTTCAGGGATTTATAGGACCTGGTGAGGAGAGAGCTAGGTGGAGGTGCCTTAGTTCTAAGTATTTTCCTTACCAAGTAAATCATGTGGTTATCACTTAGAGAGTCCAGTAGGAGACTAGAGGCAAGTATCTGATGAGGATGTGAGGTAAGGGCCCAGTCCAAGAGGGAGTGGTTCTGGGATTTGAGGTTCAGACACATGGGTTCAATGATCTGTTGAAACAGGTTTAATGCTGCCACTTGGCTATAGAGCTTGGTGCTAGCACCAAAGATCCAGTTCAAATTGAAGTCCCCAAGGATATGGAGCTCACCACTGATGCAAGGGATTTTAGGGTACCCAGGTGCTCTAAGGCAATGGGCGTAGGGGAGTCTGGGGAACAACAGGAGCCTGCTATAAATATAGGGACTGAGTGTGGGAGAGAGATTTTTATTAGCACGGTGTCAATAGATAGCGTGGGCATGGTTAGCAAGACTGGTGTGAACTGGAGCAGGGATGAGATGCACATTGCCATGCCGCCACCTCATTTGTTACCCGGGTAATCATAACAAATGATGGAGGAGCCAGGAATAGTTAATTCTGCATCTTGGTTATGCAACTTCAGCCAGGTCTCTGTGATAATCAAGATGTCAGGATGCAAGGAAAGGACAACAGGTTGTAGCAAGGTTATTTTTTGTAGGATACTGCATTTATTTAACTGGGCTACTTTTAGGCCTTGGAGTAGTTGGAGAGGAGGAGAGGGGTTATGATAGGTGGTGGGGGTTGGTCCAGGGTTTAGCTTGACATCCCCAGCCAGGGGGAGCAGTAACGTTAACAGCAGTTCTGTTTTTGGTATGGCCCATAGTAGCTTGCAGTGAGCAGGGGGAAGCTGAGAGGGATTTGAGGGGATGCTATGAGCAGGGTATTTTATGGCTGATAGCCCAGCATGAAAGGAGGGATGGAGGATGGTATGACCCGGAACCCGATAAAGGGGGAGAGCGGGGGGCTGACCAATGTTGGGGGTGGTACAGTGGTGTGGCAATGCACTTGAGGAGCTAATTATTAGAGGACAAGTCTGTGATTCAAGGAAGGAGGAGTGTGGGAAGGATGCTAAAGGTGCAAGAAGGAAAATAATAGATAAGTAAAGGTGCAGCACATTGTTGCTGGCTGGGTATGGGAATGCAGGAATGACTTGTAGTGGCCGCAAGTGGTGGTTGCAGATTAGTTGTTGAGGGGAAAGTTGGGTGGTTGGTTTACAACTACATGTGCTCCTACCTATATATTAGGTAGTTCACCAAGAGTGGTGGTAGAGGCGGTGGGGTAGCCAATGCGTAGCATTGGTGGGGGCCTCACACACACACACACACACACACACACACACACACACACACACACGTTCCTCCATTCCAGAGAATGAAAGAAGCTGGTGCACCTCTCGTCATACCTGAGTTCAGTTCGGTGGGTTGCAGCTCGGGGGAGGGCAGGACAATGTTGAGAGAGCAGAAGTGGAGGTTAATTTAAGCAGGTAAGGAGGAGATGGGGCTACTGAGTAGACACTGACATTAAAGCACAGCTCCAGTAATTTGAATTAGAATGGGGCTTTTATTTACTGGAAGCACTCAGAATGGCTTTCTCCTGGTAGGGGAGACCCAGCATCTACTGGCTAGAAAATTATTTAAAGCTCCCTATAGAAATGTAACCAGCGCTGCACAGTTTGGTTGGTTCACTTTAAAGCACTTAAAAGACAGTACACGAAAACTGCAGCTAAAAACAGAACTGGGTTAGGAATTAATTAAAGCTGACTTTTTACAGTTCTCTATTTAAAGCAGTTAAAATAACAAAAAAATAGAACTGGCTTAAAATTAATTAATTAAAGCTATCTTTAGGAATATATCCAGTTCTGCTCAGTACTCAATTTAAATGCAGTAAAAGTAAAATCAGCTCTATAAAACAACACAGATCCGTTAAAGCTCCCATTTGAGATGTGGTAAGACTGCACTTTTCACAGTATGCAGATAAGCAGGCTGACCTTAGCAATGTAGGATCAATTAAAGCTCCCTTGAAAGGGGTTATATTGCACATTTTAAGGTAAAGCAGCAAAAATAAAACTATCTGCATCGCTCTGCCAACAGTTAAGTCAGAGTAGCTCAGAACAGGCCAGGTTTAAAATTGTCACCAAAACCAGAGTCCATTGCTCCACACACACACACGCTCCTCCATTTCAGAGAATGAAAGAAGCTGGCACACCTCTCGTCGTACCTGAGTTCGATTCAGCAGGTTGCAGCTTGGGGGAAGGCAGGACATTGTTGGCCCTCATGATCAGCGGGAAGCAGAGTTCAGTTTGGCAGGTTGCAGCTTGGATGAGGGCAGAACACTATTGGCCCTCATGATCAGCAGGAAGTGGTCATTGGGCTTGGGGCCTGTGTCTCTAAGCTGTTTGTAAATTACCCCTGCTCTGCCTTTGGTCTTATTGATCCCTGAATGGACTAGCACATGAGTTGGGACCTGTACCTGTCCAGAGATACTTCTGGTGTGTGTTGTGATCGCAGCTTAGATCTGTAAATATTTCCAGAAATATGCTTGGGGCAAATTGTATTTTCCTTTTAGGTCCTGGAAAGTATTGATAGTCAATTGTTTAGGGGTGCACAGGTCCTGTATTATCTCAATCCCTGCTCTTCGCCAACCCTCCCACCCAAAGGTCTTCTGGTCTTTGGTTACAGAGGGGTTGTCCCATAGTGAGGTCCATTTTGGGGGGGCATGTCAGACAATTGGAGGAGTTTAGAGATTTTCTTCCAGTATTTAATGGACAATGCTATAGTTGGAAAGCTAAAGTCCAACTTTTTGGGTTTACAATATAGCAGGTGCCATGGGGTTTGTGCCACAGTCAGAGAGCCCTCCAACACAGCCCACTGGGGGATTGGTAATTCTCTGCATGGGCACTATATGCACCTGTAAAAATGCCATATGGTAGGAGGTAAAGTCTGGCAGTTCCCACCACCCATCCTTCCAATGTTTCTTGAGTTTCACTCTGCTCAGTCTGGGTGGTTTCCTCTCCCATATGAAGTGGCCCATCATTTTGTTCAACTTGTGGAACCATTTGTCAGGGATATGTCTTGGGCTGTGGGCTAGTAGGTATAAAACCTTAGTGGCCAGCATCATTTTCATGGTTGCTATTTTCCCTGTGAGTGATAAGTGTAGCTGATTCCACCTTTGGATTTCAGCAGTGAGTGATGACAGTAGTGGGTCAAAACTGGCTTTGCAGACATCCTAGTTTAGCCATGGGCTACATAGTCCTAGGTACGTGAGCCCTGACTCTGCCCATTTCCAGCTTGTATCTTGAAATAGCTCAGGTGTGCTGTGAAGGTTAAGGGCTAGAATTTCAGGCTTAATATGGTTCATGTTCAAGCCAGTCATATCAGTGAACTGTTCCAGGAGCTGGTGTGGGGGGGATATGACTTTAGTAGCATCCCTAAGGAGGATCAGGAGGTCATATGCATATGACAAAGATTTATATTCTTCCTTGCACACCATTATGCCTTGAATGTCCCCATTGGCTCTAATTGCAGCTGTAAGAGGTTCTATAGCTAGAACAAATAAAAGACGGAACAGGGAATGGCCCTATCTTGTGCCTCAGCCCACGGGAAAAGGGGGGGGACATTATACTATTCATGAGCATTCTTGCTGTAGGGTGGGAATAGAGTATTTTCGCACAGTTAATAAAATAAGGGCCTATCCCTCTGTCCCTCAGGACTTCAAAAAGATACTCCCACTCAACCGAGTTTAAGGCCTTCTTTAAGTCTACTGTAAGGGCAGTGGCAGGGGTGGGGAACTGTTTAGCAATGTGCTGCAGCGTGAGAAATGTCTGGAGATGGTCAAAGCTGTGTCACCGTTTAAGGAAACCCACCTGAGAGGGGTGTTTTAACCTAGGAAGTACCTTCTCAAGTCTTGTGGTTAGCAGCTTGGCCAAGATTTTGGCATCCACATTTATTTGAGAAATGGGGTGATAATTGGCTGGGAGGAGGGGTCCTTCTCCATCTTTGGGAGAATGGTAATGATGGCCTTTTTCATAGTGGGTGGGAGGGAGTTGGTGACTATGGCTCTGGAGTATACCCTCAGCAAGATTGGGGAGACCGTGTCCTTAAATTGTAGGTAGAAATCAACCGGCAACCTATCTCTCTGCCTGGGGATTTGTTTTTGTTTAAGTTCAGGATTGCAGTCTCTATTTCTCCCTGAGAGATAGGGTTGTCTAGGGTTTGGGCCTCAGCCTCCAGAACTTTGGAAAGGTCTAAAGAAGTAAGGAAAGCAGAGGTACCTTAAGTATTGGGTGGGTTCGTGGAGGAGAATAAATTAGAATAAAATCTGGACATGATGATCGAGATCTCTTTTTGAGTGGTTGGAATTTGGCCCTTCCTGTCCTGCAATCCAGGAATATGTTGCTCCACCCTTTGTTTGTGGAGTCTGTAGGCCAGAATTTTACTAGCCTTTTCTCGTTCTTCCAAGAAGGTATGTTTGAGCTGCCATAAGACAAGCTCTGCCTTCCTAGGGTACTGCACATTAAGCTTAGACTGAAGATCCAACATTCTCCTTGGGTCCCTGTCAGTGCATGTCTTTAAAAGGCCTTCCTGTTTTTTAAGTTGTACTCCAAGCTCTGCCACCTTGTGCTCACTCTGGCATCTCCTATGTCTGGCATATCCAATGATTTTACCCCTTAGATAGGACTTTAGAGCTTCCTGGAGGGTGTTGTCCTGAACTTCATTGTTGTCATTGAGCACCAACAATTCAGTAATTTCCTTTAGGGCACATGGGATAAAGTCAGGGTCTTTGAGGAGTAAGGGATCAAGGTGCCAGTTCGCCAACTGGGGGTAGGGGGCACCAAGATATGTTAAGCGCAAGCAGTGCATGGTCAGATATTGCCTGAGGGTGGATGGTTGAATTTTCTGCCATAGGGTTGACCCCTGAGGACATTAACCACATATCAAGCCTACTAAAGGTCATGTGGGGAGGGGAGTAAATGGTATAGTCCCTCACATTTATTTTGAGGAGCCTCCATAGATATACCAGACTGTCTGGCCGTCATTTGTAGCATAGTTAGTCTGACTTCACTGTGGGGCTCTTTGGTATTGCCAGACCTGTCTATCCCTGTGTCTAATGCAGGTTAAAGTCTCCTGCTACCAGCAGGGAGACATTAGGGGAAGGCAAGTGAGCTATGGTCTCTGATATTTGTGTAAAGAAAACAGGGTCATCACAGTTAGGGCATAGAGATTTAACAGTCTCAATGGTCTCTTGGGAGTGGCGGCCTGTAGCAAAACTCACCTGCCTTCCTTGTCTTTTTGGACCAAAGATATCTTCCATGGAATGGACTTGTGAACTAAAATGGACACCCCACGTTTCACGGAAGAGTAGGAGCTGTGCACCTCGAAACCCATCCAAACCCTTTTCAGTTTACAAGGCTCAGCATGTGAAAGCTTTGTTTCCTGGAGGAATGCTGCTTTGGCTTGGAGTTTTTTCAGATGGGGCATAATCTGATTACGTTTAATAGGAGAGTTCACCCCTTTAACATTCCAAGTAATTAATTTAAGGTCATCCATTAGGTTTGTGACAAAACTTGGGTGTTGTGGTCTGATATGTAGAGCCATTGTAGGAGGGCTCCAGGAAACCTAGTTTACTGCACTGGTCCCTATTTAGGGTCTTATACAATGGTTGTACATTGCACCTTATACACATTTGATCCCAACTAGGGCACTATATACACTCTTACATTTCAGCGTTCTTATGTACCATGCTTTGTTGTTTTTTAGGACCAGTTGTCCAGAACTCTGCATCTTGGCTGCATTGAAATAGCAGATGCAGCAATCCACAGGGCTCACCAAGTGTATATGGGGGTTTGAGCATAGTCTCCCCTCCCATCTAGACAAGGTTTAAACATTTAGCTGAAGGACACCAAACTCAGTGTCAAATAAGAATAACATCAAAAGTAAACAAGCAACAGGTATAAACCAGCGTAAAGCCAGAACAGTACATTCAAACTTTCTGCACTCCTGTGTGTTCAGGCAGGAGTTAAATGAAAAGAAAACCCTACCTTCCCCTGCAAGTCTATCTTACCAAGATTAAATGACTAAGAGGAGGCTATAGGGAGGTACACACAGAGGATGGGCAAGAGAAAAGGAGTGACAACAAGTAGACAGTGGAAGAAGGAAGACCGCAGCTGCAGGCAAAATAAAACAAATTCTGGCCAGAGCCAATAGGGCTGCAGGAGTGGAATCTGGTTTTAAAATATTGAAAACAATTTTTTAAAATATTTTTACACCAAATTTTCAACACAGCCTTATGATGAACCTGCCTCATGAAGAAGGGCAGAGAATATGTTTAACTCCTGGCATAAAGGTGATGTTGTGCAGGGACTGCAAAATCAGATTTTGGGCTACAAACACACATATTGGGCAGGAGTTGAAAAATGACAGCTGTTACATTCATGAGTCACTGTTTCAAAATGACTATGTTGAAATGTTGTAAAAATACTGAATATTACAAACCTTATGAGCCCACATTTGCAAAATTCAACATAGCCTCATAAATTAATAGGTGAACATACTAGAATCATAGAATACAAGAATGTGCAAAGTATAATACCACCCCATATTACATTTATTCAAAGCCATGGAATGCATTGCTAGTCTTTTTTGGCATTGAAAAAGTTGAAACCTTGGTCCATGGGGAAGAACTTTGGAAACAGCTTGACTTAATCAAGCCCTAAATATCATGATATCAGGGCAGGAAGTGGGTCAGGGTGCATTCAGATGAAAGTGAGGATAAGGTAAAGACAATTTATTGTGGTACTGTACTCTATAAAGACCCTGCTGAAAGAATGCAGCATGGAGCTTGGCATAGATGCTAAATTCTTTGGTATGGTCTTATAGTGCAGCACTTTGGTGTTGGTATTCTTTTTTGAGTGGGGCATTGTAAAAAATGTCAGATAGTTGTCAATTCAGACCCACCTTTTTTCTTCTTTGATGACAAAAGCACTGCATTAAGAAAATGGGCTATCTAGATCCTTATGATCCATCATATTTTCAATAACCTCAACTTTTTACACCCTGTGGGTCACTGTCCCACATAGGAAAACTGATCTTCTTACTCCTGTCTTAGAGCAAACCAAGCTCCCTTTTTGTGTTGACAAATCCACCCACCCCACCCACCACCACCACCACCATCTGCCACTTACTTAGTGGCAGTGAATGTATGTAGCATTTTTAAAATCTGCGTATTTATGCAGTCCCACACTGTAAAATGCCAACTGACACCCTTTGTAAGCTTCCTTCTACCAGTTTCTTCATATATCCTCCAGTTTTACATTTACTGCAGCAGTAAAGAGAATATGTTCGGTACTAAAAAGAAAAAAGAAATTTGCTGGTGGGCTTTCTGTTTGGATACCTTTGTTAAGGGGAAGCTGCATTTTCAAAACAGAAATACCTGGAAGGGTCTAACAGATAATATCCACATTTATGTTTACTAGTAGTTATTACTGTCCTCTCCACGTGGAACAAAGCAAAAATGGATCTGAAGCATCAGAAAAAGTAATATGGTACTCAACAAAGAAAAAAACTGAAACAAGCAAAAGGATGAGGAGTACTCACATATGCAGAAAGCACTAGGATCACACAATTATTCAGAGTTCTTCATTTAAGTGAAGTGCGTAGTGCAATCACACATAGTGAGCATACAAAAGTGATGACTGAGACACTCTAAAAATAACGCCAACCCCTGCCAGGTGTCATCAGAGAGAATCACTCTGATGACTCCTGGCAAGAGTCAGGAGAAATGATAGCTGCAGAAAGGCTCAGTCGCCACTTTTTTATGCTCACTATGTGTGGGTGCACTATACACTTTAGTTAAATAAAGGACTCTGAATAATATTTTTGTGGTCCTGGTGCTTTTTACATGTGTGGGTGCTCCTCATCCTTTTGTTTGTCCCTGTGAAACAGTAGACTGAGATGGGATATGAGCTCAGTCTTCCAATCTCAGGGATATTTACAGGACTGCACATATGGATAAGTTCTCCAGCAGGATACAGGGGCATGCTCTGAAGGTAACATATGGCAAGTTTAGGGGTAAAAGTAGGAAGCATATTTTTTTTCCAGAAGGTAGTGGCCTTCTAAAATGATCTGCCAATAAAGCCACTGGACATGAAGACAGTTGAGTGGTCCCCAGTGTTACCCATCCATTAGCCTTTGCCAGCATTGTGCCAATAGAGCTGTGGAGAGCTTTTAGGAGCATCAAGAGTGTTGAAAAAAATATGCCATGTTCTTACCACACCAGAGTCAGATGTAACTGATACTGCTGTGTTTGCAGAACTGCACATGATTGATACTTGCATATGTGCAGTTTACTCCGGAGTCAGCCGTATCATGGCAGCACTGACATGTCTACATGTGGGTGATACTTACATATGCATAGTTTAAGTCAGCACCACCATGTTGCACACAGTGGCCATTAGTATCTCAGCAAATCTGTCCTGTGTCAGTACATTGCACACAGATGTAAACATGAGTAAAAGTAAGACCCCACTGAAAATGAGATACTGCATCTCAGCCAGGCTAAGCTGTATCAATACATTGTAAAAATGGATAAAATTAGGACCCTCTGAAAATGAGATACAGCATCTCAACAAACCAGACCTGTGTCAGTACTATGCCAGAATGGATAAAAGTATGAGCCCACTGAATATGACATACTGCATCTCAGCCAGGCTATCTTATGTCAGTACATTGTAACAAGGCTAAAGAACACATAACACAGCCTTAACATTTGTTATAGTAATTTTACTGACAGGTATAATGAAGATAGTTGTGTGCATGTTTTGATTTGAGCATACAGGAAAATGTAAAGGAGTTTAGTTCCAGTTTTACATGGAAAACACAGGGAAAGTGAGGTTGCCCTACAGGGAAATGCTTTGTTCAGACTGGGAACACTGCAATTGACACCCCTATGGTTTCTTTGTAATCCCCTATGTTGCCCCTTGCAATCTCTGAAAACCCCCAAAAACATTAGCAGCCTAGCATTTACCCTTCCTACAAATATAAAACCATAAGTGTTCCAATGCCACTAACTAGATAGGTCCCTGAAAGGGTTAACATAAATCTACCCTTCAGAGAAAATACTGTAAATCATTACTACACACATACACACATTGAGAGAGATGGCCAAAGATGTAATTTAGAACTGCTCTGCAGTTAGATGCTGTATCTCCTGTTGGAGCTCAAACATGGGTAAAAGTAATACCCCACTGAAAATGAGATACTGCATCTTGGCCAGGCTAACCTGTATCAGTACATTGTAGAAATGGGTAAAAGTAGGACCCTTCTGAGAATGAGAGCCTGTATCTCATCAATGCTATCCTGAGTCAGTACATTGCCAAAATGGATAAAAGTATGACCCCACTGAATATGACATACTGCATCTCAGCCAGGTTATCTGGTTGTGCCAGTATATTGCAACAATGCTATAATACCATCAAGAGGTTCTGGAGATATAAGAACATTTGGAGCAAAGCTTGAAAGAGTCCAACAGTTTTATATGGAAAATACAGGGGAAAGGAGTCTGCCTTACAGGGAAATGCTTTGTTCAAGCTGGGAGCACTGTAATTGACACCGCTATGATTCTTTGTAATTCCCTAGGATGCCCCTTGCAACCTCAGAAAATGCCTAAAACATTAACTGCCTAGCATTTATTTACCCTTCCTACAAGTATAAAACTATGAGAGTTACAATGCCATTAATTACATAGGTCTTGAAAAGGTTAATATAAATCAACTCTTCAATTCCTTTGGGTAAATATTGCAAATATTGGTGTGAATGATGAAGTATTAGGACTCGTGTACATATATCTCATTCCTACTAGTTGTCTTTCCCAGGGAAAGGGGGGCCTGTGGAATTTTATTCCTATGAGTTTTTATTTAGATTCCTTAGACTGGTTCTGTACATGTTTGTTATACAATGATACTGTATTTAAATCTGTGCATATCAGGCTCATGGTCTCATTTTCTTGGGGGTCCTTATCAAGTAATTTTGTCTTTTTGTTTTTTTATTTGGCACTTATACTTATAATTGATATTATCATGTACTAAATGCTGTTACAACACTGACAGCTATAAAGTTTATGCATGCATTAACTGGTTGAAAGTACAGTTAAGAAAATGTCTCAGGCTAAGTTCTATATTATATTATGTGTGAAACATTTGTTCACTTTGAGTAAACTTCATTTTAAACCCTCTGTGTGCCATATGTGTATGTGTGGTATATGTTTGTGTGTGTATGTATGTATATGTGTGTATGTATGTGTGTGTATATATATATATATAAAATGGCAAGAAAAAATCTAGACATCTCATTGGCCAAGAGACATCAGCTGACTGAACATTAAATCACTATATATGCACAGTCACCCTGGTCCTAACCCATATCACACAATAAGCAAGTCAGTCCTACAACCAGAACTATCTTCTATCAGTCCCTCTGCAACCAGAACTGATCATCCATCACAAACATGGCTGCTACCTTTACACTGTAAAAACCTTTAACTGGGCCCAAAAAGTAAAATTACCTTAAATAAAAAGTAAAACAAATGAATTAAATGTTATTTACCTGATTATTACACTCTTCTTACACACATAAACAAATTAGACACGTTAAGTATTGTTTATAATTGTCTTTACAACTGTTTCTTTACTGACGGTGAAAATCCCCCTTCTATATTTACCTGCTCATCAGGGAAATCTCTTCTGGTTGCCATGATAGTAAGAAAATTGGGTCTCTGGCTCTAAAACAGGCCGTTGTTGTCTATGTGTACAGTATGTTAGGAGAGTAACATTCCATCAATGGAATTGAGCAGAATTTTGAATCCCTGTATTCCATGGTAAACATTTCATTATAAACATTCTGGCCTAGATATTCAAACTGCGCCAGGCTGTGGCGCAAGCCTGGGCGCAGCTCAACTTTGTTGCGCAGGAGAGTGGCCTGGGCCATATTCAACAGAGCTGCACTATGGCACAGCAGCTTTGAATATCGCACCCTGGCCACCCACACTGTGCATGGCGTGGCACTGCTCCAGTACAAGTGGCCAGAGTGGAGCATGGAGATGCGCTGCCGCAAGTGCCATTGCACCATGTACAGTACCTGCGATATTCGAACAGGGACATGCAAATGGGGCCATAATTTATGCAAGGCACACAGGGGGCCATTTGCATCTCATTACGGCCCCATTTGCATGCCATTAGCATGCAGGTGCGCCGATCCCCGACGACTTGCACCTGGTGCCCTGCCAGGCAGCAGCCGTCGGGGACCGACGCCCCCTGCATCATGATCGTGGGCATTCCTGTAATGTAAACAAAAAAAGTCCAATATCCCTGGTGGTCCAGTGGACCCCTATGTGCCCAATCACGGGCATCAGTACAGTCCCCTCCCAAGTCCAATATCCCTGGTGGTCCAGTGGACCGCACTGAGCCTGATCACGGGCATCTGTAAGCAACCCCCCCAAGTCCAATATCCCTGATGGTCCATTGGACCGATCGCTGCCTGATCGTGGGCATCAGTACCTCATCAAAGACCCCACTACCCTGGTGGTCTAGTGTCCCCACCCCACCCGCCCACTGAGCTCCACTGCCCCACTCCACCCCATCAGCCAGTGGGCGATAGCACCAACCAGCCTGCCACCCACGCCACCTGCCGACTGACAGCTCAGTGGACTGCATACCCGATGGTTCACAGCATGAGCCAATGGACGTGCAGCCATATAACCACTACTCAGTCCAGATATGTGAATGAATTCATTCACATATCTGGACCGAGTAGTATAGGCCAGCCGCACGCCCATTGGCTCATGCGTGTGAATCAATGGGCATGCAGCCCTACCGAACTGTCAGTCAGTGGGCGGCAGGGTGGCAGGCGGCTGGGTGCTCCCGCTGGCTGACAGGGTGAAGCGGGTGGTGGGGCTCAGTGGGCGGGTGGGGTGGGGTACACTATACCACCAGGGTAGTGGGGGTCTTTGATGAGGTACTGATGCCCGCGATCGGGCAGTGATCGGTCCACTGGACCACCAGGGATATTGGACTTGGGGGGGTTCGCTTACAGATGCCCACCATGGGGCATGGGGGGGTGCTGCCAGGTGTGGCAGGACCTCAGGTGGCCACCCACAGGTGGCAGCTGCAGTGTTGCACCCTGCAATGTGGCAACTCACCTGTTGGTGGCCATCACTTGTTCCTTTTTTTTGTGGCATAACTTTGTGCAAGCGCAGGTAGGGGTTGCGGATGCATGACTCTGCACATCCCGGACTGAATATTGGTCTGTGCAGGTTATGCATGGGCACGCCCCCCACCTGTGCCTGCATACATTACTGATGCACTCCGGGCATCGGGATTTGTGCGGCGCCCTTTTCACTTTTGAATATCGCGCTGGGGCACATAAGTGGGTTGTGCATGGTGCAACACTGTTGTGCCATGCGCAACCCTTTTGAATATCTGGGCCTCTATGTCTTGACTGTGGGGAAAAACAGGAAAAAAAAACAGGATGAAGAAAGTAGGCAATATAGTAATACTTTATAAACAAAGAGATAAGGTGGGAAAACACAGTTACATAGGTAGAGGCAGATCCAAACTGCTTAACTACATTGCTGATGTTTTTAAAAGCACGTACAAGTTAATCATATATAGGAGTTTTCAGGTGAAATCTACCCCCCCACAACACCACCAACGAAAAAAAGGCAACTTGGCATGTTTAAAGGTTTTTTCTTACTAACCTTTCACCTCAGTCCTATAGAAGTTTTCCTTTTACAGTATATACTAGACCACAACACACACATATATATATATATATATATATATATATATATATATATATATATATATATATATATACACACACACACACATATATGTGTGTGTGTAATATATAACATATGTATATATGTGTTGTATATATATATATATATATATATATATATATATATATATATATATATAAGACAAAAGAACCTGTCTTATAAACACTGAGGCAAGGGTTACCCAAAAGGGCATTTGGCTGGGAAGCCAAGTTTCAAGAAAATACAAAATACACATGCCCCCACAATGCAAAGCATCATGGGCTACATATGCAAATCACCACAGAATGTTATGCTGGTCCAACTTTAAGCAGAATTGCATGGTGCCGAAAGGCCTCTCACACAGTTTGCAAAGGGTGCTAACAGAAGACATAGACACGTGTTTCGTCCTACCAGGACTCATCAGTATGCCTCATCTGTTTGACACCCCAGTGGAATGGACCAGCTACCCTAGAGGCAGTGTGCCTTGGATATATTGAGGTGAACCCATTAAAATAAAAAACTATTTAAAAGACAAAGAACCTCTGTGCGCAAACACTGAGGCAAGGGTTACCCCAAAGGGCATTTGGCTGGGAAGCCAAGTTTCAAGAAAAATACAAAATCACACTTCCCCACAATGCAAAGCATCATGGGCTACATATGCAAATCACCACAGAATGTTATGCTGGTCCAACTTTAAGCAGAATTGCATGGTGCTGAAAGGCCTCTCACACAGTTTGCAAAGGGTGCTAACAGAAGACATAGACACGTGTTTCGTCCTACCAGGACTCATCAGTATGCCTCGTCTGTTTGACACCCCAGTGGAATGGACCAGCTACCCTAGAGCAGTGTGCCTTGGATATATTGTGGTGAACCCATTAAATAAAAACTATTTAAAAGACAAAGAACCTCTGTGCGCAAACACTGAGGCAAGGGTTACCCCAAAGGGCATTTGGCTGGGAAGCCAAGTTTCAAGAAAATACAAAATCACACATGCCCCCACAATGCAATATATTTTATATATATATATATATACACATATATACCCTGTATAAATATATATATATATATAAACATATTATATTTAGCAGATTATAGGTCAGTTGGTGTTCATCTGCATCCCCCTCCCCCGGGTCATGCGTGAAAATAGGCAGGATTTGTCTAGTGCACTTACCCGGTCAACAAAAAAAAAGAATTTTATTTGGGGTAACCCTTGCCTCAGTGTTTGCGCACAGAGGTTCTTTGTCTTTTAAATAGTTTTTTATTTTAATGGGTTCACCTCAATATATCCAAGGCACACTGCCTTAAGGGTAGCTGGGCCATTCCACTGGGGTGTCAAGCAGACGAGGCATACTGATGAGTCCTGGTAGGATGAAACACATGTCTATGTCTTCTGTTAGCACCCTTTGCAAACTGTGTGAGAGGCCTTTCGGCACCATGCAATTCTGCTTAAAGTCGGACCAGCATAACATTCTGTGGTGATTTGCATGTGCAGCCCATGATGCTTTGCATTGTGGAGGCATGTGTGATTTTGTATTTTCTTGAAACTTGGCTTCCCAGCCAAATGCCCTTGGGTAACCTTGCCTCAGTGTTTGCACACAGAGGTTCTTTGTCTTTTATATATATATATATATATATATGTGTGTGTGTTTGTGTGTGTATCTGTGGGTGTGTGTATGTATATGTATATATGTGTGTGTGTGTATATATATATTATATAGATAGATGTACATGTGTGTATATATGTGCATGTATATACTGTACATGTGTGTATGTATGTGTGTATGCAAATGTGTGTGTGTATATTGCACACGCACAGATATATATATATATATCATTTTATTTTAATTTAAACTTGCAATTAGGCCTCATTTCAGCATTTTGTCTTTCATTGACTGTGCTCTTTAAAACACAAGGACACTTGCAATAAATGTTGTAAGCTCATCTTACATGTATTAGGGAGAATAGTATCCCAAGGTTTTTCTATCAGTAGAATGCTTTTTTGAAACTTACTGAAACAGTTTAAAATTTATGTGAGAAGAGCTCTCTACTTGTTGATAATTCTTGATAAAATTTGCCCTTCAGGGGATCCTCAGCTTAAAGCATACTGGTGTTAATTAGCTTCTCTGAAGTAACCATCTGTTATGTTTCAAAAGAACTATAAATCATTGCTACACACACACACACACACACCCACACCCACACGTGCACACGCACGCACGTGCACACACACACACACACTGGGAGACATGACCAAGCATGTAATTTGAGACTGCTCTGCAGTTAGGTGTTGGTATCTGTCTTACAGTAGCTCTACAAATGCTGCATACCAAGTTGGATTGAAAAGAAAAGGTGTTTCTTGCAGTCACTGAAGAACTACAAGGCTGTCAAAAGAACTAGAATTAAAGGAGACAGAAAACCAGGAAGAAGGAGCTACTGGTATAACTAAAACTTCTCTACTGGGGCTAAGAACTAGATCTCTTGTACTGGGACCTTCAATTTAGGGTAAAAAAAAGGAGTTAGTGTGTTTGTCAAGAGGGAGTTGAAGTAAATTGTTATCTGTTATCTGTGTACTTATCTAGGTGCTTGTCACAGGTGTCAGAAGGGAACTGTTATCTGTGAAATTAAGTATAGAAAGATTTGCAAAGTAGGGGGAGTGGCTTAGCTAGAAGGAGCCAGGTTAAGACCAGATATAAACACTGCCCTAGATAGCTTCTGCCACAAAGGAGACAGAAAACCAGGAGGAGTGAGCTACTGGTATAACTAAAACTTCTCTACTGGGGCTATATTGCCCCCACCCTAAAGCAGTTCTACTTTTATAGGCACAGGATTTAACTGACAACAAGAACTTCCTATTTGGGAGCAGGAAGTGAGTGATCACAAAGCCACAAAATACTCACCATCCTAGAAGGGCAAGAGTAGCTCTCCCCCCCCAGCTGCTGGAGGTCTGACTCTGAGCAAGTAAGGAGACTACTGAGAAATATAGGAACTTCTTGTCTCAGAACAGGAAGATCAGGAGCTAAAAGTGCAGAGACAGTAAGTAGAGAGAAGAGAAAAGAATTAAACAAACAGAGGAAAGAGTAAGTATTCCAAATAACAGTTAGGGGGCCAGAAAAAGACATGTTGGGAGTGGTGCAATGCAGTGGCTGTTGGAGCAGCAGTCCTCCAGGAGATGTTCTGGAGGATGCTAAGGTGTCCCATCTGCAGGCACCTCTCTGGGCTGAGGGAGGTTGCTTATCCCAGGCTGAGTTGGCCAGGATTTTGGGACCTCCTCTCCCACCCAGGGACCACCAGGGTCACTGCCATTGCCTCAGAGGTTGCCAAGAAAGAGGAGTGATTGGACCACAGTGGGCTCAGGGAGGCTGAGGGTGGTGGAACAGAGGCGCATCCCTCCAGTTGTACCTCTCCACAATTTCTATGCCATTCTGGAAAAGTGTGGTTCCTCTATGGAGGCACTCCCAGTGGAGACCAAGGAGGATGCTGGGAATCTCCACAAAGAAAACCCATAGGATGATGGCATGGGGCACCACAGGGGAAGGAAACAACTCCTGGTGGGGGACTCCATTGTTAGGAAGGCAGAACTGGGGGAGGAAGGGGAGATGGAGGTAAAGTGTCTGCCTGGTGCCATGGCTTTGAGGGACAGGGAGCGAATCCTCAGGATCGCAGGAGCAGCTGCACAGGGGAGGGAGCTGGATGTCATTGTCCACCTAGGGACAAATGATCTGGCTAAGAAAGGGATCAGAGCAGCGCAAGAAGCATTTGTAGAGATGTGGAGGGTCCTTGGACAAATAACACACACGGTAACCTTCTCAGAAGTGCTGCCTGTCTATGGCATGGGTGAGGCTAGGGTGCTCCACACCATGGGATTCAATCAGTGGTTGAAAAACTGGTGCAGCACTCAGGGATTTGGCTTCATTGGAGACTGGGGGTCCACCTGGAGGGATGCAGGCCTATACTGGCATGATGGTCTGCATCTGTCCAGGAGGGGAACCAGAATCCTAGGTGATAGGTTTAAATACTTAATTGACAAGCATTTAAACTAGCCAAAGGGGGAGGCACTGGAAAGGAGCAGGGAAATCCTAGCCCCTCCAAAATATCAGGGTACTAAGTGAGGTAGACAGCAACATAGAGATGTCGATAGGGAAAAGTGCAGAGGTAAATGGAGAAAGTGATAAATGCAGTAAGGACGGGGTGGGGCAAAAAAGGGTAAAACCATCAAGAAATGGAGAATAATGAGTACCAATGCCCATAGTCTGGGCAACAAGCTCCCTGAACTGGTGGCCTTGATGGAAGAGGGATGCCTGGATATTGTAGCAGTCACAGAAACATGGTACACAGAGAACCATGTCTGGGATGTTAACATACCAGGGTATACAACCTACAGGAGAGACAGGGAGGGCAGAAGAGGGGGGCAGTAGCTCTCTATGTAAGGGAAGGGATAAAAGCAACCAAACAAAAGAGTAAACAGGGAGGAGAGGAGGCACTGTGGGTCACCTTAGAGACTGTAAATGGCACTACAATCCACACAGGGGTTGTATATGGAACTAGTGACACCACTGACTACCCTTTTTAACAAATCATAGGACAATGGTGTGGTACTCGAGGACTGGAAGAAGGCATATGTGATTCCCCTTCACAAACGTGGGACCAAGACAGAGGCAGGAAACTATAGACCTGTTAGTTTGACCTCTGTGGTAGGGAAAGTGATGGAATCACTTCTGAAGGAAAGAATTGTCGAGTACCTAGAGGTCAGTGGGGCACAGGACCCAAGGCAGCATGGGTTCACAGTGGGAAGGTCATGCCAGACAAATCTAATTGATTTCTTTGACTGGGTGACCAAAGTAGTAGACCAGGGAGGGCTGTGGACATGGCCTACCTAGACTTTAGAAGGCATTTGACACAGTCCCACACAAAGATTAATAGTCAAATTGACCAGCCTGGGAGTGGTCCCAGGGTGGTAGCCTGAGTAAAGCATTGGCTGAACAACAGGACACAGAAGGTAATTGTAAATGGAGTCCACTCTGAAGAAAGGGGAGTTACTAGTGGGGTACCTAGGGTTCAGTGCTGGGTCCTGTCCTTTTAATGTCTTTATAAGTGACATTGCAGAGGGACTGGAAGGAAAAGTATGCCTTTGCAGATGACACAAGATCTGCAACAGGGTTGATACACAGGAGGCATGGAAAGGATGAGAAGGGACTTGCAAGGTTGGAGGAATGGTCAGAAGTATGGCAGCTTGGATTCAATGCAAAGAAGTACAAAGTAATGCACCTGGGAAACAAAAACTCAGGGGAAGATTACGCAATGGAGGGGAGGTAGTAACAACAACAAAAATGGAAAGAGACCTGGGGTAATCATATCAGATGACCTTAAGGTTGGCAAGCATTGTGAGAAATTGGTAGGGAGGGCTGGGGGGATACTGGGATGTATAGGGAGAGGTATCACCAGCAGAAAAGAGGAAGTTATTATCCTCCTGTACAGACAGTTGGTGAGACCCCATCTGGAATAGTGTGTCCAGTTCTGGAGACCCCATCTCTGCAAGGACATACACAGGATGGAGGCAGTTCAGAGGAGGGCAACTAAAATGGTGCAGGGTCTGCAAGAGAAGCCATACAAGGAGAGACTAAAGGAGCTTAATATGTATACCCTTGAGGAAAGGAGGGAGGGGGGGACATGATAGAAATGTTTAAGTACCTCAGTGGAATCAACAAAGTCCAAGAGGATAGCATCTTTCAGAAAAAGAGATGTGCAATAACAAGGGGACACAATCTGAAGATAGAGGGGGGATGGCTCAGGGGCAAGGTGAGGAAGTATTTTTTCACAGAGAGTGTGGTGGACGCATGGAACAGCCTTCCTGAGGAGGTTGTGGGGTCTAAAACAGTGGGAGAATTCAAGAAATCATGGGACAGACATAAGGCAATTTTTGTGGGTGGTAGGAAGAAATAGGCTGTTGGTTAAATAGGATCTGCAGCTTGTCTTCTAGGTAGGGAAATGGGCAGACTAGGTGGGCCAAGTGGTCCTTATCTGCCATCAAAGTCTATGTTTCTATGTTTCTATGTAAACTATTTGACTGAGCTCTGCACAGATGTTTAGTCTGCAGCACTGCAAGGGTTAAATTGAAGGTCTGCAAAGTAGTAGAAGGATCATTTGAAAACTCCAAAGAAAGTGTTCTTCAGTCTGAATCCTGTAGCTCATTTTTAGAGCTGACACAATAGGGCTGCATGCTCCGCCTATCTGCAGCCCTAAAAAAGGCCTGCATGACCCTGCAATCTATGATAGCTACCTGGTAGATCCGAGTGGGCAATAGGTAACAATGGATGAGCAGGTCCCAGTATGGCTAGAAGATATGGGACAACAAATTTAGTATATATCCCTATGACCTCACTGCCCTGGGCAGGGTAGTGGGTGATGGGCAAGGCAGCTAAAAAACAAGGATACTCTTTGTCACCTTAACCTCATCCAACCCCTGGCCCCCCTCCAGTATACTATACTTATATCACAGTGTTTGCAGAGGCCCATCGGAGTAAAAATAATAAAAAAAACTCAACCGGATATCATACAGTGGGTGAACATCCCATCAAACTTTTGGTAGCAGCTAATGAAGTTAGTATCTCACCCTTATAACACCCCTGCACCCAGAATTGTGAGAAAAAGAGTGCATGGCACTTTAAAGCAAGTCAGAGGGCAAGGCTGTCAGGCCTCAGCAGAGTTCTGGCCTGTTGGAAAAAGTCATCCCATCTGTGGCATTGTTAAGGAACCAGGTTCAGCAAGTTCATCACCAGGCCAAGCAGTGGGCCTGTATCAGTCCCTGTATCAGTCCCCTTGACCTATCTGAGCACCTCAGCGATCACCACCATCTTGGACCCTGCAATCCCCACCACCTCTCCAGTAAGTAGGCCTGAGCTATGGAGATTTTCTTCATTGGGTGGAGGGGTTTGGAGGCAATTAGTAGTATCTTCTCCCCAGTAGTGCTGGAGCTTGGAGGATAATTCCACCATCAGATCTTGGAAGAGTTGCAGGGGAGAGTATCTGCTACCGAAAGCCTCTCCTTTCATACCACTGATGTTGAGCCCTCCTTTGATGGGCCACCTGAGGTCTCTGTGGGATGGTGCAGGTAGGGTAGTACTTCTGGCTACCGTCCCCCTGTAGCCAGCTCCTCCTCTGTGGTGCTTCTTTGCTTGCGAATGCCATGCCGTGGGTGTGGCCTGAGATGGAGCCCCTTTTTTGTTGCTCCGGGGTGGAGAAGCAGGTGGACATAGTGCTTTTTCAGAAGTGGTGTCCATGCTCAGAGATCCCCATGCCTGGAATGGTCTGCTAGAGAGGACTCAGGATATGACCACAGGATGACCTGTTTAACAGCCTCTGGGTCTGAGAAGGAATAGGTACCCCATTTTGTTCAGTGCGCAGGACTGATGGATAATGAAGGCTGTATGGCACCTTCAAGGCCATGAGGGTATGTCTGGCCTGGGTAAGCTCTCTATGATGGCCAGATAGTGCTGAGAACAAGTCTGGAAACACTTCAGTCAAGTGGCCTTGCCATTGTAGTGGGCCTTGCTCCCGGGCCAGCAACAGAATCCACTTCTTAACTTGAAATCAAAGGAATTTGGCCAGAATCAGTCTGGGAAACTGCCCTGGCTTTGGTTGTGGTGCCAGGGAGTGGTGGTCCCTCTCAATTTCAATCTGTGCTGGCCATTGGCTGAGCAGGATAATAGGCAACACTTGTTGCAGGAAAGCAATCGGGTCATGTCCCTCATCCCCTTTGGGGAAACACAAATTGCAGGTTGATGCGCTGACCTCGATTTTCAAGGTAGTCCACTTTGTCAGTAAGATGCTGGATGACTTTATCTTGCTCATCCAGCCTGGTTCAAGGTAGTCCATAGCACTCTGTTGTTGGGATTTTTGTTTAGAATTGTCATCCAAGCCCTGAGAGAATTGAATGTCTGCTTTATTTTCTGTGACTTGTGTGGTTATCTCCCGACTTCTGGCTAGTAATATGGTGAACATCTCCTGTATTTCCTTTAGGTCTCCCACAGCTGAAGCCACACCAGAGTCGAGGCCATGGTGTGCTGCAGAAACCACATGGATGCGGATTGCAGCTAGATGGAAGGATCATCGATGTTGTTTGGTGAGTGTGTTTTTTTTTTGGTAATCCGTTACAAAAAAAGGGTTTGAAATTGTCCTGGAGGGTTGTGCAGTCTGGTGCTGTGCCAAAAGGTTGAAATCGGCACCTAGTGAGTCCAGCATGATGTAGGATATCCAGAGGGTGAAGAGAGCTGTAGATTTATGCTGCCTCCATGATAGCTTTCAATGAGGGGGTCCAACTTTTGGCCATAACTGGGCCATTTTTTTACATTTTGACCCCACATTTTCAACATGGCCTTTTGGGGAACCCACCACATGAACAATATGACTGTCATTAGGCAACTTTCACCAGAAAGGTGATTTCACAGTCAGCTGGCAAAATCACCTTTCCAATGGGATTTGCATACCAGCAGTCATATTGCTCATGAAGTGCAATCATAAGAAAGCTAGTGTTAAAAATTAGCAGTCAACATTTAGAAAAATGGCTGCGTTATAGGCATTTGTTGAAATTTTGCTACACACACTCACACTGTTGAAATTTTCAATATTTTGGGGTCATATTTTCAACATACTCTTCTAATTACCCCACCTCAAGTGTGTCACAGCTGTCATTTCTCAACTCCTGTCAAAAATGTGATTTAACTTCCATAGCAACAGAGAATGGCATGCAGTTACACACAAATTACATTTTGGCAGGGATTTGAAAATTTTCTGTTCTAGGTACATGTGGTGAGGTCATTAAAAGTCTATGTTTAAAATCTGGGCAGAAATAAGGATACAGTTATACTATCTCAATGGAGGGATGGGAGTGCAGGGTTTGAAGGACCCTGAGCTCCCACTGTAACATGTGGATACTGTTGTACTATATCAGCGGAGGGATGTACCTTGCGTTCCCACCGTAACATATGAAAACTGTTGTGCTATCTCAATGGAGAGATGGGAGTGAAGGGTCTGAAGGACTCTGTGCTCCCACCATAACATGGGGATACTGTTATATCAATGGAGGGATGAGAGGGAAGGGTCCTTTGGACCATGTGCTCCCACTGTAACATATGGATACTGTTATATGATCTTAATGGAGAGGTGGGAGTGCAGGGTTTTTCCCACAGTAAAATGAGGATACTATTATGCTACCTCAAAAAGTTAGGAAATTAGTTGCAAAAATTCAATAATGCATCAGTTAGGGTTGCCATGACAAAAGAAGGAAATTTTCCCCTACACACACTTCTGCCCTGCAGAGAGCAGGAGGCATTGGGGGAAGGGGTGGCATTAGGGTCACTCACCCCATTCTCCTATACTGTAGCCACCCAGCTTATTTTACAATGGAATGGGGTAAGTGTTAGGGTTGGTGACCCTGATGCCACCTCTCCTCCCACTGATGCCTCCTGGTCTCCACAGGGCAGGGGTGGTTATGCCTCATTTCCCTTCTTTTGTTGCAGCAACCCTAATTGATGCATTAACCAAGTTTATGCAACTGAAATATATATATATATATATATATATATATATATATATAGATATATATATATATATCTATATATATATCCATTTCAAAAAAATGTTAATGTACTAGGTAGGGTTGAAGCAACAAAGTGGGGAAATGTGTTAGTCTTTCCAACCCAAACACCCCACCCCAGCTTGCTGAGCAGCAACAGGCATGGGGTGCCTTGGGGTTGTCAATACTAATGCTCACTGCATTCCATTAGTAAATAAGCTGAGATGGGTACAGTATATGAGAATGAGTTGAGTGTGGGTTCGACAACCTCAGGCCACACGCCATACTGTGCTGCAGGGATAGGTGTTGGTTGAAACCCCTAATGCCACCTTTCCCAGCTTTGTTGCTTTAAACCTAACTAGTGCATTAACAAAGTTACCAATGAATTTCCTTACTTTTGATATAGTATAATCATGTTGATTATTTGTGTGGAGCAGCACCCTCAGCCCCTGTGCTGGTAATCTTATAATTGTTTCAGATAGGAACCATATCCTTATTTGACTGTGTGAGTGCAAGGCCCTCTCGGCCCTGCGCTCCTATCCTCCATAGAGGCATATATATATATATATATATATATATATATATATATATATATATATTGTATATATATATATATATATATATATATATATATATATATACACACATATATATATATATATATATATATATATATATATATATATATATATATATATGTTGCTGTGGAGAATACATGGCCCACTAGGCCCTGCACTTTAATTTTAGGAAAACCACAACCAAATTGTCACCATAACCTTCTTATTATAAAACCTCATGAATCCATTACAAAAAGTTTCCAAATCCCTGCCAAAACATGATTTCTCACAACTGCAATAGCATTCTACAGCAGAGGTGTAAAAACACAGTTTGGCCAGGATCTGAAAAATGACAGCTGAAAAGTTCATGAGGTGGTGTAAAAATATGGCTATACTGAAAATTTGCAGTCAAAATATTTAAAATTACCATACATACAAGTGAGCGTAATAAAATTTAAATGGATGCACATAACTTTGACATTTTTACATAATCTGTCCTCAAAAATTAAACATAGCCTCCGTATGACCCCACCTCATGAACAAAGGCAGTAAAAAACTTTTCAAATCATGCGTGAAAGATGATTTTGCCAAGCGACTGTAAAATTACCTTTCGGGATGGAGTTGCAAAATTCCACTGACATTGTCCATGAGGTGCATCCCTCAAAAGGCCATGATGAAAATTTGGAGTGAAAACATACAAAAATGGCCAAGTTGTTCATCAATGTTGAAAAACCCATTGAAATACATTTTCCTTACTTTGTCATATTGCAGTCGCTGGTTCCAGCAGCAAGAAATCTTTTTGATCAGAGAATGGATCTTCATCCTGTTACCAGTTCAGGTGTGTGAGGATGTGTTGGGGTATAAAGGGGTGAGGGATGGTGGGTGCTGATTGGCAGGTGGGGTTTGGGGATCAGATCGGCAAGGAATGGTTTCCTTTTTTCCTGGAAAACATACCATCAAGGACCATTTTGTTTTTGCCGGGGTGGGAAACAGTCAGCAGGTGGGGGTGCTACTAGATACAAGGGAAACAGAAAAATAAAAGAGGAAAAGCAACTGGAGGGTGGGGGATGCCACTGGACGTCAAGGAAATGGAGAAGAAAAACAGGGACATCAATTGGAGGATGGGGTGCCACTAAACACTAGGGAAATGTGAAAGCAAAATGGGCACAGCAATGTGAGGATGGGGGCTGCCACTAGACACTAGGGAAAGAGGACAATAATAAAGGGACAGAAATCAGAAGGTGGGGGTGCCATTAGTAGAGATGCAGTGAATTAAATTAAACCAGTGAAGTGCCCGCAAAATGCGCACTTCACATTGTCATTCTGCTATGTGAAGTGGCCAGTGTAAAAGGCTCACTTCGCCTTGTAATTATGACTTTGCAATGTTATTCTGCCTTAACACAAAGTAAGGTGAAGTGACAACAATATAGGCAGCCCCCCACACATCACATGGCTTACAGTACCATAAGTCACATGCTTTAGTCAGACAGGAAGGAAGTGACTCATGTAAGCAGATACTTTCACTTTCTCCTATGCAGAGGGAGAGAGAGAGGAGACAGTTTGTCTTAGTGAGAGCAGAAAGAGATCACTTTCTTATAAAAGTAAAACCCCAGCAGCTTTTCTGAAAGCTATTTTGTTGACTGTTTAGTGTTTTTCCTACCCTGTTGTAGACAGTTCATTTTTTCTTTCTGTGATTTCTTTTTTTACTTTTATACATTTTTGTTTGTCTGTGTGTGTGTCTGACTGTGTGTGTGTGTGTGTGTGCGCCTGTTTTGTGTGTGTGAGTGTTTCGTCGACTGTCTTGACTTGTCGTCATTGTGCAGACAGAGGGAAAGAGGAAGGGCATGTCTAGGACTGTGCTGGGGGGCAGTGGGATCACGTCCATGTGGCAGCATGGTTGGCAGGGGAAGACTGAGCACCCATGGTGTGGGGTGTGACAGGGCACTGTTGGACTTTTCTAATCTTGTCCCCCCTGGAAATGGCAGTGGCATCACCACCACCACCTCCCCCCCACTTGAAGCAGCAGCAGTAGCACCACCATCACCAAGTCCACCACCACCAGCAGCAACAGCTCCAGCAGCACTGCCTCCACAGCAGGATGAGCTGGAGGTTGATCACTGCCTTGTCAAGGCTGCTAGTGCATCTGTCCCTCCTGTGCCTGGTCCTCACCTGCAGCTCCCCAGTTTGGGAGTTTTTTGACTGTGTCAGGGGGAAAGCAGCCTTGTACATTGTCACATCTGTGGTTTAGAGCTGTTCCATGGCCCTCTGGGGACACAACTTGGGACTGGGGGCCAGCGCCCCCACACAATAAAGCACCACACGGTGGAGTGGCAGGCTGTCACAGAATGGGCCAGGCCTCCACCTGCTAGCCCTTCTGTGGCAGTGGTAGAGGGTGCTTCTGTGCATCACTGCAGCAGCAAGAGGAGGGCCATAGCAGCAGCTGCTCCAGCACCACACCCATCACCACCACCAGCAGCTGTACTACCACCAGTGGACCCCACAGTGCCTCTTACTCATGCTGACCTTAATGTTTTGTGGTCTGCAGTGGAAGAAAACAATGAGAGGGTGAGCACTGTCCAGCAGCAGTTGGAACACATAGAGCAACACCAACTGCAGATTGTGTTGATGCTCCATCTGCTGCTGGACCATCAGGGGATCCCACATTAGCTTTTATTTCAATAACCCCCCCCCGCTGTGTTATACTTATAATCAAAGTTAAGAATGTGTACCCTTCCTGATGTATTTCTGATGCCTAAGTAATGTTTACTTTCTGTTGTGGAGTGGTTGTAGAAAAGCAAGACTGCACAGAGCAAGTATAATGTGCTAAACTGTATGTGTGCACTATGCAGTCAGTGTTATTTCCTGTGTGTGCAGACCAGACACTGTCCAGCTTCATGCAGACATATATACGGTGTGACTTGTTGCAGTATGCAAAGAATAAAGATAAGAATATATAACGTATATTTTATTGGTACCATCATCATCAGTGGACTAAGTGATATGATATTTTTTCAGACATCTCTGGCCAGAGTGCACCTTAGTCACACTCATACATTGCACACATGACTTTTAGGAGATTATATAGCAACTAAAAATCCTGCTTTTCAACAAACTGTATCCAACAGACATGTAGTATTGGAGATGGTGAGGTACCCAAAATATTTGACAGATGGTGTACAGACACTATAAAGTCAGAAAATATATAAGATCCAGTTCACTCACTGCCAAATGCCAACACACTGTGCTACCACAGTTCTTCTTTTCATTTTTTGTTCTGGAATAAGTGATGTCTTTCTAGTTTAGAGTGTCAGTGTCAGTTTTTTAGCAAATTGATATACACCATAACATGACATGGCACCAGTGGTTGCACAGTGTGGTGGCAGTGGACTGCAGGACCTGTTATATATTCTGACTTTAAAATGTCTGTACAGCATAACATATTTTGGGTGCCTCAGCAATATTTAATGTCTGTTAGGTATGGTTTGTTGAAAAGCATTATTTGTTTGTGCTATAATCTCAGCAAAGTCATCTGTGCACTGTGAGTGACTGAGATGCACAGTGGCATGAGACCTCTGAAAAAATCACATCACTTACTCCACTGCTGCTGCTAATGGTACCAATAAAATATACATTATATATTCTTATCTTTATTCTTTACATACTGCAACAAGTCACACCATATGTATGTTTGCATGAAGCTGGACAGTGTCTGATCTACACGCACAGGAAAGAACACTGACTGCACACATGCAGTTTAGCACAGTATACTTTCACTGCTCAGTCCTGCTTTTGGACAAACACTTCACGACAGAAAGTAAACATTACTGAGGCTCCAAAAATATTTATTTTTGAAATAGACATTAATTTATCATTTATGACATGTGCTCACAGTCACCAGAATTTTTGTGCATCTCCAAAATGCAACTGTCTTGTGTCCAGAAAATTCTCAAGTGCTGATGAAGTGAAATTGGAGGGTTACACCAAATGCAAAGTGTTCCAGAATTAATGGCACACTCAGTGATGTTCACAGTGCTCACGCTCAGTCCCCAGAAGTTTTGTGCATCCCCAAAATGCAACTGTCTAGTGTCCAGAAAATTCCCCAGTGCTGACAGAGTGAAATGGGAGCATTACAGCGTGAGCGTGTGAGAAGTGGTGGGTGGCAGTGGGATGACAAAGGGTAGGGAGTGGGGCAGCTGCAAACTAGGGATGTTGGCTGCACACTCAAGCAGACTTAGATAGACCAGGTGGTCTGTTTCCACTGGCACATTTGTATGTTTGTATGTTCGTATGTACAAGAAATGCTGCTGCTGTTGCAATTACATGCTACTATGCATTGACCTTACTGTGATGATGATGATGTGAATGTGATGATGCCCAGTGTCTTGCCAAACTGTATGAAGAAGGGATGACATGAATTACCATTCAGTGTACCAAGTCCGTCACAAATGATGACATTGAGAGAACTGTTGGTTGCCCAAAGTGTACTGTGATCACCTCAACAGGAAGGGTGCCCTTTGAGTGTACACCATTAGTAGCCTTGGTGAGTTGATATATACGTATATGTATTTTCTTGGGAGGGGTTGACATAAATATACATATACTCATTGTATTGTTTTCTTTCACAGGTCACATACTGTTGGTGTGCACATTCCCATGCTTGAGAAATTGTGGTGTTGGAATTGGAAATGGAATACTCACAAGCCAATGAAGGTAAGTATTTTTTTTGGGGGGGGCAGGGGGATTATCATACTTGCAAGTAGGTTTCATTAGTGGTTTATTGTTTGGTTACTTCTTCACAGATTTTATCTGCATCCTTCCCCAGTCCAGCTATGATGGTCATGGTCATCCTCGATACATATGACTTCTACTTGTTGCATGTCTGCCAGTCAGCCCAGGGGGGGATGATGTTGAAGTTCTTTGAATAAGGCAACTATGACACAACAAAGCATCTGGAAGTTTCCTAAAAAAATAAATGAAGGACTTATTACAACTTGATTGCAGCAGTAACACATTATGTTTAAGCCGTGGCTGTTCCACCACGGGTTTATGGATTAACACAGATAGCAAGCTGTGAAGCCACAAGAACACTAAATCATCAGATCACAATTAAATTTAGTACCAGGCTATAAGAAATACACTGTGTCAGTGTCCCTGTGTCTTAACTGAAGTTACATTTTAAAACCACATCTTGTCAAGTGACATGACCTGGGTCAAACTTTTTTTCAACACTGGCATGGATGCAGCTGTAAACTTGGAATACAGTGCATGAACATGTTACCCACAGTACAATTTGCATTAAACTGTTTCACCAATGAGTTGCTTTAGCATTTCTGACTGAGCTGCATGAGAGTTTCATGATCCAGTACAAAGCCTTACACAAACTGTTTCTTAAAAGTTAAAACTCAATTTTGAATTGCATTGTGCCTGGACTGCAAATACATTCCAAATAGGTTGCATAAACATTTTATAAACATTGCTCTTGAGCTGGTTAAGCATTGATTAACAAGGCAATATGAGTTGCCAATGCATTGCCATCTTTAAAAAAAAATGCTAAATCAACTCATTCGTGGAACAGTTTAATGTGACTTGTACTGTATTTTATGAATCATCAGTCGGAATTTTTGTACTCTTATAAAAAAAAAAAAAGGAACAGATTAAATAAAATTGATATACTTACCAGTATGGAAATGGATATCCCATAGGTTGCTGTACGCAGTAATGCAGTACTGTTGATACAGACCTTCAGTGAAGAAGAGTCATTTGTTAACCTGTAAAAAAATAAAATAAGTTAACCATATTTGTTTGACCATTGCAGCTCGGAAAAGCAACAGGAAACAAAATACACAGCTATAGGAAGTTGAATAGCCTGAAAATCATTAGTACACATACTCACTATATTATTCATAGGCCTTGTGCCTGTGGCTCATGGATGTGGTCTCCTGTTCAACTCCCTGTGCCTTGGCATGGTCAAGACATTTAATAGAAAACATTGTCAAAATGGTGGAGTTGGGTGGTGGTAGTCATAGCTTAGACACATGATGACATTCCTTCTCACATCTTCCTGCATCTGGTGGTGGTTGCAGTAGCTAATAGCAGTCTTATGGTGGTGGTCCAGGGGGGCACATGGTGACATTCCTTATGGTGGCAGTGGCTAACAGCAGTCTTATGGTGGTGGTCCAGTGGGGTACATGGTGACATTCCCTAAGGTGGCAGTGGCTAACAGTGGTTTCATGGTGTGGTCCAGGGGGGCACACAATGACATTCCCTATGGTGGCAGTGGCTAACAGTGGTTTCATGGTGTGGTCCAGGGAGGCACATGATGACATTCCCTATGGTAGTAATGGCTAACAGTGGTTTCATGGTGTGGTCCAGGGGGGCACACAATGACATTCCCTGTGGTGGCAGTGGCTAACAGCAGTCTTATGGTGGTGGTACAGGGGGGCACATGGTGACATTTCCTATGGTGGCAGTGGCTAACAGCAGTCTTATGGTGGTGTACAGGGGCCAGGATATATTGTGCTCTGTGTTACAAATGTGAGATGACAGTGACATATAAAATTTGAGTCAGTCTGAGTGGGACACTGATTTAACTTTATCAAAAAGAAAACACGTATCATGATACAACAAATGTGACAGCCTTTTAACCACTTAAGTTAAAACCTGGCAACATTAACCTCATCATCATCTTCATAAAGAAAGCTGCCCTCACAGTCATCTATTTCTACATTCTGACCACTGGGAAATTATTTCTCCATTGTGTCATTATCTACATCAGTGGTAGGCTGTTTCAGCTGCCACTGCCAGTGCCACCAGGATGGTCCATTTCTACATAAGCAAAACCATGATTATGCCGGAGTACAAATAACATGTTGCAGTCTGAGCTGGTATGTGCCTCTCATTCATTTTTATGAATGTCTGCAAACTGACATTTGCAGCACAGAGGCTTGTATGATGATCCCGAATTATTGCACCTGCTGAGCTGAATACCCTCTCGACACTCACACTGGGGGGTGGGCATGTTAGGTACTTCAGAGCCACTGCACTCAGCTCTGCCCATTCAATGACCTTTCCACTCCAGTATAAAAGAGGATCATCAGTTATTGAAAGATGCCTGTTTTCAGACAAATATGACACAACCATTCGCTGTGCTGCACTAAGTCCAGTGGTTAATGCATCATCCTATTCTCCAGAATCATTTATGTCACAAATCCCCACTTGGGACAAAGCCTCCCAAAGTGGGTTAATGCCAACCAGTTTTGATGACAGACCACCTGGAACTGCAGTTCCCTTCTCCTTACAGGAGTATATGCTTGATACTACTCCAGGTTCACCTTCCGCCTGATTATGCTGCTGAGGTTTGCCGACCTTGGCACGTGACTTCTGTGCCCCATGAACTAAGCGCACCAGTTGCCCACTGACATTTTTTACCTGTTCAGGCTCACCCTCCAGTATTAAGGGAATTCCATGTTTATATTGTGGGTCCAGCATTGTTGCTATTGCAAAGTTGTCAGTATGCTGAATGCTCAAGATGTCATGATTCTGGTCGAATACTGTCAGCATGTGTTTCAGCAACACAATGCTAGCACTGTCTCCGGCAACATCAAGGCTATGCTGTACATTCACCAATGTCTGCCTCAGCACCTACAGCATTGGAACTGATTGGCTAATGGAGGCAGATTTGCCACTCACTGCTTGTATGGTATGTTCAAAAGGCCTCAAAAGTTTCATTACAGAGACCATGAGGTGCCACTGTTCAGTCATCATAGACATGGAGGCCCCAGAACTGTCACGGCTAGTGTACATGACAAGATCTTATGAGATAGTTTTGTATTGTTCATACAGCCTCTCTGCCATGTATAAAGTGGAGTTCCACCAGGTGACAACTTCCAGCTTCAAGTGGTGCTGCGGGCAGCAGTTTCGGATCTGCAGCTGCCAAAGTTGGTCACGGGCCTTTGCAGAGCGTGAAAAGTGAAAACAGATACAGCGTGCAACTGACAGCATTTCCTTTATATCAGGGTGCTGCAGAAACTCCTGCATCACAAGATTTAAACAGTGGGTCATGCATGTAACCTGAACACAGCCACCATTTGTGATGCATTTAACCACATTTGACCAACTGTCACTTGCGATGAACCCAGCTCTCAGGGACAGGGGATTCAGCCACTTGTCAGTTTCAGTCAGTACCAAGTCCAGAATGTTTTCACCAGTATGTGAACAGGTCACATTGCTCATAACAATCGTTGCATGCTGTTGAATTCCTGGAAGATTGCTACCACAACACTCCACCTTACTACACTGATTATTCACAATACCAACAGCACAAACAACACCTGGCATCTGTGCCCAGTGTGAAGTTATACACAAATATGAACTCTCTGCTGTTTTGCCACTTGTCCACATATCTGTACTTAAATGGATGAATGGAGAGGAGGAATGTTGAAGGGCATGTCTTACAGTGTCAGACACCGTACGGTACAACTCAGGGACAGAACGGGTGGAAAAGTATGTCCTTGATGAGACTTTCTATTTTGGACAGGCTCATGCTGCAAACCGCCAGAACCCAGAATTCTCCATGAAGGAGAAGGGCAAAAGATCAATTGCCAGCATTTCAGCTACAGCAGCATTAAGTTCACGTGACACTGTATGACTGGGTGGGTACTTCAGCTTATGCACAAAAACACTCTGTAACGTCGGCTGACAAACGTTTTACATGGGGTGTGATGACAAATGGTTCTGCCCTGTGAATGGCATTAGCAGGGGGTGGAGTGTGGATGTGTGATGAAGACAGTTGCACAGGTGATGAAAAATCCACAAATGAAGATATTTTCCCAGATGTACAAAGAGGGGTTGATGTACCACTTGCACTAGACATACTGCCTTGACCACCACCACCACCACCACTGGACAAGATTTCAAAATCATTATACTCCTCCACCTCATCATGCCTGTAGTGATCCTCTGCTGTTATTTCATCTCTACTGCACACATTTCATTTCCTACATGATCTTACAGTCATGGAAGAGGAGAACATGCTCATTATGGTTGATGATGAGGGTGAACACCCCACTGTGGTATTAGTTGCCATCTTGTGCTGGGTCCACAGTGCCATGTGCCTGTTCTTAAGATGTGTATGCTGTCCCCCTGTGCCCAGATGGCTCCCCTTTTTACCTTGTCTCACACATGCATGGCAAACCTGGCAGACTGCAACTGACTTATCATTTGCATCTTGCACAAAAAAATCTCAAACAAGGGATTGTGATCTCCTACTTTTAACATGTCCCTGATGCTGCTTATTGGACTCCAGTTTTTTAAGCCCTGAAGTGTGGGGTGTGCTACATGATTTTTCAAACCGGACACACCTGGACTGCAACTGACCACCACGACTACCTATCATTATTACTGGGTCATCATCATCATCATCAACTGAAACTGGTGGTAAATTAAAACTTTTTATGGGAGGGCGGTTAATGTAAACAGACCCAGCCACCTTGAATTTCTTTTTCTACAGTTCCCAATAGGGGTCACTGACATCATTATCATATTCATCAACATCTTCCACATCCACATCTTCTGCTTGGATGCTGCTAGCATGTAGACTGCATGTTGCAACCACAGCAATATCAGCTTCATCAGATTCATCATCAACACCACCATCACCCGATAGTTTTTCACCACACTGTGAATCATTGCATGCCAATTGCATGACCTGAACCGCAGTGGAAGAAATGTGACATGTTGTTAGCTTTGCCATGGTGATCACAATCCTCATGTTCGGTTACCAGTGGGATTGGTATGTTACTGGGGAGTATGACATCATCTATACTGTCACTCACTGGCACTGCTTTACACTCAACTATATTTTGGACACGGTCAACTGGTCAGAAGTGGAACTTGAGGCAACAATACTCATACCACCAGCAACTGAACTAACACCACCAGCTGGGACAGCATCATCTCCTCCAACTATGAGTGAAACTACCGATTGTGCTGTAAAAAACATTGACAGAGAAATACCTTTCCTCACATCAGTAATGCACTTCTGCGACTGCGTACTACTATGCCCACAGACAGTCTTACCACTGGCAGCAGTGCCAAGGTGAGAAACAGCTTTGCTTGCAGTCTCTTTGTAGGCATTTTGGGGGATCAACAAGAATATTCTAAACAAATTTAGATTTTGGAATGTTCACTCTGGGCCACTGGATGTGAAGCCAAAAAAAACAACTGTGGCTTCAACAAGAGATACAGACGGAAAGTCACAACACCTTCAACGACACCTTAACGAACCAGTGGTACTCAAGTCACAATCCAATCTGGAAAAGAATACATTTTGCTGGTTTGGGGGGGAGCACTGTGACTGCAGATTATAGTATCAGTGCAAAACCAAGATACCACAATGGCAGTACAAAACATGCAGGTGAAGTGGATAGCAAGTTCACACTGCTGCAATTACACTGTGGCAAAATAAAATGTGTATTAGTTGATGTCATGCACTGCACACACACACACACACACACACACACACTCTCCACACAAACACTCTTTGTCTAAACGAATTGAAAACTTCAGTAATATACCACACATTTTTAAACAACCTGAAATTATGCACTGCTGCAGCAGGTCCACAACATAATCAGCAAAAATGTCAACAGTTACTGAAATATTACTGTGTGTACATTAACACAGTTACAAGAAAAATATAACCAAAAAGCAAAGAACTCTCTACTTCTCCAACTTAAATCTACCTACACCACAGATACACCCCTCCCCCAAAGCACACTTCCACTGTCTGTCAGTACACAGACTGAATGTTGTACATTAACATTCAAAATCCACACACAAACAATAAACACTTAATGATATGAACACAGGAGTGTTTCCTACAATCAATGCACTAAAGTATGAGCAAAAAAACAAATTACTCAAAAAGACTTGGGGCTGGCCTGCCAGTGCAGCGGTAGGGTTACTGCTCACGTTGTTAGAAACTCGAGTTTGGGAATGGACTCAGGTGGCTGGAGGGTTGGCCAGGGTGGAGGAGAATTGCAAGCCTGGAGGCCACTCTCCTCCTCCGGGAAGGGTCGGCTGCTTGTCCCACCACTCTACCACCACCTGGGTGACCATAGGTGGAGGTGCAGTGGGACAGCACAAAGAAGGGAGGGGGGATATCGGCTGAGAGCCAGAGTGTTTGCACGTCCCGACGTGCTCTGCTACTAGTCTCTCCAAGGGTGCCGACATCCTGAGGGGGGACCAGAAATTAGGAAAAATCCTACAGAGCTCACAGTAGATGGAGCACCAGGCTCTGATCCCCAATACCCCTATCTGCACTAGCGATAGCATTCCTAACTAAATAAAGACACATCAGGGTGGAAGGGGTCCTACCCCGTACCCAGCTGGGGGGTATAACCACGGCTCCATGGGGGGATGGACTGCACTGGTGTCCGGTTAGACAAGTGGGAACATACAAGGCCATAGGTGTCTCCTGAAGAATGGGAGCACTGTGACGAGAAGGGGCATAAAGAATGAATATATATAAAAATGGCTTTTTTTAACAGATTTTAGAGGGTTTGAATCACAGAGAGCTCTTAGAGAAAACTGTCTCCTACAGCTACCTACATACACTACCCTGAAGTGAGGCTGTGAAGAACAATCTAGAGCCCATTTGACCTGCAATCCCATGAATCACTGCAAAATTTGCTTTTGGAGCTCACCAACAAGGTGAAGTGATGCAGAATACATTGATTTCAATGTACTTCACCTTAACATTAGTGGAGTAGTTGTTTGGAGAAGGCTGAATAATGCAGTCATTGCTTTCAATGGACTTTGCATTCCTCATTATGACTCAACGTACTCCACTTTCCATTGCAGAATATGTTGCAGATTTCACCTTACTCCATGAATCATTTTGCGAAGCGAGTTGGGAACACTTCGCCTACCACTAGCCATTAGACTCCAAGGAAACAGAAACAATTAACAAGAATGGTGATTGGTTGATGGGAGGGTGACTCTAGACACCAGGGGAACAGTGTTATTGTGAGATGTTTCTGCATCTTTTCTCATGCTCAGGAATCCTTTGACATGTTCTTTTTTCACAATTTGAGAAAGAGGATACCTGAGCATGAAGAGAGACATGGAACCTGATTTCAACATGTTGAGAAAACAAGTTTCAAATGAATTTTTCCAGAAACCAACAGAAGAATCAGGTGAAATGCCTACCTATATGCAGAACACATGTGATGGTTTCAACTAAACACCTAGGGGCCAGTTTTCAAAACCCTTAGAATGATGCAAGGTGCCTACATCAAACATAAATGATGCAAGTGACACCTTGCATCAAAAAATGTACTCCAAGCTATTTTCAAAAGCAGCCTCCAGCAAATTCAGACTGCTTTTATCAAAGGAGGCTTGCACCAGCCTTGCCTTACAAAATGGGTGGTGGCATGGTGCTAGAGGGCTTGTGGCATATGCAGGCTGCCATATCCCCACATTGCCAGTTCTCAGAGCCTACCCAGGAGGCTATGGTCTAAGTACTGATTCTGCACTAACGTGCCACCCCCCCAGCCCCGATCCCAGGTACTGTATGTAAAATAGACTTCCTGGTGGGCAAGTGGCTACCCAGCTCTGATCTCCCATAATAGTTATTTAAATATCCATTGTGCGTTAGCAGCCCCCCCAAACCACGATCTCACATAATATACTAAGTTACATACTAAGAGTAGTAGATGCACAGAAGGTCATAGCCCATATAATTACATCTCCAGATCCTGGAATTCGTTATACCCTGTTTAATAAAAATTTATCAAGGTTGGTTTTAAAGGTTTCTATGTTCACAGTATTGAATAATGAATTGGGTAGTCCATTCCAAATGGATATAATTCTTTGGGTGTAAAAGTAGTGTCTATAGTCTAGTTTAGGATATGTTAAAGTCAGTTGAAATTTGTGACTTCTATGATTATGTTCCCTTATATTGAAAGTCATTCCCAACTGTGTCATAAGCTCCTTATCACTAACAATTTTAAACATCAAGAGTACGTCACTCCTTGTCCTTCTCATTTCCAAAAAATATAAATCCAAGTCTACGAGTTGTTCCTCATAGCTTTTATGTTGCAGTCCATCTATCATCCTGGTCACTCTACGCTGCACTACCTCCAGTGCATTAATGTCTAGCCTAAGATAGAGACTCCATAAAGGAGAGCAGTAATCCAGGTGGCGGTGTACATAAGCTATGAAATGTGGAAGGATACATTCTTCGCTTCTTGACACAAAAGATCTTTTAATGCATCCTATTATTTTGTTGGCTTGTTTCCTAATATGGTTCATACTGTATGTGAAGTAAAAGTAATGTTACCATTAACAATAATTCCCAGATCTTTTTCTTCCTTTACTGATATCTGGTTGGTATTATTCAGCACAAAATCAACATTAGGGTTATTATCTCCCAAACGCATGATTACACATTTACTCATATTAAAGACCATGTCATTTTTTTGCCCATTTTTTGAGTTTAAGTAGGTCACTGGAAAATTCCACTATTTCATCTGGTGTTCCCACCTTGGCTGCAATTTTAGTATCATCTGCAAATTTTATAGCCAGTTTCTTAAGGTTTCATGTCATGTCTGAAACAAAAATATTGAACAGAGTGGGTCCCAAGACAGATCCCTATGGCACCCCACTAGTAATAGTGCCTATATTGAAGGTGTAACCTCTTATCCATACAACCTGTGTATGTTTACTTTACCATTCATGAACCCAATTTATCAATACTGGATGTATCTTAAATGTAGTCATCTTATTAATCAGGGTTTGATGCAGCATTTTATTGAATGCTTTACACAAGTCCAGATAAACAATATCCACTGTTACTTTTTTGTGAGAGACAATTGTGAGATAAGATGTTTTATGATATATTTTTTTCCAAGTAGGTACTACAAGTGTATGTAATGCAATTTTTGGATTAAGTTTGCACTGATGGGTGATCCCTGGTCTGTTGGGAGGAAGGGGAGTTGAACTAGAGGTGGGAGTAAGCAGCCGGGGTTAATTTCTTTTAATAATGGAATTTGGTAGGACCCAGCCATGAAGTCACTTGAAGGACTGAGCACTTTACTGAACCAGACCAGGAAGAACAACACACATGCAATTCAAGGATGTGGAGGACTCAGAATGAGAAGAGAACCCCAGACAAATTAAGGTAGGGAGAGTGGGAAAAGAACACAAGGGTGGTGGAAGGGGGAAATCAGGCAGGGTGTGTGATATATGGAGATGGATGTCTTTGTGCACAGGATGGGGAGGAGGTTCTTTTGTAGGTCTTAGGATTCAGTGTCAAAAATTACAATTCTGTTTCTAATTCTGTTCTTTTGCTATATGTTGCAAGGAAGTTTCGCACTCATACCAGAAATATGCATCCAGAAAAGGTTAAAGCTTCAAAGGTGCAGCTTTATTGCAGTAAAGGTGCCAGAACAACAACCTACATCATCTAGCACTTTGTCCCAACTTCCTGTGGAGGTGGGTCTACCAGTTAATGGACAACACTTCTCTTTTAAGGTGCAAATTTAAAGTGACATACACCACGTGTGTTAGCTCATTGTGAATATACAAACAAGCATTTGTCAATGCCGAACGTTCGCTTGCAGGTATTTGCAGTGGTATTTGGCACTTGGACATGGCTTAAAAAAATCAGTGACAAAGAAGTACAAGCATTTGTCAGTGCTGAATGTTGCTTGCTTCTATGTGCTGTTTAGGTATTTGAAACTCATTGAGTGCAAATATTGTACCGCGAATCCCACGAAATATATGCAGGAACTGAGCAACGTATCGCTCAAAAACAGTCATTTTTAGGAATTTTGTCACTAAATTTTCAACATAGCCATTTTAAGACCTCTGCTAATGAACAGTGTCATTGTGATTTTCTTAATGTGTCCCATACATTGATTTAGCACACCGACTGCGCCATTGTGCGCTACATGGGCAGAAACAAGTTTTGGGCAGGATGTGAAAAATGACAGCTATACTGCTCATAAGGAAGTGTTTTAAAATGGCAATGTTGAAAATCTGGAGTGAAAATATTGAAAATTTGTGAACTTACGAGCCTGAGTAGGAACTCTGCAATGCACGCTCGTAAAACAGTCATTTTTAGGAATGTTTTCACCAAATTTTCAAGATAGCCATTTTAATATCTCTGCTCATGAACAGTGACACTGTGATTTTCTTAATGTGTCCCATACATTGAGTTTGCACACCGACTGTGCCATTGTGCGCTACATTGGCGGAAACACGTTTTGGGCAAGATGTGAAAAATGACAGCTGCACTGCTCATAAGGAGGTGTGGTAAAATGGCAATGTTGAAAATCTGGGTAAGAAAATATAAAAAATTTGCAAACTACGGCGTGAATAGGAACTGCATAGCACACTAAATAAAACAGTCATTTTAGGAATTTTTTCTGGGAGAATTTTCAACCACAGCCATTTAAGACCTCTGCTCATGAACAGTGTCACTGATTTTCTTAATGTGTCCCATACATTGATTTCACACACGGACTGCGCCATTGTGCACTACATGGGCGGAAACACATTTTGGGTGAGATGTGAAAAATGACAGCTGTACTACTCATAAGAAGGTGTGGTAAAATGGCAATGTTGAAAATCTGGAGTGAAAATATTAAAAATTTGCGAACTTACGAGCCTGTGTAGGAACTGCACAATGTACACTCATAAAACCGTAATTTTTAGGGATTTTTCCACCAAATTTTCAAAATAGGCTTTTTGAGAGCCCATCTTATGAACGCTGGCACTATCGTTTTGTTAATCAGGCCCAAAAGGTGATTTCTCGCAGTGACTGCGAAATCACCCTTCGGGCCTGAATAACGCCATGACAGTGACAGAATTCATGAGAAGGGGTCCCAAAAACCCCATGTTGAAAACTGGGTGCAAAAATTCCAAAAAATGCCTAAGATATGCAACAAAGTTGAAAAAACCCCATCTAGCCCATTATACAGCTTACCCGCATTTCCTCAGTTTGCGGTCGGCTTTGAAGAAGTGCAGGCGTGTTCCCAGTCCAGCGATGATCTCGTGCTGAGCTCCAGAGGTAAGTATGGGGTGAGGGGGTTTGGGGAGGCAGGGCAGTGGGTGGTGTGCGGGTTGTGGGAGGGGCGGAAGACTGCGGGACCGTTTTACTTTTCAGGTTTTTTTTATAATTGGATGACTGGGATGTTTGCCATGCTGGGGTGGGCTCCCAGCATGGCAGAAGGATGGCTGGGGGCCGTGGAGCCAACAGGGATTGGGCACCCCGTCGGCAGATGATGTAGGACATTTGCCATGCTGGGGTGGGCTCCCAGCATGGCAGAAATCTCGGCTGGGGGGCCGTGAATGGCAGGGGATTAGGCACCCATTCGGCAGATGGCGTGGGATGTTTGCCATGCTAGGGTGGGCTCCCAGCATGGCAGCAAACATTGGGGAGGCGTGACACGGTGCAAGCAGAAAAGTGATGGATTTCTTTGAAGAGAAGGCCACCGCTGTCATACACAGCACCAGTGCGGATTGGTGCAGGACCGCCATGCCTGCTCAAGGGAGCAGGGGATTGCTCAGGAGAGGCACACCTCCAAAGTGTCCCATTCTCCCAAGACGTTCCTTGCGTAAGCGTGCAAGCGATCGTAAAAAGTACAAATGATATATACTGTATAAGTGCAAATCATACAACAACACATTTGAGTAAAAGTCATCATTGTTAGGTTAAAGAAAACTTTTCCATGGCTGTGCTAAATCAGTTAATCTCTCCTTTTTGTATATAACTTTATAGTAGATTTTCAGGCATTCATATAATAGACAGGTTAAATATACTGTCCGAGAGGCTGATTGGCACTTGCCGGGTATTTCTCTTAAATGCATTTTAACTGATGGGAAGAATTTTATCAATTGATGGTCTTCATAACTACATTTATTATACTGGTGGGGGGGGGGGCACAGAGATACACCAGTATACAGAATAAGTGGGCAGGAGAATAGGGTATAATTCACTTTTACATGACCTTCTATATATATAAAATGGCACAAAAATAAGAAAGAAAACCTAAATAAAAGAGAGATTTACTTGTAATTGATGATTGGGGGAGGGAAGGGGGGATATGTTTAAAGTAATGTCCTTCTGCCTCTTAAGTAATCCTAGGTATCTAAGGTCTGCTAGAGGTCACAAAGAAAAAACTTCAAAATGCAATCACCCTGTTCAGAGGAAAGCACATTACAAGTTTGTAAGAACAGCTTATCGGGTGCCATAACTGGAATCAGATTAAACTCAGAATCATAATTGGTAAATCTGAAAATGAATTTTTTGTAAACAGAAAGGATTCCAGAGAAACTGAGCACTGCTAGCCAGAATTCCTCCTTCTTGGTGCTCCAGACATTTTATTCCCCATTACATCTTTCTGAGTATCTCTAAGTCCTAGACTTGCAAGTGCCTCAGCTTTCTGGAAAGTCAATTTCCTGGGTATGATTTATATATAACCTGCATTCTAGTTGGAATTGATGACACTCTCTGCTTCTTTATTCCAACTGGGGGGTCTACTATTCCTCTACTACTCAGCTCAAGTGTCCATTTTTTGGAAAAAACATGTATCTAACTCCTGCAACTGGTGCCTCCTGAACTACAGTGGCTGTATCCCAAACCCCATTCTTCATGTTGAATTGTCAAACTTCATGTCCCATGACATGACTAGTAGTAACCCTCCCTCATGGCACAAATACAGCAAATCCAGAACATGCAGGCATTCTATGCTCTAGAATGCCAAATATTGCCAGAAAAATAATTCTAATTGATGCCACTGTCATTCCTCACAGTCACCATATTAATGATGGCCTTGGATAAGATCCCTGTGGACATAGTTTCCCTTAGGAATATTTCTTATCCAATAAGTGACATCCTCAAGTTCTCAGGATTTGTATTCATTATGCCTATAACAGTCAGCTATACCCTCTGCATGCAGTACTTAACTATAAATCAATCACCTTTTGATCTGCTGTGCAGGAAAGCAAATCACCTTACATTTATTAGCATAAAGGTCCTGTAATGCTCCTCCAACTGTCCTGCTAGTTTTAAAATGTCACCCCTCATGAATCCAACATTACTGCTACTTTCACTTGCCTTTTTCCTTTCTCCTGTATGGCAGGTAAGGTGTTTGGCTGGGAAATACAGGTATTTATGGATATGGCATCAACATAATCACAATGAAATTCCACAATTTTCACATAGGCCTGTTGAATCTGACTTTTAAGTACTGATGCTAGTTTGAAAGGTTGGCTGCTAATAACATAGACATTCTTTAATCAATCAATCTTTATTTAGCCAGATGAAACATGGTTGAGAGAACTTGTTTTCAAGATTATATATATTTCCTTTTAAGTAAGGAATTAATTCAATTTACAGATACACAGTTCCCTTTTGAGGTCAATGAGCCGATTAACTGTAATAGCATTACATTCTGTAGTTTTGAAGATGCAGTGGTGTATAATTTTGCAGTTTACATTCTTGCACAATTTAATTTAGAAATTTTTGAAAGTTTGTTCCCATTTGAAACTAGAAATATGCAACATGGCAAAGGTAATGTAGTCATGTGGTATAGTAGATTAAAAGTTAATTTGGTGAAATTTGAAAAGTTTGTTTTAAAATTAGATAGAAATGACTGAAATTTACATTTTGACAAAATGTTTGACTGCCCATAACTCAGTCCCCTTTAAAGCTAGAGATCTGAAACTAGGTACACATGCACATGCTATGGACCTGTATACATGCTAAATTGTGTATCATTGAGATGAATGCTTTTTAAAATTATTCTGAAATAATGACATTTAAATATTGGAAAAATATTTGGCTACCTATAACACCATTTTCTTTAAAGCTTGAGACTAACATGTTATACATATACCCATATTGTATGGTTCCATAAAACATGAAACTATGGGTAAATTTGGAATGAAAAATAAATTAGATAGAAATAAATGAACATTATATTTAGATAGATAGAAATAACTGAAAATTATATTTTGATGAAATGTTTGGCCAGATATAACTGATACATCTTTAAAGCTAGGAACCTTAAACATAGTAAACAAACACATGTGGTATGGACCAGTATACCTGCCAAATCTGGTAACGTGCAGATGTGTACTTTTAAAAATACAATGAAACAACTAAAATAAACATTTTGGCCACATTCCACAGCATGTTCATGGAAATTCCATGCAATTCCAAGGAATCGAAATGGAAATTCTACCTGAATTCCAATAGCAAAGTTTAGATTCCATACAACTGTAGTGCCTAGGCGTAAGGAAGGAGCAAATGTTAGTATTTCAAAGGAGATAGATGGAAGAGTAGTCATGGGCAAAGAGAATAGGTAATCAGGAAAAGTGTTAGGACAGGACCAAATATTTGTCAAACTAAGTGAATACAACTGACTGCAAATTAGAGAGACTCTCTGGAGACTCAGAGTTCATTTATCAAATGTATCTGTCTTCTAGACTGCCTAGGCTGCCTGCCAACCCTAGTGTGTGTAATGTGAGTCCATTGCATTTTTTATTTATTTATAATTTGTAGGCTAGGTGAGCCAGCTATAACAAAGTCAATTTATAGGAGCAACCCGGACAAGTACAAAAAGCAGTTACACACAATTTACATAACAGTAAGTGAGGGCATGATTTTACTAGGGCTTAAAGGACAGAAGCAGACCATGAGACCTATCTAAACTTCTCCCAATTTCTCAGTGATAATTCTTGTAATTATGACCCAACAGGATTAACTTATCTTGTATGCTTTGAAACGTGTTAATTTTAGGAGGCAATAATTTTTTGTGGGATGGTATTCTGCATTACATTTTTTTGAGTGAAGCAATGCTTTTTATTTATTGGATTTTAAGTTTGTTGGCTTAATTTGTCTATTATGCCTTCTAGTGTATATGTCTTTGGTTCTCAAGTCAATACCTATACAGAACATAAGACTGACATCATGAATTGTAGTTAGGAATATGTCTCCTGTTACTCTCCTAGTCTCCAAAGTCACTCACTTTACAAATTGCAGTTGCCTCATAGGTACAGTCCTCCAATAGCAGGATGAGTTTTGTAGCCTTCTTCTATATACATTCATACCAAAAGTATTCCCATGTCACTGTGAATCCCCCCACCTCTGACATTTTGATTTATTTCTCCCTCTTGTCCTGCTCCACAGACATTCCTCAAAGCCCATTTGGGCAACTGCTGCACAAGCCTGCCTGACTCCCTCCAAGTGGGCAAGAAAGGAGCCTGTCTCTGCCCCAGAGCCAGCCAACAGGTATGGACTGCAACTCAGACAGTAAATGTGCACTTTACTTGAACTTCAAAAGTGGTGCCTTTTTCCAGTCTGAGCCCTCATTTTGGTCTTCGCTTGGGATCTGCAATCCTTTATCTGTAACCCACTGCCATCTGTAACTGCTGCTCACTGCTGAGCAGTTTCTTATCTTTATTTTATTTACAACCTGGATTCTAGTTACTTAAATCCCTGTATCTCTTTGATTGTTTATAAAAATTAAGGGATAGAACAGGATTTTTACCTTGTTTCACTATATTTTTACACTACTTCAACTGGTTTTGATTGTGTTTGCTTCACCAGTGATTTTTTTCACCCACCCCTCCACCTCCACCGTAGACCTCCTTTAAATGCTCATACTCTGACTTTTTTCTCCTCCCCAGTCTCCCAATGTGTGAACCAAGGGTAAATTGCTTCAGTTTACTATCTCCTGTTAAAGGGGAAACAACAGTGTCTCCTGTTAAAGGGGCAACCACCAAATATTTACTCTTTCCTCCTAAAAGGGTCCTTTCCTCCTTTGATCATACCTAAGTAAACCCACAGAATGCTTGGCTTCCATTTATTTTGAGAGGTGCTTTGGTGCTAATGCTCCTTCCTCTCACCTTGGTGAAAATCTGCTGCCTATCCCTAGTCCATGTTTGCATGGCATCACCCTCTACGACCACTGTGCTTCAAGGATGACTCACTGCCACAAACTTCCTATACCCCCCCCAGTGTTGTCTGCGTCAACTTTTATGGAGCTTTTCTGCCAAGGACCATGGTGGCTGCACCCCTTGACCCTCTTTCCTGGAATTTTTAATATTCAGGAAAAACCTTCTCCTACTCAGATCAGTGCAGGATACTCAAATGCAGCAGCAAACCCCTGAAATAATATGTTTGCCACATTGTGCTACTTTTATTGCTACTATCTGGGAATATTCATCCAAACCCAGGCCCTCCAACACTCACAGCTGAACCTCAAAGGTATGTCAAGCAACTCACACGAGGCTCTATGAATATCCACAGCCACCTTCCAAAAATGGATATCCTTCATACCTGTTTTTTACAACACAACCCTGACATCTTTTCAGTGGTAGAGACCTGGATCTCTCCCAAGATTGCTGATGCATCAATTTTGATCCCAGGCTATACAGTGTACAGGATGGATCATCTAACCAAATGTGGGGGTGGATGTGCAATCTACATAAGGGAGGACCTGCAAGCAATTGTTCTACCTCTTCCAGACACTAGGACTAACCTGCAAGTTTTTGCCCTAAAATTGCTATTTGGGAAGCACAACAAAACCCTCACAATTCTCTCAGTGTACATTCCACTTGGTCAGAAGACCCCTGGGCTAAACTCAGTGATGGAATGCCTTGGTGCCTTAAACTTACACAATGAAACTGTACTACTGGGTGACTTTAATGCCAACTGGCTTGCACCAGCCTCTGGTCCCTATTGGGATGCAATTTCCTCTGTGCATCTTTCCCAGCTAGTCAATTCTCCAACCAGGATAAACTACAAGACTGGCACCTCCTCATTGCTTGACTGGGCCTTGTCTAATCGATTGGACCACATCTCTCTCATCACGGTGCTTCTGGATGTACATAATGACCATTCACCAGTTCTAATTCACTGGACTAACAACTTCTCCAAACCCCCACCAAAAACAATTATCCACAGGTCCTTAAACATGGTCACCTTGAAATGCTGAAAGCTGACCTTCACCTACATAACTGGTCAACAGTCTACTCATCCAGTTCTGTTGATGTTGCCTTTAACCAATTCATCCTGCTGTTTAACAGGATATGTAACCAGCATGCCCCACTGAAAAAGCACAAACTCAAAGGTTACAACAACCCCTGGTTCACGCCTGAACTTCTTGAATGGATGAAATCAAGGGATCATCTGTGGCTCACAGACAGAGCAATGGGTAAATAAGTGGACACCCAAGCCTACAAAAAAGTCCAGAATGACTGCACTGGGGCCATACGCACAGCAAAAAATCATTATTACAAGGAAGCCCTCACTCACTCTTGCAGTAATGGTAAAAAAATTCTGAGCAAACCTTAAAGAAGTCACTGGCAAGGACATAAGGTCAGCCCCCACCATGTTGAACATTGGTGGTGTTCCCACTACAGACCCCAATTCCATTGCAAATTCTCTCAGTGAAGCCTTCTCAGACCTCAACAGCATCCTCCCTCCTGATTTTTCCCTTCCAACAGTCTCTACTTCTAAACCAAGCCCTGAAGTCCTATCTCTCTCTTACCCCCTCTCCACTTTAGAACCATCTCTCATGGTGAGGCTAGGAAATATCTTTAAAAGTTCCTGAGTAAGTCCCATTTCAGTGGTGACTCCCTCATCCTCAGATTTGTGGCTCTTACCCTAGGAGACATTCTTGCACCGCTAACACACATAATCAACACCTCACTCAGGCTTTCTCAGTTCTCACAGTTATGGAAAGTGGCCCTGGTGACATCCGTTTTCAAGAATGGTGATCAAACCTCCTAGGTATCTATCAGCCCATCTCAATACTCCTGCCTTTGTCTAAGGCTCTTGAAAAAATAGTTGCTGACCAATTAACTGAAAACATAGAAAAATACAATATACAGTGCCTGCAACAACATGGGTTCTTCAAAGGACACAGCACCACTACTGCATTGCTAGAGTTTACCAGTTATATTAACAGTTGCCTGGATCAAGGCTCATTAGTCGGTGCTTCTTTTATGAACCTGTCAAAAGCCTTTGACATGGTTAATCATGACCTTCTAGTCAAGCAGCTTGCATCTATTGGTCTGTCTACTGACACAGTTACCTGGTTTAAGAGCTAACTCATGAATCACTCTCAGCAAGTTAGGATTGATAATATCCTACCTGATAGTAGACCCGTTCACTCTGGTGTACCCCAGGGCTCCATTCTGGGTCCCATTCTATTCAGTTTGTTCCTAAACAGGCTCCAGCTTGCCAGTAGCTGTCTGATATTGCTCTATGCAGATAATGCAGTCCTGTATACAAGTGACCCTGATCATTTTAACTTGGAGCACAAGCTCCAGGACAGCTTTACTGTAGTTGAGAGATGGTTCAGAGAACATAAACTCATTCTGAACTATAAAAAAACAAGACCCTGTTGTTTTCAAGTCCCCAGAGTAGGCATTGATCACATCCACTCAACATAATAAACAAATCTGGGACTACATTGGAACTCATCCAGCATTTCGAATATTTGGGGATCACAATAGATAGCACTATGTCATATGCCTACCACACTGAAAATGTTGCAAAGCCTGTGAACATCTGTATTGGTCTGCTTCATAACTACAAGCAAAGCCTTACCCCAGAGGCCCTAATTCTCACTATCCAGAGTTCAGTGATCTCTCTTGTTGATTATGGCATTGTAGTCTATGGCTCAGCTATGGACACAGCCCTTCACCATATAAAGGTCATCCTAAATATGGCCTGTCGACTCTTAACTGGTTCCCCATGACTTACACATACATGTGACCTATATGACCAGGCTAACTGGCTCCAGTTCACAGATAGACTCAGGTTTCAATCGTTGCTTCTGGCCAATAAAGTGAGTCTGGGCCTCATGCCAAAGGATGTAGAGAAGCTTCTTACTCCCTATGATAACAGCTCTTCCACCAGAAGCTCAGATAGCATGGTCTTTAAAATTCCTAGGTATTGCACCTCTCTTGGTCAAAGAACTTTTGCCTACCGTGCTCCCACTTGGATTAACAATCTTCCTCCTGCCATCTCCTTGATAACAGCATTAGGCCCCTACAAACATGAGCTCTGAAAACATCTCAATGCTAATGCTATCTGTGACTGCTTGCCTTAACCCCTTAATGCTGTTTTTCCATGTTCCTAGTAGCTCTCCCTCATGACCACATGGCCCCTTAAATCCTGCACTTGTTACTTCCTTCATCCTTATGGCCTTAATGTAATCCTATCCCTCCTCCCTCCCTCCCTTCCTTCCTTCCTCCTTTCCTCCATCAAACTCCCTCTTCCCCACCACCACATCTTTTCTCCTACGATCTTCTCCCATCTGCCTTCAGCCCCAAACCATCCCCACAAAAAAAGAAAATAAATAGCTTTGACAAAGCCTTCCTTGGCTGATGCTTTCCCACTTCTTGAATGGGTGTTGGCCACCCTGGGCTGCTGTAACCCCTGAACATAGCCCTCCATCCTGACAACTCCATCTGCTGCAGCACCTCCCTCTGCCTTACAGGCAGCCCCCAGTCTCAATTGTCCTCTCTTCCTTAAACTGCCTTAAACCTCTCACAAACTTGTGGTACTTATCATAATCTGCTGACTTAGTCTGTTTGTTTAAGTTTATATTAAGATTTAATCTCATAATTGTTATTAGCCTGCACTTACAGCTCTATTGTATACCTATACTTTTCTTTTTCTTATTCTTTTTTTTCTTTTTTAATCACTGTTAATGTAATTCTGATGTGGAACCTATGTAATGAGCTTGATCTCAAAGGTATTAATCCGAGATCACAATAAATAAAAAAAGGTGAAATATACACTATTCTAGCACTTAGACAATTTTGGCACTTGCCACTGAAATTATGTCAGCACTATCCTACCCTAACTACTTCCAAACCCTCTCCAGTCTAATCTCTGTTACTCTTGGTCACCTGACCTTGGTCACACCCCCTCTCTTGCAACTCTCCAAACTTCCCATTATCTTCCCCTGCCTCCCTACCCCCTCTTCATAACTAAGCCCACTCCGGCTGATTCTCTTCATGTCCATCTCTCTGCTAAGCCTTCCACCCCCTCCCCCCACTCTTCAACAATGTCTCCTCTGGCTAATTTCCACACTGTCCTACCTACTCTGTAAGCTCATAATCTTGTTAAGCTGCCTTGCTTTGTATTTAACCTGTGTTTATAATAAATTGTTTGGTTCAGTTGTATATTGCATTACATATTTTGGTCCTTGTATATTGCTATAATTACTGTATTTTAATTTGACTGTATACAGTGTCTTTACAAAATGTGTCATCAATTGTATAATCTGTTATGTCTCCTATGTCCTGTTATTACTGATGTGAAACATTTGAAAAAGAGCATCTGGCTCAAAGGTATTACAATTCCTAGATTTTAATAAAATAAAAAATAAAATAGTTTTCTTATCTTTTTTTGTAAGAAATTGCAGCAAAACTGGAAACCATAGTCAAGGAATGGTATCACTAAGATATGGTATTATGTGATACAAACATTTGCCTTATACAGCTGAGTATTATTCTAGCTTAACTAATTTATCTGGAGTTGTGTGTGCTACCAGAAACAAACATTGGTCACAACGAACATGGCTGCAATACTGCTTTAAAGGGACAATGTACACTTTAAATGATCAAAGTTATGAGTGTGTTGGAAAATTTCAATGTACGCTCATAACTTTTTTGGTTTATAATATTTTTACTCCACATTTTCAACATAGCCATCTTATGACCTGACCTCATAAACAAGAGTGGACCTTGACCAAGGCTCAATCGCAAGGGCTATCTATGTGGATCTGACCAAGGTTTTTGACACAGTCAGTCACAAACTACTGCTCTGTGTCCTTCCTCAACTAAATGTGGTTCCTGAGGCCACGGCCTGGTTCAAGGATTACCTCTCAGGATGGTCACAGCAAGTCAGGATAAACACCACCATCTCCACCTCCAAAACAGTTTGTTCAGGGGTCCCTCAGGGGTCTATACTGGGCCCATTGCTCTTCACCCTCTTCTTAAACTCTCTCCCTAAAGCATGCAGAGGTCATCTTTTACTCTATGCTGATGATTCGGTTCTGGGTCAGTGCATGAAATAAGGCTACCAAATTGTGACATTTGTGAATTTTTTTGAAATTCATAATTTATCAAAACAAATGTTGCTTTTGGGGAGCCATCACTGACCTAATGTAAATGTTATATGGTGCAGGATAACTCCTTTGCTCTGTCACCAGTAAAACCAGTTACAATGTCGCACATGAACGGGGACATAAAACTGTGTATGAGCATGTAAAGGGGGACATAAAACTGTGTATGTGCATGTAACAGGGACATAAAACTGTGTATGCGCATGTAACGGGGCACATAAGTGTATGTGCGTAATGGGACATACTGATAATGTTATCATTTGGCAAGGGACCTTACATAACAGCACATGCAATAATAGATAGGAAACAGTTGTACAAGTTAACAAAAAGTTTTATAGGTTGAAGTAAAATGGGTAATGAAATCAAAATTGATAGTAAAATGGTTTACTCTGAAAAATTCTCAACAATTATTAATTTTCACTCCTAAACTATAAATACATATATATATATATATATATATATATATACATATATATGTGTATATGTGTATATATATATATATATATATATATATATGACTAAATTGTACAGGCTAAACGCTAACTACTGAATTATACCAGAGTCCATACTAAAAATAAAAATACTTCAGGAACAGTAACTACAGATCTACTGAACTATACCTAGAGACTAAACTATAAATACAGAACTAACTGCCTCTAAACTACAATAGAACTGAATAGACTCTACAGAAGATAAGAAAATTATGTACAGAAATTACAGTTAGTGCTGTGCAATGATGCAGTTTCTGCAGTCCACCTTAATGCACAGTAAGAGCAGTGTTTCAATCCCATCTCTGTTGCAGCTTGCTGAACTTTTCTGCAATGATCTTTAATTGCTCTGCTTGTAATCCATAGGGGCCATCTCCTTCAAGCTGTAGCGGGCCATGAAAACTTCATATTTTCTTCACACTGTCAGTGTCCTGCCTTTGTGGCCAAAAAAAAACGCTCTGATGGTTCTGTAGGAAGTTCACTGAGAACATCTGCTTTACGGTGTCTACTGCTGTAACTTGACCAATGTAGAATTCCTTAGAATAGTAGACAGCATAGAATTTATTGATCTCTGGTTCCAACAAGGTTTTTTTCTTCTTCTTCTGAACTTTTTGGTTGCTTGAAGCGGGCATGTCCAATTGTGCAGCAGTGCAGTGATTTGATGTGCTTGCATTAGTGTGCATGCCTCTGTCTTGCAAAGTGCTAAAAATGGCTGTGGTGGCTGCTGTTGTGCCAGGAACTGCAGGAGCACTGGAAACAGTCATGTCACTGGCAGATGGGTGGGCATGAGTGTCAGGGGATTGTGCATGACCAGACACAATGACCACAGCTGTAGAGCAAGTAGAAGCAGTGTCACTTGTGTTTTTGTGAACATTAGCAGCGGGCACAAATGTAGCCGAACTAATTAGTTTCTTCGACTTCCACTCTTCCACCAGACTATGGTTCGCATAGGGCCCAGCTTCATCAATGCAATGTGTACAGAAACATGTAAGGTTTCTTGTGGCCACCACACCATCCACTAGCGACTTGACACTTGTACGAGTTGTGTTCGGTACAGCTTTTACATCTCCTCTTGGCTCTTCTTTATTTCATTTCATCCCACCCAGAAAAATGTTCTCCTGCGGTGAGTGCACCCTTCAGTGTCAGTGCCTTTTGTTAGTTCACTGCAGCAGTATTTGAATAGTTCTTTTGCATTCCGAATTACTGCCCGCCGCGATTGTACTCCCATGCTTGCCTTAGACTTTACCACTGTGCTTTCCCCATCTGAGGGCCCCTTCCCATGTCTTGATCCAAAATAAACACGCTCAATTGGAAATCCATACTTGCTGTTGGAAAAGGAAATATCATAAAATGACCATTTAGACTTGTACTGCATACCACAGCCATCTGTGAAGTGAACTTGCTTGACAATGTTCAGTGATCGAACTTTCATGAGGTGTGCATTTGCAATTTCAACAAAATGCCGTACAGCATAATGATCATGCTTGAGATCACTTGATATGAAAATGAGAGAGTCTCTGACAGTGGCTTCACAGAGATTACAGTTGTAATATGTAACCACAGGGTGAACTGTTGCTTGCTCATGGTGCCAGTGGGCTGACTGTACTTCATCCTGTAGTTTACAGGTGTAGTTCTCTACGAAGTCTAGCACCATCACCACTCAACCCCTGGGTACAAACTGCCTTATCTGGTTAAACTGATGCTGCTGCCACGCTGCAACATGCATATGATGACCCAGGAAGAACAGGTCATCTTTTAGGACTTCTACCAGCATTTGGACAGTAGAGCATTTATTTTTCAAAACCTTCCTGGTCTGTTGCACTTGGAGGCCATCAACCCTTCTCATGATTTTAATACTGTCCCACTGCTGCCATGTTGTCCATTCTTGTCCATGTTTCTGGACTAGGTCCTTCACCACATCAACAAAATTTTCAGTGCTGCACTTCTTGCATGTTTTTTGCACGCAATCATATTTGAAGAACTTTTTCAAAGGTAGTCTGGGACACATAGTAATTTCAACTGCCTGATAAAGATCTGCAACTTTGCAGCATGGAAGTTTATATTTATTGACAAGACAATTTATAGCCTTAAGCTTCAGTGACGCACTAGCGCAGTATTCACAAAGACATTGTTCAAGTTTTTGCTGCCCTGCAAGTTTAATGTGTCTTGGTCGTAAAGTGCCAAATTTTTGTGCTCCAAGTGGTGTGTCTGTGTTCTGTTGCATGAATTCTTGGTGAAGACAGTCAATAGGTTTGTCAAGGTATGACCTTGTTTTGCCTGACCATTTAGAAAAGGCCTTTTTGTGCAGCAGAGGTGTGGCACTCTCTTCAAAGAATTTTTCCACTCTACTCACCGTTTCGAGTGGCAGTGCAGAGCAGTGTGTTTTTGTTGGTTTCAGTCTCTGTAGAAGATATTCTCATAAGCCTCTTCCAGCTCACCCCCAGTGTTGAGCTTGCAGTTCTTAGCAGCTTGTATTTTTTTTAGACTACAATGGTTTTTAAAAATTCCTTGTTCCTCTGTCTGTCACTTTTCTTGCGATTGTTTTTTAGCTGGGACAACTTCTCAGATACAACTGACATAAGTTTATCTTCCAGTTGTGTTCTTGGAAGCACACCACGCTTGGCCAGAGCCGCTTTCTTTGATGGTGAGCAAGATGCCAATATCCGCTCCAATGTTATTGCAAATTTAGTGGGTGATTTTGGCAATGCCTTTCTTGCTCTTTGCACCGATTTTCTTAGAGTGGCATTATATTGTTCCACTGCTGTTGTGAATGGCTCTTTTCCTGGCAGGATAATCGCTGAGGATGGTGTGGTGGTGGCGGCCACTGGTGAGTTGTTGGTGGCCACTGGCAGATTGTCTGTGGTTGTGTGGCCATTGAAGAGGTGACAGTGGGCACTGGTGATACAGCGGCGGGCACTGATGACACAGCAGTGGGCACTGGTGATGCAGCGGCAGGCACTGGTGATGCAGCGGCAGTGGCGGCACATCTTTTTTCATGGTACTTTCTGCGTTGCTTCTCATTTATTCTTCTTCTTTTCTGACTTGTCATGTTGGCTCGTTGAACTCTTCTTATCTCCCTCCAGTATTCCCTCTGTGGCAATGCATTCTGATCAATAGGACGTGTTTGTTTTGTTGGCCTACTACTTTTTTCTACAGTTGACTGGGTCTTTTGTTTCTGTGCTTCTCTGTACCTTCTCATTCTCTCCTTTGCCATGTCATTATAATGGCTACGCTGATCCTCAGTCATGTTGTCTCTGTTTTTCTTGGCACTTGTTGCATTTTTTTCCAAATATGCTTGATAGCGGCCTTCATCCTTCTTTATATTTGATCTGTAAAGCCGGTTTCTTTCTTTGCTTGATTGAGCAGTAGCAGTATTATGCAGTACTTCAGTGAGCACTGCTGCAGCAGATAAACATGGTCGTCTTCTTGATTCCATCCTTAAGAGTTTTCAGAAAGTCTGTAGGAACAGAAGAATAAGATTTAAAAAAAGAGGTCTCTTCTGTTAATGAAATTGACATTTTGGAATAGAAATGCCATTCAAGATGCGGTTAATGCCCCACTGGCAAAAATATACAAAGTGAGAAGCAGTAAATTCTGGAATCAACAAGGCAAGTCACGAGAACAGGTTAATGGAGCAGTGCCAAAGGCATGACCCCTGAAATGGTTTACATGGGCAAAAGGACAAGATGACACATGAAGTGCTTTGCAGGACAAAAGTCAAACAACGAAATGGAGGCGCAATGCCAAAGGCATGACCCCTGAAGTGGTTTACACGGGCAAAAGGACAAGATGACACACGACGTGCTTTGCAGGACAAAAGTCAAACAACGAAATGGAGCCACCTGCCTGCAAACAAAATGGAGGTGCCAGCCACCTGCCTGCAAACAAAATGGAAGCGCGCAGCCACCTGCCTGCAAATAAAATGGAGGCACACAGCCACCTGCCTGCAAACAAGATGGAGGCACGCAGCCACCTGCCAACAAACAAAATGGAGGTGAGCAGCTACCTGCCTCCAAACAAAATGGAGGTGCACAGCCACCTGCCTGCAAACAAAATGGAGGCGCACAGCCACCTGCCAGCAAACAAAATGGAGGCGCACAGCCACCTGCCTGCAAATAAAATGGAGGCACGCAGCCACCTGCCTGCAAACAAAATGGAGAACCACCTGCCTGCAAAGAACCACACTCAGACAACACTTGGTAAACAGGCCTTGTACAGTATGGGTATACAATACAAAAAGTATACAGATAATGTATGATTAGCCTGTTGATGTCACACTAACAAAATTCTCATTGAGGTGCCCCCACCCCTAACCAAACATCAGAAAATATCATTAGGCATGGCATGAGCCTTCATCTGGAAGCCTGCTGTGGTATGTAGGCCTCGAGTGGATCATTTGGAGCCCAGTAAGTGAATACATCCACTTTTGGGTTCCAAATGAACCACTTGAGGCCTACACACCACAGCACACCTATACCATGCGGCATCACCCCCCCCAAACAAACACCGAGCAGCGTTTGGATAAAACTCGTACATTCGACTGGTTTAAACACAACAAAAGCACTGCTGGATTTTACGACATGTTAGCCATGTCACACAAAAGCAAACATCAGAAAATATCATTAGGCATGGCATGAGCCTTCATCTGGAAGCCTGCTGTGGTATGTAGGCCTCGAGTGGATCATTTGGAGCCCAGTAAGTGAAAGATCCACTTTTGGGTTCCAAATGAACCACTCGAGGCCTACACACCACAGCACACCCATACCATGCGGCATCACCCCCCCCAAACAAACACTGAGCAGCGTTTGGCTAAAAATTGTACATTTGACCCCCCCTGCAAACACCATCCAGCATTTGAATTAAAAACTCAGAAAACATGGTGGGGGATTATCCGGAAGTGCATAAAGCCAAACACCATTAAAACAGTCATTTTGCTAAGTCCCACACCCATTATCCATTTGGGAACCTCCACAAGCAACACTTTCAACACTCAGATTCCCCCATTTACAAAATGTAATGGCCAGTTTTAGTTTAATATTAGCTTAACTTCTAAACAGACAGACTCAAGTAATAAGCTCCACATCGTGGTGATCAGCAAGTACAATTAAAGAAAAGGCACCAAAATCCTAAATTAAACAAACCAAAGGAAGACCCCACACAAAAAACAGCCGTGCACATCATCGGAGAAATTTCTGTTTAAATACATGATTGCTGGCTGCCCTGAAGCTGGCTCATCTTACTTGGATGCTGATCAAAGCTCCTTGGCTGGTGACTCCACATGTAACGCTTTGAGGACAAGACAGCGTTAATCCGGGATTGCCGCAGGTACAAAGGGGCAAATCTCCTTTGGGCTGCTGATTTTAAATCTCCCCGATGCCCGACGCACTCTCATGCAACGTCACCGGGTGTCTGAGGTTCTTGTGTGTCTCCACATTCCCGCGACCTCTCGACATGAACATCCAGGAATGTGGATGTGAACCTGTTGCCTGGTGACTGGAGATGGTGAAAGTAAACAATAAAATAAGGGGAAAACACAGGGAAGCAGGTCAGAGTGCTAAAATCATTCGCAATGTCGGGGAAACAGTTCAAAAAGTGGGCATAAATAGAAAGTAAATGTCTTCTTCTGCAAAACGTCTGCACGTAACAGTAATGGACTTAAGGAGTTACGTCCAAGACTGCATTTTTTTGGGGTGATTTAGGAGGAGGGGGGATGCTGCAAAAACAAACGAAAAGCACAAACAGCACAACAAGAGGGTGATTTGCATGTCCATACTTCATGTGAGAGGATGCAGTTCTCAAAACCAAAATTAGCCTACATTATGAAGGCATGGGTTAAAATGTCACAGGGCAAGCAAAAGTTATTAATGGCAATTGCACATAAGCATTTGGAAATTGAACATAAAGGAGTGAGCCATGGCATCCAGAATAAGTTTTGTATCTGCTTATATTGTATAGTTTTAAATACCATAGCATCACATCTCATTATGGTTTTCTGTGCATTACGGTTTATGCACTGTTTTGGGGACATCACAAGTAAACTTAGGTAACCCAGTTTCATGCACTGACCCTTCTGTACTGAAAACACCCTCAACTGAGTGCCCTCCAACTAGCCCTTCAGGTTTTTTGGGGGGAACTAGAGAACTGGTTCACTGATCACCGCCTGATCATTAACTATAGCAAAACTATGTCCATGATCTTTGCACATTGCCAAAGCCCACACAGTCAGATGGGACTCCAAATTAAGAACTCACTAGGCACCCAACTGGAACACGTTACACACTTTAAATACCTGGGTATCACATTGGATACCTCCCCTCTCCTACCATAGTCACGTCCATCTCCTCTCGTCCGCAGTCAATGCTAGAGTGGGTATCCTCTACAGACTCAAAAACTGCCTACCTGCACAGGCCATGCAACTAGCATTCACCTCCTCCATCCTCTCCCTAGTTGACTATGGGATAGCTATATATGGCTCAGCTGACCCCACCACTCTAAGCAGTATAAACACTGCACTTAATGAAGTCTGCCGCCTAGTAACAGGCTGTGACAGACTAACCCATACCTGCGATCTTTATATACTGACGGGTTGGCTAAACTTCCAACAAAGACTAAAATACCACACCTGCATTCTCACTAAAAAGATACACCTCCAGCTTGCCCCCACCGGCCTACTCCCCATCATCAGTGCAACCCCCATCAGGCATAATACAAGACTCACAGCTAAATCATCTTTCCTGATTCCCCTTTGTAGAACATCCCTAGGGCAAAGATCTTTCCTGTACTGTGCCCCTCTCTGGCTCAACACATTACTCCCCCCACTCTCCCAGTCCTATAGCATCTCACTTTTCAAATCAGGCCTTAAAACCCAATTAATGGAGAATGTTAAATGTGACTGTGGCTAATGCTGCCCACCCTTTTCTCTCCCAAATCCTCCACTTCTCCTGACTCAGGGACTTCCTAGACCCTACAAAATGGCATCCTACAAATCTCTGTCTAGGGACCCCAGGAATGCTTTCTAATTACCTCACCTGCTAAATAAGTTCTAGCCTGGACTGCTCTGCCAGTACTGTAACTGTAAATACTGCCTCTCAATGTTAGTCTTATACTGTCTTTGTTTTCCCTCCACCCCCTGTAACTGACATGGAGCCTTTGCAAAAAAGTTACTCTGTCAGTACTGAAATTGTAAATAATGCCTGTTCATGTCTTTATTTTACTGTATTTGTCTACCCTCCACCCCCTGTAACCTGACATGGAGCCTTTGCAAAACAGTCTGTGACTCAAAGGATTGTAATTCTGATTGTATTCAATAAATAAATAAATAAATATCAAAGCCTGCTCAAAAAGTGATTTTGCACAGCAACAATGTCATTCCTCGCCAAAGGTGTGAAAACACATTTTGGACAGGATGTGAAATATGACACTTGTCAAATTCATGAGGTGATGAGAAAAAATGTCTATGTTGACAATTCGGGGTCAAAATAGTGAAAATTACTAAAGTTATGAGTGTACATTGCAACATTTCAATATATGCTCATAACTTTGTCATTTTAAAATATTTTCATCCCACATTTTCAACATAGCCATCTTATTACCCCCACCTGATGAACAGCATCCATGAAAATGTTCAAATCCCATCTGAAAAGTGATTGTATGAAGTGACTGTGAAAATGTCTTTTGAGCTCGATTTGCATAATTGTAAGGCCATTGGTCATGAAAAGGGGTCCCACAAAGGCCATATTGAAAATGTGTGGTGAAAATATGCAAAACTGCCAAAGTTATGCATCAGAGTTCAAAACCCCATTGAAATACATAGAACTCCAATTACCTTAGTTTTCAGATTGTAGTTGGCGGTTTGCAGAGCAAGACATGTCTTCAGTCACAGGGTGGATCTTTGTCATGTGACGTGTTCAGGTGAGTGAGGGTGTGTGGTGGGTGTACTGGGGATGTGGGGTGGTGACTGCTCAGTGAGAGGTTGTGGTAAGGGTCAGATTAGCAAAGGACCGTTTTCATTTTTACAGGTAAAAAAAAAGTTAGGTATGGTTTTCTTCATTACAGATCCCATATAGGGATGGGGATCAGAGGATGGAGGATGCCACTAGACACCAGGGAAACATTAATGGGAATGTGTATTGGACGGTGGTGGTGCCACTAGGCACCGGGGAAACATTAATGTGAATTGGGATCAGAGGGTGGGGCTGCCACTAGACACTAGGGAAACATAAATGGGAATGGGGATCCGATGGTGGGGGGTGGCACTAGACACCAGGGAAACATTAATGGAAATGGGGATCTGAGGGTGGGGGTGTGCAACTAGACACCAGGGTAATATTAATGAGAATGAGGATCGGAGGGTGGAGGTGCCACTTGACACCAGGGAAACATTATTGTTAATCAGAATCAGAGGGTGGGGGTGCCTATAGACACCAGGGAAACATGAATGGGAATAGGGATCAGATGGTGGGTGGGTCCCTGTAAAAAATTGGGAAATATTAATGGGAATGAGATCTGAGGGTGGGGGTGTCCTTGTACAGCATGGAAGAAGCATAACAACACATTTAAACTAGAAAGACATAAGACCGTTTGCAAGGAAAAAACCTTTTTTTTTCTTTCTTGATACTTTACACAGAAACAGACATCATAAGTGGAGGGACACAGTCTAGGTATCCAGTCATGTGTTTCCAGAGCCCCTTCTCTCTACTGCACCATAGCAGGATGTTGGCATGACTCCACCGATGCAGCTGTAAAAAGAAATCAGGAAATGTAAGACAGAAGGTAGGGTTGCAGACAAACTAAAGCAAATTTCAACACTAAGTGCCTCCGAATAAAGAGGCAGCTCTTAATTGCCAAAATAAATTCTAAATCATATTTACATTAATGAAGGGGGTGCCATGTTTACAGCAAAACGAGACAGAATATGGCATGTTTTTATGTAGATTCTATCCAGATTTGTTCATACAAAAAGGATAATTTCTGGGTTGTGTAATTATATTGTATGGTTTTAATAGTAGCTTTTCTTTTTCTTCTGGGATGCTTACTAACCAAATTGGATGTTTCACAGAACACCTTCTGTTTGACAGCAAGCTCTTAAGTGTAGGTGATGTATAATAGCACTGCTTTAGTCCTCGTGGTTCAGTTTGATAGGTGGCTCAAGCTGGACTTTCTGCTCAAGACCACACCCTGGGAAACAGTTTTATTGTAAAAAGATGTTTAAGAAATGGGGACTTTTTGTACTGTAATTAAATGCTAGTTATGGCAGTATTACTGTTAAGAGGACACATTATTTGACATTAGTGTTGAAAAAGGGGTCTAGTAAAAATGCAGGAGCAGAACATGTGCCGAAATAAAATAACCAAACTCCAGAACTCATGATGCAGACATGAGCCCAGTGGTTACACAGCACAGAACAATGAAGATGGTGGAGGGGGTTGAAATCTCACCGGACCAATTTATTCACTCTGTGATTTTGAGCAAGCCACTTGACTTCCATGTAGTATGCCAGCTGTGGTAGGTAGAAGCAGGAAAGATGTTGGTTCTCATACAGGCTAGTCTGGGTAAATATATTATAACAAAAAAGAACACCAGTGGACAGTGGTTGTGATGCAGCTGCAAAATATTTAGAATGAGCAGGCTGTGCAGACTTGATACAATATCTGAATAAGAACCCTGAAGTCCTATATTTTTTCACTGGCTCCCATTATCCCCTGTCACTTACAATGAACTATTGACTACAGGTCTGCTTGCTGATTAAGAGCATTCTTCTCTTTCACAGTTTCTGATTTGTGAGTTTTATCTTTGGATCAGATGCAAGACATGCTATCAAAAAATATAACCCAACCTCCTACTGATATCCTATTCGAGGGTTCAGTTCCTTTTTTTGTGAAGTTAAACACCAATAGGCCCAAATTCAGAAGTCACACTAGGTATTTGGAAATCAAAATATTTCTAAGGTGCCAAATTATGTGTTAATATTTTTCTCAAGACACCACATTTTATGACAGACTTGATGATATCAGTTGTTTTTTTAATTCAATTTACTTTATTAGCACATTGAATGTTACATGAAAAGTGCCAATCTGCTCAGTCTTACATATTACAAATCAAGCAGGACACTGTCAAAAGTACATAGTGATAGAAACTGTCTCATCGAGATGAGAACCACAGAAGTTGAGATGGCACTTGGCCAATTATCCTAGTTAAGTTTACCCACAACACAACCCTCCCCACCACCCCACTCCCTAGCAGCATCTACAATCAGGTTGAGGCATTATACAAACATTCATTATAGGAAAGAAACAAGTGCAATGTGAATACATCAAGCCACAAGAATGTTACCAACGGCCAAAGAGATTAAACTTGCCAACTGATTAGGACTGCATCCAATAGGCCCCATTTGGAGCCATAGAATTGAATCCTGTTATTCATTCTGGCTATGTGATATTCTAGTTGTAATGCCATTATAATTTCCTCATACCATTCTAGAATTGGTGGAGTGGAAGCGTCTTTCCAGTGTCTAAGGATAACCGCCTTGGCCGTGGCTGATATGATAGCCATATATAATTTCCTTTGTCTGATCTCACCTCTTGGGAAACTGTTTAACAGACAAATTTCTGGTGTAAAAAGGAGCTCCAAGCCTAATATTGATGGTAGTGAGGTGCAAATTGCCCTCCAAAAGGGCTGGATCATAGCACAGTCCCACAATAGGTGGTACAAATCCCCCTCTTTATCTGCACACTTGCTACAAGTAGATGATGACAATTTACCCATCTTGTGCAGTCTGGCTGGGGTATAGTACAAATTATGTATAATGTTAAATTGATGTAGTTTGTATCTATCCTGCCTGATGTATTTATGGTTGTTGACCCATATCTGTTCCCAATCTCTGCTATCTACTATCATCTGTAGCCTTTGTCTCCAGTATGAGCTAGCGTTAGCGGGTAGGCCAACGTCTATCCTCTGTAGTTCACTATAAATTCTCGAGACAGAGTGGGGTTGGTCTGCAATCTTTAGCAGTCTAGACAGTTCGATTCTGTTTTCCTCCCAGGTTGTCGCACTTCATAGATGGGCTTTGATTGAATCGCAGACCTGCCGGAATTTAAAATAACACCTTTTTAGGTTTGGGAACTGAGTACATGCTTGCTCATATGATAGTAGCTTTCCTAGGGGCTCCAAGTCTCCCAGTTGTAACCCATTTATCGGCCTCCAAAATGTGGAAGGAATGGGGACTCGCTGTATTAAAAAGTGAATGTTGTGTATCAAGAATTGCTCAGGTGAAGTCTGCCACTTCACCTTTAGGAGCTTCTGAACCTGATGTAGAACTTTTAAAGTCCACCCTATAGGAGTATTTTTAAGTGACTTAGGGAGGAGTTTTAGAGTGGTATAGGCAATTGATTCTAAATTTAATGAATATTTAAGCATTAGGTCTTTCTCGATAGTGACCCAGGGAGGCACATAAAAATTCGGGGTCGATGCATCAATCACCTGTTTCCATGATACTACTTTACTAATATGGGAGGCAATATAGTATTTGAAAAAGGAAGGGAGTGCAAGGCCTCCTGCTTTCTTTGGTCCTGTAAGTTTCTGGTATGCTCTCCTAACAGCCTTCCCTTTCCATAAAAATACATTGAGTATCTTTTGCAGATTCCCGAACCAGGTTTTGGGCAGGTGACACCCCAACATATTTAGGGGATAAAGAATCCTTGGTAATATATTCATTTTAACTGTTTCTATTCTTGCCCAAAGTGACAAGGGAAGTGAACTCCATCTGACCAGATCTTGCCTAATTATTTTAATTAGATTATTAAGGTTTTCTCTTATCATTGAGCTAATCTCCCTGGTAACTTTGATGCCAAGATACGTCAGCATTTTTGGCTCCCAGCTTAACCCATATTCGTTTGCTAAGCTAGGATAGCATTTATTATTTAAAGGGAAAAGCTTGGTCTTGGAGATATTAAGTTTATAATTTGAAACTTTGGAGAATATAGCAATTTCTTGTAGGATTATTGGTATACCATTCTCCGGGTCCTCTAAATGCAACAACAGATCGTCAGCATAGGCTGAGATTAAGTACCGCCCATTCCCTATCTTTATTCCCTTGATATCTTGCGATGCAAGTAACCTATAAATCAGGGGTTCCAGATACAGGTTGAATAGGAGCGGGGAGAGTGGGCAGCCCTGTCTTGTACCGCAGAATAAAGGGAAAGGATCCGATAATATACCATTGCACCAAATCCATGCCATAGGCATACAGTATAGTACTCGGATCCAGTGCAAAAATCTATCAGAAAACCCGAATTTAGCCAAAACAGTGAACAAGAAATCCCATGATACCCGGTCAAATGCCTTTTCGGCATCCAGTGCAAGTAGGACTACCGGTGTTTGTAAATTTTGTGCATGTACAACTAGATGGTGGAGTTTGAGTATATGGTCACTAGAGACCCTACCACTCATAAAGCCTACTTGTACCTCACTTATCAGCTTACTCATTAATGGGCTAAGTCGGGTTGGCTAAGACTTTAGCCAGTATTTTAATGTCGACATTTAACAAAGAAATTGGGCGATAGCTACCAGGGAGCACCGGGTTTCGTTCCGGCTTTGATATAAGAGTTATGAGGGCTTCCAGAAAGCTCGTTTCTGAATAACCCTCATCAAACCAGAAGTTGTGTACCTTGGTTATTATTGGACAAATCACATTCACATATGACTTATATAGGTTAGTGGTAAAACCATCCGGCCTGGGGGACTTGTCAATGGCCAGTTGAGTAATCGCTTGATTCACCTCCCACTCTTGTATGGGCGATCCCAACTGATCCGCCTCCAGATTTGTGATTTTGACCAGGGCAACTGAATCTAAAAATTTTTGAATTTCCTCAGAAGTGGCTCTATTAGCCAATGGGATACAGTATATACACTGAAAAAATTCCCTGAAAATCGTAGCAATTTCTCTAGGGTTGTTAATTAATTTATCTCCCCCATTATTTTGTAAAGCGGCTATAAATCTATTAGAATCTAGTTGTTTAAGTCTAAGGGCTAAAAGTTTACCCGCTCTATCCCCAGATTCCAAGTACCTAATTTTAGTTCTCCGGAGGGCCAGCTCTGCCTTCCACATCATAATTGAAGAGTATTGAGCTTGTAATTGATGTAAACTAATCCAGTCCACATCGGTTGATTGGCGGGATATGTTAATTTCCCTGGCCCTAATAGCTTTACTAATTTCATCTAATTGTGACCTGACTTTCTTAGCCCTAGAGGATGTAATTCTGATACACTTGCCCCTTAGCGTACATTTTAGAGCTACCCACATAATATCTATGCTGGGTACTGAGTTGAGGTTCCTCTCAGCAAATTGAGATATGAAGTCCCTTAAGTGCCCATGAGTGAAAGAGTCCTGCAATAGCTGATTATTAAATCTCCATAGGGGGTTTCTCATTATACTAGGATTGGGTGCAAATAAAATGGAGACTGGGAAGTGATCCGATATGACCCTAGTATGTATCCTTGCATCTACAACAAAGGAGAACACGTTAATGCTAACAAGAAAGGAATCAATTCTGGAACAAGTTTTGTGCGGCATGGAAAAAAAGGTATATTGCCTGACTCCCATATTGTTCATCCTCCAAATGTCAATGAGACCTAAACTCTCCATTAGTTCCTTTAAAGCCCTCTGAGCGGGCGATAGCCCTACTCACCTATTGTCAGATCTATCAATGAGCAACTGAGGGGTTATGTTCCAGTCACCCCCTATTAACAATGTCCTGGATACATAAATATTTAGCAAATCTAAGAATTGCATAAAAAATTGTGGCGTATCCACGTTAGGGCCATAGATGGACCCAATAACCACTTTATTTGCTACCAGAGTCCCAACCAAAAAGAGATATCGGCCCTGCACGTCCCATATTTCCCTTTCGAGCTGAAAAGGTGTTTTTTGTGAAATAAAATTGCGACACCCCCTTTGCTTGAGGATGAACCTGCACCATATGCCTGACCAACCCAATATCTCGTAAATAGCTTGACGTCTTCTCTGTAAAGATGTGTTTCCTGTAAACAGGCTATCTCACAATTTAATGCAGAGAGATGTTTCAACACAACCTGTCTTTTACATCTGTCCCGAGCTCCTTTAATATTCCAGCTGAAAAAATTAATACCCTTCAATACTATCCTCTAGCTTCTGATACTAACATACTCTGGTATCTTCCATTCGTATGTATTCAGGCTTGTTATTAAGAGCAATCTTATTTCTCCCTAACCGAACATGTTGATGCTGCCCCTCCCATCTCCCACCCCCCGAAACCTCTCTAACCCCTCAAAATTCCAACTACTACCCCCAGTTCTAACAACTGCACTATCTAACCACCTCGTCATGTGATGTAACATCCAGCCCAGATGGATGCGAAATCACTTCCCAGCCCAGCTCTATTCCCTGTCACTGTCATTATTCCTAAACATCTACACTCTTAATGAAAACATAACTGATCCTACTATTCTGAGAACTTTCTCTCTTCCCACGTTGATCCCAATAGCAGAAAATTATCATGACCTGCTCAGTAATTAATTATAAAAATAAACAGTGATATCAGCTCTTCCAGTCTATTTCAGCACTCCCCATTCCATGGAATTCGCACCTCTTAGTATGGAGAGAAAAATCATTCCATGGTCTTTGTCTCCCTCTTGTGGGGAAAGAATGAAGTATTTTAAATTGTAAAAGAAAACTGAAAAGGGAGCTCTAATATAACTAACAGCTCCATTCTGTTGAAACTACACAACAATTCAGACTGACAGCTTTACTCTCCACGACGTCAGGATTAGTCCCATTGAACAGAACCCAAATGCTCTTTTTAATTGGTAAATACCGCTACTTTGAAAATAAGCACCAACTGACCACGAAGTCCATTCTCAGTAAGCAAAGGTAAGCCGCGATGTTACCGCAATCAGCAGGTCGAAATTGTCAAACACTTGGAACCCTAACACCAGTCCCTTTCAGCACAGGGTCAGCTTTAGGAAGCAATATCAGAATGCTGCATGGACAAAGCTGCGCAGCTCACCCGACTTAGCAATACCATCCGAAGAACATCACTGTCGCTATGTTTCCTAACCATAAGCTCCTCGTTTATAGGCAAGGGATATAGTCATTTTACATGCGATCCTCTTCAGGGATACCCTTGTAAATGAACAAGAGCAACTGTATGCTTCATTATGAATCTATCCAATCATCCGAATTCACCGTAATTAGAGATCGCACTGATATTCAGCGGCAGGTAATATGAGGACCACATTGTAACTAAGATTATTACATTTCGGGTACTTATTTTAAAGTTTAGGTCCAGATAGCAAGTGATGTGCCCTATCACCAGCTGGGCATCACTTTGTCTCCCTCCGATTGTTAGTTTTCAGATACTGATCGGTGAAGTATTAGCCAGCCCCTAGAAATCCATTGACTTGCCCACAAATCTTGTGCTATAGGAAAGCTTGATTGCATTTGCGACATCCAGGACAGTGATCCCATCAAACTATTACTGAACCTTTAGTATAGTCTTTGAGACATCATGTCAGTCGGAAGCAAAGGGAAATTAAATCAGGCTGTGAGAGCGGGAGAAAGTCGCTTTCCCGACTCAAGATCCATTACTGTCGTCAGCCTATTCAGTTATACGCTCTGCCTTATCTCGCAAACCATTCCATTATTTGAATAGCTCTGGCAATACACTTTTGAGCTGCTGCTGCGCTGCCTCTGAATTTTCATAAGATAGCCACTGATCTTTGATCTTAACTTGGAGTGTCGCTGGGTATTTTACCCTGTACTGTATTCCCGCAGCAATCAATTTGGAAACAATGGGATGTAACTCTTGCCACTTGAAACGCACTGATTGAGGCAAGTCATGAGTTATCCTAATCTTCTTGCCCTCCCAAGAAACTTCCCGTAGAGCTCTGATTTTGCTTAAGATATGCTGTTTATCCAAATAATTCAGCATTTTACAGATTATCAGTCGTGGCTGCGCTCCGGGGGGGGAGGATGGAGAGATCTGTGTGCTCGCCCAATAATGTAGGATTCATTGTTTGGAGATGGGCCAGCAGTCTTTTCAAGGAGTTTTTGAACAAACTGGATAGGTGTTGCTCCCTCTTCCTTCTCCGGAATCCCAATTATAATTAGGTTGTTTCTCCTGCTTCTCCCTTCCAGATCTTCGAGTTTATCTTCTATTTTTTTATTTTGTTTGTTGAGGGAGACACGCTCTAGATCCTGCTTGTCCAATTTCTTTTTGACAGATTTTATTTTGATTTCATTGTCTCCCACTCTAGTGCTGAGGTATTCTAGTGCTGATTTAAAACAATGAATTTCATCCGAAACCTCATCGATCAATGTTTGCATTGGGGTAATTATTTCCAAAAAGCACTCTTCCGTTAAAGCTGAGGGCCCCGAGATAGATTTATTGGAACCCTGCCGAAGACGTTTTGCAGCCTGCTCTTTCTCCGGTGAAGGAGGTGGCGTATGTTTGGCTGGTTGTTTCTTCACAAAGGCTTCCATTTTATAAAAGATCCCCAGTCTAAGCAGATTCTCCGATGTTTCTTAGAGACTTTTCAAATAAAAGTTCCACAAATTTTTTGCTGATAAGAGCTGTAATTTGGGTTGAGAACAGAGCTGAGTGCAAAGGCTGCTTTCCCTAGGCTGCCATCACGTGACTCCATCGATGATATCAGTTTTTGAGGAGAACCTAATATTCCCTTACATTCTGAAAATAAAATCTTTCTGACTCCCATTCATGAAGGCAAAATTCGATAGTCACAGAAATTTATTTTTGTTCCCTTCAGAGAGCACCCACCCCCCGAGACACACACACGAATGTACGCACCAATGCACACTGCATTTTGGAAGCTCTTATCTTATTTCATCTTAAAATAATCTTTAAATTCTTAAAATTATCTTTTATCTTATCTTAAAAGGGTAAACAGGGAAGAGAAGAAGCACTGTGGGTAAATTTGGAGACAGGCAATGGCACCACAATCCGCACAGGGGTTGTATACAGACCCCCTTCTCAGGGGGAGGAAATGGACAAGGAAATGATAGAAAGTATACTTAGAATGGCAGAAAAAGGGGAGATACTGCTGATGGGTGATCTGAATATGCCAGATGTTAACTGGAGTGCAGTTGCAGCTGCCACTTCGAAGAGTGCAGTTATTCTAGATGCCCTACAGGGCATGCCTTGAACAACTAGTACTGGAGCCCACTCGAGAGGGAGCAATATTAGACTTGATACTCTCAAATGGAGATGGAGAGAGGATCACAGATGTAGAAGTGGGTAGCCATCTGGGAACTAGAGACCATCGAACAGTATGGTTCACAATAAACACAGTAATAGAGTCAAGCCATACAAAGACAAAAGTACTGGACTTTAGGAGGGCTGACTTTTCCATAATGGGTGAGTGCCTAAGGAATGCACTAGCAAATGGGCAGGAAGGAGGGGTGGAAGAACAATGGGAAATAATAAAAACTGCCATCACAGAGGTAACAAGCCTTTGTGTGAAGCAAATAAACAAAACAAGACGATGTAAGAAACCACTATGGTTCTCAAAGGAAGTGCAAGTGAAGGTTCAAGAGAAAAAGACAGCATTCAGGAAGTACAAGGAATCGCAGAAGGAGCAGGACAGAGAACTGTATCAGTTAAAGCAAAAGGAGGCTGGGAAGGCAGTCAGAACAGCAAAGGCCCAAACTGAGGAAAAGATAGCCAACTCAGTTAAGAAGGGGGATAAAACCTTTTATAGGTACATCAGGGAGCAAAGGAAGACCAAGGGAGGGATAGTGAGGCATAAAGGGAGGGAGGGTGGGCAAAGGGAGACTGTGAAAAGGCAGAGATACTAAACAAATATTTTGCTCAGTATTTATGAAGGAAGAGGAGAGATACATAAAACAAACAGTAGTAACACTCTGGATACAGAAGTTGATACCAGCCCATTTACAGAAGAAAGGGTTCTGAAAAGCTCTTAAAACTGAAGGTGGATAAAGCAATGGGGCCTGATGAGTTCATCCCAGAATTCTAAAAGAACTAAGGGTAGAAACTAATGACACCACTGACTATCCTTTTAACAAATCATGGGAGGATGGGTGGTACCGAGGACTGGAGGAGGGCAGATGTGATTCCCCTTCACAAAAGTGGGAGCAAGGCAGAAGCAGGAAACTATAGACCTGTTAGTTTAACCTCAGTGATAGGAAAATGATGGAATCACTTCTAAAGGAAAGAATTGTCGGTATCTAGAGGCCAGAGGGGCTGGGACCCTAGGCAGCATGGATTCACAGTGGGAAGGTCATGCCAGATGAATCTGATAGATTTCTTTGACTGGGTGACCAAAGTAGTAGATCAGGGAGGGCTGTGGACATGACCTACCTAGACTTTAGCAAGGCATTTGACACAGTTCCACACAAAAGATTAATATACAAGTTAGCCAGCCTGGGAGGGTCCCAAGATGACAGCCTGGGTAACGAACTGGCTGGAGAATAGGACACAGAGAGTTATAGTAAATGGAGTCCCTCAGAAGAAGGAGGGTTACTAGTGGGGTACCATGAGGTTCAGTATAGGACGGTCCTCTTCAATGTCTTTATAGCGACATTGCAGAAGGACTGGAAGGAAAAGTATGTCTCTTTGCAGATGACACTAAGATCTGCAACAGAGTTGATGCACAAGGTGGGGTGGAAAGGATGAGAAGGGACTTGAAGGTTAGAGGAATGGTCAAATGTATGGCAGCTTAGATTCAATGCTAAGAAGTGCAAGGTAATGCACCTGGGAAACAAAACCCAGGGAAGAGTACACAATGGGGGTGAGATACTAACAACAACAAGAATGGAAAGGGACCTGGGGTTAGTCATATCAGATGACCTAAAGATGGGCAAGCAATGTGAGGGCAGCAAGGAGGGCTGGGGGATACTGGGATGCATAGGAGAGGCATCACCAGTAGAAAACAGGAAGTTATTATCCCTCTGTACAGACAGCTGGTGAGACCCCATCTGGAGTACAGTGTGCAGTTCTGGAGACCCAATCTCCACAAAGACATAGACAGGATGGAAACTGTCCAGGGAGGCAACTAAATGGTGCAGGGTCTGCACTGGAAGTCATGAAGAGAGACTTAAGGAGCTTAATATGTATGGCCTCGAGGAAAGGAGGGAGAGGGGACATGATAGAAACGTTCAAGTACCTCAAGGGAATCAACAAAGTCCAAGAGGGTAGCATCTTTCAAAAAAAGAGGTGTGCAAAAACAAGAGGGCACAATTTGAAGATAGAGGGGCGGCTCAGAGGTAATTTAAGGAAGTATTTTTTCACAGAGAGGGTTGTGGATGCATGGAACGGCCTTCTGGAGGAGGTTGTGGAGTCAAAATCTGTGGTGGAATTCAAGCATGCATGGGATAGTCATAAGGCAATTCTTGGGGGGTTGGGGTAGGAAGAAGTAGGCTGCTGGTTAACTAGTATCTGCAGCTTATCCAGTAGGTAGGGAAATGGGCAGACTGGGTGGGCCAAGCGGTCCTTATCTGCCGTCAAATTCTATGTTTCTATGTTTATTCTTGGAAGTCTAATACTTCCAAATTTGAGTTAAATTACTGAAGCCCTGATCCTATATTATTGAACATTTCTTTCAGCTGCAATACTGAGGCACTGTAATCCCCAAAGAGCAGTTAGGTTTGCATTTGAGCATTGTGAGCTCCATGGAATTGGGTTCATGGGGTCTGTGTCTTTCAAATGATCTCCTCTCCTATATATGTCATTTGCAGTGTTAGGAGATTGACTGGGATGTCACGTCTGAGCTATGGGGCCAAGCCCTGGCAACCCTGCACCCCTAATTACAATACTTACCATGAGGTCTTCTTATGTTATCCTGTCATGGCAGCAGGGGTGGGTCTCAGGACCACCTAGGTCTTTTATTATCAGAGCTGTTCAGGAAGTAAGCAGACTGTAGACTGGTGAAGAGAAGCATCAGGGGTGCTGATAAACCCAGACCATTAAGTACTGAATATGTAAAACAAATAATAATCTACTCCCTCCTTAAACAGCAAACAATACCCTTGCTGTTAGTGCAGCCAGACAAAAGTGTTTACTTAGCTAGAATGTGATCTTTGGGGACATGTGGCATAGGGGAAACAAATAGTAAACCCAATATCAATGGCATATTATTCCAGTTTTACATTATTCAGTTCAGTTTGTGATTTTCATTTTTGTTTGTGCCATACTGTGAGGTCCATTAATGGGGTTCTGTAATGGGACCAGTGGCATGCTATTCTCAAACAAATTCTGGGTTCAGCCCCAAGGTTGTGCTTGAAAATTCCACCCCATTGTGATGTAAACAGCTCAGTGGATACCAAACCCACTGATCCACAGGGGACTTTAGCAGCAACCGTTTGCCAATTGTTTATGAAATTGGTTGGCCATGGACACTAATGTGAAGCAGTCTCTTCAGAGAATGGTGCAATTCAACAGCTGATATAGATACAGTGGGTGCCATGCTGCAGCTTAGAGCCCCAAATGTTTTGTGAAGTTGTAGAGCAAACTAAGCAATGTACAGGACATTGGACCAAAAGGAACCTGTTATTACACACTGGTACCACAAATAAAGGTCCAGATGATACTATTTCCTCTCTGTCAAAACAGGGGTTCACTTTGCCATCAATAAAATAAATTCCTGTTTGCAGAAAGGTATTCTCCATCTTAATATAAGCCCTGAAACCACAGCACAGTCAGCCTACACTCCAGTGAGACCTGCACATGGTTAATCTTTTATTTAGAACACCCCATGCTGAAATCAACTGTTGCCCCTTATTTCATTTCTGAATTTAATCCACTATAAACTGTACAGGTTTATTTTATGAAACAGCTACACCACTGGAACTTTAGTACCTTCCTTTCACTGCAGTTCATATTTCAGCTGCAGTCAGTTCTTAAAACAGCTACAGTACACTGCTGGAAATTAATGCTTTCTCATAACTGACATTGTACTGCCAAGAAGTGAACTTAAAGTGAGTGCACAGAGGAATAACATAGTGTGGGGGGAACAGCACTATGTTGAATGTTGAGAAGATGGAGAGATGTGGTTCAATTCCACTCGAAGCACTCAGTGGAAGGAAACAGTCTTGGTATCCTCTCACATACTTCCAGATTCCCTTATCTCTCCTAGTCATAACAATATATCAGCATGGTGATGTCACCATGCAGCTGTAAAAATTACTAATGACTGTAATTCTCTGGTCACTTTTCTTGGTTCCCTCCCCACCTCGATACCCTTTGTATAATATGTACAGTGATACCATTTGGGATGCAACACAGTACCTTGCAGTATTAATGCAAAATGCTGCAGTATGATACAGGGAACAGAGCAATTCATTTGCAATTAAGCCCTTTTGTTATGTAGTATTTTTTGACATGTCATTTGTTACAAGTCATTGCATTGCATCCTGGCTGTCTCTGCTGTATATGTAGTTTTTTTCCCCCTTCCCATATTTAATCTTTTCAATATTAAGTGACATCCCCAATTGTCTGCATAGGCAATGACTATCTCCAAGCCCTTCTGCAAGTGAGTTGATTTATCTGGTGTATAAATTATATATAGACAGGTTAATCTGACATCTAGAGTGGGAAAACTGCAGGAGACAATAATCAAATCACATCTGGTGGAATTTTGTGAAAAGAATGGGCTCCAAGATGGGAGGCAACATGACGTTGTGACTGGAACATCATGCCAGACTGACCTGATTTAGTTCTATCTTTGACTCTGTAACAAGAGCAGTTGTGAAGGGCAAGGCAGTAAATGTGTTGCATCTAGATTTCACAAGGGATTTCATCTCGGTGCACAAAAGACAGCTTTACAAAAAGCTGTGAATCTAAGGGCAAAGGCAAATCTAAATAGGTGGGTAGAAAATTGACTAGGTGTAACAATATAGAAACATAGAAAGTGACAGCAGAAGGGGACCATATGGCCCATCTAGTCTGCCCTTGAGTCTACCATCCTTCCCTTAACTGCTATTCAGTGTTATGGTGCCCTTAGATTCAATGCTAAGAAGTGCAAGGTAATGCACCTGGGAAACAAAAACCCAGGGGAAGAGTACACAATGGGGGGTGAGATACTAACAATAACAAAAATGGAAAGGGACCTGGGGTAGTCATACCAGATGACCTAAAGGTGGGCAAGCAATGTGAGAGGGCAGCAAGGAGGGCTTGGGGGATACTGGGATGCATAGGGAGAGGCATCACCAGTAGAAAACAGGAAGTTATTATCCCTCTGTACAGACAGCGGGTGAGACCCCATCTGGAGTACTGTGTGCAGTTCTGGAGACCCAGTCTCCACAAAGACATAGACAGGATGGAAGCTGTCCAGAGGAGGGCATCTAAAATGGTGCAGGGTCTGCACCAGAAGACATATGAAGAGACTTAAGGAGCTTAATATGTATAGCCTCAAGGGAAAGGAGGGAGGGGGACATGATAGAAACGTTCAAGTACCTCAAGGAATCAACAAAGTCAAGAGGGTAGCATCTTTCAAAGAGGTGTGCAAGAACAAGAGGGCACAATTTGAAGATAGAGGGAGGCAGCTCAGAGGTAATTTAAGGAAGTATTTTTTCACAAGAGGGTTGTGGATGCATGGAGAACGGCCTTCGGAGTAGGTTGTGGAGTCAAAATCTGTGGTGGAATTCAAGCATGCATGGGACAGTCATAAGGCAATTCTAGGGGGTTGGGGTAGGAAGAAGTAGGCTGCTGGTTAACTAGGATCTGCAGCTTATCCAGTAGGTAGGGAAATGGGCAGACTGGGTGGGCCAAGCAGTCCTTATCTGCCGTCAAATTCTATGTTTCTATGTTTATACCTATCCCATGCATTCTTGAAGGTTCCCACTGTTTTTGCTTCCACCACTATAGGTGGGAGGCTTTTCCATGCATTGACCACCCTCTCAGTAAAGAAGAATTTGCATGCGTTGCCCCTGAATCTGCCCCCCTCCAGCTTCATGTTGTGTCTCCTTGTTCTAGTTTAGTTCTTGACCCTAAACAGGCAATGAACTTGCACCTTTTTATTCCCTTGTGAAAGTTGAAGGTCTCAATCATGCCTCCCCTCTCCCTTTTCTGTTCCAGGAAACACATGTTCAGGTCACTCAGACATTCATCATATGTTTTGTTGTGCAGTCCTTGTACCATTTTTGTAGCTCTCCTTTGCACTGTTTCTAATCTGTCTATAACCTTCTTTAGGTGCGGTCTCCAGAACTGGATGCCATACTCCAGGTGTGGCCATAACAGTGATCTACAGAGTGGCAGTATGACCTCAGTTCTTCTGCTGGCAATGCCCCTCTTAATGCAGTCAAACATCTTATTTGCCCGTAGTACTGTTTTTTCACATTGTCTGGATATCTTCAGGTCATCTGTTATTATTATTCCCAGATTCCCAACGCACAGGATGATTGTAAATAAAGAACAATCAGAAGACAAGAACCTCAAAAGTGAGTCACCACAAGGGCTTACACTGGGACCAGTTCTGTCAAATGTGTTCGTCTGTGACAGGGGAAGAGATTAAAGGAAACAATTTGCCTCTTTGCAGACACACTAAACTCTGTCACAGGGTAGACTCCAATGAGGGGTCAGAGACAAGAACAAGGACCTAGAAAAGTTGAAGGAGTTGTCCAAGGTATGGCAACTACAGTTTAATGTGAAGAAGTGAAAAATTAGGCACACAAGCAAGGGTAGCCCAAAGACAAGTTAATTGTTAGGGGCTCAATAAAATGGAAGCACAGAAACATCGAAACTGTTCACAGAAATAGACTGATGGTCCATGGAGTCAGCCATTATTATATTACCTAACCTAACTGATCTATTGTGATGTAACAACTGGTTTTATCCTGCCCCCCAACACTGCAGCCCCCGGTACACCCCCGGCATATTAATACTCTTGTACTGTTCTAACCTTGTTTAAACCTATTTGTGGTACTTTCCCATTACCACATCTGCCTGAATACTGAACAAACCTGCTTCAGGCAGCAGCGGGAAAAGTTTGTGGTGCTGATACCAGAAATCACAGCCAACACTTCAAAATAGATAAAGCACTCACAAAAGTATCAGAGCACAAGAAGTAGAGTAAAAAATATCTCACTGTTTATTTGAAAATAGCATGCCACCAGTGAACTTTAAGTGAAAAACCATAGTATACTCCTCCACCACTTCTACTCAAAGTCTGCTGCATGGCTTCACCACCCTCTCTGTAAAGTAAAACTTCATTACATCCCTCCTGAACTTGCCCCCCACCAACCTCCAATCATGCCCTCTTGTAACTGCATCCCTATTTAAAACAAACTAGTCTTTGCTATTCACCCTGTTGATTCTCCTCAGAAACTTATGTTCCTATCATGTCCCTCCTTCAGGGAGTATGTATTTAGTGCCAGAAGCCTTTCCTCACAGGATCTGCCTTGTTGATCATGGATCCTCTTGATGACCCTTCTCTGCACTTACTGCAGTCTATGTCCTTTCTCAGATGAGGATTCCAGAACTGAGTACAGCACTGGCAATGAGGAACTCAGGGAGGAGCCACAGTACTCTAGACGAGGCCTCACTAGAGATCTATGCAGATGCAGTATTACTTTGCTTTCCCTGTTGTCAAATCCCCTCCTAATACACCCCATCATCCTTATTACATTAATGTATGCTTTGTGGCACTGGCTGGCTTGCTTGTGGGAGCCACTTTTGATAATCCCCAGATCCTTCTCCTCTATTGCAGTGGTTACCCTATCCTTCCCATTCAGTATACTGTGTTTGGGTTCTGGTCCCCTAAGTGCAACCTTTTGCACTTCTGGTATTAAATCTGAACTGCTGAATAACCCATAGTGGAACATAATAAGTTAGGCACAATAATTAGTTCTGATTTAACCTCTCATAATCATTGTAATCATATCATCAGCTGAGCCAATAAACTCATAGGTTGTATTAAGAGGAGTTTTACCTCCCGGGATAGTGAATGTGTTTTGCCATTGTATAGAACATATGTGAGACCATACCTCAACTATTGTTCCCCCTTATGGAGCCCCTACCTTAGAAGAGACATTGGTAGACTGGAGGGAGTACAGAGGAGAGTAACTAAGCTTGTAATCAATATGTATGAAAAAGAGTTATGAGGTAAAGTTGAAGGAACTGGGCATGTACTTGGAACAGAGAAGAAAGAGAGGGGACCTCCTGTTGATGCACAAGATTCACACTGACACTGAGTTATTGAATAAATTAGGAATGTCTTATAGTAGACAAGAATGTAATTTAAGAAGCCACAACTACCAACTGGCACTAACATATCCTAGAACTAATAAAAGGAGATCATATTTCACTCAGAGAATAATTCCATTATGGAATACCATACCTACTTCATTATTGGAACCATAATCACATTACATTTAACCAAAACCTTGACTATTTTTTGTTGTAAACACTGGGACTATGCGACACCTTGGCTGGAGACATGCATACATGGGCCACGGCCTTCTGTATGCCTACTTTTCTTAGTATGAATCTTAGTATGCTTCTTGCTGTCCCACAACCTGTTGACCTCTAAGTAGGCCTGAAGACTTTCCTTAATTGTAGTCTCCATCAGCTTACCAAAAATGCAGGTAAGATTGACCAGCCTGTAGTTGCCTAGCTTTTCCATATCCACCACCCCAAAAAAGTGGTACTATGTCCCCATACCTCCAATCTCCTGGCAGTAGTCCAGATATTAATAGCTGGGTCAAGAGTTCCACCAATTCTGTGGCCATTTCTCTAAGTACCACTGGGTACGAGCCATACTAGCCTCATGCTTTATACACGCTGAGGGCTTTTAGTCCCTTTTTCACCCACTGAGCTAGGATCACTACCCTCCCCATTTCTTTTATCCCCACTCTCCAGTAGAGATGTTGTGAAATTGTATTTCACCAGTGAAATTCCAGTGAAAGCAGCAATTGTATTGTGCAAAATATTTTGCGAAATTCACCCATTACACGAAATATTTTGTGAGGTGCGAAATGCGGAATTTCACCTGCAAAATGTGAAATTTTGCTGTTAAAGAGGTAAAATTTCACCAGAGAAAGGTGAATTTTGCCTTCCATAGATGAAATTTCTCATTCCACTGGTGAAATTATGCCTTCTGCAGGCAAAATTCCAAATTTCTCTTCCATAAAAAATTTCACAAAATTGGCAAATTTCATGAAATATTTCACGTAACTAAATTTTCCAATTTTGAGTATCTCTACTTTCCAATAGAGAACCATTTTTCTCTACCAAAAATACTGAGCAGAAGTAATTGTGTAGTACATTTGCCTTCAGTTTTTAGTTTTCAACTACCACCCCCATCACTAGCCTAATGATCCCCCTTTTTTCCTTTTTCTTGAATGTACCTTATAAATTATTATTCCCCTCTTTTTATGCCATACGTAGCCCATGGCTTTGTAACAACCTTTGCTCTCCAGACCACCAACCCGGCATCAGTGAGTCTTACCTGATATTTCTGCCATTCTTCCTCTCTTTTGTTCACCTTATATTTTGTGAAGGCACAAACGCTTTCACCCTTACAGTCTCTCTCACTATCTTTGAGAACCAGATTGGCCATTTTAACTTGGTATTTTTCATGACCTTCCTTGAATAAGATTCAGTCACCTCCAGAAGTGAGCCTTTGATCCAACCACATTTTTTCTTTACTCCTTCAATCTGGTTTATACCCATCAAACTCTGCCTAACCAGATCTTGCACCTGGTGAAAATCTGATCATTTTAGGTCCAGAACAACTCTCCTTGATGGGAGATCAGTGTTCCCCACAGCCAGTAAAAACCATATGGAATTGTGGTCACTGGACCCCAATGGTGCCCTGACAGCCAACCAACCCCATCACTTTGGAACGGTGAGTACCAGGTCAAAAATGGTATCCTGGTGAAGCCATATCTGGAGTACTGTGTTCAGTTCTAGAGGCCACAACAGAAAGAGGATAAAGATCATACAGAACTTGTCTAGAAGTAGGATTGCAAGATGAAACAGGGTCAACAAAGAAATTCATATAAGGAGTATTTAGCCAGCCTGTGCATGTACAATCTGGAGAGATTGGGGAGGCATAATAGAATCTTTTAAGTATATTATTGGACATGATGTTGGCTATTTTGGATGGACAGAGGATAGGACAAACAGTGAGGTAACCAATTGGAAGACTGCTAGAGGGCTGTAATGAAGTATATTTTGGATGGCCAGAGGGTAGGACAGACAGCAAGGTAACCAGTAATTGACAGGCTGCTGGAGAGTGGCAATGAAGCATACATTTCAAACTTCATCACAGCATATCCTGTTTGCATCTTATCACATGAATGGGACAGAAGTGGTGCATCTGACTTGGGGGGTCATCTTCAGGGCTTTCATAGTGAGATCACAGGTCCCAGGAAACTCTGAACATAGGACACCAGACATATGAAGGAGGTGAGACATCATCATCTACTTAAAGTACACTTAGAGAGTCAGGAAAGGAGTAGGTAACTAACATATGTAAAAACAGTAAATGTGTGTAGTGGTCATTACACTTCCATGGGAAAACAGGAACAGGTAGAGGGGTTGTTACAGGGAAAGCAGGATACACTTTATCTAGGGTAATTTTATAAGTAAGATTAGTGAAAAGCTTAAATCACTTTGTAAACTATGACAGGCCAGTAAGTGCAGGAAAGAGACAGCTGCAGGTTATACCTTATCTGGGGTAGGTTAACAAACAAGTTTAAGGGAAGCAAAAGAGAGGGGTAGCAGTACCATAGATGGAGGAAGGGGGTAAGGGGCAAACTGAACTTGCATAAGAAATAAGAATGGTTTTCCATGTTTGAGAAAGTAACATTAAAATCTGAATATCATTATACTTAGCTGCTATTCGTAACTAATCACAAATTGATTCTTTTTTCTTACCCCCCCCCCCCACAATTTGTTTTGGTCTAGACAAGCTATACAGAGTATTTATGGTTCAACACTTTTATTTTTTCCCTTCTTTCTTTTGTTGTTTCTTGTTTATAATGTAACCATTTGTTCACTGGGTAGATGATAAAAAAAATTAATAAAATATACTGTAAGTATAAAAAAGTAATAAGCAAGGGCAGAGTAAGGTAAAAATCATGGGCTTTGTGGAGACTGAGATGCTACCTTCGTTTGTACACCCTTCTCTGTGTTGCAGGCACAGGTCAAAGGACAGAAGTCCAAAATTGCAAGGGTACAACAGACATTCTCCCAACTCACAGACCACCAAGTCTATTGCCACTCATCAACAGGAGACCCATAATGAGGCAGTGCAGATGGACCTTGGTGGACTATGGAAAAGTGAGGGTGGAGGGAATGGTACACACTTCTCCAATAATCCTACTGCAAAACATCTACACCATTCTGGAAGAATGCCGTAATTGAGAGGAGAAACCAATCACAGTGGGAAGGGAGGATGTAGGGGTTCTCAGAAGTGGAGGCCAGAAGGAGGAAGGGGGGACCCCAGCTCAAGAGGAAGCAGCTGCTGGTGTGGCATCTTTTCTAAAGATGATAGATTTGTGAGCTGGGGAGAGAAAGGATAGAATGGTGTGTGCCTCAGCTGTTCTTTCTCTTGGAGGGATGGACAGTGTATCCAGAGGATTGCTAGGTCAGCAAGAGCTGGGAGTAGGCTAGATCTCATTGTCCAACTTGGGACACAGGAGCTGGCAAAAGAGAACATGTGTGCAGTGAAGATGAACTGCAGAGAGGGCATAGGCAGCTAAGACACACAGTGGCCTTTTCTATGAAGTACAGTACAAGGAAGAGGCAAGGAACTGGGACAAGATGAAAGAAAGGGAGATAAAAGGCAGGAACTAAGAGAAGACAAACAAAAAGGGAATAAAACTCAGACTTGATAAAGACAGAGGATTAAAGGAGATCAGGAAAGATAAAAGAAAAATGGAAAGATGTAATTCAGGGGGCTTCAAGTAACAACACAGGCAGGAATGGGAGGGAGAAGCAGGGCAGCTGAAGGGGGCAAGGAAGGTGTGGGGAGTCATGTGCACTAATATAAGGAGCTTTGGAAACAAAATTCCAAACCTGGAAGCCATCGTGGTAAAGGTTATCCAGGATTGAATTGCCATAATGGAGTCAGTGCACTAAGCATCACAACTGGGATATGGCCATACCAGGCTTCTTTCTGTTCAGGAGAGACAGGACATGGAGGCAGGGAGGAGAGAAGGAGGGGTTGTGTTATTTGTGAAGGAGGGAACAAAAGCTATGGAGGTACAGGGGTACCAAGAAGAAAAGGAGGGTCAGGAAGTATTTTGGATCATCCTGGATACAGGCTCTGTGACTGCTATTCACACTAGGATAGAGTACAGACATCAAGCACAAAGCAAGGAGATAGATAAGGCACTTGGAAAGCCATCATCAGACTGGCAATTAAGGGGGAGGTGCTGGTAGTTGGGTTCTTCAATCTACCAGAAATGGACTGGCACCCTTCCACTGTAGCTTTAGCAAAAAGCAAGGCCATTCTTGACTCCCCAGCAGGGGCTTTTCTCAGGCAGCTAGTCAAAGAGCCCACGAGAGAAGAGGCAGTGTTTGATCTGGTGCTTACAAGTAGGCAGTCCCCTGGACATAACAGTGTGCAGTTCCCTGGGTACCAGTGATCACCAGACAATGTGGTTCAACTTAAGGACAGGAGCTGAGGGAAGCCAGATGAGGATGAGGGTCCTGGATTCAGGAGGGTAGATTTTAAAGAAATGGGAGACCAGCCAGCCATCAGGCACAGCAGTGGAGTTACCACTTATGATGTTGATGATCTGGCTTTGGGAATGAGCCTGGACCATCAGAGGGCCAGCCGAGGGAGGAGCATTGAGCATCCTAGTGAACGCCTTCCTCTTTTGGGGAGTGACTGCTGATGCCACTACTGCAAGACTGCCCCGGGTAACCACAGGTGGCAATGCAGTTAGGAAGGCACTGTGAGAGGGGAGACATCAGCCAGAGCTCATGGAACAAGCACACATATGTACATTCACATAAGCTCCATTGTGCGCAAATTCCAGTGAGTGGAGCAGAAAGGAAAATAACTTTGCATCAGGATTCCCTGGCATATTCAAGCCCTCACCCCAACCACTGCCCTGTTAAGATGCCATGGGAACCTCTGTCCCCATAGCTCTGGAGTGGATGGAGGGTTGGTATCAGCTTAGCTAGAACCCACTACAAGGGGCTAAGCTCATGAGGTTAAAAGTTCTCCAGGTAAGCGACCAGGATGACAGATGACGTGGCTGAATCTGACTGGAGGGAGGTCAAGCTGGAGGAAAAAGTATAAATTAAAAAAATAAAAGAAATGGAAGACTGCTTCAGAAATTGCCACAAAAGTGTGTGGGGGGGGGGTTAATCAGGGAGGTGTAGAGGAACAGTGGGGAAAAAATTATTCAGGGCAAAAGTAATGAAACCAACCTCTTCATGAGGAGTGAACAAGAGCAGAAGGAAAAGAAGACCATTATGGTTCTCCAAGAAAGTGGTGCAGGTGGTGAAAGAAAAAGTGTGACTTTCAAGAAGTATAAGGAAACACAGAGTGAGGAGGGCAGGCAGGTATACCAAGCAAAGAAGAAGGAAGCAGGTAATGTAGCTAGGGGAGCAAAGATGCAGAAAGAAGAAAGGGTTTCCAAAGTGGTCACTAAAGGGGTAAGACTTTCTACAAGCACATAAGTGAGAAGAGGAAAACAAGGAGAGGAATAGGAAAGATCAGAAGGGTGGAAGGGGGCAGCTATGCACAAGGTGACCAGGAGAAAGATGACATCTTTATTTAACTTTCTTAATGTTCCTGTAGGAGGTAGGACATGTATCCCATAACAGCCATGGAGCCCCTTTCAGTTTCACCTTACACAGTGCTGGCTCCAGGGACCTACCAGGGAATCTGTGAGACAGTGGCTTACCCCCCCCCATAGTGGGGCATCACCTTAGCACAAAGAGTAGGACTGAGATGCTAATCCAGACCCCCATCATCTCCTAGAGCCAACTGAGGCAGCACTTGCGAGGGCCCTGGCATCATTATGCTACTGTCACAGGGTTCTCTGCTTGCTTTTCCCTGGAGATGTTGAAATGCAATGACATCAGCAAGGGGTATGTGTGCTCCCACACACACACACACACACACACACACACACACACACACACACACACCACAGACATTTGCCATTGTCTCCACCCAGTCAATGTGGCCCCATGCCAGTGATGTACTCCCAGTCTCCACTGGGATTCACACTTATGCCAGGCTCTATCCTCCCCACCTGGAGGAAAAGAGCAGTCCTCAGGAGCTCATCCTTCCTCTCCCTGGCTGGCCACTAACAGTCCAGGATCATTCCTGAACTTGGGTCATCAGTGTCATAAGTGGTAAAAAAAGCTGATTTATTAAGCAGGTACTTCTACTCAGTCTCTGTAATAGAAGGAGGAGGAAATGGACCACCAGGGAGAAGCAGGAATTGTGGAAAGGTGGAAACAAGTCCATTTTCAGAGGACGAGGTCCTAAAGGGACTTGCAGCCTTGAAGGTGGATAAGGCTATGGGACCAGATGGGATAAACTCCAGTGTACTAGAAGAACTCCAGGAGGACCTAGCTGCCTTGCTTACAGCCTTGTTCAACAGCTCACTGGAAACAGGCTTGGTTCCAGAGGACTGAAGAAGGGCTGACATGGTCCCTCTACTGTGGCAGCAGAGAGGAGGCTAGCAACTATCGGTCGGTCAGCTTTACTTCAGTGGTGGGAAGTTAATAGAAATCCTACTGAAGAAAAGACTGGTAGATCATCAACAATCTAATTAACTGCAGGACCAGAGGAAGTATGGATTCATGGGGGAAAGGTCATGCCAAACACATCTGATAGACTTCTTTGGGTAACCAGGGAAATAGATCAGGGAAGGGCAGTGGATGTGACCAGGGTCTCTAAAGCCGGCCTACTACCGGATTCAATGAGCGACCACCACCCGATATATGTAATCAGAAAAGTACACAGACCCACTAATAGCCTACCACCCAGGTCAATCAGCTTGCAGTCTTACAAGTCCCTCTGCCTCTCCACCATGCTAAATGATCTCGCCTCTGCCGACTGGTCATTCATCAAGCTGGCACCCACCCTAGATCAAGCGTTTGACATGTTCAGACAGCAATTTCTTCCGGTGTGGGACTACCACACCACTATGAGAAACACAAGGGTAAGGGAAACCCACCTCCCCTGGGTCTCTGCCGACATTATCTCCAGTTGTCGTGCCAGGGACCAGGCCTGGAAAAACCATAGGAAAACAGGTTCCACTGTCTCATGGCAACAGTACCGCACCCTCCGCAACAATTGCGCCAAAGCCATAAGACAGGCTAAAAAGCATTTCTTCCGTGAGGCCCTCTCTTCCAATCTTAACCACCCTTTCAACTTCTGGAAATCTATTAAAACCCTGCTCACTCCCCCTATACAGCCACCCAACCCTACCCTTACCATCCAGGGCAGAAACGTATCCGAACCAAGTGCAGTTGCCTCTACTTTCAACCACTTTTTTACCAACTGCGCTAAATCCCTACTTCCAAAAACATCAACCCTCCCACCCAAACCTGAACCCCTTGTGCACCGCCTGCACTCCCCCATTCACCAAATTCTCCTTCAAACTGGTCTCCCTGCCTGAAGTTCTAGCCGCCCTAATTTCCCTTGACCCCAATAAGGGTAAATGCCCACTCAGCCTGGATGCCAAACTCTTACAACTATCTGTCCCTGCCATTTCTGCTCCCCTCGCCAATCTCCTAAACCGCTCCTTCTCCTCTGCACAAATACAAACAGCCTGGAAGGAGGCATTAGTCATACCGTTGCCAAAGGGGGGCAGCCCAGCAGAGCCAGGGAACTACTGCCCGATCTCCCTCCTCCCCACCCTGGCCAAACTGCAGGAAGAAATAGCCCTAGCTCAAATCACATAATTTCTTGACACCACCTCCTTTTTCACCCGCTTCCAGTCAGGCTTTCGGAAATCACACTCCACCATAACCACTCTCCTTAGACTCACCAATGATATTGCCTCATGTATAGATAAAGGGTTCATCACCTCAGCCATATTTATTGACCTGGCAAAGCATTCGATACCGTTTCCCACCCTAAGCTCATCGCTAAACTGCAAGATGCAGGCATATCCACTCTAGCCACTAGGTGGTTCCATGATTACCTCACTGGAAGGAAATAATCAGTCAAAATTGGCACCCAAGTATCCCCCTTTCTCCCCGTCACCATGGGGGTCCCCCAGGGCTCCATCCTGGGCCCAGTTCTTTTTTCAATATTCCTAAATGACCTCCCACTATCCTGCCCAAACTCAGCTATTCAAATGTCACGAGACAACACGTTCTCTAGCCTCGCCCCTCAACAGAGGCTCTAAACTCTACCCTCCAGCAGGTTTTTAACACTGTCCAAATTTGGCTTAGTTCAAACCAACTCATCCTAAATGCTAAGAAAACCATATCCATAACATTCAGCACACAGCCCAGAATCTCCAGACTAGCTGCTCTACCCACCTTCCAAACACTGGACGGAACCACGCTGGAATCCTGCACCTTCTTTAGGTACCTGGGGGTATGGCTGGATTGTCACTTGGACTTCTCTGTCCACATAGACTCCCTCCGGAAAAAACTTCACCCGAAATTAGGAGCCCTTTACCGCAACATAAGGTGCCTAACCACTCCAGTCAGGAGAGAGCTTGTGCACAAAATGATTCTCCCAATCTTCGACTATGTCAACGTGGTCTATGGGGCGGCCTCTCCATCCACCCTAGCCAACCTGGACCCCCTTTTTCATTCCTTCTGTCGTCTTATCCTAGAATACCCCCTACTACCCACCACTGTCACCTATATGCCACCCTAGGCCTCCCCTCACTGCACATCAGGCAACAGCTCCACTGCACAAATCTCGTAGCTAAGCACTGGTCAAACTCCCTTCCCTCCTATCTCAGTTCCTCTCTAACAACCCAACCCTCCCCGGCATACTCTTTGCAGGGCTCTGACGCAAAACTACTTCAAATCCCTTTCATGCGCACCTCTAAGGGACAATCTGCTTTCAAATACAGGCTGCCCACTCTCTGGAATAACCTCCCATCAGTAATCAGGCAGTCCACCTCCACCCCTAGGACCATGACCACTCTTCTTCAGGCCCATTTCTCTGACACTTGCAACTGTATACTTCAGGACAGATTGGCTAAACCTAAGTCTTTAATTGGTATGTAATGGGGGAACATGCAGACAATTGCATTATCCTTGCTGCCCCTGTCTCCTATGCCCTCTTTCTCCTTTGTCACTGCAAGAATTGCCTGTCTTCTTTGTCCCCATTGTTGTATGCACTCGGCACCAAAAACTGTAACTAACAATTGAATGCATAATGTCTTAATGTCATAATGTAACATCTTTGGACTTGTTTGTCTCACTCTTGTTTGAGCCTGTTGTGCCTGAAGTATGTATTGTATGCATCTGTTTCACGGCAACACTGCCTACTGTACCAAATGTAATTTTAGCACTTTTATGTTATGTAACACCCAGGTCGTATCTGGAAATGAGTGGATTTCCTGCTTCTTATGCTTATCTGGTAAATCTCACTAATAAATAAATAAATCTGAACCCTAGCAAAGTCTTGGACAGTGTGCTACATACTGGGCTGATTAGGAAGCTGACCAGCATTGGAGAGGTATCCAAAGTGATTTGTTGGGTTAGAAACTGGTTTTCAAAAGGGGTCAGAGGGTGGTGATTAACAGCACTCACTCTAAAGATGGGAAAGTGACCAGCAGGGTACCATAGAGCTCTGCACTGGGACCAGTCCTCTTCAAAGTCTTAACTGGGGACATTGCAGAAGAACTGGAGGGGAAGGTATGCCTTTATGCAGATGACACAAAACTTTGTAATGAGAAAAATGACAAAATGCACAAGGATCTTGAGAAACTTGAAGAGTGGCCAAAAACGTGGCCATTGGGGTTCAGTGCCAACAACTGCAAAATCATGCAGCTAGGACATAAGAACCCCAGTGCAGAGTATAGGATGGGGGAGGTACTGACAGTCACTAGACAGGAAAGGAACCTTAGGTTTCTCATATTAGAGGACCTCAAGGTGGTAGGGCAATGTGATAAGGCAGTAGGCAGGGCTAGTGGGATTCTGGGGTGCATAGGGAGGAGTATCTCCTTCAGAAGGAGGGAGGTGATGTTGCTGCTGTATCACTTATTGGTATGACCCCACCTGGAGTACTGTGTCCAGTTCTGGAAACCATACCTCAGCAAAAACATAGAAAAGGTGGGTGAGGTCCACAGAAGGGCAACTAAAATGGTGCAAGGTTTGCATGGGAAGCCCTATGAGAAGAGACTAAGGGATCTCAATGTGTACACCCTGGAAGAGAGGGGAGAGAGAGAGGTGACATGTTCAAGACCTACAAGTAACTCACAGGGGTGAACAGGATGCAAGTGGGGAGTCTCTTTCAAAAAAGAAAGAGTACCGGGGGCATGCAAAGAAGTTGGTGGGGAGTTCTAGAAAGATGTCAGGAAATATTTCTTCACTGAAGGGGTGGTAGACACCTGGCATAGACTGCCAGCAGAAGGGGTAGATGCTAGAACAGTAGGAGGCTTCAATAATGCTTGGGATAAACATATGGGTATATTAGAGAAAATTCATGGGGGTGGGGGAGACAAGATAGTGTCTGTGGAGGCAGAGTAGGCAGGGAACACGGGCAGACTGAGTTGGCCAAGAGGCTTTTTCTGCTAAAAAATTCTATGTTTCTGTTTCATGGGATCAGCTACTATGGGGCATGAGTAAAAACTCCTGGGAAGTTTCAGGAAGGATGTAGGAAAGTACCTGTTTACAGAAAGGGTGGTGGCTAGACAGAATAGTTTGTCAAGGGAGCTTCACATGCCAAAAATGGTAACAGGTTACAGGAGAGAAAGAGTCAGCTACAGTATCATTCAACTCCTGCATAACAACCTCTGTATAAGGTGTTGGATGGAAAATCAGAGAGCAAAGGGCTAAACAGTGTGTGTATGTGTGGGAGGGGGTGGTGGCATAAACTACCAATTGGCATTCAACCTAGGCACAACCAAGAGTAGGTTGTTGCAGCTCAGGTAAGAAAGTGGACTGTGCACTATGAGTATTTTTCAGCCAACACCTGTCTGTGATTCTATCTTTTTTTGTATGGTACATCTGGTGAAATAAAAAGCTGGAACACTGACAAAGTGTGATGTAATATATTCCTTGGGCTGGACTTTCTAAAGGGCAGGATATAAATGCAAATGTATGTTCTGCTTGTGTCTGCCAGACAGCATTCAAAGATGGGCACACTGTTTTCAAATGGAACCCACCATTTATGACATTATTTATGAGTTGTGGCATTTTGCATTAACAAATGATGCATGTGCATAAGCTGCTTGTTTGGACACAACTTCATTTGAATTTCACATGCTGTTAGACCCCATACAGTATATTACTTGGTCTATCAGCATCCATAATTTGAACTTAGTTTCATACAAACTGGATGGATTGCTACAATTGCAAAATAATTCAAGTGAAAAAAACAGCTGGAGTGATGTTAAACGATGAAGCTGAAGAAAGCACTCTATATTCCAAAGGGAGCCAAAGCACATGGAAAAAAAAGATAAGTAAGCAAGCATGAAGAAAGGGAGAGCAGGAATAGAGGTGACATGCAATACGATTAATGTGGTAAGGAGGTGTGTGAGCAAGTGGAGAAGAGGTTATCTTGTTAATGTATCCCCACTGACCATGATGTGGGGGACAGGGCATGCCTCTCAACCTCATGCCTCATACTGTAAGTCAGGGACAAGGCTTAAAAGATCAGGACAATGACCCAAAATAGGAGATACATCTCAAAAATTGGTACCACTCACTCAGAAAGCTGATAGAGTAAGGGGAATAGTGTAAGATGCATTTTCTGAAGAAGAACAAGTATGTAACTTTAATGTTTGACATTATTTTGTGCTTTCAATCTCCTCTGTTCTGATACAAAAACACATTTTATGTGAGGCAGAGGAAAATCTTGAGGCAAAATCAGGGACATCCCCAAAAATCAGTGACAGTTGAGAGCTATGGTGTAGGGTGACAGACGATTCTTTGCTGGTCAGTCACCCACTCCCGCAGCTCGTGCTCAGTAGCTGACAGTCCTAGGGCAGATCAGCTGTTCTCAGGCACATGGAGGGGGTGGAGCTTGGTCTACCTAGTGACAGTGCACATTGATAGAGAAGATCCCAAAGGAGCTGATAAATGCTAAACAAGGTTTTAGGTTTTTAAATTATTACACACAGGAGGCCTGATATACACACATGAATGTAGTGATGTCTTGCTATGTGTCCACAATAATCCATTAACAACATTGGTGTCTTTCCACTGTGTTATACACAAAGAGGTAGGGTTGAAGTAAGATGGTCAATGAAAAAAATCAATTTGGCTCCAATGCCCTTTTCTTTGGATATCAGGAATTATGGAAAAAAATATGTTTTACAATTTAGTAATCATTATGCAAGTGATACAGAATACAAATTTGGAGGGTGGTATAATAAGCCTTGAGAACAACAATTCATTTTTATTACTCAAGCTTCACTATATTAGGCTATGTTCATGAGGCACTGATGGTGATTTCTGTTCTTTTTTTGGTGGTGTGACAGTCTGCATTCCATTAACAATGTGACTAGAGGCAACTGGTCACACTGATTTTTCATATCACTTTAGATACAGTATAATACACCAAAACAAGAATGCATTAATATACAAAACAAACATACTTTAGAGCAATTATATAGCACTTCACATATAACTGAATTGATAATTACTTAAGATTGTAAAACCCATTCAATGCATATTTTTGATATTTCACAATCATTTTTGTTTTAATTGCTGAAGTATGAGGGAATAGTGATAACTAACTGCTGTAGTGTAGATATTGCATAATGTGTCATAAGTTGGAATGGGTAGCCTCCTGTCCCCATATAATACACACCCAAAAAATTACATCACATGGTATTCACTAGAAAATTACTTAAGGTTGTAACACCCATTTAATATTTGTTACACTTATGGACATGTAAATTTCATATTTTTATTTTATTTTTTTGTTATATTTTATTTAACATGGCGAAGAGGAAGGCATACTGGCTGTAGTGTATGGGTGAAAAATAATCTAGGTATCATAGTAAGGATGTTTGAAGCTCCTGATTTAGGTCCTATAAATGTTTGCTTGAGGAGCAAATAAGAGCCTGGAGCAAAGCACAGGTATACTGAAACATGCTTGGGCACTTTGCAGGTGCTAATGTCATGCTCCAATATACCGGTCTGACACTATCCTAACAATACCCACAAACCCCAGCCCATACTGGTAAAAGGACTTATTTGGCCAATAGGGTGCTATGGAGTTTGGTGGAGCAATCAGGCTATTAGGGCCTGCAATTGGAAATTAGAGGTGGGTGAAGTGCCCCCGCTTCTCTACGTGGAGCATGTCATATTGTTCCTTAATCCACGAAGTACTCCACAATGTGAAGCAAATTAGTCCACCTTCATAATGAGGAATGCAAAGTGAATTGTTTATGGACTTTGCGATACTTCACTTCGTATTACAGCCTTCCCATTAATCTTAACGTGAAGTGCCGTTGATTTGAATGGGCTTTACTTTGCTTCACCTGTGTATTGCTACGTGAGTTGAATTTTGCATTGATTCATAGGATGGCAGGTTACATGGGCTCTATATTGACTTGCACAGCCTCAGCACTGCATAGTGTGTGTAGTGGAAAGCTGGAGACAGTTTGTGCTCATAGCTCTGAGAATCAAACCATCAAAAAAGCTTAAAAAATCACTTTTGATCCAACTATTTTGGTCCACATTTAGTACATAGATTGTAGGAACACTCCTGTGCTTGTATCATTGAGTATTTATTGTCTTGGTGTGCATTTTGAACGTTAATTTAGAACATTCAGTCTGTGTACTGACAGACACTGTAGAAGTGTGCTTCGGGGGAAGGGCTGATCTGTGGTGAAGGGAGATTCACAGTGAGAAAGACAGTCTTTCTAACTGTTGTTGGGTAGCCAGTGTGTTATTATTTGTGTGTTCATGTACACACAGTAATACTTCTAGTAAGTTTATATAATTTTTTGCAGTTTGCTGTAGTGCTGTGCCTTTTTCAGTCAGTTTAAAAGATTTGGTTGTAGTGTACAGAACTGCTAAATTTTCTGCACATTACCTTTAGTATGTGTGTGCTTTTCATCAAGTCAGACCCATTTTATTGCACCACACTGTAATCACAGCACTCTGAATCTTTTATTCATCTGCGGTATTTTTTACTGCTTTGTTCTATCTAGATAGTGGACTGGTACTGCAGCTGTCCCTCCTCCCCCCACAAAGAAAGTATTATTTGTCCAGTTTTGGATTTGTAACTACTGGTTAAGGTGTTGTGTTGCCCATACATCTGCATCTTGAGTGCTTAGTCTCCATCTATCTGTGCCTCTGCATCTGATTAGGGCCCAGTCTCCATCTGTAAGCCACAGTTGTTGTTGTTTGGCTTCCCATCCACCCCAAAGTTCAGAAATCTAAATTTGTTAATTTTCTGTGTAATCCCCAAAAATGCCCACAAAGAGATGTACACATAGTGATGTTTCTGGCCATGGCACTGCTGCCAGTGGCAAGAGTGGCTGTGGGTGTGTGTATGGTAGTACACAGCATACGGGCATAGTTGATGGCAGTAAAGGGATTTCTCCAACTGTGTGTTTTACAGCACAATCAGTAGCTTCAATGATGGTTGGAGATGCTGTTGTCCCCGCTGCTGGTGGTAGTGAAGTTGGTGATGGTATGAGTATTGCCCCAAGTTCAACATTTGACAAGTTAACAGGTTGCCAAAATATTGTGGAGTCCAAAGATGTGAGTTAGAGTGTAGTTAATGTTACACTCCCCATCCCCGTCCCCACAGTAGTTGAACATGATTCTCATCCTGACAGAGACTCGCATTCACAATCTCATATTTCCAGTGCTGCTGAGGTTATTTTATTTTTTATTTTAAGAAGTAATCAGAATTACAACCCTTTGAGTCAGGAACTCATTTACAAAGGCTCCTCATCAGGAAGACAAATACATTAATAGCAAGCAACAGGAAACAAAGTAAATGAGCACAAATAAAAGCAAACAGTCAAAATTAGGGGCTGATTACAAAGGCCCCACGTCAAGGTAAATTAGCAATAATAAACGGACATAAACAATAATGTGGGCTATAATGAGTCAAATGAAGGGCAGAGTCAAAAATAGGAAGACTGAGAGGAGTAAAGGCAGGGGAAAACTCAGCCAGGGCAGTCACAGTGGCAAGAGGAGAGGAGGTGGTTCTTGAGAGCACTTTTAAAAGGCCCCAGTCTTGGTAGGGAGGTGATAGTAACAGGCAGGGAATTGTACCAGGATGGGGTGTGGTAACAGAATGACCTCTGTGCAAGGGAGGTGCTAACTCTGGGGAGTTGCAGAGGGGAAGGGAGTGGACAGCACTGTGGGTAGAGAGGGGAGGGGTAGAGAGGCTTATGATAGAAGACAGACCAGGTGGAGTCAGACCTGCAGTGATTATTTTAGTCAAGAGGAAAGATAGATTGATAGATAAGCCTTTCCTCCAGATTAAGGAAGTTAGAGAGGTAATACAGTGTGCAAGTATGGGTAAGCCATGAAGAACCTGTAAGCAACCAGCAGGCCTTATTGAGGGATAGCTTAATTTTGTGCAGAGCAGTATTGTCAGTGGCACTATAAATAAGCAGACCATAATCAACGAGGGACAGTATCGAGGATGAGATGGCCAGCCTTATTGCTTCAGTGGGGAGACAGTCACAATGGTGATATGGTAGGCCTATCCTAGAGTTGATTGTGGAGCAAAGAGAATGGATGTGGTTGTGAAAGGATAGGGAAGGATCAAAGAGAACACCAAGATATTTGAAGGAGGAGGTTTGTTCAAGGGGGAAGAGGGTACTAGATAAAACCTAGAGTGGATAATCTTTATGTTTACTCTGGTTATGAGCAAAAGCATGGTTTTAGTTTTCTTTAAATTCAAAACCAGCTTGTGGTCAGAGAACCAGCGTCCAACCTGGGTGAAGGAGTCCTGTAGGGAGTTTTGTAGGAGGAGAGGGTCAGCATGTGAGTCAAACAGGACAGCGTTGTCTGCATAAAGTAGAAGGTTTCCATTACAAGCAGAGGGAAGAGAATTCAGATACAGGCTGAAGAGCAAGGGACCTAGGATGGAACCCTGGGGAACACTGGAATGAACCTGTCAGGGGCAGAAGATGGTAGACCTGATTGTGACACACTAGGCATGGGATGAAAGATAGCAGGAGAACAAATTCAACACATCCTGTGAGAGGTCGAGTGGTTGCAGAGAAGAGAGAAGGGAGTTGTGGACAGTGTTGAAAGCTTTCGACAAGTTAATGAAGACAGAGCCAGCAGCATGACCTTTGTCAAGAGCAGTGTGAAGGAAATTGGAGAATTCAATAAGGGTGCTAGTGGTGCTGTGTGTGCAACAAAAAAAGTGTTGTTCATGGCAGAGGAGGTTATAGGTGGCGAGGTAGTCAGAGAGCTGATCAACCACAATTTTTTCCAGAGCCTTTGAGAGAGGGGGGAGGATGGAGATTGGGCAATAGTTGCTGAGGGAGGTCCAGGCACCAGATTTATAAAGAGGGGTGATCATTGCTGTTTTCCAGGCAAGGGTGAATTGACTGAGGCAGAGGGAGTGGTTCAGCAATTTGGTAAGGGGGCTGAGGACAGCATCTAGGATCCTTTTAAGCAGTTTAGTGTTGAGGGAGTCACTGCTATGACCCATGCCCTTAAGTGATCTGAGCAGGTAGGGCCTTGCTTCATGAGGGGTGAGGGTCTTGAAGTAGAATGGGGGATGAGCAACTGGATCAGAGGAGAGGGGTGGGGCTGGGTCAAAAAATTTTTGAGGGAGAACAGTAGAGAGGTCAGAGAAGGAGCTATTTAAGCTGTCAGCAAAAACCACAGGATCAGTAGACAAGGCGCTGTTAACAAAAAGATGGGCAGGATGGGGGTCACAGTCTTGCCATTAAGTTCCTTGATATTGTTCCAGAAATTATGGGACAAGCCCCAGGAGGAGGCAAGGGTGGACCTGTAGTGTTCAGACTTGGCTTTACGGTTAGCCCATGTACATTTATTTCTAGCGGTATGGAAAACTTGCTTGTCTGCAGTCCTATCAGATTCAACAGCCCTGTATCAAAGGTTGTCTCTGTGGTGCATGAGACCAAGCAGAGATGGAGTGACCCAAGGAGATTCACGGTCCTTGGAGATAACTTTGGAAAGGGGAGTAAAGGTGTTGCAGGCCTTGCTGAAAACTTGGATAAAATAGAGAAGGGTGGGGTCAATGTCCGGGGTACAATCAATGGAGGACCAATCACAACCAGCAAGGTACTCTTTTAGTTGGGCAAGTTTACTAGGGCATAAGAGATGATGAGTGGACAGTTTGGGTGGATGCTTAGGCATCACGCACAACCTGGAGAATGTGATAGAAGAGTGATCACTGAGCACATCAGGGAGCACAGCGAGGTTGGAGATCTTGTGGGGTTTGTTAGATAGAATAAGATCCAGTAAGGTAGAGGTACCAGTGACCAGGTTAGAACTGGTGGCAGAGTAACAAGTTGAGTAAGGTCTAGGGTGGTATTGTCATCCCTAGCCTGGGAGGTGGAGTCAGCAAGCCAGTTAATGTTTAGGTCACCAAGTAAGATTTGCTCCATCTTGGGGGTGGGGAAGTAAGATGATTAAGGAGAGATTGGAAGGCAAGGTGTTGGTGCCTAGGAGGAATGTAGGATGTAGTAAGATATAAAGGGGCTCTAGAGGGGTCAGGGGTAAGTTTGAGGAAGATGGCTTGGGCACCGTGACTGAGCTGAGGGGTGGGGAGGGCGTGCCCTTGGATTGAGTTGCCCAGGTATATGGCACAACCCCACCACACTTTGAGATCCGATCCTCCCTTAAAAACAATACCCAGGGAGGGCAATAGCAGTATCAGGGGTGGCCTTGTTAAGCCAGGTTTCAACAATGGCCAAGATATCAGGCTGATGTAGAGTAGTCCAACCCTGTAAGTCAGGGAATTTCTTTAGCAAATTGCATATGTTCATGAATGCAAAGCACAGTGAATGGGGAACCAGAGTGTGAGGGGGATTAATAGAAGGGGGCTCTGGATTAAGGTGAACATTTCCAGAAAGCATGAGGAGGAGGAGAGCAAAGACCTTTAGAGTGGCTAGGAATTGCATGGAGTGGGAAGGGGAGGTGCAAGAAGAGAGGGTTGCTGAGGTAGTAACAAGGATGGGAAGGGAGCAAACCACAGGGAAGGCAAGTAGGATGGGTATAGGGGAGCAGTGACAGAGGTGGGGGTGGTGGGTGAGACAGTAGGGGGTGGGGAGGCCAGGAGTGCAACAGAGTAGGTGAGAGATGGTGGAGAAGGAGGGGAAGGGAATTAAGTATAGAGAGGTGTTAGAGGGGAGAGAAGAGTTTGGAGAGAGAGGGAGGGGTCTATGGCTAGAGAGATTTCTTGGAGGATGAAGTGGAATTAATGGGAGGAGGAGCAGCACAGAAAAGAGGCAGAGGGAGGCAATGTGAGAGAAAGGAGCATAAGACATCATGATAGCTATGGGGGAAGCAATACAAATGGAACAAAAGAGATGAAAACAATAGGTCTGAACAGATGGTACAGTGGAAAGGTCACTGACTGCGGTGCAAATGGTCGATGGTTTGGGTCCCAAGGGGAATAAAGTGACAGGGCAAGAGAGATGAGCAAAGAAGTAATGATAAGGGAGTGGGAAAAGGGGGCAAAAAGCAGGGAAAAGGAGGTAGACATAGTGATTCCTAGTGGTCAAAAAAGGAAGAGCACCATAGGTGAGAACAGACAGTGGATGTGGGAGTGAAAAGAGAGGAGAGTAAGTAGGAAGGGAGGCAGTGAGAAAGAGAGAGGGAAGACAAAACAGAGAGGAGTGACTGAAAAGAGCAGGAACCAGCAAGACTGCCCTCAAGTGGAGGAATGGTATAACCTGCAAATGGCTAAGCAGGGACTTAAATAAAGGCAGAAAGTCACGTGATATGGAGAGGTTCTTAAATTAAGGGACAGCCCTGGGTGGGAGGGGCAGTTGATGCATAGCATCAATGGGCTAACACCCTTCACAAAGGAGCTCTTCCAGGAGGCAGCTGAATTACCTTTAGAGCTCCCACAGTCCTGCTCTCCTACCCAGGTGCTGTGCTGTGTACTTCCTGTGTGTGTCTGGGCCATCCAATGATTCAAATGTTGAAGAAAAAAATAGTGGATGATCATACTGAGGCAACAGTTGGACTTGGAATAAGTTCTCAACAGGACAGCATCCAAGCTGAATTTGTTAGCAAAAATTAGAAAAAAAATAACTGTTTGTAAGAAATGTATTTATTTTCTTTCTTGGTGACTCTGTGTAATCTAAAAAAATGCCCACAAAGACATGGTTAGGCAAAGGTGTTTCAGACTGTGGTGTATGAGCCACATAAGTCAGTGGGGTATAAGCTTTGGGTCTGTGGGCAGGGCATTCCATCATATCACATAGAATAAATAAAAAAGGAAAAAATCCTTGAAGGGAAAAAGTACTGTGGCAGAGAGGGTTAGGGCCAGACAAGGTCCCTGAATCTGCCTGCAGCATCACCTTTAGCATAGGTGGTGTGTGAAATAAATTCTGTGTGTGTGCTTGAAATAAAATCTGCCAGCCAGTCCTCAAGTAACAGCAAGAAGCCATGTAGGTAAAAGCTGCAAATTAACACCGGAGGTTTACCACAGGTATGAGAAGGATGACTTTGAATGTTCAAGTAGTGTTCAGAGTACCAGTGTGGTGCATATCTCACTTCCAACATTGTACTCATTGTCATGTCACGATCACAGATTCACGAGTCACGAGATAAATCACATTCTTCATCTTCACAATCACAAATCATATGACTTTAACTTTTTTTGGTCCAACACTGATTTGTTTTTTAAATCTTTGGTTTCAAAATGTAAAAACTGTAAAAATTGTCTTTTCTCCTGTTTTTGTACCTGAATGTATTCGTCTGAACCAATTACTGTATCAATGTACCTGTTGTACCCTTTTGTACTCTCCCGGGTCGTTCCTGAAAATAGGCATAAAACTTGTCTAGTGTACTTACCCGGTAAACAAAAACTAAATAAATAAATAAAATAAAAATCATGAATCAGGACTGGGGGACACTCAGTCATCATTTCATGTCACTCAAGATCCTTGGTCTAGTACGATGCTTCTGTTTGTGTTCACATTCTGTAGGATGCCCTACTCAAATCTTTGTCCTCACAGGAAGCCAGACCTATTTAATCCAGTAGATATTATCTAGGTGTGAACATTATGCAGTTCCAAGAAGTTCATCATAACTGAGTCACATCATGTCACGATGATGAGTCACGAGACCTTAGCATAGGTGGTGTGTGAAATAAATTGCGTGTGTGTGTATGAAATAAAATCTGCTGGACAGTCCTTAAGTAACAGCAAGTAGTCATGTAGCTAAAAGTTGCATGAAGGTTTGCTACAGGTATGAGGAGAATGAACTTGAATGTTCAAGTAGTATTCAGAGTACCAGTGTGGTGCATATTTCACTTCAAACATTGGACTCATTGTCATGTCATGTCATGATCACAGATTCACGAGTCATGAGACAAGTCACAATCTTCATCTTCACGATCATGAATCACAGAACTTTAACTTTTTTTGCCCAACATACCAAACAGGACAATAACATCTATGTTTGTACTCAGTCACGATGATGGTGGTGTTGAATAATGCAGGTGAAGCAGACCATCCTGGTGCAGTGTAAAACAGTGTACCACTGAGACTGCTGGTGCAGCCATGGAAAAAACATTTCCAAGTGAGTACAACTACGGCATTAAGGATTATGAGGACTGCTTTCCTTTTTTTTTTGTTTCCTTTGTTTTCTGCTGTTGTAAAGTATTTAACAGTGGTGACATACAGGCCAGATGATGGATATAAAACAAAACAGGATCAGCTCCATGGGGTACTGATACTGAATGGGGTACAGGAACGAACTCAGAATAATTTATTTTTTATCTGTTTGCAGGTAGCATTGAGGTATTATGGACTGGCGGTATGTTCCAATCTGAAGACAGACAACAATTTGGATACACTGAAGACCTGGAAAGAAGACAAAAATATTAATGAAAATTGTTTTCCAAATGACCCATGCAACCCCCTCCCCCCAAAAAAATACTTACCTTTCATCAATTGACATTGTTCGTACAGCCGAAGTCAACAATCAGACACATGCAGATCACATGTGCGGTGGCAACATGGTTTCATCACTATGGTCATGAATCTGCGTGTTGTAACCTGAGAATGTAAAAGAAAATAACAGTAATGAGATATGCTTATAAGAAGGGCCACTGGAAAATTACGCCAGCAACTGTTTTGCGGAATCTGCAATTTTCACCATTCTCTGCAAAAACTGACATGTTCTGCAATTTCTTGCAATTTTTGAGTTTTTATATTGAACTGTGTAAAATGTATTAACGTTTTTAATAAAATACTCTCAAATATATTGAACATTTTGCATACAGACTTGGGTTTGGCTGAAACAATGCAGTGCAAGGTAGGGCAAGAGTTTTATGTTACACTGATGTCTTTTGAATCCTTGTCTTGTTTGGTTTCAAAATCCACTGGCCAAGTATAAGTACTCTTAAACACTTAATATTTGTTTTGTTTTGAAATAGTCTATTAGAAAATTGTTTGTTGCCACACAGACTGTAACCAAAGATGGGAGAAAAGGTGGCAAATTATCCCATTCACTTAAATGGGGTGCCAACTATGAAACTTTTTTGAAAGTGGCAGGGCAAGTTTTTCCTTGTGAGCATATTTTCATTCTAGTTTTAATTCAAACAGCTGAGGATCTTTGGATGGCCCTGCCGATTTTAAATTTGAATAAGCTAGCTGCTAACAGTGATCTCACTCTTAGCAACTATCCCCAGATGCTCACATGCAAAGACTACAATAAAAACCTGACTAAAGTCTAAAAAACAGCTTTTAAAACACAAAATGTATCTGAACATTTATCTTAAATGGAACAATATAATTGCAGCCAGAGTAAAACAAAGGTATATTACAGGGTACCCTGAATACTGTATGATGCAGTAAAAATATATTGGTATTTTTTCACATTTTTGGTAACTGTGTAAGGCCCACTAGGCACAAGTGCCCGTTTTCAGGTATAACCCAGGAGCACTGAGGAGGTCAGGTGACTTGCTCAGAGTCACACAGTATGCAATTGAGGTTGTGGGAATAAAAAGCCCAGGTCTGTTAGATGTAGTCAGCTCATTCACAGTTTGTTACTATGGCCTCTAGATTATACTGCCAGCCCCAATAACCCCCAGCTTTAATGTTTAAATACGTGATTTCAAAAATAGTGTACAGTACCTACAGTATAAATTATGCTATTAATTACTTTAACAACATTTTACTAAAACTCAATTATTCACCACTGTATCTGCTTATTTTTTCTTGTACCAAAGTGGGTGAATATCTGGCAGAGCACTGTAAACAGCTGTTGACTACGCTTCATTATTCTACATCCAGAAACAAAAAAACAAAATTTATTCCGTCTTTATTTAATATTGATTTGCTGTGGCTCACTTTATAGAATCTATTTAGCACTGTATGAGGCAGGGCCTTTTAAATTTTGGAAGACAGGCAATGCTTACGATAGCTTATCAGTTTAGTATTCTTTTTAGAAACATAAACTTTTTTTATGTTTTAAACATATTCAGGTGTCAGTGTATTCATATAGCAATTTATACTGACTAATATATGATGTAGAAAACATGAAAAGATTTATTGTGAAGCACTCTGGGTCTATAGTAGAACCTCCAGAATTTCCCGAAATTTTTGCAAAATGCTCTGCAATTTTTGGTAACCTTTTCAGCAATTTTCCAGTGGCCCTGCTTACAATTCACTCACTCAATCACAGCAGTACCCCCTTCCCCAAAACAATGTTAAATTTTACAGTACCACATTAGATGGCGACACATTTGTGTGGCATGTGAATGTGACCATGGCCAACACACTGGTGAAGAGGAAACATTCAATACGCATGATGATAAGCAAGAGGCAACAAGCCTTTGTGTGAAGCACATAAACAAATCAAAATGAAATAAAAAGCCACTATGGTTCTCAAAAGAAGTGGCAGGGAAGGTCAGGGAGAAAAAAGATAGCATTCAGGAAGTATAAGGAAACACAGAAGGAGCAGGACAGAGAGCTGTACCAGTTATGGCAGAAGGAAGCAGGGAGGGAAGTCAGAATAGCAAAGGCCCAAACTGAGGAAAAGATAGCCAACTTGGTTAAGAAGGGGGATAAAACATTTTGTAGGTACATCAGGGAGCATAGAAAGACAAAGGGAGGGATAGTGAGGCTGAATAGAATGGACGATAGGTGGGCAGAGAGGGACAGTGAAAAAGCAGGGATACTGAATGAATATTTCTGCTCAGTATTCACAAAAGAGGAGGAGGAGAAGTGCCTAATACAATTAACAGAAGCACTCTGGATGGGGGGGTCGATCCAAGTCCTTTCACAGAAGAAAGGGTTCTGAAAGAACTCCTAAAACTGAAGGTGAACAAAGCAATGGGGCCTGACAGAATTCACCCAAGAATTCTAAAAGAATTAAGGGGAGAACTTGTGAAACCACTGACTACCCTTTTTAACAAATAATGGGAGGATGGTGTGGTACCTGAGGACTGGAGGAAGGTGGATGTGATTCCCCTTCACAAAAGTGGGACCAAGACAGATGCAGAAAACTACAGACCTGTCAGTTTGACTTCTGTGGTAGGGGAAATGATGGAATCACTTCTGAAGGAAAGAATTGTTGAGCACCTAGAGGCCAGTGGGGCACAGGACCCAAGGCAGCATGGGTTCACAGAGGGAAGGTCATGTCAGATGAATCTAATTGATTTCTTTGACTGGGTGACCAAAGTAGTAGACCAGGGAGGGCTGTGGATAAAGCTTACCTAGACTTTGCAATGCATTTGACACAGTCCTACACAAAAGATTAATAGCCAAATTAACCAGCTTGGGAGTGGGTCCCAGGGTGGTAGCCTGTTTAAAACATTGGCTGGACAACAGGACACAGAAGGTAATTGTAAATGGAGTCCACTCTGAAGAAAAAGGGGTTACTGGTGGGGTACCGCAGGGTTCTGTACTGTGTCCAGTCCTTTTTAATGTCTTTATAACTGACATTGCAGAGGGGCTGGAAGGAAAAGTATGCACACAAGGAGGTGTGGAAAGGATAAGAAGGGACTTGTCAAGGTTGGAGGAATGGTCAGAAGTATGGCAGCTTGGATTCAATGCAAAGAAGTGCAAAATAATGCACCTGGGAAACAAAAACCCAAGGTAAGATTACACAATGGGGGAAAGGTAATAACAACAACAAAAATGGAAAGGGACCTGGGGGTAATCATATCAGATAACCTTAAGGTTAGCAAGCAATGTGAGAAGATAGTAGGGAGGGCTGGGGGGATACTAGGATGTATAGGGACAGACATCACCAGCAGAAAACAGGAAGTTGTCATCCCTCTGAACAGACAGTTGGTGAAATCCCATCTGGAATACTGCATCCAGTTCTGGAGACCCCATCTCCACAAGGACATATACAGGATAGAGGCAGTCCAGAGGAGGGCAACTAAAATGGTGCAGGGTCTGCAAGAGAAGCCATACCAGGAGAGACTAAAGGAGCTTAATATGTATACCCTTGAGGAAAGGAGGAAGAGGGGGACATGATAGAAACTTTTAAGTGCCTCAGTGGAATCAACAAAGTCCAAGAGGGTAGCATATTTCAGAAAAAGAGATGTGCAAGAACAAGGAAACACAATTTGAAGATAGAGGAGGGGCAGTTCAGGGGCAATGTGAGGAAGTATTTTTTCACAGAGAGGGTGGCAGACGCATGGAACAGCCTTCCTGAGGAGGTCATGGGGTCTAAAACTGGAAAAATTCAAGAATACATACAACAGACATAAGGTAATTTTTGTGCAGGGTAAGAAGAAATAGGCTGTTGGTTAATTAGGATCTGCAGCTTATCCTGTAGGTAGGGAAAGGAGGAAGAAGGGGGACATGATAGAAACTTTTAAGTGCCTCAGTGGAATCAACAAAGTCCAAAAGGGTAGCATATTTCAGAAAAAGAGATGTGCAAGAACAAGGGAACACAATTTAAAGACAGAGGAGGGGTGGTTCAGGGGCAACGTAAGGAAGTATTTTTTCACAGAGAGGATGGCGGACACATGGAACAGCCTTCCTGAGGAGGTCATGGGGTCTAAAACTGGAAAAATTCAAGAATGCATGGAACAGACATAAGGCAATTTTTGTGCAGGGTAAGAAGAAATAGGCTGTTGGTTAATTAGGATCTGCAGCTTATCCTGTAGGTAGGGAAATGGGCAGACTAGGTGGGCCAAGCGGTCCTTATCTGCCAACAAAGTCTATATCTCTATGTTTCTATGATAATTCCCTGCAAGGGAACAACATGATGGACTGCTCAGTGCTTACAACAAAAAGCAAGATTCAATACAAATTAAATGGCAGTGTCTGAAAAAAACATGACCGTGACATGTACACTAACTTACCAGTGTTACTACGAATACACACACATAGCACAGCATGTTTCAGTCAGCACAGCAGAAGAATTTCCGAGAACATCAAATTATAGTTCAACCCCATAGCCATCTGTCGCTATCATCATTTAGCAACACACTGTACATCAGCAGCAGCAGAAAACAGACCGACAACGACAGCAGCAGGCACCAGCAAGCCATTTTCTCACTTGGGAATGGGACATTTATGCAGAGTTCTGACTCTAGGTGCACACATTAAGCAGTGCATTAAGAAATACTTGTGACTTTTCTGAACAGTTTTTCATGTGATTATTCTTTGTTGGGACTGTTCATGACATTTAAACAGTGGCAGCAGGCACCAGCAAGCCATTTTCTCACTTGGGACACTTATGCAGAGTTCTGGCTCAAGGTGCACGCTTTTAGCAGTGCATCAAGAAACACTTGTGACTTTCCTGAACAGTTTTTCATGTGATTATTCTTCATCGGGACTTTCCATGTAATGAAAAGAAAGGGCCAAAACCACTAGCAGCAGGTGTCATCACAATGCAATGATGTCATTTATCACACTGTGATGCTCTCTGGAATGGTATTACTTTTCATCTTGGCTTTTCATGAAAAAATGGGGACATTCAAACAAAAAATAGCACATTGTTGGGGGGCTTGCTAGGTGGTGTTATGGTATTGTGAATATTGCCCTGGTGCTTTAACTACATGTTCAGAAAAGGAACAAGTATTTTCATGGTTGTTATTTAATTTACTTTATTTTTTTTTCCCTCCTACGTGCTCCACCACCCACCTTTCTTTTGGGCTACCATGGCTGTATCTGATCCACCTGTCCTTTACTGAGCTTCCAACCTCACATAGCAGCCACCCCAGGGTAACCTGGACATAACTCTTCGCCAGGCGGGTCCCCTCCTCCAAGGGGAAAGGCACAGGGGGGCGATCAGTGCAACTACTTGACCCTGGGGTGCTGCTGAGGTGAAGAAGTTCCTTCAGGGCATTGGAGGCATTGGTGGACAAGCAGCTGGTGGATCATGGAGCAGTTTCCAGTTTTCTGTGCTATTTTCCCCCCTTATGGTGCCTCTGTAGTGATCCTGGCCTCCACCAGAGGCCACTGCAGCATATCACCACCCTAATACCCACCCCAGAAGAGGAAAGCAGTCCAAAGGATGCTCAATCCTCTCCTTCCCCTGTCAGCCCCCGTCGTCTTGAGTCCATACCCGAACCTGGGTTGCTACCGTGGTTCAAGGTAAGGCAACAGTGCCTCAACCCTCTGTGCCACCAGACCGGCTCTAATTTTCTTTATTTTTTACATGACTGATGGTCGTGAAAATGGCAGACATTGCGTGCTTTCATTGCCAGTAAAACTGTCAGTCCGGAGCGCATGCTGCAATACAAGTGCCTTGCAGATGGTGTTTTGGAGACCAAAGATTTAATTACAGGCAAGAATGCTGTGTCCAGCGTGTCTGCAAACTTGGCAGCCACAAGACTTACTACATATATTACAGTAATGAGTATGAACTTAAAAATTGTTGTAACTGAAAGTATAATGGCCGGGGGGGGGGGACTTAGGTGGAGGTGGGGAATCAGATTTATCATTCTGAGGCTAAACAACTAAAGGATTAACAAAATTAACATCACAAACAAAACATGAACTGAACATACTGTATATGTAATACTAGTATGTAATAAAAATAAATAAGGCTTAAGAAAATAAATAAAAGCAGATATTTATTTCTTGTGGGGGGTGGAATTTTGGTAATCTTATTTTTCTTGATCTTGATTCTTCTTTACCTTCATAATGGTAAATGCAATTCACCACCTCCCCAAAATGTTCAACCACCCCATGCCATTATGCTTTCCGCAATAATAATTTGTTTGTTACTCATCATTACTTAATTTTATGTAATAATAAGTCATGTGATTGCCAACTGTGAGGACAATGTGTGCTTTCAGTGCAGTTGTAATTGTGCAGGCCAAAAGCTATCTTCAAAACGCTTTTATTGCAGCATGCATAATGACACAACAGCTTCACCTGTAATGAAAGCATGCAGTGTCCACCATTTTGCATGCCATCAGTCATGTATGACATAAAGTAAATTAAAGGGGACAGGAATTGGATTAATTTTGTGCAGCTGCTTGTAATGTCTATTTTCATAAATTATATTCATACCTCTAAAGGATCTGCATTTAACTGTGCCTGAATAAAAGCTGAAGCTGTCAGTTGTGTTTTGTGTTGTTTTCTTTGTATGGACAACATTCTTTGCAGTTGCTTTCATGGAACCAATAATTTGGAGTTTTGACTATGTCACATCTATGTTTTAGACATGTGAGCATGAACTTATCAGTACAGGGCCCACAGTTCTAAAACCATGAAGTGACATAGTCAAAACTCAACACTGGTTCAAGAAAGAACTGCACAGAAATGTTGTCCATAACAAAAACACAACTGACAGCTTCAGCTTTTATTCAGGCACAGTTAAATACAGATCCTTTACAGGAATTAATATAATTTATGAAAATAGAGACATTTCAAACAGCTGCAAATAAGTAATCAATTCCTGTCCCCATTAAGTAACATGTAATACAAATTGCAAATAAACATTACCTGAGCATAAATGACATACTTAGTGTGTATCAAAACAAAAATATTAATTAGGAAAAAAAAATAAAACCAGAGGAGATGCTTGGGGAGTTAAATTGATATACAAAATAATTTTTTTAAGGGGCCTGTGGTGGCAGTTGCTGACCACCACTGATATTATGCAGCAAGCCTATTATCACCTCATTCTACTCCTCAGTACAAGACAGACATTGCACAGCCATCTCCACCGCCATTTGCATGGCCTCAGCCTCCACTCACAGCACAGCCAGGTCTACCATGGTCACAAGATGCTGTGGGTCATCTTCTCTGAGTGCAGCTGCAAGAACCTCCATCTCTGCTGCTTGCATTCCCCTGCTCTGCCACCGATGTGCAGGCGGCCAAGGTGCTTTGGCTGCAGCTGCAGGATTGGCTGCTAACTCCTGCAGCTTGGCCTCCCATTTTACCTAGTGGTGGCCAGCTAAGTGGGTTCACTGACCACTAGTGCCAAGGTGCCTGCCCTTGGGCCAATGACAGACAAGCATCTGGCACAATTTGCACCGCACAACAGTGGGGTCCCCAGGGAGAAACGTGAAGAACTCCCACACGGGAGAGTTCACTGTAGGGCCCAGTACAGGCAGTGGGGAGGGCACCACTGGCCACCTGCAGTGCCGTTGCTGCTGGTGGTGGAGGAGCAACAACCTGCTGCAGTTGCTGCTGCTGCTCATACAGCTACTGCTCCTCTGGCTGCTGCTCCTCCAGCTGCTGCGCACCTGGTTGCTGCTGCTCATGCTGGCAGACCGCTGCTGCTACAGAGCTGGATTTGCTTGCACTTGGTCCTGTTTAACATAACTGGGTGGACAAGGCCACCCAGCATCTGTGACCCCCACTGGTCACTGCTTTTCCTGCCATGCCAATGATCCATCCCCCCAAGAAAACCTAGTACAAGTACTAGTGACTCTACCAAAAACAAAGTACTCACAAAAATAAGGTTTTAAATCAAAAAAAGACTGTAAAATTAACCTAAACTTCCTACGCTGATTAACAAACTAAGTCTAAAAAGGTTTAAAGTGAAAGAAGCAAAATCAAGCAAGTTTTGCACTCTGCCATCACCAACAATCCACAGATACAAACTGCTCCAAACAGATCAGTCATGTGCACAACTCTTTCTACAAGAGAATGTGAAAGTAAAACACTCACCTCTGCCAATTTAAGTTTCTCCCTGAATCATGTGGCCTGCAGACCTGCAGAGACAGTCAGGCATGTGACCAGTGTCCTGTTTATTACCAACTTCACTTTCTCCAAATACAACTCCAAGTGAACACGAAGTGACCAACGCGAAGTACATTAAGGGAAATTTCGATTTCTTTATGGGAATTTCACCAAAAACATGGGGCTGCCTACTTATACCGGCAATACCTCACCCCTGAAGCCCGCCATGCCATCATCCAGGGAAACCTGCTACCTATCCTAGACTACTGCTATTCCCATCTACTCCAGGACCTTTGCATCCACCATGGCAAAACTATCAATAGCATACAACAATGCCTGCCACTTCTTCCTGCTAGCCCCTTTCTCCACACACCACTGTACACTCTATACTACACTGGGGTGGCTCCCACTACAAGGCTGTTTTGACCTTGCACTGTACAGTTTTATTGATTCTGCCATCCGTATTGGCCAGAAATCCCCTCTTGCTCCCCTTCTCACCATCCAAACTTCACACCGCTGCCTACGCTCCTCCAGTATCCCCTCACTGAAAATCCCCAGGGTAGCCACAAACATGGGCACTACAGCCCTGTCTGTAGCAGTTGCCACACTATGGAACAAGCTGCCCACTGAACTGCACACCATAAACACTCACTGCCAGTTCAAGACTCACCTCAAAGATTGGTTCCTGTTGGCATCTACCTGGCACTGCTTTAAGGACTAGCCCCCCCCTCCATAGGTTCCAGGGGTAGGGCCAAATAGGTTCTCTTATTTACTGAAACTGTACCACCATGAGCCTTACTTTGCTTTGTTGTTTGTTGTCTCTCAACTACTGCCACCATGAATTGCCAAATGTAACAACTATAACCTTTCACTATGTATAACCTGCTCTTGTTTTGATGTTTCTACTCTATGTCACCTTACGTGGCTGGGTCATGTCTGAAAATGGTCCCTGGGATCAGTGCACCTACCAGGTGAACAAAGTAATAAATAAATAAATTAATTAATTAATGAATTTCGTGCAGTAATCTGCAAACTCGAAGTTGGCCACTTTGCATTCACTATGCCAGCGAATTTAAACTTCACTGCATCTCTATTGGTAATTGGTCCTTTGGACCAATCAGCCATACTCATATTATTATATGCAAATTATCCAATAGAACTAGTAAGGTGCTATGGGCTTATTTGCATCCCATTAGTGTCTCTTTACAGGTTTGGAACAGACCAAGGGTATGCTTTCCCTCACAGCTCCTGTTGGGGCTGCCTACACCCCAGTCCCTGATTCCCCAAAATGCCTGCTCACAAGCACATTTCGATTATATCCTAACTGGGTGTCCAGTGGTCCTCCCCACTCCTGCTTGCCTATCTATTTTATATGATATCCTTCCCTGTTGTCCAGTAGTTCCCCCCACTCCACTTGAACAACCCATGTAATATGATATGCTTCCCTTGTGTCCAGTGGTCCCCCTGCCCCCCTGATTGATCACCCAGGTAGTAGGACATCTGCCCTGGTGTCCACTGCCTCCCACTCCCTGTACAACAGTAGATCCCCCCATGTAGCTCCCCTCCCCAGGTATTGCCCCCTCGATGGCAACTGGCATGGACCTTCTGCTCAACTCTAAGGCCAGCCATTGTCTGAATGAGAGGGAGTGATCCCATACCTACTGTAGAAAGAACTATTTCTGCAGTACTGTAGGTGTGTGATTCCACCATCTATCAGATGGTGGTTGGCTGAGGTGGTGAGAGGAGGGGCTGCAGTGAGGGTCTGGTATTGTATGGGGAGCAAGTGGGAAAACTAGACACCAGTGAAGTATATAATATGAAAATGAAGGGTGAGCAGGGGGTGAGTGGAGAACCTGATACCATGAAAGAATGTCAACTAAAACGGTGGGCAATTAATGTGTAAGGAACCAATGGACATCAGAGAGGGATCTATTAATATATGGTCAGGAGGACCATTTGACTTAATAGAAGGATCTTTTAGTATATAAGCAGGCAACTGGGGGAAGCTGGGGTGGCTGTGTACACAATGGCCAGAAAATCTGGTTTGGGGAGGTAGTAATTAATAAGGCCCTAGACGCTAGTTACTGTCTCTCCAACCATACCAACATGCTGTTGCACCTATATATAAGGTGCAGTCAGCTTCTTTACATATGTGCACCAGTATATGTTTTAGCCACTCACAAATGAATTTAGCAACTCATTGATCTCATCACCCAAATATGGTATTTGCTACCACTGCCAAACTTTGCTGGCCTTAAGCACTGTTAGTGAGTTCCTAACCCATTTAGCAGGCCCAGAGAGGCTATGAATATCTGGGCCCACATCTCTAGTGGTGAGTTGGAATTGGCAGCTTGCTTTCCCAATAATACACATACCAGAAAATGCATTCATAGTATGTATAAGAGAATGACTTAGCAAGATTAGCATCCAGTCATATATATATATATATATATATATATATATATATATATATATATATATATATATATATATATATATATATATATATTTCAAGACTTTGCACACGTTTAATGGTTGTTAATGTTGCACTAAAATCCTTTGTTTGCAGTACATATGGTTGTAGACTTCAAATGATAAACTGTTGCAGACAGTACCCCAGATAGTTATCCACCACAATACATGGTATTCCTTCTCCAGATTTAGTTTGTGTGCAATTCAAACCAAGTACATGACAGAAGTCACCATCATGCTACTACACTCTGGAGGATTGCATTCATGGTGAATTGGTTATTGTTGCTGTCCCCACATTGGCAGCTCATGTTAGCACAAGATGGACAGGGAAGTTACTTAATTTTCCATTCATGTACTGATTACCTGTCTGTACCACTTCTAGGTGGCGTTTTCCTGGTGGCCAAGAGGTTAACCTATATTTGCTGCAATACAAGAGATGCCTGTTGCAGTGTACGAGTGCAATCTCATTCAGTTTAAGTTAAAGGACCATGAGAGAAGCAGAACTTGGTTTAGGGGATTAGTTTTTTTATTTGTTTGTTTAATATTCAAGTCAAACAATACAGCTAGATAGAAAAGGCCCAGTCATCTTTATTCTGTAACTTTTATAGCTAGCAACTGATTACTCCACAATTTGCTTGTAGTTCAAAAATCTTGGGGTCTACACTGTGAGTAATCTCTGCACAATGCTGTTTGTTCCTCATCTGTAAAATTTCCTAGTTTACTGGCATTTTGACCAGGAACTTCTGAATCCAGTAGGCAGCATATGTTTATACAGTAGTCTATGTATTGCTACCACAGTTTATGTTTGGCCTAATGAATTTCAGGATCTGACCTTTGACTGTTCTGTGCTGCACCCCCTGTTGTCAACACTTGTGGTTTGATGTCTATGCTTGATTGTAACAGGGACTTGCTGTCCCTGGTTCTCTACTCTGTTTTACCTATATGTGCTATACTAGGTGGACTGGAACACTCACAGTTTATCCCACTTTTTTATTGTGGATAAATCATGGTTGCAAGTGGTTTTATCAAAGATGACACATGGTCAATGGTCATATTTTACTCATGGTTTGTCCATGGTTGTACGAAAACAAAAAGAATGAAGGCTGCACTTCTGTGTAAATGCAAATTGGGTTATGCATTTACTTATTTAATTAATTAATGAAGCATTTGTTTATTTATTTATTTATCCACCCTTGCAAACAAAACAAACAAAAAAAAAAAACAACAGCATCCCTTCATCAGGGTGTTGACAATACATATCTGAAGATATATTTATATAGGTTTTCTTTGGAAATGCAGGCATTCCCTGGTACTACATTATGAAGATTTCAAACGTACATCACCCTACCTCATTACAAACTCACACTTCTTGATGAAGAGGCAGAAAGCCTAGAAGCACTGGGTGCCATTTGTTTCCTATTTTGGCACTAGAATTAGTTTGCACTGCTATTCCAGTTTTAGGTTTTGATGGTTTATGTGTGATGCATATTTCTGAGGGTTACCTTCCAAATATCCTGTGCTTATTGCCAGAATGAGATTAAGCATGGAGATGTAGCCTCCAGGAGTCCATGATTTTAACCATGGTTTTCCATGGACAATCAGAGATGGTAGATAACCAAGCTGAAGACCATGGATGGTCATTGCCAATCAAGTTTCAGAATTATTCATCTGTGTTTATCCATGGTTATTAATTTCTGAAATTGCCTGTTTTATAATAACAAAAACAAAATTTGCAGCCCAGGTAATTTAATTTATTTAGCAACCTAATCATTTTGTAATGTATGTATTTTATCCACACATACTTTACATTTTTTGCAGTTAATGCTGTTTCTCCCCATGGCCTCAAGCAGCCCACCAGCACCAGCCACCCCAGACACATCACCACAATTGACTTCCCGAGTTTACCTTTGCGAGTAGCAGCGTGGCCTGAGTATTCATTGGGAGTAGGTCTACAGGGTGCTTGGTAGTCAGTAGCTGCTCAGGAGTCCACCATTTTCCTGTTTTCCTGTGCCCCTGAATAGTGTGCATGCAGTGACATCCAGACACTCCCACACATACTTCTGTTTGTGAGAAGTTGGCAGCCACCACTCCCCTTTCTCAGTATTCCTGGTTGGCTTGCCCCAGCCAATGCCAGGACCAAGGCAAATGCCAAACACTGTAATCCTACCTCCATGGGACATGAAAGCAGTCCTCTGGAAGGCCTATCTTCTCCCATCCTGGCCGACCACCAATGACCTAAGTCAGCATTGGAACCCAGGTTGCCGGTGTAGTGCAAGATGAGGCGTACAGTGCCACAACCCTCAGCACCACTGGGACACCTCACACATACATTTTAAATAACTCTTCTTTGGTGCTGTCATCCCTCATTATAAAAGAGTCCATTTTCATTCATAATTAACAAAATACTCTAATTTATATTTATTTCACCATAAAATTAAACACATTTAAAGTGTGGTAAGTTCACGCATAAATCTTTTGTATGCTCAAAGAATAAATTTTATTGTGTAAACCTTACTTTTTCTTTATAAATTTCAACAACTGCTATTATTGTGATTTATTTTATTCAAGTGTCAAATTCTGCATCCTGATATGCAATTAAATTATTATGCAAATGTTTTAAGCCTGTTTTGTATAGTGCTTGTGTATGCTGTTTACTTTGGCCTTCCCTCTGTAATGCCAACCCTTGATTAGGAGTCTGGCAGTGATCAGGCTATAGGACTTGAGAAGTCTCACCAGGAGATGAAGAGTGCCAGAGAAGGAGGAGGGGCAAGAGGAAGATGAGCAAAATACCTAGTGATGGAAGGCAGGAGCTGCTGGGTATCTCTAGCATTATGGGGTATGGTCAGCTGGCTTTAGAACCACAGACATTAGCCTTTCAATTATAGGTCCAATCTCCTGGTTTGTGTTGCACTTGTGTATGCCATTTACCTTAACCTTCTCTCTGTTATCTACAACCTTGATGAGAAGACCAGCAGAGATTGGGCTAATGGACATGACAGGGCCCCAAAACATCTGAGTACCACTGAATTGAGAACCTATTTCAACTCACTGAAGTAGACCAGTTGCATTGAGGAGAGGAATCACCCCAGGTGGAGGAAACCTCTGGGGATACCAGGCAAAATATCAGCCTTCCCACTGTGTTTTAACATGCTAGTCTAGATACATATCCATGGCCTTGATGATATGTGGTGGAATGTTCCTTGTAGTCAGAAGTAGCCAATCCTTATGAATGAATGTCCTAAAATAGAAAAGGCATTCAGGCAGGGATGAGCTAGTTTGATTGATATGGAGCATGAACCAAATAATAGTCATCACTTCACAGGACTCTGTATTTAGTAGTGGTCCATTTGGATTCTACAGATGATTGTACAGTTGACAGAACGTGGAAAAAGCACATTATTTGAATACATTACAAGGTAAGTAAGGGTGTAACCAATACGCAGTCTATTAGTTTTAACTCTTTGAGAAGCAGATGGTAGATGTCAAATGATTTCTTGAAGGCTATTTTTCAGTGAGATGATATTGTGGATTTAACTTGGAAGAACTGGATGAATTTTCTGGGCCTCAGGAAGCTATAATAAGCATAGGTCATGATGGCTTGTAGATTGAACATGACTGGTTGTCTGGACTACTGAAGAGGTGAGGTGATCCATAAGGCTTGATGTGCAAGTGCAAAGCTATAGGATGTCTAGCTGATCAATTTATAGAACTTTGTCATTCCATGCCATACAGAAACATTTTGAGTAATTCAAAAGGTCGGATGAAGACTGAGTTAAACAGTGAAGGCAGTACATATATTGTATGGTGGCAATGAGCTGGTTGATGGAAGAATGAACCATTCTATTTTCTGGGGAGCAAAACGATGCAAAAGTGAGAAAGGATCAAGGGCTGAGGTGGTGTGGAATACCAAACAGAAGGGTAAGATGTTTTCAAAGCTGTAGCTGATGATGGCCATATTACCAACTGGGCTGACTCCAAGAAATGGTTTATGGCATATGCCATTCTGAGAAATTCAGATGTACTGTCATACAGGTGTCTTTTGTGGCATTCACAATGAAGAATGAGTGAAGTGAAAGTGAGATAGGGAGTCAGCTAGATGATTAGCTGTTCGTGGAATGTGTGCACAATGAAGTTGAAAACAATGACAGACAGATGTCATGGGCAATTTCTGAAAAAGGCCATGATTGAAGGAGTGGACAATCAGCCCTAATTAAAGGTTGCTGCATCCAATTGGTTGTCCCAATAAAGGAAACAAAATGATTGGCCCAGAGTTGCCTACATGCAAGAGGCAACAACTATCAGGTATATTCGAAATAAGGTATAAGTTGTAGTGAATTTAAGTATCTTGAAGATGTTAGGAGGCCATAGAGGGTAAATCTAGAATTTATGTGGATGGTAGCAAATCCATGTGATGGTCCTGCATCAGTAAGTATTTCTACTTGATAAACAAGAGAAGGATTGTAGTAGAACAATAGTCTCATTCCGTAATTCGAGAACTAGGGACTGTATCAGAAGATCTTATGTTATGATTCTCACAGTATAGTTCAAGTAGCCTAGGAGGGATACGGGCTTTCTTTTTACAAGTTGGGTACACTGCAGAGAGGCTGGAGGATTAATCCAGTTGTATTGTCCATAGAGAGGTGTGCTTTCATAAAGTCAGATCCAAGATAATGCCAGGGAATTCCGGGGCTGTGACAAGACTTACCATTTTTTTCCTACTGTATTAGCAGTATATAGAGGGCCTGACTTAGGTTAGTAAAACAGGTGATATCTTTGTCTTGTAGAACGTTCAGATGGTCCATGAGTAGATGTAATCTTGTAGCTGGAGGATGATTCTGTAAGATACTGTTCAGATGTCATAAATTTAAAATGTGTGGTAACACCTTGAAGACATCAGCAGTGTCTGCATTGGATAATCAAGTACATTTTATAGCATTGTCAATTCATGTTTATGAGAGAAAAGTCCTTGATACTGTAGGTATAAGGGAAGTTATGCTAGGCTCAGATGACTGGTGAGCAGCTGACAAATTGATGATAAGTCATTCTAGCCTGATAGTAAGTTGTGGTACCAATAGAGGTATATATAGGAAAGGAGACTTTGGAATGGACTGATTAGGAATAATTTCTGTACCATGTTCAGAAGAAGAATTGATGTATGTCAGAGTCATTCTTTGCAGATTAGAGATGATGAGCATGGAAACCTGTATTAATTCCTTGAGATAATCCTAAATGAAGAACAGGCACTAAGTGTTGCCCTGGATGGACAGTTAGAAGCTGAGCAAGAACAGAGATGTATAGTTGTATAGATGGGTATCCTAGTCATCATGGTGTGGCCTAGATTGGAGTGGTATATGGTTTCTTGTGTTGTGGCATACCTGCAGGGTTCTTCACCATAGGACTACAGAGGTAAGGAAACACCTGATGAATTACAGCAGGCTTCTTAGATGAATATGTTACACAAGAGTTCAGTTTGAGTGGGAGGATACGGAGTACAGTAGTTGGCAGCAGCTGAGTTGATTATTCAAGTTCTACTGCAGTAACTCTTGAAAGTAGTGTGGCAACAAAGGTATTGAATAGCAAGAGGAAGGATTGAATGCATTGAACTGGAAGCTGGATACAGAAACAAAGGATAGATGAGGATCTGCTGGAGAGACACAAAGAAGTGAGTTTACTGATCAGACAAGTTTGAGGCCAGTAGGTAGATTAGGTCTTGTTTCTTAGTGAATGTTGACCTTGGCATATGGGACACCTTGAAGTGTGTCACCAGTTTTGGAATACTCCATCCCTTGGAAGGTATCTTGAGTTGTATGTATACTGCTGTTGCCTAACACTGTGACACCATAACATAGGGCTGAGTGGATGCAAATGGAAGTAAAAGAGTAGCACAGGGAAGGAACCCCACTGTCACCAAACACTTCACACTGCACAGATCTGGAGTGAGCTGGATTTACCCTGGGGTTGGATGCTACAGCTGAAGAAAGGCAAAATAGAAAAACCACAGATTCAGCATCTGCTGGAACAGTATGATTCTGAGGGGGAGCAGTGTCAAATTGAGACACTAAGTCAGGGGACTTCGGACTCCTATGCCACACATAGAGGCTGGAGAAATCAAAGGGAGTCAGAAGTGCGCAAAGGGTTGTAACAGTGTTTCATAATATGGTGTTTCTTGCAAAAGTCAGATTGTATATGGTGAAAGTGTCCATAATACTGAGAGAGCAGATGCAGGCAGATGGGCTTATATGGATGTGTTCATAGTGTCTGATGGCATGGAGGTGGAAATCAACCTACCAAACGTTGTCCACTGAATGGAAGGACTGATTCATAGAGCCTGATGGCATGATGCAGAAATGGACTGACTATTGAGCAGTATAATGTGACCAGCAGGCCAAATGTTTGTGAAAAGTGCTATGTCCAACAGGCCTATTGCATGTTAGTTGTATGAGGTAGCCACCAGGCTGATTGTGTGACACAAGAAGAACTGGTATGATAGAAACTGAACTGAATGACAAGGTACCAAAAATACGGACAATTTTCAGTGCCAATTATCTGGAGAACTCTAAGCCATGAGAAGAAATGCAGGAGCAGTAGTCCAACTATATCTGCTGGAACATGCTGAAACAGACTGACTGACTGAGAAGGCTTGCTTAAATGACTGAGGAAAGTGATTACAGCTGCAGGTGGAGCCAGGTGGAATAATGGAATACAAGCATGCTATGGAACTGCAGTGAAATGGTTGCAAGTGTTGGTTAGGAACAGTAGGTACATTAGTGAAATGGTAGCAAGTATCTGCATATGAAAAGTAGGTAAACATACTGTGAAAACAGACATGGAATACTGCAGCATAACAGGGGCAGAATGACTTACTGACAGACTGAGTAAGGTGGATTGATTGTCAGTAGGAGTGGGGAAAGCTGTCTCACCATAAGAAGGCAGACGGACAGTGGGATACATGTCCAGTCAGGTCACAACAATGTCCCATGATTATAAGCCAGGAAAAACTATTTTTCATGATTATGATTACAGAAGGAACTCATTCAGGTTGCCAAGCTTAGATATTATTGAACTAATAATTCGTAAGTTCATACCCTTTGGCTCAAAATAGACACAGCATAGAAGTGAACCTGCAATCCACGCTGCAACAAATAAGCAATCATATAGCAAACCAAAAGCAGGAGTTAGCTGTGAGTAACAGCCAGACAAGCCAGGTGGAAATACAGGATTGTATAGCATTCAGGAACAGCAATAACAGAGGAAATAGCTGGATATGCACAGCAGGTAAATCACTGAAGAGGCTGCAAATGTGTGCTGGAACAGCAGACAATAGAGTCTGGGAAAACATAAATAAATGCAATAGCATGACAAAGTAGGACTTTAAAAAAAAGGCTATCTGTTAAGTAACTCTGACATAGAAGGTACAAACACACTTAAAGCAAACAGCAGGGAAGCAATGAGTGAAGAGTGGACTAAGAAAAAGAGGGCTGCTGTCCTAGAGAAAAACAGGAGCACAACACTATAGCCAAAGAAAGCAACAACATACTAACCCAGAGAGCAGCAGAAGACACAGCAGAAGTTGAAAGAAAACCAAAAGAAAAGTCTCCAAACAACTGGCAAAAAGCAACAACCATGAGGAGGAGAGCAGAGCCTCTAGCAGTGGCAATATCCCAAGCAAAATAGCTGGTGTTGGAGGGAAGTGGGCTGCTGGGTATTTGTAGGAGTAGGAGCTGTGGTCAGCTGGCATTAGAATCACAGTCATTTGTCCTTAAATATTCTATTTGAGCTTGGGTTTGTATATTTTGTGTCACATATACTTTTCTGAGCTCTTTGGTGTTTAAAATTGGACACTGTGTAGCTATCTTCATTTCTTCTTTGTGCTGGTCATGATTGCATATGTAACACTTATATTCAGAATATACTGTTGTATTTATTACTTTAACCCTGATTATCCTACCAAGGACTTCCTTGTACAGTATGTGAGCATTACTCAGTGGAGCTTTGTCCTGGTAAAACACATAAATTCAAATTTGGTTGTTAGCTCATGCTCTTATGACACTGAACAAACCTTTCTCAAAACCCTTGGGTTAGAGTACTATATAAATAAAAGTGCCTTGCTTTGCCATCCATGGTTGAAGAAGGTGTTTGCAGAAGATTCCGGAATTATGTTTGTAAAGGTAATAACTTATGGAGATACTTAAAGAATTCTTTAACAGCTTTGACCATGAACAGTCTAACTGAATTACAACAAATATGTATAAACATGGTTTATTGAGAAACCTGAGATTTTAGACATACAGCTGCAATTAGTATGCATTTTGTGGAAATCTTTTCTACAAAAAAATAAGCTAAGTAACTGCAATTTGCAGTACGATTCTGGAAGAACAGTTTGCATAAACTAAAAGAAAAGTTTAAAGAAAAATAAAACAAATCAAGAGAGCTGTATCTTTTACCCTAATATGTACATATAGGGTCGATGCCCTTTATAACCCTTCAAATTATTTAGACATTCAAATTATACAGATCATGTAAATAGTTTAAGTGGACCCATCTTAAAATAAATTGGCAACAGTGAAATATTTTACACAACTGAAAACATTTACACAGTTTTACAGTTTATTCCATAATTATCAGTATTACTACTGAAGCATGGGGAGCAGTTAACATCAATACTTCAGCCCACTTCTGATCTAGTATTTAGTATGAAACTTATGAATGGCACTAGGTCAGAACATCACTAACCACATATTCACCACCAAGAACAGCGCAGTACAAACAGCACTGATGACAACAGCGGCAGGACAAAATGCCTTCCCGCACAACAGCACCCATATTAGTGGTCATACACCACAGTGATGAGCACTACAGTTCCCTACAAGACATGTACATTTAGCCCCCCACATCCCTGATGTGGTGGGCTTTGCCCCTTGCACTACCCTTTATTAAATTAACCAACTATGAAGAGGGAGCAGACCACAGAGAAAAGAAGAAACTGGGGAGTGGGAGGATTTTGGTCTCAGACTGTATAAAAACAGTAAACACTTCCGGCGAGGGAAACAATTACAACTCCATGGGCAGAGAGACTGGGAACAGAACCCTGGTCTCTCAAGCTGTATTGGCCGAGCCCCTTGTGCCTTATACCTAAGCACCACAGAAGCAGCTTGGCCAGCCTCCTGATTTTTCCCTACTTCTCCACTTCCTCCTTGCCATCACAGCCACAGGGGTAGCATTAGCAGTTACTAACATTGGCTATTCTACCCCTGTCACTGTTCATGGCAAATGCAGTTTAGGAGGCATGCTTCATACCATGCTCTTCTAGCCATACTATTCTGATCAGGTAGGGTATAAACCTTGGAAGTTAGGGAAATTGAACTGCCAATGTAATATGTACCCGGTTTGTGTTTTAACCAGGATGCCATCCATGATATAATCATAAACAGGACAACAAATTGTACACTTCTGATGAATATCATAATTACAAACTAAGTCATGAAAACCATTGTTCACCATGAGTATGAAAAGCCACAGTCATGGACAAGCATGACTTTAAATTTTATTTTATAAGCAGCTTTTATCTTTTATTTACCAAACGGAATACAGATTTAGTTTGCCCTTTTAGTTAATCTTGATTGTGTGGTATTACATGGCCCTTACAACTGCCTTGGTCTCCTTGGCACCCCACTGTGTCCATCCCTTGACCTTCTGCCACAGCTTCCCATGGTGCTGTGATGAGCCAAGGTGGTTGAGGACTAAAGACAGAGGTTTCAGGACTCTAGGAGGAGGTCTTGGTCTCTGGAGGATAGTCTGCTGAGGACTCATTATAATTAGTACCAATTGGCAGTCACCCAGAAAAAAAACAGAGTTCTTGTCAAGGGAGATTGCTGCAGGGGAAAACAGACTGGTTCAAATCTTCTACACTGTGGAAAAATTGTTAAATCCACCATCTCCAGCGTAGAAGAGTATTTTCCACTGACCGATGTGAAGAGTTCAATCAGGTCTTCCTTGACAAGGTATCCTCCCCTAGGGTTAGGACCTCCACACATGGCTTTTTTTAAGAGATGACAGTACCTGGTAAAGGATGAGCATGGACAATCTACCAACCTGAAGAAAGGATGAGCCAATGTTGAATTTGCATTCAGTGAACATGCTGAAATCCAGCATTTTGGGCACCAGCAAAGAAGGTTCAAACAAAATTGGTTTCTCTGTAGCATTTTTTGCACTTCAGTATCATAATGCATAATGTTTTACAGAGAATGCACAATGAGCATGCTTATGTTGCTGGCAAGTAACATATGCAGTAACTAGTGTTGGGCAGAAACTGTAAATTCTGAATTCATGGAAATTTCATGACATTTTCTGAAACTTTGACTTTGAGGAAATCCTAATCCAGTGAATGTGTTTGGTGAATTTCTGCCCTGTTCTGCAACATTTTTTGGCTGAATTGCAGAATGATACACATGAACTGTAGAATGACAGTTCTGAGAAATTCCATTGTGCAGTTTAATATATCAATCTGCAATACATGTAATCATTTTGCAGTGCAGTGATCAGTTCTGTAGAATTGCTTTCTGCTGTTTAATACATCAATCTGCAATTCATACATTCATTCCATCATTCAAAGTCAGAATTTCATAGGAGCCATTGTGCATTCCGAATTTTGTTAAAAGGAAATTTCACATTTCGAGGTAATTCCTCTGGTGAAATATAATTTGCACACAACACTACCTGCAACAGCAAACCAGTGATTCTGAAGATCAAGAACTCATCATACTATGCATTTCTTAGGCAGCTGGTTACAGAACACACCAAAGACAGGACAGTGCTGGACATGGTATTTATGAACAGGGACAGCACTGCAGACATCACAGTGGGTAGTCCCCTGGGTACAATCGATTTCTGTACTGTATGATTTAGCATACGGATTAGACAAGGAAGAAAACATACTAGGATGAGGACCCTGGACTTCAGGAGGGCAGATTTTAAGGAAATGAGAGACTGCCTCAGTAAATACCTCAAAGGGGGGATGGCCAGGGAGAAGTTGAGACACTTGGAAAATGATCAAGAAGGGATTAGCTAAGGCAACAGCATGCTGTTTGAAGGAAGTAAGCAAGGGAAGGAGGAGAAAGTGGCCACTATGGTTCTCATTGGAGGTGGCTAAGGTGGTAAAAGAGAAAATAAACAGCATTTAGGAAGTGCAAGGGGAGCCAAACAGAAGTGGAAATGGAGGTATAGCTGGAAAAGAAAAAGGGAAGTAGGAAGGAGGGTGAAGGAAGCTAAGACAAAAACAGAGGCTAGGAGAGGACAGGATCACCAAGGAGGTCAAAAAGGGGATAAGACTTTTGTCAGGTGCTTGAGTAAAAAGAGGAAACCAGGGTGCAGGATAGTGAAAATCAGGAGGGCTTGTGTGTGTGTGTGTTGGGGGTGGGGGACTGTGCAAAAGGAGATCAGGAAAAAGCTAACATTTTAGATTAGTACTTCTGCTCCATCTTCACAGTAGGAGGGGACAGGCCAATATGTACCAACTGGCACTGGGGGGAGTGGGCACAAGTCCATTTTAAGATGAGAGAGTTAAGGAATTGGAAGCCCTAAAAAAAAAATCAATGCAATGGGACCAGACTGTATTCACCCAAGGGTTGTAAAAGAACTGAGCATTGTGTTAGCTACCCCTCTGGCAACACTATTTGTCACTTATTGGAGATGGGTGTGGTTCCAGAGGACTGGGGGAGGGCTGATGTGGTCCCACTGCACAAGGGTAGCAGCAAGGAGGCAGCTATTGGGTGTTGGAGCAACTTGTGTGATTGGGTCGGAGGAGGCAGTAGCGGACTACAATGGGGCAGTTGGTGCGGCCTTTGAGTCAATCGCACATTTACATGTCTGACCCCTGTCTACTCATGAGAGATCTCCTTGGTATGATGAGAATCTCTGAGGTTTAAAGACTAGGGGTCGGAGGTTAGAGAGGCGTTGGAAGAGATCTGGTCTGGTGGAGGACAAATTGGCCCTGCTGTCTCATTATATGGACTCTCAGGGGGAAATCTCCCATAAAAAAGGTGGAGTTTCTGTCTAGGAGATTGCTACAGTGGGAAACAGACCAGCTCAGCTCTTCTGCATGCTGGATAGGCTTTTACACCCAGACTGTCTACATGTCGGAGGGGCAGGTTCGAACACAAGGTGCGAAGAGCTGGTTCTGTTTTTCTCTGACAAGGTGTCCTCCCTCAGAACTGAGGTCTCATCAAACACCTCTCAAAAGGGCTGCAGGGTCTGGCCCGAGTTGAGTTGGAGGGCTCCTCATGTCTGGGATGAGTTTGAACTGATTGGGGCTGGGTAGGTGGTAGAGATAATCTCTAAGCTGAGGCCGACACATTGTGATTTAGATCCGGTCCCAACTCGCCTTTTGGCTGAATGTTTGGACCTGATTGGTCCGGTGGTTGCTGAGCTAGTCTGGAGTTCATTAAGGAGTGGGATCTTTCCTTTAGTCTTGAAAGAGGCTTTGGTTAGACCGCTCCTGAAAAAAATATCTTTGGACCTGAACTGCCTCAACAACTACAGATCTGTTTCTAACCTCCCAGTTTTAGGGAAGGTTATAGAAGAGATGGTGACCATTCAGCTGGAGAGACATCTTGCTGCCTTCTCTGCCTATAAGTCACTCCAGTCTGGATTCCTTGTGGGGCATAGTACAGAGATGGCCCTGGTGAGGGTGCTTAATGACCTCCTAATGGTGAGGGATAGAAGGGACTATAACATCTTGGTTCTTCTAGACCTTTCTGTAGCATTTGACACCGTGGATTATGAGGTGTTACTTGACAGCCTGCAGTTTTGGTGTGGCCTGTCCAGAAATGTCATCAACTGGTTCAGGTCATACCTCACAGACAGAGTGCAGAGGGTGACCATGGGAATTTTCTCATCAGATCCAAAGCATCTGTGCTGTGGTGGTCTGCATGTGTTGGTCTTGTCACCTCTGCTATTCACGGTGTATATGCTGCCATTGGAGGACATTATCAGGAGGTACGGACTGGGTTTTCACTGCTATGCAGATGATACCCAGCTGTACCTATCCTGTGCACCCAATAGCCAGGTATCAGACTCTGTATTTAATAGCTGCCTTGAGGTAATCCAAATGTGGATGACTCACAATTGGCTTAAACTTAACCCAGACAAGACTGAGGTACTGGTGGTGGAGCCAGGTCATCAGGGCAGAGGGGGGTGTGGGGCATTATTCCTCGACCTTGTGCTGGGAGGTGTGCATCTAGCCCTCTCTAGGCAGGTGTAGAGTTTGGGAGTAATCTTGGATGGCAGTCTGACACTTGATGCTCAGGTGTCGGACATGGTGAGAAGTGGGTGTTTACTAACCTGGTAAAGGTGATTGTGTTAGTTGTCTCCATGACACTCCAGACATTACCTCATGGGTTCCCAACCCACCTGATAGGCTAGTGATGCACATGTGACCCAGATCAAATTTCACAGCATACCCAGGTCCCAGGTGTCCCTATTCTCCAGTTCGATTCTTCCATAGCTGAAATACAAATGTTTTAGGCAAACAGATCCCCCCTTTCATGACTCCCATCTTCACCCCATATCTTTATACATATATAGAGTATAACCACACAAAATTCGAAAGACAGTCTTTTAGGATAACCACCGCCTGGGTTTATTCCCTATAGGTACAATTCTTAAATCGGTAACCGAATGATACCTACTGTAACCAACTGTGTGTTCAGAACAGTTTATAATGATCTTGGAATACAGAAGCTCTGCACACACAAACATATCCAGCAAAGATCTCTGCCATGGTCGCCCTGACGGGTGGATTGTGGAGTGTCATGGAGACAACTAACACAATCACCTTTACCAGGTGAGTAAACACCCATTGTGTTATGTTGTCTCCATGACACTCCAGACATTACCTCATGGGTTACTATAATAAGCAGTTCAAAACATCCATCAGGGCGGGACAGGGTGATCTGGCAGACAGTTCTTGCGACACGCTGATGATAGAATCTTTCTGGCAAATTCAGTCCTTTGTCTGTATAAAGTCTCAAGTCTATAATGTCTTGCGAAAGTGTGGACCGAGGTCCGTATGCCCTCTACATATATGTCCTCCATGGACACATTGACTCTTTCTGCCCAGGAGGCAGCCATTGCCCTTGTTGAGTGGGCTCTAATTCCCTCTGGAGACATAATGCCATTAGCTTTGTATGCTTTCTGTATCGTCCTCTTTAACCAGCTAGCAATGGTGGCCTTCGAAGCCACCATTCCTTGCTTGCCACCCTGAGCCATGATAAAGAGTCTTTTGGACTTGCGAATTGTCTGTTTCTGTGTAATATATTGTGATACGGTAATCCCTACATCCAGCGGATGGGGAGTTCCAGAGTCACTCTGTTGCTGTTGTGTGAGGAATGTCGGTATCTCCAGGTTTTTTTTTTTTCTTTTTGTATGGAACGTGGACGTGACCTTGGGGCGAAAGGCTGGTACTGTTTTCATAAAGACCCCTTGGGCAATGAAAATGGTGTAGGGTTCTTTGCAGGACAGGGCACCTAGTTCGCTAATTCTGTGGGCGGAGCAGATTGCTACTAGAAACATTTTTTTTTTTTAAACCAGCCAGTAAAGTGGGAATTGATGGCCCGGCTCGCACGGGCCCTTTATTAGGGTAATCAAGCACCATGGTTGTGTGCTTAGCCAGTCTGCTCTGACATTCAGCTTTCCCACCAGGTGGCTGCGTGGAGGTGGGTGAGGTTGGACTGGGCCCAGTTTAACACCTTGGCAGCCTCTCTAAGCATGGCTTTGCTGCATGTTCTGCCTTGTTTTGCTATGTATGCTACAGTGACCAGGTTGTCTGATTTTACCAAGCCTACCCAGCTGGCGATGTTGTCCCTGAATGCTCTCAGAGCGTGGAACACCGCCCTCATTTCCAGGATGTTGATGGACAATCATGCCTCCACCTTCATCCATTTGTCCTGCGCTGTGAAATTGTGCATACATGCACCTCAACTGATCAAGCTGACATCGGTCTCCACTGTCACCTAGTATGACAGCTCTAGTGGATAGCCCCTCTTGAGGTTCTGGCGGTGGGTCCACCACCCCAGGGAGTCCTTGACCTTCTTTGGCAGGTAAACAACCTTGTTGAGGTTGTTCTCCAATGGGGAACCTTGTTGCAGTATGCACTTCTGCAAGGGGAGCATATTCCAACTCACCCAAGGGACCAGGTCTAGGCAGGATGCCATGCAGATGAGAACCCATGCTGCTTGACCCATGGTCAGCTTGGCTGTGGACCACAGTGTTCGAACTATTGATATCATCGTGACGATACGTTTTCATGAGGGTCTCACTATCCCCTCGGCTGTGTCTATCTCTGCTCCGAGGTGCTCTATGTGCTGAGATGGTCGTAAGGAGCTCTTCTCCCGATTGACCACCCAAGCATGCTGGAACAGAGCTGACAGAACTGTGTCCGTGTCCTTTTGAGGTTTGATGCTGCTGCGCAACTGTATCAGACAGTTGTCCAGGTAGGGAATGATATCTACCCCCTGTTCTTGCAGTCAGGCTGCTAAAAACAATGGACGCTTTTGTAAACACCCTGGGTGCCGAAGTGAGTCCGAAGGGTAGGGCCTGATACTGGAAGTGTTGGCCCAGTATGTGGAACCAGAATAGGTCTGAGGTCTCTGTTCTTCTTTGGGACCAGGAAGAATATGGAGCAGACCCCTGTGCTGGCCTCGGAGCCTGGTACTGGTCAGAATGTGTTGTTTGTAACAGGTTCTGGATGATCTCCTGGACTTGGTGGGTGGTGGCCCTCCTTTTGCGATGGGGGACAGTATCACTCTGTCTCAGCAAGGTTTGTTTAAAAACTCAATAGAGTAACCTTAGGATATAATCTCCAGGACCCATCTGTCTGAAGTTGTTGGCTGCCATTGCTGATGGAATGACATCAGTCTCTGGCCCACAGGCGGGTAGTCCGAGTGCTGCCTTGGCAGCGGGGAGGTCGGGGGGAAATAGTCAGTATTGTTTTGGCTTTCCTCCTCTGCCTATGCCTCCAAAGTGTGTGTTCCTTCCTCTGGATGCTGAGTAGCTGCCCTGTGAGGTTACTCTGAAACCATTATTGTTGTTGTTGTTGTTATGGCCTCTACCCTGAAAGGTATTGTTCGAGTAATTCTGTCTTCTGTTCTGCTGAAACCTGTTATTCCCCTGAAATCTATGCAGAGCAGATGGCAAATAAGTGGTCCTCTGTTTTTCTCTAGCAAGATCCTTGCCCTCTTCCTTTGTTTCAGGAATTCTTTAAGGCCTTCACCGTACACGTTATCCCCTTTCAGGGGCAGGTTCTGTAAAATGTTCTTCAACTCATTGTCTGCTTCCCAAGTTTGAGCCATAGCTCATCTGGTTCTGTTTGTCAGGGCAGCAGATTTGGCTTCTAATTTCAGGGTATCTACTGCCGTGTCCCCCAGATACTTAGCTGTATCTAGAGTACATTCCAGTAGAGGGAGAGGGCCCCTAGGTCAAAGGAGGTGAGGACTCGACTAGGCCAGCCACTGTGGGAGGGGCCTAGGCCTGACGAGGTAATCCCAGGAATTTCTTAAGCCAGCAGGTCAGGAGCCAGCTGTCCTGCATCCCTACGGCGCCTCGAGTTTTAGGCCACTGAGGAAGGGGCTAGACCCGATGAGGTAGTTCCAGTAATTCTTTAGGCCAAAAACACAAGGAAAACACCAGCTGTTTTGTGTCCCTATGGTGCCTCGAGGTCTCCACTTGAGAGAGGATCGCCCCTGAGGCCCGAGGGAAATTATCATCCATCTTGGCGAAAAATCAATGAGTACTCTGAGCAGCAGCCAAAGGTTCTTTGAGGCTCCCCTCCCCCGTCTGAGTTCTGCACAGAAATAGAGGCTGCATCTCTTTTAACAGACTGTTCCTCCCTTCTGACTCTATTGTACCCTTTTTTTTTCTCTCTTCCTCTCACTTAAGCCCTGAGAAGGCAGGTAATGCTCTCCCGAAGCGGCTGATTGAGTTTGATCATCAGGGGAGAGACAGAGAGAGAGAGAGGGACCAAGAGAGCTGTGTAGCTGGCAGGGCCACCCCTTGGGACGCTCGTGCATCAGCGGCCTGCCCGACATGCTGGAAGAGACACACCTGCCACATGGTAACTGTAAACTGCGCCGCCAAGGAGAGAGGCGACTCCAGCATTGAACACCAGCAAGTTAGAGCCTTCTCAGGGGAAATTGGGACACCAGCGAGTTGGAGCCTTCTTGGGAAGTTAACGAAGGGGAATGGGGGGATTCACTTGACCACGTGGTCGCTACGAGTGTTTTCACTTCTAAATACCATGGAAGGGGGGTGCTCCATACACAAACGAATAAGTACGCTATACAAGCCTGGTGCATGAACTTAAAACAAGGTGTTGATGGAATTGTGGGTGAGAGAAGCCCTTTCAGCAGCAAGGGACGCCCTGGCGTGCTATCCAGTTATCATACCTCTTTTATATATATATATATATATATATAAATATATATATATATATATATATATATATATATATGAAAACCAATATATGGAATATCCCAGGGCATGGTATGCCATCGCTGCTACAGCAGCGCAGAGGAAAAGAATGCATGCATTGAGAAAACCTGATGCATTGAATCTGGATATAAAATGCCCAAAGGCTAACCCCACCCTGTTAAGCGGCATATGTTTACCCTGTACATCATGCCTGTCACGCGATGTAGTGAGGAATAAACATCAATTTAGACTTAAAATGGTGGCTGGGCCCCAAAGAATAGGGGCCTAGTTCAAATGGTGGTCGGGCTACCATAAAATGGTGGCCATGCCATGGGGCTTGCCAAAAATGGCGGTCGAAGTCTTTTGGAAATTGTCCAATTCAAAATGGCGACCAAGCCATGCGGTGAAGGCCTCCCTAAAATGGCAGCCGTGTGGAAGGGACTTGCATCAAAATGGAAATCATTCCAACAGAATGGCGACCAAGCCATGAGGTGAAGGCCTCGCCTAAAATGGTGGCCGAGGGCTTAGGTACTTGCTCCAAGATTATTGCGACCTGAGCCATGCAGATAATCCACTTGATCCATGGTTCCAGGCCCTAGCTGTGGAGCCACGAGGTGCCAGGCATGCCTGAACTGCAGCCGGAATCACAACATTCTCTTTCTCACAACAATCGCACCCTCAGGCTTCTCACAGTGGTCGCTGGTTAAGAGGCCGCATTCCCAGTAATTAGGGACTTAGATACCTGACTTCTCAGTGCTTCCAAACAGGAACAAAAATTCTGTCAATTTCATGACCCAATTTCACTTTTAAAGAAAAAACCTTCCTGCAGTAGTCGCTCAGCTAGGGACTGTATGCCGTGGTTAATACCATGTCCTACACTACCCGTGGATTCAGTGGTAGCATAGGAGCACACAGAAGTGACCGTGTGGGTTCCGCTTGGAAGGGGAGACCACAGGTCTGGGGACAGGTTAAGCGCATAGCTCATTCGGACAGGCTAAGATGCTGTTGATACACCAGCGGCGTTTGGTGATGGGCCCCGCTTGGAAGGGAGGACCATCAGCTACTAGGCGTGTGCTACAGCGCAAATCCTAAGTGGTGTATCCAAGCATGTAGATAGGAATCGCTCGCTACATCATTGATTAAACATTCCTTGTTTCTCATTAAAAAACTCAGCAATTTCATCTCAAACTGACAGGATTTGTTTCAAATTGTGCTCTATCAATCTATCCATTCCACCAGATTACACAGAAGTGAAAGAAGAATACAGGGCTTAGAATCTAGTCTTTTTTCAGCAAGTTGCAAACAAAACAGAACAGATGCCAACAATTTCTAACAAAGAAACATCTGACGCTATCATTCTCTCTGTCTCTCTTAATGAGGGCACAATCAGTCAAACAGAAGACAGCTGAAGTGCATAATTTATTGCATGCAAGAAACCTGGGTTTTGTTTGCTATTATTCTAACTAAAAACAAACACTTAAATTAAGGAACTGCTAGCAGAGGCTGATTGCAGGTACTGCGCTACCCACAGGCTCGGGAGTAGAGTAGTAGGCGGAAGCGACCGCGTGAGCTCCGCTTGGGAGGGGAGACCACGGGGAAAGAAATAAGAAGCTGAGAAGACGTTTTCCAGCATTTTGAAAGTGGGCCCTTCTTGGGAGGGAGGACCACCAGATACTGGGCAGGCGCTATGGCGCGACTCTTAAACTCACAACCCAGGTATGCAGTGAAGAACGCTTGCTACATCATCGAGCCACATTCTCTCTCGCTTTCCAATAATTCAGCCAAATTGTTTAAAAACTTGCAGAATTTGTTTCAAAGCTAATTAAAACTGTTTTAAGCAGCCCAAAGCACAAACACAGAAGCAATGAAAGAACAGATTTCAGGTTTTCAATTCTTATCTGCATGCTATCAAGTAACACATCTCCAGCTGCTAACAAAACTTCACAATAAACCTGTGGCTATCCAACCTGTTTTCTCTCATTCTCTCCCATGCCCTGAGGCAGAACAAAACCAACAGCAACAGCTGAGGAGCTTTATCAATACAGCCAGAAAAGGCCCCAGAACATTGTTTGCTGTTTCCCAGCTGAGAAACAATGACTTAATTAACCACATTGCTTCCAGTATACATAACTCTATATAACTAACTATAATAGCTAACTGCTGTGGGAAGTCACACGTTTTGCAACAAACTTATTTTGGCCTACCTTCTTTGATTGACCACTCAGGGACTCCTGGAGTGCTTGTAGCCTCTCAGATGCAAAGGTTGAACTGGAGAATAGGGACTCCTGGGACCTGTGTATGCTGTGAAATTTGATCTGGGTCACATGTGCATCACTAGCCTATCAGGTGGATTGGGAACCCATGAGGTAATGTCTGGAATGTCATGGAGACAACATAACAATGGGTTCTATCATCTCAGGAATATTTCCTGAATTCGAGCACTGATCCTGCTCGAGGATCTGCCCACACTGGTACATGCTTTCATCACATCCAGGTTGGACTATTGCAGTGCCCTGTACCTAGGGTTATCTGGAGGCAACCTCTGCAGGCTACAGCTGGTGCAGAATGTGGCAGCAAGATCACTGACGGGGGTGAAAAGATGCGAACATATCACCCTGGTGCTCCACAAACTGCACTGGCTGCTGGTTTGGTGGAAAGTTGTCTTCAAGATAGGGCTTTTGACCTATAAGACCCTGCATTGAAGGGGCCCAGTCTATCTGAAAGAGCTCCTTGTGCCTTACAGTCTGGCCAGAGCCCTCCATTCTGCTGAGGGTGGCCTTCTTGGGGTTCCTAGGGTTAGGCTGAAGCACTTAGGTGACAGAGCATTTGCGGTGGCTGTGCCTACCCTGTGGAACTCCTTGCTTGGCCATCTGAGGGAGGCCCCCTCGGTAGAAGCCATTGAGAAGGGCCTCAAATCATATTTATTTTTACAAGTCTTTAATTGATTGAGTGTAAAGTGGTTACCATGCTCAGTAGAGTGGATAAGTTTATGATAAAAAGTCCAGCTATATTTTATTGCTGTTTTAAACTTGTGTTTTGCATTTTTTTTTAACACTTTCCTATTTATCCCCCCGTTCCACTCCTTCAGACCTCTGATCATCCCTATGGGTCCCTCCCACAGAATCTGCTCCTAGAGTGCCAGTCTTGCTCCTTTATCCCTCCTACCTTACTCCTCCTTGGAGTGTCTGCACAATGGGGTCTGTTCTACTGGTAGGCGATCCGAGGTGGATCTGTCATCATCTTGGCCCGAGAAGGGGAATTTTCTGTTTTCTCCCCCTTAGTCCCTCCTTTCCCTGTGGGTGTCGGCACATAGGATGAATGTTCAGTCCTGTGGCATGCTAAAGCATGCCACAGTCAAGTGCCCACAATGCACTCCCCTTCCTGACTCTCGAAGAGCCGCCTGTGAACACGATGCCCATGCTTCCACTGGTACTGGTGTGTCGGTGTACAAGACACCCAGGATCCACCCCTGGAGAGGAGAAGCTCATTGGGATGCTCAATCCTCCTCCCGACTTCCCTGGTGATCCGAGTCTGTTCCCAGACCCAGGTCTCCAGTGTGGTGCGATGTGGCGTCAGCGCCTCCAACCCTCAGCGCTACTGGGCTGGCCGTGTTTTGCATTTTTAAATGTTTTTTTATTGTTCTTTTGTGCAGCACCCAGAGTCCAACTGGAGATGGGTGCTATATAAATAAAATATTGATTGATTGAGCTATCATCTACAGGCCAGTCAATCTCACATCACACGAACATACAAACATATGAAATTACCAGCAGATACTGGCCAATCAGTCTATCTAGTCTGCTCGAGTTTGCAGCACTTCAGTCTTTCAGACTGCAGTTGCCCCCCCCTTGCCTCCCCACCATTGATTTTGACCATGTATCCTTCTCTTCCTCGCCTGCCCCCCCACAGTTTGAACCTGCCCTCTGAACCTGTCCCATCCCCTTTTGAAGCTGCCCACCATCCACAGTGATATCACCTCCCCCGGCAGTGCATTCTACCCAGCCACCACCCTTTAAGTGAAATAGTGCCTCCTCATTTCCCTCCTGAATCTGCCTCCTTTCAGCTTCAGACTGTGCCCTCTCATTTCCCTTCCACTTTTTAATTGGAAAATACTTCTGGTGCTTACTCTGTTCATATTCTTCAAGTACTTGAACGTCTCATCATATCCCATCTCTCCCTTCTGTTCTTAAGGGAATACATACTAAGTTCTCTCAGTCTCTCTTCATAAGGTTTATCCCCTAATCCCAGGATCATTTTCATTGCCTGGTGCTGTACTCCCTCCAATAGCTTGATGTCCTTTTCAAGTAGGGGTGCCAGTACTGTATGTAGTACTCCAAATGCGACCTCAGCAGGGATCTGTATTGGGGAGAAATGACTTCCCCTCTCCTAGAGGTAATTCTCCTTGCAATGCACCCCAGCTGCTGCCTTCCTGCACTGGGTTGAGTGGTTCAGTTCCCCTGTCACTAGTACACCAAGATCCTTCTCCTTTGACTTCAATAACTACACTCCCCCTCAACCAATAACTATTTCTGGGGTTCCTGGCTCCCAAGTGCATGACTTGGCACTTCTTTGCATGGAACCCAAGTTGCCATGTGTTAGACCATTCCTCCAGTTTGCCAAATCTTCCTGGAGTACTGTACTGCCTTCCCCTCCATCAGCCTCCACACACATCTTAGTGTCATCGGCGAAGAGACTGATCTTTCTCTTTATCCCTTCTGAGATTTTGGCAATGAAAATGTTAAACAGTACTGTCCCAGCACCGAACCCTGTAGGATCCCATTTGTTACCACCCTGGGCTCAGGTACCTCACCCCCCACTACTACCTTCTGCTGTCTGTCCTGCAACCAGCTCCTGACCCATCTAACCAGTTTCCTCCCCGCTCACAGGTTGATCAATTGGCTGGTCAGCCTAACATGCGGCACTGAATCAAAGGCCTTGCTGAAGTCCAGGTATAGGACATCCACTGCATGACCCTTGTCCAGTCCCCGCATCAACCAATCAAAGAAGCCCACCAGGTTCATCTGGCAGGATCTGCCAGAGACAAACCCGTGCTGTCTGCCATCCTGGAGAAAATTATCCTCCAGAAATGTTACCAGCCTTTCCTTGAAGATAGTCTCCATTAGCTTTCCCACAATTGAGGCTAGGCTGACTGCTCTATAGTTCCCTGGTTCATCCTTGGGCCCACTGTTATAGAGGGGAACCACATGAGCCACCCTCCAATCCCTGGGTACCCATCCCATTTCCAGAGAGGAGTTGAACAAGTCCACCAACGGCCCCACCAGGACTACTGCCAACTCTCACAGTACTCTAGGATGAATTCTGTCTGGCCCAGGTGCCTTATCAACCCTCAGGGACTTTAGACCCTCCAACACCCCTTCCTCTGTGATTACCCCATCCGTGATCTCGTCCCCCCTCCCACCACCAGCCCTTCCCATTAGATATGGGCCTATCCCTTTCATTTTGAATACTGAACAGAAGTACTCATTGAGTACTTCTGCCTGCTCTGCCTCCTTTTCTGCCCACCCACTGCCATTCTTGATGCTAACAATCAGATCCTTACACTTTCTCTTCTCCCTTATATACCTGAAGAAATTATTTTCACCTTCTTTGATCCGCTGGGACAGCCTCAGTTATCTCGACTCCTTGGCTGCCCTTAGTGTTCTACTCACTTCCCTGGATTTCCTCACATATTCCTCCCTGTCTTCTTCCCTGTTGGATCTTATGCAGGTTCTAAATGCAGCTCTCTTTTCCCTCAGCCTCTCCCTTACCTCCTTGGTCATCCAGCTCAGCTTCTTGGTCCTGGATTTTTTGCTCTGGCTCTTGACACATATGCTAGTGGCCTAAGCCAGGACCCCTCTTGATGATTGCCTATTTTTGTTTGGTGTCCATGTTCGAGTGGATGCTAGCTATGTGTCCTTGCAGTATACGACCCATCCTGACAAAGTCTGCCCTTTTGAAATCCAAGACCTCAGTCCTTGTAGTGGCTACCTCCTTACCTAGATTGATTGAGAACCACACTGTGCAGTGGTCACTTCCCACCAGAGGTTCCTCTACTCCAACATCCCTGACTTGCTCCTCATCCTCCAGCACCAGGTCCAGGATGTTCCCCTTCCTAGTTGGTTCTGCTACCTTCTGTGACAGAAAGCTGTCCTGGAAGGTTTCCAGGAGGATCTGCTCCCTGGCACATGATGTAGCTGGGTGTCTCCAATCCACCCCTGGTAGATTAAAGTCCCCTGCAGCCACAGTGCTCCCTTCACTGCTAAGCCTCTTTAGCTGCTCCCGCAGCTCCCTATCAATCTCCTTATTCTGTGTTGGAGGCATATAAAATACCCCCAGTCTAACCTTGCTACCCCTCAGGTTGTATAGTTGCACCCATATGGCCTCCACCCTGCCTTCCTCCCCCTCCTCCCTATTACACCTTACCCCTTCCCTAACATAGTTGGTCACCCTTCCCCTTTTTCCTATCCCCCCAGTACAGATTGAAACTTGGGATGGCTAGGTCCCAGTCATGGTATTGGGTTGCCCATGTGTCGGTGATGGTGGCTATGTCCAACTCCCCTTCCACCATCAATGCCTTCAATTCTGCCATCTTGTTCCCCAGACACCTAGCATTCAGTTATACCACACTCCATTTTGATCTACTGCACTCTGCATTTCTACCCTCCCCTCCATTTCTACTCCTATTTGAATTTGGCTCCTGCCTTGCTGTGGGGGGAGGGCTAAAGGACCCCCCACTCTTGGTGAATTTCCACCCCTTTGGCATCCCCCTTACCTAGAGTAAATCATAATTTTTTTTGATAAACTCCCCCAACTTATGCTTCAGTACCTGTGAGCCCTACTTACTAAGGTGCAACCTATCCTCTGCATACAGGTCTGTGTTCTCCCACTCGTTGCCCCACCCCCCAACTAATCCATACCCCATGGACCCACTACATTCCTTTAGCCATCTATTGAATTCAGTGAATCTCTGCTTCCTGGTTGTACTCGCTCTTGGCACTAGTAGGATTTATTAGAAAGCTACGACCAGTTTCCTGAAACTGTCCTTCACATCTTCTATCCTTCTCCCCTTTAGGTCATTTGTGCCAAGGTATACCACAATGTGTGGTTTTTCCCCTGCCTTCCTCACACATTTGCTAATATGCTGTCCCACTCTACCCGCTGTCATGCCTGGCAAGCACTCTACCCAGATGCTGCTTTTTCTGGTGCCCCTTCCCCCCATCTTACACCATTAAGTATCGAATCCCCCAGAATAATGACCTTCCCTCCTTTATCCTTTTGACCGTCTTGCTGCCTGCTAATCCTCTGCCCCCCGTCTTGATCTCCCTCCATCCCCCTGCCTCTACACCCCTGTGCCTTCCCTGAGTCATGCATGTTTCCTTTCCTTTGCCCCATCCTTTTCCCTGTATTACTTGTGCCCAGACTATCTGCTTCCACCCTCGTACCCTTCCTCTTCTGCTCTACCTCTCCCCTCTCTGTGCTTGCTTTCCCACACCCCTTTCCACCGGCTCCTTGTGTCCCCACTAACCTGTTATTTTCCTCTTCCCTGTTTCCCTGTCCCCCCTGTGCTTTCCATTCCAGGGCTGCCTGCTTCTCCCCCTGTCTGTTCTTTACCTGCCCCCTCCCTCCCCCTCTTGTGCCCTCTGCTTCATCACCTTCCTTCTGCCCTGCATTGCATCTGTTGCCACCTGGGCTACCTCTTTTGCCTTCCTCCTCACTGTTGTATCCCTTATCCTTCATAGTGTCCTCCACCCTTCCATTCTCTGCAGTTTCCCTCCCCCTTCCTGCTCCTTCAGGCTAGCCAAAATGAGAATCTTTTCCTTTTGTCATTCTCCCTTCTCTGAGCTACTCCGGCCATGCCTCTCTGTGACTTATACCCCTTCCCCTGTTCTTATCTTCCCCTGGTGCTTGACCACCCTCCAGATGTTGATGCCTGCCCCCAGCTGTCCTGATTGACTGCCCCTCTTGTTCCCCCAACTTGCCTATCCTTTCTTTTGCCTGATGCAACCTCTGGTAATGGCTACCTCCGGTCCCCTTTTCTTGGTGTTCCCCCAACCCCTGTCCCCCCATCCACCCAGCTCCCTTCTCAGCCATCCAAGCTTCTCCCTAAGTTGTTTCAACTGCCTACACACCATACACCCCCCTGCCCTCCTTGCAATCCCCAAGAATATGGCTGCACCGCATCCATTACAACTTACCACCTGTTCCTCTTGACTTCCCACAAACACCCTCACTCCCTGTGCTTGCTTACTGGCCCACTCCCTTGAACTCCCCATCCTCCTTGGTCTCCTTGCCATATGCTATATTTCTGAGCTATACTTGGTCAACACTCCCTTTAGAGACTCCTCTCCCCTGTATCCTACTGTCCCCTTCCCAGCATGGCCTGCTGCCTGCTGTCCTCCCAGCTGATGCCCTGCAGATGCTACTTGAGATGCTACACTCCTGCTCCATGGTACTCAAGCTTCAGGGTCAATTGGTTCCCCTTGTAATATAAGTGGATCCCAGCAACGCTATTGGCTGGTCTGAGTCACGTGACCACTCCTCCCCCTCCTGTGTAGTCCCAGCCTCTCCTTCCCTCAGTCAGCCTCCCCTCCTCCCAGCCCAAGACAAAATCATTTGTTTTACCGTTGCACAGTTTAAATCACACAGCACGTATTGCCCTCTCAGTAAATGCTACCACAATACTAGCAGCAAACAAATAAACAGCACAGAAAAAGTACTTCCCTTTCAGCTCCAGCTGCCTCTACCGGTCTTCAGCTCCAACTGAGAGCGAACATTCAAATGATTCCTTATCAAACACTTGATCCCAGCCCTGCTGTTGGCTGGTCCGAGTCATGTGACCACCCCTTCCCCTCCTGTGTAGTCCCAGCCTCTCTCAGACAGCTTCCCCCCCTCCTCCCAGTCAAGACAGAATCATTTGTTTTGCAGTTGCACAGTTTACATCACACAGCACATATTGCCCTCTTAGTAAATGCTACCACAGTACTAAAAGCAAACAAACAAACAGCACAGAAAAAGTACTTCCCTTTCAGCTCCAGCTGCCTCTACAGGTCTTCAGCTCCAACTGAAAGAAAACAATTCAAATGGTTCCTTATCAAGCATCAGTGGTAGTGAAATTAATGGAGACCATGCTGAAGTATAGGCTGATGGAGTATCTTGAGGCAAATGGACTGCAGGACCACTGACAGCACAGTTTCACAGGGGAGAGGCCATGCAAACAAATCTCATAGATTTCTTTGGCTGGGTGACAAGGGAGGTGGATCAGGGGAGGTTAGTGGATGTAGCCTATCTGGACTTGAGAAAGGCCTTCAACAGCATGCCACACAGAATGCTAGTAGAGAAACTAAGCAGCCTGTGGGTTGGAAAGAAGGAAAAACAAGGTTTTTTTAACTGCTTAAAGGACAGGAGGTAGAGGGTGGTGGTAAACAACAGTCACTCAGGGGACAGGAGAGTGACTAGTGGAGTACTACAGGGATCAGTACTGGTACTGGTCCTCTTTACTATCTTCACTAGTGACACTGCTGAGAATCTGGATGGGATAGTGTGTCTCTCTGCAGATGGCACAACAATCTGCAACAGGATGGACACTCAGGAAGGGGTGGAGAAAATGCTAAGGAATCTGAGGAAACTAGAGGAGTGGCCTAGGATGTGACAGATGGGTTTTAATGCCAAAAAGTGCAAAGTCATGCACTTGGGAGAAAACCTGGGGACTATGTATAAGATGGCAGGAAGTACTTACAGTCACAAAGTAAGAAATGGACCTAAGGATAATCATATCTGATGATCTTAAAGTGACAGGGTAGTGTAGCAAGGCACTTGGCAAGGTTCGGGGGATTCTAGGGTGCGTAGAGAGGGGCAGTTCTAGTAGAAGGGAGGTGGTGTTGCCACTGTATCACTCAATATTGAGACCTCGCCCAGAGTTTTGTATCCAGTTTTGGAGGACACACCTCTGCAAGAAGATTGACTGGGTGGAAGTGGTGCAGAGGAGGGCTAACAAAATGGTCTAGAGGTTGCACCAGAAGTGATACAAAAGAGGCTGTGGGATCCCAACATGTACATCCTAGAGGACAGGAGACTGAAAGGGAATATAATTGAAATGTATAAGTTCTTCACAAGGGTGAACAAGGTGCAGATGGGGAGTATCTTTCGGAGGAGGAGAAGCACCAGAACATGGGGACATGCAATGAAGATAGGCAGATGTTTAAGAGGGATGTAAGGAAATACTTCTTCACAGAAAGGATGGTGAATGCCTGGAACAGCCTGTCACAGGAAGTAGTGGGCCTGAAAATACTGTTGAGCTTCAACCATGCATGGGATAGTCACATAGGCATACTAAGTAGAGGAAAGGGAGATAGGAGGGTCACCAGTGACCAAATAGGCTCCAAGGTGTCAGAATAGGGAGGGAAGGTCATTTCTACTGACAAATTCTGTTTCTATGTTTCTATGTGCATACAGTATCTCAGCGCCAACATGTAGTTTTAATCAAGCAGACTAGTGAATTCATGTTGCAGACGTGAGGGGAGAGTGAACAGTATGAACCTCTACTACCCGCTGGTACTGGGTGAATATAGCACTGCCTAAATAGCACATGAATGACTGCACTGTTTATAATGCAAAAGTTTCTACAGCAACAGGGGTAGCTCAGCATATGGTAAGAACCACTACCCCATCACTATAAGATGATCTGGAGAAGCAGTAAGGCATCAAGGAGGCTGCCAGTGTGGTGTCTGTTTGAGCTGCTTCCATGGAGGAGTGGCTAGGGTATCCACACCTGGCATTGTGGGGGACCTTGATCCACGGTTCAGTTACAGGAAGGTCCACTATTGCTGCAAGTTCTTTTTTTTTTTTAAACAAAATTTTCCCACTCCAGTGTTTCAAGTCCACACCCCCTCAGAATTAGTTATATTAAGTCCAGGGTGTGTGGCGGGGGCAAAGACCCCCCACATTGAGGGGCTGACTCCCCAAGACAGACCCCCCCGCCTGTGTATCTGTGTAGGGTGTGGAATGGGGTGCTAGGGTTGGAAACCCTAATGCTACATTTCCTTACCTTTGTCAGTTTAAACCTAACTAATGCATTAATGCAGTTTTTTTCAATTTATCTCCCTACTTTTTGAGATAGTATAATCGTAACCTTATTTGCCTGTGGCATCCCTCCATAGATGCATATATGCATCTATCTGTGAAAGCACAGGTCCCTCCCAGCCCTGTGCTTCCAGTTATAGAACAACAGCCACCAAATTGTCACCATAGCCATGTTATTGCCCCATCTCACGTACCCAGTTCAGAAAGTTTTAAATCCCCACCAAAATGTAACTCCACGCAAGCACGATGCCAATCTGCACCACAGGTGCAAAAACACATTTTGGATAGGATTTGAAAAATGACAGCTGTGACATACAAGAGGTGGTATAATAAGAAGGCTATGTTGAAAATTTGGGCTCAAAATATTAAAAATTCCCAAAGTTACAATCATGCATAGCGAAATTACAACAGATAGTCATACCTTTGCCATTTTTAATAATTATGACATAGAAACATAGAATTTGATGGCAGAAAAGGACCGCTTGGCCCACCTAGACTGCCCATTTCCCTACCTAATGGATAAGCAGCAGATCGTAGTTAACCAACAGCTTACTTCCTCCTACCCCACCACTAAAATTACCTTATGTCTGTCCCATGCATTCTTGAATTCCCCTACTGTTTTTGACTCTACGACCTCCTCAGGAAGGCTGTTCCATGCATCCACAACTCTCTCTGTGAAGAAATACTTCCTCACATTACCTCTGGGCCATCCCCCCTCTATCTTCAAATTGTGCCCCCCTTGTTCTTGCACATCTCTTTTTCTGAAAGATGCCACTCTCTTGGACTTTGTTGATTCCCTTGAGGTATTTGCAGGGCCAGTTCTAGGATGTACTGGGTCCTGGTGTAAGACTTTGTAGTGGGCCCCCCCATCCATGGGCCTCACCCAAGTGCCCCCACCCTGTTCTCCCAAGTCACCCAAAAATATTGCTGCTGTTATTCTATTTTGTGAACTTAAAGGTGTGCTTGGTGAGATTTTGCTGCAGCAAATGTTTCAATCACATCAGAAAAATTTACTTGTCTTGCACGTCTATTTTCAATGGAAAGTGCACCCAGTGCAGACAGTCTCTTCTGTAACATTGTGGAGTGTAGGTAATTCTTTATCAGGGACAGTTTACTGAAGGAACGCTCAGCACTGGCAACTGTAATTGGAATTGTAAGCAGTACTTGCAGTCCAATTTGGGTGTTTGGAAATCCTCTGCTCAGGTCTTTCTGTACCAGGTACTGCAACACTTCAAATGGAGATTTCACATCATCAGGTAACAGACAAGCCAGCAAAGTAATTTTGCTGGACATGTCTGAACCATCTATGTCCCCAAGAAATCAGCCAACTCATTGCATGCTGCTTGTAGGTTTTCATCATGTCCACATGTTTTTATGTTGAACAAGAAACCAAAAAGTGACTGAAAGTCATGGAGAAATTGGAATCGCTCATCAGTTTCCATCAGCACTTTATCCAATAGGCAATTGAAAAAATTGACTTCAAAGCTTTCTTGGCCAGTCAAGGGTTCATCTGCGGCAAGCTCTCCTGGCATGCGTTTTTGACGTCTGGTGCATTTTTCTGGAAAAGTTGGTTCAATATCCATGGTTTGGGCTAGCAGCTTTGCTTCCTCTAATACTCACCTGAATCCTTGTCTTCGATAGTCAAACAGTTGTTCCTTGATTGCTGAAACCACATCTATGGCATTTGAAAGGTTTAAAGCAGGTGACTGTAAAATCACTGTCACCTGATTGATGGCACTAAGCACTTCATTCCACATAAGTAAAGATACAATAAATGGAAATGATTCCAGTGTTTTCATAAGGCCTGTGATGTCAGGCAGGGTTTTGCTGTCACAGTTTCCAGTTTCTGATACTTCCAGCAAAGAATCCAACAATTCAGGCAGTTGTTCACAGACTGCCTTTGCAGCATCAGCATGGGCACTCCATTGGGTCTCTGAAAGTGGCTTGAGGGTATATTATTTCATGTGCTTGACAAGGATGTCCTAACATTTGGTGGACCCAGAGAAGATTCTGTAAACCTGCTGTAGAACTCCAAAAAAATTCTTTGCTTTCAAGGATGATTCCGCTGCATGTTCTAACACAAGGTTCCAATTATGAAGACAGCAGGGCACATATAGTGCACATTCATTCACCTGTCGTATTCTAGCTTGAACTCCTCAATGGATACCTCTCATGTTAGCCCCGTTATTGTAACACTGGCCCCTGCAGTCTTCAATTTTAATGCCATGTTTAGTAAGTCGACTTAGCAATAATTCAGCCAAAGCCTCTCCTGTTGTATTTTCAACATGGAGAAACTCCATGAAGCTCTCCTGCATTTCAACTTGATCACCATTGATTTCAACATAATGAATCATTAGTGATAACTGCTCCTTGTGAGAAATATCTGGAGTGCAGTCCATCAGCACACTATAGTAGTGAGCATTGTGTATCTTGTCCCTAATCTTACTAGTCACAGCTTCAGCTAACATCTGCATAAATTCGTTCTGGCTATCTTTGCTTAAATAATGAACATTTGTTCCTCACTGAACACATTCCAAGTGATCAGCCATAATACAGTCATACCTGGACAACAGTACCAACAATTTCAAAAAATTACCATTGTTGTCTACATACAGACAGTCTACTGAACCCTGAAAGGCTAAATTTTGGCCTGCTAAATATAAAACACAGTCCAAAATTTGACAAAGCACAGCATGCCATTGTTCCTTTTCCTTATCCAGCTTTTCTTGCAAACTCCTGTCTATTGTAGCCTGTTGCTGTAACCCTAACTCTAAATGTTTCCACTTGTAGAAATTCTCCATGTGTGATGGACATGCTTCATGCTGACTCAGCCTTTGTGATAACTTTTGCCAGTTGGAGAAACCTTGTGTAAAGACGCCCCTATATTCACCAAAAAGCTTACAGCAGAAACAAAATACAGCATCAGCAGACTTGGAGTAAATTAACCAAGGCCTGTGAATCTTTGAGGATCCACTTTACGCTCATAGTTTGCTGAAGTAAACTGGTGACCAGCTGTTTTAGGGAACTCAGTGTCAGTTTCCTTCAGCTGCAGGGGTTTATGCTGCACAATTTCAACCCTGAGGTGCTCTGACTCTGTAGTAAAACTTTCAGGCCAGGTAGCTGGGTCGTAAAAATTATACATGAAAGGTGGTTGACTGGGTTCAGGGTTTATGTCACAACCTGATTCCAGTTCAATATGTTGTTGTATTTCTTCTTGCTGTACATTTCTTTCATCATGTATTTCTTCTAGGCCTAGCTGTACATTTCTTTCATGTGTTTCTTCTAGCTGTACATTTCTTTTTGAGTCAGAGTAAGATTCATGGTTCCCTGACTCCCCAGTCGTCTCTCTTGGCCCCTTTACTACTGCCTCTACAGCTACATTTTCATGTGATGAGGTTGAGGATTCTTGCTTACTTGTGGTGCTTTCACCAGATGTGGTCACTGTTGTCACAGTTGCTGCTGCTGCTGGACAACTTAACCATTTACAAAATATTTTGTTAGCATTTTCTGCTTCTTTCTGACTCAATTCCAGCTGTCTTTTTTGTTCTTTACGTTTTGCAGAACCAGACTTGTACTTTGGTAGTGCTACAGGATTTGACATCTTTATTTTTTCTTTCCTTTTCTTTCTGTTATGAATGGTTTGTCTTGCTAACTATGTTTTTTTTTTAAGAATGCAAAATGTACTTTTTGACTACTACTTTAAGTTCAACAATACTACCTATGACTTGAGCTGTGGTGGTTCACTTAACACTAGCAGACAATTGTGTAGAAAAATGGGTACAAGACAATTCGCTCCCATGATTTCATACTGTGACAATTCACTCCCGACTATACACTCCCGCGTCAATTCATTCCTATGACACTATCCGCCTATGACAATTCGCTCCCGCTGTATTCATTGTCATCTGTGGGAAAAATGCCCCCATGGCTGTGCCACTGATTTGAAGATAGTATTGCCCCTGAAACATAAATGTATTAAATTCTAAGACAAATCAGGCTAGGTTCACCAAAAACTCAGTCTGGGGGTCCTCTACCTCTGTCTCGATTCAAATAATACTGTAAAGCCTGCAACCCACCCTCATGTGGCATGTTCGTATATAATGCCTCCACGTCGAGTGTGACCAAAAGGTCCATATCTACACCAAAAAGTCAGTTCATAAGAGCACGTCGCAACTGTAGCAATGACAGCAGCTATGAGCACTGAGCAGGGGATTTGGAAAATACATTTTGGAACAAGATTATAATAAAAATGATGTTTTGCAGGCTAAGAATTCAGTCTCTGAAATACCGTATGTAAAAAACTTTCCACGTTTGGTTTTTAGACGTGCTGATAATTTGGGTAATGGATTAACACAGAGTTACCAGCCAGGATGTAAGACACAGTCCCTAGTGCCTATTGGAGAAGCTGTTTTCCTCTACTCTGGTTGCCTTTTCTGTCCCCTTTGCCTCCTCTGTTTCTGCTCCTGTCACACTGTCACACTGAGTAAAAATGCAGTATTTGATTATTCAGACTCCATAGAAAGTGAGTTGTACCTCTATCATTACTACCTTCTGATTTGGAGGTAGGAGCTGCTGTGCCTGGTAGCTACTTTTTGCCCAATATGGACCATGGAGAAAATGAGTTTGTCTCCTCTACTAGTTAAATACTGTATGTGACTGTACTGTAACTGGTCTCACTCAATCAATAACCACCACTGATGCCATTCTGTGATAATGCGGGAGCGGGAGCCAATTGTCATAGGTGGATAGTGTCATAGGAATGAATTGATGTGGGAGTGTATAGTCGGGAGTGAAATAACGCGGTATGAAATCGGGGGAGTGAATTGTTGTGCTCCCTAGAAAAATGTATAGATGTGCTGCTCCTGAGTCCTATCCTTGCAGTCGCTGCCTAAGTTTGAAGCAGGCTGGCAGTAAGCTAAAAAACAGAGCCAGCCAGCCAGCCAGTCCAGCGAATGTACTGCTCTTCTCTGCAAAATAAAGTATTTCTTTTGCAAAATAATTCAGATGTGTTGTCCTTCTTTCTTGTCACAAATTAAAAATTAAATTAGACTGTTCCTTTCCTGAGGGGAATTTCCACTACAAGTCAAGTTTACACACAGCACAGACTCCTCTGTGGGGACAGAAGGAAGACTGTTGTTAAATATCGATAACTGAATCACATCAGACAGAAAGACAGCACTGTCTGAACTCTGAAACTACTAGCTAGAGAATATTTTGTTATTTTAATACCAAAAACAGGTACTGCTACAGTGGAACTAGGCTAAATGCTTGCTGTGTGCTGCTGGCTTACCTTAAGAGAGACTAGGCACTGGCAGGCTGCAGCAGCAGAGCCAGAGAATATCTTGTTATTTTAATGCCAAAAACAGTAACTTCTACAGTGGAACTAGGCTAAATGCTTGCTGTGTGCTGCTGGCTTACTTAAAGGAAGATTTTCTAGGCAGGCTGCAGCAGCAGAGCCAGAGAATGTCTTGTTATTTTAATGCCAGAAACAGTAACTCCTACAGTAGTACTAGGCTAAATGCTTGCTATGTGCAGCTGGCTTACTTTAAGGAAGACTTTCTAGGTAGGCCGCAGCAGCAGAGCCAGAGAATGTCTTGTTATTTTAGTGCCAAAAACAGTAACTCCTACAGTAGTACTAGGCTAAATGCTTGTTGTGTGCTGCTGGCTTACTTAAAGGAAGATTTTCTAGGCAGGCCGCAGCAGCAGAACAGAGAATATCTTGTTATTTTAGTGCCAAAAACAGTAACTCCTACAGTAGTACTAGGCTAAATGCTTACTGTAAAAGCTGCTGGCTTACTTAAAGGAAGATTTTCTAGGCAGGCCGCAGCAGCAGAGCCAGAGAATATCTTGTTATTTTAATGCCAAAAACAGTAACTCCTACAGTAGTACTAGGCTAAATGCTTGCTGTGTGCTGCTGGCTTACTTAAAGGAAGACTTTCTAGGCAGAGCCCTGTAGAACCAGAGAATATCTTCTTATTTTAATGCCAAAACAGTAACTCCTACAGTAGTACTAGGCTAAATGCTTGCTGTGTGCTGCTGGCTTACTTAAAGGAAGACTTTCTAGGCAGGCTGCAGCAGTATAGCAAAAGAATAACTTGTTATTTTAATGCCAAAAACAGTAACTCCTACAGTAGTACTAGGCTAAATGCTTGCAGTGTGCTGCTGGCTTAGGAAGATTTTCTAAAGCAGGCCGCAGCAGCAGAGCCAGAGAATATCTTGTTATTTAATGCAAAAACAGTAACTCCTACAGTAGTACTAGGCTAAATGCTTTCTGTGTTCTGCTGGCTTACTTTAAGGAAGACTTTCTAGGCAGGGCGCAGCAGCAGAGCCAGAGAATGTCTTATTATTTAATGCCAAAACAGTAACTCCTACAGTAGTACTAGGCTAAATGCTTACATGTGCTGCTGGCTTACTTAAGGAAGACTTTTAGGCAGGCTGCAGCAGTATAGCCAAAGAGATAACTTGTTATTTTAATGCCAAAAACAGTAACTCCTACAGTAGTACTAGGCTAAATGCTTGCAGTGTGCTGCTGGCTAAGGAAGATTTTCTAGGCAGGCCGCAGCAGCAGAGCCAGAGAATATCTTGTTATTTTAATGCCAAAAACAGTAACTCCTACAGTAGTACTAGGCTAAATGCTTTCTGTGTTCTGCTGGCTTACTTTAAGGAAGACTTTCTAGGCAGGCCGCAGCAGCAGAGCCAGAGAATGTCTTGTTATTTTAATGCCAAAAACAGTAACTCCTACAGTAGTACTAGGCTAAATGCTTACTGTGTGCTGCTGGCTTACTTAAAGGAAGACTTTTTAGGCAGGCTGCAGCAGTATAGCCAAAGAATAACTTGTTATTTTAATGCCAAAAACAGTAACTCCTACAGTAGTACTAGGCTAAATGCTTGCAGTGTGCTGCTGGCTTAAGGAAGATTTTCTAGGCAGGCCGCAGCAGCAGAGCCAGAGAATATCTTGTTATTTTAATGCCAAAAACAGTAACTCCTACAGTAGTACTAGGCTAAATGCTTTCTGTGTTCTGCTGGCTTACTTTAAGGAAGACTTTCTAGGCAGGCCGCAGCAGCAGAGCCAGAGAATGTCTTGTTATTTTAATGCCAAAAACAGTAACTCCTACAGTAGTACTAGGCTAAATGCTTACTGTGTGCTGCTGGCTTACTTAAAGGAAGATTTTCTAGGCAGGCCGCAGCAGCAGAGCCAGAGAATATCTTGTTATTTTAATGCCAAAAACAGTAACTCCTACAGTAGTACTAGGCTATATGCTTACTGTGTGCTGCTGGCTTACTTAAAGGAAGATTTTCTAGGCAGGCCGCAGCAGCAGAGCCAGAGAATATCTTGTTATTTTAATGCCAAAAACAATAACTCCTACAGTAGTACTAGGCTAAATGCTTGCTGTGTGCTGCTGGCTTACTTAAAGGAAAACTTTCTATGCAGGCCGCAGCAGCAGAGCCAGAGAATGTCTTGTTATTTTAATGCCAAAAACAGTAACTCCTACAGTAGTACTAGGCTAAATGCTTGCTGTGTGCTGCTGGCTTACTTAAAGGAAGACTTTCTAAGCAGGCCGCAGCAGCAGAGCCAGAGAATATCTTGTTATTTTAATGCCAAAAACAGTAACTCCTACAGTAGTACTAGGCTAAATGCTTGCTGTGTGCTGCTGGCTTACTTAAAGGAAGACTTTCTAGGCAGGCCGCAGCAGCAAAGCCAGAGAATATCTTCTTATTTTAATGCCAAAAACAGTAACTCCTACAGTAGTACTAGGCTAAATGCTTGCTGTGTGCCGCTGGCTTACTTAAAGGAAGACTTTCTAGGCAGGCTGCAGCAGTATAGTCAAAGAATAACTTGTTATTTTAATGCCAAAAACAGTAACTCCTACAGTAGTACTAGGCTAAATGCTTGCAGTGTGCTGCTGGCTTAAGGAAGATTTTCTAGGCAGGCCGCAGCAGCAGAGCCAGAGAATATCTTGTTATTTTAGTGCCAAAAACAGTAACTCCTACAGTAGTACTAGGTTAAATGCTTGCTGTGTGCTGCTGGCTTACTTTAAGGAAGATTTTCTAGGCAGGCCGCAGCAGCAGAGCCAGAGAATGTCTTGTTATTTTAATGCCAAAAACAGTAACTCCTACAGTAGTACTAGGCTAAATGCTTTCTGTGTTCTGCTGGCTTACTTTAAGGAAGACTTTCTAGGCAGGCCGCAGCAGCAGAGCCAGAGAATGTCTTGTTATTTTAACACCAAAACAGTAACTCTGATAGTATAGGCTAAAATGCTACAGCACTTCTAGGAAGAATGGGCACAAGCAGGCTCCAACAGCAAGTCAGAGAATATCCTTGTAATGAAGCTGTCCAGAAGCTGACTTACTTTGAAGAAGACTAAAATAAACAAAAAGGACCAGGCGCAGCAGAGCCAAACAGTGACTCCAGTCCAGTCTCCTCCTACTAGTTTATGCTTCCTGACCTGACACAGAGATGAGATATATATTTTGCCAATGCCAGTTTCTTTTGCCAAAGACTCCTGTCTACTAGTGTATGTGTATGGTATATTTTATTTATTATTAATAATTTCTATCAGCCTCCCTCAGAAGCAAAGCAGTCAAATTCGGATTTTATTTGTGTTGCATTGTCTTGTACAGTGACTACCTACAGTCACTCACTCACTCACTCACTGATGATTTATCTCAGTACTCAGTAGTCCCAACTAACCTGCTGCCTGCCTGCCTAAGCAGCTTCTTCTCCTAGTGTTTACAGAAAGAGGGAGAGAGGGAGAGAGGGAGAGAGAGAGAGAGTGAGAGAGAGTGTGAGTCAAGACACAGTATACTGCAGTAGTAGTAGCCCCTCAGAGTTCTTTTTACTTCTTCTCCCTGTCCCTGACTCCTAATCTGCCTGTTCTTCTTCTAAAATATATTTTCTTTTCTAGAGAACTTCTGAAGATAAGCCAAAGTTTACTAGTCAGCAGCAGTGTCCTATTCAGATTTAAATTAATTAATTCATCAACTTCTCCCCCGGGGTGGGCAGCCGCCAGCTGGCATGACTGCCCGCTGGCCTGAGGCCCTGGTAGCCACAGTGTTCCCGCCTTCCTGCTGCTCATGAGTCGCTGCTGCCCTACAGCCCTAACGCTAGCTACGCTGTCCTTGAGTTTTCTCTTCAGGTGTTCGGTTCAGCCCCAACAACAAGTGTGTAAAATTGTTTTAAATGTGTTTTAGTTTACAGTCTCAGACAAGTTCTGTTAACAGAACAGAAGCAGAAAGCAAGCAGCAGTCATCCAACAATGTCCGCTCAGCCAGCTCGTCTGCGACTGAAGAGTGTCTCGCGAGTCTGAGGTGCATGCCTGACTGCAAACGCAAGCAAGCGTCACTATATATTAATATTAATTTATTAAAATTATGTGCAACCAGGCAGCCTTACCCTTTGAGCTGAGTGAGCAGCACCCAGCAAATCAGAACAGCCAGCCGAGCTGCTCAGCCGCCCACAGCATCAGAAGGGCGGGAGCAGGGGAGGAGCTGCAGACTAGAGCACTGAGCAGCAGTGCCAGCAAGTGTTGGGGGGCACCAATGAAGCAGAGCTGCCAGGGTGAGTGAGGGTGGGTGCCGGGAGGTCCAGGGCAGCATGGAGGAGGAGCCAACACAGCCGAGGAAGTGGAGCTGCTGTCATCATCACCAGAAATGAACCAAAGCGAGCAACGAGGATTTGGAGGAGAGGATCGGATGATGTCCCTGTCTATATCTTTTCAGAGATGAGGTCTCCAGAACTGTACACAGTACTCCAGTTGTGGTCTTACCAACTGTCTATACAGAGGGCCAACAAATTCCTGTTTTCTACTGGTGATGCCTCTCCCTATGCATTCCAGTATCACCCCACACCTCCTTACTGCCTTCTCACATTGCTGGCCCACCTTTAGGTCATCTGATATGACTACCCCCAGATCCGTTTCCATTTTTGTTGCTGTCAGTATCTCACCCCCCATTGTGTACTCTTCCCCTGGATTTTTGTTTCCCAGGTGCATTACTTTGCACTTCTTTGCATTGAATCTAAGCTGCTATACATTTGACCATTCCTCCAACCTTGTCAAGTCCCTTTTCATCCTTTCCACCCCACCTTGCATATCAACCCTGTTGCAGATCTTTGGGTCATCTGCAGAGATATACTTTCCCTTCCAGTCCCTCTGCAATGTCACTTATAAAGACATTAAAAAGGCCCGGCCCCAGTACCAAACCCTGCGGCACACCACTAGTAGCCCCCCTTTCTTCACTGTGGACTCCATTTACTATTACCCACTGTGTCCTGTTGTTCAGCCAGTGTTTTACCCAGGCTACCACTCTGTGACCCACTCCCAGGCTGGTTAATTTGTTTATTAATCTTTTGTGCACGACTGTGTCAAATGCCTTGCTAATGTCTAGGTAGGCCATGTCCACAGCCCCTCCCTGGTCTACTACTTTGGACACCCAGTCAAAGAAATCAATTAGATTTGCTTGACATGACCTTCCTGCTGTGAATCCATGCTGCCTTGGGTTCTGTGCCCCACTGGCCTCTAGGCACTCAACAATTCTTTCCTTCAGAAGTGATTCCATCATTTTCCCCACCACGGAGGTCAAACTGACAGGTCTGTAGTTTCCTGCCTCTGTCTTGCTCCCACTTTTGTGAAGGGGAATCACATCTGCCCTCCTCCAGTCCTCAGGTATCACACCATCCTTCCATGTTTTATTAAAAAGGGTAGTCAGTGGTGTTACTAGTTCTTTCCTTAGTTCTTTTAGAATTCTGGGGTGAATCCCATCAGGCCCCATTGCTTTATCCACTTTCAGTTTTGAGAGTTCTTTTAGAACCCTTTCTTCTGTGAAAGTCTAATATCAACCCCCCTATCTAGAATGCTTCTATTGACTGGATTAGATACCTCGCCCTGCTTTTCCACTGTGAGTACTGAGCAGAAGTATTTGTTCAGTATCCCTGCTTTTTCACTGTCACTCTGTGCCCAGTCACCTTCCTCTTTATTCAGCCTCAGTATCCTTGCCTTAGTCTTTCTTTGCTCCCTAATGTACCTATAAAAGGTTTTATCCCCCCTTCTTAACTGAGTTGGATATCTTTTCCTCAGTTTGGGCCTTTGCTATTCTGACTGCCTTCCCCACTTCTTCTGTTTTAATGGGTACAGTTCTCTGTCCTGCTCCTTCTGTGTTTTCTTATACTTCCTGAATGCTATCTTTTTCTCCCTTCCCTTCCCAGCCACTTCTTTTGAGAATCATAGTGTTTATTTTTATTTCATTTTGATTTGTTTATTTGCTTCACACAAAGGCTTGTTGCCTCTGTGATAGTGGTTTTGATGTTTCCCCACTGTTGCTGCACCCCACCTTTTTGCCTGTTTGCTAGTGTTTTTCTGAGGCTCTCTCCCATTTTGACAAAATCAGCCCTCCTGAAGTCCAGTACCTTCACTTTTGTATGGTTTGACTCTACAGCTAATTTATCATGAACCACACTGTTTGGTGGGCGCTTGTTCCCAGATGGCTACCCACGTCAAGATTAGAGATCCTCTCTCCGTCCCCATTTGAGAGAACCAGGTCTAAGATTGCTCCCTCCTGAGTGGGTTCCAAAACTACCTGTCTGAGGCATGCCCCCTATAGGGCATCGAGAATGGCCCTGCTCTTGGATGTAGCTGCAGCAAAGGTGCTCTAGTTAACATCTGTCATATTCATTCCCCCATCTGCAATATCTTCCCTTGCTCTGCCAGCCCAAGGATGCCTTCTATCATTTCTTTGTCCATTTCCTCCCCCTGACATGGGGGTCTGCATACAACCCCTGTGCGGATTGTGGCACCATTTCCAGTCTCCAGGGTGACCCACAGTGCCTCCTTTCATCCCTGTTTACCCTTTAGTTCTGTTGCTTTGCTCCCTTCCCTTACATAGGGAGCTCCTCCTCCTCCTCTTCTTCCCTCCCTGTCCCTCCTGTAGATTGTGTACCCTGGTATATTGACATCCCAGTCATGGTTCTCTGTGTACCATGTTTCTGTGACTGCCATGATATCCAGGCATCCCTCTTCCATCAAGGCTACCATTTTGGGGAGCTTTTTACCTAGACTACGGGCATTGGTACTCATTACCCTCCATTTTTTATAGCTTTTTTCATTTTGTCCCATTGCTGTCCTTACTGCTTTTGTCTTTTTCTCCATTTACCCCTACCCTTCTCCCTATTGACTGCTCTATCTTGGTGTTTACCTTACTAAGTACCTTGATTTTTTTTGGGGGGTAGTATTTCCCTTCTCCTTTTCAGTGCCTCCCCCCTTGGCTAGTTTAAATGCTTGCCAATGAAGCATTTAAACCAATCACCTAGGACCCTGGTTCCCCTCCTGGATAGATGCAGACCATCACACATGTATAGGCCTGCATCCCTCCAGGTAGAGCCCCAGTCCCCAGTGAAGACAAATCCCTGAGCTCTGCATCAGGTTTTCAGCCAGTCATTGAATCCCATGGTGTGGAGTACCCTAGCCTTATCCATGCCATAGACAAGTAGCACTTCCGAGAAAGTTACCATGTGTGCTACTTGTCTAAGGCCCCTTCCCAACTCCACAAACTCCTGTTACACTGCTCTGATCATATTCTCAGCCAGATCATTTGTCCCTAGGTGGATAATGACATCCAGCTCACTCCCCCTTGCAGCTGCTCCCATGATCCTGATGATTCATTTCATGTCCCTCCAAGCCATGGCACCAGGCAGGCACCTTACCTCCCTTTCCTCTTCCTCCCCCAGTTCTAACCCCCCTAACAATTGATCCCACATTTTCAGCGTAGCCTTCTTATAACCTCACTTAATTTCATGTACCCAGTAAAAAATGTTTTCAAATCCCTGCCAACACATAATTCTGTGTAACTGCAATGCCATTCAGCACCACAGGTGCAAAAACACATTTTGGGCAGGATTTGAAAAATGACAGCTGTGACATACATGAGGTGGGGTAATAAAAAAGTTATGTTGAATATAATAAATGAAAATATTGAAAATGTCTAAAGTTATGAGCGTGCATAGCAAAATTGCAAGGAATAGTCATGATGCAGCCATTTTTTTTTTAATTTTTGACCCCAAATTGTCAACATACCCTTCTTAAGACCCTACCTCCTGAACAATATGACTATTATTACACAAATTCCACCAGAATGGTGATTTTGACAACTGATAGCAAAATCAACTTTCTGACAGGTGTTGCCTGATGACAGTCATATTGTACATGAGCAGGGGTCCAGCAAAAGGTCATGTTGAAAATTTGGCATCAAAATCTCAAAAAACAGCTGAGTTATGCAGAAAGGTTGAAACCCCCATTGAAATACACTGAAGCGCATTTACCTTAGTTTCTAATATTACAGTTAAAGGTTGCAGCACCAAGACATGTCTTTGATTGGGAGAGCCGATCTCAAACCTGGGACCTCTTCAGGTGAATGAGGGTGTGTGGATGCATCAAGGGCTTGTGGGGAGGTGGATGCACAGTGGGAGGTTGGGTGGATGTGTGGGTGTGATCGGCAATGGACTTTTCTTTTTACAGGTTAAAAAAACAAACATCGATGGATGGCTTTCTTTGTTTCAGGACATTTGCAAAATAGAAGGGGCAGCTACTAACCACCAATGAAAATTACAAACTAACATGGGGATCAGAGGGTGGGGGATGCCACTAGATACCTGGGACAGATGTGGGAGGGTAGGGGGGTACCAGTAACACAAATGAAATTGCTAAACTGTGTATATATATATATATATATATATATACACATACAATATATATATATATATATATATATATTAGCAGCACAGTCGTGCCTCTAAAGTTAGGGTTGAGTTTCCAGTTTAATGTTAAACCTCAAATTTGGCACAATAATTGCTTTGCAACTATTTAATGGATTTGCATGAAATTTAGGATGTGCTGTCCTGAGGGGGTAGATCTCCTGACCTGCCAAGTTTTTTTTCAATCTGATGTGTGGATTTTGTGCAGCACATATGGAAAAAAGTGTGTTTTTTGCTTTTTTTTCCTCAATTTTTCCTGAATTTACCTTATCACCCTGAACCCACACTGTTTGGAATTTTAACTTGACATTTTACAAGTATAAAGAGCTTTCCTTAAGGAATAGACCAGCATTAGTTTGGTGAAAAAATATTATTCCAATCCAAAGTTATTCAATTTTGAATATTCTGGTTCTGAGCATGCTCAGTTTAGTCTTTTGGTTAGATGCACAGCTGCGAACAAGGAACTGGGTTCACAAATGGGGATTTTTTTTCTCACGAACGGGGATCCCCGGTTGTGAGAAAAAAATTCCCATTTGTGAGCCACCATCTTGTTTTCACTTTTAGCCCAAAATAAATTGTTGTAACTTGGCCCACATATGCATTTTGAAAAAAACAAATGCATGGGTTTTGTTCAGGGTGATGCCCTTTACAAAACCATGTGTTTGGCTTCCATCAGATAATTCAAAAAATGCCAATTTTTGTATTTGAAAATCCCCATTCATGACTCTCTTCCGATCCCCATTCATGAGACTACCAAATCCCCATTCATGAGCCAATCCCAGTTCATGAGCTAGCAAAATCCCCATTCATGAGAGGAAGACCAGATGGCTATATCTCACGAACGGGGATTGGCTCACGAATAGGGATTTTGCTAGCTCGTGAACAGGGATCCCTGTTCACGAGACAGGACCATCTCGTAACATTCTCATGAAAGGGGATTCTGAAAGTTCATGAATGGTGATTTGACTCATGAACAGGGATTTTTGAATCCCAGTTTGTGAGAATGTGACCAAATGGCTGTGTCTCATGAACAGGAATTCCTGTTCATGAGTTAGGAAAATCCCTGTTCATGAGAGGAAGACCAGATCGCTATATCTCACGAACGGGGATTCTGTCACCTCACAAATAAGAATTCAGCTCACGAATGGGGATTTTGATAGCTCACAAACAAGGATTTGTAAAACATTGCTAGTTCACTGCAAAGAAACAGTAAGGACTTTTGGCTTGAAATTTGCAGGGTGCAAAGGGGGTGTCCCACAGATGTGATGTATGCTGGTTTGGTGTAACAAAATTGCATTGGTTACATAGTTATGACATTCAAAAGTTGAGACATTTCCTATTGGATAACATTGCAATGCCCATGACACCTTTTGGCACCTGTATCTAGAAAAAGGAAGTGAGATACAGATGCAGAAACAAGTTTTGAAATCATATATTACACCAGCAGTGAAATGTTTTTCTTATGTGCCATGGTTACAGAGATATTGGCAAATTAGTGTCACAAGGGTTCCAAGGGTGAGTTTCCAATGCTTTTTAGTGGCCATATCTCATAAACAATGTGAGATATGGGTTCAGTTGTTCATTGTCACATGTAGTACTCCCTGTCGCAATTACAACAACACTTTTTTTTTTCCAGCTGCTATGGTTCACCAGACATCAGCAAATTAGTATTACGAGGGTTCATTTCCCTATAGGACTGCTGTATGGCTCTGTAGCTATGTGTAAGTGGGAGCACAGGGCCTAGAAGGTCCGTGTTCCCACAGATGCATATTGTTATGCACAAATGGGCAGCTTGGTGGGACCAACACATGCTACTTATACTACTTATATTACACTTTTTCAAAAAGTAAGGAACTTCATGGCAAAATACTTCATTTAATGCATCAGTTATGGTTAACCTCAACAAAAGTGTGGAAATGACACATTAGGGTTGAGCTCCTAACCCAACCACCATCCAACCCCCAATCCTCCACAAACCGACAGACGCCGGGTTGTGCCATAGGATCATGAGGCCTAACTCTCACCCCATTCTCCTTTACTGTAGCATGTCAACCTGTTTACACATAGAATGGAGTGTGAGTTGGGCCTCATATTCCTGCACAATCTGGTGTCTGTCGGTCTTTGGAAAGAATGAGTGAGGAGTGGTGGTGTTAGGAGTCAACCCAACATATATCATTCCCACTTTTGTCACTTTAACCCTAACTGACACATTAAATTATGTTTTGCCATGAATATATATATATATATATATATATATATATATATATATATTCAGATGAGGGTAAGGGCCACTAGGCACCAGAGAAAGAAACGGGAGAGTGGGGGTACCATTAACACCAACAAAATTGTTAAAACAAAAAAAAGTATGGGGATCAGTGAGCACTAGACAACAGGGAAACAAAGGGAAATTAAAGGGCGGCATAATTCAGAGGTGGGGGTGCCACTTGACATCAGGGAAATAAAATTATCCAAGGAGTATAAGGATCAGAGGGTAAGGGGTGGCACTAGACACCAGGGAAAATACAGGGAAAGGATTCTTGAGCCTCAGAAAAGGATCCTTTTTCCAGATTTATGCTATGAAAAAGGATTCTTTTTCATATCATGCAGTCATGAAAAAGGATTCTTAACAGTAAATAAAACACATTTTTATGACATATTTCAAACATTGAAGTGCAGATTGCACTTAAGAGGATCCCGATCAGCCAGCTAGGTGTGGTGGTCTCTCTCCAGGATGTCATTTCTGTGGCTTTTAAAATATTATTTTTTTGGAAAATGGAAAAGAAGATGGTGGTTTGCGAAAAAGGAATGTTCTCTCACAAAAAGGGATTTTGTTCTCATGAAAAAGAAAATGCTCTCGTGAGACTAAATCCTTTTTTGTGAGATTAAATCCTTTGTCGAACTTTATACATCTATCCTGAAAAACTAACTTCCCATAGGATATAATCTGCAATTAAAAACTTAATAACTTTGCAACACTTTAATATTTTTGCACTAAACTAACAGTGGCAGTTCTGGTACCCAAGTTCTTTCTATCATAAACAAATCAAAGCAAAATTTCACACCATCTGGAAGCAATGGCGATGAGGAAAAAACTGCAAAAAATTGTGACATTTTACTTTTCTTCACTATCCGGATCTTAAAATCTGCACATCCTACCAGAACAAAATTCACCACAGCAAGAGATCCATACCACAGGACAGTGCATACCAAATTTTGTTCAAATCCATTAATCAGTTGAAAAGTTATTAAACTGCAAAATTTGAGGCTTAACATTAGACAGAATACGCAACCCTAACTATAGGGGCACAAGTGTGCCCCTATTATTTCATTATATATTATATATATATATATATATATACATATATGCTGTATATATAAATATATATATATACACACACACACACACACACACACAGCATCTCTCTCTCTCTCTCTCTCTCTCTCTCTCTCTCTCTCTATATATATATATATATATATATATATATATATATATACGGTAGTGCTACCATGAATTAGTTGAGGAGCCATTTCTATGTTAAACCCCAAAATTTTGCACCTTAATAACTTTGCAACCGTTTGATGGATTTGCCTGAAATTTGGAATATGTGATCAAGAACCATAGGCCTTAGGATCTGCCATGTTTTGTACTGGTTGGATATACAGCTGCGGAGTTATTAAATGTGATCTGTGCGCACGTTTACCCTTTTTCTGGAATTCTATGGTCGCGCCTACAGGTCATACGGCTTGCACGACCAGCCTGAAATCTTCAGAAAACGTGCAGCTGGGGTCCCCAATGTGCCTTTTGAAGATTTGGTGAAAAAATATTAAACGGTTCAAAAGTTATTCAAAAAACAGTTTCCCATTATAAGTCAATGGGAAAAGTTAACAAAAAGTTCGACAGTGTCGCAAATGCATTTTTACTTTCGCAAATGGGCCTGTTACTTTCGCAAATCCACCATTTTGTTTTCAGTTGGTGATCAGAAAAATGGTTGTCATTTAAATTTGAGACCCTCTAGCAACCTAATTCTTTTTGTATTCACCTAGTCGGACCCTGAGGATGCTTGCCATGTCTTTATTTTGTGGTAAAACACCCCAGAAATATGTTTTTCAAATTTCTGGAAAAAGTACTTTCACAAATTACTTTCATGCTCACGAAAGTGTTGAACTTTTTTGCGAAAGCTTTCGCAAATTGCGATAGTAGTTTTCATCTGTGGGACAGTGAGAGCTATTCTTTGGCACTGCGCTGCAAAAGAACCGTTGGGAGTTTTGGGCTGAAATTTGGAGGGAACGGAGCCGACATCTCACAGATGTGCCTTTCAGTGTTGTATTAAAAAATATTACATGGCAGCAAAGTTATGGCACTCCAAAGTTGACAGTTTTTCCCATAGGATAACATTACGGCGGCAACCGCATTACAGAAATCCTTTGGCACCCTGCTGCTAAATAACGGTATGGTCTTTTTTCCTGAAATTTTGAGGGAAGACAGCCAACAGTCCACAGATGTGCCTTTCAGTGGTTGGGTGAAAAAAACATTACAGGGAGGCAAAGTTATGGTGCTCCGAACTTTTCTTTTTTTCCCCATAGGATAACATTATGATGTTCGCCGCGCCTTTCAGGGCCCATATCTCAGAAATGGTGAGAGATACGGACTTTTCGTAGGAAAATCTCTTAGCCCCCTTAAAGGGGCTAAGATACAAATTAGCCAGAACAGTTGTAAATAATATGACTTTTAAATTTTTTTTCTACGTCTTGCGGTTCTTGAGATATAATGTATTTAGTATTCCAAGATCTCATTTTCTGTGCCGATACTCATTATTATGCATACATTATTTGTACTCACTGTCTTTCTCTATGCAGGTTTTGGGGAAAACCAGCCTGTGCGCTTACATTACTGTTACTGTTGCCCTTTCCGCTTGCGGTTCCGTACCCGTTTCACTTACCGTTGACGTCTGCGCCACCATGTGTGTTATCCTTTGCGTTTTCATTTGCGCTTGTGTTTCTGTTATTTTTTGCCATTTCTGTCTACAGTACTGTTTATCTTTCTGTTTCACTTTACATCACCATGCCACTTGACATTTCTGTTTGCAGGCACCATGTTACTATGTGACAAGACATCACGTGGCACACATTCCCATCTCGCCACCGTGTGCGTTACCCTTTCTGTTCTCAATAAACGTATTTACCATGTGTGCCACTGTTAGCATTTCTGTTTGCGTTGCTGCTCCTGTTACTATGCCACAAGACATCATGTGGCGGTAGCGAATTACATTCACTATTTCTCAATATCATTCTCAAAAAGAAGGGAAATTAGAGGCAAGAAACTCTGTTTAATGCATTTGTTAGGGTTGTTCCACAGTGACAAAAGTGAGGAAATTCGCTGTTAGGGTTGAAAACCATAACTCTGAGTTCACCCCCCCAGCACCACACACACACAGACACACACAGGGGTGTGCTGTGGCACGAGGTGTGGCTGAGTGGCACATGTCTCTATAGGGTGATTGACTGACCATTAACACAATTCTTGGGAGTGACTTATTGCTATAATAATGAAACATGTTTTTAAACAGTTTTAAACCTTGTTCAGTATATCGTCAACCTGATTTGTATGCTTAAGTCATAGACACTTAGTTTTATGTCATAATGGTATTTAAAGTAAGGAGTCGACACAGGTGGTTATGGTTTTTAAAAAATTTATTGCCAATTTGTCAAATGGAGAAAAGGTCCAATTAAGAGTGAAATTTAGTTAACAGAAGCAGTCTCACAATACAATCTTTGTATGTGTGCAATCATTGCTTCTCAAATATGTAAATGTGTAAGAAAAATAGTAACTGTATAATATGGATTTGAGTAAGTGTGTGATATAATAGGAAACTAATCAGGTGTTGTGTGTTTCTAGTTATGTTTCAGTACTCACTACTCTTTATGTGAGGAAGTAGTTTCTGACATTCGACCTGGAATTCTAATAGTCAGGCTGAAGCTGTGGCGTTCATTATATATTTACTATTGAATGTGAATGGAGTTTGTAAAAAAATGTAACTTTTTTAAAAATGGTTGTATGTTGTAATTATGTGTAGTGCATTACTTGTGTGTTATGTTAATTAGGCAATGTCAGTAGGTTGTGAAGTGTGATTACACACATGACAGACAAGTGTTTTGTTGTAATTGTGTGACTGCTAATGTGGATGTTCCTGGGGTGGGCGAAAAACCATATGCTGACTGTCTAAGTAGTACAATTTACACAAATGTAAGTTTTGTGACATTTGATTGATATTATTTAATAATATGTCACTGACTAGGTGCAAATGGAAAATTCCCCACCCAACCCCTCAATTGAGGTGATCATAAATATTGTCAGGAACAGGTATGCAGTTTGTTGTGATCAGCAACAGTGCCTGATTTACAATTGTCAATATTTTTTACATATGGTAGAATTACTTATGTGACAAGTTAAAAAAATATTATATTTTTACATGAACAAATGACATATTATCAATTCTTACATTGGCTTCTATGTAAATTCTTAAGTTGTAAATACTAAAACTGTCACGAAATGCATTTTTTTTAACAAACTTATGGTTAATTAAATGTTGTTACTATAGTGCTTAATAATATCTAAAACATTGACTTGTACTTTAGTGCTACACTACTATTTTTAGTACAAGTATCAAACTAGCTATTAACAATGTACACCTGAATACAAATTTTTATATTATGTACAAGTAATTTTAAACACATGTAAGAGTCAGTAAATGAGATTCAGCAATTGGTAATTATTTACAGTTGTGTAATTCAGCTTCTTGCATTATCAATAAAGGTAGTTGTTTTTACATATGTACAATACTAGTATTACGCATGAAGCGTGATAGTTCTACACTGTTGCATGGTGATCGAATGATGTTCTCTATATGTCAAGAGTCAGTAGACAAATTGAAGTGTTGATAGACAACTTGTGACAGAGTGGAATGTTTGCTGAATGTTATAAGGGTAGCTCAGTTATCTCGATAATAACTGAGAAGTTCTCTTTGTTTGCAAGAGTAAGAGCTTATAAGTCATATCAATTTGTTGTTATATATGAGTTGATACATGGATTTTTAAAGAGATGTACAGAGGAGGAAGTAGTAAGTCCTCAGTTTTTAGATGTACAATCTTTGATAGACATGTAATCATGGTTTCTCTAGTGACTGTGAATATTGTTGGCGCATTAAAGCCACTACAACAATTTCATGTAGTCACTGATCCACCTAAGATCTAACATGTTACAGTGTATGTAATGTCTGTATTAGAATACCATTTTGTTGAAATTGTATTGTTTATTTAGAGTCGTACATTATACAACATTGTAATGAGGCATGAATGTTTTGGGGGACAAAGTAGTCATTTTAAAATGCAACATGTTTTGTCCTATTCTTCTGAAATATGAAGGTTGTCATAATTCTTCAATATTAGAAGATATGCATTTTTCAAGTGCCGTGGCAGTCTCTGTTTAAAAGTCATTGTAGAGTCATCACACTCTAACCATCCAGTTCTGCACCTTAGTAACAAGGTGAAATGCCCAGAATGCATGGATTGACCATGGTGATAGATTATACTGTGAGTGTCAAACACTGATTGGTTGAAGACTATTCTACTAGCTGTGTAATCTGTGATAGGAGTATCAACTCTGAGCCCATTGGGGTCAAATCTGTGCAACATAAGCAACAGATATTGAGATGAACACCTTAGACGTATGGACTGAGTGCATCTGCCTTGACACCTTCCACAGGCATGACTACATTCAGCATTAGTGAATAGCTGTCGAAATTTGACACTTTTGGTTTCAGGGACAAAGAGGTTATCCACAGCATGTCTTGTGTGGTTTCACGCTGTGATGCCACATGAAACACATACATATTTTGTAACATATGTTACTGTGAAGTACTGCCGCATTGGGGTGCCGTCTTCATCCAGGTTGTTTATGACAGCCATCATAAACTCAGTAGTGTCTTGCTGTATGTCTGCAGCAAATGTACTACATCCAGCATATGTAGCTAACACCTGTCATAGTGGTGTTAGTGACTGTACATTGTTAGAGTGGTCAGAAGTCATGTTGATAATCTGCTTCAAAGCGTTTGATAGGGGATTGTCTTGTGAAGCAGATATTGCCTGCACAAACTGTGGCATGTGTAGAAAAACTTGCATAGCTGAGTTAGCATAGCAGTTTACTCTACTGCTGTTGTCAAAGACTGGTACAGCAGCTACACCAACAGATTTCTGATGAGTTGCTGGTTGTGAATGTTTACTTGAAGTTGTGGCCTTTGCAGAACTCTTTTTTGTTGAATCACTTTTGGAAGCTTGCTGCTGTTTGTTGCTACCTCTAGCTGTGACTGAATTGTGTGAGACAGACAGATATGTAGGCAGTGGTATTAAAGACATTTGTGGCTGATGTACAGTACGTAACCTGTTGTACTCAAGAATACATCGCTTGTCAGCTCGTATTTTCTGAGGTGCTATACTAATGATGTGCAATCCAGAAAGGCTGCGTGCGTGAAAGTGCAGCATAGCTCATGCCATCCTTGAAAATGTCTGTACCTATGTCTACCATTGCTGAATCAAACTCAATCCCTGAGATTTGTGAATGGAGACAGCATATGCAACACATAATGGGAACTGTTTCCTGTTTACGTAGATATCCTTAAAAACCTGGAATTTAACATAGAGTTCGATCTATGTGTACAGAGTGTTCCATGTTGTCAAAGTGCACTACAAGTGTCTCAGAATATGTCTTCTGGACATTATAGACAAAGTCAGTGATGTTTCCCATGGCATCGTTTACCATACCTTGTTCTACATCTAGATTACGTCGTAGCATGATACGTGCATTCTTACAAACTGTGAGAACAGCTTCTAGGCCAGCTGTTCGTGAAACATCTGACTTCAGTTCACTTAGTCGTTCAGTCATCTTTGCTACTAGCTTTCGACTAAGAATAATGCCATCAACTGTATCAACTGCATGCAGAGTTAGAATCTCTTGGTTTTCTCTTTGTAGCATTAGATTGTTGAATTCAGTGCATTTCTTTAGTCGTGGCATAAGACACACTATGTGTCTGCCAGTAGAGTATATATCACTGAAGACATTACATGCTGTTTCTATGCATGTACTATGTACTGTGATTTTTCGATCATTTAACATACAAACATGTTCTGGTGATAGAGAACCTGCACGAGCTTCATCTAAAAGTGATTTGTAAGCTAGATCACCACTTTGGTGCATGTTCTCAGACAACTCAACATAGGTAAATAATTCCCATATGTTATAGCCTGCAATGCAACCGAGGATATTCTTAGCTTGCTTGGCAGTCAGAGTTGTAAATACATGCTCTGCATTGACTGGTGCAAGTTGTAAAAGGTCTCCCAACACAAGTATACTTTTGCCACCAAATTGCACTCCATCGTCAGTACCTAAGATCTGCTGTAGACGTAGATGAATACAGGCAAGCATGACATTGGAGACCATGCTGATTTCATCAACAATGAATAACTGCATCTTTGTGAACATGGAGCGGAGCTGAGATGCAACTTCAAATGACAGTTCTGATACTCTCAGTTCTCCATGTTCGACTGGCAACATAAAGAGGCGGTGTAATGTTACTCCACCAATGTTGTATGCTGCTAGTCCTGTGGGAGCAGTCACAAGCAACAGACATTGAAGAGCCTGTCACCTCCGTTACTTCTGCAGTGATGGCTTAATCAGAAACTCTTTCCTGTGCCAGCTGAACCGCTAACAAACATTAGTAGTGGCTTGTACTGAGTGCAGTCACATTGTTTTGTTTCATGTAGTATACCATGTTGGACAGCTTCAACCACTTAGGAGTGAACTGTATGTTGCAGCTGATTTAGTCTTTCTCTTAAGTCAGCTGGGTTGACCATAGAGTGTGTGCCATGTTGCATGGCTGTCTCAATTTCTGACATTAACACTTCTGGGGCATTTAAGGGCAGAGGATCACCTAGAACACCTTGTCCTTCTGGATCAAGGTTGTCTTGTGAACTAACTGGAGTGTCTTCCTGAAGTTGCTTCTCTGCCTCTCAAGCTGTTCTCTCAGCTTTTAGTCTTTATATATGTCTGTGAGTACTCAGTTTGGAAATTATCGTAAGTGAGATTGAACTGGTCTTGAATGTGTCAGAGTCACCTTTTAATTCAGACTCACTCCTCCAGGGTCTAAATAGGAATAGGAGAGCAAAGTAGTAATGTTCTGTGCTCTCTGATGTGCCTAGATGCAGTTTGCAGTGATCTATAAGCCATGGCTTGTGCCTCTTCACAAGACAGCCATCTAGTCCATTGACCTCGTAAATGTGTCGTGTTGAGTCAGGTGCTGCACCTGTCTTGTAGTCATACCACTTAGCCACCTCAAACAGACACATATCATTCATGTCGTTGTGCCTACGTGGCTAGTATGTGTCTATCAGGTTATTCTTCAAGATATGTTTTGAAGAAGGTGTATTGACAGCGAGCTCCTCAATTTCGGCATGAGGAATCAGTACACGCTTCCATTTCTCTTTGTAGTTTACACTGAAGCAATACAGCGTCAGACTTCCGTACAGATGTGTACCCATTAACCGGTCACTGGCCTGTAAGCTCCACATTCTCTGTGAGAAAGAGTCTTCAAACCCAATGACCACAGCTGAGATGTCAGGCTTTTTGCTTGAGTGGCAATATCTTCCCAAAGATCTTGCAAGCTAGTCTGTTCATGTTTGGTTATGTACGGTGATGTACGAACCGGGCCAATGAGTTGTCAGCCACAAACTGAACATCTATGTTTGCTTGCCACATTAGGAGAAGAGTTGGGTTGTAGTCATTGATGTACACCTCTTTTCATCCCTGGGTAACCGTATACCCTCTTGGTTGATTTCTGCCTTCAAGTGGTGTTGCATTGCTGAGAAAAGGTCATTCATGGCACCATTCTGACAAACCTAGAAATCCAAAGCAACATCGTGTGTACCAATTAGATTTGTTCTTTACTACTCGCCGGCAATATTTTAGCAAATATATCCCTGGAACTTTTGCACCAACTTCCATAGTGTAGGACTGTCATACTTGTCTGGAATGTGACAAGTGATATATTTTTGATGAATGATAGCACTTCTGGGCTTCATGTTCACCAATCGCGTAGCGCATCCTTGATCCACAATAACATATGGATGTGAGGGCACCTCGTTGATATTCTGTCCTTCAAAAGTAATGTTGTACAATACCTAGAGGAGGATTGTCCTTTGACAAGATGAAGTGAGAATGTCATGGAACCGCTTGAAAATGTCTTGTGACAGACACAGGATCAAGTGAACACATTTCTCCGATACAGTCATCGGCGATGAGATGCCTTCGACATCGGAATTTTCCCACTTCAACAGTTCAATGAGTTCGTCCCAGGCATATTCAGCACAACTAAGTCTGATAAACCATGTAGCTGCACCATACTCTCGTAGCATTGTCATCACTTCCGAGTGTCTGCGATACCAATATTCTTTGGTGCCACGTAGACTTGAAAGTATGGAAGACAGATTCACTTGCACATTTTCATCTTTCTGCTTTAATTTCTCTAGAAATTGAGCAGCTGTTATTCCATCTAGTGGACTTGTTAGACGAATGGTATGTGCTATACACGCAGACAGAATGCTAAGTTCACTCTCCCAGAGCAGAAGGAATAGGTACTGTATGTTATGTCTGAATTTGCCATCTTTGCTCAGGACATGGCTAGTGCAGTACTCAGCACCCTGTACCCGTACTCCTCTTTCATCTAGGCGTCCACCTGACCCTTTTGGAAATAGGTCTGGGAAACAGCGTGCTTCTAGTGTTGCCTCCCAAATGCTGACATGCTCACCTTCCACCTGCTTCATTTGATAGAGATCAATGTTGTCTCCTAATGGATCTCTGCCATGTAGTGGGTGAATATTGTACTGTTCATACACATTGTCACTTGTCTGTGTACTGACCTTCTCAATGATTGGCTTACTTTTTTCTAATAGATCATGTTGGACAGAGAGACTGTCCATCTGATCTATGTCAAGGTCTATATAAAAGGAATTGTTACTCTTTAAATAAGCAAGAGCAAGCTTTACCTTTTGCACATTGACAACATCTTGCCAGATGACCTTGGCCTTTGTAGGCACACCATTTACAAGAATTACCAAGCTATTTTCAGTTGAGATTGCTTGAACATTTTCCTGTAGAGGAAGTGGTAGATACATCACAGAACCCTTTAGAGATCTAACAAGCTCTTTCTGTGGAATGTTCCTTGTCTTTGTGTTCAGACGTAGAATCATTTGGAATGGTTTCATTGTCTGAATTAGAATACGTTCAAACATATTCAATGTTGAAATCTCACTTGGTGTAACATCTGTTTCTATGTTGTTTAGCATTGACCTTGCTGGCAAAGTGTTACACTTTAGTTTTGAAAAACAGTGTTTGCATAGCACAATGGTGTCTTGTAAGTGAAAGTCAGATTTCAGCAGCAAGAATGCTGCCAGGCGGAACCACATGTCATTGTAATGGTGACAAGGTTTCTAGAGTTGACTGTGACTGTTTGTTTGGTAGCACAAGCGGTTCTTGTGACATATATGGAATCAAACTTCTGAGACTTTGCAACCTCAACCAGCAATTTCCTTCCGTACTGTTTCAGAATGTCATTTTCTAACACTGGAAACAGATTTTCTACAGAAGTGTTACACTGAAAATTACTTGTTTCTGGTACAGAAGGAATGCGTTGCAGTTTTTTTAGGAAAGTGATGGCACCCTGCATGTCACCTGACTGCAATAAGTCATTTAAACAAGTGTACTGATGTACAGCTCGCTGTACTTCATATACTCTGTAGACAAAGTTTCGCATGCCTGTTTGATGTACTGCAAGCATCCGCATGTTGTGAAAAATACTATCACAAACACCACTATTGAGACATGCAAATGAGTGACCCATGAGTCCAGTATGTGGCCGGATTTCACAATGGTCAATTTCTGTAAACAGTTTATGTCTCTCTTTGCAATCTGTTATTATGAATAGGTTAACAAAGTGTTCTACTTTTTGAAATGATGATTGCCTACGGTTGCAGGTACCATCACATGACCATGTCAGACAGTGGCGTTTATTGAACAGTGTGGTTGGACCACAGTCATCATCACTATCCAACTGATTGTCATCAGAGATACTGAGGACATTTTTTAGTTTGCCGGACTCATCAATACTGAACGTCTGTTCTTTTGTAAAGTAATGATAAGACTCTTCCCAGAAATATGCTTCTGAGTGCTGTGTGTGCAGCCACTGTCCCTGAAAACATGACAGAAGTTGTCAACAGTCAAACAAGAATGCTGTTGAAGCTTTTTTAATCATATACATGTTTCCTGAATTGTTCAAGCACACATCACATCTTACGCCACAATCGTTGTAGTACAAACAGTGCTCTGTTGACAAAAGTTCATACTTTCAGACGTAAATTCATCAGAGAAAGGTGACTCTTGCTCTTTTTGTGGGTGTGCCATAGCACAGCAGTGATAAGTCTTTCGATCTTAGCTTTACTTGCTAGTGATCGGAAATACTTTCTCTTTCTGACTTGTAAGTCACTATTTTTGATTTTACGGTGTTGTTTTGAGCGTCTCTTGATGGTTGCACTCAAAATAGTTGTGTTTCATCTCAGAGATCGACACAACATTTGTGATGGTATACATTTTTGCTTTTCTGTTAAGGATTTTTGTTTGGTTGTGCAGTGACTTGATGTAGGAGTCACTGTTGCAGTAAAGGTCTGTCGATGTTCATTTTTGGGTGTGCCTTTACTGTTTTGTTTGTTGCCCTTATACAACAGTGTAGTACTATTATACCGCTCTAGTTTTGAGACACATCTATGTCTGTATTTAGTTGGCATTTTTTGGTATAATGGTTGACAGTGACAGTAAGCAATCTTACAGAAGTATCAGGCACCTGTATGAGAGAGAAAAAAAAAGTTTTAGGATAGACTTCAGTAAATTTCTTATAACAGTGTGTATTGATAGAACAGTACGTTAAGTATGTTAACAATTTGGTAAAAACATAAGTAAGCGATAGTTTCTTTGAATGTGCGTCGCAGCGTTGCTATATTAATATCAGAGTTTGTTCATTCTCAATATTTTAGTACACATTAAAGTTTTTTTCTTCACATGTGTTCTTATGATTAGGATAGGTGTGATTTTTTACCTGCGGACGAACATGTGTTTTCTGCCATGTAGTGTGTGATGGCATAGTCAGTATGATAATTTACTATATGGTAGAGCAAAAACTTGAGAGTGATAGTGTGCATTAACAAATCTGTAACAATTAGTATGTTTACAATTAGAGGGAGGACATGCCACTATTACTGTTGTGTGAGTGTGTGTACCACAGTTGCTAAGTATGCTTGCATGTTAACGAAATTTCAATATCGTTGCTGCATATTATCAACATTGTGTTTTTTGTACTCCTGTGTATCACTATTGGAGCTGTTATTTTTTACAACATGGGAAAATGTTTTTCTGCACATGTACTGTGCAATGCTGCAGTTCACTGATGAAATAACTGTGTAGGGCACAGTGCAAAATTACCGTGGCTGTGTTTATGAACAGACAACTTAAATGAATATGTGAAAATTTGTGTGAGAATTTGAAATATTTCTGATTTACAAGCTTGCTATGAGTGCAGTTCACATGTACACTTAGTAAGTTTGGTATTGTCATACTTTTCAGTTGAGAATTTACTATTTTGCTTTTAACACAACTTTGTGAATAGTACGATTTCATTACTCACATCTTAACAATAGTGTGTTTTTGCTTATGGTGCTGTATTTGGCTCAGTTTATGTGAGAAAATGACTATATGGTAGAAATGTATAAACATCAGAGTGAGACTGTTATGAGCAGCGGTCTTAAAATGGATATATGAATACATTTCAGTGTGAAAATTACAACAAATTAGTGTTTTCTGTAAGTCTCCGTTGCACAGTTGTTATGCGCTTGGAACATTGTAAATCTAAAATATCTGAACTGGACTGAGTTCAAGCAGCTATGCAGTAGATTATGTGTTTAAAATTGAAAATTGAGCTATTTTTACATAAAATCTGAAATTGTGTCAATATATAGACAGTTTTGGGAAATTACTTTCGTGAGCACGAAAGTTTCGAAAAAATGACTTTCGTGCATTCGAAAGTGTCGCAAATTTTACTTTCGTGCATTCGACAGTATGGTCAAAAGTACTGTCAAACTTCGACACTTTCGCAAATTTTACTGTCATGCTATCGAAAGTGTCGCAAATGTACTTTCGTGCATTCGACAGTAAAGTTAATCTAACACTTGGGAGTGGCTGAAACATTCATTATCGAATCATAAAACAGTGTTTGAGTGACAGCTAGCTCTACCAATGTAATTTAAGATTTGTCAGGCCACTTCTGAGAACGAATCAGAGACGGACAACACTCAAGAAGAAGTAAACAGGATCCATTTTGAATATTGCTGAGAAAGAGCACTTTGAAACTGTAAGTACAGTCTATCTTCATATGATATTTCCTAGTATTAAAAAAACTTATCACAACATGTACATATTATTAATCAAAACATTTTTTTCTGTTGAATCTCATAATGTTAATTGTTATTGTTTAGCAGGCTATATTCTTAAGAGAAAATAGTTTGAAGTGAGAAAGTTATTTTAGTACTAACTTGTACAGATACAGCTGCAAATGGAGGGAGATAGAAGGTGTGCACGTGAGTTGTATGGAGAAAATGGAACCAATCAGACTTGTTTCTGATGTAATTATTTTAAAACTGCTTATGAAAAGGATGCATTTTTCCAGTTCTGTGGTTTCAGATTTTTGCAGGAACATAGTCTAGTAATACTGAATGCATGAGTTACATTGGTTAATGAAGCCAGAGCAGGAGGAATTTTTTTTTTATTTGTGTGTTTTGTCTTGAATGCACTGAAGCTAGTTTGAAATAAGGAGGGAAAACATCAGTTTGATTTTCAGTACTGTCTGGTCACTTGCAGGTGAACAGTCCTTTCTTTTGTAGCTCTCTGTACAGTTCTGAATGTTTAAAACTTGAATGGCAGAAAATAGCAAAAGATTTTGTGCATAGTTGGAAGCTGTTAAATAAGATGAGCAGCTGAGTTTGCAGTTCATAGTAATTTTTGGGAGGGACCTGCAGTCTGAAATTGCTATGTAAGATGAGTTTGTCGTGGTGGCATGAGATGGGAACATCTTAGGCCAACTATGCACAGACTTTTTGAGAACTCACTTCTCCTGATATACTGCTAATACATCTTGGAGGCAATGATTTGGGCTCAAAACATTGGTAGATTTAGTTGCAGAGTCAAAATTGGACCTTGCTTCTATTATGTCTATGTTGCTTGCCTGTATTATCATCTTTTCAGATATTACAGGAGCGTAGAGTCTGGCAAGCAGAGCATCATATGTATCTGATTGACAGAGCTGTGTAGAAGTAAATATAGAGTTTAATGCATGCATGGAATGCATACTATACGTCACCCCAAAATAAAATACTGTAATGATTGGCTATTCCTACCAGATGGTGTACATTTCTTGCACGCTGTGAATTGCCACACGAAACACATACATATTTTTGTAACATATGTTACCGTGAAGTACTGCCGCATTGGGGTGCCGTTTTCATCCAGGTTGTTTATGACAGCCATCATAAACTCAGTAGTGTCTTGCTGTATGCCCGCTGCAAATGTACACATCCAGTATATGTAGCTAACACTCGTCATAGTGGGTGTTAGGTGACTGTACATTGTTAGAGTGGTCAGGTCATGTTGATAATCTGCTTCAGCGTTTGATAGGGGATTGTCTTGTGAAGAGATATTGCCTGCACAAACTGTGGCATGTGTGTAGAAAAACTTGCATAGCTGAGTTAGTATAGCAGTTTATCTACTGCTGTTGTCAAAGACTGTACAGCAGCTACACCAACAGATTTCTGATGAGTTGCTTGTTGTGAATGTTTACTTGAAGTTGTGGCCTTGCAGAACTTCTTTTTGTTGAATCACTTTGAAGCTTGTTGCTGTTTGTTGCTACCTCTAGCTGTGACTGAACTGTGTGAGCAGACAGATATGTAGGCAGTGGTATTAAAGACATTTTGTGGCTGATGTACAGTACGTATCTGTTGTATTTTAAGAATACTGCTTGTCAGGCTCGCATTTTCGAGGTGCTACTAATGATGTGCAATCCAGAAAGGCTGCGACACGCGAAAGTGCAGCATAGCTCATGCCATCCTTGAAAATGTCTGTACCTATGTTCACCATTGTTGAATCCAAACTCAATCCCTGGATTTGTGAATGGAGACAGCATATGCAATACATAATGGAACTGTTTCCTGTTACGTAGATATCCTTAAAACCTGGAATTTAACGGAGGTTCGATCTATGTGTACAGAGTGTTCATGTTGTCAGCGCACTACAAGTGTCTCAATATATGTCTTCTGGACATTATAGACAAGTCAGTGATGTTTCCATGGCACCGCTACTACCTTGTCTCTACATCTAGATTATGCCGCAGCATGATACGTGCATTCTTACAAACTGTGAGAATAGTTTAGTCCAGCTGTTCGTGAAACATCTGACTTCAGTTCACTTAGTCGCTCAGTCATCTTTTGCTTAGCTGACTAAGAATAATGCCAGTAACTGTATCAACTGCATGCAGAGTTAGAATCTCTTGTTTTCTTTTGTAGCATTAGATTGTTGAATTCAGTATTTCTTTAGTCGCGGCATAAGACACACTATGTGTCTGCCAGTAGAGTATATATCACTGAAGACATTACATGTTGTTTCTGCATGTGCTATGTACTGTGATTTTTCGATCATTTAACATACAAACATGTTCTGGTGATAGAGAACCTGTAACGAGCTTCATCTAAAAGTGATTGTAAGCTGGATCACCACTTTGCGTATGTTCTCAGACAACTCAACATTGGTAATAATTCTACATGTTATAGCCTGGAATGCAACCGAGGATATTCTTAGCTTGCTTGGCAGTCAGAGTTGTAAATACATGCTCTGCATTGACTGGTAGTTGTAAAGGTCTCCCAACACAAGTATATCTTTTGCTACCAAATTGCACTCCATCAGGGTACCTAAGATCTGCTGTGACGATGATCACAGGCGTGCATGACATTGAGACCCGCTGATTTCATCAACAATGAATAACTGCATCTTTGTGAACATGGAACGGAGCTGAGATGCAACTTCAAATGACAGTTTACGATTATTCTCCAGTTCTCCCATGTTCGAATTATAATCATAAAGACGGTGTACGTTACTTCTCCACCAGTTGTGCTGTTAGTCCTGTGGGAGCAGTCACATAACAGACATTGAAGAGCCTGTCACACCGTACTTTGCAGTGATGGCTCAATCAGGAAACTCTTCCTGTGCCAGCTGAACCGCTTAACACATATTAGTAGTGCTTGTAAGTGAGGCACATTGTTTTGTTTCATGTAGTATACCATGTTGGACAGCTTCAACCACTTAGGAGGAATGTATGTTGCAGTTGATTTGTCTTTCTTAAGTCAGCTATCTGACCATAGAGTGTGTGCCATGTTGCATGGCTGTCTCAATTTCTGACATTAACACTTCTGGGGTATTTATGGCAGAGGATCACTCAGAACACCTTGTCCTTCTGGATCAAGGTTGTCTTGTGAACTAACTGGAGTGTCTTCCCTAGTTAGCTTCTCGCCTCTCAAGCTGTTCTTTCTCAGCTTTTAGTCTTTTTGTATATGTCTGTGAGTACCAGTTTGGAAATTATCGGAAGTGAGATTGAACTGGTCTTCAATGTGTCAGAGTCACCTTTAATTCAGACTCACCTCCAGGGTCTAATAGGAATAGAGAGCAAAGTAGTAATGTTCTGTGTCTGGATGTGCCTAGATGCAGTTTGCAGTGATCTATAAGCCATGGCTTGTGCTCTCACAAGACAGCCATCTAGTCCATTGACCTCTGAATGTGTCGTGTTGAGTCAGGTGCTGCACCTGTCTTGTAGTCATACCACTTGAATTCCCCAAACAGACACATATCATTCATGTCCAGCTTAGCCTACGTGGCTAGTATGTGTCTATCAGTTGTTCTTCAAGATATGTTTTGAAGAAGGTGTATTACAGCGTAGCCCTCAATTTCGCATGAGGAATCAGTACACGCCCATTTCTTGTTTTTACACTGAGGAACGTGACAGCGCCGACTTCCCTGCAGATGATGTATCCCATTAACCGTCACTGGCGTGAAGTTCCACATTCTCTGTGTGAAAGAGTCTTCAAACCCAATGCCCACAGTTGAGATGTCAGGTTTTGCTTGAAGTGGCAATATCTTCCCAAAGATCTTGCGTGCTAGTCTGTTCATGTTTGGTTATGTACGGCGTGATGTACCGAACCATGGCCAATGAGTTGTCAGCCACAAACTGAACATCTATGTTTGCTTGCCACATTAGGAGAAGAGTTGGTTGTAGTCATTGATGTACACCTCTTTTTTCATCCCTGGGGTAACTGTGATAACTTCTCTTGGTTGATTTTGCCTTCAAGTGGTGTTGCATTGCTGAGAAAAAGGTCATTCATGGCACCATTCTGACAAACTCTGCTAGGAAATCCAAAGCAACATCGTGTGTACCAATTAGATTTGTTCTTTATTACCGCCGCAATATTTTTATGAATATGTCCCTGGAACTTTAAACCAACTTCCATAGTAGGACTGTCATACTTGTTCGAATGTGACAAGGATATATTTTTGATGAATGATAGCACTTCGGCTTCATGTTCACCAACGCGGAAGCGCCCTTGATCCACAATATATGGATTGAGGGCACTCGGTTGATATTCTGTCCACACAGTAATGTTGTACAATACCTAGAGGAGGATTGTCCTTGACAAGATGAAAGTGAGAATGTCTCATGGCTGCAGAAAATGTTCTTGTGACAGACACAGGATCAAGTGAATACATTCGGAAGTCATCGATGAGATGCCTTCACATCGGAATTTTTCCCACTCAACAGTTCAATGAGTTCGCCCCAGCATATTCAGCACAACTAAGTCTGATAAACCATGTAGCTGCACCATACTGTAGTATTGTCATCATCCGAGTGTCTGCGATACTACACTATTCTTTGTGCCACGTAGATTTGAAAGTATGGAAGACAGATTCACTTGGTATATTTTCATCTTTTCTGCTTTTAATTTTCTAGAAATTGAGCAGCTGTTATTCCATCTAGTGGACTTGTTAGGTTAATGGTATGCTTATACATTTGCAGCAGAATGCTAAGTTCACCTCCCAGAGCAGAAGGAATAGGTACTGTATGTTATGTCTTGAATTTGCCATCTTTGCTCAGGACATGGTTAGTGTAGTACTCAGCACCCTGTACCAGACCTCTTTTCATCTAGGGCGCCCACCTGACCCTTTTGAAATAGGTCTGGAAACAACAGCGCGGTTTCAGTGTTGCTCCCAAATGCTGACATGCTCACCTTCCACCTGTTTCATTTGATAGAGATCACGTTGTTCCTAATGGATCTCGCTATGTAGTGGGTGAATTTTGTACTGTTCATACACATTGTCACTTGTTCTGTACTGACCTTCTCAATGATTGGCTTATTTTTTTCTAATAGAGTCGTTGGACAGAGAGATCGTCCATCTGATCTATGTCAATGTCTATATAAAAGGAATTGTTACTTTAAATAAGCAAGAGCAAGTTACCTTTGCACATTGGACAACATCTTGCCAGATGACCTTGGCCTTTTTGTAGGCACACCATTACAAGAATTACTAAGCTATTTTCATAGTTGAGATTGCTTGAATATTTCCTGTAGAGGAAGTGGTAGATACATCACAGAACCCTTTTAGAGATCTACAAGCTTCCTTCTGTGGAATGTTCCTTTTGTCTTTGTGTTCAGACGAATCATTTGGAATGGTTTCATTGTCTGAATTAGTAATACGCTCAAACATATTCAATGTTGAAATCTCACCTGGTGTAACATCTGTTTCTATGTTGTTTAGTATTGACCTTGCTGGCAAAGTGTTACACTTTAGTTTTGAAAACAGTGTTTGCATAGCACAATGGTGTCTTGTAAGTGAAAGTCAGATTTCAGCAGCAAGAATGTTGTTAGGCGGAACCACATGTCATTGTATGGTGACAAGGTTTCTAGGTTGACTGTGACTGTTTGTTTCCCAGCACAAACGCCATGTGACACACATACAGAATCAAACTTCTGGAGACTTTGTGAACCTCAAACTTAGCACTTCTTCCCGTACTGTTTCAGAATGTTATTTTCAACACTGAAACAGATTTTTCTACAGAAGTGTTACACTGAAAATTACTTGTTTCTGGTACAGAAGGAATGCGTTGCAGTTTTTTTTGAAAGTGATGGCACCCCTGTATGTCACCTGACTGCAATAAGTCATTTAAACAAGGTGTACTGATGTACAGCTCATACTATATACTTGTAGACAAAGTTTCGCGATGTCTGTTTGATGTACTGCAAGCATCCGCATGTTGTGAAAAATACTATCACATGTACTACTATTGAGACATGCAAATGAGTGACCCATGAGTCCAGTATGTGGGCCGGATTTCACAATGGTCAATTTCTGTAAACAGTTTATGTCTCTCTTTGCAATCTGTTATTGTGAATAGGTTAACAAAGTGTTCTACTTTTTGAAATGATGATTGCTTACGGTTGCAGGTACCATCACATGACCACATGTCAGACAGTGGCGTTTATTGAACAGTGTGGTTGGACCACAGTCATCATCAATTATTCAACTGATTGTCATCAGAGATACTGAGGATATTTTTAGTTTGCCGACTCATCAATACTGAACGCCTGTTTTTTTGTAAAGTAATGATAAGACTCTTCCCAGAAATATGTTTGAGTGCTGTGTGTGCAGCCACTGTCCCCGTGAAACATGATAGAAGTTGTCAACAGTCAAACAAGAAGTTGTTTACTTTTTTAATGGCATAACAAGTTTCCTGAATTGTTCAAGCACATGACACATCTTACGCCACAATCGTTGTAGTACACAAATAGTGCCTGTTGACAAAAGTTCATACTTTCAGACGAATTCATCAGAAAGGTGACTCTGCTCTTTTGTGGTGTGCTATATAATAGCAGTGATGTCTTTCATCTTAGCTTTACTTGTTAGTGATCGGAAATATTTTCTTTCTGACTTGTAAGTCACTATTTTTGATTTTACGGTGTTGTTTTGGATGCTCTCTGATGGTTGTGACTGTACATGTTTATCTCAGAGACTCGACACAATATTTGTGATGGTATACATTTTGCTTTTCTGTTAAGGATTTTGTTTGGTTGTGCAGTGACTTGATGTAGAGTCACTGTTGTAAAAGGTCTGTCGATGTTCATTTTGGGTGTGCTTTTACTGTTTTGTTTGCTGTCTTATACAACAGTAGTACTATTATACCGCTTCAGTTTTGAGACACATCTATGTCTGTATTTAGTTGGCATTTTTGGTATAATGGTTGACAGTGACAGTAAGCAATCTTACAGAAGTATCAGGCACCTGTATGAGAGAGAGAAAAAAGTTTAGGATAGACTTCAGTAAATTTCTATAACAGTGTGTATTGATAGAACAGTACGTTAAGTCATGTTAACAATTTGGTAAAAACATAAGTAAACGATAGTTTCTTTGAATGTGCGCCTGAGTTGCTAATGTAATATCAGAAGTTTGTTCATTCTCAACATTTTAGTACACATTTAAAAGTTTTTTTCACATGTGTTCTTATGATTAGGATAGGTGTGAGTTTTTACCTCGCGGACTTAACATGTGTTTTCTGCCATGTAGTGTGATGGCATAGTCAGTATGATAATTTACTATATGGTAGAGCAAAACTTGAGAGTGATAGTGTGCATTAACAAATCTGTATCAATTAGTATGTTTACACTGAGGAGGACATGCCACTATTACTGTTGTGTGAGTGTAGTACCACAGTTCTATATGCTTGTATGTTAACGTAAATTTCAATATCGTTGCTGCATATTATCAACATTGTGTTTTTGTACCCTGTGTATCACTATTGAGCTATTATTTTTGCTACATGGGAAAATGTTTTTCTGCAACAGTACTGTGCAATGCTGCAGTTCACTGGATGAAATAACTGTGGAAGTACAGTCACAAAATTACCGTGGCTGTGTTTATGAACAGAAACTTAAAATGAATATGGCTAAAATTTGTGTGAGAATTCTGAAATATTTCTGATTTACAAGCTTGCGCAGTGCAGTTCACATGTACACTTGTAAGTTTGTGTATTGTCCTACTTTTCAGTTGAGAATTTACTATTTTGCTTTTAACACACAACTTTGTGAATAGTACAGATTTCATTACTCACATCTTAACAATAGTGTGTTTTTGCTTATGTGCTGCATTTTGGCTCAGTTTATGTGAGAAATGACTATATGGTAGAAATGTATAAACATCAGAGTGAGACTGTTATGAGCAGCGGTCTTAAAATGGATATATGAATACATTTCAGTGTGAAAATTACAACAAATTAGTGTTTGCAAGTTCATGCTGGACAGTTGTTATGCACGCTTGGAACATTGTAAATCTAAAATATCTGAACTGGACTGAGTTCAAGTAGCTATGCAGTAGATTATGTGTTTAAAATTGAAAATTGAGCTATTTTTACATAAAATCTGAAATTGTGTCAATATATAGACAGTTTTGGGAATTACTGTGATACCCAAAGTTCTCGAAAATGACTTTCGCGGCATCTCAAAGTCGTTTCCAAATTACTTTCTCGTGCATTCGACAGTATGGGTCAAGTACTGTCAAACTCGACACTTTCGCAAATTTTACTGTCATGCTATCGAAAGTGTCGCAAATGTACTTTCGTGCATTCGACAGTAAAGTTAATCTAACACTTGGGAGTGGCTGAAACATTCATTATCGAATCATAAAACAGTGTGTTTGAGTGACAGCTAGCTCTACCAATGTAATTTAAGATTTGTCAGGCCACTTCTGAGAACGAATCAGAGACGGACAACACTCAAGAAGAAGTAAACAGGATCCATTTTGAATATTGCTGAGAAAGAGCACTTTGAAACTGTAAGTACAGTCTATCTTCATATGATATTTCCTAGTATTAAAAAAACTTATCACAACATGTACATATTATTAATCAAAACATTTTTTTCTGTTGAATCTCATAATGTTAATTGTTATTGTTTAGCAGGCTATATTCTTAAGAGAAAATAGTTTGAAGTGAGAAAGCATTTTAGTACTAACTTGTACAGATACAGCTGCAAATGGAGGGAGATAGGAAGGTGCACGTGGAGTTGTATGAGAAAATGGAACCAATCAGACTTGTTTCTGATGTAATTGTTTAAAACTGCCTATGAAAAGGATGCATTTTTCCAGTTCTCAGTGGTTTCAGATTTTTGCAGGAACATAGTCTAGTAATACTGAATGCATGAGTTACATTGGTTAATGAAGCCAGAGCAGGAGGGAATGTTTTTTTTATTTGTGTGTTTTGTCTGAATGCACTGAAGCTAGCTTGAAATAAGGAGGGAAAACATCAGTTTGATTTTCAGTACTGTCTGGTCACTGCAGGGTGAACAGTCCCTTTCTTTGTAGCTCTCTGTACAGTTCTGAGTTTAAAAACTTAGAATGGCAGAAAATAGCAAAGGATTTGTGCATAGTTGGAAGCAGTTAAATAAGATGAGCAGCTGAGTTTGCAGTTCATAGTAATTTTGGGAGGGACCTGCAGCTCCGAAATTGCTATGTAAGATGGTTTGGTCGTGGTGGCATGAGATGGGAACATCTTAGGCCAACCATGCACAGACTTTTGAGAACTCACTCTCCTCCTGATATACTGCTAATACATCTTGGAGGCAATGATTTGGGCTCAAAACACTGGGTAGATTTAGTTGCAGAGGCAAAATTGGACCTTGCTTCTATTATGTCTATGTTGCCTGCCTGTATTATCATCTTTTCAGATATTACAGAGCGTAGAGTCTGGCAAGCAGAGCATCATATGTATCTGATTGACAGAGCTCGCAGAAAAGTAAATGTACAGATTACTGCTTTTCTACGCATGCATGGAATGCATACTATACGTCACCCCAAAATAAAATACTGTAATGATTGGCTATTCCTACCAGATGGTGTACATTTCTTGCATGCTGGCAATTGTCATTTTCTGGGAGACCTTCAAGATGGAATCCTGAAAGTCCTTTAAGATTGTGAGACTGTTTGAGGAAATATTACAGTATACACAAAGGTTCTTTTCAGAACCATATTAATGTGGTCAAAAAATAGATCAACTGCATGCATCACTCACATATATGGGTTTGCTATATTACAATAGTGGGGGGTAGCAATAGTAATTTTCCCTGCTGCTGTCTGTTCACAATTGTATGATATTGTAATGTCTCAACATTAGTAACTAGTTTGAGTATGTAAAATGAGTGTACCATTTACTGTGGCCTTACAGTATTGTAGCTGTACCAACATGGTATGTGTGCAAGTTCAATAAAACAGAGTGGTACTGTAAAATGTATACGTTTCTTTACTGGTGTGTCAGGATATAGATTTATTTTTTATGTTACAGATATGGGTAGTTATTAGTATATGGGCTACCATGAATGCATAACAGGATTATCATGCAATTTTACTTTCAAACAGTTTGTTAGCTGTCTTCACATTTATTAAGTGCATTAATAGGTGTGTGCACAGTTCTGCAATGTGTGGTTCATCTCTGTTTAACATCACGTTACTATGTTGTGTGAACACTTCAGTGTAGTACAGATGGATATGTCATGGTGTGTCCAATCTGATGTTCAATGCAGTATCCCCCACCCACGAGACTAGAGGATAGCATGGTGGTGGGACACCATAGTGTAGCAGCATTTGTTGTTACTGTTGAGGTGGCTGAATCCTTTTTTAGTCCTATATAATGCTACTGATCTGTGTTTCTGCTATATTGAAGGACATGTGCTCTTTAATTTAGTTAGTATTATATGGAATTCGTTTAAGAAATTATTTATATTGTTACATGATACTAATGTAGATATTTGTTTTTGTTTGTATTTCAGAACTAGAACATTTAAAAAGAGACATAATGAGGCAGTGGACCTTGCGAGAGGTGTGTGCACTGCTTGAGGCAGTCCAGGCTAGAGGCAATGCGAGAGTCTTGATGAGGAGTACTAATTGAAAACTGGATTCGATGTGGAGGCACATTAACAGCTATCTATATATAGCTTTGAAAGTCAAAAACAAGAGTGTGGTACAATTGAAGAAGAAGTGGAAGCTGTTGCGCCAACATTTCTACATTTTAAAACAACGGGAGGGGATACCGGAGAATGATACGTGCTGGTACTACCTCGCTTATGAGCTTTGGGAAGCTGCTGGCAAGCCAGCTGCGGGGGAGCGCCTTACTCACCGTAAGTAAATCAGCACAAGTTTTCATAATAGTTGTCCATGTATTCAGAACTTGTAAAAATAATTGTATACTGCATGATTAAGCAATAAGACATCAGGAGTGATTATGTCAATGTTGTGTAAATCTGTGTTTATTGGTGTAATGTGGCATGAGGCACAGCCGAGTAGTGCATGCCCCCACACAGTGATTAAGTGACCATTAATATAAACACTCAGAGTGCCTTATTAGTATTATCATAGCAATATTTTGTAGATAGTGTTGAACATTGTTTTTTATGTGCTTAGTCTCTACATATATGTCAATCACAGATTGACATACAGCTAATAACGTGTTTGATACTAATCAGAAACCTGTATTTCTCACAACGTTTTTATAATAGTTAATACTATATGTAAGGATGTACTATCAAAACATGTTACATAATTCTTCCATTTATTTACTGTGCTGTTCTTCACTGACAAACCAGAGCTTGCTAAGATAGCTATGCCAGAAAATAGAACATTTATTCATATACGCACTTACTACTATGGTATGTTGGAAGAGAACAAAATGTTACTGTTTAGTTATTGTGATGTAGTGATTTGAAACTTGTACAAGTCTGTAATACTGTGTAATAAACAATCTCTCTCATCATGAACGTGTCCGTGGTGGTCCAGTGGAAGGAAATGGCTGATCACGTGTAGTAAGTGTAATAGACCCACCAGTCCTCTCCAACGTATACCTGGTGGTTCAGTGGACCGAAATGCTTAATACACAGACAGACACGCATAAAATGTACATATCAATAGTGTTTGATGCTCCACGTTACAGACTATGTAGATAATGGTGCTGGGCCTCTGAACAGAAATATAGAATTGTTATTATAATATGTGCCCATAATGCTTGTGGTCTGTATAATTAGAAGCAATGTTATGCATGTCGTGGCTGATTTACTGTTGTTGTAAGTCTTAAAAAACTGTACTGTGATTTACATCTAACACTTAAATATTTTTTTTTTTTGGTTCCTGGTAGAACATCGGAGGCATCCCCCAGCTGCACACGAGGTAGTGCCAGCACAGAGTCAAGCTGTGGAGGGTGGTCAGTCGGACACCGAAAGTGTCATTTTGATTGACTCCGACGGTAAGACTTTATGATCACAAATTTGTTAGGCTGTTTACAAATAAGAAACGAGGGTTTCTCATGACACAAAGGGTGGGATATTCAAATTGTGCCATTCATACGTGCAAGCCATTGTGTTGTGCAAATTAGTTGCACAGCTGTGTGTCTGGGGCGATATCCGAAACGTGACATGCAAATGGGGTATAATTCATGCAAGCCACAGTGTGGGGACATTTGCATATCATTATGGTGTGATTTTGCATGGCATTAACATGTAGGTCTGCCGATCCCCGAGGAATTGTGCGTGGTGCCCTGACAGGCTGCAGCCATTGGGAAACAATGCCCCGCTGCACCACGATCATAGAGAAAACAGTGTAGAATACCCTGCAGCACCCCTCACTGGGCCGATCACGGGTATGGTTCAATTTCCCCCCCAACAGCTCAATCGCGGGCAGCAATGTGGCCCCCCCCGAACGTATCCCTGCTGATCCAGTGGACTGAAAAGGTCGATTGGAGGTAGTAAGTTTAATAACCCCTCCCTGAACATAGCCCTGGTGGGTACTGTACGACCCACACGATGCACTCGCTATGCTCCACCACCCCACTCCCCCCCGGCAGCTGGTGGGCATCAGCATCCCACATGCCTGCCACCCCACCACCCACTGACTGACTGCCTGGTAGGGCTGCACGGCCATTGGTGTACAGTACAGCCAATGGGTATGTAGCCCATACCATACATGACAGTTCAGATTTTTGAATGAATGAATTGATTCACAAATCTGGAATGTGATGTACAGTATGGGGTGCATGCCCATTGGCTCTTGGTCTGCACCAATTGGGTGTGCAGCCCTAATGGGCAGTTAGTTGATGGTCGGCAGGTGGGTGGGATGATGCTGCCTGCTGCCTGTGAGGGGGTAAGCGGGGTACTGGTGCTTTGTGGGTGGATGAGGTGGGGGGACACTAGCCACCAGGGCTATCTTTAGAGGGGTTTATTAAACTTACTGCCCACGATTAGGCATTTCGGTCCACTGGACCACCACAGATACGTTCAGGAGGACGGGCGGGTTGCTTTACTTACTGGCTGCAATTGGGCATTTTGGTCCACTGGAACATGAGGGATACATTTGGTGGGTTACTTAACTTAGTGGCTGTGATCGGGCATTTCGGTCCACTGGAGCATCATGGATATGTTCGGGAGGGAGCCACAGTGCTGCCCGCAATTAGCCTGGTGTTGGGGGGGAGTACACAATGCTCATGGTCGGGCCACTGGGAGGGGGTGGGAGGGATTTACAGTCAGGTGCCTGCAATCGGGATGCAGTGGGGGCACAGGGACTGGGTTGGAGGCCAGCATAGGTGGCAGCTGCTGTGTTTCACCCTCAAATCCAGCAGCTCAGCTGTGGGTGACCCTCGAGTTAGGGCTTTTTTGCCTCCAAGTCATGCAGGCTTGGTTGGGGGTTGTAGCTACACAATTCTGCACAGCCCGGGTGAATATCGGGCTCTGGAGTTCATGCATGGTTCTTCCCCTCCACTTGACCATGCATTCATTTGATTGCGCTGTTGCTCAGCATGTTTTCAGTGGCGCAACTGTCTTTTACTGAATATCGCAGAATGGCAGAATTTTGTACTTGCACATGTGCAACCCTATTGCGTATGGGTCAACCATTTTGAATATCCCACCCAAAATAGTTCAAAAAGGTGTTAACCAAGTCTAGTGAATGTGCAGTGCCACCATGGCAGAAGATCCTGTACTACCATAACAAACTGGTATTACTACACATGTGAGTGGAATACTATTCTTCATGAATCTGAGAATGGATGTATGTCCATAGCGGTAGATGTGGTGTTGTGGGGGGGGCAGGTCTTCTCCTCTGCTAATTTTGGTGGTGGAGTTTAATGTACAATGAGTAATAGATTACCAATTCTAATGTAGCTGTCTCAGTGGTATTCAATGGTGTACTGCTTAATTTTCTGTTGGTAATTACGACATGTCCCTAGATTGTATTCACTTAATATTTCTATATGTCATGTCAATGTTTCATTTTTATTATTGCAATAGTTATTAATGGACAGCATAGAATATCTACATGTTTGTTAATGTGTTGTAATAGCCCTGTAGGGGTAATATGGTCAACAACACATAAACAGCTGCCATATTCAGCTAGAGGGTCATTGAGTGAACAGTGACATTATCGATGTGTTTGTGTTATTATTATTATAATAACTCACATTTTAAAACTGTTTAAGGAACATATCGTCATATAATTAGGTATGCATGTATGTAAATTGAACATACATGTAATGTTTTTAGGATGTTTCTGTGTAACAAATATACATTATGACAATGTTATAAGTATTGCGATTGATGGGTAGGCACTGCTTGTTCTGCACTGCATACTACCAATAATATATTTGTGAGTTTTATTTTGGAAAAAACGTTATTGAAGAAACAGTGCTAGGGGAATCACCAGGAAAAAAAATGAATTTCTTATATTAACTGTTCTGGATTGGATGGACATTTGTCTTGTAAAAGATATATACATGGTGTCATAATTTCAACTTTGTGTGGCTTTTGCAGATGAGAAGACTTGTTATATGCATGTAATACTGAGTTAACAACATACATCTAGTTGGAGACAGAGCTGTTTCTGTAAAGAGATATGTGTTCATATGATAGTTGTATGAATGATGTAGTATTAGAAATTGATGTTTTAAAGAAAACACTTTTACCTTGATATTTCATCTATTGATGTGATCATTTTTACTTGTTTGCTTTAATAGAGCCAGGAAGCTGCTGCTGCCGAACATGTGGAGGTGAAGCAGGAAGCCCAGCCAGCCTCACCACGTAAGTGAAATGTGTTGTTGCTATTATCTGCATGGTTCAGAAGTACCATATGGTTGTCAACATTCATGGTGTTCAATGCTCCTGTTGATAACTACACCTTGCTGTCTTACTGCATGATAGGGGGAGTGCACTGTCTGTTGGCATACTCACTGCAAATGTTCAATTGTCTGGAGTGTGAGCAACACACCTTCGTTGCCGAGGCAGTACCACTTTCTTTTGTTTGTTGTGGGGGGCGAATCACTGTTGACATTATTTACTTTATGTGTGCTGTGACCTTATAAGGGTGGCAATGCATTGATCAGTGTAGATACCCAACCACCTAAAAAACACAACATGGTGGGAGGATATTGTAGTGACCTAAATGGTGTGCAATGCATTAAGTGTCCAATTATGATTTATTTGTTTTTTTCTCAATGTACAAGTTAAAAATGTGCCTTGTAGTCTTCATGATCCCCTTTTCCCAGTTAAAGTGAATAGCTGTGCAGTGTGTCTGTCTTCAGCCTTGCCAGCCTCTTACTTACCTCTACAATCCAGTGTGATGCTGTTCAGTGCACTGTCAGATATGTGTATTTTTAAAAGGTGATCATGAACTGAGGGAATGTCGATAAAAGTGATAATACAGTTAATAATGGGACTGTTTGTGTGTCACCCTGTGAATATCACACATTTCTATATAGCGCTATGGAAGTTGTCTCACCACATTTAAAATGCAGTACCATGACTACTTGCAGTGGTGCAAATTCCACTACATCATACGGTGTGTATTAGTGGGTTGGGTGCCATTAAAAGAAGTTCTTGAGTAGTGAAACTGTGTTAAATATTGGGCCACATACATCACATTGGTACATTATTCAATGCTGCATGGCCTTGCGACACACAGTGTCATACTTTTAATGAGCACCTATGCTGTAAAACTGTGTTTTTTATACTTTACTATATGATGCTGTGGTTGCTGTGCGAAATAACTTTTTGGGACAGTGTAAGGACATGACAGTGAGACTGTATGTTAGTAAAGGTGGTAATATGTCTATTTAAAACATTTGTTTCGAGATGAGCATTCGATGCTATCATTACAATCAGGTATTACATATTTCCCATACACTGTAGTAGGTTTGAAAATGTTGTGTATTTATATATTAAGGGCTGGATATTCAAACTGTGCCATTCATAGGCGCAAGCCCTTGCGGTGTGCAAAATAGTTGCGCAGGGGTGTGTGTGTCCAGGGCGATATTCAAAGGAGTTGTGGTATTGAGGAACTCCTTTGAATATCACCCCAAAGCACAGCCACTGTGCATGGATCAGTGGAACATGCGCCACCGCAAGTTGAGAAAGTGGAGCATTCAACTTGTGGTGGCAAAATGCCGATATTCAAAAGGTGATATGCAAATGGGGCTATAATTCATGCAAGGTGCAGGGGGGGCCATTTGCATCTGATAATGGCCCCATTTGCATGCCATTAGCATGCAGGTATGCTGATCCCCCGAGGACTTGTGCCTGGCTCCCTACCAGGCAGCAGCCATCGGGGAAGGATGCCCCCTGCAGCCCAATCGCAGGCAAAAGAGCATAAAATCCCCACCACCACCCCACCCCACTGGCCCGATCACAGGCATAGCGTAAATACCCCCCCCACCAGCCCGATTGCGGGCATCAATGTGTCTCCCCCAACACAGCCCTGGTGCTCCAGTGGACCGATAAGCATGTTCACGGGATGAAGTAATTAAACACCCCACCCACCTCCCGAATATATCCCTGGAGGTCCAGTGGACTGATAACCCCAATCGCGGGCTGGAATATTAAAACACACCCCCCCACTTCCCGATCATATCCTGAAAATCACGATTCCGGGATGTGGTTGGCAACCCCCCACCAAAACACATGTGTGTTGGGGGGGCACACATTGCTGCCCGCGATTTGGGCTGGTGAGGGGGGCACAGAGTGCATACCTCTCAAGTATACCACATTACAAGGAACGTTCCTCATTTTACTTCACAAAAGCTCCCTGTTTCACATTTTGAGGACTTGTACCACATTCAGTGTTAACATTTGTAAGCAAAACTCCATAGTAAATTATGCTAAATATATAAATTTGATTAATAGCAGACTTTCTGAACATAAATGCAAACATTTTCACAGTGTTGTGAGCTTCTAATTTAACAATTTGATAAAGTGTTCCTTGTTTTGCCCATTCTTTCCATATTTTGAGAGGCAATGTTACACATTTGGGGGACAAAAGGTTGAGAGGTATGAGACAGTGTGTTGAGGGCCAGCCACAGGTGGCAGCTGCTGTTTTGCATCCTGCAATGCAGCAGCTCACCTGTGGGTGGCCCTCAACTTGATCCTTTTTTTTTTTGCTCAAAGTTGTGCAGGCCCAGGTTGGGGGTTGCGCCTGCACAGCTCTGCACAGCCCGGCTGAATATCTGGTATGCTTTTGGAGCGCATTTCATATTAGTGACTTAATTATTTAGATTAGTGATGTGTGTTGAGGGCCTGAAACACAGGTAAAAAGCTGTTTGGTTTCAAAGTATCATTAAGCTGATCATGATTGTGTACACATGAAAAGTATATTATGATAGTGTTAATGTCAAGGTACTTTGTTTTTCACTGCAGACATGACTACACATTATAGGCAGACATGGTGAAGTAAAAATTCTCACACTTGATGAGGATGTATTTCGATTGTATGGTATAATAGTGTCAATAATGCAAAGTATGTACATACTGAATATTTATGAGTAGTGAAAGAAAATATAAGAGTAGCATTCTAAGCCACAGCTAACTATACATTTTTTTATCTTGTCAGCTTATTAGATAATATAGATAATCAAGTATGACAGAGACAGAAATAAGATACTAAATAGTTTAGCATCATACTTAAAACTATTATCATAACTTTGAACTGAATGCATTTCTGATATTGCAGTAGATAAATATTTGAAGTGAAATATTTGAAAGTCGTAATTGTTGAATTTGTGTTGTATATTCATCATAACTTTTTTAAAAATCTTTGTAGGGCGCCGGCGACTGCGAAAATGCACGTCCCACTGCCGCTGCCACAGACAGCTCACATGCAAGGTTGTCAGTCTGCGTAAAGAAAATGCTGTCATCCTTGAGAGGCTGGACAAAATCCAGTCTCTCTTGGATGCACAGCAGCAGACTGTCAACCTCGTGCTAGAGCCAGTCGTAGCAGTGGGTGATGGTGCTGTGCCGAGTAGCAGTGCTTCACCTCCACGGCCACCATCTGTACCTGCAGCTTCTCTGGGCGAAACTGGCCACCATTTGTAGCAGTCCGGTATCTCCTCCGGAGGGCGCAACAGCTTCCACTTCGTTTGCGCCTCCACATCGAATCCAGTTCCTAGCCTGGATTGCCTCAAGCAGTGCATACACCTCTAGCAAGTGTTGCACACAACTGAAAAAAAAAGACAAGACTTTTAATAGATATTTTTATTTGTGTGACAAAAACGTTTTTGAATAATTTTTTTTGTGTATGATGGAATACACAGTTTAATTATTTTTTTACCTTGTTTGAATATTATTTGTGTTAATATATATTTTTGTACTTTTATATGAAGAAAGATATTTTTGTTTGTAATTTTTTTATATATAATATATTTTCATAGTAAAAAAAAGTTTATTTATACTCTCTTGTGTTTGGTGTGTTATTGTGTAGTACAGATGTTTCTTGAAAATAGTTTAAACAAGATTAATACAACTGTGATTTTCTCATTTGGTGAAACCTGATACCACACTATTGTGGTATTAGAGTTCGGATTCTCTATAGAAGTAAGTTAGATGTGTGACAATGCTACATTACACTATTTGTGGCACACTGTTGTTGTTTCATACAACTAGTGCTACAGAATGGTGTATCTGTATCATGATGAAGATAAGTATATACGTGCTAGTACAACAGTGAAATGTCTGTGTTGCTATACTTATAACAAATTTATGTATTCAGTACGAGCAAACCTCTTCCACCGCTGTTCACATGATTGGTGGTACCACCTCAGTTGGTAGTACAAGCACTCTATCAAATCTCAAGTTACTACAGTAACATATCCATTTGTTCAGTAGATGAACTAATGGTGTCCATGTCATGTCACATTGTCTTTTAGTTATGTACATCCTTTCATTTACATATGTGCTCACAAACAAAAGGAGTAAGACACTTTTACATAAAAACTATTACATGGAATAACAATGACAAATTACAATTTATAAAGTAATAAAAACAATATGATTAACAGTTGACTACTGTTACTGCTAATAACAGTAAATGCAACTGCAAGACTTGAAATGTTTCTGATATTGGAATTTTTTTTTTATGTATGTGCACTATTCTTACAACTATTAATCATATACTATGGTGAGCAATAGTTCTGAAAAAGACAGGATATTCATGGCAAAAAACTCCATTTAATGCATCAGTTAGGGTTGTTCCACAGCGACAAAAGTGAGGAAATTCACTGTTAGGGTTGAAAACCCTAACTCCTGAATCCCCCCAGCACGACACACACACAGACACACACACACACACATATGCAAGTATGGGGGAGGACCAAGTCAACACAACCAATGACAGACATCCAGCAGCAGGTGACAGAAATAACAAACAATTGTCTAAATGTACTACGAGACATCCCCACCCCCCTGACCAGGTACTGCATGCTCAGTGGAGATCAACAGCAAAACTGAGGCCATGTACACCAAACATACACATCCCTGATTGCAGCTGCACACAACGTACCACACTTAGTAGTTGCATGGCCTTACCTACCGATGCCCCACACCAGACCACACCATTTGTGGTGGGCCACCTGAGCAACAGAGTTCAGCAAAACCAAGGAGTTGTACAGCTATAATATCTCTGATTATAACAAGGGTTTGAGAAATGCAGCTTTCTAAGTAAGCAATAAGACATGACAAGGTGCATGGAACAGATTTTACCACACGGCTAGGGGCGTAATAAGGCACAAGACCTTGGCCGAGTGCCTTTAGCCCCTGGCGTGCGGTAAAATCTGTTCCATGCACAACCCTGGAGTGTCTTATTGCGTGTATAAAATGGGCTACTTTCTGTTTTTATTTTTTACAGCAAGAAAAATAGTTTTAATGTGTGGAAAAAACAGATCTGCATGTTCAGATTTACGATAAAATAGTCCTTCTGCCTAATACAGAATGACGTTATTTATTTATGTATTCATTGAATTTTGTTGACCAGGTAGGCGCACTGGGCCCTGGAGGTCCCTTTTTCAGGGGTGACCCAGGGTTAAAAATTACATACAGGTAAGGAGAACAGTACAAACTGGGTAAACAATACTGGTGCTATACACAGTTTGTCTTTCTGTGGCATTAGTAGTGCTGGTTGTGTTACCAGAGTCCCCCTTCCCCCCCATTATGGAGTGAGTGGAAATGAAACTCCAGGTGCTTTGGGGGACTGGGGACTGTTAAAAAAGCAGACATTCAACTCGCGATTAACATTAAATCTTTACTGCAGGAGACGAGATCGAACAGCTGTGCTGTCTGAACCTTGCTGCCCGAGCTGAGTTGCGCCCCTGCTGGTGACAGTGGTGGTGGTACGGGAGTTCAAGAAGCAGTCATGCTCGAATCTCTCTCTCTCTCTCTCAGATATGCGTCATTCATCAAGACATGCTGTCGCACCAGAAATGAAACTCCAGGTGCTTTGGTGGGGAGACTGTTAAAAAAAAGTGGACATTCAACTCGCGATTTATAGCCTGAGATTAGTGAGCCATGACCTGGTGTGGTTACACTCTTTGTGATGCCCTTCCTCCCTCACAGTCAACGCTCGTACGCCACTGCAAGTCCCAGAGTGGTGCGACGGCATGTCTCGATGAACGACGCATATCTGAGAGAGAGAGAGAGAGAGAGAGATTTGACCATGAGTGCTTCTTCAACTCCCGTACCACCACCACTGTCACGAGCAGGAGCGCAACCCAGTTTGGGTAGCAAGGTTCAGACAGCACAGCTGTTCGATCTTGTCTCCTGCGGTATAGATTTAATAACCGGAGAGGTGGCGGCTGCCATCTCCAAGAGAGCCGAGGCAACGCGCTCGTGCTGGACCCAATAAGCCCTTCAGGAAGCTCAATGCCTTCGGGAATGCTTTTCGAACAAGTGGGTGTCTTCTTCTGTTTAGTGCTGCCAGTAAAAATGCCAACATTCTATGGCACCAGAATCTTGACCTTTTTACTGCCAGCTGTTTTTTTTACCCATGCGTGTAACAGATTTCATGCATGGGTAACTAGCCAATCAGATTCTTTGATTTAGCCTACCCATTTTATAATTGACTGTAAACATTGTAACACTCTTATGTCTAGTTTTTATTAACAGACATGTAGAGCCTAACCATATGATGAACATGGTTTAATGTTGTTTAAAAAACAGTTTTATTATGATAGCAATAAGCCACTCCCAGGTATTATGTTAATGGTCAGTTTATCACTGTCTAGCGACATGTGGCACTCGGCTATTCAACATTAAACCCCTACAGGGTGATTAACAGACCATTTAACATAACTGTTGGTCATGCCTTATTGCTTAATTGTCTTTATGAGTAGATACTCTCCCTCTGCTAGGCACTGCAGCAGCTTTGCAACACAGTGTCCCACCCACTTACACCATACACTGTCTAGTTACTGAAGAATGGCTGTCAATATGAACTCATGAAGATGAACAGTGTAACTTGATCATTACAGTCATCAAAACCCTAGTGTGATTATAACTGACAGAGTCAGTGATAGAGGATAACCCCTGCTATCCTAGTACAGTTACCCCATTGTGAGTTAAATCAATACTAAAATACATTCAGTTTATATCTACAGCATACCTACTTGGTTCCTGTAGTACCACAATTAACATAGTTATCAATTTGATCTCATCAGTGACAGAAGTGTGGCAAACCCAAATAGTAGGCATACAGCCTGAGTATGAAACAACTGTAAAAAAAAATCACACTATGTCCATAAGTGGCATAGATCACTCATTGCAGCAATAGTAAATGTATTACTATTTGAATAAGTTAGTCATCACAGATGCAATGAGATTGTCTTTATCAGGTACAGCATACTCAGTAAGTGTCTACAGCAAAAATCTCTCCTATATACATCTCCGATACAGGTACATCATTGTTGGATCAGTAGTGCTATGATATTTAGAAGTTGCTTGGCCTGATCCATGCAATTATAATGTTTCTTACAAAGAATACTTACTGCATCTTTAGTATTAAAACACACTGAAGGTCTATGTATGTACATCAGCAGTACACCTTCATCAGTAACAATGCATGTCATACTGGCAGTATGAATTTCACAGCGTTGAACAGGAATGCTTTTCCATACGTTTACATCAGCCTCTCTATGTTGAGTAAACTATTGCAGTAAATGTACTACTATGTAAATCACCTACTAAATGTATCACTACTTTTATCTTGAGCATACTAGTATCTTGTAGTTAATTTATGTGCTTCTCTTAATTTATGTATACTCACTAGTGTTAAAACCTTTTTACAACTCTCATCATGCACCTTCAGCATTTATATTGAATAACGGCACAGTACCCGTTGTCGTGTGGTGTGGGGCATCGGTAGGTAAGGCCATGCAACTACTAAGTGTGGTACGTTGTGTGCAGCTGCAATCAGGGATGTGTACATTTGGTGTACATGGCCTCAGTTTTGCTGTTGATCTCCACTGAGCATGCAGTACCTGGTCAGGGGGGTGGGGATGTCTCGTAGTACATTTAGACAATTGTTTGTTATTTCTGTCACCTGCTGCTGGATGTCTGTCATTGGTTGTGTTGACTTGGTCCTCCCCCATACTTGCATGTGTGTGTGTATGTCTGTGTGTGGTGTTGGGGTGACTCGAGTTAGGGTTTTCAACCCTAACAGCATTCCTCACTTTGTCACTGTGGAACAACCTAACTGATGCATTAAATGGAGTTTTTGCCATGAATATATGTATATATATATATATATATATATATATACACACACACACACACATACATATATATATGCATAACCTATTTTCTTTGGTAGATAGTATCATATCATTTTAAAATCAATGGGTACATGCAAAACATGTTAATTGGAAAGCAGATAAAGCAGACACAATGGGGTATACACCTTGAAGCCTGCAATGAATAGTAACTACATATTACCATAGTTCACACTGGGCTACAACATTGTTAGTGGGTTATACAGACTTTCCACAATGCCTCAAGCAATAATCCACAGTGGGTAAATAAAATAGGCCCTTTCAAACTTAAACTTTGGCAGCATCTCCTTGCCTCTAGTTGCTGCAGCTGCTACTAGCCTCTCCTGTTACTCTCCCTCCTTCACCCCTATTCCACCTCCTAATTTGACAAAGTCAGCTCTATCTGCTCCAGTTCTATGCCACCATATAACCTCTATTTCAACTTTTAAGATGACAATGTCAACTCTGACTGCTCCAGCACTATTTTCCCCTTCCCCTTATTTTCCCTGTTCTTCTGCCCCGGTCTCTCTCTCTCTCTCCTACCACCCGTCTCTATCTCTGTCTCTCTTGTACCCCCACCTCTCTACTAATCCTGTACTTGCCTGCCTGGCATATTAATCTCCTGATTGTATTTTGCATTTAATGGCATGTTCAACTTTCAGTTTCATTGTCTTTTGAATACAATCCACTCTTGCACTTTAGGGGTGGGATTTTCAGACTGCACCAGGCAGTGGCACAAGCCTGGGTGCAGTGCAACTGGGATGTGCCAGGGCATGGCCAGGGCAACATTCAGCGGTGATGTGCCATGGCTCAACACCGTTGAATATGGCACTGAGGGTATATGCACTGCGCATGGTGCAGTGGCACTGCACCATGTGCAAATGGCAACAGGGGAGCAGGGGGCTGCATCAGTGCAAGTACAGTTGCGCTAGGAGCAGCAAGAGCGATATTCAGCCATGAGCATGCAAATGAGGCCATTATGTATGCAAGGCACAAATAGGGCCATTTGCATGTCATTATGGCCCCATTTGCATGCGATGCACTGATCCCCAGTGACTTGTGCCTGGCACCCTGCCAGGCTGCAGCCATCGGGGACTGATGCCCTCTGCTCCTCGATGGGCAACGCGCCCCATCACCCGATCATGAGTGTGATAAAAGTACATCCTTGGTGGTCCAGTGGACCTGCTCCCCTGCCTGATTGTGGGCATATGAATAAGGTAATTCCCTGGTGGTCCAGTGGACCTGATCCCCAGCCTGATTGCAGGCATACATGTTAAGTGATAACCCTGGTGTCCAGCAGTACCCCCCTTCTCCCCACCCACCCACTGAGACCGCCACCCACAGCCCCTTCCCACTCAGCAGCAGGTGGCAGCTCCCCACCACAAGCCACCCGGCTGCCCACCGACTGACAGCGTACAGAATGGCTGTATGCCTATTGGTCCACAGCATGGGCCAATGGGCGTGCAGACTGTACTGTACTACACAGTCCTGAAATGTGAATGAACCATTCATATGCCCATGATTGGGCAGGAGGTAGGTCCACTGGACCACCAGAGAGTGTCATTAAGTATGCCCATGATCGGGCGATGAGGTAGGGTCCACTGGACCACCAGTGTTATTATATTTATATGCCCACAATGAGGTGGGGGGGATGACACCCAGACTGTGTCTCTGGAGGTCGGGTGGCCACCCACAGCAGGCGGCTACCATTTTGTGGCTGGCAATACAGCAGCCTGCCCGTGGGTGTCCCCCGACATGCTCCTGTTTTTACGGGCACATCTTTGCAGCCCCCTGTGCAGTGTAAGGCGTGTTTGTACCTGCATATGCGTCACACATCCCGGGCTGAATATCAGGTTGTGCTGCATATGCATGGGCACACCCCCCGCACTTGTGCCGCATACATTACTAGTGCGCCCCAGTACATCGGGGGCTGCGCTGCACTACCTAACCCTCTGAATATCACACCGGGGTGCATCAGTGGGTTGCACATGGCACAACACTGTTGAGCCAAGTGCAACCCCTTTGAATATCCCACCCTAGGTTTATAATTTGTTCTTGCACCTTATGTCATGTTATTGCACCGCTGTATGTTTGTGAACTTTTCTGATGTGAACCTTTGTAAATGAGTCTTCTGACTCAAAGGTTTATAATTCTGATACTTCAATAAATAAATAAATAAATAAAGATGCATAACAACATAAGCTGGCTCATGTCTGCTACAGTAATTAATATTCATTGCTGACCTCTATGCATTTTACTTCCCTAGCTTAGGTCTGCTTTACCTCATGCCAATTACTGCATCGGGAACTGAAGTGGTTTGGCCAAATTATTGAATTTATCTTCCACAACTCAAAGGTGGCTCAAAGTTACCAATGGCCTGCCACTCTCACCTTTACCCAGGATGGAGTGTAAGACCATTTTGATAAATATAGTGACCCATGGGATCTCAGGGATCTTCCACATTTACTGTATACTCAGCCCAGGGCCTGCTTGGTTGCTTGTCATTTGACGAGAGACATTGGGTCCAGTCTTCACAAAAATTGTCAGGTGTTCCTTGAAGAAGAGATTATTTGCAACTGCTCTGAAGAGGGCAGTAGTGAGACTCCTCCTAAAGAAGTATCTCAGGATCCTGAAATTCTTGCATGTTACAGGTCTAACTAAAATATGATGGTGCAGTTGGAGACTCTCCTGGAAAAAAAGATGACATCTATGAACCTCTTCAGTCAGTTTCAAGCTTAAACACAGTTCAGAGACTGCCCTCATTAAGTTGTTAAATGATTTCCTCATGGTGAGAGACAAAGAGCAAGAGCCCATCCTGGATTGCTAGACCAGGTGCTTGAAAACTGGGAAAGCATTGTAAATGTCACAGTGGGCTGTCACCCAGTTACCAGTGATCCACTGTAAAATGTGGTTTAACATTAAGATTGAAACAGAGGCAAAGCACTTGAGAACTATTGGATCTTGGACTTTAGAAGGGTCGATTTTAAAGAAATGGGAGACTGTCTTAGAAACTGCCTTGTCTGGGGGGATTGCCAGGGAAGGTTAGAGACCCAGTGGGTGAAACAATGGAGGAAAATTAAGGCAACCAGCCTCAGTGTGAAGGAAGTGAATTAAAACAGAAGGAAAACTAGACCGTTATGGTTCTCTAAGGAAGTGGTCAAGGTGGTGAAGGAAAAAATGCTTGCATTCAGGACGGATAAGGAAATACAGAGGGAGGAAGGAAGTCAGGGAGGTGTACCAAGTAAAACAGAGGGAAGCAGGAAAGGCAGTGAGGGGAGCAAAGATGCAGACAGAGAAAACAATTGCCACAGGAGTAGCTACAGTGGATAAGACTTTTTCAAGTGCATACATTAGAACAGGAAAGCAAGAGATGATATACCAAGGATAAGGAGGGTGGTAGAGGAGACTGCACAGAACTGGACCAAAAAAAGGCAGACATCCTGAACAGGCACTTCTGCTCAGTCTTCACAATGAACGGGGGGGGCACCATGGACTAAAAGGAAAGGGGGGAGTACGGACACAAGCCCATTTTCAGAGGAAAGATTTCTGAAGGGAATTGCAGCTCTGAAGGCTGACAAGAGTATGGAATAGAATGGGATATACCCAATGATACTGAAGGAACTCAGGGAGTTGCTTGCTGCCACACTGATGGCCTTATTCAACAGCTAACTAGAAACAGATGTGGTTCTAGAAGAATGAAGGTGATGAGACATGGTTCCTCTATGTAATAGTGATTGCAGGGAGAAGGCTAGCAACTATATGCTGGTCAGTCTCACCACAGTTGTGGGGATTGAGGAAACTAATGGAAACCGTTCTAAAGGAAAGATTATAAAGTATATTGAATCCAATGGGCTACAAGATTAAAGGCAGCTGGTATTTATTGGGGGGGGATGCCAGGCAAATCTGATTGATTTCTTCAACTGGGTGACCAAAGGGAGGCCAGCAGATGTCGCCTATCTGATCTTTAGCAAGGCTTTTAACACCATGTTACACAGGAGACTGAAAGAAATTGAGCAGCATTGGGGTGGGACCCAAAGTTGTGAATAGGGTTAGAAACTGGTTAAAGGATAGAAGGCAGAGGGTGGAAGTTATGGGCACACAATCTAATGATGGGAGAGTGACCAGCAGGATACTGCAGGGTTCAGTATTGTGATCAGTCATCTTTAATGTCTTTATAAGTGTCATTGCAGAAGAATAGGAAGAGAAAGTGTGCTTTTGGCAGATGACACTAAAATCTATGTTAAGGTGGACACTCAGGAGGGGATAGCGAGAATTTGTAAGGATCTTGAGAATTTCCAGGAGTGATCAAGAACATGGCAGTTGCAGTTCAAAGCCAAAAAGTGCAAAATCATGCACCTAGGGCATAGAAACAAAGGAAATGAGTATAGGATGAGGGGTAGTGACAGTCACTAAACAGGAAAGGGACCTGGGGTTTTCAGATCAGGTAACCCTTAAAGTAACAGGGCAGTGTTTCAGTTTCAAACTTATTCGATCGACAATCAAGTCATAGAAACATAGACTTTGATGGCAAATAAGGACCGCTTGGCCCACCTAGTCTGCCCATTTCCCTACCTACAGGATAAGCTGCAGATCCTAATTAACCAACAGCCTATTTCTTCTTACCCCACACAAGAATTTCCATATGTCTGTCCCATGTATTCTTGAATTCTCCCACAGTTTTAGACTCCACAACCTCCTCAGGAAGGCTGTTCCATGAATCCACCACCCTCTCTGTGAAAAAAATACTTCCTGACATTGTCCCTGAGCTGCCCCCCAGCTTTAAATTGTATCCCCTTGTCCTTGCACATCTCTTTTTCTGAAAGATGCTACCCTCTTGGACTTTGTTGATTCCACTCAGGTACTTAAAGGTTTCTATCATGTCCCCACTCTCCCTCCTCTCCTCAAGGGTATACACATTAAGCTCCTTTAGTCTCTCCTTGTATGGCTTCTCTGCAGACCCTGCACCATTTTAGTTGCCCTCCTGTGGACTGTCTCTATCCTGTCTATGCCCTTGCAGAGACGTCTCCAGAACTGGATGCAGTACTCCAGATGGGGTCTCACCAACTGTCTGTACAGAGGTATAACAACTTCCTGTTTTCTGCTGGTGATGCCTCTCCCTGTACATCCCAGTATACCCCCAGCCCTCCCTACTGCCTTCTCACATTGCTTGCTAACCTTAAGGTCATCTGATATGATTACCCCCAGGTCCCTTTCCATTTTTGTTGTTGTTACTACCTCCCCCTCCCCATTGTGTAATCTTCCCCTGGGTTTTTGTTTCCCAGGTGCATTATTTTGCACTTCTTTGCACTGAATCCAAACTACCATACTTCTGACCATTTCTTCAACCTTGCCAAGTCTCTTCTCATCCTTTCTATGCCTCCTTCTGTATCAACCCTGTTGCAGATCTTTGTGTCATCTGCAAAGATGCATATTTTTTCTTCCAGTCCTCTGCAATGTCACTTGTAAAGACATTAAAAAGGACTGGACCCAGTACTGAACCCTGCAGTACCCCACTAGTAACCCCTCTTTCTTCAGAGTGGACTCCATTTACAATTACCTTCTATGTCCTGTTGTCCAGCCAATGTTTTACTCAGGCTACCACCCTGGGACCCACTCCCAGGCTGGTTAATTTGACTATTAATCTTTGTGTGGACTGTGTCAAATGCTTTGCAAGTCTAGGTAGGCCATGTCCACAGCCCCTCCCTGGTCTACTACATTGGTCACCCAGTCAAAGAAATCAATTAGATTTGTCTAACATGACCTTCCCACTGTGAACCCATGCTGCCTTGGGTCCTGTGCCCCACTGGCCTCTAGGTACTCAACAATTCTTTCCTTCAGAAGTAATTCCATCACTTTCCCTACCACAGAGGTCAAACTGACAGGTCTGTAGTTTTCTGCCTCTGTCTTGGTCCCACTTTTATGAAAGGGAATCACATCCACCTTCCTCCTGTCCTCAGGTACCATACCATCCTCCCATGATTTGTTAAAAAGGGTAGTCCATGGTTTCACTAGTCATCTCCTTAATTCTTTTAGAATTCTGTGGTGAATTCTGTCAGGTCTCATTGCTTTGTCCACCTTCAGTTTTAGGCATTCTTTCAGAACCCTTTCTTCTGTGAAAGGACTGGGATTGACCCCCCTATCAAGAGTGCTTCTGTTAATTGGATTAGGCACCTCCCCCCTCCTCTTTTGTGAATACTGAGCAGAAATATTCGTTCAGTATCCCTGCTTTTTCATTGTCCCTCTCTGCCCACCCAGTGTCCATTCTATTCAGCCTCACTATCCCTCCCTTTGTCTTTCTAAGCTCCCTGATGTACCTAAATAGGTACAAGATAAAAGGTTTTATCCCCCTTCTTAACCGAGTTGGTTATCTTTACGAAGCAGACAAACACATAAAAACAGTGAACTATGCAATATACATACACAACTCCAATCAATCTCCTAAAACAGTACCAAATGCTGTTTAAAACAAAATAAATATTTCTTCAATTATGCCATTTTACAAATAGCTGATTAATCCAGAACTTATATATTATAACTTGTAAATCCAGTTAGCCCACATAATTCTCATGCTGATTAATGAAAAAATCATAATCAGCTAGTAGGATATCTCAGGATATGATGTCCAAACCCTGAGAAAGAGGATCCATAGGACCCACTGTTTGTTATCAAAAACATTTAAATCATTTCAGGTATTCTTGGGGTGAATCCATCCATAGTTTCTTTATGTTTTACTAGAACTCTACCAATGTTTTATTCCACTAAGTGCCTTTGAGTAATTAAACTTTGGTTCATTTTACCACTATGTGTCATATCTCATTAAGATCTTATGACACTTATTTGAGCATTAACAACATCACAAAAAAGCTCACTTGCTGGCACAGTACAGGAAATTCGTTGGTTCTGTCCTATCTTGCACAATTTAACTATTAATAGCGTCTTTCTCCATACACACCTTACTGGAAAAATGCAGAGGAAACAGCAGTGTTCTGCCATGAACTCCTCCTCAAAACTTCAGACAAAGTTTCCAAGACCACCACAACAATACAAATGGCACCTATTCAGTGATTAGGTAAGCCTTTACATCATGAGCAACTGTTCAGGGTATGATTGTCTATGGGCTTAGTAGAAATGTTAATTAAATAAATTACCTAGTATGGCAAGTTCTTAGGCTGATTTAATTATACTGTACCATCTAATAGAAAAGCATCCATCGTTAGAGGAGACTAGGTGGCCATTGCTGCACTTGGACTAAAGCAGGGACTGAAGAGTCAGGCCACCTCCACGGCTCGGTTATTCAGCATCAGGAGCTGCAAAGGCAGCCAGAGGGAGGAAAGGGAGCAGATTGGCCAGATCTGAGGGTTGGTGGCAGGAGCCACAATACCAGCCAGTCAGCAGCTGGAGGAGGGAGCCAATCGGGCTCCAGGCTGGCCGGCAGTGAAGGAGCCAGTCGGGATCGAGGTCATCGGCATTTAATTCATTGGGTGGGCTATAAATAGCCAAGGCCCAGCTGCAAGGACAGTCAGGCACAGCATGCATTGGGAGAAGATTTTTCTCCCCCCCGACCAGCCCCTCACTACCTCCAGATTAAAATGACTCCCAGCAGGGGGACCTACCAATCAGGTGTGGCCTTGGGTGGAGTTCAGATGAAAGGAGATCAGGGAGACTGGCGGAGGACAAGCTTGCCTGGGCAGAAGGGCCCAAATTCATAGTACTGTGCTACTTTTGTAATGACTGTGCCCCTCACTTAGAGTTGGGGCTAAACATTTGAATGTTAACTTTAGAACACTGGATTATGTTACACTGGGGCTACGTTATAAAATGTGAATGAGTATATGACTCTACACTGGGGCTATGCTATAAATGTGAATGAGTATATGTCTTTACTTTAAAGCTGGGGCTATGTTGTGAATTGGGTAATGCAACTCGACCTTAAAGTAAACCGTAAACTGCACCCAAAACTTGAAAAAATATATGTTGTGCAGAGTGTTTAATTTGTATGTGAAGTTCTAGTGTTTCCTTCCCTCTGACTGGTATTAGGAGTTTTTCCTAAATTAGCCTACTAGCTTTAGGGTAGTTTTACGACCCCTGGAGATCTCCATATCAAATAGCTTAATTGTATTTCTTTGTCCTACAATGCACCTTGTTTCATGTGATGGTGATGTAGCAGAGCCCATACTGTAAATCCAGCAGAAAGCATTGCATTACAATCAGTTCACAACAATAGAGATGGCTATATTTTAAAATCTGTAGAATTCAGCTTGGCGACCACTCTCATCCTAAAGGTTTTACTGTCCTGAAAAACTTTGCTGCTGGTAATTTTTGTGCAGCTTGTAAAACTTCCAAGATATTTAGTTTGTTTGGCATGTGTGTGCTGAATGTTGGGTCTCTCTTTAATCACAGACACATGAGATAAGATGCACTGTGGGAACAAGAAACACAATTAAGCTATCAGAGATGAAGATCCCAAGGGGTTGTAAAACTATCATAAAGCTAGCAGGCTAATTTGGAAAAAACTCCTAATACCAGTCAGAGGGAAGGAAACACTAGAACTTCACATACAAATTAAAACACTCTGAATAACATATATTTTTTCAAGTTTTGAGTGTAGTTTTCTTTTAAGCTGGGGCTATGTAAATGTGAAAGGGTCTATGTTTTAAAGGTGAAATTATAGTTCTACAGTACTGAATTTCATTTTAGCCTTCAGGGGAGGATGGGCACAATTTGGGGGGCAGCTGGTAGTGTGTTGTTTTTCTAGTTAGGAATCTGAGGCTGTATAAATTAGCTGTGACTCTGACAAAAATAGGTAATTTGGGGATCTCACTCCAAGGGTATCCTCCATTAAGTACTGTAAAGTTTTGAATAGGGGATGCTATATCCACATTAATGTACTCAACTATCTAGCCTATAGCTGCTATTATACTTAGGAAAGTTTTAGGTCATTGTGGATAGGATTGGCATCGGTTTATATGGGTAAAGCTGATATTTTACACATTAAGGTTCTAAGTAGTTGCAGTTGAAGGGGTGATGGGAGAAGGAGCAGTTCATACAATGGCATGGTACAGGGAAGGTGAAAGATCAGAGCTGGTGGGTGGAGATGGGCCAACTAAAGGCAAATGGGAGTAGGCAGAGATGCAGATGGCAGGACAGTGGTGGGGATGATGAGAGGGAAGGGTGGGGCAGGCTCCAGGGGAACAGGAGCTGGTCCCAGGGGAATGGGGGCAGAAGGAGGACCATAAGGGACAGAACAGTAACCTACAATGGATGTGGGATTGCAGTATGGATGGGCACATTATGGTGGCTATGACAGTGTCCCACATGCTGCAGGCTAGGGGACCAGCACACAGAGATCCAGAGGCTGGAGGAGGAGATAAAGTGAATGAGGAGTGAGTGGGGGGAATGGGGGTTGAGGGAGCACCCCTTCGCGTGATCAAGGTGGGAGGGCAGGTGGCCACATGGGGGGGAGAGGATGCCTGGAAGTATTACGTAACATTATCAAAGAAGCAGCAGGGGCAAGGGATGGGGTGGGGGACAGGTTCAAGCAACAGGTATGAAGTATTGGCAGCAGAAGTGGTTGGGGATGGTGAAGCACTCATGAACAGGGCAAAAGGGAGGGTGCACAGGGGCCAACACTTCAAAGAGAGATGAGTGCAGGTCTTTGAGCGACAAAGGTATAATTGGGAGGGGGAAAGCAACAGGGTCAATGGAAGGAGGCTATGGCCAAGGGGGGGTGACATAGTACAGAATGGAGAGGGAGGAACCACAGGGGGTCAATGGACTAATAAGCATGAGAAGGTGGCTGGAGAGAACAGGAAGCTGGGCAGGAGGAGAGAAGGAGGAGAAGGTAGACCAGGTCCAAGAGAGGATGGGATGGGAAGGGAATGGTCAAAGAACATGAGGAGGATGAGGATGGAAGGAGGGAGCAGCCAGAGGGTGTGTGTGGAGAAGGAGGAGGAATTATAGTGATAGGGGATTCTATCTTGAATGGGAGCAGGTGGGAGGGTGAAAGACGAGGCCGGATATGAGTGAAACCTTTACCAGGTTTGACAGTAGATGGGGCAGGGCAGTCTCTGATAAAGTGTGTTGGGGGGAAGGAAGAAGCCTCAAGTGGTGGTACATGTAGACGCTAATGACCTGGGGGGGGCTGCACAGTGGAGTCGGTAAAGGGGAGATTTGAGGAGCTGAGGAAGTTATGTTTGGAAATTGGGAGCTCCATAACCTTCTTGGAAGTGCTACCAGTCCCAAGGGCGAGCAAAGCAAGAAGGGAAAGGATAGTTAGTTCATCTCCTGGCTGAGGGAGTGGTGTACCTCACAAGAGTATGGGTTGGTAGGAGGGTGGGAGGATACATGGAATAACAGAGAACTGTATGTGAGGGATGGTTTACACCTGAGTTGAGTGGGCAAGAGGGTGTTAAAGAGTAAGCTGGAGGAATATATTGTTTCAAGGGGATATTTAAACTAGATAGGAGAAGCGAGTGCGCAGCTAGCATGCAGGGTCACAAGAATGCAGAGCTGAATGAGCTGTCCCCCCATGGAAACAGGGAATGCAAGGAGAAGGGGAGGCAGAGGGGAGGAGGGCAAGCCAAGGGGGGGGATGTATTAGAATGGGTGGAGGGTGGGCTCCCTGAATGCAAGGAGCCTGTGAAACAAAATAGCCGAACTTCAGGTTCTCTTGTCTGAGGGGAAGGTGGATGTTGCAGCTACTATTGAGACTTGAGCCACCCAACACCAGGATTGGAATCTGGCAATCCCAGGGTATAGGATTCATAGGAAGGACTGAGGGGGTTGGGAGAGGGGAAGGGATGGCACTCTATGAGAGGGATGGGATCAGATGCACGACAGACGAGGGGGAGGAAGGGAGGACTGAGACGCTATGGATGCAGCTCCCGGATTCTAAGGGTAGAAAGCTGAGGCTGGGGGTGGTGTACATTCCACCAGCCCAGTCCAAGAAGCTGGACAGGGAGTTAGCAGAGCAGATTAGAAGGGTATGTAGGAAGGGGAGTGTGGTGATTGTGGGGGACTTCAGTTTGCTGCTGGGGGTGAATTAGAGCACCCCTGCCACCTCCAGTGCCAGGGAGCAGGTGTTCCTGGATGCATTCCAGGATGGTCTCCTGACACAGCTGGTCAGCAAGCCAGTTTGGCTAGGTAACATGCTGGCTCTGGTACTCTTGAATGGGGAGACCATGAGGGATATAAGGGTGAAAGACCCACTATTTAGAAGTGACAGCAAAGCAGTGTGGTTCACCCCCAAGTTGAGTAGGGAGGCTGGAGGCTCAGTAGCAAGGGTGGTGGACTTCAGGAGGGCTGACTATGGGAGGATGAGAGAAATACTGCAGGGGCGACTAGAGGGGATCAGAACAGATATGGATGCACAGCAACAGTGGGATATTATTAAACCTGAGCTAGCAGAGGCTATGGAGGCTTGCGCCAGTACACAGAACAAGAAGAGCAGAGCAAAGAAGTCATGCTGGCTGAACAGCAAAGTGATGGAGGGGTGAGGGCAAAGAAGCTTGCATTCCAGACATTGAAGATGACAGGGATGGAAGAGGACAGGGATGCATATGTGTGTTGGTCCAAGGAGGTTACCAAGTGGGTGAGGTAAATCATAGCCTCCAGAGAGCTAAGGTTAGCTCGTGGAATTAAGGTAGGGGAGAAGGCCTTTTTTGGATACGTCAGGGAAAAAGGAAGTGCAGGGACCACACTGTGTGGATTAAAAGGAATGGGGAGTGGGTGGAAAAGGAGGCTGAGCAAGCAGAAGCACCAAATGAATACTTTTGCTCCATGTTCACACAGGAGAAGGGTGGGCCGCTACCTCCTAGGACTGGTAAGGTGGGGTCGGGGGGGGACAGATGTAACGATCAAGGAGAGTAGAGTACTAGAGGGACTGAAGACACTAAGGGTGGACAAGGTTCCAGGTCCTGATGGCATTCATCCCAGAATGCTGAGAGAGATGGTGGATGTGTTGGCCAGGCCACTGTCAGACCTGTTCAGCATCTCCCTGGACATGGGGTGTGTGCTTCAGGACTAGAGGGTGGCCCATATGGTACCCATTCACAAGAGCGGCCCACGGGGATGAGCCGAGCAACTACTGTCCAATCAGTCTCACTTTCATAGTGCAGGAACCTTTTGAGGCAATACTGAAAGAGAGGATGGTGTCATTTCTCGAGGGAAATGACCTCCAGGATGGACCACAGCATGGGTTTGTCTTTGGGAATTCTTGTCAGACCAATCTAGTAGAATATTATGACTGGGCAACAAGGGAGCTGGATAAGGGTCATGCTGTGAATGTCCTGTATTTGGACTTCAGCAAGGCCTTCGATTCAGTGCCTCATGGGAGGTCGGGGGGAAATTGACTTCTGTGGGGGTGGGGATGAAGATGACAAACTGGATAGGAAACTGGTTGGGGGGGCAACAACGGGTGGTGGTGATGGTGGTGGGGGAACTCTCTACACCTAGGCCAGTAACAAGTGGAGTACTGCAGGGCTCGGTGCTGGGTCTGGTGCTGTTTGGGCTATTCATTTTGGATATCTCATAGGGAGTTGGGAGCAGGAGTAGTCTGTTCGCAGACAATACTAAAATGGGGGTGATAGTGGATAAAGAAGGGTGGAAACAACTACAAAGGGGCCTAACCAAACTGGAGGAGTGGTTGGAGGGGTGGCAGCTGGGCTTCAATGCGAAGAAGTGCAAGGTTATGCACTTCGGAGCAAAGAACCCAAAGAGATACTGTTGGTTTGGTGGGGTGCAGCTGGGGGTCACTGTGGAAGAGAAGGACCTTGGGGTGTTGGTAAAGGAGAGCATGAACAACTCTGCTCAGTGCAGGAATGCTGCAGCTAAGGCTAACAAAATGCTGGGGTGTATTGCAAGGAGATTCTCATCCAGGCATGGGGAAGTGATCCTGCCCCTTTACAGGTCATTGGTCAGACCACACTTGGAGTACTGTGTGCAGTACCAGTGACCATATCTGAAGAAAGACATTAAGCTACTGTAGGGGGTGAAGCATAGGGCAACAAAAATGTTACGGGGGATGGAGGGCAAAGCCTATGAGGACTGGCTAAGAGAAATGAACATGTGTACCTTGGAGGAGAGGAGGGATTGGGGGGATATGATTGAAATGTTCCAGTATTTGAAGGGGATAAACAAAGCTGGTGCAGACGGACTGTTTAAGCTGAGTAGGGTAGTGACATGAGGGGACACTGGCTAAGATTAGAGGGTGGAAGATTTAGGAGACAAATGAGGAGACATTACTTCACGGAGAGGATGGTGTCTAGGTGGAATGCCCTACCAGAGGGGGTGATAGCAAGTAAGATGGTGGGATGTTTCAAAAGGACATGAGGCAGGGAATGGGGAAGGGTCTGCGTGGATAGTGCCAATTATATCCTGAATAGGAGGGGGGGGTTGGGGCAGCTGCAATCTAGGGGTGCTAGAAGCACACTCAAACAGACTTCGATAGACCATGAAGTCTGTTTTTGCTGGCAGATTCATATGTTTGTATGTTCACAAAATAAATAAATGCAGATCCATAATACAGCAGCACTCTGGTACTCTAGTATTAAAATAATGAACTGCTCAGAGTTTTCCATTAAATAAGTCCCTTTCTAAATTGCTTTAATTGAATAATTAAGTAACGGAAAACCTGTTGCTCATTAAATACATTTTGTTTACAAAGACACAGCTTAAGCAGGGCAGTGTCACAAAGCAGTGGTCAGGGACAATGGGATGCTTGGGTGCAAACGAGAGCTATCTCCAGCAGGAGATGGGAAATGGTTTTTCCACTATATTGCTCACCGATGAGGACCCCACCTGGAGTATTGTGTTCAGTTCTGGAGACTGCACCTCAGAAAGGACATAGGCTGGAGGGAGACCAGCTGAGGGTAACTAAAATGGTGCAGAGATTGCATGAGAAGCCCTACAATGAGAGATACAGGAATCTCAACATGTATAACCTGGAAAAGAAGGGAGAAAGACAGGGCATGATAGAGACCTACAAGTACCTCACAGTGGTGAACAGGGTGCGGGGGGGGCAGTTATTTCAAATGAGAAAGGTCACAAGGACCAGAGGCACACAACAAAGCTGGGAAGGGGGGAGTTTAAGAGGTACAGAATATGAGGAAGTATTGCTTCAATGAAAGAGTGGTAGATACTGTACCTGGAACAGACAGCCAGTAGAAGTGGTGGATGTGAAAGCAGTAGGGGGCCTCAAGCACTCATGGGGTAGACATGGGGCATATTAATAAACAAGCAGAGAAGAGGAGGGGTAATCAAAGACCACTTAGGTTCTGCAGAGACAGTCTAGACAGGGACCATATAGGCAGACTGGATGGGCAAAGCGGTCTTTTTCTGCCAACAAATTCTGTGTTTCTGCAGTACAATTAAGCAATAATGCACAACAGGGTGTGGGTTGTGTTGGGATAACCTTACACCTGGGATGATGCCAAGTGCATCCAATACCCCAGGTGAGAGGTTATCCCAGCACAACCCACACCCTGGAGCACATTATTGCTATTATACAATGGCTCTTTTTTTTTTTTTTTTTTAATAAAACAAGAAAACATAAAAAAAATTGTAATAGTTTTTTTTTTCGCATTTTTTTCATGTGTGGAGGTATATGTTTTCAGAAAAAAAGTCCATGTTTTGGCCACTAGATGGTGCTGGCAGTAAGTTTTGGTTGTTTTCTGTTAGCGGAAAGGTCTGCATTTACATAGTATGCCATACAGATGGTGGATGTGTTTTTTTTTCTTTTTTTTTTTTCACGGTTGCTTTTTTAGTTGTTCATTTTAAATGCAGAGGCAGAAAGTGTGGCTGGCAAGGTGCTGTTGTGTAAGCAATGGAGCGCGGCTGACAAGCCGATCTGTAAGGGACAGTTGAGCTGACGCTGTGCTGCTATGCAGAAGAAAGCCAATTGCAGGCTTGGCTTTTTTTTCCAGTATTTCCTTTTTTCTTCAGCAGTGGTTTTTCTTTGTAGAGATGACAGGTGTGCACAGGTTAACGACTGCGGCTTGTTTCTGTGCATGCGCTGCATCCTTCATACTTCCGGGAGGTATGACAGTTACAAGTCACCATATTAGTTTGCCCAGTATTTTCCTGTGACAGGTATTTTTCTTTTTAAAACGTAGACAGCTATTGGAGCAAAGTAGAAAGAGAACTGTTGAAACTGTTACATGATTGGCGGTTGCAGTGGGGGTGAAGTCCATTAAAGCAGGAGCTCAGCATGTCCCTAACTTGTGGACGGGAGGGATCGTTCAAGAGGCTTTTGTCATTCGGTCATGTGTGTGCCTGAACTTCATACAGTGAGGTTGTGCTCAGATAACCTCAATGTCCTAGGCATACACCGACTAATCAGAGTCCATGAAGTTTTCTTGCCATTGTATAATTCACATTAAAGTGTTCCACCAATGTGTTGGTTTAGCATTGTTGTGTTTTTTTAAGTTGGCAATGCATTTGCAACTCACCTTGTGTTGTTTTTCAACTCTTAACCAGCTCAATAGCAACTTTTATAAAATGGAATGCATCTGCAGATCTGCTACAATGCAATGCAAAATTAAAATAAAACTCTTAGGCAACAGATTTTCAAGGCATTATGCTAGATCAAGTAACTCTTATGCAGCTCATTGTTGGAACAGTTTAATATGACTTGTATGTTTCACCTTGATAATTTTTTATCTTCATTGGTGTTTGACACAATGGACCATTGGGTGCTGCTGGATTACATGAGGCACTACTTAGGACTCACTGGGACGGTGTTGGGGTGTATTAAGTCCTACCTCACTGGGAGAGGACAGTAAGGTGTTCTTGGTAATTTCTTCTCTAGAAGAGCTGTACTCTGTTGTGGAATGCAGCAGAGCTTGATCCTTTCCCCCATGTTGTTCTTTATGTACATGCAAGGGGGAGAGCAGACAATGGTATGGCTTGGAGTTTCAGTGCTATGCTTATGATGATACCCAACCTTACCTATCTTGTACATCAAACAGAAATGATGTGGCCCCTGTGCTGAACCAATATCTTTGGGGGAATTCATGACTGCATGGCCTCCAGCTGTTTGAGTTTGAACACTGGTATGTCAGATGTGTTACTGTTGAATAAAGTTTCTAGGGATCAGCAAGGATGTGTGATGGTACCACTTCACTATCTTTAAATGGTACCCCACTTGGTGCAGTGAGGGTCATTATTGACTACAGGTTGAGATAGTAACATCAGCGGTAGTAAATAGTTACTTGTTTTTATTTCTGGAATATTGACCAGATTATGCTCTGAACTGTTTTGCAACTGAATCTGATCAGCTATGTAACTGGTTTGCACCCACTGTTATTTGTAATTTTAATGTCATTCCTATGTAATTGCCAATCTGCCATTTTGCTGCTTGTAAATATCACTGTACTGTTGTTGTACTGGTTTTGTAATGTCTTGTAACTCTCCCAAGTTACACCTGAAAATAGGCACAATGTCTGTCTAGTGTGCTTACCTGGTCAATAAAAGCTAAATAAATAAATAAACCACATCTAGTGCCTGTGGACCTGATCATGATTGTACATGCCATTGTTTCATTAAGACTAGCTGCATGCAAAGGTTTTAATTATCACTACACATATCACTATACAAAGTAGCCCAACTTCACGTAGCACAAAGAGCTGCTTTGCATAGTTCTTCACCTAGTGAAGTGCACACTTTGCCTAGTGAAGACTATGGGCATGACTCTCTAAGTCCCCTGAATGATGCAAGCCTGCTTGTGTCAAATGAAGCAGCACAAGTAGCAACTTGTGAGGGAACATACGCTAAATGCCACTCACAATCGCAGGCTGCGCCTTGTGCAGCCAGCATATGTCCAAGTGTGCCAGCACCACAGTAAGACCAAAAAAAGGTCTGCAACCTGGCGCAAGGCACTTTGCACTACATAGAAAGTACAATATCCCCCAAACTGGGATTCACAGAGAAGGGCTGATCATCAAATTTCAAACACCCTCTAGACCAGTTAAAGTTGGTCTAAGGACAGAGTACATACACAGGAAGTGGCACAGCAGGCAAGCACAGTTGACTCTCCACAGAGGCTTGAGAGATGCAGTGGAAGAAACACATTGGAGAGCAGAAATGTTGGGCTGTGGCAATAATGGCCATGGGGCTGGTCTTGTTGAATCATAGGAGATATGTCCAATGTGCCAAGCACCAAAGTGGCACTGCACAAGTGCAAGAGCCAGGTGGATGCAACCAAGATACAGGAGAATTGCACCGAGGGTGTACCACATGCACACATTATGCTGTAACCTGAGTGAAGAATGCTGCATAGCCTGTTACCACCTGGACAATGCCGCAAGTGATGAGCTGTGCCAAGAACTTGGTGTCAAACTGCAGAGCCATACATGGAGAGGGCACGCACTACCTATGAAAGTTAAGGTAAGTGCAGAGCTCTGTGTGCTGTACACCAGTGGATTCCAGACACCGAGCAGAGACACAGTGGGCATATCCCAACCCTCTGTCTCTAGGTGCCTTAGGCAGTTGTGGATGCCCTGATACACAGGGCACACCATTACGTCCACTCCTCTAGAGATGCACAGCAGCAGCAGCAGCAAGCTGTGAAACAAGGCTTCTATTCCATAGCTGGGTTCCCTCATGTGGTGGGTGCAATTGACTGCACACACATTGCCATAAGGGCACCAACAATTGACTTGGATGCATACATGAACAGAAAGGGATTCCACTCCATAAATTGGTGTGCGACAGTTGCTGCTGCACTGTAGATGTAGTTGCCCAGTACCCTGGATCCTGCCATGACTTGTTCATATTCTGGAACTGTGGCCTTTGCCAGGCATTTGAGAATAGTATACTATGGGATGCATTGCTAATAAGTATGTCTTGGACATGGACAGAGGGACAGACAGGGATGTTGATACCCTGCAGTGCTACTATGGCGGACTCACACTGAAGGATGACACCAGGCACAAAGGACATGCCATGGTCCAACCCACGGACAGACAATGTGCTGGCAGGGCAGGCAGCACACTATGTACCTGTGACAGTGGCACCAATGGCAGCCACAGTGTATGGTGTAGTAACAATGTCCCATATCAGGTAGGGACACAGCAGAGGCTGTGACATATGCAGTGTGCCCCCATGAAAGCTCTGTCACAACAGTTGGTGAAAGTGCATGAACATGCGCAGTTACAGGTCGGACAGCTATACAAATGTGTGCAACTCCATAACCATGACACCTGTAGGGTACAGCAACAGTGTAATGCGTGGGACATCAGGCAGTAGTAACATAATGTTCCTCTTTTTGCAGGTGACAGTGGATACACCAGCAACCCAGGGTTATGACACCAGTAAGGAACCCAGTGACCAGGCACATATGCAGTATAATGATGCTTGCACCACCACATAATCCATGGTAGAACGTACCATTGGACTGTTAAAAATTAGATTCAGGTGCCTCAACTGGTCGAGCGGTGCACCACAGTACACACCGGAAATGGTATGCAAGCTGATAGTATCATGCTGAACATTGCACAACATTGCCATAGGCCACAGGCTTGACGTGCCTGAACCAGAGCAGGTGGTGGAGGATGATGACTCAGGGGACGAGGATGAGCAGCATGCTGACAGAACCTTCAGGATGCAACTGCAGGCACAGGCAAACGTCGCGGGACACTGTATAAGAGACAATCTAATATTCAACTACTTTGCCTAAAGACAACCACACACAGCACTGGGAGGGGTGCACAGTGCCCTGGAGGGGAATGACTGGTCCACTGCATACCACAGACAGACCCATACCCATATTTATATTGTTTTAACATCACCACATGACTAGCAGCAGTAATGCACTCACTGGCCGAATGTGGAACTGTAAATGCCACTGTCAACCTCACTACAGTGCAGACACCATCACAGATCATGCAGCCTGGAACAACGCTTGACATGATCCCAGCCACGGATGTGGTGATGTGTAGGCATCACAGCCTGGGGCCACACACCTGCATTGGTAGCATTGTAACATTGATGGTGCCCAATGTCTGTATGCAGCCTCCAATGGCAGACGACCAGTGGCCTGCCCTCAGTGAACACAAGATACACATGGAGTGGCGCTACATTGTGCAATGCATCTTATCCATATGTGTATGCATTGGCAGAGATGGCACAATGAGTGAATCATGGGCATGAACTGAATCAAAGCCATGAGAGATGGCAAACAATGACACATGGAATGTCATATTAAACACTCATGCCATCACAGAATGCTAACACAGACCCACATGGTACACTTGACATGGATAACAGCAGACTGTGCGAACATGTGAATAGGGTCCTAGCATCCATGATTCACCTGGCCTGTGTATCCCATAGTATGCAGCCCACACAGAAGGCCACATGCTGTGACAACAGCCACCTTGCAGGCACATGACACCCTCAGCCCTGGCATTACAAGGACAATGTCCTTTCAGTGTACACTGTTGAACACAATCACCAACATTCCAGTTACAGGCACATTGTGATATGTGCGGGTGTGTGGAGTGGCACTGGCAGAAATGGAGGTGTGTGCCAAAAGGGATGTTGTGTGCAGCCAGCTTCCAAAAGCCATGGAGTGGTACCACAAAGGTGATCCTGTGTGGTGGCACACTTGACACCTGCTAGTGTGCGATGCTGCCCAGCGTGGCATGGGTCGGTGTGTGTGAGCGTGGTCATGCCACTGCAGGAAGGAGGCATCTGCGTTACAGGCACATGAGTATGCATTGTGTGGCTAGCACATGCCAACATTGCAAGAGCTGTGTGATAGTCATAGTAGTATGGGGGTGGGGCTGGAACAATACAATATGGAAACAACATTATGTGGGCCCACATAGGCTAGGATTACAAACTCCCATTCTTATTCAGGTACAAATACATGGATAACTTGCATGCCATGCATTGACACTGCTGAGAATGGTCTGTGACACAGCATGTCATGTTATAATCACCATGATCAGCATATGTGAACATTCATTAAGGCAGTTGAAGTAAACTGAGCACTGGTTAACATATGAGCAGCTTCAAAAAACTGATCTAGTGTACAGCACAACGTCTCTGCATAGTAGTGAGATCCGGGGCACAACAGAAGCTCAATATGCAAAGGCACATTGTACTGCACAGAACACAATAAATAGAATAATACTGAGCACTTGTATGCTATGCACTGACACTTGCTCCCACGACCCCTCTCGTAATATCAGCAGTTGGCAATTCGAGCACTGAATAATAGGATCAGTCAGGTCTATACCTACATGATCAAGTGTCAGTGAATGTAATACAAGTGCACTCTACATTGTTATGTAGTCCGTTATATGTAGTAGAACATGCTATCTCTTAATGAGATTCCTTTGTGGCAAGGATCAGGTTTCAACTCAGATAAGGTGCTGTGCCATAGATCACTTCAAGGTGTGTGCTCAATTATTATTAATACTATGTATGTCTTCACCTTCCTGAATGATCACATATTTTATGATCATGGTCATATAAATATGTTGTGCTGTGTCCCACAATGTTCTAGGCAGTGTCAGTTCACAGAATGCAAGGGCTCCCTGTTGTTAATATTTTATTTATTTAAAGTCTCAGATTACAAGTACCTATGAGTTTAAAGACTATTTTACACAGGTTCCACGTCATTCAATCAAAAAAGACACAATACAAACACCTGGGCACAGATATTCAAAAGGGTTGCACAACCCACTGATGTTCCCCAGCGCGATATTCAAAAGGGAAAAGTGCGTGGCACAAATCCCAATGCACCAGAGCACATCAGTAATGTATGCAGGCACAGTTTGGGGGAGGCATGCCCATGCATACTCTGCACAGCCAGATATTCAGCCTGGGATGTGCAGAGCCATGCATGTGCTACCCCTACCTGCGCCAGCACAAAGTTACACCAAAAAAAAAGGAACAACTGATGGCCACCCATAGGTGAGCTGCCGCATTGCAGGGTGCAACATGGCAGCTGGCCACCAGAGCTCCGGTTGCACCAGGTGGTCCCCCCCCATGCCCGATCGCGGGCATCTGTGAAAAAAAATAATAAACTGTCCTATATCCCTGGTGGTCCAGTGGAACACTATCTGCCCGATCATGGGCATTTGTAAAAATAAAAGTTTCCAATGTCCAATATCCCTGGTAGTCCAGTGGACTGCTATCTGCCCGATCATGGGCATTTTTAAAAATAAAAGCTTCCAATGTCCAATATCCCTGGTGGTCTAGTGGTACCCCCACTCGCCCACTGATCCCCACCGCCCCGGTCCCCCCCTTGGTCAGCTGGCGGGTGGCAGCACTCCACCCACCTGCTGCCCTGCTGCCCACTTACTGACACTGGTAGACTGCACGCCTATTGGCTCACAACATGAGCCAATGGGCATGCAGCCCCTACTGTACTACATCGAATGTGTAGAATGGAAGGTGCTGCACGCCCATTGGCTCATGCTGGAACCAATGGGAGTGCAGCCCTACTGAGGTGTCAGTCAGTGGGCGGCGGGGTGGCAGGCAGATGGGGTGCTGCCACCCGCCTGCTGACCAGGGGGGGAGCGGGGTGGTGGGGCTCAGTGGGCGGTTGGGGGGCTACCACTAGACCACCAGGGATATTGGATGTATTTTATTTTTTTTAACAAATGCCCATTCGGGCAGATAGCAGTCCACTGGACCATCAGGGATATTGGACATTGGAATCTTTTATTTTTACAAATGCCCACGATCAGGCAGATAGCGGTCCACTGGACCACCAGGGATATTGGACTGATTTTTCTTTTTCATACAGATGACCACGATCGGGTTACAGGGGGCGCCGTCCTCGACGGCTGTTGCCTGGCAGGGCACCAGGCACAAGTCATTGGGGATCGGTACTGACAGAATAAATACAAGACATGCAATGGCCCCATGTGCGCCTTGCATACATTATGACCCCATTTGCATGTCAACTTTTGAATATCGCGGTTGCTGTGCATGGTGCAATGGAACTTGCGCTAGCGTATCTTCATGCTCCACTCTGGCCACTTGCGCTGGTGCAGTGCCACTGTACCATGCACACTGGGGGTGGCCAGGGTGCAATATTCAAAGCTGCTGAGCCATGGCGTAGCTTCATTGAATATCGCCCAGTCCACATCCCTGCGCAGCCAAGTTGAGCTGCACCCAAGCTTGCACCACAGCCTGACGCAGTTTGAATATCTGGGCCCTGAAGTATACAAAAAACTGTAAACACAAGGATACATAAAAGTTTCAAGAGGCTGTTAAATGGAATATAATCATACAGGTGAAAAGTTAACAAATAAACAGAACATACATCAAATGGGCTAAATGATTTGAGCCGTAACAAGGACTACAGGTAGGAGGAGGCAGGCAGAAAAGACTTTGTCAGCAAATGTGATAGTCAGCTTGAGGCAGACTTCATCAATAAGGGGGTGTGGGCATGAGAGGTAGCAATGGTGAGAAGGGGAGGAGTGTGGGAGGATATATGGAAGCTAGGAAAGGCAATCACAGTTGTTGTGTTCAACAAGGTGTGATCTCAGGAGGTGCTTGAAATAGCCCAGCGTGGGTGTGTCAATGATACTGGCTGGAAGCCTATTTATCCAACTGGGAGCCATATCGCTAAAAGACCATTGGGCCTGATTTGTTCAACAAAAGGGGACTTGGTAGGCATGATTTGATGCATTCCTGGTGGTATGAGGGTTAGGATAATGGGTTAGCAAGAGCTGGGAGTTTGGGGGTGGGGGTAAGGCCTATGCTAATTTTCTTCCTGAATAAGCAGGTGTGGTACTTAGTCCTGTCACTAAGGTTGAGCCAGTTTGTTATGGAGCATAGGTCACACGTATGCGACCTGCTCTGTGCACCCGAGACCAGATGACAGGCTTTATTTAGGGCTAGGTGAATTATTTTTAGCACCATGTCATTGGCAGCACCATATATGATTATACCATAATCCACTGTTGAGAGAATGGAGCATGTGACTGCCACTTTGAGGACCTCTTGTGGCATACAGTGTTTATGCCTATGAAGAACACCCAGCCTACCGTGGACTGCTTTGAGACCTTATTGATGTGTTCCAAAAAAGACAGGGCACAGTCGAGGGTGATTCTAATGTACTTAAAGGTCTCAGCTCGTTCAAGTGGGGTGTGTAAAATGTTCCCAATATTGAGTGTAGCTGATTTAAGTCTGTTATGAAGGTTTGCGAAGAGCATTGTCTTCATCTTTTTATAGTTCATGACCAATTTGTGACATGTGAACCAGTCTTCAACTGCCTAGAATTTATCTTGGAGACTATGGGTTAATGCGTAGGGGTCTGGGTGACTGGAGAATAACACCATGTCATCTGCATATTGGAGAAGGTCACTGGGACAGGCAAGAGGTAGAGAGTTGAGGAAGAGGCTAAACAAAGGGACAGGGGTAGACCCTTGAGGGATCTCTGACCAAACTGGTTTACTGGAGGACAATTTATTACCGATTTTTACCTGCAGGGATCTACCCTCAAGGTAACATTTAAATCAGCTCATAGCCCCAGAGGAGGCACCAATGGTAACAAGGGAGTCAATTAGAAGGGGGTGGTTTACAGTATCAAAAGCCTTAGTGAGGTCAATGTACACTGACCCCACTAGGTGCTTCCGATCAAGGGCATTGTGAATAAAGGAGATGTAATGAAGGGGAGCAGATGTGGTGCTATGATTTTTCCTGAACCTGTGCTGTTCATGACATTGAATATTGTACTTTGCCAGGTACTCCTTTAGCTGGTCAGCTACTATAATTTCCAACATTTGAGAGAGGGTGGAGGGTGGAGATGAGCGGTAATTAGAGTGTTGATCTCATCACTATAACGGCTTTCCATTGAGAGAGGAATTGCCTGAGGTAGTGTGATTTGTTCAAGATTATGGTCAGAGGCAAGAGGACCACATCCAATGTCACGTCAAATCAAGTGAGTCACTGCTGTAGTGTGTTTTACCTAGGACATAGGACAGGTATTTCTTGGCAGTGCTAGATGATATTGTTTTAAGACAGAATGGGGGTGAGCTGGGGATATGTCTGTATTGGTAAGGCCAGATTCTGTAGTCCAATGTGAGTGCACATTACATGCATTTGCAACTGGACTTGAATGAAGTGGGGGGTCTAACAAGATGTTGTGTAGTGGCTGCATTGAGGATTCCATCAAACAGAGGTCACTTGCGATTCAGCCTCAAAACATTTTGCAGAAAAATATAGGAAATGTTGGGGGGCCCTTTGAAGTAAACACTCTTCGTTCAAGTTATTGTTCTTCAATCATTCTTTTTATTTCTCTTCCCGCTACGTTTCGCTTGACTTGGAGCTTGTTCATGGGGTTTATTCTTTGCTACACATCTGTAACTACATTTATTTTATGTCATTGATCAGCATTTTTTTAATATGATATTGTTACATTTTTAATTCTTTGGTGTATATACATACCATTCAATAAAGATTATTGCTTGTGCACCCTTGTATATATTCTTAATTTTTTACAGGGTTAATTTACTTGTACTTGTTTAGATGCTAAGTTGCATCCTAAAAAGACATACAGAGTACGTTGGTGAACACAGTGCTTCTAACAACTTGTAACAAGGTTTAGCTACTGCCTGTAAGGCTTGTTCTCTATATTTCTTAGTTTGCAGCATACCTTATATATATATTACTTAAAACTTCTTGTCTTTCTTGTAAAGAATAATTTGGGGCCTGTAATGACATAAACATAATTTTTTGTAATGCTTTGCTGTTATTATGTTGTTTAATGTTATAATGTGGCCACATTGTGGCTTCTATTTACTTATTTTGTTAACAGCATACCTTAAAGGAGGCTGTGAGCTTCTTAAAGTGGAATTAATGTTCTTTGTAGTCTGTGAAAACATAATCATAGTATTCCCCTATTGGTCTCATAGCCATCATTTTACTTTTATAATTAAAGGTTCTAATACCAACTTCTAAATATTCTTTAATATTTTAACTGCTTACCCTCACTCCTTCTGGCTTAAGTTTCTCTTTTTTGGTTAAGTTCCTCTGCATGTAAGCACTGAAGCCAAACAAATTTTAATGGTAGCTACTTCCTGATAACCTCTCATCTGTTTTTGTGAGATCCCATGGTGTGACTAACCATGTCGCACACCCAGTTGATTGCACCTGTGCGATCTCAGTTGCTAAGCAACCGAACACTACTGCACTGATCAGTGCAGTTGGGTGCTCACAAAAACAGGCTATTTGTTCCTAGTTGCTGCAGCTCTGTGCTAGTTTACTTTTGTATTTATTTTTTAATTTTCTTGTGAGGTTATTAAAATGAAAACACATTATTCTCATACCATGTTTTCTTTTCACAAGGTGACATAAGAGTAAAGAGGATATTTTGCTAATATCAACAGTTCTCTTGCCTTGATTAAAAATGCTGCAAATAAATTCCAGGTATCTCAGAAGTATCATTTGTTATTATATCACCTTACATTACTGCTTTCTGCAACCCAAACCATGAAATTCAGAATGTAATACAAACCGTCATTATTGTTTACTTGCTGAGGGGTCAATTGCAATTTGACTTTCCTTTTCATTAAATACTTATCAATCACTCAGTGGCTTAAAATTGCCTTCTCAGATCAATTCTCTAGCTCACATTTTACCAAGCTTATTAAACACAATAGTATTGTTTAAACAATCATTATTCAGATAACAATGGGGTCAAATGCAACTTGACATCCCTGTCATAAATACTGAAAGTTGATCTGGAGGTAAAACATCACCTTCACTGTTTTAGATAGTGGTTGTACTATGTTATTTATAATGTTCCTATATTTTAACTTCTCTTAGTACATTTGCTATAACAGCATTATTTGTTATCTCTCTGTAATCAATCGCTGCTTATTTATTTTGCTGAGGGGCCAGTTGCCATTTGGCTTCCCCTTCATTAAATACTTGGCACTTACTTCATGGTTTAAGATTTTCTTCACAGATCATTTCTCTAGCTTATAATAAAATACAAACATTTATTATTTTCTGAGGGGTCAGTTGCAATTTGACCTTCCCCTTCCTTAGGTACTTGTCAATCACGCCATGACCTAAAATTATCTTCACAGATCAATTCTCTACCTCACATTCTACCAAACTTGTAAATACCATAGTACTGTTTAAACAATAATTATTTAGATATCACTAGGGTCAAATGCAACTTGACCTCCCTGTTAAAAATACTGAACTTACTGCTTATTTATTATGCTGAGGGGTCAGTTGATATTTGACCTTCTTCTTCACAATCACTCCATGGTTTAAAATGATCTTCATAGATCAATTCTCTAGCTGACATCAAACCAAACTTTAAAATACCATAATACTGTTTAAAACAATCAAATAACACAGGGGTTAAATGCAGCTTAACCTCTCTGTTGTCAATACTGTAAGTTGTCCTGGAGGTAAAACATCATCTTTACCCTTTTAGATAGTGATTGTACTGTTATTTAAAATATTCATGTGTTTTGACTTCTCAGAGTACACTTACTACAGCAATGTTATTTTTATCACCTTTGGGTCAATTGATACTTGAGCTCCCTGTTGTAAGTGTTACAAGTTGTTCTATAAGTTAAATCTCTACTTCATTTAGTGTATCCCTGTACTGTTAACTTCTCATAGTTTACTTTATTCAGTAACATTATTGTGATCATACTGAGGTCAATTGCTATCTGACCTCCCTATTGTGAATGTCAAAAGTTATTTCTACTGGTTAAATCTTTACTTTACTAGTTTACTAATTGATTTCTGAATAATGTTTATTTGTTTTTACATGTTATATCTATGATCACAATAATGTTACTGTATAAAGTAAACAATTAGAAGTTAACAGTACAGGGATATACTAAATGAAGTAGAGATTTAATTTATAGAACAACCTGTAACACTTACAACAGGGAGGTCAAGTAGCAATTGACCTAAAGGTGATACAAATAACATTGTTGTAGTAAGTATACTATAAGAAGTCAACAAACATGGATATTCTAAATAACAGTACAATCACTATCTAAAAGGGTAAAGATGATGTTTTACCTCCAGGACAACTTACAGTATTGACAACAGAGAGGTTGAGCTGCATTTAACCCCTGTGTTATTTGATTGTTTTAAACAGTATCATGGTATTTAAAAGTTTGGTTTGACATCAGCTAGAGAATTGATCTATGAAGATAATTTTAAACCATGGAGTGATTGTGAAGGAGGAGGTCAAATAGCAACTGACCCCTCAGCATAATAAATAAGCAGTAAGTTCAGTATTTTTAACAGGGAGGGCAAGTTGCATTTGACCCTAGAGGTATCTAAATACTTATTGTTTAAACAGTACTATGGTATTTACAAGTTTGGTAGAATGTGAGGTAGAGAATTGATCTGTGAAGATAATTTTAAGTCATGGCGTGATTGACAAGTACCTAAGGAAGGGGAAGGTCAAATTGCAACTGACCCCTCAGAAAATAATAAATGTTTGTATTTATTATAAGCTAGAGAAATGATCTGTGAAGAAAATCTTAAACCATGAAGTGAGTGCCAAGTATTTAATGAAGGGGAGGCCAAATAGCAACTGGCCCGTCAGCAAAATAAATAGGCAGCGATCGATCCCAGAGAGATAATAAAAAATGCTGTTATAGCAAATGTACTAAGAGAAGTTAAAATATAGGAACATTATAAATATCATAGTACAATCACTATCTAAAACAGTAAAGATGACGTTTTACCTCCAGATCAACTTTCAGTATTTATGACAGGGAGGTCAAGTTGCCTTTGACCCCAGTGTTATTTGAATAATGATTGTTTAAACAATACTATGGTGTTTAACAAGCTTGGTATAATGTGAGCTAGAGAATTGATTTGAGAAGACAATTTTAAGCCACTGAGTGATTGATAAATATTTATTGAATAGGAAGATCAAATTGCAATTGACCCCTCAGCAAGTAAACAATAATGACTGTTTGTATTACATTATGAATTTCACAGTTTGGGTTGCAGAAAGCAGAAATGTAAGGTGATATAATAACAAATAATACTTCTGAGAAACCTGGAATTTATTTGCATAATTTTTAGTCAAGGCAAGAGAACTGTTGATATTAGCAAAAAATCCTCTTTACTCATGTCACCTTGTGAAAAGAAAACATGGTATGAGAATAATGTGTTTTCATTTTAATAACCTCACAAGAAAATTAAAAAATAAATACAAAAGTAAACTAGCACAGAGCTGTTGCAACTAGGAACAAATAGCCAGTTTTTGTGAGGACCCAACTGCACTAATCAGTGCAGTAGTGTTCGGTTGCTTAGCAACCGAGATCGTACAGGTGGGATCAACTGGGTGTGACAACATGGTTAGTCACACCATGGGATCTCACAAAAACAGGTGAGAGGTTATCAGGAAGTAGCTACCATTAAAATTTGTTTGGCTTCAGTGCTTACATGCAGAGGAACTTAACCAAAAAGGAGAAACTTAAGCCAGAAGGAGTGAGGGTAAGCAGTTAAAATATTAAAGAATATTTAGAAGTTGGTATTAGAACCTTTAATTATTAAAGTAAAATGATGGCTATGAGACCAATAGGGGAATACTATGATTATGTTTTCACAGACTACAAAGAACACTAATTCTACTCTAAGAATCTCACAGCCTCCATTAAGGTATGCTGTTAACAAAATAAGTAAATAGAAGCCACAATGTGGTCACATTATAATATTAAACAGCATAATAACAGCAACGCTTTACAAAAAATTATGTTTGTGTCATTACAGGCCCCAAATTATTCTTGACAAGAAGTTTTAAGTAATATATAAAAAGTATGCTGCAAACCAAGAAATATGGGGAACAAGCCTTACAGGCAGTAGTTAAACCTTGTTCCAAGTTATTAGCGGTGCTGTGTTCACCAACATACTGTGTATGTCTTTTTAGGCTGCAACTTAGGATCTAAACAAGTACAAATAAATGAACCCTGTGAAAAATTAAGAACATATACAAGGGTGCAAGCAATAATCTTATTGAATGGTATGTATATACACCAAAGAATTAAAATGTAACAATATCATATTAAAAACCCTGATCAATGACATAAAATGAATGTATTTACAGATGTGTAACAAAAGAATAAACCCCGTGAACAAGCTCCAAGCCGTGTGCAATGTAGGGGGAAGAGAAATAAAAAGAAAGATTGAAGAACAATAACTTGAGCGAAGAGTGTTTACTTCAAAGGGCCCCCCAACATTTCCTATATTTTTTCTTGAATTTGAAAGCCTAGATTGGGGGCTGAAGAACCTAGAAGAGAACCATTACCCACTAAACAATATTTACATTGAAGCATTTTGCGAATGGAGAACTACCATACAGTAAGCGTGTGGCATGCCGATTGCATTCGGTACCATGACATAAACTGTACAACACACATAGCACAGTTATCCTATACAGATGTGCATCAAGAGTGTCAGGCACCAGAGACATATTAATATATCATAGCTGGCCCTTTAACTCATGCAGCATAAACCTTGCATGGCAACCTGTGTTGGTCACACTTTGCAAATGCTGGCTGCATTTAACACCCTCCCAACATGAATAGTGTCAGTGTGTACTTCACTTCACAAATGCAGACTGCATTTAACATCCTCCCAATGTGAATAGCATTGATGTGTACTTCACTTCACAAATGCAGGCTGGGTTCAACACTGTTCCAACATGAATAATCAATGCAAGCTGTGTTTCCTTGCATGCATTGCTTATCAGTGCATCTGCTTACATCTGGAATCTCATAGCATGGACATCATGACCCAGGAACAGTTGCATGCAATGTATAAGGTGGGAAGATAGGCAACAAGTGGTAGGACAGGCAACAAACAACTGTGACAGCAGGACTGCAAAAATGAGCACCTGGAAATATGCCCCAAACTTTACAGATGATGAAACTGTGCAGCTAGTAAGTTTGGTGGAGCAATGGTCCAGGAAACTACTACCACCTGGCAGTGTTCACACAGACAGGACTGAGAGACTCAAGACATGGAGGCTGATCAGTGATAAGTTGTACGTACAGTCAGGGGTCAGGCAGATGGTCCAGCAACTGAGGCACTGCTAGAACAACATGTTATGGAGGGAGAGCGATCTACTGGTCCATCTGCACATCATGGCATGTGCTGTGGACATGGCATTGCAGGGTGACAACCCAAAGGGTTCAGGTATGTGATGGCACATGCAACATTATCCTACATATTTGGCACTGCGGACTGTGCCTTCCCATGATCCATGATGACACTGTCCCCTCTATCCTGTCTCCACAGATACCTAATTGTCCGGAGTGATGGAAGACATATATGGGTCATGCAATGGCTGGGGAGGGCCAAGTGCTGAAGTGGATGGTGGACCCTCGCAAGGTACATCAGGTAAGTAAATACAGCACATAGAATGCAGGCAGTATCTGCCTGCACACCATTGAAATGTTAGCTATATCCCTCACCAGGGCATTGAAAGACTAGCCATCAATGCACATCTTGTGTGCATTGCCAGGCATGAGAAAGCTGCCTGGGTGACCACCCAAAATCCTGTGATGTGAAACAATGCCCTGTATAACAACAGTTCTGTCATGTGTCGAAGTAAATATACAAGGTACCATTCCTTAACTGAGTTATAAGTGCAGAAGACATATCGGTTAATGAACACCGCTTTCCATAGTCTGAAAACCACGTAGGTTACGGGGTACGATATAGTGACTTGCAGAGTCATGAATGATGTAATGCACTGTACTATTTGTGTAGCACTATATACTTATAGTATCGATCAGGTAGATTGGTCTAGATCATCACGGATGTTACACATGCATGGGGTAGCATGGCAGTGAAAGGTAAAACATGAACACCTTACTGTTGACCGACACCTATGTGTGGTAAGATATGTCATACAGTAAATATCTGGGTAGTGGAACAGAGACAGAGGGGACTACTCAGGGCCTTCCCATCAGTCGACAGAATAATTCATGTGTCTGTCTCTAATGGAATGTAACAGATGTGCAGACATAGGGATCATTTTAAGCACCACTCATGTTGAACAACTGTACAGCGCTGCATGTCAACACCATCAGCTACAGATGTAGTGGGGAGAGGTTGGTCATCCATATGTCTGCCTGTACCACACAGCTATATACAGCGATACACCCAGCATTGATACAATAACATATCCATAGTGTCATACATATCTAATGTTCACACTCACCTCTGAGGTTCTGTGGGTTCTATCTCCACACCAGGAGCTTGGGTTAAATCCCAATACTGACACTGCAGTGCAGCATGAGGGGGGTGCTGCACTCCTGAGGTGCCGTCTTTCAGATGAGACTTTTAACCGAGGTCCCATCTGCCTGTTCTGGTGGTAGTTCAGGTGGATGTTAAAGATTCCATGGCACTTCTCAAAAAAAGTAGGGGAATTTTTTATTGTAGCATGAAATAAATTTCATACCAAAGAGTGTTTCTGCACACAAAATCATAAAAGCAGTACAGAAAGAAAACATGATAGGTAATACATCATACTTAATAACTCAATATACACAGTACTATAGTTCTCAACCCAAAAAGAAGTATTACGTCATACATACAAGCATATTGCACCTAAAAAGATATTTCTCCGTCAAAATTCTTAAAAGGAAATAAGGAAATCATGAGCATTACAGCATACATTTCCCAAATAAAAATGTGTTCTTAACCAGAAAACTCAGCAGTAGATACCATCCCTTCCCCCCTACAAATAGCGTAGAGGATTTTTTTTTTAACATATAACCAAAAAGCATACCAGAAAGTGTTTCTTCACATAAAGTCATAAAAGCAGTACAGAAAGAAAACATGATAGGTAATACATCATGCTTAATAACTCAATATACACAGTACTATAGTTCTCCACCCAAAATTATAAGGACATTAAAGAAAACCCTATAACATTTTTACAGCATACTTCAGCCAAAGCTTTGTTTGTTCATACTCCCAACCAATTAAGGGATACCGCCTCCCTTTCACAAAAGGAGTAGAGGGATTTTTATTGGTACAAACTTATCCATATGCACATAAGAAAATCATCATATCACCTGTTAACCCGCCCCAAAAAACACCATTTCAATCCCTGTGTAAGTTCCATGTGCAATTTCCCACTGTACTCTATGCGACCTTTCCTAGAGAATAACAGATTTCTACTTGGTTATTCTTAAGTTAGATTAGTTGAATGCCTTTTGATATTGTTCTCCTCTCTTTTACCATCTACTACCCTGAGTGTGCCCCTATGATGCTGGGACCATTCCCTTCCAAAATGTTCATATACCAAAGTGTCATAAGTCATATTTTTTTAACAGAGGCATTCTCCATTCTCTGGCTAATATCTCCCAAAAATGAGTCATATAAGAGCAATAAAAAATAGATGAGACATTGTCTTTATTTGGTTTTGACAGCCTGGTCTTATGCATAGCCTTTCAGTCATCTCTTTGTGGTGGTGGTTACCTCTTACATTCAGCTTATCATGGCAGCATAACCACAAAGTATCCTACACCTTGAGAGGAACCCATGATTCAATCAACTGGGCCATAACCTCCTTATTACTAATATGGTTAGGTAGTGTAAAACAGAAGGTATGCTCCACCTCTTTTCTAATACATTGTTTATACATCTCTGTACTTGTGGAATGTTTTACCTCATGTGGGGTAATTTGCCATATCTTAAACTTTCTAAATAAGTCTACCAGGTGTGCATAGTTTCCAAAAAATGAGTTTTTCCATAGTTTCCAATTATGTGTTTCCCAATTTTTGGATTAGTGGAGCCATACTCTCTGTTCCAAACTTTACTCAAGCTGTTTGATTGTTCAAAATTATAGGCAACAAGTTGAAATAGACAAACATTGAAAAAAATAAAATTACAGGGTTCAGCATGTATAATCCCCCTTCCTGTATTGGTCTATATGTTATTAGTTTTTTAACTGGATTTAGTCTGCTGCCCCACAACATTCTAAAAACAATATTATGCATCCTTGTCTCTAGTTTAACTGGAAGTGGAAATTGTGTACCCACCAACAAAAAAATAGGTATAATGTATGTCATTATCATATATATCCATTTTTTCCTGGTCATCGGGTATACCTTCCACGTTTCTATTTTCTCTTCGGCTTTACTGAGACATTCCTCCCAGTTAGTGTGTGTTGGATTCATTGTCCCAAAAGTGCTACCTAAAATTTTAACAAAGGGGTTTGCAATGCTTATACCAGAGAGGGTCCAATTGACCCTACTACAGGGCCATGTATGACTTTGCCCCCATCTTTTTCTGTGTTAATTTTTGACCCTGACAACTCAGAATACCTATTTACCACCTCTAAGACCCTTTCCCCTGAATCTTCATCTGCAACCATAATAGTGACATCATCAGCATAAGCCATGGCTATAGGAAACACCTCTTCCCCCAAACCCCTTACTGTGCCTATTTCTGGTGTCATCTCTAATTTCCTTAACAGAGGGTCAATAGCAAAAACACAAAGCAGGTGACTTAAAGGGCACCCCTGCTGCACCTCTCTTTTTATAGGGATAAGTCTACCCATTCTGCCATTTACTACTGGACTTGCAGATGCTTGTTTGTATAATGTTTTGATCCAAGATAAAAAAAAAAATCTCTGCAATCCAGTATTGTTTTAGAGTTATAAAAAGGTATTCATGTGGCACTTCATCAAATGCTTTGGCATGGTCTATTATATGCATAATTCTTCTTGGGTCTTTCTGGAAGAAAACTCCTCTAATGATCTTTAAATTATCAACCATGTTCCTTTGTGGAATGGCACATGCCTGCACAGGGGAAATTACTGCTTTGGCTACCTGTGCCAAACACGTACACACAATGTTGCACAACAGCTCCCAGTCTGTATTTAGCAGACTTATGGGTCTCCAGTTATTCAGTTGTAACCTATCTCCTTTCTTATATAAGAAAATGAATAAACTATCCAAAAAGAGGCTGGCAAAGGTAGTTTCACTGTCAAAATTGTGTTAAAAACTCTTAATAAATTCTCAGACAGCCGTTCCACCATTTTCTTATAAAACTCTCTGGGCAATCTATCCGGTCCCAGGGCCACTCCAGGTTTAGCCACTGAAATTGCACTTTGTAACTCCATGAGAGTAATCAGATCAGTAAGGAGCTGGCCTTCTACCTCTTATATCTGGGGAATGTGCAGGTCCTTTAGGAATGCACTCAAAGAGGGTGCTGCCTCTTTAAACATGACCTGCACATAAGTAACCACTGTTTGTGTGATTTCACTGCCCTTCCTTGTATTTACCCCATTCACCATTTTCAATTCTTCTATGTATTTGGAGTCTACCCTTTGGCTACAGCTGTCATAAGGGTTAACCGGTTGTGCCCTCCCCTGTGTGCTGAATTTTTGTTCCAGGAACAGGGATTGCGTTCTGCTATACTGATATTTCCACATATCTAGCTTGATACCTTGTATCTGGTCTGTGTGGTCTATTCCCTGCTCTATTGCTGTGAGACCAAAAGTTGGAACATTTGCTATAATATGATTGTATGTCAGCATTCATGTCCTGCTACCATATGAATGGGTTATCATATTACTCATATACAATGCTTCTGGCAAATAATTCCTCCTGTAGTCCCTGAAAAAACCCTGGTTCCTCTAGTACAGATACATTTAGTCTCCATATAGTATTTGACATTGGCTTATTTGGGGGATCACCAAATCTAACAAGAAACAGTTTGGGGTCAGATGTTTCTATGGGAAAAACCTGGAAAGTGTTTACCATTATCCACTGATAAGAAAAGAAAAAGTTGATTCAGGTGGATAGTCACCCTTTAAAAAAGTATGCTCTAGAGCGCAGTCATTAGTGAAGGCACAATCCTTCAACTTACCTTGTTTGTACACGGTGTTTAAAAAATTAGTGTCATCATACAATTTCTGAGTAAACCCAGTTTTATCACTTAAGGTTAATATGCAGTTGAAATCCCCTCCCATTATAACAGATTTGGATGTATACAGAAAGGGTTGTATGCACTTGAGTACCTCTATCCTCTTATACTTTGGGGATTATATACATTGATTAGTCTAAGGTCCTGTCCTTTATATCTAGCATCTATTATCATGATTCTACCAGGCAATAAATCAGTTAGTCTTGAGACTGTAAGGCCTACAACATTAATTAAACTGACTAGGCCCGTACAGGGTTCTTCCCCTAGTGACCAGAAAGAAGGGCTTGTATGCCATTCCCTGGAGGCTATATGTTGTTCTTTTAGTGTATGGAGCCTTGTGTCCTGTAGAAAGTAAATATCTGCCTTTAAGTCTCTCGGTATGGAAAATGCGGTCTGTTTACGTTTTCCATTTTTATTACTATTGGTATTAAGCGACCGGCATGTGAGAAACCAAGGCATTAGTTCTTTATGTATTTGTCCTCTCCTTCATAGGTGACATGTTATTCATTTTTTTAGACTTTTTCTTCCTCCTGTTCAAAGCACATAAGTCCCGAGAAGTTAGCTCCATATCTGTCTGTAGATCTGGCTGCGATAAAGCCACCGAGGACGAGTCAGAGTCTTCCTCCTCCTCCTCTGTCCACTATTTGCAATTTGAAAGTGAAGAAATGTGTTTCCTGGTTGGGACTGAAAATGATTCAAGAACTCCCCATGGAATATCTCCTTTCTGGCTGCTGCTCCCTGTCACTCTTCTAGGTTTTTGGCTTTCCCACTCCACTTGTGGAGGTGGTATGACCTCAAGATCTGTTGTTATGGAAGGTGTCTGAGGGGTCTGATTATTAGATGCAACTTCCCCATCTTCTCCAGTTGTGTCAATGCTGGGCTGGCACTCATCCATCTCTATCAAGGTGTCTCCTTCAGAAACTATACTTGATTCTGGCATTCAGGAAGTAGCAGCACTGGTGCTGGGCATATTCTGTCTTCCAGCTGAGCTGTGACCCTTTGTTGATTTTTGTGGCTGAAAGTGTTGGGGAGTGGAGTTCTGTGTGATTTGGCCCATATTCCCCATCATCATTCTCTGGATTATTATGGAAAGCCCATGGGCAATTCTTGTAATTATGAGTGGTCTCTTCACACAGATTACAGCAGATAGGGGTAGGTCAGCCAATAGTCAAGTGACTGCATAAGGAACATTTTAGTTGATCACATGCATTGCTCAGGTGATTGTAAGCTCCACACCAAAAACAGGACTTTGGTTGTTCTGCATAGAATATAAAACCTCAAACTCTACCAAGGTAAAAGCAGCTGGGGAGGTGTTGTATGATGCCATTTCTTTGTGAGAGACAAACACTGATCTGCCAACCCCCTGTCCAGATATCTTCAGAGTCTATTATTGGATCTGGAAGTCCCAACACTGAGCATTTTGTTCTTAACCAATACAATATATCTGCTATCATGAACTGGGTGCCATAAATACAGAAAGCTGATTGGCTGAGAGGTTTTTTAAGCCGTGATGATATCAGACTACATCATCACGGTTTAAAAAAGCTCCGGCTACCAGCCTTCTTACACTCAGCATAATGTTTCCTATTTCCCAAAGTCTGCAGTCAGCCACTATTTAAAAAAAAACCTTGACAACTGTCCTCCCTCCCCTTTACATTTTGCCCACAGTACCTGCTCTCCACATGAAAAAGAAAACTCTCGCTCTCCTTCAGAGCGCCATGTACCGCAGTACGGAAACAGCAGTTCCTCACGTGATGCCACTAATCCGGTCTCCAGCTGACTGAAACAAACCACTGCCTACTACCATGCTAACTCCAACTCAACCCTCCCGCTCCTCTCAGAGACAACACTCCAACACCAACTCCTCTTGCAGACTGCGCAATCACAGGTCCTGCTCATTTTTCTCAAATGCCAGCTTCTCCGGTTTATTCAGCGAACGGCTGCTCCCCTTCACTTTACCCCATGCCACATACAGTGACACTCGGTTTGTAAGGAGGGGTGCTCGAGGACAGTGCTTCAATGTTTAACCAGCATGTTTTACATACTGCAGACAACCAGCTCTTGCTAGACTTACCAGATTACTCCTTCCTTGTTTCCTTAGCTCTGAAATCCAATATAAACTCAACGATGGGGGGGCAGGGAGTAACTGTATGGAACACATACACAACAATGGCTGGTACCAAACAGCAGAGCACCATGCTGATGGGGAGCAACAAATGGAAACAGCACCACCTACTGCCCAAAACATGACATATACATACTTTTTTTTAAATGTCTACCTACACTCATATAAAAACAGTATTAAAATATTTTAAAACCTTATTTTTTAACATTAACATTAAATGCATAAAATATCAATTGATCCAGTTCATAATAGCAATAATGCACTCCAGGGTGTGGTATATTATGAGATATCGTCACTTCTCAGGCAGCTGGATGCACTCGGCCTGCGGCTTTGTGCCCAACCACCTGAGGCATGATGATATCTCATGATATACCACACCCTGTCATGCATTATTGCTTAATTGCAACACTCTCATTTTTAAATAACACCATTATGGTGCTGTACGTTGGTTTAGATAAAGGGATTGCAATAAATGGTATCCATTCTGGTGTTTGTCTCACTTCCTGATATCTCTGCCAGAATAACTCAAGGCTTGCTGCAGTTTTAAAACTAGCATCAATGTTGGGGTCACCAGATGTGTGTATTAAAGCATAGATCTCTTGTGCCGAGAACCCCATGCTTTCTTTTAATAATGTTTTCCCGACATAGATTCTATCTGGGTATGTTTCTAAACCTCCCCGGTAATTATTACGCACATCATTTCTTCTCTTCACCAGCTCTGAGGGTGTATGAAAAAGTCCAGCAAATGTCCTCTGATAGGTCCCTCTCTGTTGTGGGTCAGGTCTGTTATTGTGCACACTTTCATGGTTTTCCTGTTGTCCTGTATTAGCTGGGGCATGTAAAGTGCTTGGGGTAATGGGAGCTGAGGAAGGGTGTTCCAAGGTGGGAGCAGGGCCAGGGTCTTGACTGATCTCTTTCTCAGGAAACCATATGTTTCCTGGGTCTTCTCCTTCATTTTGATCATGAACCTGAAAAAGCCGTGTTCGTGGGGAATTACACAGCTCAAGTGAGGAGGGGAATTTTAAAGGATCCTGCTGCATTTCTGACCAATGTTCCGGGGATACCCAGGGTTGGTCTTTTGACAACCTTACCAAACCCACCTGTTTTAGGGCTTCTCCCACAGTGAGGCCTGATGCAGAAATCTAGTTGTCATAATTTGGGATGTTTGGAAACAATGTATTTTTGTCCTGAATCATACTGTCTCTCACGTTTGCAGTGCTCTGACCCATTACCCATCTGGTGGGATGCTCTGACTGCCCCCTGTCTGATTAGGCTGATCTCCCTCTTAGTCTCTTTTTAGCTGAGACCCTCCTACTCCCATAGTTTCTCCCAACATTGTATTAAAATTCTCCATTTCCTTATTTAAAGTACCTTCTGGTTCAGCCACTAAAGTCGCTCCCGGTGCTGTCCTTTCTTGCGGTGCTTGTCCGGACTCCTCCATTTCTTTACAACACCATTCTTTTTCCTCGAGGAACACCAGTAGATAGGCCCTTCATTCTCTGCATGTACCCATTCTTCCAAGTACATCTGTGGTGCAATCCTGCTTCCATCCTGCAGCTTCCAAGATGCTTTGATGCTTTTTAAAGACCAAGTCTGCTTGTTTTCATTTTGTGTGACATTCTCCACAGAGCGTCTTAGGCCAGGCTGAATCATGCCTGTATATGTCATTCCCAATGCTATACCTGAGGAAATATCACTTATTTCTCTTGCTTCAATGTTCTCAGTGCTTTCAGCACTGTCAGCATTTTCAACAGCCACCACCCAGCTTGTCGTCACTCCCTTTCATGCCGCTACATTATTGTAGCTCAGCTGGGAGGCTGACAGTCTCCTTGCATTTGTCAGATCGGGTAGCTCTTATTTTTGTTTAGAATGGCATTTTCTTCAAAATTTATTGTCTCTCCTCCATCTCAAACTGTTTTTGTAAGGCAATCATGTATCTATTAGTATCTGTCTTATCAGAAATCTGGAGTTTCTCTCCATCCTGATCACTGTTACCAGATTCACTTTCATTAGGAAGTTCAGGTAAATTACAGACAACCATTATCTCTGAAATTTTCTCTGTTGCAGTATCCATATTAGATGTATGAGCAGTTGTCAGGTCATTCCCTTCATTTCATTTTTTAATCCTTATTTTGGTAGTGTTAGCATTTGATTCTTCCAAGTCCATGATTTATTCCTCCTCCTATGCAGCCATCTCCCCTGCCACATCAGCACCTCCTCCTCTGTCCAGCTCCAAACTGGGCTCTTTCATTCCTGCTCACAGGAAGAAGAGCCCCTTGGTGCAAGGCTAGGGGAATGTTCCCAGTGCCCTGGCCAAATTTCTCCCATTCACTAAAAATGCCACCAACAGCTTTATCTGGTTCAAGGTCAGTTGGCATTCATCTTTATCTCCCTCTCCCGGGTCATGCCTGAAAATAAGCAGAATTTGTCTAGTGCACTGACCCAGTCAACAAAAATGAAATAAATAAATAAATATGCCATACTGTTATTTCATAGATGTGTGCAATAACCGTTAATGTGACCTCTCCATTGCTAACATGTGCTGTGAGTATGGTGCCTAAAATGATTTGTGTGCCTACCATTCTGGATATCATCAGATACGTGGCCCGTACTATTATTGGAGATGTTTGCTTAACCTCTGTAATGAGTTGTATGTCATCTTAGAGGTTACTAGGGCTGTAATCAATGCAACCCCGATGTGCATTAGCCAATAGGCATGATGGGTAACCTTGCATATCTGTACACCATTACAAAACACTAGAGATTATCCACAGAGATGTGGACATTGGCATCCATGTGCGTGCAGGTATATGTGTCCCTGGCACTGTCACCCCCACAGTGTAGACTATGATCAATTTGTGTATGCCACTGTAAACACATGTGCTGACATGCCTGCAGTGTGGTGAGCATACATATTGGCCATGGGACACAGCATAGTAATGTACATGTTACTGGCACCCACTTATAGCAAATGGCCAATTTGTGATGCACAGTTGTGTTAGCATGCTCAGGACTGTACTGTAACACCATGTTCTGTGCTTTGTTGCAAGTGCAGCCTGGAACAGGGACAAGGAACATGCAGCATGGACTGCCAGATGTTGGTACCTTGAGAGGGCTATGCACAGGTTGAAACATGCAGAGGCTTGGGCTTACAGAGAGCGTACCCATCTCCATGACCAGGGAGCCCAGGACCAGGGTGGACAGGATGCTGGTGTGCAGCAAGGCAATTGACAACAGGATGAGGAACAGCAAACACCCACTGCAGGTGATGTGATGCAGGACTGAGGAGAGGATGCAAGGCAGTCACACACCATGGTGGAAAGCAATGAAGGCACTACCCATGATGTGCCAGAGCAAGGGACAGTGGAGGCAGTGACTGGTGATGTGGACACTGGCCATTCTACAGAGGGACAACAGGAGGACTCATCAGAAGCTTAGAGGCACAGTCTGGTGCCAGGGAAGAGCCATCTGCTCAGCCACACAGCCACGCCATGCAGGACTTTGCAAGGCAACTGGGGTCACACATCAGGCCCATTGCCAGGCATCTAGCCCTGCTGCATGCCAATGTTAACAACCTACTGACATTCCTGGACAGTTACAGTACATGGGGCAATGATGGACAGTTTGGTGACAGTTCTGAGCATCCCAGCAGCCACAGTGCATGTGGGCTATGGTAGCACCATATATAGGAATTGTATATGTACATGTGCATGTGCATGTGCCCCAGGTGCCATTTGATTACACTGCATTAATTTAAATGCAGCTAGAGGTACTGCTGCAGATTTTTGGGGGTTTATTCACACATTATACCTATTTAGGTTGCATTATGGCTGTGGATACTGATGCCCCGTTCTTGTATTTGCAGTTGTTGCTGGTATTGTTTCATTGTTGATGTTGCTATTGTTGTTGATGTTGATTGTAGTTGGCACCTATAATAGGGTGCTATCAGAAGCCATTCACTCCCTCACACCTGTCTGTGTATGACCCAAATCTTCCTATCTGAAATCCCCTTGGTTTGATGGGGAGCTCAGGGAGTTGAAGAAGAAGGGTCAGAGGTTGGAGCACTGCTGGAGAAAGACTGGGCTGAAGGAGGAAATACTGGCCATTTGTGTGCATTATTGGCTGAACCATGGGGCAATCAACTATAAGAAGGCAGAATTCCTGTCCAGAGAGATTGCTGCCAGGAAGAACTGACCAGATGCACTTTTTCAGACTGTGAACAGGCTACTTCATCCGGCCTGTCTACAGCTGAAGAAGGCTTTTTTCCAAAGCTGAATGCGAACAGTTTGCTTAGTTCTTCTCAGACAGGGTGTCTGCTATCTGGCAGGGAATTCCTTCAGTCAACCAGTCCAGGGCTGACAGTTGTCACCCGAAGTGTTCTGAGTGCACTCCGTCTAGCTGGGGAGAGTTTAGACTGGTGGAGGCAAATGAGGCCATTGAGGCAGCGACCAATCTGAAGTACACTTTTTGTGAACTGTACCTGGTGCTGACGTGTATCTTGATGAGATGCATAGATGCTGTTGGCCCAGTATTATGTGACTCACTGGTACTGCCATTCACTGGTTTGAGTTGTTTTTTTTTTTAAACTTCTTTATTGTAATTTTAATAATTATTAGACAGACACACATTAATACTCTGGTAGCTCCTGAGTCCACTCCCCAAAACTGAGTGTAGTCACTATATACAATACTGTGAACAGGCTACTTCATCCGGCCTGTCTACAGCCGAAGAAGGCTTTTTTCCAAAGCTGAATGCGAAGAGTTTGCTTAGTTGTTCTCGGACAGGGTGTCTGCTATCTGGCAGGGAATTCCTTCAGTCAACCAGTCCAGGGCTGACAGTTGTCACCCGAAGTGTTCTGAGTGCACTCCGTCTAGCTGGGAAGAGTTTAGACTGGTGGAGGCAAATGAGGTCATTGAGGCAGCGACCAATCTGAAGTACACTTTTTGTGGACTGTACCCGGTGCCGACGTGTATCTTGATGAGATGCATAGATGCTGTTGGCCCAGTATTTGCCCTGATTATCCAGTGTTCCATGTCAGGGGGAGTCTTCCCTGGTGCCTTGAAGGAGGCATTGGTGAGACCACTCCTAATGAAACCGTCTTTGGACCTAGAGGACAGGGCAAATTACCGTCCCATCTCCAACCTCCCATTCTTGGCAAAGGTTGTAGAGAAGGTAGTGGCACTTCAGTTGGAGGAGCACCTCATGACCCATGAGTTATACAAGTCCCTCCAGTCGGGGTTTCGGGTGAGGCATAGCACAGAAACTGCACTTGTTCGGGTACAGAATGATATTCTCAGGACTAGTGATCAGAAAGGACAGTTCTTGTTGTCCTCGATTTCTCTTCAGCATTTGACACTGTGGACCATTGTGTGTTGCTGGACTGCCTTAGGGAATTATGTGACTCACTGGTACTGTCATTCACTGATTTGAGTTTTTTTTTTTAAACTTCTTTATTGTAATTTTAATAATTATTAGACAGACACACATTAATACTCTTGTAGCTCCCGAGTCCACTCCCCAAAACTGAGTGTAGTCACTATATACAATAATAACTATGTACATACACAGCTGCAATAAGTACCCCCCCACAAGGAACATCAGCAATTGTACTAGTTTTTACCATAAAGGGTATCTTATGCCTAGATATCCAACTTTTATACTAAAACATCAGTTTCAAGAGGTATCCCCTCATATATTTAAAATAATTTCCTTCAAGGTATCGACATATTGGGGTGGAACCCTGCAGCTGTGTCCCTAGGGAAAAGAGAGAGTCCCCCCCACCTCCAATCATTTGGCAGATTCTAAGACTCATATTATGTAGTCTTAATAATAGACAGTAGGAGCATACATAATGCCCTGAAGTGGAAAATAAATAAATATAATCCACTGGTACATCCTCTACTCCCTATCCATAAATCTTAAATTAAGCACAATCAGACAGACAGACCCATGTTTGGACACCTTTAGATTGTGTTGAGTAAACCGCCTCCAGGATCCTCCATCTCTTATCATATGTTCCCTTTCTTCCATCCTGAAGCATTTGCTTCCTGAGCCTATCAAGCGTCTTCAGCAAATCTCCCACCCACTGGTCATATGTATAGATAAGGTCGCTTTTCCAGTGCCTCAGGACAAAAGCTTTAACTAAGGCAGACATCAAAGATATATGATGTTTGGCCAGTGCTCCTGGAATTTGGGCCATATCTCCCAGAACACAAATCTCTGGCAAAATAAAATCTGTATAATTTATCAGGGGGTCTATATTTTGTTTAATTTGGTCCCAGAGGAGGTGAACATTAGGACAATCCCACATTACATGCAGTATATCCCCATGGTTCATGCCGCATCTAAAACATAGGTCTGTCTATCTAAGGCCCCGAGCACATAGTTTGGCAGGGGTATAGTATATATTAGAAAATATAAAAAACTACATGATCCTATGCTTAGGTATAGGAATATATTCACTGCTCCTCCAAATTTCCTTCCAGTCAGACCCCAGGGGAATATTCTTTTTTTCCCAGTGTGAAACCTTTGCAGAAACCTCCCCACCTAAAAAATCTAGTAGAAATTTATATATGCTAGAGAGGGGTTTTCATAAATGGCTAATCTCCTTGAGGCTATCCCAAGTAAATGGGTACCCTGAGTGCCACTATTCTCTCTCACCATTTTTTGTACCATTTTAGTAACCTGCATCTTCTTAAAGAAGTTCATATTCTTGCACTGAACTGGAGAGACCACCCTATCTTCTACTATAAGATCTGCCCAGTTTAAATTAGATAATTGAGGAGCCCAATGCTTTCTAATTATTTGACCCCCAATAGTCATATTGGGATTACCCAAAATAGGCTGCTCCCTGAAGCTCTTTTGAACTTTTTTCCGACTCGAAGATAAGAGAGCCCACCAAGCCGACATTGACTTATATATTGGAGTTAGCTTTCCCACATTCAGTAGTCCTTCTGGATTGGAAAAGAGCACTGCTTCTGGGGGAATACCCATGTCTTTAAGAATTTGCCTCTCCATGTGTAGCCAAGTTGGTATATAACCCCCTTCCTCTGACATTCTATGCCACCGATTCATTATACCTAGTTGTCCAGCCACATAGTATAAATGGAGGTCTGGAATTTTAAGACTCCCCCATACTATTAGGAAGTCGTAGAATATTATAATTTCTCCTAGGGGGTTTAGAACTCCATAGAAAGTCAGAAATCAATTTTTGCACTTTGATGAACCAGCACTTTGGAACGTTGTATGGGGACAAATGTATTGGATACAGGAGTCTAGGCAATAGGTTCATTTTGATCAAACCAAGTCTAGCAGTCAGGTTCAGGGGGAGTATATTACATCTAGTTATATCTGTTCTAGCTACTGATAGTACCTTACTTATGTTTGCTTCCACTCCTTGCTCCACATTAGCAGTGATCCAAATGCCAAGATATTTAATCCTTTTTGAGGACCAATTCAATTATAAGGGTTCAAAGTCCGGTTTATAGGTATATAGGGTGAGAGGGAGAACCTGTCTTACTCAAATTTAACTTATAGCTCAAGACCCTAGAAAATCTCTTCACTATTTCAGTTGCCCTATCAAAGCTCTTTGCTGGTTCCTGCAGGTGCAACAGTATGTCATCCGCAAAAACAGAAAATTTCATTTTCCTCCCCCCAACAACAATCCCCTGTACCGCCGAGTCCTTCTGGATCACTCTTAATAGGGGCTCCAGATATATATTGAACAAAATTGGCAACAGGGGGCATCCTTGTCTAGTCTCGTTATCAAGACGAAACTCCTTCGATAAATAGCCATTACAGAGAACCCTAGCCGTGGGAGCAGAATAGAGATTTTTAATGCCTCTAAGAAGGCCCTCCGGGAAACCCATCCTCCTCATGGTCGCAAATAGAAAAGTATGGGAGAACCTGTTGAAGGCCTTTTCTGCATCTAACGATATTAGCGCCATGGATAACCTAGAGTTAGAGGCTTTATTAAGTATGTGATGGAGCTTCCGAAGGGCATCATGTGCCCCTCTACCTGGCATGAACCCAACTTGCTCCTGACTGATTAGCAAAGGGGCAATTTTAAGTCTTCTATTTGCCAAAATCTTAGTCAGTGATTTAAGATCCTGGTTCATCAAAGCAGTTGGTCTATAGCTTCCAGGGAGTTCTTTTGGCTTGTCCTGTTTTGGGTTGAATGTAATATAGGCCTGATATAACGGTGGGTGAGGGACCCCTTTCTACATAATATTTGAAAATATATCCTTTAATAGTTGTAATATAGTTGAAGAGTGAGATTTATAAAATTTTGCTGATAGACCATCTGGTCCCGACGTTTTGACATTTGGCAATGAATTAATCACCTCTATTATTTCAGATTCTAGTATAGGGGCTGTCAGTCCTTGGGCCTGCTCTTGATCCAATCTAGGTAATGGTATACCTTCCAAAAAAAACCCAAATATCCGCCTCATTAGTGGGCACACCCCCTTGATAAATCTCTGCAAAATAGGCCGCAAAGGCATCAGCCATTCTCTAAGGCTCAGTTATTGTTTCCCCTTGGAAATTTATCGATGGAATTGTACGAGCAGCCTCCCATTCTTTAATCCTATTTTCCAGGAGCCGACTAGGTACATCCTCCTGTTTTAGATATCTAGCTTGAATCTTTTCCAGCCAAAAATCTATCTTACCATAAAGAATACTTGCCATTTCATCTCTTAACTCCTTAAGCTCAGTATCCACCCCATCTGAAGAGCCATCTAGGGGAGCCCGTGAGTTGATATCACCCAATATAAACTCTTCCCTTGCTTTTCTCATACTATTTCTTCTGGCTGTATACCTCTGAGTGATACCAGCATATAAAACTTTACAAGTGGGCCACGCTAATCTCCTATCCTGAAGTGTTGGGATTTGAGTCTGGATAATTTCCAACAATGCTTCCTCTAACCTGGATAACACACTATCATCTACTAATAAAGATTCATCTAACCTCCATCTATAGGGCTTCATTGGAATAGATTCCATCACCCAAGTCAACTGAACTGGAGAATGGTCAGATAAAATTCTGGAATGGGTGATTAGTTCCCAGTAGTGCCTCCTTATTAACCAAAAAAAAATCAATTTGTGAATGAGTTTTATGCGCCCCTGAATAAAAGGTCATACTGTGGTCCCCTTTATGGTAAACCTGAAGTGGGTCAACCAGCACTGTTACCTCAAGGAGTCTAGCCATAGCTACCTGGGCTGTAGAAGGGGGCTTTCTAAATGAAGATTTCCTATCCAACAAATTATTTAGACACAGGTTCCAGTCTCCTGCTATAATTAAAGGATGAGATGAAAAAGAAGCTATGTCCACCTCCAACAAGGCAAAAAAGTCAGGGTTAGATGGAGTAGGACCATATATGGAGGTAATCGATAATAATTTGCCCATGATAGTACCCGTGACATATATCCCTCTAGCATCTTCTCTAGCCTTTATTTGCAATACTGTAAATGGGAAGACTCTCCCAATCAAAATCGCTACCCTCCGGGAGGCTTTCGCTTTTCCATCTCCTAAAACTTGACCTACCCACAGCCTCTTTAAAAGACCTAGCTCATCTTTCAATAGGTGTGTTTCCTGCAGTACTGCTATTTGAGCCCCCAGGTGATGAATGTGTTTTAAAATCACCATCCTTTTCTTTCTCCTTCTGAGGCCTTTAACATTCCAAGAAATAATTTTGATACTTATCATACTATCTTTCCATACTCCTTCCTCTCACTCCAATACCTCTTCCCGTATACTTATATATACTAAGGACTCTCTCTCTTCCCCAATCCCACTGATCCCTCCCCCTTCCACATAATCCCCGATCCTTCGATCGCCCTCCTACCACAAATGGATACGAAAATGAGCCATCCCCTGAGAGCGCCCCCAGTTCTCCCAGACCTTTATAGAAGCACCTTAGGCTTCCTGACACCCCTATGTTACCACTCAGCCCCCATTGTGCCCCATTAACACTCTCTCCTAACCCCAAAAATAATATATTACGCTACGCAGAGACCAATAACAATAATAATAATGAATATGAATTGGCCCCACATAACCAAAAACAAATATAGTTATAATTACACTTTGCAAGACATCAATTTCCTGTCCTTCTGAGGCCTCATATTAGGATCCAGTCCCATTAAGTCCAGAGTTAAATTAGTGCTCAGATTCTTAAGCCCACACTTAAAACTAGCACACATAGCAAATCGTATTTGACCTCCTTTAATGCCTTTTATATCGTTGATAAGATTAACCAGGCCCTCTACCTATTTCTAAAGGAAAACAAAAATAGAGAGACAGTCCCATTGAATTTCACACAGAAAATGTTCCTTTAGTAGACTTTAGGGCATTTCCGCCTTACTATTTTGTTCAACTACTGTCTGCATGATCGTCAAGTCTCAAAACTGCCTGAAGTCTTCTCCCACCACTCAGTCAGGTCACCGGCCTAAACAGATCTGGAAGCTCAGCTTGCAGTCCCTCAGCCACATCCTTCGCCGTTAAGTATCTCTGATCTCCAGATTGCAGTTTCACCACCACAGTAGCAGGGTGCTTGATTCTAAACTTCATTCCAGCCAAATAGATCTTTTTCTTTATATCCACATACTCCTTCTGCTTCTCACGAATCGCAGGTGTTTGATCTTGGAATACTCACAGGGATGATCTGTTCCATTGCAGGTTTTTAAGTGTTCTGGCTTTACTTAAAACATGAGCCTTTTCCTTATAATTTAGGAACCGCATAATAATGACCCTTGGCCGAGCCCCAGGTGGAGGTATTTCTCTAAGCGAGCGGTGGATTCTCTCAATATTATATGACTCCCCATATGGTATTGGGCCCAGCAGCTTCAGTAGTAAGTCTTGAGTGAAGGCTATGCAATCGGATCCTTCTGATCGCTCCAGAAAGCCTGCCAGGATCAAATTATTCCTCTGGCTACGAGATTCCTGATCTTTGACTCGATCCTCAAGTTTTCTGACTTGCTTTCTTAAAGCTACTAGCTCCTGCTCCTGTGTTAGAGTTTTCCATTCCTGAGAAGCCATTCGCACCTCCACATTGCCTATTCTCTGTGCCAAAGCATTTAATGTTGGTTTGACTGTTGAGAAATCAGCCACTAGCCCCGAAGTAAGGTTTTAATTTCAGAAATGTCATCAGAGGATGCTTGACCTTCTCCTTCCATATTCGATTGAGACTGTTGCTCTTCAGGCACTGGTGAGGGGTATTCTGGACTCTTCGTAGCCAGTGCTCGCACATCCAGGATCTCAGGGCTTTCATACTCCATCACTGTCTGCCCTACAAGTCACTGCAAGATTTAATAGAGAGTCCCACTATCTGCACAGCAAGGTTTCTCACGGGGTGCAGCTGTCTTTAGAAGCTTGGCCACGTTATTTCCACCACCACACTGGATTCAAAAATAAATTTATTATTCAGTAGATTCGGTAGGGCCTGGGAGCCGCTCTCAGGATGTCTTTCCCCAATCAGCTCATCACGTGATCCACCTGGTTTGAGTTGTTTTTAACCAACAGGAGGCAAAGGGTTGTGATGGGGAATTTCTCCTCCACCTCTAGTCTCCAACTGTGCGGAGTTCCCCAGGGTTCGATCCGGTACCCAGTGTTGTTCGCAGTGTACATGCTTCCCTTGGGGGGAATCATTAGGAAGTATGGTTTGGGGTTTCATTGCTATGCTGATGATACCCAGCTATACTTATCCTTTGCCCCAGTGTAACCGGGGTAAAGAAGTTTGTCCCTACATTGCATGCCTAACCTTATTTTGGCTCACAAACATTCTGTGCATATGTGACCAATGCTGGCCTATATAGTTAGGTTATATAAAACTTATGGAACCATATAAAGAGCTAGGCCACAACTGCAATACTAATGTGTCTTTTTAACCTTGTAACTTTGCAGATGTAAGTAAAAAGTACATATTTGGCCTACGTGACTGCAAGCACAGACACAGACTAGTGTCCAAATTCCCCTTATGAGTAATTTTATTGCTTATCCTTATATGGACAGTCCAAAGTGCTTGTTTATGCACTCATAAGCTAAAGCTTATCTCTTTCCTCTGAACTTTGGTAACTAGTGGTGACAGCTGCTAGTAGCTATATATGGTAATAAAATGTACACCATCTATATTTGTACTGACCAAAGGTGAAGTCATACAGATACCAGGAAAAAGTACTTTATTGCCTTATAAGTTGATGTTTGTGCTGTTTTGAACCAATCATAAGGAAATTCTAAAAATAGACACACTGCTTTTGCTATATAAGTAAGCTTGTAGATTCTGTTATTTTGAAGAATGTACCACTTGTAATTTCTCGCTGTGATTATTATTATAATCATTAAATTCTTCTGCCATCAGTCTCGTCTACGTTCGTCTCCTTTCTAAGTATCTGTAATTGATAATTTACTAACTATAGTTTTTTCACAACGTTACAATTGGTGCCTTAAGACTTGGATCGTTGGTGCTGCATGCTGAGGAGGCCACCTAACTGCTGGTCAGTTGGGTTGGGAGCCCCATTGCAGGGTGACGACACTCAGAGACGTGGTGCTGCTGGCTTAAAGTGAGAAGAAAAGGTACACACAGACGGCCACAGCCACTTGACAATCAGGTGAAGTATGCTTCTCAACTTACTTAAAATAAAAAGTAATACTTAACTCTGTAGGAACTCATGGGGCAGAGTAGGTAGGTGAAGGTACTGGGACTTGCAGGCCGGACCTCACAAGGGAGCCGTAAGACGTATCCAAACAGGCTGGGACAGCAGTGCATGGCTGAGCCTGGCTGTAAAGGCTAGGCAGGCAAATAAAACAAAAAATGAGTATGGAAACAATAATAGGTTGTTTTCTAGGAAAACACCTAAAGGGGGAAGCATACGAACCAGTGGCCGATGATCAACAGGCACAATTGTATTTTACCCAACAAGTGTCCCTCTGTAATGAGGGAGTAAAAAGTGAAAAGGAAATTTTTGCAAATGCCTTGCAAGGACTGTGGCAGTATAATCAAACTATTGTGTGTCGCCGAAATAAAGAACTAGTGCAGTTGAGGGATGAGAGAGATGAAAATGCTAAGCTATTAAAACGATTAATGGAACTAACATTAAAGTATAAAGACAGTGTTACAATAGATCAACATCAAGAGTTAGAACAACAGTGTGTCAACTTTAGGACACAGCTAATAAAATCACAAGGGGACTTGTGTTTGCTAAATAGGGATCATGCCCTCCTGCAAATTAAGTTAGACCAACAATCGCAAGAGCTTGCTAGTGAGACTAGGTGCCTTTACAGCGAGCTCCAAAGTGCCTCAAGTAAAATACAGGAACTACAGGAGAAACAAGATTTGTTAGATAATCTCCTAAGTGAAAATAAGGGTGGGACAGTGACCATTGAGATGGCCTCCGTGACCACTCATGGAATAGCCGCACAGTGGGGGACCATGTTGGCAGCCACCCGATACCAACAAGAACAGTACTTATTATCATTAAAAACTAAACGTGACAAACATAGGTTAAAAAAGGAGTACGCTGAGAAGACAGGACAAACAGAGGAGGCAGAGAGACATAAAAACAGGAGGAGATACATGAGGAAAAAGTAACTAAAGTAAGAAATACCCTACTGGAGGATGATAACGCTAGAAGACAGGCAGACGCTGATAAGTTATTAGCACTACAGAAGCCAAGGACTTCTAATACCAAAACAAAAAATGAGTGGAAAGAAGAAGTTGTAGAGGAGCAAATGGAATACGATGGTGCAGAATGGAAGGAAAAGGGGAATAAAACTAAAACAAAAAAAACAGTGGTCCACAAGACCCCAGTGGACCCTACTAGTAAAGAGAAAGGGCAGGGGGTAGTGGTTAAGGACCTGACTATTGAAGAGATGACTAATTTGGGGCAGATTGTAGGTCCCATAGATCACAAAACCAACTTGCCAGAGCTACGGTAAAAGCTAAAACAATTAACGACCACCCTCCGCTTAACTAACCAAGATGTATGTAGATTGGTCATGTTTAAACTATCACCCGCTTTAGCAGAAGCTATGCCGAGTGAAGTACAAGGAACTCATGAGGGAGCCGCACAAGACGCTGACTCATGGGCGGATTACAAAGGGGTAGTTGAGGCTATCAGAAAGGCTAGGGGAGAATCTGCAAAGCAGGAAGTTGACTGGGATAGGATACTGCAGACCAAGCCACAATTGGGAGAGGGACCACGTGTCTTCATCCCTCGGCTCTTTGAGGTTTATTAAAGGTACGGGGGGCAAGATTGCCCCTCCAAAGATGATACCAAATTTTGGGACCTATGGATCAGGGCGTATGATCTGGATCCCACATTACGGACAGTTGTTAAATTGGCCCCAACCCAGGAGGAACGCATAACCCTCCTAGAAACCTACCTCAATGAAAAACAGTGAAAGGTGGAAGTTGCCGCTGTGACATGGACAAACGAGGGGCCACAAAAAGAAACCAGGACTTGTTTTAATTGCAAAAAGCCTGGGCATGTGATGAGTGATTGTTGGGCAAAAGGGGGTGGTAAGGAGGGACAAGGGCCATGGCAGATGGGGAGAGGCCATGGGCAAAAGAGGCAAGATGCGAGAAATAAACCAGGTCAAGGGGGTGATAGTGCACAGGATATACTGGATCGGTTAAAAACAATATTAGACGCAGCGGAACGAAAGAAACCAACCACCCGGCCCCAAGAATTTGATGATAATGACATCATCAGGTGGCTGGCGGCAATCAGACGGTTGGCTGAAGAATAGGGATGCGGAGGCCCCGGGGCCCCTGACTCACAATGGCTATGTGCACTAACATTTGATACACAAGGGCGACTGACCGTGCCACTTAAAGTGGGAAAAAAATGGGTGATGGCTTTAGTTGATACCAGGGCAGCCGTCTCACTTACCACTATGCACATACCACTGGATCCAGGAAAACCTCCCTTACAAATAGAGGGTTGTACAGGACACACAGTACAAGGGTACGTCACTCACCCTCAAATAGTTGTTTTAGGAACCAAGGTAGTTGGGAAAGGAAGATTTATAGTGATGGAGGGAAGCCTCGCAGAGCAAAATATAATAGGGAGTGACTTTTTAAAGAAACACCACTTAATTATTGATTTAGTCAACAAATGTTTGCGACAGGTGACCGTTAAAGGATATAGTACTACAACAGTACCTGAGAGTTATATCTGGGCTTCAGTTAAATCCAATAAAGCATATAATTGGCCCGAGGTGAGCCAAACAGAGTTACAACAAATAATAGACAAATACCCCAGTGTCTGGGTGGTGTCTGGCACTGATTGTGGGACAGTTAGTGATACAGAAATAGCAGTGAAAGGACCCGACCCTGGACATACCAAACAGTACCCCATCCCACAGGAGGCAGTAACAGGGATAGAGCCAGTAATAAATGATTTATTGTCCCAAGGGGTATTACGACCCATTTGCTCAACAGCAAATAGCCCTATGTGGCCTGTTAAAAAACCCAATGGTAAGTATCGACTAACTATAGATTACAAAAAATTAAATAAAGTAACTACACAAGTTAGCCCCATCATAAGTATCTCAATCAAAATGTTTAACAAACTTAAACCTACAAGTAAAGTTTTTTTGGTCCTCGACCTGGCAAACGGATTTTGGTCCCTGCCCCTCAAAAAACAGGACCAGTATAAGTTGCGTTTACCTTTAAAGATCAACAATACACCTTTACTCGTTTGCCCCAGGGGTTCCACTCCTCTCCAACATTATTCCATCGCTATGTGCAACAAGTACTCCAAGAGGAGGGGTTAGAACATGAGGTAATCCAATACGTGGATGATTTGTTATTACAGAGCAAAAATATGGCAGAGCACGTCCAGTTATTAGATCGAGTGCTCAGAGCCCTAGCTAAAAGAGGTCTCAAAATCAATCCAGAAAAGGTACAGATTGCTAGACCAGAAGTGACATTTTTAGGTACCATAGTGTCAGAGAAGGGCAGACGGGTGGACCCTGCCAGGGCTGCCCTTATACAAAAGTTACCTTTACCAACAACCATAACAGGGCTTAGGAAACTGTTAGGGATGACCAATTTTTGTAGGGATTACATCGAAGGGTATTCTGAGATTACTAAACCGTTGTACGTCTTACTCTGAGACAATCCACAAAAAGAGGACAAATTAATATGGGAAGGGGAAGAGTTGCAGTGTTTTAAAAAATTAAAGCAAGCGTTAATGCAAGCTCCAGCCTTAGCCATCCCAAATCATGCAAAGCCATTTATAATACAAGCCGTAGCAACAGACAACACCATAATAGCAGTGCTATTACAAAATCGTTGGGATAATTTGGCCCCAATAACATATTTAAACAGACAGTTGTCTAAAGTGAAGCAAGGTTTTAGCCAGTGTGAAAAAACATTGTTGGCAATAGCATGGGCAGTACAGGCCTGTGAAGAAATAGTTGGGTTTAGTCCTGTGGTTATCCAAACAACTCACACGCCCATTAAATTGTTAGTGGAAAGAAAGGCAAAGGGAGTCAGCCATAGCAGACAGGCTAAGTGGCTGCTAGCATTACAGGATAAACAAGTTACAGTACAAAAGCTCAATAAGCCCCACATGATGCAGTACTTGGACTACCAAGGAGAACCCCACAATTGTGGGGAACTCATGCAGCAAGAAGCATATTTGTCCCCCTTTGTAGAGAGACATGGAGATGATAAGAGCTACACAATGTTGTGTGTTGATGGATCAAGGTATTGGGAAAAGGGGAACGCCTATACTGGAGCAGCTGTGTATTTTAATACTGGGGACGATGACAAAATGAGGCCCCTAGATCAGCAGCAGTTACTCATTAAATTGTCACCAGGGGATTCGTCTCAATATGCAAAATTGGTAGCCATATATGAGGCAATAAAGGCGGTCCCATACGGGCGCATCACAATTTGTACTGACTCACACTTCGCTATAGGCTCTTTAACCACATGGTTGCCCATATGGGCTAGAAGGGACATGAAGACATCCACAGGGGAGCATGTACGACACAGACAGCTTTTAAAAGCAATTTTAAAGGAAGGGGAAAAGCTCCCAGGGAGAATAGCTTTAGTTAAAGTAAAAGCCCACACTAATAGTAAGTATGGGTCCTTTAAAGAATGGGGAAATGAAGAGGCAGATAAATGGGCTAAAATAGCCGCCAAAAAAGGGGACCCCTGGAAGGGAATCAGGCCACAAGATGGGCAAAATTCAAGTAGCGTTAGTGAGGTTAAAAGGGTAGATATTCCGCCTAACTTACAGGAGCTCCAAAAACAGGACCAGTGGATCCAAGAGAAAATAAAACAAGTGCAAAAAGATCCAAAAGTCCATGGAGCCTTTACGGTAATAGACAGTGTTTTACACCAAAGGGGAGAAGATAAAATCCCAAAATGGGTAGTGCCTGAATCACTACAAAAAGACATAGTACTAGAAAACCATCGATGGGCAGGGCACCCAGGACAAGACAAGACATGCCAAATTATTAAAAGTAAATACTACTGGCCTGATATATCTAAAACTGTTCGATCAGTATTACAGACATGCTTAATATACCTCCAGCAGGATCCCAAGCGAGAAAAATACTCCCTACAGTGATTACCCTTAGCAGAAGGACCTTGGGATGCATTGCAAATTGATTACGTTGGGCCGTTGCCCACCGCAAAGGGGGGGGATATAAGTATATGCTGGTAGTGATAGATATGTTTTCAAAATGGGTGGAGGCGTTCCCAGTTAAGAGTGCAAATGCTATAACAACAGCTCGAATTTTATACACACAAGTTTGTGCTAGGTGGGGATTTCCTAATATCATAGAATCTGACAGAGGAACTCATTTTGTAAATCAAGTAATGCAGGAGATGTGAAAATAACGGGAGTTCAGCAGCGATTACATTTGCCATATAGGCCTCAGGCCTCGGGGATGGTGGAAAGTCTAAATCGGACTTTGAAAAATGCTCTTAAAAAGACAGTGTTGGATGAAGGGAAGGATTGGGTTACACACCTCCCGGGGATTTTGATGGCCATTAGAGGGACTGTCCAGGCTAGTACAGGATTAATTCCTTATGAGTTGATGACAGGAAGAAAAATGAGGTCGGTTCACCCCACGGGATGTACCCCCACCAGGCTCAGTTACCCAAGACAAGGTCAAACATGAGCAGTTTCTAAAGGCAATACAATACCAACTAGACAAATACTTGACCTTTGCCGCCAGAAACATGGCGGTGGCACATGAGCAAAATAAACACGGTAGACAGCCGGTGGCAGGATGGGGGCTACCTATAGAGGAGGGAGATGTAGTAATGGTGCGAAATTGGGAACAAAAAAATCCGTGGAAAGACGCTAATTGGTTGGGACCGTACCGAGTGTATAAACGGTTAGGCGAGAGTACGGTGTATGTGGTTAAAGTAGGTGATAAAAAGGGGGCTAGAGGAAAAAGGAAAGAATTTTGGGTACATGTTGACCAATGTAAAAAAATGTCAAACAAAGCTGGTTGAAAATTAAAATACTACACTTGATGTTTATAGCCATGAAGACCCAAGACATCATTATCATCGGCTTTGTGGTGGTTATAAAGTTTTCTATGATACTCAGCCTGCACATTAATGTGGAACAAACTAATGTTACATGTGAGTATGAACAGCCCGTTACACTGTCAGTCAGCTGGAACTGGGACCCTGTTGATACAAACACCTACACGACGCGAGCATGGAGAGCCACCTGGACCAGAGATAACCATATCCTTATAGCTAAAAACTGGTGTGTGGACATACTCAATAGCTGGTGTAGCTGTGCCTCAGAGCTTAAGACTGGATCTCAGCACAGTTACATGGATTGGACACACAAAACTGGGTCTCTTGTTATAAACAGAGCCACACCAGAGGACAATGGTGCCTATGTGTTAATTTTGTCTTATTGCCTTTGGGGTAATAATACTGTTTATAATTATGTTAGTACAAGCAATTCACTGCGTTTTGCAGTTTCAGATGCCATATCCTTAACTGTAACACCAGCATAGTGCCCCAATGTGACTAAAGGGCCAGAGAGTGGGCTCACATCAACACCTATTGATCAAATGCTTGTAAATAATGTGAAATACAAAAGATTGCATATAAACTTAGATTTTTCTGGTTGGAATATAAATGTTAACAGTAGTTGTGCTGACACTAGTGTGTCAAAATGTTATGCCACCATGCTAATTGACATGCTCAGTGCCTTCCATGCCAAAACAGGAAGTGTAGTGGCCCCTCTTATTAGTGAGAATGGGGTTGGTAATACTAGAGAGAAAAACGAGATTTGTGGGGAGATCTGGCTGGATTTTTTGGGTCAGGAATGAGCATATGGAATAGGGCAGATCTAGAGGCCATTAAAAACTAGCAGGACTGATTTAATACCAATGCTGGGAAAAAGGTCTTGTTGCCACTTACACTAGGCCAGCAAGGTTTGGCAATGGAAGAGCGTTTATCTGTGTACAATATGCATGAGGTGGGCCGCCTGTTTAAAGAGGTGGAGCACAAAGTTAATGAAATTGTGACTGAGCATAATGAAGAAGTTTTTAACAATACCATACAAAAAGCTATAGTGTGTAGTGCTTATGGATCTTATGTTTTGACTCAAGTTAACCAACTACTGCAGGGAATTATTAATAATTAATTGCCTAATCAAATTTCTGATGCACAGTTAAAATCATGGTATTGTCCAGATTGCCTTAATGTTAATGATAATAGGTGTATAACTTTTTGTATTAAAACTCAAGCCCCACCTATGCGGTGGATTCGCAAGGTAACCAAAGTATAAGTTAAACCACAAGTATTTAAACCTAACAGTACACTTGATAGCACCATGAGGGTGTCCCTCGTAATAAAATTACCACATGTTGAGTATACTAAGGAGGTGTACACGCAAATAGTAAAAGTACACTCCGTAGGATACCTGCAAGGTCAGTATTATGCATATCGGGTCTCACCCCCAGAGATCCTAGTGCGCAACAATGATGGGTCGTGGGTAGCACCAAACTTACATTGCTGTGAGGAAATAAATAATCAATGGATTTGCCAGTGTGACGTCATGTCACAAACACAACCAATCTGTGGGGAAATTCCCATAGGCCAAATTGAGAATAATACCACCTGGTGCCCCGTCCAGTTAAGACGGTGGTACACTCCACAAGTTGTCGTAACCTATAATAGTACTAACCAATACTGTGTTGTTACTAACATACCTGGCTTATTTTATGAATGACAAATGTGTACTATTTACAACCCAAACTTTTGTATCATTCCCAAACATAATGTATATATTGGTGACAAGGTGTTACAGCCCATTACCAACTCAGAGGATAAAAATTATAATGTTACATTTAATGCCCCACACCAAGCGTATGATATTAATAAGTATGCGCCATCATTAGGAGCAGTAATACCTCCTCTGTCTCTTAACGTGCAGTCACTTTTAAATCGAAAGGATACTCATTTAATACAAATCCAAAATGCCGCTCATAAAGCACAAGCAGCTGTAAATGAGTTACTCAGTGAGAGTGATAATGAACACTTGATTTATAGCTATGCAGGAGGACCCTTAGGAGTCCTCTCTTTTAAAGCCTTACTTGTGTTGCAGGTGGTCTTGGTATTCTTATTAATTATAGGCCTGTGTCGATTAAGACTCACCATTCGTAATGTACGCAGTGAGATGTACGTGCTCCGAGGAGCTGCGTTGTTCCACAGATAATAATTAGGCAATATAGGGCCAAAGGGGGGCTTGTAACCAGGGGTAAAGAAGTTTGTCCCTACATTGCATGCCTAACCTTATTTTGGCTCACAAACATTCTGTGCATATGTGACCAATGCTGGCCTATAGAGTTAGGTTATATAAAGCTTATGGAACCATATAAAGAGCTAGGCCACAACTGCAATACTAATGTGTCTTTTTAACCTTGTAACTTTGCAGATGTAAGTAAAAAGTACATATTTGGCCTACGTGACTGCAAGCACAGACACAGACTAGTGTCCAAATTCCCCTTATGAGTAATTTTATTGCTTATCCTTATATGGACAGTCCAAAGTGCTTGTTTATGCACTCATAAGCTAAAACTTATCTCTTTCCTCTGAACTTTGGTAACTAGTGGTGACAGCTGCTAGTAGCCATATATGGTAATAAAATGTACACCATCTATATTTGTACTGACCAAAGGTGAAGTCATACAGATACCAGGAAAAAGTACTTTATTGCCTTATAAGTTGATGTTTGTGCTGTTTTGAACCAATCATAAGGAAATTCTAAAAATAGACACACTGTTTTTACTATATAAGTAAGCTTGTAGATTCTGTTATTTTAAAGAATGTACCACTTGTAATTTCTTGCTGTGATTATTATTATAATCATTAAATTCTTCCGCCATCAGTCTCATCTCCGTTCGTCTCCTTTCTAAGTATCTGTAATTGATAATTTACTAACTATAGTTTTTTCACAACGTTACACCCAGGAACATGCAATGCAGTAGACATGCTAAACAGCTGCCTTGCCGAGATCAATGACTGGATGACCTTAAGCTGGTTGCATCTGAACCCTGATAAGATGGAGGTATTGGTGGTGGAGTTAAACAGTGTGCAGGATGGGATGGCCTAGGTCTATGTGATAATGACAAAAGCCTAGAGGTAATCACCATTATCAAGAAGTCAAGAGTATTTCTCCTCTTTTTTCCCTTCTTCCCTGTTTTCTCCCTCTCTCCTTCCCTTCCCTTTTTCCTTGCTTTTCTTCTCTCTTCTTTCTTTCCTTGCACACTTTTCTCTTATCTTCACCTCTCCATTACTGAACAATGTTCATATTACCACATTTATCACTTTTTGCAATTTACTGAATGCCTTGCCATAGCCTGCCCTAGCATGTATTTCGTACATGGTTGCTATTTCTGATCCTATAATACCCTATTGATTTCAACCCTTCTGCTCTCCACTTACATCCTGTCTAGGTTTGTGTTTTATTATCAATACATGTATACAAGGCTTCTCCAATATGTTTACCCTAAATATTGTGTTTTGTTAAGTGATATTTTATACCTTATATGGAGGATAATCTTCTATTGCATTAGATGTGTGCTTTCTTATATACTTGAATTTTAATAAAAAAGATAAAGTGAAAAAAAAAAGAAGTCAAGAGTGCCGAAAATGTTTTTGGGAACTCTGACACCCCGGTGCACAACAAAACGGTGCCGGGGACCTACTTTCTAAATGTTTTATACAGGGGGCTGTGCCCCCTGCACCTCCCAGGGGACATCGCCCCCCACACCCCCCTACTAAAGAATTCTCATCTCCAGGGGGGTGCATGTCAGGGGGTGAAAACATTAAAAAAAATTAAAGCTGCGGGCCAGATGCAACAAAACACACCAGCACCCGGACCCAGTACCCTGCCGACCATCACCAGCAACCCACCCACCACGCCATGGGGTCAGCTAGGCAACTCACCACAACAGAACCCCTCACATCCCCTCCTGCCCCTCACTGAGCATGCTCACTTCCCCCCTGCGCATGTACGTATAGCTACATCCTGTCACTATATTCACTCACCCTGCCCATCAGGCCACCCTACCCTACCATAGCCCTCAAGGGATGCACTGAGGAGCGGGTCACCGTTTATTGTCGGCACCTTTTCTCCAGCACCATAATCATGGGATTCCAATGGCCTCTGGTGCAGAGACTAGACTTGTCCTGGGATCTGTCCCATTGAAGGCCTCATCTTAGGTGCAGAATCTTGGTGTCATCCTGGACAGGGGTTTGGTGATGAAAGGCTGTCCTGTCCTGTTTTTTCCATCTCAGGAATGTTGCCAGGATAAAGCCCCTTGTGCCGCCTCTTGACCTCCCCACTTTGATACATGCCTTGGAGACATCAAGGCTTGACTACTATAATGCACCCTACCTCAGAGTCACGGGAGGATCTCTCCACAGACTGCAGCTGGTGTAAAACATAGCTGCCAGGTTACTTATGGGGCACCCTAAATATTGTCATATTATGCCGGTATTTTGTGAGATGCACTGGCTGCCAGTCAGGTGGAGAATCCTCTTTAAGGTGGGTCTTCTCACTTTTAAGGCCTTACATGGCCAGGGCCCTGGTTACCTGATGGACCTTCTTACACCTGCTGTCTTGGTCCGTCCCCTCCACTCCTCTGGTAAGGGCCTCCTAGTGATTCCCAGGACAAGGTTAAAAATGGCTGGTGACAGGGTTTTGGTGTCGCCTGCCCCATCCTGTGGAATTCTCTACCCTTCAGGGTCAGGGAGGCCACTTCTTTGGAGGTATTTAAGGCCCTCCTGTTCACCCAGGTCTTCCCCGACTTAGCTGTTGAAGTGAGATCATTCTGCAATGGTTTTTGATCTCAGTTCCTGACCACCTGTGTTTTTAAATCTTTAAGGAAATCTTACTTTTATTGCACACTTTTATTTCCTGACTTTTATTGTTATTTATTCTGATTTGTTATGTCTTTTATTGGTTTATTTACTTTGTAAGGCAACCAGAGCCTCTGGGATTGGGCATTATTTTAAACAAAAATTGCCTTGCCTTGCTTTGATGATGTTGATAGTGTTTTTTGCACAATAAATATCTGCTTTATCATGTGCTGCATGTCCATGTATCCTTCAGCCTTCCATACAGATGTATTGATGGTCTATGGCTGAGCTGTGGCCACAGTGTGTTACACATAGCATACTGGTTGGGAAGGGGGGTATGGTTCCCAACATGTGCAGGCCAGGTGTAGGACATAGTTAGCATAGGCACTGGATTGTTCAACACCATTTCCAGGGCATACACACCATAGGCACATGTTGCTTACTATGTTCCCTGATGCATGGGTATACAGTTCACTGTGTGGTGCACAGACCCCATTCCCAGGGCATAGTGTCAACCAACTGTCCTGTGTGCATTTACATAGAATATGGTGATTGATGTAGCCCTTCCCATTGGAATGTGGCAGACATGCTCACACATATGGTGTGTATGGGACCATTCACAGTGCATTGTGTCCTACATAGGCCATTGTCAATGGTCCACCTGTACCCATCAATATGGCCATCACCATGTTTATGGTGTGTGCAGCTGTGGCATGCTGCAAATGCCATACATGGCCACACAGTCTTCTGTGCTCAAGCTGCACACTGTGTACTGACAAAGTGTCACCCATCGGGGTGACCAGTCATGGCTGCATAATTATAGGGTTATCTTAGTTCCATATGTCAAATACACTGTGGGTAAGCCAAACCACCATATGTAAAGGTGGAACCCCATGGTTTGGACCTGCCTACAGCATGCTGTCACTGCATACACTAAGTTGGTCTCATCCACCAGTGGTGCTAATGGCATGTCTGGGTGCTGTATCATGCCTCTGTTTGCTACAGTGTATGCGTTGTTGCTGTATATGCAGGTATGTCTTTGCTGGGTGTCACTAATGTACTGTCATATGTCTGTCCTTGACCCTCTGTGGATGGCTCTGATGTTGCATGGCAGGTGGTGTGTGTACTATACAGGCGGTATGTCTTTGTTGTGTTTCTTCCCATGGCATTTGTGCCCAACCATTCCCTGTGCCCTACCAAATGCTCTTGTGCCCGACCATGTGTTGACAGTGATGTTATTTCCTGCTGTAGTCTGTGTGACCCTGACCCTGACCCTCTGGGACCACCTGGGGCTGGATGATGCTGTTGTACCTGTGTGCCTTCAGCTGTTCCCTCATTGCTAGCACTGTCCCTCAGTCCCCTGCCCCTTGTCCTGGTGGGTGGTGCGACAGGCACTGTGGGTCCATCATAGTGCTTGTCCCATGTTGCATTGCTGTCATCAGTTTCTGTGTCTCCACCCATGTCACCCTTTCTTTTGAGTTTCTTGCATTGGATTGCTGTTGTGGTCAACCACACGTGAACGTTGGGAAGATCCACCACCACATTACTAGAGGGTGTGTCATTCTGTGTGGCCACCAGTGTGTCCATGTCCTGCTCTTTTTTGGACTGCACAAGTGATGAATGGGCTCTGGAAGTGCCTTGTGTCCCATCAGTGGCACCCTCCAGGACATTGGTGGTGGATGTGTCATTCCTGTGCTGTGTGCTATGTCACATGTCCATCTTTGGTGTGCCTATCATGTGTGCACCCTCCACAATCTGTATGCCCTTGTCACCTCTTTGTCCACTATGTGGTGGTTCCACCATGATTTTGGCCTGCTGTCCCTCTACAGGCAGGTCACTGCCAGACATGACATGCTGCATTACCTGTGTCCCTATGGTACTGTTACTGTAGTCACATGTGGCAGATGTTGCCATTACCTCTGTGTTGCCAATGCCCTGGGTAGGCACTGTGTGCATTAGCACACCTTCGGTCAGACAGTGTTCAGCAACATGGGGGTTTACCCAGTTCTCTGCCAGTTACTGTGTATCTTGGCACATGTGGATGGCTTCTGCAAGCATGCAATAGGCAGGTCCACCAAGTGGAGCATGCTCAAGTGTCACATTCATCGTCTGGTGTTGTTCTGGTGGCACAATAGTCCTGTCCCATGTAGGCACCCATTGAGACTGTACTATGGGTATCGTGTCCATGGCCTCTGTATGAACCACTGTACATTGTTGCACACTGTGCATTATTCTGCAGTATCTATTGTGCTGTGTTGTTTCACTCACCATGATGCATAGTGCATTCTCTGACATGCACTTGTGTCCCATACATGTTGTGCGTGGTGTGCATGTGGCCTGTGTTTTGCCACATTGCCTGGGACACAGACTGCAGGTCCTTGGCCATAACTGTGAGTGCGCTCTGTGTGATTTGCACCTCTATAACATGCTCTAACACCACAGCAATGCACTCCATGGCATCCATCAGTCTCTGTTCTGACCCAAGAATTATGCCCAGTAGGGTGGTGGTTTCACCATGTTGTAATATAGTCTCACATTGGCATGCCTCCATGGTTTTGTGCAGACACAGTATTGCTGACTCCACACGGTGCTGATGTGTGGTTTTGCTGTTTTTGAGCCCCTCTATTGCCACTCAATTGGCCAACACCATCTAGTGTATGCTCTCCTGTGTGTCCACAACATCAATGAAATATCCGCTGAGATCATGCTCCAATGCGGGTGTCACCTCTGGGCACTCAGGCAGGGACAGTGGTGACTCTACACTGCTGCTCGGGGTGGCACCAGTGTACTCTTGTTCACCATATTCATGTTCTTATACATCACCATCATGAGGTGTGTGTGTGGGCCATGTTGGCTTTGGATGGGTCAATGGTGGATTTACAATCTGTGCTTTGCTGGTGGCTGTGTGTTGGGGTACAGTATCCCATGTCATTTGTGGCCACCTATGTTGCATCCTGTGGTCTCTCTGGCTCCTCTGGTAAACCTGTGCCAGTTTCCTCCTCTACATCACCAACAAAGCACTTAAGGAAACTTGCCTGCCGAAATGGCTAGCTGTCCTCTTTACGGCAAAGCCACTACAGGCTCTTTAAGCACTTGAACGGTACTCTATCTCCTATGTTCCCCCTCTCCACCTCCCCACCTGACAGCTTAGATGCAGATTTGAATAGGATGAGCATTATTTCTCCTTTCAATGTATAATGTGTGCCTGTCTCACTGTTATTTGATCTCGATGTATAACAATTGCGTATTGTACTGTAATACACTGTACTATATTCAGGGCCCGTGTTTTCTGCGATTCTGTGGTTGCAGCAATGGCCACAGAAATCAGTGCTGACCACAGATATCAGTGCTTGCCGCACAAATCATGAAAACCAGCCACACAGCCACAGAAATGCTAGCTATGCTATGCAGTCAAACAAGGCAAGGGCATAGGTATTGATGTGTTAAGTACGCCATGGCACACATGCTCATTAGAAGGGGCAGCAAACTGATGCTGTCCACTACAAAGCTGAAAAGCTAGTGGCTGCATGGCATCTTGACTTATGCTGGCTCTTGTTACATAACTCCATTCAGCCAGTACTGTGTGTGTGTGGGGGCGACTGATTTAATAGTAGCAGAGCTTTGTAGGTCCACAGCAATTATGATTTGCTGCTGTGTAGGTATGGGTAGCTCAGCCATGTTCATTTTTCATTATAAGGCTGCTCATGGTGCATGCTGAATCCTTGGAAGATGAATTTGGAAGGAAGAACTTTAAGGCAAGCTGTAGTCAAGAAGTGAGAAGATTCAGTGGTGCCCGTGGAGGTGGAACTGATCTCAGTGTGGTGACAGGTATCAGAGGAGGAGCTGATTGCAGAAACATTGGGCTGGCAGCAGACTGTGCAGAGGACTCGGTCTCCACTGGTGGACATCTATCACAGTTTTGATTTGTGGGCTGCAGTTCTGTACCTGCAAGTGTGAGAGTAATTTCTTGGCAAATCTGAACCTGAAGCCTGAGTGGTGGCATCAATCTCAATTCTTAAGGAGGGTCAAGTTGCCCAGCTGCAGCAGAGTTGGGGACCAGGGTATACTAGAACTGGAGCAAGCTGGTATGGAAAAAGTCTGAATGGAGACTTTTGATTGCTGCTACACATAAGTGAAATGAGGGTCACTGACTGAAGAACACCACCCCCGAGTTGCAAGAAGAGAACATGCTAACCAAGGTTACTCCAGTTTAATAAGAATGACTTGCTTGCATTTTTTAGTGTGTCCCTCAAAAGAAAAATCAGGAGTCAACAGATCCTACAGACACTGCAAGTTATACCCTCCTTCACTATTATAGGAAAACAATTCCCACCCCCAAAACATAGATTTGTACACTCAACTCAACATGTTTGTTACAAGGCAGTTGGAATATTCCTAGTTTACAAAAATAATAATTTAAAAGAACATTGATCAAAATCAGAAAAAAAATGGCCTTCAAGTTGGAGTCTTTCTTTATATCTGCTAACTAAATATAAACCAGAAGAAATCCAAGCAGGTTTTGCCTTCTGTGTAGTTTTAGCTAAGTGTGTATGTCCTTCCCTGATTATAACCTAGGAGAACAGCAAAGGCCACTGATTTCCAGAAGAACAGATGAGCCTTCAAATTCAGGGTGAGAGGGAAAATTCATTAAAAGAGAACACTGATGCCAATGACTATGCCAGGTTTGGGTCATTGCTGTTTAATATTTGTGATAAGAAGACTACATACTGTTAAATGGCCTGCTGTTCCACTTTCAGTGTAGCAGAGTGGTTGCACGAAGGCAGTCAAAGGGCTAACTAAGACTTAATCCCTTTGAAGGTATGCTGTTTTGCCACAATTTATCAGCCTCAGAATGGCTGCAGAATCAGCAGTTGTTCTGCCGCAGAAAGTATGAGGTCCTGCCGCAGAATGTACTGTAGGTCCACTTTGCTGCAGTAAACACGGGGCCCTGACTATATTGCACACTTTATACCAAGTTGTCCTACCAGAACCTCCTTCTAAATGAACACGCACAAAGAAGCTTTCCTGCAAATAAACTTGAACTTAAACTTAAACATCATGTTGCTTTCTTCCCATTGTGACTGTCTCTGGGGCATGTGCCATGTCTGTGTCCTCTCCAGTGGAGTTGCCTGTAGGGATACAGATAACCATGTATGTGGTTGGTGTATGTGTTGCATACACATGTCTGTGTATGTCTGCTCTAGGTGTTGCAGTATACACTGCCCCTTTGTGCTGCTTCCATTGGTGGGTGCCATGGTGCATCACATGCTGTGTGCTTTGTGGTGGCATGCCATAGCCTGGGTCCACTCACTCCCAACCAGCCGCTGTGTTCCCTGTGCCACTGTACATGGCATGTGCCTTCTGTAGTACTTTTCTTTGTGCTGTCACTACAGAATGGGTGGCTAGCAGTGTGCTGCATACCAGTGCAGAATGTGCACTGCCATGGCACTCGTATTGATGTATTCTGGCCATCTTGCACCCTTCCATGGCTGCAGCCTGGCTGTGTGCATGGTACACATCCACTTGCACTGCACACATGTCTGTCCTCTCTGTTGTGCCCTGTCTTGTCACTGTCCACAATGGCAGCTGATTGCTTCCAAATGTATGTGTGGCAGTCATGTATGTCATGGTGCATGGCACACATCTGCATTGCCTGTGCTCGCCAATCTATGCACATGCAGTGGGTTCGGTGAACATTACATGCATCACATGACAGCATGGCTCATGTGCCGTGCTGTACACTTCATCGATACCCTATTTTTGGGTACATTTCTGTGCCATGTTATGGATTCCTGTCTTCTGTTGTATGCCTGCCCCATAGCAGCCTGCCCCATGATATCACTGCCATGGACCATGCTGTCTGGTTTGTAGTTAGTCACCCCTAAAGGGGTTACAATTTCACACAGATGCTCATGGGCAGGGGGCATACTTTACATTTTTAATGGCAGGTAACTACACTTGTGCCTGTGTTTGCTGCCAGCGGTGTACTGTACATCCCCATTGTTTCTTTACATTCACAACTGTGTTTACTGTAGAGCATAGTGTCAGGGGCAGATTATGGCATGTTCCCTACCTGGGGGGCAATTGGGGGCATGGGGCTATTACCTTCATTGGTATGGTGCATGTCCCTACACTGCACTTACCCATTGCACATCCCTGTTGGAACAGATAAAGGTCACTGACACCTTCCACTATGTGTGCACTCAAGTATGTTTCCACATGCTCCTCAGTGCTGGTCAACTGTTGCAGCTGGCTGGGTCCTCCACCTGTGCCAGATGTGCAGCACCAGTAGCATGCCACCTTCTCTTTGCACCTTTGTCTCAGGCCAATGTACCACTTCTGCAGGGCAGGTACAGTGTGCTTGCATGATGCATTTGTGTTGACTTAATTGCAATCTGCTCCCATTCCTGCTGTCTCCAGGTGCAGAGCTCCCTGTCACCACCTCTGGAGAGTAGAAGGTCAACCTATGGATTGATGGTTCTGGTGACAGTTTAGTACAGTGGAGATCACTGTTGGCACACATCACCCTGTTCCCTCCAGTTGTGGTATACATTTTTTGTGTGCATCCACATGCTTATCAGTCTTGCAGTTGGGACACACTTGTTTCTTGATCTCCTCTACAAGAAGATCTGTCTCCTGTTCTATAAAGTTCCACTTTCTTTCCTGTTTGCCTCCCTCTCCTTGCATTGGTCAATCTCTGTGCATTGCTCTCTGCTCCTCCATTGCTGCACATTGGTTTGCAGTGCAGAAAAGACTTGCCTGCTTCTGTTGGAAGCTGAGAAACTTGCTATACTGCAGAGAACAAACTAGAATGCATTTGAGGAACTGGGAACCTGGTAAAACATAATATTGTTGGGGACTAGCTAGGAAGGTAAGCTACGCTTTCTACAGAAAGTTTCATTATTTTCTGATTGGCATTAAGAATTGCAGGATTCCATTAAAGTGTAGTAATTTTATAACCAGAAGGGGTGAAATACAACTGAAGTTGCTTGATTTCTGTGCTAGACACCTAGGACTTGGAAGGATATTTGTGCAATATTTTAGAAGTGTCCTGCTGGCTGAGCAGTGAGTTTATCCATGGTTTCAGATAAAGGGTTTGTGTGTATATTAGAAGCAGACATAGCAAATTGTCTTCCCTGAAAGGCCTGCTTACATCACAGGTGTCACTAGTCAATCAATTGATTCTGGGTGGGGCTTTTATCACTAAGCTGTCTTAGGCAAACTACACAGGGAGAAGCCAGTCAGAAAAGACTTGCCTGCTTCTGTTGGAAGCTGAGAAACTTGCTATACTGCAGAGAACAAACTAGAATGAATTTGAGGAACTGGGAACCTGGTAAAACATAATATTGTTGGGGACTAGTTAAGGAAGGTAAGCTACACTTTCTACAGAAAGTTTCATTATTTTCTTATTGGCATTAAGAATTGCAGGATTCCATTAAAGTGTAGTAATTTTATAACCAGAGGGGGTGAAATACAACTGAAGTTGCTTGATTTCTGTGCTAGACACCTAGGATTTGGAAGGATATTTGTGCAATATTTTAGAAGTGTCCTGCTGGCTGAGCAGTGAGTTCATTTTTATCCCTGGACTCAGTAGAATGGTTTGTGTAGGAGCAGTGGTCTAGTAAATTGTGGTGTTGGTTGACTTACTATAAAGGGAAGTACTCACCAGGGTGGTGGAGCAGTGGTGTATTTGATTGTTTCTAACAGTCACCAGTGGTTGTGGCCTACCCACCCACCCTTCCCTCACTCCACCCACCCCAGGTGTGGCATTTCCTTTATAGCCAAGGTTCTGACATCACTTCCTCAACAGGTCTTGGGGCAGAACTGTCATATTCTTAATTACCCAGCACAGTGCATAAAGGGTAAGTACACACACACAAATATATTAATTTATGTATTACTCATTGTATATTATAAGGAAGAGAGACATGTGGGGAGTGGTGCAATGCACTGGCTGTGGGGCAGCAATTTCCCAGGACACATTCTGGAACCTGCATTGCTGCCCTATTTGTAGGCAACTGTCAGCTCTGAGGGAGGAGGTTGCCCACTTCCAGGCTGAACAGGCAAGGACTAAGGAGGTCTCCCCCACCCAAAGAACACCAGTTCCACAACCACTGCCTCAGAGGTTGCCATGTGTGAAGAGCAGATGGACCACAGTAGGTTCTGGGAGGGTGAGGGTGGTGGAACAGAGGCGTAGCCCCTGAGTTGTTCCTCTACACAAATCATACTGTATGTCAGTCTGGCAGATCAAGGTTCTTCTATGATGACAACCTCAGTGGAGACCAAGAAGAATGCTGGGGACATCCACAAGGGAGACCCACAAAAGAGTGGCAAGGGACACCACAGGGGAAAGAAACAGCTTCTGATAGGGGACTCAATTGTTAGGGATGTAGACCTGGGGAAGGGAGAGAAGAGGGAAGTAAGGTGCCTGCCTGATGCCATGGCTTGGAGGGACAGGAAGCAAATCCTCAGGATTGCAGAAGCAGCATCACAGAAGAGGGAACTAGATATCATTGTCCACCTCAGGACAAATGACCCAGCTCGGCATGAGATCAGTGCAGTGCAGGACAAATTTGTGGAGTTGGGGAGGGGCCTCAGACAGGTAGCAAGCATGGTAACCTTCTCAGAGGTTCTGCCAGTCTATGGCAGGGGTGAGGCTAGGGTACTGCACACCATGCAGTTTAATGAATGGTTGCAAAACTGGTGCAGAGCACAGGGCTTTGGCTTCATTGGGGACTGGGGTCCACCTGGAGAGATGAAGGTCTATACTGGCATGATGGTCTGCATCTGTCCAGGAAGGGAAACACGTTCCTAGGTGACAGGTTTAAAGGCTTCCTTGGCAAGCTTTTAAACTAGCCAAGGAGGAGGTGCTGATAGGAAACAGGAAAGTTCAAGCCTCCCCCCACAAAACATGGCAGGTAGTAGGGTAAAAACTGAGGTATGGAGCTTGACAGAGGGCAGGACAGGGGTAATGGAAAAATGGACGAGGGCAATAAGAGCAGGGATGGGGTAAAAAAAGGATAAAGCCAACATTAAATGGAGGGCAATGAATACCAATGCCCATAGTCTTGGAAACAAGCTTCCAGAGCTAGTAGCCCTGATGGAAGAGGAACACTTGGATATTGTGGCAGTCACAGAAACGTGGTACATGGAGAGCCATGACTGGGATGTCAACATACCAGGGTACACAATCTACAGAAGGGACAGGGAGGGTAAAAGAGGAGGTGGAGTAGCTCTCTACATAAGGGAAGGGATCAAAGCTACAGAACTAAAAAGTAAAGGAGGAGGACAAGAGGCACTGTGGGTCACCTTGGAGACAGGGAATGGCATCACAATCCGCACAGGGGTTGTATACAGACCTCCATCTCAAGGGGAGGAAATGGACAAGAAAACAATAGAGGGCATTCTCAAAATGGCTGAAAAAGGGGAGATACTGTTGATGGGGGACCTGAATATGCCAGATGTTAACTGGGCAACATGGACTGCAGCCATATCCAAGAGCAGGGTCATTCTCGATGCCCTACAGGGGGCATGCCTTAGACAGCTAGTGGTGGAACACACTCGGGAGGGAGCAATATTAGACCTGGTACTCTCAAATGGAAAGAAGATCACAAATTAAGAAGTCAGTAGACATCTGGGAACAAGTGACCACTGCACAGTGTGCTTCATAATAAACACAACTATGGAGACAAGCCATACAAAGACAAGGATATTGGACTTCAGAAGGGCTGACTTTGGCATAATGGGGTGAATACCTGAGGAATGCATTAGCAAATGGCCAGAAAGGAGGGGTGGAAGAACAATGGAGAAAAATTAAAACTGCCATCATGGAGGCAACAAGCCTTTGTGTGAAACAAATAAAGAAAACAAAGCAGAATAAAAAAACACTATGGTTCTCAAAAGAGGTGTTAAGGAGAAAAAGGCTGCATTCAGAAAGTATAAGGAATCACAGAAGGAGCACGACAGAGAACTGTATCAATTAAAGCAGAAAGAAGTGGGTAAGGCAGTCAGAAAAGCAAAGGCCCAAACCGAGGAAATGATAGCCAACTCAGTTAAGAAGGGGGATAAAACCTTTTATAGGTACATTAGGGAGCATAGAAAGGTTAAGGGAGGGATAGTGAAGATTAATAAAGGAGAGGGGGAGGTGGGCAGAGGGAGACAGTGAAAAGGCAGAGATACTGCATGAATACATTTGCTCAGTATTCACAAAAGAAGAAAAGAAGGAGTTACCTAAACCAAACAGTAGAAGCACTCAGGGTAGTGGGGTTGACGCCAGTCCATTTACAGAAGAAAGAGTCCTGAAAGAACTCCTAAAGCTCAAGGTGGACAAAGCAATGGGGCCTGATGGAATTCACCCTAGAATCCTAAAAGAGCTAAGGGAGGACCTAGTGACAACACTAACCACACTTTTTAACAAATCATGGGAAGATGGGGTGGTACCTGAGGACTGGATGAGGGCAGATGTGACTCCCCTTCACAAAAGTGGGAACAAGGCAGAAGTAGGAAACTACAGACCTGTTAGTTTGACCTCAGTGGAGGGGAAAATGATGGAATCACTTCTGAAAGAAAGAATTGTTCAGTACCTAGAGGTCAGCGGGGCACAGGACCCAAAGCAGCATGGATTCATAGCAGGAAGGTCATGTCCGACGAATCTAATTGATTTCTTTGACTGGGTGACCAAAGTAATAGACCAGGGAGGGGCTGTGGATATGGCCTACCTAGACTCTAGCAAGGCATTTGACACAGTCCTGCACAAAAGATTAATAATCACGTTAGCCAGCCTGGGTAGCAAACTGGCTGCACAACAGGACACAGAAGGTAATAGTGAATGGAACACATTCTGAAGAAAGGGGAGGGTTACTAGTGGAGTACTTCAGGGCTCAGTACTGGGTCCAGTCCTCTTTAATGTCTTTATAGGTGACATTGCAGAGGGTCTGGAAGGAAAGGTATGCCTCTTTGCAGATGACACAAAGATCTGTAACAGAGTTGATACACAAGGGGGGGTAGAAATGATGAGAAGGGACTTGGCAAGGTTGGAGGAATGGTCAGACATATGGCAACTTAGATTCAATGCAAAGCAATGCAAAGTAATGCACCTGGGAAATAAAAATCCAGGAGAAGAGTACACAATAACAGGAGAGGTACTAATGACAACAATAATGGAAAGGGATCTGGGTGTAGTCATATCAGATGACCTAAAGGTGGGTAAGCAATGTGAGAAGTCAGTAAGGAGAGCCAGGGGGATACTGGGATGCATAGAGAGGAGCATCACAAGTAGAAAAAGGGAAGTGGTTATCCCTCTATACAGACAGTTGGTGAGACCTCATCTGGAGTACTGTGTGCAGTTTTGGAGACCTCATCTACGCAAGAACATAGACAGAATGGAAGCAGTCCAGAGGAGGGCAACTAAAATGCTGCAGGGTCTACATCAGAAACCATATGAAGAGAGACTGAGAGAGCTTAATATGTATGCCCTTGATGAAAGGAGGGACAGGGGGGACATGACAGAAACTTTTAAGTACCTCAAGGGAATCAACAAAGTCCAGGAGGGTATCATCTTTCAGAAAAAAAGATGTGTAAGAACAAGGGGCCACAATTTAAAGTTGGAGGAGGGACGGCTCAGGGGTAATGTGAGGAAATTATTTTTTACGGAGAGAGTGGTGGATGCATGGAACTGCCTTCCTGGAGAGGTTGTGGGGTCTAAAACAGTGGGGGAATTCAAACATGCATGGGACAGACATAAGGCAATTATAGTGGGGGGTTGCAGGAAGTAGGCTGTTGGTTAACTAGAATCTGCAGCTTATCCAATAGGTAGGGAAATGGACAGACTGGGTGGGCCAAGTGGTCCTTATCTGCCATCAAAGTCTATGTTTCTATACGACACTGTCACCATATGTGTCATCTTTTCTATGCACTTTGCACCGTTTGTGCTGCACCATGTGTTTGACACAAATGGATGCCTAATACAGAAAATGGTGCCTCCTGCATGGTGTATGCTGCATTGGTGCAGTTTTGTTTCCAGCACACCATGCGTTGCTCTAGGGCACCTTTCAGAATCAACTCCTATGTGCAGTATCACTTTGCTGGTGAAGGTGCTACTTCAGCTAGTGTTCACCAGTCAAAACTACATACAGTGGCACCTTTGCCAGTGAAGTGGCACTACATGAAGTTCTTTTTTTTTTTAAGTGTTCCTGTAAAAAAGTAGCATATTTACCACCCCTTCCAATCCCACAGGCAGAAATAGGATGTTTCCCCAACCTTTGTAGCAATCATCTACAGTACATCCTCACTCACCAATGTCCCAGAGAAGTTAATTTAGTAATATATAACTAGTAGAGTAACTGTCAGAGGCTGTCCAGAGAAGGGCGTCAAAGATTGTGCATGGTTTGCACCTCAAAACATATGAGGAGAGACTAAGAGACCTCAATATGTACTCACTGGAGGAGAGAAAGGGGTGACATAATAGAAATTTTTAAGCACCTCAAGGGCATAAACATGGTGCAGTTGGGAGATATTTCCCAATGTAGAAAAGATACTAGAACGAGGGGGCATAATATGAAATTGGGGGGGAGATTAAAAGGCAACGTGAGGACGTTTTTCTAGATGGAGAGGGTGGTGAATGCTTGGAATGGTCTGCCACAATAGGTGGTAGGGGCAAGCACAGCTGAGGGGTTTAAACATGCCTGGGACAAGCACAGGGAAACCATGGGAAGGAAGGGAGTGATGAAAAGTCATTGACCACTTAGGGTGAGTGGATGCATACATATATAGGGCCTATGGGCAGACTGGATGGGCCTAGCAGTCCTTATCTGCTGATATTTTCTATGTTTCTATGTTTCTATAACAGAATTCTTCCCCTCACCCAAGTTATGACTCATGACTGAAATAAAACCAGTTTCCACCCCTTCCCACCCCAGTCCCATTCAAATAATACACTACCTGCACTGAAAAAACTGACTCCTAACCTCTCCTTCACCCTAAGGATACTGTAATATGCAAGTAAAGATGCATGTAAAAAAGAAAACCATCCATGCAGCAGCAAACAGTCATCATCACTGATTCATTCACAATGAATTAATTGTTGATGTACTAGTTGTAGTAATGACTGATTGGTCACAGTGGTTAAGGGAAGGCTCACAGTGTACAACAACAGTCCAACTGACCACAGGTGGTGGTGCAGGAAGAAAGTAGAAGATTGGGAGGGTGATTCCAATAGGCTGTGGAAGAGTAATGTCATGCCTCTGCATGCACAATCAACATATGACGCACCCCACCATCTCAGGGAACAGGAAAGGAAAGAGGAAACCACACATTTGAGTAGAATGATGCTGCAGAGATTTTTGAACCCCAGCACATTGACTGCCCACTGCTTCCTGGAACCAAAATGTTCCTGGGGAGTCTTGAAAACTCCCCACTGCTTCACCGGAGAGGGAAAAATATGGGGTAAAAGGAAATAAGGCTAAGTGGCAAAGAAGATGCGTGTGGGGGGATGGGATGTCACCACAACAGTGGATTGGTGCCGTTGCAATAAGGAAAAGGAAAACAGAATGGGGAAAAAAGAAAATGGAAATTACAGTAGCTATGTCCTAGCTTTGAAAGTTGGGCACAGGTGCAATGTGCTTTTACCGTATGATCAAACTTCTTCATGACGGAAACTGCTTCTAGACATGGCTTTGAAATCCCCACTCCCGCATTTTTTAAATACCAGTCAGTAACACAGCTAAAAGATTAAGGCAGATGCAGACACATGGGAATTGCAGGAACTGCATCAGTATCCACCTTTAAAAAAATGTTCCTCTTGCATTCAACGTGTATTAGTGTGAAGATTGTCTAGCACGCAAAAATCTAGGCAGTAGGAGGTAACATGATTTATGTTGTAGCTTGGGAGGTAGTAGAGTTTAGTAACTAGAGGACGTGCTTGAGAACGTAGAGACATAGGTTCAAATCACACTATGGCCTTTTACTGCATGACCATAAATAAGCAACCTCATTTCTCAGCACTTCAGTCCACCCAGTAGTAGAATGCATAATAAAAAAATACTGTGAATGAAATATTATACCCCTGCTGTGCAGGTTTGAGCAAACAGAAAAACTAAAACCTGAAAGAAAAGTTTTAGGCTTTCTCAAGAACCCATTCAAGTAGTTTAAAATAGCACAAATGAAAATGTATGCACCCCAAACATCAGAACAAATTATGGTAAAGCATGTTTCGTATTTGTTGGTTATACACTGTAGAAGGCATTTCCCAAAAGGAGTGTGTGTGTTTATGGTACCATCAGCTGAATACAGTCTTTAGCTTTTTGGCTAATACTACAAAAAGGCTTTAAAAGCATTTCCAGCTCTCCAGGTGGCCAGTTCTAGCTCCTAGACTTCCCCACCATGTCTCTCTCTATCCACAATTCTCCATCCTCAAACAATGCAAAACATAAATGTGGACCAAACATAGTTCTACCTCCCATTGTACTGTATGTGTCTCTAATATGCCTCCTCCTTAACTTGATTTCCTCCTTGTCCAAAAGTGAAGGTATTACAAGAAGTGTCTCCCTCCTGATCGCTCAGTCATGATTAGAAGGAATGGACTGCATCGGTAGACAGAATAATGTCCTACTCAGTGGTCACCTTCCTTAATCCGTAGCATGCTTCCACAGATCTGAAATATTCTGTCACTGTGAATAGATTGACAGCTGCAACATCCTTTAAACACATTTATTTTAAAGCAATAGTTATTTTTACATAAAGAATGATGTTGTCTTGGAACTAGAGGGTTATAATAATATGATTTTTAAGTTATTTTGGATATCAATAACCATGGCCATAAAATAAATTTGTTTATAGGAAGTATTGGAAGCAAGAGGCTGAAACTTTATTTGAATGAGGAATAAGAAAATAATAAACTGAAGTGCTTAAACTATGAAGAAAAAGACATTACATACATGTATGTTTCTTAACGTAAGATTGTTAAATTTGAATATAGTTTTACCTGATACATTAGGACCTTACACCAGACAAGGATGTTGATTAAAAGTAGCTGCAATATAACTATGTGGGCTATGCATTTCTGAAGTTTTCCTTTTTAATGTTTAGTGTTACATTAATATTTGATAAACTACAATGTAGATAATCATATATTCATAATTGCTTTTACAGTACAATAGTTTCACACAACACACAGCAGTGGTGTCATTTGTATAATTAAGCTGGTATATTTTTCTGTGTTTTTTGAATGGTTGCTTGGGTACTGAGTCTATTGAAAGAATTAAGTGAATGGAAACATATATGTTTAATTTATTATAAAAGATCGGGAAGAAGAGGTGGAATCACCAAGAAACATTGTGTCATGTAACTTCTACATTATAGAAATAAATCATACTAAATAAGTTAACCGGAAAGTAGTTCACTTGGTTTCACATTGTGATTGGCTGCTAATAACTTGGCAGCCTTTGAGCAAGAGATTAGAGAACTGAGTAACACACAGCATCTTTATTTTTCCATTTTTTTTTTCTCCTGGCTAGCAGCTCACCTCTCTTCGATACACACTGTTCACAGGGAAGTACCCTGATCAGACTGAACCCAGCAATAACTCAGTTGGCTACAATGTTTTTCTTCAAGATTCTTTTCATCCCATCTCCCCTGTTGGTGGCAGTGTCTCTGTCAGCCATGCACAGGCACAGCTTTCCCAGTGGCAGGAGCAAGCTCCCTGGACCAACTGCAGGGGTCACTGTGTTGGAGGAACCCATCAACAACCTTCCTCAACTGAGATGCACTGTCAAGTGGCAGCTATCTCAGCCATGGCCTGCCTCCTGACATGATATGTAAGGCTTGCTTCCAAATCCCATATTGTCATCATGGCAGTGCAATGCTCTTCTGCTTGGCCATGGGGTAGCTTCAAAGCCTAATATTTAGGGTCAAAGAAACTAACACAGTTGATGATATTCTGCTCTCAGGGGCTTAAAGTTCTACAGTTTGCATAATTTAGAAATATAATTTGAAAATGTGTTAATATTGGGAGGCTTGTTGCTCAGTCGCTTTTAAAGGTAAAGATCAGAAATATGGTACACATCTGTATAGAACTTGTAGAAGTCATCATACCAAATGTAATGCAATTTGGACAACTACTTTTTAAATTAGAAGGAAATAACTGAAATCACAATTTTGATGAAATTTCACAAACTTTTCATGAAAATTTCACAACATTTCACAGAAGCAAAATCGTAATTTTGCCAGAATTCTGCTGGCAGAAGATACATTTCTTCCTGCTGTATTCCAAACTGATAATTAGGATTCAGATTCCAGTCCGAATGGGTTTTCCACTACCCTAGGGGGTTATGCACAGAGATTTACAGTCACAGAGGTGTATTACCATGTCAAAATGCAAATTACATTTCCAGCTGTTAGTGGGCGTGAACTGGGTTAGCAGTTCCCACATATTTATGAGCATGGTTACAGCCAGTTGCATTGCAATGTGCCATGTTGACAGTCTGGAGTAGAGGTGGGTGAAAGTTGCAGATTCCACTTTTGCAGAACTTTCATGGAAATTCAGAAATTTTTTAGGAATCTTCCAGACTTCCAACATTGGCGATATTGGAAGCTTCCGAATGTGTTTGATGGATTTTCATTGTGTTCCACAGAATTTTTTGGCTGAACTGCAGAATAATACACATGAACTACAGAATAACATTTCTGAGGATTTCTTTTTAGCAGTTTAATAAATTATTCCTAGAAACATAGAAACATAGATGTTGACAGAAAATAAGGACTGCAAGGCCCATCCAGTCTGCCCATTTCTTTTTCTACCTTATGAATGTGCCATAGGCCTTTGCTCTGTCAATGGCCTATCTATTTATATTCATCTGTATTGCTCCCTTATGCCAATCATATGCCTGTTTGAAGCCCTGCACTGTATTCATATCCACCACTTCCTGAGGTAGGCTGTTTCATGCATCCACCACCCTTTCTGTGAAAAAGAACTTCCTCACATTACCCCTTAATCGGCCTCCCTCTAATCTCATGCTGTGTCCTCTTGTCCTGCTATTTTTCTTATATTGAAATATGTTAGACTCGTTCACCTTGTTAATGCCCTTAAGGTGTTTGAATGTTTCAATCAGATCACCTCTGTCCCTTCTTTGCTCTAGGGTATACATATTGAGTTCAGTTAATCTGTCCTCATATGTTTTCTGAGGCAGTCCCTGCACCATTTTGGTTGCCCTTCTCTGGACTGCCTCAATTTGATTAATGTCCTTGTGAAGGTGTGGCCTCCCGTACTGCACGCAGTACTCCAGATGAGGCCTAACCAGTGTCTTGTAAAGAGGGATTATTACCTCCCTCTTCTGACTTGTGATACCCCTACTAATGCACCCCAACATCCCTCTAGCCTTACCTACTGCTTTAGAGGTCTGCTTGGATGATTTCAGGTCATCAGTGATGATGACGCCCAAGTCTCTTTCTTCTCTTGTGACTGCCAGCAACCCCCCTCCCAGCCTATAGGTGGCTTCAGTGTTTCTCTTCCCTGTGTGCATGATCTTGCACTTCCCTGCATTAAACCCCAGCTGCCACTCTTCTGACCATTCTGCTAGCTTATCCAGATCTCTGCTCATTCTGCCACACCATCTGGATCATCTACTCTGTTGCAGATCTTGGTGTCATCTGCAAACAGACAAACCTTACCCTCCAGTCCATCTGCAATGACACTGATGAAGACATTGAAGAGGCCTGGCCCCAGGACTGATCCCTGAGGTACCCCACTTCTGACTTGCATCTCTTCTGACTGTATACAGTTTACCACCACTCTTTGTTTTCTGCCCATTAACCAGTTTGCCACCTAGTTGACCATCATCTGACCCACCCAGAGCCTACCCAGCTTATTAATCAATCTTCTATTTGGAACAGTATCGAAAGCTTTGCTGAAGTCATGGTAGGCAACATCAACTGCTCCCCCTTGGTCCACCACTCTGCTTGCCCAGTCAAAGAAATCTATGAGATTAGTTTGACAGGACCTTCCTTTCGTAAACCCATGCTGTATTGGATCCTGTGCTCCTATGGATTCCAGATGTTGTATTATCCTTTCCTTAAAGAGTGTCTCTATAATCTTGCCCACTACTGAGGTAAGACTGACTGGTCTGTAGTTCCCTGCCTCCTCACTGCCACACTGTTGTGGAGCAGGATCACATGAGCCCTTCTCCAGTCTTCCGGAATCTCTCCTGTGCTCAGAGACTCACTAAACAGTTCTGATAATTGCTCTGCTAGTTCCACCCTTAGCTCCTTTAGTACCCTGGGATGTATGCCATCACGTCCCATTGCCTTGTCCACCCTGAGCTTATCAAGCTCTTGTAGGACCTTTTCTTTTGTGAAGGGACTAGTGCACACCTCCCTCCCCCTGTGTCCATGGTGCAGAGCTGTGGGCCCTGCCCTACCTTCTCTTCAGTAAATACTGAGCAAAAGTATCTATTTAGAATAGATGCTTTTACATGGTCCTCCTCCTCACACGCCCCCTTATCCCCTTTGATCTTAGCAATACCCCTTCTGGATTTTCTCCTTTCATTAATGTATCTATAGAAAGTCTTGTCACCTTCTTTACTGCTCATGCTAGTGTTTCCTCATTTTGGGCCTTTGCCTGCCTTACTGCCTTCCCTGCTTCCCTTAGGGAAGTTTGATATGCCTCCCTATCTTCATCCTGCTGCGTTCCCTTATATTTCCTGAAGGCCAGCCTTTTGGCTCTGACCTTTTCTGCTACTGTGTTTGAGAACCAGAGTGGTTTCCTTTTTCTTTTGCACTTCCTTTTCTCCCTAACACAATGGGATGTTGCTTCAAGTATTGCATCTTTAATGCTTGCCCACTTTGCCTGTACCCCCTCACCTGTATTTCTTTTTGCCAGGGCTAGCTTAACTCTGTTGGCCATCTTATCAAAGTCAGCTCCTCTGAAGTCCCATATTTTTGCCTTGGAATGGGATGATTTTGTTCTAGTGACCAAATTGAACCATACCATGTGATGGTCACTGGTCCCCAGATCACCTTCTACCTGGAGATCTGTGGTCCTTTCCCTGTTAGTCAGTACTAGATCTAGGATAGCCTTATCTCTAGTGGGTTGCTGCACCAGTTGTTTGAGGCCCTCCCCCTGCAGGGACTCCACCACGTGTCTAGTTCTGGCAGATGTCCCTGCTGGTATTGACCAATCTATATCTGTCATGTTGAAGTCTCCCATTATCAGAACCTCCCCTTTAGCTGTCTTGTTTTGTATATCTTCTAACAGTAACGTGTCTATGTCCTCCCTCTGGTCTGGAGGCCAGTACACAACCCAAGTTTGTATGGCTGTCCCATTTCCTGTTTCTAGGGAGACCCACAGTTCTTCTGGCTCCTTATGTGTATTCTGAATTTCTGTAGCTTTGATATTTTCATTGACATAAAGGGCCACCCCACCCCACTTTTTGCACCTCGGTCTCTTCTGAACAGTACATAGCCAGGTACTGAAGTCTCCCAGGTGTGGTTACTGGTAAACCATGTCTCACTAATGGCTACTATGTCCAGTTTAGCCTCTGTCATTATTGCCTGCAGATCTGGGATCTTGTTTTCCTGACTGCGAGCATTTGTGCACATGATTTTCCATTGGTCAGATTTCGATGTGTTAGTTGTTGGGCGAGGTCCGATGTTTCCCCTGTGCATTGTATGGGGAGCCAGACCTTTTTCTTTACCTGGTGATGCAAATGAACTACAAACATGCTGAACTCCTGTTTGACCACTAGTTGAGTGGGGAGGGGTGTTCTTCCCATTCAATGTTTCAGGTGCTGCACCCCTCTCCCCATTTGCTAGTTTAAATATTCTGCAATGACATCAAACTTCTGCCCCAATGCACTGACTCCCTCCTTATTCAGATGCAGTCCATCAAATTTAAAGAACTTTCGCTCCCAGAACTGTTGCCTGTTCCCTACAAATCTGTGTCCTTTTTCCTGGCACCAGCCCTTGAGCCACATGTCTAGCTCCCCTATCTCCCCTTCTCTGACCTTCCGTCCATCTGTCCCCTTCTCCCAGACTGGCAGGATCTCACAGAAGGAGATGCCAGTTGAAATGGATGATAGTTTGTCACCCAGCCTGGTCAGGTATTCCTTGGTCTCCACAACTGATCGGCTGGTGAGAATGTTAGTCCCTATGTGTGCCCAGGACCTCAATGTTTTCTCCTGCTTCCTCAACAATTTTAGCAATGCAGTCAGTGTCTCTCCACACTGATGTACCTGGGAGACATCTGACCATTACCCCTGGCTGGAGTTACGTGTCAACTTCCCAAATCATGGAGTCTCCTATGATCAGAAGTTTTTGGATTTTCTTTTTGCTTTTTTGGTTTTGGTTCTTGTTTGGGCACATTTTGTTTTGCTAGCTCCTGTGCTGCAGTGTCCTGCTCTGCAGTGTCCTCTGCCCCTTTGTTTGATTTTGGAGATAGAGGCAGATACCTGTTTGTAATTTTTATATGGTTTGTGGAGGTGATATGTTGGAGAGCACCGAGTGATGGGGCACCTGATTTGCCCCTCCTAACCACCTTACAACCTCCTGGACCAACTATCTTCTGTGGTCGAGGTGCTTCTTTTGGATGTTGGGGAAATGGGCGGTTCTTATTATATATTTCCTCTTGAATATGCAATTTGAGGTGCGCAATCTCTGCCCATGCTGCCTGGAGCTGAGCCCTTAGATCTCCAATGGTTCACCTGTCTATAATCTACAGTCTGGCTCAACTAGGGACCGATACCCTAATCAGAAATGCCTACAGCCCCCCCGATACTCGAGGGGGGTCAGGAGAGGATATGGCTAGGGACTTCTTATGCCCCTCGCCAAGGATTAACATCCTTCTCCTAGTGGCCCATGAATTCTCTAGGAAGGGGGTCCTCTACAGAGTCCTTCTCTGTTCTAGGAGCCCGACCCTATGTCAGGTTAAGCTGCCACTACCTCCTCCAACCCTCTCTCTCCTTAGCTCACTCGCTGCCCTACTCCTACTGGCTGGGGACATCCAACCTAACCCAGGACCAGGGACTATGAACGTCTCTATCTCCTCCCCATGAATAAGGCCTGGGTTGGAGCCAAGGGTCTGCGGCTGGTCCACATGAATATCCACAGCCTGAGACCAAAGATCCAGGAGGTACAAGCATGGTTGGCTGTGTACAAACCTGACTTACTAGTGGTCTCTGAGACCTGGCTAAAACCCCACATTCTGGATCACGAGATTGCAGTCCCCGGCTACTCCCTTTTTAGAAAGGACAGACCCTCGAAAAGAGGGGGTGGAGTGCTAATTTATGTCAAAGACACTATTACAGCCTCATTAGTCAGGCAGCCCCTTGACCTGACCCTGGACTCAGAAGCAGTCTTCTTAAAGGTCACAATAGGAGGGGCTAAACACCTCACAATTGGCTGTGTATGCAGCCCCCCAACCAATGCCCTTGGCTCTCTGGATATGCTCCTGAAGAGCCCTGTGGTGGACTCAGCATCAGAGATTATCCTATTGGGTGACTTTAACCTAAACTGGGCACAAGAGGCTAAGTCTGCAATAAACGGAGTCTTACACGACTCCCACCTTGCTCAAATTATCTCCCTACCTACCAGATTGAACTACAAATCAGGGAGACACTTCACAATAGACTGGGTCCTGACCTCATCCCCAAGTAACGTAAAGTTGGCTGGGACTCTGGCAGATGTCTTAAGTGACCACTCGCCAATATTTGCCATATGGAAGAATAATGGGATCAAAGTCCCACCTCGAACTATCACTTCTAGGGACTACTCCAACTTCCATCCTGACCAGTTCATAGGCTACCTAAATGGCATTGACTGGAACCCCATAAGATATCTACCCAACCTGGAGGAAGCTGTAAAATTTTTTCCAAACCACCCTAACTGGTATCACAGACCTTGTAGCCCCTATGAAAACCCACAGGGTTAAGGGGAACTGCTATAAGTGGATCTCTCCCCAGCTAAAAGCCCAGATGTCTACCCGGGACAAAGCATGGAAAAAGTTCAGGAAAACTAAACTTCCTGTGGACTTAGTCAGATACAGGGCCCTCAGAAACCAATGCAAACAGAACATAAAGAAAGCTAAGAAAGAATATATCTCTAATCTCCAAAAAACTAACCTGGGAAACCCTAGGTTCTTCTGGTCACATATTAATGAACTTCTAAAAGGTCACAAAAAATCTACTACAGGCCCTATCCTGGTGAATGGGCAAGTAGTTGATGAGGGGCCTCACATCGCAGAGGCCCTAAATGGCTACTTTACGAATCTGGACGCATACAAGGTGGGGCACATAGACAACGGGCATAAGCCTTTCGAGCATCTGCCCCATGAACTTGACCGCCCACAGTTTCATCTGCGGCTGGTTAAGGTAAAGGAAGTTCTGCTCATCCTTAAATCCCTACAGTCGAGAGGCACTGGAGGCCCTGATGGGATCCAGCCAAGAATCCTTAAGGAAGGGGCCCCAGCTCTAGCGAAGCCACTGACCTGGCTGATAAACCGGTCCTTATTGGAGGGGTCAGTCCCTGAACCTTGGAAACAGGCTGTAGTGATTCCCATTCACAAGGGAGGGCCTACCAAGCCTATAGGGAACTATAGGCCTATCTCCTTGCTGTCTGCAATAGCGAAAATACAAGAGAAGCTAGTCTACTCCCAACTTCGCGAATACCTGGAAACACACCAGGTAATCTCCTCATCTCAGCACGGCTTCAGAGCCAAGCATGGGACAGATACTGCCCTAACCAAATTCTCAGCAGATGTCCTGTGCAATATTGATTCAGGGGTCAGTACAGGCGTGGTCTTTATTGATCTCTCTAAAGCTTTTGACTTGGTAAACCATAGCCTCCTCTTGCATAAAATGAGCTCTATTGGCCTGGACTCCCATGCACTAGGTTGGTTTGCGAGTTACCTCACTGGCCGTACCAGAGGGTCAGGTGGAAGGACAATGTTTCACAGACTGCACCGCCCAAAGAAGGGGTACCACAGGGGTCAATACTCGGCCCTCTTCTCTTCACTCTGTTCATAAATGACCTGCACTTACACTGTGGGAGCAGCAGTGTCATCCAATATGCGGATGATGCTGTCATTTACCGAGCCTCCTCTGATGTAAATGAACTGAAGAATGCCCTCCAAGAGGACATCCTTCAGATGGAGGACTGGCTCACCTTGAACAAAATGGTATTAAACACCAGCAAAACCAAGGTGATGCTGTTTGGGCCTAGATCCCTGGGATCTGAGCGGTCGATGCTCCTTCAACTGCAGTCCAGAGGGGGAGACAAACTCGAGGTGGTTACCTATACGAAGTACCTCGGTCTAACCCTTGACCAAGGCTTCACCCTAAAATATTATGTGGACCAACTCACCAAAGCCATCCATGTGAAACTCGGCATCCTCTATAGAATAAAGGACCAGATTATCCCTGAAGCCAGGGTAGCCATTGCAACCAGCGTCCTACTCCCTAAGTTCACCTATGCAGCCTCCGTTCTCCATGGTGTGGCCTCTACGAAACTTAGCTGGCTCCAGACCTTATACAACGAGATTGCTTGGTTTGCCACAATGTCCCACCCTAGAACACACCACTGCAAGGCCCAAGCCAGGCTCAGGTGGCTGTCACTGGAAGCCCGCCTCATCTACCCAACTCTTTGCCTAACATTTAAGCTACTGGGCCCCTCTCCTCCCCCTAGCCTCAAAGGGCTAGTCAGGGTTAAATCCAATCAAAGGAGTCTCCACACCACAGGACAAACTTTCCTCATGGTTCCTAAAACAAGGACCAAAGCTGGGTCCAGATCCTTTGCATTCACAGCCCCTTCCAACTAGAACAACCTCCCACTGGAGGTAAGGGAGGCAGGGTCGGGCCCCTGCTTCTGGTCCAAACTGAAAGCGCACCTGCTCAACAGGAGTACTTGCCAATGCCTTAGGACCTGACCTCATGTCATTCCCCCTCCCTCTTAGGAAGGTGACTTGACTCTTAGCAATGTAGCCCTTATCTCATGCTCTCCCTTGATCTTCATGTTTTGTGCATGTAACATGTTTTTTTATATATCCTACTCTGGAGGTTTCTCTGACTGTATGTTCCCACACCACCTATCAGATTGTAACCCTATGAAATCTTTCACTGTAACACAATATGTCATCTATCAACTTGTACTGTTCTGTTACCTGTATGTTATTTTTTGACCCCGGGTTGCCCCTGAAAAAGGGACCTCTGGGGCCCAGTGGGCCTACCCGGTCAACAAAATTCAATAAATAAATAAATAATGTACAACAGTGTCCTAAATCCTGTAAAACTGCCCTTCTGAAAAGTGTTCCACAGTACCTGCAGTTAATGATATCCATTCCAGGTAAGTTGCATGGGTTTATAACCTGGTCAGAGTAATTAGAAGGAAGAAAATGAAAGCAAAAGTTTGATTTTGTATTTTGTTTGTTTTTGTATAACTTGTTATAACAAGTTAAATTACTAGTGCCCCTGTAAATGAGGTCACTGTGTGGATACCCGTCTGAACTACCCCTTCCTGTTTTGCTACAGGAAATGTCATGACTGTGCTAACCTATGAAAGAAGTGTAGTGTGTGGTGGTTGGGGATGGGGGTGGGTGGCTGGTCCCTTTCCCTGCTGAAAAAGAAGAACCACAGATGAAAGAAACAAGGAGGTAAGAGCAGAAGCAATCAGCCAGCAACAAATGCAGTAGCCCTGAAAGCTTATCCTAGTAACAGATAAAACTGTGAAACCTGTATAGCACCACCTGTAATAATTTCACAGAAGATATACCCTGTAAGAAATACTTTGCTACGAGAAAAATAAAGCAGTAACAGATGATATACCTTGTAAAAGACAATTTGAATCAGAAGATTACAGCAGTAATCTGTAAGCACACACCTGTAGGCACACCCTGTAATAATGCAGCAGAATGTATACCCAACAACAACAATTTGAATGTGAGAAAAATAAAGCAATAAAATGTTAACAACAGACAGTAACAATTCCTTGTCAGTACAAAATAAAAATAACGACACACAGTAAACCTGCCAAGCCAAAAGAAGCCTTAATCCTTTTTGCTGCTCTGGTAAGGTTCTTTGCTCTGTCCTTTCAAGCAACCTAGAAGAAAAAAGCTTAGGTGAAGCTAGGTGCCTTGGCCAGCAAACCTAGTCTTCCACCTCCAGAAGCACTACATGTAATTATTCTGCAATTCAGTGATCAGTTCTGTGGACTTTTTTCACTGTTTAATGCAACAAAGTATAATTTATAAATTTTTTTCTGCTGCACTGTCAGAATTTCCACAAAAGTTGCAAATATTATTTCCACACTTTCGTGGAAGCGAAAATCCACCTTCCATGGAAATTTCACTGGTGGATGTTTTTTTTTTTTTTGGCACACCTCTAATCTGGTACCATTAGCATTGCCACCTGATTATTCCCTCCCACTCACTTCTCTTCACATTAAGGTCTGCTTCTGGATTGGATGATCATTGACTTCCCTGGCCTTACAATAGCTACAGTCATTGTCTAGTTATGACCACCTCCACATGCACCCCATGGTAATTGCACTCCTTGGTATTTAGTGGAATCAACATCCCTAGCCCTCTTCTTCCTCAGTGCTGCTCTCTCATCAGTGTACTATGATGATCTCCTTACCTCTTCCTATTCTAACTCTAGTTTCTATTTTTAGCATTTGTTTAATATTACTCTTTCATTTCATTTGCACCATACATACTGACATGGTGTTCTTGTTTTCTTTGTTTTTGTTTTCTCTTCTGACTCCTCAATGCCCACTTGCAGCATAATGACATCCCTGCTGCCTGCCTGCAACAGATCATCTAATCTGGTGTTGCTAAAATTTGTGGCTGGGTTTGTGGGGGCTCCCATGCTTTGTGTATAGCCATGCCAGCCATTTACATGGTGACCCTTGCCCCTTTCACTGCACAGTCACAGAGAGGGAAGATCTTTCACTGGCCTTGTAGGGGTGAGTCAAAACTGAACTGTACATCAGGTGAACAACACAAATTGGTCATTTTACCTTCCAGGAAAGATACTCCAAAGTTTCTGGAATCCTTTTAGCCCTTCAGCAGATTAATGGAGTGTATTATACAGTGATCAAATGATAAAGCAAACTGAACCCTGTAGAAGTCATATCCTTACTGCCTGCTTGCAGCAGTTCTATGGATCATTTGATCAAGTGTTGCTAAGGTTTTTAGCTGGGATCGTTAGGGCCTCTATTGCTTTGTGTATGGGCATGTGGGCCATTTACATGGTTACCCTTGTCTCTTTCTGCATAGCATCAGATTAAGGAAGGTATTTGACTGGCTTTGTAAAGGGTGAAATAAAACCAAACTACACTTCAGGTGGACAACCAAAATTAGTATTTTTTTCCTTCCAGGGAAGAGTCTTCAAAAATGTCTGGCATCCCTTCAGTCCTTCAGAAGAATAATGAGTGTATTATATGGTAGTCAAATAAAAAAGCAAACTGAACCTTGTGCAAGTCACATGAAAGTCTTCACTTTAATGTTCATAGCTTAGTTCCCAAATTAGCAGATTTGTAAACTGTGGTTACTACCTACCATCCCAATATTATTGACATTTTAGAGGCCTGGTTGAAACTTTCAGTTCTTAACAGTGTCTGTGTTCTGCCTGGTTATAATTTAGTAGAATTTTTTTATGTGACAGTATTATACTTGATATGTGGAATAGCACTCTGGCTGGCAGCTGACATAGCTTATTCTCCCCCCCTTTACATCATCAGTACTGTGACCTCTCTAACTGTGACATCACAAGTGACTGACCTGGTAGCTACTGAGTGGCCCTTACTGAATAGCTGTGGTGTCACAATCAGTGAGGTCACAGTGCTGACGACGTAGTGAGGGGAATAGAACTAGATATGTCAGCTGCCAGATAGAGAGCTACTGCAGAGATCACACCTAATAACATCAGGTAAAATATGTTCTAATTTCCCAAAGGGAAAAGTAAAAGAAAAAGCAATTTAGATATAAAAGATAATAGTTGACTGCCTTTAAAAACTAATATTAATTTTAGGCAATACACTCGATCTTTAAAGTACATTGGCCAGGCAAGGAAAAAAAGGGGGGGGTTGCTGTTTGTCTTATGCAACACCTAACTTTAGATGTAGTGGCAAGCAGCAAGAGTTAAAAAATATAAGCAAATGGATTCTTGTTAGGTTGGTTTTGCAAGGGTGGAAACATGTTTTTATCAGCTGTTTGTATATCCCCCATCTGTGTGGTATTCCTGGGTTAAAAGAATTATTGGATTTAACTGAACTTTTTTCCATAGTGTATGGTTTTTGTGACAGGGATGTTAACCTGAACTGGTTACAGCAGAAACATATATGTTATGAATCCTTGTTGCTATCGTATCATTTGGTTCAACTTATTACATTCCCTGCCTGGTTGAATGTTCTTACTTTTAACCTCTCTTTACTTGACTGGGTTATGACCAATCTTCACACAGGAGGTAAAAAAAAGGGGACAAAACCTTTTATAGTTACTTTAGTGAAAAGAGAAAAAACAGGGGTGGGATAGTAAGGCAAGAAGGAGAAGGGGAGTGTGTGGAAGGGTACTTAAGAAAAGCATCAATACTGAACAAATATGTTTGTTCTGTATTGATGGAAGAAGGAGAAGGTCAGGTTCCACATTTAGGCAATATGAACAAATATGGGAGGGAGGTGGACACCAGTCCATTTATGGAAGAGTCAGTGCTAAAAGAACTCACAAAACTGAAAGTGGAGAAGGCAATGGAACAGGATGGGATACATCCTAGAATATTAAGGGAACTACTGGAGTTGCTGGCAGAATCACTAGCAGCCCTGTTCAATGAATCACTCAATATGGGAGTGGTTCTGGAGGACTGGAAGGAGGGCAGATGTAGTCCCTCTTCACAAAAGTGGGAGTAGAGAGGAGGCTGGGCAGTATAGACCAGTCAGCCTCACCTCAGTAGTGGGGAAAATTATGGAATCACTACTTAAAGAAAGGATTGCAGAACACTTTGAATCTAGAGGAGCACAGGATCTGAGACAGCATGGATTCTCAGTGGGAAGGTCATGTCAAACAAAACTAATTGATTTATTTGACTGAGTGACTAGTGTCATGGAGTGGGGGGAGAGGTTGATGTGGCCTACCTGGATTTCAGCAAGGCCTTCAATTCCATTCCACATAGAAGACTGGTGAACAAGCTGGGCAGCCTAGAAGTGGGTCGCAAGGTAACAAACTGGGTTAGAAACTGGTTGAGTGATAGAAGACAGAGGGTAATGGTAAATGGAGCTCAATCTGAGGCAAGGAGCATGACCAGTGGGGTGCCACAGGGATCAGTCTTGGAGCCAATCCTGTTTAATATCTTCATAAGTGACATTGCAGAGAAGCTGGAAGGGAAGGTGTACCTCTTTGCAGATGACACTAAGATCTATAACAAGATGGACAGTCTGGGAGGGGTGGAAAATATGAGGAGGGACCTATGTAAACTGGAGGAATGGTCTAGAGTGTGACAGCTGAGATTCAATGCATAAAAGTGCAAAATCATGCATTTGGGATGCAAGAATCCAGGGGAGGATTACATGATGGGGGGGATACTGATGGTTACCAAACAGGAATGGGATTTGGGGATAATCCTATCTGATGTCCTAAAGGTGGGGAAATAATGTGCCAAGGCTGTGGGGAGACCCGGATGCTGGGGTGCATAGGGAGAAATATCACCAGTAGAAGAATGGAGTTGGCGATGCCACTGTACAGATCATTGGTGAGGCCTCATTTGGAATACTTTCTCCAGTTCTGGAGGTTGCATCTCCATGAAGGCATAGGCAAGGTGGAGGCAGTTCAAAGAAGGGCAACAAAGACGGTGCAGGGCCTGCACAAAAGGTCATATGAGAAGAGACTGGGAGACCTCAATGTGTATACCCTGGTGGAGAGGAGAGACAGGGGAGATATGATAGAAACCTGCAAATATCTAAAAGGCATAAATAGGATACTAGAGGGTAGCATCTTTCAAAAAAGATGTCCAGGAATGAGAGGGCATCACATGAGTTTGGAAAGGGGTAGACTAAGGAATATATTGAGGAAATGTTTCTTCACAGAAAGGGTGGTGGATGCATGGAATAGAATCCCAGCAGTGGTGGTGGGGGCAAACACAGTGAGGAAATTCAAATATGCATGGGATAGGCATAGGGGAACCCTAGAATTTGGAACAAGGAAGCAAAGTCAAAGATCAAGTAGGGTCTGTGGCTTTTACAGTAGGCATAGAAAATGAGCAGACGGGATGGGCCTAGTGGTCCTTATCTGCCATCAATTTCTATGTTTCTATATTTCTAATACAGAGAGTAAAATTTTGTCTGCTGGTGTACTAGAGGACACTGTTAGTGACCATCTGGTCACTTACTGCATCCTGACTTTTAATTCCCCTAAACCACCACTGCATATATTGTTCAATCTCATAACTTGATAATGTTTGATTATTTTGCTTTATCTATCCAAATGACCAATATTGGTTGGCCTTTTAATGATTCTATACCTGATATTTATTTAGCCTTTGATTTTTTTCTAAATCAAATTATCCCTATCCAAAACAAATTTTTACCAGTTCATTCAAAGAGACTAAGAGGATGTAACAACAGATGGCTTTCAAAAGATAAAAAGGATTTGATCAAACAGCACAAAAATGCTTGGGCTGGTTTCAAACTCTGTCCATCAAAGAGTTTGTTGTCTGAGTATTGTCAGATCAGAAATAAGGTTAAAACTTTAATTTGATTTGAGTTTTTCAGGAATCAAATTGATGATAACTGGTCTTATGCTCAGCCTTTCTGGGACAACATAAGTACACTGACAAACTCCAGAGTTAAGGGAACAGTTATGAAATTGGCAGTTAAAGGGATGAAGCTCAGTGACTCCCTTGAAATATCTGAATCTTTGAATTTGAAGATTTCTGATTTGTCTGGTTTTGATTTAAAGGTTATACCGTACATGAATCTTCTCTTGAGTCAATTGGTGAATGTTTTTCTAGTAATTGACCGACCTTTATTTTATGAGGGTCACTGCAGATGAGATCTTGAAACTTTTCTCAACCATTCCTGACAACAGTCTGAGTGTGGTGATGGTTTGGATGATCAATTTTTGATGCTAGTAGCTCCATATGGTATGTCCCCTCTATGCAGTATATTTCATGTATCTTTAACTTCGCAACAGTTCCCCTCTAGTTGGAAATATACTTGGGTTGATCCTGTACCTAAGAAGTCCTATGCCATTTTTATTGGTGATTTTGCCCTATTTCAATTCTATCCTGTTAGCAAATTGCTGGAAAAATATAATCAATTAAATTAATAAATATAGTGCTTTTTTGTTCACAGCACCATGAATTTCATAAGGGTTGTGGGACAGGTTCAGAAATGTGGTCCTCAGCAACATGAATGATAGTATTATGACTAGAGCTGTGTTTGTGGACCTGATCAAGGCATTCAGTTTGACTGACTATAATCTTCTCTATTTAAAATTCAGATCATTTGATATTTTAGCAAATGTTGTTACATTGTTAAAGATTACTTTACTGGGAGGTCTCAATTTGTATGGGTGGGTTCTGCCTTTCCTAAATAATTTTAAATCTTTTTAAATCTTGCACAACTGAGAGGGAGTACCTTAGATGTCAATATTGGGGCCTCTCATATTTACATTATTTGTTAATTTTCTCCTATCTGTTTGTAGGTTTAGTGAATCATACTTTATGCTGATGATCTGATTATTTTTTTCTAGAGCCAAGTACTAAGCTGTTATATCTGGAGCCTGGAGCTGGACTTTTATTCTGTTTGTAGCTGAATTTCCAATAAATCTTTAATTTTAAAAGCTAAGAAAGCAAAGTCCATGCTTTTGGTAAAAGAGCTATGCTTAGTGGAGGTCCTTCTCTTAGGTTACTTGATAATTCTGGACATGAAATTGAGTAAGTTTCCCAGTTTAAACGTGTGGGTGTTCTTCTTGATCTAGCGCTAACATTTTTAGCTCATAAAGCTGTGTATCACAACATTAACCAAACACTGGGAGTTGTCTATAAATGGAAAAATTATTTTTCATTTGAAACCCGTAAAGCCATTGCTGTTGGTTTCTTCATTATATATATATTTATATACACACATATATTATAGATAGACATATATATATATATATATATATATATATACACACACACACTTGGCAAAAAATTGCATTAATGCAACATTAACGGTTGCGACTAAACTGAAAAAACTAGGGGAAATGTGACTTTAGGGTAGGGTTCTCAATCCTAAAACCCCAGCACCACCCCTAAAGCAAATTGGGGTGGAGCCTTCCTGTGGGTTGTCAACTGTAAAGCTCATCTCATTAGGTATGAAGGTTTCTGGAGCTTATAAAATGGGGTGACTTTAAGGTTGACAACTCCTAGGAAGACTCTGCCTGATTTGCTTTACAGGTGACCTTGGGGTTTTAGGATTGGGAATCCTGAAATCACATTTCCCTACTTTTGTTGGTTTAGCCTCAACCCTAAATGTTGCATTAATGCATTTTTTTGCAAATAATTGTATTACTTTTTGAGACAGTATAATTGTATCCTTATTTTCCTGTTGAAGCACAGGGCCCAGAGGGCCCTGTACTGTCATGCATCTACTGTATAGTTATTGAGATAGTGTAATTGTATTCTTAATTGAGTGATGGAGTTGCACTCCCATCCCTCCATAGATGCATACAGTATATGTATGATTATGGAGAAGTGCAGGGCCTTCTGGGCCTCACATTCCTATTTGTAAGACAACAGCAACCAAATTATCAACATAGCCTTTCTATTACCCCACCTCATCAACCCAATAGTAAAAATTGTGAAATCCCTACTAAAACATCATTCCACACCATCACAGTGTAATTCTGCAGCAGAGGCACCAAAAGGCATTTTGCACAAGATTTGAGAAATGACAGCTGCCACTCTCATGAGGTGGTGTAAAGAAAAGGCTATGTTGATAATTTATTGTTAACATATTGAAAATTAACAGTTACAAGTGAGCATAGTGAAATGTCAACAGATGTGCACAACTTGGTCATTTTAACATATTTTGACCCAAAATGTTCAACATACCCTTTTTATGACCCCACCTCATGAACAAGTTTGATGAAAAACTTGAAATCCCACACAAAAGCTGATTTTTCCAGCTGACCATGAAATTGCCTTACGGGCAGAATTTCTGAAATGACACACCATTGTTCATGGGAGGGTTTAAAAAAGGGTATGTTGAAAATTTGGGTCAAAATTTGCAAAAATGTCAAAGTTATACAGCAATGTTGAAAATCCCTTTGAAATACATTGATTTCCCATACAAAAAAAAGATCCTTTTCCATGACTAGTGATGCAAAACAAGATCTTTTCTCATATGACCACAACTTGGCCATTTTAGCAAATTTTGACTTCACAATTTTCAACATATCCTTCTTATGGCCCCACTTCATGAAGAAGTATGGTGACAATTTTGAAATCCACCCTATAAGGTGATTTTGCCAACTGACTGTGAAATCCCATAATGGGCTGGATTTGTGAAATGACACCCCCTTTGTTCACGAGAAGGACCTCAAATTTTGCACTTTAATAACATTGCAACCATTCAATGGATTTGCACAAAATTCAGTATGCTCTGTCAAATCTCTTGACGTGGCAAGTTTCTTTTAGGTTGGATATGTGAATTCTGAAATCTGGAGAGTGTAAAAAAGTTAAAAGTCACCACTTTTTTTTGCAGTTTTCTCCCCATCACCTTTCGCTCAGATGGTGTGTAATTTTGGTGTGATTTTTTTTATGGTAAAACGATCTTGGTTAACAGAACTGTCAGTGTTTGTTTGGTGCAAAAATATTAACCTGTAGCAGTTATTCAGTTTTTAAGTTCCCATTATTTCTAATGGGAAGTTCATTTTTCAGGATGAAGGTGAAATGTGTGATATAGGATTTGATCTTGCAAAAAAGGATTTATTCTTGCAAGATCAGTTCAATTTTCATGAGGGGAAAATTCTTTTTGTGAGCTGCCATCTTTTTTTTTTCCAGCAACTAAAAAGTGTGGAAACTACATCAAAATATTGTCATTTTAAAAATCAAACACCAGAACCTAGCTAAACGGGCCCTGTTTAGCTAGATTCTGATTTTATGTTTCAAAATTATGGTCAGAAAAACGTTGTCTTGGCACACTAAACTACGGGTACCCAGCTTAGCAAGAGGAGACATCTGCTGCATTCTCTGTATACAAACAGCAGATTTTCTTGACTTCTGCAGCCACAACTGAACTCCTACTGCTGACTGCAGTGTGAGCTGCAAGTCACCCTGCCATTTTCCTGGTGTTTGGTGAGGTGACCCCCCCACACACACATTTTCCCCATAAAAAATATCTTCCCTGGTGTCTAGTGGCGCCCCCACCCTCCAGTTGCCATCCCCTTTTTTTTAAATGAGCCTTGGTGTCTAGTGACACCCCTCCAGTCTCCTTCCCCATGATTTTTATAATAATCTCTGGTGTCTAGTGGCACCAGCCACTGTCTGATTGCCATCCTCATAATTCTCATTTACTCCTCCATAGCCTTTTATTTTATTAAAGTGTAGCCCACATCAGAGGGCCCATTCACCTTGCCAGCATTTAGAGAACCCCCTACACTAACAGTGTGGGACATTGAGGAGCCCTCCACCAGTTTCCCGATATGTTTGTTGGCACCAGCAATAGAAAAACTGTCCACCAACTTTTTTATTTTCACCTGAAACAAAGAAAATGGTCCCTCATCATCCCTGCTAATCACATCCCCCAACTTGACCCACCCACTGAGCACCATCCTCCCCACACCCCCTTAACTTATACTTACCAGCTGCTGTCCAGTTCTGTCACCTTCTGTGGACTAAGACACATCTGTTCTGTTGAAACCCAAACCGTGAACTGAGGAATAAAGGTTATTGTATAATGTATTTCAATGGTGTTTTGAACTTATGTTCATAATTTTGCCATTTTGGAGAATTTTTTTCATCAAATTTTCATTGTGGCCTTTTTGGGACCCCACCTCATGAACACTGCAACTCTCATTTTGTGAATTGGGCCTAGAAGGTGATTTCATGGTCACTGTGCAAAATCACCTTTTGGGACCTCAAAACAAAATTTCAATGCCAGTTTTTATGAAGTGGGGTCCCAAAAGGGCCCTGTTGAAAATTTGGTGAAAAAAGCTTCTAAAAATGGCCAAGTTACACACATGCATTGAAATGTTGACTCCGAATTTTCAACACAGGCATTTTTTCACACCACCTCATGAACAGTACAGCTATCATTTTTCACATCCTGTCTGATATGTGTTTTCACACCTGTGGTATGGAATGGCATGTTGGCATGGATTTGAAAATGTTCACCTTTGGGGTTTATGACATGGGGTCATAAGAAGACTATGTTGAAACTTTGAGGCCAACATGAAAACATGCTAAAGTTATGACCATTCATTGCAATTTCATTATGCATGCACATAACTTTGGAGATTTTAAATATTTTGATCCCAGACTCTCCACATAGTCTTCTTATTACTGCACCTCATGTAAGTCATAGCTGTCACTTTTCAGATCCTGCCCAAAAATGTGTTTTTGCACCTGTGCCACAGAGTGGCATTGCAGTTATGCAGAATTACTGTACATTTGAGTGTAGATTTGAAAATTTTCTGTACTGGGTACATGAGGTGGGGTAATAAGGTGGCTAATTTGTTCACTGTTGTTCTATAAATGGAAGTGCAGGACTCAGTGCTTCCACAATTACATATATATACTGTATACACATCAATGGAGGGATGGAGAGATGGGAGCGTTTGGACCCTGTGCTCCCACAGTAAAATAGGAATACCATTATACTATCTCAAAAAGTAAGGAAATAAGTTTCAAAAATGTTGTTAATGTTGGGAAATGAGGTATTAGGGTTTCCAACACTAACACCTCACCCCTCCAACCAGGCAGAAGAGCAAGTGTGGGGAGTGCCTTGGGCTTCTCAAACCTAATGCTCACTTCATTCTCCTAAAGTCTACATATTTGAACTTATTTAAAGATGGAATGGGGTGTGTGTTAGGCTTGAGAAGACCAAGATACACCCCACACCTTCTCCCCTGCCAGGTTTGGGAGGGTGTGGTGTTAGGGTTGGAAACCCTAATGTCGAATATTAACACTTTTGTTGCTTTGAACCTAACAGGAGCATTAATGAAGTTTTTTGCAACATAGCTCAATAGATACAGTAGATATAGATAGCTAGCTAGATAGATAGATAGATAGATAGATAGATATACAGTATACTGTAAAACTATTTATAACCGTGTAAACTTTATGTCGCGGACTTGCCTTCGATGTCATGACTAGGCAAAACATCAATCATGCTCTGCAACTGTTTCTTTCTACTCTGTCACAACTGTATTACTAAAAATGTCTTTGGTGCCAGTGAAGTGCGACTTTACACACTGTCTTGATAATTTTCTTGTCCCATTAAATGCTGCTCTGATGCCATTTTTTGTATGACCCTATTCACCGACCCTTTTCACGCACAGAACCTTTGTTTGAAAACCATGAGCCCGGGGAGAATTAAGAGCCAGCTCCCATCATGAATAAATGACTGAAACAGTAAACTGACAGTGAACTTCTCACCACATTCAGTTCTGCTGAGTCAAATATAATACAATACCTCAACTAGTTGTTTATTTTTCAGACCCCTTTTCCTGCTAGTAGTCAGCTGAAATGATGAAGAAGCAGTCCTGAAGGATGATGCTGATAATGCTGATGATGGCGACGGCATCGATGGAACTGATGATGGATGAATTCCATCTATCTATAGCACTGTTAGGTTTAAGGGTTTTGTTTGGGTGCTGCTTACACAAATTAACATTAAAAACATTAAAACAAGCACCTGTATGTTTTATTTTCACTAACTTAAGTGCTCATTGCCGAGTTACCGCAGCACCACGTGGTCGCAGCATGCAGTCAATGAATGAGTGTTGTCAAACAAATGTCCCACCTTAAAGGCACAGCATGATAATAGTGATATTTGTTTTACAGCAATACTTTCAAGTTCTACAGTATATGTATATTCATTGCAAAAAACTTTGTTAGGGCATCTCAAAAAAGATTAGGGGAATTTTTTATAGAGCATAATACAATACATATTTGATATAGGAAACAAATTAAATCATAAAGGAACTCAAAGAATAAGGACTACATACCATTCCTTGCCCCCCCCCACTTGAGAGTAGGGGAAACTTGTAGTAATAATTCAAAAAGAAGATATAAGATTCAGACACATTTTAACATCATGTGGAGATAATAGTCAAAAAAAGTTCATACTTCAAAAAGTGTTACCTTTCCCCATCCTATCAAAACTTCAAAGATTAAATCATTGAAACCTTGCTTGGTATGTCTAAAAAGAAAGCAAAAAATAAATAAATAAATAAATAAATAAAGCCAATCAGTGTGGATTACATACTGTCAAAAGAAAAAGAGACACTAAATATCATACTTGGTAGCATCATGAAAGTGATATGAAAAGCCTTCAGCAGTACGCGTTCCTGCAAAATACATTTTCATCTGTAAAAGATCATATATTGCTTCACAAAATACTATGAATTTGTTTAAATTCATTATATACCCAATTAAACTGACTGCAACCTCAAAGTACACTGAAATCCCTTTCACCCCAAATTAACCAAGGTCCAATAATGTGGCATTCTCCCACCATTTATTAAATACCTGTACTGGAACTTTATCTTTCTCCTGTTTTTGCAATGCTTTAATGTGTTATGTATCATCCAAAAAAGCTGTTCTGGTGTAATAAATTGCTTTTGTAAGGTCAATTTACACCTAGAATGCCAAATATGATATTTAAAACCCAACAAAATCAGCTGCATTGTACTTCAATCATAGGTTACCCATGATATTGATAGTATCGCTAAAAATAAAATATCTGCAGTCAGTAAAGTAAACAGAGAATTACGCCCCTTGGAATACACCACTGTCCAAAGCTGCATTATATAGGGACATTCAAAAAAAGATGTTTCATAGTTTCAAGCTGTTCCTGACATAGATCTATCCTAGAGCACATTTGTTCACTTATTTCTCTATGTTTTAAGTTGTTCTTTACATTAAGCCATCTGTGTCTACACAACCATAGGACATCCTACATACTGTATGTGCTGGGATTCTTTGTTGTGTCATCATTGATTCCATTTGCGACACTTTGGGCTCTGGTCTAGCCCTAAAGACCGGAGTGTCAAAAAATAAATTTGTAACAATCTGAGCATACATTTTTCTTCTTGGCAATTTCACAAGTGATTGTTTGGAAATTACCCTTAATTTTAATTTCCAAAATCAATATTGGAAGTAACTAGGCACACCTTCTAATAGTTTCTGTTTTGGAATAGCTTTCTCCAACACCCACCCTTGCATTCATAGCTGCATTTGATCTTTCACCCATATCAACCAGATGTTGTTCTGATTTAGCAGTACGGGTCTTATGTTAGTATATAAGAACAAGCAAAAGAAAAAAATACAATGGGGTTTAACATCCCTAACCCCCCTTTATTAATCGGTAGATAGGTAATTCCTCTCTTAATGGGGTTCCATCTACTCCCCCAAATATTTTGAAAAAAGATGCTGCAAATGGTCATTTCAAGTTGTTTGGCTGGAGGAAACACTGTACACAAATGTAAAAACAAACCTAGTAAATAAGTCTTTACCATATAGACCCATTCTTTCTTTGATAGATGCCATGAGTTCCATCTATCCACTCTCCTTTTGGCCTCCTTAAGAAGGCACTCCCAGTTATAATACCCCATTTGTCCCTGGTTCCACTATGCTGCAGTGACAAGAAATTTGTCAACCGATGACAGTGACAGCACAACACCACCAGCTGGTGTTGTGCTATCACTTGGGGACAAGTTTTTTCTGTGGGGGTCTTCGCCCCCACACCCCCATGCAGGGGGCTCTGCCCATCACACCACTGTACTTTGAATTATTAATATAGTCAGAGTTAGTTTGGGGATGAGGGCAAACACCTCCCCAGCATCAGTGTTGGATCATGGAGACCATCACAGCGACTGCTGGCAATGTCGCTGTGATGGTCTTTGCTGTAGAACCAATGATGCATGGTCAGTATACATTTCTCCCAGTGCAAAGTAGACCCCTATTATTTTACAATAAGCAGAATGCAGTGCTATACCCATAACTGCAGTATGCACAGTTATTTCCATACCAATTGTAATGCACTTACTTTTCTCGAAATTTATTTCAGATCCTGTTCCCTTTGTGAAGGCAGCCAACTGCTGTTGCTCCACTGGAGGGAAGGTCTGCTAACACAAGATACAGGTCATCAGCATATGCAATGGTTTTAATTTCATCATCCTCGCATAAAACTGAAATATCTTTAACAGATTAAACACTGTTTATTCTTATTAAGAGTTTTAAGGTCAAAATATACAGTATAGGGCTGAAGGGGGCACCCCATCTCGCTCCTTGGTAACTTTACATTCCTTTCCCGCCCAACCATTTACATACTGGGCCACTACGGCATTGTTATAACATGCTTGAACCCATTGGATGAAAATTTCTGGAAAACCAAGTTTTTCCATACATTTCCACATACAGTGGAACCCACTTGTAATAGACACATTTATAGTGGACATTCACTTATAATGGACAGATTTGCTTTGTCAAAAGCCAAAAGCTATGCCAGTATTGTTAAGAATCCAATTTATGACATACTCTGTAACCCCAGTATAATGGACACTGTGAGCTCATCTGTACCACTGTTATATGTTGCAGATTGTCTGCTAATTTTCATCTGATTATTCAGCTGGTTTATTTGGCACTATAAAGACATCACTCACCTCACTTGATGCCAGATACCTGACACCTTACTCCAGGGGATTACTCCTGTACCCTCTTGAGCCCCCAATAATCCCAGGTGCTGTACAGAAAAATCTTACCAATCACATTTACTGCTCAGCCCATTGATCCCAATGAGCACAGGTGCTGCACAGCTACATCTTCCAATCTTGTTTGCTGCTTAGTTCCCAATCAGCTACAAATAGTAGTTCCCCATTCCTATGGTTGGTTGAGAAGGGAGCATGTTCTCATGTTAACTCCCGTGTTTGAGACGTGGTGGAGGAGATTCATATTTTAAGATTTTAGGATATAGCAGACACCCTTTATAATGGACAAAACCTGCTTGCACAAATGTGTCCATTATAAGAGGGTTCGACTATGTAACAAACTCTAGCCAGAACCAATAGGGCTGTGAAGAGCTTCCAAGTGACCAAAGTTGGACATGTGCGAAGAAATTATTCATCACCCAGGTGTAACTTTGCCATTTTTTTGAGGTGTTGCACTAAATGTTCAACATGGCCTTTTTGGATCCCTCCTCATGAACAGTGCCAGTGTCATTTTGTTCAATTTTCCTGAAAGGTGATTGTGCATTGCAAACATGCTATTCTGCACCACGGGTCTGAAAACTCATTTTGGGCAGGTCGTGGATAATGACAGCTGTTCTGTTTTGAAGGAGGTGTGCAAAAATGACAATGTTAAAAATGCAGAGTGAAAATATTAAAAATTGGCAACATTAGGAGTATACTTAGAAACTGTGCAACACATGCCCGTAATACAGTCATTTTTTGGAATTTTTTAACCAAATTTGCAACATGGGCTTTTTGGGATCCACCTCATGAGTAGTGGCACTGTCATTTGGTGAATCAATCCCAAAAGGTGATTTCAAGCAGTGACCTCAGAATCATCTTTCAGGACTGAGTAACAAAATGACTAACAGTTTTGATGAGGTGGAGTCCCAAGAACCCCATGGTGAAAATTTGCAGCAAAAATTCCCCAAAAAATGGCTGAGATATCAGCATAAGCTGAAAACCCCATTGAATGGCTGCATAGAACACTTATCTTTAATTCTTCAGTTTGCGGTTGGGCTTTGAAGAGTGCAGGCGTGTCCTGGTCAAGAGAAGATGATAGTGTCAACCTCCAGAGGTAAGTATGGGGTAAGGGGGATATGTGGGGAGGTGGGTGCTCTGTAAGGGGTGGGAAGGGAGACTGCAGCAATGACAAGGGACCGTTTTCAGTTTTACAGGGAAAAAAATTACAACAAGGGACTGTTTTCTAGTTTACAGCAAAAACTGAAAAAAAAAGAAAAACATTTTGGCACACTGGGGTGGGCTCCCAGTGGTAAAATATAGTGCATTCTGTCCCTATGTATGTGTGTGTGTGATATCTCAGGGACAGTAGCTTTGCTTGTGGCTAAAAGATAAGTATCCTGAATTTGCAGGTCTCCAAAAAATTTCAAAAATAGGGAGAAAGGGTCCCCCCTCTCCATTTTCCCTAGGTCATATCATTTCTTGGCAGAATGAGTTAGACAACATCCAGATACCTGTGTATGTAAAAGGAGTCAATATTTTACTGGTCTGTGCCCATCAGAGGTACTCTTGGCAAGTTTTATGTTTTTGGTAGTATCCTACTGATGGCTTATAGAAGCAGCAAGCAGTATTGTGGTGTAAAAGGCCCCTTAATTTATTATGGCAAAATATATCAGAGGCACAGATCAAATGACAGAAGCTCCTTCAGATTTCCCAACCTAAGTATGCTCATATCAGAACAGCTGAATGATAACTCAGGAAAAAAATAATACACAAAAAATTAGGTTTGGTGTGTTCTTCATGGTACTATTCAATTCTTAGCAATGGGGGGAGTGGTTAACTGTTCCTGAGGAGAATGTTAAGTGCATGTGATATCTGTGTAAAGGACAAAATAATCTGCTTCTTTTGTAAGTACCAAAAAACATAGCTTGGAGTTCTTCTTATGGTTATAAATATCTGGCTAGTGGTTGCTACAGCGATTGGCATTTTGCCATTAGCAATATGGTGGCACCTGCAGAACTGCACATTTGCATGCATCCTGTGCATGCACAGTTCTCACACTGGAATGTGGAAGTAACAGACAAAATAGTGAGGCTGTTATTTCGTAGGCCGATCATGGCGGAGGGGTTTAAACCCCATTGGGCTTTTGGAAGGATACTTGCAAAAGTCCAGTGGAAGGTGTTCTGTGATCGGCCATTTTCAGAGCTACAGAGATCTTGCAAAATGGCTGTAGGCTCCACCCACAGCTCTAAAAAATAAGACATTCTATCAAATGCTTTGATTTGATGTACGCTAACTAAAAAAAACTGCCACTTCCCCTGAATTACCCCTTTCCATAATTTTTCTAAGGAGAATTAAGCCATCAGTAATTGTTTGGCCTGGGATGGTACAAAACTGTGTTGGATATATTATGTCCTCCAAAACCATAGCAACCCTATTACTAAGTACACTCTAATTTTGTCAACATTTTACAATCCAATTTCAATAATGTTATAGGCCTCCAGTTCTTTTAGAGGCACCTTTCTCCTGATTTATGTAATAAAACAAATAAACCTTTGTACATACTGTCTGATAATTGGTGATGAGCTAAAAATTAAATAACTGAACCAACTCCTGTGACAAACTGTCATCAAGTATTGCATACAACTCATTTGCAACCCATCTTGTCCTGTTACCGTTCCTGTATATAAAGTAGTTATCACATTCTGCAGCTCCCTAACTGTAATAGGTGCTGTTAAAGAAATAAAATAAGATCCTGTACTTTTTGAGTGACATTCTGATAACCATGCCTCTATTACTCCATCTGTCGAATCGAGATTTGCAGAAAACTTTTCCAGAAGATATCTCTCAATTCCTTGCATAATCTCCCTTCTTGTTTCTATGATGGTGCCATCCTGTTTTGTAAGTTGTCTTATTTCTTTCATTTTCCTGTTTTGCGTACAACTCTCGAAAGTGTTTGTATGTGCTTGCTTCCCTTGAGTACCAAACCATTGTTCCATCTTCAAGGATTTAATAAGATTGTACAGCATTTGCACCATTTCTTCCTTAATATCAGAAATACTTTCCAAATCTACCTGTCCCCCCTTACTCTGTAAAGATAGTAACATTTGTAACTGGGCTCTTAATTCATTTTCCCATTCAATTACCCAATTGTTTTGAAATAATCTTGAAGATCCTTTTTACTGTTTTCCCACCTAATCATTTACAGAATCATATAAAAACAAAATTGATTTTCTGGCATCAATTATATTCTAAAAGCCAGTAGTTACCAAAGGATCTTCTAATAGGAACATTTTCAATTTCCAATAGCAGGGGCCTTTTGTTGTGTCATGAAAATTTGACAAAGTCAAACTAAGTAACCCATGGTCCAATGTGGCTACAGGGTAGACACATGCATTTCTAAGTTTCAAAGTAGGAGTGATAAACTGATAGTCAATCCTAGTCGATAAATGACCTCTTAAATAGGTATGTGGAGCAGTCTGATCAGATTTCAGAAATACATCATATAAACTGGTTTGATATATTAGAGAATTCAAAAAACCTGCAACACAAAATATTTTGCTTGTCTATAAACCACTGTCCATAACTGATTTACTAATATTAAAGTATCCCCTAAATAAAACATTTGTTGCTGTGTATAAGTAAGGCTGTATAAGTTTCAATAGCTCAGTCTGTGTTACTTTAGTCTGGGGAGCATATATGTATATGTGTATGTGTATGTGTATATATATATATATATATATATATATATATATATACACACACATATATATATATATATATATATATATATATATATATATACATACATGTGTACAAAAGGCAAAATTCTACCCCATTGATATGAACATCCACTAACAAGGCCCTCTCTTAAAAAATATCTACAATATGTGTCACTTTTATAGCTGTATTGGTAAAGCAGATTCTCACCCCACAACAGGTGTCCTCTCCCCCAAACCAATAACATGTGCCCATTGCCATGCTTCAGATACTTTTTTCACATCTTCCACAGAATGTAACCTGGTGTCTTGCAAAAAAGCAATATCATATTTATAGTTAATAAATAAAGCAAATGTAGGAAGTCTCTTTCTTTCAGATTGGATACTGTTAGTATTCAAGCTAGCTACTGAAAGCTCATAAAGACCCAAGGCTGCCAGCAGGAATGTTGAGATGAAGTTTTTCTAGAACTTTTCCTTAAACCAACCCTAACCCCTACTTTCTTTTTCTTGACCTTACTGGGCACTTTTTTAACCATCTCCAGCTCAGAGATGACATCCATTTGTGAGGATGCCATAGATACATTGTCCGAGACTGAATCTTCAGCCACAGGATCTGGTTGTAGAACCTTGACTTTATTTTCTAGGTTGTAGGAATCTGATAGAGGCCCAGTCTCTGTAGATTTAATCTGCCCGTTTCTTTTTTTTCCAACAATCTGGAAATGAGGCTGTTCAGAGCAAGCAGGGGGCTGGGGGAGGAGGAGGCATAGTGTTTGCTCCAGGTGTAACAGAGAAGCCAGTTTCAGTCTATGGGGTTAGAACTGGTACTGAGCCATCCCCTGTGGGACTAGGTGTACTAGTGCTAGGCAAGCTGTGTTGAGGAGGCCGTAAGGAAGGTTTCTGACCTTGTGTAATCGTGGCCATTGATATAGAAGATTCTGCTTTTCTGTTCAGGAGACTGTGAGGCAGCCCTGTGACCTGAAAAATCGGCCACTGGTCTTGCAGCTTTATGAATATAAAAGTCTTGGACTCCATAGTCTGCATCCTCGATATTACGCTCAGCCCAAGGACAGTCCTCCTTCATCACACAGATTACATTTTGGTGTCTTATTACAGTGATGCCCAGAATGGCCAAGGTCTCCACATTGTGTGCATTGTATCACATCACAGGATGTACTTATATGTCTTACAGACCCACACTTGTAGCATCTTCATGGTTGACCTCGATAAAAAATGAAACCTTTTTTCCTTTCAATGTAGAAACAATTCAGCAGATGCTGTAAATCATTTGCTGTGTGAGATAGTTTAACCTTTATCCTTTAACCCCCATTCCAGAATCCCTCTTCGACAAGGATTGGAACTGGTGTCCCATGTATAGAACAATGCTTTTTGGGCAAATATAACATTTTGGTGATGTTCACTCTCTTGTTCCTAAACAGAATGGTTACGACTCTGAAAGATTGTTTTGCCAAACGTTATCACCTAAAAGGGAGACCAAAGTGGATTTGTTTTTAAATTCACATATTTGTCCCAGAAGAGTTCCAATATTGCAGGGGTGCGGAAGCTAACATCAAACGTATGTTCACCTGTGGCATGAATCAAGGTGTATACCTCCAATGGGGAAAAACTGAGGGTTTGTATAATCAGAACTTTGCCAACGTGTGTCTACCAGGAGGCGTTTCTAGATGAGTCTCTTTGCAGATGAAACAAAGATCTGCAACAGGGTTGATACTCAAGGGGGTGGAAAGGATGAGAAGGGACTTGGCAAAGTTGGAGGAATGGTCAAAAGTTTGGCAGCTTAAATTCAATGCAAAGAAATGCAAAGTAATGCACCTGGTAAACAAAAACCCAAGGGAAGAGTACACAATGGGGTGGGTACTAACAACAACAAAAATGGAAAGGGTCCTGGGGTAGTCATATCAGATGATTTTAAGGTAAGCAGGCAATGTGAGAAGGCAGTAAGGAGGGCTGGGGGACACCGGGAAGTACAGGGAGAGGCATCACCAGTAGAAAACAGGAAGTTGTTATTCCTCTGTACAGCCAATTGGTGAGACCCCATCTGGAGTACTACATGCAGTTCTCAAGACTCCATCTCTGCAAGGACATAGACAGGATGGAGGCAGTCCAGAGGAGGGCACTAAAATGGTACAGGGTCTGCACCAGAAGCCAAATGAAGAGAGACTAAATGAGCTTAATATGTATACCCTCGAGGAAAGGATTGAGAGGGGGGGCATGATAGAAATTTTCAGGTACCTCAAGGGAATCAACAAAGTCCAAGAGGGTAGCATCTTTCAGAAAAAGAGATGTGCAAGAACAAGGGGGCACAATCTGAAGATGGGGGGATAGCTCAGGGGCAAAGTGAGGAAGTACTTTTCATGGAGAGGGTGATGGACACATGGAATGGCTTTCCTGAGGAGGTCATGGGGTCAAAAACAGTGGGGGAATTCAAGAATGCATGGGACAAACATATTGCAATTCTGGTGGAGGTTAGGAAGAAGTAGGTTGTTGGTTAACTAGGATCTGTAGCTTATCCAATAGGTAGGAAAATTGACAGACTTGGTGGGCCAAGCAGTCCTTATCTGCCATCAAAGTCTATATTTCTATGTAGACTTCCCAGTTATCCCAATCATATGGCATTCCATCTTTTTGCAAGCTCCTCAGGTTTGTGGAGGAGACTAGCACAGGTGGCTGATTTGTCAGTATTTTCTGTGGGTAGCTGCCTATGGCCCCCCCCTCCATGGCCCATCAGTGTCCTGCACAAGATCCCCTTGCCGTGCATCATAAAAAATTTCAGGCTGCATCACAATAGGTGAGAAAGAAATCATACCCGTGCAACTAGAAGGATCTGTTGGTTCTTCAGTTTGAGGAATTTCTGTGGATTGGGCAGTGGGATTCTTCCCAGTGTCAATGGTCTCTTCATTCTCTTTGTCCTACATGTGTTACACCCCAGGACATGGTTCATTCAGGTCAGGTATCCACTGAACCATAGCACCCTGAATCCATCCAGCTTGTCGCAAGGCTGACTCCATCATCCAATGCTCTGAACTTCCTGGTTACTGCTCATTTTGCTTCATCTCTTCCAACTCATGTATTTTCTTTGGGTCGTGCCGTTCAGTGGAAAAGATGAAAACTTTTAGAAACATAGCTTCTGCCTTTCCACGTGCGCCATCTGCAATCCTCTTCCATTTTTGTTCTTCATCTAATTTAAACTGTGCATCTTGGAATTCTCTCTCTCCGCTTGCTGCATTTGTTACTTCTTCACCTCCAATGCATGTCAGAGTTCTTGTTCTGCATACAAAAACCCCATCCTCTCATGTCCTGTAGATGATAGATTTTTTTCCACATTAATAGGCTGTACCTCTCCTCTGGTGCCTACAGCACCTGCTAAGGTACTCATACCACATCCATCCAGCACAATCGCCAAGTCAGAACTGTGCTGCTCCTCCTCCATCTCTGGGACAGCACCCACTCATGAACAGTAGGTGAAGTTTTTATTGTGGAAATCACACAATACTAGTGACAATTGATACAAAAACTACCCTTGTTGCCTTTGTTACATTTTGCAAAGAACTATACAAAGTAAAGTAAAAATATTTAGCACTTTTACATTCTATCTATATATTTTTTTCACCATGTGTCTAGATATCTCCAAAATCTGTCCTCAAACACCATAACTCACTGTATAATATAAAATTTAAAAAATTCCTTATTGCATACTCCTCTTCCTTCCTTTCTTTGTGTTATACAAACATATGAAACATACAAACATATGAAATTGTCAGCAGATACAGGCCATTCGGTCTATTTAGTCTACTCTAGTGTGCAGCACTTCAGTCCATTAGACTGCAGCTGCCCTCCTCTCATGTGCCCTCCCTATCTTGCACCCCCTACCAGTTTGTACCCTCCCATTGAATCTGTCCCACCCCCTCTTGAAGCCCCCAACACTCTGTAGTGATGTGACTTACTCTGGCAGAGCGTTCCACCCTGCAACAACTATTTCTGTGAAATAGTACCTCTTCCATTCCCTCTTGAACCTGCCCCCTTCCAGCTTCATAAAGTGCCCCCTGGTTTCCTTTCCACCCTTCATATTGAACGTACACCTCGTGTCTACTCTGTTCAAACCCTTCAGGTACTTGGAGGTCTCAATCATATCTGTCTCCCTTCTTTCCTCCAGGGTATACATATTGAGCTCTCTCAGTCTCTCCTCATATGGTCTGTCCCCCAACCCCAGGATCATTTTTTTTTGCCCTGCGCTGTACCCCTTCCAGTAGTTTGATGTCCATTTTTAAGTAGGGGAGTCAGAATTGCATGCAGCACTCTAGGTGTGATCTCACCAAGGGCCTGTACAGGGGCAAGATGACCTCCCCATTCCTAGAAGTAATCCCCATTGCTATGCACCCTAGCATCCTGTTTGCCTTCACTGCTGCCTTCCTGCACTGAGCAGAGTGATTCATCTCCCCGGTTACCATCACGCCCAGATCCTTCTCCTCCTTGGATTTTGTTAATGGGACACCTTCGAGACAGCAATTATGTCCTGGGTTTTTGCCTCCTAAATGCATCACTTATCCCCCTCTTTTTTTTTATTTTAGCCATCCCATACAAAGTTTTCACATTTTACTTAGGATCTGAGGATTTTCCCTTTTTTTCTCATTATCGTATATTTGTTGTATTTGCCCCCACATTTTCTGCATTAATTCTTGCTGAGAAATAAATTGCTGCTGTATAGTCCAATAGCAGTGTGCTTGCCAAATATGGTATTTAAGTATTCCACAGTTAAGTCTTAACATACTAACTGGGTATTTTAGCCATATCTCCATGTATACACCCAGTATTAACACTTCATAGGTGAGTTTAGAAAAAGTGTGATCCTGGATCTGCCTAGCCAACAGGTTCCACAAATATAGTATAAATGGGAATTCAAAAAAGAGGTGTTTGCTGTGTTTCAGGTATCATATTACATGTGTCTCTAGGATGATACCTTTCTTCTAGTTTCTTGTGCTTTTAGTTATTTTTAACACTAAGTATCCCATGACAAGCTAACCAGTTTGTATCCCTCACATATTTTGAGATTCTTTCATCCATTTTTTATTTATTTATTTATTTTATTTATTGAATTGTTTCACCAGGAATGATACACTGAGCAACCTAATGCTCTTCTCACGGTATGTCTTGGGGGAGATGGAGAGAGGGATGTACAGAGTGAGAGTTCTTAGATACATACATAACAGATGGTGAATACATACATACAATTTCAAAGCAGGTTTCAGGCAATTGAGTACATAATAGGCTGATGCAACAGTTACTGTACTGGCGGTTGATAGGAGCAGCATACATAAAGAATCAACACAGGGTCAAAAGCATAGAATGCAAGGTTGACAAATGCATATGTTACAGGCAGTTCACAGGTGATGCAGATGCAGCAAGGGTGAACACATATGATCCAGTCACCTTTTTAAGAGCTAGCCTATAAGGGGCAGTATAAGTGCAGGTGAGGTAGGAGGGATGAAAAAGAAGAGAGTGAGAGGGAGAGAAAAAAGTGAGAGAGAGACAGATAGACAAGGAGGGGGTCAGGAGCACATGCAGGTAGGTGTAAGGTAATTGTGCAGAACAGAGGTAAGGGAATATATTAGTTTTTTGGTTGTTAAAGTCAATGTTTGTGGATTACATTTTGGGAAACTAAACTGTTCTGTATAATGATTTAATAATATTTGGTCATGCATCAGTTGCCTAGGTAATGTTCTTAGTCATTTATTGTTATTTTCCAGGTTCTAACTTTTTTCATAGTACCTATCATATATGTAGGGAAATCCTCTTTATTCAGTTTGAAGGTCCATTTATCTTTTATCCATTTAGACCGTATTTTATCAATCCAGTCTCTCCCCCAAATTATCCAGCTCATTTCCTTATTCTGCAAAACTGGTACTATAATAAAATTCAAAAGGATAGTAAGAAAAAATGCAACATGTTGAAGCATACCTATACCACCTTGTGAAATGGATCTATATGTAGTGTTAACACTTCACTGGATTTAGTCTGCTGCCCCAGATAATACAAAAAAACATATATTATATAGTTTTGTCTCCCAGTTCATAGGAAGGGGAAATATGGATGCCATGAAGAGTAAGAGAGGCATAATAAAAGCCTTGATTAATATAATCTTTTTTGTTTTGAGGCCCCTAGCTTTTGTCAGGCCCCTGTTCTTTTATCACACATAGTGAGTCTCTTTTTCCAATTTAACCTGTCCATTTCCCTGGGCCCAAAAGTGGCCCTTAAAATGTCTACTTCAGGAACTATTGCTACCTTATAGATTTGTGTAGGTCCAGTCAGTTCCACCTGCCCTATTATTAAGGCCTGTATTTTATTAAAGTTAATGTTAGCTCCTGTAACCTTAGAGTATCCAGTTAGGATTTCAAATGTTTTGTTTCCTACTTCCACCTTGTTCAAGAATATACACTAATCATCTGCATATGCCATTATTTTTAATGGAGCAGAGTTTAAAGATGGTGTTATACCTTGTAAGTGTACTGCACTTAAGGGTTTCTTTATAAGAATGTTTATATAAAATGTATACAGAAAAGTGCTCAGGGGGCACCCCTGTCAGACAACCCTCCGGATCCCAATCTTTCCCCCTATTGACTCATAGTGGGCCTGTAAATATAATAATTTTAACCACCTAAGAAATTGTTCCGGTATGCCATGTGAGGCCAACATTTTGAATAACACTGGGTGAGATACCAAATTGAAGGCTTTTTCTTGGTCCAAAGCCACTATGTAACTTATTAGGTATCCTAAATTTCCTCTACAGAATACTTGTCTAAGGCATATGAGGTTATCCTGAAAGTTTCTGCCTGCTGCTGAACAAGTTTGGTATGGTGAGATTAATGTCTGTGCGATATTTCCCAATCTGTGACAAAGAATTATTGAAAGCAATTTGATATCAATATGAAGGAGAGAGATAGGTCTCCAGCTAATAATATTTAAGCTATCACCCTTTTTGTGTAGTAAATTTAAAAATGATTTAGCTATTTGTTCTGGCATGTCAAAATTGGCCAAAATATCATTAAAAGTCTCCAGAAGTAAAGGAGTGTATACTTCTTGGAAGGTTTTATAGAAATTAGGGTTTAACCCATCTGGACCAGGCACTGTATTATGACTTAATTTGTGTATTGCTTGTTTAATCTCATCAGCCTATATAGGGCTAGTAAGAAGTAATAAATCATCCTGAGATACTGATTGTATGTCTAACTGTGTCATAAATTATGAGATATCTTTTTCTGTTTGAAAAGGAGTGCCAAACTTTGCAAATAGGTGTGTTAAAATGACTTCCATAATTTTATCAAAATCTGTATGGATGTTCCCTGACCCATCTTTAACCACATCCCATTCTTTGTTCTTTACACTGGTTTTGCAATCTTTAAAAATATCTAAAGAATACTTATTACCCTGAGTACCTTCTCGTTGCTCCATTCATAGAGCTTTGGCTCTATCATACAGTAATTGTCTCATGTCTGCCTTGCTGGGTCATGCCTGAAAATAGTCACCTGTTTGGCTAGTGCACCTACCCGGTGAACAAAAACTAAATAAATAAATAAATAAAATTGTTTGAGAGTTATCTAATTGTTCTAAGTTCTGAGCTGAAATCAGTTTGTATACTTTTTTCCTTAAGGTTAGAAATGAAAAGTAATCAGATTTGCTATGTTGTTTATCCCATTTCTGGAATAACTGTTGTATTACCTCCTTTGCTTCTAACCACCATTCTCCTAAAGAATCATACCAAACAACCACTGTTGCCCTGGCCGGTAGATGTTCTATTGTATTATTTATTATTTTTGGGGTTATAAACACAGTATTATTGATATGCCAGTACCTTGGACCCACATTATTCATATGTTGCTGGTCCAAGGTACTGTAATTTGAAGTTCCATATGGTCTGATGTAGTTGTGTGGTTTGTCCTGGCAGTGACCACCTGCCAATGTTTGGATATAAAGACATAATCTATCCTGGATGATAGAGAGCTATGATGGTAAGTATGGCCTCCTGTTTTGTTAATTTATCTTTATGCATCTTTTAAGATAGCTGTGACCAAGATTTTTTTAAACATATTTGTGTCACAGTACAATTTGGGGGTTGAACTAGTTTTATCTATTAATTCAAGTGGGCAGTTGAAATCGCCTCCTAATATTAATTTGCAGTGAGTATGAAGATAAGGCTGTAAACATTTAAATAAATTTATTCTAGAAGTTTTAGTTTGGGTGCGTATACTACTTCCACTCTAATATCTTGTTGCTGAAAATGTACATTAAAAAATAAGACTCTGCAAGGATCTATATCCATGGTTTTGTTAATTTTAATGGGCCCATTGAGGAGGACTCCAACCCCTAAACAGATTTCCTCTCCTAGAAGCAATACTGTAGCACCCCCAAAGACAGGCTTTCTGTGCCTGGTAGATGTCAGATTTCAATCTTTGCCTTGTGTCTTGTAATAAATACCTACTTGTGAGTCAAGGACAGCCTGGAAAATAATACATCTTCTTTTAAAGTTTTTTATGCTATTCACATTTACTGTTGTGATAGTCAACTGAGCCCCAGCAGAATGAAACATTTAATTATTGCTTAAGGAAGGGATGCGATCATGAAGATTTTTTCCTGGTTTTCTTTTTTACTTTTGGCTTATCCAAAGGGTCCCCTTCAATGTCTGACATTTCCTTCTGTGAGGAAGCTATTGATGATGCTTCAGAGTCCTCTTCTTCCTCCACCGAGTTCTCATGCAGTGCCAAGTATTTGTTAATGTTGGTAAGTGACTTAGTCCTTGGTAGCTTTGGTGTAGGAATATTCCTCTCTGATGGTCTCTTCCCCATGACCAGTTGGAATCCCTGCGTGGGTGGGCATGGCATTCCAGGGTCCTTTTGTAGCTCTGAAGATGATCCTCCCTGTGTATGTTCTTCAGCCCTTTCCTTGTCCTGGTCTTGTCTTGCTTGTCCCAGGTCTTGGTTACAATTGGAGTGGTCCGTGTGAGTGTCCTCTGTGTCTTCTAAGAGATCCTCTGTTGGTACAGCCCTAGCTTCACTTTCTACTGTTGGGCTCAGTAACTGTACTGGTGTTGCAGGCTTATTTGTTTTTCCTGTACTGCATGTATGATGTCATCCAGGTTCCAGAATGTTCCTTTATTATGGATAGCCCAGGGACACTGTAGAAAGAAATGGCCCAATTCCTCACAGAGATTGCATTTGGATGGGTTTCTGCATTGATTACTAGCGTGGCTCGTTTGCAGGCAAAAATTGCAGATTAAGGCATCACATGCATTGCCGAGATGTGAAAAATCCCCAGATCTGTGGCAAGTTTTAGGCTGGCCTGGGTAAAAACAGAAACTGCAGTCCAGACTGAGATATAGACAACTGGACAGGTGAACTGGGCTTTCATTTGTCATTTGTAATTTAATTTTAATTTTCCAACCTCCTGTCCAGATATTATCTGTGTCTAGTATTGGTATAGGTCTTTCTACTACCTCTGCCCTTTGATTTACCCAATACAGGATGTCCAAAACATGGACATTCTGGTTCTGGAACAGAATGATGAAAGTTTTTACCGCTGGTCTGGTCAGTGGAATAGCTATAAAAGGTGCCTACAGAATGGTTTGTTTTAAATATGCATATTTTGTCCAGAATTTTTCAAGCTGCACTGGGGTGCTGAAACTTACATCAAAAATGGTGTCCCCAGATATGTGGATCAAAGCAAAGATATCTGTCACCATGAACTGCATGGAGTCTTTCAGCAGTTTTCTGGCCACATACACCCTGTCCAGAGGGAAATCTAGTCCCCCTTTATACTTGAGATGCACAGCATTGCATCTAGATCATGGTTTCCCCAGATTTACAAAAAAGTTAGCCATCCTAAACCTAAGGTTTGAGTTTGCCCTGGCAGCCTGTACTTTGGGGGGGCAGTCTGTACCTCTGCCAGCCTCTCTTGAGGTAGAGGGTCTTTCATTTGCCTCATTAACCTTATCCATTTCTTCTGCCAAGGATGTGGATTGAGTGGATTGAGATTCATTACTTTTCTGCTGCTCTGAAGTTCTTACATTGTTATTCATGGAGAATGCATCTTTTGCCTGGAAATCAGTACTCCTTTCTTCTCTGTTTTTGCTCTGCATCATTTGCATTAGTCTGTCCCCCTCCCAGCCTGACAGTCATTCTCCATATTGTTAATTAAGACAGTACTTGATGAGAAGAGATGGCCACCAGGCTGGGCATGCTGTAGTTGCTCCTCAGTGAATCTCAATTTTATTTTGTGTTTGTTCATTTTATTTTGTAGTATTCTATTTTTATTTTATTTTATTTGCTTTATTGATTTCATTTGCATTATATTTCTGAATTTGGAGTGTTCTGGAGTGTTTGCTGTAAGCTGGTGGCATGTAACGTGAACCTGGATGAACCTCAATGTAAAGCAACGTAATCTTCCATCCTGTGGCTGCTGTTTGGGCTCCTGTGGAGCTCCTGGTGAGCTTGAAGAACTTTTTATTGCTGTGGCTTGTGTTCCATGCTCCGTGTGTTGGAAGGAATTCTGCAGAACTGTACAGGATGAGGAGTAGTGGGGAGAAACTGGTGGAGCTGCAGAGAACGTAAGAGATGGAACGGGACACCTGTGGAAGCTTAGTTGGGAAGAAATTGCAAGAAGATCTAGTGAGGTATCTTTTGACTGGTTTCTGCCTGGATTCTGGCTGTGAACCGACATTGGGTTGGAAAATGAAAGCTGAATATTGGGCTGGAAACTTTTTGGATGGTGGATAGTAACTTAAGGGGCCCGATTCCATTGTGTGTTTCCTGTGGGATTTGTTGTCTCATGGGGGGTTAGAGTATTTACTTAGCCAGGGAGCTGGCTTGGATACTGTGCTCCCCTTAGCTTTCAGGTTTTTTATTGGGCTACATTATGTTCCGTGGGGCTACACTCAGAATGGAGTTGAGGGCCCTAAGCTGCTGAGTAGAATCCCCTGGCAGACCTTGACAGATGTCGGTTTCAGTTTGGATCTGGGTGCTCCCTCATTTTATACTGGAGATATACGCTGGATTCCTCTTGCTTCTACCTCTACTTCAGTTTGGTTAAGAGTGGTTCAGTTCTGGTTCTTTTGTTTGATTTTAAGGTCGCCTATTCCCTGTTTTGGAGTCTGTGACTCCTGTACCTCATTAGTGAAGATTCCTGGAATTAACTGCACCCTTCTCTGGATTTAAAATTTTGACTTTTTGGATACCTTGGTGGTGAGAGGACCTTGGCATCCATATATTTATTTTCCTTTCATTTACCTATGTTAAACGTTTTGTGATTTTATTTCTGTGGATTGTAATTTTTAGTTTGGCAGTGAGAATCCGGAAAATACCCTATCTACCTGGTCGTGAGAGGACTGGGGAAGGGGGTAAACTTCATTATTCATATGTTATTTTGTCTATTTGTGATTGTTTGTCATGGCAGTGAGAGTTCCTAAATTACACTTCTTCCCAACCATGAGAGGGTTGGGGGGTAAGCTTTATTATTTTATTTTTGTATGTTATATATGTGGGGGATTGTAGTGGCTCCAGACTTAAGTAGAGGAGCGACTCTATTAGTCAATAGGGGATAGGGTGGTGTTTTAAATTGTATTTTATTATATACATAGGGTGGGTTAGCTGAGTAATTGTGGGGTTTGTTTTGTTTTATTTTAATTTGTTTTATTATTTTGAATTTTGGGATATTATTGTTTTGGGTGGGGTTGGGTGATAAGCTGATTGGATTTGTTTAGTGTATTTATAATTTGTTGTTGTCAGCACAGAATGTGTTGGATGCCAATCCCCACAGTTGTACACTACTCATCCTCTACCCTTCATGCCCTTCACCCTTTTTATACTCCCCCTCTCCAGTCTGAGACCTACCAGTGCTGTAGAGCACTGGGCATTATGCGTAGGAGAGGGAGGAGGGCAGGGGGTTATGAACAGTGGAGGATGTATGAGGGAGTCACAAAATTGGGGTGGTTGGATCCAGAAGATGCCCTGGGGTGAAATGGAATCCAGACCATGGTCCGTCATGTCTGGTGCCCATGCCCAAGGGCACTACTGAATGTGGTAGGCAGATGGCCCAGGCAGGTCATGAGGTTCATCCAACTCGGGCGGTGTTGTACAATGCCAGGTCCATTAAGAATATGACTGCAATTATTGCAGATCTTGTTGGTACAGAGGTCCTGGCTTGCATCACCGAGACCTGGCTGGATGAAAATTCTGTCCACATTGTGAAGGCTATGACTCCAGCTGGGTACTCATTGATAACCATGGGGGGGAGTTGCAGTCTGTTTCAAGACTGAACTAGGCCTCACAGGGGTATCAGTTGAGGAGGTCGAGTCCTCTGAGTGTAGAGCAGTAGCAGGTGTAGGTTATCAAATCACTGTTATCTTTCATCCACCCAGTGATGAGAATCGATTCCTTCAGGAAGTGGTGGAATTCATTATTGACATGGCACTTGAGTCACCCAGATTGATGGTTCTGTGTGACTTCAACACCTGGGTCAATGACGAACTCTCGCAATTTGGGCAACACTTCCTTCAGTTAATGACATCTCTGGGCCTTTCACAGGTGGTTTCCACTGCTAATCATAAACATGGACACTCTTTGGACTTAATCTTCCTCCTAGGGATCGAAACATCTGACATGGGGTGGAACCAATTGTGTGGTCTGATCACTACACCATGGGGTTTAGTTTTAGCACCCCCTCCAGAAGGCCTACCTCTGTAGAGATAGTTAGGAACTACCCTTTACAGGATAATAATTCCCATGGCTTTGCTGTGGTCCTTGACTTCTCATCCCCCACATTGGCAAGCAATGATCCAGAGACCCTCGTGTCAGCTTATAATACAGCTGTTATGGTGGCTCTGGATTCCATTGCTTCAGTCCGTGTTTGCCCTCTCTCCTTTTGCCCCAAGTTACCATGGTTTGATGGGACTTTGAGGGAGATGAGGAGACAGGGAGGAAGGTTAGAGCATTGCTGGAAAAAGTCCGCCCTTGATGCCAACCGCCTTAGATTGATGGACCATTATTCAGTCTGTCAATCTACAATCATCCGTAAGAAGGCAGAATCCCTGTCTGGGGAGATTGCGGCTGCTCAGAATTGACCAGCTCAGCTATTTTGAACTGTGGACAGACTGTGCAACCCAGCCTGCCTGCATGTTCGGAAAGCCTTTTCACAATTAGAGTGCAACGAGCTTGCTCGATTCTTTGCAAATAAGGTGGCTGACATCAGGGCTGTACTGCAGCCAGCACACTCTAGGGTGGTTGCTGCTGATCAGTGTGGGGTCACTGTACATCAGTTTTCCTGGAATACCTTCAGTCAACTGGAGTTCATGGATGTCATGAGGATTATCCAGAGTGTGCACCTTACATGCTGTAGTTTGGACCCTGGACAGATCTCCCTAATTTTGGGTTGTAGTGACATCATCAGTCCAGTCCTGGTGTGGATAGTCTGGTGCTCCTTGGAATTGGGAGAGTTTCCTATCTGCCTGAAAGAGGCAGTGGTGACACCACTCTTGAAGAAAGTTACCTTGGACCCAGATTGTTTTGTAAATTACAGACCTATCTCTAACCTTCCCTTTGTTGGAAAGGTGATTGAGAAAATAGTGGCAGCACAGCTGGAGGACCATTTGACAATCCATGACATCTATGAACCCCTCCAGTCCAGTTTTCATAAGAGACATAGTACCGAGGCAGTGCTGGTTCTGGTGCTTAATAATTTCCTGATGGCGAGAGATCAGAAGAGCCATTCCATCTTGGTTCTTCTGGATCTTTCTTCAGTTTTTGACACCGTGGATCACATGGTGTTGATAGGACATCTGAGGCATATCTGTGGAATGTCGGGGACAGTCCTCAGATGGTTAACATCATTTCTCACAGGGAGAACACAAAGACTTGTATCTAGGTTTTTTTCTTCAGGCCCAACTGCTTTGTCATGTGGGGTGCCTCAGGGTTCTCTGCTGTCACCCATGTTATTCGTAGTGTATATGCTACCCCTCAGAGACATTGTAAGAAGGTATGGGCTCAAGTTTCACTGTTATGCAGATGATACCCAGCTCAACCTCTCTTTTGCACCAGACCAGGATGGAGCTCTCTCAGTCTTTAACAACTATCTGAAAGAAATCCAGGAGTGGATGGATTCTAGCTGGCTGAAGCTGAACTCAGAAAAGACTGAGGTACTGGTTGTGGACCTGGGTTGCCAGATAGGGGGGTTGGGTGTGGGTGCACCCTCCAGAATTAATCTTGGTGGCGGCTCTCTCCCGACCTCTGAACATGTGCATAACCTGGGGTTAGTTTTTGATGATGGACTGACGCTACATTTTCAGGTGTCGGCTGTCATCAAGACTTCCTTTTACCATCTTAGGAATATCATCAGGGTTAAACATCTGGTTCTGTCTGGTGACTTTCTGACCTTGATCCACGCCTTTGTGTCCTTACGCTTGGATTACTGCAACTCCCTTTATCTAGGGCTTTCATAGGGTTGAAATCCATTGCCTGCAGCTGGTGCAGAACGCAGCAGCCCGGCTTTTGATGGGTTCTAGTCATTCTTGCCATACTACTCTGGTGCTGCGTGAACTGCACTGGCTGTCTATATGGTGGTGGATCACCTTTAAAGTCAGTTTATTGACTTTTAAAGCCCTGCATGGACAGGGCCCAGACCATCTGAAAGCGCTTCTGGTTCCTTACTCCCCTGATCGATCCCTCCACTCAGCTGATGAGGGGTTGTTTGAGATTCTAAGGGTGAATCTGAAGTCATCTGGTTCAAGACCTTTTGCTTATGCAGCTCCCACTCTTTGGAAATCCCTACCCCCATCGGTTACGGGAGTGCACATCTGTGGAGGTATTTAAGAAGGGCTTAAAAATTTTTCTGTGGCAAAAAGCTTTTATGGATAATTAAAGTTTTTATCAAATAGTCCATGATTTTCAGTCTTATTGTTTTGTTATTGGATTTTATATTAACTGTTTTTAAATTGTTAGGCACCTTGGAATTGGAAAGGCGCTTTATAAATAAAACTATTATTATTATTATTACCTGTGTCAGTAGCAACCTGCTCCATGTTTTTTTTCCTTGCTCCAGCTCTCTCACATGTAGTAGCAGCCTTATGCTGCTGTTCCTGGGTTGCCACACCTTGTTTGTGTTGCACTTGGTATCATCGACTTGCTTCTTGTTTGTGTACATTTTTGTTTTGTAATCCTTAGATTTCAGAGGCACTGGGAGGCACGCCTGGTAACCATTGTTTACTGCCCGGTGCTAGGATCCAGCTGCCGTCCACAATGCTCTTTTGGGTGACCATGAATTTTCTTCCACAGGCTGATTTTACCTCTCATTTGCATTCTATGACTTTCTTTGTTCCACGGGAGTTGTAACCGATGTGTCCTGCATCGTCATTTTGCACTCCTCAACTTGCGATTCATGCGGCAGCCCACTCATGCAGGCTTTGTTTCCTTCAGATGCTCATCTCTCAGTTGTGCCGCTAGCAGATGGAAAAGCTGCTGGCCTCAATTTTATCTGTGAGCCATCTTCTTGCACAGCATGACTAGTAAGTCCTTCCATAGTAATTTCTATAAGGATATCAAACATGCCTACATCAGGATCTTCAGGTATCTCTGCAGAACTATCGAAGGTTATCCTTGTTATATTGATTTCAGAGCCCTGGGCTCCCACACCTCCTCCTCCTTCACTGGCCTCTGCACAACTGTCGGGCATCCTGCCAACCAGAGTGACACAGCTCCCCCTACCACAGAGTAGCAAAGTTTTTATTGAAAGCACATCAAAAGAAAAACATGGAATAATTCACATTAATAATACATTCAAATAAATCATTATACATCAAAAAAGGATAGACTGTTGTTCCACGCACTTTGTCTGACCATTATACAATCAAATATAAGCTTATAACAACAAAAAAACCTAAATCATACAAAACAAAAGAACATATCTTATATTATGTTTACCATTTATTTGTATTTGATAAAAATAGTTAATCCTTTCCACCACTGAAAAACTTTCTGAGAGGTATTGATAGCCTTGTCCTTTAAATAAACAGATCTCATTGCCTCCATAACTATATATGAAAAGTATCATAGGACATAAGTTCTTGTTGTAAGATCCTTTGACATGGGGCCTGCCATATATAAAACTTTAAACGCCAAAAAACATAAAACTACTAATGTGCCATAGTCATAAGAGGTAAGAAGATATGGAAAAAATCCTAAAACCAGGGCTTGATAATCTAACTTTAGCAACCACTTAAACCCCCATTTTTGACTCAGAAAAGCCCATACACCCTTCACATAGAAACATTTAAATAAAAAATGCTCTATCGTTTCCTCTAAAGCTTGGCACTGTAGATATGGACAATACCTTTCACACATCATCTTATGTTTTGTGTTCCCCTTAATATTTAATCTTCCATAAGCTGAAAGCCACAAAACTTTCCACATATGCTGAGGAACTCTATCATTATTTACTTGTTTGATAACAAATTGTGTAAGAGAAGGGGTACATTTTTCAAAATCTGGTTCAACTGGGTGGATCTTTCCGAAAATAACCTTATATAACTTGGCCCCTGCATTTTCTCTCACCACAGAATGAGAGATAGACCATTCAAATAACTTTTGAGCTCAAGGTTTAAAATGCAGTGGAACATAAGTGTGACTTGGGAGTCTGGGTGGCAGAGTATCCCATAAATCAAAGAAAACATTTAAATTGTTCATTACCCATAGATGCTGTAAGGCCACAGGATTTGAAGGATCAAAATTCAGGTTTGGGGAAAAAATAAAGCATAAAAAAAACTGTAGGGTCCACCATATCCAATCCGCCTTGAGCTATGGGTAGATAAGTAAAACAATGCTTTATGGGGTTAAGTCTACTACCCCATAACATAGAGAAAAAACAGTTATATAAATGAGTCTCTAAACCTATAGGGGGAGAAAAAACCATAGCAATATATAATAACCCTGGTATAAGAAATGTTTTAATAATATGAATCCTTTTGATTTTGGAAAGTCTCCACCCTTTCCACCCCTGTACCTTTTAACTCAGCCCTTTTTAGGGTAATATCCCAGTTCTCCGAAGGGCAGTTCTGAGAACCCAAAAAATATCCAATATCTTACAGGGGCCCAAAGAAACAATGATTCCTGAAATGTTTATCTGGTTACCTGTTCCTGGACTTATAAAAATACCTTTAGATTTCTCTAAGTTTAATTTAGAGTTAGAAACTTCCCGTAGCTAGAAAGACATTGTAATACAGTAGGGATCTGAATTATATCAGATAAGAATACACAAACATCATCCGCATAGGCCTATACCACCACAGAATCCCTACCCTGACTACCTGAGATGCCCGACAGGAGATTAGATGAGGCTAAATTTCTAAGCAGGGGGTTGAGAGAAAATACATACAACAAGGGGCTTAATGGACACCCTTGCCTCACCTCAGACTTCACTAATATGGGAAAGACAGCTCTCCCTTTGACAACTGGATATACTACTATTGACCTATACATTAATTCAATCTACCATATAAAACCTAAGGGTAAACCATAATGTTTTATGGAGGCAAACAAAAAGGGCCTAAAGACTCTATCAAAGGCCTTGTTTTGGTCTAAAGGCAGAATACAACCCTGTTTTGGACCTATTGGCATATTCAATTACATCCTTGAGTATAATTAAAACACTTTGAATTTTCCTGTTGGGAATATCACAGAATTGCATTGGGTATAACAAATCTCCAGCCACCCCCCCGTAATCTATTATTTAACACCTGAGATAATATTTTTAAATCTGAGTTCAAAATCGTAATGGGCCTCCAGTTGGCCAATTGTACTCTACCCCTTCCCCTTAAAGAGGTGAACCAGTAAACCTGATGAAACATTTGTTGGCATAGAGGGATTCTTCTGAAGAGACAAAAAAAAACTTTCAAGACATATTGCCAAAACGTCACTAAAGCATTTGTAGAACTCATAAGGCAAGCCATCTTGACCTGGACAGGTACCTAATTTTTGTGAGAGGATAACTTTTTTAATTTCAGAAGCCAAATAGGATTAGCAACCTTATGAAGTTCTATAAGGGGGAGATGTGGAATTTTAACTTTTTGTTAAAAATTAACAATCTCATTCCTTTTCGGAGAGTCCTGAATAAATTGCATCTTCACATGATTCTGAATTATATTGTAAATCCCTGAACTGGAGTTTATGAGGTTCCCATTCTCATCCTGCAAAACCTCCATACTAGACGTATCATTCCTTCCCTTAAAGGCCTCAAAAGGGTCTCCAATTGGGTTTTTCTGTGTCCCAAATGAAAGCTCTGTACATAAGGTCTGAGCCCTGTCATACTGGTAAGCCCTCATATCCAATTTTAATTGTTCAATTTGTGAGGAAAAATCCTCTCTGGATGTGTTTGACCTGGAAAATAAATACTGCAATTTACCTCTTAATTTTAGATAATGAAAGAACATTTTTTTTACCCTTTGTTTCCCATATTTCTGAAACCATTTCTTAATATCTTCCTTAGTATCCCCCCACCATTCCCACAAATCATCATATAAATCTGCCATGGATGTTCTTGCCCATAGGAGATTGGTCATACCCTTCACCACCCATGAGTCTTTTAGTAATGACGTGTTTAATTTCTATCTATTTCCCTTCATTTGTTTAGTGGGAGATGAAGTAAAACCCAGAGTAACCAAAAAATGATATGAAAATTTGCTAGGGAGGGCTTTATATGTAGGGGAGGGCAAACTATTAGAAAAAAATATATAATCTATATTTGAGGTTAATTTCCCTTTCCTAAATGTATATAGCAGCCCTGATTTCTGAAAGTTCTTTCCATTTTTTAAATCAGCTAATATAGTAATTCTCCCAAAAGCTGAGGAATCACAATAAGTTTTTTTTCCCAGGGATCCCTTCCCTGGGGCGAGGGAGTTCAAAGTTAAAGTCCCCCCCAATATAATATGGCTGGTGTTTGCCAAAAAAGGTAAAACTGTATAAAATAAGGTGACTCTCCCAGATTTAGTTTGTGGGCCATAAACAATCATGAACCTAAAGTTAAGCTGACACCACCTACCATCAATTATCAATAATCTACCTGTGATTAAATCTATCAATTTATCTAGGGTAACAGTCCATTCCACAGTAAAGAGACGGCACTGGTCTGCTGTATATATCCAAGTCTCTTGTAGAAAGCAAATATTTAAATTTTCCTGATAAAGAGACTGAAAAAGAGCAAGACTCTTGGACTTCTTTAATACTGCTCATAAGAGCTGGAGTAGTTGTGAACCTATGGTGAGAGGTAGGCTGATTGCAGCCTTAGCATATAAATACACTTAATTGCAGTCTGAATATACTGTGCTGTCTGTAAAACACTGCCTTGAGAATACTGTGCTGCTTTACGCCCTCTGAAATTGGAATATACCTTTGCTTTTAATGAAAGTTGCTTTTCAATGAGAACTGTATGCAATATCCTATCTTACTCTGCAGAACTTTTAAACTGCTCCTTTGGGGCTTTTTGTTTTCTTTAGTTTTATTTTGTGCAACAGGGTCACACGCTAATTGAGAGTAAGCTCTGGAGCCTGATTAGATGGCTCTCTACCTGATAGTTCCAGGTTGCTGCTTAAATTCTCTCACACTAGTGAGCGGGGCGAGCATGCGAAGGGCCATGTGTGGAGACACGTGCATCTGTGCGTGTTCAGTGTGTTCAATGTGATTGAGTGCAAGTGTCTATTTCTGTAAGTTTGCTGATATTGTTACTTTCTCATTGGCATTACTGCTTTATTGCATATGATAGTATTTTTGTAGTTTCTTGACTACTCCCCTTATCGAAGCATTAGTTTGCTGTAATTTGTCTATTTAGTGTATTTTGAGCACTGGTATCTCTATATCGATCCCTGTCATTTGTTGTTAGCTGCCACTTCAACTTGATATGGCTGATATCATAAAGTTTGTGGATGGTAGGGAAAGCATTCAATGTACTGAATGCTTAATGTATGCTTTCACCCCCACCTCGTTCACATTGGGAAGTGATTTGTGTGTTAAATGCTCTGAGAATGAGTATTTAAATAGTGAACTTCAGTCATTTAGCGCTAGATTGCAGGCACTGGAAGAAAGCCAAAGGGATATGCACTCTAGATAGAAATCAAACTTTACTCAGTGCCCTAAATGCTCTCCTGATGTGGCCCCTAATTTATCAGACACTAAAGCTAATACACCCCTATTTAGTCAACCTACCAATTCTGGTTTGTTACTTGATAATAGCAGTAATCTTTTCTTAAAGAAAAAAGGCTGAGAGAAGGGGATGATGTCGGTAATGACACTTCTAATGAAGTCTGGTATGAAATACACACCAAAATAGCATTTAAAAAAGGACGTAAAGCAGCTGCCTTCTTATTCGACATGTCTAACAGGTTTCTCTCTCTCTTTTCCCCTTGATACTGAGATGTGTGAAACATCTCAAGAAAGATCTAAAAGTAATACACCTACAAATACTGTTGATTTAATAGATACTTTGGGTGGCTCTCCTATTACTTCTGAGTCAGTTAGCGCGTGCCCATTTCCATCTAATATTCCCCTTATCCCATTGCCTATTGAACCCAGCACTGATCAGCCAGACACTGTTCCACTTGAGTCTACCTTGAATAGACAGGTTTATATTTTAGGCTACTCATTGTTGAAACATTTGGATAGGACCATCTGTGTTGATGACAAAGCTAATCATACTTGTTCTATGTTTTGTGGGGCTAGGATATCAGATATAACTAGAATGGTCAACAATGTACTTAAAGATTGTGGATCAAACCCTTTATTGGTCTTACATGTAAGAACCAATAATATTATGTATGATGATTTAGAGGGAATAAAAAAAGATACAGTGACCTTATTCAATAGCCTAAATAATTTTACCAGTGACATAGCATTTTCGGAAATCTTGCCTATTCCTAAAGCATCCCATCATATAAATGGTAAAATTAAATGCTATAATATGACTATGCAAATGGTGCCTTAGACAATCTGTGATTTGTATTACACATTGGGAAGAATTTGTATATAGACCATACCTATTTGCTAGAGATGGTCTTCATCTGAGTTATAAAGATAATTTTCTTCTTAGCAAACACATCCTAGACCATAATACTAATAATTTAAACTTATAGAGTTGAGGCTGAGACCTATATTTCATCCTCATACTGTTAATATTAATAACAAGTGTAACTGTAATCTTATGGATATAAAGTGTTTGTATTTCAATGCTAGGAGTCTTACTAATAAACTTGATGAATTAAATGCAGTTATCTCTTTAGATAATGTTGATATAATTTCAGTTTCAGAAACATGGGGTAATGATGAATTGGATTGGGGTTGTATTATCCCTGGATATAACTCTTATTCCCTGAATAGAAAGGATAGAAGAGGTGGAGGAGTGACTATCATTTTAAGGGATACAATACATTCCATTGATATTTTTAATAAAGTAAAAAAAAACATTCTTTGATAACAGAATCTATTTGGGTTCAGATCTTGATTAATAAAGCCCATAGTGTCATCTTTGGTACTCTCTATCATCCCCCCAATCCTGGTACAGAATATTTTGAGGGCATTGTCCATGAAATTGACATGGCCTGTTCAATGGGGGATTTTGTATTGATGGGCAATTTTAATATCAACGATGTGGACTGGGTTAATTTAGTTGCTCACTCATGTATAGGGAAAGCTCTTTTGGATATTAGTGTACAATGCAATCTAACTCAATGTATTAAATCAGCCACTAGAGGAGGTAATATCTTGGATCTATTATTTCACAACAAAAATTTAAATGTAGGAAATGTAAATATTTGTCCACCTATTGGTAACAGTGATCATAATACTTTATGTTTTGTACTTGAATTACCATTAACTATCTCTCATAATTCAACTAAAATTTACTTATACAAAAAAGCTGATGTATTTGGTATGAAGGAACAGTTAAACAACATTGATGGGACTGATATCTTCTCTAACACAAATATAGGGGGTTTCTACACCAAACTTAATGATATCATTTGTAACTGACGTGACACATATATTCCCTTTAAACTTAAAAATGGTAGGGGTCATCATTACCCAAAATGGATGACAGGTAATATAAAGAAACTTATCAAACAAAAAAACAAATTATACTCCAAATATTTGAAAACTCCAACACAAGCAAATTGTTGACTCAAAAAAAATGTAAAAAATCATTCAAAAATCAAAAAATATGGGAAGTTAAATTAACATCTGATGCTAATAAAAATAATTCAAAGTCTTTCTTTTCATATGTAAAATCACTAAAAAAAAAAGAAATTGCCTTGTGGGTCCATTACAGTTTGAGGAAAGAACCTTCCATCTCCCCAGTGACATGGCACATTTTTTTAATTTAAAATTTTGTGGCATTTTTCACAAAAATTATAAAAATGTGTCCCTTCTTACTCCTCAAGATACTCCTATATCAATATCTGAAAAATCAATTCATGAGAAACTTCAAAACCTTAAGGGAAAAACTAATGTCACTCCACATAACATTTCTGGTCACCTCTTATTTCTATCAGCAGATAGTTTGTCCTTTCCACTAAAATTACTTTTTGAACAATGCATCAACTCTTCCTTTGTAGCAGATGTTTGGAAAACAGCGTACGTGAGTCCTATTTATAAGAAAGGTCACCACAATATCTGGGAAAATTACCGACCAATAAGTCTTGCTTCTTCACTATGTAAATTATTGGAAGGGCTCATCAAAGATATGATATCAAAAACTTTGAATGAGATAGACACTAGTCAGCATGGACTCATTAAAGGCTGTAGTTGCTTAACTAACTTGCTCTTGAAGATGTTAGCCTTAAATTAGATAATAGAATTCCTTATGACATAGTGTACATTGACTTTAGTAAAGCTTTCAACTTTATCCCTCACTGGGACATTGTTAAAAAGTTAAATACATTCCCAATAAACCAACATGTTACAAGCTGGATATCACATTGGCTGATTGGCCACTCTCCGTGTGTCTTGATTAATGGTTATCTTTCCAACATTGGTTTAGTTTGTAGTGATGTACCACAGGGGTTAGTTTTGGGTGCTTGTATATTCCAGGCTTTTATTGTTGATATAACCCAAAATTGTCATATAAGATCTTTAAAATATGCTGATGACATTAAAATTTGGGGACCTGTTTTTGATAGTGATGGTATCAGTATTATTCAAAATGATTTGGATCTTATAACTGTGTGGGTCAAGACTTGGGATATGAAGTTAAACCATGATAAGTGCAAAGTTATGCATTTGGGTTCTCGCAACCCATGCCATGTATATAGTTTGGATAACAGACCTCTGGTAAACACCATGGTAGAAAAAGATCTGGGAGTGTACATTACTCATGATTTGTCACATAAAATACAATTAATAAAAACATTCAAAAAGCCAATGGTGTTGTGTAGTCCATTCTTAGAAATATTAAATCCCGTGATAAGAGAGTTCTCATGCCTCTATATAGAGCTTATGTTCGTCCCCATTTAGATTATGCTTCCCAGATTTGGTGTCCTTTTAAGAAATACAATATTATGCAAATTGAAAGAGTCCAGAGAAAGTTCACTAAATATATTAAAGGGTTTTCTGATATGTCATATGATTTAAGGCTTACAACTTTTAATTTAATGTCATTATCCACCAGGTGTATGAGTGGTGATCTTTTATTCATGTTTGATGTTGTTCAGGACCCTCTTCTCTTATATAATATGGGTATAGATTTTAAAAATAATATTTTCAACACTAGGGTCATCTGCTCCAATTATCTGGTAGAGGTTTTAATTTTATGCCCCGTAAATATTTCTTTACGGTACAAGTTTTAAATCCATGGAATTCACTTCCACTGGATTTCATTATTAGTGACTCTAAATCCACATATAAGAGTAGATTAGATTGGTTAATTCTTTCCAGCTCCCCATTAGATATTATTTACTATAGGAGCACTTATGGGCCCCTAAGCCCTTTAGCTTCTTACTTTCCTAGTATGAATCCTAGTATGAATAAACTGCAGCAATTTAAGGACCCAATACTTATGTTAGCCAGAGGTATTAACCAAGGACTTTAAGGACCTTTTTCCTTTTTTTTTCTCTTTATAATCAGCTTGGGAAGTCTTATTACTGGAAGACTGAGAAAGGCCTGCTATTCCTATTTCCATATCAGAGTCACCCCCATGGTATCCAGAATAGCATAGGAATTCTCCATTTCAAAGACAAGAGATTCTTCGGGGGGGTTAGCTGCAAGTAATCCTTTTATCCTCAGGAATGACCTTTTTCTGGGGAGGAGCTGAGGCCTTCAACAGCCCCTCCTCCTGGTGACATACATGGGGAAGTCAATCACATTTGATAGATCAGAGGGAACTTCCCCTGTCTCCTTATTTGGAGGTGAAAATGACTCAGGGCTATCTTTTTTACTGGAATTCTTTGTTTTTGGACCCCTAGAAGGGGAAGGGGGTCAGATCTCGTATTTTTGGGGGATTTAGCAAAGGCCTCATCCTGTGCTTTCTGAATTAACAATTCAGGGCTGATGACTGAGGCTTTATTTTTTGCTACCCGAGGACAATCTCTATACCTGTGCCCTGATTCTTCACATAGATCACATTTCAACATATTATTGCACTGAAAACTGCCATGACACATTTACCCACAAATCTCACAATGGGGAGTATCACATGAGATGGACAGGTGGTTGTGAGCCCCACATTTGTAACATGCCAGGGGCTGCCCTGCATAAAAAAACTTCCCCTATCCCTCCCCAACGTAAAGGAATTTGGGATGTGTTCAACATCATTGTCTAACTGTCTCAGTTTTACCTTGTATTTCCAACTTCCTGTCCAAAAAAGCTCTGAATCAAACACAGCTTCAGGGGCACTTAGCACTTCACATTTTTGGGAAAGCCAGAAAGTGATGTCCTCTATGTGGACCCCTTCATTTTGAAATATTACTGTTATGAATTTAATTAAAGACTGGATTAAGGGAATAACTATAAAGGAAGACCATAGAGGGGAAAATTTAAGCTGGTTATATCTCTGCCAGAAAAGGTCCAGCAGAAATGGGGATCTAAAACTTATATCATAGTTATCCTCCTCCTCAGAAATGCTAATAAAGTCAAAAACATCTTTTTGGTGAAAAGTTCAAGGATTCTTTAAGAAGGTGCTTCCCCACATAGACTGGATCCGGCCTAATATCTAGGCCCCTCTTGTAATGGATTCATACTGCATTCCTCCATGGGGCTGCTTCTTTCTTCTTTTGAGAAAAAAGTTCAGATAGAAGTGGCCTAGGATATAAGGAGCCCTCAGGGTTCTCTCCTGGTTTCTTGGTCTCAGTTGGCTTGTGAATCCCCTGTATACTAGTATCAGAAATGGAGTCAGTTGATTTAAGGTTCTTCTTTGGACCACCATCCTGGTCAGAAGGGGAAGGTAAAACCTTACTGGCAGGGTCCAACGTAGTAGGATTCCATTCTGCAGATTGCTGAGAGAAGGGAAAAGAGGGAGATGATGACCAGTCTGGGTCAGGAATCCATATTCCTGAAGGGCCCCTTTTCCAACCTGACTCCAAGAGAGCTATAGCAAGAGACCATATTTTGGAAGTGTCATTTATTGCTGAGGGTATGGAAAAAGCCACCCGAATAAGGTCTGAAGTAGAGTGGCCATTTTCCTTCCCAGGAATTACTTGTGGAAAATTAGGCTCCACCTGTGGTAGGGGAACTGAAGTCAAATTGCGGTTTGCAGACATTAAAGCTGCCCTTTTTAATTTAAACCCCCCTGACAAATGTTTAGCAGCCTGCCCCTTGACAGAAAAGGAAAGGTTTGTTACATGGCCCTGATTTAATGGATCCATTTGAAAAACAACACCATCTCCTGGTGTTTGTTTAGTGAGGGCCAAAACCCTTGGCTTGGTTTTGCCTAATGGAAAAGTAGAACTAATAGTAAAAAGTTTCTCTTGCCAGTTCATGTCTTGCCTTGCCTCTCCTGGAACCGATGCATCAGCTAAGACTGATTCCATGGCAAAAGAACCTGGCTTATCTGTAATGAAATTTTTAGTATTTTCAAACATATCCTCTTCAGATCCCATCACATGAAAAGGTAACAGCTTTGGGCACTCTCTATTCATTTCAAATTTACTGCCAGCTGTTCCTTTCTGATCTAATGTCTGAGTTTCGGTTGGCATTTGACAGGGGGGACGCTCTGAAGCCTGGGAGGCGCCTTCCTTTGATGTTTCTGCATCATGACTTTTGACGTTACTGTCAAAAGAACCGGAGGCCTTGTTCTCAGTCAAATCCTTAGTTTTTGTTAAAACGGGCACCATTGAAACTTTTAAATTTTGCTAAGATGCACCCACAAGGGCCAAATCCTTAGTATAAGAGGAATTTGCACTTATCTGCTGATTCTCCGTCGAGACCTGATGATCACTCTCCAAAAGTAAGTTTTGGGAAGGAAAACAGACCTCCCAGTCTTTCTCATTTGAACTAAACTCCATATTCTCTTCTGCTTTGCTCGATTCCATGATGGCCTCTTGTGTTCCGAGACCAGAGGAGGAGGCCCTCTCCCTGTCTCACTAACATCCATACCATCCACCAGCTCCTGCCGAGTGATCATTCTGAAAATGGCTAGCAGCTCTCCCTACTGCACAGAGTAGGGGAATTTCCCTGGTGTCCTGGCAAAATTTCCCCTGTTCACTAAAAATACCACCAACAGCTTAATCTTCTTCAATTTCAGTTGATTACCATCTGTGTTACTCCCCCAGGTCACCCCTGAAAAAGGGACTTCGAGTCTCAGTGGGCCTACCCGGTCAAAAACATTCAATAAATAAATAAATACAAATATCTAAAATTTCTGAAGTTTCAAGTGGGCATACCAAAATTGTAATGAAGTGCCATAACTTTGGCATTTTTTCATATTTTGACCCCACATTTTGAATATAGTCTTCTTATGACCCCACCTTATAAACCCCATAACTGAAAACTTTAAAACTGGTGCTGAAACACCATTCCACACCACAGGTGCAAAAACATGTTTTGTGCAGGATGTGAAAAATAACAGCTGTGCTCTTCATGAAGTGGTGTGAAAAAAATGGCTATGTTCAAAATTTGGAGTTAAAATATTAAAAATTACCAAAGCTATGCATATGCATAGAAACATTTCAACAAATGCTCATAACTCAGCCATTTTTAGGAATTTTTTTCACCAAATTTTTAACATGAGCTTTTTGGGACCACACCTAATGAGCTTTGGCACTGTCATTTCATTAATCTGTCCCAAAAGGTGATTTTGCATAGTGACTGCAAAATCACTTTCTGGGCTGGATTAATCAAATGACAGTGACAGTGTTCATGAGGAGGAGTCCCTAAATGCCCATGTTGAAAATTTGAGGAGAAAAAACCTAAAAATGCCAATGTTATGAACATAAGTTCAAAATGCCGTTGAAATACATTACACCACACTTACCTTGATTCCTCAGTTTGCGGTTTGGCTTTGAACAGTGCAGACATGTTCCAATCCCCAGAAGATGACAGTGGATGACCAGTGAGGCTTGAGTACCCAAAGACAAACCCCACATCTAACATGCTACCTGAAGGGGGGGGTGTTAGGGTTGTAAACCCTAACACCACATTTCAAACTTTTATCACTTTGACCCTAACTGGTGCATTAACAAAGTTTTTTTGCAATGTATTCCCTAAATTTTTGAGATAGTATAATCATATCCTTAGTTTGGTGTTGCAGCACAGCATCCTCACATGCATACATCAGTTTGTCAGACTTTATTTTCATATTTGAAATTTGTCTGTTTCCTGGTATCTACTGGAACCCCCACCCTACAATTGTGCCCGGTCCACATTAATTTTAAGTTAATAACTCTGGTGTCTAGTGGCACGCCACATCCTCCAATTTCCATATATGTTGTAGTATATTTTCATTGGTATTCAGTCTTACCTCTCACCCTTCCACTGTGGCCCCTTCCCCATTATTTTGAACAGTACAGCCCGTGTGTCTAGTGGCACCACCACTCTCCCAGTCTTACATCTTTTTTTTTTTGCATATTCATTGGTGCCAGTGGAACCTTCAACCCTCCAATCATACCCTGCTCAGTATGACCACCAAAATCTATATCCCTAGTGTAGTGTCTAGTGGCACCCCCACACCCTCCAGTCCCATTATTATTTGTATTTATATCCAAATTGGTGGCCAGGGACACCCCCAGCCTTCCATGTCACTCTCAGCCTGTAAATAATGAAACAATGCCTCAATGTCTTGTTTTTTTTTTCCAACCAGTAAAAAACCAGTAAAATAAATGTCCAGTGCCGACTGCACCCTCACCACCCACCCAAACTCCTACTTTGCACCCACCTCCCTGCAGTCCCCTTGACCCCCCACACACACTCACTCAGCTGAATTGTTCCCACACTGAAAATCCACTCTCTGATCAAAGACACAACTTCCTGCTGAAACCAGTGACTGCTGTCTGACAAGTAAGGTAACTGCAATTGGAAAATACATTGAACCAAAATTACCTTATTTGCCATACAGCAGTCGCTGTTTACAGCAGCAAGACATGTCTTCGATTGGAGAGTGGATCTTTACTGTGGGGCCAGTTCAGGTGTGTGTGTGTGTGTGTGTGTGTGTGTGCGTGTGGAGGGGGTCAAAGGGGATGCTGGATGGTCAGTGTAAAATGGGAGGATGGGTAGGAGTGCAGGTCAGATCAATGGTGAACTTTTTTTTACAGGTTGAAAAAAATCATTGAAGGGCTGTTTTTCTTATTTACAGGTTGAGAGTGACACAGAAGGGTAGAGGTGCCACTGGCCACCAATGGGGACCTAAATACAAGTAATATGGGTGGGGGTGCCATTAGACAAAATGGATATACATGTTGGGGTTATAGAAATATAGAAAGTGATGGCAGAAGGAGACCATACTTGTCATCTTGTCTGCTCATAGCCTGCCCCCCCCTTAACTGCTAGTCAGTGTGGCTGTGCCTTTGTACCAGTCCCAAGCATTCTTGAAACCTACCACTGTGTTGCCCCCACCACTTTCTGAGGAAGGCTGGTCCATGCATCCACCACTCTCTTGGTAAAGAAAAATTTGCATGTGTTACTTCTGAATTTTCCTCCCTCCAGCTTCATGTTGTGCCCCCTTGTCCTTGTGTGCTTTCTGACTTGTGACAGTTCCTGAACCTGCCCTTATTTATGCCATTTAGGAACCTGTAGGTCTCAATCATGTTTCCCCTCTCCCTGTGCTACTCCAGGGAGTACATGTTCAGATTTTGCAGATGCTCTTCATAGTTTTTGTTCTGTAGGCCATGTATCATTTTTGTAGCTCTCTTTACATTGTCTCTAGTCTGTTGATATCCTTTTTAGGTGTGGTCTACAGAACTGTACGCTGTACTCCAGGTGTTGCCTCTCCAGAGATCTACACAGTGGCAGGATGATCTCCTTTTTTCTGCTATTGATTCCCCCGCCTATGCAGCCCAATATGTCATTTTCCTGTAGTGCCGCTTTTTCACACAATTTGGGCATCTTTAAGTCATCCATTGTAATTATTACCAGATCCCTTTCCTGTTTGGAAGATTTCAGTTGTACACCTTCCAGGTAGTAGTCCTCTTCTGGGTTGGCCCTTCCTAGGTGCATGGCCTTGCATTTTTTTTGATAAACTTTAGTTGCCATGTTTCTGACCATTTTTCCAGTGACTTAATGTTGACCTTCATCTTTTCAACCCCACCTGGAGTATCTACCCTATTGCTTATTTTTGTGTCATCTGCAAATAAGCTCACCTTCCCCTCTAGTCCCTCAGTTATGTCACTAATAAAAATATTTAACAGGATCAAACCAAGTACTGATCCTTGTGGCACTCCACTATTTACTCCTCTTTCTTCTGGAAGTGAGCCATTTACAAGTACCCTCTGTGTCCTTCCAGTGAGCCATTTCCTTACCCATTTCACTATTTGCTGTCCCACTACAATTCTGTCCAGTCTGTTGAGTAGCATTCTGTGTGAGACAGAGTTGTAGGCTTTGCTGAAATCCAGGTATACTATACCTACAGCTCTTTGCTGGTCTACTATTTTGTCACCCGGTTAAAGACCTCTATCAGATTGGTTTGGCATGACCTTCCTGTTATAAAGTCATGCTGTTTTGTGTCTAATTTGTTGTTTTCTTCTAGAAAAGTTATAATCCTCTCCTTGAGTAGGGTTTCCATTATTTTGCCCACAACTGAGGTTAACCTTACTAGTTTGTAGTTGTTTGCACTTTCCCTGCTTCCACTTTTGTGCAGAGGAATAACTGTTGCCTTCTTCCAGTCTTGGGAGACCTCCCCCAGCTTGAATGATAGGTTGAAAAGATCAGCCAGTGGTGCTGCCGGCTCATCTCTTAGTTCTCTTAGTAATCTAGGGTGAATTTCATCTGGTCCCATGGTCTTGTTTGTATTGAGTTTCTCGAGTTCCTTTAGGACCCTTTCTTTTGTAATGGGACCCTAGTGTATTCTGACCCCTTCCTTTTTGTGTGTTGCATTGCTGGGTTTACATCCTTCTTCATCCTTGGTGAATACATTGCAGAAGTAATTGATGAGGATTTTAGCCTTGTGCTTGTCATTTTCTGTGATCTCCCCATCCACCCTTGTAAGTCTAACAATACCTCCTGATGTCTATCTACTCTCACTGACATATCTATAGAATGTCTTGTCACCCTTTTTGACCTCCTTGGCTATCTTCTCCTCAGTTTCAGCCATTGCTGTCCTGATCACTTTGTTTGCTTCCTTCTGTGTCTCCTTGTATTCTTCTCTATCCTTGTCGGATCCAGTTTAATTGTATTTCCTGAAAGCCATTCTTTTCTCCCTGACCTTAGTGGCTACTTCTTTAGAAAACCAGAGTGGTTTTCTTTTCTTTTTAGCTTTGCTCACCCATCTTATGCAATGGTTTGCAGAATGTGGTATAGCCGTTTTGAACTATATCCAGTAGTCTTCAACATCTATCCCCTGCGTAATGTTAGCTAGATTCAGCTTAAGACTCAATTTTGTGAAGTCTATATGCCTAAAGTCCATGACTTTTATTTTGGAATGATTGGTGTCCTTTTTGTCTTGACCTGGAACCACACCATACAGTGGTTATTGGTCCATAGGTGGCTCCCAACCTCAACCTCTGTGATATTGTCCCTGTATGTTAGTAGCAGGTCAAGGATGGTTTCCCCCCTTATTTTGTCCTTTACAAGCTGTTTAAGGCCCTATATGTGTATGGCCTCTAGAAGAAAGTCCTTGCTTCTGGTTGAACTCACTGTATGTGTGCATCCCAATTTACTGTATGTCAGGTAAATTGAAGTCACCCAGTATAGTCACTTCCTCTTTGTCACTCATTTTGTGTATGTTTTCCAATATTTTCTTGTTCCCCTCCACACTTGTTGCTGGGAGCCGGTAGAACATTCCTACCCAAGTTACTGCTCCATTGTTTGCCTCTAGAATGACCCAAAGTGACTCTGTTTTGGTATTGTCATTTTGAGTCATAGTAGCTTTTATTCCCTTTCTAACATACATAGCTATGCCCCACCACCATGTCTGTCTTTCTTAAATAGACAGTATCCTGCTATAGTCATGTTCTAGTCATAGTTATTGTTGAATTATGTTTCTGAGATGGCAACCCAATCTAGCGCAGATTTGGTTATGACAGCATTAAGGTCCACTCATTTATTTGTCAGACTCCTTTAGTTTGTGAACATACCTTTCCATGCATGGTCACCCCCCTTTTGGTGCCCTGTTGTATGTTTGAACAACTTATTCTCTTGCCCTCATCTGACAGATTGAGTCATACAGAATGGGGTAAAATAGGAAGGTGGGGGTTACCACTGGATACCATTGCAAATAAAAAATCTGGCACTGGAAAGGAGGTAAAAATTGTTTTGCATGCCTGTAAATCCTTGTTTGCCATCTTTTTGCATTTGCATAAAAAATAATCTATTGTCATGCAAAAGGATTTGTACTTCACGAGTAATGATCCTTCATCATGAATCCTTTCTCATTCTCACAAAAAAGGATCCCATCTCACAAGAAAGGATGTTGGACTTATTATTGTTTTAATACTTTTTCTCAACTTATGCTCCTTTTTCATGAATGCTTTTTCGTATTCACAATAGCAGATCCTATCTCGCGAAAAAGGATTTCAGACATAGTTTTTCGTTTTCATCCCTTTTCCTGAATTAGGATCCTTTTTTGAGACTCCTTTTTCATATTCATGACAAAGAGTCCTATCTCAGGAAAAAGGATTTCTGACGTAGTTTTTTTAAATCCTTTTTCATGAGTTAGGATCCTTTATTGTGAATCATTTTTTGTATTCAGGGTAAAGGATCTTATCGAATCACAAGAAAGGATTTAAATAATGTTAAAAATATGTTCCCGGGCTATATTTGGAGCAAATAACTAAAGAATCTAGGAAATAAAGTCCCAATGAGAAAGATACATGTTTTGGTGTCTCTGCTAGACACCATTTTGGAGAGTTTTACAATTTTTCAGTTTGAAAACACGAAAACAAGATGGCAGCTCAAGATAAGGAATTTTTTTGTGACAAAAAATTTGGCCCTTCATGAAAAAGAATCCTTTTTTGTAAGTGCAAATTCCTTTTTGTTTGAGGAAGCTATCCAAAAGAGTGAACTGAGCATGCTCAGGACTCAAAAACTTAAAAATTGAATAACTTTGGAATGGATTAATCATTTTTCACCAAACCAGCAAAATGCACTTATGTGAGCCAAGCTCTTTCTACCATACACATTTTACACCATAATTCCACACCATCTGGGCATAAGGCAATGACAGAAAAGCTGCAAAAAAAGGTGATTTTTAAAGTGTTTTTAAAATGTTTCCACTTTCCAGATTTCTGAATCTGTACATCTGACCAGAATGAAACTTGGCAGGTCAAGAAATCTACACCACAAGACACGGCATGTCAAATTTTATGAAAACCTGTTGAACGGTTGCAAAGTTATTAAATTGCAAAATTTTGAGGTTTAATATTGAAACCCTTGCTCAGCCCTAATTATGATATATATTATATTAGCACGGTAGCACCAGTATAGTTAAGGTTCATGGAAGACTTCTATGTTAAAGCCCAATCTCAACTTTTCAACAGATTTGCATGGTATTTTGCATGCATAATCTCATGGTGTAGGTTTATGGACATGGCAAATTTCCTTTGAAACAGTTGTGTGGTTTCTGAGATACAGAGTCTGAAATATTGTTACATTTACATGTTTTTTTTTCTGCTTCTTTGTCCACCTGTATCTCAGAAACTGTTTTAAACTGTTGTCTTAAATTTTCAGGGTAGAAAGCCCTTGCCTCACAGATGTGCCTTTTCTGGTCTGGAAGGAAATATTAATCCATTCCAAAGTTATCAAATGTTGAAGTTCCCACTATTTTCAATGGGAAATTATAGATGTTCAGCATGAAAAAGGATCCTGTGTTGCAGGAGTGCAATCCCTTTTTGCAGACAGGTCATCCTGTGTCACATGTGGGAAATCCTTTTTTGTGTGTCTGCCATTTTGTTTTTTTAGGTAGTGAGAGACATAAAAAACATAAAAAGTGAATGCATTTCAAAAATCAAACATCAGAACCTACCTAAATGTGACCCTTTTAGCTACATTTCATTTTTTTTCTTAAATGATGCCAAATAATGTGAGAGGAGCACTTCCCCTGTGTTATTTGTATGACCACCGTCTCTTTATTACATAAAAACATTCTGGTAGTCTAGTGGTTCCTCCACCCTCCTCTACTGTCTGATCCCCATCCCCATATAAAAAAGGAATTACCTGGTAGTCTAGTGGTCCCTCCCCCCACATTGAGGTCTAATCACTATCTCCCTATGAAATTTATGATCCTGGTAGTCTTGTGATCCCTCCCTCAATGCCCATTCCCCATTCCAATATAGAAAAACAAAATTACCTGGTAGTCTAGTGGTCGTTCCCTCCTTCCCAATGTCCAGTCACCCTCTCCTTATGAAAACAATTATCTTGGCAGTCCAGTGGTCCCTTCCCCTTCCCCCAATGCCTCTTTCCCATCTACATATAAAAGAGAAATTACCTGGTAGTCTAGTGGTTGCTCCCCTTCCCCGATCCCCCTCCACTTGAAAGGTATTCATATTCCTGGTGGTCTAGTAGCCTCCGCCCCCCACCCTGTTAGGTAATGAGTCAACACCTCATTCCCCCATCCCCATTCCCTGTATGCAACCAGTACAGCCCTCTTCTCACCTCCACAGCTGTCCACAGACTGAACTATTAATGAGCACCGATGCTCATTCATAGCTCAGACTGCAGCCAGCTGTGGAGGTGAGAGGAGGTCTGTACTAATCATAGCCCGAGAATTGGGGTGGTGACTCATTTTGAGGAAAAGAGGTTCAATAATATGCAAACACAATAAAACACTGTGGTCAATTGTTTATCAGGTGCAGACATTATGGACTTTAGGAAGAGACTCCCAAAATTATTGCAGGATAAAACTGAGGCACAAATTGTAGTGATTCATGTTGGTATAAATAATGTAGGAAGGGATCATGAAAAGGATGTGGAAGAGGAAATATGGGAATGTGTTGACATTATCAGACAAAAGGGACAAATCCCCATAATCTCTGGGCTGCTCCCCAAACTAAAGGCAGATAGTGAAATAAGCCATACCATTCAGAGGATCAATGTTAGAATATTAAATAAATGTCAAACCAAAAATGTAAGCTTTCTACAAATGTGGGACACCTTCTTTCATAAGGAGGAACTTTATGCAAAGGATGGGTTGCACCTCTGCCCACTCAGATCAGCAACCCTTGCATGGCATATAGACATACAGGTTGAGAAGTCTTTAAACTAGCTGGGGGGAGGGGAAAGAAAGCACAAAAAATAATGAACTCAGTATGGGAAATAAGAAGGAAGGAAGGGTGCATAAAATGGATGGAAAATATAAACTGAGATGCTTACTGACCAATCTAAGAAGCATAAAAGGAAAAAAGGATGAACTAGAGGTCATGATGCAAAATAAAGTGGACATAGTGGGAGTAACCAAAACTTGGTGGACAACTCATGACACATTGGTTAGAGAGATAAAGGGATATACATTATACTATCTGGACTGGAAGGAGAAAAGGGGGGGGTAGGAGCATATATAGTAAACTCCTTAAAATCTATGGATATTTCCAGGGAGATTAAGCAAACTGCTAGGGAAGAAGAAACCATATGGATACAAATAGAAACTGGAACAAACTCCTTTGTAATTCTGGGTATTTGTTACAGATCCCAGGATCAAAACAGAAGGAAATCACCACTATTCTAGATGAAATTGAAAGTACCTGTGCCAAGGGACAAGTGGTACTAATGGGAGATTTCAATCTGCCAGATATTAATTGATTGGGAAAGGATAGAAGGGAACACAGTAGTTAGTAAAATGCTATTGTATACAGTAAACTGAATTGGCATAACCCAACATGTGAACACCCCTACCAGGGGAGAAAACATTCTAGACTTGGTTGTGACAACCAGGGAAATAAGGGTCATGGACTGTATAGTTACTTCACCTATAGGAAATAGTGACCATAACTGCATTATGTTTAATATCGACAAATACATCCCTCTTATAAAAGGATGCAGGGAAATGTACCTTTTTGATATAGCAAATAGGGAGCAGATGTTATAAGAAATAAAAGAAGTAGAGTGGGACACTATACTTAAAGATATATCAGTAAATGACAAATGGGAAAGTGTTAAACAGTATATAATTGCACTGAGTAACAAACATATAAAAAGGAAAAACAAATACAGTAATGTAGGAGCTAAACACAAATGGCTAAACAATAAAGTTAAATAATTAATAAAGAAAAAAACAAAAATTGTTTCAGGAATATATACAAAAGTAACATACCAGGGATATAGGAAAACTTCAAAAGAACACAGGAGCAGTGCAAAAGACTTATTAAAAAAAAGAAAGCAAAGGATGCAAACAAATCTAGCTAGAGGGGTAAGTAAAAACAATATGCAACAATTCTATGGTTATGTAAACTCACTGAGGAAAACCAGTAAGGGAAGGGAAGAAAGTAGATGATCCAATGCACATGGCTAAGATATGTATTTATTTTTTTTTCCATTAAGATTTTATTAACAGTTTTAGTACAGAGAATGCATCCGTGAGACACAACACCTTCATATGTAATAAACATACATACACAAAACAACCAGAATACGTACATCCTCTGCCACCCCCATCCCAACCCCCTCCTACACAAGGCTCTGAGGGACTTGCTAAACGCTGAAAACAACAAAATCCATCTCTATATTGAATAACAGGTATAAGGGGGCCCCCCAGATTTTATTAAATGTAGGCAGTTTATTTTGAAGAATGGCAATCATTCTCTCAATTCTGAGATTGGTCAGAAGCTCTTCAAACCATTCTGTATAGCTGATCACCACAGAATCCTTCCAGTGTCTGAGAACCACATTCATGAGGGATGCCGAAATCAAAGATATATGGAACCTCCTATTTTTGAATGGAATAGAGGCTACATCTCCCAACAGGCAAATTTCCGGGGTGAAAAGGTCACCCAAGCCTAACAACGGGTCTACCCCATTCTTGATACTAGTCCAGAGTGGGACTATTTTGGGGCAATTCCAGAATATATGCAACAGATCACCCACCCCTTGCTGACACCTCACACAAGAAGTGGCTGTGGTAATCTTCAAACTTGCCAACTTCTGAGGGGAATAATAAATGTTATGGAGTATCTTAAACTGGATCAATCTAAGGCGATCCTGAGAGATCAATTTATGACAACTATGCCACAACGCTGTCCAATCCAGTTCCCTGCTGGGAAAAACAGAGGCCCAGTAAGAAGATGGAGCTAAATTCTGAGAATTGGCCCAGTTAAACAGCATTGCATAAAAGCTTGAAACAGCATGAGGTAGACCTGCCATAGGCCTTAAATTCTCCAAGAATTCTATTTTGGGAGTTTGTGTAAACCTGCCATCCAACTTACTAACTAATAGATGACGGAGCTGATAAACCTGAAAAATCTCTGAGGCTGACAACTTAAATTTGCTCATAATCTCAGATGCAGGAAGCACGTGTCCATCTGCTGAGATTAAATCACTTATACAACACTCTCCCCCCTGCGCTAACCAGGTAGCCTTCATAAGTCTGCCCTCAATGTGAAACCGCGGGTTGCCCCTTATAGGTTGGGATGGGTCGCTAACATGAGAATATTTCAGGAAACCCGAGAGCTGCATATGAGTCCCTCACAGAAATCCCAATCGGGATTACTTGAGACACCAGTAGGAGATTGGGATTATTATACAGCAGGGCCTCAGGAACAAGACCTGCTCCTTTAATGAGGGCTAATTCAATCTGTAAATCATTGTAAAGGAATATACGAGGTCTCCGCACCCTGCACCCACCTCAGATACTTGTTAGCCTGGCCCGCCCAGTAATAGAGTCCCAGATGCGGTAGTCTAAGTCCCCCAATGGTTTGGGGCTGCCAGCTTATGATAGGCCATTCTTGTCTTCTTATACCCCACACAAAATTAGCGATAAGCCCATGAATCTTCCTAAACCACGTAAAGCTAGAGCGAATATTCAAAGCGCTAAGAGGATAAAACATCCTAGGAAACACATTCATTTTGACCAAACTTATCCTTCCCCACAGTGAAATTGGAAGCTTTGCCCACCTTTTTAAGTCTAAATCTATTGTATGGACCAAGGCGTCTAAATTTAGATGCCTTACTTGCCTCGAATCCCTAGATAAGGTAAGACCCAAATACCTGATGGAGTCCGAATTCCACGTCAGGCCCAGCTCCGTTATCTCCTGTTTGAAAACCCTCCTGTTAAGGGGTTACACCACAGTTTTACCCAAATTAAGCTTATAGTTGGCCAAAGAACTATACTCTTGGATCGTGTTCAATAGGGCAGGTATAGAGGCACTCGGATGCGAGATATATACCAGGAGATCGTCCGCGTAGGCTGTTACCTTGACAATACTATCCCGAATCTTAATACCCTTTATAACATGGTTACGTAGTATACTTTTAATAAGGGGATCAAGATATAAATTAAAAAGAAGGGGGGACAGCGGGCATCCCTGACGAGTGCCGACATATAATTTAAAGGGGTCCGACGTCACTCCATTACAAGAAATCCTGCCTGTGGGATTAAGGTAAAGAGATCCAATCCATTGCAAAAATAGATCAGGGAAACCAAATTTCCTCATAGTGGTTATTAACTACCGCCAGTGGACCCTGTCGAACGCCTTCTCCGCGTCTAATGAGACCAGAACCATGGCGTCACTGTTCTCCTCAGACACAGAGAAGACGTGCGCCACCATTCTCAAGTGATCGCCTATAGATCTTCCCTGCATAAATCCAACCTGCTCTACCCCAATCAAATCAGGTAAAACCTTATTTAAACGGTTGGCTAACATCTTCGCCAGTATTTTAATATCATAATTAAGCAGAGAAATGGGCCTATAACAAGCAAGTTGCTCAAGAGGTTTATCAGGTTTCGGGATTAAGACAATAAGTGTCTCGGATAGGGATTGATCCACAGCCTGACCACTAAGAATATACTGAAACAAGGACACCAGGAGTGGTGACAGTTGTTTGGAAAATACCTTATAAAAATCAGGCGAGAAACCATCCGGTCCTGGCGTTCTGTCCAGAGGAAGCCCCTTGATAGCCCTCTCAATCTCGTCCTGAGAAATCTCCGTGGTAAGAACCACCCACTGTTGCTCTGCAAGGGAAGGGAGATTTAACTCCTCAAGAGAAGACAATATTTCCTCTTCTGAGGGGGGTTTCGCCATTGGACTGTACAGGGATTCGAAATAGCTTCTAAACTCCTCCGCTATCTCTTTCGGGGCGGTCATAATCCGACCATCCTTTTCGGACTGGACCACCTGAATTATACGGGAGGCCTCAAGTTGTTTGATGCGCCTCACCAGAAGCTTACCCGCCTTTTCCCCCTGGTCCACATAACTCACTTTAGTTTTGATTAAAGCCAACTCAGCTTGTTCCCCTAATAATGTAAGATAAAGATCTTTCAATTTAATTAATTCTTGTTTATCTCTCTCTGAGGGATAGTGAGGGAGGTTAACCTCCCTGAGTCTTATTCGGGCCAGTAGATCCGACATGAGTCACTCCTTTTCTCTCTTCCTTTTAACTGTCTGCCCTATTAGAACTCCCCTTATAAACGCTTTAAACGCCCCCCAGATGGTTAAGATATTTAATACATATTTTGGTACAGTCTTCTCTCAAAAGACTAAAATGAGCAATCTGACAAATCCAATGGCCTCTACAGGTAATGATAAGTAGTATTATTGATAAAATAAAGAACCTAAAAAATACCTTCTCTGCTGGACCTGAGAGCATATCAAACACCATGTTGAAGTTGCTATACCCAGAAATAGCCACCCCTTTACAACTGGGCCCAGATATTCAAAAGGGTTGCGTCATGCGCAATAGGGTTGCGCCTGCGCAAGTCAGAAATTGTGCCATTCTGCGATATTCAGCAGGAGGCAGTTGTGCCACTGAAAACATGCTGAGCAACAGCGCAATGCAAATGAATGCATGCTGAACTGGAGGGGGAGGAACCATGCATAAACTGCACAGCCCGATATTCAGCTGGGCTGTGCAGAGTTGTACAGGCGCAACCCCCAACCTGTGCCTGCACAACTTTGAGCCCAAAAAAAAGGAGTAAGTCGAGGGCCACCCACAGGTGAGCTGCCACATTGCAGGGTGCAACACAGCAGCTGCCACCTGTGGCTGGCCCTCAACCTACTCCCTGTGGCCCCCTGCAGCCCAATCATGGGCAAAAGTGTAAAACATACCCCCATCCCCCCGACTGGCTCAATTGCAGGCAAAAGCAGAAAAGTCCTCCCGACTGGCCTGACAATGAGCAAATGTGTCAGAAAGCCCCCTCCCCGACTGTGTCCAATCGGCATAACATACATCACCCCCACTAGCCCGATCGTGGGCAGCAAAGTGTCCCCCTGAAACATATCCTGGTGGTCCAGTGGACCGCTGCCCGATCACGGGCTGAAGAGTTGTAAACCCCAAATGTGTCCTGGCGGTCCAGTGGACCGATAAGCCCGATCGCGGGCTGCATAATGTCGAAACCCCCTACCCCAAGACCATATCCCTAGTGATCTAGTGTCCCCCACCCACCCCACGAAGCCCCACAACCCTGCTCCCCCGCAGCCGGGTGGTGGCAGCATCCCACCCACCTGCCGCCCCACTGCTCGGCCGACTGACTGCTCGGTAGGGCTGCATGCCCATTGGTGCAGAGCAAGAGCCAATGGCCGTGCAGCCCATACCGCATAAGCAGTCCAGATATGTGTGGGGAGCAAGGTGGCTGGGCTTCGGGTGGGTGGGGTGGGAGGACACTAGATTCCAGGAATATGGTCTTGGGGTGGAGGGTTTCGACACATTATGCAGCCCATGATTGGGCCTATCGGTCCACTGGACCACCAGGGATACTTTCAGGGGGGTAGTTACAATTCTTCAGCCTGCGATCGGGCTTCCACTGGACCACCAGGGATACGTTTGGGGGGGGTTTACAACTCTTCAGCCCGCAATCGGGCTTAGTGGTCCACTGGACCACCAGGGATATGTTCTAGGGGGAACACTTTGCCGCCGCGATCGGGCTGGTGGGGGGGTTATTTAGGCTGTTGCCCACGATCGGACCACTCGGGGGGAGGGGGGATTTTGATGCTTTTGCCTGCAGTCGGGCCAGTTGGGGGGGTGGGGGGATTTTATACACATTTGCCCCCGATCGGGCTGCAGGGGCTGTCAGTCCCTGATGGCTGCTGCCTGGCAGGGTGCCAGGCGCAAGTCCTCGGGGATCGGCGCACCTGCATGCTAATGGCATGCAAATGGGGCCATAAACAGATGCAAATGGCCTCCCCTGCACCTTGCATGAATGATGGCCCCATTTGCATGTCACCTTTTGAATATTGGAAATTTGCGCATGGCGCAATGGTACTTGTCCCACCGCAGGTTGAATGCTCCACTCTGACCACTTGCAGTGAGCAAGTTCCACTGTGCCATGCACAGTGACTGTGGCCGAGGGGGTGATGTTCAAAGAGTTGCTCAATAGCGCAAGACACTTTCATGCTAATTATTTTGTGCAGCTAGCATTTGCGCCCACAAAATAGTGCAGGCAGTTTGAATATCCGACCCCGGTATTTAATAATAAATCCTGAGACATGGGGGTGCCTTTGGACTGATTGATGGTGAGTGGGGTGCCGGTCCATAAGAAGGGAGATAGAGTAAACTGTATGAACTACTGCCCGATTAGCTTGACGTCAGTGTCAGGTAAAGTATTGGAGGTGCTATTAAAGGACAAAATTAACTATCATCTCATAAATAGTAAACAGATGGACCTGGAGCAGAATTGATTCCAGTCTGTTAGGTCATGTGTTGCAAATCTGCTCTGTTTCTATGAGAAAATATCTGCTGCCCTAGATAGAGGGAAACTGGTTGATTGCATATACTTGGATTTTGCAAAGGCATTTGATAAAGCACCCCACTCTGAAATCATAAGTACAGTGGTGCTCAGCACAACAGAATTCTGCAGTAGAGTTATTTCAGCAAACAATGTAATTTCAGTGGGAGTTAATCCCTTTTGTCATGCAGTAAACCTGTGACACTGTGCTTCATCCTGGTGGGCATGACTGTAACTTAACAGACACAGGGCTTAATATAGGGAAAATCAGGTGGATACAAGCATGGTTGATGGGTAGGACCCAGAAGGTATGCATAAATGGATATTACTCCTCTGCAGTACTGGTGGCTAGTGGCACCCCACAGGGGTTGGTCCTGGGACCTGTGCTCTTTAGGGTATTTATAGCTAATATGGGTAGAGAAGTAACTAACTGGTTGAGTAAATATGCAGATTATACAAAACTATCAGAATTTCCTTAGAGGAGGGGGACAGGGAATCAATACAAAAGGATTTTGATAAAATAAGTAACTGGCCCACTCAGCGAGGTATGAGCTTCAACATAGAGAAATGCTGTGTTATACATTCAGGTAAATACAGCAAAATGGTAGAATGTACCCTAGATGGCAAACTGATAAGACATTAAGAAGAAGAAAGGGATTTGGGTATAATAATCAATAATAAGTTAATGTACAACACGCAATACACAAACCAAGTAGGCAAAGCTAATAAATGACTGTAGTTATTGAAAAGGAACTTCAAAAGTAGGAGTAGAGGGGTCATTATTCCACTGTATAGGACATACGTAAGACCACTACTGGTCTATGGAAGCAGGTGTGGGGACCAATTTTGAGGGCCAGAGTGGATATGGTGGAGGGGGTGCAGAGGAAGGCCACAAAGATGATGTATGACTTAAGATACAGGTCTCATGAGGAAAGACTTCGGGAACTAAATCTCATATCCCTAGATACAAGAAGAATAACGGGGGACCTCTTAATGTATTATGATATCATGCAGGATAATTACTTACTGAGTGAACTATATTTAAAATTTAAAAATAATTTGGTCAATACCAGGGGGCATCTGTTACAATTGCAACCAAATAGCTTTAACACAAATAAAAGGAAGGCTTTCTACACAAAAAGGGTGGTGACCCCCTGGAATGAACTGCCCTTGGAAATAATATTGAGTAATAATAAACAAATATTCAAACAATGATTGGATAGACGCATAAGTGGCAACACTGTTCAGTATTATTGGTACTGTGGACAGGAGCATCTAAAGGGCTTTCAGCCTCCTTAGCTCCTAAATGCCTTAGTTTGAACCTTAGTAGGTTGGGGGGGAACTATACCACCAGGAATGTTAATGCCTTTTTAGAGGAGGAGAGCAGGGAGGGGAGCAGGTCCAGTAGACTAGAAGATAATTTTCTTTTATACTGGGGTGGGAATGGGCATTGGGGAGGGACCACTAGACTACAAGGATTATTTTTTTTTCATAAGGAGACAGCAATCGAACATGAGGGGGAAGGGATCACTAGACTACCAGGGAAATTTTTTAATTATAGGAGGATGGCGATCAGACATCAGGTGAGGGGAAGAGGCCACTAGGCTACTAGGAAATACTTATAACAGGAAATAGGATCTTGTTTTGCACAACAGGATCATTTATCATGCTTTCCCATTGACTGCAATAGGAAAGCACCATAAATAATTCTTTTTTGCAAACCAGGCTTTCTAAACCATGCTAATCCTATTGTTGTCAATGGGAAAGCATGACACATTATCTTTTGTGAGATAAAGGATCCTTTATTGTGCTCCACCAGTGACTGCAATGGTAGTACAATGTATTTCAATGGGGTTTTCAACTTTGATGTGCAACTGAGCCATTCCTTGATATATTGGCACCTGATTTAAAACATAGCCTTTTGGTAACACCACCTCATGAGCAGTATGACTGTCATTGCGCAGCTCCCACATGAAAGGTCATTTTGCAGTTTGTTGGTGAACTCACCTTCTGGAAGGATTTTGAAATGTCTTCATGATCTTGTTCATGAGGCGGTGTTATAAGAAGGCAATGTTGAAAATTTTGGGTCAAAAATGAGTAAAAAATTACAAAGTTATGGCGGTTTGTTACAATTTTGCTATGCACACTCATAACTTTGGAAACTTAAAATATTTTGACCCTAGATTTTCAACATAGCCTTCTTATTACCCCATCTCATGTATGTCACATTTGTCATTTTTCCAATCTTGGCCAAAAATGTGTTTTCACACATGTGGTACAGAATGTCATTGCAGTTGCGCAGAATTATATTTTGGCAGGGATTCAAACATGTCCTGTGCTGGGTACATGAGGTGGGATAATACAGTGGCTATGCTGATAATTTGGTCACTGTTGTCCTATAAATGGAAGTGCAGGGCCCAGAGGGTACGGTGCTTCCACAGATACATACATATATGCATCTATAGAGGGATGGGAGCGCAGGGCCCAAAGGCTCCCACAGACAAATAATGATATGATTATACTACCTGAAAAAGTAAGGAAATAAATTGTAAAAAATGCAATTAATGCATCAGTTAGGGTTGCAGTGACAAAAGTAGAGAAATGTGGTAACAGGGTTTCCAACCCAAACTCCCAACCCCCACCCTACACAAACCAACAGGCATCAGGGGTGTGCCTTTCAGTCTTCAGTCCTAACGCTTACCCCATTCTCCTATACTGTACCCATCTCAGCTTATTTATTTATGGAATGGGATGAGTCTTAGGGCTGACAACCTCAACGCACACCCTTGTCACCTGTTGGTTTGTGCAGGGTGGGGGTGGGGTGTTAGGGTTGGTAATACTAATGCCACATTTCCCTACTTTTGTCACTGCAACCCTAACTTATGCATGAACATTTTTTTTTTGCCCAGTACATATATATGTGGTAGCAGCTATAGGCAGGGTCAGATATTTCCTGAAATTTCTGTGATACCTCTGGAGAAATTTCTTGCCTGCCTGCAGTACTTCTAAGGGCCACCAGAGAGAATTGCTTTAGAAATATCACAAACTATCTGGAAATATCTGACCATATTATGTCTGTGACTGTATATTTATGTTTGTGTGTTTGTATTGGTGTAAAGCAGAGTGAAACTTTAGTAGTTTATAATAATTGCCATTCTGTTTTGCTGGCCCCACAGTGTACACATCGCTGACTGTTGCATTTTAACTTAGGTTGGTTGTCCCCTGTCTTAAGGATTGAATATTTTTTGGGTTGTCAAGTTTTCAAAGCTGTGTTTTTTTCTCCAGGTCCATTGCTCTGTCAGATTTGCTTGCTGTAATGACAAAGCATGTTTGTCTGTACTAATCACAAATAGTATCTTTTTTCAAAAGAAACTTCATAAAACAAAAGTTTGGGAATGTGCTTTTTCAATTGCTGCTCACAGCTAATAGAATAATTTATCAGATTTGCTTTGCAAGTCTTGTTCTCTTGCTGTTTTTAAATGCTTTTTAAGCAATATCTACACACTTAATTTCAATATAATTGGTGTTTTTGTAATGCTTCATATTTGTAGTTATTGTTTAATGGCTATGTTTTATTGTAATTTGCATTGGTTGGCTTTCACAGAACCTGAAAAAGAACTGTCAGTCCAGTGTTCCTACCTGGTTAACAAGCTGAATAACTAACTAACTAACTAAATGACTTGCAAAAGCCAATCAATTACATTGAAGATTGTGATCTGCTTGCACTTCCTGTGTCTCAGTGACATCTGAAACACAATCTTGGCAGAGCAGGACCTATAGGGAAAACTCTACAGCTCAGCCACCAAACTTATTTTTTGTTCTACACCATCATATTTCACAAATGTTATTTGTTTCCTTATCATCAGACAACTCTTTTTATGTAGCTGTTGGGCATATATATGTGTGTGTGCTTTAGTTTGTTTTCACTGTTCATACCAGTCCCCTGTAACTCGCTTAGGGGTCTCCATTTTATGGTTGTTGAAATTTCATTATTTCATAGGCCATGACAGCTGCACTAGCATATGACAATGTGATGTCACATCACCCATTTATACCATATATCTGTATTCTGGAAGTACACATATCCCTAAAAAAAACTCTCTGGAAACACACAAACCAAATGCAATTTAAAGGGAAAAATCTTGCATTACAACTCAGAGTGTTTGCAAAGTTTACTGGAGGTAAATGTGGTATTTCTCACCTTGCTGTGACTTGATTTGTTAAAGTCTAAGAAAGCCCACAGGCATACTGTGGAATCTATAGGGTGCTGACACATCATGTTCTCATATGTTAGTGGAGCTCTCAAGCACAATAAGATTTCAAAATCAGAAAATGGTGATCTCAGGATAGTTACAGGAACTGGTATGAACAGTGAAAATAAAGTAAAACATACATATCTCCAACAGTGACATGTAAAATGTTGTCTGATGACAAGAAAAGAAACATTTATAAGATATGAGGGTATAGTACTCCTTTAACAAATAAACTACAGAATCATTTTGTATTAAATGAGCAAGTGTGAAAGCTATGCAGAATGAAACAATTCTGAATTTGCATAATTGCAAAGATGTTCAGTAAAATTCCTTGTAATTATGTGGAATTTCATCAGAATTTCATGCTTTTTTTTGCAATTTATTCATTTGGTCATAACTCAGATGTCTGTTAAACTAGAGATCTGATGTTTGGCAGTTTTACTTGATATGTATTCTAACTGTGTGCCAAATATCCTCTCAAAATTAAAGGTGTTCAAGTCAAAGTCTGTCATTTTATGTTTTTGTGGGAAATTTCATGACAATTTTTATCTGCATTAGATTTAGGTACCTATGGAGATGGAAATCTGAAACTAGGTATATAAATTTAATACTAACCTGTATAACTGCAATGTTTTATAACATTTTGCTAAATGCTTTCATAACTATGGTAAAAAAACTAAAATTTAAATTTTGGAAAAGTGTTTGGCTACCTATAGCACAGACCTATTATAACTTGAGACTTAAAACATGGTGCACATACCCATGTTGCATATTCCTCTAAATCCTAAAAATGTGGGCAAATTTGGATAAGATATTTTAAAATTTGATGGAAATAACTGAAAATTAAGTTTTGATTACATGTTTGGCCAACCATACCTCAGAACCCTTTCCATTTAGGACTCTGATATTTGGTACACCTATGAAAACCTTTAGTACCTGTATATCTGCCAGGTATGGTATCATTTGGATACATCATTTGAAAACTGGACCAAAATAACTGAAATTTGAAATTGACAAAATCTCATGTAATTTTTGAAATGTATTAATTTTGTCATAATTCAGCCATCGTTTGAGATAGAGATCTGAAATTGGCAAGGATACTTGTTGATATGTGTTCTAATGCTGTGCCAAATATCATGACATTAGATACACAGGGCAAGCGTTTTTGAAAGGTTTAGATTGCTGCAAGCCCCCGGTGTGCCGATGATATAGCACATGGGGCTTACTATGATCTAATAGCAGTTTCTATCCCATGCAGCAATTGCCACAAGTTAGACCAACCTTTTCTGTTCTAAATTGTGGCAATCCTTGGGGCCTTTTTCATGGAGCTCATGCCAGATATTTGACACATGCTACCATAAATAATGAAAACTGTCACAGCTGCACCTGAGATTGTGGACTTGGGCAAAGTTGTGGTGATGAGGTTGGTACACTGCAAGAACATAAGTGTTGTGGTGCAGGGCATGGGTGCAAGCTCTGCACCATGCTTTGAAAATCCTGCCCACTGTCTCAACATGATAGGTGTTCAAAATCTGTCATTTTATTAGTATGAGAAATTTCATGACAATTTTTATCTGGACATACCTCAGGCACCTTTGGAGCTACAAATCTGAAACTATGTCAATAAATAAATGCAGCATTATACAATGGCAAGAAAGAATCCTGGTCTCTGATTGGTCAGTTTGGGACTGGGCCCGTGGTGTTATCCCAGCACAACATCACGGGGCTAGTCTCAGCACTGTGATCCCATTTGGATGATGCCCACCATGATGAGCTTTTCTCTTTTATTGCATCTTCTCTTAAGAAACAAAAATATTCTTCCACACTAACAAAAACATTCTTTAAAATTATTGTTTTTATTCTGTATTACAACAAGCCATTGTATAATAGCAATAATGCCCTCCAGGGTGTGTGTTGTGCTGGGATAACGTCACGCCTCAGGTATTGGACACACTCGGCCTGCGGCCTCATACCCAACCACCTGAGGCGTGACATTATCCCAGCACAACACACACCCTGTCGGGCATTATTGCTTAAATAACCCATATACTTGCAAACATTTTAACATTTCAATGAATGCTTTCAAAAAATACTAAAATAACAAAAATATACATCTTGGCAAAATGCCTGGCTATCTATACCACAGCCCACATTAAATCTTGCAACTTAAAACTTGGTACACATGCCTATTATGCAAGTTTCTGTAAACCTGAAAACTTTGGAGAAATTTGCATAAGAAATTTTAAAATTAAATAGAAATAACTGAAAATGACATTTTGATTAAAAGTTTAACCACCCATAACTCAGCCCCCTTTCAAGCTACGAATATGACCTTTGGTACACATATGCAAGGTATTAGTATCTATACTCCTTCTAAATTTGCTATCATTTGGATGCATACTATGAAAGCTACACTAAAATAACTAAAATTTAAAGTTGGAAAAGTTTCACAGAATTTTTACGCAAATTCAATTGAATTCCATGGAAATGTGAAACCAGTTGCACAGGCATTCCACTGGCAGAGTTATATATTCTACATAGCTCCAACTGGTGTATATGTGCTAGTGGATCTGAACTGAGTTATTTGTATGGAACAATTTTCTGGTGTTCCTGAAACGTAAGGGAATCTGCTTGCAGTAGAAGGCTAACAGGGAAGCACCAGCAGGGTGGGTGGTGGGACTCTGCAGTTCTAATTTTAAAGTTAATTTTTATTTCACTGACTGTTGGTTGTTAGCGGTTATGAGACAGGGGGTAGCATTTTCAAATTTAATGAATTTAAAAATCCCATCTAAAGCATGGGAAGCAGGGGGCTCAAAAAATCTTACCTCAGGTGTCTATGTTGTCTCTTCTAGTGCTTTCAGAAGCAAAACATGCAATAGTAAGAAAGAGTAGCGGTTGCTAAATGGGAGATTGAAATACTATATTCCCAACATGAATAAGAGCATAAATCAAATGAAAATTAAGTTTATAATTAAATTATGTTAGTATTGCCAAAATTAAGGAAAAGTAAAAACATATTTATTTATAAAAAAATTTGTTTTGAACCATCTTATAATTTTAATTATCTTTACAAACAAAGGGCCCTATGCAATATGGGGCGGAGTGACTACACTCGGCATAGCTGGGGTGCATAGCCACTCCACACCCTGTGCATCCCCTGTGCAGAATGCACAGATGGGGGTATGCAGCACCTACATGCCTGATCCCCTGGATGCACAGAAAGCAATGTGCCATGGTGGGTGGGGAGCATGCAGGCACATAGTGCAATGCACCAAGACACATAGTGCTGGCCATGGGGGAGTGCAGGGGGCATAGAATATGCCAGGAAGAACCCTGTTGTAAGCTCCCTACACACCCCATGATCACATCAGGAGTCACCTGACAACAGGTCAAGTAGCCCACCCACCCTCTGGGGCCACTGCATATGGCTGGCCGGTGCCTCCCACCCACCCCAGCACAGATCAGTCCCCTCTCACAGCACAACCCCCCACACAGGGGCACAGGTCATGGATACTGCCCCCACAAATGGCATCGCCTGCCCACCCCCCCATTAACAGTTGGCTACAGAGCCTCCCACCGCACTGCTGACAGCCATCCCCCATCCCATCTCTGTGTACCTCTCCAGTGCCATTGGAGGGCTGGTGACATTGCCCTCCTCACACCACCACACACACCGGCACTCGGACATTCACGAGGAGTGCTGCCAATGCATGCCTCACCTCATATGGATCCACTTGGGGTCCTGGTCCAGGCATTTGGCTGGATGCTTGGCTGGGTTCATGATGACTTCATCCCCAGCCACCCCTTGGAATCCTGGTCACTGAGGGTGGGGCCACAGAAAGGTGGCAGCCAGTGGTGAATACTGCCAGAATGCACCTGTTCACGGGTGCAGACCTCTGCTGGCAAATTACCCGCCCCATAGTGACTAGAGCCTATTAGTAATAATGCATGCAGAATAGTATCAATACAAAAAAAAATAAATGCTAGGACTAGTTCTTAATGACTTGGCTACAAGCTTTCATTTGAAAAAAAAAAAATTCAGCATAACAATTTAAAGCCAATACCTTTCAAAAGATTATTTCATTAAAATTATATGTGCTCATTTAGAGACTTCCGTGTTGTCTCACACAGTAATATTTAGTTGTTGGGTCTAATTCATATGGGCCCTCTACATGAACCCTACGCACTGCAGATTCATGGCACATTCTTTACACACCCCTACATGCCATTCCCATAAACTGAGCTCCTGCAGACACCTGCATGCATGCACAGAAAGGAAGCACATCCCTTCTGCACCTGATCCCCCAGCTGATTAAGAGGCTATACACACAGGTGGTCCAGGTGGGCATCATGGCATGCCAACACTCTGTGCCATTCACAAAACCACAGAGTGACAAGTGAGGGGGCACAAGATGCATTGGAGGGACCCTGCCACAACATAATTGTATCCCCACAAAAGGACACCCACCAGCTGCCACAGGATGGGAACACCCTTCACTTTGCTGCCCCAGATCACTGGGCTGAAAAAATGAGGGCTGGTGCAGCCATTTGGACTCTCACCCATGGCTTGACATACAGAGGGTCCCACACCTTCCCAGTTACAGCACAGCAGGGGATCCACTTAGGGACTCAGGATAGGCATCTGATTGGATGCCTTCCCATATTCCTCAATCTGTCCTCACACAGCTATGTGATGGTGTTTGGGCTGTGGATAGGCAGCAGACAATCAAGAATGGGATCCGCCATATGCCTGTCCATACACACTTAGCTACACAGGCTGGGTACAGGAGTTTTAAATGTACCAGGCCCAGTTCATGCACACAGCCCTAGGGCACATGAAATGGCTTGCAATGTGTAGAATCAGGACATCTGCAGCAACTTACAATAGGCATCAGATCTTCTGATTTATTTATTCTTGTTTGGTACAGTTTGGCTTTTAAGACATGCTAAATCCCAATGTTTCACTCTTTGGATATGAAATTTTCAGCTCCATGTCACTTCAGTGATAGAATTACGGCAATGGATACTTTGGCGGCTGCAAAAACAGCAATGGTACTGTAAGTATTGTGACTGCAATAATGGTGACCATTTCTTTTCTGCGGGCGCTTTGTCCCCTGCACCAACCTTACTAAAATAACCTGCTGTGAGGTCATAGCACCTCGGGGAGAGGGTAATACAATATCGCTGTTCTTACCATCGCTATACTGTCACGGACACCTTAATTGCTATCGCCCACTTAACATTGTTCAAATCATCTTCAGCATAACTCATTCATTTACTTGATGTGCTACCAAAACTTTCTCAAGGGATGTGTTCCTCAAAGATACAGAATATATTTTCAAGTTTCACATAATCGTTGAATTGATACACCAGTTGTAAGTAAGTGTAATCACCTGTCTTAACCCAAGTTCTTACAATACTGCAACACTCTATTAACAAGTATAACAGTCTTTTAAAAAGGTTATCTAAACTCACCAATGCCACTGTGAGCAGCAATCCTCTTTGATAGAGCTACAATCTTGTTACAAAAAATACTATAGCAATGCAGTTAAAGCATCCCAACTCACCTTGAAGGAGTACTTTTTTATGTGCGCCTGGCTGATCAGAGCGTATATGATGACAGCTGCAGGGCTAGTACTCAACTGAACCCACTGCAAGTCTAATGTGAGAGTACACTTCTGAGTACACACCATTACCTAGCCTGTCTATTAAACAGAAAATCTACCCAATAGATCAGCATTCATACTATAAAGCTAGCAATATGAAGTAGAGCCTGAAAATTGTCTCTTGGGGCTACTGTTAGTGATATATGTATGTAAGAAATGTTTCAACAAAAATATGAACTTGTTATTCTACAGATTTAGTTTATCTATGGAGTACATTAAAGGTTTGCAAAGATGAATTTAAGGAGCATGATTTTCAAAAGCCTTAGAGTGACGCAAGGGACTTGCATCAAAAGATTTTTATGAAAGGGGTGACTTGCATCAGAACATAGAAACATAGGCTTTGATTTCAGATAAGGACCACTTGGCCCACCCAGTCTGCCCATTTCCCTAGTTAACCAACAGCCTACTTCTTCCTATCCCCCACCAGAATTGCCTTATGTCTGTCCCATGCATTCTTGAATTCCCCCACTGTTTTTGAACCCACGACCTCTTCAGGAAGGCCATTCCATGTGACCACTACCCTCTCTGTAAAAAAATACTTCCTCATGTTGCCCCTGAGCCATCCTCCCCCATCTTCAAATTGTGCCCCCTTGTTCTTGCACATCTCTTTTTCTGAAAGATGTTACCCTCATGGACGTTGGTGTTTCCCTTGAGGTACTTGAAAGTTTCAAACATGTCCCCCCTCTCCTTTCTTTCCTTGAGGGTATACACAGTCAGCTCCTTTAGTATCTCTTAATATGGCTTCTGGCGCAGATCCTGTACCATTTAATTGCCCTCCTCTGGACTGCCTCCATCCTGTCTATGTCCTTGCAGAGATGGGGTCTCTAGAACTGCATGCAGTACTCCAAATGGAGTCTCACCAACTGTCTGTATAGTGGGATAACAACTTCCTGTTTTCTACTTGTGATGCCTCTCCCTGTGCATCCCAGTATCCCCCAGCCCTCGTTACTGCCTTCTCACTTTGCTTGCTTACCTTTAGGTCATCTAATATGACTACCCCCAGGTCCCTTTCAGTTTTTGTTGTTGTTAGTACCCCCCCAATGTGTACTCTTCCCCTGGGTTTTTGCTTCCCAGGTGCATTACTTTGCACTTCATTGCATTGAATTTAAGCTGCCACACTTTTCACCATTTCTCCAACCTTGTCAAGTCCCTTCTCATTCTTTCCACCCCCCTTGTGTATCAACCCTGTTACAGATCATTGTGTCATCTACAGAGGCATTCTTTTCCTTCCAGTCCCTCTAAAATGACACTTGTAAAGACATTAAAAAGGACTCATCCCAGTACAGAACCCTGTGGTACCCCGCTAGTAACCCCCCTTTCTTAGGAGTGAACTCCATTTAATATTACCCTCTGTGTCCTGTTGTCCAGCCAATTTTTTACCCAGGCTACCACCCTGGGACCCACCCCCAGGCTGGCTAACTTGTTTATTAATCTTTTGTGTGGGACTGTAGCAAATGCCCTGCTAAAGTCTAGGTAGGCCATGTCCAAAGGTCCTACCTGGTCTACTACTTTGGCTACCCAGTCAAATAAATCTATTAGATTCATCTGACATGACCTTCTTGCTGTGAATCCATGCTGCCTTGGGTCCTATGTCCTGCTGACCTCTAGGTACTCAAAAATTCTTTCTTTCAGAAGTGATTCCATCATTTTCCCTTCCACTGAGGTCAAACTAACAGGTCTACAGTTTCCTGCCTCTGTTTTGCTCCCATTTTGTGAAGGGGAATCACATCTGCTCTTCTCCAGTCCTCAGGTACCACATCATCCTCCCATGATTTGTTAAAAAGGGTAGTCAGTGGTGTCACTAATTCTCCCCTTAGCTCTTTTAGAATTCTGGGGTGAATCCCATCAATTCCCACTGCTTTGTTCACCTTCAGTTTTAGGAGTTCTTTCAGAACCCTTTATTCTGTGAATGGATTGGTATTGACCCCCCACCACCCAGAGTGCGTCTATTGATTGGATTAAGTACCCCCCTTCTTTTGTGAATAGTTAGCAGAAGTATTCATTCAGTATCCTGCTTTTCACTGTCACTCTGCCCACCCACCCTCCCTTTATTAAGCCTCACTATCCCACCCTTGGTCTTTCTTCACTCCCTAATATACCTATAAATGGTTTTATTCCCCTTTTTAACTGAGTTAGCCAACTTTTCCAAGGTTTGGGCCTTTGCTAGTCTGACTTCCTTCCCTGCTTCTTTCTACTTTAACTAGTACAGTTCTCTGTCCTGCTCCTTCTGTGTTTCCTTATACTTCCTGAATTCTATCTTTTTCTCCCTAACCTTCACAACCACCTCTTTTGAGAACCATCGTGTTTTTTTTTTCCTTCACTTTGATTTATTTGTTTCACACAAAGGCTTGTTGCCTCTGTGATGGCAGTTTTTATGTTTCCCCACAGTTTCTCCACTCCTCCTCTTTCTTGCCCATTTGCTAGTGCTTTCACTCTCCCATTATGTCAAAGTCAGCCCTCCTAGGGTCCAGTTCCCTCACATTTGTATGGCTTGACTCTACGGCTGTGTTTCTCGTGAACCACACTGTTTGATGTTCCCTTGTTCCCAGATGGCTACCCACTTCTAAATCTGAGGTCTTCTCTCCATCCTCATTTGAGAGTACCAGGTCTAAGATTGCTCCCTGCTGAGTGTGTTCCAACACTAGCTGTCTGAGGCATGCCGTTGTAGGGCATCAAGAATGACCCTGCTTTTGTTTGTGGCTGCAGCAAATGTGCTTCAGTTAACATCTGGCATATTCAGGTTCCCCTGCAACAATATCTCCCCTTTTTCTGCCATCCTAAGGATGCCTTCTATCATTTGCTTGTCCATTTCCTCCCCCTGAGATGGGGGTCTGCATATAACCCCCGAACAGATAGTGGTGCCATTTTGTGTCTCCAGGGTGATCCACAGTGCCTCTTCTCCTCCCTGTTTTCCCTTTAGTTCCATTGCTTTGATCACGTCACTTATGTAGAGAGCTACTCCTCCTCTTCTTCTACTCTCTCTGTCCCTCCTGTGGATTGTGTACCCTGGTATGTTGACATCCCAGACATGGTTCTCTGTGTACCATGTTTCTGTGACTGCCACAATAGCCAAGCTTCCCTCTTCCATCAAGGCCACTAGTTCAGGAAGCTTGTTACCCAGACTATGGGTGTAGGTACCAATTGTCCTCCATTTTTTGATGGCCTTAACCTTTTTAGCCCCATCCCTGTCCTTGCTGCATTTGCCTTTTTCTCCATTTACCCCTGCCCTTCTCCCTATCAACTTCTCTATTTTGTTGTTTACCTCACTAACTACCCTGTTTTGTGGGGGGGGGGCTGGGATTTTCCCACTTCTTTTCAGTGCCTCCCCCATTGGCTAGTTTAAATGTTTGCCAATTAAGCATTTAAACCTATCACCTAGGATCCTGGTTCCCCTCTTGGACAGATGCAGACCATCCCACCAGTATAGGCATGTACCCCTCCAGGTGGACTCTCAGTCTCCAATGAAGCCAACACCCTGAACTCTGCACCAGGTTTTCAACAGTTGAGTGAATCCTATGCTGCAGAGCACCCTAGCCTCTCCCATGGCATAGACAGGCTGCACCACCAGTACGTTTACCACACATGCTGCTTGTCTAAGAACCCTCCCCAACTCCATAAACTCCTCCTGCACTGCACTGATCCCATTCTTAGCAAGGTCATTTGTCCCTAGGTGGACAGTGATGTCCAGTTCCCACCCCTGTGCAGCTGCTCCTGCAATCCTCAGGATTTGCTCCCTGTCCCTCCAAGCCATGGCACTAGGCAGGCACCTTACCTCCCTCTCCCCTCCCTCCCCAGTTCTACCCCCAAACAGTTGAATCTCCCACCAGGAGTTGTTTCCTTCTCCTGTGTGGTCCCATGCCACTCTCTTGTGGGTCTCCTTTGTGGAGGTTCCCAGCATCCTTCTTGGTCTCCACTGTGGGTACCTCCATAGAGGAACTACGTTCTGCCTGAATGATGTATGAATTCTGAAGAGGTACAACTGCAGGGATGAACCTTTGTTTCACCACCCTCACCCTCTCTGAGCCCACTGTGGTCTAACTGCTCCTCTTTCTTGGCAATCTCTGAGGCTGTGGCAGTGGCCCTGGTGGTGCCTGGGTGGGAGAGAAGGTCCCTGAATCCTGGCTAACTCAGTCTGGAGACAAACAACCTCCTCCCTTAGCCCAGATAGGTGCCTGCAGATGGGACAACACCACATCCTCCAGAATGTCTCCCGGAAGACTGCCACTCCACAACCATTGCACTGCACCACTCCCATCATGTCTTATTTGTGGCACCTCGACTGTTGTTTTGTATGCTTGCTCTTTCCTCTCTCTGTTTTCTTTTTTGTTTGTTTTTTCTCTCTAATTTCTTAATGCCTCTGTGCCTTACATCACCTGCCTTTCCTGTTCTGGAACAGGAATTTCTTGTATTTCTCAGTGGTTTCCTTCTAACTTACTCTGAGACAGACCTCCAACAGCTAACCTTTTTTTCCCTTCTCCTTCTCTCCCTGTCTTTCTCTCCTTCTGTAGTGACTTGCAGCTTATCTCTCCTCCTCCTCTTGTATGTGCCCATGTGGACCTAGTTGTTAGCTACACCCTTTGAAATTCTGCTTATATACCAGCTAGGTTATTGCTTGTGCTGTGCTGCCTAATTGTTCCTGTGTCTTTAAGAAGGTGTGGCCTGGCCTTCTACTATAAAGGTAGAGCACACAGTGGTGGTTGGGGAATGGGATGGGTGGGGGGTTGTCCTCAAGTACTTGTTGTCTACAAAAACAATCAACAATCTGGTACAAAACTACTTTCTTCTGTAGCCTACATGGCAAAACACAGCCCTACTTTAAGGTAGCTGCTCTCCCTCTCTCAGCTTCTGCAGAAAATAGAGTCCACAGTCATCTTCTGTTTGTAATCCACAGTCCCTCAAGCCTTCTTCAGCTCCTCCCCTTATCAGACACCTCTTTCACATAGTTTCAGTAACAGCAGTAGCCACAAATGACCACAAATATTCTCCCAGCAAGATTACCTCCCTGGCAAATTAAAGTTACACTAAGTAAAGACAACCCCAAAAACAGAGAACCAAAACACTGGCTTCTACTTATTATTACAGGCCCCTGAATTAAGAATTCAATTTAACGTACTCAGTAAATCACCTCCTTGTTGTAGGGTAGCTGTTCTCCCACTCCCAGCTTCTGCAGCAAACAGAGTCCACAGTCAACTGTTTGTAACTTGCATAAAATACAATTTTGTAATGCAGTCTGCGTCAAATCACAACACAGCTGTGTCAAAGTTCCCTTGCACCAAGGTTGTGTCAAACAACCAGGTACACCAGGTCACATGTGGGCTTGCACCACAGCTGGCTACAACATCCCCTTTTTGGGGATTTTACAAGCCCTGCCATGGATGCAGCAAGGGGACCAATCAGACAGCAAGGAGGTGGTCTTAGTTGCTTGCACCAGCAGGAGAGGGTCTGACAATGGGTTGCCAGGGAACTATGTCACATTGGAGTTGGCATGGTGGGTCAGGAAAACAGCTGGGAATGAAGAGAGCAATGTGGTACCTGGTGGGGTGTGTTTGCTGTTATATTAATATGTTCATGTCTGTCAATATGGATTAGAATACTACAAAATACTGTACCTGTATGTACAATTTTCAACTCAGTATGGATAGGCATGAACACATTAATACAACAGTAAACACACCCCAATGGCTGCCACATCACCCCCTTCATTCCCAGCCATTTCCCAGACCCCTTCATGCCACCTCCCCTGCCTCTTCTTCACCTAGCCTCCTTCTGTCCAGCAACTTCAGCCCCCACCATTCTGGCCCCTCTAGTGTTGTGCTGTGTGGGGAGGCCGGATCCCTGTGGCAATTCCTGTAGGTGCACCAACTGTTTGGTGCAACACTTGACTTGTGGAAAACTGGGTGAGTTTGATTCTGGGACCCTGATTTTTATTAAATCAGGGAGCAGGTCACTGGCACACCAGGGCTTTGCTGTAGCACTGGAGTGATGCAACTTGTTTTGCTCTAAGGGCTCTTTGAAAATTGGGCCCAATATGTTGATTACAATTTTTAAAAATTACAAAAATATTAAGTCATTCTTAATATATACAGATACTGAAAACTGTGAATTCATAATACTAACCCTTGTTTGAGTTTTTTATATCTCTTTCTGTGTCCTTGTCTTTGCTACTTCCTCTCCCTGTGCCTCATGTTCCTCTTTTTATGCCTACTTGTTTTTGGTTTGCGGTGCCTCACTCTGCTTCCCCTGTCCCCTGTTCCTCCCTGCTCCTTTAATCTGTGTTGTCATGTTCCATGCAGGTATCTGATATTTATTCTTGTCTGGTTTGTTTTTTTCCCTTTGAATTTTCCTTGAAAAAAGGGATTTTCAGAGTGTCCTGATGGTGTCTATCTCTTTCACTATCTGTAAAAGTATCATTGCTCATGGCACTCTTTCTTTGTGTATTTTTTGCTGTGCCTCTGTGACAGTTACCTACTTTATTATCCCTGTAACCTAGGGTATTCTTATGGGAATTGTTGATGATATTCTTCCTTTGTGATGAGTTTCAGTTGATTTTCTAAGCCTTGGATTTCTCCAGATAATCTTTTTTTTTTCTTGAGGCATAGCTTCTTTAGATTTCTTTTTGAAATTTTCATTTTTTTTGTTAAAGTTAGTTCATTAATGGTATTTTGACTCACTTTGATAATACAGTGCTTCATGACAATATTATCTAGTTATTCAGTCGAACAGTCAAAAAAGGTTTAGATTTGGACTTTGTGAGGGAATTGAGATCACTAAGATATTACATATACATCATAACAAGCTTTAAACTGCAACAATATCACTGTGTTGAAGCAGAGACAGCAAGTGTTGCTTATATGCGGCTGGTGCTGGCAAGTCCTATTCCTGAAATAGGTGCAGTATGAACTCAGCACTCAATACCACAGAATGTCTCCAGACAAAAGTTGCTCCAGTCATTTATTTTTTATTGTGCATAATAACAAAAAGCTGTGCAACCAGTGTAGCCCTGGGAGGCCACCACTGAACCAATGTTTCACACTCCTGTCAAGTGCTTTGTCACTGTATCGACATTTGACTTATGGTGAGGAAAGGGAAATTAGAAAAGCAAGGAGATGGAACTCATATGCCTAATTTCAAGAATGAGTATATTTTAGAAAGATAGGGGGAAAACACACCAAAAAACAAACAAATATAAAAGAACAAATACAGCAACAATAAAGTCCTGAAACAATGTAGTGTATATTTCAGTCCAATCGATATACAGTCCTCTGCCTTCCAACTGGTAGCAATCAACACAGATTTTTTTAGCACCTATTTCCTCTTGCAGTGCCTTTCAGCCAGATGTTATTTTTGTTATTATTTTTTATTTTCATATGTATAGATTTCATAATGTAATATTTTTGAACCAGCAACCAAATTCATTGCCCTAAGGTTTTGGGGGGTGAATACTATATTAGTAATATATTGTGTCTGAATATATTAAGCATGACTTAATATTTTTGTATTTTTATCATTTATAATGAACATATCACATTCATCATAAACCTTTAATTTACTCCACAGAACACTAAATCTGGAAAAACAAGTTCACTTTTTTTGTTTTAGCATTTCTTACATACATTGGTCACTATTAGTAGCCTCAAGAGATAATTTTCAGGATGTCTTTATTTTTGCTAGTGTTATCGTATGAGTTCAGCTTAACTGAGGAAGCTGTTTCTTTAAAAAACAGGTCAGGTAATCGCATACAGTCACAAGTGTGCCCACACATCAGTCTTGTAGTGGGCTCAGTACTGCAGTAGAAGAGCAACCATCTGGCATTATGTTGCATGCCAACCAGCCTGGAGCACATAAGGAAGTGCTTCTGCAGGATATATTAGAATGCTACTACTACATGGTGATCGTGGCTTTTGTGACAAAAGCATAGCTCTATCTGAGAGGATTGTAGCTCACAGTGGCATTAGAGAATTTAGATATCTCTTTTAAAAGCTGTTATACAGGTTCAAAGAATGTTACAACATTATAAGATCTTGGGTATAGAAGGGTGATTACACTGGCTGAAATACAGTATGGATGCTCACAACTGGTATCATTTCATCTATTATGTGAAACTTAAAAATACATTCTGTTACTTTCAGAAACACATCCCTTGAGAATGCTCCGTATTACAGCAGTGAAATATTGAGATCTGATACATGTTAAAATATGTGCCCTGCCAAACATGAAAAAATAAATCAGAAGATTTAAATACAATTGCATGTTGCTGTGGGTGGCCTAATTCTGCACTCTACAAACCATTCCAACTTCTGTATGTATGGGACCCTGGTGACTAAATATTGCTGTGTGAAGCATTGTCTGCAATATGGGCAGGGACAGCCCATTTCCTGTAGGAACTTTGGTTGAAACATTTGTAGGACTCTAAACAGTTTGATAATGGCAGCAAGATATTAGCATAATTTTAAACTGCTTTCAAGCTTCATAATAAATCCAGGGAGCAGTGCTGCTACTACATATTTATAGTGGTGGAGGAGTGAGAGGACCCACATAGGAAGCCCTGCGGTTCTTCGTATATATCAAAGGGACTGAAATATGCATTATATTTATTGAATACTTTGTTGCTGTAGTTGTGTCTGTTGGTACTTTGTTTTCCCATCTTTCCAAAATATTCTCATTTTTGAAAGCTAGTGTATTGGGTCCATCCCCATGGATTTCCAATTTCTGTCCAGGAAATCTGATTTGAACTGAGAGATGAATGTGCACTTTAAAGTTTAATTATGATACATACTATGAATATTTTAGTGATTTAAATACCCTTACAGAGTCCATATCTAACCTTTTCAGATAGTCAGTAGAGCAACTGGATAGTATTGTATTGTAACTCCCTGGTGTCAGGATGAGTCAAAGTTCCACTAATAAAAAAAAAAAACTTTAGCAAAATGTATCCCAAAACATATGAGTTGCATTTAATAACCCTCACAGAATGTCAAAAATAGAAGAACTCTACTTGGCTTATGAGTTCTAATCAAATTCAATTTGTCATTTTTTCTCAGAAAGTATGAGAAAGATGGGATTCTATTAGAACAAAATGTACCACTGACTTTATGCTGACTATTATAGAAGCTACTGCTGAAGAAAGAAAAAGATTATCTGGAGAAACCAAAGGTTTACAAAACCAACTGAAATTCTACAAGAAGGAAGAATCTTATTAACAGTTCTTAGATAGATGCAATAAGGAAATGGAATGTTTTGAGGATGATTTAAATGTCATAAAACTAAGAAAATATTTCAGAGATACCTTCAATTACAGGGCTAATAATGTATATAACTGCACAAAGAAAGAATGTTCTGAGCAGTGACACTTCTACAGATAATGAAAGATATAAACATAGTAGAACAACTCATAACAGACCTTTTTTAGAGATGATTCAATGGAAGGCATAGACCAGAAAGGAGCAAATATCAGACACCAGCATGGAACAGGACAGACAGCAGAGATTCAACAAACAGGGAGGAGCAGGGGACAGAGGAGACAGATGGAGGCACCTCAAAACAACAATAAGTAGGCCCAAAAGTAGGAACATGAGACACAGGGAGATGAAGAGGCAAAGACAAAGATACAAAAAATGACATTAAAAAAAACAGAAGGAAGGGAGCAGAGACCCAGATAAGACAAATGCTCCTCCTGTCTTCAAACTCTTGAGTAGGCCCATTACAGTCAGTGAAGTTTCAGACTATTGAAAAGGACTGTCATTCACTCCTACTCCTATGCCAGATTTATGTCAGACTAAAATTGTCTTACAATTTTGTTTTTTTGTAAATTGAGATTGTGTGACTTTTTTGGTTAGAGAGACAAATAACTGGCACAGAAGAAAAAATAGAACTAAGACAAAAAATGAAAATTAAATCCCACTTCATTCCTCCAGGCCCAGCTCCCCACTATCTAGAGTCTTTCACCAAAGCTGAAATTTCTGAAGTACAGCATATATTTAACAAAAAAATGACATACAAGAAAAATCTAATTTAACTTGGAAAAAGGCAATATTTAAAATCACTTCAGGATGACCCATTATTCACAATCAAACCAGCAGATAAGGGGGTGGGGTAGTGGTTCTGGATAAACAGGATTATGTTGGAGACTGTCTAAAACAGGTTGATAACACCACTAATTATAAACCACTGCCTAGTGACAGAAACAAAAATATTAAGGATAATGGATAGAGACTTAAGATCTGGCTTGATGCCTGAATAAGTGGCAGAAACATTAAACAATGCTTGCCCAGTGGTGTAGAGGGCTGAGGCACTTAAGACACCTTACCTCTCCTACTTCAGCAATCCATGTTCAGGAACAAGCTTGGGAGGATCGAGCAGCCACCTTGCAGCTCTTCTCTCCCAGATTGGGGAGGTGAGTCTTCCCAGTTCTTGTCTGCCACCAAGTGAAGGCTTGGTGGTAACATTGAGCAAATCTGGGGCTAGTGCTAGGCTGGGTGGGGGGAGTGGAGCCACTGGTTCCAGAGTACATGTGCATCTCCACTCACATGTGCAACTGTGTCTGCCATGGCCCCGGAAGCAAGGGGGAAAAAATAGGAAAAATACCATGTCCCTCTGTTGCTGACCTCCCTCAACACTCTCAGGTCCTATCGCATGTAAATATCTGCTAGACAAGTCAGTGGGGTAGCCACAGATGTGACTAGGGGTACCAAAGAAATGGGCCTAATGAAAGGTGCAAGGTGAGGGCAAAATGCTGTATAAAAAAAGTTAAACAACAAATTTCCTTAACACCTACGGTGTGTTTTATTGTATTCTGAAAACACACAAAGGGAGGACTCCACCCCAGTGGAATCCAATTGTTTTGGGACAAAGTTCAATCTTGGAACCACTCTCCACATTTGTGGACTTCCACATAAGAGACTTTGTACAGAAATATGTTGCCTTATAGTTGCAGCCATTTACATAGTTAGATATTTCCAGATATTATGCAATAATCATAAAGAGATTCTCTTTGGTGGCCCTACAGCATTACTACAGGCAAGTAAGAATTTCTCTAGAGATATTACAGAAATTTCAGATATCTGACCATGGCAACATCTGCAATTGTATGTACAAGACATAAGACACATACTGAGTTTGAAAGAACAACATATTGATACAAAAAACATGCCACTTGTAGCTAAGAATGTGGCTGTCCTGTACACCTCTATCAACCACTCTGTGGGGCTGGTGGTGTTCAGATCAGTTTTACAGTTAAGAAATGCAGGTGAGTTTCCACCTACCAATTTTCTATGTGACATGGCCAAAGTTGTTCTTGGAAACAACTATGATAGATGTGTTTGCACCTACTACCCACAAATAAGAGGCACAGCGATGGGATTTACAATGGCCCCCATCATGTGCCATCTTATGTATGGACAATTGTGATGCTATTTACATTCTTGATCATAATACAGATCTCTGGCATAAACAAATCACGGTGCATAGAAGATACATAGATGATCTGCTATTCTTATGGCATGGTTTCATTTACATTCTTGATCATAATACAAATCGCTGGCATAAACAAATCCTGGTATATAGATGATACAAATATGACCAGCTATTTTGATGTATTTACATAATTTCCACAAGTACTTGAATTCTTGTAATGAAAACTTAAAATTATTATTGGATTTTTCAGCAGAAAGTATCCCTTATCTTGATCTTGAAATTTATATCAAAGATGGATATCTGGAAAGTGGGCTGTATCAAAACTGATGGAAAGAAACATAATCATCTGAAGAGATTGCTTTCATCCAAGAAAGGTCTCATAAACATACCACTCAGTCAATTTATATGGGCAAAACAAAATTGCTGTACAGATCAGGACTATAGAAAAGAAAAGGAGGTTATGACAAAAAGGTTTCTTGAAAAAGGTTATCAGAGTAAGACTGTAAATGATGCCAACGAGCAACAAACAGAGTCAGAGCTGAACTGTTGACACCAAAATCAAGGTGAGTGAAAGAATACCCAGATAGGGTAATGTTTTCAACCCCTTTCTCATGATTATTTGGAGAAATAGTGGACAGTATCAGAAGTAAGTGGAATATATTAAAATCCACTGAACATGGCAACAGTTTGTTTGCAAATAAACCACTTATTTAGCAAATAGAAGTAGTATTTTGAGAGATAATTTGGTTCATTCAGACATTCTTTAAGAGATTGTTACAAGAGGATTCAGCTTGGGGTAACCTCTACCAAGGAATGTTCCATGTGGACCACGTGCCCATTGTTCTAATACTTAGAACATTTCTAGATGTGCAAAACCACATACAGTATAAATGAAAAAATAACCATCACAAAACATATCACATGTGGCACAACATGTGGTATACATTACACGATGTCCATGTGATTGTATATATTTGAGCAAAACTAAAAAAGAACTGCAAAAGTAACTTGGAAAAAAGTCCTCAATAAGATGAAACAACACAAATCCAAGTGTTGCTTCTAGATACTTTATAGCAGAAAACATCAGGTTGCATCTTTGAGGTTTCTTGGTATAGAAAAATTTAAACTTCCCAGGACAGGTGGCATCTGGGAGTGTCTCCTATTAAACTGGGAGGCATTCCCTTATAGAAAAATTTGGAACATTTAGTGACAGATTGGGATAAATGAGGAGGTTGATTAGGGGCTCATACTGTAGAGTCCAATCCAGTCCTCTTCCTTCTGACTAGTTGCCAGCAGCACAATGTTTTCAGCCCCTGCCTCATCATAGTAGTGCCATACAGCCAGATGATAATATTGTTATTGTTATACATTCATTTTTTATATAGAGAATAATGAATGGGGTTGTGTGCATTATGTCCATTTAACATACACCTGAGGTGTGCAATGCTACATAAACCCCAAAAGCTATGTTCAAATTAAGCAATAATGCACGACAGGGTGTGTGTTGTGCTGGGATAACATCATGCCTGGGGTGATTAGGCACGAGGCTGCTGGCCGAGTGCGACTAATCACCCCAGAAGTGACGTTATTCCAGCACAACACACACTCTGGAGTGCATTATTGCTATTATACAATGGCACATTTGTAAAAGCAAACAGAAAAATGATGAAAAAGTACTTTTAAAGTAAATTTTTTTGTCAATTTATGAATGGGTAGGGTAACTTTATGAAAAAGTAGTGCTGATTTAGCCAGCAGGTGGAGCTAATGTGCTTTCTGAGTGACTGAAATTCTCTGTAGGACCCTTGTCTCTGCAGTCTGTCACACTATCTGCACTGATGTTTATGCTGCTTGAACCCCCTACAACCACACACTTCGTGGTGGCACCGAAGTAGAAAAAGATGAGATTTTGAGTCCTCCCTCACTATCGTGGCTGAAATCTTCTGAAGGGGTAAGCAACTGAAGAACATTTTTTCTCACGTGCTCTGTTTCTATGGCACGGACAGTGTGAGCAGACTGAGAGGGAGGGGCATTTCATTTGGCAGTGTGGACTGTGTGGAGGTGCTTACTTCTAAATAGGTGATGGCTTTCAGTTTAAATTTTTTTTTTTAGTTAAAAAGAAATGCTTGTGTCTCCTGTGTTCACGGAGTGGAGAGTGCTAGCAGGGTGGGGGACTTCGGTGAAGCAGATCGTAAAGACGACTTTCAGTTGGCTTGTCTTTTTATTAGAAAATAAAGGTTTTGGGACAAGTTATTTTCTGTGCTATGGGAGGGAGGGAGTAAACTGAGAGAGGTTTCCCCTGTGTCTCCTGTGTTGATGGAGTGGAGACTGCTAGCGGGGTGGGGGGGAGTTGCCATGATGCTGATCACAGATGGCTTTGAAGGGTTGCAGTAAAGCAGGAAGAGGAAGCCAGTCATAGTAATGGCTAGCACAGTGATTGTTTTAATATTTTATTCGGTCTTCTGTGTGCTGGGGCTAGATCTGTGATGTTGTACTGGGATAACATCACGGGTTCAGCCCCAGAATGACCAGTCAGTACCCAGGATTTTTTCTTGCCATAGTATAATAGTTTATAACTATATTTCACACTGAGGGTGTGTATTAATTGCAGTATGACACATCAACCTGGGATAATTTTTCTTTATTTAGCTTTTTGGTCCCCGTTGCCTCCTCCTGTCAACTGGCAATGGGGACACATATGTATTTTTACCGATTTTCTCCCCAACCCCCCCCCCACCAAGGCCCCAGCTCAATGTTGTGCAAGCATGTGGAGGCACACTTCACACCCCGTGGTGCCAGCTCAGCCCCTTCCACCTCCCGATACTTTTCTGTCCCCTCTCCAACTAGGCTACCCACCGGACCTCCACCTGGTGGGATCAGAACTACAGGGAGGTGCCAACCCACCCCCACCACCCTCAGGAGAGGAGAGCTGCCTGCCGGCATGTTCAATCCTGCTCCACCCTCCTGCCCACACTGGCACCCGATGACCCGAAGTTGTTCCTGAACCTGGGTCACCAGTATAGCGCAAGGTACTGCATCCAGTGCCTGAACCCTCTGCACCACCGGGCAGGCCCCAGGATAATTTTTTATAATTTCTTGTGAACAATATTTTCTCTCACCAGATCCTTTTATTAATAACATTTGTATGACATTTTTCTGATTATAGGGGGATCAAGTTATCACAGAAACAGGTTTTGCTTGCTGAAAAGCAATTTTATGTAGCTGAAATGCCTTATTAGTTACAGGAATTCATTTGGCTTGCAGACAGCAAGACATCACAAGTAGCAGTGCAAAGTAACCATTGCAATTAATGAGTGAAAGAAAAACATGAGGTCAGAGACAGAGTTTTTGAAAATGTAGCCAGAGAAATGTACAGTATCTGGCAAAAATCTTTTTTTTTTTTTCCCATTTTATATTTTTGCCCCCAGGGCCACAGACAACGAGGGTCTCTTCTGCCGACTGCCACTCTCCCCACCATCCACCATGTCTCTAGGATACTGGTGGTGAAGGAACCCCCAAGGATAATCCCCTTTGGTGGGGTTAGAAGGGAGGCATTTGTACTCCCCCCAAAGCACATTATCCAGTTTCCTCACCCCTATGTTGCTTGGTGATGTAGCGGGTGGAGTCATGGCTAGTGGACATCATATGCCCTTGCTGTGCCTGTTCTTTCCCCTTCACTTTTTTTTCCTCCCTTACTTTCACTAGGACCTTGGCAAACATGTTCATCCACACAAGTAGAGGCATGCATAGTGGCCTCCCCTCCCTGGCCTAGCACCTAACCCCCTAATCTGCACATCACTACCATCAAGCTGCCACTCAGTGGCTGCCAAGTTCTAGGAAGACCAAACTCCCCAGTTCGGTAGAGGAGAGCTGCCCAATGACTGCTCAGTCCTGCTTCCATCCCCCCCGGCTCACCCTTGGTGTCCCAAGCTCATTGCTAAACTCAAGTCGCTGGCATGGGAAAGGTAAGGTGCTAGGCGCATCAGCCCTCTGCACCACCAGTACAGCTACTGGCAAAAATCTTTGATGAGAATAAGCCTCTGTTTCAGGCTGTTGAACAAATCTGCTTTAAAAAGTTACTAGGACAGTGAAATACAGTATTTTTGCTTTCTGCTTTTCACAGCAAACTTTCTCACAGTGGCCACACAGATGTTATTTAACATCAGCTGCATGGCTGAGAGATAATGGGCTGAGCTAAGTAAAAACAGTTTGGGTGTGTGTTTGCTGTAATATCCATCTGGTTATATTACAGCAAATAAGAACGGCTTCAGCCCATAGAAAAAAGTCCTCACCAGTTATTATAATGTTATTACTTGGAACCAGTAACTAAATGAATTGCCCTGTTTTCTGGGAGACTAGTATCATGAATATGCAGTTTTAAATGTCTAGATGTGAAGCATGAGTTAATGTCATTGAGTTTTTTTTTTATTTAAATGAACATGTTAAGTTCATTCTCATAAACCTTTAATTTACTCAATAGATTACTAAATCTGGAGAATAATAAGTTAATATTTTGTTTAAACATGTCTGACATACATTGATCAGTAACAATAGTCTCAAGACCCATGTTTTAGGCTCTTTTTATTACTGCTGACTTTATAGTATGAGTGTTGCTTTATTAAGGAGGTTGTCTCTTTAAAAATAGTCTGGGTAATGGTGCAAACTAACAAGCATGCCCTTGCATCAGTCTTTCAGTGGGTTCAGTGTAGCAGTTGCCCCAAATGTCTGACATCAAATATCCCATCGATAGGGTGCAGCAAAGAGGGCTCAGTAATGTGGGCACTGGCAACAGGGCATGGGAAATTGCAGTGCACGGGAGTTTTGGTCATGGTGCAGTGGGCACATGGTGCTGAGGGAACATTCTGTCTCCCTCTCACTCTTGCTGCCTAAGTCAACATTACCCTTCTCCTCATCCATATGGAGCAGGAGAAGGGGATTATATATATTTAGGTTGTGTGCCTCCCCCCCGCATTAGAGTGACATGGCTAATACTAGGTGGTCTCTGGTCCTGTGTACTGTGATGCTTGGTTTGTGTGCCCAGTCAGTGCACAGATGTGCACTTTTTCTGCTGTGTGCACTCCTGCTGTCATGCGGCATGATTGAGAGGTGCCCTCTTTCCCTACAGCTAATTGTCCGTGCTCCTAATGCTGGTGCTCTGTTTGTTTTTGTCCTAATGTGGATGAACTCTGATGTCATGATGCATGTTCTGCATCTCCATTAGCAGCTTCCTGACCAGCCAGGATAATGTTATTTATTTATTATTTATTTATTTATTTATGTATGTATGTATATGTTTAACCAAGAAATACACACTGAGCTTACAACAGCTCATTTCCAGATATGTCCAGTGGGATAGGGGGAGAAAGAGCTAGACAAACAATATTGCTACTAAAAATACAAGACATCAAATACAATGATATAGAAATACAAGCAAAATCATAAATATTAGAGACAGTTTAGTAATGAATGCAATTAGAAAATATAACAATTAACTATATGTAAAGTAGTGAAAAGGCATGAACAGGGCAAAACTAGAGAAGGGGAGTAGAGCTAACACTAACAAGTACTGAGGGAGTAAAAGCACATGAGGAAGTACTCTTACAAGATGCATTAGGATGCTTCAGCCACACAGCAGCGGCTGTTTTTGTAACAAGAGCATTGTTCTGTCTGAAATTATTGCAGCCAACAGTGGCATTGATGAGTTTAGGTATGTCTTTTAAAATGCTGTTATACTTGTTTAGAATGTGTTGCAATATTACAAGAGCTTGGATTAAGAAGGGCGTGATTACAATGGCTGAAATGTGTGTACTCACAGTGGATGTATCAAGTAAACTATTATGTGAAACTTTAAATTAAATAGGGGATATGTGATGTGCATTTATTTGATATGGATTTATCTTCATCTGTGGTCAGTGTTCACCTGACTTTGATGAGTGGTGAAGACATGAGTGAGGTCAAAAGAGATCACTGACCACAAATGAGGATAAACTCCATATCACAAGAACGCCCATCACATGTGTGGTTCATAAAGTAAACATTAGTGTTTTGTGACAAAAGTAAAATCACTGATTCTTTATAATGGCAGGAGTGTACAGCTATAAGGAGCATGAGTTACAGATGGTTCAATTCAGATCAGTGTATGATGTATCCTAGTAGATGGATATATTTATTGATGCACCCTACTATGAAGAAAAAACATTTATCTACCACAATCGACTGCTACTAGTACATACTCATTGAACAACAATAGTGTTTAGATTGTTTATTATGGTGCTATCACCTGCACTGTTATTTTAATTTTGCTAAAGCCTTATTATGGTGAGAGTGTCCATGGGTTACAGGACACTCACCTACCTGTTTCAGTTGCAAATTGCTGTCACACTTCCTCACTGCGAATGTGTTCCTTGAAATATTAATACTGCTGACCTGCTTACCCACAGCATTACTACCTGAATCTATAGAATCTTCAGAGATAAATGAGGCTAACTCCCTTGGTCCCACACTGACACCAAAGCTTACTGATTCCCCTGACAACTTTACAGTATCCAGTCCCCCTAGCCATATGCACCCCCCCACATTGGACACCTAACCCTGGTGGCACATGGAGAGTGCTATGTGTTCATCTGACATGTCCATGTCACCAGAACCACATGCCTGTCCCTTCTTCCTAGGAGTAAAGCCTTGAGGTTGAAGCACTACCTCAGAGCCACCAGAGGACTTACAATAATGTTACTCCTACTGTCCGGCAATGTGCACCTCAAAATAAACTCTACTGGTAACTCTGTATCTGGCAGCCACAGACAAAGACTATTGAACATACTCTCCCTAAACATCAATAGTCTCCTTCCTACATTTGCCTAATTTAAAGCCTATGTCAAGTTAACGCAGCCAGACATTATTTGTCTAACTGAATCTCGGCTCAGTCCACACATGCTTGATGCTGCCATCTCATTTCCAGGCTTCACTATCTTCCGGGAAGATAGGATAGATAAGTGAGGTGAGGGCTACCTTATCTACCTCAGATCAGACCAGCAAGCCTCTAAAATAACAATTGAAGGCCTAACAAGGAACCGTGAATATCTAGCGATGAAGCTTTTGATAGGGTGAGGGCACAAATGGTTCTAAGTAATATCAGCAAAAACAAAACAGTGAAGACCACAACAGCAAAGCGTAACAGAGCGAGGACAAAAATGGTGATGGCAATGACAGTGAGCTCCGAAAACAGTGATGAATCACAACTTTTTCTATGAGGGGCAATGTCTATCTTCTATTTTTTGTGGGGGGCTCTGCCACCACACCCCCCTAAATTTAAATAACCAACTCCAGGGGGGAAGCATGTCAAGGTGGGGAGAAACTTGAGGGTTGTGGAACTCAGGGAGGGGGACACAAGTTGGGAGGGGGACAATATTGGGGCAACCCAAGGACAGGGGTGAACAACGTGGGGACTGTAGGCATGGCAATTAATTACACAACTAAAACACTAACAGAAACCCCCAAAAATGAAAAAAACAAATTCTCCCTACTGCCAGTCCCAAATCTGGATCCTCGTGCAGCACAAGCAGTGTCTCTAACCACAGCACACTCAACCAACTCAAAGGCAATCTGCTGAACACATAGCTATATACCACAGAAAACAATCACCCCTTCTCGCTCCCAACCACACAATATGTTTAAAGCACATCACCCTTTTTGTATTCACTATTATTACCTCAACCAAATTGAATCACCTAAACTGACTCTCTGTATTCATGGGATACTGGTACAAATCTCTTATCATCCTATCTGTATGTATCCCACCAGGTGCATAGAATCTGTTCATAGACGATGTACTCATTACTTCATGTAACTCAGTCAGAACTTGGAATGCATTATTACTGATGAATTTGACATCACTTAGAATGCAGTCCAGCATAGTTTATAGGACTAAGATGTTCTCCAGCCTATTTCTCACACAAATTGTCACTGAGTACAGCAGAGCCAATTATAAAGCAATAACATGATGCTAGGTGACTGGGTACTAGTTAAACAACCTGATAGCATTAAAGTTGTCAAAGTTCTAGCAGATACCCTAAATGACCACTTCCTGGTGCAATGTCTAGGAGCAGTAAAACAGAAAGGGTCACTCCCCGTTCAGTCAGCTAAGTCCTAAACAAAAGAAGGTGCCTGAATTCAAATATTACTTGCCCTAAACTGATTGGCACTTGTTAGATGCCATTCCTAATATCGACTTGGACCTAGAATTCTTTGACTCTGAGTTTACACATGCCTGTGATAAATCTCCACCCATTAAAAAATGCAAGACAAGAGGAACACCATCTAGATGGATCACCCTGAACTCCTTGCATGCATGGGGGAGAGGGAAATCTGCAAGCACTTGCGAGGGAAACAGGGTCCCCTATCAACCTGCAAAGGAACAAGGAAGTCCTCAATAAGTACACAAGTATGATTAGAAAGGCCAAATCTGGGGGGAGGGTGCTGTTGAGCACCCAACATGGTGGCAGCTTAATTCTGAACTCCTGTCTAGACGCTACTTAAAAGTTTAAAATATACCTATCCTGGGCAGATTGGAAGCTCAGAAAAATACGCATCTTGTCTCAGAAAAGCTGTGGACTTCTTTATGGGTCTTAAAAGGGATCTCAAGCATTCCGCACAGAACTGACATGCTTTTCTATCCTTGTTGCATGCATCAAAAGGAGCGGGATCAGGGCCATCTTCCTCAGCAGAGCTAAAAACAGACAAAGCTCCAAACCCTCAAATAATGGCGCTCTTACAAAAAAATACAGGCTACTGGAGAGGAAACTAACCACAGATTAGACTCTGTAGAAGCCCAGTTCAATGAACTAGATGATAAGCAGCATGCCACTGAAACAGACATTCAGGATCTTAAAATTGAGATAGAAAATCAAAGCAGCAAAAATACGACATTTGTACAAGACCTTACCTTTCTGAGAGCTAAAATAGAAACATTGGAAAAGGCTCAGAGACAGTCGAATTTGCGGATAGTTGGTTTCCCCCCTAGATTTGCATCTACCACCAAAATCATTCCTGCTATAAACAGAATGATCTTTTTGGACTTAGCTCTACTGCTTGCAGATTTGGGGATCACAGTGCTTAAGGTCTTTGCTATTCCCATGCGATCACGAAGAGGTTCTGGGAATGCGCGACCACTGATGGCCATAGAAACAATGTCTAGCTCGGAGGATCACATACCACTACTATGTGCTGCAAGACAGGGGGGAGATATGATCTGGGAAAGCAGTAAGATAACCTTTTTCCTAGTCATCTCATCACAATCCCAAACAAGGAAGAAGGCACTACAAACCACAAAGAAAGTCCCTCTCGAGAATGGAATTGAAGCCCAGCTTTTGTTTCCTGAAAAGTTCCAGATTAAATATACTGGCAAGACTCATGTATTAACAGATCCTGAAGCAACAGCCACCTTGGTTACTAAACTAATTGAGTCTCAAAAGACAGCAGATCTGCAGAGGAAAATCTCTGAATCTGATTCTGAATCAGATACTAATGACTGAGCTTGGTGAGATTCTAAAAGAAACATACCTTCCTTTTCCTGCTGGGATACCCAGTGAAGAAAATAAACTTTTTTCTTTATATGTTAGTCATCTGACTGGGACTACAATCAACGTTGTTTATAAAGTCAGGCATGCCATGTTGGTAGCTCTAAGTTTCAAGCCTTATTATAGAAATTCCTGCCTATTGAGGGATACTTCATTTATATAGGGGATATATTACCCCACTTAGTTTGTGAACTATCAGACTTCACCTTTTAAATATCCTGTGTCCCTATCAGTCAGCCAGACTGACTATAGAGATAGGGGTGTAATGCAACTTAATTGAGCCAAAACTATCTTTTTATAGTCCTTATTTAGTCCCCTCTTTAGGATTTTTCAGCCCTCCATCTATAGTTAGGAATCCTGTGGGGGCAGAAATAATGGTAAATAGCTGAACTGTTACTGAATGGGTGAGAGTGTTATATTCTACATTATTATCTAGCCAGAGAGTAATCTCCTTTGAAACGTGATTGTTGGCAAACACTTCTAAAGGGTGAATATAATTACTACAGATTTTATTGAAATGTATCCTGTATTTTGACATGCTGTAAAACATATGTTTCCTAATGTGATTCATGTTATATGCTATATGCTGTATTACATATAATCCAAAAATAAAAAGTTTACAAAAAAAAAAGAAAGGCCAAATCTGACTTCTATAAGGAAAAGCAGACCCAGAACTGGAGCAATGGCAAATGATTCTGGGACAATGATTTGGAGCTCCTTGGTAAGAGAGTTGAAAACTACTCCTCAAATGCTTATGGTGGATGGTTAGGATGTCCTCAATCCCACCAAGTTGCCAATAACTTCAACACAGCCTTTACTGATCTCAGTTCCATCATCCCAGCTGAGTCTGCCCAGACCTCCTGCAAGGAACCTGGTCCTGAAGCCTCCTAGATGGTGGTCTATGAACCAGTGTAGCCTAAATTCTACTGTACTTTAAGGCTGTTTCAGTCAAAGACACCACAAAATGCATCAATGGAGTACTTGGTAAAACTAGGTGTGGGAGTTATTTAGTTAATATGAAACTTATTGCATTCATGGTAGAGAATCTTTACCACCCCATCTCTAGAATTTAACTTTTCCCCTGTTCTACTTTCAGTTCCCTGAGAAGTGAAAATCTGCACTGGATACACCAGCTTTCAAAAATGGAGACTGATCTAGCCAAGCCAAGTACAAAAGCCATTTCTGTTTCCCCCCCCCATGTCCAAGGTCTTCGAGAGAATAGTCTCTGACTAACTTGTCACATACCTCGAAAAACAGTGTCCAGTGTGTACAGTAGCATGGCTTCCAGAAGCTCCATAGCACCAACATGCTGCTGTTAGAATACGCTATGTTCATGAGGCCTTTGACAATGGTGACTTCATCAGAGCTATATATATCGACATTACTGAGGCCTTCAACCTGATCAACTATTACATCCTACTTAACAAACTCCTTGGCCTGGGTTAGTCATGGTTACCCACTTCAAGATGAATTGTCCAGGGTACAGAACATTGGAGTGCAAGCACAATGCCGCACAGAACACAAGTGACTATAAATTGTGTCACCCTCCTGTAACTGCACGTAGTCTACCGAAGCAGTCCCTGCTGATTTTTTGCAACACAGCAGACCTCACAACTGTAAAGATATACAGACCGTTACAGTTTGTATAACTGTACTGTTGTGAGGTCTGCTGTGTTACAGTTCAATATGATGCCATTTTATGGGGATTTATCTCTTGTCCCTCCTTCAGTATGTTTGATTAGAGCTGTTTCTGTATGTACAGAATAGGTAATAGTTACTGTACATTGTAGTACACTATCATTAACTGCTGGACAGTTACAATATTTATACAGAAGCAAACACACCCCGCCTGGTGGCCATTTCACTGACTTTCATTCCCAGCTGTCCACCAACTCCTCCTATGCCACCTCCTGTGCCTCTTATGTTCCAAGAAGACCATTGTCCAACCCCATCCCAGTGGTGCAAGCCACTTAGACCACTTCCTGGCTGATTTAAGAATTACCCCTTGCTACATCCATGACAGGGCTTGCAAATTCCCCAAAAAAGGGATGCTGTTGCCCTGCTGTGGTGCAAGCCCCCTTGCAGCCTAGTGCACTGTGTTGTTTGACACAATGCTGGTGCAAGGGGGCTTTGCTGCAGCTGCATCTGGATTTGACGCAGGCTGAGACAGAAAATCGCAAATGACGCAAGTTGTGACGCAAGTCACCCCTTGCATCAGAATCTTTTTGACTCTGGTCCCTTGCTTTGATCTGTCTTTATCTTTCTTTATCTTTATTAATATTTTAAAGATACACCTTTGAGCCCAGGATCATTTACAAAGGTTCCATGTCATACATTACAGAGCAGTATTTGGATGAGTCACAATCAATACAATGATTTGGACAAATATTTCAACAAAATGAATTTCATTTGATCTAGAAACAGGTAAACAGCAACTACACGGCAGCATTGTCAGGGCAGACAGAAAACATAGGAGGGGGGATAAGGGGCAGGAGTAGGGGGATGAAGGGTAGATGAGGGAGGGAGGGATGAGTTGGATGTAGTCCCATAGGGGGATTACAGTAAGTGTTTAAGTGCAGTGGCAGGTTATTTTTCGATGCAAAGTGCTTTCTCAAGGCAGATTTAAAATGATCAGGTGTGGACAAGTCCAGTACAGCAGTTAGGAGCTCATTTAGCCAAGTCAGCATTCTAACAGGGAAGGAGAGCTTAGCCAGGTTAGTCCTACAAAAAGGTACTTGAAGGGATTTCCTGAGGGCACACCAGGTGGTATGTTTGTGATGAGCTGGGCAGATAAGTGAGTTAAGATAGAGGGAGGATAGATCAAGGAGGGTCTTTTTTGCAAGTAGTCTCATTTGGTACTTGATACATAGGTCAAGAGGTAGCCATCCTGTATTGATGTCAAGGTTGCAGGTGTGCATCAGTCTGTCAGGACCAAGGAATAGGTGACAAGCTTTATTAAGAGTGATCTTTACTCTGTGAAGAATTGAGTCCATGGCTGCACCATATATGGCTAGCCCATAGTTTATCTCAGGGAGGACTGAGGAGGCAACTGCTAGCTGTCTACCCTCCTCGGTCATGTACGGTTTGTGTCTCTAAAGTGTCTATAAAGGGTGTCCAGTTTTTTATTTACAGTTTTTCTGCTTGGTCAACAATGTGTGCAAAAGAGAGATTGTTATTTAGGTAGACACCTGGACATTTGAAAGTGTTCCAGGGCTTTGCCTTCCTGGTTAAGGATAGCAAAGGGTTAGAGCATGTTCTTTTTTTGGTGACGTGATCAGCATGGTTTTGGTTTTCTTGTAATTAAGGAGTAACATATTGTGGGAAGACTATTGCTCTAGGGCCGTGAAGTTACTCTGAAGGTTGAGCATTATTTCTTGTTTGCAGTTACTTTGGGTGTAGATCACCCTGTCATCTACATAAAGGAGGACCTGGGAGTCCTGACATGCCAAGGGAAATTCATTGATGAACATACTGAAAAACAGGGGTCCAAGGATTAAGCCCGGGGGTACCCCCACAGCCACAGGACATGAGCTGGACATAGTCCCATTTTTTTTACACTCTGGGAGTTGTCTGGTTAGGTAGTCTTTGAACCAAGTAACGGTGTCAGATAACAGTCCTAAACTGGAGAGTTTGTTAAGGATAAGGGAATGGTTAACAAGGTCAAAGGCCTTTGTTAAGTCTATAAAGATGGAGCCCACCAGTTGGCTATTATCAAGGGCCTGATGCATGAAGTTGGTATACTCTAATAAAGTGAAGATGGTACAATGTTGTTTCCTGAAGCCATGCTGATGCTGGCACTGTATGTTATGCTGGATAATGTAGGTTACTAGCTGCTCAGTGACTATCTTCCCAAGGGCTTTGGAAAGTGGGGAGATAACTGAAATGGGCTGATAGTTTGACATGGCAGTTTTAGTTCACCCTTTATGCACAAGGGTTACAAGTGCTCTTTTCCAGATGCTTTGAAACTGGGCATACTGAAGTAAGTAATTAAAGATCTTGGCTATTGGAAAGGTTAATACTTCAGTTGCAGAAGCTAGTAGTTTCATATCAGTAGAGTCGCTACCCATAATTGCTTTGCCTAGTATTCATTTAATGTAGTGAAGGTAGCGGATATTGAGCTTGCCTGAAAGAACAGAGAAAGGAGAGACTGAGCCCTGGAGGAGTGTGCTTGGGGCTGGGGAAGTGGGCAGATGGGGCATGAGGAATATCTGTTTTGAAAATCGGGCCTCAGGTGTTAAATTTGTTTGGACTGTGGCAAAATTTAAGGGGCAATAGGTGGACTTTTAGTTCAATTGGTTTGACTGGTCTGAATGATGCAGACCAAGTGAAGCAGTTGAACTGTGAACCACAGTTCACACCTGAAATAGTTATAATGGGCACAGTGTGAGTCATAGCCTCATTTTGTTGCTAGGCTCAGATTGATGACATGAGCCAGCATAAAAGCTCACTCACATGCTTGTTGTTGGGCTGTCAGGTAGCTCAAGCAGGGCTGTGATTTCCTTCTTTTGGGGGTCTGGATATCCTTCTATTCAGTACCTGTCCACCCTGCCGCCCCCATGCCCAGGCTAACCCCTTGGGCAAGGCCACTGAAGAGCTTCCCACGCCCTAATGGACATTGTGGGCAAGTCCCAGATTACCTCCAGGGTCAGGGCCATGACAGTGGGACCCCCCCCCCGGTGGGTGTCGGAGGCAGTGGATGGCAGAGCAGAGTGGGCCGTCATGCCAGGCTGCCAGCATTTTTCATTGCTTGCTGCCCCAGGGGTGGGGATGTTCAATGATGTCCAGCATTTGTCCCGTCCCCCTGATGTACTGATGCCAGTCACTGCAGTACCCCCGGCCTCCACCAGGGGTCCGTCAAGCACCAGACACTCTTCCCTTCCCCTCCACCCGGTGAAGGAGAGCAGTCACCAGGACACTCAATCCTTCTCTCCCGGCTGGACCTCCAACTCTACGGGTTTGTTTCTGAACCTGGATCATCAGCATCACAAACAGAAATCTAACTGCTGTGCTGATGGGCCGGCCTGATTCACTTCTAGTTAGATTAGCTAGGAAATTCTTCAAAAAGCAAAAGAAATCAGAAAATCTTCAAATATCTGCCAATGTCAACTTGTACTAGTCCTGAAAATGGCAGGGCTGTTGAAGTGGGGAAGCAGTGTTGCAGCAGGCCTCTGGGAGCAGGGACTTACCTGAAAGAGCTGAGAGGGGAGAGACTGAACTCTGGAGAATTGTGTTTGGGGCTGGGCAGTGGGCAGATGGGGCATAAGGTTACAGTCTGCCATTGCCCACTTGTTGCCTAATCTCAGCAATGCAGCATACATTTATTTTTGCAGAACTAGCATTTTTACAGGGCATACAGATAGATGACTGAAGCCCCTGTCAAAAGCCTGAGCTGTGATTTTTGGGGGGCTTTACTTTTATTTACTAATTTTACTGGGCAGCAAGTGTGTTCCAGCTGGCAGCAGGACAGTGCCTGTCCACTGGCAGTTGGCATCTTTATGGCATCCCATAAAAAATGTAAACAAACTCTAGCCAGAGCTGATACGGCTGCGGTGAGTTTGTACGAGTGTCACTGGCACAGGGGAACAACTAAACCTTGAGGTCAATCACTGCCGTGATCCCAGCTCCCATACCATAGCACAACTGATTTGCAAAGTGGCTGGAAAAAGAAATACTCAGTTTCTTGCATTTGGCCAATGAAGCCCAGAGTATCCACTTTGCAGGGGTCTCCCTAGGCTATGGGATGCTACCCACATGGTAGCTGTTTTGCTTGCCTCACTCTGTGCTTCACTCAAAGTGGCCTACATGGACCTTGAAGGAAGCTGTGAGTCGGCCGCCGAAAGGAGCTGAGTGATTACACTGCCACATCGCTGACATTCCCAATTTGAGAGATCAACCTGTGGTTTGCTTCCATGCTACATAGGGGTGCTCGAGGCGGGTGGGCTCCAATGGATCTTACCCTGTACTCAGGCTGAATCACAGTTGCAGGGTTTTGACTCAGGTGCTGCAACAGCTGGAGTGGCCGGTTTGTTCTCCGGGGCACAGTAGCAGCCTGTTCTAAAGGGACTGATGTAAGAGATGATGGAACTTCATTAATTCTTCAGTAGTGTTTTGTATCCAGCCTCGTCGAGATTGACTTTGCTCATATGAATGTAAGTTTCATAATGTGAATTATAATTATGGTTAAAAACTGATGAAATGGGTCATGTGTGTGTCTGTCTTAGGGTCTTACTCTATGGCCTGACTACAAAATGATGTTAAAAATGTCACCATCTGAAACTGTACAAACCTGGGGAGAATAAAACTGTCAAGCATAAGGGGGAAAATGAAAGAAATAAGTGCTTAACTCTTCCTTTGAAATGCATTGTAACTAATAGTTTTAAGGGCATGACTTGGCCGTCAAGCAATGAGTCTTGCTCAGAAAGATTGAGACTTGACAGCACTAAAGCCCCAAATGAAAGATTGCACTATTTGTGTTTAACCTCTGAAAAAGTGTACAGTTTTGGAAGGATCATTCTGAAACTCCACAACGGAAGCATTCCAAGGCCTGTTCTGGTAGCTTGTTTTTCTGAGCTGACACAGAATGTGACTGCAGGCTCTGCCTACGCAGCCATAATAATTCATCATTCATGTTCACATTTCTTTTTTGTGCAGTTTCATACTCTGTATTCTCCCAAACTGAAGGTTTGCATTCCCCAGTAAATTGAAGGCTTGCATGCACCAGTTCCTTTGTCCTCCTCCTGAGTCCTTAAGCAGCCTTTTGCACTGTGATCTGGGCAGTGGGCAGCAATTGTGTGCAAGCTGGTATTGTGCCAGTGCCCATCCCCTAGTAGATGGCCCCTTGGTTGCTTTCCATAGAAACATTTTTTTTATGTTTTTTTGTATCAGTTTTCAAATTGAAACTCTTCACAATACCCCAAATCATGGGAGTTTCTCCCTCCTGAGTCCTGAAGCAGCCTATGTATATGTGTGTGTGTGTGCGTGTGTGTGTGTGTGGCCATGAGCTGTGTTGTTGCAGTGTGATCTGGGCAATGTGCCATATATGTGTCCCAGCTGGCAGCAAGCCAGTGTCCAGCTCCTGGTACTTGGCACCATCCAGTAAAAAAGTAGAAAAATAAAATCAAAATTCTCCACATCCTCTCAAGTTGCTGAAGTTCCTCTCTCATTCTCCTTTGGAGTCCTGAAACAGCCTGCATGTGTATCATCTTGAGTAGTGCTGGTTAGAGTGTGATCTGGGCAGTGGGCAGCAAGTGTGTGCCATCTGGCAGCATTCTGGTGTCTGGCTCCTGGCAGTTGGCACCTTGAGTAAACAAAAAAATTCTCTGCATTCCCTTAAGCTAGTGAAGTTTCTTCCTTCTCCTCCTTCTTCTGAGTCATGAAGCAGCCTGGTTGTGTGTCATCCTGAGCTGTGCTGTTGCAGTGTGACCTGGGCAGTGGGCAGCAAGTGTGTGCCAGCTGGCAGTGTGCCAGTGCCCAGTCCCTGGTATTTGGTGGCATCCTATAAAAAAGTAAAGTAAATGAATAAATAATTAAATAAAAATTCTCCAACTTCCCTCAAGTTGCTGAAGTTCCTTCCTCCTCCTGAATCCTGAAACAGCCTTTTGTGTCATACTGATCTGTTCTGTTGCAGTCTGATCTGGGCAGTGGGCAGCAAGTATGTGACAGCTGGAGGCATGCCAGTACCTGGTCCCAGGTAGTTGGCATCTTAGTGGCCTCCCATAAAAAAAAACTCAAAAAAAAATAAAATGTCTATTTTTTCTGGCAGTTTTCATGCAAACTGAAGTTTTATTGTATATATTTTGAAGCACCATGAGCATTCATGAAAGGGCACTATAGAAACTCTTCATGTTCCCCCCCAAGTTGCTGTTGTTCCTTCTCTAGGATCATGCAGTTGTGTGTGTGTGTGTGTGTGTTGTGTGAGTGTGTCATCCTGAGCTGTGCTGTTGCAGTGTGATCTGGGCAGTGGGCAGCAAGTATGTACCATTTGGCAGTGAGTCATTGCTTGGCCTCCAGTAGTCCTTGGTAGTATCCCACTGATAAAATAAAAATTAAAAATAAAATAAAAATTAATTAATTAATTAAAATAAACACTAAAAATGTCCTCATCATTCATCACCCAAGCGTATGAGTTCTGTAGCAAGCATTAGGAAATGGAGCAAAAGAGAAGTCAAGGATACAGTGGCATGGGATTATCCAGTCACAGCAAAGAAAAACCAAAGTGGTATGGGCTAAGCCATGGACCCTCTGCCTCAGTGGGAACTACAAGTGTAGAGGAAGATGACCATAGTAGTCAAACTAACACACTGTAGGAACCACTTACAGTGGCACTGCAAGGGTTGCAACATGAGGAATTGTTGTAGAAAAAAGAATAAGAAAGGAGTGTGTGAAGTAATGTCAGAGAAGGAGAAGCAAAGTGACTTGGAAGAGTTTGGGGACAGACACACAGAATGTCATTATATACCCCATAAAAGTGATAACAGCAGCAGTTCTGGGAGGGAGGAGGAGGTGGAATAGGTGGGAATTTGACTTGGGACAGATACAAATAAGAGATCAAAAGAGACCAAAAGCTGTGTTAAAAACAAAAGGCCACAAACAGCCAGGGGAAACACAACAAGAAGCATCTTAAATGACAGCAGAAAAAGAAGACACAAGCAAAACTGGTGACCTATAGCACATGGTAGAGGAAGAAGAACCATTCCCTGATCTTGAAAAACTGATGAAGGAAAAGGAGAAAGATGATGATGTAGAAGCAGGCCACAGTAGCCCATCCATCAGGCAACAGCAACAGCACTGATTGCCAGGAGGAAAGACCAAACTAGTGACATCAGTGGTGTGGGATTTGTTTTGAGTGGGCAAAAAATCACAGACATATGTAGTGTGTTTTTATATTTAAAGACAGGCTGAGTTGGGGTAAGGAGGGAACTTTGTTGGGAACATCTAAAACACCTAAAATGAAAAATCATTTGTTAAAGTCCCACACATCTCAGAAGAAGGCATAACAGTACATGGCATCAGCAGCAGCAGCACCAGGTAATGAAGCTGATGATGATGATGATGGCTGGGGAGGAGAACATTTGGGGACCAGGTAGATTGGGATAAGAAGAATGTCTTTCAAGTGGTAGCCAAAGCACAACTCCAACATGTTCCATTCATCAGTGCTTTAGCCCATTGACTCCCACACCTCTGAAGAGCCACAAATCCCCAACCACTTCCACCCCCAGGAGTGGCAAAAATAAGAGCCAACTGTCATGTCCAGGAGAAAAAAAAACACTCAACTCTCACTGGACAAGTTCCTAGAAAGTGGGCCAGAAACATAAAGCCAACAGACCACAGGCAAAAAAATTAATAAGAACAATAGTGGAAATGCTAGCCACTGTCCTGCTGCCATTCTCCTTTGTGAGCAACACAGGTTTTCTGTTGTTAATGCAAGTTACAGTGCAAAGGTATCAAGCTCCCAGCCATATCTACTTTTCCACAGTGGCTCTTTCTGATTTGTACCAGAGTGTTTACAAGACTGTCTTGCATGCCCTGAAAGCATCATTTGTTCTAGCAGTTCACATTACAATTGAAATGTGGATCAATGGTCAGACTACCGATTACATGGCAGTGACTGCCCACTGTGTCAGTTTCCCTCTTTGTTCATCCCCCCATTCCTCCTCCTCATCCTTTAGGGTAAGTGCAAACTGCAGCAGTAGCAGTAGCCACAAGTCAACAGTGCCCCAACCGCTGCAAGCAGGCAGCTTTATATACCACTGGCTTTGGCAATGTCCATCAAGCAGAAAACCTGTTACACTTCCTTCAGCAGAAGCTTGATGAGTGATTGACACCACAACCATTAACATCAGGTTTTACAGCATAAGATAATGCAAACAACATAGTAAAGGCAGCTGACAATGGAGATTATATACATGTTCCAAATTTTGCTCACTATATGAATCTAGTAGTTCAGGGATTCCTAGCTAATGAAGCCACCACTGTGCCAACTTGTGTAGGTTAGGCCAAAAAACATGTTTACAGCCATTTTAGCCATTTTGTAAAGGCATAGAAGCTGTTACAAAATATTCAGCAGTGGAAACACCTTCACGTCCACCATCTGAAAAAAGATATGGCAACAAGATGAAATTTCACCTTTTACCAGATGGAATGGCTACTAGAAGAACAGAAGGCTATCCATCAGTATACCCAAACATGATATTGGCAAGGGAGAGGTAAACCTCAGCCCAACCTCTGCACTGTGCTGAAGCCCTTAAAGGAGGCCAGAAGTGTGGTTAGCGCTGATGTAGTTGGTCTAAACCAGGTACTCCCTTCATTGCCCGCTTAACATGTGTCTTCTTCATATAAAAACTCAATATGAGGACAAGAAGGATAGTGCTGCTCTCAGTCTAGTAGTCAGGATAAGATTACATTTCTGGAATGACATACACGTTTCAGAAATGTGAACAGATGACCACTGCATCGAGGCCACTTTCTTGGACCCTTGGTTCAAAGACACATTTGAGACTAAGGATATGGTAAGGATCAGTACTCCTTTAACACTTGGCTAATCCATCTGGTTCCTATATGTATGGCACAATACAAGATGAAGAATACAAGTAAAGCAGAAGAACAACACTCATCATCATCTCTTGCAATTGCACTGACAAGCCAGGTGGAGGAGAGGGAAGAAGGAGGATCCTTTCACAATGCATTTCCACTGCTAATACTGAACATCACAGGAGTCATTCATTTTTGTCTCCAAGTCAACATGCTACTACTGCTACTGCTGCTGCTGTTGTAACCTCCAGAAAGGCAGCCATTGATGACAAATCACTATGGAAACAGTGTCTTTCTATGGCTTCATGAAAAAGCACAGCAAGTCACTTTCTGACACAGTGGTGCCTGAGATGCCAGCAAACAAAATAATGCAGGATTATTTGGATGAGAATGTCCCACTTGCAGAAGGAGACACACCTCTGTTGTACTGGTACAAAACAGACCATTTACCCCTCTTTGACACAGGAAGTTGTTGAACACTTCAGCTGCCCACCTGCAAATACATACTGAGACAATTTCCAGTGCTGCAGGCATCATTGTCACCAACAGGAGAATATGCATTCCAACCCAAAATGTAGAAATGCTCACTGTTTTAAAAATCAACCTGCCTCTTTTTCTGAAACCCTTTTTGCCACTGTTTGTGAATGATACATCTTCTTCACTTCCATCTGGACTAAAGACAGAGGAGAATGATGAGATAGATGGTGAGGGTTTCTGTGTCCCTTAGTTTTTATTGAACCAGTAGACTACACACACACTCTGGGATGATCACTGTCATCTCCACTCAGTCTTCTTCAAATGAATGTTTTGTGAATTTTTTGCTGGGTCTACACAGGCTGAATAAATCATTTTTGAGGCAACGTTGCCCATGGAACTAGTTTGTCAACACTTATCCATGGCAAGACATGAAGCTTTGTCCATGTGTGACACTGTCCTAAAGAGTACACCATTTTTGGAAACAATAGCACACCCTGTGGGATTCTGTACTGTTGTCATCACTCAGCCTTTGACAGATTAATCTTGTGAAATTTTGGCAAGCTGCACAGGCCAAATACATAATTTTTGGACAACATTGCCCATGAAACCAGTATGTGCTGTGTACAGTACTTATCTATGGCATAACTGTGAACACTCTTCCATATCATCCCAGTATTCAAGAAAGGTAATTCTAAACTTGTCAATAACAACAGGCCAATTGCTAAACTTCTAGTGCTTAACAAAATACTGTAAAAGGTTGTTGCATTTAAATTAAATGAGTACCTAGACAAGTAAAACATATTGTCTCCAACACAATATGGGTTCAGTAAAATCATAGTACGCCATTGCCCTCCTGTCCTTTACCATTCAGGTTGCAAATACCATATATAGGGTGAATTCAGTGGAACTGTATTCATCATCCTCACTAAAGCCTTCAATTTGGTTTACTACAAGCTATGTACCAAGTTAAGCTAACTGGGGGTATCCTCCTCCACCTTATCATGGTTGGGGAATTATCTTGATGGTGGGAGTCAATGGGTGACATTTGGAACCTCTTTTTGAGACCCCACCTCTACCATAGTATGTGTGCTGCAAGGATCCATACTTGGTCCTCTCTTCTCCTCTTCTCCCTTCACATAAATGATATACACCTGGCCCTTGCCCATAGTACTCTCATCCTATATATAGATGATCTGGTTCTATAATTTAACTCACATAGTATGTTTGGGGTCAATACTAGGCTGTCCTCTGACCTCCAGGGAGTGCAGCAATGGCTTCTAGTAAACAAACTGCTTTTAAATACAGCAAAGTCCCTTGCTATGCTGTTTGGTTCAGCTCCCAAACTTAAAAGCTGTCCAACCCCCTTAACAGTTTTGTGCTGTGATGGCACACCTATTGAATCAGCAACAGTTTCAAATATTTACTGTAGGTGTGATGCTCGATCCATCCCTTGATTTTTCGCTACATATATTGGGCACCTTTGAATCAGTTAACACTGAATTGTTTCTGTTATATAAAGTCAAGCATAACCCTACTGCCTGCTTAGCCATAGCCCAAGGTGTCCTCCTTCCTATGTTTTCATATGATGTCTCTGTATTCCATGTTTCAGCCAAATCTACTTTGCAAAAGTGGGATGTTACATTACATACAGTAACATCTGTCACCTGACCATGTCTCAGAAATGCCATACACATCACTGTACTTTACATTCAAAATTGGGATGCTTCCTTCTGCTGCTCTCCATAATTTAACCTTAGGAGAGGTAATCTCTAACATTTTGCACAACTAGTCTCCCAAATCACTCACAAGTCTTCTCTAGTTCACCACTGATGCCTGTTCACTAAGATCCACTAATCTAGACCTGCTGACCATACCCAGAAGTAGAACCAATCTGGGGAATATTGCATTCTCCATTGTTGCCCACAGGCTATGGAACTGTATACCAGCTGATGTATGTTTGTGTCAGACTGTGGCTTCCTTCAAAAAGGGACAATGCAACCACCTCCTTAAGTCATCTGACTGTTTATATGCCTAGCTTACTTCTTTGATTTAGTTGATTGTTATATCATGTATTACTATAAATTCCTAACATTTTGTTTGCTCTCTTACATACAATGGTCTGTTTTGTAGTGTCTTGAAAGTTAAACCATTTTTGACAGCCTTCTGCTCACTTGTATGCTAGCACCTTCATTGGCATGTATTCTGTATATATAGTCAGATTATAATTTGTAAATGTATTTGTCTTGTATGTTCCTGTTATTGTCAACTCTGACCCTTTGTAACCTCCTGTGTTGTGCCTGAAATAAGCATTTATTTGTCTTTTGCACCTGCCTGGTTAACAATAAAAAAATGGAAGCCTTGCCCATCTGTGGTATTGTCCCAGTAGACACACAGTTTTTGGAACCAGTAGCCCACACTATGGGATGATGCACTGTTGTCTTCCCTCAGTCTTCCTCAGATTAATCTTTTGTGGATTTTTTGGCAAGCCTCAACAGGCCAATTAAGTAATTTATGGGGCAATGTTGCCCATGAAATCAATTTGTATAATACTTATCCATGGCATAATGGGAAGCCTTGTCCATGTATGGCACTGTCCCAATGGACACACAGTTTTTGGAACCAGTAGCCTACGCTGTGTGATTCTGCATTGACATTTTGTGGACATACATAGGCCTTACAAAACATTTTATTTTGAGCATTGTTAGCCATGTACTTTTGTTTAATACTAGCATTGTCCATGTTTTGCACTGACTGAACAGACACCATTTTTGGAACCAGTACCCCTCAGTGTGGGCTACTACATCATCTTGATATTTTGGGGTGCTTCTTCAGCCCAGTGCACTATATTACTTTATTTTTTATAAACCACTTCACCCTGAACCCTACTTGGCCACAGTTGTCCCTCCCTCCTCCTTTACCTCTGTTTATAATACCCATGTGCCTAACCCATGCATGCTTGAAGCTCTCCATTGTTTTATATCCTACCACCTCTTCTGGCAGGCTGTTCCAAGCATCTACCACACTTTCTGTGAAGAAGCATTTCCTCACATCCCTCTTAACCCCCCCCCAGTTTCATAGCATGAGCCCATATACTGGCATTCCTCCAACTTTGAAACAGGCACCCCCTGCACTTTGTTCACCACCGTGAGGTACTTATACCCATGTGCCTATCCCATGCATGCTTACAGCTCTTTTGTTTTTGCCATTCTAATTTCAAAGATATTAAATTCATGGATGTTGTTACTTAAGAGATAGCGACATGTTCAGGTGAACTTTAATAAAACATACTGTAATATTTAGATACAGTCCAGCTTGTATTTCCCATTAGTTCTGTATTCCTCCTCCCCATTATTTATTACTGAGGTAATTTGTGTGCAAACATGATTTCTGTTCCTGAAGAATTCATCTGTTCCTACTTCTGTCTCAGTACCTGAAGTCATACAGTATGACTTGTGACCTCACAGTTACTCCCATGGTAGCAGACAGATGTCACAACAGTGGATTATGACTTAGAGTAGAGAGTAAGCTATAGAGGCAGATGAACTCAACATAAACTGTAATGGACAACAATAATATATTCTTACACATTTCCTTAGTAAAAAATTGTGGGTAGGAGAAATATATAAAATATAAATAGAATGCAAGCACAATTGTACCTAATTGTTATGTTTTTTAGTTTTCTTTGAGATATCAGTAGCTTTTTAACAAGTATGTACCATTGAGACATTGTAACATTACCATTTCATACCAGTGCCTGCCCTTTTCTGTTATTTTTATTTTTCCCCAATTTATTCTCTGCATTTTCGTATAATATGTAGTGAAGCAGTTTCAATCATGTTATCCATATGCCAAGAGAAAAGGTGATTTTTTAAAAACAATTTTCTTTGGAAATATGTATTTATATCATAGTCCTTTTTTGCCTGTGACTGTGAATTTCTTTCAGTACCTTAATATTGTTTTCTTCTGTATCAGGATTACCCCTGACATAGCAACAATGAGGTAAAGTGTTCTATTATGTCTGTTTTATGTTTGCACTTTTTACTCAGTAGTCATTTTTAAAATTTTATTAACTAAAATTGAAATTTGAAAAGTGCAGCAGGCCATCAGGGTGGTGTTGGCTATTAGTGTGCTGTACTATTATGTGCAGAGGCATGGAATTGGGTCTTGGTCCTGATTCTAAGGCTCTGGTCTTGCAAGGCTCTGGGTGTACTGCAGAGGCAGCATGCCTAAGTCCTGGGGAGGAAAGGTTCTTGCAGGTCTCTGTGCAGCACATTCCAGATTGGGAGAAACCTTGACATAATGGGTGGCAATTCAAATCCATAGACCAGCACAAGTGTAGCAGCAGGTTAAGCAAAAAGGCTTTAGAGGGTCTGTGTTGTGGTGGGATAACGGCACAGCTTGGCTGTGTTGTGAGGCATGGGGCATCACCGAGTGCCTTCAACCACCTGAGCAGTGCTGTTATCCCATCACAAAACACACCCTGGAATGTCTTATTGTGATTATAAAATGGGTCCAAGTTTTTTTTTTTTTTTGTGGACGGGTGAAAAAGTATACACAAATAAAATAAGTTTTAGCATTTTAATGTTTTTTTTAAATGTTCACCCACCCTAAAACAATAGTCCCAGCACATCTCAACATTTTGCATGGCATCTCAGTTTCAAATACAGTGTACATCTAAACACATTGTTTTAAGTTAGCCCTTAAACCCTCTATTTTCCTAAATTCATGCATATATCGCTAGCCTCTCCCTTCCTCCTTCTTTATATTATTTACTTCCTTTTCTCCACCTTATTTCTGTTCTATCTTTCCTAAATTCAGTAGATTTAATGTTTGCTATGGATGGAATACAGGAATTCAAATCTCTGCCAGTTCTAATGGAAGAATGTTCACCCCCCTCACTCACTCAAAAGAAGGCCTCTGACGGACCCAAGGCTTCTATTGCATCTGTGTCAGGTTAAACAGCATAGGTTTCCCTGCTAAGCAGGCAAAGATAGGAGGGAGATTTTTTATTTTTGTGTTGGGTTCAGAAGACTTGATTCTTTTACAGTACTTTCCACTCCTAAAAGGGTAGAAAATCCACAAGTGAAAGTCCATCATCATAAACCCACTGAATCAGTGGGAGATCCTTAGAGCAGATTTAAAGTTGCATCTCATTATATTCATTTTGCCTCCATGTCCAAAATAATAAGCCATACTATATCCGTGGATTAAGGAATGGAGCAAGTAATATCCTACCAACCAATGGATCCTGAAAAGGATTCCATAATTCTGAGAAAAACTGTAGATTATCTTCTGATAGATAATACATCTGTTCTGTTTTAGCAGTATCCATTAATAAAATAATCCATTCCTCATTCTTCCAGTTTACTAGAATACATTTTCCAGTGATAATTAACATTAACTCTATTACATATATTTTATTTGGCATTACAAACTAAAAATTTCTATATGTTATTTCCCATAATATAATACATAATGTAATGTAATCAAATGAGTATGTATGATCCAGTAATGCATAATGTAATGTAATCAAATAAGCATGTATGATCCAATATTTTACACAGTATCTGCTTTATCCTATTCCAACATGTTTGCGACTTTCCACAGTCTACAAATATATGTTCCCTTTTCATGTTTGAATCTTGTGCACATCATTGGTAGTATTGGGTTCAATTTATTTAACTTAAGTGTGAGAAAGGTTGTATGTATTATATTAAACTATATTTGTCCTAATTTAACATTCATTGATATTTACAATGTTGTTTATAATTATCTCTTTCCAAGTCTCTTCATCTAGTTCTGTACTCAGTTCTTTATTCCAAGCCTCTTGTAACTTTGGACACTTATTTTCTTTTTTGCATGACTAAAGCATACATTCTACTAATTGTTTTTTTGTTCTGAAATTCTTGTGAGGTGGAGGGTTATTTTTCATGATCAGCAAAAAAACAGCAGAAATAAAAACTATAAGTTTTACAGTACTTAATTTTTAAATGTATGTATGTAATGTATGTGAGTGTAAGAAGAGAATTATGAGGGCAAAAAACATTTAACTAATATATACATATATCTTCTTAGCAAAAACTTTATTAGTGCATCAGTTAGGGTACCAGCATCTAAGGTCTGGAAATGTGCTGTTAGGGTTTCCAACGCTAACACCCCAGCCCCACCATGCAGGCAGCAATAGGTATGAGGGGTGTGTCTTTGGGTTGTCAGCCATAATACTCACCCTATCCCATGTGTAAGTAAGCTAGGATGGTTACAGTATAGGAGAATGGGGTGAGTGTTAGGGTTGACAACCACAAGGCACACATCCCCACGTCTGTTGCTGCCTTCATGGTGGGGGCGGAGTGTTATGGTTGGAATTTTTCTACACACATGCATACCATTAGTGATTTTCAATATTTTAATGCCAAATTTTCAACCTAGCCATTTTTTTCACACCACCTCATGAACAGTACAGCTGTCATTTTTCACATCCTGCCCATAACATGTTTTCTCATCTGTGGTACAGAATGGTGTTTTGGTATGAATTTAAATATTTTCACCTATGAGGTTTATGAGGTAGGGTCATAAGAAGAATATGTAAAATCTGGGGTTAAAATATGAAAAACTGCCAAAGTTATGATAATTTGTTGCAATTTTGCTATGCACACTCGTAACTTCAGAAATGTTAAATATTTTTACCCCAGATTTTCAGCATAGCCTTCTTATTTTCCCACCTCATGTATGTCACAGCTGTCATTTTCCAAATCCTGGCCAAAATGTGTTTTCTCACCTGTGGTGCGGAATGGCATTGCAGTTGTGCATAATTACATTTTGGCAAGAATTTGAAAATTTTTCTGTGCCAGTGTTCATGAGATGGAGTAATAAGATGGTTATGCTGACAATTTTGTCACAGTTGTCCTATAAATGGAATTGCAGGGCCTGGAGGGCCCTTTGCTTCCACACCTGCAGTACATACATATGTGCATTTATGGAGGGATGTGAGCACAGGACCCAACAAATAAGGATATGATTATACTATTTGAAAATGTAATTTAGTTCATTGCCAAAAAACTTCATTAATACATCAGTTAGGGTTACTACTAAAGCAACAAAAGCAGGGAAATGTGGTGTTAGGGTTTTCAAACCTAACACCATCCACCACTCTGAAGACACTGACAGGCATCGGGGGTGTGCCTTGGAGTCGTAGGCCCTAATGCTCACTCCATTCTCCTATACTGTGCCCATCTCAGCTTATTTACTTGTGGAATGGGGTGTGCATTGGGGCAGATGACCCCAAAGCAAACCCCTGATGCCTGTTAGTGTCTGCAAGGTGGGGGTAGGATGTCAGGGTTGGAAACCCTAACACCTCTTTTCCCTTGTTTTGTCACTTTAGTAAGAACCCTAACTGAGCACTAATGAATATATATACTATGAAGCAGCTTTGTTTTTAGGGCCTAACTGAATGTTTAAGTGAGTAAAAGTACCAGCCATGATTGTGATGGCAATCAGGGTAGTGTGGTTAGTATTGATTTTATTGTGCAGAGGCTGCTGGATCTTTATCCAGTGCTGCTGTGCTGATATAATAGCATTTCTACCCAATGCAAAGAAACACACTGACTTGCACATCAAAGCTTTTCTTAATACTGAAGCAAACATTCACAGAACCAGAAACCTATTGTGTACTCTATACTTTTTACTAAACAAATGATACCAAAAATATGCATTTCAGACAGTAAAGGTACTCTCCTATCAGTTTGAATTGTATTTCATTCATTCCTTTTGCAGATACAGTTCTATAGAGATACATTGTACTTTGAAACTACAGGTTTTCTTGCTGCCCTTTGCAACTGTTCAAAGTTGCAAGGATCTGTATGACTAACAACCCTATTCTTGGGTAACCCATGAAGTGGGCACATGAGGAAGGGCACCGTCCATTATGGCAACACCTTCCTGGTGCAATCCACTCACTGCAATGGAAAGGTAGGGCAACCAGATGAGGGGGTGGGCGAACTAGGTGACAGGATGTCGCTATATGTATGCGCGCAGGGGGGTGGGAGTGAGCATGGTGAGTGTGGGCTGGGAAGGGATGGAGAGACTGTAGGGGGTGACACTGCGGTTGCTGGTCAAGCTGCATCGGGAATTGGCTAGTGGCTGAGGTACCCGGTTCATGTCCAGGCACTGGTGTGATTTTTATTGCGCCCGGCCCAAACCTTTTTATTTTTACTGCTTTCACCCACCCCCGACATGCACCCCTGGAGTTGAGAATCTTTAAGTGGGGGGATGCGGGGGTGAAGCTCCCCACGAGGGGGTGGGGGGCAGCCCCCCCACAGAAAGCAGTAAAAATATGTCCTGGCGCCATTGTGGTGGTGCGCCAGGGTTGTCAGAGTGCTGAAAATGTGTTTGCACTCTGACTGAGCGATAATGGTGATCGCCTTTAGGCATTCGCCGTTATCACATAGACCCCTATTCTTGAGCAAGAGCACGTTCATGAACAGCCAGGAGCACAGAGACTGAACATTGCATAGTGTTGTGTGCAAAAATTTTATTTTTTTTATTGTACAAAAAAAGTTAAATACTATAACAGATAATGTACATGATATATCTGATGTCAAAACATACAAAACTGTGTATAAAACAGTGCAAGGTTCACAAATATTTTCAAAATGCACTTCAAAAATACCTGCAGACTTGTCTATGATCATGATCAGTCAGCTCTTAGCAGGTGTGGTTCAGGTGCATTGTGAAAATACTTGCTGATTTTGCACTCTTTTATACTCACTTTTGTTCATTTTGACAAAAAATGTATCCTGCACCTTATCTATCGTAGTATTTCTCTACAGTAAAAAAGGATATTTGCACCTGATGGAATAGAGTTCAGTATCTGTGTTCCTGGTTGCCATTTCCTTACTGAGCTAATAGCCAAATGCGAGTGCCACCAGTTCTGTGCTGGCTCATCTATGTTCACGATCAGTCTTGTCTTAGCCTCTCAGTCATACTGCAATTGCTCCTATTAATATATGCAATGCTCCAAATGGTTTGTTATTTCTTTAATTAGAGTGTCACAATAGGCAGCATATTTATATGTGACTGGGATTGTTTTACAGTAACGCACAGGCTGGGTAGTCCAAGATCCAGGTTACTCCTTAGAATTATATTTCCATTAGTGACCACAAACCCCTAAAGGATGAGACTCAGTGGTTAGACTGGGAAGGAACCCATCCAACTGCACCCCCCAAGGTCCTTATTCCAAACTTAGTTTTGCTCCATTGACTCTCTACTTTGAACACCATGAGTGTGTGGCTGCTACTCTCCCCTCCCCCTGGACATCAGGTCCCCTTCCAATTTGACCACTAATGGAACTGTTCGCAATGAAAAATGAAAAAAAGTACTGTATAGTCAACAACAGCACAAAGTAAATGAAGGAAGAACAGTTCGTTGACTAAAGCCAACATGTACATGTATAGATTACAAGAAACTGCATTTATTGCTCTCAGAACTGCAGTAATTCCCCCTTTTGATGTAACAATTTGGTTACTATACAGTAAAACAAAAATTACGTAACATAAAACTTACTGTCCTTGCTAATGAAAGGTTGCATTTGGAATATCTCCAATTGGAGCAGTGGGGAGAGGGATTCAACTAACTGAGTGATTCACTCTTTAGAATCAATGCCAAAAAAATAACCTAAATGTGTTTTTCTTTTGCAGCTCACAGACAGCAAGCATGAACTTTATTGCAACAAATAAAAAAACATGTTAATGTGCAAAAGCAATCAGGAAATCCAAAGTTAGGATTCTCAGATCCATAACCCAAACTGCACCTGGTCTGCCAAATCCTACAGATAGGGTTGATTTACAGTACCAAACTCTGTAACTACCATAACTATGAAGCCCTATCACCTTGTTTATAGAGAAGAATCACAGTAAGGATCTTGACTTAAAAAATGTAACTTTAAATGTTCTTACTTTCTGCACTTTTTCTGTGAATTCTCACATTATCTTAGCAGAGATGTGTGTAACAAATGACATTGCATTATAACAGCTCCATCCCACATGCTTGGAAAGGTGCCACAATAATATCCATATACAAAAAAGGTGATATGAAGGATCCAAAGATGTGCAGACCTATCTCCCTATTGGATATGGGAAAGGGTAGCATGTGAGGTGGTGCCTGAATGAAGGTGCTGTCTGAAAAGGTGATGCGATGTGGGCGAAAGCCTGAATGGTGATGGGGGGGTTGGGCGTCCGGATGTGGTGGGGTGGGCGACTGAAGCGACAGGATGTCACTATATGTACACGCACCCGGGGGGGAGCAATCACAGTGAGTGTGGGCTGGGAGAAGGCAGAGGGGATGTAGGAGGTGGCGCTGTAGTCAGCTGCCGAGCTGTGCCGTGGCATCGGAGGTTGACCTCCGCTTGCGGTGCATGGGGTTCCAAATTGAGATCTGGCTCTGGGCGCTGCTACGTTTTTGTTGCACTCGGCCCAAAACTTTTTTTTTTTTGCTTTCTCCTTCCCCCGACATGCACCCCTGGAGTTGAGAACTTTAGTGGGGGGTGCGGGGTGAAGCCCCGCATGGGGAGGGTGTGGGCGGGTGCAGCCCTCCCCCACAGAAAGCAATAGATGTAAGTCCCTGGCACCGTTCTTTTGTGCGCCGAGGATGTCAGGGTGATGAAATTGTTTTCGCTGCCCTGACGTCGCGATAACATGGGTCGCCATTTGGTGCTCACCATTATCACATGGAACCTTGGGAAAGTATCAGCTAAAATCATCCTGTCCAGATTATTTGCACACGTAGTCTTGTGGGGGGGGCTTATCCTGAACTTCAGGCAGGTTTTAGGGCTGGTTTCTGTACTACTGACAACTGATATATTTAGAACCATTTATATGAAAATTATGTAGGCCTTAGAAAACAAACACTATATGAGGCCTTTATTGACTTCAGTTCAGTCTTTGATATCTTCTCTCATTGTTTACTATGGGAACTAATGTGGCAATGGGGAGTAGATCCAAATCTCATCAGTATTATTAGAGAACTATGCTCAATCACCTGGGCACAGATCAGACAAGGGTCCAAAGGCCATCTCTCTGCGACCTTCCTGACAAACAAGGGTGTCAGACAGTTCTGTGTTTTAGCACCCACATTGTTTTGCATCAATTTGAATGCATTTCTTGTAATCTTAGAAAAGTCAGAGTCAGAATCCCCAAAAAATTGAAAATTGCTGTTGCCTGGTGTTAGTCTATGCTGTGATTTGACTTTATTAGCATTAACAAAATCAGGCTTACAGCAAAAGCTGGATCTATGAAACAATTCTGCTGATATATATCAGCTTAAAATAATTGGAATTAAGAGCCAAGTTCTTGCATTTGGTTCAAATAAAACAAACCTGGTTTAGAAGATTGGTCCAAAGAAATTAAACTCAGTTAAATTTTATACTTATCTGGGTTTGACCTTTGTAAACCATGGCTTGTGGGCTAAACATACAAGGGATGTTTCCATAAAATTGTGACAAACAGCAGGGGTTCTGTCCAGGTTTAATGGACAATATGGAGGTAATAGTATAAGCCCTTTGTTGAAAGCAGTTTCACAGCATCAGAGCACCTCATTTATGGTGCAGAGTCAATAAAACACCAGCATATGGTGCAAGACATATTCAGTGAGCTCTCTGTTTGCTGGGGGCTGTGCTCCCTGCAACCCCCCCCCTTACTAAGTATACTGACTCATTCACAACTTTGTGTGATTCACAAAGTTGTGAATGAAAGCATACAGTACACACTGCAAGCCCATTTGTTGTCAGTGTCTACCAGTTGCCCTACAGGTATACAGTATGCTGTCATTCTCTGACAGCTCAGTTGGCGGGCAGCCAAGGAGGCATGAAGATGGGTTGTGCTGCCTACCGGCTGCATGGCCATACTGGGTTGGAGGGAGCGATGTGGAGTGTGGGTTCCTCAGTAGGTGGAGGGTCCACTAGACCACCAGGGAAGTCTGGGGATAGGTTTTCTATTTATGATCAGGGCTGGGAAGGGGGCTACTAGACTACCAGGGAAGTTCAACTTGTATTTACAATATGGACAGGGTTCAGGGAAGGGAGGGGGGCACCACTGGACTACCAGGAAATTTCAGAATTTATTTATTACTTGGATGGGGTTCGTGGAATGGAGGGGGCACCACTGGACTACCAGGAAATTTCAGAATTTATTTATTTATTACTCGTATGAGGTTAGGGGAAGGGAGGGGGGCACCACTGGACTACCAGGGAATTTTGGAATTTATTTATCAGTTGGACAGGGTTCAGGGAAGGAAGGGAGGCACCACTGCACTACCAGGGAATTTTGGAATTTATTTATTATTCAGAGGGGGTTTAGGGAAGGGAGGGGGCCACTGGACTACCATGGCAAGAGGGATTGCTATAATGTATTATGCACTTGTGGATTGGGGTGGCTACTAGACTACAAGGGAAAAACAAGTTTCAATATGTTTTCTGCCATGATGGGGGATTTGGGGGGGCTAGCCACCCAGGGGCTGGTGGCTGCTGTGCTGTGCTGTGCAGTATGGCAGCCCAGCTGTGGGTGGCTAGGACTTAGGCATGGTTCTTCCATGCCTAATTTTGTGTGGCACATCTTCAAGATGTGCAGACAGCTGCACCACACATCTTGGCTGAATATTGAGATATTGAGATGTGCTGCATATTCATTGGACTGCCCCCTCAGGTTGGGCTGCATTCATTATCTTTGCCCTACAGTGCATTTGGAATTGTGCGGCACATCCCCTCCTTTTGAATATGGTCCAGTGGTGCATTTCAGAGATGTGCCAGTGCAACTCAGTTGCACTGGGCACATCTCCTTTGAATATCTGGTCCTAGGTATACAAAGAATTTGCTGTTCTGATAAGCAAGTTCCAGTCTTACCTATGTAATCTGTAAAGATAGTATAAAAGGATTTTGGTACCTTCTTTGTAACCACTTTTTTTGCCAAAATCCCTAATTGATACTGAAATATTAAATCCATAGGAGCCATCCAATTTTATTTAAAAGGTCACAATGATGTGTTCTGCAAGGCATCTGTGTGGCAAAGTGAGGAATTTGATTTAGCAGTGTTTTTACCCTACTTAACCATTCACATGCAGAGTGATAAAATAAAATTCCATATTCTACAATTGGAATTTAAGAAACTCTGAGCAAGGAGCTGTCTTGTGCCTGGTAACAAGAGAGAGTTTAGTCTATAAATGGCTCCTTACCTTTGATGAGACACCTCAATCATCTGTGTTATATGCACTTCTTAACCCCCTATATCATGCTCTAAGTCTACTCCTTGAGAAAAAATCTGTACACAAACTCTTTTTTCAAAGTACTCCAGTGCAAGTTTATTTTGGCATGTTTGAGAAGCCATAACAACAGCTCTGCTCTTCAACCCTCAAGCAGGTCTTCCTTAACTCTACTCCTGTCTGAATCTAACACCTACGTGCCTATACTGATCCTGGAAAAGGGTTGTTATTCAATAGAGGAATATTATTAATAATGTCCGGCTGGCAGCAACTACATGTAACAGCCACCTTCCGTTCCCCCAGTTGGTAACATTTAGATGTGGCAGTTGTGTTCACTGCACATTTATATTTATCACTAATACTTTTAATGTCCCAAACTAACAGCCTGTGTTCCACATTAAACATTTCATAAACTGTTCTACTGCTGTGGTAATTTACTTAGCACAGTGTAAATGCAGAGCATACCATATCCTAAAAATGGCTCGTAAACTATAAGTAAGGACGGATGAACACTTACATGAAATTAATAAATGGATAGCTGAAAATGCACTTGCCAGGCATGTTATGGAGATTGACCCAGCTCACATCTTCGCTTTTCTTGATACTGAAAAAGTATACCTTGGACGGGGTTGGGGAATTTGGAGCTGGGGAAAACAATGGATTCAGGCGGACAGATGAATTCAGCTCAGAAAGAGATGGTCCAAATCCCCCATCCAAGGTGTCCTTTACAGTATCGAGAAAAGCAAAGTGCATTTTCAGCTTCCCATTTATTAATTTCAGAAGATGCCAGGACTGATTTTCCAAGACTCAGAACAGCCAAAACCATAAAGTTTTTTCCTTTTGCTGCTTGCAGGGTGGTGATGAGGTGTTAGGGTTGGAAACCTTAACACCACATTTTCCTACTTTTGTCCATTTAACCATAACTGATGCATTAATGAAGTTGTTTGCAATATATATATATATATATATATATATACATATATATATATTGTGTACGGTCGATTGGTCCCCGGACATAATGTCACGTTCAAAACAACTCAGACATTACATCGTGGGGACAAATAAGAACTGTTTATTTGGTCACTGACATGGTTTGTTTGTGGGCAAAATGTCGCCGCACATTAAATTCACCGGACAAATTGTCGCACTTCAGAGAACAAAAATATAGAAGCATCAGCAAACCATAAAATCAAAGAGAGCAGGACAGATTGCAGTGATTTAAATTCCACTCCCAAATTCTGATGAGTTTCAGTTTCAGAAGGGTTTGTGATTGGAACTCCCTTTTTCAATATTGGGCTTCAGACAATATAAAAAAAAAAAATTAGAGAAAATATTGAAAAAGGGAGCTCCGGTATTTAAAGCAACCATTGTTTTTTATTTAATTTTTATTCCGTAGCTGACTTTGTTAGTGTAATTGTTTTAAGCTGTCAGTTTGAAGTTTGCTGGTGGGCAGGCTTTGGCAGGCTTCTCGGCAGAGAGAGAGAGAGAGAGAGAGAGAGCTCAGTAGTGGATCAGGTGAGGGGTGAGATTCTCTGCTGCTCAAGGGAGTTTGCTAACAAGCATAAGTAGTTTATTTTGGCCAAGGCCTGAATAGGGAGGTAGGTAGGAAATGGACAACAGGAGGTGGTTCAGGAGGCAAGTGGAAATGATCTTGCCTGCAGTCAAAAGGCTAATGGCAGGCTTGTCTTTCCCACAGGCAATCAGGCAGAGCACACACTGGCAATCTATGTAGAGCACACATTGGCAATCACTCCCTTTTACGGACATAAAGTCGCATCGTGCGAGGGTCATTGCAGTTGCCAGTCTTTGGTCATGAAAGCTACATTTGCTCCATGACTGTTTGTTTCTACCAGCGACCACCTTTAATTTTGACATTTTGTCTGGTGCGTTTTCTCCGCGGCGATTATCACTGCGACATTCTGTCCATATGCCATATATATATATATATCTATATTCATTGCAAAAACTTTGTTAATGCCTCAGTTAGGGTGAATATCATACCAACAAAAGCAGGGAAATGAGGCGTTAGGGTTTCCGACCCTAACGCCCCACCCCCCAGGTTCCAACCTGTTCCATCCCACCCCATCCCTCCACCCGTGACACATCAACAGGTGGCAGGGTGTGTGCCATGGGGTCATCAAGCCTATCACCCCATTCTGTATGTAAGAAAGTGGACACAGTACAGCACAGAAGAACACGGTGAGATAGTTTTAAGTGATAATAGCGAATGCAAAACAGCGATTGCTATTATCACAAGTGTATATCGCCGAAAAGCAAATCAGCAATATACACTAACCGGCGAACTGACATCTGCCATAATTAAGTGTTTCTGTGGGGGGGGCTGTGCCCCCCTGCACCCACCTGAAAATGGGTTCTCAACTTTGCGGGGATGCATGTCATGGAGGGGGCACAAGCTGCATTTAAAAAAAAAGTTAAGTGTTGCTGCCGGTGGCAGTGGCAACATTTTGTTCTCCTGGTCCCCAGCCCCAAACCCTGACCTGCGGCATCAAAGCCAGCCTCCCCCACCACCACACCACATGACTGGCTCGGCAGCACTAGGGGCAGTAGACACCAATAATCCTCTCACCATCCCACCCCTTTCCCTCAGCATCCACCCTTTAGAGTGGCCCTAACTTCCCTCGCCATTGTAGTAACTCGCTACCCATACCAGTCACTCATGATAATAGTGCCCATAAATGGGTCACTGTTTTGAGTGCTATCATCACAGGATACCAAGTGAGAGTTAGGTCTGATGACCTCATGGCACATCACAATGCCTGTTGATGTGTGGACGGATGGTGGTGGGGTGATACAGGTGAGAACCCAGGGTGGGGCTATAGGGTTGGAAACCCTAACGCCTCATTTTCCTGCTTTTGTTGCTATGGTACTCACCCAAACTGATGCATTAATGAAGTTTTTGCAATGAATTTCCCTTCTTTTTCAGACAGTATAATTGTATTCTCATTTTACTATAGGAGTGCCCCTATCCCTCCATCCAGATAGTACAACAGTGGCCATATGTCATAGTGGGAGTGCAGGATCCTTTGGACCCTGCACTCCCACTTCTCCATCCAGGCAGTAAAATAGTATTCATATGTGACAGTGGGAGTGCAGGGTCTGAATCCATCAATCAAGATGGTACAACAGAATGCACAACTGTCACATCAACAGCATCCTGCCTCTGAACTATCAAGAACACACAACAATAGGAGATGATTCTCTACCCCTTTATAGAAGGAATGACACAAGCAGAGGAAAAAAAGGCAAAAGACTATTAAAGAATATGTAAATCCGTTTACTGTTATTTTTACCACTGTGGGCGGAGCCTACAGGAGTATTGCATGTACAAAAGGAGTGATGTCATGTTTTCTGTCTGTGAAACTGATTGAAGGTATAAATAGTCTCCTCCGCTTTACCCTCCTCCAAGAAATATTTTCCGCCCTCAAATAAATACGCTTTCATGTTAGTCAATGGTTGCAAGGTACTATTTTCTTTCTTATATGGGTGGTGCAAGAACTCGAATATGAGTAGTGGGAGGCAGCATTGTTTTTTTGAGGGAAGAAAGGTCCACCCCACCTCCACACAAGAAGCTCCAAAAAGTCCATCCCATCTTTTTTTTTATTCATGTGGGAGGGCATGAGGTGGATCTATCATACTGAAAGAAGACTCACTAGAGTTTGGGGTGTGGACCAAGGAATAACAAATCTGTGGAGACCCTGCATTTTGTTAAGGACTAAGAGAACAGAAGATACATAAATTGCCTTCAAACTGACTTAAAAACCCTTGGAACAAATGATTATCAGAGTCACCTGGTGTCTCAAAAGGAAACACTAAGAAATGTCTGAAACTGCAGCTTAAGGATTTAACTTCAAGGAAAAAAGACAACGTTCAGGTATTTCTTAAACATTTATATACTTTCACATTTTTACCATGAGGGAAGCAGAAGATAAACCAGCATGGTTAACAAATACATGCATTGACACCTTTGAATGAATGGGGTAGTTTTTTCTAACATTCTTTTTGAGTTAATTACTCCTTGGAACCTGTTATTCCAGTTTTTACAGCTGTGCTCCTGGAACTTTCTGCATAACAAGTTCCCTTAGGCACCTCACAGCACCTCATTAAGTCACGTGACACCACCATCTTTGCAGGACACTGCATACTATAGCAAGATACCCAATTTTTTTGCCTTTTTCCAAATAATATATCAACTTCATTCTCAGGCAGGCAGTTCTGGGCTAGTGTTAATATTCTACTGAATTTTCTTAACTTGCAGTTTGTGACTATAGGTGTTTATAACTGAATGATAATAACAACATTTGCTTCTCTTTCAAATAGCCAGGCATTTGTGTGTCTAATTTCTGTTTGACTTCCTGTAGGTTACACATAGAATCTGAAAAAATTCATAACATGCTGTATTGTGATTCAATGAACTGATAAATGGGGATTTTGGTTTCTTTTACAAATTCATTTTTCCTGACCATGGATATACTAAAACAAAAATTTCTCAACAAAATGTTTTTAAATAAATTATCTGGTTTGGGGAGGCTGCCACAAACAGAATGGGACTTCACAGATGAAAGAACTTACAGCAGCAGAAAAAAGAAGCATGTTGCAGGGTTTTAAATAATTGATTAGCAGTTTTTTTCTTCGGGCGATACTAACTGTACAGAAAGTATCTATATAGATTTTCTGGAAGTGCTGTGTTTGTTAAGCACAGTGAGGCAAGAGCTATTAATTTTCACAAAGTTTTAGCACTTTTATGAGCAAAATGCTAAGCAATTTTTTAGAGTTAAATAAAACCCTGATGTTGGCATTAAAAGCTTAGTGGCGTGGATGTAGAGGCACCAGTATTTAAGCATGACTTTGGTAGAGGATTATTTGTGACTGGGGGGTGAGTCTTGATATTTTCAGCATAATGGTTTTTTGAAACTTCAATCTTCAATGAGTTAGACTTTGTAGCCATCTGTATAGTATATCACTAAGCCACATGCAGTGGGATATGGGTAAAACCCACATCACCAGACCCAGGCCAGAGCTGTAAAATCTGGACTGGGCACAGCTTGTGCAAATATTGCTGATCCGGTGGAGCAGCAGTAAAAGATAAACTATGTAGTACCCTCAATAACACACCTACCCCAGTTTACATTTACCTGATGCCCATTTTTAAGCCTTATATAGCAATATCTTCCTTCAAGAGAACAGCTTGTAATGAAGTGTGTCAAATTTACATTGCTATTTGAAGCCAGAGAAGGTGAGGGGGGCAGCAAGGTCAGCACCCAGGGTGGGGGCTGACCAAACAAGCAGACATGAAAGATCATTAGGCCTATTCTGCTGGCATTTTAGTATGTTAGTATGTTAGTATTTGGGCATATGTACTTTTATATTCTATGAATTTTGTATGTGAACTGTACATCAGTCTCTAAAAAAAAATTAGACACATCAAATGTCTTCAAAACTTGTATCAACATTGTGTTTATCTTCCACCTTGTCACAACATACAGTTGTCTCAGCAGTGTTTTCAGTTAGGGTACAGTACCGTCATGTATATGATGGCCTGGTTCTGTTGGGTTGATTGCTGTAACAGTGCATAGAATAAAATGCAAAACATATAGGTAACTGTAATGCAGAAGGTGGCATTATTTTTAATTATACAATGGCAAGAAAAAATTTAAGAAGCTGATTGGCTACAGGCCCATTGCAACAGTGATGTTATTACACAATAACATCACCGTAGCTTTCGATTTGGATCATTCCTTGCATTTTCTCTTAAGAAATATTTTTCCACACTAACAAAAACATCCTTTAAAATGTATTTTTTATTCTGTATATAACAACAAGCCATTGTATAATTGCAATAAGACACTCCAGGGTGTGTGTTATCTTGTAATAATGTCACTCCTGGGGTGGTAGAAGCACTCGGCTTCACCTCATGCTTCAATCCACCCCAGGAGTGACATTATTAAATGTTAGAAAATGGGCATGGAAATTCTCAGGCTCTGATTGGCTGATAGACCTGGCAAGGTAGGTATCTATCAGACAACAGAGCCTGGGTCTAAGAAAGTGCCAGTCCCAACTGACCCAATCTCTGAAATCAAGGGGTCAGAATGTTCAACTCTGACATGCTGCCATTTTTTCCTTTTGCTTGGTGGGTGACTTTGCAGCCAGCCAACACCCCCCCCCATGTAAAATAAATGTAAAAAAAAATTGTAGGCACACATTAAAATAAGGCAGAAATTCAACAAAATAAACAGTCATGACTAAATCAGCTGAGAGAGAGAGAGAGTGAGTGAGCTATCTCCGGCAGCTCACTATGTACGAGAACAGCGGTACTTTCTTCGTTTTCCGTACCACAGATGAATGTCCATCTGCGGTATGAAAAATGAAGAAATGACTGCTCCTCTCGCACATAGTAGCAGCACCAGAGCTAGCAGTCTCTCTCTTTTCCCTGGCTGCCTGCCCACCACCACCGCTCCTCAGCTTTTCTCCCATTGTCAGTACCACATACAGTAACCCCTGCTGCCGAGAGATCTGTTTAATTTCATTTTAAAAAGAAACCGAAGTCACAGACCGCGAGCCTGCTTCCCGAGTCAGCAACATTGCTCAGCATTCAAGACTAATGCCCAAAGTAAAAAAAAACACCACCTTAATGAACACAAAGCAGTCTGAGTGTCAGAGTGACACTAAGTATTATTTTTATTGCACTTACGGAACAAGGAACCATGAATGGGGGGAAAAAAGTCATTATTCTTATAAGGTCCTGCAGTTTTTATGCCTTTCGCGTACATGGCTGTCAGTTTGAATCGCACCGGGGAGAGAGCTTGGTACCGGAGCTCTGAGGACATAAAAAAAACAAAACCACAGAGCACAGCCCGGGGGGAATGGAAACTGCAGAGAAACATTAGAATCAACATATCTGTCCATGTGTTTTGGGAGGTAATAAGGACAACAACTTACAGAAGGAGGCAGTTTAGTGTATTTAGCACCAAAACAAAAGTAGCCTTATGTGGTTTTCAATCTGCTTTCTACACCTTCTGCAGTCTCAAAGTGTTGCTTTTAAATTTGAAATCAGTCCCTCATCCTCACCTCTGCAGTGCAGCAGGCTCAAATCAGCAACCATTTACACTTTTCAGTAGGACAAAAGTCCCTAGCTAAAAAAAAAATCATTCTAAAGCAGGCTGAGGAACTATTTTATTACAAAACTTAGTTTAAATCAATTTTTCATTAATATTTTTTCTTAAACTTATTTTTTTACAGTGCCCATTTTCTAATCGCAATAATACCCTCCAGGGTGGGCGGTATTATGCTATACGGACCTTCCAGGGCTATAAGGCCCTCGCCTACGGCGTCGGGCCTCATTATACTAGCGGTCAGTATAATACCCACCCTGTCAAATAATATTAACTTACCTCTACTACACACCTGGTGTACCTTATTGTAAATATGTCCTTTCTCAATGTATTGTAATTTGATTCGTTTGTGTATATGCAACAGCCTTCATGTGAACACTCTGGGCTTCTCTTTGACTCCTGAAGTCTATTTGCTTTAGCTATTGTATATTGTTTGAACTGCTTTGGTCTTCTTGATGTGATGCCTGTGTGCCTAAACTACGTAATCTATTTATCTATTGCTACCCATGTATCTCCTGTGAATGATTGTTATAACTGTCTGCTCTCTGAGAAATTGTTTTTTGACTTATGAATAATGCTGTCTTGGTATTAGTTTCGACAAGATGCCTTTGTAAATGAGTCTCTGACTCAAAGGTTTGTAAATCTGATATTTTTTAAATAAATAAATAACTGTTTATGTTTATGCCCATGAAACACCCTTATCTAGTTAATGCATTCACAGTCGTAGTGGCTTTGTCAGAGTTTGCTTCCTTTCTTCTGTGCAAAAGAAGTATAAACACAGATAAGAAACTGCTTAAAATGCAATTTTTATTTCTTATTTCTTAATATTTTGTTTCTTAATATTGCAACCAAGCACAAGGGTACAGGTTGAAGTTCTATACAGAATAAAAAGAGTAAAGAGAATAAAAAGACAAGATGTAAACATGTTCCTTCTATACAGTAGTAGTTGCCACTTATGCAACTACAGGTAGTTTAAAATTTTAAACATGAAACACTCCCTATTTCTGTAATTGTCATTCTATGAACTTCATTTGTAATATTAAGAACAATCAGTAACAGTGACATAAGGGGAAACAAGTTGGAGGAGGTGAGCCTTGAAACCTGGTTCAGGTGTACTATATACCAATAAAAACAAATGTCTTGCCTTGGCACCATTACCATCACACAGTAACAGAAGATAATTCTCTATCTTTTTATACAATGCAGCAGACATGCAGAACAAAAAAAAAGACAAACCACTCTATGAAAGATGAAAACAACATACATATTTATTGTTTTTTTTTTCTTTGTCCTATAGAAAAGGGAAGTATAGACACACATAAGGAACTGTTTAAAATGAAAAAGTCAGCATGTTCCTCCCACACAGTACTAGCTGCCAGTTTTACAACAACAAGTAGTTAAAATTGTAGAAAGTGGATACTTCCTATTTGTATAACTGGAATTCTGTGAGCTTCATTTGTAATTTAGAAGTGTCAGTAACAGACACATAATAGTTTAATAAAACTGGAGGAAGTGACCTTTGAACCCTGGTTCAGGTCCACTGTCTGCAAAAAGCAAAATTTTGTCTCTGCATCATCAACTTCTCACAACAAGAGGTAATTCTTCAGCCCTTTATAGAATGAATAAGACATCCAGAGGAAAAAAAAAAGACAAACCACTCTGTGGAGGAGAAAACAAACAAATTTATTGCGTTTTTCTTTGTTTTTCTCAGGTGAAGAAGAAATCTCTACAAATGCAAACAAACTCTGGTCAGAGCTGATATGGCTGTGGAGAGCTTCTAGGAGTGGCAAAAGTGTGGAAAAGAATATGCAGTGCTTTTGCTGTAACCATAAGTAATACTGCAGCAATTACAGTACTGCGCATGTGTAATACTCACACGTGCAGTTTGCCCTGTAGTCAGCCCTGCTCAAAATGGTGGTGCTGACATAACTATGTACGCATTATAGTCATGTATGTGGAGTTTAAGTCAATGTCACCATGTCGTACATGGTGGCCATCACTGCTGAAGTTGCAGAACGGAGACGTAGTGCATCAGGAAGTGGGTATGTTTATGCAGCCTGTGGAGGGGAAGGGCTGCATAAACAGAATCACTGGAAACTATGTCAGAGCAATGTGGCAGCACATCAGACAGCAATCTAGTTACTTGCTTCCACAGTGCTTTTATACAAATCTGATGATGGCATAACATCCATGGAGCTTGGCCCTTGCAGTCACATAAGTCAGACTCAGGAGAAGTCTATTAATAAACTAGAGATCTGGTCAGGGACTTGATCGTCATCACATTCACTTTTCTCATTCTTTTCTAAGCAGTAATTTCTGGCAAATGTGCCTTAACCATATTGGTCTCAGTGCTGGTAACTACTTCTGGTTTTCCCCTGATTGCATTAGGAGGGGTAGTAGCAGTCTTGAAGTGGCAGCTTCCGGTGGCGGCATGCTCTGGAAAAAGTGGTCCCCATGCTCATCTGCACATTTTGGAAATGATGCCTTTCCTTATTTTTGCTGTAAAGAAATTCAATCAATCTTTATTTATAAAAATCTCCTTTCTGAAACCAAGGTGCTTGTACCAAGTAAAACACATCAATAAATAAACAAATACAAAAAGTTAAAGCAATAAATACAGCAGTGGCATTAAAAATCAGAATACAGTACGCTAAAAAGATAAGTTTTCAAGGCAACTTTAAAACTTTGGAGGGTCAGGCAATCTCGCACCCAATGAGGTAGAGAATTCCACAGGGTCGGGCCATGATACTAAATGACCTAGCCCCAGATGTCTTTAAACAGACCCTGGGAATCTCTAGCAATCCCTCATCAGTGGATCGGAGAGGGTGGAGGGGACAGTAGGGGTGAAGGAGATCTTGCAGGCAACTAGGTTCTTGGTCATAGGGCCTTATATGTCAGCAAACCAACCTTGAAGGTGATCTGCCACTGTACTGGCAGCCAGTGCAGTCCACAGATCACAGGTGTCATATGACTGGTCCTAGACATACCCTGTCAAAAACCAGGCTGCTGCATTCTGCACTAGCTGCAGGTGGTGGATATCAACCCCCAGTAGCCCAAGGTAAAGGGTGCTGCAGTAGTCAAGGCAGGAGGTAGCGAAGGCATGGACCAAAGTTGGAAGATCGTTGGAAGGAATCAGGTGCTTTATCTGAGCGATATTCCTCAGATGATAAAAAGAGGTTTTGACAGCTGCAGACACCTGTGATTTATGGGTCAAGCAGTCATCAAGCATAATGTCCAGGTTCTGCACCCAGTCTGAGGTAGTTAGATGAACAGCCCCAAGCCATAGACCCGAAGTAGATCCCGTTAACAAACCCACCTCCCAATGATCTGGGTCCACAACCAACACCTCAATTGATGCCTTTAACACCAAAACAAGGAGTCAGTTACCCCTTCCCTTTTCGCTACAAGTGAGAAACGTGATTATGGCTTTGCATCAGATGTACAGTGGCAGCCGTAGATGCATAATATTGGTAAACAGTAATCAACTGTAAGTAAAAGCTCATTTTTATGTTGTCTTGCATGTGTGAAAGCAACATCTTTCGGTAGTATTAGCACAATGAGAGGTGTGTCAGTGTTGGCAAATGCAGGGCACGCTTTAGTAGGTACATCCCTCATTCCCCAATTAGCCAGCATGCTAGTGCTGATGCAAGAATTATATAAAGTGCCACCAACTTAAAAGAAATCTACTGCTGCAATCAGAGACAAGCTCGTCATGCAGTGACAGAGATGACATGCCTCCCATACATGCCTTTCCTGGTGAAACATTTCAATAAACATGGCAGCGACTCCTGCCACTGCCACAAAATCTGCAAACAAATCCAACATCGGGGGTGCAATCGTGTTGGCATGTCCCCAACCCCCCATATTGTGTGGCACACTGGGAGCCCACCTCATGAGCCTCCCCTGTCACAAAGCTGACCATGTTGGCATGTTCCTCACCCCAACCCCCATTGTGTGGTACACTGGGAGCCCACCCCATTGTTCCCAACATTCCCACCTGAAAGTCATGCAGCACACTGATAGCCCACCCCAGTGTACCCAACAAACCATGTTGTGATGTCCGTTTTTTTTTACCTGGAAAAAAGAAAACAGTCCCTCATTGTCCGCGGCACCCCCTCTCCCAACATGCACCCACCCTCTGTGCACCCCACCTCCCCACATCCTCCCTTCACCCCATACTTACCTCCAGAGGTCCAGCGCTACAATCTTTGGTGGAACGGTATCATGTCTGGACTCTTCAAAGCCGAACTGCAAAAATGAAGACATGCTGGGAAGCTGTTTAATGGCATCAGTTTGGGGGGGGTCAACTTAAGTGGATATCTCAGGCACTTTTTTGAATTTTGGCTCCATATTTTCAACCTGGGGTTTCTGGGACCCCACCTCATGAACACATGCACTGTCATCTCATTATTTCGTCCTGAGAGGTGATTTCGTGGCCACTGTTCGGAATCACCTTTTGGGACTGATTAATGAAGCAACAGTGCCACTGTTAATGAGGTGTGGTCCCAAAAAGCCTATGTTGCAAATTTGGTGAAAAAATTCCAAACAATGACTGTGTTACAAGCTTGCATTGTGCAGTTTCCATGCACTCTAGTAACTTTGACAATTTTTAATATTTACACTCCACATTTTTAACATTGCCAGTTTTTCACACCTCTTTATGAACAGTACAGCTGTCATTTTTTACATCCTGCCTGAAATGTGTTTTTGCACATCTGGCACACAATGGCATGGTCGCTGTGGGAAATCAACTTTCTGGACAGATTAACACAATCACAGTGCCTCTGTTCATGAGTTGAGGTCCCAAAATGCCTATGTTGAAAATCTGGTAAAACAATCCCCAAAATAATTGCGTTACGGGCATCCGTTGAGTAGTTTTTACTCACACTCGTGACTTCACCAATTGTTCATATTTTTGCTCCAGATTTTCAACATTGCCACTTTTTTACACCTTCTCATGAACAGTACAGCTGTCATTTTTCACATCCTGCCCAAAATGTGTTTTCGCACATGTGGCACCAAATGGTGCAGTCGCTGTGCAAAATCACCTTTCAGCCAACGAAATGATAGTGCCACTGTTCTTGAGGTGGGGTCACAAAAAGTCCATGTTGAAAATTTGAAGTGAAAATACCAAGAAACACCCAGGGTGTTAGGGTTTCCAACCATAAAGCCCCACTCCATAGAGACTGACAGACGTTAGGAGTGTGACTTGGCATTGTCGGCTGTAATGCTCATTCCATTCCACCACCCACCCCCACCCTGCAGCCTGTGACAGGCATCAAGGTGTGCCTTGGACTCTTTGGCCTCAAAGTTCACCCCATTCTCTGATACTGCACCCATCTCAGCATATTTTCTTATGGAATAGGGTGAGTGTAAGGCCTGAAGACCCCAAGGCACACCACAACACTTGTCGGTGTCTGTAGGGTAGGGTGAGGTGAAATGGTGTGATCATTATAGCTGATGACCCAAAGGCACACCCCAGTGCCTTTCAGTCTCTGCAGGGTGGAGTTGGGGTTGGTGTCAGTTCAATACTTCACTGCCACTCTTACTATGCATCTCTCTATCTCCTACACTATCAATGCCAATGCCAGCAAGACAACATTCGGCATTGACAAATGCTTATTTTAATGTGTGCTTTCTTAATGTTGTCAATACCACCCCACCTATTTGCACTCTGCTCATGGATTTCTGTGCTCCAAGTGCATTATTTCACATTTTTGTGTTTAGGACAAAAACGTATTTCAAATGAGGACAGTCACTAATCTAAATTCTTTATAGTTTTTTTATGTTTCCTTGCATGTGCACAAGAAACTTCTTGTGGTAGAATGACATTTCAGAAGTGTGTCAGGTATGATTCCAATGCACAGCAATCTACAGTGGGCTTGTCCCTGATAGACCAATGAGCATGCAACCAGACTGTGACACTAGTCACAGTTTCACAGCTGGAAGCCATTCTCTAGTTGAAAGAAATGAAGCATTGCAATGAGAGTACTTCATTCTTTTCATTCATCCACTTACTGATCTTACTGTTTATCTCCCCACCCCTCCTGCAGATGTCCGGTTACCCAGCCATACACTGCATCCCCCTCTCTCTGTGCCATAAGAAGTAAATAGTCCTAGCAGTAAAGAACAAATAAATATAATTTATCCTTCCCCGACATATGTCCGCATTGAACTTGTTTGGGTCTCTGTGTGAATGAGAGTGTGTGTTCTTGTCCCTGAGCTCCTCTCTCTCTTCGGTGCTTCATCTGTGCTACAATGCCTGACCTGAGCATTGCTCTCTGTGATGGTAACCATTGACCTGCAGTGCAGATCAGAGCAAGAGTGCTGAAAAGTGAGGCAACATTGCCTGCAGAGCTGTAGCTTAACCCTGGCCTGCGGGTTGAGAGAGACATGGGCTGCAGGGACAAACACTGAGAAGGAGAGGTGGCAGCGCCCTCCCCACAGAAATAGAGCACAGGATCAAAAAAAAGGGGTGAGTGGCACCAGTGTCAGGGACAGAACAGAGAGAGAGTCCCCAAATAATGACAGCAACATGCTGAGATGTGGCGAGTAAGCGGAAAGAGAGTGATCACCAGGTGACAGGCTGTCCCTATTGCAGCACCACCTTGGCAGTGTGAAATTGGGACAGTGCAATGTAGTGACGATAGCCATGATGACCGATGGCTCCTAGACCTGCATCTGAACAAATGTTAATTTCAATGGGTGTCCCTTCCCCTAGTAGTGTCTACTCCCCCCCACACCCCCACTCCCACACCCCCAAGACAGACGCAGCAACAGCAAGAGCAGCATCCAGTGTGGCATTTTGGTGCAGGTCCAATCTGTTCCAGTCAAAGATGGTGTCAGCCCCTCTCCCCTTAAAGCAAAGAAGTGGAGTACAGTGTGCTCCCGAGCTTGGTTGCCATCCATTTTATTGCCATTCACTCTTGCTGCACCTTGTTGTCTGTCTGAATCTCTGTTTTTCTTTCTGAAGCCAAGAACAAGCAGACAGCACATACAGAGATGCAGAAAAAGTGGCAGCAAGAGTGCCGTGACCTGGACAGAGAGCAGTGCTGCAGGATTTTCCTTTCACCATGGGGGAACAGAGGTCAGAGAGAGAGAGAGACCAGGAGAGATGCAGTATATAACAAACTTGGAGCATTTCTTCCACCACTGCACAAGAGAAGCACCCAAACATACACAGAGACAGATATGTGGGTCACATATCAGCTCCTTCACATTGACTAACACAGTGCAGTGTGAGCACTGGATGTGCACGCATGGGAAGTTGTTGTCCCCTACACATTCAGCTCAAGTCAACACATATGAAACAATCTGCAGTAGCCAGAGTCTGACACGAGCTACTCATCTTCACATCCACACACATCCCACTTCACATAGGTTGGCACAGTGACAAGGTGACCTCCAGGTGGTCAGCCCAAGGCAAATAGTGGACTGTGGCCTGGCAGAAGTTGGTGATTGGTGCCCCCTCCACAGCTGTTCCCCAGCCAGAGACAGAAATGTGAGCTGTACATTTGCCACACCACACCTGTTTCTATCTAGCCTGGTGGGCTCCAGGTGGGTGAAAATGGGGCTGTGGTCCAGATCCACTGGGTGGCCCAAGACCATTAGCACTCAACATGCAATTCTGCATTTATGCACATGTGAAGCATTTTCTCCTTCCATTCCAGCTCCTGCAAGTGAGGAGCACTCTGCAGGAGCCAGTGACATGTATGGTTCACAAATCTGTCCATCTTCACCCATCTGAGTTCCATGAAAGTTGGAACTGACATTGGGTGGGCTTCAGGCAGGTGGCTCTAGGAGAATGGTACCCCATCCCCCCATCCCACCTCCACAAAAGGGTAGCACTCTGTGGCAGCCATGGATAGAGATGCAAGTTTCACATCTGCTCCTTCATATCTGTCCCTGCTCCACCAGGGCTAGCATGAGGGTTGAAGTGAACTTTGGATGACTGGCACCTCCCCACACTATGCCACACCTCTACACTTGCAGAACACTCTGCTTCAGCAAGAGGCCCTCCCAGCTAACTTGCTCTGCCCATGGAGAGCACTCTGAAGTACTGAGATATACAAATGTGGATCCTGTATCTGCCCCTCCACAACTGTTCCCACTCTGCTGGGAGGGTGGTGGGGCAGGATACAGTGGGTGTTCCTGCATGACTGGAACCCCCTCTTGCACCCCATCTGTCAATTCAATACTTCAGAGTAGCCAGATAAGAGATGTGGATTGCACATCTGCACAATCATAAACTGTCCCCATTTCAAACAGTTTCACACACAGGCTGGAGTGGGGTTGAGGATGGTGGCCCCTAAGTGACTGTCCTCCCCCCATCCCACCTCCACACATGGGGAGCACTCCTCCCCCTCCATTACACATTTGCACATAGAGAGCACTCCTCCCCCTCCAACCCTACTTTGCACATGGGGAGCAATCCTCCTTCTCCTGCCCTCTTCCACATGATGGACATAGTGTCTTATGTAGTCATATTTGGTCTCAATTCCTTGTTGAATTGAGCATTGTAGATATTCTGCCAGGGGATGCAACCTTGGAGATCCCAGGGTTAGGTTACGGCATTCTGGAGACAGGGTGTTCTTTGTGGCCATGCCTACCCTGTGGAACTCCTTTCCTGTCTATTTAAAAGAGGCTCCCTTGGTAGAAGCACCTAACAACTTACCTGTTCCAGCAAGCTTTTATTTATCAATTGTTTGATGTTAGTGGAATAAATATATGTATTTTAAATCAGCTGCTAGTTGAATTTTACATACATTTTTGATGTATGATTTTATAATGTTTGCTGTTTTTTTATATAGTTGTTTAACCAGGAGTAGCACACTAAGCTGAAAACTTTTTTTACAGGAGTGACCTGTGAGCACAGAGAAGTTAAGTAACTTGCTCAGGGTCATACAGTATGCAAATAGAAGCTGTGAGATTCAAACCCAGGTCTGGTCTGTTAGATGTCACCAGATTTGCAACTCAGAGCCTTAAACCACTGTGCTATACTGCCTGTTTCTACTGCACAGCACCCAGAGTCTCAGGAAATGGGTACTTTAATAAATCAATACCTATTTATCTTATATATGTATTGTATATACTAATGTAAAGAAAATACCTTTATTTTAATTTATATTATATGTCCTTACTATTTGTATCTCACACCATGCATTGTCTTTATCATTGCTTGTACAAGGGACCTCCTTGCAAATGAGCTTGCTCAATGCATATTATCCCTTCAGAATAAACTTGAACATGGAGAGCACTCTTTCCTCCATTCTATCTCCACACATAGGTACCATTGCTCCATCTACATCCCATCACCATACATTGTGATCACTGATCCCCAACCCCCGTGCTTCTACCACTACATTTCATCTCTCCCACATGGAGAGTACTTCTCCAGCTGCTTCCCACCTCCGGCACATACGGAGCACTACTCCCCCTCCATTCAACCTCCACACATGGGGAACTTTCCTCCCACTTCATATCAGCTCTCTACATGGGAAGCAATCCACCCCTTCATCCCACTGCACCTACATGAGGAGCATTGCTCCCCATCCATCCCACTCCAACACATGGGGACACATCCACACATTTGCATCACTCCTACTCCACTACCACCATCCCACCTCTGCATAAAGAGAGTACTCCTAACTCCATTCCACCTTTGCACATGGGAGCACACTGCAACAGCCAGAGACAATGATGGCAGTCAGGCATCTGCCATTCCACACCTATTCCCACTCCACATGATAAATTACAAGTTTGGCAGAACATCGGTGGGGCTGAGATGTAATGAGTGGCTTGCCCTGGGAGATGGAGCCAATACCCCTCATCACCTCTCTGAATGAGAGATGTCTCCTCCCCGGAATCAATCTTTATTGTTTTCTCCACTCACCACTTTTCTGCTGATTATACTCCTGTTGGCTTGCCTTAACAGTTGCCCCCCTCCCAAGACAGGACTCCAGACCACCAGGCCAGAGCACATTTTACCTCGACCTCTCTTGTCTTCTCTTCATATCACACCACCAATCCAGCTAGTGTCCAGCACAGTCAAGAAGACACATTGCATGTTACTTGCAGATAGTCCCCAGATGGGTCTGTTCTTTTTGTGGTAGATCATACATAAAGTTCTCCCACAATTCAACTGAGGCTAGCGAAGAGCAACACACATTCCTACTCAACCACCACGACAGTCAACAGGAGACCACAACTTGCTCGGCTCTTTACAGATGACCCAGCACAACAGATTCCTCACTAGACTGTCTCACCAGGCTTCTCCTGCTCTCTCTGTTGATGATGTCTCTATCTCCCCTAGCCATCAGCAGTCCCATGCATGCACATTGTGTTGCAGATAGCTCCATCTACTATGGAGACTGCTGAGACACTGAGTGTTTTAGCAGCTGAGCCTGAGCCAACCTGAAAATAAAATAGAGGAATTTGAATATTTCTGAGATCATTTTTTGGGGGTTGAACACCCTGAGCACTACCCTTCCAGTGCCCATGCAATCCACAACAGTTCAGACACATGCAATCCTTACACTTAAAGGTACTTCTCCCAGCCCAGCTGGCCCCCATACCTGCCCTGGCACAAAAATGAACACCAACTTCTACCCCCCCCCCAATTCCTTTGCAATCAGCGAGGATCCCTCGCTCTCAAGTGGTCAATACTGTACAAGTAGCAGAGTTGGGGGTCCAGGGCTGCTGTGGAACCTGTTGCTGTAACAGAGCTCAAGCCTGCCTGAATACAATAGGACAGCTAAACCAAGTCCCCTTAATCCCTACAAATGGAGGGTTGATGCACAGATGATTGCTGCAGCCACTCAGGCACCACCAAGGATTTAAAACAAGACCTGGACTATGGCAGGCAGCCTGCCATCTGCCTCCTACTCCTCCTACACTGACTTCTTGCAGCACTTGCCCAGCTCCTACTCCTCTGCTACCAGTGCCCACCAACGGTCAATAGTGTCAGTGAGTGGCCCCCATTGGAGTGATCAAGCGAGCTCCTCGACTTGTTACTAGCCCCCACAACCGGTACTCTCTTTTGACTTCCTTCCATGTTTGGTTGCATTTGCCTGTTTCCAAACACCCAATAAACTTTTTTTTTCTAGTGTCTACTTAGATACAAAATATTCAATATATCAAAATAAAATATAATTGCTTTGAAGAAGATAGAAGCCTTTATTACTGCTTGGCTTCAATGTATGGTTGGAGAATGCTGAAATCTCATCTTGATTGTTTTACTTCCTTTTTGCTATTTTGTATTTTCAGTTTAAATCAAATAAAACAAAATATAATTTTTTTTGAGAAGATGGAAGCTTATATTATGGCTCTTTTTGGTTTGAACCGTGCTCTCTGAATCATTGAAGTAGTGAAATCACCATGATTTTGGCAGCCTTGCACCATTCCTCTGATCCTAAAAATTTGTATCACAATGTTTGTATAATTGTAGGTCTACATTCAAATGCATTTTATTCATTATAATTAGCCTGGCAGAAGTTCATGAATGGTAACCCCTCCACAACCATCCCACCACTGCATATTGGCTGCAGCAGCCAGAGACAGAAATGTGAGTTGCACATTTGCCACACCACACCTGTTCTATCTAGCCTGGTGGGCTCCAGGTTGGTAGAAATGGGTCTGCGTCCAGATCCATTGGGTGGCCCGAGACCATTTTCATTCAACACAACATTCTGCATCTCTGCACATGTGAAGCATTTACTCCTTCCATTCCAGCTCCTGCATGTGAGGAGCACTCTGCAGGAGCCAGTGACAGATGTGAATCACTCATCTGCCCATCTTCACCCATCTGAGTTCCATGAAAGCTGGAACTGGCATTGGGTGGGCTCCAGGCAGGTGACTCTGGGAGAATGATGCCCCATCCCCCCCTCTCACCTCCACACAAGGGTAGCACCCTACAGCAGCCATGGATAGAGATGCAAGGTACACATCTACCCCTTCATATCCATCCCTGCTCCACCAGGGCTAGAATGAAGTTTGAAGTGGGCTTTGGGTGACTGGCACTTCCTCACCCTATGCCACACCTATACACCTGCAGAACACTCAGCTTCTGCCAGAGGCTCTCCCTGCTAATGTGCTCTGCCCATGGAGAGTACCCTGAAGTACTGAGGTATAAAAATGTGGATCCTGTATCTGCCCTTTGACAAATGTTCCCACTCTGCTTGGTGGTTGGGGGGTAAGGATACAATGGCTGCTTCTGTGTGACTGGTGCCCCCTCCTGCATCCCCATCTAGCAATGCAATACTTTACGGCAGACAGAGAAGAGATGTGGGTTGCACATCTGCACCATTAGAAACTGTTCCCAATTCAAACAGTTTCACAAACAGGCTGGAGTGAGGTCTAGGATGGTGGCCCCTAAGTGACTGTTCCCCCTTCATCCCATCTCTGCACATGGGGAGCACTCCTCCCCCTCCATTACACATTTGCAGATATAAATCACTTCTCCCCCTCCATGCCTTCTTTGCATATGGGGAGCAATCCTCCTTCTCCATCCCTCTTTCACATCATGGACATAGTGTATTATGCAATCATATTTGGTCTCAATCCTTGTTGAATTCAACATTGCACATATTATGCTGAGGGAAGCCTCCTTGGAGTTCCCAGGGCTAGGTTGTGGTATTCTGGTGACAGGGCATTCTCAGTGGCCGCACCTACTCTGGGGAACTCCTTTCCTATCTCATTAAAGGAAGTGCCCTTGGTAGAAGCCTGTAAGAAGGGTCTAAAAATGTACCTGTTCCAGAAAGCTTTTGTTTATCAATTGTTTGATGTTAGTGGAATAAATAGATACATTTTAAATCAGGTGCTAGTTGAATTTTACATACATTTTTGATGTATGATTTTATAATGTTTGCTGTTTTTTCAGTTGTTTAACCAGGAGTAGCACACTAAGCTGAAAACTTTTTCTACAGGAGTGACCTGTGAGCACAGGAAAGTTAAGTAACTTGCTTAGGGTTACACAGTATGCAAGTAGAAGCTGTGGGATTCAATCCCATGTCTGGTCTGTTGGATGTCACCAGATTTGCAACTCAGAGCCTTAAACCACTATGCTATACTGCCTGTTTCTACTGCACAGCACCCAGAGTCCAGGAAATGGGCAGTTTTATAAATCAATACCTATCTATCTTATATATGTATTGTATATACTAATGTAAAGAAAATTCCTTTATTTTAATTTATATTATATGTACTTAATTTTTGTATCTCACACCATGTATTGTCTTTATCATTGCTTGTACAAGGGACCTCTTTGCAAATGAGCTTGCACAATGCATATTAACCCTTCAGAATAAACCTGAAAATGGAGAGCACTCTTTCCTCCATTCTATCTCCACACATAGGTACCATTGCTCCATCTACATCCCATCACCATACATTGTTATCACTGATCCCCTGGCCCCCCCATGCTTCTATCACTACATTTCATCTCTCCCACATGGAGAGCACTTCTCCTGCTGCTTCCCACCTCCGGCACATACGGAACACTACTCCCCCTACATTCAACCTCCACACATGGGGAACTTTCCTCCCACTTCATATCAGCTCTCTACATGGGAAGCAATCCACCCCTTTATCCCACTGCACCTACATGAGGAACATTGCTCCCCATCCATCCCACTCCAACACATGAGGACACATCCACACATTTGCATCACTCCTACTCCTCTACCACCATCCCACCTCTGCATAAAGAGAGTACTCCTAACTCCATTCCACCTTTGCACATGGGAGCACACTGCAACAGCCAGAGACAATGATGTCAGTCAGGCATTTGCCTTTCCAAACCTATTCCCACTCCACATGATAAGTTTCAAGTTTGGCAGAACATCAGTGGGGCTGAGATGAAATGAGTGGCTTGCCCGGGGAGATGGTGCCAATACCCCTCATCACCTCTCTGAATGAGAGAAGTCTCCTGCCTGGAATCAATCTTTATTCTTTTCTCCACTCACCATTTTTCTGCTGATTATCCCACTGTTGGCTTGCCTTAACAGTCGCCCCCCTCCCAAGACAGGACTACAGGTCACCAGGCCAGGACAGATTTTAACTCGACCTCTCCTGTCTTCTCTTCATATCACACCACCAGTCCAGCTAGTGGCCAGCACAGTCAAGAAGATCCATTGCATGTTACTCGCAGATAGTCCCCAGATGGGTCTGTTCTTTTTGTGGTAGATCATACATAAAGTTCTCCCACAATTCAACTAAGGCTAGAGAAGAGCAACACACAGTCCTACTCTAACACCACGACAGTCAACAGGACACCACAACTTGCTCGGCTCTTTACAGATGCCCCAGCACAACAGCATGCTCACTAGTCTATCTCACCGGGGTTCTCCTGCTCTCTCTGTTGATGATGTCTCTATCTCCCCTAGCCATCAACAGTCCATGCATGCACATTGAGTTGCAGCTAGCTCCATCTGCTATGGAGACTGCTGAGACACTGAGTGTTTTAGCAGCTGAGCCTGAGCCAACCTGAAAATGAAATAGAGGAATTTGAATATTTCTAAGATCATTTTTTTGGGGGGGGTTGAACACCCTGAACACTACCCTGCCAATGCCCATGCAATCCACAACAGTTCAGACACATGCAGTCCTTACACTTTAAAGGTACTCCTACCAGCCCAGCTGGCCCCCATACCTGCCCTGACACAAAAATGAACACCAACTTCTACCCCTCACAATTCCTTTGCAATCAGTGAGGATCCCTCACTCTCAAGTGGTCAGTACTGTACAAGTAGCAGTGTTGGGGGTCCGGGGGTACAGTGGGACCTGTTGCTGTAATGGAGCTCGAGCCTGCCTGAATACAACAGGACAGCTAAATCAAGTCCCCTTAATCCCTACAAATGGAGGGTTGATGCACAGATGATTGCTGCAGCCACTCAGGCACCACCAAGGATTTAAAACAAGACCTGGACTATGGCAGGCAGCCTGCCATCTGCCTCCTACTCCTCCTACTCCTCCTACACTGACTTCTTGCAGCACTTGCCCAGCTCCTCCTTCTCTGCTACCAGTGCCCACCAGTGGTCAGTAGTGTCAGTGAGTGGCCCCCATTGGAGTGATCAAGCGAGCTCTTCGACTTGTTACTAGCCCCCACAACCGGTACTCTCTTTTGACTTCCTTCCATGTTTGGTTGTATTTGCCTGTTTCCGAACACCCAATAAACTTTTTTTTCTACTGTCTACTTAGATACAGAATATTAAATATATCAAAATAAAATATAATTGCTTTGAAGAAGATAGAAGCCTTTATTACTGCTTGGCTTCAATGTATGGTTGGAGAATACTGAAATCTCATCTTGATTGTTTTACTTCCTTTTTGCTATTTTGTATTTTCAGTTTAAATCAAATAAAATAAAATATAATTGTTTTTTTGAGAAGATAGAAGCTTATATTATGGCTCTTTTTGGATTGATCCATGCACTCTGAATCATTGAAGTAGTGATATCACCATGATTTTGGCAGCCTTGCACCATTCTTCTGATCCTAAAAATTTGTATCACAATTGTTGTATAATTGTAGGTCTACATTCAAATGTCTTTTATTCATTATAATTAGCCTGGCAGAAGTTCATGATTGGTAACCCTCCACAACCATCCCACCACTGCACATTGGCTGCCCCAGCCAGAGACAGAAATGTGAGTTGCACATTTGCCACACCACACCACACCTGTTCTATCTAGCCTGGTGGGCTCCAGGTTGGTCGAAATGGGGCTGCATCCAGATCGACTGGGTAGCCTGAGGCCATTTTCATGCAACATACCATTCGGCATCTCTGCACATTTGAAGCATTTACTACTTCCATTCCTGCTCCTGCATGTGAGGAGCACTCTGCAGGAGCCAATGACAGATGTGGATCACTCATCTGTCCATCTTCACCCATCTGAGTTCCATGAAAGCTGGAACTGGCATTGGGTGGGCTCCAGGCAGGTGAATCTGGGAGAATGATGCCCCATCTCCCCATCTCAGCTCCACACAAGAGTAGCACCCTACAGCAGCCATGGATAGAGATACAAGGTGCACATCTACCCCTTCATATCCATCCCTGCTCCACCAGGGCTAGAATGAAGTTTGAAGTGGGCTTTGGGTGTCTGGCACTTTCTCACCCTATGCCACAGCTATACACCTGCAGAACACTCAGCTTCTGCCAGAGGCTCTCCCAGTTAACTTGCTCTGCCCATGGAGAGCACTCTGAAGTACTGAGATATAAAAATGTGGATCTTGTATCTGCCCCTCCACAACTGTTCCCACTCTGCATGGTGGTTGGGGGGTAAGGATACAGTGGGTGCTTCTGTGTGACTGGTCCCCCCTCTTGCATCCCCATCTTTCAATGCAATACTTTACAGCAGCCAGAGAATAGATGTGGGTTGCACATCTGCACCATCAGAAACTGTCCCCAATTCAAACAGTTTCACAAACAGGCTGGTGTCAGGTCTAGGATGGTGGCCCCTAAGTGACTGTTCCTCCCTTCATCCCACCTCCATACATGGGGAGCACTCCCCCCCCCTCCATTACACATTTGCAGATAGAGATCACTCCTCCCACTCCATGCCTTCTTTGCATATGGGGAGCAATCCTCCTTCTCCAGCCCTCTTTCACATCATGGACATAGTGTATTATGCAATCATATTTGGTCTCAACCCTTGTTGAATTCAGCATTGTACATATTCTGCTGGGGGAGGCCTCCTTGGAGTTCCCAGGGCTAGGTTGTGGTATTCTGGTGACAGGGCATTCTCAGTGGCTGCACCTACCCTGGGGAACTCCTTTCCTATCTCTTTAAAGGAAGCATCCTTGGAAGAAGCCTGTAAGAAGGGTCTAAAAACCTACCTTTTCCAGGAAGCTTTTATTTATCAATTGTTTGATGTTAGTAGAATAAATAGATGCTTTTTAAATCAGCTGCTAGTTGAATTTTACATACATTGTTGGTGTATGATTTAATAATGTTTGCTGTTTGCACTGCACAGCACCCAGAGTCCCATGAAATGGACACTTTTATAAATCAATGCCTAACTATCTTCTCTATCTATTGTAAAAACTCATGTATAGAAAATTGCTTTATTTTAATTTATATTATTTGTCCTTACTTTTTGTATCTGTCATGATGTATTGTCCTTATCATTGCTTGTACAAGGGACCTCCTAACTGAGCTTGCTCAATGCATAGTATCCCTTCAGAATAAACTTGAACATGGAGAGCACTCTTTCCTCCATTCTATCTCCACACATAGGTACCATTGCTCCATCTACATCCCACCACCACACACTGTGAGCACTGATCCCCAACCCCTGTGCTTCTACCACTACTTGTCATCTCCCCCAGATGGAGAGCACTTCCCCCACTGCATCCCACTCCAGCACATACGGAGCACTACCCCCCTCCATTCAACCTCCACACATGGGGATCTTTTCTCCCATTTCATATCAGCTCCATACATGGAAAGGAATCCACCCTTTCATGCCACTGCCCCTTCATGAGCAGCATTGCTCCTCATCCATCCCACTCCAACACATGGGGACACATCCACTCATTTATATCACTCCTCCTCTTCTACCATCATCCCACCTCTGCATATAGAGAGTACTCCTAACTCCATTCCACCTTTGCACATGGGAGCACTCTGCAACAACCAGAAACAATGATGTCAGTCAAGCATCTGCCTTTCAACACCTATTCCACTCCACATGATAAGTTCCAAGTTTGGCAGAACATCAGTGGGGCTAAGATATAATGAGTGGCTTGCCTGGGAGATGGTGCCAATACCCCTCATCAGCTCTCTGAAGGAGAGAAGTCTCCTCCCAAGAATCAATCTTTATTCTTTTCTCCAGTCATCACTTTTCCATTGATTATCCTACTGTTGGCTTGCCTTAACAGTCGCTCCCTTCCCAAGACAGGACTACAGGCCACCAGGCCAGGGTAGATTTTACCTCGACCTCTCTGGTCTTCTCTTCATATCACAATACCAGTCCAGCCAGTGCCCAGCACAGTCAAGAAGATGCATCACATGTTACTCCCAGATAGGCCCCAGACGGGTTTGTTCTTTTTGTGATAGATCATACGTAAAGTTCTCCCACAATTCAACTGAGGCTAGAGAAGAGCAGCACACAGTCCTACTCTAACACCACGACAGTCAACAGGGCACCACAACTTGCTCGGCGCTGTACAGATGACCCAGCACAGCAGCATGCTCACTAGTCTGTCTCATCAGACTTCTCTTGTTCTCTCTGTTAATGATGTCTCTATCTCCCCTAGCCATCAACAGTCCCATGCATGCACATTGTGTTGCAGCTAGCTCCATCTGCTATGGAGACTGATGAGACACTGAGTGTTTTAGCAGCTGAGCCTGATCCAATCTGAAAATAAAATAGAGGAATTTGAACATTTCTGAAATAATTTTTTGGGGGGGAGTTGAACACCCTGAGCAGTACCCTGCCAATGCCCATGCAGGGTTAGAGCAGTCAGGCAGAGGCACATCCTAGATCCTATTCCACTCAAGAACTCATATGCCACACTGGCAAATGAGGACAACCAAATAGAGGTACCCAGAGAAGTGGAAGGAAGGATGTGGAGGTTTGCCAGGAGGTGACCTCAGCGGGAAAGCAGTGGACCCCAGAGGAGGAGGAAGCGAATCCTGGTGGGGACTCCATCATAAGGGGATCAGCTAGGAACACAGGAGGGGAGGACAGGGAGGTGAGGTGCCTACCAGGTGCCACGGCATGGAGGGATGGAAGGAAGATCCTGGGGATCACTGGGAAGGCAAGGCGGGAGGGTGAGCTGGATGTCATTATCCACTGAGGTACTAATGACCTGGCAAATGGGAGCCAAAGGAAGTTCAGGAAGAGTTTAGGAATTAGTGGGTCTCAAGCAAGTAGCTACTTCTGTCACTTCTCAGAAGTACTACCTGTGAGAGGCAAGGAGAGCATAGGAGTGCATGCACCAGGAACTTTAACTCATGGTTGAAGAACTGGTGCTGTGAGGAAGAGTTTGGATTCATTGGTGACTGGGGACCCACCTGGAGGGATGGAGGTTTGTTCAAGCCTGATGGCCTGCATCCATCCTGGAGAGAATCAAGCACTCAATGATAAGTTTAAATGCTACATTGACAAGCATTTAAACTAGCAAAGGGGGGTGGCAGGCCAGCAAGGAGGGTACCTACTTGCTCACCCCCCACAGCCAGCAGTGGAACCAGTGAACCAGAGGAGTGGCTCTCTCTACAAAGCAGTGTGCAAAAGATGGAGATTAGTGCCCAAGAGGTGGATAGGCAGAAAAGGGGCAAAATTCAGCAGAAGGGCAGACAGCAAGGAGAACTAGGGATAAAGAACAGCCAAGGAAGGGGCTGGAGTAGAACAGTGAAACAGTCTAAGGAGGTCAAATCATGGAAAGCCATGTGTGCAAATGCCAGGAGCCTTAGCAACAAGATGGAAGATCTGGAGGCTGTCATGGTGCAGTCAGACCTGGACATTGTGGCCATCACTGAAACCTGGTGTAATGATAACCACGACTGGGAGATTGTCATACCTGGCTACAACATATTCAGAAGAGACAAAGCAGGTAGGAAGGGAGGAGGAGTGGCACTGTATGTGAAAAGTGACATAAGGGCCACAGAGATCCAGGAGGAACAAATTGGGGGAGAGATACTGTGGGTTAAGCTGGAAAGGAAAATGGGGACAGCCATCTGCACAGGTGTGGTCTATAGACTACCAGCTCAGGAGGAAGAAACAGATAGGGAGCTGATACTAGCCATCCAAAGGATGGCAGACAAGGGTGAGGTAGTACTGGTTGGAGACTTCAATATTCCAGATGTGGACTGGAGCATCCCAGCAGCAGCATCAACTAGGAGCAGTTTTATCCTGAACTCCCTTCAGTGTGCCTTCCTCAAGCAACTGGTCATGGAACCAACTTGGCAGAAGGCAATACTGGACCTTGTGCTCACAAACAGGGACAGCGTGATGGGGGTAACAGTGGGGGAGCACCTGGGGAACAGTGACCACCAGTCATTGTGGTTTGAAATCACAGAAAGAGCAGAGCCAAACCACACAAAAACACGTATCTTGGATTTTAGGGGGGCAGACTTTGGGAAAATGGGAGATACTTGAAAGAGGCATTAAGGGAATGGGACAGGAATCAGGGGTTGAGAAACAGTGGGCAGTATTTAAAATGGGATTACAAGAACAACAGGATTATGCATTAAGCAGGTTAGCAAAAGAAAAGGAAGAGGATACCATTAAGGTTTCCAAAGAGGTAACAAAGTGAAAGCCAAAAGATTGCATTCAGGCAATACAAAATGACACAGGCAGAAGGGATCGGGAGAAGTACCAGGAGAAGCAAAGGGAGGCAGGAGGTCAGTAAGGGAAGCCAAAGCTCAGACAGAAGAACACATTGCAAAATCAGTGAGTGGGGGACAAACCTTTACAGGTACATAAGTGAAAAAAGAAAGACAAAGGAGGGATAGTGAGACTGAAGGGGAGGATGGGGGCAGTGGAGGATGACAACAGTAAAGCTGACATATTGAACAGGTATTTCTGCTCAGTCTTTACTGAGGAAGAGGAGGTAATGGGTCTGAATGGAGTACAAGGGTGAGAATGGTGCAGAAATGGACACAAGTCCCTTTACACGAGAAAAGGTCCTGGAAGGAACTGGAGTAATGAGTTGATAAAGCAATGGGGCCAGATGGGGTGCACCCAGGGTCCTTAAAGAACTAAGAGAGGTGGTGGCTGAACCTCTGGCTATCCTGTTTAGCCAATCACTGGAAACAGGGAGGTACCCAAAGACTGGAGGACAGCAGATGTAGTCCCCTATACAAAAGCGAGAACAAACAGGAAGCAGGGAACTACAGACCAGTCAGCCTCACCTCGGTAGTGGGGAAAATCATGGAAGCACTACTGAAGGAGAGATTGGTGGAACATCTGGTTGTCAATGGACTACAGGACCCAAGGCAGCATGGTTTCCCAGGGGAGGTCATGTCAGACCAACCTCGTTGAATTTTTGACTGGGTGACTAGGAGGTGGATCAGGGAGGGCAGTGGACATGGCCTATCTGGACTTCAGCAAGGCCTTTGACACTGTGCCACATAGAAGACTATTACACAAACTGGGGAATATGGGTGTGGGCAGGACAGTAGTGTGTTGGGTAGGTAACTGGCTGGGTGGCAGGACACAGAGGGTGGTGGTAAATGGCTGTCACTCCACAGAGTGAAGAGTGACCAGTGGGGTACCACAGGGATCAGTGCTGGGACCGGTCCTATCCAACATCTTCATCAGTGATATTGCACAGGACCTAGAAGGCAGAATTTCACTGTTCGCTGATGACACAAAGCTCTGTAACAGAGTAGACACACAGAGGGTGTAGACAGAATGAGAAGGACTCAAGGAAACTTGAAGAATGGTCAGGGGTTTGGCAGTTGAAATTCAATGCAAGGAAGTGCAAGATAATGCATATGGGCACAAAACCCTGGCACAATATATCAGCTGGGGGTGAGGATATAGCATGCACCAAGCAGGAAAGGGATCTTGGGGTTATCATCTCTGATGACCTTAAGGTAGGGAAACAGTGTGACAAGGCAGCAGGTAAAGCAAATAGGATGCTGGGATGTATAGGCAGGAGCATCTCCAGCAGGAAAAGGGAGGTCATAATTCCGCTGTACAAGACACTAGTGAGGCCCCACCTGGAGTACAGTGTACAGTTCTGGAGACCATACCTATGTAAGGACATAGACAGGGTAGAGAAAGTTCAGAGGAGGGCAACAAAGATGGTGCATGGATTGAATCACAAGTCCTATGAAGACAGGTTGAAGGAATTGAACATGTACTCCCTGGAGGAGAGGAGGGAGAGAGGGGATATAATAGAGACATACAAGAGACATCCTCACAGGGAGGAACAGGGTGCAGGAATACACTATTTTTAAGCGAAAAAGGTGTTCCAGGACTAGAGGGCATGGGATGAAGTTGGAGGGAGGACGATTCAGAGGAAACATGAGGAAGAATTTCTTCACAGAACGGGTGGTGGACAAGTGGAACACCCTGCCAGAGGAAGTGGTGGGGGCTGAAACAATCACAGGATTTAATAATGCATGGGATAGACATAAAATAATTCTGGAGGTCAGGGGTAAGGGGCAACAGACTTCTAGGAAAACATAAAATGAACTTACAAGCTCAAATGGGCAGACTGGGTGGGCCATAGGCCCTTATCTGTCGACACTGTCTATGTATCTATGTATCAATCCACCACATTTCAGACACATGCAATCCTTACATTTAAAGGTACTCCTCCCAGCCCAGCTGGCACCACTGCCTGCCCTGGCACAAAAATGAACACCAACTGCTACCCCTCCTAATTCCTTTGCAATCAGCGAGGATCCTTCGCTCTCAAGTAGTCAGTACTGTACAAGTAGCAGAGTTGGGGGTCTGGGGCTGCAGTGGGACCTGTTGCTGTAATGGAGCTCGAGCCTGCCTGAAAACAACAGGACAGCTAAACTGAGTCCCGTTGATCCCTACAGATGGAGGGCTGCTGCACAGATGATTGCTACAGCCACTAAGGGACCACCAGGGATTTAAAAAAGAGCTAGACTATGGCTGGCAGCCTGGCATCTGCCTCCTCCTCTTCCTACACTGACTTCTTGCAGCACTTGCCCAGCTCCTCCTCTGCTACCAGTGCCCACCAGCAGTCAGTAGTGTCTGTGAGTGGTCCCCATTGGAGTGATCAAGCGAGCTCCTCGACTTGTTACTAGCCCCCATAACTGATACTTTCTTTTGACTTCGTTCCATGTTTGATTGCATTTGCCTGTTTCCAAATACCCAATAAACATTTTTTCTAATGTCTACTAGATACAGAATATTAAATATATCAAAATAAAATATAATTGCTTTGAAGAAGATAGAAGTCTTTATTACAGCTTGGCTTCAATGCATGGTTGGAGAATGCTGAAATCTCATCTTGATTGTTTTACTTCCTTTTTGCTATTTTGTATTTTCAGTTTAAATCAAATAAAATAAAATACAATTTTTTTTTGAGAAGATAGAAGCTTTTATTATGGCTCTTTTTGGTTTGATTTATGCACACTGAAGCACTTAAGTAGTGAGATCACCATGATTTTGGTAGTCTTGCACAATTCCTCTGATCCTAAAAATATGTATCACAATGGTTGTATAATTGTAGGTCTATATTCAAATGTCTTTTATTCATTATAATTAGCCTGGCAGAGTTTCGGGATTAGTGCCTCCTTCCACAACTGTCCCTACACTGCACAATGGCTGCCCCAGCCAGAGACAGAAATGTGAGTTGCACATTTGCCACACCACACCTGTTTCTATCTAGCCTGGTGGGCTACAGGTTGGTAGAAATGTGGCTGCATCCAGATCCACTGGGTGGCCTGAGGTCATTGGCACCCAACACACCATTCTGCATCTCTGCACATGTGAAGCATTTACTCCTTCCATTCTAGCTCCTGCACTGGAGGAGCACTCTGCAGGAGCCAATGAAAAATGTTGTCCACTTATCTGTTCATCTTCACCCATCAGAGTTCCATGAAAGCTGGAACTGGCATTGGGTGGGCTCCAGGCAGGTGGCTTTGGGAGAATGATGACCCATCCACCCATCCCACCTCCATACAAGGGTAGCACCCTACAGCAGCCATGGATAGAGATGCAAGTTGCACATCTATCCCTTCATATCCATCCCTGCTCCACCAGGGCTAGCATGAAGGTTGAAGTGGGCTTTGGGTGACTGGCACTTCCTCACCCTATGCTACATCTATACACCTGCAGAACACTCTGCTTCAGCCAGAGGCCCTCCCAGCTAACGTGCTATGTCCATGGAGAGCACTCTGAAGTACTGAGATATATGTGGATCCTGTATCTGCCCCTCCACAACTGTTTCCACTCTGCTTGGTGGTTGGGGGGGAAGGATACAATTTGTGCTTCTGCATGACTGGTGCCCCCTCTTGCATCCCCATCTATCAACTCAATACATTACAAGATCCAGAGATGAGATTTGGGTGCACATCTGCACCATCAGAAACTGTCCCCAATTCAAACAGTTTCACAAACAGGCTGGAGTGATGTCTAGGATGGTGGACCCTAAGTGACTGTTCCCCCCCCCTTCATCTCACCTCAATGCATTGGGAGCACTCCTCCACCCTCCATTACACATTTTCACATAGACAGCACTTCTCCCCCTCCATGCCTTCTATCTATATGTGTAGCAATCCTCCTTCTCCAGCCCTCTTCCATGTCATGGACATAGTTTATTATGCAATCATATTTGGTCTCAATCATTGTTGATTTCAACATTGTACATATTCTGCTGGGGGAGGCCTCTTTGGAGTTCCCAGGGTTAGGTTGTGGTATTCTGGTAACAGGGCATTCTCAGTGGCCACGCCAACCCTGTGGAACTCATTTCCTGTCTATTTAAAGGAAGCTTCTCTGGTAGAAGCATATAAGAAGGGCCTAAAAACCGTACTTGTTCCAGCAAGCTTTTATTGATTAATTGTTTGATGTTAGTGGGACAGATAGATTCATTTTAAGACTGCTTCCATACATTTTTGGGATATGATTTTATATTGTTGTTTGCTGTTTGTATTGTAGAGTGCCAAAAGTCGCAGGAAATGGGTGCTTTTATAAATCAATACCTGTATGTCTGTCTGTCTATGTATCTATCTATCTATCTATCTGTCTGTCTGTCTATCTATCAATCTATCTATTTAGCTATTTATCTGTTTAGCTAGCTATCTATCTATCTATCTATCTATCTATCTATCTAATCTATTGTATACTAATGTAAAGAAAATTGCTTTATTTTAATCAATATTATGTATCCTTACCGCTTGTATCTCACACCATGTAGTGTCTTTATCATTACTTGTACAAGTGACCTCCTTGCAAATGAGCTTGCTCAATGGATGTGATCTCTTCACAATAATCTTGAACATGGAGAGCAAGCTTCTCTCCATTCCATCTCTGCACTTAGGTATCCTTGCTCCACCTCATCCCACCTCCACACGTTGTGAGCACTGATCCCCCGACCCTGCCGGCCTTCTCCCACTACATTTCACCTCCCCCACATGGATAGCACTTCTTCCACTCATCCAGTCTCTGGCACATAAGGAGCACTAGTCCCCCTCCATTCAACCTCCACACATGGGGAGCTTTTCTACCACTTCATATCAGCTCTGTACATGGGGATCAATCCACAGCTTCATCCCACTGCCCCTACATGAGGAGCATTACTTCCCATCCATCCCATTCCAACACACAGGGACATTTCCACACATTTGCATCACTGATCCTCTACCACCATCCCACTTCTGCATATAGAGAGTACTTCTAACCCCATTCCACCGTTGCACATGGGAGCACTCTGCAACAGCCAGCGACAAAGATGTCAGTCAAACATCTGCCTTTCCACACCTATTCCCACTCCACATCATCAGCTCCAAGTTGGGCAGAACATCGGAGTGGTTGAGATGTAATGAGTGGGTTACCCTGGGAGATGGTGCCAATTCCCCTCATCACCTCTCTGAGTGAGAGAAGTCCCCTCCATCGAATCAATCTTTATTCTTTTCTCCACTCACCACTTTTCTGCTGATAATCCTCTTGTTGGCTTGCCTTAACAGTCGCTCCCCTCCCAAGACAAGACTACAGGCCACTAGGCCAGGACAGATTTTTCCTCGACCTCTCCTGTCCTCTCTTGGGACCACATCACCTGTCCAGCCAGCATCCAGCACAGCCAAGAAGATGCACCGCATGTTACTCACAGCTCAGCCCTGGACAGGTCTGTTCTTTCAGTAGTAGACCATAAATAAAGTTCTCCCACAGTTCAACTGAGACTAGAGAAGAGCAGCACACAGTCCTACTCTACCACCACAACAGTCAACGGGACACCACAACTTGCTCAGCGCTGTACAGATGACACAGCACAGCAGCATGCTCACTAGTCTGTCTCATGAAGCTTCTCCTGATCTGTCTGTTGATGACGTCTCTATCTCCCTTAGCTATCAAACAGTCCCGTGCATACACATTGTGTTGCAGCTAGCTCCATCTGCTATGGAGACTGATGAGACACTGGGGCCCAGATATTCAAACTGTACACAAAAAGTGTGCAATAGCAGGAGCAAGCTCAAGTCTATTGCGCCTATGCACAAGAGATGCGATATTCAAAAAAAGAGCAGACCAAATTGCGCCTACAGCCAACGTCTGAATATCGCACTACCTGCGCCATAGCGCAACTAGGGAGGGGAAGCTGAGCAGATGTGATGCACTATAGAGCAACAAGGGATGTTCAGCTGAGCAGTCCAGAGGTGCCATAGTGCAACCAGGGATGCCCCCCCAGCTGCGGAGAAATGTAACTGCACAATCAGGGAGGTAGGGGCCCACCACCCATGCCACAGATGTGCACAGGAACACACAGCAGAACAGACATTGTCCCCCCCCACACCCCAAGCACAGCACAACCAGGGGAGGGCTGGAATAACCACTGGTCCATGGAGACAAGCATCCAACCCACAGCCTGGCCATGATGTCCCATCACACCTACCGGCAAGCTGTGACTGGCACACAAGGAGGGTGTACCACCCTGTGCCACACCATCCCCCCCCAGTGCACAGCATACCCTGCACCGTGACCCCCAGACACCCCCATGAGCAGAGACCACCATTGCAGGAAACCCCATGCATGCCACCACCCCCACAGTGTCAATGCAACCCTGTGCACCACAGAAGCATGCAAGCCAGCCCCACCATGAGCACCCATCAGCAGGTTGCAGCACACGGCAATGCAAAAATGGCAGATAAAGTGCCACTACGCACAGTCCCCCGAGGTACTGCTGAGAGACCGACCATGCATTGGCACAAGAGCGACCACATATGGGACGGTCATGTTGTTGACACCTCCACCAGTGGTACAGCACTCTGCACAGTATTCCAGTGACACACCCCGGCCCACCACTGGCCACAACAGCCAGCACAGACACCCACAGTGGTGCGTGGCAGCATGCACCACACCAGATGCCACACAGGGTCTGGACAGACACCCACTCATACCCAAGGGCACAACAACACAGGGACACAGTGGTGGGGCAACCAAGCCCCCATTGTGGGCCCATGTAAGCCATGTACACACAACCTGCAGTCCACCATGGCACTGGAGTGCCAACCACCCTGCACAGGCACCATGGACCAATACACCACCATTAGTCACCTGGAGCACAAGCCACAGACAGTGGGGCACATCCCCTGCAACACACACAAGCCACAGCATGGAGGTGGGGCAATGATAGTGTCACCCACAGTGCCACCTGAGCCAGGCATGCACCACAGCAGTGACATGGGCAACCCAGCAAAGCGACGGGTACAGTGTCCGCCCTGCAGGGAATGCCACCACTGACATGCCAGCAGACCATTCAGGTCACAGACAGGCATGTGTGTCGGCTGCACAGGCCATGGACGGGCTGATGGGTGCACCATGGACACAGAGCATGCGCCATGGACCACTGCACACATTCATCCAGTGCACAGGGAACAACACACACAACACAGACACTGACTGATATCTACCCCCACACCATAGACACCTTGACACGGACACACACACATACCCATGACTGCACAACCCCTGATGCCATGCAGACCACTGCAGCTGAGCACCTATAGCCCACTGCAAATCAGAGACCACCACGGTATTCACATAAAAGTCAAATGTATTGTAAAAATAAATAAATCAACTATGTACATAAACAACAACTATATACATGTATGTGGTGGGGACACAAAAGGTGGGGGTGGGCAGGGCGAAGGGGTGGACAAATGGGATGGGATAGGAGGGGTGTGAGGGTGGGTCCAGGGGGGAGGGGGAGTCAGGGACCAAGGGACTGTTGGTTTCCATGCTGGTCCAGGCTCTGGCTCCCCCTAGCTCTGTGCCTCCGAAGTACCCCCCCGACTCATCGATCCTCCAAAGGATAGTGACGGTCTCACATGCCAGAATGAGAAGCTCCTGCAAGGTGTCCCTGATTTCCCTCGGATATCTCGCACCTAGGACAAGGGAGCACAGTCAACAGGTGTGAATGCACAACCCCATACAGCCTGCCCACTCTGCATGGCATACGGCCATGGGACATACCACTGTGATGGTGTGTGACCAGCCGCAGTGATGACGTCCACAGGACCTGCCCACCCAGGCACATACAGCCATGCGGAACACTGCACACACCCACCGGCCAAGTCATGCACAGCACCACCGTGGCCATCTAGTGACATGGCTATGTGGTACAAAGGCAGTGGCACAGCCATGCACCTGGTGCACGCATGCACCACCAGTGACGCACACCCAGACATGCATTGCCACTGGACAGTGTTGACTGTAACAAGTGGCGTGCATGGCAGTGATGTCAATGAATGGTGGCCATGCCCCACTGCCCACCTTGTCACACAGCATGCAGTATTAATCATGGATGTCTGGCACTCACCCACATCGGGCTGGTCAGATGGCCGTTGATGGTCCTTGGCCAACCTGGCTGTGGCTTCCACCACCCTCCACTCATCACGCACTCGGCACAGCTCATCTGGGCCTGTGGGGACAAAAAGGAGAGTAGAACATCACTACATTACCGAAGCAAAGTCCCCCTGCCCCAAGGTGTGTGCCCCCCCACTCAGCCAGACCCACCCACCCCACACCCTGTGAACAACACCACGGCCAACCCCATATGGTCCCTCCCCTATGTGCTGGACACATACAACACTGTGACTCATATGGATGATAACAGTTTTTTGACTGAACCCCTACCTGGATGTGGTACCATGCCCCTCCTGGCACGTGACCTCAGTCGGGCCAATAGCTCTGGCTCCCTCTTCTGCAGGTCACCATATCAGTGCCTGCACTGCTCAGCTGTTTGGCCCCAGCCTGTCACCTCCTTGAGGCCTGTGGCCACCTCCTGCCACACCTGGGACCTTGCCCTATCCAGGGGGCCTCCCCAAAGAGATGCCCATGGTGTGGCTCGACTGTGGCCACCAGATTAGCCAGTTCAATGGCCGTCCAGGGAGCAGCCCTTCTCTGCACCATTGCTTTAGGTATAGTAGGCAATATGGTGCTCTGCAGCGCGGTACCCCATGTGCAGATGCTGCGCGGTACAGCGCTGCCATTCCTTTGTGCTGTTACCGAACAGCATGATGGAGGTGCAGCTATGCCTGACGCATGGCGCCAAGGTGGCAAAGGTCGGGCACAGGGTCAAGGGTCCCTGGTGCAAGGCCATGCACAGCGCCATCAGATGACAATGCGTGTAGCACGATTGGCTGCCTGTGTGCCAGCGCCACAGCGGACTATCGGGCAGTTGGGCCATTGCGCCTATGAAGGTCCATTGCCACAGCACCATGTAGTGACCTTCGTTATAGCGCCACTGGCACAATGGTATCCATGCCCTGCATTGCCTACCATGCACAGCACGTCATCTGAGCAGCAGACACCTGTGTCAGCAACCTGGGCATGCGCAATGAGGTGTACTACGCATGCCACAGAAATGCACCAATGGCTCAGCACATTCAACACAATTGCGCAAAGTGCAACAGCGTGATATTCAGCAGTCATATGCAAATCATCTGATCAGCCATTCAATGGCGCAGCACCGCAATTTGCATCTAATTAAAGTTGCTCCTCACCTCATTTGCATGGATTGCGCTATAAAGGTGCGACAATGTGCTGCAGTGGCCATAGTCGGTTACTGCAGTTTATTGGTGAGTTGCATGCTGTGTGAGAGTGTGGACTGTGGATTCAGGGACATGCATGGGATTGCACAGTCACAGGTAACAACTGCCATTCTTACAGGCTACATAATGACTGAGCATGTTCTTGGAGATGAGGACAACAGTGGTGGGAGGAGGACGAGGCTGAATTTTACTAAGGCTGAAACCGAGGCCCTTTTTGAGGCCTACATGGCTCAGGAGCCACTGCTCAGTGTACTGCTGGGCATCCCTCAGGCCCATGCTGCTGCATGGGAGGAGGTGGCACGTGCCGAGAACCTGCATGGCAGCCACCAGCGCTCCATGCAGAAGTGTAAGAACAAGATGGGCACAGACAGGAGGAGGTTAAAGGAGAAGGTGGCTGCTATCAGGGCAGCATGTGCTGCAACAGGTGAGGAACAGCTGGAGGTGGTACAGCTCACCCCAGTGGAGGACAGGCTTGCTGCAAGCATGCACCGAAGTGCCATAGAGGGAGATTCTGGCCATGGCTTCCAGATGGGTGGTGGCCCATATCTGCATGGTAAGTCATGGTCTGTCTTGGAGGGGGTAGGGTTGGTCACATGCAGTAATGCAATTTTGCTTTCCCTTACAGATCTGCATGGGTCAGCAGTGGTGGGCCTGTCCACTGCAGACAGTTGGATGGAGTTGGAGGTGGGACCATCCACCTCCACAGGTATGTGTGGATCTGTACAACACTGGGGCCACCTGGGTGTCCACACTGATATTGTTGAGACAGATGTGGAGGAAGCCTAGCATGTGTCCCAGCATGCTGGCATCCACGGATGCCAGCATGCTGTGGCTGTGGCTGGGGCAGAGTCCAGCACCAGTGATGACACTACCATCATGGGCAGTGGCAAGTGTGTGCCACAGGATGGACACACAGCAGGGCATTTTGCGCCCATGGCTGTGGGTGGTGCCGCCGTGGGGGCCTGCGTGTCAGTACAGTCCCAGGCTGTGCCTGTCAGCACCAGTGGGGCAGCACTGGTGTCTGTTCAGGACAGTGGGACTGTTGCAGACACTGCAGCAGCACCACTGAGCCCTGGGGTACGGCAGCTGGAGGGGCAGCATCAGCAGTCACCGACTGGGCCTGGGGGTACAGGGTTCAGCGGCGGCATCTGTGCACTGCCTGTGGACATGCCCAGACCTGGTCCTGGTGCACAGCACCCACCCTCAAGGGAGGCTGAACATCAGGCCCTTGCACACCCTGAGGGACAGGATGCCGAGGAGACTGATGACCTCTTGGACGAGTACACCCACCTACTGCATCGCAGCAGGGACACCGACCGGATCCTGGCATGGATGGACCATTTGTGGGAGGATGTGACCGCTGCCATTGACAGGCATGCACAGGTGTTCATTGCTGTCATGGCCACAATAGGCACACAGTCAGGTGCCCATGCATCGTGGACATCACGCAGTGCACTCTCCACCCCCCATTCCTGGCATCGTGCAACTCCCACCCTGTCGACACCCGGTTCAGCTGTGGGCATCCCGAGCACCCCTGGTGCAGGCATGTTCAGTGTGCTGCAGACCCCTGCACAGGCACGGTCGCGTTCACGCAGTGGAACCCTTGGGGGACCATCAGTGCCACCCCATGAGGCCAGTGGTCAGCCTGCCAGTGCTGGCGGGTCTCGGTGGGGCCATCCACGCATCCGTGGAGGCCATGGCACTGTGTCGCGAGACTGACCTGTCTCCCAGCATGGCTACTGTCTGGTGCTGCCCTGTGTGCATTGTGTGTCTCAGTGGGCAGTGCACGGGTGGGTACCCGGCCCTGCACGTGGACACACAGTCCACCTGCACACCCTCCCAGCTGCTGTCCACAGTTATGTGTGCATGATGATGCCTGCATTGCGCTGTACACCAAAGTGCAATGGTGCCCAGCATCTGACATACGCACATGGACAGTCAGTGGGTGTGGTGGCCTGTGGACATGTGTGTTGCTAGGGTGTGTGTTCTGGGTTGGTGTGCCTTCTGGCCTCTGTGCACATTTGTTGCATTGTGTGTGTGTGAGTGTGTGTGTGTGTGTCCTTCAGCTTGGCATGTTAATCCTCACCCATCTCTGGTTGTGTGTGTGCCTCTGTGCCCTGCCACTTCCCTAGATGGCATGCACCCCCCAGTGTGGGTTACTGCATGTTTGTGGGTTGTGCCTTGGCCACTGGTGGTTGCGCATGGCCCCATGACTTACCTGGGTTGGCTGAAGTGCTCCTCCGGGATGGTGTCCCGGTGCAGCTGTGCCAGCTGGAGCAGTCGGGGGTCCCGTCGGCCAAGGGGGGGCTGCCCATCACCATCATCACCGGTGTCCCCACCGTCCCCAACTCTGTCCCCCTCTTTGACCTGTACAGCTATCCCACATTCATTGGCCATGTTGTGCAGGATGCAACAGGCCAGGAATATCCCACAGGCCTTTGAGGCGCTGTACTGTAGGGCACCGCCGGAGGTGTTCAGGCAATGGAAATGTGCCTTCAGCATCCCGAACACCTGCTCGATGACATTGCATGTGGTGGCGTGTGCCTCATTGTAGCATTGCTGCGATGGGGTCGTGGGCTGCCAGTAGGGTGTGATCAGCCAGGGACGGAGTGGGTATCCACTGTCACCTGTGTGTAGAAGGTGGAGGTTAGTTTGGTGATCAGCATCGCCCTGACCCAGGCCATGTAGGCCACTACCCATGGGACCTCTGGCCATGCCCCCCCAGGCCCTATATCTGTCCATTTGGTTTGCATACTCACCCACTAGGTGTCCAGTGGGGATGTCCCCACTCTCGAATCTGTGGCACAGTGCTGACTGGTGTCAGATGTAAGAATTGTGTGCTCCCCCAGGGTGTGTGGCACAGACATTGATTATGTGCCCCTGGCATTGCACACCACCTGGCAGTTGATGCTGGCATAGCCCTTGCGATTTATATATGCAGCCCCCTCATGGCCAGGTGGTGTGCATATGACCACATGGGTGCAGTCTATTGCCCCTAGCATGCCAGGCATACATGCTACCCTGTGGAACTCCTGCATGTTTGCTGTGTGCTTCGCCGCTGTGCTGGGGAAATGGATGTACTCCTCAGCATGTGGCAGCAGTGCGCTGAGGAATTGGGTAAGGTGGCATGATGTGGCTGACTGGGTTATGCCTGTGGTGTCCCCAGTTGGTCTCTGGAAGGTACCCATGGTGAGCAAACACATGCAGGCTGTTACCTTGGTCTCCACTGACAGGGCATGGCTCTGTCGTGTGGGTGCCTGCATCACATCACTGCACAGCTCACAGAGCCGCCTCAGTATTGCCCTGTTCAGGTGGTACCGGCCCACAATCTCAGTATCTGTGTACAGCTCAAAGCTGGTGTGGGCTTGGTACTGCCTGTTGGGGGCATACCACTGATGGGCCCTTCCACGGCCACGCCCTCCTGCCACCCACCATCTCACCCACCTCATTATGGCCTCCATGTGGAAGGTGGCACTGGCCATGTCCCTGGCTTGCGTTCACCCCCCCTGGCAGCTGCTACTTTATTCCCCCCGCTGTTCTGGCTGCTACCTCCTCTGCACTGGGTACACCTGCCTGTGCTGGCCTCTGAGCTGTGTGGCTCCCCACACCTTCCCTGTACCTGTCTGTTGGTGTGGCCTTTCCCTGGCCTGCCCTGTTTCTGCCACTTGCCCTGTCTGTGCCTCTGCCTCTGACACATGTGGCTTCCCTGTAGCGTTCTTGTGCCTCTTCCTTGCTCTTTTTTATTTTGGCTCATTTCCGCTATGGCGCAACTTCCGCTTACTCCACTGTTGTGCATTGTGCAAGTCTTTGAATATCACACTGTGCTATTTATGCATGGTTCCTCCCCCCTCGGTTGCGCATGCCTTCATTATCATTGCGCTGTTGCTCAGCATGATTTCAGGGGCGCAACTGCCTCCTGCTGAATATCGCAGAATGGTACAATTTCGGACTTGCGCAGGTGCAACCCTATTGCGCATGGCTCAACTCTTTTGAATATCTGGGCCTGAGTGTTTTAGCAGCTGAGACTGAGCCAACCTGAAAATAAAATAAAGGAATTAGAAAATTTCTAAGACAATTTTGGGGTAGGGGTATTTGAACACCCTGAGCACCCTCTTGCCTACTCCCATGCAATCCACAACAGTTCAGACACATGCAATCCTTACACTTGAAGTCACTCCTCCCAGATCAGCTAGCCCCTCCTGCCTGCCCTGGCACAAAAATGAACACCAACTGCTACCCCTTCCACTTCCTTTGCAAGCAACAAGGATCCCTCACGCTCAAGCAGTCAGTACTGTACAAGTAGCAGAGTTGGGGGTCCAGGGCTGCAGTCAGACCTGTTGCTGTAATGGAGCTTGAGCCTGCCTGAATAGAACAGGACAGGTAAACTGAGTCCCCTTAATCCCTACAGATTGAGGGATGCCGCACAGATAATTGCTACAGCCACTCAGGCACCACCAAGGATTTAAAACAAGACCTGGACTACGGCAGGCTGCCTGCCATCTGCCTCCTCCTCCTCCTCCTCCTACACTGACTGCTTGTAGAACTTGCCTAACTCCTCCTCTGCTACCAGTGCCCACCAACAGTCAGAAGTGTTGGTGGGTGGCCCCTGTAGGAGTGGTCAAGCAAGCTCATCAATTTGTTACTAGCCCCCGAAACCATACTCTCTTTTGACTTCCTTCCATGTCTTGTTGGATTTGCCTATTTCCACACACTCAAGAAACTTTTTGTCTAGTGTTTACTTGGAAACAGAATATTAAATATATCAAAATAAAATATAATTTCTTTGAGGAAGATAGAAACCTTTATTACAGCTTGGCTTCAATGTATGGTTGGAGAATGTTGAAATATCATCTTGATTGTTTTACTTCCTTTTTGCTATTTTGTATTTTCAGTTTAAATCAAAAATAATAAAATATAATTTTTTTGAGAAGATAGAAGCTTTTATTATGGCTCTTTTTGGTTTGATCCATGTACACTGAAGCATTGAAGCAGTGAGATCATCATGATTTTGGCAGCCTTGCACCATTCCTCTGATCCTAAAAATATGTATCACAATGGTTGTATAATTGTAGGTCTATATTCAAATGTCTTTAATTTATTATAGTTACACACTAAGAACTATGGTCTTAATAAGTGCATTTAAGGTTTCATAATTTGACCTTTTGCAATTTTAATGACTTCCCAATCCTGGAGTTATCAATTTGTTTTATCTAAACATTTTTTTGCTCAGTTCGTCAATAGTCCATTAAGATTTAGAATAAAATTACTTTAGAACAAAAACTGTATAAACTTTGGGTTTGAGTTCATGCAACTGTTAACTTCTCTCCGAGTTGAAAATGCATAGAAGATTAGTTGTACATACTTTTGAATTTCTCCACACTTCTACTTCAGAAATGTGTAAAAAAAAAAAAAAATGAAAAAATAACATTCAACAGTCCAATAAGATTTTGTATAAAACAAATTTAGAATAAAACTGTTTAAACTTCGTGTTTGATTTTGTTCAATATTAACTTCTCTCTGAATTGAAAATGCATGGAAGATTAGTTGTACATTCTTTTCTATTTCTCCAAACTTTTACTTTAGAAATGTGTAAAAAAATATGAAAAAATAACACTTGACCTTTTGCACAGGTCTCAAACATATTTAGGAGTCATTCAAGAGTTATCTGAAGGTATAACATTTAGTAAACTATACATTTAATGCATTTTAATAGTAGAAGTTGCTAAAAAGGACAATAAAAGAAAAAATACTGGTCAAGGGAGTGTTGAGAGTTCTGGAGGCCAAAGTAAATTCGAGCATACTTTACGTCACAGAAATTTGTGGCACAGCAGATTTAAATAAACTGGAAATACTAAGCAATAACATGAAGAGATACATTTTGATGGTGACACAATCAGTACCAGTGGCAATAGTAATTTTAGAATTGAGTCAATATTCAGTTTCAACATTAGTAAAGGAAAGATTGATTGTATCTTCATTAAAGTTATTTTGTTTAGAAGAAAACAGGTTACCCAGGCAACGCCTGGAGGAAGAAATTAAATATTTCCTGATGGGGAAGATCTTCCCAACCCTGGAAATCTTTAGGGGTCTCCTTTTCCCAAATGGGCTTGAAGTTGTTTTATGGAGTATGTTTATATATCCATGGCAAATGATAGTTGAAAAGATGAAGAACAGGTTAAAGGACCAGGAGAAAATTATAGCATTTGCAAAATTGAAACAGTTTAAGTTGTACAGATGGTACAAACAGATTAAAATAACATTTGGTTTGGAGACTTATTTTGTTAAATTGACTAATCCCAAAGAGAGGAGAACTATGACTAAGTTTAGGGTTGAAATTTATAATGCTAATTTTGTACTCCATAAGCAAAAAAGTGAGAAAAATTCTGACTCCATTTTGTAAATGTGACAAGTTTTCTGAAGACAACTTAAAGCATGTGCTGCTTTTATGGCCATTATATAACGGGTTATGATCAAAATGGCTTGCTGACATCATGGTGAACCTTGACCTACCCCCTGATAAATTGGTGACATACTTAATAATAAAAATATATGTATATTACAGAAAGTAGCTGTCTTTTTACAGTCTATGTATTTATAAACTCTTTGTGCAATGATTGTTGTGATTGTTTAAAAGATTTTTATGAAAATACCATAAGCCAAATTGTAATGGAATGATATCTGTATGTGTATGTTTTAAACCTTTTAAAATTTGTAATGATTTTGTCAAAAAGAAATAAAAACATTTGACTTTGACTTTGGTGCAGCATAGATGCCTAAAATGTATCAAACCATTTGCTTCTAAAAGTTTCATAGACAGTCAAGTCTTCTTTATGTGTGAGAGCTTTTTTTTCCGTGTCTTCCTTCATCCCCCTATCTGGTAAATGTCAGCTTCACATATAGATATTACTGGCTAATAATTATTAAAATTAATCTGCTGCTTTTTTCCTGAAAAGATTTAACATGATCCCATCCTGAAAATATCATATGTGCCCCCAATAAGCAGAACATTTTGTTTCAAGCTGTTTTTTTCATCATGTTAAGAATTAAAGAATTCCATTGACATGTTCTACCTTCCGAGAATAACTTCAGGATCTACTTTTAAATTAGGCATGACAAGTTATATACCATATGCTCTGGTCTCAACGTAGTGGTTTCAGAAATCAGGCTGTCAGAAATTCAATAGGAGTTATCCCAAACAAATGTAAATATCTCTAACAGTATAGGAGTTACTCAATATGAAAGTTGTTCTGGACAAAAATAGCTTTCAAATGAGCCTATTCATTAATCTGCACTAATTAGATTTTCTTAAACTATGGCCATCTGATTACTTGAATTTTAATTTTTCTTCACAATTTTCACCTTTTGGATGGCTATGTTTAAAAAAAAAATAATGAATTCAGATTAGTGGCTACCTTCATTTGAAAAGTCATTTTGTCCTGAACATTTTTTATTTTGGTTGTATATTGGTAACTTGTATACTTTCCAAGATATTTACATTTGCTCAGCATGACTCCTACTGTCTTTACTCAAAGAGAAACAAATGAGGTTGTTTGGAAGACCATATTTTACAAAATATAAAAAATTCAGATTAGTGACTACCCTCGTGTGAAAGGTCTTTTTGCCATGAACAACTTTCACACAGGATGTTTTTGTGCACCTTCAACAGTTTTAAAGAAATTTAGATTTGTTTGGAAGTTGTGCACATTTGCTCTCAGAGAAAAGCAGCTTTGAGTTCTGTGTCCATCATTCTAAACAGAAAGAAGGGAGTGTTTGCATTCTAAACAGAAAGACGGGTGTATCTTTTTTAATTGTCAAAGGGATTTGTAGTGCTATGAAAGGATACACTGAAAACTACTAAAAACTGTGTTCCATGGAAACCCCTTTTCAAGGTAAGTGATATTGCTGTTGGCTCCACCCACAGCCATAAAAACTGGTTTAAATAGAACGTCACCATATTCATCTTATATAGTAATATGTGCCACTTTTTAAAGTAGAAGTACTTAACATTACAAGAGGTACACACTTGCTATTTGTACATCTCTAGATAACACTCCTGAGTTGTATTTTCCTTTTTTTCCCAACTGTAAAGAAGATCTGTTAACACATACAACAAAGTGATTTAAATGACACATCTTCATTTTCCAGTTATGTAGAAACAGATGCTACTTTATAAAGTACAGAATATTACAAGTGCACACATGCTATTTGTACAATTATTATGAACACTCCATAAGTTGAAAACAGTACACAGTTACTCTACCTCTTATTTGAGTAATTGTTTGTCAGAAAATTAGCACTCACACTAACTATGGAAGTGCTGACCTACATAACTGATTTCAAAAGCCAGTCTGTGACAACCATTCCAGCACTACAATTCAACAGTTTTGATGACCTTAAATTCTGCAACCACACTACAAAATGCAAAATAAAACAAATTACACACTACAACATGCACAGTAGAAACAAAGTAGTGTCTAATGAACATTAAACATGCAAGGGTTGCATAGTCACAATGGGCAGAACATAACACATATATTGTGGTGACTAGGTGGAATGTCTTACAAAGATAATGGACTCTTTCCTGTTTCCTGTGTTACCAGTTCCAGTGTTATTTGTTTGCAACAATTTATTTTCTAATATGGCCTTCATCAGAATAACTTCTGATTAAATCTCATGCAGAATGCTTTGATTCTGCCAGTGCACTACAACGGTGGAACCTTGCACTTGAATCACCAAATCAGGTTTCTCTGCAACACGAGACAACCCTTCAGCAACTCTCTTGAATCCATCCTGCATGATATGTGACAGTTGAGTAAAATTTTTGTATCAACTCAAGCTGCATCTGTGATAGGGAAGTCAAGAGAAACAAAGGACAGACAATACTTATTTTAATACTTTTGAAAATGACTTATTTCCCCATGAATAAAATTCTGCTAACACTTACCTGGTGAACTGTCTCTGCTCTTGCATTTAGTGTCCTGCACTGGTGGTTGAATGTTACTCAGGCCCTCAGTCACAGTTTGAAATCCCTCTTCCAGACTTTTCCATAGTTCTTGCACAGTTCCCACAAAGTTTTGACATTCATCTGCTGCACAGGAGAAGAATAGAAACACAGTAGGTTCCCACTCACTTAAATATGGCTCATTACATGCTTGTGAAGTACTTTGTGATGAAACTTACCTGAGGAAGAGCTAAACGAGCTAGATGTCTAAGATGTGTTCTCCACTGCTGGCTCTTGTTCCAAGTATTCATTGTTTCTGACAATGTCATTCTCTGGGATCTGCAACCGTATGGTAACAAACATTTTGTAGACAGACAGTACAGCAAAACCTTTATGTCGACTGCATTTGTGGTTGGCTTAAAGGTAGTCACTGCCTACCATGTTTTCTTCATGGGGCTTTCCCCCAACCCCCTGAAGCAGGCCTGTGCTTCCCCACACCCCCAATTAATATAATCAATTCTGAGTTAGAGCTGATTAGGGGAGGGAGTGCAAGACTCCCAGAAAACAGTGCCGGGGTCCAGCGCTGACACTACAGCAACCTGGTGCTGTTGTCTCTGCACTGTCGGTCACTGTCAACATGTCACTGTCGGGGCAGTATACAATTCTCTGTATCTGCAAAGTGCACAGCAAGCAATAAAGTGCAGATGAAATAAGTCTCATTGTGTTTGACATTGGACCTGCAATATCAGTTTCTGAAGAAAGTGATACTGTTACTCACAATTAGCCATATCACAGTCATCGTTGTTCTCCTCCAGTGACGTATCCTTTGAAGCACTACATTCCAGTTCTTGCTGTGTATGTTGGGGGCCTAATGTCAATGGATCAACTCTTCTGGGATCACCACCAGCTGCTGCTGACGTGATTGTAATAAAGGCATACACACAGTTGCATACAGTATTGTATTAATGCAGATTTTGTAAACTATACATGACTCACCATCAAATACCTTCAGGGGTTTGGACATGTTCTTCATTTTGTTGTCATGCAAGATCAGTTGTTGTGTTACAGTTCAAGTTAATACTCTGCTGGACATGTCCAGTCTGATGACTTCTTTTCAAACCAATGCACTTTGACTGTTCCGCAAGACACAGTGAACAACACAAAGATATATTATCATGGTCTCTGCACAAAGAAATGTTTCTATTTAGCATGTTTTATGTATTGTGATCCTCTGTACATACTCGTGTAGGAATGTTCTCCAACTTTAGGCTCTCCAGCATTACTCCACATCTGCTTCACCACAGAATACCACATCTTGTATTCCCTTCCAATGTGACCTGTGGCTTTCAGCTTAAAAAAATTATGACATAGCTTTTTCCATTAATGATAGCTGTTTCTTCAAATTATGCCTCTGACATAAGTCATCACTCATTGCTCACCATATGCCTCTTCGTGCCTGATTTGTTTCTCTCAGGAAAGTGGCCAGATCAGCAATTTTTTTGACTGAGTGCACCAGATATGGTATCTTCTGTTTTCTCCACAATCTTTTCATGGCTGTGTATATTAAATAAGTATGTTTTGTTTTAAAAAGGACCATTCCATGAATACAAGATAGGAACATTAGTTAGATGTACATGTTGGATGTTGTGGGGGGGGCACAGCAAATGGATTGGGGTTGCCAGACAGGTTGTTGTACAGGGGGGGCCACGATGGATAAGGAAAACCCTAAAAGTATAGCATCTAGAAATCAAAGCCAACCTATCCTGATTGTGTGTCCTTGCTTAGCCACCCCCTCATGCACAAAAGCCATAACGGGAACTCCTAAAATATGTTTCCTCTTTCATAGAAATTGCATAAAACATCTACTAAGCTGTACTGTGACACACTGAATCATACTAAACCAGCCCTGGTGACACCATTCTGCACTTAAACCAAAACCATATACAAGACTATATCAATCACTCCACATGTATGTGACCTGATTAATTTATTACAGAACTGCTCATATAAAGAACTATATATAATCCTTTAAAATTATGGCCTGAACACTGAAATAATCCTTAGCCCAAAGTGCACAAGCAGTACAGCACCAAGCCAATAATAATATAAAAACTTTAAACTTACTGCTTTCAGAAGTACAAGAAACAACTCTGCCCAAATCCGTGTAGTTATATCCATCCTTGCAGTGAAGTCATAGTGAAAAGAACACTATCTAATCTTTCTGACCACTCCTCACAGCCAGACATACACCTTAACTGTAAGCTGCACCACTAGTATGCACGTGTTGCTACACTGGTTTCTGGTAACTACTGAGGAATTGAAAGTTCACACAAAGCATTTTCTGACCCATCAACTTAGCACTGAAACCAATCAGAATATGAGATATAATGAAGCAGGAAGGACGTGTTTTCAAAAACACACATGCCTTGGAAAGCACAATTCCACAAGAGAATGTTTGAAATCAGCTCCACATCTTACGGAAATATACGCTTTTGAAACATAATGGGAGTATTTCCAAAAGCTACACCACATCTTTCTGGAACAGACAAAAATTTCAGAAAACAAGATAAATATGTAGCAAAGAACTTTGAGAACAGCACCATTTAATTGTAGAGCAACCATGAGCAACTCTTACTAACTCTGATCTACCTCATAACAGGGCTGAAAATAAAACACGAGGACTTCTCAGGTGTGTAAAATAGTGGAGAAAAAAATGTAGGTGCCTAGATGTGAACCCAGCCTGTTCCACACTGCATCCCAGTGTACTACCCACCACTCCACTGCAGCTGTGTGCTTAATATCCACTTTTCCATGGATTAGTATCTGTAGTTGTACGCTTCCTCGAAAGCACACCCGAACAGTTGTAAACACTCAGTCACTTGTGAAAATGGGATGCCTACACTTCTGCAAACAGTACTTCAATTTCAAAACCACACTTTTGGAAGCATGCACGTGTTGTTACTTTGTTTTTGGTATCTGCAGAGGAAATAGAAAATTCACACAAAGCATTTTCTACCCCATCCACTTTGCACTGAAACCAATCAGAGTACAACATAGAATGAAGTTGGAAGGATATATTTTTGAAAACGTGCTTTTCGAAAACACACATGCCTTCAAAAGCACAATTTGACAGGAGAATTTTCAAAAACAGCTCCACATCTTTTGAAAACACATGCTTTCGAAACGTGATGGGAGTATTTCTGAAAGCTACACCACATCTTTCAGAAACAGGCAAAAATTGTGGAAAACAAGATACATATGTAGCAAACAATTTCAAGAAAAGCACCATTTAATTGTAGCTCAACCCTGAGCAGCTCTTACTTACTCTGATCTACCTCATAACCTGGCTACAAATAAAACACAAGTACTTCTCAGGTGTCTAAAACAATGGAGAAAAAAAAACTATGAGTGCCTAGATGCAAACCTATACTGTTCCACACTGCAGCCCAGTGCACTACCCACCATGCTATTAAAGCTGTGTGCTTGACGTCTGCTTTTTCATGGATTAGTATCTATGGCTGTACTCTTCCATGAAAGCACACCCGAACAGTCTTAAGCACTCAGTCACTTGCGAAAATGGGATGCTTCCATTTCCACAAACAGTACTTCATTTCTGGAAAAGAATGCCCCATTTTCACAAAAATGCCACATTTTTGCAAAAAAAAAATCTATTTTTGTGCTAAACACTTAACTTTTCCAATAGGAAACAATGGGGCAATTTAATTTTCATTCACTTTTGAATAGATTAATATTTTTTCACCAAACCTTGGAAAGCTACATCTGTGACCCAAAGACTTTCTACCCAGAAAATGTCATACCAAAACCTAAAGCTGTTTCTGAGATCCAGGATGACAAAGAAATGTTATAAAACCCAGCTATTTCTTTTTTCAATACTTTATATCTCAGAAATCACTCTTTGGATTCCAACATAATTTGGTAGGTCAAGAGACCTGCCCCTGGAGATTATGCACACCACATTCCATGTAAATTCATTGAATGATTCCAAAGTGATTAAATATTCAAAGTTTGGACTTTAACACAGAAGTGCAGTTTCACCCTAACTATACTGGCATGACCATACCAATATAATATATATTATACTCAGCTGCACAGGCATGAAGGAGCTGCCTTTGATTTATCTGGACCTTTTTGCCACTTCATGATTTTATAAAAAATATTGGCTTACTCTCTTTGCCCTGGCTGCTGCGTTTCTGGCCTACTGTTGGCTGAGAGTGTTTTCAGGCATGTGGTTACTCTGTCTACCTTGATGGTATTGTTATCTGTGGTTTGAAACATTTGTACTGTTTCATGGTTGATTTGCAAGCAGTTCAATTAACTAACTGCATTTGCTGAGGTGATTGTTGGTACTAGGTTATATTTCTTGAGCTACCTGTCTGGTACTCATGATTTTACTTTTGCCACCCGATCAGTGATTTTTGTTTCTTCAGCCTTGTGGCCTTGGACATCTAATGTCAGCATGGTCTGCTGTTTTCTATACATGATGTGATTCTCTGATTGTGGCCACTTTGCTGGATAGTATTACGTGTCTGTAGCACTATAATACCTAGCTCTTCATCTATTTGTAGTGCGCAATTAGTATGGCATTTTCATATTTTTTTGTGCACAATGGACATGGCATTTGCCTATTTTTTTTTTGTCACCAATGTCCCCTGGTAGCTTTGGACTACAATGCTACTTGCTATTAATTACTGGACACCACATTTTGTCTAGTTCATTATTTCTGTCATTAAGTATACTGTTTTCTTTTAGTCACTATTCACAACATTTGGACATCCTTCCCCTATTCTCAAGATTTAGTTGTATTTTGACTATTTATAATTGTAGAGTAATGCTTATTACAGTGTACCTTTTATATTGTGTTTCATGTTTTTTAGGACTTATTTAAAACTGTTTTATTAAAGAGCGCTCACCTAAAGTGAGCTATCCAGCTGCACACTGTAATTGCCTGAAGTATTGTAAACTTTCTTTTTGCAGAAACTTTTATTTTCATCATAAAAAGGATTGTATGTACAAGACTGGGAAGTGTTACAAATAAGAGAAACAAACTATACAAACAGTATTTATTGTTTTTATTGCAAATGAGTTTAAAATAAAAGGAAAAAAAATTCACTACTTTAAGGAATGAAAGTTTTTTCCAGTAGGCAATTACAGTGTGTGGCTGGATAGCTCACTTTAGGTGATCTCTCTTTAATAAATATGGATTCCCTAGCAGTTTGCACCTGAATAACTACCATATCCCAGAATTAGGGTTTGAGCATAGCCAAAACATATTCGGTTATTTAAAACTGTGTTAGTTGTTTGTCAAGACTGTGGATGGGTGTGCCTTTGGGGTGGGTTGGGGGGACAAACTGGCAAGCCAATTAACATTTTAGTTAGGGGCAGTAGCTTTAGTATTTGCTTTTTATTCCCTCATTTTGATACGTGGGTCTGGTATAAGTGGTTGGTTAATATATCTTCGATGCATCGATAATTTTTTTCTCATGGGAAACTTCCTTTGTTTGTTATTTGCCTGTTCTGAGTCAGATTTTGTTCCTTTTTATGGTACTTGATTGTTATAATGTTTTATTCAGGGTCATTCCCATGCCTCTGTTTTTATTTTTTGTACTAATTATCAACTCAAATTGTCTTTGTATGGGTTCTGAACCTGGTGAACTCTCTTGCATGCCCTTATTTAGTGATGTGCTTCCCCCCGTTAATTTTTAACAAGGTAGCTGCTTCATACTGTCGGCTCCCATTAGAGTTCCCCTTTCTTTTTTTCTTTTTTCTTACTTCAGTTTTTATAATTTAGTCTGTTTGATAGATTGGTTCTTGCTGGTTGGTTATCCTTTCCCTCCCACCCCACTAAATACCATTAAGGTACTTGGGTGCTATATCATAAGAATGGATTTTCACCTAAGACATGTTATAATTTAACATTTAACTTCTGGGGGAACATTTAACTATTTTTATTTACCTTCTTCTGCCCCCCTTTTTTGTTTTTGTTCTCTCCCTTTTTTGGGGGTATTGATCTTAGTTTAATGGATGGGGAACAGTTTGTCTGTAGTTCTCTTTTTTTTTCTGGACCAGGTGGGAGATGCTCTACCATTAGCCCTTTATGGACTAGATGGAGAGGAGTGGGCTCTCAGAGCCTGGGTTAGGTACTTTTTATCTACGGACTTTCTTGTTTATGGGTTCTACTGTTAGTGTTTATTATTGGTCTTCTTTATTTTGGAGTGCGGAGTGTGGGGGGTATATGGCCATGCAGGACTTCAACTTCCCTTCCTTAAACTTTGTATTTGGACAATCATTTATTTTGTTTTGTTATGAATCCTCCATGGAAAGTAGTGTCTTGGGACATTAAGGGTGGGTAAGCAAAGTGTAAGTGCCATTGTATATTAAAACACCTGAAGAAACTTCAACTTCATTTTGCCTGCTTACAAAAGTCTCATCTTCCTACTCACCAAATTTCTCATTTTAAACGTTAATGGGTTGGGCAGGTTTATGGCTCTGGGAGTAGTTCTTGCCAGTGGAGAGTTATTATTTTAGTTGCTAGGTCTATACCTTTTGCTTTTTTAATGGAGATAGGGGACCTGGAGAGTAGGTACATCTTCATCCATGGATGATTGAGGCATGATGAGGTCCTATTGGGGTCAATATATGGTCCAAATTTGGATTGTTCTTCATTTTTCCCCAAATTGGCATCGGATTTGGATCCATATGCATCCCTTAAATATTGATTTTGGGTGGTGACTGGAATTTGGTTTTTCATAATGACTTGGATTGAACCCATAAATCTACTGCAATGTGCCTTATGGGAGTTTACTAACCACTTGGGATTAGTGGATCCTTGGAGGACTCTCAACCCAACTAAACATGCAATTACATTTCATTCCATCATTTATGCCACATTTTCAAGGCTTGATTACTTTTTTTATCAGTCGACAATTACTCCGTCATCTTTATTTTAGTCAAACTGAAGCAATGTTCTTTCCAACCATTCTCTAACTGGTATCACTATGAAAGACTGAAATGCACAATACCAAGTGTTAGGAACCCAAGACTGGTATCTCAAAACTCAAAATCCTGACACTCAATATTTGCTTGCATCAGAGTTTGTTATATTAAATAAGGGGGTGCAGGGGGTGAAACCCCCAAAACCATTGCCGTGTCAAGTACAGAGTGTCGGGATTCTGGGTTTTTGGGATATCAGTCTCAGAAGCCTGACACTCTGTATTGTGCATTTCAATCATTCATAGTAAATCTCTTTGATTTCTATGGCCTTGAATATTTCTTGTCACTCTGATAGAGATCACACCTGTTCTTTGACTATCCAGCTATTAATCAACCCTTTTTAAACGACCATCTGAGATCCACCATAAAGCAATCCATGCAGGAAAATCTTGGCACAATTTCAGCCCTTGACACTCTGTGGGGTTCCATGAAGTGCCTTTAGAGGAGGAAATTTATCTCTTTTGCCACCTCCCATAAGAGACTTCGAGAAACCCAGGTAAAGACCTGGTTACATGACATCCGGGAATTGGAAAGACGAAGTTCCCCTTCCTCTCCAGATGAAGTGAGACTTCACCTCTCTCAGTTTAGAGCTCAATATTCAGATTATTTGTTAGAAAAAGCTGAAAAGGCCACTGCACATACAAAGGCCACTTATGTTGGATGAGGGAAGGCTAGTAGATTACTGGCTCTTCATCTTAAACAGCAAACAGCTATCCATTGGATTAAATACATTATCCTGTATCTGCTTCCTTGACACTTGATCCTAGGAGGATGGCATCTATCTTCTTGTATTATTACTCGGTGTTGTATAGTGATGAATCGCACCACTCATATATTAGTGCAGCCGTATCACACTTTATGGACAGCATCATTTTACCTCAGCTGACAGAGGAACAACAGGCAGAGCTTTCAGGTCCCATTCAAGAGCATGAAGTCAGTGAAGTGATCTCTTCCCTTTCATTAGACAAGTCCCCATGTCAAGATGGGTTTCCAGCTAATTTTTATAAACTTTTTACAGCAGAACTCTCTCCCCTATTGACCCAATTATTTAATTATTTATATACTCATGGTCTTCTGGAGTTACATATAGTTTTGTTGCCTAAGCCTGGCAAAGACAAGACTTGTGCAGGCAGCTATAGACTGTTCTCTCTTATCAACATAGACATGAAGATCCTTGCTAAGGTCTTGGCTGCCAAGTTGAGTAAGGTCTGGATTTGCCTCACTGGACCCAAGCAGGTGGGTGTCATGGCTAGAAGTCTCTCCAGTGATTAATTCAGGAAAATCTTTCATTTGATTTCTGCATCCAAGGGGGGGCTGACTGAAATGCAGTGCTAGTCTCCCTGGACAGACACAGGAAAAAGCATTTGATGGAATCTCCTGGTCTCATCTATTTTCCCTCTTACACCGTTATGGTATTCCAGATGCTTATGTTAGGTGGTTAAATATTTTATATCAGTTTCCTACTGCCAGAGTGCTTTGTAATGGGGTCCTATCAGATCTCTTTCCCCTTACACATGACACGTGGCAATGTTGCCCCCTTTCCCCATTTCTTTTTAGATTATCCTTTGTACCCTTGACTCAGAAAATAGTTTCATTCCCTAATATCAAGGTCATCTTTGCTGGCTATCAGGAATGGAAAATTTCCACATTTGCTGATGATGTCCTCTTATACTTAACTAACCCTCTGACTTCTCTGCCCAAAGTTCTTATAGTACTACATGGCTTTGGCTCCTTTTCAGAATATAAATTGAACTTTCATAAATCTGGTTTATCCCCTGTCTCCTCATATAACCAAAAGTGATATTTTGAATTTAGGTTTGCAGTAGGAGGCTAAGTCTTTCACTTATTTAGGTATAAAACTTACTTGAGACTTACCTTCTCTGAAAGCACTTAATTTAAACCCTCTCTTAAAACAGATAGAGCAAGATTTACATCATTGTAGGACAGAGGCAGTATCACAAAAAATAATATTTTACCCCACTTATTCTACCCTTTAGGAATGTTAATTATTGTCTTGCCTAAATCTTGGTTTCAAAAATGACATGTTTTGTTTACCATACTCTCATGGTTAGACAAACCTCCTAGGAGAGCTTATGAAAAGTTAGCTTGACCTAAAAGCAACATCCACATCTTTTATGCTATTACTTTGTTCTGTATGTGGTGACATATTTTCAGTGGGGTCATTTATTGGGGCCTCAAGTCGATGCTGGATATGTACCTGCTTGGTTGCAGGTTGAGAAGGATCTCAGTTGTCAAAATCAGGTCTGTCTTCCTTTGTTATTTTACCTCCCTCTGTCGTGGCTTCCTACTGTGCTTCATCCCTCCCCAATTGTTTAGTCAATTCAGGCCCATATTGAGTTGTGTAGACATTTGATTTATCTTTCCATTCTGATATTCACCAACCATTATTTAATAACCCCAACCTCCCTATTGATAATAAACCTATATTACCTAATTATTGGAGATAGTGTAATATTAATTATTTGGAGGAGTTTCTTACTGACAGTTGTGTTGTTTCTTTTAGTACCTTACAAGACAAATTTGGTATGTCATCTCAATATTTTTTTAAATTTTGCCAGCTGAAATTGTCTAATGCAATTTTTGGGTAGCCCTCCCCAGTCCAATAAAGCGGGCTTATTTTTTTTAAATGTATCCACCCTATCCCAGCAACCTCATCCTATTTCTCAGCTTTATTATGCTATTACCTGTAGTCAGCCTTTTTGGGACATGACTTTTCCCATTGCTTTTTATTGGGCTAATGCCCTGGGTATTGAGTGTCCTCTGGACTATTGAAAGAGAACATGGGTTGATGTTTATAAATATCTTAAACAAGACCATCTATGTTTTTCACAATGTAATATTCTGCATAGTTTATATTTTACCCCTGTGAAGTTCCATTGGATGTGGAAAACTGTGTCTTCTATTTGCCTTAAATGCAAGGGTGCAGTAGGTACGTTGCTTCATATAGTATGGCAATGTCCTCCAATCCAAACTTTTTGGGATGCTATTTGTTAATGATTTAGATCCTTTTTTGTGCCTTCAGGATGCTTTCACTCCAGAGGTGTTTGTCTTGGGAAACTATGGTCAGCTTCTCTGAATTATGGCCATGGCTAAGCTTCTTATCCTTTGCCACTGGTTATATTCTGACCCATATCTAGGGCTGAATGAGTGACTGAAATGTTGCATGCTCTGAATGCAGAGAAGTCAATAGCATGCTTCTACTGAACTTTTCACATTTATAAATCTCATTGGGATACCCTTCACACTTTACTCCTTGCTTATAAATAGCTGGAATTTAGTGGAGTCTATATATATTTTTAGGAGGTATTTTTGATCACTCTTTGAAGTTATGCTTTTTTCAGGGCATTCTCCTCTTTATCTTTATTTTACACCTTCCAAACCATATGTCATGCATGGCAGTGGGGTGGGGTTATTGGCTTTATGTTTCTGTGTTTTTTTTTTGTTATTGTTATTTTATGGTTGATGTTCATGTTATTGGAGTGTTATTCATTTGTGTTCTCTTTGTTGTCATTATTGTAGTTATTATTGTTATTATTGTATCCAAAACATTCAATAAAGTTCACTTAATTGCAAAACGATTGACAAGATGAATTGAAAAACAACTATACCTCTACAAAATTGACAGTTTCTCCAGTTTTCTCTAAGCCATTAATGCTTCATACTGTGAACTGACAATGCTCATGTGGATTGCACAAATGGTCACATCACTGGTGATGCAACATCCCACTTGCTGATTCTGAGCATAGAAACATAGATTTTGTTGTCAGATAAAGACTGCTTGGCCCACACAGTCTGCCCATCTTTCCCTGCCTATACTGTCACTGCAGTCCCTTCCTGATCACTAGCTACTTCATCGTTATCCTACCAAGATTCCTTTATGCCTATCCCATGTATACTTGAAGACCACCACTGTTTTCGGTCCCAATATCCCTGCTGGAATACTGTTCCAGACTTCCACCACTGTTTCAGTGAAGAACTACTTCCTCACATCCCTCCTAAATTTCCCCCTTCCAGATCCATTGCATGCCCTCTTGTTCTCATGCACCTTTTGCTCTGAAAAATACTTTCCTCCTATACATTATTCACACTTGTGAAGTATTTTTTGGTCTCTATTATGTCCCCCCTCTCTCTCCTCTCTTCCAGGGTGTACATATTGAGATCCCTCAGTCTTTCCTCATAGGGCTTTCGATGCAGCCCCAGCACCATTTTAGTTGCTCTCCTCTCAACAGCCTCCTCCCTGTCCGTGTCCTTCCTATAAAGAGTTGTTTGTTGCTGCAGTGGATCTTATAAAGAAAAACAAAGAAATTAGGTGATTTGATACATTTTATTGAACCATCAACGATATTTACAGAATGTAAGCGTTCAAGCTTCACAGAGCTGTGCAGCTTGAAAGCTTACAGTTTGTAACTGTATATCTCTTGTTGGTCCAATAAAAGGTATCACATTACTGACTTTGTTCATCTTCATGTCCTCCCTGAGCATAAACAGAATGTTGAGAATTACCATATAGGATGCTGAACAGTTTGAATCAAAAATAGCAAATAAATAAAAACATGGCACAGATTTACTGCAGAAACATGACTTTAATATACATTACCACATATTACAACAGCATAAAAACATAATTTATGTCTCTTGTTCCACCAGTTGCATAATGCCATTTTCATCCCAACCTCAGTAGTGTGAAGTGAGACATTGTTGGCTATTTTGACATACCATGTCAATAAAAAGCTTATTATCCTGTTAGTGAATATAAGTGTTTTGGGCAGAATTAGTAAGAACATACAGTATGTGCAATTTACCTATACATTTATGAAAGAATCATTTGCTTCTGCTTGCCATTTTGCAAAAAGCTGCATTTGAGACCAGTGGGCCTTAAAAAAGGTTATGGTAAAGAAAGAGATGTGCAAACTACAACTCATCCCCACATGTTTCTCAGAACTTCAATTTACTTTAGTAGCAATAGGCCTTTTGTTGTGGGTATCCACAATAGTGTCAACTGAATTTATGCAAAGTATGCACTTAAAGGTGTCTCATGGGATTCAGAGCCTTGATATGATGCAAAAAGTCCAAATTCAGCTTTTATGTATGAAAGAAGACAAACTAAACAAAGTCCTTATGGCTTTAACCATTATTTGCAAAACTGAAATTGAAGTTGTAGATGTTAAGCAACTCACCCACAGCATTTAACAAGTGATAACATTCTGATACACTACTCCAAAGATGGAAAAATGTCTTATTGAAATCCACCAATCAGGCAGCTTGTGGGCGGGCTTCAAGGAAAAGGCATGTTGTTCAAACAAAGGGACTTTACATCTATTCCTGTACCAGTTTCTCTGCACCAGTTGACTGCTTCCTGCAATCATGTTGGACACACCAGGGTTGGTAGGGTGAGAACCTCCATCTTGTTCTCCCCGAACTGTTCATCAGCTGCACCAGAAGTGTTCTCCCAGCTGCTATGCCTCTGTCCGCCAATTGAACAGCTAGTGGGTGGGTGTACAAATTCCTTATTTGATCAGTTCTACTCAAGCAGTTCTTCTGAGCTGTGTTCCTCACACTAGGGACTGAATGCTAAGGACATTGAGGAGTTTGCCAAGAGTCAGCCATGAATTAGCCATTGGTCCATCATGTTACTGCCCAGGTTAGCTTCCTCCTAGCTCTGTAGGAATGTTCTGTAACTTGCGTACTTCACATAAGACTGTGAGAACATGTTTTGCATACAGTTAAACAATCAGTGCATAACCTTCTTACACCCCATCTAGGAGAGATCTTCAGAACCACACTGCCTAGTTTGGTTGTGATATTCTATTCTGCTAGCTTATCCATGTTGTTTTACCAGCAACTAACTCTGTGATTTTTGCAGCCTTCATTGCACTTTGCAGTCATTTTTGCCAACTCTTAATATACTCCTTTCTGGGTGTACCCATAGTTTTGCTTTGTCATCCATAATTTTATTCTTTTCACAACTTGTTATTGTAAGCTTTACACAGGAGCAGCATTTGGTATACATGATCCATGCACTCACTTGTGGTGCCAGCACAGCCAGGGTGCATTAGACTCAGTGGAGGACTAAGAGAGGTAATAAAAAAAACATAGCAAGCAGCCCTAGACAAGCTGTTTGAGCTGAGTGATAATCTCAGCAGTGGAAAGTGAAATTGAGGAACTCCTCTGGGACCCACCTGTTTGCGTGATGTCACACACATGTGCTCAGAATGTCCTGCAAGGCACGTCTTCTCTTGGCTGCTCTTCTGGAGCATACTGCTGGATGGTGTGGTTATTTCAAAACTCAAAAAGAAGTAGTCTAGAGCCAGGAGAATCCCAATCAAGATGGAGCTGGGTCCACCAGCCCATCAGAAATGATGACTAGGCTGCAACAGCTAAGCCCCAGGATGAGCACAGAGATAGCATTTATGAGCACAGAACTTCCAGGGCTGAGAGTGAGATACAGCAGAATGGTCTTGATGGGGGAGATAAACCAAACTGGTCACAATCTGAACTCCTATTTCACCATACTGTGGGTCGGGTTCACTAGTATGCACTACTCCCTGATACTCAGGCAACTCAGGAGCCCTCGGGAGCCCCGCAATGCTGGGATGCAGGACCTGAGATGAGAGAGTCACTGCAATGTAAGATTTTTGGTTTTAAGAAAATGTCAGGGCCTTAAAGGTGCAACAGCAGCCTTCCTGAGACGGAGTAGGCAGAGATCCTGTAATTTGCTTTTTGAATCTGACCATGTTGAAACCGAAACTAAGACCAATGCAGACCCAGTCTGAAGTCCCACTGAAGACATGAAACTTACTGAGTGGATTATCTGGGATCCCTTGATATGAAACTGATACTTTGCTAAATATGTGAAAAAAAGACTTGGCCAGAGATGGACTCATACAGCTTGCTAGCTAATTGTGAGTAAGAAGGATGAAGCTGATTTACTGGTTAGTGACAAAGAGGGTTGCCCAATAAAAGGGGCAGACCCCATTGTCCCATGGCCCTGCCAAGAAATGTGGAAAGCTCAGGGGAAGGGGAGGGAAGGGATGAGAGGGGAAGGGGCTAATGGCATGAGATCACATAAGGGGAGGAATGGATGAGGTCACCAAAGAGGTGGCAGTGAAGAGGGAGATCAATGAGGTAGCAACATGTGAGTGGACATGGTGAGCCCAGGGGCGGAAACAAAGGGGGCAGTTATAAGAGACTGTACAGCAAGGGGAGCTCACAAAATTGCTCAAAAGTATTTTACTCTGGATGCACATCGGTTTTGGTAGGATTTGATAGAGCCAGTGGGCAATTTTATTAGTTAGGTATTCTGAGTTAATTAAACAGTGGAATTATATTAGTACATCTAAAACTGTTAAAAAGCAAAGTGGATAAAGAAGCCTAAGGAGCACAGCAAAGGAACTGGGAATTATGGTGAAGTGAGTAAACATCTGAGTGGCTGAAAAAAGGTAAGGTGCAATTTGTTGAATTGAAGAGCAGTGAATGCACTGGAGGAAGTGATTACATGGGTTTGTAAGCATGTCACTAGAAAAAGCAGCAAACTCTGGCAAAAGGTTGGGGTGCTGTGGTGTATAGGTCTGAATCTTACAACATGGGGCAGTTGATTAGAATGAGCAGGATTGGGGATTAAATCCCACTAAGGCTGCAATTAAGTGTGAGGTTTGAAAAGAAAGAAGGCCAGAAAAGGTTTCAGGGGTGTTTGCGGGAGGCTGGCAATGAATTTCTGCCAGGCGTTGACAGCAGTGCACCATCACCAGCTGGTTCCAGTCAGCGTTGTGGAAGAGAAGCAAGGCAGGCTGTTTTTAGGGCAGAAGGGTACAGAAGGAACAATGGATAGATGAAAGTGAGCAGGGGAATGAGCGAGGGAGAAGGCCTGGGCCCACCGCATGGGATGGCATGTGACGTCATAGCCCCATGGTCCAGGGCCAGGGTTGGGGGAGTGACGAGTGGACTGGTGGGTTTTTGTTGGGTCGCAACGCCATGCATTAGCTAAAGGACTCCTGAGAGAGGATAGTATTAGTGGGGTTTTGATGGAGCAACTCCTCCATTGGTGCACTGATATAATACATGACATTTTGATCTGGAAAAGTGGAGGGGTAATGGGGGCATACAGAGGACCAGAGGAAGAAAATGCAAAGTAGCCTAAGGGGACAGAGGCTCACCACATCACACACTTTTGGGAAGCTGGAGGGGGGTGGGGTAAAAAAAGCAAGCGGGGTAGCAGAAAGGGTCCAGTGAGGGTAAATTTGCTGGGCAGGCCTAGGAGGGGATCTGATATAGCAAATCACCAACCTACAAGATTGCCCAGCATTGGGCAGGGCTCTAGACATTGGGTCAGGGATTAAAGCAAGATGCGCTCATCCGACAAATGGGGGAAGGGTAAAAGATCCGAAAAGCCAGAATGGCAGGACGCCTGGGCCTACCATGTGGGATGGTGCCTGACATCATCGCCATGTGGTAGATGGCCTGGAGGGGGACAGGATGAAGACTGAAGAGGGGAGGTAGGAGGAGAAGGGTGACAGGCCATAGTACAGAGGCCCCCCATCGACCAGGTCTTGAGCAGGAGCCATGTAATTGGGAGGCCCGATTTAGGACCCTTCTGCTCACATGACAGTGTGGCAAGGTTTAAAAAAAAGTGAAGATGATGTGGGGACAGGAAGGGGTTGGGGGGGTCAGCAGGCCACGGAGGGGGGTGTGGGGAGGACCCCCTGACAGTTGTCAGATGAGAATGTTTGAGAGCAACAACATGGTGAGAGAAAGGGGGGAGTCATCCAGCAAAGTGAAGGGAGGAGCTCCACGTGGAGGTTAGGAGTTCAACAAGAGTAGGTTGGTCAGATATCAAAAAAAAGGGGGGGAGGAGTAAAAATGCTGACTTGTCTGATGTTTTTCCACTTAGATACTTCAGGGCCCAAGCAAGGATGGCACCAAAAAAGGCAAAGCCAAGCAAGGAAGATTGTTACCAGGCAGTGATGGACCTAGTGGACAAGGCAAATCGGTTGCTGTAGGTGGTGGAGCTGCACGAAGGGGAGAAGGGTACAAAGTGGAAGGGGAAGCAAAGGAAGGGTTGGGAGATGAACAAGAGGGTGCCAACAGGACCCAGTGTACTGGAACCCAGGGCGGTGGTCCTGGGACCAGAGCCAATGACCCCTCTGTTTCCACCTCCTAGTAACCCGGTCCCGGAGCCAGTCCTGGACAGCGTGCCAGAGCCAGCAGCAGTACCCGAGACTCCAGTGCCAAGGTTCCTACCTACCCTCCCAGAACCTGTCCTACCGCCACTGGTCCCACAGGTCCTGATACCCAGCCCAGCAGGAGTGCCCCATCTGGGGCCTGGCACCCCACAGACAAACGCAACAGGTAATCAGGTGGTAATGCTGGAGATCAGCATCAAATAGTATGTTGAACAAATGTTAAAAGTATGGAGGAGGATGGGGCAGCTGGAGAAGGCATTAGGAGAAATAAAAGGGACAGGAGGTGAAAGGGGGAGTGAGGTGGCACCAGGGGGCTTCACGATGGGAAGGGAGATTGGGGCACCAGGGGTATGGCTGGTGGACCATGTGCCCACAGCCATGAAAGAAAACATCTGGAAAGGGGAATATGTTGACATTTTCATGTTGGTGAATGTTGACAGCATGGATAAATTTGAGGAGAAGGATAGTTTCAAGAAGAAAGCCATGGCGGCTTCTGTGGTGGTGTTGTTAGGAAAGAGAGAGGATGACAAATCATGGAAAGGGAAAACCTGGGACAATTGGTCCATGGGTTTCACTTATTTTATGGCCATTGTCATTGAGAAGTGGTCAGAACTCACTACCCCTCTCTTGTTCTATTCCCTCATCATAAAAAATGCATATAAAAAAGGAGGCCACAGTTGGTTAAGATGCGATGAGAAATTTAGGAAAAGAATGGCACATTTTGGGGATGTGAAATAGGATGCTAGACAGATAGACTTGTAGCTTGAAATTTAAATGACTCCCACTGAAGAAGAGGGGCAGCATCAAAGGCCTGTTGGGGATACAACAGGGCTTCCTGCTCATGGCCAAACTGCCGGTTCTGACATATATGCTCCAAGTATGGGTGGCATCTTTCAGCTTCAAAGTGCAGATACAGCTGGGAAAAAGGGTCAGGCAGCCAGGATAATACATACCAGCAGCCCTGTCAGAGCAATCAAGGCTCCTTTCTTGGGCAGCAGTGGGGGAGGGTTAACGGGGGAGAGGATTGGGTGGAGGGGACATTCCTATCAAACATGACACCAGGACACTTGAAAGATGAGCAGATGGGGGTTTCCAGCTGGCTCAGACACCCATCAGAGTAGAAAAAGTTGAAAGGTGCTTGGGGGTGCTACCCGGACAGAGGGGCAGCCAAAAAATTGTGGACAGGTTTTCGGTTGGGTTTTATCTTACACTTTTGTGGTTGTAGGAAAGAGATGAAGGCAAAGAACCTCAAATCCATACAAGGGAAGGAGGCAACCCTGGCACACAAAATTCAGAAAGAGGTGACAGCAGGGAGGGTGGAAGGCCCATTTGCCTCTTCTCCATTGCTGAACCTGAGAATTTCTCCATTGGGCCTGGTGCCCAAAAAGAAGCTAGGGGAGTACCGGGTAATACATCACCTGTCCTACCCGGAAGGGGATTCTGTCACTGACTCTAATGGGGAGAAAGACAGCAGGGTCACATACACCACCCTGGAGGAGGCAGTGCGGCTCATTAGTTCTAAATAGAGGGCATGGCTGACGAAGATGGATATAGAGTCAGCATTTCCCCTACTTCCAGTTAGGCCAGAGGACTGGGATTTGTTAGGATTCCAAGTGTAGGGGCAGTATTATTTCGACAAGGCCATGTCTATGGGATGCTCAGTAGCATGCGCCACATTCAAAATGTTCAGTTCCTGGCTGCAATGGGCATTCCAGACACGGTATGGGTATCAAATGGTGGTACACTACCTAGATGACTTCCTTATCACTGGGGAGGGGGAAAAAGAGACTGAGGCCATGCTTCAGGACTTCAAGGTGCTATGCCAGGAATTAGGGGTGCCACTAGCAGAAGACAAGACGGAAGGGCCCAGTCAAACAATAGAGGTCCTAGGGCAGGAGCTGGACACAATCCGGGAGCTGCACCGATTGACAGACCGAAAGGTTTGGAGACTACAGGAGTTGTTGAGAATGGTGGGGGCCCACAGGAGAGTGCAGTTACAACAGGTGCAGCAGCTGTTGGGGCTCCTGAACTTTGCTTGTTGAGCCATTGCTCTAGGGTGCACATTTACACAACGTTTAGCCTGGGCAACTCGGGGGGCTAAGCAGCCTTACCACTGGATAGACCTTAATAAAGGGACCAGGGAGGATATGGCAGTGTAGGAGCATTTCCAACAGGCATACAATGGGCAGACATTCTGGCAGGATGCGTGGCTATACAACAGGGATTTGCAGCTGTATACAGGCACAGCTGGGGAAATTGGTATGGGGGTACTTCCAAGGTCAATGGTTTGCAGAACCATGGCAGGAGGAATGGGCCCTGGAGAAGGTGACGAAAGACATTACCTTTTTTGAGCTGTTTCCCATATGGGCGGCAATGATAGTTTGGGGAAGGGAGCTCAGAAACAGGCAGGTCACATTCTGGAGTGATTATCGAGCAATGGTGGAAGTGCTGAACAGGAAAAGGATGAAGTCAGAGAGGGTGATGAGGGTTTTTAACAGGATGGTGTGGCTTGGCCTGATACTGAACATGTCATGCAAGGGTCAAGCACATCGATGGTGTGGACAATGTGATAGCTGATTGCATCTCCCGATTGCAGAGGGACAAATTCTTGACCGTTGGACCCGGAGCAGAGGTCTGGCAGACCACCATCCCAACGTACGTATGGTCAATTGGATTGGGGGAGCTGAAGTACTGTTCTGCAACTCCTGGGCCCCCAGGACCCTTAGAGCTTATGAAACCTCTTGGAGGGCATTTCAAAAATTCTGAGAACAGTACGGTGGACAGGTAAGTGTGGCAGTGACTGGTGAACAGGTGGCAAGATTTATTGTAATGGGGTGGAACCAGAACATGGCGCATGTGACCATGGGGGTGCATTTGGCAGCCATAGGGCAGATCAGTATGCTAAGGGGTTGGGAGGACCCAACCAAAAGCAATCTGGTCCACAGAATGATGCAGGGCTGGATACGGGGATCAGATAAGAACCAGGATAACAGAAGGCCGATCTCTGAGAGTTTGATGGTAAGGATGATGGGGTGCTACACCACATCTGCAGCTCACAGAGTGAAGCAGTGCTGTTTCAAGCTCTGTATGCTACCATGTATAGTGGGGCTTTTAGACTGAGCAAGGTGGTGGGGCACGGCAAGCGGACAGAGGGAGGGGGTGCTACAATGGGAAGACATAGAATGGACGGGAGAAGCAGTCGCAGTACTATTAAGGAGGTCAAAGACCAATCAGCAGGGACAGGGCAGTAGGGTGTGGTTAAGGAAGCACCCTAAAAGAGCCATTTGCCCAGTAGGGCCTCTGCACATGTACATGGCAGAACGCCCAAAAGAGGGGAGTTCACTGATGTTTATACATGGGGATGGCAGGCCAGTCTCCGGGTACCTGGTGACAGCGGTACTGCACAAGGGACTCAGATTTCTGGGGGAACCGGGGGAGGAATATTCCTCCCACTCATTCAGGATTGGGGCTGCCTCAATGATGGCAGCACAGGGCAACAGGCCCAGGGAGATCAAAGAAAAAGGCAGGTTGGCTTCTGGGTATTATAAAAATTGCATACGCAATATACAACAATAACGATATTTCTGTTTTGTTTCCTATAGCAGGTGCAAGAAGAAAGAGAAGGGGGGGTAGGGGGGTTGCAGAGTTCATATACTAAACAGTGTGCTTCTCATTATGCAGGGTTGACCAGGAAGCTTGAGGTGTGGATCTGTTGGCACTCATTTATCCACTGGGCAGAGAAGTGGGCAGCCAGGAGACAAGAGGGAAAGCAGCTGTACTTGGACAGTGACACCATACGGTTGGTGTGGAAAGGTCATTGGGGAATGAAGTGGACGCAGTTGCTATCAGAGCTCACGGAGATTAGGAGGGACCATAGACGGCCAGACCTGATTGTGATAAATCTAGGTGGCAACGACCTGGGGGCAAGGCCCTGGCTGGACATTTTTTATCAAATAAAGTATGATGTGGAAAAAATAAAGGAATGGTGGCTGGAGGTTACTTTCACCTGGTCATAGATCACACTTTGGAGGGTGTGGCAACTAGCAGAGAGCCATAAGGGGGTGGACAGGGCTCGAAAGTGCATGAATGAATGGGTGGGTAGATTATTTGAGGGCATGGGGAGGATTAGTCATCCACCACGGAATCCTTGAGTGGATAGATGAATACTACTGAGGAGATGGGATACATCTATCGGGCCTGGGCCCGGCCATGTTTAGCACTAAAATAGTGAATGCCATTGAAGTCTTGCTGACTCAGAGATAAACTGAAAAAAACGATAGGGAAGGGGGGGAATAGGAGGAAGTCCACCGTCCATCACAAGCTGGAGGTGCACTAATGGAAAAAGGGGGTAGGAGGACAGGAAAAAGAGGGGGAATGAAAAAACCTAAAAGGACACAGGATTGACAAGCAAGAGGCAGGGGCACAGTGAGTATGCTCGTGCCCTTTTACAACATAGGAGGAAGAAGCCAGGCCCCACCTATGATGCACGTCTGGGGGGCAAAAGAAAAGAAGAAAGTGGTAGATAGTATGAATTGAACAAGAATGTTGAGGATAATAATGTGTATGAATATAATGTATGTAAATATGATTGTAAAGAGATTGTAAATGAAATTTTGGAGATGTATCAGTTGTGAACATGTTATTGTCAAACTATGATATCTGTGATGATTCAGTAAAATTATTGCCAGACTGAGCAACCACATACAATATGGTCTGTGTCTTCATTGGCGGGGTTCTGTGGACAAAGAGGGTTGCCCAATTAAAGGAGCAGACCTCATTGTCCCATGGCTCTGCCAAGAAGTGTGGAAAGCTCAGGGGAGGGAGGGAGGGAGGAGAGGGGGAGGGGAGGTGCTAAGGGCATGAGGTGACAGAAGGGGAGGAACAGATGAGGTCACCAAAGGGGTGGGCAGCGAAGTGGGAGGGCAATGAGGCAGTAACATGTGAGTGGACACGATGAGCCCAGGGGTAGGAACAAAGGGGGGCAGTTGTAAGGGATTGCACAGCAAGGGGAGCTCACAAAATTGCTCCAAAGTATTTTCCCACCCACCCACTCTGAATGAAGGCACAGAAGGGCACTGTGGTAGGTGTAGCACAGTGCGCCACTGTGGCAGGTGGAGCACAGTGGCAGACTGCATGTGGACTGCCGAAGGTGGACGGCAGGGAAAAAGGGGGAAGGAGGACAGGAAAAAAGGGGGAAATGAAAAAACCTCAAAGGACACAGGATTGACAAGCAAGAGGCAGGGGCACAGTGAGTATGCTCGTGCCCTTTCACAACATAGGAGGAAGAAGCCAGGCGCCACCTATGATGCACGTCTGGGGGGCAAAAGAAAAGAAGAAAGTGGTAGAAAGTATGAATTGAACAAGAATGTTGAGGGATATAATGTATATGAATATAATGTATGTAAATATGATTGTAAAGAGATTGTAAATGAAATTTTGGAGATGTATCAGTTGTGAACATGTTATTGTCAAACTATGATATCTGTGATGATTCAGTAAAATTATTGCCAGACTGAGCAACCACACACAATATGGTCTGTGTCTTCATTGACGGGGTTCTGTGGACAAAGAGGGTTGCCCAATTAAAGGGGAACACCCCATTGTCCCACGGCCCTGCCAAGAAGTGTGGAAAGCTCAGGGAAAGGGGAGGGAGGGAGGTGACAAGAGGGTGAGGGTGAGGGGCTAAGGGCATGAGGTCACAGAAGGGGAGGAACAGATGAGGTCACCAAAGGGGTGGGCAGCGAAGTGGGAGGGCAATAAGGTCACAACATGTGAGTGGAGATGGTGAGCCCATGGGCTGGAACAAAGGGGGCAGTTATAAGGGACTGCACAGCAAGGGGAGCTCACAAAATTGCTCCAAAGTATTTTCCCACCCACCTACACTGAATGAAGGTGCAGAAGGGCACTGTGGTAGGTGTAGCACAGTGCGCCACTGTGGCAGGTGGAGCACAGTGGCAGGCTGCATGTGGACTGCCGAAGGCAGACAGCAGGGAAATAGGGGGGAAGGAGGACAGGAAAAAGGAGGAGGATGAAAAACCTCAAGGACACAGGATTGACAAGCAAGAGGCAGGGGCACTGTGGGCTGTCGTCCTTCACAAATATAAGAGGAAGAGGCCAGGCCTCCATGATGTACGTCTGAGGGGCAGAAGAAAAGAAGAAAGCGGTAGAAAGTATGAATTGAACAAGAATGTTGAGGGATATAATGTATATGAATATAATGTATATAAATATGATGGTAAAGAGATTGTAAATGAAATTTTGGAGATGTACCAGTTGTGAACATGTTATTATACAATGGCAATAAAATTTCTTGTTCCCTGATTGGTCAGTGTGTGCCTTGGACAGTGATTTTAATGAACAATAACATCACTGTATGAAGTCCAGGCACACAAGTGACCATACAACAGTGACAGAAATCCCCCCTCCTCCCCACGCAAGCCACCGGGAAAGTGACAGTACCTTGAAGCGTCACAGCTCACTCATAATTGAGGCCGTTTTACCGCGCTTACACTACAGCCGATGCTCGTTCCTTGACTGTGACGGCGCACATCTGTGTTTTACACAGGCATGACAAATTTAAAAAAAAAAACGAAAATAAAGCAAATACAAAGCCGTACCTGCAGTCGGCTTTTTTCACACACTCATAATTGGGGCCGTTTTACCGCGTGCACACTACAGCTGACGCTCGTTCCTTGACTGTGACGGCGCACATCTGTGTTTTCCACAGCATTACAAATTAAAAAAAAAAAACGAAAATAAAACAAATACAAAGCCGTACCTGCAATTGGCTTTTTCCACACACAGCAGAGCTGCATTCCCGAATGTGCTGGAGGTCCGCTGCATTCGCCGATCGGCTCGGTGTCCACACTTTCTACTCAACAAAATAAATGCCCCCACTGTAAAATGCTTTATTTTCAACAGATTTTAAAAATATTAAAAGCGGCAAGGTGACAAGCTGGAGCCATGATTTGCCACTGTGACAACACAAGGGTGTGTGTGATAACAGAAAGAAACCTGTAGACAGGCAAACCGAAGGCAGCATATGCTCACAGCACCATCTAGTGGGCAAAACAGAAACTGTGGATTTTTTTTTAAACATGTACTCACACATGAAAATGATCAAAAAGCCCCAAAATATATATTTTTCTTTTTTCTTCTATCATAAAAATTAGCCATTATAATAGCAATGCAGGCACTCAGGGAGTGTGTTATTGTATGGCGTTACCTGGTGGGAGCACCGGCTTCGCCTCGTGCTTCAACCCACCCCAGGAGTGACGTTATTACACGATAACACACACCCTGTCATGCCTTATTGCTTAATTGTCAAACTATGATATCTGTGATGATTCAGTAAAATTATTGCCAAACTGAGCAACCACACACAATACGGTCTGTGTCTTCATTGGTGGGCTTTTGGGGACAAACAGTTATATAAGAGCATATTCTAATCTTGAGCAAATATGGAACTCTGCAGTTTCACTTTGGCTTTGATTTTGACCCCCTATCTTCAGTTTGGCTTTGATATTTCCACCCAAAATACTTTGTGGCCTTTGTACTGGGATCTAGTAGCTACAAACAGGGGTAAGGGACACTCCTTACCCACCCCTCAACCACCTAAATCAATCCCAATCTCTTTTACCCTCCCAGATCCTCCTGTCAGATTTTTTTTTTAAACTCAGCCAGCACCTTGCACAATCCCAGGAGCCAGAAATAATGTTGTTGTTATTGTAATTAAAATGTGTCTATGAAGGGAGGAGGAGGGCAGGAAATGACTGGGGTGTGTAAATAGGTGGTTGTGGGACTAGTTTCGACCACCTGGGAAGGACTAGCATTTTTTTAATCAACTGGCAGAAGTTTAAAGTGATCCAAATGTTTGACTGAGCCAAATCAAAGATAAAAGTGTGAATTTGTAGCATATTCACTAAATACAAATTTGGCATCAACACATCCTCAGCATGAACTCATGCCTTAATGTGCTGCCCCACACTGTACTGCTATTAAACTGTGCCATGTCAAGCTATTCCATAAAGTCAGTGATGTGTAGCCTTATTTGCATTGAATGCTGCTTTCTTTATTATATTTACCTCATTTCCCTGCTGTTTACTGTCTGTGGAACTGCCAAAACCTCCTGACCCCCATTATTGTTGCTGCCTGTAGCATGTTAATTCTACCTGATTGCAGTTTGAGGGGTACTTTGATGTTCTTTAAATTTTGAATTTGAGTTAGAAAAGTTTCAGAAAAATTCTTTAGAAGAAAATAACTTTTTTTTATGCCTTTATCACCAACGGATCTATGACAGTTGGTTGACAATGTTGTTGTTGAGCAATGTTACATCAACTCCTTTATGTCAACTGCATTTGCAGTTGGCATAAAGAGAGTCACTTCAGACTGTGTTTTCTTCTGGGAGATTCACCCCGAATCCCAATGTGGGGGGCTCTACCCCTGCCCCCCCGCTACTAAATTAATCAACTCTGAATCGGAGTTGCTCCAGGGAGGGTATGCAATACCCCCAGAAAGCAATGCAGTGGTCCTACACTGACACTACTGTGACCTGCTGCTGTTGTCACTGTAGTGTCGGTCATGGTAAAGTTGTTGCCGTAGCAATGACATACCATCACCACTGGCTTTTGTGGTCTACCTGCAACAACAACTTATAACTTATGGTTCTTGACCATCTCTTATTGGAAAAATAAGATGGAGAGGTACTGTAGCTCTAAAAGGGGGTGCTAACTAGACTATTTTATTGTGCACACTGGGTCACTATAGATGTTCTGTGCACTACTCCTGCCAGATGAGCTCAAATAAGGTTGCTTAACCTGGGTCATTATTTCCCATTGGGACTTGTTGCCCAAAGATGTTGTGTTGAAAATAAGTTGAAAATTACCTCCAAGTAGGGAAAGTTAAGTGGGCCAGGTCATATGCTACTACTACTCCTTGGGAAACAGTACCAACCAACATTGATCCCCACTAGTAAAGCTCACCAAACTCCCACACAGTGCAATAACAATTTATTCAAACACAACTGAACATTTTTCAAATAATATACTTATGAGTCAGGAATTTAAACAAGTATGAAAGTGATTTATTGGAGTGTCGTGAATGAGTCTCTAATGGAAACATACAGAATTAGTTTAGCTGCCATATTGGTCCTTATAAGAACAGATCCAGGATCAAATGGTTTGATACCTTTTATTGGACCAACATAGATGTAACAAAAAGCAAACAATGCCTAAGCTTTCAGACCAACCAAGTCCTGCCTCAGAGACTTATGCCAGTTGTTTAGAGAATCACATTCTATTAACACACAGACCATGCATAAAAAAAAAAGCAGAAAGAATTCTCATTGTTTTAACATACCTATTTTTAAAAAAAATCACAAATTTACAGTGGTGCCCCCCAGGATGAAATGCACTTTTAACGCACTCTGCAGTATGCTGCAGCAGACCTAATGAATAAAGCAATGTAATTTCAATGGCAATTAGTCCCCTTTGTCATGCAGGAAACTATGGCATTCACTTCATCCTGGCAATGTCACATTTTCCTGAATGACAAAGGGGACTAATTACCATTGAAATTACATTGCTTTATTCAGTAGGCCTCCAGCAGCACTCTACAGAGTGCTGCAAAATGCTTCAGAATTGCATTTCATCCTGGGGGACGTCACTATAAATGGAAGGAACCAGATTTTGCTAGTCTGCTAAAGCTGAGAAACCTTCCAAGGTCAAAAGTCAACAGAAGTACTTAAGATGAACAATCAAACAGATAGCCCCACTAACTGAAATACACTGAGCTCTTAATGAGCAGGTGTTTACTTCTAATAAATAGAAAACTGACTATTTTATTTATTGTATTTTGATGTGTTCATAATTAATTACTACTTTTATAATAAAATATTTGTTAGTGTAGTGAAACAAGTGAGTTTTCATGTTTGCGTTTCATACTACTAGTAAAAAAGAATTCAGTAGAATGCTGGTATTGTGATCTCAGAAACTGCCAGCTACATAAGAGCCCAGTGTATTTCAGTGAGAAACTAAATATATTTTTATATCTTTTTCAAAATAAATTGATACTTATTTCATCAACAAACTTTGCCATTTATATGTTTGCACTATTGTGCTCCATCTGTATGATTTTACATTTTTGAATACAATAATTAGCTTCTGTTTAGTTCTTTCCAAGTAAAATCTGGTTATGAAGAAAATGTCACCTGCTAAATTATAACAGAATATCATGTGTTATCAAAAATCACATATTGCTATTAAATATATAATATTTTGGTGGCAGGAAGTGTTATTTCTCCATAAAAATCTGAAAACAGATTTGTAGTTTCCCATTAAAATACACTATCAGTCTTGCCTGCAAAGATTGTCTGACATCAACATAGAGGGATTCTATTTGATTCTCTTTTTACTAGCAATTGGCAAAATACAAATAAAATAATGGAAAAGTAAGTAAAGAAACAAATAAAATCAAAGAGAATGATTGCAAAGGCATCTAAAGGCCCCCAAACCTTCATTCTTTAAGATATGCACCCTTAGTAAGCACCTGTTCTTTAAAACTGATCTCACTGGCACTTTTTGACTTAAAAGACTCAAAGCCCCTAATGTGGAGAAATTGAGACTACTGTACTTGTGCTATAAAGCCATGTGACTTCTTTTGCTCTGATTCCCAATTCTGTCATCCAAAAGTTTGCTCATCTTACTGTGGAGTAATTGGAAGTGGTTGTTCTGTGAGACCTTTTCAGTTTAAAAGCACTTCCTCAATTTGTTCATCTTTTCTTTTCATTTGCTAAAATGTTTTACTATGAAAAGGTTGGACTCCTAAGTATTAATGGAGCACTTTTTGAAATTTTGTTTACCCCCACACTGTCCCATCCCCTTTTAAAACTGCCCACTGTCCTACAGGATAACACCTCTTCAGGCAGAACATTCCACTTAGCCAGCACCGTCTCTGTGAAAAAAAGTCTCCTCATCTCCCTCCTATATCTTCCCCCGTCCAATCTGAGACCATGCCCTCTCGTGTCCCTCCCCCCTTCTCAATTTAAAAACCCCTTCTGTACCTGTCTTGCTTATCCTGTCATGTAGTTAAAGGTCTCAGTCATATCCCCCTGATCTTCTCTCCTCCAGTGAGTACATATTCAGCTCCCTCAGTCTGTCCTCGTATGGTCTGTCCTCAAAACCATGGATCATCTTTGTTGCCCTGTGCTACACATCCTCCAGTAATCTGACATCCTTCTTCAGAAATGGGTTCCAAAACTGCACACAGTACTCCAGCTGCAGTCTGATCAGTGACCTGTACAGAGGCAGGATCACCTCCCTCCATCTGGAGGAGATTCCTCTCACAGTACACCCCAGCATCCTGTTGGCTTTAGCTGCTGCCTTCTTGCGCTGAGTTGAGTTCCCCATTATAACCATACCTAGATCCTTTTCTTCCTCATGGTACCTAACTGCACCCCTCCCAACTGGTAGCTCTTCCCAGGATTCCCTGCTCCGAAGTGCAGTACCTTGCATTTCTTAGCATTGAACCCCAACTGCTACATTTCTGATCACTCCTCCAGTTTAGGTAGGTCATCCTGTAGCCCTTGCCACCCTATAATGTCATCCACCACCTCCCCCATCTTGGTTTCATCAGCGAACAGGCTGATCTTACTCCTCATGCCATGTGAGATATCAGATATAAAAATCCCAAACAGCACTGGGCCCAGTACCGAGCCCTGTGGAACCCTGCTCGTCACAGCATTTGGGGATGAAAGCCCCCCTCCACCCTTTGCTGCCTCTCCTTAAGCCAGTTCACAATCCAGTTCGCCATCTTTGTACCCGCCCCAATATACTCCAACTTTCCACCCAGTGGCACATGAGGCACTAAATCAAAGGCTTTGCTGAAGTCCAAATAAAGGACATCCACTGCATGGCCCTTGTCCAGTTCCCTCATCAACTAGTGGTAACACTCAGATAGTTTGGTCTGGCAGGATCTCCCTGAGATGAACCCATGTTGCTGACTGTCCTGGAGTCCATTGTCTTCATAAAAGGTCACCAGCCTCTCTTTCAGGACTGTCTCCATTAGTTTCCCTTCAATAGATGTGAAGCTTACTGGTCTGTAATTGCCTGGTTCATCCTTTGTGCCACTTTTGTGGAGGGGTACCACATGAATCATCCTCCAGTCCTGTGGTGTGCATCCTGTATATAGGGAGGTATTGAATAGGTCTGCCAGTGGCCCTGGCAGGACCTCTGCCAGTTCTTTCAGCACACCTTCTAATTTTTCTTTCCTTGTCTCTGCAATTGTTTCCTCTGGTTGTGGTTTAGCAGGGGAGACAAAGTTATTTGCATGGGTAGAGATAAACAGCAGAAGAATCATGCTCCACTTCAAGCACAAAGGAAGAACTTACCTACAGCTATTTCTAGTGCTCCCATGGCAGAGAGTTTGGGACTGGAGCTACAACTGCAGGTCTATGGACTGGCAGAACATGACCATAGTATCACTGCTATGTTGGAAGAGTTGTGGGCCTTTAGGCAGGAAAGTTGAGGTCAGCATGACGAAACTAAAACCACTATCGAGGCTCTTGATGTCAAAATGAGAAAATGGAAATCCAAAAGTCTGACACAGACAGTAGAGTGGACAGACTTGAAAGAATTACAATTAAATTACTGCAGAACTCTCACTGGTTGGAGGAAAAATGTGAGGACCTAGAGAATAGGTCCTGAAGGAACAATCTTTGGTTGTATTGGCTGTCAGGGGGAGAAGAGGGTTCTGGGTTATTGATTTATTACAAGCCCTGCTACTCTGAATTTTAGACATTGAGGAACTTTGTCCTCTGCCAATCGAAAGGGTGAAAAGATCTTTGGCGCCAAGCCCCACTGATCCAAACTAGAGACCTCGCTCCATAGTGTGGCAGCTTTATAACTATAGAACAAAACAAGAGCTCACTAGGGCCTGGAAAAAGGGAACACTCTTGTACCAAGGCAACAGACTCTGCCTGGATAATGATTTCTCCCTGGATCTGCTGGCCACGTGGATGGCAATGTGCCAGGGGCATTCTGGGGGCATACCAGCAGAACACTATATGCACTAAACTGCGTACTGCTGGCAGCATGGATGTGGAGATGGGCACAGGTTATGGCAGTGGGTACCCTGCCATAACCCACTGAGCACCTTAGCAGATGTACACTGCTGGTCACAGTGGGACTGGATGCAGACACTCTGTGCTGCCCAGTAGGCAGCAGGTGAGGGCTTGGGCAGCTGGTCTGGTATGTATGAGGGACAGGTGGGGGTGACACTGCTACCACTGGGAAACCAGGATTGGGAGTCAGGGGAGTGCCTACAGGTCTACCCAGACAGGGCACGCACATGGGGCACATGGGGTGGGGGGTCCATCATAATGGGGCCTTGGGGTGTCACGGCTGTGTGGCGGGGGTGGGTCACCTACCTGCAGTGCACCGTGAAAGTGTTGGGTGCAAGGGCTGGTCCTGTGGTCCCCAGGACATCAGTTCCATGCCACGCTGGTCCAGGTGCCTGTGGTCGGCATTCCAGCACCCAGACCCATGCTGGTCCATGTAAGAGATTCACTCTGGGACCCAGGATGGGCATCCCATTGGATGCCCACCTGGGTCCATATCTCCACCCTGGGCCACCCTGCTGAGTAGTGCATGCCAGGGGGAGGAGCTGCGGAGAAGTGGGCACCAGTTTTGAATACCAGCATGTGTGCACCTGTCCATGGGTGCGCATCTACATGGGTGAGGTGCGCAACCTTTTCTTGTAACCCTGGCCTGCATCATAAATAGCACCCAATGTGTCTTGCCATCCCCTTCCCTTTTTTTTCTTTTTCCCCTTTTTCTTTTACTTTTCAACAGGTGGAGTAGATTCCAAAGACATGTTCCAGACCTGGAGTGATGCTAAATTGGAAGATGGAGATGGCATGGGGTCTTTGGATTTAGCCTTTTAAAACTGTGTGACATTGGTTACGGATTATTTTAGTCTGGAAGGGAAAGAGATGTAGTGACTGATATTTGGCTTTACATTGCTGGGAAGGAGAGAGTGATTCTGAACTTTGAAGGGTTTGGAAAGCTTCATTTTAATTTTTCTACCTTGTGGCCACCCCTATGTCCCAAGAGGACACTCTCCTGTATTTTCCATTTTCCATTTTCTCCTCCTTGTACTGGGGAGGAGGAGGGGAGGATTTCAAGAGGTGGAAATAAAATCTGTTGTTGTTGGCTCATCACTTACGGAGCAGCTTGGGTGATGGAGGGACCTATTATTTTTTATTCTAAGTTTAATCATAGCTGTAAAAGTTTGAAAAGGTGAATTCCTTTTGGAGGATTGTTGGAGACCTCCATTCCTTTCCTTTTTGAGGTTTTTTTTTGGTTTATCTTCTTCTCAGCCCTTCTGCCTATAAGTACACTCTGGGCTTGGAGCTGATATAGTTTCTTTTTCTGGAAACAGCAGAGGTCTTAGAGTGCTCCTTCTTACTTCAGAGGTATAAGCCTATGGGTTTTAAGTTTGGGTGGGGATTGTCACTTTATTGTAAGCTTTGAGGAGCTATACAGAATCAGAGGTGTGCATGACCAGAGGTTTAGTGTATGGAGGGCAGTGTATGTTGGGACCTTCTGCTAGATGATGGATGGACCCATGATCATTGTTTGCCCCCAGATGGGGAGGGCAAACACCTCTCATGGAACCTGGGTGGTTTCCATGTTTGGCTAATATCCAGATGGGCTTTTTCCTTGGAGTTTGGAATTAAACTTTTTTTGTGGTTCCTATTCCTTTCAGATGTTGGTGGGGAGTGGGGGGGAGGAGATGGAATTTGAGTCATTCATTAGTGGTAAGGCCTATGTTAATGAGGTAGAAGGGCTATTTGTTAACCATCAATTATTTTTAAGAGAGAGCACACTGATCACATTCTTGATAATTCTTTTTCCTATAGATGGTTTCTTTGACAATAGATTCAATAAATATGAAAGGTTAAAAAAGTTTGGTTAAGCATGCCAGGATACTCCAGGAGCTCAGGAGTTTGAAATGCGATGTTGGGTTTTTACAGGAAACCAGGGCTTCTGATCTTGAACATGGTAAACTTCATAGATCCTGGGTGGGACAGGTGTTTTTTGTTGTGTACCCATCATCTAAGAAGGCTGGGATAATGGTGTTGCTTCAGAGAGGCCTCCCTTTCTAGGTACATCAGGTGTATAGTGATAAGTAAGGTAGATATGTAGGGATGACAGGGATATATATGGGGCACTGTGTATACCTTGTCTCTGTATATGCTCTGACCCCCCATTCAGTGCTGATTTTTAGGTGTTTGTTTTCCATTCTGCAATTGCTTCCTGAAGGCTTACTTTTATGTGTGGGTGATTGGAACTACATAGAAAATCCTAGTTTGGATAGCACTTCAGCTTCGAAATTGGGAGGTATTGTAGGGTGGCCTCTAAACATTTGAGGTCTTTAGTGTTGGAGGGGTGCTGGGTAGATCCTTGGCAATTGTGTTTTCCCCATGCCAGAGAATATACATTCTATTCCCCTTCAACTAATTCATATGCCAGGTTGGACTGCTTTTATACACAGAAGAGTTTATCACATTTATTTTCAGATTTCTGGATTTGCCCAATGACTGTTTCAGACCATGCTTTGGTATGGGGGTCATTAGAGTGGCCGTCAGAGAGATCAGAGGGTCTATGGCATCTTAACGCTGGCTTCTCAGAGATCCAACTCTGTTTGCTAAGCTTAAGGAGGTCATTCAGTTATACAGGGTGGAGAATGAAGGTTTGGGTTCCCCTTTGAAATCTGTTTGGGATGGGCTGAAAGTGGTATTAAAGGGTCTCTTAATTTCTTTTGCCTCTTTCAAAAATAATGATTACCGGGCCTTGGTAGGCATTGTGGAAACTAAACTCAAACACTTAGAAGATATTCATAAGTGGACAAGAGCCCAAGCAACTTTAGACTGGTTTAAATCATTTAAAGAAAGTTTAAACAAGTAAATGGTCAGGAAAGTAGAAAACTCTTTATGACTCCTCAGTCAGAAATATTACAGTGGGGGCAAAGGTGAGCAGGCTGCTTGCTATGTGATTGCGCAAGCAGGAGTCCAATAGATATGTACCTCTTCTTATCCCATATTCTCCCAATCCAGCTAATCATACTGAACCTAAAAAGACAGCACAGGATTTTCTTGAGTACTACCAACAATTGCACTCTAGAGAGAGAGAGCTGGACCATGAAGAATATGTCAACATGTTTTGGAATAATCTGGATTTACCAACCTTATCTTCTGAACAATGACATTATTTGGAAAATGGGCTAGGACATTCCAGGGCTCTGACTGGTTGATAGAGCTGGCAAGCTGGGCGTCTATCATGCAACAGAGCCCAGGCATTAGGTGTGTCAGGTTTGGCACAAACCTCATCGCCAAGATCATTAAGCAGTAAGAATGTCTGAAAAGAAAAAGCTGCCATATTTTTCTCTTGCTACATAGCAGGAGAGTTTGCGGCCTTCACCCCCCTTGCCTTGTAAATCCACAATAATGTACAATTCAGCAATTTAAAAAATATTACAAGTGCACAACAACATCCAGAAACCTAGCGATCACCTGTATCTACTTTGAAATAGCTGGTACCCGATTAAAAACAGAACCAGATCCTTTCAGCCTCAGGAAATCAGGTGGCTAAAGTAAAAGTGCCAACCTGACAACACACATCCTGAAGCGGGCAATAATAACAGGCGAAGTCCAACAGGCAGTAGCTCCAAAGCAAAAAATTCTCCTACCTGCAAAAATAAAGATTGCACTCTGCACAGTGTTTAGCAAAAGTTCGCCAACGTCTAAAACTTGCAGGTAGCATAAGCGTCTTCACAAATCTTAGTAATTGTTATCATAATATAGCTCCTCTGACTGTATTCCTGTAGCATGACATAAAAAAGTGACCCCGCCAGTGCAAATCATAAAAAGCAAAGCATGTCCCCAGCAAATATAAATACCTCTCACACTTTTCCTTCTTCCCTGCACAATCCAGACTGCACCATGAATAAAAAAAGGTGATCCTCTCCATCAAGAACAAGCGCGTAGTATCCAAAAATAAAGTAAAACAAATAGCGAGCTCATGGTAGTACAGAAGAGTATGAGCATGCTCATGAATATTAAACAGAAAATTTAAATAGCCAGGCAACCAGCTTTGTCCTGTAGTGTTTCTCTCTCTCTCTCTCTCTCTGTCCCTCCTGAAGCAGTAAAAGAAAAATTGGCAAAATGTTTGAAAACACCAGACAATGTACAGGTAAAATACTGACAAATTAAATGTTTCTCTGTGTCAGTAATATAAAAAATGATTAAAATAGATGGACAACTCAGCAGCAGAGAAATCATGAGTGTGACGGGTCATCGTTCTGAAAGCAGCCTAGCCAGCTACCGAGCCCCCAACTCCAAAGATAGAAAGAACTGGAGCTCCATCTTAGGTGGACATAACAACCAAGGGACTGATTCAGCAAACCAAGAAGAATATCAAACAATGAAGGGCAAAGAAAACACTACACGCATGCCATCTCGAAGCACTAGTACTAAAGATAGTTTATCCACAACAAACTTTTCTCCATCTAACTGCACTTTCAATGCGCCAATCAGTTTCATTACATACAACAAATAATGCGGATAATGTGAACTAACTTTAGTATTTAATTATTTATTATAAAAAAGTGTTATAAACCAGTTTATTTATTTTCTACTTTAGGGACTATTTTATGTCCCACAGTTGTAATGTTCAATAAAAACAAAGTTATTTGATAACAAAGTTAAACATTTGTGTCAGTCTATTTTGTAAAAATGTAATACCATTTTCTAAGAGCAATAATACCCTCCTGGGTGGGCGGTATTGGGCAATACCGGACCTTACTGGAGCTATAAGGCCTCTGCCTATGGCGTTGGGCCTCATTACACCCCTGGGCAGTCCGTTATTGCCTAATACCACCCACCCAGTGAGGTATTATTGCTTACCTAAATGCTCTTTTTACAGAAGCAGATATTCTGGCTTCTATTAAATCTTTAAAGTCTAGAAAATCACAGAGACTGGATGGCTTTATCCTGGATTTTTATAACATTTTTGCTTCTGACTTATCCTCCTTGTTGACTAAAATTTGTAATATGGCACATTAGCCTGGACCCCTGCCTGAGTCTTGGGATGAGGAGATAATTAAGCAATAATTCCCGACAGGGTGTGTGTCATGCTGGGATAACGTCATGCCTCAGGTGGTTGGGCATGAGGCCACAGGCTGAGTGCATCCAACAACTGAGGCATGATGTTATCCCAAATGACACACACCCTGGAGGGCATTATTGCTATTATACAATGGCTCTTTGTTATGTATAAAATAAAAAAATAATTTTAAAGAATGTTTTTATTAGTGTGGGAAAATATTTTTGTTTCTTAAGAGGAGATGCAAAAAGGAGCAAGATCCATATCCATAAACTCATCTGCAGGTTCACAGTGAGGCTGAGACTAGACCCGTGATGTTGTACTGGTTTACATCATGGGTCCAGCTGAAGACTGACCAATCAGAGACCAGGAATTTTTCTTGCCATTGTATAATTATGGTTTTACCTAAGCCAGGGAAGGACCTGACTAAGTGTTCCAGTTATCGCTCCATTTCAATACTCAATTATTATTTTAAAGTGTTCACTAAAACAATCAGTATGAGGTTACAAGCAGTTATCCCCTCTTTAATTTACAAAGACCATACTGGTTTTATTCCAGGTAGATACCTTCCATATAATGTCCAGAAGTTGTTAAATGTAATTTCAGCATCAAAGAATTGGCAGAGAGGTAGGGTGGGTGCAGTGGTTTCGACTGATGCTGAAAAGGTGTTCGATCACCTGGATTGGGTGTTCTTGCATGGTGTTCTGGGATGTTTTGAGTTGGCTTTCAAATTTAATAGTTATGTAGTCAACATGTATGTAGCTCCGTATGCCTGTGTAAAGGTTAATGGTTTGCTTTCCCCTAGACTGGAGATCAGGAGGGCACCAGGCAGGAGTGTTTCCTGTCTCTGCTTTTGTTTGCTCTGAGCGCAAAGTCTTTGGTGGCCCTGTTCAGACAGGCCCAGGATCTTCAAGTTATTCAGATGGCAGGTGAGGAGCTTTGAATCTCACAATATGCTGCTGATATCCTATTATATTTAGCAGAATCTCATAGGATTCTTCCCCTAGCTAAACAGCTACTAGATGATTATGGTACCCTTTCGGGGTTTAAAGGTAATGACAGTAAGATCGATATATTATTTTTGGTAACTCCTTAAACACTGCCCACTTTGCTGAGGAAGGCTTCCATAAAGATTTAGAGGTTTTCAGATACCTAGGCATTTGGATCCCAAAAAAAAACTCTCAAATGTGTTTGAGATGAATTATGGGAAACTACTGGATGTGGTAAAAGCTGATTGTGGGTGATGGAAAAATCTTCCACTTTCCATAGGTGGTAGAGTTGAATCAGTACAGATAAATGTTCTACCGAGGTTTTTATTCTTTTTCTCCATTCATCCTATCTCTCTCTCCTGAGTTATTTCTGGTCAGACCTTCAGAAATTGCTCCTTAAGTGTATATGGAATGGGAGAAGATCACAGGTTAGGTGGAAGGTTATGTTACTTTCCAAGGATAAGGGGGAAGCTACAGTCCCGGATTTTAAATTGTTTTATAGAGCAGCTCAGCTTAGTGTTTTCAGATCTTCTTTTCAGTCAGACATTCCAAGCTGGGTATGAATTCAATCAATGTCCTTAGCCCCCCTTCAAATTTCTGATTTTTCATGGGTGGATGGTTCTCAACTTCGACACTTGAACATTTCTAATCTCTGGACAGCTCACTAGGTCCAAATATGGCATGAAACAAGTAAATGTTCACACTTTTGGGATGGGATTGGGGAAGGGACCACAATAATTTCTTGCATTAGACCCTCTTTAAGCCTTTGGGACTATGGCTTCATATCTTGGGTGGAGTTGGGATCACTGAAAGTTGGGCAACTGTTAGAGAGAAGGGCTTTCAAAACTTTTCCACAGTTGAAGTCAGAATTCAGAATTAAACCTCAGGGACTTTTCAGATATTTTCAGATTAGGCATTACTGTATATAGTAGCAGAATTGAATAAGACAGCTTTCTTAGAGAAACTGAACCCTATTCACCTGTTATTTACATCTCTGAGGTGCTCTGCAGAAGGTCAAGGTGTTATATCTCAGATCTATAAACATTTAGGGGAATGTGGAGAAGACCACCCTTCTCAGGTTAAGTATAGATGGATGCTGAGGTGGGGGTCCAGTTGCCAGAATCAGAGTGGAATCAAAGATGGTGTGGTATTCATTTTACAGTTTCCTCTCAGAGGTGGCAAGAATTCCAGTGGAGGGTGGCCATTCAGTATTTCTATACCCCAGGTAGGGTTAAGCACTTAGGGAGTAGGAGCATTGATGAATGTTGGAGAAGGTGTGGGGACCAATATTTTCTGGAGTTGTCCTCACTTAAGTTGTTACAGACAGGATATAGTGGAGGCAGCAGGACATATTTTTAAGGTCCACATTCCTATCTCTTAGCATACTTGGATTTTTGGGTTACCACCAGCTGCTCTGAAGGGTAAATCCTTTTTATACCTTTTGTGCATTTTAGTGGGGGCAGCTGTAAAAACTTTTACTCAGCCACGGTTGTCTAGCTCACTCTCCTCTTGGGAACTGTGGCTAAAAAACTGTTATAAGATTTTGGACATGGAACAAATCACAACTTCCCTTGGCCTATGGTCAGAGAAGTTTAAAGCTAATTTGCTCCAATTTTTTTCATTTTATGGCTGTGCTGGAGGTGGCCAATGTCCTGGAAATTCTGGCTTGCTACACAGTTTAGACAATTTGTGATTAATTTGCCATTGGATTAGTTCTTAAAAAAAAGCCTGTAGATGATTGGCTATGTTTTATTACTCTTTCTTATTACCATAGTTGAAAAGTTGGTAGTGTTCCCTTCTTTTTTACATAATTGTTGGCATTTATGTGTTTTTTGGTATTTACTCCAGAACTGTCTCTTATTTTCTTTCTTTCCGCTATTGTAAAAAATCAATAAACTTTAATTAAAAAAAAAAAGAAACTGGGCAGACTAAATAAACAATGATTCTTTTTCTGTCCATAAGCATCTTTGTACTATATCTATATAAAAATCTGAAACCACTTTGGAAGTCTCTGATTTTTGCATTGTCCCAAGATTAAATGAGCATAATCAAAGTGACATTGACTTAGGGCATTTGAACTGCAAATGCATTTTCTTTTTGTGAGAAGGAATGTCAAGTGCATTAGATTAAAGATACCCAAGAAGATATAGCAATAAGATTTTATGAACTTGGTTGTGCTAGAAAATTATCATATTGACAACTGAGGCCCCACATGCAGACACAAATAAGTGGTGCAAAGTAGTTGCAAGGTCCACTTTGAACCCCTGTTCAATGTTGCACTGATATGAGCTATACAAAAGGATTCAGAAACCATTTTCTGTGCCAGCACAAAATACATTATGATAGCACATGGAAAGGATGTGGCGTGGGTGTGCTAATAAAGCACAATAACATTTCCAGCCCCCTTGAAAGCTGACCACATGTAACAGTACCTCCAACCCCTGTGAAAGTGTGAGAGGCAATTGCAGTACATTAGGTGGCATAAGTGTGTTGGCTGCAACAGAGAATGATACTGAAATGAGATCAGGGATGATCAATGACTAAAACCATGCATGCTGTGGAATATGAATAGGGAAGGGTTTCTGCTGGATAGCAGGGATGGAAACTGTGTAAAGGATTGGTCAAGGGACCATGGACCACCAGGAAACACTGCCTAGGGACAGGGAAAGTGTAATTGTTCATGGGCCACAAATCAGCTGTAAGGTACAAATCTGAGGGTTGGGCATAAGACTGAGGAAGTACCACTTCATGCCAAGTCTTTTGTCTATGGCATTGTGCCACAGGACAGGTGCTGTGTCATGTCCAGAGGTCTGTTAAGTTGACACTTTTTTTGTTTGTAATTCCAAACCCCATCTGCAACCACAAGCAGGAGACTATCATTTGCATTGTGACTTATCTGCTGGGGGATATGTATGGCAGTATTAGAAGCAATAGAATGGGGAACCTCTGTGCCCACAACTCTGTCATCTCTGACCGTGACTGTGGATGGGACCACTGATAATTTAAGCAATAAGGAACAGCAGAGTGATTTTTTCTGTAGGATAATGACGTGCTCTAGGTAGGTTGAAGCACTAAGTCATAGGCTAAGTTCTTACACCAGCTGAGAAGTGGTATTATTCCGCACAATGTACACCATGGAGTATGTTACTGTGATTACAAAATGGTTAATTCCCTATTAGAAAGCAATACTTTACCATTAAAACTAGTTCAGAGCAGACATATTAATAAAAGTTAAAACAGTAGTGCTGCAGTACAGTATACAGACATTAAGGTGTTGGCATTAAGCCAATAGATAATGATAGCACTGCATATAAGCAGCTCAGTTTATTTGCCAGCCAGTATGGGCAACACTTAGCAAAGTGAGACTAGATGGAGAGTGCAATAGACAGCATTACATCAGGCACCACTGTGTGAACAGTACTCGCAGTAGAAGTACGTTTTGAGGAGCCCAATTAGTGAATTTGAACAAGAGTACCATTCAACTGAAGCTTGAGGAGGCCCATCAGGTCATTTAAAGAAGAACTGCATTCAGTGGCAGTTTAAGGAGTGATGATCCACATACTGAGGCCAGTTGGAGCCTTTTAAAAAGAGTCATGATTAGCAACAATTTTGTAAACCCTGTCATGGCCTACAGTAAATGGTAGCAGTTTTGTGAAGTCAGGGACCATTTCAGGAGCTGTGACTCTCTTCTTTAAGGATGGGTGGTAGCTGAAGGCAGCTCCGGTTGGCAGCTATTTTAGAAGACAAAGTTATAAGGTAAAAACTGGTTGTAGGTGGGTAAGATGTTGCCATGGCAGTGATGGTTTTGGTGGGCATTTCAGGGATGCTGCAGAGGCAGAGGACTGTGCATCTGTGTTGAGTCCTTTTTGCATGGAGCTACTTTCAACCAAGTTTTTGTGCTAGGATAACAGCCTGGCTGAAAGTACTTTTCATCCAAATAGGATTCAGCATTCTTCTTATCCATTTCATAATTTATTGCATTTACTCTTCCTTAAAGAATATCATTAGTGTGTGTCTTACATGACTCTTCAACTCCTGATAGATTTTGAGTAGACCAAATAAGAAGCATTTGAGTTATTCACCATAAGCCATACTGTACATGATTTATTAATTCATTTATTCATTTGATAACTGGTAGGTGCCAGCGCTAAGCATTACAAATCTGATAACATTCAATTTTTCTGATTAACATGAAGAAGACATTTAGAAATCCCTATCTTACATACTGTATATTTCTAATGCCTTGAACTATGTTTCAATACAGAGTCAAAAAATCTAACTTGAAAATCGTGGCATTCAGTGTGAGAACCTTTAATTATTCCTTCAAAAATACTGAAAGAAATGTAATGGTTGTTTTAAAGTGCTGTTAATCATACTCAAAGTCCCTGAACACATTTATTAACTAAAAGAATTAGTGGGCTAGCATATCCACTAGCATGAGTTCTGCTTTAATCATGAATAATGCAATAATGTAAGTGTTAGGACTGGATACTGTCATTAATTTCATGGTTCAGTTACATTTTACCATGGAACCAATCTGCAGTATGATTTTCTGATAGACCTGGGGTATGTGTAAAGTCATACCTTCACCCTAAAATATATAAGATGTGATACAACAAGCTATATTTATTTAGTTTTTGTTGACCAGGTAAGTGCACTAGGCAAACAAATGCCTATTTTGTGGCTCGACCAAGGAGATTACATACATGAAATGCAATTACTATACAAAGGATGGTACAAAACAAAAAGCAGTGAAGAGTTTCTACAGTTCCACAGGGGACCAGGAGAGATAAGTTACATAGTGAAGACAAGCAGCTATGGTCTACCTGCACAAATAGAGCTAGCTATCATAAATAAGCAGATAAGAAGACACAGAAAGTCACCAAAACTTTAGCCAGTTTAAATATGAAAGCAAGGGCAGGAACACTTAAACATTTTGAGTAGATATTCACAATACCTACTGTGAAGTGTAGATGCCAAAAGACTGAAATGGAGTTCCATAAGTACAACTGGTTCTAAGTTTGGGACTTACTAATAGGGCACTTACTCCAAACCTCAGGGGGGAACTACCGTGTGCAGGCTTGAGGAGGATGACATGGGTCATAGGCATATGATTTTAAAGGATGCAGGAGCACCATAGAGGAGTTTCCATCAGTAATGGTCTGGGGTGCCCCCTCCACATATGGGTCTAGTTTTCTTTATTAAGATTCTCTGTTTTTGGAGGCATGGAAAAATTTAATTTTCTTTAATGTATTGTGTTTGCTCAGCCTTTATTGTAACTTCATATGACTCCCCTAAGGATTTAATGTACCAGCCATAGCAACTTACTCTGTATGGAATACTTAGGACTATTATTTCAAGTTATATATTGTATTCGATAAGCTGTAGTATCTTTGTTCTAAATGTTATCTATTTTGGATATTGACTTTATGGTTGAATAAAGCTGAGTTTCAAAAAGAAGTATTATGCAACATAATTATGCAGTTATATTATTTATAGTATATGGTTTCCTTCAGACCTCTATAGTACATTTGTTGCTGTACGCAATATTATGACACCTTAGTGCCAATAAATTACTATATTTACAGTGCTGCTATTTAGAAAAAAATACCAAATTATGATGTGTATGATATAAAGCCACAATTTGTTTGAAATATGTATTTATTTATTTCAAATGTTTCACCAGGAGAGACATACTGAGCTGATGTCAGCTTGTTTCCAGATGCATCCTGATGGGAGAGGTAATTGGGAAAAGAGAACAATCATAAGCAATAAAAATTACATAAAATCACATGCCAGGAGGAAGAGTAAGTAACACATAATAAGTTAACAGTAATAAGCAAATTAAACAACTTATACAATATTTGTGTAGTGTAACCAGGGATGTGGAGGAGGTTGAACCCAGAGGGTATCAAGAAGGAGCAAATACAGTGCAAGGTGCAGTAAGAGGTATAGGGAAAGAAAGCTATCAGTAGGGATCAAGAGGGACCAAATCAAGTTGATACACTGAACCTGTGATGCGACTTGGCTTAAAGAGCTAGTGTACTGCCTGGAAACTGCCTGGAATCAATTGTGACTTTTAGATGTAGTCAGCTATCCCTTCTTATATCTCAAGTGTTTTTCCTTTTCTTTTTGCTAATTTGAAGATTTTTCACCTGGCAGTACTGGGGTGATGTGTGGAGCAGCGCTCTGTCTGGAGGCTAAAGAAAAGTCAGTTCTGTTCCTCCCACTACATCAACACTGAGACCACATGACTGTGACATCACTAGTAACCAAGGAGAGCCCTGTCTCACTGCCAGATTATTCTCTTTCATGTGAAGCAGCATGGACTGGCTCTTCTTGGTTACTAGTGATGTCACAATTCCTTGCATTTTGATTGGTAACTTGTGAACTCACTGTTCAGACTGCAAGGATTGTGGTGCCTCAATGTGTTTGGTCATATTTCTGATGATGTAGTGGGAGGAACAGAAATGACTTGTTTTAGCCTCCAAACAGAGTGATGCTCCACACATCAGCCTAGTACTGCCAGGTGGAAAATCTTATAATTATCAAACAGAAAATGAAAAAAAAACCTTTAGATATAGGACGTGATAGCTGACTGCATCTAAAAATTACTATTAATTTCAGGCAGTACACTAGCTCTTTAAGATCTTTCATAACATTATGTTTTTTTTTCAGTGGTAGAAATAGTACTAATTGTTACCATAGTTATAACTAATAAATTAGATAGTGTAAACACAAGTACAGTAGTTAAAAAATTACTCATATATGTGTATCTTGGGTGATTTCATGTAGCCTTGATCTCATGGATTCAAATTAAATAAGATGGTTAAACTCAGTTATTTTTCCAGGCATCTTAAATAGCTGGATATGAGTTCAAAATGAATCCAATACTTAAGCGCAATGCCCCATCAAGGCACAACCATAGAGCGGAGACCTAGTTTTCACTATCAAAAAATGATATTTTAAAATAAATTTTATTTAAAAAATAAAAACGTTTAATCTGTTGCCACTTTTCTGGTTGATATAGTTTCCCACTTCTGTGTGTAACTTTTTTTTGTATCCATATTAATTGTTTTGGAAACAAGGTATGTTATCAACTTTATGTTGAACTCTTTTTGAAAGTACTCCAGTTAACTGTGGTTCAATGTATGTATGTTACTACAGTATTTTGAATCACACTATTTAAAGGGATAGGGATACACTCTTGTCTTTTCAGTGCATTTTATCATCATTCTTTTGGCAAACTGTGATAGTTTTGTAACCCTTTTAATAGCATTCCATAATTGGCTGGGTTTACTGTCTTCATCTATTACTAACTCTGTGAGATCCCTTGCCTTCTTGTTTTATAAGAAGAATTAGTACAAACTGCAATAGTAGTTTTACTGCCAAAAGATCACGGGCTCAGTAATCGAAAGTTTGTGTGAGGGTTAACAGCTCTTTACTCACACAGTCCAGGGTTTGCACTGGAGCCCCATTTTCCAAAGGGGCTGTTGCATGAGCAAAAAGGGTTAGCACCCATGCAAAACATAATGTATTCATGCAGGCAAGGGGAAAGGCTTGCCATGAATATGTGCACTACTCCATATCGCCATGTCAGTGGCATTGTGCTGCACAGATTTAGTGAGGTCCTTTAGCACTGAGCAAGTACAGCAAACAAAACCCCAACTTAACTCTGTGCACCCCTAATTGTGACTGGAGGTAATGCAGCCACCAAGCCAGTTGGCCGCTGTGGGAGCACAACCAACTCCTGTGGACCCTGGCACCCCACCAATCACTGGACTTTTATGTAGAATATAATGTCTCTGGTGACAGTGATGTTCCACTCTTCCTTCAGTTGCTAGCCCTGCCATAAATAGTTGTATCCCTGGTGGTAGGGGTGTCCCCCCTGCAACTTTCTGCCCTGCCATGTATAGTAACATTCCTGGTGGTAGTGGTGTCCCCCTCCCCTCCGATCACCTGCCTGGCAGTACAAAAAAAACCTCCCTGGCATCCAGTCAGTCTGCCCTGTGGTGTCAGTCTGCCCTGTGGCATCAGTCATACTCTTCACACTCACTGTAGCATTATCTGCAGTGCCATGGGAGAATACGGTGACTGGCACAACCTTCTTCACACCTCCGCAGCCGACCTCCATATGTACAGGCAGACAGCATGTCTCTTATTTATAGGACAGGGTGACACACTTTATCCTATAAGTAAAAATGTTTGCTCCCTGCCTGTACATATGGCAGCTGGCCAAAAAGGTTTGAGGAGAGCTATGCCAGTTGCTGCAAGCTCCCAGGCACAGCGGATAATGCTACAGTAAGTGTTGGGTAGATATGCTCAGTACCATGGGGGGGGGGAACCACTGAACACCAGGGAGGTTTTTTTTGCACTGCCAGCGTGGCGATTGGAGGGGGGGCACCACTACCATCAGGGATGTTACTATATACTGTGAGGCCAGCAATTGGGGAGGACACTACTACCACCAGGGGTGTTTCTAAACATGGTGGGGCTGTCAATCAGAGGAGGGGACACCACTACCACCAGGGATGTTACTATACACAGCGGGTTGGTGATTGGGGGAGATACTACTACCACCAGGGATGTTACAATATATGGTTGGGCTGGCAATCAAAGGGGGGACAACACTACCACCAGGGATGTTACTATAAATGGCATGGCTGGAGATGGGGGGACCATTAACCCCAGGGATATATACACATCTGAAATCAGGCAATTGCGGGGTGGTGCTCTGCTAACCAGCCTCTCTACACATTCAAATGAGCCCATTATGGGCATGCAAATAGCTCCTTAGTGCCTTGCATGCCCAGTGGGCTCATTAGCATGGGTCCCTTTGAATATTGCAAATAGCACTCCAATGATATCCGTTCTGGTAGCGTACTTCAGAAACCCTGTCGGGGCAGCACTAAGTGGCTTAGTGCTTGGCCAACATGGCCAAATATTGAGTCTAATGCACTATTCAACTGAATATAGCATCTTCGGGCACTTGGGCAAGTGCAAGGTGCAGTGCAAAGTTTTGCATTCTGCTTTGCATGTATTTGAATATTGGGCCCATGAAGTTTTCATTTTTTTTTAAACAGCATTCATTTTAAACAACATTTTTAGATAGAGAAAAGTAAAACTTGGTTCTACGCTGGTGGAATTCTTGGGGTGCTGAGCTTAGCCACAGGATTCATTTGAACCCATGTCCACATATTCAATATACCTGGAGATATAGCTGAGTTTAACTACATTATTCAGTTTGGATTTTTGGGATGAAAGCCACTTGAAATTACTCAACAATCTATTTCTGTTGCAGGGCAAAAAGTGTTATTAAATATTTATTGAGACTGGAGTGGCACACATATGACTACTGCTACTCACAAAATGAATGCACATTTTATTGATAATGGTGAATATTGTATTGCTAACTTTGAAAGCCTTGGTCTTGTGTCATCATTAAAAACAGAAATATGTCTGAAATGTAAATAAACATTTTCTTTAGGCATGAATATGCAAACAAAAGACACAGGCACAAATACCAGACATAATGGGATCTATGATGCCTGTTCGGCAACTATTTAGTTGACCGGTATCACAGTGATGGATTTATGTTGACCCCAAGTTGCAGTTGACATAAATCCATAAGGAATCCCAGTCCGTTTGTCTATCAGGGGGCTTCACCCCTGAAACCCCCATATGGGGGGCTCTTCCCACCTGCACCCCCTGATCTATAGGATACTGAGTCGAGTCGCAGTTGAACTGGGAAGGGGGTGCAGGATTGGAAGACAGAGTGACGGGATCTTCGGCGGACCATTACAGTGAAACGTTGATGTTGTTGGCATCGACATGTTTGCTGTAATGGTGTCACCATACAGGGGGCATACCACATAATGTTACTACTACAAATACCAAAAATCAGCTCTGTGCCCAGCTCTACTGAGATGACTTCCTACCAGCTGACAAAGGTAGGAACTCGTGACAGCAGCTGTGTCATGTGTGTTCAAGTAGAGGGAGAAAATTCCATATAGATGGAGCCTGCAGCAACCAAACTACTCAGAACAGATGGCCAGGGCACTGGTATAGATGATTAGGAAGGTAGTGGTGGGGGATGATGTCCCGTTATGATATTTTAACAAGCCAGATGCAGACTGGAGCATTCATAGGCAAGATACATTTGGGACCAAGATGCCTTCCAGAACTGTTTCTTAATGCAGCATATAAACAGAAGACCAGGGATAGTGTCATGTGGGACCTAGTTCTCTCAAATCAGGACATGAAGGATAATGGTGAAAGCTACGAGGTCAAGTGATCACAACACAATACAGATCAGCATGGTTTTAGAAGTCCAAAGACAGCAGTCCCAGATTCTAGTCCTGTACTTCAGATGGGCAGACTTAAGGAAGATAGAGAATGAGCTCAGGGAGAGATTCAAGAGGAAGGGTCAAGTAGAGTGGGTCGACAACAAATGGGACCCCATCAAACAAGGTTAACAATTATGTTTCAAAGATATATTTAAGGCAGTTTGGGAAGGGAAAGAGGTACAAAAAATGTATTTTTTCTGTGTGTGAATTTAGTGCTTGTAAAAGTTGTTGGACTGACCACACTGGTATCCGTAGTCCTCTGCTTATTCACATAACAGGTACAGCATGGGTGATGACAGTGCAATTTCCCCACACTGTCCAACCATGCCCTGGAGGGACCACCACATTGATGAGAGGGTAGTTCAGACTATGCCATTTCAATCCCTGAACGCTCATACAAGACTGCCAACAAGGGTGTGAAGAAATGTGCTTATTGTATGTGTTTTTTTTGCAATGTGCACACCTGTCCACTGGGAACTGGACTAAAACCACCACAGCTCATTTCATATAGTCCAATGAGAAACCTTTTTGATTCTCCAGGGAGGTGAGTGAGCCAGTCCAGGTCAAGAAATTGACCTAAAGGAAGTCTAAAGTGAATCAGTTGGAGACAAATATGCAGCTCTACCTTAGCAAGCTAGCAAGGCCAGCACTGTCGTGAGGAGAGCTAAGGTGGAGTTAGTACTTTAAATAGTGAAATTAGTAAAGGAAAACTATAAGACCTTCTTTCTATAAATCAGTCAAAAGAGGAAAAACAAAGGGGAATCATATGGTTGAATAAGGAGAGGGTTTGGTGCGGGAACATGAGAAAAAAGCAAACGTACAAAATAAATATTTTTGTTCAGTTTTCACAGTTAAAGAAGCGGGCTACTTCTGCATTGTGTCATTACAGATGGGAGGAAGATAAGGATGGTGATCACCAAGGATGAAGTACTTAAGGGGTTTGAGAGGGATGAAAGGAGGTAAGCCACTGGGCCAAGATAGGCTATATTCCTAGATACTCAGGAAGATGGGACAAGTTCTGGTAAACATTTTGAAAGATGTGTCAACTGCTTGCTAATGACAAGTGTGATCCCTATAGATTGAAAGGTGACTGATATTGTACCACTACACAAGAGTAAGGACAGGAGGGACTCGGGCAATTACAGACCAATCAACATGACATCATTAGTGAGGAAACTTCTTGAAACTATTCTCAGACAGATGTTGGAAGACTTCATTGAGAAATGCAGTCTTCAGGAAAGCAAAGAGCATAGTTTCATTATATTGAGGTCCTGCCAGGTGAACCTGATTGAGTTCTTTAACACGTTGCATCAGGTGGTGGACTATGGGTCAGCCAGGGGATGTCCTGTATCTAGACTTCAGAAAGTCTTTTGACTCAGTATCTCATAGAAGTGAAACACCTGAACAGCTAAGGGCTGAGAGAAAACTTAACAATGGTGGTAGAAAACTGGTTAGATAAAAAAACAAATTGTAATACTAAACAGAAGGAACTCTGGAGTAAGGGGGGTGACCAGTGGGGTGAGTCAGGGGTTAGTTCTTGGTCCTGCGCTGCTTGATCTGTTTTTTGGTGGCATTAGAGAAAGGATCCAGATCAAAATGTGTCTCTTTTTTTTGCTATGTCTCTTTATGCCCTTAGTCAAGGGCGGCTGATCAGCCCTGTATTTATTCTCCTGAGCCAGCCACCACCTTCTCCTCCAGGACTTATCTCAGTCAGGTTCTCCCTCGAATATTCCCTTATGATGGGGCTAGAGGGAGCATGGCCATTCTTACCTCAATACACATCTCCAGAGTGTGCCGAGGTTCTGTCTGTTCCACTTTTTGCCCCACTCCTACCATAGGATGTCCAGCGTATACATGGAGGCACTCACACAAAATGTTCCTCGGCTCCCTCTATTCATGCCACCAGTGCTGCACTACCACCAGGCCTTCACCTGATGGCAATTGTAGGCCAGCCATACATGCCTCCCCTCCTCATGAAAAAACTAAGGCTATGTACTTCTCCACTGCTGTTAATGCTCCTCACGCCCCAATTTTGGCTCATTACCACAGTTTACCAACCTCCATGGTGAACCACTAAAATATGTATCAAATTTCAAAGACGGGCATCTGGATAGACCACAAATTGACCTTCTCCAATCATATAATTGCTGTGGCCAAAAAAATTGAAGCATAGACTTGGCATATTCTTTAGGCTTAAGCACCTACTTACATTTGAGGCTAAACCTCAACTCATCCAGGTGACCTTTAAGACACTCATTGACTATGCTGACATTTTGTATGGTCAAGCTACTAACAATGTTAGCTAAGCTTGACACCTTATATCACAGAGTAATATGATTCATTACAGGAGCACCTTATTCTACTCACCACTGCTCTCTCTAGTCTCTGGTTGGCTGGAAATCCCTCAAATTCAGATGGCAAAAAAATGCAGCCTTTTGGACCTACCATGCCTTCATCAAAAAGCATCCCCAATATATCACTGAGTGTCTATTTGCTCCCCTGGAAGCTATGCCTTGAGAAGCCGAGCATATATATCCTTGGCTATTGCAAAAAACAGATCTCAATTTGGCAGATACTCAACAAGTTTTTCCCTTCCCTACTTGTGGAACACCCTTAAGAAAAGCCTAAAGGTAGCTGTCCCTGTGAAGCTGTCTACCTTCAAAACTATGTTTTCACGTGCCTTCAAAGAGTTCTGTAATTGTGTCCATTAATGCTCTGACTCTGGAGTGTCATATGACATCTCCCCTACTCTCCGCTGTCTTCTGTGTCTCGACTAACAAGTTATACATACTTTACCTAGTGCCTACTGCTCTGTAAAAACCTGATTTACTTGTGCATCTGTATTATGCTGTACATAAAATTATCCGAAATTGCTTGTTCCTTTGTTATCAAAGTATGTGATGTAATATGATTTATGCTGCGTTATATAAAGCTGGCCTTGATTGTTGTTTTACATGAATAATCTCCCAGGTCCATCTTGCAAATGAGTTTTTATCAAAGGTGTTTCGCCTGGTAAAATAAAGATTGATTGATTGATTGTTTGATTGATTGATCATGAGAGGAGGGCAGTCCATCGGACAGTTGATCCTCTCCCACTCCGGCTCACACCAGCAACCGGAGCTTGTTTCCAAACTCGGGTTGCCGGAATGGGAAAAGGTAAGGTGTGTAAGCGGTGCCTCAGCACTATTCACCACTGGGTCGGCTAAAAGGTGTCACTTTCTGAATAACACTAACATATACTAAACGCAGCTATTACAAAGAGGCTCTGACCAACTCTTGGAGCCAGGGAGAAAAATTCTGGAACAACATGAAAGAACTCACAGGCAAGGATCCTAAAGCACCACCCACTATGCTCAACCTTCATGGCACTCCTACACTCGACCTAGGTACCATCACCAGCACCTTTAATAATGCATTTACAAACCTGGACAGTGTCCTTCCACCAAATTTTTTCGACGACCTCCCCTCCAGCTCCTCCCAAGTTACCCCCCAACTAGCACGTACAACCCCAAATTTTTTTTTAAGGAGGTCCCACCACAAGTAGCTAGAAAATACATTCAAAAGGCCATCGGCAAGCAAGGGTACAGTGGTGACTCCCTTGACCTGAAACTGCTGGCACAAGTCCTCGATGAAATCTTAGAACCACTTACAAAGATCTTCAATCTCTCGCTTAGATTGGGCCATTTTCCCTCTCTCTGGAAGAAAGCCACTGTCACACCGGTTCACAAAAGTGGAGATAGGATGCTCCACACCAGTTACAGACCTATTTCACTCCTTCCTCCACTATCTAAATCACTGGAGCGAATAGTGTCGGACCAACTAGTTGAATTCCTGAATAAGTACAATGTACAGTGCCCAGAGCAGCATGGCTTCAGAAAAGGGCACAGCACCACCACTGCACTACTGGAATTTACAACCTTCATCCATGCCATGCTTGACAAAGGGAATTGTGGAGGGGCAGTATTTATAGACCTTACCAAGGCATTCGGCGACAGTTAACCAACCCCTACTGCTCAAGCAACTGTCCTCCATTGGGATCTCCAGCGATGCCCTTCCATGGTTCACCAGCTACCTTGATAATCTGATCCAACTGTAAGGATTGCAGGGATCTCTTCGGATGAGAAACTGGTCCGCTCCAGAGTCCCCAAGGGGTCTATTCTGGGCCCTCTACTCTTCTCCCTCTTCATCAACAATCTCCCCAGTGCCTGCCACCAAAAAATATTACTATACACAGATGATGCAGTCCTGTTTTCCAGCCACCATGACATTACAGTCCTTGAATCCCAGCTGCAGCTCAACTTCAAGCACATCAAAGACTGGTTCAGTTCTCATAAACTTGTCCTGAACCACAGCAAGACTAAAGCCATGTCCTTCTGTAACCAATGGAGCAGGCACAACTCTCTGTCCCTCACCATCAAGAACCATGCTGGGAACCCACTCGAACATGTCAAGGAGTTCAAGTACCTTGGTATTACCCTGGATAGTACCCTCTCCTACACTCGGCATATTGACACTGTTGCCAAGACCGCCACTATATGGATTGGACTACTACACAAACACAAGCACTGTATGCCTGCAGATGCCCTTAAACTAGCCATCTACAGCTCTGTCACCTCTATCATTGACTACGGCCTTGCCATCTATGGCTCTGCCTCAACAAGTGCCCTCAGCAGGATCTCAGTTTCTCTCAACAAAGCCTGTAGACTACTAACGGGTGCGGACCGACAAAGTCACACCTGTGACCTCTATGCACAGGCCAGCTGGCTACCCCTATTCAGCAGAATACAATACCAGACCTGCTTACTTACCAAAAAGATTCTCCTCGGTCTCATGCCACGTGTTAGCTCACTCCTTACCACCTACAGTGGCACTCAACAAACACATGTTGCCCAATCTCTAACCTTTCAGGTTCTAGATGTCGTGCCTCCATGGTCCAGCGGGCCTTTATCTATAGAGCCGCTCAATGGTTCAATTCCTCAATAAAGCACTTTCCTCTACTACACTTGGACCCTTCAAAGGAACCTCAAACTTTACCTCACCTCTACCACTCAATGTGACTGCTTCTCTGAACAGAGATCTCTCTAAACACCTCCCAGCTCACTCATGTCTCACAGCCCGCCCTTTCCCAGTCTCATTCCCTCTGGCACCGGGCCTTCCTTGTGACTCCTTTCCTGCTTCGTATCTCCACTGGTACAAGACATTTTCCACCACCATTGGACAGCGGCCCATTAGCCTGCCAACTTCCTCTCCTGGTCGCACGCCACAATACTAACTGCCTATGGTGCCCTCTATCTCTTATTGTTACCGCAGCCAGCTGCCTACTCAAGCTGCTCGTCATATGAATATTATCTCAAAGTATGTTATAACTGAGTATCTTTATTTTTTCTTTTAGTTGTTTTGGTTGTTTATTGTGCATTCTTTTACTACCTCTATATGTATGTTGACCCTCATCCTTTGACGTGGAACCTTTGTAAACGAGCAGTTTCTGCTGAAAGGTATTTGTAATCCAAGAATTTAATAAATAAATAAAAAAATAAAATAAAATATGCAGCTAGTAGAAAGGGCATTTTGGTCTTAAAGGGGATCTACAAAAATTAGAAAAGTAGTCAATGATTTTGCAGCTAAAGTTTAATACCAAAAAGTACAAGGTCATGCACTTGAGGAAAAGGGACCTAAAACATATAATTGGATGGTGGGGGTCATTGTAGATCAGACCTCCAAGAAAAGTGACATGGAGTTTCAATAAATGACAACCTCAAGACCACTGCCCAGTGGAATACAAAATGTGGGAAAGCCTACAGGATGCTTGAGTGTATAGGGAGTGTGTCTCTATCACAAGGAAGAAAGTGATACTACTTCCCTTGTATAAGTCATTGACAAAGCTTCAGAACACTTGGAGTACTGTGTGTACTTCTGAAACCCTCAACTTAAGAAAGGCAGGGAAAACTGTTTAACTCTTTTCAAGATACACTCCCTACTTCTTTTGATGAAGCACATATTCTAGTTTATACCAAAAAAAGGGAAAGATACTACATTATACATCTGCTGTCATCCTGTATCTCTTTTTACGCAGACTATAAGACTGTTGCAAAAATGTTGGCTATATGTCTTGAACAACTACTCCATTCTATAATCAAATTTTGTCAAGCAGGCTTTGTCAAATAAAGGTGGGGGCATAATAATATAAGAAATGCTATGGCGTTATCCCTGGATGTAAAAAATACTTCTGATAGGATGTAGTAGACTTATCTTTTTAAAATTGTAATGCTAGCCAATACACGGAGACATTTATATAGAAACATAGAAACATAGAAGCTGACGGCAGATAAGGACCGCAAGGCCCATCCAGTCTGCCCATTTCTTTTTCTACCTTATGAATGTGCCATCGGCCTTTGCTCTGTCAATGGTCTATCTATTCATACTCATCTGTATTGCTCCCTTATGCCTATCCCATGTCTGTTTGAAGCCCTGCAGTCTTCTGGGAGTCTTTCTGGAGACTGAGATGCTTCCCTGTTTGCAGACTACTCTCTGTCCTGAGGGAGGAAGTTGCCCATCTTCAAGCCACACTGGACAGTAGTAAGGGAACCTTCCCCCAGGCTGCACTGGACAGTAGTAAGGGAACCTCCCCCATCCAGGGAGCACCAGAGCCACCACCACTACCTTACAGGTTGCGAAGAAAGCACAGCAGTTGGACCACAGTGGGCTCAGGGAGGTTAAGGGTGGTGGAACAGAGGCACACCCAGTCAGTTGTTCCACTCCACAATCCATACACCATTCTGAGGGAGCATAGTTCCCCTATGGATGCACCCCCAGAGGAGACTAAGGAGGTTACAGACAACTGTCACAAGGGAGGCCCTCAGGAAGGAGGCAGAGGACACCACATGGAAAGAAAGCAGCTCCTGGTAGGGGACTCAATTATTAGGGGGATAGAACTTGAGGGGAGCAGGAAAAACTGAAGTAAGGTGCCTGCTTGGTGCCCTGGCTTGGAGGGACAGGAAGCGCATTCTTAGGATCACGAGAACAGTTGCACAGGAGTCCGAGCTGGATGTCATTGTCCACCTAGGGACAAATTACTTGGCTCATCATGAGATTAGAGTAGTGCAGAAGGACTTTGTAGAGTTGGGGAGGGGCCTAAGACAAGTAGCACACACAGTATCCTTCTCAGAGGTGCTGCCTGTCAGTGGCATGGGTGAGGTGAGGGTACTTTGCACCATGCAGTTTAACGAATGGTTGAAAAAATGGTGTGGAGTACAGGGGTTTGGCTTCATTGGGGACTGGGGTTCCACCTGAAGGGACACCAGCCTATACTGGCAGAATGGTCTGCAACTGTCCAGGAAGGGAACAAGTCTTTTGGGCAATCGGTTTAAATGCTTCATTGGCAAGCTTTTAAACTAGTCGGGGGGGGGGAGGCACTGATAAGCAGCAGGAAAATCCCAGCCTCCCCCTACAAAACAGGGTACTAAATGAGAAAAAGACCAAGGTAGAAAGGTCAGTGGGAGATGCTGCTACAGACTGTAATGCCATCAAAAAATGGAGAGCAATGAGTACCAATGCCCATAGTCTGGGTAACAAGCTTCCTGAATTAGTGGCCTTGATGGAGGAGGAACATCTGGATATCATGGCAATCACAGAAACATGGTACACACAGAACCATGACTGGGACGTAAACATACCAGAATACACTATCTACAGGAGGGACAGAGAGGGTAAAAGAGGAGGGAGGAGTAGCTCTCTACATAAGGGAAGGAATCAAAGCAACAGAACAAAAGGGTAAACAGGGAGGAGAAGAAGCACTGTGGGTCAATTTGGAGACAGACAATGGCACCACAATCTGCACAGGGGTTGTATACAGACCCCCCTCAGGTGGAGGAAATGGACAAGAAAATGATAGAAAGTATACTTAGAATGACAGAAAAAGAAGAGATATTGCTGATGGGTGATCTGAATATGCCAGATGTTAACTGGAGTGCAGTTGCAGCAGCCACTTCTAAGAGTGGGGTTATTCTAGATGCCTACAGGGGGCATGCCTTAGACAAGTAGTATTGGAACCCACTCGAGAGGGAGCAATCTTAGACCTGGTTCTCTCAAATGGAGATGGAGAGAGGATGACAGATGTAGAAGTGGGTAGCCATCTGGGACCTAGCGACCATCGAACAGTATGGTTCACAATAAACACTGCAATAGAGTCAAGCCATACAAAGGCAAAAGTACAGGACTTCAGGAGGGCTGACTTTTCCAAAATGGGTGAGTGCCTAAGGAATGCCCTAGCAAATGGGCAGGAAGGAGGGGTAGAAGAACAATGGGGAATAATAAAAACTGCCATCACAGAGGTAACAAGTCTTTGTGTGAAGCAAATAAACAAAACAAAATGATGTAAGAAACCTCTATGGTTCTCAAAGGAGGTGACAGTGAAGTTTCAAGAGAAAAAGAAAGCATTCAGAAAGTACAAGAAATCACAGAAGGAGCAGGACAGAGAATTGTATCAGTTAAAGCAAAAGGAAGCTGGGAAGGCAGTCAGAACAGCAAAGGCCCGAACCGAGGAAAAGATAGCCAACTCAGTTAAGAAGAGGGGATAAAACCTTTTTTAGGTACATCAGGGAGCGAAGGAAGACCAAGGAAGGGATAGTGAGGCTTAATAAAGGGGAGGAGGGTGGCAGAGGGTGATGGTGAAAAGGCAGAGATGCTTAACAAATATTTTTGCTCAGTATTTACAAATGAAGAGGGGGAGGTACCTAAAACAAATAATAGAAACACTCTGGATACAGAAGTTGATACCAGCCCATTTACAGAAGAAAGGTTCTGAAATAACTCTTAAAACTGAAGGTGGACAAAGCAATGGGGCCTGATGGGATTCATCCCAGAATTCTAAAAAGAACCAAGGTGAACTAGTGACACCACTGACTACCCTCTTTAACAAATCATGGGAGGATGGGGTGGTATCTGAGGACTGGAGGAGGCAGATGTGATTCCCTTCACAAAAGTGGGAGCAGGGCAGAAGCAGGAAACTACAGACCTGTGGTTTAACCTCAGTGATAGGAAAATGATGGAATCACTTCTGAAAGAAAGAATTGTCAGTACCTAGAGGCCAGAGGGCACGGGACACAAGGCAGCATGGATTCACAGTGGAAAGGTCATGCCAGACGAATCTAATAGATTTCTTTGACTGGGTGACCAAAGTAGTAGATCAGGGAGGGGCTATGGACATGGCCTACCTAGACTTTAGCAAGGCATTTGACACAGTCCCACACAAAAGATTAATATACAAGTTAGCCAGCCTGGGAGTGGGTCCCAAGATGATAGCTTAGGTAAAGAATTGGCTGGAGAATAGGACACATGGGGTAATAGTTAATGGAGTCCACTCTGAAGAAAGGGGGGTTACTAATGGGGTACCGCAGGGTTCTATATTTTTTTTTATAGGACCGGTCCTCTTCAATGTCTTTATAAGCAACATTGCAGAGGGACTGGAAGGAAAAGTATGTCTCTTTGCAGATGACACAAAGATCTGCAACAGAGTTGATGCACAAGGTGGGGTGGAAAGGATGAGAAGGGACTTGGCAAGGTTAAAGGAATGGTCAAAAGTATGGCAGCTTAGATTCAGTGCTAGAAGTGCAAGGTAATGCACCTGGGAAACAAAAACCCAGGGGAAGAGTACACAATGGGGGGTGAGATACTAACAACAACAAAAATGGAAAGGGACCTGGGGGTAGTCATATCAGATGACTTAAAGGTGGGCAAGCAATGTGAGAGGGCAGTAAGGAGGGCTGAAGGATGACTGGGATGCATAGGGAGAGGCATCACCAGTAGAAAACAGGAAGTTGTTATCCCTCTGTACAGGCAGCTGGTGAGACCCCATCTGGAGCACTGCGTGCAGTTCTGGAGACACAGTCTCTGCAAGGACATAGACAGAATGGAAGCTGTCCAGAGGAGGGCAACTAAAATGGTGCAGGGTCTGCACCGGAAGACATATGAAGAGAGACTAAAGGAGCTTAATATGTATAGCCTCAAGGAAAGGAGGGAGAAGGGGGACATGATAGAAACTTTCAAGTACCTCAAGGGAATCAACAAAGTCCAAGAGGGTAGCATCTTTCAAAAAAAGAGGTGTGCAAAAACAAGGGGGCACAATTTGAAGATGGGGAGGCAGCTCAGAGGTAATGTAAGGAAGTATTTTTTCACAGAGAGGGTTGTGGATGCATGGAACGGCCTTCCAGAGGAGGCTGTGGAGTCAAAAACAGTGGTTGAATTCAAGCATGCATGGGACAGTCATAAGGCAATTCTAGGGGTGGGGTAGAAAGAAGTAGGCTGTTGGTTAACTAGGATCTGCAGCTTATCCATTAGGTAGAAATGGGCAGACTAGATGGCCTAGCGGTCCTTATCTGCCATCAAATTCTATGTTTCTATGTTTCTATGTAACACTGCAGACCACACTCTGATGTGACCATCCATAGATCCATAGCTGCCATTACTGGCAAGTGTAAGGGGTCCCCAGCTCTTCTAAATGGGTCATGCCAGCCATCACCATCCATACAATTCCACCCGTATCCCACTCAGCATGTCCTTTCAGCCTGAAAACAAAGCTTTGGATCATGTATGGTACAAAAATAAACCTTGATAAAATACATAATTTGAAACCTTGAAATAGGCATTCCTGGGGTACATAGATCATCCTATACAGAAATAGAAATAGTATACTGTTATGTCTGTGTACCATTTCCCCCAGGCTGGTGAAAGGACGATGTTAAAGAAAAATCTGTTATTGCTGAGGCACAGCTTATTAAAATCAATGCTTTTACAAATAAAAATGTCATTGTTTTCTATTTCCCAAGCCCCTTAGGTTTGTCTAGCCCCCACACTAAAGAAATATTAGTTGTGCTCCTGGCTCACTTGAGACTGTACAAAAACTTTCAAAAGTGCAGGTCTCCAGTTGACTATAGGTTGGGGACTGAGAGTGTCTTTCTCTGCCTGACTCTGTTCATTGCTCTGTGGCTGGTGGTGACAGTTTGGTGAGGTGCATGGTGATGTCAGCTATTCTGTGTGCAGAACTAGGACTGCTTGATTGAACATTTGCTGTTGTGATATTCTCTCTCTCTGTTTGGTATGTGTGGGTTGCAGAAAGAGGAAGATAGGAGGCTATGGTACAAAACAATGGGTGGGCTCACTGTCTGTGATGGCATTGCAGTCTTTTTTCTGCTGGGGAGCTGGAAGCAATGTGAGAGCAGGATAAATGTGCAATAATAAGAGTATTTCTTGGCTTTGCTTGCACTGTTTCCTGTATAAGTGATCAAAATGTACCATTATAATTAAGGGCTAGTGCAACCATCTGTGGGCTAGTGCAATTTTGAATCAACTAGCCCTGCTGGCTAGTGCAAAAAAAGGTTAAGGTTGACCCCTGGTCTGTCCCATGCATTCTTGAATTCTCCCACAGTTTTAGACCCAACAACCTCCTCAGGAAGGCTGTTCCATATGTCCACTACCATCTCAGTGAAAAAATACTTCCTCACATTGCTCCTGCACCATCCCCCCTCTATTCTCAAATTGTGTCCCCTTGTTCTTGCACATCTCATTTTCTGAAAGATGCTACCCTCTTGGACTTTGTTGATTCCACTGAGGTACTTAAAAGTTTTTATCATGTCCCCTCTCTCCCTCCTTTCCTCAAGGGTATACATATTAAACTCCTTTAGTCTCTCCTCGTATGGCTTCTCTTGCAGACTCTGCACCATTTTAGTTGTCCTCCTCTGGACTGCCTCCATCCTGTCTATGTCCTTGTGGAGATGGGGTCTCCAGAACTGGATGCAGTACTCCAGATGAGGTCTCACCAACTGTCTGTACAGAAGGACAACAACTTCCTGTTTTCTGCTGGTGGTGCCTCTCCCTATACATCCCAGTATCCCCCCATTCCTCCCTATTGCCTTCTCACATTGTTTGCCAACCTTAAGGTCATCTGATAAGATTACCCCAGGTCCCTTTCCATTTTTGTTGTTGTTACTACCTCCCCCCCCATTGTGTACTCTTCCCCTGGGTTTTTGTTTCCCAGGTGCATTATTTTGCACTTGTTTGCATTGAATCCAAGCTGCCATACTTCTGACCATACCTCCAACCATGCCAAGTCCCTTCTCATCCTTTCCATGCCTCCTTGTGTATCAACCCTGTTGTAGATCTTTGTGTCATCTGCAAATAGGCATACTTTTCCTTCCAGTCCCTCTGTAATGACATTAAAAAGGACTGGACCCAGTGCTGAACCCTGCGGTACCCGACTAGTAACCCCCCCTTTCTTCAGAGTGGACTTCATTTACTATTACCTTCTGTGTTCTGTGGTCCAGCCAATGTTTTACCCAGGCTACCACCCTGGGACCCACTCCCAAGCTGGCTAATTTGTTTATTAATCTTTTGTGTGGGACTGTGTCAAATGCCTTGCTAAAGTCTAGGTAGGCCATGTCCACAGCCCCTCCCTGGTCTACTACATTGGTCACCCAGTCAAAGAAATCGATTAGATTCATCTGACATGATCTTCTCAGTGTGAACCTATGCGGCCTTGGGTCCTGTACCCTACTGGCCTCTAGGTACGCAACAATTCTTTCTTTCAGAAGTGATTCCATCACTTTCCCTACCACAGAGGTCAAACTGACAGGTCTGTAGTTTCCTGCCTCTGTCTTGCTCCCACTTTTGTGAAGGGGAATCACATCCACCCTCCTCCAGTTCTCAGGTATTACACCATCATTCCATGATTTGTTAAAAAGGGTAGTCAGTGGTGTCACTAGTTCTCCCCTTAATTCTTTTAGAATTCTGGGGTGAATCCCATCAGGCCCCATTGCTTTGTCCACTTTCAGTTTTAGGAGTCCTTTCAGAACCCTTTCTTCTGTGAAAGGACTGGGATCAACAACCCTATGCAGAGTGCTTCTGTTAATTGGATTAAGTAAATCCCCCTCCTCCTCTTTTGTGAATACTGAGCAGATGTATTCGTTCAGTATCCCTGCTTTTACACTGTCTCTCTCTGCACACCCACCATCCATTCTATTCAGCCTCACTATGCCTCCCTTTGTCTTTCTATGCTCCATAATGTACCTAGAAAAGGTTTTATCCCCCTTCTTAACTGAGTTGGCTATCTTTTCCTCAGTTTGGGCTGGTTTGGTTAAATAAATACCCCACAGTGGATATTGTTTTCAAATGGCCCAATACCCATATGATTATTATGAGACAATCCTGTTCCAGAATTTTGAAAAACAAGCTTTGACAAAAAAAATACTTTTTATCTGCCACATTACAAGTTTGGTACAAAGTGAAAATGTTTATGGGACTTAAGAAATGCATTAATGCACCATCAACACTATGGACAAATAACTGATTTTTTTTATAACAGCTTTAAAACAATGGGACTCTCATGGAAAGAACTGCGGGGCACCAGGGTAATGGCTAGAAACCCACCTGGTCTGTGAATCAATGTGTTGGATGTACTTTGTATCTGAAACTGTGTTGGAATTTGGAATACATTTCTTAGCAAGCATCCACGTGAAGTGAGTGTCTGTTTATAGAGGGAATTTCAACACACTGTCTTTGAGAGTGCTCTCCTTTTTTGTTTTTGGAAATAACCTAACATTTCAGCCTGGTAGTTCTGGGAAAATCTCACTCTTGTAATGTATAGTATGCATACTGAGAAAAAATATTCTAATACTATAAACAAATTTGCAACCCACTGAGAACTATGGGACCCATTACAAAAAGTAAGACAACACAGGTTATTATGGCAATCTTTTCCATATAATACAGGGGATAACTCTACCTCCATAATTCACTGGAATACTATTTATGAAAACTTACTTATTGAAGTACTATAAACATGCACATTTTTTTTCTTCGTAGTCAGAGATCATATTCAATATTAATTTTGTTTATTTTTTCAGGAACATCACCAGATATATTTTGGTAAATTTTCCAATAAAAATGAAAAAAAAAGACGAGGTGGATCACCTGGAATCAGACTAGAAGAGGGCAACCAAAGTATTTTTTGCCTGCTAAATTCTATCAAGTTTCATGCTTGAACACCCTAAGATAGAAAGCATCTTCATGGAAAATTAAGGAATGAATAATAATAGTATTTATTATTAGCAAATGTAGTTTCTGCTGGTCAGTAACTTATGATGGCAAATCATTTTTAACAGTTCATTTTTCTGGAGAATGAAAAGTTGCCAACTTCTGTAAATTTTTAAACCTTACTGTTACAAAATTAAATATTGCAACAGCTGAGATATTTAATCTTCTGTACGCAGACATGAAAAGTTAATTAAATTTACATACTGTAGCTACATACTGTAGATGACACAGACAAAAAAGACTAGGGCTTTATTTTCAAAGATACTTTAGAGCAATGCAAGTTGCATCACTCTAGGGCTGTGGCAAACTCCAGGTGCACCAAGGACCCTGTGCCCAATTTTATAAAAGCAGGGTTTCTGTTCCAAACTCCCAGGTTTGCCACAAGTCCACTGCTGCATCAAACAGTTAACACACCAGTGAGAATTGCCACAGGGATCCAGCCCCCTGCCTGGTGCAACACTAGAAGGACCAGGATAGGGAGTTGAAGAAATTCCTTGCCAGGAGGGGAACAGAGACGTAAGGGACATGGGAGGTTGCATTGGGGTTGTCAGGGAGACAGTTGTGCATGACTAGGACTGTTGCACCCATCGGGGTGCGTCTGCAGTATGGTGGTACTGTCACTCATCATGCTGGATATTGTACATACATATAGAACCCCTGATCCCTGATGTCAAGCATTAAATAGCCATACATATGTCTCTGGTGGTCTAGTGGACCCCTCTCTCTATCCCTGATCTCCTCCATTAATCAGTATATATCCTTCCCTGGTGGCCTAGCTGACTCCCCTCCCTATCTGTGATCACCCCTATATATATTACTATAACTGTTCCTTGTACTCTAGTGGACCCCCTACACTCCCATCCCAGGAGGCAGTGCCCCACAACCCCACTCTCCCATCCCATCACTGAGACAGCAACCAGTGCAGACCTCTTCTCAGCACCACAGCTGGCTGCCAACTGAGTTTTCAATGAGTGCGTACCAGGGACAGTTATCTCAATGTATATGGGAGTGACTATGGATAGGGAGGGGGTCAACTAGGCCACCAGGGAAGGATATATACTGTACTAATTAATGCTGAAGATTGGGAATAGGGAGGGGGTCTACTAGACCACCAGAGACAGATGTATGGTTAGTTAATGACGAACATCGGGTATCAGGGGTTCTATATGTATGTACTGTATCTGGCATAATGAGTGACATTACCAACATATTGCAAAGACACCTCAACTGGTGCAACAATCAATCAATCAATCAATCAATCAATCAAATCTTTATTTATTCAGGCGATCATCATTGAGCAAGGCTCATTTACAAGAGGGACCTGATAAGGTCAAGGTTCGAGTTGGTGCACAGCAATTACATCACATACTTATGAGACAGTTATACATACAGAAACAAGAAAATGTTATTTATAACACAATAATATACAGAGAATTCACATGTTAAAGCTTGGCAAGAGAAAGTTAAACTAACATCTACAATATGTACAATACATATATATCACAATGAGGGCCATGACAGTCACTCACATAATGAGTACAAGGATGGTGAAGGGAATATTGGGTGCCATATACTGGCGGTGTCTGGCTGGAAGGAATATGCCATATGTGATTGGAATAAGGTTTTTGGGATGACTATTCTATCTCTAGCGGTAGCAACTGCATTTCTCTGTGAAGAAGGCTATACAGTGCTGCTTGAAGGATGTAAATGGAATGATAATGGACAGTTTTAGGGATTTTGTAGGGTGTTCATGCTATGGCTAGAGAGTAGCTGATTGCTGCCCTCCCTATTTTGGTGTTGACTTTGGGCAATTTAAGCAGGATGATATTGTTGCTTCTTAGGGCATAGGAGCTGGGAGTGGTCAGGTTGAAGCAGTCCAGGATATAGCTTGGGAGTTTTTTTGATAAAGCTCTGTAGATCCATAGAGCTGTATTTCTGCTCCTCCTGACATGAAGGAAAACCCATCCAACTGAATCATAGAGAGAACAATGGTGAGTATTATATGGCAGGTCTGAAATGAACCTTATTGCTCTATGGTATAAGGTATCCAACTTTTGAAGGTAGGGAGTGGAGCAGTGACTATAGAGGAAGTCTGCGTAGTCAATGACTGATAGAAAGATGGCCTGGACTAATCTCATCTTTGAATCTCTATTAAGGAAGGGTTTTAATCTGTAGAGGAGGCCAAGCCTTAGGCGAAGCTTTTTCAGCAGTTGTTCTAGATGCTGAGTAAAATCAAGTCTGTTGTCAATCCACACACCTAGGTATTTGAAATTTTCAACATACTCCAGATTTTCTCCAAGTATAGTGCATATCTGGGGGAGACTGATTGAAGAGGATGTGTTGGTGGAGTTTTGGGTTGTGAACATCATTGCTTTGGTTTTCTTTGCATTTAGCAGAAGCTTTTCTCGAAGCTGATGTTGTAAAGGGAGAATTCTGCTTGTAGGATTTCATGAGCAACTTTAGGTGAAGGGTTGCTGACATACAGTACAGTGTCATCAGCAAAGAGATGTACTGAGGACTTGGTAAGGTTGAATCAATTTTATTTATATAAATGGCAAAAGGATAGGACCCAGAATAGAGCCTTGGGGACTCCTCTTGACAGTGGTCTTAATGGGAGAGGTCACCTTCAGCTTTTACCTGCTGTGATCTACCAGAGAGTAGCATCTGAACCACTTAAGGAGGATGGATCTAGGCCAATGGAGTGTAGGATGAGAGTAGCAGTTCATGGTCCACAGTGTCGAATGCTTTGCTCAGGTCCAGGAATACTGCACAGACATTGTTCTTTTTATCCAGTTCAGTTTGCCAATCATTGGTGACCTTGGCTAATGCAGTGATAGTGCTATGTTTGGCCCTGAATCCAGATTGAGCTGGATTTAATAGATTAGCATTGTCCAGATATTCCCTTAACTGAATACTCACTAATTTCTCCAGCATCTTGGATAACACAGGTAGGATGGAAATGGGCCTGTAGTTATTAAGATCAATAGGTTCCCCTGATTTTAGAAGGTGGAACACTTGAGCTGTCTTCCACAGCGTGGGAATAGAGCCAGAGTTTAGGGAAAGGTTAAAAAGGTGAGTTAGGGGGACTGCAAGCACATGACACACAATCTTTAGAAAGAATGGGTCCAGAAGATCTGCTCCTGCACTTTTTTTGGTATCTAGATGCCATAATAGATCCTCAACTTGTTTCAACAGTATAGGTTTGAAGATAAAGGAGGAGTCAACTCTTTGTTCACCAGTATAGTGGGAGCTTAAATGATCCCTTAATAGGTTAGCTGGGGAGGAGTCAAAGGAAAGGCCAGCTGTTGTGAAGTGGTTGTTGAATGCATCCAGGATTTCCAATGTGCCAGTAATGGGGCCATAGTTACTGTGTAAATGGGTTGGAATGGGGTTGTTAACATCCTGGCCCATCATACCCTTGATGGTGCCCCAAAATCTCGCAGTATTATGGTAGGAGGAGTCGAGCTGGGCCAGGTAGTAGGCAGCCTTTGCATCCTTAACTTTCCTAGTGCATTTATTCCTGGCTTTCCTAAAGATCATCCAGTCCATGATATTCTTAGTTTTTTTTGCTACTTTCCAAAGTTTATCTCTCTCCAGCAGTGCAGCTTTGAGGTCAGCTGAAAACCAGCGACAGAATTTGTTTTTTATTCGGATACTAGAGATTGGGGCATGGTGTTAATGGCATTTAATATAATGCTATTTAGCACCTGCTGAGCTTTTCTACAGAATGTGCAAGATAGAACTTTTGCCAGTGTGGAGAGTAGGCTAGATCATGCAGATATCCTTCAATATTGATGTTTTCTTGGATCTCCTCATGAGGAATTTTGCAGGATCTGTTTTAATGCTGTTGGATCTTACCCCTGCGATGGGGCAGTGGTCACTTATGTCGCATAGGAGCACTCCAGCGTGTGTGAATAGATGTGGTTTACTCACTAGTATGATGTCAAGTAGAGTACTGTTACTACTATTCCTTGCATTTAGTCTTGTTGGTTCATTAATTAACTGTGTGAGCCCATAGGTGTCACAGAATGATACCAGAGGTGTAGCTGCCTGGGTGAGCCAGTTGAAATTCAGGTCCCCTATGATAATGACTTCTTCAGTACAGGACTTGACCAGGTTTCCCAGGTGGGATAAGGGCTTGTGTTCAGCAGAGGGGGGTCTGTAGCATCCAATTAAATGGAAAGCTTCTGTATTGGGGAGAGAGACTTTTAGAGATAGACTCTCAAATTCCTTGGGCATAGATGTTGCAGCAGTACAGGATACAACTAAACCAGCTTTTACATATATGGCTACTTCACCTCCCCTTTTTTGGCGATCAGCTCTGAATAACTGATAGTTAGGTAGGTTAACTTCCCTGTCCATTGTGGTGGTCTTGAGCCATGTCTCAGTTATCACAAGAAAGTCTGGCAAGGTATGGGCAACCCAGGATTGTAGCATTGTAAATTTTTTCAACAGACTGCATACATTAATATGCAGGAAACTGAGGCCTTTAATTGAGGATAGGTCTGAGGGAGAGTGATGCTTTCAAGAGGTCCAGGGTTGATTTCTACATTACCAATACAGAGCAATAGGAAGATCAGTAATTTCATAAGGGCTGCCAGTGATAGGGAGAGGGGGCTGTCTTTGGTCCTCCTTTTTTTATTCCATTGCCACTCTTTGTTTTGGGTGCTCCCTGTGGATTTAAGGTAGTGTGTCGGGATACAAATTAGCAGTTTGATGACTAGGGCTTAGTGGGGATCTATATACCCAGTAGTGGGGCCTTGTCTGAGACATATATGTGGTGATGTGTGTAACTTTATGGTGATTGTACCACTGTAGTCAATGCAGCAATGGCAAGACATATATGAGGGTATGGGTGTCAGCCACGGGGATGTTCCAGAGAAACTAGGGGTTGACCACTTTAGATTGTATAATAGGGTCATCTTCATTGTGGAACCCTATGGCTATTAGTGACAGGAGTATCAGTAGCAAGCTCCCATTCTGGGGGATATGATAATTGGCAATAGGGAGTAGTGAAGTTGCTGATTGGTTGGGTCCAGCAAAACTGGTGTGACTGTCTATTGGTTTGAGAAAAAGTGCTGTGGTGAGGAAGAGATTTCGTGGAAAGATGCCTATAAATTAACACACAGGAAGGGGAAGGGCAGGTGGGCAAAAATTTTGTGCCTTTCGACTGCTCCCTTGCTAGTTCCTCCCGGCCTTGTGGTTCCCAAGTTCGGCTAAGTGCCACTGACCGCCCGCTGGCGGAGGCAAGCCCGCGCTCAGCTGGTTGCTGTGGGCTGAAGGAAGCAGGCTGGAGAGAGACAGAGGAGGTGCAGCAATTAATAAAGGCAGGCAAGCCTTTTCTGAGCGTCACTGACCAAATCTGCACTACAAAGGACTGTGGGGGTCGTGAGCCACAGCGTCCTGGCCCACCTTACATATTCAGACAAGGAGCTGCAATTACTTTAAAGAGCAGTAAAACAGTAGTTTCCCTTACACTACAATAGTGGATAACAGCACTTTTTGATGATTTACACATATAAAACTAGAAGGAGAGTGGCGCCTCAGCATCTGGCCCTGCTGCTAACAGAGTCCAGCAGAATTCAACAGAATCAAGCAGTTGCCCTCTATAGATGTCTCACCAGGTGGAAGCAGCTCTTCTGGGAAACTTGCAGTAAAACACCAGGGGAAGAGTAAAAGACAAAAAAAAACAAATTTTCAAGTCCCACACAGATTTCAGCAATGCAAACTGAGCCAGTGTAAGTCAATGGGGCAGGAGAGCCAATCGGCTGCTGTGCCTGGTGGAGCGCTCGTACCGATTGGCTACGCCTTTCCCGACTGCTCCCTCACTGTTCCTCCCGGCCTTGTGGTTCCCAAGTTCGGCTAGGTGCTGCCGACCGCCCGCTGGCAGAGCGAAGCCCCGGCGCTCAGCTGGTTGCTGTGGGCTGAAGGAAGCAGGCTGGAGAGAGACAGAGGAGGGTGCAGCAATTAATAAAGGCAGTAGCAAGCCTTTTTCTGAGTGTCACTGACCAAATCTGCACTACAAAGGACTGTGGGGGGGGCAACAGCAGTCTCAGTCATGTACAATTCACTCCTGCACACCCTCATTGCCACCTCCTGTGTCCCTAATGTGCCCCTACTGCCCCTGGCAGCCCAGTGGAAGATCCCATCCAACTGGCACATGCAGTATCCAGTGATATTGGTGACTGCAAATGAGCGACTGCATTAAAAGTGACTCATTTGCAGCACTTGACATTTGAGCTACCCTGTAAGGTTAGCGAGGGAGAGGGAAGGTACAGTGAGGGTAGGGATCAGTGAGGTAGGGTTACCGTAGTGTAAGATGGTAAAGGGATGGGAAGGGGAGGGATAGAGAAGAGGGTTTGTGTGGGCAGTGCGGCATTCTGCTGCCAAGCTAGCCATGTGGTGTAGTGGAGAGGGTGGCTAGCTTCAGTGCAGCAGATACAGGGTTCAGGGCTGGGAAGGGGTATATTCTTTTTTAGCTTGCACTTGAATTTTTTTTATTGTTTGGGACTGTCTCCCCCTCCCTTACATGCACCTCCCTGGAGATGATAATCTAAAATCAAGGGCTGCGGGGTCTGAAGCCCCACGAGAGGGGTACGGGGGGCACAGCCCCCCACATAAACGCTTGTTTTTGTTGCCGGATGTGGTGTTGTTGATATGTGTACATCACCGATTTGCTTTTTAGTGATGCACACTTGCTGTTATGGAGATCACTGTTTTGCGATTGCCATTATGACACTGAGCCAACACATGCCACTTAGACCACCTCCTGGCTGGTCTGAGTGGTGTCTTTGCTGTGTCTGGCTTATAAAATCCAAAAAAAGAGAATGTTGCATCCCTTCCCTGGTGTAAGCCTCCTTGCAACCTTGTGCACTGGATTGTTTGATGCAACCCTGGTGCAAGGGGGCTTTGGCACAGCTGCAACTGGATTTGATAAAGGCTGCGATAGAAAATCACATTTGACACAAGTTGTGATGCAAGTCACCTCTTGCATCAAACTCTTTTGATGCAGGTCCCTTGCGTTGATCTAGGTTTTTTGAAAATTGGGATTGCATCCATCAGGTCTGCGTTGATAATCTACTTGAAGTACTTTGCTCTTCCACAGTCCCACTTGCCCCCTGCCTTCCACTTTTTCCAAATACATTTAAAACTATCCCACTGGGTTTTGAATTCTGATATAGTTTGAACATTGATCACATTACAGGGTAGACTGTTCCACCTCTCCACCACCTGGTCTATGAAAAATAACTTCTGATATCCTTTTTGAGTCCCGACTTCCAGCTTGTGGTTGTGCCACCAGGTTCAAATACTGTTACTCAGCATGAACATTTCTAATGTTCATCATACTATATCCCAGTATGAATGTATTTGTATGTTTCTAATATGTGTCCCATTTCCTTCCTGTTCACCAAAGGGTACATATTGAGGTGGTGGTGTCACTCTTCATAGGACCAAGTCTGCTGCCCCTGGATCATTTCCGTGCACCTCCACTGGAGATAGTACCTAACCTAGAGCTGTGAAAAATGCAGACTTCTGCTGGCCGAATTCGAGTGGAATGGCAATTTGGCTTCCAAAATGCATTTTCAAATTTATTTTTGAATTCTGCAGAATTCCAAAACACATTTCATTGTAAACCACAGAATAACTTTCTGTGGATCATGTAAACTGGAATTATTTTGTGTAAATTGTGGAAAAAGAATCCACAATTTCTGTAAACTGCAAATTACTAATTCACAAAAAACATTCAGTTTTCAGAATTTTAAAGTTCCACTAGCGACAGAATTCCTTGTAATTAGGCAGAATTTTCTAAAATTCCCACTATTGGTGGACTTTATATTTTTGTTTTCACTTCCAGCTGAGCCACGATTTTCAAATCCTGGCTCAGATTTGCTTCTTGCTCTAACCTCTTACTCAGATTTTTGCCCCCCGACCACTGTTAACTACACCTCCTCCCCCACTTTCAGACTGCCCTTCTCCATCTTCATATCTGGTTGGGGAGCTTGATGCTGACTGTCTGTCCCCTTAAAGGTATACCACCCATACCCCGGAACATGTTCTATAGTAGCCGGCATCTCTTTACAGTCATATAACTCCTCATCCAGTAATTTATTTTAATTTTTTCTTTCTCCCTGGTTCTATCACTACCTTCCCTTCATCCCCTGACTCTTGCTCTCTCACCATCTCTACACCAAATCAAAAAAGGTGCAGTGCACATAACAATTTGCTGGGAAGATATATACACACACAAAAAAAAAGCATGCCACCCATAATTCAGCTGCTCACAGTTGGACTAATACTTCTTGTTCTGCCAGTCCTACATGATCACTCATCCTCCTAAGTCCTTCAGCTACCAACCTGACCTGTGACACTAATATTCTCAGTACCTATGGAGCCATCACGTCTAATTTCAGTTTGTTCCATGGGGACACAATTAGGCATTGGGACCTCCCACTACCTGACTGTATGGGGCATATCAGAACCTGCTCCAACTGAGATCAGTTCCTCACATCCATTCCAATGTTCCTCTCTCATCAGGTAAAAAGTAAGGAATGTAGTACTCAAAGGAGATACCACAAAGTCAAAAGCAAACTCCTTAAGCAATGCCTCTGTAGAGTAGCCCTATTTCTACTCTTGCTTTCAGTGAACATATATCCCAATTCTGGCCCACCCCCCAAGAATATCTCATGCCAAAGGAAGGCCGGGTCCCTTACCTTCACATCTGTCAACATTTGCAGCCTCCTTGCTAAACTTGATACCCTCCAAGTTTGGATCTCACAGCACAACCCTGATGTATTATCCCTAGAAACTTGGTTGTCACCCGACGTACATGATGCCTCCATCATGAAACCCAGATACTTGGTTTTTCATCAGGAGAGGTTCTCCAAGTGTGGGGGTTGCTGTACAATTTACATCAGGGACTGCATGCAGGGCTGTATCATGTCCATACTCAATATTGGCAAATCTATGCAAGCTATTGTAGTTAAGAGTTATTGGTGCAAACAACAAGGCCATTGCTAGCCTATCAGCATACATCACACACAGACACAATGTTGCTGGTTTTAAGGCACTCATCAGTTGCCTAGGCTGTCTAAGCCTCAACTTTGAGATCAGTCTGCTTGGTGATCTCAATATTAACTGGCTTTCTCCCTAAGCAAATCCTTTCAAAGATGCTGTCACTGCTCTGGACTTCACTCAGCTGATCGAATCCCCCCATGCGCCTGAACTATAAGACTGGTACCAGCACCCTGCTGGACTGGGTTCTTTCAAATTGCCCTGGACATATTTCGGATACCACCATCCTCCTGGATTGCCTAAGTGACCAATCTCAATCTCCTGCCCTGTTCTTGTGGACTAACAAGTTTTCTAAACCTCCAGCCAAAACAATAACAAAGAAGGTCCTACTCAGAGGCCATCTTGAACTATTGAAAGCTGACCTTTTTCACATTGACTGGTCTTTAATCTACTGTGCCAAAGATATGGATCAGACACTTGAGCAATTTATTTCCCTTTTCAATACTGCGTGCAACTAACATACTCCTCTTAAGAAACGGAAAGTCAAAGGCCTCACTAATCCTCGGCTCACGTGTGACATTATCGAACTCCTCAAAACCCAGGACTGTTTGTGGCATAGCGCACATGCCTCTGGTAAACAATCAGACATACAGGCTTACAAGAAAGCTAGAAATGACTGCACCAGGAAAATAAGGATAGCAGAAAGCATGTATTATATGGAAGCCCTGGCATGTGCCTGGAATAATAGCAGACAATTTTGGAACAATCTTAAGGATGTTACTGGCAAGGACCCCAAAACAGCTCTTACCACGCTCAACATTGATGGGGTCTCCTCCCTTGACCCCAAAATCATCATGAACACATTTAATAATGCATTCGCTGACCTCAATGATGTTCATCCACATGATTATTTCAACACACCTAGTGCCTGTTCTAGAAAATCTGAACGGCCCCTAACTCACCCTCCTTTTTTTAGATCAATCAAAGTAAATGACGCTAGGAAATATCTCCTTAAGGTTCTGAGTAAATGGTGTTACAGTAGTGACACCTTGGATCTCACGGTTATAACCCTCACACTGGAAGATGTACTGGTACCCTTAATGTATATCATGAACCTTTCACAAAGATACTCTCATTTTCCTCAAAAATTGAAGTTTTCTATAGTTACCCTTGTCCTCAAAAGTGGTGATTGTGCCTCCCTCAGAAACTACAGACCCATTTCCATCCTACCCCTACTCTCCAAAGCCCTGGAGAAAATAGTTGCTGACCAGCTTGTTGATTATGTGGGTAAATATCAACTACTCTGCCCTCAACAGCATGGTTTCAGGACCGGGCAAATTACCACCGCTGCCTTACTCGAATTCACGGGCTTCATCCATAAATCCTTCGACCAAGGTCAACTAGTTGGAGCTGTATACATTGATTTAACCAAGACATTTGATATGGTTAATCATGTCCTCCTGGCTGAACGACTAGCTATTCTTGGTCTCTCACCTGAAGCTGTTACTTGGCTCAGCAGTTACCTTTAAAACCACTCACAGCAAGTAAAGATACACTAGGTAATGTCTGCTCGAACAGTCAATCTGTCCTGTCAAGGGTCCCACAAGGTTCTGTCTTGGGCCCCCTCCTGTTCAGTGTATTCCTGAATACCCTGCCCCTCTCCTTCCAGGGATGCATCCTTCTTTAAGGGACAATGATGTCCTTTTTTCTAGTGGCCATAACCCCAAGGTTCTTGAATCAGAGCTTCAAAAAAACTTTGCTGCTGCAGAAAGATGGTTCAGCAACCATAAATTAATCTTAAATTATAAGAAAACAAAAACCATGTTGTTTTCCAACCCTCAAAGCAAACATAGACACTACCTCATTTCTATTATAAATGATGCTGGAGCCTCCCTGGAGTTAGTACCTAACTTTAAATACCTTGGGATCATGTGGACAACACCCTTTCATATACTAAGCATATTGATAATATTTCCAAGGCAGTCAATAGGCAGATAGGGCTCCTGCACAGACATAAGCATTGCCTAAGCCCTGCAGCCCTCAGTAAGGGCATTCTGAGCTCAGTGGTATCACTGGTAGACTATGGGCTCATCACCTATGGTTCAACCACTGACAAGCCCCTCAAGTGCATAAAAACAGCACTTAACAATGCCTGCTGGCTTCTCACTGGTGCAAAACGGTTGACCCATACCTGTGAATTGTATTCACAGGCTAATTGGCTACAATTCAGCAGCAGATTCTCCTTCCAGACCTGTCTGCTAGTGAAGAAAATCAGCTGTGATCTAATCCACCCCGGGGTACAGGAGCTCCTTGCAATCAGCGATGATACTCTGCACACAAGAAGCTCTGGTTGCTCCGCTTTTAAGAACCCAAGCTGTTGCAACTCAAAGGGACAAATATCTTTTGCCTGCTGAGCCCCACTCTTGTTCAACTCAATTGCAGGTGACATACTGTAACATCTGCCAACAACTTAGGTGCCTTCAAAAGAATGCTAAAAGCGGATCTGGTATCCAAGTCCAGCTGTGATTGCTACCGCTAACTACCACACTGGTATTAACAATATTTTGTTATTTTCTGTTAACTCCACTCCCTTTTCACATATGCCATTCCATTCACCCCCCGTCTCCCCACCCCCTTGCCCTCACCTGCCTCACCTCATCTTTGTACTATCTGGTTCTCTCACATCAGGCAACTGTCTCTCCGAACTCCAGTATCTTGAGTATCACCCCAGAAATATATCCTATTAGCTGTTTTCTATGGTCTGTTTTCTCCTCTGCTACTTTGCTTTTCAACAAGACCTCTGGGCTGATTCCTGCTTTTACCACCCTTTGCTACTCTTCTCTCCTTGGTCTTTTTTTTCTGCATTTCTCAGAAATGTATCCTGACATCTCTGAACTATATCCTGGCAGCTGCCTACAATGAACTGTCTCCTCCTTTGCTATTTTGCTATCTAAAGAGGCACCTGGACTGACTCCAGCTTCTCCCACCTTTTGCTTCTCTTCTCCTCCTACCCCTCTTCCTAGTACTTAGTAATCAGGGAATGTACTCTTAAAGTACTTATTACTGGGCTCATAATTGTTCTGAATATCATGTGATTGTATTTTCTCACATTTGTGTTGGACTATTATCATTTTGCAATGTATCTAATGTTGTTGTTGTTATCTTCCATAACCCACCTGCTGTTAGTTCTTTTGTTTTCCATTGTTATAGTTCTTGTCCATTGTTATTTGACTTGGAATTGCAAGGCTATGCCTGTAGTGCAATGGGTGGAGCAACAAACCACTCCCCTATCAAGCCTTTAAAGGCTGCTCCTCCTGGCTAGTCCAGGATTTGTTTCTTTCGTTGCGGCCGAAGGCACTTTCTCCCTTCACTCTGAGCTTCTGTTTCCATTGAGTTGCGCTTCCAGCAGCTCACTCAGGTCTCCCATTCCTTCATCCCACATCTGCCTTCCTCTGTGCCATGGCTACCATTGCTTCATTTCTGCTCCCCACTTTCTTTGCTCTACTTCCCCACTCTTCATTCTGTTCCCCTACTGCTCTGGCACCTGCCAGGTCCTGTCGTTTGCTCCGTTCTACCCTCCCTGGCCCCTTCGCTTCTGCTGTCCCATCTGCTTTACTGCGGCTCCTCCGGAGCTCCAAGTTCACCTGCTCACTTTTCTTGGCTTTGCCCATTTTGTTTTTGCAGTCTGCATGCATCCATGGATTTTCAGCCTACTCTGTCCTGGGGCCCTGTTGCTGCCTGCTTCTGTGGCTCACCCCAGGGCCCATGTAGCAGTCTCTTTCACTCATCTGGCTGCTCTCTATCTGCCCACAACTGCCATGCCTCCTTGCCCTGTGGGTCCCACAGTCACAGCCTTCCCTCAGCTACTACCACCTCTGATGCTACCTTACCTCGCTAACATTCATTGCCTCGGGACCATCCCATCACTTGCCCTCACTCTGCTGGCTTTAGCACTCTGCCTGCCTCCTCTGTACCAGATTCAGGAGCTGCTGTTGTTCTGTTGCTCCATTTCCCCCCCATTTCCTGGGCATGCCAATGCCCCAGTGGCCTTTCTTTGCCCTGCTCAATTTTCTGGCTTGCTCTGCTATGCTAGCCTAAACATGTCCAGTCTCAGTAGCCTGTTTTCCTATGTCATGTCACTTCCCACCGTTATTTTGGTTGCTCTTCTTTTCCCCATCTCCATCCACTCTGCATCCTTCCTATGGTGCAGTACTTGAATCTGGCAGCAGTGCTCCCTTTGGTCTCCAGACTACCCTATACATGTAGGCCATGACCTTCCTTGATCTACTGATAACCATTTGTCTACTAGCTGCACCCAAGTGGCTGACCTGCTTTCATACCCTCTCATTCTCAGACATTTTTGATTACCTCACTGATTACATGGTTTTGGATTCTGAGGCACCTGAGTAAAGCATCTGCTTTTTGACCTATGTTTAGGACCAGAGAATCTTTTTGCTGCTCATGTCAATATCCCTCCTTACTCCTGGGTCTTTGAACCTCACCTGTCAGTTGTAGGCTTTGCCTGGCTGTTCTGATCCCTCCCACTCCTGCTTCTACCTTGCATTCTTGCCCATCTTCCACCACTCCATCAACCCTCTGTCCTTCATTCTTCTCCTCGTTCTTTATTCTCTGACCATTGGCTGTGGGATTTGCCCTGCCATTCTCATCTCAGACTCGTACCCTTTGCCTCTTTTCCTTCCTCATCCCATGCTTTCTTTTTGGGATTGTTTCCCTATTCTGCCATCACCATACCTATTTGTATCCTTCTCTTACCCTAGTCCTATGTTCTGGACCACTCAACTCATGTATCTTCGACTTCATGTCAAACCTCCATTGTTACTGAACCTCATCCTTCCTAAACCCTACTTGCCATCTTACCTACCCTAACCATATTGGCCTGCAAGGCTTTCACTCCATTATCGTACATCATCCATTTCATAACTCACCTTACCCATACCAGCCTTCAAGGCTTCACTCCATTACCATACCTCATCCATTTCATATCTCACCTTCACTGTCTCAGCCTTCCAGGCTTCATTTCATTATCATGCATTGTCCATTTCATACCTCACTTTAAATTGTTCTGGCCTTCTAGGCAATCAATCTACCATAATTTCTCATTCATTCGTTCTCAACCATTCTGTCATCCTGCTTTGACCTCCTTTTCCCATACTGACTTCCCCCCTCATCGTAGGCTGCAGGCTTCACCCAGCCATCATCATCTCTTCTCCTCGTACTGTTCAATCCAATTCTGCAGTTCCACATTGGCCCTCAAGGCTTCCCTTATCAGCATATGTTCATTCTCAAACCTCCACTCATCCATTCCAGCTTCATAGCTCCTGCCCCTCTACTCTTGGTGCTACATACTTCAACCATTGGCTGCGGGCTTTGCCCAGTCATCCTCATTCCTACCTTCATGCAGTTCAATCCTTCACATATTTGGCTTTTTAATGGACCAGTTGTCACACACTCCTGTGGTTGCTGCTGTGACCTGCCTCCTCTGGACCCATGTTACAGTCTCCTTTGCTCAATCCACCCTCTTCATAGGTCTGCTTGTTCACATTGCCTACTTGAGCATACTCTTCTTATAGGTTCTATGCTATCTCGACTCAGCCTGCTTTCCACTTGGAGATGTGCCTTCTGTGTCCATTGCTCCATGGCTTGGGGCTAGCCTGTAGCCAATGGTCTCACTCTGCACCCCCAAAGTCTGCATCTAGAGCATGCAAATCTTGGAGTGGGATCCTTCTCCATGGCCCATAGTGAGAATGTCTTCACTCCGGGTGGACCTTCAGTTGTCCCGCATTTCAGCGACACCTCTGGATGTAGGATTTATGACATCAAGCTGCGAGGGGTGAAGCTCTCATCATCAGGGCCCCTTTGGCTGCCCAAGGGGGTTTGGAGGTACCCTCTGTGTCATTCCCCATCAGACCACCTCTGGTTCACCTGGTCTGTTTCGTAGGTTCATGTAGGCTGGCTGAGTGCCTCAGCAGTCCTTTCTCTCCTCCTTTGATTTGGGCATCTAGTTGCAGAGGTGTCGCTCACAACTGTCAACAGCATTCCTGTTAGAAGGCTAGAGTGAGAACTTCTTACAAAATTGGAATATGTTACCTCTTCCCTTGATCTCAACTCTAAATTGTAGTAGCTGAGCCATCACTAACTTAAATGTCCTTCAGCCTGGAGGGAAGGTGACCTATGACTTGGATCCCCAGAAGTTTCCTCCTGAAAGGGGGTTTTTCCTCTCTTTTTTCCTCTCTGCCATGCCGACAGTCATAGTATTAGACAGAGTTAGTGCTTTCATAGATTCGGTAGTTAGGTTCCCCTGTTGGATGGAGTCGGCTGGTGGCCCTGGCTGTTCCCTCTCTCCTTAGGAAGTCTGCCCTTCTGCATTGCTTCAGCTTTCATTTTGCTCATCATCCTTGTCATATCCCATTTTTTTCCTAACCTTCCCATCTACATTTGTCGCTCTTCATTTCCGGTCTCAATATCTTCTGACTTCTCACCTCTTCAATGCTTGACACCCCTTTTGGGTATTCTTTTTGGGCTTCTTCCTAAGCTACCTTTAGCCAAATGAATCATTCCTGTGGCACCTATAGGGGTGGAACCCTTCACTAGGGTTCCTCACCATTCAGGGACACTGGTTTACCTGGATTGAGAAAGAGCAAATTCCATTTTGCACATTGTAAAAAGCGGTACTGTCAGCGGTGTCTGCTAAGCCATAATCCGGTTTTACCGGTGTTTGGTTTTGTGTACTTTATTTAACAATTTTTAACTCTGCTAACATACATTTTAGCAGTTTGGACCACCACTATTGCACATCCTTCCATCCTTGTACCAATTTAAAGTTATTTTAGGTACAAAATGTGATGGCAGCAACAGCACTACAGCCCCCACACCTGAGGTGTGATGGAAGCAGCAGTAAGGTCCCCACCCCTCTGATGCGATGGCAGCACCAACAACACTATGGCCCCCATCCCTCTGGTGTGATGGCAGCAGCAGCAACCGCACTGTGTCCCCCCTCCCTCAGGTGTGATGGAAGCAGCAGCACTGCGGTCCCTATCCATTAGGTGTGATGGCAGCAGTACCACATTCCGCATTCCTCAGGTGTGATGGCAGTATCAGCACTATGGCCCCCAGCCCTCAGGTGGGACAGCAGCAGTACAACATTCCCCATCCACCAGTGGTTATGGCAGAAGCACTACACCTCCTCCACCTCTCAGGTGTGATGGCAGTAGCAACAATGCAGTCCACATCCCTCAGGGATGATGGCAGTAGTGACAGCACTATGATCCCCTTTCTTCAACCCCCAACACCCCACATGCACAAGTTATAAATTGCTTAGTCTCTTTGCTTGTTAGAACTCAGATGTGAATTAATCTGAACCACCACCACTACTAAGGTGGAGCACATTTGTTTTTTCCTCTCATTTAACTGCCTGAATTGGATTTCTGCCTGTGACACCACCGACCAGGGTTTGGGAACAGGTTTGGGTGCTGGAAGACCAGCCGGGGGGGTGAAGGCTTGAGTGTCCAACAACCACTCGCCTTCTCCTGGGAGGGAGGGTATATTCACAGCTCAGCATTTGCTGGCCCCAGGTGGAGGCTGGAGGCATGGCAACACATTGGCCCTCATTGTGGAAGACAGCGTGATGGACTCAGCTTGTGTCTTGACATCATGTGGCCGTCATGCTCCCACAAAAATGGAAAAACACCTGCTGGCTACTTAGAGGATGGCTGCTGGTCCCTCCATAAGCATGACGTTCCAGACACATGTGTCTGTTCTGACCTCTGCCATGCCTGGGATATACAGGAAGCTCTTTAGGGGGATTGTCTTCCCTTGTTAGCCTCCAACAGGGATAGGGGCCCACCGATGAAGGGTTAATTTGGGTTACCTGGTAGCATGGCCATAAGAGGCAGTGGATGGTGGGGGGGACTCAGCAGCAGTGGTAGGGGGACTTGGCAGGCCTGAAGGAGTGGATGGCCAGGGGGTAGAAGGAACAAAAAAAACTGCCTGTATTTGCTTCTTTGAAATAGTGTCTTCACCTAAAAAAAAAATTCACAAGTGATTAGTGGAGGACCTTTTAGTGCATCTCACAAACATGTGGATGCCTTTTTTTCCCTTGGTGTCCATGAAAAGGGTGTCTCTCAGTTTTCATGTCTGAGCTCAGTTGTGAATTGAGCACCACTCTACCCACTAGCATCATACAGCCCCTGGGGTCTTACCTTCCATGTGTCACTGAATGCGCTTTCAAATCCACTGGCCAAGCATAAGTACACTTACACATGTAACATTTGCTTTTTATTAAAGCAGTCTGTCAGAAAACTTTTTTGTTGTCACAGAGACTGACACAACAGGTGGGAGAGAAGGTGCAAATGATGAAATGGGCAGACTAGGTGGTCAGTCAAAGTCTATGTTTCTATCCCATTCACCAAAATAAGTAGTAAGGCAGCTTGTGCCTTGTGAACATACTTTCATTCAGACTCACTTTCAATCAAACAACTGAGGATTTTGGATGGCCCTGCTGATTATAAACTTGAATAAACTAGTTGGTAACAGTGATCCTGCGCTTAGCAATATATATCCTAGATGTTCATATGCAAAAAATACAATAAAAACCTGACTAAAGTCTAAAAACAAGCTTATAAAACACAAAATGTGTCTGAACATTTATATTTACCTATACAACATCATTGCAGGCAGAGAACAACTCAAATAAATTACATGGTACCCTGATACTGAATGATGTAGTAAACATATATTGGTATTTTTTTTTTTTTTGTAAACTGGGTAAACTCACCAGGCAAAACTGCCTGTTTTTCAGAGGTGACCCAGGAGCACTGTGGGGGTTAAGTGCCTTGCTCAGAGTCACACAGTATGCATGTGGAGGTTGTGGGAATCAAACTCAAGTCTTCTAAATGTACTCAGTTTGATCAGTGTTTGTTACTCTAACCACTGAGGCTATGCTGTCAGCCATAACACCCATATATAATGTTTTAATATATGATTTCAATAACAGTGCACAGTACCTACAGTGCAAATTATGAACATTGAACACTTTGCAACATTTTACTAAAACTGAATTATTTCCTTTCCATCTGCTTATGTTTTCTTACACCAAAGTGGGTGTATAGTTGACAGAGCACTATAAATAGCCTGAGGTAGTACTACTGCTTGCAATGCCAGGGACTCAGGATCAGAAGTGAATTCAGGTTGCTAGAGGCCTGGCCAGGGGAGTAGGATTGAGCAACTGGGGGCCACTCTCCTCCTCTGGGAACGGTGGCTTGAAGGTCCTGATGCTTTACTGCCACCTTGGTGACCACAGGTGGTGGAGCATTGAGGCTGCAGAGCATTTGGGAAGACAGGAAGCTAGCCAGGATCTGGAGTAGCGGCATGTCTCTATGTGCCCTACTTCCTTGGATACCCTTGAGTGTTGATGCCCTCAGGGACAGAGGCCAGAAAACCAGTAACAATCACCCCACATCAAATGCTGGTAGAAGGGACCCAGCTGCCCCAGACTTCATAACCAGTTTCCATGGGGTACCCACTGGGCTGCCCGACACACATTAAAGGAGTGTGGAGGGGTGACCTAGGGTCCCCTCCCTTCCCACCTGGGGAGTACAACCAAGCAGGATGGGTGCAGGCTCACAGGAGCTCCTGAGCATTACCTGGGGTGAAACTAAGGGATAGCCAGCCTAGGGATCTCTGAAAAGTGGAGACTGATGCTGTGAGAAGGGGACAGAGAAAGAGAAAATAAAAACATTTAAAAATATGCTGAAATATTAGGGATTCTGTGCAGTGAAATGCAATTTCCGTGAGGCACCGGTACAAGAATTCAAAATCCGCAAACCAAGCAGGATTCCGTGATTTTTACCGGTGTTACCGGTAAAAACGGAAAACCATTGTCCCTGACCATTGTACCCCTACAGGGTGGCATATCCCATGGATAGAGAGGTGAACAGCCACAATGATCTAAGTCACTCAAACATACATCATACTAGTTGCATAAGCACATTGAATTGCAAGGCTATGCCTGTAGTTCAATGGGCGAAGCAAAAAATCACTACCCCATCAGGCCTTTAAAGGCCACTCTTTCTGGCTTGTCCAGGATTTTTTCTTTCATTGCCCCACCATACTCCCCTCCTCCTCATCCAATGGCACATCTATCTTTCCCATGGACTTCTTCCTAAGCTACCCTTAGACAAGGGCATCATTCCCACGGCATCTATGGGGTGGAGCCCTTCACTAGTGTTCCATACTGTTGTACCCCTACAGGGTGGTATATCCCATGGATAGAGAGATGAACAGCCACAATGTACCTAAGTCACACAAGCATTCATCATACCAGTTGCATAAACACATTGAACCTATGTAAAAGAGCTTTTGCTCAAAGGCATTATCCAAATCACAAATAAAATAAATAAATAAATAAATAAAAAAGGGTGAAGCAGGGCTTGCATCAAGCCCTGCTTCAACCCTGTTCTTTTGCACAGCTGCACCAAACTTCTCTGCTGCAACTGCCCATGATTTTAGTACATCAGGCACAGTTGTGACAATTTCCACACTTTATGGCAGCTTGCACCAAACATTTGGCACAAGCCCCATAATAAGGGTACCCAAAATGTCACAAGTTAGACCAGGGGAAAAACTGATCTAACTTGTGGCATGTGGCTCTTGGGATTGAAAATCCTTATCACTGGCCAGGTGAATGCCACAAGCCCCATGAGCTAAATGAGCAGGGCACCAGGGGCATGTGACATTCAAGGGACTTTGAAAATTGAGCTCCAAGTGTGATTGAACCAATATTCTGTACAGGGCAGAACTGCCTCTCTCCTGTGAGTCACAAAACCCCTCCTGAAACACCCATACATCCTATGTGTCTTTCTGTATTGGGGAAGGTTCTCAAACTATTATTAATTATTTCCCACAGTTACCTTTCCTCCATTCAAGTGCTCCACCTTGATTTACTGATGAAATTTGATCTGTGGCTTTTTATCGATGTGCATTCCCTTTCATTTCTTTTGATTGAAGACCAGTTGCCAAATTCCATATTCCAACGCGACCCTCTCTATGTCCTTTTTCATACTGCCAATACCCTTCTTAATATCTACCAACTCACAGAGTTTGGTGTAATTTGCTTTTTTTTTCTTTTTCTGTTACTCTACTTTTCCTCCCAGGACTCACCCATTGGCCCAGCCTGGGGCCCAGCCCCATTGCTCACCTGTCCTGGGACTTACCTATCCATAATCATTTGTGTCATTTGTAAACAGTCTAATTTTCCTTTGTAACCCCTCCCTAATGTCACCAAAATATGTCTTATAAGGTAATGGCCCCAGGCTAGATCCTTATGAAGCCTCACTAGTGATCTTCCTGACATCAGAGAACTTTCCATTCAGAACTATTCTCTGTGCATCATACCTGTCATCCAGTTGTTGATCGACCTAGTCAAGGTTTTCCTAAGTCCTATGTCTCCTACCTTTTTTATTTGCCTCCTATGTGGCACCAAGCTAAAAGTCTTGCTGAACTCCAGATACAAGATGTTGACTGGCCTTTATCGACTGTCTGTGTCACTGTACTGAACAATCAATCAAGTTCATTTGACATGGCCTATCTCTCATGAACCCATGTTGGTTCCGGTGGATAAGCCTGTTTCCCTCTAGGAATTCAATTATCTGTGTTTTTATTCTTGTTTCCAGTAGCTTGACCACTATTTATATGAGGCGCACCAGTCTAACATTTCCTACATTTTTATTTAGTTTATGATATATTTTCCAAGGATAGCCTAGCTGAGAAACAGCACTTTATTTCCAATTTGATCATGCTGCTTCTCATTCTGCAACTGGCCTGACTGTAGCATTGGGAGGTTAGATGACTTAGACAAGCTACACTCACTGTATTTATTTGGTTCTAATTGGATTTGAACATGTGATCCCCTGGTTTCCATGCTGGTGCTGTAACCACTAGATCAAACTGCTTCCTGCTAGTTCACACTGCCTCCTAAGGTATAATAGGCTTCCAATCTTGACAACTAATGCCACAAATCATATTCTGGCATTTTTAAGTGACAATTGATTCCTGTTTAGATTACAAAAGTGCTTGTAGAACAAAAAAATATATATATACAAATAATATGCAATGTTTGCAATTTTAATTTGTTGATAAATAAACTGAAAGTAAGTATAACATGTCACAGATATTTGTTGAACTGGTTTTCAGAACTAAAAAAGCCAGAAAGTGCTGTATTCCATGATGTTTGGACAACAGTCAGTCAAACTATATCAATGATAAAGACACTGAAATTCCCAGCTGTAATAATATACTGTACAGACAAAAGCAATGTTTTCTCCTTATCCCCATCCTTCTGTAGATGGACCACGTCCACCACTCTCTGGCCCAATGGCAGTTCTCCTGTTGCCAGTGATTCATTGAATAGGTCAGACATACAAAAATTCTATGAGTAATAATCAGTTCCATGCTTTTTAAAAGCCATTTCATTAAAAGGAGTAGATAGAACATGTACTCTTGTCCTTAGGCTACAGAAGTTAGAATACCATTACAAAGTTCAGTTTTGTTTTAGAAGTTATGTGATTTTAATTATTCCAAGAAATCTATTAACTTTTAATACTTCTTCAGCTTTTGAGTGCACGCCTACAGTGTCTTACACATTTGGATAGTTATATTTAAAAACAGAATATAGATTGAGAAAGTACACTGTGAATATATAAGAAACCTAATTTTGGACTGAAACTATGAAAATATAGACTGCTAAAAGCTATGGAAATGACACATAATTTAAAACAAATTCTCTAATGAAAGCATCTAAAAGAATGACAATTATAAATTGTCAGCACTGTTATCAAATATACCCATTAAGCTCATGTGCACACTTCTGCACTTCATTTTCTTGGTGCAGTTTTTAAATGAATTTATTAAGAGACATGCTATAAAATGAAACAGATGCCATGATTTTCTTAGAACAAAGCTGATAAATAGTTCAATATGTAATCCTTTAAATAACTTTTTTAATGTTGGGATTGGTTGATGTTCAAACACTAGTAAAATCCTAAAAAAAGTATTTCACAAAATGTACTTCATATAAATGCTGGTGTGTTTATGTGTTACAAAAAGTACAGAAATCTAGGGCCTAAAGGATCTTACATTCCTTGCTAGCCCCATCTTACAAAAATCAGCATGTTCTGAGGCAATACACACAACATTTATATATATATATATATATATATATATATATATATATATTCACTAAAAAGACCACCAACAGCTTAATCTGGTTCAAGGTCAGTTGGCATTCATCTGTATCCCCCTCCCTGGGTCATGCCTGAAAATAGGCAGGATTTGTCTAGTGCACTTACCCCGTCAACAAAAACTAAATAAATAATATATATATACATATATGTATATATATATATATAATTTGTTTTTACCAATATGGAAATCTGCTAAATATGTCAGAAGAGAACTAGAGGACATTACAGAAGCCATCAGTTAGGAGAAGAAATGCTAGAAACAAGTCCCAGATGAATCATTAGATCACTGTTCATCATTTTGGAGATCAACAAAATTATTCCATTAAAAGTTAGTCACTTTTGAGAAAACTGACTTCTTTTTGTATGACTGACTTCTTCTTCTTCTCCTATTAAGTGGTCTTTCAAGCTGGACACTCCACCAACTCTTTTCTTCTCTGAATCATAAACTATATTCAGATTGGTATTTGAAAGGATCTTACCACTGTTACCATGTCTTTCAGCTCCAGGCATTCATTACATCTACCCACTCATGAGATATTCAGATTTCTACCTGAAGGGCGCCCACTGGAGTGTGTCTCCCAATACAAATATCTTTGTCTAACCCTTGACTGATACCTCAGCTAATGAAACTACTTGGACAATCTGTCCCTGCTATGAGGGTGGTAAAAGTGTATCTTTATTGTAAAAAAAGACAAAAGCCTGTACCAAATTGTTGCACATTGTGGTCACTATGGATGAGTGAAGTGAGCCATTGGAAACCTCAGTTCACCTTTGAATTGGGGCCCATACATTTAGTTAAGCTTTAAGAATTTTTCTGAATCATTTTGGCTTTCAATGCAGTAATTTGCATGAGGGAAAGCATACAGTGAGAGCCAGATCCATCAGTAACAATAGCTAGCCATATCCAGCCATGGATTTTAATCTTTGCCATTAAACTAAATGATTCATGTCTAGCTATAGTCAGCCATAACTTATGGAGGCAATAAAATATGACAGTGTTTGGGTTTATGTTTGTAAACTGCATGCTTTGATGCACTCTAAGGCATGAGGCATTTGTGCCAAGTGCCTTCAACCATCTGGAGGTCTGGTTTACTGTCATAAACCCATACCAAGGAGTATCTAATTGCACTTAAAAAATGCTCAACAAGTTAAAATCCTACTAATACTATTAAGACATTCCTAAACAACAACAAAAAAGCACACATAAAAAAATGAAAGAAAAGCAAAAGTCTCTGTTCTGACTGTCATGCCCTCATGTCTTGTGTCAGTGGAGGCAGCTATGAGGCTGTGTTTGGCAGCTGAGATAAAGAGTGAGGTTTCTGTGTTCTCCCGCTCTCCCCCCCTCTCCCATTTTCTTATGAAGTGATCCTGATGTCTCTCTCTCTCTTTCTCATTCTCTTACAAAGTGCTCCCCTTGCCTATCCAAGATGGCTGGCCTTATATTGTACCCTTTCGAATATTATTTGTAGGTCACTTTAGTTTGAGCACTGCCGGCCAATTTGAAAATTCAGAATTTAGTAGGCTTGCTCACTCCTGCTTGTTTGATTGTCTTCAGTCACACTCTCATTAATGCTTGCATACAGGGTGACAGAAAATCACTCTTAAGAAAGAGCACTGGTAGCCCCATGTCAATTTTTCAGTAAACAGAGCATTATTACATTCCTCTGGTCCATTCAAAGACTGCACTTCCCCATACAAGGATTCTGAGTTGGTTGCAGTTCTAGAAAAGTTAATGAACACAGCCTGTTGAAAACACAGCCAGCTCCATTTAAAAAAGTGGCACTAAAACAGTATATATGTTGGCAAGTGGGTTGGGATTGCAGGTGCTCAGGGAGTCAAGGCTGCAGATTGCATCTAAACCAGAAAAAAGGTTATCAAGAGTCACTTCCTAAAGTGCAATTGAGTGACCAGTGTATGGAGCCTTGTACTACAAGGTAAGGAAAATTGGAATGAAGTCAGAAAAACGGTTTACATTTTCATTTAAAGCAGCAGTACTCTTTAACCAGCAACAACAGTGTCATCCTGGCTTTTTTAGCAGTAATGTGTTCCTGGTAGTCTTCAGTTCTTCATTCAAGTATTTTAAATTCAATCAGTTATTTTTAAGAGTGTGTTTAATTACAACTTTTGTAATTTGCGTGGCTCTATAATAAAGATGTTAGTCCTCAAGAACTTTCAAAAATCTTTTCCCAGCAGATCACGCACAAACTGTGCACACTATTTATGATGCAGATATGTCAGGGTGATGCCAGCAGATTTTCTGATGGCCAACAGCACAGACACACCTGCATCTGCTCACATCCATGATGGTGGATCTGGCAAAGGACCAATAATTAAAAAAAAATAAAAATCCACTATCTTGTTGCAAGGAAGAAATAAAGCAAAACAAAAAATCAGTTGCATTCATGTTTTGGTTTGTCCTACCTGCCAACCAAAATATTTAAGTTTTGTTTAATTAGTACTGCTGATTTTTTATTATTACAAGAAAAGGTTGCATGTGTGTATTTTTGTGGGTGGGAATGTAAATAACCATTTACCCCAAACTGTGTTTTGTAAAGTAAAGGATACACTTCTTTTTTCTTTACAATCATGACTTATGAATATTATTTCAAAATAATGTTTTGGATGCATTAATAATCCAATGTATAGTGCCATGCTTGCCAGAAGAAATGCAAAGTCACGGACTTACATTTCTTAATGGCATGGCTTCAGAATCATCTTGACCAATCAGGATACAGGAAATTATCTACCCTTTTTATAAGGTATGATTACTGTTGTCAGTGACTGCTGCAGTACTACAGATAGGGGGTTAAAAAAGCCTTGATGGCAGCAATGAATGCTGATGCTCTCCTCTGTGTCTTTGTTCCCTTCGGCAGTCAGCATCTCTGAGTCCCATGGAGCAACCGTCAGCATAGTGGACCTCCCTACCCCTGCAGGTACAGGCATCCTCATCAGAGGGAGTTATAGCCCACCACTGCTAGAGTGGCAGCTGCCCCACCCACCCATCGCCCTCACACCCTGGGCAGGCATTACTATTATAGGATAATTAAGTCACATGACCACTCACATGTTCTATCTCCCCATTTCCCCATTGCTGCTTATACAGGCTGGCCACTAGTGGTCTCTATTGAACCTGTCCCATTTAGTAACAAGCGTCTTTCCCACTATCTTTCTTCATCTGAACATTACAATCCTCCCTCTGCCCTAAACCTGCTGCTAATCACCATCTCTAAGGATGTACTGACTCTGTGCTTACCCCAGTCCTCCTCCTTCATGGTTCATCTCTTCTCCCTTGCTGGGTCTTGAACCTCTACCAGTTGTGCACCATCTGCTCTGAACTCAGCATCACTGTCCATCTTGCCACCCAGCCTTCTAATAATTCACTTCTGAGTCCACTTCCCCTAGTACCTTCACAGAGTGCACTCAGTTTCTTAAATAGAATCAATACCAACACCCAGTTTCAATTATGTAGTTCTAGACACTACTTATCTGCCCCTTTCTACACTTTAGAAAAAGACACCTCCACCCCTTTTAATTTTTATTTGCTGTAACTTCCCCTACTGTGAGACTTGAACCCTCGCCTTGAGTGCAAGCACCTTTTTAAAGTCTGCTACACCTTCTGCTAGGCCACACAGTCTACTGATTTTCCCCTAATAGTCAGTTCAGACTTTACCTTCATCTACAGCTGCTCTACTTAGGTTATTTCCCCTCTTCCCTATCTGTAACTCCTTGCAAATCCCCTCTAGAGGTCATGATTCCACCCTGGATACACAAGACAGACTAGATATTAGTTCCATTCACAACTCACTGTATATGTCCATAACTACAGCATCAACATCTTCCTGGCAACCAACATGTGTAACCTCATCCTCTATGCTTTGTCTAACACTACTCATACAGCTCCCCACCTGTGACCCCTTAGTCCATGCCTCTCCCTTAGGCCTTGTCAATTCCTACTGTATTTCCTGCCCCTAACCTTTCTATTTCATCTCTCAGAGGATATTGAAACTGACCCTGGCCCCTCATGCCCCTCCTTTGCCCTGCCTGCACCTGCATGGAGTAATATTAAATGTCTGTGAATTGCTCACATGAATGTCCACAGCCTGAGACCCAAACTTCTTGAGCTTGAAGCTTGGACCTGCCATTATAACCATAATTTGCTTGCCATCTCTGAGACCTGGCTTAAATTTGTCATCCTCCCATGAAATTGCTATTTCCAGCTATACCATCTTTAGGAATGATTGGCCTACTCAATGTGGCAGTGGCATTCTCATCTACACTCATTCCTCCTTGACAGTGCTTGAGTTGGCACCCCTCTCCTGTGATGACACATTAATAGACTCCATCTATATTACCATAGTACTTGGGCAAGTTAAGAAACTATTTATTGGCTGTATATCTCTCTCTCCTAGTTCTTCCATGTCATCCCTCCTGTATTTAATTTCATCCTGGTTCAGTCTCCCACCCACAGACTTAGATCTATGTGGTGACTTCAATAACAACTAGCTAGGTCCTGAGCTGGGATCACTTCATAACACCCTGGCTGTCCTCCATTTATCGCAGCTCATCTGAGAACCTACCAGGCACAATAATAAATCTGGTCACCTCACCATTCTCAACTGGGTCCTCACTAACAACTCCATCCACATTAAAGCTTCTGGTGTATTCTCTGATGCTTTTAGTGCTCACTATTCACCTTCTGTGTATGGTGGAACAATTTCCCCAACCCATCCCCTAAAATTGTGTCATCCAGGGACATGACCAAGTTTTGTCCTCAAGCCTTTTTAGCCTCCCTAACCCAGGCTGCCTGGTCTCTGGTAAACTGCCTATCTGATGTTGACACAGGGTTGGAATACTTCACTAACACTTTTGACTCTATAGTCAACCTCCATGCCCCCACAGTCAGGCAGAGATCTAAGGACGCTCATGTCCCCTGGTTCTCTAAGGCACTCAGAGACTTCATGGAAATACAAGAGACTGCCTTGAAGTTATTTAAGAGTTTTGGTCTGTCTGCCACCTTGCAGGCTTTCAGGCACTTGCATAATCTATGTAAGAGCAAGCTGCACTCAGCTAAATGGTCTTAGCTCCTTACACTTCAAACTAACCATCTCTCTTACCCCCAAACATTCTGGGGACAGATAAACTCCTTACTAAAAGGCAAATCCTCCTCCACCCCTAACACTATGCACCTCAACGGCACTGAGGTCGCTGGCCCCATGATTACAGCTACTGAGTTTAACCAAGCCTTCACTGACCTATCTAAACATAAGACCTCCCTCTCTGCTCACAATACTCCTTCTCCTTCCCCATCTGACACTCTCAATAGCCCCTCCTTCCACCTCAAATTGGTCACCTGGAAGGAGGTCCTGCATCACCTTAGGTGCAGATCAAAAGTAGAAAGTAGGTGCGTCACAGTTTTAATCCAGGGTGCTCTGAAATTGGGAGGGCTGCTCCCTGTATTATTGCACTATACTGCAAATATTAGAAGACACCCTCTTATGAAGACCCGATTGTTGGGCCACAGCACTAAAGGAGCACAAGCCTTGGAGCAATAAAACTCCTCTTTTTGCACCACAACTCTGCCTTCTGTCTCTGTTTAGACCTGGACTGCTGCTAGTATTTGTGGTATATCAACTTAGGTGCATCAAGGGTACTTTCCCACCTGGGTTTGACTCCCTGGAAATCCATTTCTTAAAGTTAGGTGCTCCTTCCATTGCCGCTCTCATGCATGACCTGTTCAACAAATATTTCTGCTCAAACACTGTACCCTACAAGTGTAAAGCTGTGATAGTAGCCCTATCCACAAGAGTGGTCCAAACTATGTGTTGGAGAATTACTGGCCCATCTCCATCCTTTGCCCTTTGCTAAAATCTAGGAAAAAATCATCCACTCTTAACTTCAATGCAAGATGGTGGCCATGCTGGGCTGCTATCTGCAAGCTCTCTAGCTAGAGAGCAAAAATGTTATCTCTGTCACGTTCCATTAGCCAGGAGTGCTTAGATTTAGTACTTCTTGACTGGTGCTGTATTTACTGCCCCAGTCCAAAATTTCCAGTGAATTTTATTAAGTAGCAAACTTCGGTGTAGGGTGTAGGTGTAGGGTTGTTTTAGTATAGTAAGGGAGGGGGGCAGTGAGGTAGTTATAAGAACTAGATTTTTTTTATTTTTTAGAGAGGAGCTTTGCCAAGCCACAAAGTTTTATCTACCCATTGGAGAATTCATCAAGAGGCCCCAGTGGATTCCATGGAGGAGGTCCAGAGAGTAATGAGGACAATCAACAAATGGGTGCTGACTTTACCCATCATGAAGAATGCCAGGACTGTGAGGCTGTCTTGGAAGCTCAATGGGGAGCTAATCCTACTGAAGCTGTCTCTGCTGCTGCTGATGCTTTGATCAGGAATTGCTTCTGGGTGAACACAGAAGATCAGCAGTGTCCACCATTACTTCCCAGGTCATCTTTAAATTCTTGCCCCAAAGTAACTTTTGAGGGCCGGAGCACTCTGTGGTAAGTGTGCTTGCCACTTGCAGTGCTGTGCTATGGTTGTGGGATCTAGTAGGAGTTGTTAGCTTGACCCATGTTTGTCTGTGGTCATTTTTGGGGTTCCAAACTCTCAATTATTTGGGATTGTCATCCGACTATATCTGCACCGGTGAGAGAGGCATTAGACTTCTGTTGGGGTGAGTGCCCTGCTTTCCTTTCTATGACCTCCATGAAACTTTATGACTATGTCTGGAGCTGGTGAGAGAAGCCACAATCACTTTCATAATAGCGGCTTCATTGTGATGAATTTTTCTGAGTGGATTTAATTGATCTCTGGACTGTAGAGCGGGGGGACAGAGGCAGTGTCCATCTGCATTCAGTTTCTTACTTCGGATATCTTCTTTAAATATCGCTGACCATTTTTCATTGCACTGAACTGATTTATTTGCTGGACAGTACCTTTGTTGTGCTGTGCATAAAAAAAAATTCTGGCTTGGAGATTGTTCTCCTGAAAAAGAACAAGAATTATTGCTGTGTTTTTTATTGTATAATTTGTATTTGGGAGGTTGGTGGTTTTGTGGGTGGTGAGGGAGAATTGGTGTAGAGAAATTGAGGGAAGGGGATTTAATTTGTTTTAGTAGTGTGTGTATGTAGAGGAGAGTGTGTAGGATTTTTCTGTATTAGGTGTGTATGTGGGGGTGAGTGGGTAGGTTTTACTGTAATTGTTCTAATAATATTTCTGTATTTAATAAATTGGATTTTGGGAGTTTTGTTGATTAGTTTTTTGGTGTATCTGGGATGTGCAAGGGACTTGGGCAGCACGAATAACCTATGAGGCATCTCTGCTGCATGATCTCCAGTCCTTCACAGACCACTCTGTATCATCAATGACAGGGAGGTGATGTCATGAGGTTGGGATTTGGAGGTGCTGGAATACTCAGCAGTGGTGGGGTGTTCTGGGCTTGATGGAGGTGAGTGGGATTGGGGTGGTTAGGTGCAGGAGATGGCCTTGGTTTAGACGGGACCTGGAGAGAGGCCAGACATGTTTGGTTCCTGTCTCCAGGGGTCCCACCATACCGAGTGGGCAGGTAGCCAGAGGGACTGAAGTGCCTACAAATCCACTTAGTGCAGTGCTTTGCAATGCCAGATTGATTAGAAATAAGACTGCAATTATGGCAGACTTGATTTCTATAGTTGATCTGGAATGCATCACTGAGACCTGGATGGGTGATGATGCAGGGCCACTTTGGGAGGCTGGCACCCCCTTGCATACTCTGTTGTGCACTGCCCTAGGGTGGAACACAGGGTGGGAGAGTGGCCCTCTGTTTTTGATCTGAACTTGGCTTCACTGTGCACCCGGTTGGAACTTCTAGGTCCTTTGAATATTTGGCAGTGCACAGGGGTCTGGGTGCAGGCTGTAGGATCCTCCTTATTTACCACTCTTCTGGGGTTGGGGGAGAGTTCCTGCAGGAGGTAGTGGATCTCATAATCAGTGATTTATTGGAGTCCTCCAGATGTTTAGTGCTGGGGGACATCAACGCTTGGGCCAATGACAAGTTCTCCAATCTTGGTTTCAGCCTCTTCCAGATGATGTCATCACTGGACTTAACACAAGATGTCACTTCCGTAACTCACCACGGTGGCCACATGTTGGACCTAGTGTTTCACAGGGGCTTGAGGTAGCTAAGCTCAAGATTGATCAGGTTATTTGGTCTGATCACTGCATGGTGAGGTTATTGTTCAGAGCCCCCCGAGACCTCTCCCTCTGTGGAGATGGTCACCTACCACCCATTGAAGTGAATGTCCCCTGAGATTTTTTTGGTGGTGGCTGACCTATCTAGTGTAGACACTGCATGTGCAAATGACACATGTGATGTGGTTGCCACCTTTTTTCCTGAACTGTTGCTGTCTATCTTGTGAATTAACTGCCTTGTGTGTTTAAGTTGCCCTAAGTTACTCCCACTACACCTGAAGTTTCGTGCTGCTCTGGTTGGAAGGGGTCTGGCAGCAGACCAAATGGAGAGTGAGTAGCTGAGAGGATGGGCACCTACACATTTTAAAAGCACTGCACCACACAATGCGAGCACCATGGTGTGAGCAACGTGAATGGCACAAGTGCCACTCAGCCACAGAAAACTGATAGAACAACAATGCTAACACCAACTGGGGACTTGCAACTTAAAGGGTTCTAAATCTTGATTTAATGATATCAATCCAAAGTCACAAAGGGCATTGCAGGAGCATGCTTTTGCTAAGCACAGCACATTATCTGGCTGTAGTCATGGTAGACAAAAAACTGTTTCTATCAGGACTAGTGTGTTCACAACTGGCCTTAGCAGTACTTTGCACAAGACATGTTCCTTGCTAATGTGGACAAAATCAAGTCCCCTATCGAACTACGGGATGGTAAACTTGTTATAAAAGAAAGCTCGAGGAGGCCACATTATAAAAAGCACGTCTACAAGAATACTGAAGTATTTGCTCCTGGTGTGTTTGATGGTTGTAGTGATGATCACACTGACCCTGGACCCACATGAGATGAACATTTTTTTTTCTGAATAACTTATCCAAGAATCAAAATAACACAGAGTAATGTGTTTTGAATAATAAGCTGGGTGTTACTACCAGTTCAGGGCAGGGCCTTACCTTAATCCATTTTAATGCTTGAAGCATGTTGAATAAATTGATCTTAATTAGTTCGTGGGTAATTGATCACAATCCAGATGTAATAATAACTGAAACTTGGTTAAATAGTAAGCTGGAGGATTCCCCATTGAATATCCCTGGGTATCATTTATGGTGTAGGGATAGAAATAAAGGGGTGGTGGGGTTTTGATTTATGGTCAATCAGGTTTAATTTTTACCCAACTAACTGTAGATAAGGACTTGGAGGGTCTGGAGTTGCTGGCTTAGAACTGAGGTTGCCATATAACAAGAAAATCCTCCTTTGATTGCCTACAGGACCTACTTTTTGATTTTAACAACAGCCATGAAAGCTTAATGGGTGGTGATTTTAATTCAAATTGGCAGAATATCAGAGAGTCCCACCCATGTATTGATTGAAAAACCTGGGACTCACTCAATTAATTCATGAGCCAACAAGAATTAATATGGCACCAAATGCAAGTTCCACGACCCTGGACTTAATCTTTATAAATGCTGCACATAACATTACAAATAGTGGAGTTTTGCCAGATTCAGTTTCAGACTATCAGTTTATTTTTGTATTAGAAATAGACCCTTAAAACCAGAAAGAAATAGAAGTATTAGCTGGCATAGCTTTAAGATATTTAAGACATTTGATTATGTTAATTTTGGGATCTGGGTGACATTAATTGGGAACACATTCAGTTAATTCCTACCATAGATGAGACAAGGGAATATTTCTTAAGTGAATTTATGATGGTCTGTAACAATCACTCCCTATAAAAGCTAGGGTTTTGAAACAAAATAATACTCTTTGGTATGCAAATGAACTTAGGAAGCAAAAATTAACCAGGGATAAGGCAGGTGTTCAATTTAAGGAATATTTGGACTCCCAAGGCTTAATCAATGGCATGCAATTGGGATTTCAAAAGTGCCATAGTACCACCTCAGCCCTTGTTAAGGTGGTGGGGGATGTACAGGCAGCCCTGGACAGGAGGACACAGGTGGGTGCCATATTTGTAGATCTATCCAAGGCTTTTGATTCCTTGGACTACAGTGTCCTCCTTTCCGGGGAGGCATCATTTGGGTTAGTGTGATTGGGACAGAGGTGGCTGACATCATACTTGATAGGCTGGAGTCTGATGGTATTAATGGGCAACTGGGTCTCTGGTTCGCTACATGTTGAATTGATGGTCCCCTAGGGTTCCATCTTGGGGCCACTTTTGTTCAACATACATATAAATGGTTTGTGTTTTTCCAGATCCAATGGTGTCATTCCACCTTTACGCAGACAACACCATTATTTACACATCAGATCATACCTTAAAAATGATACAAATGAAGCTCCAGAGAGCATTTAATGAGTTACAAGTTGTTGTTTTTTTTTTTTGAGGCTAGCAAATTAGTATTAAATGCAAAAAGGAAAAAAAACACAATCCATGATAACGAGTGATCAGCAGGACAATTTGGCCTGGGGATGGTTACCCTTGGGGAAGCCTTTATCCAACAGGTGCAATTCTATAAATACCTTGGTTTTTGAGTGGATGATTCTCTAAGTTGGAGTATCCATATCAATAACCTGGCCAAAAATGTGAGTAAAAGATTGGGAGCCCTTTACAGGACAAGATTACCTATGAGTATGGAAGTTAGAAGAAAGGTGGTGAACTCAATGATTATTTCTATGTTTGATTATGGAGATATTCTCTACTGCTGTGGGAAAAAAGGGGATCTTAAAAAATTAGAGGCTTGCTATGGTAGTCTTACCAGATTCTTATTATGTGCTCCTTGGCTAACCCACAAGTGTTATTTATATTATCATTTGGGATGGCAGTAATTAAATTAGAGTAGTCAGGAACACCTGCTGGACTTCTACTCCAGTGGAAGTCCAGCAAGTTGTGCCCGTTTAAGGTGGAAGGAGTAAACAGACTGGTACAACATAATTAGCATGGAGTGAAACCTACACTTTGAAACAGCTGTGCCTGAGAGTGGGTAAGTACTAAAGTTATCTTGTGGGCTCTAGTTACTGATTTGTAAGCTTGTGGGACTTGTTCGTGATCCTGTGGAACTGTATTAAAATCCTGTTCCCTGCAAAGAGTTTGGATTGCTTAGCATGTGTTTAATGAGCTGCCAGCAAATGCTTCTCTGACTAGCCACTGTTGTTTTAGTCTGCTGACTTTTACTGCTGTTATTCCTTGATGAATTGAATGTGCATCTTTTACATAAGTGTTCCTGTCCTGCTAAGAGTTGAATTGCATTTATCCATTTTATATGCTGCCAGCAAATATTGCTCTTAGACGTTACTGCCATATTATGTGCTGCTATTTTCTTGCTGACCTGGAGGTTGTGGGGCTGAGATAATTTATTTTTGGGCTCCTGCTGCTCTGAATTGGTTTTCTTGGTAACCTGAATCATCTATTTGCCTGTGCCACTTCCTCCTCCCTCATTGCTGGTGGTAGCCCATGTGGGTGGGGTTGAGGGTAGTGAAATTCAGGTTAACCCAAATGCAGCGGTGTTTGGAGCAGTGGCAAAAGTGCAGTAAAGTGTGATTAAGTGCTCCAGAGTTAGACAAGTTCAAGGAGGTAGAGGGTTGGATATACCTGTTCAAGGGTGAATAATGTTTGTAAAGAGTACTAGTAGTGTTGTAGTTGTGTTTAAATGGATGTCATTATTGTTATGTTGTGTGGTACATAGTGATTTGCTTATGGTAGGTAACAGTGTAGACAGGGCATGTGAAATGGGTAGCAATTGTGATTTTGCCATATCTAATTTATTGAGATGGGGGAAATTAGATATGAATGCCATTATTCTGTTAATGCCAGAGAAAAGATCTCTCCGGATTATTGGCTGCATTCTGAGTATTGCATTGCCTACATTGGCAAAGGGATTGTTTCTCAGTTTGACCCCATGCAATAACTGTTTATATTTATTGTTAATGTTGTCCAGTGACATAGGACTTAATCCTGGACCCCAGACAAGTCCATCCTATAAAGTTGGTCTGCCTAGGTCTGATTGGTATCATTTGCATGGACTCAAACTGTTAAATATGAATACCAGGAGACTATTTCCCAAATTAGCTAATGTTGAATCTCTTACATTACTGTATAAACCTGATGTGGTGGTTGTTATGGAATCCTTGTTAAAACCATGTATGCAAGATTGTATGTGTTGACTGTCTCGATATATGATGTGAAGAGTGGACCATAAGGGAAGTAAGTCGGGGGAGGGGTGGTTGTTTAATATTTAGGAAACTTAGAGGTGTCTATCCTTTTATACAGTACAACCCTGAGAAGTTGCAAATGATTGGTTGCTACTGAATGTGTTATTGGGTGGTGTTAAGCATTTAGTAGTGGGTGCTTTATATAATTCACCCAACTGTGGCTTGTCTGGTTTACAAGGATTTTTCAAGAAAGCCACCCCTTTTTTGGAGAAGTATGATTTTGTCATGATGGGTGATATAAATTTGAACTGGTTAAGGGCTGATAAGGCTACACAATGTTTAACAGATTCTTACAACTTGTATCAGCTTCTTGAGGAACCGACTAGGTTGAATATTGATTCCTTGCATCATATCCTCCTAGATTGGGTTTTGATGAATAACTTGAATATTGTTTCTTGTGCCAGAGTATTAGGGGATCCAGTGAGTGACCATCAGGTCACTTTTGGGGTTCTAAATTTTAAGCGTAATGAGATTCCTCCAGGGGTGAGTCATATTCGTAATTTTAAGAAATATCAACCTGAAGTACTGTTTAATGAACTGCTGAATTTGGATTGGTCCTATTTGAATTCCATACTGGACCATGACTGTGCTTTTCACTTCTTTTGTCAACAACTTTTGATCACTCTAAATAAATTATTCCCATTACACGTAGTATGTAATAGAAGGGTTTTACATCAATCATTTACAAATGATTTGAAGCAGTTCATTAAACAAAAGAAATCTGCTTGGTTAACCTATAAGAAGTCTCCTTCCTAATGAATTTATTGGAATATAGGGCACCCAGGAACCTATTAAGTAGTAAGGTAAAACAGACTAAGGTTGATTTCTTTAGGACTAAGTTGGAGGATGCTTCGCAGGATTCTCAGAAATTCTGGGATATTGTGAATCTTCTAATTTTTCCAAAAATGAAATCTTCTTTTTCTTCTCTTTAACATTCCCGACAAACAAGTTACTGATCCATTTGAGATGGCAAATGTATTGAATTATTGCTTTTCTGATGCTTCTAATTTAATCTCTGGATTTTCTGATGAGCAGGATTGTGCCTCACAATCAGGTTATTATTTTGATATTTCTGTTGATCAAATATGTAATTGTACATCTAAGTTTTTGTTCCAGTGGGTAATACAGACTGAAGTGTTGAAATTATTATGTTCATTACCAGATACTTTTGGGGATTGTGGGAAGGGGCTGGATGCAAGATTTGTTAAAAAAATTAGTAATTCATATTGCTGAACCTCTTTGTAAGGTATTCAGTCTATGTATTTCTACTTCATTTCCTTCATTCTGGAAGCAGGCTTGGGTAGTGCCTGTTCCAAAAAAGGCAAATTCTGCTGGCCTGGAGGATTATTGTCCCATCTCAATTTTAAATCTGTTATTGATAAACCAGCTTAATGATTTTCTGGAGGTGGGCAGAATCCTCCACGCTGAGCAGCATGGGTTAGGTCTTGGCCATGGGACTGGTACGGCCCTGTTCAGGTTCACAGACACTGTTCTTCAAGGTTGTAATGATGGTTTGTTGACAGGAGTGGTGTTCATGGACCTGTCTATGGCTTTTGATTTGATTAGCCATTCTTTACTTTGTTTGAAGTTGTCTTATTTGGGTTTATCTGACTCTGCTGTTGCTATTGTACGGGATTTTCTGCAGGGTTGTACCCAATATGTTTCAATTGGGTCTGTTTCTTCTGAAGTGTGTTCTATTGGATGTGGTGTCCCTCAGGAGTCCATTTTTGTCCCCCTGTTATTTTCACTGTTCATTAACCAGGTACCTCAAATACTTCAGGAGTGGCAATGCTTATTGTATGCTGACAATCTGATTTTATATTGTCAGCATCAGTCTGTTGATCGTATAAACTCAGTTTTGGATATTGATTTTCAGAATTTGTGTCAATGGTTGTTCTCTAATAAGATAGTATTGAATGTAAGAAAGACCAAAGTAATGCTGCTTGGCAGCACTGTCCGATTGAGGGACAACCCTGGGTTACAGTCAGATTCATGATTCTCAAGGTACCTTGCTTGAACAGGTTACTGAATTTAAATATTTGGGAGTGCTACTTGATCCTTCTTTAACTTTTGCTTCTCAAGTAAGGATGGTAAAGAGTAAAGTTCATTCTAAATTAGGGCAACTTTATAAATTTAAATCCTATTTGTCCTTGGATTCTCATAGAAAACTGGTTATGGGTGTTCTTGTGCCTCATTTGAACTACTTCTCCCTCTTATATGTGAAGTTGGGAGTTAGGGAGAGGCCGACTCTAACTGTGGTTTACAACAACATTTGTCATTTTGTGCTTGATGTCCCTGTTTTGACTCATCATTGTTTACTGTATTTATCTTTGGGTTGACTCTCCCTTAGTTAATTTGGTATACCAGGCAATTTATTCTGTAGGTGTTTCCCAACTTTCTGATTTGGTAAAGATTTGTGACATGAAAGTTTCCTTAAGATCAGCTAAGGGCATTGTGTTGGAGGGGTTTTTCAATAAAAAATAACTATGGCTCTCGTTCTTTTATTTGTCAAGCTCCTTATATTTGGAATGTGTTACCCCCCTCTTTGAGAAGTGTTGAATCATACCCCACTTTTAAATTTAGATTTAAAAAGTACTTGTTGATGATGATAAACTGTATTTGCTTTTGATATTTGTTACTTAATGTATATTGTTTCATGTTGTAATGTTATATAATTTGTGTGTTTCTAAATTTTGTAATGTTGGTCATGTTTTTGTCCATGTCAGATCTGAAAAAGGACTTAGGCCCAGTTGCCCTAACCCGGTTAACAAATAATAATGAAATTAAATGAAAATATGTAAGGATCTGTCAGGCAGACTCCCCTGGTACATCTTAGACAACTTGATCTACAGAACTAAATTAGATTCATTAAGAACTGTTAAAGTACCAGAACTGGAAATACCTAGGTGTCACCTCAAGACTGGCCGCCAGTCTGTATACTACAGAGGCATACAAGGTTAGAATAAGATACCCGCATGCTTGCGAATAGAAGAAGTGAATAAATCTTGGAAAGAGATAAAATCCTGGTTAAGAAAAAAGTTGTGTAATTCAAGGCAATATTGTATATCTTCATAGTTAGAACTTATTTGGCAGGACAGGATCAGGGGCAGAGGGGTAGAAATGTTTTAGCTTAGTTGAGGTTAAGGAAGGGCATATTACTAAATAATGCTGCTTGCTGTATAACTAACATTAAAATGACAATCTACAGTAGAAGATAAGGGTGAACTTATAGTTACATATTTTGCTGTTATTTTATGATTTTATTTTAAGTGATTTAAGAATATGTATGGAACATTTTGTGTCTTAAAATTCTGTCTATAATGCTCTGGACCTTGTTGAAAATGAGTGTTAGTCAATTGATTTAATCCCTATTCATATGAAATCTATATATAAATAAAAATATTTCACTACTTTACTACTACTACCTATAATAGGGTGATGTCTGCAGCACTCGATGCACTCGCACCAGTCCATGTATGACTCAAATCTTTTCACATGAGGTCTCCATGGTCTGATAGGGAGTAGAGATGCAACAAATTTAATTTCTGCTGGCAAAGTGGCCAATTTTACCACATGGAGTAATTTGTGAAATATTCCGTGTTCGTCATAATTTTGCCTAGGTGAAATTTTGCCTTCTACAGGTGAAATTTCACCTTCTGTGGGTGAAATTTTGCCTGGGAGGGTGGACTTTCACTGCTGAAGGTGACATTTCACCATTCTGCCATGCAAAATGTAATCTTTCAGCCAGGTGAAATTTTGTATTTTGCTCCATGAAATGGGCAGAATTTCATGGATTACTCTGCAAAGAGAAAGTTCCTCACTTCACCCACCATCACCAATAGGGAGCTCAAGGTGAGAAAGATTAGGGGTCAGAAGTTAGAGCATTGCTGGCGGAGGATCAGACTTGAGGAGGACAAGCTGTCCCTGTGTACCCACTATGATGAGTACCAGGGTGCAATCAACAATGAGAAAGCAGAATTGTTGTCCACGGAGATTATTATTTTATTATTTAGTTTTTGTTGACTGGGTAAGTGCACTAGACAAATTCTGCCTATTTTCAGACATGACCCAGGGAGGGGGGGATACAGATGAATGCCAACTGATCTTGAACCAGTTTAAAATTAAGATTTAAGATTTAAGATTACTGCAGGGAAGAACCTACCAGCTGTAGTGTTTTGGGCTGTAAACAGGCTGTTACATCCAGCTTGTCTGCAGCCAAGAAAAGCTTTTTTCTGTAACTTTGTGTGATGTGTTTTTTTGGTTCTTCACTGACAGAGCTTCCTCTGTCCAACAGGGAATCTAACCAGAGAGTCACGAGACATATTGCAGTGATTGTCTCTGATGTAGTAGAGGCACTCCACCTGTTTGAGGGGAGATTAAACCAGTGGAGGTGGCTGAGGTCATTGAGGTTGCTTTGAAGCTGAAGCACATGAGATCTGCACCCGATTCTGATGTATTTCTTAATGGGATGCATTGATTCCATTGGTCCAGTGTTCATCTTGATTGTCCAGTGTTCACTGTCAAAGGGGTCTTCCCAGATTCCTTGAAAGAGACTTTGGTGAGGCCCGTTCTGAAGAAACCATCTCTCAACCCAGACATCTTGGTGAATTATTGACCTATGTCCAACCTCCCAGTCTTGGGAATGGTTGATGAGAAGATTGAGCACCTTTTGACCTTTGACACCTATGAGCCATTCCAGTCTGGTTTACGAGCCAAACATAGCACTGAAACAGTGTTAGTTTGGTTTCGCTATGACCTCCTTAGGGCTAGGGATAGGGAACATGGGTCAGTTCTTGTTCTCCTCAATCTCACCTCAGTTTTTGATGCTGTAGACCACTTTGTGCTGAGAGGACTGTGGGCTTGACGGCACTGTCATCCACTGGTTTGAGTCCTATCTCACTGACAAGAAGCAATGGGTAGTAATGGGGAATTTCTCCTGCTCCCCGAAGCTCCTGTCATGTGGTGTACCTCAGGGTCAATCTTGTCGCTGATGTTGTTTGCAGTGTACATGCTGCCCCTGGGTGAGTTCATTAGGAAGTACAATGTGGGTTTTCACTGCTATGCTGATGATACCCAATTGTACTTATCCTTTGCCCCTGGAACATCCAACACTGTGGAAGTGCTTAATATCTGCCTGGCCAATACCAAAGATTGGATGTCCTCTAGCTGGTTGCAACTAAACCCTGATGAGACAGAGGTACTGGTGGTGGAATCAAGCTAAAGGCATGATAGAAATTCCCCCGGTGCAGCAACTGGTATTTTCCTGGGACCTACACCATTGATGGCCTATTCTAGGGTATGAGATCTTGGCATGTTCCTGGATGACAGTTTGACATTTGAGTCTCAAGTGTCATCAGTTGTAGAAAGTGTTTTTTACCACATGAGGAATATTGCCAGGATCAAACCCCTACTTCTGCCTGAGGACCTTCCTAACCTGGTGCATGCCTTTGTAACATCCAGGCTTGATTACTGCAATACTCTCTGCTTTGGGGTCTCAGGAAGCACCCTCCGCTGACTGCAACTAGTGAAGAACACAGCTGCCAGGTTACTGACAGGTATTTTGAGGTTCTGTCATGTGACTTCGGTGCTACGTGAACTGCATTGACTGCCGGTCAGGTGGAGGGTTATCTTCAAGGTGGGCTTGCTCACCTTCAAGGCCCTACACGGACAAGGCCCTAGCTATCTGTCTGATCTCCTAACACCTGCCGTTCCAGTCTGCTCCCTCTGTTTCCCCTCTAGGACCCTCCCAGAGCTTCCCAGGATGAGGCTAAAAACTGCTGGTGACAGGGTGTTTAGTGTCGCTGGCCCAGTCCTATAGAATTCACTTCCTTCTGTCATCAGGGAGGCCCCTTTAGTTGAGGTATATAAGAGCTGCCTGAAATCCCGTCTCTTCTCTCTGGCCTTCCCAGACATAGTTATTTAATTTCATGAAATGAACTGACTACTGACTACTAAACTTATTTATTAATATTATTTTATCTGTTTTATTTCTGTTTTAAGTATGCATTTATGTATGTTTCCAATTACTCCTTTACTTGTTCTTATGTGAGGCACCCCAAGCCTCTGGAAATGGGTGCCACATAAATAAACTTTGCCTTGCCTTGCATTGATAAAGATTAATACCTCCCTCTCCATGTGCCAACATGTCTTCTGTAAATCCCATAGCACTCACACCGCTCTCATTAAGGTAACCTCCGACATCCTCAGTGCAATGGCAAAGACCTGGTCACCAGTGCAATATTTGTTGACCTAACCAAGGATTTTGACCTTGTCAGTCATAATCTTTTGCTTCTAGTGCTGCTATCAACTGGTCTTGACTCACTATTCTTAAACTGGTTTTTGAGCTACCTCACAGGCCACACTCAATGCATAAAATGGGCCTGTCATACTTCCCTTTAGTGACATAAAGGATAGTATCCCCCAGGTGTCCATCCTATACCCTCTCATGTTCTCATTATTTATTAATGAGCTTCCTCAGAACTGTGGTGGTGCATCAGTCCAGATGTATGTTGACTATGCCATCCTGTATAGGTCCTCCTCTGATCCAGCTTCGCTGATACTCCAACTGCAGTAGGATTTCAGGAACCTTGAGGCATGGTTTCTAAACAATCTCCTTGTGCTCAACACCAAAAAGACTAAATCTATGCTCTTCTATCAACAGACCCCTAAGCACATTTCTCCACCCCCCCATTGATTAACTCCTCCCAAGGTGGCCCTTTTGAATTAGTGCAATCCATAAAATATCTTGTTATCACCTTAGACTCTAAACTCACTTTTGATACCCATTTTAAAAACCATGGTCAAGACCCTACACCAGAAACTAGGACTGCTGTGCCACCTTCAGCCCTACTTAACCCCCTTCTCCCACCTGGCCATAGGTACCTCTTCCCTTCTTCCTCTTATCTCCTATGGAGCTCCAATTCTCCACTGCTCCCAGGTTACCCCTCTCTTTAGGCTCAAAAAAAGTTTCCACAAGATAGCTTGCTTTTCCCTTGGCACTAACACTAGAGAGCACCACTGCTTAGTCCTTGATTCTCTTGGCTGGCCTTTCCTTGAAGCTAGATTGCACATCTCCACCATATGTCTTACCTACAAACTATTTCACAGTTTCACTCCTCCCTGCCTCAAGACATTTGTCTAATTAAAAACTGTGACAAGGTCCTTAAGGTCAGCTGGCCTACCACTGCTTACAGTCCCCAAACCTCGCCTTGCAGTGGGTCAGCATGCCTTTGCCTATTCTGGGACCTCTCTCTGGAACTCACTTCCATCTGCTGTCTTAACCTGCCCTTCTATAAATATGCTTGAGCGTGCTCTTAAATCCCACCTTGCCTCCTCCCAGTTCTGTACCTGTTCCTGATCCATAATTTAAGCTTTGTAGTGATTATTCACACTACATTCAACTGTGTTTACTACTTTTGCACATGTTTACACTGTATCAACTGTATCCAGTGCTTACAGTATGTGCCTTGTACTTATCCATTTTCACTGCTGTTTTTGCTTTCTTTGCTTTAAGTGATCTGTAACTAAATTTATTTATGCTCTATATTATTGACATAGCTGGAACTATTGTAAAAGTGTTATGATACATGTATCTCATGCCGTTATCTTTGTACTTATGTACCTTACATGCTTATGCTCTTATTATTGTATTTCTTCACCTCCCTTTGTACCCTCCGCTGGGTCGCCCCTGAAAATCGGACATTCTGTCTCAGCAGATTTACTCGGTTACCAAAATTCAAATAAATAAATATTAACTATTGTACCATACTTGTGGCAGGTGCTGTTGGAATGCATTTGTTGTGGACTGCAGTTTATGGTGTTGTTGCAGAAGCTGCAAAGCCCATTCAAACTGTCATGGTCTATTGTGAGCTATGGTAATAGTAATTATGTATTGCTGACTTCAAGGTGCATACCTCACTGTAGTCTCTACTTTATATCCATGGCAATCATTATATTCTCTCTGGAGTTTAGCCCCAAAGATTTTCAAATTAAATGCTAATATCTACCAATACAAAAAAAATCACACATCAAAAAAACATGAAGAAATAAAACAATATTAAAGGTAGGGCATTACAGTACATTGCCTGAGGTGGGATTTCTTTAACTGATATCAACTCTGTTTGCTCTGTATTCTCAGTGGCACAACTGATCATTATGGGGAGTATTCACAAATGTAAGCTGGGTATGAGTGAGAAGTGCATATCCCACCCACACAGCTCAACACCCACAGACAGGTGCATGGGGCATGACATGCAATAATGTTCATGGCCCTGCCCTGTCCCCAACATGCTGCTGCACAAGGGAGGTACAGAGGACACAGATGGGCATCCAACCGGATGCCCAACCTGGTCTCATAGTGGATCCCCTGGTCTCTTCAGAGCAGGGAATTGTGGGATGCTAACAGTCCAGTATTGTAATAAAGAATGTGCATGCGCCTGAATGGCAACCCCCAGCCCTTCCTATCTGACTGGAGGCTGGGGCAGCAATGGCAGAGCTGGTTTAGTTCCCTCCATGGATGTCGGGTGTGCTATGTAGGGGTTTGAAACAACTATGGCATGGTACCTGCTTGTGTAGCCTGTGCTGGGCACTCCACACCTTCTTGAATGGCGTAGAGTGTGGGCACACCCCCTGACACTCCCCTGGAGTTTCTGTGCACATGGCTGGAAGAACAGCTGGGGGATCCAGTATGGAAGGGTTGCACATGCCTTCCATGAATGCTACCAGGGCGAATGGGACCCCAGCTGTATGGCACTGTCACTTGTGGTTGCCTAGGCACTGCAGATCTGTGGCACATAGGCAATCTGCCTATTAATGCAAAAACTTCATTAAAAGCTTGTTGAGAATGTGAAACCTGTTCTAGGTGTCCTCAGGAAGAAAATATATGCCACTAATGCTTTGAGTGTTGAGACAAACAGCAGTGTCAGTGTCAGTGGGAGTCCAGGGAGACTTGCCACATGGAGGTGCAGGAGTGGAAATAATAGTAGATGTCATTTGTTGGACATGTGGATAATCAAATGAAAATTTAAAAAGTTGATCCTTAGTACACTGAGTTTGAAAAAAGCTAAGAGTTTCAGATTTTCAGCATCGAGTCTTGACATGAAATCAGCAGAAGAGAAGGAGGAGTCTGACTAGAAGGTTATGTTTTCAAATTCTTGCTAGTTTCTTCATGCTGTCTTTACTGCTCCATCATAATTGTGTGCAACAGTTTCTGTTTGATATAGTCTATATGTCATGGGGAATTATTACATATTTATAAAAAAAAAAGTAACAAACTGCCTGCATTCTGATTGACAGAGAAAGTTCCAAAGCCATGCACTTCAGAAGAAGAAATCCATGTCTTTGCACATTGTCCAGCAAGCAAGATGAACCATACCAAAGTATTATTGTCTTACAGACCCTTTTTGTGACATAGTACCCAGCACACAAGTGGATTTGCTATATCTTGCACAAAACAATTTTAAACATCAAATTTTACAAAAAAGTCCAATTCCACAGCAGACTATTTAAAAGTATTAAAAAATTGCTATTTACACTCTAATTCCCCCTGGTTACTTGCTGCTCTACTGTCTTATGCAGACAGTTTGCAGGTCAACAGGGTCTACAGTTTTTAGTTCTCACTGTCTCCTGCTCCACAATTTAAATTGCTACTGATCTTCCCACATTCTCTCTCAAGCATCATATATTAATCAATAGCACAACCATGAACCCGTGTGCAACTAAGAAAGAAGGCAATCAGGCCACTGGGAAAGAACATGTCTGCTAAACTGACTATTTTCAAACAAGAAATCCATTTGCCTATATCCAAAATGGCGTCACATGCAAACCTAGCCATCAGCTTGTTGAGGGAAGGGGGGAGTTCAACAAAGTTAAACCTTTCCCTACCACACATCACCACCTAGTGGCACAAATGGAAACTAACCCTGATTGTTCACTTCAAAAAAGAAACTACCATACATCATATGTTAGCTACTAAAATCAATTTGTTATATTTTTATTTTACAACATTTAAATGTTTTTAAAATTTCTAACAGCAAACCTGTTGTAACCCCATTTTATAAGCACAGTAACACAATTCAAGGTGTTGGTCTTGGTCTCTTTTCCTGGACCATGCTACCAGGTGGTTTAAGGCACTTGGCACAAGAACCTTATGCCTCTTGATACACTTGGGCATGTGGATCAGGAAAAGAAACTCACATTATGTTATACCTCATTGTTTCCTTTCTGTGCATCTGTGATCCAGTAGTATTGCCATACCGCATTGCATGTTCAGTCTGATGCTGTCAAACCTGTCTATTAGTTGTATCAGGGATACCACTGCATTTTCTGCAGTAAGCATTGCAACCTGCTGTTGCTGCAACAATTTAAATGAACTGATCGTGTCACCACTTCCTATAGTGATGGATGTTGGTCCTACTGTACCATTTGCTGTGCAGTGTACAGGGAAAAGGGAGTTGTCACCTAAACACTGCAATGATGCATGATAAGGAAAACATGATTCATAATTGAAGGAGGAGAAGAATAATGTTAATGATGATGATGATGGTTGTGTGTGTGTGTGTGTGTGTGTGTTTCAAAACTAGTTGACTTGGTATTGCAATGTAATTATTATTTGTAGTTATTATTATTCATAAATATTGCTTTCTTTATATGCTGAGAAAACATGATTTGTGATGGAGGGAGGAAGAGGATTGATCTAATATGTTGTTTTCAGAATCAGTCAACTTCTATAGTACTTTTGAAATATAATTCTTTTTGGTTAATATTAGCAATGCATTTTGCTTTATTTATCAACCAAAAAATATGCTGATGGAGATAGGAACTGGCTTATGAAAAGGATTTTTTTAATTTTTTAGAAGCAAAACTGAAGACAAAATGTCTCTAGAACAGTTCAAACTTAGAGAAGCAGGACAAAAGTTTGTCAGTTTAGTGTGAGCATATAATGACTCAGGCAGCATATTTTGTTTTTTAACAAGTTCAGCATTAGCTGGGTTGCACACTCCAGCCTGAATCTGGACTTTTTGTTATTGGACCTTTGTCAGGCATTGCTGGTACAGTGCCAAAGGTTGCATTAGTTGGCACAGACTGCTGCCACCCATGTTGGTTGGATTACTTGAACCATCCATATTATCGCACCACTTACCATACCTGACTTAACTATCCCTGCTATTGTTGATCTCTCTGTCTTGAGTGAGGACAGGGAGCAGTTGTTAGGCGGATACCATGCTCATGTTTTAAATCTCAGACAGAACACTGGCTCCCAAAGTTTGAGTACACTTCACTTATTCTGAACATTGTTTTAACTCCACTAATTGTAGTATGCTTTCACTGGATTTGTGTTGCCTTCTGTAAAATGCTCCCACACTGCCGAGGGTCTATTTGTTTTTGTTTTAGGTATAGTGGACTAGTGGGAGCGGAGTCTGGGGGGTACTGCTGAGTGAACTGGGCAGAAAGTACAAGAAGATTTATTTGTTGGGCCACTGTGGAATGATACACCTTCAGATAGCATTGGTCAGGGCAACAGATATGATATATAAAAATATACTATTAACTGATACAATGTGGTATGGTATGATATATGAGACAATACCATTATCTTATACACTGTAATATGCTATAACATTATATGATGCATGTGAAGGTAACATAATCTGATATAATGTGATATAAAACTATATAATGTATGTTAGAACGCTATTAACCTTAGAAATCATCATTTCCTAAGGTTGATAACTCTCGATGTGGCGTAGATATGTTGTTAACCTATCGATCCTCGTCACATCGATGGATAACTTCTAACAGCAGTGGTCTCTGCATGTAGCGCTTTTCGACACGAAACCGACTGAAGGGAAACCGGCGGGAAGGACTGAAGGGCGGCGGTGACTTTTAAAAAACGTAAGCCCTTTTTTTTTTTGATAGTGGGACCATACACTATAAAAAATAATGTATGGTCCCTCTATCGGCAACCGGTCAATTTTAACCGTCTCGAGGTTGCCAGGGTGACCATGTAAATAATTTAATGTATGATCATGTTACTACTTTTTTATTTATGGTTAGTTATTATATTAATTTCTGTGCCAAGAAAGCATAAATCAGATCATGAAAGCTGATCTGTGATTTGAGACTACAGATTGACAATCATCCATCATGCCTTTTTTGGAAGCTGTAGTTCAAGCTGGAAGTAAGAAGAACCAGGCACAGATCTATGGTGCTTGATATCACACAAATCAGGAACAGAAAAATTATAAGCACCCATATCAGCAGAACACAGACAGATCACAAGTTTAAACTTTCTTCAGGTCCTCATTTTAATTAAAAGTAGTGCAAATAACACACATGGAAAGAGAAGCATGCAAAACTGTGGTAAACCACCCCCAAAAGGCTGCTAACATTTCACTTGGCTACTGATGATGCTTGGCAGTAGGCTAGTGAAATGTTAGCAGCCTTTTCGGGCAGTTTACTGCAGTTTCGCATGCTTCTTTTGTCATGTGTGTTTTTTGCACTACTTTCAATTGAAATGAGGTCCGGAAGAAAGTTGGAACATGTGTCCTGTCTGTGTTCTGCTGCTACGGGTGCTTATAATTTTTTCTGTGCCTTTTTTTGGAAGCTAGAGACAATGTGGAAGGGTCCTTAGGAATTAAGCAAAAATGCAAGATGATTTTTAGGGGAACTAGATTAGGGGACATTTCAGGATGCATCACTTCTAAGCCAAGTAAGAATGATTCAATGCCATATTTGTATTTTGTGAATGTGCAGAAGTTCAGCACTGTTACCTTCAATTTTTCCAAGCTGATCATTTGAGCCACTGATAGATCACTGACTTTTGGCCAGTTAAGTAAAAATAACAGTTTAGACTTTCCATGTGGCTCAGAATAGTCACATGACTATCAATTCACCTACTAAATTAATTTCCCACCCTCTTCCTCCCCCAGGTATTTTTGTAATTAAAAAAAATTCTAGCTCCTACCTCTTTGACAGTCCTGAGTTAAAAAGAAAAAACTTGGGTCAGAGCTGATATGGCTGCACAGGTCTATTAGGAGTGCTTAGCAGAGTGTGCCTTTAGGAGTGCCACCAGACGAAGTGTGGCAGTAGGAGTGGTGCCAGAATGCCCTCAGGAGTGCCAGTGAAGTATGGCAGTAGGAGCTGCTGAAGGACAGAGTGTGGCAGTAGAAGTGGTGCCAGTATGCCATTAAGAGTGCCGGTGGGGTATAGCAGTAGGAGTGTGCTGCTGGACAGAGTGTAGCAGTAGGAGCAGTGCTGGTATGCACCGAGGAATGCCGGTGGAGTATGGCAGTAGGTGCAGCAGTATAGTGTACCATTTACAAGATGGTGATGATTATGGAACTGCACATGCGTGATAGTCACACATGCACAGGTTTGGTAATGCTGCCATCTTGTGCATGGCAGCCATCACTTCCACACTTGTGGAAGAAAAAGTCGAGTGCCGGTGAAGGAGGTGTGCTTATGCTGCCCATGGTGGTAAAGAGCCTCATAAACTAGACTACTGGAAATGTGCCATAGTTGTGTGGAAGCACACCAGACAGGAGTCTGGTCACGTGCTCCCACAGTTCTGCTAAACATCTTATAATGGTATAATGTTTGCGGAGCTCCATCCATGCAGACATAAAAAGGCAATGTTCTGTTTAACACAACTCTTTAATTGAAAGCCCTTGACATTAGTCTTTAGTGAAATCAGGGCCAGATACAGTTTTGTGTCCTCCAGACAGCCATGCCATTTTAAATGCCTCAGTGTCATTGTCCTCAGCAAATCTCACCATTGTTCTTTTCTCTTTTTTAGGTCGGTTGCTGAATTTGATCATTGCTGCTCTCCTGGGACAAACTTTCCCAAGGCCATCCTTTTTTCACAGTGCCCCACTGCAGTACTAATTATTTTCTCTCATGGTGACAGCAAGGTGGAAAACACCACCTTTTGTGTTGCAGCAGATGGACCACTTAATTCAATACTCACTTGGTCTTTCTGTCACTGCTGCCTTATGTCAAACAAACTCAGTGTCTAGATGAGATCTTTCTTTGCGTAATTGATTTTGCTGCTCACTCTGTAGTCACAGTTATACATTTAAAGGCGTGGTCAATTTCCTTTTAATTAGTTTTTCTGCTTTTGCTTGATGCCAGTGCTGGGCTGTGCCACAACTTGACCTCTCTCTCAATCTGTAGGTGCACACCTCATTATCACCCACATGTGAGGTTTTGTATGCAAGGTACTAGGCTCCATTGACTCCATCTTCTTGCATTGCTTTCCTAAAGAGAGGCCACTCCTCTGCTCAAATGCTGACCAATAGTGGGGGGAAACAAAAACTTCAGGCTCTCCTCTGCAAGTGAGGATGGGTAAGCACTATCTTCTGAGCCTGCAAATTGGACACGCACATTACTTGTGGCTACATGCACCATCCTCCTTGCAGCAGATGCATTCAAGAATTCCAAACCATGGAGTAGTAATAACTTGGTAAATAGGTATTAACTTTTTTCCTTTCTACAGAACAGAATTATCCTAAATCCAAGGGGACAAGACTCCATGTCTAGCCCCCCGTCAGCTAGTGGTTACACACATGGCTTATGGGGAGGCAACACCTACAACAAATATTAACATTTAGCCAGGCCTTGGGAAGGTCTTGACTTAGCAGCTGTCGTGGCATGGCCTCTGGTCTGCCAGATTCACATTTCCTGGTCCAGTCTAGCAGATCACATTGAAAAGAACAGTCTGGAGATGCACGTGAGGTGCATCTCATTCTTTACTGTTTAATTAATCACAGTATATACAAGGCACAGTAGTGCCGGTTAAAGCACTTTCACAATAGATACAGTAACAGCAGGTTAATTATATTAGAAGCATTAATGTAGAAGTGTTTCTACAATGAAATGTTCTCTAACTGCAATTCTCAGACCTAGTCCAACAAATGTGTGCATGAGTGTGTGTGCTGGAGTATAAGAAACAGAAATCTTAATGACATTTCATGCATCCAGTGATTTGCAGATGCTATTATTGAATGCATATGTGTGCCCTGCTCCGTCCCTCCCTCCGCTGCACTTGGAATGGAGTTGCTTCAGCTCAGAATGATTTCCTGACCAAAAACTATAACTAAAAAAAATAAATATGTAAAAGTGAACCTCTAACTGCTTACTAAAAAAATAAAGTCAGTATGACTTTGATTTTGATATCTTTAAAATATCTAATCTGCTATAGACTAAGGTATATCAAGATAAATCATTTTTTTTTATTTTTATGTGACCAGGTAAACCCCACTGGGCACAAGGCCCATATACAGGGACAATATGGGCATGTTGGGGAGGTTAGGAGACTTGCTCAGGGTCACACTGTATAAAAGTGTCAGTTGTGGGAATCAAATCCAGGTTTGTTTGATGTACCAAGCTAATTTACAGCTTATTGCTTTAACCTCTAGGCTATACTGCCAGCACTACTTCAAATGAAAGTGTTCATATATTTTTTGCTCTAAGATAGAAATGAATAAACCTTAAAGAGTATCCCACCTGCCATCTTTCTTTTTGGGGGGTAGGGGTGGAATTGTATTAGAAATTGCTCAAAATATGCACCAGGCTATTTCTTTTTAAACAAAAATGTCTTGTTTTAAAATACATTTCTCCTCTCTTTCTAAGTCATAAAGAGCAATTATTTAGATCAGAGACATACAGGGAAATAGTCATGTATGGAGTGGCTTTTTGCAACAGATGGATATATTCGGCATTCCGTGCTACAGCCTACTGTCTATAGCTTGTGGACTCAGGATTTTAAATCAGCACAAATATTCTTTTTTACTGAAAAACAAAACCTGAATTAAGGCATTTTTAAGGTTTTTTTGGTTTTTTTTTACGTTCAAGGCTGACATGACAATAATACCACAAAAGGTGTCAGGGGGAATGGCACGTTCCCATTCCATTTCTCAGTATATGATACAAGAGAACAGCAACTATAAACGGGCATTGATCAACAGCCCTATAGTGTCTTGTGTTTAATTCTTTTGTAGTAGTAGGAGCGCAAACCCAATTTTGTTTGATGTACCAAACTAATTTTGAGCTTGTTACTTTAACCTCTAGGCTATACTGCCAGCACTACTTCAAATTAAAGTTATCATATGTTTTTTGCTCTTAGATAGAAATGAAGAAACCTTAAAGAGTATGTCACCCGTCATCTTTCTTTTGCGGGGAGGGGATGGAATTGTGCTAGAAATTGTACAAAATGTGCACAAGGATATTTCTTTTTAAACAAAAACTTCCTCTTTTAAAATACATTACCCCTCTCTTTCTAAGCCACAAAGAGCATTTTTTTCGATCAGAGATGTACAGGGGAATAGTCCTGTATGGAGTGGCTTTTTGCAACAAATGGAAATATTCTAGCTGCTCCATGCTACAGCTTACTGTCTAAAGCTTGTGGACTGAGGATTTTAAACCAGCATGAATATTAGTTTTTACTGAAAACAAAACCCTGAATTAAGGCATTTTAAAGTTTTTGTTTTTTTATGTACAATGCTGATATAACAATAATACTTGAACAGGTGCCAGGGGGAACGACAAGTCTCCTTTCCATTTCACAGTACGTGACACAAGAGAACAGCTACTATAAATGGGCATTTATCAGCAGCCCTATACTGTCTTAAGTTAGACTCTTTTGTAGCAGTAGGAGCGATGCAGGTATGCACTTAGAAGTGCTGGTAGAGTATGGCAGTAGGCATAGTGACACAGTGTGCAATTCACAAGATGGTGATGATTATGGAACTGCATATGCATGATACTCATGCTTGCACAGTTTGAGTAATGCCACCATCTTGTGCATGGTTGTTGTCTCTTCCACACTTGTGGAAGAAAAAGTAGAGAGCCGTGGATGTAGGTGTGTTCATGTGGCCCACGGAGGGAAAGGGCAGCCTTAACTGCACTACTGGAAATGTGCATTGCACTGTGGAAGCACACCAGACAGCAGTCCAGTCACGTGCTTCCACTGTGTTACTAAACATCTTATGATGGCATAATGTCTGTGGAGGTCTGCGTAAGCAGCAGTAAAAATTGAGGACAAGGGGCTGGTGAAAGAGATTGGGATTGACTCAGGTGATGAGTGGTGGTTGAAAGGTCCTCTGACCCTTATTTACAATCTGCGTATCTCTAATATCAAGGACCCAAAGGGTGGGATATTCAAAAGGGTTGTGCCATGCGCAACAGGGTTGCGCATGCTCAAGTCCTACATTGCGCCATTCTGCGATATTCAGCAGGAGGCAGTTGCGCCACTGAAAACAGGTTGAGCAACAGCGCAATGCAAATGAATGCATGCTCAACAGGAGGGGGAGGAACCATGCATAAACTGCACAGCCTGATATTCAGTCGGATTGTGCAGAGTTGTGCAGGAGCAACCCCCAACCTGCGCCTGCACAACTTTGAGCCCAAAAAAAGAGGATCAAGTTGAGGCCACCACAGGTGAGCTGCTGTATTGCAGGCGCCACAGCAGCTGCCACCATGGCTGGCCCCAACTCAGTCCCTGTGCCCCCACCAGCCCGATTGCGGGCATCAATGTGACCCCCTCCGTTCACATCCCTGGTGGTCAGTGGACCGTAATGTCGATCGCGGGCAGAATGTATACGCCAACCCCCAGCGCCCGATCGCGGGCAGAATGTATACTGACAACCCCAGTGCCCGATCGGCGGGCAGAATGTATACTGACAACCCCCAGTGCCCGATCATGGGCAGAATGTATACTGACAACCCCCAGTGCCCGATCGCGGGCAGAATGTATACTGACAACCCCCAAACATCTCCCTGGTGTCTAGTGTCCCCACCCGACCCACCCACGGCCCCACCATCCCGCTCCCCGGCGGCGGTGGGTGGCAGCATCCACCCGCCTGCCGCCCTGCCGCCCGCTGACTGACTGTCCGGTAGGGCTGCACCCATTGGTGCAGAGCTAGAGCCAGTAGGCGTGCAGCTCATACCCGTCATGACAGTTCAGATTTGTGAATGATGTTCATTCACAAATCTGAATGTCATGTACGGTATGGGCTGCACGCCCATTGGCTCTAGCTCTGCACCACTGGCATGCAGCCCTACCAGACAGTCAGTGGTGGCAGCGGGTGGCAGGCGGGTGGATGCTGCCGCCCGCCTGCTGCCGGGGAGCGTGGTGGGTCAGGTGGGGTGGGTGGGGACAATACAGACACCAGGGAGATGTTTGTGGGGGTTGTCATTATACATTCTGCCCGCGATCAGGCATTACGGTCCACTGGACCACCAGGAGATATTCGGTTGGGGGTTTTTACATTCTGCCCGTGATCGGGCACTGGGGTGTCAGATACTTCCTGCCCATGATTGGGCACTGGGGTTGTCAGTATACATTCTGCCCGCGATTGGGCATTAGGGAGATGTTTGGGGTTGTTTTCACATTCTGCCGTTGATCGGGCATTGGAGATATTTGGGGGGTGTTTTCCACGTTCTGCCAGCGATCGGGCTGCAGGGTCGCGTCAGTCCTGGCCCGGCTGCTGCCTGGCAGGGCAGCCAGGCACAAGTCCTCGGGATCGGTAACGGCGCTGCCACGGCATGCAAATGGGCCATAATCAGATGCAAATGGCTCCCCGCGCCTTTGCATGAATTATGGCCCATTGCATGTCACCTTTTGAATATCGGAAATTTGCGCGTAGCACAATGGTACTTTAGCATCACCGCCAAGTTGAATGCTCCACTCTGACAACTTCGCGGTGGCGCAAGGATTCGATATGCCATACTGTGTGGCTGGGGGTGATATTCAAAGGAGTTGCTCAATAGCGTAACTCCTTTGAATATCGCCCCAGCCACACCCCTGCGCAACTATTTTGAGCAGCGCAAGGGCTTGCGCCTCAGAATGGCGCAGTTTGAATATCCGGGCCAAAGTGTCTTTAGCCTAAGTACAGTACAAGTCACTTTAAACTGTTCCAGCAACTCACTGGTGTAGCATTTTTTTTTGTGATTCTGCTGCAGTGGCAACTTGAATTGTTGAAGCTTTTAATTCTTTTCCAACCATTCTTCACTGCCTATTCAACTCACTTGTACCTGTTTAGTGATATGGTAGTAGCTGTTTTGCAGTGTTTATGCAATGCATTTTCATGGCATTGTTTATAAATATCACAGCATTCCTTAAGAGCATTGTTTATAAATATCACAGCATTCCTTAAGAGTTGTTTAGTCTGCCTTCTGAAATGAAGCTCATAAGCACTCAGCTGAAAATAAAACTTATAGTCCTAACAACCAGTTGCAAACCAATACTAAACTTGTAATAATTCATTGAATTAAACACTGCAGATTACGAAACTCATTGAACATTGCTACACCAGTGAGTTGAAGGAACAGTTTAATGTGGCTTATACTGTAGAAACATAGAAACATAAAAACATGGCAGAAGGCAACCTGTGATCCATTGAGTCTGCCCAAGTGCGGTATCCCAGGACCTATTCTGCACTGGTGTTCTGCCCTCCTAGACCCCAGCCTAGCCCTTGGCAGTGCCATATGTTTGTTCCCAATCCTTATCCCAGCCATGCTTAAAGCTTGATAATGTTGGTGGGACAAAGATTTTGATAGTATCAGGTATAGGGTTTTGAACTGAAGCCAAACCAGTGATGCCAATTTCCACATTCACTTACCCTTAATCTCAAGTAGAATGACTGAAAGCAATTGAAGGTATGCTTTTGGATTGCTCAGGATGGCTTAACCACCAGATGCACTGGATGACCATCACCATCAGAGAAGGCTGCTTGCACTATAAGGATTTTTTGGTATTAATGAACCACAATTTCTTTGGCTGTAGTATTATGCACCAGCCATTGTCCTCAAAGCCCTATGACCATGAATACCAGTCTTTGTTTTACCATGAACAGCTTCTTCTCTATCACCATTTATTGTACTACTTGTTCCTAGTAGAGCTGCTACTGGATGGTGGAATGATTTACTCACTTCTTTGGTCCTCCTGAATCCATTCCTCCTCCTGTTTTTATTTTCATGTTTTTGTATACTTTGATAACATATGCATAATAGATAATGACACGATACAGTTGCAGCCAGACACTACCAACAAGAACTCACAATAGTCATTGATGATTCTTAGATATCCATGTGACTTACAATATATGCCTGGTGCAAACACAAGTCACAGTGTTGTACAACTCACAAGGTGATAGGGAACAGATACACCACTGCCCCACTGGTACACCACACACCCACCCCATCCCACTGAGATACATTGTAACTCATACAGCAGTCTAATTTGCTTTATAAAATGGGCAAGGAAAATCAAGCATTTTGACTGGCTGCTAGCCGTGCATTAGAAGTGTCTAATGCACAACTAACAACAAGTTCAGGTAATCACAGCCCATTAAAAAAAAATTGTGTTAAGAAACTAAATAGAATGTTCAATTTTTAAATGCTACCGTTTTCTATGCCGCTAACCACAAATTACCCAAATCCTGAAAACATTGTACTATTTAAAGCATTTGTTGTAGATTAGTAGTCTTTCTTTTTAAATTCATTCACCATTCCCACTGTCACACACACACCCACAAAAAAAATAAAATAAAATCACACATGCTACAACTGTCAGTTTTCTCCAAAGTTCAATAGCCAACATTTGAAAAAATCAAAACAGCCCCAGGGACCAGCCTGATGCCTCACATACACACATAGGGTCCCAGAATTGTTCACTTCTTACCAAGAGTGACAGCACTTAAAAATTATTTCAATAAAAGCTTAATGATACAAGACAGAGCCCAATATATGTGTCCCCCACTTCCCGGTCCCCAGCATAATCGATCTTTCAGAACAAGTGCCTGGGATACTGCCAACCATGGCACACACTCTACAGAACAGGTAAAGGTCTCAGCAGTAAGGCTTAACTGATGAAGATTGAACAGTACATCAGCTCTGTGGTTTTTTTATCTCTTTTCCCTTACCAGTGGTCTTCATGTCATGCCTTCATAGTACCTTTCCTTCTGCCTAGTTATCCACGTGCTCAGTCTGATTACTTGCCGGATGGCCACCCACTAACTTCTCAACAGTGAGGAAGTGTTACAATCATATTAAAACTATGGCAACATTTTGAAGAAAAAAAAAGCCAAAGAAAGGACCTCAGTTTTAATGTACAGTGAGTGTGTGTGTGTGTGGGGGGGGCAGCTACAGCTATGTTGACCATAATAGGAAAAAAATACAGCTACCTACTGGATGCGGAGGAACTAGTTTACAACCAATTACATTAAACATTTTAATTTTTCTCTATATAAACATAACCAATCTGGAAGTTAAATGCATTTAAAATAGAGAGGCTCATTTTCTAAGCACAATAAGACACTCTGGGGGTGTGCATTATACATTTCTAGCACACTGCCAGGGACTGAAGGCAATTGGCATGTGGTCTTGTGCCTCACTATGCCCCTGGCCATGTGTTAGAAATGTCTAATGCACACCATCTTGTGTCTTATTGCTTACTTCTACTCATTGACTGGCTGGCAGGCCCACATACACATTGTGATTTATGTGCCCTGTTCCACCACTAGCAGTCAGTAAACAAACATATTCATCAAATAAATCCTTAAAAATCCCCCTGCATCTTTACCAGGCTACCAAATTCACTCTGCTGCTCCTGCTGCAGAGGCCAAAAAATAAAAAAAAAGAAAGAAATGTGGTTTTCTGTGCCCACTACAGTACCAGTACTAGGTAAAATATATGTGTCAGTACTTGTACTGAACAGTGCCTCAGTCAGTGGTACAGAGCCTGTGAGGGAGCAGCAGTGTCATCCCACTTGGCATGGGCTATTTTTCTGGCTTTCTCCCTGGAGATAAAGATGCATGATAGGAGTATCTAGGTGCTTGTGCACAATGAGCAAGCATGTCACTTCAGCTACTGGTCTGTGTTTTTTGTCTCCCCAGTGCATTCAGCTGAACTGCCACCTGTGGTCACCCAGGTGGCAGTATAGCAATGAGAACAGTTGTCCTTCCTATACACTTGAAGAGAGCACCAATTGGGTGCTCAGACCTCCTACCACCAACTGGCTGTCATTGAGCAAGAATGCTCTCTAACCTGGGTTGCCAGTATTGTGAGCATTACCACTACTGTTGCACCGGTGGTCCTGCTACATATTGGTTTTTTTTATTACTCAATTTTGAAAAAAATGCATGAATAGGAGAAAACCTTGTCTGCCACAGGGACATCTGTGAGGAGTTACAGTTACAGAATCATGGAAAAGAAGGATGAAAGTGCAATTTCTGGACACGAACAAATCCATCTACATAGGACAACAGCAGGAGCAGGAACAAGAGGCAGTAGAAAGGGTGATGCAGAAGCCCCTCAACCACAGTGCAGCAGTGGAAACAAGCAGTGGTGCTCTAGTTTCTCCTGTTGTCCAAACTTCATTGCAGTAGCCTGAACTCCCTGTGCCCTGTGGTACCACTACTCTGGGTTGATCACACTGAGGATGGGCCACATGCAACTCCATCCTCTTCTGGTTCCTCATGGAGACAGCAGCAGGAGTCCCCACTGGTGTGGGGATTTTCTTCAGACTGAGCCAAATGATGGCAGCATTGTAATGTGAAAACTGTATGACACCTTGATTCAGTAGGGTAAGAGGGCTAGCCATTTGGGAATTGGTGGGCAGCAAAAGGAAGCAGTGGCAAGGGGTTGTTATTGTGGTGCAACTCCTTGTATTCCTTCTGCACCAATGGGTGGGAGTATGCAGTGCGTGACTTTGACTTTCACATATGCAGTTGCCCGAGGGGGACACACATGATTCTTGCACCAACAGCTAGATTTAGGTGCAGGGCTAGGGAACAGCAGTACCTGAACCCCCATCTTCCAATTCTCCTCCGCTGATATCTACTAGAGCTAAGGTGGCACAACTCTACATGTAAAATGGGGATCTCCACTACAGTTGCATTCATGGAAGTAACCCTTCAAATGCTGCTGTTCAGTCATCAATTTCTTCTGGATGGATTGGAAGCGTTCAGAGATATGGGAGTCCATTGGTTGAATAAGAGCACAGCACAGTAGTGTAATGCAAAGTGTAATCACTTTATTGATTTGGAATAAATGCATTAAACATGGCAAAGCATGTTAAAATAGCAGCATCAACATTGAACAGTCATTTGTAAAAGCAGTAAAAGCAGTACTGCAATTGAAATGCATAACGACTCACATACTGTAGCTCACACAGGTATGACAGCAGCAGGATGTATGCAACATACAGTACAATACAGCACTAACATTAAAAATAAGAGCAAGCAGCATGTTTAGTTATCGTAACTTAAGCTACCTGTGACTCCAATAGCAGCTTTCAAACCCAAACCTCACACCAAGAATTTTTTTTTCTAGAAGCAAAAATTATTAATGGTGGTAATATGCTGTTGCTGCTGCTGCACTGTTATAGTTGCCTTCAAGGACTGAGTTTCTCCACAGTCAGTCTTGCTAAGCATGATAGTGCATAACAATGCACAAGCACAATATATAAAATTCTGTTCCCAAAATTTTCTCCAGAACCAGAAATTATTAATGCTATGTATATGTTGCTACTGCAGTTTAACTTACCTCTCAGACTGAGTCCTTCCAAAGTCAGTCTTGTTAAGCATGTTTTTATAGTTACTTATTTTTCTCCCCCTCCGAGTCCTCTGCTACCACTTCTGACATCCCCCCACACGGACACCAGGTATGAGGCCCCCCTCTCCTGAACCCCATGACTTACCCTTCGTTGTAAGGGGTTGGGAGTGACTCGACCCACCAGACTGGATGAGTATTCTGGGAAGTGCCTTCCTGGGCCATTGCGGTGGTGGACCATCGTCATCCTGCAGAGGTCTCACATTTTTTTTCCACTTTTTCTAGCTTCCCCTGAGGACTGTGGTGTGCAATGGCACCAACGGCAGCAGTGCACATGCTCTTGTGCACACCCTCACCAAGCGCCTACCGCAGTCACTCGCCCTCAGTCTCTAGCACTGACATGCCACCTCCCAGCCTCCTCTAGGGGGTAGGCAATCACCAAGTGCTACTAAGCCCCCTCCCCAGAGAAGGAGAGCAGTCCTGAGGATGTTCAATACTTCTCCCCCCTGCCAACCCTCGGTGACCCATGCTCATTCCCGAACATGGGTCACCAGCGTGATGTAAGATAAGGCACCCAATGCTTCAGCCCTCATTGCCACTGGGCCGGCTTTGTTAAGCATGTTAGTGCACATACATGAATACACACAATATTTACAATTGTCATGTCATGAACATTTCTCCAGAATCTGAAATGATTAATTGTAATAATATATTTTTGCTACTGCTTCTGCCACTGCTGCATTATTTGAGTCACACTCTCATTCTGAGTCATTTTACAATCAGTCTTGCTATGCATGTTACTGCACATAAATGCACAAGCACAATATGTAAAATGCTTATTTCCAGAAATCCTCTCCATAACCAGAAATTATTAATACTAGTAATTGATAAGACAGTAAAAGACCTGGGTCAATCAAGACTGTCCCTCCACTTCTCAGCTGTCATATTCTTTGATGTTTCTTTTTTGTTATGTACAATCGGTACCAACTCTCATTTTAGAAGCCTCTACATTAGGCACTGACACTATTTCATCCAGTAATGTATTCCATGATCTAATAGCTCTGTTTATGAAAACATCTTCCTGACTTCCCTCTTGGAAGCACTAGTTATGATCTGACACAAATGTTTCCATATGTTGTGGTTGTAATATTTAAATTTCTACCCCATTTGTGACATTACATATACTGCATCTCTCTAGGGAGAAAATAAAGGAAGAAAGTAAACCAAACAGTGGGACTGTGCAGAAACCAAATAAAGAAAGGTCAAGGGAGAGAAGGGTGAGGAAAAAACAAAGAAAACGAATTTAAATACTAACACGGAACAAGATTCAGTTGTCCATGATAGTACTCGAAGACAGTTATCAATTAGAGAACCACTGGAGGTACTGGGGGGGAGAAGAAGAAGAAAAAAGACAAAGGAAAAAGGAAACCAAAAAGAGAGTTCAGTAAATTAGGACTATGTCACCGAGACAGTGAACTATATAATTAAACAAAAGAAACAATACAAGCAAAAGGAGAGTAAATAAAAAAACTAACAGTGAAACACAGGATAAGCAGAAAGAACCAGCAGAGAGCTGTAAAAAAGAGTATAGGGACGTCCAGAGGCTTTTTGAGAAAAATGTTAATTTTTGAAATGAATTTCTGGATTTTATGAGAAAAACAAAGAAGTCAGATTATGTTTTATCTCTTTTTGATGTTGAAGTTTTGCCCAATGAAAATGAGGACATACTGGATGAGAATGTTAAGAGCTTGGTTTTACCAATTTTGGGACATGACCAGGTATTGACATTCAATTTAAGTGCAATAAGGCTATTGGAAGATAAAGAATGGGGTTTGTTAATAACAGATAAATATTTTATCTTAAAAACTATAGAATTTAATAAGGTAATACTTCAACAATAAAGTATACAGTGTGGGAATATTTTAACTCTTGGAAATTATCCCAGAATACTACAAAAAAAGTGAAGAAGTTTACAAATATAGAAAGTTCTAACAACCCACTGTTTATTTTTGGGTTGGATCATTTCATTAATGAAACAAATAAAAATCTGAGAAGAAAGATAGGATACTTATTGGAATCAATTTTGAAAATACCATGACTAAGAAACAACATTAAAAGGGCTATAAGATAGAAAGACAGGGGCCAGATAACTATCTGGATAGTCAAGGAAACAGTGTATAAACAGATAGTGCAAATGATCTGTCAGATGGACCATCTGGAGATACTTATGTGTGAAGATAATGAACAGTGAGGTCACAGAGAAGTACAGAATGAAAAACCTGAATGGATAAAAATGCTTGAAAATATAAACAGATTCATTACTGGAAACTTCTGTAAAAGCTCGACCAGATAGAGAGTGGTTTGTTAGGGAAATAAGGAAAATGGAAAGCAAATTCCTTAAAGTGCTGCCATGGAACATATCTGATATTAAAAATATACTGGCTGACAAGGAAGTGATTAGATATCTGAGCAATTTTGATTTAATTTGTATACAAGAAACATGGGCAGACAAGGAGCCAATATTGAATGGCTATAAATCCTATTCTAAAAATGCCACATAGAACAAGAAATGGAGTAGAAATAGTGGGGGATTAGTAATATTGAGTGGATTGAGCAAGAATTATTCATCTTCAGAATTGAATAACAATAACGATAATATTATGGAGGCAAGTGTTAAAAACCAAGATAAAGAAACCACATTGTTGAATATTTATATACCTCCATTTAAACAGTAGTTCAAGATACAGAATTGTTGATCACTTGGAACATATAATAGACAAAGAAATAACAAATAACCCACTAGTTAGAATAATTCTTTTAGGAGACTTTAATGCTAGAGTGGGCAATTTAACAACTATTACAAAATACTTTTCTGAGGTTATAATGATTTGTAACAGTGAGGACTTAAAGACACCAGATGTTCCAATGACAATAAGTGTAATGAAATGGGAGAAAGGATATGTAATATGTTTAGAACAAGAAATTGTATTCTAGTTAATGGGAGATCCATTTCAGATTGTAAAGGTGATTATAACTTCATGAATAACAGAGGTGCCTTGATAATAGATGGATTAGTGTAAATATGGTGGAAGATGTTATTAATGTTAAAATAGGGGATAGAGGGGAAGCGAACATTTCCATTGTAACTGCAATTAAATATGGGGCAGTAATATAATAATGCAACAATAAACCATGTTGTGTCTGACCGAAAAATGACACAAACTAGGAAAGGAGTATGCTGGGAAGAAATAAATCATAGAAACTTCAGAATAGCAATGGAAATGAAAGGAATAATATTTGAAATGAACAGGTTTATAGAATCTGAAGAAAGAGTTTATGGCCAACTATTAAAGGATAGTTCAACAACTACTGTACATATTTTGGTACATAAAGAAATTAATATTTATAAAAGAAACATGAGGCAGTATGGCTCAAGGAAGTATGTGCCATGGCCTAAAAGAAAATTGAACATTAAAGCAAGAAGAGCAAAAAAGAGTCCAACCATTGAGAACAGGAAAGAACGTAATAAACATAGAAATGAATATAATAAAATAATTAAGTTCCATAAGGAAAAACATAGACAGGAGTTATGGCATCAGCTAGAGAACACAGTCTATAAAAAAGACAACAGAAAGTTTTGGATATTAGTAGATAAAGTTTTAGGTGACAAAAGAGGAGAAGTTGAAGCATTTATAGAACCTTTGGAATGGATATAACACTTTAAGGCTATTTTCTATGATAAAGACAAAAGAAATACCCAAGAGCAAATAATTAGTACATGAGTACCACTAAACAAAAGAACTGATGAATCTGAAATATATAACTCAATTAAGAAATTCATCAGATGCAAGGCCCCATGACCAGATGGCATACCAACTGATGCCATAGTTAATCATTTAGATTTTTTTTTATTTAGTTGTTTAACCAGGTATAGCACACTAAGCTGGAAGCTTTTTTACAGGAGCAACCTGGGAGCACAAGGAGGTTAAATGACTTGCTCAGGGTCACACAGTATGCAAATGGAAGCTGTGGGATTCAAACCCAGGTCTGGTCTGCTGGATGTCACCAGATTTGCAGTTCAGAGCCTTAGACCACTGCACTATACTGCCTCCTTTATGGATACCAATTCTAGAGAAGCTGTTCAACTACAGGTATATAGGGGAAACAGGCAAAATACCAAAATCATGGGCTAGCTCATTAATAGTCCCTATTTTCAAAAAAGGAGAAAAACAGGACCTGGCTTGTTATATGCCCTTAAGTTTACTGGACAATACACAGAACATTTTTACAAGAGTCTTAAATAATAGAATAATGGATTGGATAAAAGAAAATAATCTAATAGAAGAAGCTCAAGTTGGATTAATAGAAAAAAACAATCAACAATAGATCAATGTTTTGTATTGAGCCATTTAATATATACACATACAGTAATTAAAAAACAGAAATTGTTTTGCACACATGTAGATTTAAAAATGACATTCAATAGTATTAGCTGAAATCTACTTTGGTTGAGCCTAGAGGAACTGGGAATGGATACATCAATGCTAAATTTATTAAGTAAGTAAGTAAATTTTTATTTCTTTAAGGTGCCCTTCCACAGCTCGGCGCCTTTACAATATCAGTCATACAAATCGAAACCACAACTGTAAACAACATCAAATTCAAAAACAATCCAGTATAATTTAAATCACTAAAAAAATACTTGGTTAAAAAGGAAGGTCTTTAAAGCTTTTTTAAAGCTCTCCACAGTCAGGCAATTGCGTATCTGGCAAGGTAGAGAATTCCACAGGGTAGGGGCCATAAAGGCAAATGTTCTTCCACCAGATGTTTTTAAGGTTACCCTGGGAATCTCCAGCAATCCCTCACCAGAGGATCGGAGGGGAGCGGGAGGGACAGTAAGAAGTCAGGAGTTCTTTCAGGTAGCGAGGTCCCAAACCGTGTAGGGTTTTATAGGTCATCAACATGACCTTGAAAGTGATCCGCCACTGTACAGGCAGCCAGTGCAATTCACGAAGCACAGATGTTATATGGTTGGACCTCGGGCTTCCAGTCAACAACCTAGCTGCCGCGTTTTGCGCCAGCTGTGAGCGACGGATATCCACTCCCGGCAGCCCTAGATAAAGGGCGTTGCAATAATCAAGACGATTGTACACAAAGGCGTGGACAAGGGTAGGAAGATCCTCTGATGGAATCAAGTGTTTCACCCGTGCTATATTCCTTAGGTGAAAAAAGGATGATTTGACTATGGCTGACACCTGTGCCCTCAGGGTCAAGCCCTCGTCAAATATAACACCAAGGTTACGCACCTGACCAGATGCCATGAGCGGGGTTTCTCCCAGAAATAAACCTGAGAGTTTTCCCGCTCATGGAGTTGATATCCTTACCCCCGGTTCCACCACCAATACCTCTGTTTTCCCCAGGTTCAACCTCAGTCAATTAGCACTCATCTAGTTCTGTATCTCCTGGAGGCAGTTGTTAAACAATGTACTTGACTCAGACTCCTGCTCAGGCACAAAAGACATATAGAGTTGAGAATCATCAGCATAGCAATGGAAACTCAAACCAAAATGTCTTATAATGTCCCCTAATGGAAGCATATACACCACAAATAACATGGGGGACAACACTGAACCCTGTGGCACTCAATAGTGTAGACAGCGAGAGGTCGAGGAATAAATCCCCGACACTACTCTCTGAGTTCTACCCTGCAGAAAAGATTTAAACCAACTGTGGACCACCCCCCTTAGTCCACAGAGACACCACAGGCATTCAAGCAGCACCCCATGATCCACAGTGTCAAATGCAGCTGAAAGATCAAGGAGAACCAAGATAGAATGAGTTCTCTGATCTCTTGCCATCAGGAGATCATTCAATACCCGAACAAGAGCCGTCTCAGTACTGTGCTGTTTCCTGAAGCCAGACTGGAGAGGGTCATAGATATTGTGGATGTTTAAATAATCTTCCAGCTGCAAGCGACCACCTTCTCAATAATCTTCCCCAAAAGGAAGATTCGAGGTTAGTCTGTAGTTTCCTGGGCAGTCAGGATCAAGGAGGGGCTTTTTCAGAAGGGGATGTACTATTGCCTCCTTCAAAGGATCAGGAAAGATCCCTCTCTCCAATGATGCCACTACTATCCCAGTAAGGATCAGGCCGATAACCTCTACACATCCCACAAGTAGGCGTGTAGGGCCCGGATCCAGCCCACAGAAAGTTGGGCGCAGAGTCTGGATGATTCTCACTATATCCATAACTACCAGTTGAATGAACGTGAACCAGGTCAAATGGGCACTTGTGTCCCTCGATTGGTCACTGCAAGACCCAATGGGGATGCCATGGCTGATCTCATCTCTGATAGCAGACACCTTATCAGCAAAGAACGTCGCAAACTCCTCACACTGTAACTGTGATAATGCTTGACCGGCATGAAGACAGACTGGATTGCACAGTCTGTCCACAGTCCGGAAGAGCTGGGCCGGTCTATTCCTTGCTGTAGCAATCTCCCTGGGCAGGAACTCTGCCTTCTTATGGGAAATTGCTAACTGGTAGATTTTATAATGATCTAGCAGTCTAAGCCTGTCAACTTCCAGGTGAGTCTTTCGCCAGCGTCTCTCCAATCTTCGGCCCTGTCTCTTCAACCCACGGATCTCCATGGTGAACCACGGGGACTCAGGGTGAAGAGTACAGGGGCGAACACGGAAAGGAGCAATGACATCCAGGGCCCCCACAGCTCCCCTATTGTAGGCCAGCACTAAAGACCCTGGATCCATGCTATCCATTGGAAAACCCGAGTAGTCCAGCTCCGTCATTAGGCCTTCTGAGGTAACTCCTCTCAAAGGATGGAACTGTACTATCTCCTTAGGGGCAGGCCTTTTACGGGGGGCCATGAAACTGAACCTCAGGGCATGATGGTCAGACCAACCGATGGGCTCCACCTCCACATCAGAGATTTCCATCCCCAGATGGAATATCAGGTCCAATGAATGTCCCACCTGGTGGGTTGCAGTGGTAATAACCCATGTCAGGCCCAATGAATCAGTCAATTGGAGGAGATTTTGTTCAAAAAGCGCAAGTTCATCATTGACCTAGGCATTGAAATCCCCCAGAATTATCCATCAGGGGAATTCCAAAACCCTCTTGGCGATGAAATCCGCCACCTCCCTCAGGAATTCTCTCCCATCACCTGGTGGATGATAAATGAGGAGTATCTTGAATCCTGCACCTGCACCCACAATACATTCAAAGGAGTTGGTATATCCAACTGGCTCCTCCCTGAGGTCCAGTTCCTGTCTAAAACAGACTGCAACTCCCCCACCCCTACGGTCCAATCTTGGGCAGTGAATCACCGAGAACCCATCCAGAACCGCAGATCCCAAAATGGGGCCCGCATTTTTGTCAAGCCAGGTCTCGGTGATGCAAGCTAAGTCCACAGAAGCAACAAGATCTGCCACTAAAGCAGTCTTGTTTCTAATAGACCTAGCATTGCTTAACACTGCCCAAAAGGGATGAGACTCCAAGGATGACTCCACTTCCTGCCTGATTAAGTCAGTGCTCTTGGGTATGGACGCAAGATATGATGGACCACGCTCCTGCATCCATTTCACCCCAGGGTGCGTCCTGGTTCTAACTGTTCCTATCCACCCACTCCTTTCCCATCCCCCCCAAGAGTTCCAGGATCTCCTATTCCCACCACTCCTACATCTCGAAATGCCAAGTATTTGGCATTTCCTATACACTTCTAAAGGAAGTGTGGGACATTCAAAAGGTCGGAGATCCTTTAGTCTTGAGGGGAGTACCACTGACTGTGCTTTCACCAACCCAACACACAAAACCTATTAATACCACTAAAAATAACACTTTAATAATATGCCCCAATCCACTTTATCAAAACCAAAAAATAAATAATAAAACAAACAAAAACACAAAAAAGCACTCTTTTGATGAAAACTCCACCACTTCCTCTCACAAAGTAGTGGAAAAGAGAAGCAAATTATTTACCAATCCCACCCACTGTCTCTCACACAGAGGGGAGACAAAAACCCAAATCAATAAACAAAATAAAATTATAATAACTAAAACATCAAACATAATAACACATATAAAACTAATATAAAGTAAAAACTAACACAAACAGCACTTTCAACTAAAAATTTTAACCAGTCAGTAAAGTCCCTCAGGAACAACTGCAGTTTGTGGAGCATACACTTTGGCCAAATAGATGTCCAAAAAGTCCAATCTGTACAGTCTCACAAAGGCAGAATAGAACCCTCGGCTAGGTGAGAAAGATGGAAGGCCAGGTACTCACGTTACTTGGGGGCAGTGCAGCAAGGACATGCAACCTCTCCACATAGGCAGGTTAAGCTAAAAGTTATTAGAAAAATAGCAGACTGATCAGGTACTCTCACTACCCAGTAAATTTGAAACCAAAATGGTTCTGTCAAACTACCTCTCACATAGAAGACAGAGCCATAAATGTTACCAACAGAAAAATAAAAATGCTTTTCACTGTTTCCAGATGTAAACTGAGTAACGAATGAAAGATCTGACCGTAACCAAAATCCAGTTCTTATTCCAGGCGAATCTTCATATGGAGTTTCAGGCTCTCAAATTAAATACAGTCCAGACTCACCAACCACCAGAAAGCTAACAGGGGGCCCTAAATATTCTGACCCAGGGAAACCACAGCCAGAAATGTTCCCCCGCTGCAGCTACGGTCTTCAGCAAGAGACGGCCCACCGGCCAACTCCCTGAAGATCTCAGAGCCCCAGGGCAGACCAGTCGGCTCCCCAACTGGTACAACCCTGACTCCTGTGCAGGACTAAGGACTCTGTATAAAGAGAACTTTATTAAAATTAGGACTAATAGTAAGGGTTATTATACTAGAGAATTTAATGGGCATAGAGGAGTAAGGTGAGGTTGTGTGCTGTCACCAATACTATTCAGTTTATTCATAAATAGATTTTTGGTTAAATTATATCATTCAGAACATCATATGCTAAAATTGGGGAACAACACTGTACTTGTTTGGCTTTTGCAGATGGTATTGTGTTAATTTCTACAAGTTATTTGAGAGCTAAAAGATTATTTGAAACATTTCAACAAGAATGCAAAAAGGCACAACTGAAAATTAATTCAGAGAAGACCAAAACCATGGTATTAGGAAATAAGGACAGGAAAAAATGCAATATAAGATTTCACAATTGTACATTAGAACAAGTAAGAGATTTCAAATATTTCGGTATTAATATGAATGAAAACTTTTTATGGAATAATCATGTAAAAGAAATAGAAATAAAAATCAAAAGATTCCTGTCAACCATATGACGGTTCTATTATAAATTTGGAGGTATCTCAGTAAAAGGATTAATAAACGTAATGAATGCCAAAATTAGGTCAAAGGCGTTATAGAGAGCAGAAATTTGGGGTCAGAAAATAAATAACAAAACAGAGAAGACTATTAATATATTCTACAAAAAATGAATGGGCTTTCAACCCGGGGCTCCAGCATCATTAATACTGTAAAAGCTGAACTGGGTCAGGTCCTGATTGAATGCCTAGTATAGGAAAGAATAATTCTATGTTTTCTAAATGTGTACAGGATGCCAGAATATCAATTACCACTACAGTGTCTGGATGAGGCCATAGTTTACCATGATAGAAAATTCATATTTCCCATAATAGAAGGAGTAGAAAAGTGGATTAAATCATATGAGCTTATATCAGATATTGTAGCTACTCATAGAAACCCCCAGAAGAAATGTATAGAGATGCAAAAACCTGGATAAGGGACCTATTTAAACAGAAGGATATGGAAAGATGCTCAGAGTGCAACATTAGTAAATGACTAGCTCTAAATAAGCAGGTTTTTGGCTTAAAAAGTACTTCGTTAAAATCAAAAAACCCTCTTAGAAGGAATCTATTTTTAAAATATAAATTTGAATATCATTAAAGTGAGAGATTAGAACACATTATTAATAAAGAACTGGATTCCAATGGAAAAAGTAAGTGAAATTTAGATACAGATGGTACAGTGCATTTATTAAATGTATGTTCCCTCTATCAGAGGATGAGAACAAAAATATTGGGCAAACTTTGGGTTAAATAGAAGGTAACCCCCAGATGCTAACAGACAATCTGTTGAATTCAAAGTCAACAAAAATGTTGGAAAAAGTAATATATTTTTTCAAGGTCATCGATACACAAAGACTACATATTAAAGAGAAATCTAATGAAATTTAAAGCTCAAAGAAAAGATGACCATGAATCTAGATATTAAAAAGAATATGAACAAAACAAGAATGAAACTAGAACAAGACATACAATTAACTAGTACAATGTGAAAAATAGGAAAATATTAACCAAGTGAAATATGTAGAATATATTGAATTATGTGTATGTTTTTAATATACTAATATATGTGGCTATTTATGTATTATTTGTAAGTGTAAACATTTGTAAGTGCAATTTTTGTTTTTAATTGTGACAACATAACTTGTTAAACAATAAACTTCTGACTGATTAGTTTGCAGAGATGAAAAAGATTTAGCTTTTCTTTGTATGGTTTATTGGCTATATTAGGAATCATTTTGGTGGCTTGGTATTCCACCTTTTCTACCAATGCTGCATACCCCCTGAGGTGCAGGCTCCAAACTTCTCAGCAATAATGCAGGTGGGGATGCACATAGGTTTTGTATAGAGGACAAACTGTGGTTTTGCTTTTACTATCAAAGGCTTTTATAATACACCCCAAGACCTTGTTAGCCTTATTGACAATCTGCAGTGGTTACTGAATTTAAGTTATTTTTTTTTATTCATTAGTGTACCGAAGTCTCTATTGTTAACTACCTTGTTGAGTTTTGTCCTCTTTAAATAGTATGTTTGTTCTGTGTTATTATTTCTAAAGTGTATCACAACACATATTGATATGTTAAATTCCATTTTATTGTTGGTCACCCAGTTTTCTAATTTCAATAAATCTTGTGTTAATGTGTTTCTTTCAATATGACTATCTACTAGACCCCCATTGTATATCATCTGCAAATTTGTTAATCTTATTATTGTATCTGTCCCTAAGTCACTAATATATAGTAAATGTTTAAAAGTGGTGGACCAAGTACAGGAATAGTGGGGGACCTAATGGGTCACAGTACATTCCTCCAACAGTAAACCATTGATTCTGACTCTTTGCATCCTCCTTTTCAACCATGAGGTTATCCTACTGATGTATGTTTCATTGATTTTATATTCATATAATTTATTGAATTTGTATGTGGTACCTTGTCAGACACCTTTTTGACATCTAAATACATTATGTCTATTACATATATAATGTATATTATATTGGCTTATATAGGTGTACTGTTGTCCAGTGCCTTGCTTATACTGTACCTTCATAGAAACTCAATAGATTTGTTGCACAGGATCTGGTTTTAGTAAATCTGTGATGGTTTAAATCTATCTTATTATTGGTTGTTTAAACATTCCATACTTTTTTTCTGATACTAAACCTTCTGCAATTTTACATATTATAGAAGTTAAACTGATCAGTCCATACTTTTCTGCTTTGCCCTTCTCACCTTTTTAGAAGATTGGAACCACTGTTTCTATCCTCCATTCTAGTGGTACTTTTCCCCTCTTTAACTGATTTGTTGATAAGGAATGATATCGGATATGCTAGTGTGGATTTTGGTTCCTGTAATACTTTGGATTGTATGTTATCTGGATTTGTAGATTTTCCAGCATCCATTTTATCAAATTTTTGTTCCATAATTTCTTTGTTGGCTACATCTATTAGTGGACTGCATAGACCATTACTGTTCCCCCATTTATATTGTCCATCTGAATGTTTACTGAAGTGTTGAACATCGATGAAAAATAATTATTTAGTTTTCTGCTGTTTAAGATTATTAATTCTTCCATTTTTCATTATAAGCACGCCTATCGATCTAGCTGTTGCTCTATGGAAGTTCACAAAAGCTTTCATGTCTCCATTAAAACTGTCAATTTGAGTCTGTTATTCCTGTTAGCCTCTTTCATACTCTTTTCTTTGCTAGACTTACTGCCTCTTTGTATATATATTGTTTCCTGATTTTTGTTTTCATTTTTAAACATTCTTTTCTTGTTCTCAGTAAGTCAGTCAACATGTTTAACAATTTTTCCTTCTTTTTATTGTACATTTTTGTTTTAGGTATATCTATTCTTTCAAGTTCATGAGTTGTATTTTAAATAAATTCCCAGCACCCATTAGCATTTTTATTATTATATTCATGCTCCAGTCAGTTTTGTTTAGTTCTGTTTCCATTGTTTCAAAATCCGTCTTACTGAAGTTTGGTCTAGTAGTGATACAGTTGTTGTGGTTTACCTTATTATACTCTGGTCACTGCTTCTTAAAGGTTCATCAGCATTTATATTTTTGATATTAGCTAGTATATTAATGACTACATCTAGAATGTTATTTCCTCTTGTGCTTTCCTAAACCATTTGCTCCATGTTGTTTCTTAGGGTCTTATCTAGAAATGATCTTTTAGCATTATTACCTGTGTTATTATTTGACCAATCAATGCCTGGATAATTAAAATTGCCCAATACTATGATGTCCATCTTGACATACTCACAGTTTGTTCATATAGCATTAGACTCACTGTCGCTCATTTTTGGTGGTTTATAACATAGTTCCATCATGCATGTTTATTCTGTATTTAACATCTCATGTACACCATATCTAGTCCCCATTTTGATCATTTTCTATAGTCAGTACAATGTGTGACAGTCTTCTTTCACATAAAAGGCTACACCACCACATTTTTATTTTCTCTCTCTCTTTACTAAAGATTGTATATCTATTAATGCTCTTATTCTAGTTTGATTCTGTATTCCACCAGATTTCTATGATTCCTGCTATTTCTATATTTTCTTTAGATAGTAGACTTTCAAGCTCCAACCTTGTTTGTTGTGTTCAGACTTCTGGTATTTATCAGAACAGCCTTGAGCTGTTTAACCCCTTTTTAATGTTATTGTTGCTACAGTTTTTGTTTCTACCTGTTCACTCCATTTCATCCAGCTTTATTAGTTTAAAGTGCTTTGGATGAAGCTTTCCAACTTATGCCACAAGGTTCTAGTTTCTTTTTTACTCAGATGAAGCCCATCATTGCCATTAAAGTCAGATCTCCCCTGAATTGTTTCCCAGTTTCTGATATGCAAAAATCCTTCCCTTGTGTCTAATTCCTCACCCATTGATTGAGATATTTATTACTTTCTTGTTTCTGGTACATTCCTCTGGCACAGGTAGAATTTCAGAAAAGCAACTTTATAAACCTTTGCTTCTAATCTGTCTTCTAATATCTGAAAATCCCTTTTGATTTCACTGTCATATTGCCTTTCAAAATCATTAATTCCTGTGTGAATTAATACCAGTGGTTCTTCTCCTGCATCAGACAATATGTTATCTAAAATACTAGTGATGTCTTCTGTTTTTGCTTCTGAGAAACTACTAACTGTTTGACTAATTTTGTCTTGGTTGCATATGATCCTTTCTGCACTTGATGATAAAATTTCCAAGAACAAATACTTGCTTGCTTTGTGTTTCTGTATTTGGTGTGTTATTTGCAGTGTTGGTCTCAACTGGTGATTGTGTGGTTTCATCTGAGAAGTCTATCAAGGAGGCAAATTTGTTTGAGAGATTAACTTAGTTATCCAATGGAAGGTAGAACTGGGGGAGGAAGGGGAGAAGGAGGTAAAGTTCTTGCCTGGCGCCATGGCTTGGAGGGACAGGGAGTGAATCCTCAGGATTGCCGGAGCAGCTGCACAGAGGAGGGAGCTGGATGTCATTGTCCACCTAGGGACAAATGATCTGGCTAAGAAAGGGATTACAGAAGTGCAGGAAGAGTTTGTGGAATCAGGAAGGGGCCTTAGATAAGTAGCACGCACAGTAACCTTCTCGGAGGTGCTACCCATCTATGGCGTAGGAGAGGTTAGGGTGTTCCTCACCATGGGATTCAATCAGTGGTTGAAAAACTGGTGCAGAGCACAGAGATTTGGCTTCATTAGGGACTGGGGGTCCACCTGGAGTGATGCAAGCCTAAACTGGCATGATGGGCTTCATCTGTCCAGGTGGGGAACCAGGATCCTAGGTGATAGAATTAAATGCTTCATTGGCAAGCATATAAACTAGCCAAGGGGGGAGGCACTAGAAAGGAGCAGAGAAATCTTAGCCCCCCAAAAAATCATAGTAGTAAGTGTGGTGAACACTAACATACAGGTGTCGATTGAGAGAAGGGCAGGGGTAAATGGGGAAAGTGACAAAGGCAAGAAGGACAGGGATGGAGCAAAAAGGAGTAAGGCCATCAGGAAATGGAGGGTAATGAGTACCAATGCCCATAGTCTGGGCAACAAGTTCCCTGAGCTGGTGGCCTTGATGGAAGAGGGATGCCTGGATATCATAGCAGTCACAGAAACATGGTACACAGAAAACTATGACTGAGATGTTAACATACCAAGGTACATTACATACAGGAGAGACAGGCAGGGGAGAAGAGGGGGAGAAGTAGCTCTCTATGTAAAGGAAGGGATAAAAGCAACTGAACAAAAGAGTAAACAGGGAGGAGAGAAGGCACTGTGGATCACCTTGGAGACTGGAAAGGGCACCACAATCTGCACAGGGGTTGTGTACAGAACCCCATGTCAGGGGAAGGGAATGGACAAGGATATGATAGAAGGCATTCTTAGGATGGCAGAAAAAGGGGAGATACTGTTGATGGGAGACCTGAATATGCCAGATGTTAACTGGAGCACATTTTCTGCAGCCACATCCAAGAGCAGGGTCATTCTTGATGCCCTACAGGTGGTAGGCCTCAGACAGCTAGTTTCAGAACCCACTCATGAGGGAGCAATCTTAGACCTTGTACTCTCAAATGGGGGCAGTGAGAGGATCTCAGATCTAGAAGTGGGTTGCCATCTGGGAACAAGTGACCATCAAACAGTGTGGTTCATGTTAAACTCAGCTACTGAGTCAAGCCATACGAAAGTGAGGGTACTGGACTTCAGGAGGGCTGACTTTAGCAAGACGGGAGAGTGCCTCAGAAAAGCACTAGCAAACAGGCTAGAAGGAGGGGTAGAACAACAATGGGGAATCATCAAAACTGCCATCACAGAGGCAACAAGACTTTGTGTGAAGCAAATAAATAAATCAAAACAAAAGAAAAAGCCACTATGGTTCTCAAAAGAGGTGGCTGGGAAAGTCAGGGAGAAAAAGATAGCATTCCGGAAGTATAAGGAAACACAGAAGGAGCAGGACAGAGAGCTGCACCAGTTAAGGCAGAAGGAAGCAGGAAGGGAAGTCAGAATAGCAAAGGCCCAAACTGAGGAAAAGATAGCCAACTCGGTTAAGATGGGGGATAAAACCTTTTGTAGGTACATCAGCGAGCGTAGAAAGGCAACAGGAGGGATAGTGAGGCTGAATAGAATGAAAGGTGGGTGGACAGAGGGGGACAGTGAAAAAGCAGGGATACTAAACAAATATTTCTGCTCAGTATTCACAAAAGAGGAGGGGGAAGTGCCTAATCCAATTAACAGAAGCACTCTTGATAGGGGGGTCGATCCTAGTCCTTTCACAGAAGAAAGGGTTCTGCAAGAACTCCTAAAACTGAAGGTGGACAAAGCAATGGGGCCTGATGGAATTCACCCCAAAATTCTAAAAAAATTAAGGGGGGAACTAGTGAAACCACTGGCTACTCTTTTTAATAAATCATGGGAGGATGGTGTGGTACCTGAGGACTGGAGGAAGGCGGATGTGATTCCTCTTCAAAAAAGTGAGACCAAGGCAGGAAACTACAGACCTGTCAGTTTGACCTCTGTGGTAGGGAAAGTGATAGAGTCACTTTTGAAGGAAAGAATCATTGAGTACCTAGAGGCCAGTGGGGCAGAGGACCCAAGACAGCATGGGTTCACAGTGGGAAGGTCATGTTGGATGAATCTAATAGATTTCTTTGACTGGGTGACCAAAGTAGTAGACCAGGGAGGGGCTGTGGACATGGCCTACCTAGACTTTAGCAAGGCATTGGCACAGTCCCACACAAAGATTAATAGTCAAATTAACCAGCCTGGGAGTGGGTCCCAGGGTGGTAGCCTGGGTAAAACATTGGCTGGACAACAGGACACAGAAGATAATTGTAAATGGAGTCCACTCTGAAGAAAGAGGGGTTACTAGTGGGGTACCGCAGGGTTCAGTGCTGGGTCCAGTCCTTTTTAATGTCTTTATAAGTGACATTGCAGAGGGAATGGAAGGAAAAGTATGCCTCTTTGCAAATGACACAAAGATCTGCAATAGGGTTGATGCACAAGAGGGCATGGAAAGGATGAGAAGAGACTTGGCAAGGTTGGAGGAATGGTCAGAAGTATGGCAGCTTGGATTCAATGCAAAGAGGTGCAAAATAATGCACCTGGGAAACAAGAACCCAGGGGAAGAATAACAATGGGGGGGAAGTAGTAACAACAACAAAAAAGGAAAGGGACCTGGAGGTAATCATATCAGATGACCTTAAGGTTAGCAAGCAATGAGAGAAGGCAATAGGGAGGGCTGAGGGTATACTGGGATGCATAGGGAGAGGCATCACCAGCAGAAAACAGGAAGTTGTTATCCCGCTGTACAGACAGTTGGTGAGACCCCATCTGGAGTACTGTGTCCAGTTCTGGAGACCCCATCTCCACAAGGACATAGACAGGATAGAGGCAGTCCAGAGGAGGGCAACTAAAATGGAGCAGGGTCTGCAAGAGAAGCCATACGAGGAGAGACTTAAGGTGCTTAATATGTATGCCCTTGAGGAAATTAGGGAGAGGGGGGACATGATAGAAACTTTTAAGTACCTCAGTGGAATCAACAAAGTCCAAGAGGGTAGCATCTTTCAGAAAAAGAGACGTGTAAGAACAAGGGGATACAATTTAAAGATGGGGCAGTTCAGGGGCAATGTGAGGAAGTATTTTTTCACACAAAGGGTAGTGGATGCATGGAACAGCCTTCCTGAGGAGGTTGTGGGATCTAAAACTGTGGGAGAATTCAAGAATGCATGGGACAGACATAAGGCAATTCTTTTGGGGGGTAGGAAGAAATAGGCTGTGGTTAACTAGGATCTGCAGCCTATCCTGTAGGTAGGGAAATGGCCAGACTAGATGGGCCAAGCGGTCCTTATCTGCCATCAAAGTCTATGTTTCAATGCACATCTGCCTTTTTGTGTTGCCTTCTTCCGCCTACTGATCACCATCCTGATTCTATATTTTCCTCCCTCTCCCTCTGATGTTTCCTCTGGTTCCCTTCTGAGGTGCTAGAAATATTATTTTGTCTCCTCTGGTATCCCTGATTCATGTACTTGGTAGATAGTATTTGTTTTATTTCACTAAGGGTTTCATTAATTCTTTTAAAATTAAAGCTCTTGTTCCCATTGTTGGATTTGATAACTAAGTTCTTTAGTTAAATTACATTCCTTAAATGCGTAATTCTTGAAGTCCACTATCTGTTCTGTGCTTAACTTCCCACATATAATAAACAATACATCTATTCTGTAGTATGATAAATCCCTCTGAATGCCTACTTTACAATGTAGCATCATTGATGCATAGTGCCTAACCCCATGGCTGTCTTAGTTGACACTTATTTTCCTCATTGGACTGGAAGTGGTGGTTTGTGCCACTTCCAGTTTGGTGAATTTGATTAAATGTCCAAAAAGTGTACTGTATGTTTTTTCCCCACTGTATGGTAATGCTTTTACTAGTGCAGGTGCTTATTTCCCTACTAGAGATGGGAGTGAGTGCCTAGTGTGTCAAGTTCTTGGAGGCACATTTGTTGGTCCTCCAGTATCCCAGAATCATTTTCCACCTGCTATAGGATATCATGGACAGAGAGCTAATACACAGAGATCCCCCTTTTTGTAGTTTTCTTTTTTTTTTAAGTCGAGAGAATAACAGAATAGACACACAATGTGCAAAAATGCAACATGGTTAATATTAAAAAGTTCTACTAGCTTGAAATCCCTGGCAAGCTATGCTCTGCCATCAGAATCCATTTCTAGTAGTGAAATGTCTTTCTAGTAGCTTAATGGTGGTAATATGCTGTTGCAGCAATGTTTGATTCACCCTGTTGGACTGAGTCTCATTAAGAACTTTAGTACACATACTGTAAATGCACAAGTACAATAAAAAGCATTCTCACTTCATGAAACTTTCTCCAGAACCAGAAATTATTAATGGTGATAATATGCTGCTGCTGCAGTGCTGTCCATGCTGCCCTCTTCAACTAAGTCCATAAACAACTCTTGTTATCATTTCTCGAACACACAAAAAAAGAGGTGTGCAAGAACAAGGGGGCACAATTTGAAAATGGGGGGGTCATAGGTAATTTAAGGAAGTATTTTTTCACAGAGGGGGTTGTGGATGCATGGAACGGCCTTCCGGAGGAGGTTGTGAAGTAAAAAACAGTGGTGGAATTCAAGCATGCATGGGACAGTCATAAGGCAATTCTAGGGGGTGAGGGTAGGAAGAAGTAGGCTGCTAGTTAACTAGGATCTGCAGCTTATCCATTAGGTAGGGAAATGGGCAGACTGGGTGGGCCAAGTGGTCCTTATCTGCCGTCAAATTCTATGTTTCTATGTTTCTATGAAAGAGGAGAAGATGAGACCTGTGAAAATAGGATTGAAATTATTTAGACTCTAGTCCAATTCATATTGTGTTGAACCTTTGAAAGGAAAATGAAAATAAAAAAGAAAGGAAAAACATATAGGAAAGTATACTTACTGTCACTTTGGTGATGGCAATGCCATGAAATGGCATGATGTGGCCTCAGACACAGGAGATGGAGAAGCTGGAGTGCTGCTTGCTGGAACAGAAAGTAGGCCTGGAGACCTGAGAAGGCAAAAGAAAATTATTTAGACTTAATTTACATTTTAGTCAAGCTACACTGTTACGGTGGCATGGTGTATCCATTGTTCACTCCTATCTGTCACCTGTCAAGAAAGATATAAGATATTTTTTCCCTTGAATGGCTACTATGGTGACTGCATGGTAAATCCATTATACACTCCCATCCTGAGTTACAATCATCAGCCACCTGTGAAGACAAAAAAGAAAAAAAATAGAATGATACCATTATATTGGTGATGTCTGTACTGTGTACTGGCACAATGGTGCTCAGAGAGAGGTTGAAGAAGAAGACACGATGTTCTTGCTGCTAAAAGGGATTCAGCAGCAGCATATATCTATGAACAATAGTTTAACATTATTTGGAGACTTGACCACTCCCTGACTTCCATTTGTAACCTTGAAAGGAAAATTAAAATAGAAACAAAATTGAAACCACAACTTACTGTCACATTAGTGGTAGCCATACCATGTACTTGCACTAGGGTGGAGGAGGTGGCATCTTGTTGCTGGAGTAGGAAGCATGGTCTGCCTGACAATGGCATTTATTTTGAATTAAGTATCTGGGTTTGTCTCTCGTGGCATGTGGTGGAGTTGGTGACCCATGTTATTTGTTGATGTGAAGGACCAAAGCAGGCCAGAGAAGAAAAAGGAGGTGTTTTGCTTTCTGGAAGAAGAGACATTGTTTGCCTATCAATGGCATGTATGCTGAAGTAAGAGTCTGGGTTTGTGGAGGCATCAGATTGAGGCACTGGCCCAAGTTATTGTTTGCATTTAATTATGCATTGTTCAGTAACTGTGGTTGGTCTGTAGGCATCAAATGGAGAGAACAGAGAAGGTAATCATGGATGGATGTAGAGAACAGAAGCACTGCACAGGAAAAATAAAAAATGACTCAAACAATGAGGAGGACAAGAGGAACTGAATATAGACCTTTATGCTCCATCCTCATCAAGAATGCAACCCTCAAATTCTTCCAGATTGGAGACGTCCAGAATGGAAGTTCTTTATCCTTCTATGTTTCATCCATCTTACTAGATGGCAGTTTTTCAGTTGCTCCAACCTCAAGGTCATCAGGTTAGTTTTCCCCAGCATAGCCATCTTCATGTGATAAGAACACTGAGATGACTGTGTGTTTGGGGAGGGGGGGATGTAGCAGTGCTGTCTAATCAGTGAGCTTGCTACTTCAGTATACCAATGCCTCATCAGTGATGGTACGGTCCCTAGTGTCTTCCAAACTTGCATCCACCACATGTTGCACTGCCTACAGTCCTGCTGGCTCATCTGCCTCCTCCTTTTCCTCCATATTTTCAAATCAATCCTAGTACAAAACATCCCAAAGTGGATTTGTTGGGATGTTCTCTTTTATCTTGCAGGTTTACTAAGCTGATTTCCCATGTGATATGGTAGCAACACCTGGGTTCTGGTCAGGTTCAGCCTGTGCCTTCGATAACTATGAGTTTAACATCTGTGCCACATGTATGCATCTAATTAAAAGATCTGTCCAATTTTATACCTGATTATGCCCATTTTCAATTATTGATGAAAGGCCATGTTATCGCAGCAGTGCATGAAGCAGTGACAATTTTAACCTATACCTTTTTTATATAATGTATGGGGAGCCTTTATTATGCATTGAAATCAGCATTGTAATAATCTGATAATCCCATTGGTGTGACGTCTGTAGCCTGTTGACCCTCTGTTTGGATGTCACATCGATGGGATTACAGGACAGAATGACAAGTCTCTCTATATTCTGAAAGCGAAATGTCATTAATGAAAAATTCAAAGCACCACACATTCTGACTATTCCATTGGTAAAACACAGCACAACATGTTGCGATGTCCACTAACTATACAATGTCTAACCGCAAGGCTTTTATACAAGAACAGGAAAATAAATGAACCATAAGAAAATGGCTTCTGACATACGGCTTTTACAATCTTACCTGGCAGACATCCAAGAGATTCGGAGCATTGCAGCCATCCCTGTTGGTGAGCTGGATCTTCATCTGGCATCGTATACACAATAAAAAGAAATAATGGTTCAGAATATGAACCTGGCACATTAAGAAGCATACTGGGTAGCACTGACAGATATCTTCTTAAAAACAACTACGAACTTTCAGTGTTCCTTGGAAACACTGGTGATTTTAAAGAGACATTGAAAACACTGGCTGCCAAGCAAAAGTTCCTAAAGAAGGAGGGCAAGGGAGTGAAACCAAACAGGGCTGATGCCTTTTATCCCAGTGATACTGACAAACTTTATGCCACAAGGACTCCTGGTATGCACAGCCCCACAGCCCTGATACACATGGTTTTCTTCAACAACGGGCTGTACTTTGCCGTCCTAACAGCAGATCAATATTGTCTAAGATGGCCAGACTTGTCCCTCTTACAAGATAGTGAAGAGCAGGAATATTTAGAATATTCAGAGCACCAGAATAAAACTCGCACTGGCGAAAACCCCAGGAATATATGAGCTGTCAAACCAAGAATGTACAGCAACACAGCCTTCACAGAGAGATGTCCAATCAGGGCCTATAAAATTTACCATTCACAAAGGCCTGCTGAAATGCTCAAACTGGATGCTCCCTTCTATCTGACCCCAAACCTAAACTTTAAGCTTGGTGTATAACTGTGGTTCCACTGCATGCAATTAGGAGACAATAAAATGCAAAACATACTCAGTGTACTCAAAACATCTGCTGGCCTACTGAATGACAAGCACATCACAAACCACGCCACTCGTAAAAAAGTAATCCAGTGCCCTGTAGACTGTGATGTGCTCCCGAAGGAAGTCCAACAAGTGTCGGGGCACAAATCATGCCAGTCAATTAACAATTATAGCCTTCTTAGTGAAAATAAACAAAGAAGACATTCAGACATCTTTGGCCGCCAGAGCCATACACAGCAAATTCATCCATCCACAAATGCTACCATGCAGAGCGAGAAACCATCAATCTCCAATTCAACCACTTAGAGAAACCCACTAAGCGACCTTGGAGTAAATTTTAACTGATTCAGGGAAAGCATCACGATAGTTGTTACAACAACTACGACCACTACTACGGGCAACAGAAGAGGTGGTGCATAGCTATAATTCATGACTCATCCTCTGATGACGAATAGTGAGTTTAGCCTCCATAATATATGCAACTGTATTTATTTCGGAGTGCCCAGTTATGTTTTCTGAGCTAAAACTGTTTTTTGCATCTGAGCTAAACCTTTTTTTTGTATCCTCCAACAACAGCTTACCATTGGATAAATAACTTACTCACTAGAGATGCCAAGCTGAAGTTGGTTCAAACCACCTTTCTCTCTCTTTTGGGCTATGCTGACTTCCTATATGGCCATAGTACTGCTGGAACTCTAGCAAAGCTAGACACGCTCTATCACCATGCCTTAAGATTTATTACTGGTTTACTGCATCCTTCCCATCACTGTTCTCTGTACTCGGCAGTAGGACGGACATCCCTCAGTTACAGACGCAAGAGGAATACTGCTTTTTGGACATACAAAGCGATCATAGGAATGCTACCTCAGTACATCTCCATCTGCCTCCCGATATGTACTATCAGCAAGTATGCCTTGAGAAGCGCTTCCTTCATTGCTCTGTACATAAAGGCAAAATCACGTTTTGGAAGAGCAGCATTATGCTATGTACTACCCCAGATGTGGAATAAGCTGCAGAAAACCTTGAAACTAACCCATCCTATCTCTCTTTCTAATTTCAAATCCCTTTACCTAAGTCATAATAAAGAGCCATGCACCTGTTTCACTTGATGCCATTAATCCCATAACTCTAGCCTAGCTTGAGCCTTTCCTCTACAGTTACACTGTATTTGATATTTATGATTTTGGGTCCCCTCCTCTGCCTTCCCCTACCCATGCCCTTGCTTTTGCCTCTTCTGCCATCTATGGCTTGTTTCTCAGTACCCCCTTGTCTCTCTTCTCCTCTGGAACCCTCTTGTCAGCCAGACGTAGTTTCCCTGCTATTGCTGTGGTCCATTATCATCTTCGTGTTTTTGTTCCTTTTCTTCTCTCCATTCATTTCAACTATGTCCCTATTCCAGACCCTTCCCTTTACTCTGTTGTTGTTACCTCCTCTGAAATACCTCCGGAATAGTCTATTAACCCTCATCCTTACCCCCAGAGGTTTACTTTAGTGTATACTGAGCACTTATTATTCTGCTGTATTCATTGACTGCTATATTATTTTATATGTTGATATGTGTATATACTTTGCTTGATGTGTCATCAGTTTATTTCACTGACCCAAATTACAACTGTCTTTTCTGTACATTCTTGTAGTTGTTAATACCTGTTCATATTTTTCTAGTGTCACATTTATTTTCTGTATTGTATATTATTCAGTGTATCTTCTGACCAGTTTGCATCCTGTATACCCCAGGTCCACCTCAAAAATGAGTTATGCTCAACAGTGATCGCCTGGTTAAATAAAGATGTTTATTGATTGATTGGTTGATAGAAAGTCCTCCCTGCAGCTGCATGTCCTCCTCACACATCCAACCTATCAAGATGACGTTGACGTTCACACTGAGTCACGTATTCCTTGTCAACCAACCGGAAAGTGATGAGCTGCCTGAAAAAGTTTCCAGATTTTATTTTTTTTTTTAGCCTAAAGCATTAATAAATAACCATAACTTTTAGCATATCCTAGCAGTATGAAGTAGATGTATTGAGATGTGAGCAATAAATGTTACAACCTAATGATCAGCGACTTGATGAGTTTCTCAGTGCCTTGGTGAGTTTCTGCAACATGTTCTAAGGGAAACTGAAATTTAACTTGGCATTTTATTGTAGTGCATGGTCCCATGCACTATAAAAGACAATACCTAAGAAATAGTGGTTAATCACAGTTGTAATCACCTCTTGCAGTTGTCATGACAACTGTAAACCTCTTGAGCTGCACTCTCAAGTTTTACTCAGTCATCGTGACAACTGCTCGAGGTGATTACACCATGGTTAACCACCATTTCTTAGACATTATCCTCTATATTATTTTAGATTGCCACTTATTTTCTGACTTGTAGGATACCCTTTTTTACCCCAGTCTGAGGGCCAGATATTCAAAACTTTGCCCCGGGACTAAATTATCACTGCCCGGTGGGCAAACTTAGCCCAGAGCACAAAGCAAGCTATATTGAAAAGGAAATAGCCTGGTGCTAATACAGCTGAATATATCAGTCTAAGGAAGCTGGGCAAACCAGTCTGGGAGTGCAAGGCAAAAATAGCCCGGGAATAAGACAGCACTGAATATAACAAGAGGGAAGTGCAAACTGCAACTGCAGCTCACTAGACCCTGTAGCAAGCCAGTGTTGCAGGTGGAGAACATTGTGTGCGGTTGCACAGAGATGTCTCACAGCTACTGCAAACACACCTATCAACCTCCTGCCACATAAATCAGGGACAAGGCTTAAAACAAACAAGGACAATGGTTTAAAATCAGGGACACACCTTAAAAATTGGTGATATCCACTCAGGAAGCTGGTAGAATAAGTGGTGTAGTGTAAAATGCATTTTCTAAGGAAGAACACATCAGTAACATTAATGTTTGACATTATTGTATGCTTACAACCCCCACTGTTTGGTCACAGAAACACAATGTTTAGGAGGGACAGAGTAAAACTCTGAGGAAAAATCAGGGATGTCCCTGAAAATCAGGGACAGTTGAGAGGTATGACTGCAAACAACAATGTAAGCCACACACTGCAGAACTCTGCTATGCTGAAGTAAGGTCTGCCCGGGGCTAACCTGATTGCACAGTACTAACACATTAGCCCGGTGCAAACTGGTTAGCCTGGGTGCAAACTGGAGCTACAGTCAAAGCTCCCATGCAAATGAGCCTACTTAGATAATTCGTAGGCAGACAGGTATATTTTCATCCCATTAGGTGCTGCTTAGCATACATTACCATGCAGTTTGCCCGGTGCTACTGCATGGAGCACACAGCTCCACCTTTTGGTCGGAATAGAAGTACAGGGTTGACGCTGCAGGGCAAGGCATGCCCACAGCATCCCCTGTTGGACAGAATGGAAATATAGGCCGGATGCTGCATTATATGGGTGCTGGCAGGCAGAAGCGGTGCATACACCTCATCCCAGCAGCACTGCAAGCAGTCCAGAACTGTATATAGAAATATATCCATCAACATATATATATATATATATATATGTATATGTATGATAATGATACATATATATATATATATATGTATATACATATATGTGTATATATATATATATATATATATATATATATATATATCTGTACTGCCTGAGTCCAAACATGCACTGGAAGACACACCCCCATCCTGATTTCCAACCCCCATAGCAGCGCTACAGACACTGTCAATAAGTCCACAAAATTGCCGCGATCCAACCTAAGAGAGCCAGTGCTTCAATCATTGGCAGCCATGATATAAAGCTCACCATATAGGGTGACATAGCTGCAAACTGCCACAGTGATTAACACAACTGCTAGTCTAAAGGAAACAAGGTCCCCCCCCACAGCATGATTCTGGACCCCCATAGCAGCCCTACATAAATAGTATCCCTAGTAGTCTAGTGCCCCCCATCGCATTCTGGACCCCGTAGCAGAGCTACAGCAACAGTATTCTTGGTAATCTAGTGGTCCCCCCCCCAGCATGATTCCTGATCCCGGTAGCCACTCAAATACATATATTCCCTGGTAGTCTAGCGGTCCCCCACCCCCAGCATGATTCCTGATCCCGGTAGCTGCTTGAATAAATATATTCCCTAGTAGTCTAGCAGTCCCCCAACCCCTGGCATGATTCCGATCCGGTAGCCACTCCGTATAAATATATTCCCTGTTAGTCTAGTGGCCCCCACCCCGCAGCATGAGTCCGACCCCAAATCACAGAATACCCTGGTAGTTCAGTGTTCCCCACCCGGCAGTGATGGCCTCCACTCCTCCCAAAAACCACCCATGAATGGAGCCGGCGACTGGCTCAGCCCTCCTCTCACCACCACAGCTGGCCACCGACTGAGGAAAACCAAGACACAGGCTACAGCTGACAGTGACTGTTTCATAAACAGGGTCCACTATATGGACATTACAAACTAGAGATTTGGTACCCCCTGGTTTTAGGTGGTGGGAGTTGGACAGGGGAAGGGGAGAGGAAGGTGTGAAAATGGGTGTTTTATGGGATGCTTTGTAAACTTCAAGACTGGGTGACTAACATGTTAAAGGCTCACCATTATGAGAAAAAATATGTGTAATATGGTGGGGAGGCATGGGTAATTGAATTAAAGATAGTGGCAGAGCCCTTCATCTTCAGCAGCACAATTTTTCTTTTTCTTTTAAGGCTTCCATAGGGGATCCATATCATCGTCTTCAACAGGCGCTGATATCCTCCTCCTCCTATACTTTGTGCTCATCAACATCATCATCACTTGCTTTAGGATCTTTCCCTCTCATCATCATCATCATGATTCTGACCCCCATTCTTTAAATTTATTCACTTCTGACTGCTCAAGAATTAGATCTCCCTCTTCTGACTCATGGTCCAGTTCCCCACTTTCATTTGGGAATGGGAAATATTAGGCTCAGTGCCACCACCACCATCAGCAGTCCCAGGGATACCAACAATAGCCTCATTATTGATCACTGTGACTGAGACAGAGGTTATTCCACCTCTTACATGGCTCCTCTTGTTGGCGTCTCCCCCAGCCCCCACCAGCATGGATGTCACATATGTTGAAGATAAATATTTGGTTAAATTAATTCCATCAACACTGCTGCCAATTACTTCTTTGCTACTACTTCCAGTCCCAGAGCACATGAAGATGCTGCTACAGATGTAGTTTTTTACGGTTGCAGTGGGCATAGCCCTACAGACATTTTGCGTTCAGAAAAGAGCTGTTGTAATTTTTGCTACCAAACAACATGATAAGTGTTACAAATAGAGTCCTCCACTGGAGCTGCATTACTATGTTGCCTGTGTGTGTATAGGAGCTGGAGAGCACTATTTTTCCTCTGGTTGAGGAGTTAATTGAGCCCTCCCTCAGCAGAGTCTCAGACATTCTACACTACAGTCAGCAAGTACAGAAAGTTAACTTATTGGAAGTAGAATGGGTTAAACACTTCCTGGAGCTTTCTGCATAACAAATAAGCACTGCTGTGCCCTCTAGCCCCTATGAACACCTCATTAAGCCATTTGACACCTCCATCATAACAGCAATCGTCCTGCTACTTAGTAAGACATTCCATAGTGAAGAGTTCCAGTGATGCCTGTTCCCAAATAATACACATTTAAAGTGTTAAATGCCAACTTCATTTTCTCAGGCAGGCAGTTCTGGGGAGACACTAGTACCTGACATTTAGTGATTACTTGTCTGTTATATTATTAGAATTTCAACTCTGTCTGTCTGTTTCCCTGTGGAGAAAGTAGTAAGCTGTTGAACATGCTGTATACTTTGAAACATAGTGGACTGTTAAGGATGTTGGTGCCTGCTGCTTTTTTTTTTCTTTTTGTAGAAGAAACATTTAATGTATATAATCTCACAGATGTATGCATTTATTTTTCCAAATATTTGTTTGTAATAATGTCAATAATATATCCAATGCACCAAAATAGCCAGTTGTGTTTTAGTTATTATTTTATATAGCACTGTGTTCTTAACCTGAAATTTGTGACTATAGGTGTTTACAACTGAATGATAGTAACCACATTTACTTCACTTTCAAGTAGGTAGGCATGTGTGTGTGTCTCATTTTTGTTTGACTTAGGTTATGAAGTAACACATAGACTCTAATCAGTTTACAACATACTGTATTGTAATTAAATGAACTGATAAATGGGGGCTTTGGTTTCTTTAACAAATTCATTTTTCCTGTCTATGGATATACTAAAACAAAAATGTCTCAACAAAAAGTTTAAAAAAAAGGAGTTGAGCAGTAATTTTGTTGATGTGGTGTAAAGAGCTGTTCCCCGGAAAATTACTTGTTTGGGAAGGGCTGCCACAAGCAGAATGAGACTTCAAGGAGTGGGAGCTCATGGCAGCAGAAGACGCATGGTTTCATTAAAAGCTTAATGGTGTCGATGTAGAGGCACCAGTATCTGAGAATGACTTCGGTAGAGGATTAAGTGTGACTTGGGGGTGGGGGATCATCAGGAATTGAGTGAGTCTTGGTATTTTTAGCATAATGGTTTTCTGAAACTTCAGTCTTCACTGGGTTAGATTCTGCATCCATCTGTACAATATGTCATTAAGCCACATGCAGTGGGTTATGGGTAAAAACCAGATCACCCAACCCAGACCACAGCTGTAAAATCTGGACCTGGCCCAGCTTGTGCAAATATTGCTGATCCACTAACTCCAGAAGATCTGGTCAGGCTTTTACCTACTTGGTCTGGTCATGACAGTTCAGTTTTCAACCATGCCAAGGAAGCATTGAAAATAGACTTCCAGGAGTGGACCAGATATGTAAAAGTCTGACTGAACAGTGTAGCAAGAATGACCAGGCCAGCAGTATTTGTACAGGTTGCACCTAGTCTGGCCAATTAGGATTGTTACAGAAGAGCTGTGGTTCAGCTCTGTCAGTCCAGTCTTTAATCAATCAATCTTTATTTTATACTGAATGATATGTGAGCAAAAATACCCATTTACTCAAACGTCCAGTTAAGCATAAAAGGAGAACAAAACACCAGGTGAAACAATTACTTAGTAAAATACAATATAAACAGGTCTAACATAAACAGATCTAATACAAAGATCTAGAGGGATATACAGAAGAAAGGGGAAGCAAATATGAACATATGAAATTGCCATCAGAAAAATGCCTGCAGTTCTATCAAGTCTTCTCAATTGTGTAGCTCTTAGTTTCATATCATACAGCTGCTCCATCCCCACCCAAACCCCTTCCTCCCCTTTCCCAATCTTCCCCCCTTTGTGTTCTTGTCTGTACTCACCCTGCCCTTGACTCTAGCCCAAGCCCGCCTAAAATTATCCACTGTATTCAGTTTGATTAACTGCTCTGGCAGTGGGTTCCATCTCACCACCATTCTTTCTGTAAAGTAATGCCTCCTCATCTCCTTCCTGAACCTTCCCCCTTCCAACTTCAGACTGTTCCCCCTAGTCACCCTTCCCTTCTTTAAGCGGAGCAATCCTCCCTCTCTGACTTTGTTTATGCCTTTCAGGTTCTTAAAGGACTTTATCAGTCCCCTCTTTCCCTTCTTTCTTCCAGTGAATACATGTTGAGCTCCCTCAATCTTTCCTCATACAGCACTTCCCTTAGTCCCATGATCATTTTCATAGCCCTGTACTGCACCCACTTCAGTAATTGTGCATCCTTTTTGAGGTATGGGTACCAGTACTGCACACAGTACTCCAAGTGTGGCCTCCTCCTTTCTAGAGGTGATCCCTCTGGCAATGCACCCCAGCATCCTCTTTGCTCTTGCTGCCATCCTCCTACACCGTGCTAATACCTTCATGTCCCCTGTGACATTACCCCAGGTTCCTTTCCTCCTCTGAAGCTGTTACCTGCACTCCTCCCAGCCAGTAGCTGGTCCTTGGATTTCTGTCTCTGAGGTGCATGACCTTGCACTTCTTACCATTAAACCCCAACTGCCACTCCCTAGACCAGTGTTCAAGTTTAGCTAAATCCTCCCTGAGTGCCTGCCTCCCTTCCTCATTGCCCACTTTTGCACAAATCTTAGTGTTGTCCGCGAACTGGCTGCTCTTACTCTTGATCCCCTCTGCAATGTCTCTAATGAAGACATTGAACAAACAGGGCCCAGCACCAAACCCTGCAGTACCCCACTTGTTACTGACCTTGGCTTGGATGTCTCCCCCTTTCACCTACCCTCTGTTGTCTGACCTGCAACCAGCTCTCAACCCACCCCACCAGTTTCTCCCCAACCCCCATGTCTCTCAGCTTGCTCATTAACCTCCCATGCAGTACCGAGTTGAAAGCCTTGCTGAAGTCCTGATACAGGACATCCACAGCATGGCCTTTATCAACTGCCCTAGTGACCCAGTCGATGAAGCTGATCAGGTTAGTTTGGAACAATCTTCCTGAGACAAACCCATGCTGTATCTCATCCTGTAGACCATTACTATTGAGAAAAGTCATCAACCTCTCCTTTAAAAATGGTCTCCATCAACTTCCCCACTATGGAAGTCACCTCTGCCAGTTCCTTCAGGACCCAAAGTTGTGAATGACAGCATACAGTACACGTTGCAAGCTCATTGGTCGACAAGGTCTATCAATGCACTTGCAGTTGTGCAGTATGCTGTCATTCACAGACAGCACAGTTGGTGGCCAGCCATGGCAGTGCACAGATGGATTGAGCTGCCCACCGGCCTTCTACCCATGCTGGTATGGAGAAGCAGGGTGGGGTGGGGTGCCTGAGTGAGTGGGGTGGTCCACTGGGATCACCAGGGTTATTTTGGATGTACTGTTCACAATGCGGTCAGGCCAGGGATGTGAGGTGGGTACCACTATACCATCAGGGAAAATATCGGGGATAAATATCTAAAGGATCGGTGATACAGGCAGGGAGGGAGGGAGGAACACTATACCACCAGGGATCATACCGGGGTTTTCATCTACAGGATTGGTGATACGGGCAGGGAGGGAGGTACACTATACTGCCAGGGATGTTACAAGGTGGTTTAATGCATGATTGGGTATTCGGACAGAGTGGGACCACTGGACCACCAGGGATACTGTAAGGTATCATTGCAGAATGTGAATGAGCCAGGGAAGGGTGGGGGGTACCTCAAGCCTACAGAGCTCTATGAGTGTGGTCCACAGCTCTTGCAGGGCACCTAGTGCATTCTGATGGATGCAGCCCTACAAGATGCATGCAAATGGGACCATAATGATATGCAAATTGCCCCATTGCTCCTTGTATGCCTAATGACTCCATTTGCATGTTTGTGGCTGTGAATGGCACATTTGGGCATGGGCACATCTAGAGATGTGCTGCCCCATTGGTTTCCCACCCTGACAAGGGGGTTGTGCCAGCACATCCTGGGCTGGGCACAACTGTGGTATTCACAAAGGCAATGTGATGGGAGCATCCCCTGGTGCATCTTCTGTCAGTGCCATAGTAAGTGCTTGGCACATCTGATTTGCACCGGGGCATCAGAGATGTGTCAAGCACAACTTCTTTGTGAATCCTGCCCTTGATGTCATTAAATGAAAATCTGATGTCCCAAATTGAAAAATTTGATGTCCTAAAATAAAAAATGTGATGTTCTGAAATAAAAAATGTAATACTGTGTATGACATTTTTGATTTCTCACCACATCCTTGCCATTTTTTTTTTGTGCCGTAACAACTGCTATCGTGTTCTTTCTTCTTTGGATTCCCAAAGCTCTGGTCTACTCTCCCTCCTTGCTATTCAGTCTGCCTTACTTGCACTCCTCTCTCAAAACCTTCCTCTGGAACTTCTCAGCTAATTCCTGTAATTTCCTCTGACCCCTCCTAACCCTACCATTTTCTTAATTGTCTGCTCATACTATCCACTGATCCTTGTGTTCCCCTTCCATAACTGTATCCTATACCTGTTATTTAATTGGACAGCTGCATTGGCATCATTGATACTGTTCCTGTCACATGGTGTGGTTATACAAATTATATAATTTTTGAAACTAGTTATACCATTATACCTCTTCATAGTTCTGTATGTATTTATATATACTGTATGTGAACACTTATTAATGTATTGTTATTTTTCTCTGTTTATTTCCTTGTTCTCCCCATAATGTAAGGGGATAGTATGCATCTATTGATGGATGGGAGTGCAGGGCACAGAGAGCCCTGCACTCCGACAGGCAAATGAGGATTTGATTATACTGTCTCATAAAGTAAGGAAATTCATTGCAAAAGACTTCATTAGTGCAGAAGTTAGGGTTAAAGCCACATAGGCAGGGAAATGTGGCATTAGGTTTCCAACCCTAACACCCCATCACCCACCCTGCAGCTAACAGTGGGAGAAATAATTTTCACTCTCCTGCATCTTCACAAATCAGGTGTAGGATGTGCCTTGAGGTTGTCAGCCTTAACATTCATTCCACTCTCATGTACTCCACACATCTCAGCTTCTTCAATAATGGAATAGGGTGAGCATTAGGGCTGACAACCTCAAGGCACACTCCACAACTGATTTGTGAAGATGCAGGACAGTGCAATGTGTAATGATTTCTCTCATTGCTGCCTGCAGGGTGGGGATGGGATGTTAGGGTTCGAAACCTAAATGCCACATTTCCCTACTTTTGTGGCTTTAGCTCTATCTGGTGCATTAACGAAGTGGTTTCTAATGAATATACAGTATATATATATATATATATATATATATATATATATATATACACACATATGTAATAGGGGTGTGGTCACACCCCTGTAGTTAGGGTTGAGTAGGCACTTTAATGTTAAACCTCACATTCAACACATTAATGACTTTGCAACCATTCAACAGATTTGCACAAGATTTGGAATACATGGTTTGGTTTGGTAGATCTCTTGATTTGCCAAGTTGCATTTCAGTCGGACATATAGTTTCTGCACAGTGAAATGCCAAAGAATGCACTTTTTACCAGTTTTGATATGTTTTTTGCCTGTAATGCTGCGACCATACCAAGTGATCTTTTGGTCATGGCAAGAGGATGGGTCAAGGAACAAAACAGCATTGGCCTGGTAAAAAAATATTAATCCATTCCAAAGTTATTAATTTTTTTATTTTTGAGTTCCAAGCATGTTCAGTTCACTCAAAAATGTATGTCTATTTTTGTGAAAGATAAATGGTCTCACGGTCAAAGATTTTGTCAGCTTGCAAAAGAAAAATCCTAGTACATCAGAAAAATTCTTTGTTCACAAGCAGCCATCTTGTTTTTAGTTTTCCAGTCAAACAAAATGTCGTAGCTTTCTCCATGGGTGACGTTTGGTCCAAATGAGGCATGGGTTTTGTTCAGGGTGACCCCTTCTACAAAGCCATGCCTTTGGTTTGCTTCATTTCTGTCAAAAAATATATTTTTTAAAATTCTTCTTTCATGACTCACTAATGATCTTCTTTCGCGAGCTCGCAAAATCCTGGTCCGCAAGACGATCCTAGTCCGCAAGCTTTATTCTTGAGGGGATGACCAGATAGCTGGAATTTCACAATCAGATGTCCCTGGGATGACCAGATGGCCCTGGGGATGACCAGATGGCCCAGACTGGCACAACTAGATGTCCACTCGTGGACTATGACTTTGTTAGGTCGCAAACTAGGATGTATCTTGTGGCCGAGGATTTTGCTATCTCATGACTGAAACATTTTTAAAGGTATAAAAATGTTAGAAATCCATAGCTCATTAACGGATTGGTCTTTTTACTTGAAATTTACAGGGTGATGAAGGGATGCCCTACAGGTGTGAATTATGCTGTTTAAGTGTTGGGTAATTAAGTGGTTGCATAGATATGCCATGATGAAGTTGATGTATTCCCCATAGGATTACATTGCGGTGTCTGTCATGCCTTTCGGCAACGTTATCTCAAAACTAAATGAGATACAGAGTTTTTGCTACTTGCCACATAGACTTTTTCAAAATGTAAGGAAATTCATGGCAAAAAACTGCATTTAATGCATCAGTTAGGTTAAAGTGGCAAAAGTGAGGAAATGACACATTAGGGTTGAAAACTTAACCCCCCCACAACCCACACACTCATCCTCTATAGACTGACAGATGCCAGGGTGTGCCATTGGGCTGTGAGGCCTAACTTTCACCCCATTCTCCTTTATTGTAGCTTATAAATCTGCTTACACATGGAATGGGGTGAAAGTTCAGCCCAACAACCCCATGGCACAACCTGGTGTCTGTCAGTCTGTGGAGGATGGGTGTGTTAGTAGTGCTGGGGGGTTAGGTGCTCAACCCAAACATTTTGTTTCCTCACTTTTGTCACTTTAACCCTAACTGATGCATTAAATGCAGTTTTTTTGCTATGAATATATATATATATTATAGTGGCACAATCATGCCACTATAGTTAGGGCTCAGTGGTCACTTCTATGTTAAACTCAAAATTTTGCACGTTAATAACTTTGGATGAGTTCAATAGATTTGCCTGAAATTTGGTATGCACAGTAGGGCATGGTAGTTCTCTTGATCTGCCAAATTATGTTTTGGTCAGACTTACGGTCTTTGCATACAAAAACACTGAAAAATGCAAAATTATCCATTTTTGGAGGCAGCTTTTGGGATTTTGGACATGGCTCTGCACAGCCATTGTGTGGCATGCTGCTCTGCAAGATGGCTCATTTGAAAGCACTTTGGTGACCAAACATGCTACTTTTCATTTGGTGAAACAATATAAAAGCATTCAACAGTTATGCCATTTTTAAGCTCCCATTAAAAGTCAAATGGAAAATTTTTATGTATGTTTTGCGAACAAAGAATAGGGTTCTGGCCATCTGGTCCCACCTGGTGATTAAAGAATTTGCAGCCTTGCGGTTCAAGAATCTTTGTCCCCAAGAATTTAAAAAAATTCTTTGATCGCGAGGTCTATCTTCTTTTTAAATTTCCGATGGGAAAAACATAAATATCTCAGCTCAGGGGTCACTTCTGAAGTAAAACTTGGATGGGTTTTACTCAGGGGACTCCAATCTATCAAGTCATGCCTTTGGTTTCATCCAAATCCATCAAAAAATAGCATTATGAGCTTTTAAAATATGAATTCAAGGCTTGCTAATGATCTTTGATCGTGAGCCTGCAAATTCTTTGGTCGAGAGATTCTTTGATCGCGATCGTGCATTGCGAGCGAGGGACAAGATGACCAGACTTAAAAATATAGTTTCTCAGCCAAGGGGTGCCCTAGAAACTTAAATGAGGGTGGGTTTTGCTCAGGGGGCTTCGGTCTGCCCCACCTGAATTTAAAAAAATCATGTTTTCAATATCACTGGTAGTCTAGCGCACCCCCCGATCATGACAAAATACATAACGATCTCTAATTCCCTGGTAGTTTAGTGGCCCCCCCAATGTGTATTTCATAAATATTGCTTTTTTATATCCCTGGTAGTCTAGTGGCCCCCTGATCTCTATACAATTATAATTGTTTGTTCTTATTCCTGGTAGTCTAGTGGCCCCCCTGCTCTGTATTAAATTATTATTATTGTTCATATCTCTGGTAGTCTAGCGCCCCCCCAGCATAAAAAATAGAAAAGGATCTGCAATTTCCTGGTAATCTAGTTGCCCTGAATGTGTATTTCATAAAATATTGCTTTTTTATATCCTTGGTAGTCTAGTGGCCCCCCTGCTTTCTATTAGATTATAATTATTGTTCATATCCCTGATAGTCTAGTGGCCCCCCCATCATAATAAAATATATAAGGATGTGCAATATCCTGGTAGTCTAGTGGTGCCCCATCCCCCACTCAGCCATGCAAGTCCACCCAGAACCTCCCCAACCTTCCCTAGTCGGCGACTGGCACAGCCCACCTCTCACCTCCATGGCCAGCCACTGACTGTGTATTAGCAGCGCTAATGCAAAGAGGCACTCAAAAATTATTTCTGAGTGCCTCTTTGCATTAGCACTCCTAATATACACAGTCGGCAGCTGGCAGTGGAGGTGAGAGGTGGGCAGTGCCAGTCACCAACTGAGGAAGGGTGGAGGGTGCTGGTGGCTGGCATGGCTGGGAGGGGCTTGGGGGGGCCACTAGACTACCAAGACATTGCACATACTTATCTATTTTATTATGATGGGGGGCAGCTAGACTACCAGGGATATGAACAATAATAATAATTTAATACAGATATGTGGGGCCACTAGACTATCAGGGATATAAAAAAGCAATATTTTATGAAATACACATTGGGGGGCCACTAGACTACCGAAATTGCAGATCCTTATCTATTTTGTGTTGATGGGGGGGGCCACTAGACTACCAGGGATATGAACAACAATTATAATTTTATACTGATCGGGGGGCCACTAGACTACTAGGGATATAAAAAAGTAATATTTATGAAATACATATTGGGGGGCCACTAGACTACCAGGGAATTAGAGATTGTTATGTATTTTATCATGATTGGGGGGGCTGTTAGACTACGAGGGATATTGAAAACATGATTTTTTTATTCAGATGGGGCAGAATGAAGCCCCGTGAGCAAAGTCCACCCTCATTTAACTTTCTAGGGTACCCCTGGGCTGACAAAATAGATTTTTAAATCTGGCCATCTCATCCCTCGCTCTTTGATCGCAAGCCTGCAAATTCTTTGATCATGAGATTCTTTGATCACGATCGTGTATCGCAAGTGAGGGATGAGATGGCCAGATTAAAAGATCTATCTCAGCCCGGGGTGTCCTAGAAAGACAGATGAGGGTGGGTTTTACTCAGGGGCTTCATTCTGACGAACCACGGTGGTGGTTTACCGCAATTCTTAGATTTTTTTTAAATTAGAACAGTTTTTATTCTTTGGTCATGACCCTGCAAATTCTTTGATCACGAGCCTGCAAATTCTTTGATCGTGAGATTCTTTGATCACCATCTTTGATCGCGAGGGGGGGACAAGATGGCCAGATTTTTTAATAATGAAATAGATAGGGAAATATTATCAATCTTTAAGACTGAATATCTCGGAAACGGTTTGGTCTTTTTACTTGACATTTGGAGGGTGTTTATGGCATGTCATGTACAGGTGAATTATGGTATTTATGTGTCAGAGAAAATGTTTTTGTGGAGATATTGTGTGATGCACTTTACGTGTTGCGGACAGTGTTTTGGATTATGCTGGTGGCTTGAAATTGATAGGGTGCCTAGCCTTAGTGTTGCGGATGTAGTTTTCAGTTGTTGTGTGTGTTAAATGTCAACAGGTGTGGAACTGTGCCACTCTGACAAATGAAAATGTCAGATTTTGACATGTTATGTCTCGGACACAGCGTGGTCTTTTTGCTTGAAATTTGGAGGATGTTGAATGCATGTTCTGTAGATGTCAATAGCGGTGATTATGTGTTGGACAGTGTATTTTTTATGGATATATTGTGTGATGCAGTTTACATCTTGTGGACAGCGTTTTCTATTGCTGTACTAGACTGACATTTGTTTGATGGCTGGCCTTGCTGTTGTCAATGTACTTTTTAGTCATTGGGTGTGTAATGTGGCCCAACAATTACAAGTTGGTGGGAGTGCGGGGCCCAAAGGGCCCCGTACCTCTCAACTTAATACAACTTTCTACTTTTCTTTCTTATAAGTAAAGAAATTCTATGCAAAAAACGTTGTTAATGCATCAGTTAGGGTTCTTCTACAGCAACAAAGTGAGGAAATTTGATTTTAGGGTTCCTGCGTTGCACCCACCCCAGCCCACCCGCACAACAGGCATCGGTGTGCATTTGGGTCATCTGCCCTAACTCTCACCCCATTCTCCTACACTGTACCACCTCAGCTTGTTTACACATGGGATAGGGTGAGAGTTAGGGCTGATGACCCCAATGCACACCCTGATGCCTGTTGGTAGGGGTGGGTTGGGGTGGATTGCAAGGGGTGGGAACCCTAAAATGCAAATGTCCTCCCTTTTTTTGCTGTAGAGGAACTCTAACTGATGCATTAACAAAGTTTTTTTGCATAGAATTTCTTTACTTTTAAGAAAAGAATAGAAAAGTGAAAGTTGCACAAGTTGGTGGGAGTGTGGGGCCTTTGGTACCTCCCACCAACTTTGTAATTAGTAATACATTACACACCCATTAACAAAGATTTTGTATAGAATATATATATATATATATGTATATGTGTGTGTGTGTGTGTGTGTGTGAATATCTAGGAAAAGGTCTTAATGAGTTCTACAAGACCAGTACAAGACCAATACATAATTTTTCATTTCATTTTTTAATTTTTTAATTTTTTTATACTTGATAACTGGTGAGCAAAAATGCCCATTTTCACAAGTGACAAGTATGAGAGTACATAAAAAAACAATAAATACAATTCACAAACAAGATTTAAAACACAAAAGGCTGCATACAAACATATAACCCTTAAGAACAAGTACATTTATTCTTTGCAAGGAATCAGTGTTTCAGTCTTACTTTTAAATAATCGATTGTTGTACAATTGACCATTTCATTAGGCAGGACATTTTAAATTGTGAGAGCCCTAAACAGCAATGATTTTTGTCCAGATTTTTTTTTTTTAAAACAGAAAGGAATTTTAAAAACAAACTTACTTTGTGAACTTGTTCCCTGAGTATTGATGTTTCTAGGGAATAATGACATAACTGCACACGCTGACATCCCCCTCTCAAGGAGCTTGTATTTTGAAACATCTCTAGGCTTGATTCAGAGGCTTTTCCATGTGAACTACAACAAGTTGACTGGTCCCCACTCTACAATACTGATCATGTTGACGCTACCCGTGATTACTTTTCCATCAGTTTCCTCACTCTCCAGAATAGTCATGCTCCTAAGGTCAGATTCAGGAAAAACTTACCAGGTGGCTACATAGCAGTCTACTGACCCATCTCAAAGCTAGAGATGCTTGCTGGTGCAAATACAATGCCTCCACACAGAAATGTGACTGGGCTGACTACCAGGCTTTGAGGAACACCTGTAAAAAGGAAATACAGGCTGCTAAAGGAGTTTATTGTAAGGAGTTGTTACAAGCCTCAGCAAAGGATTCTAAAAGCTTCTGGAGCTACATCAAATGTCTCATGGGTTCTGGGGAAGATTCCAAACAATCATTGTCTGAAATGACAATTGACCAGGTAAACTGCAGTAACTTGGAAACTATAGCCAACACATTCAACAACCACTTTACCAGGATACCCTGTTCCGCAGAACAATGCCTGGCATCTGAAGAGGAAAATCTCCCACAATCCAGTGCTTCCTCACTGCCATTCTATTTCTGTGCTGTCACTCGAAAGGAAGTATTAAAACTCATTAACTACATCTCTTCCAGCAGAAGTGTTGACCCTGACGGGATTGAACTCAGGCTACTTAAGATTTCAGCATCAGCACTAGTGGCCCCAATAACTAGGATATTCAACTTGTCAATAATGTCAGGTACTGTCCCTGAATACTGGAAAACAGCCAAAATAGTTCCTGTGTTTAAACAAAGTGACCCAAGGAGTCTTAGGAACTTTTGTCTTATAGCCATCCTTCCAATTCTTAGCAAACTACTTGAAAAAGTAGTTGCCCTCCAGGTCACTGACAATGTAAAAAAGCATAAGCTACTATCTCCAGCACAACACAGTTTCAGACCTGCCCACAGCACCACTATGACATTAACCCAACTCACTAGTGATATCAGATTGGGGATGGACAATGGGAAACTTACTGGTTCCTTCTTTATCGACTTAACAAAGGCATTTGATCTGTTCAATCACTCTAAACTGTAGTCCAAACAGTCTGTTCTAGGCATTTCTAACACTATGCTTAAATGGTTCTCCAGCTACCTGAGTCAAAGGCAACAATTTGTCAAAGTAAACCAGGAAATCTACTCACTTACCACTATCAACGCTGGAGTGCCCCAAGGCTTAATTATTGGACCACTGCTGTTCTTCATATTCATAAATGATGATCCTCAAAACACTATGCACTGCTGCACCATTCTCTATGCTGATGATATGGTTCTCCATGCCAGCTGTCATAGTATAGATGAGTTCAACTTACAGCTGGTTGCTGACTTTGGTAGGCTTCAGACCTGGCTAAAACAAAACAGATTCATTATAAATGCTAGCAAGACTCAGGCTATGCTATATGGGTCCTCGCCTAAACTGAGATTCTTCAACACTGGCCTAACCATCCAATGCTCTGATAGATCTCTCCTCTCATTTGTCAAATCCTTCAAATGCCATGGAAATCAAGTTCAGGATCCAGAATAATACTTTGGTGTTACTCTGGATCCTGAACTTGATTTCAATCAACACATCACCAATGTCTGCAAGTCTGTCAATGCCAAACTCGGTCTGGCCTACAAAATTAAATACTCTCAGACTCCTGCCACGAGACTTGCCATACCAAGGAGTATCCTAGTTTCCACCCTGATATATGGTCTTACCCCTACTAAATGACCAGAGCTTCCAACCTGGACAAATGGAACATGTCTTACAACAACATATGCTGTTTTGCTCTCTCCTCTCCCAGAATGACTCACCACTGCTCACTATACACTAAGCTTGGGTAGCTATCTCCTCCCTCTCACCATGTACTTGACCTTGGCTGCTTCATTAGCAGCATAATAAGATCCTCCAAGCCAGTTGCCTTTGTAGCCTTGCTGACATCCCAGGAACAATCTTACCCCATGTGCTCCTCCAAACAATCTCTCCTGGTGGTACTAAGATGTTCTACCAAAACAGTTGAACAGGTCTTTATCACCTTTGTTCCAAAAATCTGGAATTTTGTCTGATCTTACCTCAGAGCTGCACAGTCCCACTTTGTTTTAAGCAAACACTTCACAAGTTCTTAAGAAACTCCAATACCTGCACCTGCACCTGACTCCCAGCTATTGCTGTTTTTCCCTCACCCGACATGTTTTCAGACTCCTCCCTACAAAGTGCCCCCCACCGTAATCTTCAACTGATTGGGTGATTACACTGACTTTCTCCAGCTCTGTAGTAACCTGATCTTATTTCTCTCTTTCTAGCCTCAAAGTATCATGTTTTGCACCTACATCCTTCTGAACAGTATTGCTCAAAAGTTAATGTTATGTATACTGTATTAATTTCTACTGTCTGATTGTTCTTCTGTCATATCATTGTTCTGTAACCTCCCAGGTCATGTCTGAAAATAGGCAGTGTTTTATCTAGCGCACTTACCCAGTCAGCAAAAACAAAATAAATAAATAATCCACTTGTGAAGCATTGAACCTGGGATGCAGTACAGTACAGTGGTTTAAGGCTCTGAGCTATAAACCAGGAGACTTGGGTTTGAATCTCACAGCCCCAACTTGCATACTGCATGATCCTGAGCAAGTCACTTAACTTCCTTGTGCTCCCAGATCACACCTGTGAACAAGCTTTCAGCTTAGTGTGTCTCTCCTGGTTAAAAAAAAGAATCTAACCTTAAACTACATCTATTTTCAAGTGAAAGACAACCTGCTTTTTTAAATAGAATACAGTGATGTGTTCTCTTTGGGAGATTAGTAATGAAATGAAGGACATTATTGTACGCTGCTTTCAATTTTGTAAGTACTCTATCACTTGTTGATGAGTAGACAGCCTGTAGTCCAGTACACTGAGATGTAGACTACTGGCAAACAGTCTTCTTGATTTGAGTGCCAAGAAATTGCATGTTATGAATAAAAGACATGGGGCTCAATATTCAGTAAGGTGAAAAGAGTAGCACAAATGTTTACATTGCACTTTGTAAGTGCCCAGGTGTCAAAGGATGGTATATTCAGTTGGATAATGTACCAGTACTACCTGGCTGAATATAGGTCCATGTCAGCACAGCACTAAGTCTAGTAGTGTTGCTCCAGATTAGATCGCAATGTGTGCCTGTAGAATGGATAGCACCAAAGGGCTATCTGCAGTTTTCAATGGGACCAATGCCAATAAACCCATTGGACATGCACAGTTCAAATGGGCAATTTGCAAGCACGTTATGGGCTCATTTGCATGGGTTGCATGGCAGGGTAGTGTGACACTACCCCTCAAAGTGCCTGGCCCAGGTAAGAGTAGAGAGCTCAGGTGTTAGTGGTCTCCCTACTCATCATCAGCAAAAAATTAGTAAATGAATGTCCCTGGTGCTAGTCATCACCCCCATCTGATCACTTGCCCAAAGCTAATAGAAAAAATATTTGTTTATACCAAAGTTGGGCATACACAACCTCCAATTCAAGGGCATCAGTCTTGAGATAATTAAAAATATGTATTGTAACATGAAGATTAAAAATTATATTTATTTATTTGTTTGTTTTTGGTAACCAGTTAGGTGTACTAGACAGAAAAATGCCAATTTTCAGGCACGACCTGGGAGGTTACAATATAGTGAAATACAATATGAGATAACAATAGTGGTAGAACAAAGCAATAATCAGGTAGTTAAATACAATACAATGCAAGAAAAAAAAATGCCTGTTTACAGGCACGACCCGGGAGATTACAATATGATAAAATACAACACAAGACAATCATAGTGATAGAACAAAACAAATAAAACAGGCAATGCCCGACTGACACATTTTGGATGGTAGTACATTGCTGTTAGCACATGGAATCCCTTATTGATATCACATTAATGGTTGACATGAACCATAAGGTAATGACCAAGGGTTATAGAAAACATACTGCTACCAATAATATTTTGTTAGCCAGTAGTTCCCATTCCAGGTCGCATAAAGATTCCATTCCCTCTAATTAATTTTTGAGACTTAGAAGGAACTGTTCTGATTTTGAGGAATTTTTCTTAGATGCAGAAAAATTAAAGGGTGGGTTTCTTGAAAGCAGATATAATGCTAGGGTTTTAGATAATGCATTGATAAAAGAAAAATTAACTAAATGTGGTATCATAACATAGAAACATAGAGGTTGATGGCAGATAAGGACAGCAAGGCTGTTTGCCCATTTCTTTTTCTACTTTATAAATATGCCATCGGCCTTTGCTCTGTCAGTGGTCTATCTAGTCATACTCATCTGTATTGCTCCCTTATGCCTATCTCATGCCTGTTTGAAGCCCTGCACTGTATTCATAGCCACCACTACCTGAGGTAGGCCGTTCCATGCATCCACCACTCTTTCTATGAAAAAGAATTTCCTCACATTCCCCCTTAATTGGCCTCCCTCTAATCTCATGCTGTGTCCTCTTGTCCTGCTATTTTTCTTATATTTAAACATGTTAGACTCTTTCACCTTGTTAATGCCCTTAAGGTGTTTGAATGTTTCGATCATATCACCTCTCTCCCTTCCTCCTTTGCTCAAGGGTTTACATATTGAGCTCTGTTAATCTGTCCTCATATGTCTTCTGAGGCAGTCCCTGTACCATTTTGGTTGCCTTTCTCTGGACTGCCTCAATTTGGTTAATGTCCTTATGAAAGTGTGGCCTCCAGTACTGCGCGCAGTACTATAGATGGGGCCTAACCCGCGACTTGTAAAGAGGGATTATTACCTCCCTCTTACGACTTGTGATACCGCTACTAATACACCCTGTCATCCCCCTAGCCTTACCTACTGCTTTAGAGGTCTATTTGGATGATTTCAGGTCATCTGTGATGATGATGCCCAAGTCTCTTTCTTCCTTTGTGACTGCCAGCAACTACCCTCCTAGCCTATAGGGGGCTTCAGGGTTTCTATTCTCTATGTGCATGATCTTGCACTTCTTTGCATTAAATTCCAGTTGCCACTCTTCTGACCATTTTGCTTGTTTAACCAGATCTCTTCTCATTCTGCCCACCCCATCTGGATCATCTACTCTGTTGCAGATCTTGGTGTCATCTGCAAACAGACAAGCCTTACCCTCTAGTTCATCTGCAATGTCACTGATGAAGATATTGAAAAGGACTGGCCCCAGGACTGATCCCTGAGGTACCCCACTTGTGACTTGCATCTCTTCTGACTGTATACAATTTACCACCACTCTCTGTTTTCTGCCCGTCAACCAGTTTACCACCCAGTTGACCAACTTCTCACCCACCCCAAGCCTACCCAGCTTATTTATCAATCTTCTATATGGAACAGTGTTGAAAGCTTTGCTGAAGTCAAGGTAGGTGACATCAACTGCTCCCCCTTGGTCCACCACTCTGGTTACCCAGTCAAAGAAATCTATGAGATTATTTTGACAGGACCTTCCTTTTGTAAACCCATGCTGTCTTGGATCCTGTGCCCCTATGGATTCCAGGTGTTGCACTATCCTTTCCTTAAGGAGTGCCTCCATAATCTTGCCCACTACTGAGGTAAGACTGACTGGTCTGTAGTTCCCTGCCTCCTCCCTGTTACCACTCTTGTGGAACGGGATCACGTGAGCCCTTCTCCAGTCTTCTGGGACCTCACCTGTCTCAGAAACTCAATAAACAGTTCTGCTAATGGCTCTGCTAGTTCCACCCTTAGCTCCTTAAGTACCCTGGGATGTATGCCATCAGGTCCCATTGCCTTGTCCACCCTGAGCTTAGCGAGCTCTTGTAGGATCCTTTCTTCTCTGAAGGGAGTAGTGCTCACCTCCCTCCCCCCTGTGTCCATGGTGCTGAGCTGTGGGCCCTGCCCTACCTTCTCTTCAGTAAATACTGAGCAAAAGTATCTATTTAGGATAGATACTTTTACAGGGTCCTCCTCCTCACATGCCTCCATTTCTCCTTTGAGCTTAGCAATACCCCCTCTGGACTTTCTCCTTTCACTAAAGCATCTATAGAAAGCCTTGTCACCGTCTTTTACTGTTCATGCAAGTGTTTCCTCAGTTTGGGACTTTGCCTGCCTTACTGCCTTCCCTGCTTCCCTTAGGGCAGTTTGGTATGTCTCCATCCCTCTGTGTTCCCTTTTATTTCCTGAAGGCAAGCCTTTTGGCTCTGACCTTTTCTGCTACTGTATTTGAGAACCAAAGTGGTTTCCTTCTTCTTTTGCACTTCCTTTTCTGTCTAACACAATGGGATGTTGCTTCAAGTATTGCATCCTTAATGCTTGCCACTTTGCCTGTACCCCTTCGCCTGTGTTTCTTTTTGCCAGGGCTAGCTTAACTCTGTTGACATCCTATCATAGTCAGCTCCTCTGAAGTCCCATATTTTTGCTTTGGAATGGGATGATTTAGATGTAGTGACCAAATTGAACCATACCATGTGATGGTCACTGGCCCTCAGGTGATCTTCTACCTGGAGATTTGTGATCCCTTCCCTGTTAGTCAGTACTAGATCTAGGATAGCCCTGTCTCTTGTGAGTCATTGTAACAGTTGTTTGAGGCTCTCCTCCCTGCAGGGAATCCACCATGTGTCTAGTTCTGGCAGATGTTCCTGTTGGTATTGGCCAATCTATATCCGGCATGTTGAAGTCTCCCATTATCAGAACCTCCCCTTTATCTGTCATGTTTTGTATATCTTCTAACAATAATGTATCTATTTCCCCCCCCCCGGTTTGGGGGCCTGTAGACAACCCCAGTTCTTATGGCTGTCCCATTTCCTGTTTCCAGGGTGACCCACAGTTCTTCTGGTTCCTTATGTGTATTTTGAATTTCTGTAGCTTTGATATTTTCACTGACATACAGGGCCACTCCACCTCCCCTATTTGCACCTCGGTCTCTTCTGAACAGTACCTAGCCAGGTACTGAAGTCTCCCAAGTGTGGTTACTGGTAAACCACATCTCACTAATAGCTACTATGTCCAGTTTAGACTCTGACATTATTGTCTGCAGGTCTGAGATCTTATTTCCCAGGCAGTGAGCATTTGTGTAGATGATTTTCCATTTGCCAGATTTCAGTGTGTTAGTTGTTGGGTGAGGTTTGGCATTTCCCCTGTGCGTCGTATGGGGAGACAGACCTTTTTTCTTACCTGGTGATGCAAATGAACTACAGTCATGCTGAATCCCTTGTTTGACTACTAGCTGGGGGGGAGTGTGTTCTTTCCATTTTCGACGTATGGGGTGCTGCACCCCTCTCCCCATTTGCTAGTTTAAATATTCTGCAAAGATGTCAAACTTCTGCCCCAATGCACTGACTCCCTCCTTAGTCAGATGCAGTCCATCAAATTTAAAGAACTTTCACTCCCAGAACTGTTGACAGTTCCCTACAAATCTGTGTCCTTTTGCTGGCACCAGCCCTTGAGCCACATGTTTAGCTCCCCTATCTCCCCTTCTCTGACCTTCTGTCCATCTGCCCCCCTCTCCCAGACTGGCAGGATCTCAGAGAAGGAGATGTTGGATGAAATGGATGATAGTTTGTTACCCAGCCTGGTCAGGTGTTCCTTGGTCTCCACAACTGACTGGCTGGTGAGATCATTAGTCCCTATGTGTACCAGGACATCAATGTTTTTTTCCTGCTTTGTGAACAATTTTAGCAATGTGATCAGTGTCTCTCCACGCTGATGTACCTGGGAGACATCTGACCATTACCCCTGGCTGGAGATGGGTATCAACTCCCTGAATCACAATGTCCCCTGTGATCAGAAGTTTTTGGGATTTCCTTTTTGCTTTTTTTGTTTTGGTTCCTGATTTGGGTGAGTTTTGTTGTGCTAGCTCCTGTGCTACAGTGTCCTGCTCTACAGTGTCCTCTGCCCCTCTATTTGATTTTGGAGATAGAGGCAGATACCAGTTTGTAGTGTTTATATGGTTATTGGAGGTAATATGTTGGACAGCACAGAGTGATGGGGCACCCAATTTGCCCTTCCTAACCACCGGCCAACCTCCTGGACCAACTACCCTCTGCAGTCAAGGTTCTTCTGTTGGCTGTTGTGGAAATGGCGGGTGGTTCTTATAATGTATTTCCTCTTGAATATGAAATTTGAGGCATGCAATCTCTGCCCATGCTACCTGGAGCTGAGCCCTAAGATATCCAGTGGCTCAGCATGTAGGACAGTGTCTTAAATCTTGTAAGACTATCCTTCTGAAAAGTGTTCCACAGTACCTGCAGTTAATGATATCCATTCCAGATAAATTGCTGGGTTTATAACCTGGTCAGAGTAATTAGAAGGAAGAAAATGCAAGTAATGGTTTGATTTTGTGTTTTGTTTTAGTATAACTTGTTATAACAAGTTAAATTACTAGTGCCCCTGTAAATGAGCTCACCTTGTGGATGCCCCACTGATCCACCCCTTCCTGCTTTGCCACAGGAAATGTCACAACTGTGGTACCCTATAAAAGGAGTGTAGTGTGGGGTGATTGGGGATGGGTTGGGTGGCTGGGCCCTTCCCCTGCTGAAAAAGAAGAACCACAAATGAAAGAAAAAGGAGGTACGAGCAGAAACAATCAGTCAGCAACAAATGCAGTAATCCTGAAAAGTTATTCTAATGTTAAATAAAACTGTAAAACCTGTAAAGCACCACCTGTAATGATTTTAGAGAAGATATACCCTGTAAGAAACACTTTGCTACAGAGAAAAAAAAGCAGTAACAGAAGATATACCTTGAAAAAGACAATTTGAATCAGAAGATTATAGCAGTAATCTGTTAGCACACACCTGTAGGCACACCTTGTAATAATGCAGAAGAAAGTATACCAGCAACAACAATTTGAATCAGAGAAAAATAAAGCAATGAAATGTTAGCAACAAACAGTAGCAATCCCTGTGAGTACAAAATAAAAATAACAACACACAGTAAATCTGCTTAGCCAAAAGGAGTATTAATCCATTTCCCTTGCTCTGGTAAGGTTCTCTGCTCTGTCCTTTCTAGCAATCTTAGAAGGAAAGAGCTCAGGTGAAGCTAGGTGCCTTGGCCTGCAAACCAAGTCTTCTACCTCCAAGATATCAACTAACCTGACCTTTTAACCCTTCTTTCTGTTGGAAATTACAGACAGTTTGCCAGCTCCACCCCCAGATATACACCTAATCCTCTGGAAGAGCTGTGGGAGGAAAGCAATTAGCTCCTTCAATGTGAGAAGGAGACTGAAACACCTCTGAGACAACAACCCTTTTCAACTAAAAAAGAATAAAATAAAACAGTGTCAAACAGTAATTTTTCTTAGCCCAATGATAAAAAGTCACAAAAATGTAAGCACCACCTGTAATAATTTCAGAGAAGATATACCCTGTAAGAAACACATTGCTACAGAGAAAAATAAAGCAGTAACAAAAGATATACCTTACAAAAGACACTTTGAATCAGAATATTACAGCAGTGGTGTGTTTGTACACACCTGTAGGCACACCTTGTAATAATGAAGAAGAAGGTATAAAGCAACAGCAATTTGAATCAGAGAAAAATAAAGCAATGAAATGTTAGCAACAAACAGTAGCAATCCCTGTGAGTACAAATTAAAAATAACAACACACAGTAAATCTGCTTAGCCAAAAGAAGTCTTAATCCATTTCCCTTGCTCTGGTAAGGTTCTCTGCTCTGTCCTTTCAAGCAATCTTAGAAGGAAAGAGCTCAGGTGAAGCTAGGTGCCTTGGCCAGCAAACCAAGTCTTTTAAAATTAAAGTGAAAGATAACAGTGACAATGAGATGGGTTGCATTTCCACAGACTACAATTTTATGTGACTGGCAAAATTGGGAATATTGTTACAAAATATCGGCCTATATTAATGGGGGATCATGAATTAATCAATAATGTTGGTACAAAACCCCACAGGTCAACCTTAGAGAGAAGGTTGTGAAAAGCAAATTCTTATGTACCATCACAAGAACTGATACTTTGTTCCCAGCTAACCTCCTAGCATGTTGAGATGTGGCAACTGTAATGCTTGGTCTATGTGTACACAGGGCTCTTCCTTTCAGCTACCTGACTGTGAAAGAGTTGTCATGATTAGACAATCCATTACGTGCATCACTTCTTTCATTGTTTATACCCTTTTGGTGTACTTGCAATTTGCTTTATGTAGATCACACTGTAGGACAGCTGAAATTAAGAATCCAGGAGCATGTTGGAGATGTAAAAAAACATCAGTTTAGACAGCTCTGCAGTGGAGCACTTCCTGACTCATCACAACAGTGATGCTAGGGAGCTCAAGTTCTTGGGCATAGAACAGGTAAAAACTGAGAGGAGATATAGGGATGGACTGCAAAGACTCTTCCAATGTGATACTTACTGGATTTTTCCTTGAAAGCATTGAAACAATATGGATTAAATCTGGAATGGGATTTGAAATCATTCCTTTAGTACAGAGTCTCCAGTTCTTGGGTTTATAAGTATTATCATACTACAATGAGGTACCCATTTTTATAGCCTTTTTCCACCCCTCTCCATATATTCCCTGCACCTTTAGCTGTCCTCCCCCACTTTGCCGTTATACTAAATAAATGCTGGTTTATGAGTCCGTTTCATTGCTCAGCTCCATTTTGCAGTGTTTTATCATAGTAATATTGTAATAATTTCCAAAATTGGTTTAGGTACTTGAATTAATTATGTTGGGATCATTTTCTATTTTTTTCCCTAAGGTGTTTCAAGGGTTTTATAACTGACATTGGTTTAATATAGAAAAAGTAGTTGTCAGTGCCATATTTATTTATTTTTCTATTTTCTATAGCTGGAGGTTTGGAGAGCACAGGAACTACCTTTATATACATTACACCCAAGGTTGTTGTGGTCTGTTGTGGAATGCTCCCAACTCTGGTTCAACTTCTCTTTTCTGTTTCTTTCCATTGAGTAACATGCAATATAACTTTAGATTGCTAAAGCCAGGTTTGTTGATTCCTTGTGTTAGTTGTCTTATCCTTTTTTTAACTAGTCATTTTCTATAATTATTCTTCTCTAAAGGTTTCTGATGTTAGCCACTATGGTGTTAATTGTATATATAAACCCAAAAGCTGTGCGCATCCCTTTTGCCCTTACAAAAGAATGATTAAGTGATTACCTCAGTGATGATTTCATTACATGTATTGGTATTTAAGGACATTGGCTGTTCCAGGTTGCCATCCCCTGAAGCAGCCCCAATTAGGTGTTGCATCAAGATACATGTGTAATGGTTTAGAAGCTCACTGAGTCTTCACTGTGTGATCTTTTGTATTTTTTTGTCACTTATTTGGCATTGCAATTAATTCTTTGGCACCTAATTGTGTGTCTTTGTGCATTTTTGCCACTCTGCATCAGGCACATTAGTTCCAGGAGTGCAGTAATGCTTTGGTTCTGTCTACTAAACTTATTCTGCTTGTCCACTCTTATCTCTCCCCTCCTCTGCAACATGATTTAACTAGCCTGCCTGGCTGAAACCAGAATTTTATATCCTGAGAATTAGCCAACTGAAATAATAATGCATGAAACTCTGTTGATTTCTAAAGTTTTTTGAACAACAGTCACTCTTTTTCACATCAAATTTGCTAATTCAGTAGCAAGGTCCTTCCTGTTTGTGAGAGAGACAGCAGGAAATGATTTTGAGATGTGTGCAGCATGAAGAACTCTCGGTCTCCAGCATTACTGATTGGCTGCTGCAGGTTATGAGGCTTGTCAACAGCTTGTAGATGCTCATTGAATGCCCTCTGTAGAAAGTGTTGAGTTATGATGTCGAAGTGCTGAAGTGCTGAGAGGAAACTGAGTTCCATCAGACCTGTTTTAGCAGTGTCCTAAATGATGGATTATAGTAAGTTCACAAAATGGAGATTCAGCATTGTCTCAACTTTAGATGCACATAGGAAGGTACATCCAAGAACAGTGTACTATATTGATGGGACACAGGTAGAGGGCAGAAGGAGAGAGACCTGGGAATGGTAGTCAGAAGTCAGTTAAAGCCAGCTTCTCAGTGCAACACCATATGCAGTATTGCTAACAGAATATTGGGGTGCATAGGGATAAAGATTACTAGCACAGGGAGGAAGGTGATATTGCCTTTGTATAAATAATGGGTGTGACCACATCTAGAATATGGTGTTTAGTTCTGGAGCCTACATTTAAAGAAGAACAGGAAAAGATTACAGCAGGTGCAATAAAGGCCCACAAAGGTGCTCTATGGCCAACAGGACAAGAGTTGATGAGAGGCTAAAATGTTTTAACATGTATACTCTGGAGGGCAAAATAGAGAGAGCAAATGTGGTAGAGACTGTTAATTCTGTAAAACAGATCAACAGAGTGGACACATCAGGTTTACTCAAACTAAGAAATGATGCATTCACCAGGGGGAATGCTCTCAAGCTGGTAAGGGGAGGGTTCAAAAAGAACATTAGGAAATATTAGTTCACAGAAGGGTAGTGGATGGGTGGAACACACTTCCTAACAAGGTTGTGAAGGCAAATACTACAGCAGGGTTCAAACAGAAGGGGAAACACATGAAAACATTTTCAGATAGAAAGATGAGGGGGAAGGGAAGAATTAGAAGGAAAACAATGATAAGAGCATCTCCAAGAAGGGAATCTTGGGAAAGACTAGATGGATTTCTGTCCAAGGCTTTTCTTTGTATCAATATTTGTGCACTCACTGGTGCATTCAAATTTTAAAAATGTACACATATACTGGTATCCATCTGGCTGTACAAACAAAATTTACCAAGTTTTTGAATTTCATGCCCCATGATATTAATTGTTTTTTGTCTTTAAAAATGTATCCAGTACTTTCCTTGAAAAGGAGCACTGCAGTTTCATGTATCTTACAGAAAGCATAATCAATTCAATGTGGAATCAACAGAACATATCAACCTGAAGTTTCAAATAACATTTTTATCTCCTTCATGAGAATGGCACAGCAATCATGGAGAGAAATTGCTGTGCTACTGTAAAATGTAATAAATCCTCTAATTATTACACTCAGTTCAGATATGGTTTGACAGTGAAGGGCTGAGCTTCTTTTGACCTGTTCAAAACCATAAATGTCAACACAATGAGAACCCAAGCTCGCAGTCTGTTATTCCCACACTTCAGATGACATCAACAATAAGACTCATAAGCTACAGGATATTAAATCTAAGGTTGCAGTTGATCAATGAATTTATAAATCTGTTCTCTTGTAATCTCTATAATAAAAAGGTTAAAAGTCATGACAAAGAAACATAAGGGAAAATGAATTGTGCAAAGATAGCAAAGACATGAAACAATGTCAAAAAATAATATAATGAGAGACCATATGCTCCATTCTTTATCTCAGTTGTTGGCACCAAGTGGTCAGTGAGACCATTTTTGTCCAAAAAGCTCAGTGGTATTTACCACCCCTTCCTTGTGGTCACAAAATTTATTGAAACCATGTGGTAAAGCGGACAGGGTAGCCTCACAAGCCATATATCAGTCACCTGCAGTCCCACAGGGTTACTGCCTTTTAAACCAGGCAGTAACAGGAGACTCAACTACAAAAAGGTTAGGTGCAGCAATCCTAGAAGGGGCTTATTAAAAAAAAACAGACTGCCAGAAAGGTGATGAGGGATCCTGCTGGGGCTACAGTGGGGGTGAAACTAGATGCCAGAGACAAACTTAGGGCAAGGGAGTGGGTGAGGGGAATCACTGTGTTGCCACAGACGTGAGCCATATAGAATAGAAGCACTGTTCCACTTGGATCCAGCAGGTACTGTGACCTGGTAAGGGTTGGTATACTTCTGAATGACATTTCCATGTGCATTAGAGGGTGCCACCCAAGCCCTCTGATCCAACAAGGGGAAAAGTGTGTGCAACCTGTGGCTGTTGCTCCCATGAAAACAGACTTCCTACTCAGCCATTGACTGGAACACAAATCAGAACTAACAAAAATTCCCCTTCACCATTTCATTTCAGTCATGTATAGTAGAGAAAACTCACATGACCACAAATGCACTGAGTGCAGAGATTCAGGTATACTGAACAAAAGTGCCTCTGCTGTTGCTGTGAAATTGCAGTAATATTGAAGAACTGAGGTGGTGTAGGCTGTTTAAGCAGCCACAGCACATGAACAGATAAAGTGGAATTGTCATTTGCTTTGTTTTTTGCCCTAGATGATTGTTGAGCTGTACAGTGTGCACAGCTTGAGGCCTCCTATTGCATTGTTTTTCTGTAGCAATGCCACTTTGCAATGCAGTTGAAAACATTATGTTACATCTTAAGTGAAAACCTAGTTTTCACCCTTTAACATTTAAATCAGTGATTTGCATTGTGCCTCTCTCATGATGGTGGTGGGAGGAGGGCTCCCCCTTCCTTCTCTTGCAGGCAACAGATACCTGTTTTTGTGCTTAACCGTATCAAGTGGTTGCACCATGGATTGTATGGATTTTTATCCATTTTCTTTTGGCAATCCCAAATGACTGTGAATGGGACCCTTTATGCAGAGTACTGTATAAGTTGTGCGTAATATTTACACTTCTTATCCCCCTGAAGTCCTTTGCTTATCCACATGACAGATACAGCACAGGTGATCACAGTGCAAGCTTCTCCACACTGCCCCAACAATGTGCCTCAACCCTACCATGGAGGGACCACCACATAGTTGAGAGGGTAGTTCAGACTTCATGTCCATTCAGTCTTTGGCCTCTCATGTGAGACTGCCAACAAGGGTACCAATTGTGTTGGTGTTTTTTGTCATGTGGACATCTGCCAACTGAGAACTGGGCTGAGACCACCACAACTCATTTTACATCGGCCACTAAAGAGCTCAAGGGTGATAATGGCTTTTGGCCACTACCAAGCTGTGCTGGACTTGAACCAGTAACCTAGAGGTGAAAGGGATCCATAACTTATCGCCAGTCCACTGAGCCAGCTAGTTCTCTGAAAAAATAAGACATTTCTGTCAGATCAAAAGCCCTTATCCATCATGTCTGCCAAGTTCTACCCATCTAATATGGAATTGCAGGATTCTCAGCAACCTGGATTGGTATAGATCTTGACTGTCCCTCTCTCTCCCTCTCACATGCCCCACCCTCTACCCCTCACCCATCCAGTTCCTCACTTGCCTTATAACTGCCCTCCTTTGGGTATACAATAGCACTTCGAATCTTGTGCTCAGCCTACTACTTCCAGCATTTCAAATGTGTTATCCATCCTCTAAACTTTACCCTACTGGATCACCTGCTCTTGGGTTGTTGCAATGTATGCTATATCTGAATATGGTTCTGTTTACCCTGGCATGTTGGTCTGTCTGGGTTATTGTGTAACTGTACTACACTGTTTTGTTTTAGAAATTGTAATTGTATTGCTATGTGTTTGCTTGTTCTCCCAACACTTGCCCCCCACTAGGACGCTTCCTGAAACAAGCTGTTTATAGTTCATGTTGTCTTTCCTGGTGAAACATTTTCCAAATAAAAAAATAATAAATATAAAATTCCTAGTGCCTCATCACACCTTCTCTCTCATGCCCTTTTAATTCCATCTTTACCAAGCTATGTATCTGCCCCACCCATGTTTGAATCCCACACTATTTTTGCACAGACCACCTAATTCAATAACTTAATCTACCCTCCCACACCTTTTTCTAGAACAAACATTTCTAGTATCCCTCTTAAATTTGCGTATTACCTGCTTTGTGGAGTACCTCTGGTACTTGTGTTCTCATTGAGTTTGAACATTTACTCGCTATAAACCTTGGTTAACACATAGAGATGTACTGGTATTTCTTTGTTGTCTCTCATTTCTTTCTCACCACCTTCTCTGTACAACCTCCTCTCTGTTCCTGTTCTTCTTCAAGAGTGGTCTCCAAAACTACACACAATTTTCCAGATTAGTATGAACCAAAGACCTATACAGTGATAGAAGCACCTCTGTTCTCAAACAGTTGATTCCCCTACTTATGCAACCCAGCATCTATTTAGCCTTCCCACTGCCCTATTACACTGTGCTGTTGTCTTCAGAAAATCCAAAATTATTACCCAAAGGTCTTTCTCTTCTGTTGTGCTTGAATACACTATGTAAAACTTTCATTTTGCAGATTTATTCATTTCATTTAATTTTTTATGATGTCTTGCACATGCGCAAGCAACATTTTGTGGCAGTAGGAGATGGTAGCAGGAGAAATGCAGAGATGTGTCAGTTTTGGTGAATGCAGGGCACACTTTAGAAGGTGCATCCCTCATTCACCAATTGGCAAGCATGCTAGCAGGGACACAAGTTTTATGCAGTGCCACAAACTTGAAACAAACTTACCACTGCAATCAGAAACAAGCTCATTGTGCAGCAGTACAGGTGACATGAATCCCCTACGTGCCTTGTGTGGTGAAACATTTCAATAAAAATGGAGGTGGCTCGTGCCGTCCACCTTTCACAATCATTAGAAAGACAAGTTCCGAAGTGCCCAATCCCCTGTTGACATGTGTAATACCCCTCAAGATTGTGTGGCACACTGGGAGGCCTCCCCAGTGTGCCTCTGTGTTGTTCAGAAGCCAACCAAGTCAGTATGTTCCTGCCCCCACCCCACCCCCATTGTGTTGCCTGGTGAAACATTTCAATAAATATGGTGGTGGCTCATGCCAACTGCCTCTCACAATCCCTAGAACGTCAACTTTGGGGGTGCCCAGTCCCCCGTCAGCATGTTTATTACCCCCCACAAGATTGTGTGGCACACTGGGATCCCACCACAGTGCACCTCCGTGGTGTTCTGAAACCAACTGTGTTGGCATGTGCCACAGTGAGGGACCACCTCAGTGAGGCCAACATTACCCCCCAAAGTCATGGGGCACACTGGATACTTGTTTCTTACACCTGTAAAGAAAAAAAACCATGCGTAGTGTTCCTTTATTTTTAAAGTACCTGAAACAAAGAAAATGGTTCCTTGCTGCTGGTGGAGATCCCTCCCCAGCCCCACCCACCCTCTGTGCATCCCACCTCCTTACACACACCCTCACACCATACATAACTCCGGAGGTCAGCGCCAAAATCTTAGGTGAAGCGGGAACACGTCTGCACCCTTCAAAGTCGACCGCGAATGGAAGAAATGCCGGTAAACTGTATAATGGAATCAGTGGAGGAGGTTTCAAATTAGGTGGATATATCAGCAATTTTTTTGACTTTTGGATCCAGATTTTCAACATGGGGTTTTTGGAACCCCACCTCATGAAATCAGTCACTGTCATTTCGTTATTCGGTCCCAAAAGGTGATTTTTCGTTTACTGCACAGAATCACATATCAGTACTGGTTAATGAAATGATAGTGCCACTATTCATGAGGTGGGCTCTCAAAAAGCCTATGTTGCAAATTTGGTGAAAAAATTCCAAAAAATGACTGTGTTACAAGTGTGCATTGCGCAGTTTCTAAGCACGTTCGTACCTTTGAAAACTTTTAATATTTTCATTCCTGATTTTAAACATTACCATATTTTCACACCTCCTTATGAACAGTACAGCTGCCATTTTTCATATCCTGCCTAAAATGTGTTTTCGCACATCTGGTGCACAATGGCGCAGACACTGTGAGAAATCAACATTCGGAATAGATTAAGAAAATCACAGTGACACTGTTCATGAGCAGAGGCCCCAAAATGCCTATGTTAAAACTTTTGGTTAAAAAATTCCAAAAATTACTGTCACAAGCGTGCGTTGCACAGTTACCTCATAAGCTTGTAACTTCGAGCATTTTTTATATTTGCGCTACAGATTTTCAACATTGCCATTTTTTCACACCTCCTTACAAACAGTACAGCTGTCATTTTTCACATCCTTCCCAAAATGTGTTTTCACACATCTGTTGCAGAATGGCATGTCTGTTGTAGGAAATCAACATTCGGGACAGAGTAACAAAATTACAGTGCCACTGTTCATGAGCAGAGGTCCCAAAATACCTATGTTGAAAATTTGGTTAAAAAAATCCCCAAAATAATTGTGTTACAGGCATATATTGTTTAGTTTCTACGCATGCTCGTGACTTCACCAATTGTTCATATTTTCACTCCAGATTTTCAACATTACCATTTTGTTATACCTCCTCATGAACAGTACAACTGTCATTTTTCACATCCTGCCTGAAATGTGTTTTTGCACCTGTGGTGCCAAATGGCACAGTCGCTGTGCAAAATCACCTTTCAGCTAACTAACTGATAGTGCCACTGTTCATGAAGTGGGGTCACAAAACAACCATGTTGAAAATTTGGAGTGAAAATACCAACAAAGGCCTGGGGCATTAGGGTTTCCAATTGTAACTCCACACCCTGTAGAGACTGACAGGTGACAGGGGTGTGACTTGGGATTTTCAGCTGTAATGTTCATGTCATTCCACCCCAACCCCCAGCCTGCAGCCACTGACAGGCATCAAGGTGTGTCTTGGACTCTTCAGCTCCAAAGTTCACCCTATTCTCCTATACTGCACCCATCTCAGCTTATTTTCTTATGGAATTAGGTGAGCATAAGGCCCGAAGACTCCAAGGCACACCACAACACTTGTCAGTGTCTGCAGGGTAGGGTGAGGTGAAATGGCATGTGTATTAAGGCCGATGACCCACAGGCACACCCCAATGCCTGTCAGTCTCTGCAGGGTGGGGATGGAGTTGGCATCAGTTCAATATTTCTCTGCCATTCCTATTAAGCATCTCTCTAACTTCTGCACTACCAATGCCAATGCCAGCCAGACATTTGGCATTGACAAATGTTTGTTTTCTTTCAATTTATTTAGGGGTTATAAGCTTTCTACAAAGTTCATTTACAATGGTGACCTACTAAAAGCAATAAGAAAACACATGTTACAATTAGACATTCATAAAGAGTCATAATTGTTAATAAATAAAACATGTTTAAATTATGCAGTTTATGTAAAAACCGGAAATATGTTACAACAGCTCATTAGCAACTTTGTGCACACCACATGCAACACTACTGGAACTGCAATTTTGGGCCAGCAAAGGGAGAGAGACCAGGTGATTGTTTGTAAAACAAATCATAATGGGATTGGAGGTGAAGGAAAAGCTAGCAGAAAGAAGGAGCAGATGGACTTTTATGTTACACAAATTGTCTGAGATCAAGATGACATGATGGAGCCAGGAGAGTGAGGCACAGGTGGGTTTTTTCTAGAAACAAAAAAGTAGGCCAAACTGAATTTAGAGGTGGAAGAAGTCTTCAAAGGAAGGAATTAATTGTTTTTTTGTTGTTGTTTTTTTTTGTTAATAAATCAAACTTGGTACAAGGGGTGAGGGAGGGAGGAAGTGGTAGATTTCAAAAGACAAAACAAAGAGGGCCAGTGTCATAGGCAGACAATGCTTTGCAGTTCAATGTAGGTGACCTGAGTAGGTGTCCAAACAAAACCCTTCTGTTCCAGTGCAGTGGGATCCAGGACACACTGCAGAGTTATTCTGCTCTGTCCCTGGTGAGAGAAAATATCTGTCCTCTGCCACAGCACTTTCTGTGGTGGGACCAGTAGTGAACTTGATGTTGTGGGTGACCACATAGGGTGTGCCACACACCATCTATAGGGTCACATACAGGTGGAGCCACAGAACATTGTTTGCTAAACAGTATACGCATTAAGTTAATTATCATTAGGAAAGTGTGCATTATGGTTCAGAACAAGAAGAATAAGCATTTCTACAGCGCTTTTCATACAACATTGTATCCCAAATTATGTTACAAGGATTGCTAGACTGCTAGTGAAGTGATTGAATGTTTACCTGCAGTCATTTCACACATCAACACCCACATATAGCCTTGGAAAACTGCATGAACTGGTTTTATGGGAAGAGGAATAGTGGCCAGGTCACTGGGGAAATTCCTCTACTCTTCTGTATACGGGATTTCTGGCCATCTGGTTGCCAACCAAGATGGTTGACTGGGTTGAGGAAGGTGAAGGTGCAACAGGTGTAGGGGAGCAGGCCTCCTCCCCTGGGACCTGTATACTTGAGGCCCATCATGAAATGAAAGATATGCAGGCTGCGGGAATGGGCATCAATAATACAGATATAATTATGGAGCCCAGTGAAGTGGAAATGGTAAAAAAGTGCAAAGGAAGCAGTGAAGGTGCTGCTCACTGAAGAGGAAGAGAAACTGAAACGAGGATTAGAAGATTAGAAGAAAAAAAAAACACTTACTTCACCTGGTTGCTGAAGAGGAAGCCACATATGTAAGGGAAAAGCAAAAACTGTGTGCTGGCATTAAAGTCTCTTCTCTCCCAGAGAAATCGGTGACAGCTTCTAACAGCACTGTCACTGCTAATGAACTGACATAGGATATGCAGATAAAGGAATTTCAAAGGAGCTGCTAACTGAGGTAATTGATGAACTGTCAACCACTGGCATGCTGTTAAAAGGCTCTACTGTGCAAAGACTTGATATTATTGTGGTTGAGGTGACTGAGAAAAATGACTGCATATTGCCAAATCCTTTGGAAAAACAGCAAAATGAAGACACAACTTCTCACCTGGTGAATACTTCACAACAGGCTGTTGCTAATGCGGCCATGATGGAAGCACTGCTCTTGTTTCTGAATGCTGGCAATCTGAGGAACAAATCTCCGCAGCAAGGGTGCAGTAAAGTGCTGGAAATGTCCAGAAAGGCAACAAGTAAAACACTTGGCTAAAGGTGTGGGCACTCAGCTAGACAAAATCAGCAAGATATACATAGTGCTGAGTAGTTGGTGAAGTCGGTGCTAGAAGGAACTGGCTAGATACAGGCATCTAATGGGAAGACCTAGTTACTTGGGTCAATTTCTAGCAGTCCTTTGGCTCCTTCTGTAAGTACTAAAAGTAATAATGACCCAATAGATATGTCTGACTCTGCAATTTTCCCTAATGATAATAGTGAGAACTCTGAATGCAATACACAAAATAATAAGACTACTAAGTCTGTGTAGGATGTACAATCTCCAGTTGAGCTGCCTTTACCTGCATAAGATGAAAATGAACGAGGGACAAATCAGCAAGCTAGAACTGCGTATTCCCAGCCTGAAAATGAAAGATGGAATAGTGGAGTATCCATGTGGTCTGCAGAAAGAGTGGACTCAGATAATGAACATTCTCAACAGCATAAGCAGCTCATTGAAAGCAACAATGTTTTTGTCAGTCTGACTTAATTGCAAGCAAAGGGGAACCTGCACAATGTAGGAATGGGGTTAGACTGTCCTATGTTGGGGATTTGGAACTTACTCCTGACAGGGTTTATGTTAGAGCATTATTGAAGGAATCTATGTTTTTTTTTTCTTCAGGACTACATGCTCTAATACATGTTTCAGGAGAAATGGTTTATGATGTGAACTTTACAACAGTAAAATCCTTATATAGATTCTGGGTTAAGTGTGAACAATTGAAAATACAACTCTGTGTCTGCCATTTATGGCTGTTCCATTGTCAAAGACAGCCATAAAAATTATAACAATACTATTTCATAATGAAGGAGTTAGTGTTGCTGATATATTGTACTAGCTGAAACAAAGAGGTGAGGTATTATATCTACCCATCCCTATTACTGATTGTGCACCAGTATGGATTGGAGAAGATGGAAAATCAGGGTTAAATTAAGACAGACTAATACTGGTATCTGTCACCTCCCAGGTAGCTTCTTCTTAGATCATGACAGAGGTACATGTTTTTATCCTGGTCAACCTCAGACATGCTATAAATGTGGGTCCCAATTGCTTTTAAGTGCTGCTTGTGACACGGTTAGGTGTAATAACTGTTTGAATATGGGCATAGAGCCAACACTGTTTGAATCAATGTAAATTCATTTTGTGTGAGTGCATCTTATAGACAATGTCCATGGGCTGCCCATAAGAAGATGGGGGAGGGTTGAATCAGGATGATCTAATTGGCAATGGCCAAACACAAGGAACTGCTCAGGCTTCTGCTAAGAGTCATAGCTCTGCTATGTAGCAGAGAGTAGTTCCACTCAGAATCCTGCTTCTTCCTCTCAAACCCCTGCAGGATCAGCAAAGGTGTTGCCTTCTCAACAACTCTCAGGAGCAAAGATTGCAGAGGGGCAAGACTCCACTACAGAAATGAGCCCCAGTCTGAGGTATTTGTGGCAGCTTTGAAGGATACTGCAGTTGAAGCCACTGTACAACACAGTCAAATCTAAGTATGGGAGTTTCACAACCAGAAATTCCATCGCCTTTACTCCCTAATGAGCAAGAGATGGGCATTGCAATATCTAGAAAAAGGGGCAGACATAATAAAACCCAGAAGAAACCCATTAAACCTCTATCAATACCAGTAACAAACAGGTTTGCATCATTTACAGCCAGGAACAATTGTTTGGATATGGAGGAAAAGGATTCTGCAGTATCTTCAATGACCCCTTCCATTAGGGATCAGTCATCTGAGCGTGAAGATGTAGGAATTGAAACATCAGTGACAAGGAAAATTCAGACGAAAACGAGGTTTCAGAAAAATGTTTCTGAGTTAGGAAAACCCAATTCACCTCCAAATTTGACAAAATGTGTTGTGGCTCCTTAAACTACTGTGTGACTTAAAATGTTAATAACATTAAAGTGCACAAAAAACATTAACATCAATGGCCATACTAAAAACCCTCAGAGGTAATGTGTTGTTCATCCAAGACACCAAAATTAAATCTCTGTTTGAGATAGCAGCTGCAAATAAATTATGGGCAAAGGGGCCATCTTACTGGTCACAAAGAGTGGACAAGTGTGATGGAGTGTGTATACTCTTCTGTGTAAAACAGCAACGTATTTATGTTGTGGCATTTATGCTGACTCACTTCTGCTGATGCTGACAGGGCGCCCATCATTTCTGGTCACCCGCTGTCAGGATGACTTTTGCCCCACAATGTTTTTTCTCTTTCCCCCGACATGCACCCACCCCCCCTGGACTTAGTTATACACAGTCCGGGTGATGTAGGGGATGTTGCCCCCTGAAAAACAAAGTTTGGCATGCTACCATCAGGGAGTCGCACTGCCTGGTGTTGTAAAGCCAGGTGATAGATTTCCTGCCCCCATGTTGGTGTTGGAAAAAATTTTTTGTTGCACCAACATGGTGGAATTACTCTTCTGTAATAAAGATATTAAGGTATTAAAACTGGTGGACATTGAATCAGGGAGAGCCTTGTCACTGGATATGATTGTAGGAGGAAAATATTTTAGACTCATATATATGTGCACCACAAGCAAAAGCTGCTAGAGTAGCATTATTTAAAAAAGTGAGGCCTTATTTGCATACAAGCAAACTGTTAATACTAGATGATTTCAACTGTGGTCTCTCTTTACAAGATTGGAGGAAAGAGGGAGATTACGTGATGTGCTCGACTTGCTAGCTGCTCTGCCTGGAAGCTCCTACTCACCTCCCTTGTAATCAGCCTTGATCCGTGTCATTTCAGAAGTTTACAACCAACCACAGTGCTATATACTCTGTACATGACATACTAGAGAGGATTCTGAACTTTTTGTATCGCAATCGGCCCTTTTGGAGCCGCGATGGAAGTAGAAATGCACTCGGCCTTGCCTAGGCATACACCACCGGTGTCACCTAAAAAACAACCCAAAAAGTCAAAACAGCATCAACAAGCCTCTGCCAAGCAACTAAATCCCCCTCCAACATCATTACCACTAATGGAGGAACGATTCCTTTTAGAGTTACTGCCATTCAAAGAAACTCTGCAAGATATTGCGTCCGATATGAAATCTGTTAAAAGCGAGCTGGGGGATTTAAAAACCAGAATCTCAGACACAGAAGGCCGTACTAACTCCCTCAAAACCTGGAGGGACAGATCTGAGCCAGAGATCACTAAACTCAAGCAACAAATTGCAAAGCTGCAACTGAAAACCGAAGACTTGGAGGGGAGAAGCAGGAGGAACAATATTTTAATTTTCGGCCTACCTGAAGGTGAAGAAGGTTCCTCTCCAATAACTTTTCTCCAGAAGCTGCTCACCAAGGTCACTGGTCTGTCTCCACATAACCCTACCTATCTAAGTGAGAGAGTGCACCCATCAGTCTTTGCGACCCAAACCTCCAGATGCAACCCCCCCAGACCAGTAATTGTGCACCTGCTGAACTACCTTGAGCGGCAGCATGTTCTGTTTAAATCCAGAGAGCTGCAAACCATTTTATGGGTCAATAACAAGCTATGTATCACCCAAGATTTGCCTCTAGAGACCAGGCAGAAGAGGGTTACTTTCCATCCAATTGTATGCAAACTAATCGCCGCAGGTATCAGATTCTGCATGGCCTACCCAGCTCATCTGCAAGTGCTGTTTGATGGGACCTGGTCATCTTTCGACTCACCCTCTCAAGCTCAAAAGGAGCTTAGCCTGCAAATGCCATCCCTGTTCAAAATTTATTGAACCTAGTTCGAATATCGGATTTACAGCTTTCGCCCTGAGTATTCAATAATTAATGTTTACCTGGGTTGTTATTGTACAGTCTACTGCAGAATGAATCTTGCTGAACCGTTAGTCATTACGTGGAGGAAAGCGCCTTCAGAGCCCCGTATCCCTTGGCTGGTGACTAGGCCTCACAGTTTAACCTGATGAGGGACTGGCTACTATATTTCAACAATGGATGGTCCCAATTATCTTAGTTCAGGTTTCCAGAGGACACATTTTTTCCTGCAGCACAAGTCCGCCCTGATTTGGACACCCCAGTGGACTAATTCATTTGTGAATTGGAGCAAAGGGGTGTTTTAAAGCCACTGTACTAATTATTATTATTTTACTGTTAAGATTTCAATTTATTATTGCTGCTTCTGCTGCACTATCATACTTTCAGCTCCCCAACTGGGTCTCGCTCGTCAGGAGGATAATGTGTTCAGGCCCCCCTCTTTCTATTACCCTTCTGATTCCCTCTGCTTCCTGACTCCTAACCCCCCCTCTTCCTTGATGCCCTTTGTCTTGATTCCCAATGGCAGCTCCGTACATCTCCTTTCTCTTTTCGAGGGACCTGATCAGATTACCTCCCTTGGGTGTTTTGCCTGGACCTAGCTAGGGAGCTGAACTTTCAACTACTTTTTCACTGTGGTGCGTGAGGTTTGAGTGTATCTCATGGATCCTGGTTGGTGGCGGGGGGGTTAGGGAGTGGAAGGGTAGATAGACAGTGACTAAGCTAGTCATCCTCAAGTACTCGATTGTTGGGGGGGGGGGGCTGGCCCTGACAGTCCATAGGCTCCTGATTTGTCTTTAGGTTTGCTATACACTACTAAATGCTTTGTCTCAAACCTTTCACTGTCTCTTAACCTGCTATGTGGAGCTGAAGACTCTCATGGCCATAGAGAATTCTGTTCACCAGGATTATAGAACATTTCTAATTGTGAGGTTATGTGTATATAGTTTCATTGAAATATGGGGGGATGTAATTGTTGTTGGAATAGCATATGATTTAAGGCTTCAGTATATATACAAGCAGTTTTTTACTTTGTATGTTAGGCCAACTACCTTTGGGCTCAGTAATATCCAAATGTTAACTTGGTTTTCTATTTTTATGCTGCATGCTGAGACTGAACTGTTTTTATTGTTTGAGGGGGGAGGTTAGGGGATGGGAAGTAGGGTATATTCTGTAGAGTTGATCACTGTTTTTTTCTTTTACATACATATACTGTGTTATATGTTAGGAGCAGGGCGGAGGGTGGGCTGTGATGTATATATGATCCGATCAGATTCACAGCTGTCTTTCATAAATATGGCAAGTGTACTGACTAAATTTCTTACATGGAACATTGGGGTGCCCGGGAATGTCTGAAAAGACATTAAATTCTTAAGCATATTGTACTTCAACATGTTAATATTTCATTCCACAGGAGACTCATCTCCTCCACACAGAAGCCACTAGCCTCCAAAGGCAGGATATTGGCCAAGTATTTGCTTCCAGAATATCAGCTGCCAGTAGGGATGTGGCTGTTCTGGTAAATCGCTCAGTACCTCTACAGGCGGAGCAATCTATAGTAGATCCACAGGGGAGATTCATTCTGGTGAAGGGAAGGATAGGCCATATGGAACTGGTGCTAGGTAGCATATATAGCCCAGTGAGGGGGGACTCTGCATTCTTTATGGAACTAATCAACAAATTGTCCCCATATTTGACACTTCCAATGATCTTGGGCGGGGACTGGAATCCCCCCCCCCACACAGGATTTGAATTGATCCAATAGCCCTCTCCGACCCCCATCAGCTACCCAAAGAGCCCTACAAGAATTCTCAGACTCATTAGGATTATGTGACCCTTGAAGGATACTGAATCCTTTATCCTGTACCTTTTCCTTTTATTCTACAGTCCACGACTCCTCATCCCATCTAAACTATATCCTGATCAGCCGTACTCTGCTCCACGGTCTTTGTGCTGCAGGAATAGAGCCCATAGTCATATCTGATGATGCAACAGCTTGGGTGTCACTGGCTCTAGATACTAATTTTCAGACAGACTCATTCTGGAGACTGAACACCCAGCTCCTCAAAGATGAATATGTATTGTCCAGAATTCCTGTTCTCATCCAAACTTTTGTAGACAACAATCACAGCTCTGTCCCTAGAATAGATCATGAATGGTGCGCTCTGAAGTGCTTTCTTACAGGAGAATTCATACGGCTTTCCTCTATATGTAAGTGTCAAAGGGAAGCAGAGGCTCTCTCCTTGTTAGCCCAGATCCGAACTCTGGAACGGTCCCTCTCCTTATCTTCTTCTCCTGATTCTCTACAGTCCCTCCTGTCATTACGGAAGAAATATTTTTCCCTTTTACAGGAAAAGGCGGAATTGGCAATTTTAAGAACTAAGGCACGTTATATAGAACATGGAGAAAAGGCAGGTCATTTATTGGCACTACACCTTAGGAAGCTAGAAACCTCCAGGAATATACCTGCGATCAACACTCCAGATGGTATAGTTAAAACCCACCCCAGTCACTATCTTTGAGCAATTTTATTCTTCTCTTTATGGCCATCATATATCCCCTCCGAGGAACGAGACCTGACAGCATATATAAACTCTGCAATGCTACCTACCTTGCCAGTTTCTCACCAAGCTTTATTATCTACCCCTAAATCCCAACAAGAAGTAGAAGATGCCATCAACTTGCTAGTGCTGGACAAAGCCCCAGGTCCTGATGGGTTCCCATCCAATTTTTATAAATGCTTTATCAAAGATCTGGCCCCTATTCTTCTTCAGGTATTTCGCTACATCCTATCTGGAAAAGTCCTAGACCCTACTCTCCTTGAAGCCACCATTATTCTTCTCCTCAAGCCAAACAAACCTCCCTCCTGTCCAGCCAGCTATCGGCCAATCTCATTATTAAACTGTGACATCAGAATTCTAGCAAAAGTCCTGGCCACCAGAATTGAGAAGGTCTGGTCCTGTCTTCTTAGCCCAAAGTAGGTAGGCTTTGTTGCTGGCAGATCCTCACTCACATCCATAAAATCTCACATATTTTTCAAGTAGCAGAATCTTCTCCCTCGTCAATGGCACTAATCTCTCATGACACTGAGAAAGCCTTTGATAGAGTGGACTGGGTTTTTCTATGGGCAACAGTGCATAAAATGGACTTTCCCTCAGAATTTGTTCACTGGATACAGACACTGTACACACTCCCATCAGCTAGAATTCTCTGTAACAGTGTTCTCTCCTCTCTCTTCCCCCTTTATACTGGTACACACCAAGGATGTCCTATGTGTCCTTTCCTTTTCAATCTCTATCTAGAACCATTAATAAGGTACATAAAAACCTCTCCTAATGTCACCGAAGTCCCTATTGGCAACATCATTTCACAGATTTCAGTTTATGCCAATGATATTCTCCTACACCTGTCAAATCCTGTCTCATCTTTGATGGAAGTTTTGAGAATAATTGATACCTTTGGCAAGTATTCTAACTATAAGTTGAACTTAAATAAGACTGAAATATATCTTCTCAATTCTCTCACTCATAGTCACTCCTTCACTCACTTTGGCATGAAATGGTCCTCCAGAAGCATCAAATACTTGGGTATCTCCCTTACCTCAGACCCCTCTCTTTTCCGCAAGCTCAACTTTGTTGATCTATGGAGTTCCATTTAACAGGACCTTTCTTGTTGGAGAACCCTTCCGCTTTCACTTTGGGGTAGGATTAACGTAATCAAAATGAATGTCCTTCCCAGAATCTTCTATCCTATTAATATGCTTAATGTCTGGCTACCCCTATCCTTTTTTAAACAAATCCATGCTGATATTACTTCCTTCATTTGGCTGGATAAAGTGGCTAGGTGGTCGTATCAAAAACTGAGTATGCCTAAAGAATGTGGGGGGCTCCGCCTACCTAACATCTTGTTTTGCTACTGGGCAAGTCACCTTTGTAAATGCGGGAAATGGTTGTCTATACCCCGGCTTCAACGTCAAATGGACTATGTCCCCATCTGGTTGCAGACTGAGGCTGACATATTTTCCACCCACAAGCTGAATCTCACTGCAATTCTATTCTCACCTGTGAAATTCCTGGCAAAATCCCTGACCCAGTCCCCAAGCAGCATCTCGCTAAAAGTTTTGCTGCAACTGTGTAGATATTATAAAATGTCTTCTACCGCAGATTTCTCTCAACCCATTCTTGCTAACCTAAACATAAAAATAGGGGGTAACCCCATCCCCATGGCATGGCTCTCAATTTCTCAGGAGCTTAGAGTTTCCAATTTCTACTCTCAAGCCTCTATTTTATCTACTTAGCAAATACAAAATAAATTCAGGCTGACGTCAGCATCTGTTTTTTAAGATATACTAACTTCGGCACTTGCTGATCAGTATGTTTGAACTCCAACCACAACCCTCCACCTTTGGTGACTTCCTACAGCAGATCAGTGACCTGTCTAGCAGTCTTCACTGAGTTTCTGCATTATATAAATATTTACTCACTAGCCTACAGTCCCCTTTGCCAGAAGGTTCCAAGGTATGGAGTATTCTCTTACCTGATCCGGAATTTAACTGGGCCCAAATCTGGAAAGATTTGTATATTTATATTTCACAGGACAAATAGAGGCTAACTCAATACCAGATTCTAAACAACATGTATTATACCCCGATTAAACTAGCAAAGATGGGTTGCCTCCCTTCAGTTTTATGCTCTAGGTGTGGTATGGAGGAGGGCTCCCTCTTACATATCTTCTGGTCCTGCGAGAAAGTATCTCCCCTGTGGACACACAAACAGAACAAAAAATGGACCCGCTCCTAGGCCTTCAAGGTTTGTTCTTTCCGGCTACTTGCATCATTGGGGATTTTTTCCCAAATTCAAGTAAAAGAAAGAAGGTGCCATATGGCCCCTATCTCATTGGCAGTTAAAAAACTAGTGCTTAGACACTGGATGGACCAAGCAACCATTACCTATTCAGAATGGCTCCATGAAATATCTTTTGTCCTTAGAGCTGAACAGCCAATTGCCAGTGTTCATAATCGTAAAGCCTCATTCACCAAAAAATAGGGGAAATTATACGCCCTTTTTCTATCCTGATTTATCATCGCTGGCAAACCCGGGCAACCTTACAATCAGCTTCCTAGACAGTATTCAGATTGTACCTGGTTTATCTCTCATGGCTATGAAAACTTTATTGACGTCTATACCTCCTTGGGGTGGGTGGGTGGGGGATGGAGGAGGGTAGTAGGTATGGGGGGGATGGGGCCTATTTTATCCAGTTAAAATGTTTGATATACATGATTAACATTTTGCTGTTTATTGTATGAATGATTGTTAAACCAATAAGATTTCTTTGATTCAAAAAAAAAAGATTGGAGGAAAGATACTGGCAAATTGTACAATGATTCTTTATACCTAAAGGAAATGATTACTACTGCTGGTTTGCACGATAGTGTGAGGAGAATGAGAATATGTGTAGAGTTACTTTTACACTGTTTAAAACTCCTGATTAAAATGCACAAGTTTTATTTACAAAACTGTGGCCAGAAGTATTTAAAGAGCACTTGTATGATGGTAACAATTCATAGATTCATAGTTAAGTACAAGTTCAAAAGGCTGAAGCCCATGAGGAACTTCATACCCTTAAATCTAATGGTGGAAAGAATTTTTTTTTCACCCATGTAATGATCTTGCGTTTTTTTAAACTGTTTCACATTTTCGCTCATTACAACATTGCTTGGTAAGGAGTTCCATATAGATGGAACCCTCTGTGTGAAAAACATTTGTCACCTTGTAGTTCTGTATACAGAGCTTTTTAATTTGAAATTGTGTGACCTCGTGTTATTCTTAGTTATTTGTTTTTCAAGACAAATAGTGTCTAACATCGAATCTTTTTGAAAAGCATTGAAAATATAGATTAGATCTCATCTTAAGGATCTATATTCCAAGGAAAATAGCCCAAGTGTTTTAAGCCTGTCTTCATAGTTTTTATCTGCCATATTATTAGTTCTCCTAGTGGCATTACACTGTACTTTTTCTACCATAGATAAACCACCTATGGAGGTGGGAGCACAAAAAGGAGCACAGTATTCTAAGTGAGGTAGCACAAGGATTGAGTATAGAGGGAGGATAACCTCAGGTTTCCTACTTTTGATATGCTTATGAATACAGCCTAAAACAGCATAACATTTCTTAACTTTTTTTTTTGTATGTGTATCAAATTTCAGGTTGTCAGATATTATGACACCTAGATCCTTTTTCTCTGATGTAACTGCTAGTTGTATATTGTTCATTATGTAGCTCGCTCTGATGTTATTCTTGCTCATGTGCATAATTTTACACTTAGTCTCACTGAATGTCATTTTGTATCCAGTTGCTAAGTTACAAAGTTTATTTAAGTTATCTTGTAAGTTAGCCACAGATTGTGCATTGTTCACAATACACCCAACTTTATAATCATCTGCAAATTTATTTATCCAGACACTTCCTGTTGTCTGCATGCTGAAACAAGTATGTTAAACAGTAGCAGTCCCAGCACAGAGCCCTGGGGTACTCTGCTAGTAACAATTCCCCAGTCAGACTCATGCCCTCATGTAACTACCCTTTGCTGTCTATTTTGCAGCCAAGAAGCTATCCATTTTATAATATTTGGATGCAATTTTTTTTGTGCTATTTTGTTTACCCCCAACATGCTCTATGGCAGCCACTCCTTCGGGCTTGCCAAGGCTGACCTCCGATCCATCCATCCTCAGAGCCTCTGCTCAAATCACAGCCTGCCCACAGGGTAAACCAGTGTAACCCTTCGCTGGATGGGTTCCCCTTCTCCGAGGAGGAAAGTGCCAGCCAAGGGGGGGGGCAGACCAGTGCAACATTTGGCCCTGGGTGTGCTGCTGAAGCAGAGAGCTTCATGGGACCTAGATGGCCTCAGAGAGCCAGACAGCCATCATCCAGTTGCTGTCAAGTGGTATTTCCACTTTCTCAATTGATCCTTCCTGCATGCATCTTGCAGTACTCCTGGTCTCCACCAGAGGCCTCTGCAGCATGACGAAAACCCACTACCCTCCCCAGGAGTGGAGAGCAGTCCTATGGATGCTCGATCCTCTCCCACCCCTGCCAGCCCCTGATGTCTCAAGTCCATTACTGAACCTGAGTCATCGGTGTGGGCCGAGGTAAGGCACCAGCGCCTCAACCCTCTGCACCACCGGGCCAGCTGCAATTTTATTTTAATTAGTTGATCTATCAGAATTTTGTATGAAACTGTATTGAATGCTTTTGCTTAATCTAAAAAAATAATATCAACAGGCATTCCATTTTCCAAGGCTTCGCTGTCTCAAAAAAGTTAATGAGATTTGTTAAACAGGACCTACCGGAAGTGAAACCATGCTGAGATATATCAACACAACCTTTACTATTAATGTGATCAATCATCATATGTTGCAAGAGCCTTTCCATTAACTTTCAAATAATAGATGTCAGGCTAATAGGACTGTAATCACTAACCAACTGTTTATTACCTCATTTAAAAATAGGTATAATATTAGCTATTTTCCAAGATTGTAATGTTTTTCCTTAATTCACTGATGTATTAAATAAAGCAGTCAATGGACCTGTTAGTTCTTTTGATAATTATTCTAAGAACTTTGGCATAATCCCATCAGGTCCTGGAGATGAACTAGCTTTGATTTGACTAATAGCACCTGCAATATTTTGCTCAGTAAACAGGATTGTTGTGTTACTGTTAGTTAAATCGTTAATATCAATATTCTCCTTAGGATTAAACACATTCCCAAATAAAGAATTTAGTTTGTTGGCCATCTCTTATTCATCACTTATTATTAAGTTATCTGATTTCAGGGTTCATACACCATTTTGATTTCCATTTAACAATCCTATATAATTGTAGAATCCTTTTCTATTGTCTTTTGAATTCTCAATGAGTTATATTTCTAATTTATGTTTAGCAGACCGTATACTTTTTTTGCCAACATTTTAGATTTATTGCAGTGTGTAGCTGTTCGGTGTTTACTATATTTAAGGTAAGCTCTATAGTTTTCATTAATACTACATCTTATTTCATTATTCCACCATAGTGGAATTCTTTGTTTATTATTGTTGTATTTAACAGGTTCTGGAACTCAATTCACTGTGCAATGCTCAGTTCTATTGTTTATTTCTTTTCCCATAATTGTTCAAGTTTGAGGTTTTTGAATTCATCCCTCCAATTACATGTAGCCAGGTAATTTTTAATACTTGAGTAGTCAGCCCTATGATAGTCTCTATTTTTTGTAATTCCTTTATTGTTATTAGCAAACCTTTTTAAATTAAATTGTACCATATTATGATCACTGTTGCCAAGTGGTGGTAGTATAAATGGAAAATGAGGCTACATCTTTGATATTAATTTGTATAAGGTCAAGTGTATTATTGTTTCTTGTCAGTTCAGTCATTAGTTGTTTCAAGCCATGTTGGAGAGAAACTTCCAAAAATCTTTTTTCCAACTGACCCTAAGCCCCAAGAGTAGAACAGTTTATATTTTGTAGATTACAATCTTAGGATGCAGTCTTCAGTAACTGCCGTGTTTTCTATTTCACCTATAAAGAGGCTGTTTTCTCCTATTACTAGGTTTGGTGAGTGATATCCTAGACCTGTGGCCAAGATTTTATTATCCAAGTGTATTTTAGCCCATAAGATTTCTGTACTATTTTCCTGTTAACATATCTGATAACTTTTAAGCTTTTCTGTAATATACAGTGCAATGCCTCCACCTTTTTTGTCTTTCCTATTTTTTAATAATCTTGTGTATCCTGGTATATCGGTATACTAATCATTTTCTGAGAATTTCATGATGAAGCCTCACTGTTCGGAGGCTAACTGTCTTAATGGTAAATTACTTTACCACTTTAAAGGGTTTTGTTACTTTTTAAAGTGACACAATTCCCTTTGCTGAATGGTGCCACCAACTATGGTTCATGCACAGTGGTTGTACTAAAAAAAAAATTCAAAGAATGGATTTAAAGTTTTCTGTTGTCTTTTCTGTGCCCATCATTGGTGAGTGTTGGAGTTCAGCACACTTACACAAGGGGACCTGATTTAGCAATCATCACCTCTGTCTTAGATGGGTTGAGACTTAATCATTTGCAGGCCATCCAGTTATTAACTTCCTGATGGCACTGCTCCAACACCAAGACCATTTTATGCCATCAGGTGCACAGGACAGGTATAGCTAAAATTCATCTGCATAGCAGTGAAACTTGAGGCCATACTGCCTTATGATCAGACCTAAGGGCAGCATGCACACAGAGACAAAGTAGGGTTTAGCACGGACTGTGAAAAAAGGGGACAAGACATTCTATAGGTACATCAGTGATAGAAGAGAAACCGGGGGGATCATGAGGCTCAAAGTGGGAGGAGGGAGCGTGTAAAGAGGGGGATCTAGACAAAGCAGAAATACTGAACAAATATGTCTGTTCAGTATTCACTACGGAGGGAGAGGGTCAAGGACCAGACTTGAGGAGCAGAGGCAATGGGGGAGAAGTGGACACCAGTCCATTCACAGTGGAGAGAGTTTGGGAGGAACTCACAGAGATGAAGGTGGACAAAGCCATGGAGCCAGATGACATACACCTGAGATATTAAGGGATCTGAGAAGGGAGCTAGAAGCACCTCTGGCCACCCTGTTCACAGAGTCATGTGGTTCCAGAGGACTGGAGGAGGGTACATGTAGTTGAACTTCACAAAAGTGGCAGTAGGGAGGAAGTAGGGAACTACAGGCCAGTCAGTCTCACCTCAGTTGTGGGAAAAATCATGGAGAAACTGCTAAAAGAAAGGATAGTGGCACACCTGGAATCAAATGGTGTCCATTTATTTATTTATTTAGCTTTTGTTGACCGGGCAGGTACACTAGACAAGTATTATGCCTATTTTCAGGAATGACCCGGGAGAGTACAACATAGGGATACAGAAAGAATACAGGTACATCGTGACAAAAGTAACATATAGGAGTAGTAACATAGTAGAAGGGAGTAGTTGGTCATAGTATAACTTATAACTTTATAGTTAGGCACCCCCAAGGTAAGTAGGTCTCAGACAACTGCTAACAAATCAAAAACACATAGAGGACATGTAAGTTAAGGCAAGACTTGGGTACATAGGTGTAGACAACTATGCCCATGACCAGGGTACGTGGTGTAGACAATTTTGACACATGATCTGAGACAACATGGATTCAGAGCAGGAAGGTCTTGTTAAACAAATCTGATACATTTTTTTGATTGTATGACTAGGGAAGTGAATCAGAGAGGGGTGGTAGACATTGCCTACCTCCAGCTCAGCAACGCCTTCGATACCATCCTACACAGAAGGTTGGTTAGCAAGATAAGTAGTCTGGCATTGGGTTAGAAACTGGCTGATGGATGGAAGACAGAGGGTGGTGGTAAATGGGATGTAGTCTGGGGAGAGAGAGGTGACCAGAGGAGTATCACAGGGATCAGTACTGGGACCAGTACTGTTCAATGTCTTCATTAGTGACATTGTAGAGGGGTTGGAAGGAAAGGTCTGCCTATTTGTAGATTACACCAAGATCTGCAACAGGGTGGATACTCCAGAAGGGGGTGCAGAAAATGAATAATGACCCAGAGAAGCTTGAAAGATGGTTGGAACTGTGGCAACTGGGGTTCAATGCAAAAAAAGTGCAAGATAATATACCTGGGTTGGGGGAATCCTGGGGAGAGCTACAGAATGGGGAGGAGGTGCTGACTGTGACCAAAGAAGATAGGGTCCTAGGAGGTATCATATCTGATGACCTTAAGGTATCAAAGCAGTGTGTAAAGGCTGCAGGGAGGGCCAGTGACATGTTGGGGTGCATAGGCAGAGGTACTACTAGCAGATGGGAGGTAGTGATGCCATTGTGTAAAATACTGGTAAGGCCTCACTTGGAGTACTGCATGCAGTACTGGAGACCACACATGCATAAGGACATAGACAACGTAGAGGCTATCCAGAGAAGGGTGACAAAGATGGTGCATGGCTTGCATCACAAAACACATGAGGAGAGACTAAGAGACCTCAGTATTTACTAACTGGAGGAGAGAAGAAAAAGGAAGGACATGATAGAAATGTTCAAGTACCACAAGTGCATAAACAAGGTGCAGATGGGGATCTTCTCCAATGTAGAAAATATATCAGCATGAGGGGACACAATATGAAATTGGGGGGGTAGATTAAGAGGTAATGTGAGGAAATGTTTCTACACAGAGAGGATAGTGGACACTTGGCACAGTCTGCCACAAAAGGAGGTGGTGGGGGAAAGCACAGTTGAGGGGTTTAAACATGCCTGGGACAGGCACAAGGGAACACTGGGTGTGGAGGGAGTGATGAAAAGCCATTGATCACTTAGGGTCAGTGACAGTATAGGGCTTATGGGCAGACTAGATGGGCCTAGCGGTCCTTAACCACCAAAATTCTATGTATCTATCTAAATATAGAAACATAGCAGTGTCAGCAGAAAAATATCATTGGTCAGATTGTATACCATTATGCTGGTGATGCAATTAGGGCACCACAATTAGCACACTGCAACCAGTTCACCTGTCATGCTAGAGAACTGGATTCTGCAGTGCTCGGCAGGGTCAGCACTATCCTGCTGTTGCACCCCTTGCCCCAGTCACCTATGACCTTATGGTGATTATATGAAAGTACAGGGGGTGCGGGGCTTACAGCCCCCTGCAAACAGCCAGAATGTGCCCTGGGACATTGGGCTAGATGGGGGTTGGGTGGAACATTTGCCAGGTGCAATGTTGACTGTCAGCATTGTGCTGTCACCCTAATAATGGTAAAATTTTTTCTTGTCTCCACAACATGGTAGAAATTGTCAGATTTGCCAGGGACTATTTCTTTTTTACAGGTTTAAGAAAAAAAATCAAGGGATAGTTTTCTTTATTTCAGACAGGGATGGCAATTGGAGGGTAGGGGTGACACTAGACACTCGAGAAAGATAAATCCATTAAGGAGATGTGATTGGAACAGAGGGTGGGGGTGTCACTAGACACCAGTAAAAGATAAATGTGTTATTGGGAAGGCAATCAGAGGGTCAGGGGGACCACTAGACACCAGAGAAAAAGTAAATAAATATGGTGATGGTGAATGGAGGGTGGGGTTGCACTAGACACCAAGGCAACATGACAAATGTAAAGGGATGGCAATGGAGTGGTGTTATTCAACATCAGGGAAATGGCAGCTCAGTGCTCTCACAGCAGACAGTAGCACAAGTTCCAACTGTGGCTGCAGAAGACAAGAAAGTCCAGCTGCTCTCATACAGAGAACATGGGTGAAATGCTCCTCTCACTACGCTGGGTACGGTGGATTTTGATTGTCCAGAAAATATATTTCTGCCAACTTTAAAATACAAACAAACTCCAGAATCTAGCTAAACAGGCCTGATTTAGCTAGATTCAGGTGTTTATTTTTTTAAAGACATTATTGTTATGTTCTTTGAATGTTTGTAAGTTTATATCGTAAAAAAGAAAATGGCAGCCATACGAAAAATTAATTTTTCTTCATGAAAAAGGATTGGTCCCATACGAAAAAGGATCCTTTTTCATATGGTCAAATTCTTTTTTTGTTTCAAACATCTATCCTATAGCACCCACAGAACATGTTCAGAACCATAATTTTAAATCCTTACAACTCTGGAATGGATTATTATTTTTTCATCAAACCAGGGAAAAGTACTACTCTGGGGCAAACACTTTCTACCCAGAACATTTCAGGCCAAAATTTGAAACAATCTGGGCACTAGGGGATGAAAAAACAAAGCAAAAAATGAAAACAAAAAAACATTTTTTACACATTTTGCACTGTCCAGATCTAGGAATCCACACATACGATTGGAAAGAAACTTGGCATATCAAGAGTCCTTGGAATTCCAACAGGGACTGCAAAATATCATGCAAATCCCTTGAACAGCTATGAAGTTATTAAAGTGCAAAAACTGGGGTTTAACATCAAATAGCCTACTGAACCGTAACTATAGTGGCATGGTTTAGGGGCGCAGTCATGCCCCTATAGTAAGGGTTCAGTCTTCACTTCTACATTAAACTCAGGCTTTTGCACTTTAACAACTTCACAACTGTTCAAGCAATTCTCATACAATCTTGCATGTGCTATCAGGGACCAAAGAACTCTTGATGTGGCAAGTTGTGCTTAAGTCAGATATGTGGGTGTGGAGATACAGAGGGGCAGATTCCAAAAGGAGTTAGAGGGATGCAAGTGATTTGCATCCGATATGTGTGACACAAAGTGCAAGATGCGCCAGACTTTGCATCAGGTGTGATTCCAAAAGGCAGCCTGCAACATGGCTTGATGCAGTTGTAGCAAAGCAAGATGTGTCTGGAGATTTGTCTTGTCGCAGTTGTGGCACGGCGCAACCACAGGCTGTGTCAATCCTGGCTGCATCCTCCCCTTAAAAGGGATTTTACAGGTAGTCTGTGTCAAGCACTGGATGCATCTGTTAGACCAGGAAGGAGCTGGTCTAACTTGGAACATATAAATAGGGTGGGTCACAATCCAGCAAGTGACTTACTACTCAGATGCTATTGCTGCAGGAGAAACACCAGAGGGGTGAAGCTTGACAATGCCAGGCTTAGCAGTCTTCATAGTCATTTGACTATCATTGAGTAGTTGGAGTAGGCATGCCCAGCAGGCACAGCCTACCATCCCTATGCAGAGAGAAGGCAGACTTGGGGCACTGGTATGTATAAGGGTGTTCAGATGGTGGATCTCCTACCAGGAACTCTCGGAGGAGCAGTGCCTGGCATGGTACCATCTGCCTCACATTTCCATAGAGGAGCTTTGTGAAAGGCTATGTGGGGATCTGCAGAGTCAGATCCTGAGGGGGGTGCCATTCCAGTTGAAGTGAAGGTGTCAGTGGCACTATGCTTTCTGGCAATAGGCACATTCCAGACCTCCCCAGGTGACACAGTGGGCATATCACAGTATGCCATAGTGGTGCCATGATGCATGTTACACATTGTGGTCTCATACATGTTAGAACCAATGTACTCGGTGCCAAAGTGCTCTACTGTCCATGACTACAGCAAGGTGTGCAGTGATGTGGGGGGACAAGGGTGTGAGCCAGTGGAAAAGTGGAGTGAGGGTGGGGGCAGATCTCAAGGAGGGAGTCCAGCAGTGCCAGACTGTGGCTAACAGTGGTTCTGTCTGTTCTGCAGGTGACAGTGGTTACCCTCAGTAGCCGTGGCTTGTGATGCTGGTGAGGCACCCTAACAGTGAAGCACAGAACAGGCACAATGAGCCTCATGCTGCCACCAGGGCTGTGACTGAGTGGACATTTGGCATACTGAAGTCATGGTCCAACTGCCTGGATAAATCGTGAGGGGCCCTGCAGTACACACCAGAGATGGCATGCATGATTGTGGTGGCCTGCTGTATCCTCCACAACATTGCCCAGTCACATCATGCACTGAATACAGACATTGAACAGTGTGTCGAGGAGGAGCAGGATGAAGGGGGAACAGCATGTTAAACACAGTATAGGTTAGGCCGGGGGATGTTGGAGCACATTCACAGCAGGTCAATGTATCAGAAAACAGCTCATTGAAAGCCACTTTACATGAATGCACTAAGTGGTCAGAGTGTACACACAACAAGAAAGTTGCAAAACTAAATTTTGCAGGCAAAATTGCCAGAAAATCGGCAATTTGGCCCTCATTAAACTTTTTGCAAAATGATGAAATTTTGCACCCTGCCATTCCCTATGTGAAACTCTCCTGGTCCCCCACCCCCCGGCCACTCACTGGCTCAAATTATTCTCTGGTGTCTAGTGGGCCTCAGCCGATAACCGGCTGTAATTGAATAAAGCCTCTACCTGCCCAGTTACTGTGGCCCCCTCATATCCTTTTTAATAAAACAAAAATTTAATCCACACTCCCTGGTGTCTAGTGGTCCCCTCACAGCTGCTCATAGCCCAAATTATTCTCTCTGGTGTCTAGTGGCCCATCAGCCGATCACTGTCTCTAATTGAATAAAGCACCCACCCACCCCCAGTTACCCTTGCCCCCTCATTTCCTTTTATTAAAACAAAAATAAATAAATAAAACTCACCCTCCCTGGTGTCTAGTGATCCCCCCACCCTGTCCTCATGACCTAACTCTCCCTGCCCCTCCCAGTACCCTGATTGGGCCACCGGCACAGCCCTGCACTCATCTCCATGGCTGGCAGCCCGACTGAGTGCATGAATGAATGAGCACATGCTTACAATTAAAAAAGGACATGAGGGGGCCAGGGTAACTGGGGGGGACTTTTTTTCAATTATGGCCAGTGATCGGCTGGGGGGGGACACTAGACACCAGGGAGAACTTTGGAAACTATAAATTTTGCCCACAGGTGGCTAAATTTTGCCAGCAGGTGTGAAATTTTGCCCACTGGAGTGAAATTTCACCAGTTTATTGGCAGAATCTTGCATGCTCCAGAGGTGAAATTTAGCATTTCGCCATGTGAAATATTTTACATAATGCACAAATTATGCAAAATATTTCACTGGGTAAAATGTTTCAATTTCGCACAACTCTACACACCACACAAGAGCAAGTATGTGCCCAGGCATTTGTCCATAGAACATTCTACCACCTGGGGCAATCACCCAGTAGTGGGGGGCAAAGCACAGCACTGTGTCTACCTCCATGTATTTCCCCTGTCCATGGCTGTGCACTGGCAGGCACCAAGGAGTCTGAGCTGGCATCATGACAGTCCTGTGGATAGAGTGTTCAGACAAGCATCAGCAAAGGTATGTACCTGAAGACAGGGATGGATGGTTAGGAGGGGCAAGGTGTGGCACTGAGTGCAGCCTCAGGCCACCTGAATGTTGTTATGTGAAAGTTATGTTCAGGCAGGGGATCAGGATATACCATGTGTGAGGATGTCCTGCAGGGTGTAGCAAGGCATCTAGAAGCAGGCATCATGGACCCTGGATGCCCCAGCTGCTGGTGTGAGTGACAGATAGGAATTGGTCACTGCTGTTCTGACATGGCCCACAGAGGAAAGGGTGTGGCCATGATGGTGACAGTCTGCCAGGTACCTGAGATGGACACCCCTATATATTGTGGGGGTCTGGGTGGTGCAGTATGTCACGTGTTAGTGGGAAGTTAGGGCACTACAGGTATGGATTGTGTCACTGTGAGGAATACCGCATATAACAGTGAATGTATTGGGGATTGGGCAGGCAAACCAAGGTCATGACACCATTGTTGGGGTTGGAGGGGCATGGTGTGGACAGAATGCAGTGTCTGCTGTGTCTGGGTGAGCAGGGGCATATATCCTGAGGATACGGTGGCCATGACTGATGTAACATGTGACATGTGGAGATGCAGACAGCATGGCAGCAGCCCATGCATGTACCAGCTGGATAGCGGTGCCACAGGCAGCCATAACATACCAGGTGGCATAGACCCTGGATGTCATGGGTCCTCAGGCAGTAGCCCAGTAATGCAGCACCCTGGACATGACAGGTTCTGGAATACATGGGTATGTGTGCAGGAATGTTGCTGACGGAGGATTTGTGAAGTACTGGTCATTGAAGTCATCTCAGTGCCCTGTAGAAGCAGTGTGGGCATGCAATCTGGCAGTAGACACCACATGCTGCAGAATGTGTCAAGTTCATGTGCATCTGATGCAAGTTGTGGTGTTTCTGCAGGATGCTCACTGTTTTTATGCAATCTGCGGAAAGAACAGTTGTGCATGCCGCAAACTGTGGAATGTCACTATGCAGTCATCAAACATGGAAGTAGCCTTGCAAACTGTGTAGCATATGCAGTGGGTGACAGCAAAGTTCACTGCTGGAAAGCAGAGGTGAGTCCACTAGCCAGGACACCCCAGCATTTTGCATAACACCCCACAGGTGTCTCACAAGCTACCCCAGCCACTGCTGATAGAAAATGAGTGGCAGCACAGCCAGATGTGGCAGGAGGTCCCCAAACTTCTCGGAAGAGGAGACAGCCCAGTTCTTTAGTTCTGTGGCCCAATGTGCCAGGATAATCATACCCCAAGGAAGCAGATGGCACTTCCAGGTGGAATGGGATCATGTGTGGGGTATCATGTTTGAGTCTGCAGCAGGTGTCTGGCGTGTGATGCAGAGCATGCCAGCTAAAACACTGGTTAAACAACCTGTCTCTGAGAGACCCAGAAGTGCTCCAGAGACTGCAGAACATTGCCAGAGAAGCAGACATAGCCATGCATGGCAGGCACAAATGCGCCCACAGTAAGTGCACTGAGCATGACAATGCTGTCCCTTCTCATACACTCACCACCAATGATCACTGCAAAATGTACTGATGTGGTGCTCTTGTTTTCTGTCCCCCACATAGTCCCCCCAATGCAGCCAGGGTGGACTGGAGATGGGAGCCAGTGCACCACATATTGGAACAGGCAGCAGCAGAGGAGCAGGAGTCGGCAAAGGTAGATATCTGGCATCTTGTGTTGGAGGTTAGTATACGGCGTGGCACACTGATGGGTAGTAAGGCATGTTGAGCACATGCCCCTGGGTGGCACAGACATGCCCCATAGCAGCTGGGTTCTGAACTTGTCTCCAATAAAGGATAACAGACCCACACCACATGGGTACCCTGGACCCTTGTGTGTAAACCCTTGTGGTGCAGGTGCAATCCATCCACATTTAACGGGGTCTCAACATGTACTGTTTGAATTGAGTGGCTGCATCAGTGGCTTCCACAACCACTGGGCCAGCAGACACAGAACAGGGCTGGGCTGAGAAGTGCTGAAGTGGTCTGTGAGTGTCATGGCTCTGCTGTTTATATGCACAGAGCAATGCAATACACAACACCCCATGACGGTGTCTGGCAAAGGGGACGTGCATACACGGTGGGACATTGGGCCCCGCCAGGATGTATAAGGTGAGCCAGGGTCACAGTGCTTGATGCTGTGCCCCAATTGACTCCACATAGGGTCCTCACAATGTCAGTATCTCAGCATGGTGCACAGCATACTTGTGCAGCCCCAGTATAGTGCACAGGCTGGCAGAGGGTGGAGTGCTGTGTAGCACAACAATTATGACCCCCTAAGGGTACATGGTGGAGGGGCAGCCCCTGGAGTTTGTGCCACTCAAGCAGAACTGTACCTACCCTGCTACAGCATGGTGAGTGGCACATCCTGCAGCAATGTAGACACTGCCATGTCATGTGTGATACTGTGTATGCACAGGTCCCCTGTGGGGGTGGGTACTATGGACTCTAGCATGAAAAGTAGTCCATGGGTTGCTCAGTCATAGTGCCACAGGTGTTGTGATGCCCGGGCCGGGGTGACACAATATAGGGGAAGGCCAGAGAGGGCAGGATTGTGCAACCCACATTATCACCATCAGGAGACCTCCCAGTGATGCCATGGTGCCAATTGGTAGTATGCGATGCAGCCCATGAGGTGCTGGGAAGCAAGCTATGCTGTACCCAGGGCACATGGCAGCAACACACTACCTGCTGTGGGCCGTGTGTCGGTGTGTGAAATCACCTACTGGCCCTGTGTGCTTCATCAGGGTTCCCTATGCACTGCTGCCACACAGCCTGTTGGTAGACAGGAGCTCAGCTTCACAAACAGCACATAAAAGATGTGCAGCTACAATATGCTCAGGGGTAAAATCCAGTTTTATTTTCACCATGGATGCCAGCAGCCTGATGCAGATATCCTTCCCACTTAGCCAAATGTTTTCAAGCATAACCAGTGCTTTGTGCATGTGTAACCTCTGCACCATCTGCATCACGGTCATGAGTGGCACAGAAGGGGTGAGTATGGTGCACGGAGGCAACGCATGCACTGATGCAACAGCACAGGGTGTCACCATGTGAAGGACCACATAGTCTGTTGTCTGCCCCTCTATAGATGCATTATGTAAGGGTGGTATTTATTCCTCCAGAGGATGTGCAGGGGACTAGACAGTATCCACCAACAGGTGTGCATGCAGCATGACTGGCACTGGCCATGCATCTGTGCAGCTGTCAAAGTAACCACAGTCAGGATAGCCCCATCAGGTTGTCATCACATGCAGCAGTACACACCCAGGTGCACCTGGAAGGCACCCAGGAGCAATGCAACAATATATGATGGCCACCTGCTGGCCCTCTGAAGGATGGCTGGGAGGGAGTACTCTGACCTGTTGCCCAGCACATGTGGGTGTAATGCACCTCCCAGTCACTCCCCGTAGGTGTAGGTTGGCCACACTGACATTCCCCTCGGCAGGATGGGCATGTGCAGCCCTCCATGCTATGGTTCTGTTCCCTGACCCCAATGCAGATATCATGGGGTCTGGGAGGTGTCGTGGAGGGCTTGACCAATGTTTCATCTGTTTTGTGGTACAAGGGTACTGGCTGTGCTAGGGTGTGGGTGGTAGACATGTGTCAATGTAGGGGCACCCAACTGGTCTGCCTGTGCATGTGTCACACAGGTGTGGTGTGCCACATTGGCTGTTGCATCCATGCAGATGGACATGGCCCCTGCATGTCTGGGTTCTAGTGGGGCAGGCAAGAGAAGGCATGAGAGGGCCATGTTGGTGCACACTCAGCCCAGGAGGGTCACACCTCTGCTAATCATGTAAGAGCGATGTGTGCCACAGACAGTAGGGCCATACTGTCCATGTGCGCCCACTGAGGTAGATGGTGAGGGGATGGGTGGGACCCTGATTGGGCCTGGGCAAGCCAACAGCTGCACCACATGTGTGGTGGCATGTGCATCTTGTTGTCACTGCAGTTACATGATGGGCATACCTTTCCTTGTCAGGCATGTGGCTGTCTCACCCTGCCTCCTAGTGTGGTGTTGCAGTGCCCCTGTATGTATCTGTGTGCTGTGCTTCTAAGGTGTGTTGGGGCATGTCCATATGCAGTGCTAGCCTCTGGAGAACATGTCGCTTCCATGTGGTACAAACATGGTCAGCAGAACAATGGTTGGGAGGCAAGCACCACACACCTGAACTGCGTCTGGGTCACCCATTCCACTAAACCCACAGATAGAATATGGGTGTGCATTACCCAGTCAGTTGCATGGGTTGAACAAACAAGGTCAAAGGTTGTCACATGGGCATTGTGCATCAGATGCATTGTGTGTGACACCCTGCTGGCAGGTATGTGGAAATCTGGTGTTGCTGACTACCTGATCTGTGATGTCATTGGGAACCTACAGGGATCCATTGCATGAACACAGTTGGTGTGTGTGGGCATGTGTTAGGAGCATAGGTATTTGACTGAGGTGTGCTATCTTTGCACAGGGTACCTCTTCTGACACCACTGTTGTCTTTCCAACAGGTGCTGACTGCAGTTCAGGGAGGCAGCGGGACACCCCTACATCATGGCAGCAGGCACTGGAGTGAGTCATGTACAGACAACTAAAGCAGAGGGAGGCCTGCTGGTATGTAGAGAGAACACACCGCAGACTAACTGCAGCAAGTGCAGCAGCGGGCCAAAGGCTGCCTGGAGCACAAGTGTCCCAGGACCAGGGTGGCAGGGAGGACACTGTGGGGACAGTGAGTGCGGCACAGGGCTCACAGACTGTCCAGGAAGCAGCCACAATGACTCGGCTGCCACCATCGGATGCTGCAGCAGTTGATGTGCAAGGCAGCTAGGAGAACATTGTGGAGGTTGTGGAGGACATGCCACCTGAGGACAATAGTGCCATGGAAGAAGATGCAGAACAGCAAGATGATGCGGCTCCTGTGCTATCAGAGGAACACCAGGGGGGAGGAGGAGGACATCTTGTCCAGCATGGTCAAGACTGTGTAGATGCCCTCACACATATCCTAGATTGCCTTGAGGACATGGCCACAGCAGTGGTTGATGTGACCAGTGGCATGCAGTACCGTACATCCAGGCCAATATCCAAAACATGCCGAAGGCAATGCATGCCTGCTGGCAGTGAACAGACTCCTGTAGCACTGGTGCTGTGGGTAGAGACATTGTGTTGTTGGGATGTACATACCACATTCTGCCGATTTGACAGAGGTCCCAAGTTTATGTTACTTCATGGGCTGTTGAGTCCTGTTGCCACCTATTGTGGCCCCTCCCCCCTTGTTATGATTCATTGCATGCCACTGTTATATTTTGACTGTGTACCTTCATGGGGTGAGGCCAACTTTTGTTTTGTTGCTGCTGTTGTTTGTCAGCTTGTCTTGCAATAAAATATGTTTTGCATCTCAGAACATGCCTCCTGTGTCCTTCTTCACAGTGAGTTGTGGGTGTGGTAAGGTTGGGTGCAGGAAGGGTGGTAGGTCATCATCCAGTCCATATGGAGGCACAGCATGTTGTGTGCTGGTTGATATACTATCCTGGTTTGCTGCCATCCTGTCTATTGGTCACAGCACAACATAGGCATATATGGGATTCCCATGACTGGCCCATGTCCTGTGCACCCTGTTTTGTGTACACTGTGCTGTGCAGATGCAGGTAATATTGTCAGATGGGCAGGGTATCTACATGGTGCACATGACAGCCCACTGTGCAACCATCTTGGTGTTAGCAGAACATCTGCTGGCAGGGAGGGGGATCACTGCTGGGAGGGGAGCTTGTGTGATGGACGTGTGATGGCATGGGAAGGTTGGTGGTGGATGACAAGGTGCATGCTGGCAGGGGGATTTATCCCCAACAAACTTGTGTACAGCCAGAATGGTTGATGCCAGGTGGGAAAGTCTGTGGTATGAGAGGGAGTTGTTGAAAAGCCACAATGTCCAGGTCTGGGATGTGTGCTTCGGCGGGGGCCCAGGAGGAGTACTTGTTCACAGGAGGCAAACACTGTGGAGGCCTGAGGTGGTTGGTTTGGGGTAGGAAGGTCCCTGCCAGGTGGAATGGTGCTGTCACACCACCTTTTCTAGGGCTGGGATGACTCCAGGAGGGTGGGCAGATATGTGTAGTATGTAGGACATGCTTCACAGACAATGGTCTCATATTCAAAGGCTTGGTGTTATGTCCCCGGATGGGGGGGGCTCCCCAAGGAAGGCAATGTGCTTCCCTGGGATGGTTGGTTGGGATTGGCAAGGTGCGCACCATGTGGTTGCTTCTGTGTTGGAAGGGGTCTATGTGTTCAAGATGGTGGGTGGATGTCTGCAAGTTCTGTACTGAGGGTGGGGTTTCATGATACAACACGGTCAGGTCTGTTAACATGGTTGAAGGGTGACTCAGTCCATTGGAAGGGAGGGAAGACATTTATACAGCAGAAGACATTGGACATGTCTGGGAAGATGTGCGGTGGGTGGGAGGTTAGTGTGTGCTGAACATGTCATATGATGATGTCTTACTGGAGTAGCCCCTATTTGTAGTAATGGTTGATACGACACTCATGCCGGCATGTGGTTCAGTCAAAACATTCACATCTCATGTGTGTGGTGAGTGGAATCTCCCCAATATCACTTCTGAGTTCTCGGGTTCCACTCCCTGCTCCCACAATGGCCTGCACCCTGTGCTGTCATCCAGTGCACTTGTTGCAAGAGTGATGCCTGTGTGCTTCCTGTGTGCAGTTGTAGATTTGTGTGGTAGTGGTTCCTCTGGGTGTATGCCATCAGCCTGGCATATGCTTGATGCTGACCCTGCAGTAGAGTGTTTGCAACTTGAAGCTCTAGGCTCAGACCCTCCTGCTTCTCAGTTTGTGATACGCACCCATGTACCAACACAAATAAGGGTTGTTGTCTTGCCAATGTGTGTGCTCAGTGTGTTTCTGTGGTCACTGGTCTGGGGGTGGTCAGTCCGAATCTGCTCCCCTGACAGACTGATCATGCCTTAGGGCCCTAGACCTCATCTTGATGGGGGGGGCCCTTGATGGGGGGCCCTTGAAGTCTTGGCAACAGCTCTTGCAGCATGTGGTGTGGTTGTGCAGTGGAGGCACTCCACCATGTGCCTGGGGGCAATCCATGTGTAGCAGGCGCAGTCCCATGGTCATCACAGTGTTTGACATTGCCAGTTGTTGACATGTGTGGGCCACCATTTCTGAGACTTGGCAGCTTGGGAACCTTGTGCTGCCGTGCATGATGTGGGATGTCATGTCCACTCATGCAGCTCAGACCCTGTCCATGGGAAGCACACTACTGGCATGCTGGGGATGTGCTGCATATATGTTGCAGTCTGCATGCACCAGCAGCAACTCATCCCAAGGTTTCAGGGAACAGTATCCTTGTAACGTGTACGTGTCTATCCACTTGGCACCCACACATGTGTAGGGTAACTGTCCACACACATCCATCACTGTCCACAGTCTACCACTGACATCTGTCCCCCCCCCAGTGTCCATATATGTCCTCTGCTATCAGATAAATGGAAACCAGTAGGTGTGATGCATCAAAAAGGTTTATTGGTGTCATGTCACGTGCACAAATGTCCATGTATTTCATTTCCACACAACTCACTCATGTACTTTCCACCACCACTGTAATAAACACCCTCTGTGTACACCATAGATGCACCACATGCACATGTACAGACATCATGCCCTAGCCCATTAGGATTGTACCTAACCCTTTTCCCCCTCAAAGACACCACTTCCCATCCCCAATCCTTGTATGACACCATGATGTGTGAGCTGGCCACCCTGGTGCTTCTCCTCCTGGGCACTGTGAGCTGAGATGCCATGGCAGGCATGGATCACAGCTGCCATTCAGCATGGCCCTCACACAGTCAGGTGTCACTGATGTGTGCCCTTCCCCAGTGTACCACGTGCAGTAGTTCCACCCATGTTGGTCTGGCCCACCAGTGCCTGCCAAACTGCATTCCTTTCGAATCTCCGGGGCACTGCCAATGGAGTGGGTGGGTTTTGATCTCTGGAGCTTGTGGTCAACGCTCCATGTGTAGCCCATAACCCTTGCTGCCACACTGGACTGCTTACAGAGCAGGGTGTGACCATCACCATCTCACTATCCCCTGTAAGTCTCATCATGACACCTGAGGTTTTAGTCCATGAATCAGACCTGTTGACGGGATCCACTGCAGCGCTGCTGATTTTTGATGGCATGGTTACTGCCACCTGTGTGCCTGTAGCCTGTCCTGTGAGGCTTCTCCATGGCTGCTATAACATGGTGGGCAACATGAACTACACTTCGGTGCACAGTGCTGAAGGCGGTAGCTCATATTGTGGGGGTGGTACATGGGAAAGCAATCTCCACTCATTTGGCACTGTGGTTGTGGATTTTCCTAGGGGCCTGCCTGGCCAACACACTGTGTGGGTGGCATTAGGTCCCTGAGGGACCTGCATCACATGCAACATCCCACTGCCACATGCTGGCCTGCTAATCGATGGGCATGGCCACAGGGCCGGGGATCTCCATTGTTCCTCCTAGTTGACTGCATGCAATGTTAACCTGCAGCAGCACATGACTGTGACTGCTATGTTGGATATGGTGTACTGTGTCTGTCCCTGTACTGCATGACATACATCATTTCTCCTGGACTGCTGCTGGTGCTCCTGTGTCCCATCACCTTCCAGCTCAGTGCCATGTCTAACTGCTCCACTGCCATGCCAGCAGCTGACAGTGGTTTACCCTCCCCCCCAGAACTGAACACCATTCACAGGCATGCACTCCCATGTCACAAGTGCCATCACAGCATCCTGCACACCGCCTCCTTGTCTGCACTGCTGTGATGGTATGATGGCCCTCCTGATACAGTCCTGTTCGTGGAGGCCCCAACACTGACTGCACCATCCGCCATACATTGCAGTCCACTGTGTATTGGGCCCACACTGACAGCAGTGGTCAGGGTCTTCCTGTGTACAGCCCATGGCCTGCCAAGTGTCCACATTATCCCCTGGGCACTTGCAATGTTCACTTGGTCTCCAATGTCCTGCAGACCTGGTGTACATTGCAGTAGGGCAGTCAGACCTTGACATATCAATGTATGAAGCTCTGCTGTGGATGCCACAGCCTCCAGTGCCTATGTGTGTCACTCCTCGTGTGCAGACAGGGGCTACACAGCCTGACAGATGGCCTGGTGCACTCTGTCCAGGTCACTCTCCACTCGCATATGATAGTGCACTGCATCACTGTGAATTGCCTGCAGAGCCATCCTGGTAGCATGTACTTCACGGCCCACCTCAATCTCTGACTCCATTATTTGGTGACATATATGGTCAACATCATCCAGGTCCATGGTGTTGTCATCTGAACTGTCTATATCCTCTTGGCCACCACCCTTCCTCTGCATGGGTAATGCTGGTGACAGTTCCTGTGCCACATTACCCTGCACACACTTTATGGCACTACACACTGTGTCATCACAATTTGGGGATTCACATTCTGGAGACACTTCTCTCTGGTCACTTGCACTCAGAGGCTCTGTGACATTGTCCACCTCGCCACTGTTGCAGCCTGGGTGTGGTTTGCACTTGTGGTATCTCCTACCTAGCCACTGCTACTGTCACCATCACCATCACTGTCACTGGAATCATCTGTATCCGTGGTGCTCATCCCTAGTCCCTCTGTGCCTGTTGGCATGCTGTTGCTCATAACTACAGAGAAAATGTCACCCCATCACATGTGTGCATGAATTACAAAGAGATTCACATGTGCAGTACTGACCTGGCAGTTGGTGCACCATTGCTACTCCCCCATCCAATCCAGCACTCCCACCCCACCACTTCCTACCAGTATATGGCTTGACTAGGCACTATGGTGTGACACATGCCATGGCCATGACCCACAGATACAAACAGGCCACATCTCTTGTCCCACACTTGGTTATTCCATGGCACTCCACCTGGTGGGGGTCACCTAGGCCACACATGTACACTCCCAGTCTGTCTCAGGGGTTCTTGTGCTGCCATGTACTGTCATTCATCCACCCCACCCCTACATGTGGCACACTGCCATGTAGGAGCCCCACTTGCTGCACATATCCACATGGCAGATGTGCAGGACAGCCCACCATGAGGCCCCAGCTGTCCCAGGTGGCACAACATCTGCCTTCCAACCCTCACCTACAGCACGTCTGACCCTTGCAGTGCAACATGTTTACCCTGGGGACTTGGTAGCGGCTCTACAATTCTGGTTCTACAACTAAGTTGTTGACCACCATCACAGCGATGGATTTATGTCAATCGCAACTTGTGTTCAATGTAAATCTGACTGAAGACCCTGGCTGTTTTTACAGCAGGAGGCTTTGCCCCCCACACCCCCCCAGTCTTTTGGATTCTAACTCTGAGTCAGAGTTGGATCAGGAAGGGGGTGCAGGACCTGGAGAAAGAGTGGCGGGGTCTTGGGTGGACTATTTCATCAAAAATGTCATTGTTGTCAGCATTGACATTTTTGCTGCAATAGTGTCGCCATCCTAGGGGCATATCCTCGGCAGCCCCTCTATACCCACCATCTACCATGCTCATGGCAATGTCGTGCAGGCCACTTAATAACAACCACCATGTTCAGCCCATTTGTGGCCATGTCAATGTCTGCAGCAGACTTACACACACAAACACATGCCTTCAGGCCATGTGACCTTTCACACTCCTTCATGCTTGACTTCACTCTCACTGTGGGACTTCCCAGCCCTACACCACCTACCATTTTTGTCCCTTGCTGTGCAGGATGTGTCATCCTCACATGGCCACCTCCCTGTGATATCAGAACCCATTGTACAAGCCCTCTACCACCTCTGTCCACTACATGGCTTCCAACCCCCCACCAATTGCCACTGTCATCATGTGCATGCACTGGTCAATAGGGCATCTAGGTACCTTCCCCGACAATCTGGCTGGAGTAGGGACAGCACCTTGTTCACCACACACTACAGGCCAATGCAAGCCCTGTCAGCACTGTTCTGACATGCATCGCAGCCGTGCAGCCTCTCCCTCCCCCCAACCATCACAGGTATCTATGTGCACTGTGGTTATCCTTCACTATATCACTGCTAGTTGTCTTTCTGCTTATTACACACCATGGCCCCTTCTCCTCATACCATGTGCACATAGTCACACCATTACTCCTGTACATGTTCCTCCATCAGACTCTCATTTCCCAGCACATCACAGCTCTGTACACAGCATGCATCCCCGTTGCTGGGGACATGTGCAGTGCCAAGAAATTTGCCATGGTATTCCTGCAACACAACATACTAGGAGTGAATGGCACCTCAGGGTGAACAGCCCCTTCTTCTTCACAGAATGGTCTGCACTGCCACTTCTGCCCCATCCACAGTGGAACAGCTCTGTTTTCCCTACCTCAGGTACCCTGCATCCCAGCATGCCAGTATACTCACATCTCACATGTTCTGTACTGTCCCATATCCTCACACACACCAGTACACCCCCTCATCCACATGTGGGACACGTGTGAGACCTACACAACACAAAATGTTTTTTGCCAGGGAACACATGGACATGCCCTCACAGGTGTCCTTCATGCTTGTGAAGTTCCCACAGATGTCTATATAGCATGTTGTTGCCCATCCTGTAGTCAATGAGCCCATGCTTGTCACAATTACAGTATGTGTCGCATTGTAGAGGGTCCATGCTGCTGTCATGCTGTCCAATGATAATCCCTTGTGACATGCCCCTCAGGTAGGTTCTCCTGCTGCCCCTGCATTAGGGCCACCTGTGATGACACACTGTAGACATGGTTACATGACATACGCTGTTGGTCAGGCCCTGATATGCATCTCTGATGGACACAGCCATTCCTGCAGCTGCTGGAATGTGGCTTTGGGGGGCCCACAGGATATCCTGCTGCCCTCCTATAGGGACGTCTATCCTATTAAATAGTGGGGGTACTTCTACCCTGTTGTCAGCCATGGTCCTCTCCCACCACACTAGGCCATTTGACACTGCAAGGGGCAGACAGACATAACAGCATAGTGCCATGCATACCTGCTGCCCTACAGAGTCAGAATACATCCAGGTTGCTGTCCCCCTCGACACTTCTAGATATAAGGTGGCTAGCAACTCACTACTCCTGGCTGCTCAATGTCATAACTTTCCCAAGTCCTCCTCCAGTCACCATGGAACTTTGTCTGATCTTTGCCAGTTTCTCCTAACAATGTATTTTTATATCATTGTGTCTTTTTTGAAACTCTTTCACAGACCCCCTGACACTGCTGAAAAGGTGATTTCACAGTCGATTGGTGAAATCACCTTTCAGGCTAGATTTCAAAATTGTCACCATACTTGTACATGAGGTGGGGTCATAAGAAGTGTATGTTGAAAATTTGGGGTTAAAATATGTTAAAATGGCAAAGTTGTGCACATCTGTTGACATTTCACTATGCTCATCCTAACTTTCATAATTTTCAGTCTTTTCTCTCCAAACTTTCAACATAGCCATTTCTTTACATCTCCTCATGAATGTGACCATTGTCAGTTTTCAAATCCTCGCTAAAATGTTTTTTCTCACCTGTGGTGTAGAATGATATTTTGACAGGGATTTGAAAATTCTCACCCCAACATTCATAAGGTGTGGTAATAACAAGGCTATGCTGATAATTTGGTTGCTGTTTTAGCTGAAATGCTTTCTTGGCAACATATATGTACATATCTATGGATGGATGGGAGCACTGGGCCCTGAGGGTACTGTGCTCCCAGAGACAAATGAGTATACGAATATACTACAGTATACACCACTTAAAGAGGACGCAGTTAAATAGGATGTCTGCATAATTGGGACATCCCTTGGGGCATTGAATTTGCTTCCATGTTATCCTATGGGACAGGTATACAGTGAAGCCTGCCAGGATGAAGTGCAGTTTCACAGGTTTCCTGCATGATGAAAAGGATTAACTCCTATTGAAATTGCATTGTTTGCTGCAGTAACTCTACTGCAGAATTCTGCAGAGTTGGGCTTCATCCTGGTAGGCTTCACTGTATCTTTATTTGGGACAGTCGTTCCATTTCAATGAGATAATTGCCAGCCCAAGTGCATGTAATTATACAATAGACTACGCCTTACAGCAGTGGTGGCCAGTGAGAACTGCTGAGTAAAAACAGCTAAGTCAAAAAAGCTACATCAAATACAGCAACTGAAAATTGCCCCCCCTCCTAGAGGTGCATCCCAGAGTTGATATATATAATAAGGGGAGTGGAGGCAAGCTCCCAGAAGGGTGACGCTGGGGACTTGCCCCCGACAAAAACAATACTTGCTGTATTTGACCGAGCTGTTTTGTATTAGCTGTTTTTGGTGGTCGCTGTTTTTACTTAGCTGTTTTCACATCGTACCTTCAGCAGCCATTAGCAAGCAACTAGCAGCCCATTATTTGTGCAAGCTATAAATAGCCAACTACAATTCAGGTCAGATATGTGTTAAACCATTACTCCAGAGCTTCAGAATGGCAGCTAAATGTATGGATTTGTATCTCAGTCAGGAAGTTAAGGTTTTGGAATCACTGCAGGAACTGAACACCCTCAGAGAACATCCTCACTGACATCGAGAGACCCATTATGACATCACAGAGGGAGAAATCTCGATCTAACAGATTTGCACCTCGCTGAAAACTGACAACACAGAGGCACTTGAATGCCAAGAAACTGCTTAAAAAAGGCTGGATTTTTACCTGATGATGGAATCTGATTACTGAGGGATGCACCTGTGGTGCTGGAATCACTGTTGGAACTGAACACCCTCGCAGAACATCTTCACTGACATTGAGAGAAAACTCACAACACATAGGCACTGGATTATTAGGGGATGCACCTGTGGTTGATGTGGCAGACAGGCAGAACAACACAGAGGCACTTGAGTGCACTGCCACACTGAGAGAAAAGATTTCAGAAGTCTCACACCAGAGAACACCAGACTTTCTACCTGTGCCCTTCAGGTAAGTAAATTAGATAAGTGATTCACTAGCTAATCGCTAGCTGCTTTTAAAGGATTTTAACTGCATTGCTTAAAAGGTTTTGACCACACGAAGAAGCCACATGCTCTAAGAAGAGCTGTAATAACATATTCTCTGATATTGTATGTTGTTCTTTAGTGTCTTTAGTGTTGCGTTAGTCTTGTGCTGTGCTTAGTTTTATGTTTTCATGTTTTTACTGCACTGACAATCAACTGTCATTATAAAGATAGCACTTTCCTTAGATGGGACGATCACTGAAAGGGGATGATTGGCATGCTATGGAGGCATCCCCTTTAAGCAGGTTCTACTGTATCTCAAAAAGTAAGGAAATTCTTTGCAAAAACCTTTTTTTAATGCATTAGTTAGGGTTCCTGCAACAAACACTGGAAAATGTGGTGTTAGGGTTTCTAATCCTAACACCCCAGACCCACCCTGCACCTACCAACAGGCATGGGGGGGGTGTGCCTTGGGGTTGTCAACCCTAATGCTCACCTGATTCTCCTATACTGTACCTATGTCAGCTTATACACTGATGGAATGGGGTGAGCATTAGGGTTGATAACCCCCAAGGCACACTTCCCATGCCTGTTGCATCTGCTCAGATGTGCAGGTGTGGAGATATGGAGTGTCAAAACATCTACCATTTTTTGTAAAATTCTTTGTCACCTTGCTGCATGAAAACAGTTTTGGATTTTGGTCTGAAATGTTTAGAGTAGAATGGTAGTGGATCACAGATGTGCCTTTTGAAGATTTGGTGAAAACATATTGAGCCATTCAAAAGTTATTAAATTTTAAAATGTCCCATTATTTTCAATGGGAAAAGTTAGATGTCCCACTTGAAAAAGGATTCTTTGTTGCAAATGGGTAATCATTTGTGGCAAATGGCTAATCATTTGTCGTAAATGGGAAATCTTTTTTCATGCTTCTGCCATCTTGTTTTTTCCTACAGAGACAAACAAAGTTAAGAAACAGAAAACAATGATGGTTTCTGAAGCAACCAACACATTTTTTCTGCTAAATGGGGCCCATTCTATCTTAGTTTTATTTTTTATATAAATCATCTGGAAATATGTTTTTTAAGATGCCAAAATCCTTTTTTGCAAATAGTAAAAAAAGAAATTATGAAAAATAATCCTGTTTCAAAATTTGTGGAAAAAGAAATTCCTAGTTTACAAATTGCAAAAAGAAACTCAAAAAAAAGATCCTGTTTTGCAATCTGCAAAAAAGGTTTTCCTTTTTCTGCAAATTGAGTAAAAAAACCTCAGAAAAAGATTATTATTTGCAATTTGCAAAGCAATAACTGCCCAAGTGGAATTGTGTCCCCCTCTATGCCCATGTGCTCCGATCGCCATCCCAATGGGTAAAAAATAATTCCATGGTAGTTTAGTGGTCCCTCCCCAACCCCTGTTCTCTGGTTGTCATCCTGTTGTGTAAAACATAAATTCCTGGTAGTCTAGTGTTCACTCCCACCTTCCCAATATCCGATCGCCATCTCCATATAAAAAAAATATATTCCCCTGGTAGTCTAGTGGTCCCTTCCCCCTTCTCCGATGTCTGTTCATCGTTCCCATATAAAAAATATATTTCTCTGGTAGTCTAGTGGTCCCCCCCCGATATCCGATCGCTGGTTCCCATATAAAAAGTATGTATTTCCCTGGTAGTCTAGTGATCCCTCTCCCCTCCCTCATTCACCTATCACTGACCCCAGGTAAAATAATATGTTATTCCCTGGTAATCTAGTGGTCCCTTCCCCCTCCCTGAGGTCTATTTCAATCCTGTTAATTTTTTACAAATTTCTCTGGTCATTTAGTGGTCCCACCCTGTCCCTGATCCTCATCCCATGAAAACACTGTAACAGAGCAGTATGCACTCATTCACAGCTAAGTTGGTGGCCAGCTGTGGTGGTGAGAGGAAGGATTTGCTTGTCACTGGCTGGGAGTAGGGATGGGGGGAGCAGGGTGGTGGGTCACTACCTGACAGGGTGGGTGGTCCATTTGAGCACCAGGGATCTGTTACTGTGTTTTCACAGGACAGCGATCAGTGAACAGAGGAGGGACCACAAGACAAACATGGAAATATATTTTTTATACAAGGACAGCGATCAAACATTAGGGAAGGGGGAGGGACCACTAGACTACCAGGGAGACATCCTTTCTTTTATACTGGGACAATGACTGGACATTGAGGAAGGGACCACTAGACCACCAGGGAATTCTTTTTTACACAATGAGATGGCAATCAGAGAAGAGGGGAGGGTAGAAGGGCCACTAGACTACCAGGGAATTATTTTTTACGTAACTGGACTACAATTACAGAATGGGGGAGAGGGGATGAACCACTAGTCTACCAGTGAATACCTTTTTTACACATCAGGATGGTGACTAGAGTACAGGGAAGGGGAGGGACCACTAGACTACCAAGGAATTGAGAAACTAAGGTAAATGCAGTTCACTGTATTTAAATGGGGTTTTCAGCTATGGTGCATAACTTTGTCATTTTTAAGGATTTTGACACCAAATGTTCAACATACACTTTTTGAGACCCCACCTCCTAAACAATGTCATTTTGCAAATCCTGCTTGAAAGGTGATTTTATGGTCAGTTGGTGAAATCACCTTTGAGGCCATAAGAAGGATATGTTGAGAATCTGGGGTCAAAATATGTTAAAACTGGCAAAGTTGTGTGCATCTGTTAACATTTTGCTATGCTCGCTCCTAACTTTTGTCATTTTCAATATTTTCGCCCAAATTTTCAATATAGCCATTTCTTTACATCACCTCATGAATGTGAAAGTTGTCAGTTTTCAAATCCTGTCTAAAATGTGCTTTCTCACCTGTGGCATGGAAGGGCATTGAAGTGGTGCAGAATGTTGTTTAGACAGGGATTCGAAAAATCTCAGCCCAGCGTTCATGAGGTGGGGTAATAACAAGGATATGCTGACAGTTTGGTTGCTGCTTTGGCTGAAATGTTTCCATGGCAATATACATGTACACCTCTGTGGAAGAATTGCAGCACAGGGTATGGAAGGCACTGTGCTCCCTCAGCCAAATAAGGATATGATTATACTATCTCAAAAAGTAAGCACATTCTTTGCAAAAAAACTTTGTTAAACCATCAGTTAGGGTTCCAGCTACAAAGGTTTAGAAATGTGGTGTGAGTGTTTCTAACCCTAACACCCCACAGCCCCCTGCACCCACCAATAGGTGTGGGGTGTGTGCCTTGGGGTTGTCAACCCTAATGCTCACATGATTCTCCTATACTGTACCTATCTCAGTTTATTTACTGATGGAATAGGGTGAGTGTTAGGGTTGACAACCCCAAGGCACATACCCATGCCTAATGCATCTGGTCACATGTGCAGGTGTGGAGATACAGAGTATCACAAAATGTGAAGGTTAAATTTTTTTTAAACATCTTTGTCACACCACTGAGCAAAAATGGCTCTGGATTTTGGGCTGGCATTTTTAGGGTAAACAGGTCTTGGGTCACAGATGTGCCTTTTGAAGATTTGTCAAAAACATATTAATCCATTCAAAAGTTATTACATTTTAAAATTTCCCATTATTTTCAATGGGGAAAGTTAGATGTCAGCCTCAAAACAGGATTCTTTTTTATATTAGATTTATTGATTGATTTTGTAAGCAAAACTTACAAGGTGCAATACATAGGAGGATAATATATGACACATACAATACAGACAATAAAATATTATAAAGGATCAATACTTGACACCCCCTCTTAAGGTACAACATATAGAGGATCCCCCATCTTGAAGACTAACATGAGAGATAATTTACCCAACGCATGCAGTCTGGAAGGCTAACGGGCAGTCTAAACAAGAGATAGATGCAAAAAAATGATTCCCCCACTGCAAGCCATACAGAAAATATCTATTCAATTCCCAGTGCTCCCAGAGATAAAGAAAACTAATGTTGTTATAGCAAAATGATTAATACAACACTAATCGTGTATAGTAGCCCACAACGTAGCCAAGATAAAATAAAAAAAAACATTTTTTACATGCAGCAAGAGTCCCCAGAACAGTCACAGTGTAAGAGACATGCAGTAAAGTCATGTATACGGTCCCAGAACAAACAGAGGTCACTGGCAGTAATATTTAAAGTATAGTTCAAAAATAACAGTGATCGTTACTTGCTGTATGATGATGCAGCACCAAAACCAGCAACTAAAACTGCCCCGGCCATGAAGTACATCCACTTCACCATAATGCTCTGTATTTACATTACCAATGTGTCCCAAAAGTCTCAATCTTCCTCAGAGAGGTCCACTTCTTCTTCTCCCACAGAAGTCTCAAGCTCAATCTGCTGGATTAATTTACTGGCATCCCCCAGCTCGTTGAACAAATATTGTTGACTGTCTCACATCACCCAGAGCTTAGCTGGAAGAAACAACTGATGCTGCACTTTGAGCTGATGCAGCTGGCCCTGCAGGCCATCGAAGACCTTATGACATTGTTGGGTGCTGAACGACAAGTCCAGGAAGATAAAGAACTGGTACTCACCATATTTCAGGGCCCTATGGTGTCTGGCAGTTGCAAGGATGTTATCCCTGTCTCCAACCCCGGTGCAGACAATTAAAAAGATACATGGGGTCAAGGCATCCTTAGCAGCTCACTGAGGGAAGATCCTGTAGGCCTTTTCCAGGGAGATAGCAAGGTCAGCTTCTTCAAGATTTAGCAAGGTAGGCAAAAATGTTTTAGCAGAGCTCAAACTATCTTCTCCCTCTGCATTTTCAGGCAGCCCAATGATTCAGAGAAACCGCTCTCTTGTCTGGTTTTCAAAAGTCTCCAGCCTTTGACAGACATGTGCATTTTCTTTAAGTAGTTTATGGGTTGTGTCTGCTGATTTAAGGATGGAGGTATCAGTTCTTTGTTCTATTGATTCACTATGATCCAATCTGGATTCCAAGGCCGACATCCTTGGGGTGAGTGTTTCACCCTTTTTGTCCAGCTCTTGGACTGATTTCACAAGATAATTGAGTGTAGCAAGGATGGCTGACAGTGAGGCCGCTTCAGATTGATTATTAGGAGGCTCTCCAGTAGTGCCATGCTGTGTAGGCCTTTCTTCTCTGGACTTCTTTGGAGCAAAAAAGTTACCGGCTAGTGCACCATCCCCTTGGTCTTGCCCATCTTAGCTCTGTAATGTCTAGCATACTTCTGGGACTAACTGGTAGCGTTTATATTGCTGTAGAAAAAAGTTTTAAATATATTTTTATATTTCCTCTATGAGCTCCAGTAAAGTACTGCTTTCTTGTGGCTGCTCAGCAATGCCCCCCCCTTAAAACAGGATTCTGTGTCGCAAACGAACAATCCTGTGTCACAAATGAGTAATTCTTTGTCACAAATGGGGCAATTTGTTTTGTGCTTTTTGCACTTGAATAACATCACACCCTTTCTACCAATTTGCATGAAATATTGCATGTGCCATCAGGAACCGATGATCTCTGGATGTGCCACATTTTATTCTAGTCAGATATGTGGGTTTGGAGACAAAGAGTGTTATTATAGGGGTGTGGTTGTGCCCCAAGAGTCAGGGTTCAACCTTCACTTCTATGCTAAACTCAAAATGTTGTACTTTAATAACTTCACACCCATTCAACCAATTTGCATGACATTTTGCATGTGCCATCAAGGATTGAAGATCTCTTGATGTACCAAGCTTCATTTTGGTCAAATGTGAAGCTGTGGAGATATGGAGTGTCAATAATTTTAAAATTACCATTTTTTGTAAAATTCTTTGTCATGCTGCTGTACAAAAATAGCTTGGGTTTTTGGTCTGGAATTTTTAGGGTAGAAAGGTCTTGGGTCACAGATGTGCCTGTTGGAGATTTGGTGAAAAAAATTATCTATTCAAAAGTTAATATATTTTAAAATTTCTCATTATTTTCAAGGGGAAAAGTTAGATGTGAGCCTCCAAATAGGATTCTGTGTTGTGAATGGGCAATCCTGTGTCAAAAATGAGTAATCGTTTGTCACAAATGAGGAATCTTTTTTCGTGCTTTTTGCACTTTAATAACGTCACAACTGCCCAACCGATTTACATGACATTTCGCATGACTCATCATAGTCTGAAGATCTCTTGATGTGCCAGCTTCTTTCCAGTCAGATGTGTGGGTATGGAGATATGGAGTGTCAGAAAATGGAAAACTGCCATTTTTAATAAAATTGTTTGTCAAGCCACTGCACAAACATGACTTGAGTTTTTGTCTGAAATGTTTAGAGCAGAAAGGTTTTGGGTCTCAGATGTGGTTTTGAAGATTTGGTGAAAAAATATTAATCTGTTCAAAAGTTATTACATTTTAAAATCTCCTCTTATTTTCAATGGGAAAAGTTAGATGTGAGCCTTGAAACAGTATTCTGTGTTGCACTTAGGCAATCCTATGTCACAAATAAGTAATCCTTTGTCGCAAATAGGAAATAATTTTTTATGCTTCTGCCATCTTGTTTTTTTCTTAGCAAGGCAAACAAAGTTAAAAAGAACAGAAAAAAATGAAGTAACCAACAGATCCATTCTACTAATTGGGACCTGTTCTATCAGATTCTGGCGTTAGTGTTTTCATAAATCACCTGGAAATGTGTTTTTTAACATGTCAAAATTCTTTTTCACAAATTTGTGAAAAAAGAACATGAAACAAGATTCTGTTTCACAATCTGTGAAAAAGGATTTTTCTTTTTTGCAAATTGTGAAAAAAAAAACTGCCTTGAAACAGGATTCTGTTTAGCAACTTGTGAAAAAAAAATTGTTATGCAGTTGTTTTTTTTTTTTGTCACTTCAACCCGAAGAACCTGTTTGGAATTTTGGTCTGAAAATTTTAGTGTACAAAGAATTTGCTTCATGGATGTGCCGTTTGCTGGTCTGCTGAAAGCAGATTACTTTGCTCTGGAGTTCTGGGGGTTTAAATTTTCCTTAATTTCCCATGGATAACATTGTAATGTGAGGTGTATGCAGTTATGTGTCACTCCGGTGTGAAGACATGGCTTCCAATCTTTGTCTGATATTTTCAGGGTATAAAGGGCTTTTCATACAGATGTGCCTTTTGCTGATAAGATATCCATTTGCTGTGGAGTTATACAGGGTTTTACATTTTCATGAGATTTCCTAAGGATAACATTGCAATGTGAGGTCTTTCTTCGATGCTGCACAGCATGATATGGGAGACTACTACAGTATCTTTAAAAGTATGGATGGAGGAGAAAGCAGGGCTCAGAGGGCCCTGCAGACCCACAGGCAAATATGGATACTATTGTAGACTGATTGAAGTGCAGATCCCTGAGGGCCTTACGTACCCACAGGGAAATAAGGATGCAATTACAATATCTCAAAAATTATGGATGGATACTAGCACAGGGCCTAGAGGCCACATTCAGATATGGATATCATTATGGACTGATGCAAGCTCAGTGCCAAAGGGAAATAAGAATTCAATTACAATATTGCAAAAAATATGGATGGATGGGAGCGCAGTGGTAAGGAAAATCATTGAAAATCCACAGTCCTAATTGGATAAAACATGTAACATAACTGTGCATTATTGCACAATGACCACACACTTCACAGTATGACTGCACACCTGAACTATTTTCTAGCCCTCAGAACCTTATCACCAGCACTGAGATCACTACACATCTGGCACAGACAGGCTGCCACACACACACAGTTGGCACAGACAGACTTCTAGCCACAGCCAAATGTAAAGTTCTATAGCAGTGTCACACTGCATAAAAGCTGCCCAAGCTGCTTGCAAAATCCTCATGTTCATAATAACAAAATTATCTGGCTGATCCTGAATTTTTAACAGTGTCTCAGTTACCCAGCTTCATTTTGCATTTTAACTACTTTTACTTTCGGCTCATAGTGTAGCTTGTCTGAACAGGGTTCATTCTGGTAAAATAAAGTAGTGCAGACAAGAATGCCAGAATGTTTTTATCATAAAAGGAGGAATCCATAGGGATGTTAGCTCTTGCCTGCATCTATGCTTGTGAAGTCACCAATTTGGTCACTCTCAGTAAATGTAGAGTCTGCAGTATTCTCATACTACTGGTCCACTACTGGGTAGCTGGTCCATTCCACTGGGGTGTCAAACAGATGAGGCATACTGATGAGTCCTGGTAGGACGGAAACACGTGTCTATGTCTTCTGCTAGCACCCTTTGCAAACTGTGTGAGAGGCCTTTCGGCACCATGCAATTCTGCTTAAAGTTGGACCAGCATAACATTCTGTGGTGATTTGCATATGCAGCCCATGGTGCTTTGCATTGTGGGGGCATGTGTGATTTTGTATTTTCTTGAAACTTGGCTTCCCAGCCAAATGCCCTTTGGGGGTAACCCTTGCCTCAGTGTTTATGCACAGAGGTTCTTTGTCTTCTCATACTACACTAACTAAATATCAATCAAAACACAAGGATTCCTACTTTTATGACAAAAATATTCAGGATTAACTAGATAAATGTTTGTTAACACTATTTAGCCAGCAGGATCATGGCAGGATTAACCAGATCATTTTATTTCTGGCACACAAGGACCACTATTTGCCCCCTCCCCCATGCTATAGTATGAGTCAAAACAGTCTTAAAATGTCAGGACACATTTTTTACACTATTAACCTAGTAGAAACATGCCAGGTTGAACAAGGTCATTTTATTTCTGGGACACATTGACTACTTTTTGACCCCCCCCCATATTTGTGGATATTCTATAAACTAGATAAGCCACTACAGGACACGCAGTAACACTCTGATATACACATGCTCTGGGTGGTTAAATGCACACCAAGGTGTGCATATATCAGAGCATGACCACACGCCCTGTAGTGGGTTATGTATTACATATATAGATACAGAGATATAGATATAGCTAGAGATATAGATATAGATATAAGGATGGAGAGATAGATAGATAGATAAAATACTATATATATATATATGCAATGGGGTAGAGATAAACAGAGTGTGATAAATCTGTTTATCTGAGTAACTGTGTACATAAATTTCATTTATATATACAGTGTTTATGTCATCAGCCATTTATCCACACAGTGCTTATGTCATCAGCCATTTATCTATACAGTGCTTATATCAAGAATGTTTGGCCTCAGTAGCAGTATTAACCATATTCAAATGCAAATAACTTTAAAATGAAAAATGTTGGTATGGTACTGTGAGCACGAAAGTTGTTCAGCACGGAAATGTCTTCAAAATGAGTGGTGTTTTATTTATTGATACAGTTTAGTTTTTTTGATAATTAGCAAAAACACATCAGAGAATTCTTTTTTTTTTTCATTTTGACCGCAAACAAATGTAAATAACTTTAAAATGAAAAATTATAGCCTGGTACTGTGAGCACAAAGTTTATTCAGAACAAAAATATCTACAAAATGAGTGGTGTTTCATTTATAAATACTTTTAATTTTTTTCAGAATTCATGAAAAATAGCAGAAAATTCCATTTTTGTGCACTTTTAAATAACTTAAAAATAAAAAAAATGATAGTATGGTACTTTGAGCACAAACATTATGCAGAATAAAACTATCTACAAAATGAGAGGTGTTTCATTTCTAGATTCCTTTTAATTTTTCTATAATCAGCAACAAATGGCAGAAAATTCAATTTTTATTCACTTTTTTGACTAACAAATGCCCCCTACAAAAGCAAAAACAAAAGCATTGCATAAATGGAATATGCAGTTGAAAACTTGTGTAATAAATGATTTCTCTGCACTTGAACAGTTTGACCTCGGACACCTCACTCATGGCTTACACCACTCGTGAGGTTGCCAGAGATCAAACTGCTCTTGTGCAGATAAATCATTTATTATTTATTTATTTATCTATTCAATTTTGGTAACTCTGTAGGCACACTGAGCCCCAAAAGTCCCTTTTTCAGGAGCAACCCGAAATTAGTTACAGTAGGATATAAGCACAGTAATGGAACAAGGACACAGTGCAGAATAACATAAGAGAGAATCAAGTGCATGGATAAACAGTGCTGACATTGCTCCGAAATTAGTTACAGGAGGAGACAATTACAAGAATATTTAAGGGTAGCAGTGTTGCAATCAGGAGAGAAGGTAATACTTTATACAGCAGTGCATGGTTTAGGCCAGTAAGGACCTGGCCTTAGAATTTGGGTATGTCCCCTCATTGACAGGAGCAGATGTTAACTTCTAGTAAGTGAGCATGAAGTCCCTTATGGAATGTTACAAGGAAGGGGGCATCCTGAAGGAGTGGAGGAAACTTATTCTATAGAGCAGGGGCAGAAGTGGCAAAGGATTTACTGCCAGCAGTGGTTCAAACCCTGAGTTTATCTAGGAGGTTATGCCCAGATGTTCGGAGGGTACATGCTGAGCACTTAGGAACCAGGAGACTGGCCAAGATATCTGGGGAATTACAGTGTAGGGGCTTGTAAACATTGCAAAGCAGGGGGTACTGAAGGCGACCGTCAAGGGAGGGTCGTTGTAGGGAAGCAAGGGCTTCACAGTGAAGCCATCTTTTGTGAGACTGTGACGCAAACTGAGCTACTTTGTTGTAGAGAACTTGTAGCCTGCTTGTCTCTTGTTTAGCCAACCCCTGAAGTCTAAGGGCAGCAAAGGTCAGTGTAGAAAGGAGGAGGCTGTTGGCAATAGTGATTCTGGACCCAGGGATGAGCTGGTTATTCAGGTAGTACAGCAGGCCCTGTTTGCGGTGCACCATTTTAGTCACCAGGTCTAAGTAAGACTTGAAGGGTAAACTCCTGATCCAGGGTTAGCCCCAGGTATTTGAGAAAACTCACTACCTCGATGCGGTTGCCTGAGGATGAGGTCAGAGGGAGTAAGGCACTCCTGTCTGGGCCAAGGTTTCTTTGTCCAAATAACATTGCCTTGGTTTTTGTGGTGTTTAAAACCAGCTTATTCTCAGTAAGACAGGACTCTAACTTGGCAAAGTCAGCTAGCAGATGGGGTCCCAGATCCAATGGGTTGCTCGGGGACCAATAGATTATAGCATCATCTGCATATTGAATGACTGAGCTGCCACCGCAGTGGGATTTAAGGTCATTGACAAACAGCAAGAAGAGGAGGGGCCCAGGATGGAACCTTGGGGCACCCCTCACATAGGGGGAGTGGATCTGAGGTCACAGTCTTCCACCTGACCTGCTAGGAGAGACCAGATAGGTAGCACGTGAACCATGAAAGGGAATGCTGGTCCATGCCAAAGGAGGCCAGTTTGGATAGAAGAAGTTTGTGGTCTACTAGGTCAAAGGCCTTAGATAGATCGATAAAAACAGCAGCTGTGGGGAATCCTTTGCCCATGCCTCTAGGACGTCAACTAAGAATTTTATGAGGACTGCATCAGTGCCGTGGTTCTGCCTAAAGCTGTGTTGCATGGAGGCGATCAACTGGTTAGCTTCAAGGTAGTCACAAGGTTGACAGTACACTAGCCTTTCCTGAATCTTGGCCAGAGCACAAAGCAGTGAGATCGGCCTGCAGTTGCTGATGGATTCCCTAGGGCCCCCTTTGGGGATAGGGACTACAACAGCCTGTTGCCTGGTATTGGGTACAGTACCTTCAAGCAGGGATCTGTTGACTAGCCATGTAATAGATAGAGCGATGACTGGAGCTGCCACATTTAGTAGTTTAGTGCTGATGCCATCTGGTCCTCCAGGGCCTTTGGTTCTGATGGTTTTTAAAAGGGAGACTACCTCCTTGACCTTAACTAATTGCAGGTGAAAGAGTGGCTATGTGGGGAAAGGTGCCTCAGAGCAGGGGGTACAGAAGGGGTAGGTGTAAGGCTGGACTTGTAGCCATCAAGGTTGGTGAAGTAACTGTTGAAGGCAGCAACAACTTCATGGCTGTCATTAGTCATAAGGTCATTGATTTCAATAGGGCTGAGGAAGGGGTTCTTGTTGCCCTTTATCAGGTCATTGATATGGGACCAGAATGACCATGGGTTGGCCAGAGTAGTTTGCTGGAGAAGCTTGACATACTCTCTTTTTTCCATCTTAGTGGTACACTTGCCCTCATTCCTTAGTTTTTTATAGGCCACAAGGTCTGCAGGTATAGGTGGAGTATCTGCCTTGTCCTGGTTTAACATCAACTATTTGAGCTCTGTGGTGATCCATCTATGGCAGCTACCTTTTGTATGGAGTTTCCTAAATGGGGTGAACAGGTTAGCTGCACAGCTGAAGGAGTTCTGGAAGAACTCCAGGGCTTCGTCTAGTGTTGGGAGGTGCTGTATTGGGGTCCAGTCAAGATTGCCGAGGTACACATTAAAGGCATCATCTGAGAATTTTGAGTAGTCTCGGGTAGAGAGTATCCTAGGAGGGACCCGGGAGAAATTATTTTTCCAGATGCAAATGATGGGTGACTGGTCACTAAGACCATCAGCCATGATACCAGCAGTCAGAATGTTGGAGGGGTGAGTCACCAGAGCCCAGTCAAGGGTTGTGTGGTTTCCTGTTTTGTAGTTGGTCCTGGTCTTTTCTGAGATGATTTGTTCCAGGTTAGCATCTAGTAGTGAGGCCCTGAGGGTCTGCTCTGGGTCCTGTGCCCATTTGCGATTGAAGTCCCCAAGCTTCAGAAATTCCATGGAGACCTCATCCACAAGGGCCTTAGTAATAGTTTCCAAGGATTGGAGAGCCACCTTCAGAGGTTGGTAGAGGCAGCCGACTGTAAGGTGTTTTGTGTTATCAAGGGTAATTCTAATAAAGACTGATTCACTGCCAGAGTGATCAGTGCCAGGTAGGTAGGTAAGGGCTACATCAAGGGAGTCCCTGGAATATATAAGTACCCCACCCCCTCTTTTGCCCTCATGGTCCTTGAGGAAGGACGTGTAGCCAGACACTGCCACCTCGTGAGATGGGGTATGAGACTTAAGCCATGTTTCAGACACAGCCAGTACATCTGGGTTGTAGAGAGACATCCAACCCTGAACCTCCTGTATTTTTGGATGGAGGCTACAGACATTCATGTGGGAGACTTTTAAGCCCTTGGTTGATGACAAGTGCAAGTCATGGGGGGGGCAAGTGTGATGTTGGTGACCGGAGGGCCAGGGTTAACTTCAATGTCACCTGCTAGGAGCAGCAGCAATGAAAGAGGAAACAGCTTTTGTGGATAGGGAGAGCAGACTCCTTCTATGGTGCTTTACATGTAAATGAAGGGCCAGGTAGCAGGCACCCTTTTTAGTGAGGAAATAGGGCACAAAGAGTGGTCACACCCTCTGTTCAGCTGGATAGCCTGGTATGATGGGAGGAGAGTGGATTTGTTGACTCAGATCCAGGTACCCAGTCCTGGGAAGGTGCATAAGCCTGTCAATCCATGCCAGAGACAGGATGTATAGTGATACCAGGATGGAGACTCTGTAAGATAGCCCAGGGTGGTGCTTCGATTTGGGCATGTGGGAGTGACCAGGGTGAGTGTGGTGGTCCACAGGACTAAGGGATGGCATTTTGTCTTTGGGAGACAATTGAGGGCAGGAGAGAAAGTCAGGCAGACTAGGTAGAGTGGGACTAGGAATAGGTCTGTGTAGAAATTGTTTTTAGCAGCATTGGAGAAGCAAGTGTTAGTGATATTTTAGTGTTCAAGGTGTGTCTGCTGGCAGAGATAATGAGAAAAACAGAAGGGAGATTTTTCTATGTTATTCTACCACGTCTGCTTTATACTTGGCCAACGCTAACTCACTGGAGCTCAGTGACCGTGATTGGGCATGCAGTAACTGGAGCTCATTGACCATGATTAGGTATGCAGTAACAGTGCAACCTTTAGTGACAGCTTCTGATAAGCTGCAAGTGGAGAAGTAGAGTGATTGGCTCAGATCGCCTCTAAAGGTCAGAGTCCACCAAGGGTGGTGGTGGTGGGGCAGCCAATGCAGAGCACTGGCGGGGATTCTCTGGTGCAAATGTGCAGCTCAGGCATGGGAGAAGCAGCCATGAAGCACCCATTTTGCATACCTGGTATGGGGGTTCCTTTTGCTCAGAGGGGCTCTTCAAGTATGCCCCAGAGTGACCTCCCACATGGGGGTGGGAGGGAGGCTTAGCTATCATCATCCTGGAGCAACTGTAGGAACTGAGGAGAGAGAGAGGCAGCAGGTAAATAAGGCACTGGGGGGTGGTGAGAAGAGGTAGAGGATTAGGATCCTGATATAAACTTGGGGAAGAAATAGCATGAGCTCTCTAAGGCAGTAAGGCAAATTAGATCACGATACACTTCAGAGACAGCAGGTAGATTAGTATAACTTAAGGCAAAGCTTTAACTTTAAAGCAGACTGTTCTAAATTTCCAAGGCAGTAAGGCAATTAGATCACAGTACACTTTAAGCAGACTGACTGAAATCTAAGACAGTAAGGGATTAACTAGCAATGTATTTGGTGACTTTAACTTGGCATCACAAATCTAAATGACTTTAGATAGACATTACAAAATAAAACTATTTAGATAGACATTACAAAAGTAAAAAGAAAACTATCTCCACATGTATGGTGACATTAAATAGAAGGAGACTTTAAATAGTAAATGTGTTGAGCAGTCCAGGTCTGCATGCCAGGTATGAGCAGACTGTGCAGGTCTGAATTTTAAATGGCACCAAAAATCCAGATTCAGAGTTCTCTGGTGCAAATTCACAGCTCGGGCGTGGGAGAAGCAGCCGTGGAGTGCGCGTTTTTTGTACCTGGTATGGGGGTTTCTTTTGTCGAGGGGGGCTCTTCAAGTATACCCCAGAGTGACCTCTCGCGTGGGGGGAACCATAGCCATCACCATCCTGGAGCAACTGTTATTACACTTGCTTCCATTGCATATCCCTTATATATTTTTATATATATATATATATATATATATATATATATATATATATATATATATATATATATATATATATATATATGTAGATAGATAGATAGATAGATATATCCTCTGGCTAATTGTAATATATCAATATATTTATTTATTTATTTATTTGTTTGTTTGTTTATTTATTTCACATTTTGGTAACAAAGAAAAGCACACTAAGCCAAAGCTCATTTCCAGGTGTGACCTGGGGAAAGGGAAGTGGGACATAGCTGTACAAAGGTCAAGTAGTAACACATTGTAACAAACACAATAAGGAACAAAATAGAGCACTGTACTGTATTGATAGTATATACATTTAAGTTGCAAACTGAGATGGATAATGCTATATACAAGGTGCAAGTGCAGTTTGTCAAGTTGTAAAAACAGGTTTATAACATGCACAGTACAGGAGAATAGATATAGAGGTAGCAGCTAGTGAGAAGTATCCCTACCAGTATGATGGGCTGGCACAAGTGAAAGGTAGGTGAGAAATAAATGGAGGAGTGAGGGTAGGCAAGACAGCAGAAAGGGAAAAACAGGTGGGAAGGGGAGTAGGTGGCAGGAGTTAAGGGGGACCAGGTGGAGAGCAATTGCAGAAGTGTGGTGGTAAGAGCTTTAGCTGTCATTTTAGTGAGGTTAGGGTGAGAACAAGGTGAACAGAGTGGGAGAGATGATTCCATAGGTCTGGGAGTCTATAGGACGAAGTGGCCTTACCATCTTTGGACTGTGGAAATGGAAGACTGAAAGAGCAGGAGTCATGGGATCTGAGGCAGTAGCCTAACATGGGTGAGGGGAGTAGAAGAGTGGAAAGATAGGAGGAAAGGGTTGTGAAGCAATACTTGCCAATGAAAGCAGCACAGTGGGTGAGGCGGCAATGAGCAAGGGAGGGGAGGGCAAGGGCAGAGTACAGGGAACAGTGATGGGTTTGGAAAGGGAGGTTTGAAGCAAAGCAACAGAAAGCATTGTACAGAGGGTCAAACTTAGAGAGAAGTGATGGGGAACAGAGCTGTATACAACATTGGCATAGTCAAATGAAGGGAGAAGTAGCTTGGTGATCATTTCTTTACGAATTGGGGGAGTAACGCATTCCTTGATTCTATATAAGGCACCCAGTATGGGCCAGTGTTTGGTGTGGATATAGTCCCTGTGTTCAGAGAAGTCTAACTTGGGGTCCAACCAGACCGCCAAGCACTTAAAGAACTGTGCAGTTTCTATCAATGTGCCATCCTGGGAGAAGAAGGATGGGGGGTGGTTGAGAGTTTGGCCAGCCAGTAAGAGGAAAAGAAAACCATGGCAACTTTTTCTTGGTATAGCACCTGACGTCTTTTGGCTTAAGTCAGTTGAGGGGTTTTGCAAAGGTCTCCTGCAGGGATGCCTGGATGGTAGAGAAAGAGGGGCCTGAGGCAAAGATTACAATATCATCAGCATGCATGTGTAAGTTCATTGGCAATCATATGGAGGGGAGGTCATTAACAAAAATTGAGAAGAGAGTGGGACCCAGAATAGAACCTTGGGGGATGCCAGCAAGGATTGTTGGAGGATTTGGATTGGCTTAATTGTACATATTGGTTTCTGCCAGAGAGACAGTGGGTTGAAGAGGGGGAGAGATCTATGGTTGCTAGCTTGCTCAGAAGGAGACTGTGGGAGACTGAGTCGAATGCCTTGGTGAGGTCAATGGAAACTGCCAGTGTGAGGTGACCTTTGTCCATGGTAGACTGGACATAGTTTGTAAGGTGAAGCAGAAAGGAGGAGATTGAGTAGACATGCCTAAAGCCAGATTGGAAGGGACGTAAGGTGGTTGTGGAGTCTAGGAAGGAGTTTAATCTGTTTGAGATGAGCATGTCCTAGAGTTTTGACAGAGTGGGAAGAAGAGAGAGGCCTGTAGTTTCCTGGTGAGGCAGAGTCATCGAGGCACAGGTCACAAAGCATAGGAAAACCAGGAACAGTTTCAAAATTCTCAAATAGCATTTTGTTTTAGTTCAATAACATTAAAACAAAACATATTTTTTTTCAGTGTTACAATTTACAAATGCAGTACAAACACAGAAAACAAAGTCCTTCATCTGAGGATATCTCCAATTCCAAATTTCTGTCTTGCTCTCTCTAGCAAAAGCATTGCTGCTCCTTTTATAAGTCTATGCCTTGTTGACATCCTGCTTCTCACAAAAAGTTCTAAGTTTACATAATGTTCTTGTTTGTTTTGTTCCTTGCAGGTGCAGCAAAACAGTACATGGTGTTGCAGAACTGACCTCTTGTTGACAACTCTGCAAAGGGCTTAAAAACTGTATCTCAGGGTAACCCCTTCAGTTCCAAATAGTTTTTTACAATCCTTTCAACAGTATAACTATATACATTCTAAGCAATGGGATCCCAGTTTTACATACAGTTTTACACAGAGATTCGTATATATTTTTATACCTTCAGATATGAAAGGGGGGGCTGGACAGAAATAGCAAGGGTAGACAAAGAGATGGCGAGAGGCAGAGAACTGTGAAGCTGTCAGAGTGATCAGTTCCTAGGTCTCATAAGAAAATGTGGTTGCACAACCAGACAAAGAAGAGACAGAAGAGGAGAGGATAGAACAGACCCTTGTGTTTAAACTCTTTCAGCATAACAAATGGGCCAGGGCCTTATTCGACCCTGTCACATACCTCCCCCCCCCACTTTAAGAGGGAACCTGTTTTACAAAAACAGGTTTCCTAAATGTTCTATTAAATTCCTGTCTAACATTAGCTTATAACAGTTACAGTTCAGTGCATATATGCAGCATAGCAGACAGGAAAGGTTCAACTCACATTTTTTCAACCTTTGGAATTCTCAATCCCTGAACCATATCTTGACAGAAAATCAGCGTTGACATTCTCTTTCCCAGATTTGTTCATCACTTTAAAATTTAAATGGCTGTAGTGCCAGGTAGCATTCATGTGATTCTAGAATTTTTATCATTCATTTGGTTAAGCCAACAGAGAGGACTGTGATCTGTTACAAGTACAATGTCAGCTCCTAGTAAGTAAAATTTAAGGGACTACATGACCCACTTTGCCACAAGGCATTATTTTCCAGTGGTGGTATACCCTTTCTCATTGTTGTACAATTTCCTACTTATGTATAAATTAGGATGTTCTATCCCATCTCTATTTTGAATCAGGACTGCACCTTGGCCTACCTCTGATGCATCTGTCTATAAAAAATTGCTTCTCAGACTCTGGGCTTCTTAAAACAAGGGCTGAACATAATGCAGCCTTAATGGCCTGAAAAGCCTCCTTACACTCGGAGGTCCATTTCACATTATTCAGGAACCATTTCTTTGTGAGTTCAGTGAGGGGAGTAGCAAACTTGGCAAAGCTGGGAACAAATCTCCGATAATAACCAGCCAGTCCTAAAAATGACCTGATATGTTTCTTGGTTTTGATAACAGGGCTGTTTAGCTTCTGTCTTGGAAGCCTCTGGCTTGAATTCTTCATTTTACAAAACATTTCTAGATACAGTATCTGGTTTCCTGCATACACAATGCACACTTGGTAGGATTAATTGTCAGACCTGTCTTTTTGATTGATTGGATAACTGCTCATAGGCGTTCTAGGTGACTTTTCCAGTCTGGACCATACACCACAACATCATCCAGATACACAGCACAATAACCAGTGTGAGGGAATAAAACTACATCCATGGTCCATTGGAATGTAGCAGGTGAACAATGTAAACCAAATGCATGGTGATGAACTGATGGAATCCAACAGGAGTGGAAAACGCAATTTTGTTTCTGGATTCTTTATTTAGGGAGATTTGCCAGTAACCCTTAGCAAGATCAAGGGTACTGATATACTTGACACATCCCAGTCCATCCACCAAATCATCTATTCTGGGCATAGGATAACTGTCAAATTCTGATACTTGATTAAGTTTCCTAAAATGAAGGCAGATTCTCACACCACCTTCTTTTTTTATTTACAATCACCATTGGTGATAACCAAGCACTTCTCAACTCTTCTATGATACTCAGGACTTTCATTTTTGTATTTCCTTAATCACATCAGCTCTTAACCATTCTGGTAATCTGTAAGTCTTTTGTCTAATAGGGTGAGCATTCATTGTCACTGTTAGGTGCTCAACACCTTTAGCTCGGCCTAGCACTGTGGTAAAAGTATTGTTAAATGTCTTTAGCAAGTTCAAAGGTTAAGGAAACATTTGTTATGTAATATCAGAAGTAGGAAAATAGAAGTCCTTCTACCCCTGTATAGATCCCTGGTGAGATCTGTTTTGGAGTATGGTGCCCCCTTTTGTTCAGTACAGAGTGTGGGCGGAAGTAGAAAAACAGAGCAAGTCCAAAGAAGATTTACTAAGAAAGTTGGAGCACTGGCCAGACAAGAATATGGTACCAGATTGAAGCAATTGGGTTTGTTTTCAATGGTGTATAGAAGAATAAGGGTGGGATTTGTGTTATGTTTACAAATCAATGAGTGATGGAATGTTATGCAAGGCAGCAGGATTAAATTGGAAAGAGATTGGGAGGATGGGGTCTAGGGTTCATGATAAACAGTTAATGAGTGAGGGATATGAACGAATAGAAGAGGAAGATGGCCTCACCAGAGGGTTGTGAATGTCTGGAACTGCCTTCCACTGGAGGTGGTGGGTGCCAGTAGTTTAGGGGCATTTAAACATCTACTAGACAGACACATGGGAGAAAAAAAATGGAGTTATGTCCACTAGTGTAGTGGCAGGTCCTATACATGGCTCTTATAACTCATAGGCCTGATTTTACTCTATGAACTTATGAACCTATGAAACTTTACAGCATCAGCAGTTATAGTTTTTTCCAGTCTATCATAAGCTATATCAATATCTTCTTTATCAGTTTCCGGTAAAACTAGCAAAGCAGCCTTTGATGTTTTTTCAACTCATTTCTTCAGGAAGTTAACATGTTGTATTTTGGTAGGATTTTTCCTATCAAGGGTCTCAATCTCATAGTTAACAGTGCCAGTATGTCTAAGCACTTTATAAGGCCCTTGCCACTTCATTAACAGTTTATTCTCTGTAGTGGGTAACAGTAACAAGACCTTTTCACCTGGCTCGAAAACTTTTTTTTCTTTTACCCCATGGTCATAATACACCTTCTGCTGATTTTGGGCATCTTCCTGATTACTATGGGCAATTTCAACATATTTTGCCAGCTTCTTTCTCAGGGCACACATGAAATGTAATAGATTATTTCTGATGTGGGTTATCTTCCCGTGTTTCTCTTATTACATCTAGCGGCCCTCTAGGATGTCTACCATACAGCATTTCAAATGGTGAAAAACTTGTTGATGCCTGTTGTACTTCTCTGTAAGCAAAAAGCACATAAGGTAAGTACTGGACCCAGTCTTTCCCTTCCCCATTTGACAAACCATTTTGACATGAATTTTAGGGTGTGATTAAAACACTCAACAATACTGTCTATCTGAGGTTGATAAGGGGAGATTCTTATGGCAGTAATTCCTTGTAGTCGGCACAACTCCTCCAGTAATGCAGCACCAAAATTACTACCCTGATCAGTAATAATCTCTCTAGGTATGTCCTCCCTGCTGAAAATGTTGGCAAGATCTGCTGCCACTTTTGGGACTGTGATACTATGCATTAGAACTGCCTCTGGGTATCAAGTAGCACAATCACATACTACCAAAATGAATCAATTACCTTTTTTACTTTTGTCTAAGGGGCCAACCACATCCATTGCAAGTCTCTCAAAATACATATCTATCAAGGGTAGGGGCACCAGGGCAACCTTGTTATTTTTAGTCACTGGGGCTACTTTCTGACACTCAGCACAAGAATTGCAATAGGTAGCAACATCTTCATGAATTCCAGGCCAGTAAAATCTGTACAGCAATCTGGTAAGTGTGCGATTGCTTGCTGAGTGATGAGCCATAGGACTATCATGTGCTATCTGTAACAACTCAGATCTATATTTTTGTGGTATAACCAATTGTCCTATCTGGCCCTGTGTCTAAGGTTTAACCCAAACTCTGTATAGTAGCCCATTACATTTTTTAAACTTAGGTTCATCCTGTTTTGGTTTCACCCCCAGCTGCTTAAAATAACCCCAGAGAGAAACATCGTTAGCTTGTTCTGAAAGGAAATCACAATCGGTTATCAGTTTAGTTTCAGAATTTTCATATCTTAATCCCTTATGTCCATCACTCTTTTGTTGCCACTGTTGCTTTAGGCATTGTCTTTCTTTCCTGGATTTCTTGATATTGGAGCTGTGCTCAAACAGGTCTGAATCAAAATCAGTGAAAGGAAAATAGTCCCCACCATCTGAGATTTTCTGTGCCTGAGCTCTTGTCACCACAGCTGCTGAAACATTAGCATTTACTCTCTCTTTGATTAACTCAATAAATCCTGGAAAGTCATTTCCAATATTCACAGGTACAGGTAACTTAGTTACTACCCCATTTTCATTTGTTGTGACATGCCATTAATAGTCAGAGTCACTTGGCTGGTGGGATAGTATTGAGTGTCCCTATGGATGCAGATGACACCAGTGCCTGGTCCTTGTGGACATTATTTTCCCAGCACTTCAATGTGCATTAGGGTCTGTCTGCTTCCCATATCTATAAGTCGCTTCACAGTCTTATCTCCCACCTTCACATCTGTTAAGTACTTGCCCAATTTGCTAAGGACAGTTCTGCTACAGTGTCACTCTTCTTATGGCAATTTCTTCCAATAGGACCTGGCTCATTACAGTTATGGCAAATAAAATCTTTGGGTGTAGATTTGTTACCTCACCAGAGTTCTTATCAGACTTGGAGTTTAAATGGAAAAAGACTGTCTACCTCACTGCTATGGCATCTGTCTGGCTATTTATAGTCTTCAGCCAAAGAAACAGACTTTCCCCCACTTCCTGGTTGTTGTTCCTTTACGCAAAACTGCACATCTGTGGGTAGGATGTTGATGATCTGTTCCATTACAAATGCTTCAGTGATCTGTGGGATTATTTTTCCCTCTGGATGGAGCCATTTCATAAGGAGTTCTCTGAGTCAGATGAAGTGTTTTGCCCTTGGATGGAGAAATTTCATAAGGAGTTCTCTGAGTCAAATGAAGGCTTTTCAAGGATTGTCGACTGAGTTGTACTTCAGAGACCAAAACCTCTGCTTGTAGATCTCTCCTGAGATATCAGATATTTTAAGGACCTCTCTTTTCACCAGGACATAGTTTTCAGACTGTGAAGTGTCCATATTGCTGTAGGCAACTTGGACTTTCCCTGTCAGGTAAGGTACCAGTCTGATTGCCCATTATTTCTTTGACCACTAGCAGGCAGCCACAACCCTTTCAAATGTTGTTAGGTATGCTTCAATATCATTTGAGGGACACAACTTTGTACATTTATGATCTTTTAAGTTGTTGGTATTTTGTTGCTCTGCTGGATCTGTGCCTGAACCTCCAGCTTTGATAGTTTGCAAGGCATCCAGCCATCACTGCTCCAGTCATTGTATCTTTTGTTTTCTCTGCTGCTCCTGTCACTGCATCTCTTCTTTTCTCTGTTTCTCCATCTCTTGTTGTTGTATAGCCCACCATTTGAAAAAGACAATCAGGCTTTCAGGTTCTGTCACTGCCTGCTCTTTTTTTTCAATGACTGGTGTCAGCTATACAGTCTCAGTTTGGGCTTTTGTTTCTGCTTCTAGTTTGACTCCCATTCTTCTGGTGATCATGCCTGGTCTTGCTTTTGCAGAATCCATACCTTTCTTCTATGCTTCCCTGGTACCAGGTCTAGTACCCATGCACAAAACTCCTGGCTTAGAGTATGCATGGCATAAATACCACTTCTTACTTCATCTGTCATCGAGGCACAGGTCAAGAAGGATAGGAAAACCAGGCGCACTTTTAAAATTTGCAAAGAGGGTTTATTTTTTTTCAATAACAGTAAAATAAGAAAAACATTGTTTTCAGTATAACTATTTACAAAGGCAGTACAAACACAGAAAATAAAGTCTTTCATCTGAGGATATCTCTGTTTCCCAGTTTCAGGTTTGCTCTCTATCTCTCTCTCTCTCTCTGTCTCTCTAGCAGAAGCATTGCTGCCTTTTTTATATCAAGTCTTTGACTCGTTGACATCCTGCTCCTCACAGAATGTTCTTGTAAGTTTACAGAATTTTATTGTCAGTTTCATTCCTTGCAGGTGCAGCAAAACAGTACGTGGTGTCCCAGAACTGACCTCTTGTTGACAACTCTGCAAAGGGCTTAAAAAATGCATCTCAGGTTAACCCCTTGAGTTCCAAATATCTTTCTGCAATAATTTCAACAGTATAACTACATACATTTTAAATTAAGGGATCCCAGTTTTACATACAGTTTTACACAGAGATTCACATATATTTTTATACCCACAGATATGCAAGGGAGGATAAAAGACAGAAATAGCAAGGGAAGGCAAAGAGATGGTGAGAGGCAGAGAATTCTGAAGCCATCAGAGTGATCAGTTCCTAGGTCTCATAAGAAAATTTGGTTGCATAACCAGACAGACAAGAGACAGAAAAGGAGAGGATAGAACAGTCCCTTGTATTTAAATTCTTTCTCATAACAAATGAGGCAGGGCCTTATTCAACCCTGTCACATGCAGGATCCCCAACGTTGTGCAGAGGAAAGACTTTGGCCAGTTTCTATGCTTTTGGGAAAGTACTCTGAGTGACAGATAGGTTTAAGAAGTGGTTAAGAGGGGGAAAAGGCAGGGGCCCTTGAGTAATCTGGGATCAAGGCGTTAGGGATGTTTTTGGAGTGGCTTAGGGTTTTAGTGCATGGAGCACTTCCTTGATGGTGATTGGGGGAAGGTGAATCTGGCTGAGAAATGGAGGGGAGGGAGGAGGAGGGGGTCTGGGAATGGGGGTTGTGGGGAAACAGGAGGAAGGGCGCAGGTGGTAAAGAAGAGATTGGTAGAGGAGGCTGCCGAGGAAGGATCAGAGCCAGAAGAGTTGGAAAAAGCAGCTGTGAGAAATGGGCGGAGCCTAGCAGGGGGTGGAGGGTTTTCCAAAATTCACAGGGTGATGTTCTAGTGTCATTTAGCCTGTTTCTGAAAAAGTTGGTTTTTGCGGTGCTCACAGCCTTCATGCAGGAGTTGCGCAGTGTTTTGTATTTTTGCAAGTCAGCTTGGCTAAAGGAGGATTTTTAGGCATGCCAAGCCAGGTCTCTGGATTTAAAAAGGGAGATCAGTTTATCAGTGGTCTAAGGGAGATGCATTCAGCAAAGCTGCAGCCTTTTGAGGGGGGTATGCAGATCCCAGGGTCTGAAAAAGGTTGAAGTGAAAGATGTGAGAGTAGAATCCATGTCTGGGGCATTGAAACACCTGACCAGTCAGACAGGAAGAGGCTGGACAGGAGAGCTTGGGTATTTATGGATCTAGTGTGTGGAACCACAGGTATGTGGGGTGGAGTTGGGGGAATTGGATTTTCTACAGCAGTAAGTCATGCAGTGATCATTGAAAGTGTCAGGTAATGTCTGTTGAAGTAATTCCACTCTAACTTTTAATTTTAGCTTTAACTTTATTAGCCTGTTCAGTTTTTAGTTGCCAAGCTAATAGTTTTTTGGGAGTTTCCCCAAGTAATAGTGTTTAGATTTTGATCTACTGAGTGCAGCTCTATGCTTTTTTTCCATTATGGCACTGTATGCATTTTTAATTGCTAACAATTTATGTAAGTCTAATTCTGTTTCTGTAAGAATATGTATACCCTTTCTTCTTCTCTTATTTTTTTCTAAACTTTGAATTTGTTATTTATATTTTTTATTTCTATGTACAGTATATGTAATAAGAGAAGAGTTTAATGTTAGTTGCATTGCTTCCCAGATACTAAATAGCAAAGTGTCTTCTTCTTTATTTTCCAAAAAATAGTTTTCAAGGATATTTTTGCAACTTAAAAAAATAGTTTTTTCTTGCAATAATGTTTGATCCAGCCTCCAGATTTTATTTGTGTTGATATTGCCTTGCAACATCAGATCCTACATCAGTAAAGTGTTGCTTGAAAGAGTTACGGGAGTATAGTCTATATTTTTGACATAATGTAGAAATGATGCTGAAACAAGCATAAAATTGATGCGGGAATGGACCCTATGTGTTAGCAAAAAATAAGAATATATTTCCTTTTCAGGCTCACTTATTCTAAATGGGTCTACTAAATTAAAATCTCTCATGTAGTTTATAATAATTTGAGAAGCCTTCTTTTTTAATTCCCGGCTACCTGGAGACCTAGCCATTTCATTCATTGTTAAGTTGTAACCTCCCACTATAATATAAGGGGCCAGATATTGTGTTAATGTTAAAACAAGTTCTGAAAAGAATTGTGTAGCATCTTCATTTTTTGCATATAGTCCCATAAATGTAAATTCTTGATTTTTAAATTGCAAATTTAACAAAACATATCTACCATTACGATCTAGTTTAACGTTCTTACATATAATTTATTAATTCTTTCTCATGAAGACTGCAACCCCTCTAGATGATGAATTAAACAAAGCATAATAGCCACAGGCCTTTAATACGTTTTTACAATATTTTGCATCTCACTGGTTAAAATGAGTTTCTTGTGAAGTTAATAGCTCAATTTTTTTATATTTTCATATTTGTGCTATACTTCTCAACTTTACTCTATTTCTAAGACCTCTTATATTCCAGAAGGCACATCTGCAGCTGTAGGACTCCTTTAGCTCTACCATATTAGCTATATTTATTATAATTAGTATTAAAGTGTTTAGGGCACTTCATATTTTTGTTTTCCACCAATTTGGAAAATTTCTGAATGGAATTTCTTTTAATCATCTTATTTTGGAATGAATGGCTTGATATTTTAACATGTTTATATATACCGTTTTTTTCCCCTAGCCTATACCCTTCCCCCTCTCTTTCTTAACACTACCCTGACTCCTCAATCCAGGAGCCATCTCACTTCCAACTTTCAAGTTGGTGTAGTGGATAGAATAAAACTGTCCTCCAATAGATCGTATGAAAGCAAAATTAATCTGTCCACTTCCAGGGGCATCCTATTGTGTAAAATTGATTTAAAAAAAAAGAAAAGAAAAAACTCAAGCTCCCATTAAAGAAGGAAAAATAGAAAAGAGAAAGAGGTTTTACTTAGTGTTGCCAGATTCCATATTTTTTCCTCCAGCTCGTCTTCCTCCCTCACCCTCCTCACCCCCTTTTCTTTTTTTTCTTTCTATTTCCCCCCTTTTTTCCCTTCTCTTCCCTCCCTCCCAACTCTTTATTAAGGCAGGTTATTTTTAATCTGGTTATTTCTCTATCCTATGTTCATCTGACTGACTACAGTATTGGAAATAGAACCTGCTATATTAGAAGAAGTGGAGGGAGTACAATTTAAATCTTCAAGGTTTGAGCTTGCATCTACCCACTTTTCATTCTCAGCATGCTTTGTGTCTTTTTTTTTAGGAAGTAGTACTTTTGCTGTTTTTATATGACCTGTTAAGAGGTCTTCTGTTTCAGACAAGAATCTCTTAACTGAGAGTTCTGCTTCTTGAGGAGATGAGAAGATTTGAAGTCTCCCATTTAGGGTGACTTAGTTTGGCAGGAGGCAGCATTGTAATTCTGATATTGTTTCTCCATAATAGATATTTAACTGAATTAACTTCCTTTTGCTTCAGGTAGACTTTTTATGGCAGATCAGGAAAAGCCTGTATGTTCATATTTCTGACCTGTAATCCTTTATTAGCCTAGCCGTTCTTAAAAGGTCTTCCCTGTCCTGATAGTGTAATGGTTTCACAAATACAAATCTTGGGACATTTCCTCTAAAATTTTAATGTTTGTAGGCTCTATGTGCCCTGGCCAGTGTAACTTTATTTTTAGGGTATTCTCTACCCAGGGCTTCTGTTAGTAACTCTTCAACATATCATACTGGCCTTCAATCCTTTCTGGAATGCCTCCTAGTTTCAGATTTCCTCTTCTAGCCCTTGTTTCCAAATCTTCTATTTTTTCCTGTAAGACTTTTAGTTTTCTTTTATGGTCTTGAATTTGTTTAAATGCAGGACTCATCTCATCTGCTACTTTACTAATTCTTTTTTCCAGTTCAGTCGTTCTTATGTTGAATGACTTAAGCTGTTTTGCTATTGCTGAGACCTGACCGGAGAAATCCACAATTATTTCTTTCACAGAGTTAAAGCCTGTTTTCATTTCATGAATTAAGGCTGCATTGTGCTCTTTTTTACTTTCCACTTGTTCATTATAGAAACATAGAAACATAGAAGTTGACGGCAGATAAGGACCACAGGGCCCATCCAGTCTGCCCATTTCTTTTTCTACCTTATAAATGTGCCATCGGCCTTTGCTCTGTCAGTGGCCTATCTATTCATACTCATTTGTATTGCTCCCTTATGCCTATCCCATGTCTGTTTGAAGCCCTGCACTGTATTCATAGCCACCACTTTTTGAGTGTGCCATTCCATGCATCCACCACCCTTTCTGTGAAAATAATTTCTCATTCCCCTTAATCAGCCCCCTCTAATCTCATGCTGTGTCCTCTTATCCTGCTATTTTTCTTATATTTAAACATGTTAGACTCTTTCACCTTGTTAATGCCCTTAAGGTGTTTGAATGTCTCGATCATATCACCTCTCTCCCTCCTTTGCTCAAGAGTATATATATATATTGAGCTCTGTTAATCTGTCCTCATATGTCTTCTGATGCAGTCTCTGCACCATTTTGGTTGCCCTTCTCTGGACTGCCTCAATTTGGTTAATGTCCTTGTGAAGGTGTGGCTCTAATACTGCACACAGCACTAGATGGGCCCAACTAGTGTCTTTGTAAAGAGGGATTATTACCTCCCTCTTATGACTTGTGATACCCTACTAATACACCCTAACACCCCTAGCCTTACCTACTGCTTTAGAGGTCTGCTTGGATGATTTCAGGTCATCAGTGATGATGATGTCCAAGTCTCTTTCTTCCTTGTGACTGCTAGCAACTCCCCTCCCAGCCTATAGGTGGCTTCAGGGTTTCTCTTCCCTATGTGCATGACCTTGCACTTCTTTGCATTAAACCCCAGTTGCCACTCTTCTGACCATTTTGCTAGTTTATCCAGATCTCTTCTCATTCTGCCCACCCCATCTGGATCATCTACTCTGTTGCAGATCTTGGTGTCATCCGCAAACAGACAAGCCTTACCCTCTAGTCCATCTGCAAGGTCACTAATGAAGATGTTGAAGAGGACTGGCCCCAGGACTGATCCCTGAGGTACCCCACTTGTGACTTGCATCTCTTCTGACTGTATACCATTTACCACCACTCTCTGTTTTCTGCCCATCAACCAGTTTGTCACCCAGTTGTCCAACTTCTGACCTACCCTGAGCCTACCCAGCTTATTTATCAATCTTATATGTGGAACAGTGTCAAAAGCTTTGCTGAAGTCAAGGTAGGTGACATCAACTGCTCCCCCTTGGTCCACCAGTCTGGTTACCCAGTCAAAGAAATCTATGAGATTAGTTTGACAGGACCTTCCTTTTGTAAACCCATGCTGTCTTGGAGCCTGTGTCCCTATGGATTCCAGGTGTTGCACTATCCTTTCCTTAAGGAGTGCCTCCATAATCTTGCCCACTACTGAGGTAAGACTGACTGGTCTGTAGTTCCCTGCCTCCTCCCTGCTACCACTCTTGTGGAGCGGGATCACATGAGCCCTTCTCCAGTCTTCTGAAACCTCTCTTGTGCTCAGAGACTCACTAAACAGTTCTGCTAATGGCTCTGCTAGTTCCACCTTTAGCTCCTTAAGTACCCTGGGATGTATGCCATCAGGTCCCATTGCCTTATCCACCCTGAGCTTAGCAAGCTGTTGTAGGACCCTTTCTTTTGTGAATGGAGTAGTGCTCACCTCCTCCCCTGTGTCCATGATGCTGAGCTGTGGGCCTGCCCTACCTTCTCTTCAGTAAATACTGAGCAAAAGTATCTGTTTAGGATAGATGCCTTTACAGGGTCCTCCTCCTCACATGCTCTTTTCTTCATTAAGCTTAGCAATACCCTCTGGACTTTCTTCTTTCACTAATCTATCTATAGAAAGTCTTGTCACCTTCTTTACTGTTTGTGCTAGTGTTTCTCAGTTTGGGACTTTGCCTGCCTTACTGCCTTCCCTGCTTCCCTTAGGGCAGTTTGGTATGCCTCCTATCTTCATCCTGCTGTGTTCCTTATATTTCCTGAAGGCCAGTCTTTGGCTCTGACCTTTTCTGCTACTGTATTTGAGAACCAAAGTGGTTTCATTCTTCTTTTGCACTTCCTTTTCTGTCTAACACAATGGGATGTTGCTTCAAGTATTGCTTCCTTAATGCTTGCCCACTTTTCTGTAACCCCTCACCTGTGTTTCTTTTGCCAGGGCTAGCTTAACTCTGTTGGCCATCTTATCAAAGTCAGCTCCTCTGAAGTCCCATATTTTTGCCTTGGAATGGGATGATTTAGATGTAGTAGCCAAATTGAACCATACCATGTGATGGTCACTGACCCCCAGGTGACCTTCTACCTGGAGATTTGTGATCCCTTCCCTGTTAGTCAGTACTAGATCTAGGATAGCCCTGTCTCTTGTGGGTTGCTGTACCAGTTGTTTGAGGCCCTCCCCCTGCAGGGAATCCACTATGTGTCTAGTTCTGGCAGATGTTCCTGCTGGTATTGACCAATCTGTATCCGGCATGTTGAAGTCTCCCATTATCAGAACCTCCCCTTTAGCTGTCATGTTCTGTATATCTTCTAACAGTAATGTGTCTATGTCCTCCCCCTGGTCTGGGGGCCTGTAGACAACCCCAGTTCTTATGGCTGTCCCATTTCCTGTTTCCAGGGTGACCCACAGTTCTTCTGGCTCCTTATGTGTATTCTGAATTTATGTAGATTTGATATTTTCATTGACATACAGGGCCACTCCCCCCCCTTTTACACCTCGGTCTCTTCTGAACAATACATAGCCAGGTACTGAAGTCTCCCAAGTGTGGTTATGGGTAAACCACATCTCACTAATTGCTACTATGTCCAGTTTAGCCTCTGACATTATTGCCTGTAGGTCTGGGATCTTATTTCCCAGGCTGTGAGCATTTGTGTAGATGATTTTCCATTGGCCAGATTTCGGTGTGTTAGTTGTTGGGTGAGGTTTGGCATTACCCCTGTGCGTCGTATGGGGAGACAAACCTTTTTTCTTACCTGGTGATGCAAATGAACTGCAAACATGCTGAATCCCTGTTTGACCACTAGCTGAGGGGGGGAGGGGTGTTCTTCCCATTCGAGGTATGGGGTGCTGCACCCCTCTCCCCATTTTCTAGTTTAAATATTCTGCAAAGACATCAAACTTCTGCCCCAGTGCACTAACTCCCTCCTTAGTCAGATGCAGTCCATCAGATTTAAAGAACTTTCGCTCCCAGAACTGCGCGTTCCTCACAAATCTGTGTCCTTTTCCTGGCACCAGTCTTTGAGCCACCTGTTTAGCTTCCTTTGTCTCCCTTCTCTGACCTTCCGCCCATCTGCTCCTCTCCCAGACTGGCAGGATCTCAGAGAAGGAGATGCCGATGAAATGAATGATAGTTTGTCACCCAGCCTGGTCAGGTGTTCCTTGGTCTCCACAACTGACTAGCTGGCGAGATCATTAGTCCCTATGTGTACTAGGACATCAATGTTTTCTCCTGCTTTGTGAACAATTTTATCAATACGGTCAGTGTCTCTCCATGCTGATGTACCTGAGAGACATCTGACCATTACCCCTGGCTGGAGATGGGTATCAACTCCCCGAATCATTATCGCTATCATTAATTAAAGGTGCAGCTGCTTTATCTTCTTTTTCTTAGATTGCCATTAAACTTCAGGTTTTATTTTATTTTGTTTATTTTCTGCCATATTCAAAAAGATTTCTAATGGCTTGTGTGAAGCTGAAGGTGTTTTAGGAGGAAGTGAGTGTTGTCTTGAAATATATATTTGTTTTTTTGGGTTTTTTTGCCAGTTTTGGATCTGCAGGTTTTTTATCTTGTGACAAATGATGTATCAATGTTTGTCTTTTTTGATACTTTAAATTCTGTATTTTTGTCAGTATTAAGAGCTTCAGGAGTGTTTTTGATGTCTACACAGTTTAGATTTTTGATTATTCTCCAGGGTATCAGCTGATTTACTGAGCAAAGATTCTTTAACATGTCCTTTATCAATTTTTGTCTAAACTAATTAAATACATTGTATGTGTATTTCTTCCTATTTCTCCTTTTTATTTATGTAGTTTATTTTGCTTGATCAAAGCTTCAATTAGTTAAAAAGAAAAAAGTTTTCATTTATCTCAAATACAGGTCTTTGACTCATGTTTATGTCTGCATTTGTTTCAGGAGATATTCATTTCTTCATGCTTCTAAAAATAAAGCACAAGTTTACACAAAACATGAATTAGTTTGTCTGTTTGAATAATGGTAGGCACTCTCTCAGTATCCATTACTTACCTGTTAAGCTCCAATTTGCCAGTGTACATCTTCTTCTCAATTCCAGCATAGAGTTCAGTGGGGGCAGAGCAGGGACAGCAATTTGCCGAAAACTGCTTCCTCATCTTTCCATGGTCTCCAGAAATTTGCCCCCTCTGTAAATCCTTCCTGTTAGATTGATTTCACTCTGGCTGATTGGCAGAAAATATGATAACAAGGGGAAATAATCCCACACTGCTCAATGCCATTCACTGGGTGTATATCCCAGTCATTTCCTTTCCAACCCACATCTTCTCTAGAAGGAGTAATGCTCTGTTCAAATAGTGCCACCAATGAAGGGCAAGGAATGCTAGGACTCGCTATAGCCTTAGTGCTACCAAAGTTGATAGGCCCAAGAAGCTCTGTGGGAGTGGTGAGAGGAAAAAATGAGGGGAGAGACAGAAGGGGAAGGTGAGTCAGAGAAGCATGGCAATCAGCAACATAAAAAGGTTTCTTTTTAGCTTAACTCATTACCTTCAATAGCTCCATAGGAAGTCCAAAATATCCATTGTTTACCTGACACAAAATGGCCACCCAGGAGGTAATGAGTTAATATTACTTTGCTCCTTACCTTTTTTATTCTCATTTTAGGGCAATTAAAGCTTAAAAGAAAGCAGAACTTTTTTGCTAAAGTCTATATTCCCATATAATCAAAGACTTCCTACACAGAGCAAACAGACAAGCCTCCCCTCACTCGGTCAGTGTGTCTGCCATCTTGGATCCCACAACAGCAGAAATCATAATGACACTAAAAGAATACTATCAAAATCTATACACCAATGAAGAACCAGCAGGGAACGACAATATTTCATCTTTCCTTAAATATATTAACTTTCCAAATTTAACATTAAATCAAATAAGGGAGTTAGACAAAGAAATTATGGATAAGGAAATATGTGAAGCTATTAAAAGCATTCCAGTGAATTCTTCACTGGGGCCTGATGGTTTCACAATAAATTTCTACAAAACATTTCAAGATATCCTAATCCCAAAATTTAATATTATCTTTAATTCAATTGCAAAAAATAATGAATTACCAAACGCATTTAATGATGCACACATCATTTTGATTTTAATACCAAATAAAAATTCAGAACCACCCTCATCATACAGACCTATATCATTACTAAACAGCAACTATAAGATTTTTACAAAAGTTATGGCAAATAGATTAAATAAAATAATGAATACTTTGATTGCCCCAGAGCTGGTAGGATTTATACCAGGAAGGGAACTTTCACAGATAGTAAGAAAAACTTCAGATATTATGGAACTGACTAAAGAAAATTGCACAGCTATGATTGCACTGGATGCTGAAAAAGCTTTGACAGGGTGGACTGGTCTTTTTTGATGTCCACCCTGTCAAAGATCAGTCTGGGGAAAAATATGCTTGGCCAGATCAGAGCAATATATATTCTAAACCTAAAGCTAAATTTTATGCTAATACAAAGCCTCTTTTCATCTATGCAGTGGAACTCGACAGGGTTTCCCCCATCCTCAATTTTGTTTGCTTCGTATGTAGTGTCTCTAGCTCCTTCTATAAAAAAAAATATTTTGGGAATAAAACTATTTCATTTTATGCGGATGCTATATTAGTATATCTTTCAAATATAAAAGAATCAATAAATAAATTATTTGACTTAATTGGACAATTTGCAACTGTTTCTGGTAATAAACTCAATGTTCAAAAAACAGAAATGATTTTATTGGGAGAAACTAGTTTAATAAGTCAAGAATTAATATTTACACAACAAGACTCTTGGGCATAGTACTTACAAAAAATCTGACTTATTTATGTAAGGTAAACTATACTCCATTAATATCTGAGATATCGAATTACATAAATAGATGGATACATCTCCCCTTAACTCTAATGGGATGTGCAAACTTCATAAAAATGAATATTTTGCAAAGAATTCTTTTTTTTTTTATTCCAAATGCTGCCTATTGCTCTCCCAAAAGAATTATTTTCAGCAATGGGAAAAAGTGAAACACTTTTTTATGGCAAAACAGAAGAATTAGATTAAAAATTGAAAAAAAATTACATCTCAAAGGAAAAAGGAGGCCTTGATCTCCCCAATTTTAAATGATATTACTGGGCACCACAATTGAAGGGGCTATGGGACATGTATCAACAACATGCTCTCATTCACTGGCAATCAGTAGAATTAAACACAACATTATGCCATTCGTTAAAAGAGCTTTTTGATATTCCTTTTACAATATTGTCTGCTAAAAATCAAATTTCTAGATACTTGCTGAATTTGGTCTTAATTTGGCATTATCTTAACAAAAAAGTAGGTCTGAAAATCAAAATTACAGGATCAATGCCATTACAAAATAACCCATTGTTAAAATATTTTCAATTAAACAAAATTTGGAAAGAATGGGCTGAGAAAGGAATATGCACACTAGGAGATTTATATATAACCAGTAAAATAGCTAGTTTTGATAAATTGATAAAAAAAAATTCATATTAGCAAAAATAACTATATGCCTTATCTGCAATAAAAAAATTATAGTGAAAAAAACTGGAACTCAGAAATGGTAATTCCTAAAACTCCCTTGGAACAATTCTTCCAAAGTCAGGAAAACCTTCAGAAAACAATAAGTAAAATGTATAGCTTGCTGAAAGAAGCTTTATAACTACATAACTTAAAATTAAAAACATCTTGGGAAAAAATAACTTAGTTCAGGAATAAGAATGGAAGAATGGCAGGAAATACTAAATACTCCCTCTGTTGTCTCTTGATCAATAAGGTTTTGAGCAAATCCAGTTTAACATTTTACATAGGCTATATTATACTCCAGCTAAACTTAAATTTAATTCTACAAGCTCACATCTTTGTCCCAGATGACAAAGGGATAAAGGTATGAATACACATATATTTATGTTATGTCCACTATTGAAAACATTTTGGTCTAATATAATAAAACTCATGGAGCTTACGTTTGGTCTTAAATATCCGTTTGACCCGGGCAGATTTCTCTTGGGACATATTAAAATGGTTAACCAAGAATTAGATATTAATCAAATTACCTTTATACGACGGAGTCACGTGATGCTAACTCTGTGAGTGCAGCCTGATCCTTCAGCTCCAGCCTCCTGCCGACACAAAATTGGATTTTCTTCAATTTTTGAGGAGCTAGTGGGTTTATTCGACTCCGGCTGGTATTATAAGGCTGTTTGGATAACTCTGGTGGTGATTTGGGTGTACATGGAGGTGGAAATGAGGAGAAGCACACCTCGACACACACCGCCAGTTTCACCGGCGAAGGCCCAGCCGAAAAAAGCGAGAGTGACTGCGGAGGGTGAAGGCCCTGAGAATGAAAGCCCTGTTCAGGAAAACGAGCCCTTGACCCTGGCACAATTTTTGGCTGAATTTAAACCCTTCCGCAAGTGGAGTTATGCACGGTTACTGAGGAGCTAAAAGCGGTTACCTCGGCCTTGAAGATTGGCCCTACATAGGCACCAAGTGAAAGTCAGCTGTTGAGAAAAGAATTACTAAGCAGGAGCCGGAGATAGTCAACTTGAGGCAGAAGATAGCTAGGATGGAGGTGAAGATCAAAGATTTAGAGGGACGGAGTCGGAGGAATAATTTAGTAATTATAGGCCTCCCGGAGTGTGAAAAGGGTGCCCACCCAATCCTTTTTGCACAGAGTTTGTTTAAAGAGCTGGTAGGCCCGACCCCTTTTGGCGACAAGTTCGTCATCGAGCGGGCTCATCGGGCATTGTGTGTGGCTCCAGCATCAGGTGCCCCCCCGCGCATCTTTATAGTTCGTTTTCTAAACTACCAGGAGCGTCAATTTGTGCTGTTGAAGGCTAAAGAGCTCAGAGAGCTGAAGTGGAAGGGGGTCCCCATTAGGGTGACTCAGGATCTACCGGTGGCAGTGAGGCAGAGGAGAGCGGAATACCATCCAATTGTATCGAAGTTGATTCCGGCAGGTATCTGGTTTAAAGTCCTTTACCCAGCGAAGTTGCAAGTGCTGATGGCTGGCCAGTGGTCTACTTTTGAAGATGCACCTGCAGCGAAAAAGGGTTTGGCTACAGCCCTCCTGGAACTTTTTAAATAGCCCTTGTGACTTTAAAGGGGTTAGAGTCTGCCTAGATTCGGTTCCTGTCCTCCGTTTCTTGTAAAGGGATCACGACCTCCTGGTTATTAAGGATCACCGATCCGGTGCTGTTTTTTTTTTTTTTTTTCCTTCTATTTTTGCCTGGGGATGAAATGAAGTGGTTGCTGAATATGGGACTTTGTTGCAAATGGAAGTACAAGTTCCTCCCACGATGTGGAGATACGGGGTTTGAACCCGGGAAAGGTACTCTGGCTGGGTGTACAGATGGACCTTGGAGAACAGTACGTAGCATCACCCAAGCGAGGAGGGGGGCCTATATGCAGCAGAGTGTAGCGAGTTGGGTCTGGGCTTGGTAACGCTACGGGATGTGCCAGACTCTTGCTGCAGTTCACTTTTGGATATCCATGGTTCCCTTCTTAAGAGGAGCGAGGGGCATCTTTTTTCTCCCTTTGAGGCTGGAATTTCTTCGAGTTCGTCTGGGTGGCCGCTGTTCAGGGGATGCATTTCGCTGGAAGGGAGGAACTGGAGTGTCCATCTGGGACTGGGGTGATTTATGCTTCCATGGTTGATGTCTGAGATGGACTGAAGGAGTTGAAGCTGGGATCTGGTTCAAGATTGTACTTTTGGGACTTGGTGTTACTTGTTTGGATCTCATTATTGGAAGTGGATATCATCAGTGTCCTATGTGGAGTCTACATATGTTATGGAGCCATGGACTATATGGGTTGAAACCCTTGCAGATAAGAATACCTTTTCATTTTCCCCCTTCCCCCCCTTTTTTTTTCTCCTTCTTTGCTTAGATAGATACTGTGAAATTACTATAAGATGTATGGATGTTATTTAATGTATAATTATTTGGGTTTCTGCTTTGGGGGAAATATTGTTCATATTGGGGGTGGGGTGGGGGTGTAGGGACTTAATCATGAAATGGGTCTTGTAATATAAGTATTGGGTCTATGCCCTGTGTGGATGGCGGAGTGAAAATAGAGGCTTCATAGGAGGTTTTGGTTAGAGTGGGTTAGGTAGGTAGTGATGTCGCCGGGGGGAGGCTGGAGGGAAGGGTTAGTTAGCGGAGCTATGGATGTCATGGACCAATGTGTTTTGGGAGGGAGGGTGGGGGTGTTGGGAGGGTGGGTGACTGGGTGGGATGTTTTGGTTGTTTTAGATATAGAATATATAATTGGTATGTTATGGGGATTATTGGAAGGGTTAGGCGGGAGAGGGGAGGGTACTAGAAAGGGGTTAGAGGTGATAGGTTTGGGAAGATCTGCTCACCCACAAGTTTGTAGCGAAATGGTGTTCGATGTAGTCGAGAAGGCAGTTCGACGGTGTTATGAGGAGTATCTGGAAAATGGGTAGTCTTTTTGAGTTTTGTACATGGAATATTAAGGGAGTCAGGCAAAAAATAAAGAGATATAAAATATTAAAACATTTGCAATTATTAAAGGGACAGGTAATATGTTTACAAGAAATGCATTTGCTTGACAAAGAACTGAATACACTTAGATGTCAGTTTATCGGTCAGGTATTTGGGGCTGGATTTAGTACAGCTGGTAGAGGGGTAGCACTATTATTTCATAGGAGTGTGGCTTTTGTGTGTGAGAAGGAAATAGTAGATCCGGCAGGCTGCTATATAATTGTTGTAGGGCTTTTAAACCAAACAAGACTAGTGTTGGGAAGTATTTATGGGCCCAACACAGATACCCCTGGGTTTTTTATGGATCTACTAAAAACCTTAAGTTCGTTTCATCATCTTCCGATATTGTTGGGAGGGGATTGGAACTTGCCATTCTCTCCAGACCTGGATAAGGATGGTAAGTGAAATAAGGGTCTATCTCCAGCTCAGAGAGCTATTAGGGACCTGGTCGACAATTTGGGATTATGTGACCCATGGAGGGTCCTGAACCCTTCATGCAGGGAATATACATTTTTATCAGAGGTCCATAAGTCTAGATCTAGAATAGATTATTTTTTGGTGAGTAGAGGGTTGTTGTCAGGACTGGTGAATTGTAATATCACGCCCGGGATTCTCTCTGATCACTCTATGGTTCGTTGCTCCCTCAATTTGACCTCTAATACTCCCAGACAGACTATTTGGAAGTTGAATAATCAAATACTTCGTTCCACGGAGACAAGGGAGTATGTTGGATGTCGGATTGAACAGTATGAGATGGAGAATAGTCATCTAACCATTAGGGGTGATTTATGGTGGTGTACTTTAAAATGTGTGTTAAGAGGGGAGTTTATTAAATTGGCGGTTGTAAGAAAGAAGGAGAGGGAGGAAAGGGTTAGATCTTTGTTGGCACGAATCAGGGATATAGAGAAGGATCTGTCAAAGAATACGTCAGAAGATACCAGGGAGCTACTGATTAAACTGTGTCATGAATATGAAGGGATTCTAGGAGAGAAGGGCAGAATATGCAATTCAGAAAACCAAGGCCTTGTATTTGAACCAGGGCGAGAAATCAGGTAGGTTCTTAGCTATGAGGTTAAGGGCGGCGGAGGCATCCAGAGTAGTCCAGAGTATCACGTCTACTGTTGATGGGACAGTTAAAACAGTACCCATGGAAATTGTTAGGGAGTTTGAAGATTACTATAAGGTCTTATACAGCCCAATGACCCCTAGGCCTAGTAAGCAAGAAGTGGAGGACTTCTTATCTACTTGTAATCTCCCCCAGGTATCAGAAGGTCAGAGGAGAGAGCTTGTATTTCCTATTTCTGAAGTGGAGATTTTGGAGGCAATTCAAACGCTTTCCAATGACAAGGCTCCCGGCCCGGATGGGTTCACACCTAATTTTTTATAAATGTTTTGCGACCTTGTTATGCCCCGGTTTAAAAAGATTATTTCAGAGTATTTTGACCCTGGATACAGTAGATGGTTATTTATTTGAAGCCTTGATAGTGCTTATTCCGAAAGAAGGGAAAGAGTTAGATAAAGTTACAAGTTATAGACCTATTTCCCTGATTAACTACTGCACGCTAAGATTTTGGAAGATCCTAGCTTCTAGGTTGTCCAAGGTCATACCCAGCTTAGTTCATCATTATCAGGTTGGGTTTATGAAGGGCAGGTTGGCGTCGGACCACCTGCGTAAATTGTCTCATGTCTTCTCCGTCTCCAGGGACTGTAAATCTCCGTGTGTTTTGATGTCGGTGGATGCAGAGAAGGCATTTGACAGAGTGGATTGGAAGTTTTTATCTATTACTATGGAGAAATTTGGTTTTCCGGCCCAGTTTATTAAATATGTGTTTGCTTTATACAGGGACCCCAAAGCTAAAATATATTGTAATGGAGTATTTTCTGCAAGTTTTCTCCTTAATTCTGGCACCAGGCAGGGCTGTCCCCTGTTGCCTCTCTTATTCAATTTACATTTGGAACCTCTCCTCACCAAAGTGAGATTAGACTCTAAGGTTATGGGTATTAGAGTGGGGTCACAGGAGCTCAAAGTTTCAGCATATGCAGATGACATCTTGTTGCATGTTGCTCAGCCAAGTGACTCTATCAGAGCAGTGCTGGAAATCATTGGAGAATATAGTAGACTGTCTAATTACAGGATTAACGTGGAGAAAACCCACATTTTTCTGTTGAATATGAGAGTGCATAGATCGGAGGTGTTGGAAATGGGCATGCAATGGACTCCGCATATGTTGAAGTACTTGGGTATTTACTTGGCCAGAACTGATCAGAAATTAGTCAATCTTAATCTGAACGCCATTAGAATATTATAAAGCAGGATTTGCAAAGGTGGAATGGATTGCCGATATCTCTTTGGGGTCGGATTAGTATAGTTAAAATGAATATTCTGCCTAGGATCTTTTATCCACTCAATATGTTGAATGTTTTGTTGCCCCTAAAATGGTTTAGAGAGTTGCATTTATTAATCTCGGACTTTATCTGGAGAGGGAAAAGGCCCCGTAGAGCTTATAGTAAGTTGGCGGCCCCTAGGGAGAGAGCGGGTTTGAGACTTCCACACTTCGGATTATATTATTGGGCAAGTAATCTGTGAAAATATTTGAGATGGTTGGCTCCCGTCACCAAGCTTGAATCTTTGCCCTATGTTCCCTCATGGGTTAGATTAGAGATAGAAGTGATCAGGGAGGCAGGTATGGATCCAACCGCATTGCTCTATTCCATTCCCAAGAGATTGCCCCCTAGGCTGGTTGCTGATCCTATAGTAAAATTTTTGTGTATTCATCGGCAGATTTGTGGTAAGCTGGGTTATGTTCCGGATAGAGACAAGCATCAACCGGTATGCCAAAATTCGAATTTGAGGATTGGGGGGAAAATGATTTTGGGCAGTTGGATTCCCCAGCTGGAAGGATTATGAATTGAGGATCTAATGGGAGATAGTTGTGTACTCCCAATAAGGGATATCCTGGCAAAGTACAGAATAGATGTCAAGCAGGTTTTTAAATTATACCAAGTTACTCATTTATTAACACAGGTGGTGAGCAATCTTCGGGAAGGGCGCCTAGACGGGAGGTGGTTTGAATCATTAGTGCAAGTTGTGTGGGAGCCACATGCGGTCTCTAGAGTATATAAGAAACTTCTCGATCTAGTTCTTGTGGATATTGATCACAAGCCTAGATATTGGACGAACTGTTTGGGGGAGCAAGAGCGGGACTGGGAGGTTGTCTGGAGGCATATGTATAGGTATGTTAGACAGGATAGGCTGAGGGTGATGCAGTTTCATTTTTTGAATAATCTATTCTGGACCCTTCCAAGTTATTTAAGGTGGGTAGTAGACCGGACCAGAATTGTTTCCAGTGCCGTCAGGCAGTTGGAGACTTGTATCATATTTTTTGGGAGTGCCCACCGATAAAGCAGTTGTGGATGCAGATTAAGCAGAGGGTAGACCCACTGTTGGGTATCGATCAGTATTTTACTCCTGATATATGTTTGATAGGGGATTATTCTGGCATTATGTTTAGGCAGCATAGATTTTATATGGCCCTGATTTCAGGCTTGCTTAAAAAGGTAGTTTTGCGATACTGGATGACGGACTTCCCAATTACGTATGTGGAATGGCTGGGGGAGATGTTGTTTAATTTAAACATGGAAAAACTAGGAGCAGGAAGGGATAATCGGATTCATATATATGAAAAGATTTGGGGTCGCTTTCAGGCACTATATCTTCCCCAGGTGTAGCCAGTTGGAGTATAGTAGAATTAGGGATGAGGGTGGGTGAGCAGATCTTCCTTGAAGGCATGTGGTATTGAGGGGGGTGGATTAGGTTAGGGGGAGGAGGGCGGTTTTGGTTTTTGTTGAGGGAAGGGGGAGAAAATTGGTGACTTGATTTAATTTTTGTCATTTGTTATGAATGAACAAAATGTTTTATTTCTTCTTATGTGCTGTGTATTCGACACGAGATTTTGTCACAATAAAATTTTGAATTAAAAAAAAAAAATTACCTTTATACAACTAGCTAGTATGGTAGCAAAGAAATTAATTTTACAAAAATGGAAGAATGAAAAACTCCCTTTATTTGACGAATGGAAAATAGGAATGATTGATATTGTAAAACTGGAAAGGATAATTTATAAAATAAAAAAAAATAGGATAAATTTGAACAAATATGGCAACCCTTTCTAAATAAACTATATGAAAGAATGAATTAAAATAGTAGAGAATCACATATGCAGTTGAAAAAGGAAAAAGAAAGACTTTCGCTTTGGACTCTATTTAAAAAAAAAGAACTACCTCCCTTTTGAAATGATGAAGAGCACTAAATACCTAACAAATATGTCAAATGGAAAATCTAATTTCTGTGTGGTATGGATGACGGTATGCCCTCTCTTTTCAAAAAAAAAGTGTCAGGTAGGGTGCTTGTAGATGAGTATTTGAGAGGGTGGACATTAAAATCCAATCGATTAAGGAATGGTTGGTGTGGTGGGGGTTGATAAAATATATCCTGATGCAAAGACCTATTCATTCATAAACTGGATTGGAAACTATCTGTAATGGTTAAACACTAGTTGCTACCAAATCATTTTTGCCCTAGAAAGACATTATAAGGTTTTAAATAAGAAAACATTTCACTCAGAGTAGTTACAGTTCCTAGCAAATGGAATTGTTCAGTCTGTGGAGTCTGTCATTCACCTTAGCAAGAGAGCTTGCAGTCACCTAAGTGAATGGATGCAAGTTCTCCGCTGTACTTATTTTATTATAGGACTAACAATGTGCTCTAATCACAAAGCACAAAATATCCAATCCATGATGGGTCTTCGACAAAATATTTATCGAATGACCCGACAGTGAAACTGGCAGGTCAACTGCAGTTTGCAGTCAGCTACTGGTTTCCAAAAGACACAAGTGTTTTCTTCAGGGTGCTTTGCCCCCCAAACCCCCCATATAGGGGTCTGTGTTCCCTGCAACCCCCACTTAGGATTCTCAACTCCAAGTCGGAGCTGATTCGGGGGAGGACTCTCAACAGACAGTGCTGGATTCCAACGGGTTCCCTACAGCGACATGGCACTGTTGTCGCTGTAGGGGACTCTGCTGTTGAAATGTCAATGTTGGGGGTGTATACCCAAAACACCTAAAAATATTAGGATTACTTAAACCAAGAAGGAAAATGAACTTGGGGTACTGGTTAGCATCAGCATTTAATAGCACAGCAGTGTGAGGCAGCAGGTAACAAAGCAAACATCATGGCTTACTTTAAGAGAAATTATTACGGAAAACTGTTTTCAGCCCAAATCAGTAATGCAGAAGATGAACTCTCTGATAATATGGTTCACAGATAGGACCATGGGAAGTGTGGTGGTGGAGTTCTTCTAAATACATGCCAAATCATTAACAGTGGCACTATGTATCAATCTTCTATGCCCTTTTCCAACTGTATGAACACCTGCATACGCTCTTTTCTCTGCTCATATACAATTTTCATCAGTGCCATTTACTCCTCCTCAAAGCTAATCATGGCTCCAATATTGCCTCCCACTTCATTACTCTCAGCTTCAGGTGAGTTTTTAGTTCTTGTGGATCTACATATACATTGACTAACTCACTTGGCAAAATATTCCATTCAACAGAGTGCCTCAGTCTCACACAAGTCATTACCAAGCCAACCTGTCTCAGCACCAACCCCAAGAATCACTCCCTTTATAACTAGGACCTGTTCTCGCAGACCTCCATTTTCTGCTACATGATCATTAGGCCTCTGAATGACTGTGACTCATTTTTTTCCATTAATATAGAGTTTTTTCTAACCTCTTTCAATGCCAGATTCATCGCAACATGTGGCAAAGATTCCCCTTTTAGAATGTCTTGTGTCCATGGATCCCACCTTCCTGCACCTCTGCAGAGGTCATTAACATGCTGAAAGCTTTGTATTCCACCTGGCATCACTACAAAGCCTCAGGGTCTCATAAGGACAAGCTGAGATACAAACAATTACATAATTCCAACACTAGAACCACCAGGGAGGCCAACTCAATTTATTTCATCCACAACCTTCAGAACAATCTTAAATCCCCTAATAGTTTCTGGAAGATTATTAACTCTCTTCATGACATTCTACTCAGTCCTCCTTCCCTGAAATGAGGAAATGTACCTATTTTTCACCCAACTGAGGTTGACAGCACCTTAAACAGTTTCTTCACATACCGTGCCCTCTCCCTATTTCTACCTCCCTACCCTTAGCCCCTCCTGCCTACTCTGCCTACTCCAAATTCACCTGTGCCCCTCTGCAACAGCATTTTTATCCTTCTCCTAGGTATTTTCTGAGATGACCCTCCCTGCCATACTCTCTCTGAATTCCTGTAAGTGCAAAGACCTGATTGTCTAAATACTAATCTCCTTAATCGTTTTACCTCAGTGATTACTGCACCTCATGTTTCCCTTTGCAATTTTTCTTTCCAACTTAGACTTGTCCCTAGTTCTGAAATCACGCAAAAATCCTCCACATCAATACAGGGGTGGCTCTTCCTCTCCAATTAATTACTAGACCATCTCCTTCCCCCCTGCCCTGTCTAAAGTGAAAGAACAATGTGTTATCTCCCAGTAATCCACCTAGTTTGACTTGTCCTCTTCTTTCCTCTTCCTTTTCCAGTCTGCTTTCCACAAACACAATTCCACCATCTTCTTCCTCCTCCTCCAGAGTAGTGACAAGGCTCTGAAAGGCATGGACCAGGGCCGGTTCATCTAGGTTATTTTCATAGATCTAGTAAAGGCCTTCAGTATTGTGGCCAACCCCTAACTCTTTGTTATGTTAGGAGCTGCTGGCTCATCTGACTTAGCAGCTGAGTGGTTCCTCTCCTACCTCTTATGCTGGCTCCAGTCATTCCATGTTGGTAATTCTCTATCCACCCCCAGCCATAAAGTCTGGTGTTCACCTGAACTCAGCTTTTGCCCAGTCCTTTTCACTGTTTTCTTAAATGACCTCCCCTCCACCTGTGTTTCCTCATATATCCACATATATTCAGGCAACACAGTTCTATTTACTGTTGGTGTTTTAGCGCCTTTGCTGGAACCGTCAGTACATGTATTATTATTATAGTCAAAACAAAACTGTCTTCCTAACTTCTGGCACTAGACAGAAACTAGAAACACTCTAACATGCCCCATTTTCCATATACTATATGGCAACCTGCATAAAGAGATAACCCACTGAATGAACTTAGGGATATGGCTGGAACAGAAACTCATCTTTTCCACCAACACCAATACTTTGTGGGGGTGTTGCTAACCCGCACAGAAGATGACAGCATAATTTCAACAATTCCTAGCCTGCATGCCTTTATCATTTGCCAGTGACTCCTTTCTCATTGCTAAACCATACATCAGGACTTGGCATTGCACTGCTAACAATGATTGCTATATTTTGATACCATACTTGGACACTGTTTGCCTCTCCTACCTATTTTTTGCATTGAAGTTCTGATCCAAGGCCTTCAATCTGACATCAGTACCACTCTCCCTTCAAGATGGCACCAGTCCTCCTGGTGGATAAGGTGAAGGCGATGTTTATCCAACTGCTGGCAGAGCAAAATATATGAAGCAAACCACAGCTCACAATACTGAACAAATAAATGCCCTCATATCTAAAAGTACATGTATGGAAAACAGTGTAACTATAATAGAGCCCTCCTATGATGAGCTCTGGGCCATCATCAGAAAACAAAGCAAAACTGTTAAGGTTTTGCCCAACAAGCTTAGCAACCTTGGAAACAGAGATCACTATAATATCTTGGATTTATTGGCTCTCTGGAACAAATAGAATTGGGAAATGCAATTACACTCTGCAGAATGCTCTCCTTCATCTGCTTAAACTTCCAGTGGATCCAAGATTCAAATCTGAGAGGACTCAGTGCTCTGTGGCTTCTCTCCCCAAAAGAGGCAATTGACCCAGAACCCATTATAGCCTGAGCAGAAGTATATTGCAATGAGCTCCTAGCCATCATCAGTAAACAAAGAAAAAACATGGCTATGAACAACAAGCTTGACAACCTGGAAAAGAGAGGCACTGATCTGTTTGGTGGGACAGGGTAGAGATTGCCCCCTCTGCCACAAACTCACCACCAGAGAAGCACAAAGAGAGGAGACTGGAGCAACCAGAGAGAGCACAAACAGGGCTTAGGCACTGCAGAAAATCATGCCTCCTTCCCTGATGGCAACCAATAGGAAGGGCTGCCTGCTAAGAAATAGGAATTGCTGTAACACTGAGGGCTTTAAATAGCTCATCTAAAGCTAACATAGTGGCATTGCTTTGTTTGGTGAGACAGAGTAGAGATCGCCCCTCTGCCACAAACTCATCACCAGAGAACCACAAAGGAACAAGATTGGAGCAGCCAGAGAGAGAGAGCAAACAGGGCTTAGGTACTGCAGCCAAGTCACAACCTGGCCACACCCACCCTGATGGCAGCCAATAGGATGATCTGCCTGCTAAGAACCATGAAAAGCAGGGACCTATATAGGAAGCAGGTCATCAAGCAACTCCCCCTGCATGAAGGACCCATGCAAAAAGGACAGAGAAGTCTTCTCACCAGAGTCAGTCCAATGAGGCACCTGGCAGCTGGGCACTCTGCACCTCAACAAGCTGCCAGGGGAGCAGCAACAAAGGATTTGGACAGGAGGAAGCAGGACATCAGGACAGTGTAATGTACACCAGAGGTAAGCTTTCTACTTAAACTCATGTTACTGCACACCCATTGCAAGGGGACATGCAATAGGAAGGATATAGGTAGGAGAAAAAAAAGAAAAAAATGGGTAGTGGCATGTTAGGGTCTAGAAACAGTGTGGGTATAGGTGAAGCACCATATCTAGGATAGAAATACTTAAAGTTTTAAAATGAACAAAACAAAGATGGGCAGGATACAGGTGAGTTATGGTTGTGCAATAGTTGGGCAAGGGGTATAAAGGGGCTAAAGGAGGAAAAACAGTAAAACAGTCAAGGGAGGACATAGTTTTGCTGGGAGTGGCTGAGGGAGGAGGTTGCCAGACTCAAGGCCCAGTTGGCTTGGTTTCAGAGGACCTGCTCCCCCTGAATGGACCACCTAGTCTGCCACTACTACCTTGGAGGTTGCACAGAAGGAGGAGTGGCTGGACAACAGTGGGCTTGGCGAGGGTTAGGGTGGTGGAGCATAGGCACATCCCCCATCCAGTACCAATACAAAACACCTACACCACACTGGCCAAGCAGGAATGTCCTACAGAGGCACCCAAAATAGTGACTGGGGTGGATGTGGGAGCCCTCCATAGTGGAGCCCCAAAGGGGTGACAGAGGACTCCAGAGAAGGAGTAAGTGAATCCTGATGGGGACTCCATAATGAGGGGGATAAGGTTGGGGGCAGGTAGGGATGAGGAGAGGGAGATTAGATGAGATTAGATTAGATTAGCCACAGCTCACAGGAATGGAAAGAGGATCCAAAGAATCATTGGAGCAGCAGGAAGGGAGGGAGGGAGAGCTGGACTTGGCTGTCCATCTGGAGACAAATGACCTGGTTAGGGATGAGCCAGCAATGGTTCAGGAGAAGTTTTGAGAACTGGGGAGGGGTCTTAGGTGAGTAGCATGATCTGTGCCCTTCTTGGAGGTGCTGTCTACAATGGGGGGAGGACAGGATTCTCTGCACTGGGATTGTCAATGAATGATTGAAGGAATGGTGCAAAGAGGACGGTTTTAGCTTCATTGGGGACTGGGGCCCCACCTGGAGGATAAGGACCTGTACTGGGGGGATGGCTTGCATCCATCCAGGAGGGGACCATGGTCCTCACTCGAACAGTTTAAATGCTACATTGATGAACATTTAAACTAGCCAAGGGGGGAGGCAAAATGAGGCAGGGAAACAACCCCCCCCACAGGATTACAAGATCAGCAATGGGACTCCTGATGGAGTGAAATCCTGAAAGGAACCAAATAACAAAAGCATCCAAGGGGTAAAAGGAAAAAGAGATAGTAAAGAAAATAATGGAGGAAATAAGGAAGGGCAAATGGTAAATGGGGGGGGGCAGGATAATATGTGCAAATGCTCAAAGTCTGGGCAACAAAATTGCAGACCTAGAGGCCACCATGGCAGATGTGGGTCTCAACATAGTAACAATTCTGAGGCCTGGTGCAATGAAAACCAGGACAGGGATCTGGCCATACCAGGGTATACTCTGTTCAGAAAAGACGGTAGGTAAAAAGGAGGAGGAGTGGCTCTTTATGTCTGTGAACACAACATAAAAGGCAAGGAAATATAGAGAGAGCAGGGAGGACCTAAGGTACTATGGGTCGCCCTGGAGACAAGGACGGGACCCACTGTTCACACAGGAGTGATCTACAGACCTCCAGCACACAGGGGACAAGTGGATAAAGATATGATTGAAGCAACCCAAAGGATGGCATGTAAAGGTGAGGTGTTGCAGATAGGGGACTTTAAACTACTGGACATGGATTAAAGCCTACCAGCTATGGCAACAGTCAGAAGTAAGGATATCCTGGACTCCCTGCAAGGGGCATTATTCACTCAACTAATTAATGAACCCACTCATGGGAGGAGATACTGAACCTGGCACTGACAAAGAGGGACAGTGTTGCTGACGTTACAGCAGGTGGCCACCAGTGGACCAGTGTTCACTGTACAGTGTACCTCAATATTAGAACTGGTCCAGAATTGAGCCACACTAAGATAAGGGTACTGTACTTCAGGAGGAATAATTTGAAGAAAATGGGAGAATGCTTCAGGGACACCCTATCAGGGATAGTGAAACTTTGGGAGTCGAGGAAAAATTACAAAAAAGGGGGGCATTTAAAAGGCTACAAATCTCTGTGTCGGGCAGGTGAACAAGGGCAAGAGAAAAAGAGACCATTATGGTTCTGTAGAGAAGTAGCAGAGAAAGTAATGGGAAAAAACCTAGCTTTTAAAAAGTACAAGAGGAAACAGAAGGAGGTACAGTAGTTAGGGAGATTTACCAGGAAAGACAAAGAGAGACAGTGGGAGAAGTTAGGAGTACAAAGGCACAAACAGAGGAGAATATTGCCCAGTTGGTAAAAGTATGGATAAAACACTCTTTAGATACATAATATACAAACATGCAAAATTTGCCAGCAGATAAAGGACTAGAGGTCTATCAAGTCTGCTCGAATGTGCAGCTAGCACCCCTTATTCTGCAGCTGCCCCTCCCTTCCACCCTTCCCCTTCAATAACCCTCCCCCTTGTCCTGTTCCATCCTCTTTTGAAGCAGTCTACTGTTCTACTAGATACCACTTCTGCAGGTAACGCATTCCACCCAGCCAGCACCCTCTCTGTAAAAAAGTGTCTCCTCATCTCCCTCCTGAACCTTCCTCCCTCCAGTCTCATATCATGGCCCCTGGTGTCCCTCCCCTCCCTTACTTTGAACAGCCCCTCTGTACCTGTCCTGTTTATTCCTTTCATGTACTTACAGGTTTCAAATATGTTCCCCTGTTCCTCCTCTCCTCCAGTGAATACATGTTCAACTCCCTCAGCCTCCTCTCATATAAGTCCCCCAGGCCCTTGATCATCTTTATCGCACTGCGCTGCACCCCCTCCAGTAACTTAATGTCCTTCTTCTGATACAGGCACCAGTACTGCATGCAGTACTCCAGCTGTGGTCTAACTAATGACCTATACAGTGGCAGAATCACCTCCTCCCTCCTCGAGGATATACCCCTTGCAATACAACCCAGCATTTTGTTGGCCTTTGCAGCAGCCTTCCTACATTGTGCCAAGTTTTTCATTGACACTGTAATGAGCACCCCCAGATCCTTCTCCTCTTCTGTCTGGGCTGGCTTCACTCCCCCCAGCTGGTAACTCCTCCTTGGGTTCTTCATCCCAAAATGCAGCTTCTTGCACTTTTTGACATTAAACCCCAGTTGCCAGGTGTCTGACCAGGTTTCAAGCTTTGCCAGATCATCCTGCAACCTCTGCCATCCCCCTAGGTCATCCACCACCACTCCTACCTTGGTATCATCAGCAAACAGACTGATCTTGCTCTTGATGTCCCATGATATGTCTGCAATGAATGTCCAAAACAACACTGGTCCCAACACCGAGCCCTTTGGAACACCGCTCGTCACTACCCTTGGGTGTGAGTGCTCCCCACCCACCACCACCCTTTGTTGCCTTCCCTGAAGCCATTTTCCTACCCATCTCATCAGCTTTTCACCCACCCCTGTGCCTACTAAATTACTTCCCAGTCTTCCATGCAGCACTGAGTTGAATGCCTTACTGAAGTCCAGATACAGGACATCCACTGCATGGCCCCTGTCCAGTTGCCTAGTTACCCAGTTATAGACCTTCACCAGGTTGGTTTGGCAGGATCTGCCCCATATGAAGCCATGCTGTCTGCTGTCCTTTGGCCTCTAGGAGGGCCACCAGCCTCTCCTTCAGGATAGTCTCCATTAGCTTACCCACGATGGATGTGAGGCTTACTAGTCTGTAGTTTCCCAGTTCATCCTTGGGGCCACTCTTGTGGAGGGGCACCACATGAGCCATCCTCCAGTCCTGAGGTACACACCCAGAATGTAGTGAGGTATTAAATAGGTCTGCTAAAGGTCCTGCAAGGACCTCTGCCACCTCCTTCAGTACCTTGGGGTGGATGCCATCTGGGCCTGGAGCCTTGTCCACCCTCAGTGCCTTCAAACCCTCCTGAACTCTGCCTTCTATGATTTCCCCATCTGTCACCTCTTCCCCCCCTGTTTCTGCCATGTCTCCCACCTTGGGTGTCACCCCCCTCTTCTCTTTAGTAAATACTGAGCAGAAGTACTCATTTAGTGCTTCTGCCTTATTGCACCCTGCTTCCATCCAACCCCCCTCCTTCCTAATCCGTACTATGTGGTCCTTACAGCTCCTTTTCTCCCTGATGTACCTAAAGAAGTCCTTCTTCCCCTTCTTAATGCCTTGTGCCAGCCTGAGTTCCGTAGATGCTTTGGCTTCTCTTACTGCCCTTGTCACCTCCTTTGATTCTGTCAAGTACTCCTCCCTGTCCTCCCACTTCCCTGTTTTCTTGTACTTCCTAAAGGCAGCTCTTTTCCTCCTTACCTTTTCCATGAGCTTCATGCTCAACCAGCTTGGTTTCTTAGCCCTAGCCTTCTTGATCTGGGCCTTGCAGCAGGTTTTGGTTGCCTCCACTATCCCCAGCTTTATGAGCTCCTACCTCTGGTTAGTGTCCATACTAGATTTAATTCTGGCCAGGTACCCTTTTACCACTTCTCCCATCCTCCCAAAGTTGGACCTCCTGAAGTCCAGCATTCTTGCACCAGATTCCACTCCTTACTTGCCCATATCCAATGCGAGCCATACTGAGTGGTGATCACTCCCTCACAGGGGTTCCTCCACTGTAAGTTCTCTCACAAAGTCCCCATTTGCCAGCACAAGGTCAAGGGTATTTCCTAACCTGGTTGGTTCACTGACCATTTGCAGCAGGAAGCTGTCCTGGAAGGCATCCAGCAGTACTTGCTCCCTTCTGTTCCTGGTTGTTGGGGTACCCCAATCCACTCCTGGCATGTTGAAGTCCCCCACAATCACCACACTACCCTTCTCACAGGTCCTCCTGATCTGTCCTGCTAGTTCCTGTCTAACTCCTCCGTCTGAGATGGTGGCCTGTACACCACTCCCATTCTAAGAATCCTATTCTTGGAATCCTGGATTTGCATCCAAAATGACTCTGTACTACCCTCCTCCCCTTCCTCCCTTACACACTTCAGTCCTTCCTTCACATATAGTGCCACACCCCCTCCTTTCCCAATCACCCTATCCCTATGAAATAACCTGTACCCTGGTACAGACAGGTCCCAGTCATTGTATTGGGTGGCCCATAAGAGAGAAGAGAAAGACTGTAGGAGGAATAGTAAGGCTAAATGGAAAAGGAGGGGTTTGTGAGGAAGTGTCCCCCCGAAAAAGCAGACATATTGAACAATTACTTTTGTTCGGTATTTATAGAGTAAGGGTAGGTGATGGGCCAATGATAAGGGACAAGGGTATTAAAGGAAGGGAGGTGGACATGAGTCATTTTACAGAAGAGAGAGTCCTCAAGGAACTAGCACAATTAAACGTAGACAAGGCAATGATATCTGAAGGGGTACACCCTAGGATACTGAGAGAGCTCAAAGAGGTGCTGGCTACACCCCTGATAGCTCCTCTGTTCAGCCTATCACTAGAAACAGGGAGATTCCAGGGATTGGAGGAGGGCAGATTTTGTCCCACTACATAAAAGTGGAAATAGGGAGGAGGCAGGAAATTACAGATCTGTCAGCCTGACTTCAGTAGTGGGTAACGTAATGGAATTGCTATTGAAGGAAAGGATTGTGAACTACCTTGTAACCAGTGGATTATAGGATCCGAGACAACATGGCTTCACAGGAAGGAGGTCTTGCCAGACAAACTTGATTGAGTTATTTGACTGAGTGACCAGGGACGTGGATCAGGAAGGAACAGTAAATGTGGCCTACCTTGATTGCAGTAAGGCCTTTGATACTGTTTCACATAGAAGACTGGTAAGCAAGCTGGGCAACCTAGGAGTGGGTCCAAAAGTAGTAAAATGTATAAGAAGTTGGCTAAGCAATAGGAGTCAGAGGGTAATGGTAAATGGGGTCTACTTTGGAGAAGGTAAGGTGACCAGCAGGCTGCCAAAGGAGTCAGTACTAGGCCCAGTCCTCTTTAATTTCTTTATTAGTGACATTGCAGAAGGGCTGGAAGGCAAAGCATGCCTGTTCATGGATGACATAAAAATCTGCAACAGAGTGGACAAAGCAGTGGGAGTGGAAAGAATGAGGGATGCTCTGAAAAAGCTGGAAGAATGGTCAAGAGAATGGCAACTGGGTTTCAATGCAAAAAAGTGCAAAATGATGCATCTGGGGCACAGAAACCCAAAGGCGATGTAGTGTACCAATTGAGCGGGGCGGTATTAGCAACAACAAAACAAGAAAGGGACCAAGGGGTAATCATTTCCAATGACCTGAAAGTAGCCAAGCTGTGAGAAAAGGTAATGGAAAGGCTAGCAAGATGCTTGGGTGCATTGGGAGGGGCATCACCAGCAGAAAGAGAGAGGTAGTATTACCCCTGTATAGATCACTGGTAAGAACCCACCTCATGTACTGTGTCCAGTTCTGGAGGCCCCACCTCTGGAAGGATATAGATTGGATGAAGCATTACAAAGGAGGGCTACCAAAATGGTGCAGGACCTGCATTAAAACCCCTATGAGGTATGACTCAAAGAACTAAATATGTATTTGTCAGAGTAATGGAGGGAAAGGAGGATATGATAGAAATATTCAAATAATTCTTGGGTATTAATAAGGTACAGGAAGGCAACATTTCTATTGAAAAAGATGCTCCAGGACAAGTGGTCATGCTATGAAGCTGGAGGTGAGGGGGAGAGCTCAGAGGAGATGTGAGGAAATACTTCTTCAAGGAGAGGGCGGTGGACACCTGCAACAGCCTCCTAGCAGATGTGGTGGGTGCTAAAACAGTAAAAGGATTCAAGCATGCATGAGATAGACACAAGGGGACCTTAGAAGTAAGGCAAGGGGGGGAGAAGACCAGAGATCGAATAGGGTCTGTGGTGGCACAGTAGGTAGGGAATATAGGGCAGATTAGATGGGCTAAGATGTCCTTATCTGTTGACAACTGCTATGTTTCTGCGTTTGACAACGTTGAGAAAAGATACTGCTGTAATAATCTTGTATTTATTGGCTTTCTGGAGCAAGTAGAATTTGGAACTGCAATTACATTTCTTCAGCATGCCCTCCTGCGGCTGCTTAAACTCCCAGGGGACCCAAGATTGAAAACCAACATGGCCCACTGCTCCATGGCTCCACTCCCCAAAAGAGGCAATTGACCCTGACCAATCATAGTCCATTTTTTAAGATTTCCAGTCAAAGAAAATACATTAAAACATTCCAGACAGATTGGCACACTTGAATGACAAGGCCATCATTTTATGATATTTCAGGACAACTCTTGTGATTTATCCATATGGAGATGAGCCTTTACTAATGTCCAGCAAGCCCTGCACAGAGCTGGAATGAAGTTCATTCTTCAACACCCAGCCATTTTGTGCCTTTTCATAATGGGGTCCTGGTCATACTACACATGCCCGAAGCTGCTATTGACTACATTAGTTGATACTGGACCAGTGCCCTACAGACTAGAAACCCCCATACTCGACTGAGAGAAATATCCAACTCCTCACCATCCCGCATGGATACTAACCTGTCATCCCTCCCTTTTTCCAACTCTCTCAAAGCCTGCCAACACTGATGAGATGTGGATGTTTCTTCCAAAGTACAAATGCCAAAATCAGAATCGTAGGAGACAGCTCAAGGAATCTACCCACCGGTATGTCCGCTCATACAGTCACAACCACAGTGAGACCTCAGAGGATGAGGAAGCAGGGCCCTCAAATCTCCTTATAGCTAACAGATATGTCCCTTTACACACACTCCCCACTGGATCTTAAACAGCCCCTGCTACTGAACACCTATAGTGATCAACCCCTCATCAGACAGAAACTTCATCTGCTGTTCCAGTTCTATCATCTCCACTACCCACTAAAGCAACAAACCATCCTGTGCTAGCTGAATCATCTCAACTGCCTCTTCAGACACCTACTCCATCAAAGCAACAAAGGTCTACACCTTTGAACCAGCCTGTGACTGTTCTGCCTACCACCTAAGAACACTTAACTCTCCCTGACCATCTTTTATCATGAGGGTAACTATCTGTTGCCCCATCATTTAAGAGTGAATCCCTGGTGACTGTATTAACCACCAGCTTCATGGTGGTCAGCCTCTGAGCTCTGTGCAATTGCTAACTCCTTCTCAGTGAGAATGTCCTACCTATCACAGCAATGTGCCTCCTCAGAACTCTCTCTCACAGGACCCTCTCCCTGACTGCTACAAGCTGCCCCTGCTCTACAGTGTCCTGAACACTAGCCCAACTGCAGCTCTGCCTACAACTATTGAAATTTCAAAATGCATGCTTGTATTTTTGTTTGTTTATGCTACCTTTAGGTACAGCTTCCATCAATGTATTATGGTGTCTGTTCCAGATACAGCTTTTTGTTCTTTGTTGGATAGGGGAAAGGCCGGAGTCTGAAACTGAATGTTAAATAGTTAATGTGGCAGGTGCAGAACTTATGATTGTGATTAACTTGGAGGATCGAATGCAATTGTACTCACCCAGAAGCTGGGATATCTACCCATACCTGCCACTTACCTCCACTCCCACGTAAAGTTTATCTCAATCTATATCCCATCCCACTGTCTTCTCATTGTTTTATAGTTGTTTTTTTATCATGTTGTTTGGTTACTTGGTTAAAAATGATGTTATACTACAGCTCTACTGCTTCGATATGTATCTGAGAATTGTGACTACAGGAGAAGTGGAGACAAGCTTGGGTGGGGGTTGGGGGTGGGATTTCTTGGATGGTGCCCTATCCATCACAACTGCTGCCCATAATTATTGGGATTGCACCTGTTTATATCTCTACAAACCTCACCTGCAACTCTGCCATGAGCCACAACCTACCCAATGGCTGATATCAGATGTCATAGCAGGAATGTTCGGGGCCTAAACTCCCAGATAAACATAAACAGGTGCTTACACTCCTTCATAGGCTTCAATCATGGGTAGTCCTACTACAAGAAACTAAGCTCTTCTCTTCAGAAGCCCAAAAACTTAAAAAGGATTGGATTGGACTGGAGTTTTGTAGCCTGGTTTTTGCCAAGAAAGATGTGTCTCGATTTTGATACATAAAAGTCTCCATTGATCACTTTGTATTTCTTCCTCTAATAAGTAAGGTCGGTGCATATTGGCACTCTTTGACATTCCGGAGGGACCCTTCAGGGTCAGAAATTTTTATGCCTTTAATACTGACTCCTTTCAATTTTCCCATAACCTAGCAGCTTCTACTCCTGAATTTGCTGATCCTCAACCCCCCAACTTATCAACAGAGCACTTAATCTCACATTGGATTCCTCTGTACTGTAGACTGGAGTCATGGCCGGGAAGGCCAAAACATTTATGCAGTACAGGCAGTCAAGATGTGGCTCTCAGATCAAGCCCTATCTGACATTTGGTGCCTGCACAACCCCAGGGTGTGGGATTATGCATACTATACCACTCCACTCTACATGGTACATCCAGTAGATTGGACTTGTTGCTAACCTCCCATCACGTAACCCCCCTGGTCACTTCTGTAACTGTTAACCCTCTTGCCATATCACATCATGCCCCTATGAAACTCATTCTCTTAACAGGTCAAGTGGTCTCTCAGTCTCCATGCTGGAGGATGGATCCCCTCCTTGTGCAGGACCCCCAATTCAAGTCCTGGCTTACACAGGCTGCAGAACCACAGAAGGATATTTCAGTGAGAATGGTAATGGGGTACCTCAGTCACTATATTGTAGGAAGCATTTCAGGCTACCCTACAAGGCCAGATTATTCAACATGCATCACACAGTTGGAAAACTAAGGGGCAAGAACTTACCCTCCTGGAAGCACAATTTGTTACTAATGAAGCTACTCATAAATTCAACCCAAACATTCCTCACAAGTCCCCACTGCATAAAGAAATCCTGATGCTTCACAATGATATAAACACTCTAACTATGTGTAAGGCTGAACTAGCCATCATCTGCCTTAAGCATAAATTCTGGGAATTTGATGAAAAAAGTGGCAAACTACTTGCGTGCCAACTCAAAAAACAACAGGAAAAATGGTATATGGTCACCTTGACAAACTCCATGGGAAATAAATGTACCAACTCAATGGTCAGTATTGACACTATGAAACCTTTCTAGCAACATCTTTACTACATCATGACCCACCCTAACCCAGTCCAACCATTCTCCTTTCTATCCCATCTAGATCTCCTTAAACTGAACATGGCATAATCCACAACTCTAGATTTCCCCATTACCCCGGATTAAATAACTGCTGCCATAAAATCCTTTAACACATGCAAGACTCCTGGAGGAGACGGCTTCCTAGTAGAATTCTATCAAACCCTTACACAATCATTTATAATAATTGGTAACATCCCATCCACATAGAAACATAGAATTTAATGGCAGATAAGGACCGCTTGGTCCACCTAGTCTGCCCATTTTCCTTACCTACTGTAATACTGCAGACTCTACCTGATCTCCAGCTTTACCCCCTTTCCTTACTGCTAAGTTTCCCTTATGCCTATCTCATGCACTCTTGAATCCTGTTACCATTTTTGCTGCACCACCTCCTCTGGGAGGCTGTTCCAGACATCCACCACTCTTTCTGTGAAGTACTTAATCACATCTTCCCTGAGTCTACCCCCTCCAGCTTCATAGCATGTTCCCTTTCTCTTGAGCATCTTTTTTTCTGAAAAATGCTTCCCTATTGGACCATATTTATACCTGTGAGGTATCTGAAAGTCTCTATCATATCCCCTCTCTCCCTCCTTTCCTCCAGGGTGTACACATTGAAGTCTTTTAGTCTCTCCTCATTGGGCTTTTGATGCAGAGCCTGCACCATTTTAGTTGCCGTCCTCTGGACCACCCTCTTCTCTATGTCCTTCCAGAGATACTGTCTTAAGAACTGTACATAGTACTCTTGGAGAAGTCTCACCAGTTATCTATACAGTGGTAACATGACCTCTCTCTTTCTGCTGGTGATACCTTTCTCTATGCACCCTAGCATCCCACTACTTCTCCCAACTGTCTTGTCACACTGTATAGCCGCCTCTAGATCATCAGATATAAGCATCCCAGGTCTCTTTCCTATTTGGTGGTCAATAATGCCACTTTCAATTATGTACTCTGCCTTTGGGTTTCTGTGACCGGAATGCATGATTTTGCACTTCTTCACATTGAAACTTAGCTGCCACGCCCTTGACTACTCCTCTAATTTTCTTAGATCTCTATTCATTTTTCCACAACACCCTGGAGTGTTTATCCTATTGCAAATTTTAGTGTCATCTGTAAAAAGGCATACCTTCCATTCTAACCCCTCTGCAGTGTCACTAATAAAGACATGAAAGAGGACCGGTCCAAGTACTGATTCCCGTAGCATCCTGCTGGTTGCTCACCCTTCATCGGTGTAAACCCCTTTTACCACCACCCTCCATTTCCTGTCCTCTAACCAATTCCTTACCCATTTTACCACCTCTGCACCCTTTCCTAGGCTGCCCAGTTTGTTTATGAGTCTTCTCTGTGGAAAGGCATTCAAGGCCTTACTGAAATCTTGGTAGGCCACATACACCGCTCCACCCTAATTTAATTCCCTGGTCACCCAGTCATAAAAATCAACCAGATTTGTTTGACATGACCCCTCCCCCTAGTGCAGCCATGCTGTCTCAGATCCTATAAGCCACCGGATTCAAGATATTCCACAATCTTTTCCTTCAGTAGTGATTCCATTAATTTCCCCACTACTGAAATCAGGTTGGCTGGCCTGTGATTGCTAGCCTCCTACCTGCTACCACTTTTATGAAGTGGGACTACATCTGCCCTCATCCAGTCCTCTGGAACCACTCCCATCTCCAGTGATTGGTTGAACAGGGCTGTCAGAGATGTAGCCAGCACCTCTTTGAACTCCCTTAATATCCTTGAATGCACCCCATCTGGGCCCATTGCCTTGTTCACTTTCAGATTTGTGAGTTCTTCAGGACTTTGTCCTCTGTAAATTGACTAGTGTCCACCTCCCTTCCTTTGGTGCTCCTGGCACTTATCTGTGATGCCTTGTCTTTCCCTTCTTCTGTGAAGACTGAACAGAAGTATTTGTTCAGGATGTTCCCTTTTTCGTAGTCCCCTCCACACACACCCCTTCCTTTCTAAGTCTTACAATCCCTCCCCTGGTCTTTCTCTTTTTGCTTACATACTGTACCTGAAAAATGTCTTGTCCCCTTTCTTTACTGCCTGGGCTATGTTCTCCTCTGTTTGCACCTTTGCAGTAATATAGCAGTAATAAACTCTGAACACACTGGCAGAAGGGGAGAATAGCACCTTCCATGGTTCAAAGGCTATTATTGGGCCTTCCAAACCACCCAATATCTCCTCTAGTTTCATAACACATCCCTCCCACCCCATCTTTGGGTGTCTATTGAAATATCCCTTTTCCCGGGTCAAGTACCATTAACATAGAAACATAGAAGCTGATGGCAGATAAGGGCTGCATGGCACATCTAATCTGCCTTTTGTTGTTGCATTGCTTACACTGTAGACCCCTCCAGGTCTACGGCACTTTCTCTGCCACCCCCTTACCCATCCCTCATGATTCCCTTGTGCTTATCCCAGAATTGCTTGAATTCCACCACAGTTATTACCCTCACAACCTCTGCTGGAAGACCATGTCAGGTGTCTACCACCCTTTCTTAATGAAGTATTTCCTTACATCTCTCCTGAGTCTACCCCCTCCAATTTCATATATTGGCCATTGTTCTGGAGCACCCTTTCCTCTGAAAAATACCTCCCACTTTTACTCTATTTACCCCGTGAGGTATTTAAAGGTCTCCACCATATCCCCCCTTCCTCATCTCCTCCAAGGTGTAAATGTTTAATTCCTTTAGCCTTTCCTCATAAGACATTTGATGAAGACCCTGTGTCATCTCAGTAATCCTCTGTTGGAAGGACAATCCCACAAATAGGCCATTGGATAAATCCTTGGGGGTGTCTACAATAGACACAGAACTTGCCATCCACCCACCTTACTGCACTGGCTCATTCTGCATTTCTCCCTATTCCCCCTCATTGATTGAACACCCTACTGCCTGACTAGCTGTAGCATATTTTTCTTTGTACATAATTCAAGGATAGTTTTCTATCCAGATCACACAGCAATTAAGCCCCAAAGACATTGCGCAGACCAGTTACAAGATTTTGACAGATTATCTCATATCAGTCCATACGGTATACTCAAGAAAGCCTAGGTTAACACCTGTAATTTTCTCTTTACCTCAAGCACATGTGAGTTCATTCACAACTTTTGTATATGTCTTTGTATGCCTTAGATTTGTGTTTTATGTGCCTGTACCTGGCTGGATTATGTCCTTTCATTACATGAAGTTATGTTATTGTTATTTTATCTTTGAAAACTTCAACAAAACACTTAACTACACTGATGCTTTGCATAAGAAATTTCACTCTAAGCTTCTTCTGCTGTACTGTAGAAAATCTTATCCTTTTCTCCTGGGCTGCTAAAGGATATGTTTAAGATGATCTTGCCAGTTTTGGGCTATGGTGATAGAGTCTATGCATCCCATCTGCCATTTCATTCTTTGCATGTCATCCCTCACCCATCACTGCTCTCTCTATGAAAATTCCCTTCCTGCCCTCCCAAGAGGCCCTGTGTTTATGGCACTGTTCATCCTTTTTTGCCAAATACTGACTTGCCACTATTCACACTTACCTCTCCTCTCTGCTTAATCCTGCCATCCCAAACACCATCTTCCTCAGATTGTCTGATGCCTATTCCTTTCATATTGCTCACTGTAAATCTGTTGCAGACCTGATTGATTTCTCTATTCACCTTCCAACACTCTGAAATAACCTCACTTTTTCTATCTATTGCTCATCCTCTCTTCACTCTCTTAAACCAGTCCTATTGGCACACGTTTCAAAAGCCTGCACTGGCAGCTACAATATAGAGGATTATGGATGTGCAACAGTGAACAACAAAGCTGTGTTTGCTTCATGAGGTTGTCATGACAACCATTAGACCACAAGAGCAAAGCTTGAGAGGTCTCTGCTTGTCATGACAACCTTGAGAAGTAAACTCAGCACTGTTGTTCACTGTTGCCCATTTGTTGCCCTTCATAGTGTATGGACACATTTGAACAACAATGGAGAGTGTAACAAATTGTACTGTACTTTATTGAACATAGAGTGTCCTATTTTAATACCAAGTTCATTAGGGCTGGGTGGACTGTTCTGTCCAAAATACAGACCCCTGGATTGAACCCTGAATCCATAGACCCAGATAAATACAGAGTTCACCACAGAAGTCCAGTTCTGAGTCCATGGAAAGCAGTTTTTTCTGCATGCCATTGCCTGGTGCCCCAATGGGGGGGGTAATATTAATGGTTTGGGATTTTATTTCTCTTCCTGCCCTGGGCACCACCCAAAGTTGCCAGGCCATTTCCTATGCTGTTCTAGCTGGAGGAACAGATGGCACCAGGCAAACCAAAGACTGAGGAGAGAAGGGTGGAGCTGAGCACAGGAGCCAGAGCACCACAGTCACATGATGGGGATATTTGAGCATGAGCTGCAGCTTCTGTGGTCAGTCAGGCAGTGACTCTCTGGTCAGCAGTATCATCAGTCTTGTTGTCTCTATGATTTTTTTGTTGATGGTAGCACAGTGGAGATTTACTTAGTCAGTAGTAAAGAGGGGGAGAGGAGAGTTGTTTGTGATCAGGCAGGGGCATGCTAGCAAAATAAACATTGACTTGTGCCATCCAGAGGAGAAAGACAAAGAGAGACTAGACTACTGGGGGCCAAAGAGAAATGTTATAGTCACAGAAATCACAAATAAAGTGTATTCTTGGTTTCATTGTGGCTGTCTGTGTACAGGCACAGGGCATGTTCAGGCTGGCAAAATAAATGTTGACTTGTGCCATCCATAGGAGAAAGAGAGAGACAGACTAGACTACTGGGGGCCAAAGAGAAATGTTATAGTCACAGAAATCACAAATAAAGTGTATTCTTGGTTTCATTGTGGCTATCTGTGTACAGGCCCAGGGCATGTTCAGGCTGGCAAAATAAATGTTGACTTGTGCCATCCAGAGGAGAAAGACAGAGAAAGAGAGAGAGAGAGAGAGAGAGCAAAAGAGAGAGCGAGAGAGAGAAAGAGAGAGACTAGACAACTGGGGGCCAAACAGAAATGTTATAGTTAGAGAAATCATAAATAAAGTGTATCCTTGGTTTCATTGTGGCTGTCTGTGCACAGGCAAGGACATGCTGGTAAAACAAATGTTTACTTGTGCCATCCAGAGGAGAAAGAAAGAAAGAAAGAAAGAAAGAAAGAAAGAAAGAAAGAAAGAAAGAAAGAAAGAAAGAAGAGAGACTAGACTACTGGGAGTCAAAGGGAAATTTTATAGTCACAGAAATCACAAATAAAGAAATTGCTCCTGGTCTCAGTTTGGCTGTGCGGTGTGTGTACACTGTACAGGGTTTGTAGGCAGGCAAAATAGTGCATGCATCTGTCTGTCTCCATCGCACTCTCTTGCTCTGTCTCTCTCTCTCTCACTCTCTTTCTCTCTGTGTCTTCTCTCTCTCTCTCTCTTTCTCTCTTTCTCCCAGCACACTCAATGTCACGGCCAGGCCTGAGCATGGTATGCCATCAGGAGAGCCCAGCCATGAAGCAGCTAGCAGTTACTGCTTTTATTTAGCTGGCTTACTGTAATTTTTATACAAATCATGCATTGTTTCCTTTGGGCCTCTGTGTTAAATATTACCGACTTTGTCCACTTTTATGCATTTTATCACGTTTAAAAAAAAATACTTATAAATAATCAGAATTAGAACAAATCAGAACTCCACCGTGTTCCAGTTTGAATTTAATAAGGGTCAGAACTTCACTGAGTTCTCCCAGTCCTAATGTTCATAAGCCCCTGGCAGTCTGAATTCAACATGCAGAGTGCACAGCATGGACAGAACCACTTGTTCCCAAAAACATTAATTTTTAATTTGGGAGAGCAAAAAGAAAACTCATAAAACATTCACATTATGGGAGACAGCCATTCATTAAAGGTAGAAGTCTGAACTGTTATAGTAAATAAGAATGTACATCAATTATGATGTGATTGGGGGTTTCAAACAACCTCCATAAATGTCCTTTTCAAAACAGAAACCATCATTTTATGTTGTAAACATTTGTTTTCACTCTTCCTTCAGGCATTCATTGTGTTCAGCATCTTCAAGGCATCTGAAATTTAGAGAACAAAACAAAATTTACATTGAGTGGTTTCACATGACACAGAGGGGGAGCTGAGACTACCTTACTAGTCATCAGGTTTGGAAAACATTGTGAAAACCATTGCCGATCACTTGTTTTTCTCTTTACAACTGGCAGATGAAACTGACAAGAGAAGAAAATGAAAAGGAAAGTAGAGCACGCAGGCATTCTATGTTGTTGTACCCTAGTACTGACATACTCAAGATGGTACAAAAACAGTTTGACATCATTACTGGCTTACAACTACTGTAGCAATCTTCCTCTTCTCTTCATATTACAACAATCCATGATATATCCTCCCCTCCAATCTTTACCCATTTTTCACATTACCTTTTTTATATGGCATCTTAAAATTCAGTGTGCTCTGTAATCTGAATTTTTGACTTTCGTAATTTGGTTTCAAATATCTAGCCATACTTGAACCATATATTCTCCTAGCTCTCATCCTTGCTACCCTCATAGCCTATGTACATTGTATACTTTTTATCTTATTTTCTTTATCTAGACTTTATTACTTGTAACTTTATTTTATTGTTCACATACATGCAGCTGTTGATATCACTTATCTTGTTATTGTTGCTTCACTGCCTGTTGTATATCTCCCTCAGGCAACACCTGGAAATGCACTCTATCTCAGTTTGCCTTACCCAGTCACCACAGTTTATATAAATAAAAAAAATCATAAAATGGGTTGGAAATTTCCTGCTGCCTGATTGGCTAAATGAGTTTTGAGTCCCATGTGTAAATCCCTAACAAATGCACAGCTGGAAAAATTTCAGGGATTTGGAATATAGGAATGAGTCACTTCACTTTTCCCTAATTTCCTTCACAAACACCCTTGTCACCTTTACTCACTGAAAATTGTCATGAGGCCCTGAAAAGTAAACTTTCTTGTATATAAAAAAATAAATAAATCAGTAAACCAATCAATCAATCAGTAACAGTACTTACTCTCATGATTAGAAACAAGTAAAGTTAGGGAACTAGATAGATAGATAGATAGATAGATACATACATACATACATACATACATACATACATACATACATACAGAGAAAGTTAGTTGTTGTCATAATTAGAGATGAGTGAAGTCAGGGAACCTCTGTTTGTGAAGTACTTCACAAAGTGTTCCAATTTCACTTCCTCTGTGGCCACACTTTGGGTAGCTTTTGTCTGGTCAAGTGCCCACTATTATTTGGTAAAGACTACCTATTGTTGCACATTGCTATCAAATGTGTCATCAAGGTGCCCCTATATGTAGTTTATGCAGGACAAAATACCACTTTGCTGGCAAAAACTACGCAATGTTTACTTAAAAAAGGCTTTGAAGATTGTAACCCACCCCAACCCACTTTGGGAAATGGCTCCCAAACCTTCCCACCCACCAAATCTATTTGAGGATTGTACCTTCACCCCACTTTCCTCTGGCACCTACCTACTACCTCCACTACAGTCATGGTGAAGTTTGTTGACAACATACTGAGCTAGATTCATGAAGGCAGAAGTAGCACATGGTAAAAAAAAAAGACTACTACCATTTCTGGAGTAGCACAAAATTCAAGAAGCAACAGGAGCACTGCTAACAAGTTTTATTTATTTATTTAAAGGTTTCACCAGAAAATACATACTGAACTAACAAGAGCTCATTTCCAGGTGCATCCTGGAAGGAAGGGAAAGGGAAGTACACTTGAAAATACATAAAGTCAAAAACAACATTTTACAACTGAAAACAGCAGAGACATAAATACAAAAGCAACTATGTACAGTAAATTGTGTACATGAATTTAACTTGTGCAAATGAATAAATAGATACTCAGACAGTGTGAGAACTCACACCATGCACCACTGCATTGAAAATTATAGCTGCAAACTGAAAGTGTGCAGCACTGGCTAGTAGTAGAACAATACATGTTACAATGGGGGGGGGAGAAAGCATGCTTGAGAGGGAACATAGAAATAGAGTTGTGGTCAAGGGATAAGAGAGGTGGGTTTGGTATGCTGAGGGAGAGATAGACAAGCAGAAGGATTAGAAGTAAGGAAAGGGTTATGAGAGTAGGTGGAGGAGGAAAGGAGAGGAGAAGGGAGTGGAGTCAGGAAAGGTGGGCAGAAAAGAAGGAGTAGGATGAGATAGAGGGAAAGAGATAGGGTTGTGAGAGGAGTGGGTGGAGGAACAGGGAAAGGGGGTGGTATAGACAAAGAAAGGAGGGTAAGACCACCCCCACCCATCCCCCCTCCCATCTCCCAGGCCCATGAGTTACCTAACAGTCACTCCCACTGGAGGCTGCCAGGTATTTGCCTCCTTCACCCCCACCTTTTCTCTAGCATGTCCTCACTGCCCTGCCTCCCTTCAACCCCCACACCCCATTATTCCCCTATACCTTCTCTTTTCTCTTCCCCACCCTTCACCTCCTCTCTCCCCCACCCTTCACCTCCACCTAGTTCCAACCTCCCTCTCATACCTCCTCTTATCACCCCGCTGCAACCTATTCCCTGACCCTCGGACCTACTGACAAGGCCTTTGTGGCTGCTGATTCCCCCTTCACAAGTTTTCTCTTGCTATGTTAACAAGTACCCATGTGTAAGATTTCTTTCTGTTTAGTCCTGAATCCAAGCTGTATCACTCATTATGATGTACCTCTGCCTCTTCTATTGTACTTTGTTTTGCAAACTATGACTTGGAACCCTTGTAAAAGAGTCTGTGCTCAAAGGTATTTTCGGAATCACTAAATAAATAAATAAGAGATGGGGGGAGGATATAGATTGGATATAGAGGAGAAATTAGCTGAGGTTGCAGGTTATAGTTGCAGGTGTAAGAGAAGTGGCTATGCAGGAGGGAGGATAGAGAGTATGGAGAGGAGGCTGAATGGATAGGGAGAGGGATGGAGATCCAGAGCTTAGGGAAGTGGTAGTAGAAGGCAGACTGGCCAGCAGTGGAGAATCTAGGGGGAGTGCAAGTCAACAGGAGTCAGAGCTGCAGAAATCAAAGGAGTTGGGGAGAGACAGGGAGAGGGTAGAGGACAGGTAAGAAGGGAGGGAGCCAAACCAATCTTGGCCATAAATGAGGAGCAATGTTCCATACACCTAGCTTTAAGGGAGGGAAAGGAGAGATATGTATAAAGGGTACAGTAATGAGTACATGTAGGGCTGTCTAAAGCAAAGTGACAGAATAGGTTAAAGGGAGAGTCCAGTCTGGAAAGGGTAAATTTGGGTGCAGAGCTGTAGACTATGTCACCGTAGTCAAATAGGGGGAGGATAATTTCCTGTATGACAACTCTATGGGTAGGAAGCGGGATGCAGCTGTGGTGGCGGTACAATGCTCCCAATTTAAGGTGATGTTTTAGCATGCTAGTTGTGTTCATAAATCATGTGTTTCAGTTTTGTAAATGGCATATTAATATTCATGAAGTAATTAGCATGTTATCTAGAGTACAGAAGATGCTATCAAAGGCCAGATTCAGTGTACACATCCCAGGTGGAGGGGGGTGCTGCTACAAAAAATGGAAAAAACACCATTGCTGATGCAGCATGATGGCCATTCGGAATTCACAGACCACACACCCACTGACCAAGGCTGGGTTCCTGCAAGCAAAGATGGCCTTTTCAAGAGACCTGGGCCAGCCCAGAAAACCTGCACCATGGTGAGAGAATATTGTGGCTGCACAGCAGGAGAAAGGCAAGTCCTTGGGAGAAGGTGGGGTGACAGATTTGGGGCTCTGTTTGGCCTGAAGAGGGCCTATCACAGGCTGAGAAGCAAGGGACAAAAAATGTAAATAAAAACAACAAAATCAAGCCAGCCTGGTGGTGCAGAGGGCTGAGGCACTATGCCTTAACCCACATGATGATGGCAGCCCGGGTTCGGGAATGACCTCAGGTCATCAGAGAGCTGGCACGGGGAGGGTAGGAACAGGATTGAGCAGCTGCTCTCCTCACCTGGGGAGGGTGTCTCCCCCACATAGTTCCACTGCCACCAAGTACAAGTCTGGTTGCTACGTAGGTGGGAGTGGGTGATGTACTGGGATGGTGCTTTGGAATGTGGTGTGCTCATGCCTTCACATGTGTGCATGCACATCCAAGGAGGGGAAGAAGAAAACTGGTGAAAAAAAGTCAGGAGTAAAAAAATAATTAAAAAAAAATTGCCTGCAAAGTTCATATGCCTCCCAGAATATTTGCAATGCTCTGTGAATTGTGAATTTCCTGAATTTGTGCTGACTTCACCGGCACATTAAAACTTTACTGCATCTCTAATAGCGAGCAGCTGTTTACTGGGTGGACTGCTCAAACTCAAAGAAAAAACTAGATGACTAAATGTAAATCCATCAAAACAGAACCCAATGTTGCCTTCTGAACCAGAAAGAAATATAGTCAAGCAGGAGGTGTCTGGTCCAACAGAGCCCAAAAACTATTCTTTGATATTAAATCTTTTCCTTAGAATAACCAAGAAAACTATATGTGACTGCATATAATATGACAAATAAATGTTCACACTCTCAAGCTAAACTGGAAATTGTCTGTGGGTTGCTAGTTCTCAAAGTTCTACTTGGGGTCTCTGTATTCTTGACTGCATCCAAATCTACCCTTCTTTGGTGAGGTTTCACTTGGACCAATATTTGCCAATTTGCACTGATGTCCCACCAACTCACCTATCATTGCACTCTGTAAAGCTTCAACTTCTTCTGTACATGACCATACATTTGGCAGTGTACATTTAGCACTGGGTGCAACCACTTGCCTTTATTCCTGACCTCACTTCTCAAACCAGTTCGTAGTACATACCCACTGAGGTCTGGAGATCTTGCCCTATTATTTGTCCCAAAACTTGGAAGGAAGATAAGTATATCTTCATTTGCTTAAGTTGCTCTCAGGTCATGGAACTCAATCCCTCCTGAACTTTGCCTATGTCTCTCCATTGCTTCATTTTTTAGCTTTTGTCATATCTTCTTAAGTCTGTGAACTTCTCCTGTCATTATGTTTCATTGCCCTGTCTTGCAGATTATTGTGCAGTCATTCAATACCTTTGAATCAGTTTAAATTCATATGAACCTTGTGAAATGTTCATACGTCATGTATTAGTTTATGTCATTCCTGTTGTTGCATTTTACTGTTTAACTACTATGTATAGATTTTACTTATCTCTTTATTCCTCATTGTATATTGAATTGCCTTGTTATCAATTTGTAATGTCCCTGGGTCATGCCTTAAAATAGGCATTTGATTGTCTAGTGCACTTACCCAGTTAATAAAAGCTAAATATATAACTAAATAGTGCTAAATAGTGTTCAATTACATTAAATTTGAGAACAGATAAGGAACACTTTAGGACTATTGATTGAGTTCACAAAAAGTTATATTCAGTCATTTTATACTGTACATCCTTAGTCTTAAATGGCAATAACTCTTGCAGACTATGCATATATATATATATATATATATATAGTATAATATCTTTGGCTATTAACTGCAGTGTTCCCTTCCACTTTATTTAAATAAGGAGTTTTAAGGACCACATTTCTTTCCATTCAGTGCTATACTGTATAAACAAGTTATAAAATGAAAAAAAACATGATTAAATCAATTTTCTTTCAATCTTCCACAAACCTCCTAATGAGAAATCTTTTAAACTCCACTGTGGGATAATCTGCTAACCTGCTGTGGAGAGTAATGGATTGTTCCTGTTTAAGAAGCAGCTTTCTGCTACTTAGAATTATTTTTTTCTGTGAAACTTATGTTGGTATTTTGCTATGAAGAAAGTAAAATCTATAATTCTAACTAGGCTTAATGTATTAACATTCAAATATTTGCATTTGTTGAGGTTTCAGTATGGAGCAATGAGGTACAGAATTCAGAAACTTTTCTTAACTTTAGAAATGAGCTACACTCCCCCTGACTCCTTGGTTCTTACACTTCAAGAAGTAGAGTGCCCATTACTAACTCTCAGTTGGTGAGGTTTCACTAGTCAGCTGACCAATTAATCACCCTACTTAAAGAATCTGCCAACCAGAATCCTCCACCTAGCCAACTACTCTTCACCTCCCCCCTTCTTTGGTGCTCTTGACTGGGTATCCTTCTTGGGGAGTCTAGGCAATATTTCTTTCAGTTATGGGTCCATGTGCCCATGGCACCTCTAGAGGGTGGAAATACTCTGAGAGCATCTGCCATAGTACATTACAACAAGAGCAGAACGCATACAAATATACATACAGTCATGTGATCAGTTGCCCAGTGAACTGCTCTCAAAAGCGTTTCCTGAATTAGATGGAGTGGGTTGCCATCTTGACATTCATGATGTCATCACATGTTGACATGACCACATTTTGGTGCAGTCCACTGGGCACCTAACCCACCATTAGCAGCACCTTTTTTACAATCTGTAATAGTTTTTGACTAGGTATAAGGGATGTTTGAGTACTGTCCTGTGACAAACAAGGACTTAAGGTTGGGGTTGTATTTCACATATATTATTTATAGCATTGTTATTCTCCCACACTCTTCATATCGAAACAATTCATAACTAGTTACAGTTGATTACAATCCAAAACTAAAACTTCACAATCTCCATTATACTCACTTTGTTATTCAGGTGCATGCTCACACACAGCTCATTTGTATAGTAGCAGATAACCAAACTGTCCTACCCTTTTCACAAAATTCTCCAATTATCCTTTCAATCAAGCCAAAAAATCTCACCCAGCCTTAATGTTCCACTTCCCCTCTAGACACATCTAAATATTTGTGGTAGTAACACATGTATCTGGTTAATACTGCTATTTTTTTGTATAGCTGAAGATTTACCCATGCACACACTCCAACAGTGATTCACTTTCTGCCAACCATAAAAAACATGTTTTTCAGCCTGCAGAATTAATGTACTCTGTGAATCAGTACATTTCTTCATCTTCAACAATGCAAATACAGTAAATGGCAAGGATCAAGCAAAATGTTTTTTAACAAACACAAATAGACTTTTGTTAGTGACAAGTGATCAATCAGCTGCTACTATAGATGAGAACATCATCATTCATTTATTCTACTGCAGCACACTGATGAGTGAAGATTTTATCTCACTTGCACTAACACTGGACAGTTTTCTTTGTTTTAGATGTGAGTAACCTTTACATTTGGTGTTGGAGAGGAGGGAGCGTAGATGGTAGATGGTGGGGTATGATGTGGGGTCAGTAAGGGATTTTTGACTCATGGGACATGCACATGGTGGCAGAGGTGGGTGATGTGTATTTTAGGCAATGTAGCACATGATGGGGGGAGAGGATCTTTACTATGTGGCACATGTTTTCTATTATAGGAAACTTTGCCGGAATTGTGGAGATAGTAGTAAGATGAGTGGGTACTAAAAAGTAGCAGTGTGGGGGTACATCACTTCTAAAGGTCTGGGTGGTAGAACGTTGGGCTATTTCCTGCAGTGGAGATCTAGAACTATTAAAAAGGTGTTTTTTTTTAAAAAAAAAAGAACTTCACTGTGTGAAGTTGAAATGGAGCTCAGAAACTTCACCCTGCTGTGCGTCGTGCAAAGTGTTTGACTTTGCACCAAATTCCCTAGCATAGTAAAACATCACTACATCTCTACTGAGCAAAATGCTGCTTGATATCTAAAATGTATATCCACCTATGAACTCCAGGCATGTGTGAGGTTCTATCACAAAGTGGTTATATCATCCCCTGCTGTCCCTAATTAAACAAACTCTAGCTAGAGCCGATAGGGGTGTGAAGAGCTACCAAATGATCAAAGTTACACATGTGCGTAGAAATTATTGAATGCCCTGGTGTAGCTTGACCAAATACTGTATGGGAGGTGTTGCACCAAATTTTCAGCATGGCCTTTTTTGGACCCCTCCTCATGAACAGTGCCAGTGTCATTTTGTTCACTTGTTCTGAAAGGTGATTTTGTAGAGCAAACACGCTCTTCTGCACCACAGGTATGAAAACACATTTTGGGCAGGTTGTGGAAAATGACAGCTGTACTGTTTTGAAGGAGGTGTGCAAAAATGGTGATTTCAAAAATGTGGAGCGAAAATATTAAAAATTGGTGAAGTTAGGAGCGTGCGTAGAAACTGCATAATGCATGCTCATAACGCAGTCATTTTTGGGAATTTTTTCACCAAATTTGCAAAATGGGCTTTTTGGGACACCACCTCATGAAGAGTGGCACTGTCTTTTTGTGACTCGGCCATGAAAGGGGATTCCATGCAGCAAGTGCAAAATCACCTTTGGAGATGGAGTAACAACATGACAGTGGCTTTTTTCATGAGCTGGGGTCCAAAGAACCCCATGTTCAAAGTTTGGGGAAACAAATTCTAAAAAATGGCTGAGATATCAGCATAAGTTGAAAACCTCATTGAATGGCATTATAGCAGGTTTACCTTTTATTCTTCCATTCATGGTTTGGCTTTGAAGAGTGCAGATGTGTCCCGGTCCAGAGAAAATGACAGTGCAGACCTCTGAGGGTAAGTACGGGGTAAGGGGGGGTGTAAAGAGGTAGGTGCTCAGTTCGAGGGGGGGTATGAGGAGGGAGACTGCAGCAAAGATGAGGGACCATTTTCTTGTTACTGGAAGTAAAAAAAAAAGACTGGAATTACAACAAGGGACCATTTTCTGTTTTGCAGAGAAAACAAACATTTGGGAACACTAGGGTGGACTCCCAGTGTGCCACATGACTTTGGGGGCACAGAATGCTCCAGAACTGGTGGTGGGCAACATGGGTATTGAGCTGTGGCACCCAGATCTAGCCACTATTTGGCATTTGTGTTTATTTAGTGCCTTGGAAAAGGGTGCCTGTACTTTTTAAATATAGATTTAAATACATGTTTCTCACAGCCAATCCCTACCAAAAACTCAAATTATGTGGTATCTAATCCCTCCTTCCCTTCCCACCCACAGCTACCACTCTGTACCTCACACACTGCTTCTCCAGACGGCCAGCGCTGTGCTTTCTGCCAAACACTTCTTCTGCTGGTTGGCAACATCCTCTGTGGTCTCCAATGACAACACAAGGCAGGATCAACCAGATATTTATTTAGAAATCTAAAAAAAAATGATCCATGGTACTGAAACCTTGCTCCCTCGCTAAGCGGAAGCTGAGCCACCATGTTTAAAAAAATGTTTCAGCCCACCCACCATAAAGACCATCAAACAACTGGTACAACAACCCACAAGAGACAGGGCTATCCTAGATCTAGTACTGACTAACAGGGAAAGGATCACAGATCTCCAGGTAGAAGGTCAACTGGGGGCCAGTGACCATCACATGGTATGGTTCAATTTGGCCACTAGAACAAAATTATCCCATTCCAAGGCAAAAATATGGGACTTCAGAGGAGCTGACTTTGATAAGATGGCCAACAGAGTTCAGCTAGCCCTGGCAAAAAGAAATACAGGTGAGGGGCTACAGGTAAAGAGGGAAAGCATTAAAGATGCAATACCTGAAGCAACATCCCATTGTGTTAGTGAGAAAAGGAAGTGCAAAAGAAGAAGGAAACCACTTTGGTTCTCAAACACAGTAGCAGAAAATGTCAGAGCCAAAAGGCTGGCCTTCAGGAAATATACGGGAATGCAGCAGGATGAAGATAGGGAGGCATACCAAACTTCCCTAAGGGAAGCAGGGAAGGCAGTAAGGCAGAAAAAGGCCCAAACTGAGGAAACACTAGCAGGAACAGTAAAAATAAGGTGACAAGACTTTCTATAGATACATTAGTGAAAGGAGAAAGAGGGGGTCTTGCTAAGATCAAAGGGGATAAGGGGGCATGTGAGGAGGAGGACCATGTAAGAGCATCTATCCTAAATAGATACTTCTGCTCAGTATTTACTGAAGAGAAGGTAGGGCAGAGCCAACAGCTCTGCACCATGGACACAGGAGGGAGGGAGGTGTGCACTAATCCCTTCACACAAGAAAGGGTCTTGCAAGAGCTCGATAAGCTCAGGGTGGACAAGACAATGGGACCTGACGGGATACATCCCAGGGTACTAAAGGCGCTAAGGGTGGAACTAGCTGAGCCATTATCTGAACTGTTTATTGAGTCTCTGAGCACAGAAGAGGTCCCAGAAGACTGGAGAAAGGGCTCATGTGATCCTACTCCACAAGAGTGGTAGCAGGTTGGAGGCAGGGAACTATGGACCAGTCTGTCTTACTTCAGTAGTGGGCAAGATTATGGAGACTGTCTTTAAGGAAAGGATAGTGCAACACCTGAAATCCGGGGGAGCACAGGATCCAAGACAGCATGGGTATACAAAAGGAAGGTCCTGTCCTAATAATCTCATAGATTCCTTTGACTGGGTAACCAGAGTGGTGGAATAAGGGGGAGCAGCTGATGTTGCTTACCTTGACTTCAGCAAAGCTTTCAATAATGTTCCACATAGAAGATTGATTAATAAGCTGGGTAGGCTTGGGGTGGGTCAGACATTGGTCAACTGGGTGGCAAACTGGTTGATGGGCAGAAAACAGAGAGTGGTGGCAAATGGTATATAGTCAGAAGAGATGCAAGTCACAAGTGGGGTACCTCAGGGATCTGTCCTGGGGCCAGTCCTCTTCAATATCTTTATCAGTGACATTGCAGATGGACTGGAGGATAAGGTTTGTCTGTTTGCAGATGACACCAAGATCTGCAACAGATTACATGATCCGGATGGTGTGGGCAGAATGAGAAGAGATCTGGATAAACTAGCAAAATGTTCAGAAGAATGGCAATTGGGGTTTAATGCAAAGAAGTGCAAGATCATGCACATAGGGAAGAGAAACCCTGAAGCCACCTATAGGCTGGGAGGGGAGTTGCTGGCAGTCATAAGGGAAGAAAGAGACTTGGGCATCATATCACCGATGACGTGAAATCTTCCAAGCAGACCTCTAAAGCAGTAGGTAAGGCTAGAAGGATGATGCGGTGTATTAGCAGGGGTATCACAAGCCGGAAGAGGGAGGAAATAATCCCTCTTTACAAGACACTGGTTAGGCCCCATCTGGAGTACTGCATGCAGTACTGGAGGCCACACCTTCACAAGGACATTAACCAAATTGAGGCAGCCATCAGAAAACATATGAGGACAGGTTAATTGAACTCAATATGTATACCCTAGAGCAAAGGAGAGAGAGAGAGGTGATCTGATTGAAACATTCAAACATCTTAAGGGCATTAACAAGGTTAAAGAGTCTAACATGTTTCAATATATGAAAAATAGCAGGACAAGAGGACACAACATGAGATTAGAGGGAGGCCAATTAAGGGGTAATGTGAGGAAGTTCTTTTTCACAGAAAGGGTAGTGGATGCATGGAACAGCCTACCTCAGGAGGAAGTGGTGGATGTGAATACAGTGCAGGGCTTCAAACATGCATGGGATAGGCATAAGGGAGCAATACAGGTGAGTATGAATAGATAGGCCATTGACAGAGCAAAGGCCTATGGCACATTAATAAAGTAGAAAAAGAAATGGGCTAACTGGAGGGGCCTTGCAGTCCTTATCTGTCATCAGCTTCTATGTTTCTATGTTTCTAAAGGCGGCAATGCAACTGCACATGCATAACACTCGCACATGCACAGTCACTGTGAATAGCATATTGCCATACATGACACTGCCAGCAGAACTGTGCATGCGCATGAGTCGCACATGAGCAGTTCATGCCACAGAATGTGGAAGTAACAGCTGAAATAGTACAGCTGTTATTCCGTAGTGGGCAATCGTGGCAGAGGGTTTCAAGCTCTGTTGGGCATTTGGAAGGATACTTCCAAATGTCCAACAGAAGGTTCCACGATTGGCCATTTTCAGAGCTACAATCCCAGCAGGGCTGTAGACTCCGTCCACAGCCTTAACAAAGGGATGCCAGATCTTTCACTGCCACATGTATCTTTGGTTGGGCAAACTACAGAATGCTCAGAAAAGAATGTAAAAGGGAAATCTGGTGCAATAAAAGTCAGCATTTCAAATCATCATTTGACTGCATGTCTGGCAACTCAAGTCACTGCTAGAAAACTACCTCAGAACTAGGTCCTAGGCCAGAGCATTAATTTCACACCTAAGCTTTTAACTTTCAGTTTTCAGTTTTTAGTCTTTAGTTTTAGTTACAGTTTTAGTTTTTTTCATAATGAAGTATTTGACCTGGTTCTAATATATTAGTTTTAATTGCAGTAAATATTTAAAGACTTTATTTTAGAATTTGTATCACTATTTTGTTCTGCTTGTATATTCTGAATTATTTAAAATTTAGATTTTAGTTGATGTATGTAACATTGTTTTATACATACTTTGGAACTTTAAAAACTTGAACTTGAACCTAAGGACGTAGTTATTGATGTTGTCAACTGCAGTAATCCTATCAACATAGCTAGCACCTTCATCTGCAGTTTCACTGACCTCTTGTCTTTCATCCCCATCCACCTCCCCACCTAGACCCACAGAAGACAATCTCTGCCCATGTCACTCCCCATTTTATCTTAAAACAGTATCACATGGTGAGGTGTGTAAACTTCTTACGATGATCCTATTAACCAAGTCCACTGGTTCTAATGAAATTAGTCAAAAATATTGAGGATTTCTGCTAAAAAAACTGTCCAGACCCATTTCTAGATTCCTTAATCTGTTCCTTATAAGTAACACAGTTCCTGATCTCTGGAAGGCCTCTCTTGTGGTCCTAGTGTATAAAAATGTTAATTTGTAGGAACATACAGTGAGCAACTATTGACCAATTGAGATAGATCAGTGCTTAATAAACTACTGAAAACATTGGTAGTCTATCAAATGACTAAGTACCTCTCTAACTACAATCTCCTGTCACCTACCCAGCAAGGATCAATAAAAGAACACGGCTCCACAACTGCCCTAATATCAATCAACAGTAGATTGCCTCTGCCATAGATAAGGGTGTGCTCACAGATGCTGTTTTCATTTACCTCAGCAAAGTATTTGATTTGTTGGACCATACCCTACTATGTGGCAAACTCAGTGCTTTTGATGTCTCACCCACTGCCATGTTATGGTACCACAGTTACCTGGGAAATAGATGTTTGTGAGCTATATTTGGCCGCCCTCTATCTCACCCCACTGCTACTATATTTGGGGTTCCCACAAGGATCCAAATTGGGGCCACTTCTTTTCTCCCTACATATAAATGCAATCCAGACCAGTCTCAAGTACTGTATACTAACCTGTATGTTGATGACCTGGCCCTTTATATGAGTTCTCATGGCATTGTGGACCTAAATTGCCAGTTCTCCTCTGATCTTCAGTCAGGTCAGGCATGGTTAGACCTAAAAAGGCTCCTTATGAATGGTGCTAAGACTCAATACATGATCGTTGGCTCAGCCCCAAGAGTCAAAATGTGTCATACCCCCTTGACAATCACTGAGGGGAACAGATCCTACTTTACCTCTGTTTCCTACTTTAAATTATCTGGGGGTCACACTAGACACATCACTGGAACTTTCAGCACACTGGAAAAGGCTGCTTATAGTGTTGTGAGACATCATTCTGCTGTTAGACAACCGATCATCAGTTATATATATTTTATCTTTTATCAAGTAGAGAGTCAGGCACAGAATTGTAGGGTCATTGTATGGCTCTGGTGTCTAAGAAAGTGATGAGATTTGTAGTCCTTGACTGAGTACATTAAGGACAACAAAACCTGTGAGGCAAGCTTTTCTACAACTTTAAATCTTACAGCAGTGGGCTGTTTTAAAAGGATATCAAAGTTCCAAAGGAATGCAAGAGTTTAATTTGCATTTTATATACTATTTCAGGTGTTTGTAATAATGTTAGTAGTGTGACCCATGGGACGCACTTCCAGGTCAGAGGATATAAAAGCAGCTACCCATAGCGAGCAGGGAAATTTAAAGGCTGCTATGTAGTGTTGTGAGACAGCATTCAACTGTGAGATAACTGATCAGCAGTTATATATATTTTATCTTATATTTCAAGTAGAGATTCAAGCTCAGAGTGGGAGGGTCACTGTATGTCTCCGGTGACCAAGGAAGTGGTGGGATTTGTAGTCCTTGACTGACTAAATCAAGGACTATAACACCTGTGGGGCAGGCTTTAGTACAGTTTTAAATCTTACAGCAGTGGGCTGTTGTAAAAGGATATCCATGTTTCAAAGGAATGCAGGAGTTTAATTTGCATTTTATGTACTATTTCAGGTGTTTGTACCAATATTAGTAGCGTGACCCGGGGGATCCAGTACTGGGTTGCAGGATATAAAAGCAGCTACTCATAGTGAGTGGGGTGATCTTGTGTGGGGTATGAGTGGGGATACACATGAAGATGTGAGCTGAGACAAGCACATCAGCACGTGTCAGCAGGTGTCTGCGGGGGGCTGCAGGGACTCAGGGAGGCCAGATCTAGTGTAGAACCCATAATGCCAAGAAGTAAGTAACAGAAATATCCTAATTGGTACTAACTGATACTGTTTTATACAAGAAAGATCAAAGAGTAAACTCTTAGAGTGCTTAGAAGTGTAGTTTATTAAAAACCATATCCTTTTCAGCTATACTTATAAAATGAATATATAACTGAAGTGTGCAGGGTTTAGCTGCAAACTAGTATGTCAATTTCACACCATTAGTATACTTTAAAGGGATATAACTATGATCCTGAAAGGAGAAGAACACACATAGAAAAAACAAAACTTGTTTTAAAATGGACAATTTTATAGTAGTATTGAAAAATTGTAAAAGAGGAATTGTATCTACTGCATGTGATAACATTACTCTTGAAACATGCCCAGGATTTGACCCCTTTATATGTGCCCAATGTGTGCAAATTAAAGACCTAAAAACAAAAAGCTTTGGCCTAGAATTAGAGATTAAGACATTAAGAAAAAAAAGAGGGTAATTAAAAGACACATAATCAAAATGAAACAGTGCAAAATGAGTCTGAAAGTGAAAATACAAGCAAAAGAGTAAGATATGGTGAAGGAAGTGATGACTGGTGCTATGTAAATAACAATAGAGCACAAAAGAAAAATGAAAAGAAAGGAGGGAAAATGAATTCACATTGGCTGTAGAAAATCAATTTGCACCTCTTCTTAACCTAATGGACAGCACAGAGGAACAAACTAATGAGATATTTAACATGGTAAATGAAAAAGAAAAGACAAATGAGAACAACAATGAACAAAACATTGATATGGAAAATGACAGTATTATCAATAATATCAGACAAATACATATCCTAGGAGACCCAATGATCAAATACACCAATCAATTATACAAGACAGGGAAACAAAGAAAATGTGGCTAATTATAGCTTATCGGGGGGCTATCATAAAGGACATAGAGGAAATGACATCCAAGATATTAAAATCTGCAGGCGAAAATCCACTAATAATCCTTCCTGCAGGAACTAATAATACTAGAAAACAGAATGTACAGGAAATAATGAATGAGTATAAACAAATATACAAATCATTACATGACAGAGGTTGTGAGACTGTCATATCAGAGATTTTACCAGTACCATGAGCAACATATAGATGGACTAAAAAGATTAACATGGTGGATAATAATTTAAGACAATGGTGTCTACAGGGAAAAAAAATCATATGCATCAACTGTGGGAACATTTTGATGGAAGATATGATCTGTTTGGTTATGATGAACTCCATCTTAGTAGGAAGGGAAGTAGAATCCTAGCCAATATCTTCTGGGATGAAATTTCAAAAATGGCTGTCAACTGATGGATAAGGGGAGAGGTGCATGTGACCCTGAAGTACAACCTGTATATATAACAACACCTGTTAAAAAATCTGGTAAAACAGAGGACAAAAATAAAAGGAAAAACAAATATACATAAAAAAAAATAAAACAGGGAATGAGGTACTGTTAATTAATGCTAGAAGCCTAACAAATAACATTTAACAACTAGAACTTCTTCAACAGAAAAAGACTGGAATATGTACAGTCACGGAAACTTGGTGGCAAAATGGGGACTGGGGTCAAAACATTTCTGGATATAATACATTGCGTGTAAACTGTACAAACAAAAAAGAGGGGAGGAGTGGCACTATTGATTAAAGATGGTATTACTTCACACAATCTAAAATTAAAATCAGATCAATTAAGTCATGTTGAACAGGTGTGGGTTGACCTACAGCAGACTGGAAGCAAAAAAAATTACAATAGGTGTATGTTATAGATCACCCAACGTAAAAACAGAGAACAATATGAAGTTCATTGATGCCACTGATAATATGGAGCTAAGTGGTAGATCTTTAATAATGGTAGACTTGAACTTACCTTACATCTGTTGGTAAAGTCCTGAGGTAACATCAGATTTTTAGAAATAGACTAATTGACATCCTGACAATAAATAACTTAGAATAATATGTACAAGATAATACTAGAGGACAAAACAAGTTAGATCTTGCCTTTAGCAATATGGAAGAGGACATTATTAATTGTAAAGTAAGGGAATCTCAAGGATGAAGTGACAATAACGTGGTGGAATTTACATAGAAACATAGAAACGTAGAAGTTGATGGTAGATAGGGACCGCAAGGCCCATCCAGTCTGCCCATTTCTTTTTCTACCTTATAAATGTGCCATCAGCCTTTGCTCTGGCAATGACCTATGTATTCATACTCATCTGTATTGCTTCCTTATGCCTATTCCATGCCTGTTTGAAGCCCTGCATGGTATTCATATTCACCACTTACTGAGGTAGGATGTTCCATGCATCCACCACCCTTTCTGTGAAAAAGAACTTCCTCACATTACCCTTTAATAAGCCTCCCTCTAATCTCATGCTGTGTCCTCTTGTCCTGCTATTTTTCTTATATTGAAACATGTTAGACTCTTTCACCTTGTTAATGCCATTAAGTTGTTTGAATGTTTCGATCATATCACCTCTCTCCCTCCTTTGCTCTAGGGTATACATATTGAGCTCCTTTAGTCTGTCCTCATATGTTTTTTTGATGCAGTCCCTGCACCATTTTGGTTGCACTTCTCTGGACTGCCTCAATTTGGTTAATGTCCTTGTGAAGGTGTGGCCTCCAATACTGCATGCAGAACTCCAGATGGGGCCTAACCAGTGTCTTGTAAAGAGGGATTATTACCTCCCTCTTCTGACTTGTGATACCCCTGCTAATACACCCTGACATCTCCCTAGCCTTACCTACTGCTTCAGTGATCTGCTTGGATGATTTCAGGTCATCAGTGATGATGATGCCCAAGTCTCTTTCTTCCCTTGTGACTGCCAGCAAATCCCCTCCAAGCCTATAAGTGGCTTCAAGGTTTCTCTCCCCTATGTGCATGCTGTTGCACTTCTTTGCATTAAACCTAGGTTGCCACTCTTCTGACCATTTTGCTAGTTTATCCAGATCTCGTCTCATTCTACCCACCCCATCCGGATCATCTACTCTGTTGCAGATCTTGGTGTCATCAGCAAACAGACAAACCTTACCCTCCAGTCCATCTGCAACATCACTGATGAAGATATTGAAGTACCCCACTTGTGACTTGCATCTCTTCTGAATGTATACTGTTTACCACCACTCTCTGTTTTCTGCCCATCAACCAGTTTGCCACTCAGTTGACCAATGTCTGACCCACCCCAAGCCTACCCAGCTAATTAATCAATCTTCTATGTGGAACAGTATCAAAAGCTTTGCTAAAGTCAAGGTAAGCAACATCAACTGTTTCCCCTTGGTTCACCACTCTGGTTACCCAGTCAAAGAAATCTATGAGATTAGTTTGACAGGACCTTCCTTTTCTAAACCCATGCTGTCTTGGATCCTGTGTTCCTATGGATTCCAGGTGTTGCACTATCCTTTTCTTAAGGAATGCCTCCATAATCTTGCCCACTACTGAAGTAAGACAGACTGGTCTGTAGTTCCCTGCCTCCTCCCTGCTGCCACTCTTGTGGAGCGGGATCACATGAGCACTTCTTCAGTCTTCTGGGACCTCTCCTGTGTTCAGAGACTCACTAAACAGTTCTGATAATGGTTCTGCTAGTTCCACACTTAGCTCCTTTAGTACCCTGGGATGTATGCCATCAGGTCCCATTGCCTTGTCCACTCTGAGCTTATCGAGCTCTTGTAGGACCCTTTCTTTTGTGAAGGGACTAGTGCTCACCTCTCCCCCCCCATGTCCAAAGTGCTGAGCTGTGGGCCCTGCCCTACCTTCTCTTCAGTAAATACTGAGCAGAAGTATCTATTTAGATAGATGCTTTTACATGGTCCTCCTCCTCCTCATTCGCCCCCTTATCTCCTGTGATCTTAGCAATACTCCTTCTGGACTTTCTCCTTTCACTAATGTATCTATGGAAAGTCTTGTCACCTTCTTTTACTTTTTATGCTACTGTTTCCTCAGTTTGGGACTTTTCTTGCCTTACTGCCTTCCCTGCTTCCCTTAGGGAAGTTTGGTATGCCTCCCTATTTTCATCCTGCTGTGTTCCCTTATATTTCCTGAAGGCCAGCCTTTTGGCTCTGACATTTTCTGCTACTGTATTTGAGAACCAAAGTGGTTTCCTTCTTCTTTTGCACTTCATTTTCTCTCTAACACAGTGGGATGTTGCTTCAAGTATTGCATCCTTAAGGCTTTCCCACTTTGCCTGTACCCCCTCACCTGTATTTCTTTTTGCCAGGGCTAGCTTAACTCTGTTGGCCTTCTTATCAAAGTCAGCTCCTCTGAAGTCCCATATTTTTGCCTTGGAATGGGATGATTCAGTTGTAGTGGCCAAATTGAACCAAACCATACCATGTGATGGCCACTATATGATTAACTGTATACAGTAAAAATAAAAATGATAAAGGGAAAATCATTACTAGATGCTTTAATACAGAAAATTTCACAGGCATGAGAAGTCACATGATGAAATATAATTGGAAAGGAGAACTCAGTAAACCTAGTGTACGAGATATTTGGGAAACAAAGCAAATGAGATTGGTGTATGGACCTATACTACATAAAACAATAAGAACTAAATATAATCATAATGAAAAAAATAACATCATAGTTTAATAATAACATTATGAAGTGTATACTAAGGAAAAAAGGGCCTAATTAAAGCATGAAAAACAACACCTGAAAATTGGCAAATCTTTAAGGAAAGAGCAAAGGAGTGTAAGTTCACCATCCAAAAGGCCAAAAGGAAAGAAGAAATAAGACTAGCAACAAAAACTAAAGTCAACAAAAAGGCTTTTTTAGCTATATAAATAGCCAAACAAATACGTCATGCAAGACTGGACCATAACAGGTGGGTGAGTGCTTAACAAATGATGAGCAGTAAATGGCAGATAACTTCAACAAACACTTTCTAAGTATATATCTGCCAAGTGAAAGTATAAAAAAGCTCCAGTATATTTAAAAATTGAAAGCAGTGACATAATACATTTTGATGTCCACAGTGTTCAAAGCAAATGGTATAAGCTAAAGGTAAACAGAGCCCCAGAACAAGAAGGGTTACATCCTTAGATTTTAAAAGAATTGTCAGCAGAATTGGCAGGGCCAATAACATTGTTATTTAATGAATCCTTAAAAGAAGGTGATGTGCCAAGTGATCGGAGATCTGCAAATGTAACACCCATATTAAAGAAAGGAACACAGAGTGATGTTAAAAACTACAGACCAATTAGTTTAACATGAATAATACTGTAAGTAAAATAATTGAGCAGTATATTAAAGAACACCTTTAAATATATATGTGTGAAAATGGCAAGATTGACATAATGCAGTATGGTTTCACACCAAAAAGATCCTACCAAACAAATCTTATACATTTTTTCGATCTGGGAGCCTGGCTTTGGAGGAGGGACTATCTGTTGATGTGGTCTACCTTGATTTTTCCAAGGCTTTTGACCTTGTATCACACAGGGAGCATATTGATAGGTTATATAAGCTGAGTGTAAATCCCAAGATCATTGTGTGGATAACTGCATGGTTAAGAGCAAGAAAACAGAGGATATGTATCAGAGGTTATACATCAGAGTGGGAAAGTGTTACAAGTGGAGTCCCACAGGGTTCTACTTTGGGACCTACCCTCTTCGATATACATATTTATATTCTATGCAAAAAACTTTGTTAATGCATCATTTAGGGTTAAAACACAAAAAGCAAGGAAATGAGAACTTTAGGCTTGCCCCATCACCCGCCTCATGGACTCGCCCATCTTCCCAAGATTGACAGCTGACAGGGTGTGTCATTGGGGTTGTGAGGCCTAAATGTCACCCCATTCCATCTGTTATCATATTCACAAACCACAGTAAAGAAGAATGGGGGTGACATTTGAAACCTCCCACAACTTAATATTCGCCATCAGCTGTCAATCTTGAGATGAGGTGGGTCAAAGAGATGGGGAGCAACCTAAGGTCTCATTTCCTGACTTTATGTTTCAGCCCTAAATGATGCATTAACAAAGTTTTTTGCATAGAATTTCCTTACTTTTTGAGAAAGAATAGAAAAATAGAAAGTTGCACAGGTTAGTGGGAGTGCAGCCTTTTGGGCCCTGTGCTCTTATCAACTTGCAAACTTCTGCCTATGATAAGAGTTCAAGTACTGAATATCATATGTATTGCTGGCAGCGCATATGGCTGGGAGTGTGGGGCCCACCACCTTGAAGGAAAGCAAAGTGTTAGTCATCAGAGTGGCATAATTCAACAACTGTTTACATGTCAGACATCTAACCACTACAAATTACCTCCATGGCAGTAATGCAAGGCACCCTATACATGTGAAGCCAGTACCACAATGCAAAACACCATATGCAAAACATAAAGGGTGTCATGCAATATGGGTGCAGTAAATTAATTTTTCAGCACCTAGATACCATAATTCACATGGACAGCACATCCCCTCAACATGCTCCAAATTTCAATGTAAAAGACCAAACTGCTTCCAAGACATAAAATGTGAAGTTTCAGGTTTTCATTCATCACACATTTTACACACCTAACGACTGAAAAGTGCATCTATGGCAGTAAGGCTAGCTACCCTAGTAATTTAAAGCAACTACCACCATGGAAAATGCTGTCCACAAAATGTAAACTGCCTCATGCAATATTTCTGTAAAAAATGTATTGTCTGACACCTATGTACTATGATTCACATCTAAGGGACATGCTGTCAATACCCTCCAAATTTCAAGTTAAAAGACCAAACCGTTTCCAAGATATTTAATCTGAAAAATTGTTAAAATTGTGCTATCTGGTCCCTCCCAATCTGGCCATCTAGTCCCTCCCTTGTGATCAAAGATTGCAATCAAAGAATCTCACGATCAAATAATTTGGTGGCTTGAGATCAAAGAATTTGCAGGCTCATGATCAAAGAATAACAAATTTTAAAACAATTTTTAGAGAAAAATACATGAAACCATAGCCATGATTCAACAGAACAAAGGCCCCTGAGCATATCCCACCCTAGTTTGCCATTAGAAGTGATCCCTGTGCTGAGAAAATTTAATTTTTCATGGCCATCTAGTCATGCCCTCGTGATCAAAGATCACAGTCAAAGAATCTCAAGATCAAAGAATTTGCAGGCTTGCAATCAAAGAATTTGCAGGGTCATGATCAAAGAATAAAAAATGTTAAAAGTCAATTCTTAGGCAGAAATGCATGAAACCACATCCATGCCTAGATAGAACGAAGCCTCCTAAGCAAAACCCACCCTCATTTGGCTTAATAAGCCAACCCTGATCTGAGAAAATTGATTTTTTCAAGTGGCCATCTAGTCACACCCTTGCAATCAAAGATTGTGTTCAAAGAATCTCAGTATCAAAGATTTTGCAGGCGTGTGGTCAAAGAATTTGCAGGCCATGATCAAAAATTAAAAAATGTTTAAAGTAAATTTTTAGACAGAAATACATGAAACCACAACTATGCCTCGATAGAACGAAGCCCCCTGAGCAAAACCCACCCTCATTTGGCTTAATAAGCCAACCCTGAGCTGAAAAATTGATTTTTTCAAGTGGCCATCTAGTCATGCCCTTGCGATCAAAGATTGCGGTCAAAGAATCTCATGATCAAAGAATTTGCAGGCTCGCGATTAAAGATCTTTAGTGAGCCATGATCAAAGAATAAAAAAGTTAAAAACTAAATTTTTTTACCATTTTGAAAGAAACCACAGACATGGCTCAATAGAGGCAAGATCCCTGAGTAAAACCCACCATAGTTTCACCTCCGAAGTTCCCCCTGGGCAGAGATATTAGAATTTTTCCAACTGCAAACTAAAAACAAGATGGCGGCCGTTGCGGTCAAAGAATTCCTTGTGATCTAAGATTCTTTGATTGCGAGCCTGCAAATTCTTTGATTGTGAGGTGGGACTAGATGGCCGAAACCCCACTCTTCTTTCGCAAAATAACCATATAAATTTCCCCATTTACTTATAATGGGAAATTAAAACTTCAATAACTTTTGAATGGATTAATATTTTTTCACCAAATGAAAAGCGGAATGTTCCTTGACCCAAGTTCTTTCAGCTGATCAAAGTTACAGAGCAGCACACCACATGATGGCCATGCAGTGCCGTGGACAAAATCAAAAAAGCTGCCCACATAATAGGAAAAAAGTCCATTTTCTGCAATTTGGAGTGCACAAACTGAGTCCAACCAAAATGAAATTTGGCAACTCAAGAGAGCTACCATGCCCCACCACGCATACCAAATTTCATGCAAATCCATTGAAAGGGTCCAAAGTTATTAATGCACAAAATTTTCGAGTTTAACATAGAAGAGGCTTCATAACTGTAAATATAGGGGCGTGACCGCACCCATATAATATATTCCATGACTGAGCATGCTGACATGCTACAGTAAAGGAGAATGAGGGGAGATTTATGCCTCATAACCCCAATGACACAACAAAACATCTGTCAGACTGTGGAGGATTGGGGTGATGTGTGTGTGGGGGGGTTAGGGGTTCAACCCTAATGTCTCATTTCCTGACTTTTTTTGCATTAACCCTAAATGAAGCATTAACACAGTTTTTTGCATAGAATTTCATTACTTTTTAAAAAAATGTAATATGCATAGTAAAAACACATATTGGTGGGAGCACGGAGCACAGCTCCCACCAAGTTGCCAAATTTTGCCTAACAATATGCATCTGGGTCCACACTCCCACTTCTGCAAAGCTACAGAACCATGCAGTAGCACTATAGGGCACCAAACCCTTGTAACAGTAATGTGTGCATATCTTGGGAACCGTAAGAGCTAGAAAAAAAATTCTAGCATCATTGTAATCATGACAGTAAGTACTTCACAAAACATTAAAAGAACGTACCCATATCTCACATCGTTTTTGAGCTATGGGCATCAAAAATCACTGGACAGGCACTCTTTCAACCCTTGTGACAGTACTTTCACAATATCTTATGAACCATGCAATGTAGAAACAAAATTCCACTGCAGGCTTACTCTACAATGTCAAATCTTTTTCCAGTGGCTTAGATCACCTGCAGGTGATCTAAGCCATTTGTAGCAAAAAGTCTGTATTTTGCTTCGTTTCTGAAATAACGGCACTGAAAGTCATGACGCAGACTGCAATGTAATCCTATGGGAAAAATGTCAATTACGTCATTGAATATCTCTGCAATAAATTATTTCCCTAACACCTAAACAGCATAGTTCACATCTCTATGACATCCCCTCAACACCCTGCAAATTTCAAGTAAAACGACGAAACTGTTATTAAGATATGGTCATCCCAATTTGGGCCATCTGGTCTTTCTCATTAACATTCCCAAAAAATATATATATTTTCCCATTGGCTATAATGGGAATTTCAAATTGTAATAACTTTTGAACAGATTCATATTTTTCACCAAACAAAAAGCAGCATGATCCTTGGCCCAAGCTCTTTCTCAATCCAAGCTTCGGATCAATAGCCCACATGGTGTCCGCGTTGTGCCACTGACAATAATGTCAAAAGTGGCAAAAAGTGCATTTTTTGGCACTTTGCTGAGCAAAAAATTGTATGTCCAACTGAAATGCGATTTAGTGAATCAAGAGATCTACCTCACCAGACTGTGTATTCCAAATTTTGTGCAAATTCATTTATGTGAGGTTTAACATTAAAAATGCCTACCACAATGCAAAACGCTATATGCAAAATGTAAAGTGCATCATGCAATATCTCTGCAGCAACTTAATTTTCCAACACCTAAATACCATACTTCACACGTACAGGACAGCCCCTCAACACCCTGCAAATTTCAATTTAAAAGACCAAACCGTGTCCTAGATATAACATTTTAAAGTTTGAGATTTTCATTGGTCAGAGTGGCAGAATTCCACACCTGTTTATATTTTACACATTCAATGACTGAAAAGTATGTCCATGGCAGTAAGGCTAGCTACCCAATACATTTCAAGCCACTACCACAATGCAAAACGTAAACTGCGCCATGCCATATCTCCGCAACAAATATATTTTCTGACACCTAAACACCATAACTCACATCTACAGGACATCCCGTCAACACCCTCCAAATTTCAAGTTAAAAGACCAAACCATTTCTGAGATATTTAATTTTAAAAGTTGTTAAAATTGGGCTATCTGGTCCCTCCAAATCTGGCTATCTAGTCCCCCCCTCGGGATCAAAGAATCTTTGATTGTGAGCCTGCAAATTCTTTGATCGTGAGGAGGGACAAGATGGCCAAAAGCCCATTCTTTGTTCGCAAAATAATGATATAAATGTTCCCTTTGACTTATAATGGGAATTTAAAAGTGCTACAACTTTTGAATGCCTCAATATTTTTTCACTAAATTAAAAGTGGCATGTTTGGCCAGGGAAGCTCTTTCAAATGAGCCATGTTGCAGAGCATCACACCACACAACAGCCATGCAGCACCATGGACAATATCCCAAAAACTGCCTCCAAAACTGGATCATTTTGCATTTGTCAGTGTTTTCGTGTGCAAAGACTGTAAGTCCGACCAAAACAAAATTTGGCAGATCAAGAGATCTACCATGCCCCACCATGCATACCAAATATCAAGCAAATCCATTAAACGGGTCCAAAGTTATTAACGCACAAAATTTTGACTTTAACATAGAAGTGACATCTCAATATCTCAACCCTAAATATAGCGGTGTGCGGCACCACTATAATATATATATATATATATATATATAGTAGAGCAAAAAAGCTCCGTTTAATGCATTAGTTAGGGTTGTTCCAGCGACAAAAGTGAGGAAATTTGCTGTTAGGGTTGAAAACCCTTGGACCCCCCACCCCAACCCGGCATTGGGGTGTGCATTGGGATCGTCAGCCTAACTCTCACCCCATGACATGTGTAAAGCAGCAGAAGTATAGGAGAATGGGGTGAAAGTTAGGACCCATGATCCCAATGCACCCCAATGCCAGTTGGGGGGATGAGCAGGGGGTCAGGGGATTTTCAACCCCAACAATTCTCACTTTAACTATGAATAACCCAACTATGCATTTTCCTCTAATTTCCCTTCTTTTTGAGAATGATAACGAGAAATAGTGAATGTAATGCAGGACGGGCCCCGCGCTCCCACCACATGATGTGTTGTGGCATACTAACAGGGACAGCAACGCAAACAGAAATGCTAACAGTGGCGCACATGGTAACACAAGCGACGAATGAGAACAGAAAGGGTAACGCACATGGTGGCGTAGATGGGAATGGTCTGCCACGTGATGTGTTGTCACATAGTAACATGGTGCCTGCAAACAGAAATGTCAATGGGCATGGTGATGTAAAGTGAAACAGTAAGATAAACAGTACTGTAGACAGAAATGGCAAAAATAACAGACAAAGCGCAAGCGCAAATGAAAGCATAGGGATAAGCACACATGGCGCAGACATCAATGGTAAGTGAAGCGGTGCGGATCCATAGCGGAAAGGGCAACAGTAACAGTAATGTAAGCACACAGGCTGGTTTTCCCAAAACCTGCATTGAGAAAAGACAGTGAGTACAAATAATGTATGCAAAATAATGAGTATCGAGCAGAAAATGAGATCTTGGAATGCTAAATACATTATATCTCAGGAACCGTCTGATGTAGAAAAAAATTTAAAAGTCATATTTACAACTGTCCTGGCTAATTTGAATCTTAGCCCTAATACTTTTCACAGCGAAAAGTCAGTATCTCTTTACCGTTCCGAGATACGGGCCCTGGAAAGAAGCAGGTCGCATAATGTTATCCTATGGGAAAAAAGAAAAGTTCAGAGCGCCTTAACTTTGCCTCCCTGTAATGTTTTTCCACCAAACTACTGAAAGGCACATCTGTGGGCTGTTGGCTGTCTTCCCTCCAAATTTCAGGAAAAAAGACCAAACCGTTATTTTGCAGCAGGGCTCCAAATGATTTCTGTTAAGTGTCGGGCGCCGTAATGTTATCCTATGGGAAAATCTGTCAATTTTGGAGTACCGTAACTTTGCCGCCATGTGATATTTTTTCACCAAACTACTGAAAGGCACATCTGTGTACTGTTGGCTGTCCTCCCTCCAAATTTCAGGAAAAAGACCAAACCGTTATTTTGCAGCAGGGTGCCAAAGGATTCCTGTAATGCTTCAGGACATAATGTTATCCTATGGGAAAAACTGTCAACTTTGGAGTGCCATAACTTTGCCACCTGTAATATTTTTCAATACAACACTGAAAGGCACATCTGTGAGATGTTGGCTGCGTTCCTCTCCAAATTTCAGCCCAAAACTCCCAATGGTTATTTTGCAGTGCAGTGCCAAGTGCTGTCATTTTCCCACAGACTAGAAAATTACTATGTAATTTAGAAAGCTTTATAAAATTTGCGACACTTTAAATGACAAAGTAATTTGCAAAAGTACTTTTTCCAGAAATTTGAAAAACATATTTCTGGGGTGTTTTACCACAAAATAAAGACATGGCAAGCATCCTCAGGGCCCGACTAGGTGAATACAAAAAAAATTAGGTTGCTAGAGGGTCCCAAATTTAAATGCCAACCATTTTTCTGATCACCAACTGAAAACAAAATGGCTGATTTGCGAAAGTAACAGGCCCATTTGCGAAAGTAAAAATGCATTTGCGAAAGTGTTGAACTTTTTGTTAACTTTTCCCATTGACTTATAATGGGAAACTGTTTTTTGAATAACTTTTGAACCGTTTAATATTTTTTCATGAAATCTTTGAAAGGCACATCAGGGACCCCAGCTGCACGTTCCTGAAGATTTTGGGCCGGTCCGCAAACCTGTCACGACCTGTAAGGCGCGACCACAGAATTCCAGAAAAGCGTAAACGCAGCGCACAGATCACACTTAATAACCCGCAGCCGTATATCCGACCAGTATGAAACTTGGCAGATCCCAAGGCCTATGGTTCTTGATCATAAATTCCAAATTTCAGGCAAATCCATCAAATGGTTGCAAAGTTATTAAGGTGCAAGGTTTTGGGGTTTAACATAGAAATGGCTCCTCAACCCTAACTATGGTAGCACTACCGTGCTACCATAATATAGGCTATAATGGCAAACATTCATTTAATAACTTTTGAACAGATTAATATTGTTTTCACCAAACCATCAAAAGGTACAGCTGTGAGGCAAGGGCTTCCTACCTTCAAAATCTCAGACCACAGCCTAAAGCCATTTCTGAGATCCAGGTGGACAAAGAAATCTAAAAAAAAACACTGATTGTTCTGTTTTTTTCAACACTATGTATCTCAGAAACCACACAACAGATTCCCAAGAAATGTGGCAGGTCAGGAGACCTACCCCTAGACATTAAGCATTACAAATGTTATGCACATCCATTGAATGGTTGCAAAGTTATTAATGTTCAAACATTCAGGTTTAACATAGAAGTTACCTTTCACCCTTACTATACTGGCACTAATGTACTAGTATTATTATGGTAGCACAGTAGTGCTACCATAGTTAGGGTTGAGGAGCCATTTACATGTTAAACCTAAAATTTTACACCTTAATAACTTTGCAGCTGTTCAATGGATTTGCCTTAAATTTGGAATAAGTGATCAAGAACCATACTTCTTGGGATCTGCAAACTTTCGTACTGTTTGGATATATGGCTGCGGAGTTATTAAGCATGATCTGTGAGCGCATTTACGCTTCTTTGCAATTCTTTGGTCATCTCTGCAGGTCTCACACTTTGCGTGACCGGTCTGAAATCTTCAGGGAACGTGCAGCCGGGATTCCTGATGTCCCTTTTGAAGATTTCGTGAAAAAATATTAAACAGTTCAAAAGTTATTCAAAAAACAGTTTCCCATTATAAGTCAAAGGGAAAAGTTGACAAAAAGTTCAACACTTTTGCAAATGTAGTTTTTACTTTCACAAATGGCCTTTTTGCTTTCGCAAATCCACCATTTTGTTTTCAGTTGCTGATCAGAAAAATGCTTGGCATTTAAATTTGGGACCCTCTAGCAATACAATTCTTTTTGTGTTTATCTAGTCAGACCCTGAGGATGCTAGGCATGTCTTTATTTTGAGGTTAAACACCTTAGAAATATGTTTTTCAAGTTTCTGGAAAAAGTACTTTCGCAAAGTAGTGTCGCACTCATGAAAGTGTCGCAAATTTTTGCCAAAGCTTTCTCAAATTGCGACACTACTTTTCCAGGCTATGGCAAAATGACAGCAATTTTTTGCCACCCTGCTGCAAAAAAACAGTTTGGTCTTTTGGGCTTAAATTTGGAGGGAACGTAGCCAACATCTAACAGATGTACCTTTCAGTATTTTGGTGAAAAAATATTACAGGGCGACAAAGTTATGGCACTCCAAATTTGACACTTTTTCCCATAGTATAACATTACGGCATCCGCGACGTTACAGGAATTCTTTGCCGCCCTGCTGCAAAATAACGGTTTGGGCTTTTGGGCTGAAATTTGGAGGGAAGAAAGCCAGCATCCCACAGATGTGCCTTGCAGTAGTTTGGAGAAAAAATATTACAGGGAGCCAAAGTTATCGCACTCCAAACTTAACTTCTCTTTTTTTCCCATAGGATAACACTACGGCATTCACCGCGACTTTCAGGGCCCGTATCTCGGAAATGGTGCGAGATACAGACTTTTCATTAGAAAAATACTTAGCCCCCTTCTGGGGGCTAAGTACAAAACTAGCCAGGAAAGTCATGCATCATATCATTTTTAAATTTTTTTTCAATGTCGTACGGTTCCTGAGATATAAGCAATTTAGTATTCAAACTCTTCATTTTCTGCTCCGAGACCCATTATTATGCATACATTCTTTGTACTCACTGTCTTTTTTTATGCAGCTTTTGGGGAAAACCAGCCTGTGCACTTACAATACTGTACCGCTTCTGCTTGTGGTTCCGTACCTCTTTCACTTACCGTTCCCGTCTCACGCACCATGTGCATTACCCTTTGCATTTTCATTTGCACTTGAGTTTGCATTATTTTATTTATTTTTTTTTTAAATTTAAATTTATTAGATTTTCAAATATAAAATTACAAAACATAACAAAACACCAGGTAAATAAAACATGAAAATACACGGTAAAACCAAAGCCCCAAAACCCAAACCCCCAAAATCCCCCACAATCGAAGGTCCCCACCTCCCCCAATCTACATGTGCGGAGGAAACATAAACTTCTACCATACCCAAAACAACTTCACCCCTCCCTCCCTCCTCCTGTCCCCTACACAAGTGTGCCTTCTCAATATTTCCTGTAATCTGGATATGTCTAACACCGATCATTCATAGATGAAATCTCCTTGACAGTAAACTTACTAAGAACAACACATGACATAATATACATTGTCTGTGCGGACTACAGGGATCAGGTCATGAACTCATTAATGCAAACATAACGACTGTAATCTACCCCATCTCTTCTGAAACAGGTCCATACGACAGTGCAGGCTGGCAATTAGACTCTCCGAATTAAGGTATGCGGTAAGCTCAGTCAGCCAGTCAGCGTACGTCAGGGCCAATTGATCAGTCCAGTGCCTCAGGACCAACTTCTTGACCGCCATGGACACCAAAGCCATATGGTACCGATGCTCCACACTGTCTATGTGAGAATATTCGCCCAGAATGCAAATCTCAGGAGTAAAAAAAGCTCGACAAACCCAGAAGGGGGTCCAGATTGTCCTGGACAAGGGACCACAGGGGAGCAACCTTACTACAGGACCAAAAAACATGAAGGGGATTCCCTTCCTCCTGCAAGCACCTAGAACAGGTAGGGTGGGGAAGTTTTTTAAGCTTAAAAAGTTTTGCAGGGGTATAGTACAAATTATTTACAATATAATATTGAGTTAACCTTAATCTATCCTGAGTATGATATTTATGAAGATCCTTCCATATACGGGACCAATTTAGGGGAGATTCAGGCAACAAAAATGACCAGACATTAGAGCCCCCAGCTATCTCGGGAAATTTATAGTTTAAAAGAAAGGAGTAAATTAACGAAATAGAGTGCGGTTGAGAAGCGCGAGATGATTCACTAAAGGAGTTTGCATTATTTTAACCATTTGTGTCTACAGTACTGTTTATCTTTCTGTTTTGTTTTGCGTCACCATGCGCATTACCATTTGCATTTGCAGGCACCGTGTTAATATGTGACAAGACATCACGTGGCGCTCCCGCTGCCGCATTACATTCACTATTTCTCATTATCATTTCCAAAAAGAAGGGAAATTAGAGCCAAAAAAAATCCATTTAATGCATTAGTTAGGGTTGATCCACAGCAACAAAGTGAGAAATTCGGTGTTGGGTTGAAAGCCCCTAGGACCCCCTGCCCACACCCGCAACCCCAATGCACACCCGATGCCAGTTGGGGTGTGGGCAGGGGTCTCGGGATTTCAAACCCTAACACTGAATTTCTTCACTTTTGTCACTGTGAACAACCCTAACTAATGCATTAAATGGAGTTTTTGCTTCACATATATATATATATATATATATATATATATATATATATATATATATATTATGGTAGCACGGTAGTGCTACCATAGATTAGAGTTGAGAGCCATTTCTATGTTAAACCCAAAACTTTGCACCTTAATAACTTTGCAACTGTTTGATGGATTTGCCTGAAATTTGGAATTTATGATCCAAGAACCATAGGCCTTGGGATCTGCCAAGTTTCATACTGGTCGGATATACAGCCTCGGGGTTATTAAGTGTGATCTGTGCGTTTCGCTTTTCTGGAATTCTGTGGTCGCCTACAGGTCGTCTGGGTTTGCGTGACCGCCCAAAATCTTCAGGGAACATGCAGCTGGGCTCCCGATGTGCCTTTCAAAGATTTCATGAAAAATATTACACGGTTCAAAAGTTATTCAAAAACAGTTTCCCATTATAAGTCAATGGGAAAAGTTAACAAAAAGTTCAGTTGGTGATCAGAAAAATGGTTGGCATTTAAATTTGGGACCCTCTAGCAACCTAATTTTTTTTGTATTCACCTAGTCGGGCCCTGAGGATGCTTGCCATGTCTTTATTTTGTGGTAAACACCCCAGAAATATGTTTTCAAATTTCTGGAAAAGTACTTTCACAAATTACTTTCGTGTTTCAATAGTACAAATGCAAAATTTTTAAGTAGCCGCGAAATTGAGACAGTAGTTTCTAGTTCTGTGAAAATGACAGCAATTCTTGGCACTGCACTGCAAAGAACCATTGGGAGTTTTGAGCTGAAATTTGAGGGAACGGAGCCGACATCTCACAGATTTGCCTTTCAGTGTTGTATTGAAAAAATATTACATGGCGGCAAAGTTACGGCACTCCAAAGTTGACGGTTTTTCCCATAGGATAACATTACGGTGCCCGATGCATTACAGAAATCCTTTGGCACCCTGCTGCAAAATAACGGTTTGGTATTTTTTCCTGAAATTTGGAGGGAAGACAGCCAACAGCCCACAGATGTGCCTTTCAGTGGTTTGGTGAAAAAACATTACAGGGAGGAAAAGTTGTGGCACTCCGAACTTTCCTTTTTTTCCCATAGGATAACATTACAGTGTTCGCCGTGCCTTTCAGGGCCCGTATCTCGGAAACGGTGCGAGATACGGACTTTTCGTCGGAAAATTTCTTAGCCCCTTTGCGTTTTCATTTGCGCTTGCGTTTCTGTTATTTTTTGCCATTTTCTGTCTACAGTACTGTTTATCTTTCTGTTTCACTTTACATCACCATGCCCATTGACATTTCTGTTTGCAGGCACCATGTTACTATGTGACAACACATCACGTGGCAGAACATTCCCGTCTGCGCCACCATGTGCGTTACCCTTTCTGTTCTCATTCGTGCTTGTGTTACCATGTGCACCACTGTTAGCATTTCTGTTTGCATTGCTGTCCCTGTTAGTATGCCACAAGACATCATGTGGCGGGAGGCGGGCCCTTCCACCACTCTGCAGAGTTGAGTAGTGGTGGGAGCGCTGGGGCCCAGGCACCATCCCACTGCTGCATTACATCTACTATTTCTTGTTATCATTCTCAAAAAGAAGGGAAATTAGAGGCAAAAAAACTCAGTTTAATGCATTAGTTAGAGTTGTTCCACAGCGACAAAAGTGAGGAAATTCGCTGTTAGGGTTGAAAAAAACCCTTGCACCCCCACCCACCCCAACCGGCATTGGGGTGTGCATTGGGATCATGAGTCCTAACTCTCACCCCATTCTCCTATACTTCTGCTGCTTTACACAGGTCATGGGGTGAGAGTTAGGGCTGATGATCCCAATGCACACCCAATGCCACCACGGTGTCATCCTTTGCGCTTTCATTTGCGCTATGCTTTCTTACTTTTTGCCATTTGTGTGTACCGTACTGTTTCTCTTTCTGTTTCACTTTTCGTCACCATGCCCATTGACATTTCCATTTACAGGCACCATGTTACTATGTGACCAGACATCACGTGGCACACCGTTCCCGTCTACGCCACCGTGTGCGTTACCCTTTCTGTTATCATTCACGCTTGTGTTACCATGTGTGCCACTGTTAGCATTTCTGTTTGCATTGCTGCTCCTGTTACTATGCCACAAGACATCATGTGGTGGGAGCGCGGGGCCCAATTTCTCAATATCATTCTCAAAAAAAAAGGGAAATTAGAGGCAAAAAACTCCGTTTAATGCATTAGTTAGGGTTGTTCCACAGTGACAAAAGTGAGGAAATTCGCTGTTACGGTTGAAAACCCTAACTCCGAATTCACCCCCCCCAGCACCACACACACACAGACACACACACACATTCAAGTATGGGGGAGGACCAAGTCAACACAACCAATGACAGACATCCAGCAGCAGGTGACAGAAATAACAAACAATTGTCTAAATGTACTACGAGACATCCCCACCCACCTGACCAGGTACTGCATGCTCAGTGGAGATCAACAGCAAAACTGAGGCCATGTACACCAAACGTATACATCCCTGATTGCAGCTGCACACAATGTACCACACTTAGTAGTTGCATGGCCTTACCTACGATGCCCACACCACACCACAACTGGTACTGTGCCGTTATTCAATATAAATGCTGAAGGTGCATGATGACAGTTGTAGAAAGGTTTAACACTACTGAGTATACATTAATTAAAGAAGCACATAAATTAACTACAAGACACTAGCATGCTCAAGATAAAAGTAGTGATACATTTAGTAGGTGATTTACATAGTAGTACATTTACTGCAATGGTTTACTCAACATAGAGAGGCTGATGTAAACGTATGGAAAAGCATTGCCTGTTCAACGCTGTGAAATTGGTACTGCCAGTATCACATGCATTCTTACTGATGAAGGTGTACTGCTGATGCACATACATAGACCTTCAGTGTGTTTCAATATTAAAGATGCAGTAAGTATTCTTTGTAAGAAAGATTGTAATTGCATGGATCAGGCCAAGCAACTTCTAAATATCATAGCACTACTGAGCCAACAATGATGTACCTGTATCGGGCATGTATATAGGATAGATTTTCCTGTAGGCACTTACTGAGTATGTTGTACCTGATAAAGACAATCTCATTGCATCTGTGATGACTAACTTATTCAAATAGTAATACATTTGCTATTGTTGCAATGAGTCTATCGCCACTTATGGACACAGTGTGATTTTTTTAACAGTTGTTTCATACTCAGGCTGTATGCCTACTGTTTGGGTTTGCCACACTTCTGTCACTGATGCTATCAAAGTGATAACTATGTTAATTCTGCTACAACAGGAATCAAGTAGGTATGGTGTAGATATAAACAGAATGTCTTTTAGTATTGATTTAACTCATAATGGGGTAAATGTACTAGGACAGCAGGGGTTATCCTCTATCACTGAGTCTGTCAGTTATAATCACACTAGGGTTTCGATGACTGTAATGATCAAGTTACACTGTTCATCTTCACGAGTTCATATTCACAGCCATTCTCCAGCAACTAGACAGTGTATGGTGTAACTGGGTGGGACACTGTGTTGCAAAGCTGCTGCAGTGCCTAGCAGAGGGAGAGTATCTACTCATAAAGACAATTAAGCAATAAGGCATGACCAACAGTTATGTTAAATGGTCTGTTAATCACCCTGTAGGGGTTTAATGTTGAATGAGGCATATCCGAGTGCCACATGTCGCTAGACAGTGATAAACTGACCATTAACATAATATCTGGGAGTGGCTTATTGCTATCATAATAAAACTGTTTTTTAAACAACATTAAACCATGTTCATCATATGGTTAGGCTCTACATGTATGTTAATAAAAACTAAACATAAGGCTGTTACAATGTTTACAGTCAATTAGAAAGCTGCATTTCTCAAACCCTTGTTATAATCAGAGATATTATACCTGTACAACTCCTTGGTTTTGCTTAACTCTATTGCTCAGGTGGCCCACCACAAGTGGTGTGGGGCATCGGTAGGTAAGGCCATGCAATCAGCTGAGCGTGGTAATGCCGTGCAGCTGCAATCAGGGATGTGTACGTTTGGTGTACATGGCCTCAGTTTTGCTGTTGATCTCCACTGAGCATGCAGTACCTGGTCAGGTGGGTGGGATGTCTCGTAGTACATTTAGACAATTGTTTGTTATTTCTGTCACCTGCTGCTGGATGTCTGTCATTGGTTGTGTTGACTTGGTCCTCCCCATACTTGAATGTGTGTGTGTGTGTCTGTGTGTGTGTGGTGCTGGGGGGTGAATGGAGTTAGGGTTTTCAACCCTAACAGCGAATTTCTCACTTTGTCACTGTGGAACAACCTTAACTAATGCATTAGCGGAGTTTTGCCTCTAATATATATATATATACATACACATAGTGTGTGTATATATATATATATATATATATATATATATGGCAAACAACTGTGTTTAATGCATCAGTTAGTGTTAAAACAACAAAAATGAGGAAATAATACATTAGAGTTGAGCCCCTAACCCCCCACACCACACCCCATCATCCTCTACAGGCTGACAGACACCAGGGTGTGCCATGGGGTCATGTGGCCCAACTCTCTCCCCATTCTATGTGTAAACAGGGTGATATGCTACAGTAAACAAGAATGGGATAAGAGTTAGGGCTCACAACCCCATGGCAAACCCGGCCATCTGTCAGTGTGGGGAGGATGGGGGTTTGTGGTGTGGGGGGTTTAGGGGCTCAACCCTAATATCTCATTTCCTCACAGTTTTTGCTTTAACCCTAACTGATGCATTAAGCACAGTTTTTGCCATGAATTTCCTTACTTTTTGAAAAAGTGTAATATAAGTAGTAAATAGCATGTGTTGGTGGGAGCACGGGGTCAGAAGCTGCCCATTTCTGCATAACAACATGCATCTGTGGGAGCATAGGCCCTCTGGGCACTGCACTCCCACTTATACATAACTATAGAGCCATACAGCAGCACTATGGGGCAAGGAATCCTTGTAACACTAATTTGCTGATATCTCGGGAACTGTAGCAGCTAGAAAAAAATTAAAATGTCATTGTAATCATGTCAATGAGCACTGCTCATAACATAAATTGACTGAATCCATGTCTCGCATCGTTTCCGAGATATCACCACCAAAAAACACAATGGGTGGTACAATGTAATCCTATGGGGAAAATCTGAACTTCGTGATGGCATATCTGTGGAACCACTGAATTCCCCAAAGCTTCAACAGCATAATTCACACATGTAGAGCATCCCCTCAATACCCTGAAAATTTCAAGTAAAAAGACCAAACCGTTCATTAGCAATGCAATGGTAAAATGTTTAAAATCCTAGTCTGTGAGGTAGCAAAATCCTTGATCCTGAGCTTGCAGGCAAGGATTTTGACAGCTCATGGACTAGGATCATTAGCGAGTCACTGTCAAAGAATTTTTAAATTTTGAAAAGCTATTTTTTGACCAAAATGAGCCAAACCAAAAGCATGGCTTTGTAGAGGGGGTCACCCTGAACAAAACCCATGCCTCGTTTGGCCCAAAAGTTACCCATGGAGAAAGCTACAACATTTTATTTTGGGGAAAAACTGAAAAACAAGATGACGGCTCACAGACAAGGAATTTTCTGGTAGCCCAGGACCCTAGTCCCCGAGCTACAAAATTCTTGACCATAAGCCCAATCTTTGACTGAAAAATAACCATATAGAAACATAGAAACATAGACTTTGATGGCAGATAAGGACCACTTGGCCCACCTAGTCTGCCCTTTTCCCTACTTAGAGGATAAGCTGCAGATCCTTTTTAACCAACAGCCTATTTCTTCCTACCCCCGACAAAAATTGCCTTATGTCTGTCCCATGCATTCTTGAATTCTCCCACAGTTTTAGACCCCACAACCTCCTCAGGAAGGCTGTTCTATGCATCCACCACCCTTTCTGTGAAAAAATACTTCTTCACATTTCCCCTTAGCTGTCCCCCCTCTATTTTCAAATTGCGTTCCCTTGTTCTTGCACATCTCTTTTTCTGAAAGATGCTACTCTCTTGGACTTTGTTGATTCCACTGAGGTACTTAAACATTTCTATCATATCCCCCCTCTCCATCCTTTCCTTGAGGGTATACATATTAAGCTCTTTTAGTCTCTCCTCATATGGCTTCTCTTGCAGACCCTGCACCATTTTAGTTGCCCTCCTCTGAACTGCCTCCATCCTGTCTATGTCCTTGCAGAGATGGGGTCTCCAGAACTGGATGCAGTACTCCAGATTGGGTCTCACCAACTGTCTGAAGTTTGGCAGCTAGGATTCAGTGCAGCTAGGATTCAATACAAAGAAGTGCAAAATAATGCACCTGGGGAACAAAAACCCAGGGGAAGAATACACAATGGGTGAGGAGGTAGTAACAACAACAAAAAAGGAAAGGGACCTGGGGGTAATCATATCAGATGACCTTAAGGTTAGCAAACAATGTGAGAAGGCAGTAGGGAGGGCTGGGGGTATACTGGGATGTATAGGGAGAGGCATCAGCAGCAGAAAACAGGAAGTTGTTATTCCTCTGTACAGACAGTTGGTGAGACCCCATCTGGAGTACTCGTCCAGTTCTGGAGACCCCATCTCATAAGGACATAGATAGGATGGAGGCAGTTCAGAGGAGGGCAACTAAAATGGTGCAGGGTCTGCAAGAGAAGCCGTACGAGGAGAGACTAAAGGAGCTTAATATGTATACCCTTGAGGAAAGAAGGGAGAGGGGGGACATGATAGAAATTTTTAAGTACCTCAGTGGAATCAACAAAGTCCAAGAGGGTAGCATCTTTCAGAAAAAGAAATGTGCAAGGACAAGAGGACACAATTTAAAGATAGAAGGGGGGGTGGTTCAGGGGCAATGTGAGGAAGTATTATTTCACAGAGAGGGTAGTGGATGCATGGAACAGCCTTCCTGAGGAGGTTGTGGGGTCTAAAACTGTGGGAGAATTCAAGAATGCATGGGACAGACATAAGGCAATTCTTGTGGGGGGTAGGAAGAAATAGGCTGTTGGTTAACTAGGATCTGTGGCCTATCCTGTAGGTAGGGAAATGGGCAGACTAGATGGGGCAAGCGGTCCTTATCTGCCATCAAAGTCTATGTTTCTATGTTTCTATGTCTGTACAGGGGGATCACAACTTCCTGTTTTCTGCTGGTGATGCCTCTCCCTATATATCCCAGCATCCCCCCCATCCTTCCCTACCACCTTTTCACATTGTTTGTCAACCTTAAGGTCATCTGATATGATTACCCCCAGGTCCCTTTCCATTTTGTTTGTTACTACCCCCATTGTGTAATTTTCCCTGGGTTTTTGTTTCCCAGGTGCATTATTTTGCACTTCTTTGCACTGAATCCAAGCTGCCATACTTCTGACCATTCCTCCAACCTTGCCAAGTCCCTTCTCATCCTTTCCACGCCTCCTTGTGTATCAACCCTGTTGCAGACCTTTGTGTCATCTGCAAAGAGGCATACTTTCCTTCCAGTCCCTCTGCAATGTCAGTTATAAAGACATCAAAAAGGACTGGACCAAGTACTGAACCCTACGGTACCCCACTAGTAACCCCTCTTTCTTCAGAGTGGACTCCATTTACAATTACCTTCTGTGTCCTGTTGTCTTGTCCTGTAAATCTTGAAGTGAACTGAGCATTCTCAGAACCCACAAATTAAAAATTTAATAACTTTGGAAAGTATTAATATTTCTTTACCAAACCAATGCTGGATTGTTCCTTGACCCAACCTCTTTCTACATTCCTTATTTCAGACCAAAAGATCACACAGTGTGGTCACAGCACCATGGGCAAAAAACATGTCAAAAGTGGTGAAAAATTAGTTTTTTTAGCATTTTGCTACACAGAAACCATAACTCTGACTAAAACACAACTTGGTAAATCAAGAGACCTACCATACCAGACCACGCATTCCACATTTTGTGCAAATCTGTTAAACAGTTGCAAAGTTATTAACACACAAAAATTGTGGTTTAACATTAAAGTGCCTACTTAACCCTAACTATAAGGGTGTAACCATGTCCCTATAATATATATATATATATATATATATATATATATATATATATATATCATTACTTAAAAACTCTGTTAATGCATCAGTTAGGGTGTGATTACAGTGACAAAAGTACTAAACTCATTTGTGGCAGTAAAAAGTGCTTTCGCAAAAGTAAAACGTGCTTTCGAGCCGGACATATCTTTTTTCCCCATAGGCTATAATGGGAAACTTAAATTTTTAATAACTTTAGAACAGATTAATATTTTGTCACCAAACCTTAAAAAAGTCACATCAGTAACAGGGACTCAATCTACCCTGACAATTTCAGACCAGAACCCAAGCTGTTTGGGCTGTAGCCCCGAGCAAATAAATAGCGCAAAAAGTGATGTTTTTCACTTTTGTGAGCACTCCACAGCTAAGCAACCATACCACCCACTGGAACAAAACTTGCCAGATCAAGAGATCTATGGTACCAGATGGTGCATTCAAATGTCAGGAAAATACATCATACGGTAGCAAACTTACTAAAGTGCAAAATTGTGGCTTTAACATAGAAGTGGCCATGCAATCCTAACAATACCTGTATATATATACATTTTATATATATGTATTAGAGGCAAAAAACTCCATTTAATGCATCAGTTAGGGTTGTTCCACAGTGACAAAAGTGAGGAAATTCGGTGTTAGGGTTGAAAACCCCCATTGGACCCTCCAGCCCACCCCCCCAACCGGCATTAGGGTGCGCATTGGGGTCATCGGCCCTAACTCTCACCCCATCACATGTGTAAAGAAGCAGAGGTATAGGGAGAATGAGGTGAGAGGTGGGACCGAACACCCCAATACCGATTGGGGGTGGGCTGAGGCTCAAGGGGTTTTCAACACATACCTTTTCACTTTTGTCCTGTGGAACAACCCCAACTGATGCATTAAATGGAGCTTTGCCTCTAATTTCTTCTTTTGAGAATGCTAACGAGAAATAGTGAATGTAATGCAGCGGCGGCACGTGATGTGTTGTGACATAGTAACAGGAACAGCAACGCAAACAGAAGTGCTAACAGTGGTGCACATGATAACACAAGCGCAAATGAGAACAGAAAGGGTAACGCACAGGGTGGCATAGACAGGAACGGTCCGCCACGTGATGTCTTGTCACATAGTAACATGGTGCCCGCAAACAGAAATGGCAATGGGCATGGTGATGCAAAGTGAAACAGAAAGAGAAACAGTACTGTAGACACAAATGGCAGAAAATAATGGAAACACAAGCGCAAATGGAAACGCAAAGGATAACGCACATGGTGGCGTAGACATGAACGGTAAGTGAAAGAGGTATGGAACCACAAGTGGAAAAGGCAACAGTAACAGTAATGTAAGCGCAAAGGCTGGTTTTCCCCAAAAGCTGCATAGATAAAGACAGTGGGCCAGATATTCAAAAGGGTTGCGCCATGCGCAATAGGGTTGTGCCAGCGCAAGTCCGAAAATGCACCATTCTGCGATATTCAGTGAGAGGCAGTTGTGCCCCCCAAATCACACTGAGCAATAGCGCAATGATAATGAATGTATGCGCAACTGAAGGGGGAGGAACCATGCATAAATGGCGCAGTGCGATATTCAACAACATGTGCCATGCGCAATAGGGGAGCAAGAGGAAGTTGCGCCGAAGCAGAAATGAGCCAAAATAAAAAGGAACAAGGGAGAGGTGCAAGAATGCTATAGGGAAGCCACAAGTTGCTGAACTATAGCCAGCCACACAGGCAACACACATACACACACACACACACACAGGGCAGGACAGTGAAAGGGCACCTGGAAGCCACAGGCTCAGGGAAGGTGTGGGGAGCCACAGTACAGAAGGGGGAAGTGCTACACAGCACTGAGGCCAGCACAGTCAGGTGTTCCCAGTGCAGGGGAAGTAGCAGCCAGGACAGCGGGGGGAACACAGAAACAGCTGCTGGGGGGGTGAACACAAGCCAGGGACATGGCCAGTGCCACCATCCAGATGGAGGCAGTAATGAGGGGGTGAGAAGGCGGGCAGCAGGGGGGCGAGGCCGTGGAAGGGCCTGTCAGCGGTATGCCCCCAACAGGTAGTACCGAGCCCGCACCAGCTTCGAGCTGTATAGTGATACTGAGATCGTGGGCCGGTACCACTTGAATTGGGCAATTCTGAGGCAGCTTTGTGAGCTGTGCAGTGATGTGATGCAGGCGCCCACACAACGGAGACATGCTCTGTCAGTGGAGACTAAAGTGACAGCTTGCATGTGCTTGCTCGCCACAGGTACCTTCCAGAGACCAACAGGGGACACCACAGGCATAACCCAGTCGGCCGCGTCATGCCACCTCACCCAATTCCTCAGCGCACTGCTGCCACATGCTGCGGAGTACATCCATTTCCCCACCACACCGGTGGACAACACAGCAAACATACAGGAGTTCCACAGGATAGTACGTATGCCTGGCATGCTAGGGGCAATAGACTGCACCCATGTGGCCATCTGCACACCACCTGGCACCGAGGGGGCTGCAAACATGAATCACAAGGGCCATGCTAGCATCAACTGCCAGGTGGCATGCAATGCCAGGGGGTGCATAATCAATGTCTGTGCCACGCACCCTGGAGGAGCACATAATGCCTTCATCTGGCACCAGTCAGCACTGTGCCACAGATTCAAGAGTGGGGACATCCCCGCTGGCCACCTAGTGGGTGAGTATGCAAACCACATGGACAAACATAGGGCTTGGGAGGGGCATGGTCAGAGGTGACATGGGTAGTGGCCTAGATGGCCTGGGGCAGGGTGATGCTGATCACCAAACTAACCTCCATCCTCTACACACAGGTGACAGTGGATACCCACTTCATCCCTGGCTGCTCACACCAAACTGGTGGCCCATGACCCCATTGCAGCAACGCTACAGTGAGGCACACGCCACCACACATGATGTCATCAAGCGGGTGCTCAGGATGCTGAAGGCATGTTTCCATTGCCTGGACACCTCCGGCGGTGCCCTACAGTACAGCCCCTCAAAGGCCTGAGGGCTATTCCTAGCCTGTTGCATCCTGCACAACATGGCCAACGAATGTGGGATAGCTGTACAGGTCGAAGAGGGGGACAGCAAAGGGGACAATGAGGATGCTGGTGACAATGGTGATTGGCAGCCCCCCCTTGGGCGATGGGACCCCTGACTGCTCCGGCTGACACAGCTGCATGGGGACACCATCATGGAGGAGCACTTCAGCCAACCCAGGTAAGTCATGGGGCCATGTGCAACCACCAGTGGCAAAGGCACAACCCACAAACATGCATGGACACACACCAGGGGTACATGCCATCAAGGGAAGTGGCCGGACATGGAACTACACACACCACCAGGGATGGATGAGGTCTAACATGGCACGTGGACAGACACAAACACACACACACACACACACACACACACACAACTCACCAGACATGCACAAAGGGTAGGAGGCACACCAACCCAGAATGCCACCCCTAGCCACACACATGTCCACAGACCACCACGCCCACTGCCTGTCATTGTGTGTGTGTCAGATGCTGGGCACCATTGCACGTTGGCGTATAGCACAATGCAGGCATCATCACGCAGACGCAATTTCAGACAGCAGCCGGGAGGGTGTGCAGATGGACTGTGTGTCTGCGTGCAGGGTCGGGTATCCACCTGTGCATTGCCCGCTGAATGACACAATGCACACAGGGCAGCATCAGACAGTAGTCGGGTTGGGAGACAGGTCAGTCATGCGCCACAGTGCCCCGGCCACCATGGATGCATGGGCGTACCCGCCAAGACCCGCCAGCACTGACAGGCTGACCACTGGCCTCATGGAGTGGCACTGATGGTCCCCCTGGGGTTCCACTGTGTGAACGCAACTGTGCTCACGCAGAGGTCTGCAGCGCACTGAACATGCCTGCACCAGGCGTGCTCGGGATGCCCACAGCTGAACCCGGTGTCGACAAGGATGGTGTTGCACGATGCTGGGAACGGGGAGTGGACATTGCACTGTGCAGTGTCTGTGCCGCATGGGCAAATAACTGTGTGCCCCCTGTTGCCATGGCAGCTGTGATTGTATGTGTCAGCCTGTCAATGGTAGCGGTCACATCCTCCCTCATCCGGTCCATCCCTGCCAGGAGCAGAGTGGTTTCTCTGCTGCGATGCTCCTCTGCCCACTCCAGAGCCACACTCAGTGCATCCACCACCGTCACAAGCCGCATCTGCTGATTGACTGATGCTTGCAGTATGCGGGTGTGCTCATCCAAGAGGTCTTCTGCCTGATCAGCATGCTGTCCCTGAGGGTGTGCACGGCCCTGATGCTCAGCACCCCTTGAGGGTGGGCGCTGCACACCAGGGCCAGGCCTGAGCATGTCCACAGGTGGTGCACTGATGCCACCCCCTGACACTGTAACCCCAAGCCCATTGGCAAAATGCTGATGCTGCCCCTCTGGCTGCCATTCCCCAGGGCTCACTGGTGCCGCTGCAGTGGCCGCAACAGTCCCACTGTCCTGTACACACACCAGTGCTGCCCCACTGGTGCTGACAGGCACAGGCTGGGACTATGATGACACGCAGGCCTCCATGGCGGCACCACCCACAGCCATGGCCACGATGTTACCTGCTGTGTGGCCATCCTGTGCACCTGCGTGTCACTGCCCATGGCGTTAGCGACATCATCATCAGTGACGGACCGGCTGGCCCAGTCCCAGCATGCTGGCATCCATGGCAGCTGGCACGCTGGGACACAGGCAGGGTCTCCTCTGCATCTGCTCCAACAACATCAGTCTGGACATCCAGGTGGGCCCACTGTCGCACTGAGCCACGTATTCCTGTGGAGGTGGGTGTGCCCTCCTCCATCTCCATCTGACTGGCCTCAGTGGAGAGGCCCACCACCGCTGACCCATGCAGATGCTCAGGAGCTGTAAAAGAAAACAAAGTCACGTTACTGCATGAGACCTACCCTGCCCCCCCAATTGACAGACCATGACCTACCATGCAGTGACAGGCTACCACCCATCTGGAATCCACCTCCCGGAACACCCTCAATGGCACAATGCTGCATGCTGCCAGCAACCCTCTCCTCCTGTGGGGTCAGGTGTAGCACCTCCAGCTGTCTCCCACCTGTCGCAGATCATGCTGCCCTGATGGCAGCCATCTTCTCCTCAATCCTGCTCTTGTCTGTGCCCATCTTCTTCTTGCACTCCTGCACGGAGTGCTGGTGGCTGCCATGCAGGTTTCCAGCACACGCCACCTCCTTCCAAGCAGCAGCATGGGCCTGTGTTGTTCCCTGGCATCCGCTGAGAAGTGGCTCCTGGTCTAGGTAGGCCTCGAACAGGGCATCCATCTCGGCCTTCATGAAATTTGGCCTCCTCCTCCTGCCACAACTCTGTTCCTCTTCCTCCACAACTCGCTTGGTCATGATTCAGCCTGTGAGAATGACAGGTGTTACCTGTGACTGAGCAGTCCCATGCATGTCCCAAAATCCACAGTCCACACTCCCAAACAGCATGCAACTCACCAATAGACTGCAGTAACTGACTATGGCCAGTGCTGCCCAATGTCGCACTTTTATAGCGCAACCCATGCAAATGAGGCGAGGCGCATCTTTAGGTGGATGCAAATGCAGTGACTGCGCCATTGAATGGCTAATTAGCTGATTTGCATATGATGGCTAAATATCGCACTTTTGTGCTTTGCGAAATTGTGTTGAACATGCTGAGCCATGGGCGCAGTTCTGTGACATGCGCAGTACACACCTAACTGCGCATGCCGGTTGATGATGCAGGCACCTGCCACGCTGCTGACGTGCTGTGCATGGGAGGCAATGCAGGTCATGGCCACCATTGTGCCAGTGGCACTACAGTGCTGTTCACCTATATAGCGCTGTGGCACTAGGGCATCATAGGTGCACTGGGGCAACAGCGAGTTAGGCCGCTAGAGGAGGTGGCACACAGGAACCCAATCATGCTAGACGCATTGGGTTCCAATAGAGCTGTGGCTGTCCGTATGCCAGAGACCCTTGACCCTGTGCCCAACCTTTGCCCCCTAGGCGCCATGCGTCAGGCATGGGTGCACCACTATCGTGCTGTTCGGTGACAGCATGATAGGGAATGGCAGTGCTGTACCGCACAGCATCTGCACATGGTGGAACCGCACTGCAGAGTGCCATTTTGACTCAACCGAGCAATAGAGATGGCGCAGAGGAGAGCAGCACAGTGGAGCCAGGTAGAGATGGCAAACTTGGTTGCCATTGTGGAGCCACTTGTTGGCCCACTATTTGGTGAGGCACCCCTGGACAGGTCCAGGAGTCAGGTGTGGCAGGAGGTGGCCGACACCCTAGAGGAGGCAACCGGTATGGGGCGGATGGCAGAGCAGTGCCACCACAGATATGGGGACCTGAGGCGCAGGGACCTGGACCTGCTTGCCCACCTATGGGCATGTGCCAGGAGGGGCAGGGTGCCACGGCCAGGTAGGTGCAACATCCATACACTTTTACCTTCCATATGGGTATCACGGTTGCAAGTGTCTGGAACATGGGGGGGGGGACGTCCGGTGTTGACCGTGGTGGTGTTATCAGGGTGTGGGGTGGATGGGTTTGGCTGTGTGGGATTGCACACACATGGTGGCAGGGGGACTTTGCTACAGGATTGTACTGATGTTCCTCTCTCCATGTTTGCACCTTAGGCCCAGACGAGTGACGGCTGGTGAGGGAGAGGAGGCGCCAGCAGGAGGACCGACAGTCCGGGGCATGTGAATGTCCACAGAGAGGCAGAAGGGACCAGCCGATAATGGTGAGTGCTTTACATCCATGATATTATTGCATGCTGTGTAACGGGGTGGGCAATGGGGCATGGCCACCATCCATTGACACCACTGCCATGCATGCTTGTTACAGTCAGCACTGTCCAGTGGCACTGCATGACTGGGGATGCGCCAATGGTGGTCCATGCGTGCACGGGTGCCTGGCTGTGCCACTGCCTCGCACCACATAGCATGCGTCACTGAGCGGCCGGGTGGTGCTGTGCAGGACTTGGCGGTGGGTGTGTGCAGTGGTCTGCATGGCTGTGTGCATCTGGGTGGGCAGGTCATGTGGATGCGATCACTGTGGGTGGTCACACACCATCACAGAGGCATGTCCCATAGCCGTATGCCATGCACAGTGGGTGGGCTGCATGGGGCTGTGCATTCACACCTATTGACTCTGCTCCCTTATCCTAGGTGGATGGCAGTTGCAAGCCATCAGACAGACACTGCAGGAGATACTGCAGGTGGCCAGGACCTCCCTGGAAATATTGGAGAGGATTGACCGTGTGGGAGTCCGATGATGGCATGGTGGGAGGAGCAGCCAGAGCAGGCAGCGGGGCTCCCGATGAGCATCCTAATGCCCCTGATTTTCCCTACCACCCTGGACCCACCCTCATACTCCTCCTTCCTCTACTATTTGTTCACCCTGCCCTTACCCACTTCTACCTTGTTTGTGGCCCTCCCCCCAACCTTTTGTATATATCTGTAAATAGTTTTGTGTGTTTTTTACAATACATTTGCTTTGATATACCTAATGTGTTGGTCTCTGTTTTGCAGCTGGCTATAGGTGCTCAGCTGTAGTGGTGTGCATGGAGTCAGGGGTGGTGCAGTCATGTGCATGTGTGTGTGTCTGTGGGGAAGTGACTATGGTGTGGGAGTAGCTATCAGTCACTGTCTGTAGTGTGTGTGTTGTTCCCTGTGCACTGGATGACTGCATGCAGTGGTCCATGGTGCATGCTCTGTGTCCATGGCGCACCTGTCAGCCCATCCATGGCCTGTGCAGCTGACACCCTTGCATGTCTGTGACCTGCACAGTCCACTGGCATGTCAGTGGTGGCTGTCCATGCAGGACAGCCACTGTACCCGTCACAATGCTGGGTTGCCTCCTGTCACTGGTGTGGTGCATGTCTGCCTCGGGTGACACTGTGGCCTCCGCTGTTGTTGTTCCACCTCCATGCTTTGGCTTGTATGTGTTGCAGGGGATGTGCACCACTGTCTGTCACTTGTGCTCCGGGCAAATGCTGGTGGCGTACAGCTCCACAGTGCCTGCGCAGGGTGGATGGCACTCCTGTGCCATGGAGGAGTGCTGGCCGTGTGTACATGGTTTCCATGGCCACATGCTGGGGGCTTGGTTGCCCCGCTACTGTGTCCCTGTGTTGGTGTACCCTTGGGTATGGGTAGGTGTTTGTCCATGCACTGTGTTGCATCCTGTGGGTGCCTGAGCTGGCTGTTGTGGCCAGTCCTGGGTCAGGGTGTGTCCTTGGGAGGGTGTGCAGGGTGCTGTACCACTGGTGGTGGGGTCTGGGGCATGCCCTGTAATGTGTGGGATACCTCGTGTGCCGACGCATGGTCGGTCTCTTAGCTGTACCTTGGGGGAGATGTGCATGGTGGCACTGTGTATGCAGTTGTTGCATAGCTGTGTGCTGCCACCCACTGATGGGTGCTTGTGGTGGGGCTGCCTTGCATGGTTCTGTGGTGCACAGGGTTGCATTGTCACAGTGGGGGTGGTGGCATGCATGGGGTATCCTGCACCGGTGGACACTGCTCCTGGGCAGGGTGTCTGGGGGTCATGGTGCAGGGTGTGCTCTGCATTGGTGGGATGGTGTGGCACGGGGTGGTCGGCCCTTCTTGTGTGCCGGTCACAGCTTGCCAGGGGGTGTGATGGGGCACCATGGCCCAGCTGTGGGTTGGCTGCTGGTCTCTATGGGCAAGTGGTTATTCCAGCCCTCCCCCAGTTGTGCAGTGCATGGGGTGTGGGGGGGGATGATGTCTGTTCTGCTGTGTGTTTCTCTGCCCATCTGTGGCATGGGTGGTGGGCCCCTGCATCCATGGTTGTGCTGTTTCATTGTTGCCCTGCTGTTGGGGTGCATCCCTGGTTGCGCTATGGCGCATCTGGACTGCTCAGCTGAACATCCCTTGTTGCACTATGGCACATCAGATACGCTCAGCTTCACCTCCCTAGTTGCGCTATGGTGCAGGTGGTGCGATATTCAGTCGTCGGCTGTAGGCACATCTTCGCCTGCACAGTTTTTTGAATATCATGCCTCTTGTGCATTGGCGCAATGGACTTGCGCTTGCTCCTACTGTTGTGCACTTTTTGGGCACAGTTTGAATATCTAGGCCAGTGAGTACAAAGAATGTATGCATAATAATGGGTCTTGGAGCTGAAAATGAGGAGTTGGAATACTAAATTGCTTATATCTCAGGAACCGTACGACGTAGGAAAAAAATTTAACAGTCATATGATTTATGACTTTCCTGGCTAGTTTTGTACTTAGCCCCCATTAGGGGGCTAAGCATTTTTCTGATGAAAAGTCCGTGTCTCACACCATTTCCGAGATACGGGCCCTGAAAGGCTCGGCGAATGCTGTAATGTTATCCTATGGGAAAAAAGAGAAGTTCGGAGTGCCATAACTTTGGATCCCTGTAAAATTATTTTCACCAAACCACTAAAAGACACATCTGTGGGATGTTGGCTGTCTTTCCTCCAAATTTCAGTCCAAAAGAGCAAGCCGTTATTTTGCAGCAGGGCACCAAAGGATTGCTGCAATGCGTCGGATGCTGTAATGTTATCCTATGGGAAAAAGTGTCAACTTTGGAGTGCCATAACTTTGCCGTCATGTAATATTTCTTCAACATAACACTGAAAGGTACATCTGCGAGATGTCGGCTGCATTCCCTCCAAATTTCAGGCCAAAGCACCAAACCGCTCTTTTGCAGCAGGGTGCCAAAGAATTGCTGTCATTTTCCCACAGCCTAGAAAAGTACTGTTGCAATTTGCGAAAGCTTTCGCAAATGCATTCGACAGTGTCGCAAGTGCGACAGTACTTTGTGAAAGTACTTTTTCCAGAAATTTGAAAAACATATTTCTGGGTTGTTTTACCCCAAAATAAAGACATGGCTAGCATCCTCAGGGCCCGACTAGGTGAACACAAAAATAATTTGGTTGCTAGAGAGTCCCAAATTTAAATGCCAAGCATTTTTCTGATCACTAACTGAAAACAAAATGGTGGATTTGAGACAGTAAAAGGGCCATTTGCAACAGTAAAAGTGCATTTGCGACACTGTCGAACTTTTTGTTAACTTTTCCCATTGACTTATAATGGAAATTGTTTTTGAATAACTTTTGAACTGTTTAATATTTTTCATGAAATCTTCAAAGGCACATCGGAGACCACAGCGCCACGTTCCCTGAAGATTTTGGACTGATGCGTAAACCGTGTGACCTGTAAGTGCGACTATAGAATTCAGAAAAAGTGTAAATGCGGGCGCAGATCATGCTTAATAACTCCGGCAGCTGTGTATCCAACCAGTACAAAACTTGGAAGATCCCAAGACGTAAGGATCTTGATTGAGTATTCAAATTTCAGGCAAATCCATCAAACAGTTGCAAAGTTATTAAGGTGCAAAATTTTGGGTTTAACATGTAAATGGCTCCTCAACCTAACTACGGTAGCACAATTGTGCTACCATTATATATATATATATATATATATATATATATATATATATATATATATATATTCATGGCAAAAACTCTGTTTAATGCATCAGTTAGGGTTGTTCCACGTGACAAAAATGAGGAAATTTGGTGTTAGAGCAGAAAGCCCCCCTTGCACCCCCCAGCCCACCCCACCAACCGGCATCGGGGTGTGCATTGGGGTTGTCGGTCTTAATTCTCACCCCAACACATGTGTAAGCAAGCTGGGGTATAGGAGAATGTTGTGAGAGTTAGGACCAATGACCCCAATGCACATCACAATGCCAGTTAGGGGGCAGGCTGGGGGGTGCAAGGGGGGCTTTTAACCCTAACACTGAATTTCCTTGCTTTTGTTGCTGTGGAACAACCCTAACTGATGCATTAAACAGAGTTTTTTTTGCCATGAATTTCCCTTCTTTTTGATAATGAGGACTATAAATCATGAATAGAATGTGATGCTGGGAGTCCAGGCCCTTCGGGCCCCATGCTTCCACCACGTGTTGTCTTGTGACATAGTAATGGTAACTGCAATGCAAACACAAGTGGTAACAGTTATGCACATGGTGACACAAACAGAAATGGCAATGCAAATGTTAATAGAAACGCAAGCACAAAGTGACACCAAAGCGAACAGTGACGCAAACGGAGATGCAAGCGCACAAGGAAATGCAAGTGGTAATGCGCACGGTCATGGTACCGCTATTGTAAATGCAAATGTTAACTGTTACAGCAACAATAACGCCAAAGGGAACAGAAATGGAAAGGCAAATGCAAGCATGTATGGAAATGCAAAGCATAATGTCCAAGGTCATGGTACCACAACTGTAAATGCAAATGGTAATGGTAACTGCAACAGTAATGCCAAAGGAAACAGGAATGGAAATGCAAACACAACAGCGTATGGAAACGCAAACCGTAATGCTCACGGTCACAATGTTGCAATTGTAAATGCTAATGGTAACAGTAACAGCTACAATAATGTTAAAGGAAACACAAACACAAACGCAAACGCAAGCGCGTATGGATACGCAAACTGTAACGCGCACGGTCACGGTACCGCAATTGGAAATGCAAATGGTAACGGTAATAGAAACAATAACACAAAAGTAAACAGAATCGCAAACACAAGTGCATATGGAAATGCAAACCATAACACTCACGGGCACAGGAACGGGAACGCAATTGGAAATGCAAATGGTAATGGTAACAACAACGATGATGCAAAACGAAAGGCAAACGCAAGTGGAAGGGCGACCGCAAATGCTAGTGGTAATGCGCAAGGTGATGCAAAGTGAACAGAAACAGTACTGTAAGACACAAATGGTAACAGTAATGTAAATGCAAGTGCAAACGAAAATGCAAAGGGTAACGCATATGGTGGCGTACACAGGAACGGTAACGTAAATTGGTACGGAACTGCAAGTGGAAACATTATGGGTAACAGTAACATAAGCACACACCCTGGTTTTCCCCAACAGTTGCATAGAGAAACACAGTGAGTACAAAGAATGTATGCATAATACTGGGGCTTGGAGCAGAAAATGAGTTGGAATACTAAATTGTTTATATCTCAGGAACCACATGACGTAGAAAAAAATTAAAATTTCCTATGAATTATGATTTTCCTGGCTAGTTTTGTGATTAGCCCTCATTTGGGGGGGGCTAAGCATTTTTCGAACAAAAAGTCCGCATCTCGCACCGTTTCCGAGATACGGGCCCCGAAAGGCGTGGTGAATGTCTTAATGTTTTCCTATGGGAAAAAATGTGAAGTTTGGAGTGCTGTAACTTTGTCACCCTGTAAAATTTTTTCACCAAACCATGAAAAGGCACATCTGTGAGATGTTGGCTTTCTTCACTCCAAATTTCAGCCCAAAAGATCAAACCGTTCTTCTGCAGCAGGGTGGTAAACAATTCCTGTCATTTGGCCAGAGTGTTGAAAAGTAGTGTCATGATTTGTGACACCTTTCACAAAAATTTGCAACAGTGTCACAAGTGAGACACTACTTTTCTCAAAAATCTGCAAAACATATTTCTGGGGTGTTTAACCCCAAAATAAAGACATGGCTAGCATCCTCAGGGCTTGACTAGGTAAACACAAAAATAATTATGTCCATAGACGGTCCCAATTTTAAATGCCAAGCATTTTTGTGATCAGTAACTGAAAACAAAATGGCAGATTTGTGACACTACTAGGGCCATTTGCGACACTAAAAAGTGTATTTGCGACACTTTCGAATGTTTTAGCTTTTTCCATTGACTATAATGGGAAACTTGTTTTTTGAATAACTTTTGAACCGTTCAATATTTTTTCATGAAATCTTCAAAAGTCACATCATGGACCCCGGCCACACATTCTATGAAGTGTTCGGACTGGTCACATAAACTGTGAGACCTGTAGGCACGAGCAAAGAATGTGCAAAAAAACATAATTGCATGCCGGAATGTTGCTTTATAACTCCACAGCTGTATATCCGACCAGTACAAAAGTTGGTAGATCCCAAGAGCTATCATTAAGCCCTATGCCTGCCAAATTTCAGGCAAATCCATTGAACAATGGAAAAGTTATTAAGGTGCATTGTTTCACCATTTAACCTTAAATGAGGTACTCAACCCTAACTATGGTAGCACTACCATTTCATAAGTTTCATAAGTTGATTCAAGCTGTGGGACTTATGTCCATAATGCCCACCATTGATTTTTGTTAAAACATAGTAGTTTTATCACATAGAAAGTTGTCTAGTCTAGTCTTAAATGTGTCCATGTTAGTACTCTCCACCACATTTGTTGGTAAACTATTCCATGCTGTCACAACCCTTAGGTTTGTATTCCACTTCGGCAAATCAAGTTGCATGCTGTGCTTTCTTGCACTAGTCCAACAAGGTTCATAGGATAGTTTAAGATCTTCTCTTAGTGCAGTAACTTTAGATATTCTAAACATCATACATAGGTCTCCCCTTAATCTTCAATAATGTAATGAGTACAGTTTAAGTTTAGTTAATCTCTCCTCATAGGATAGATTTTTCAGTCCAGTCACTGATTTGGTAGCCCTGCCCTGTACACTCTCAACTCTAACAATATCCTCCCTTTTTTGGGGAGACCACACTTGGACACAATATTCCAGGTGTGGTCTCACCAGAGCACCATACAATGGCATAATAACACTCTTATTTCTGCTAGAAATGTGCCTCAGGATGCAATTTAGGTTCTGGTTTACTCTTTTGACCTGTTGTTTGCAGTGTGCACTAAATTTAAAGTCAGTGGTAATTTTTATGCTCAAATTGCTCTCCTCGCATGTTGATACAAGACTGTTATCCCCAATATAATACACATGTTTATTATTGTTCCAGCCCAGGTGTATGATTTTGCATTTAGAGATGTTGAGTTCTAATTTACTGGATATTGTCCACTTATAGATTTTGTTTATGGACTGCTGTAGAGAAAGAGCCTCAATTGTATTAGTATCGTGCTACCATTATACATATATATATATATATATATATATATATATATATTATATATATATATTTTAGAGGCAAAAAAATCCATTAATGCATCAGTTAGGGTTATTCCACAGTGACAAAAGTGAGGGCAATTCAGTGTTAGGGTTCAAAGCCCCTTAAACCCCCAGCCCACTCCCAACCGGCATTGGGGTGTGCATTGGGGTCACTGGCCCTAACTCTCACCCCATCACATGCATGAAGAAGCACAGGTATAGGAGAAAGGGGTGAGAGTTAGAATCGATGACCCCAATGCTGGTTGGGGGGTGGGCTGGGGTGGTCCAAGGGGGGTTTTCAACCCTAACACCAAATTTCCTCACTTTTGTAGCTGTGGAACAACCCTAACTGATGCATTAAACAGAGTATTTTGCCTCTAATTTCACTTCTTTTTGAGAATGAGGATGATAAATGGTGAATGGAATGCGGTGGCGGGAGTGTGGGGCTCTTCGGGTCCCAGGCTCCCACCACGTGATGTCTTGTTACATAGTAACAGGAACTGCAAAGCAAATGCAAGCGGCAATGGTTATGCACATGGTAAAGCAAACATAAATGGTAAAGCAAACGTTAATAGAAATGCAAGCGTAAAGTGATGCCGAAGTGAACAGTGATGCAAACGGACATGCAAGCATACAAAAACGCAACTGGTAATGCACACAGTGACAGCACCAATATTTTTACACAATGTTAAGTGTTACAGCAACAAAAACACCAAAGGTAACAGAAATGAAAATGCGAAACGGAAGCATGCACATAAATGCAAACCGTAACACGCACGGGCAAGGTACCGCGATTGTAAATGCAAATGGTAAAGTTAACATGAACAATAACACCAAAGGAAACAGAAATGTAAACATGAATGCAAACACTTATGTAAATGCAAACTGTAATGCGCACGATCACGTTACCGCAATTTTAAACGCAAATGGTAACGGTAACAGCAACAATAATGCCAAAGGAAACAGAAAAGCAAAAGGAATCACAAGCACATATGGAAAAGCAAACTGTAATGTGCACGAGTACAGTAAATGCAATAGGAAACGCAAATGGTAACAGTTACAGCAACAAAGATGCAAAACAAAAGACAAACACAAATGCAAAAGAAAGGGCTGCCGTAAATGCAAATGGCAATGCACATGGTGACACAAAGTGAAACACAAACAGTAGTGGAAATGCAAATGGTAACAGTAACGCAAATGCAAGTGCAAAGGAGAACACAAAGGGTAACACACATGGTGGTGTAGATGGGAATGGTAACACAAATGGGTACGTAAATGCAAGTGGAAACAGTAACTGTAACATTAACAGAAGTGCATACCCTGTTTTTCCCCCAACAGCTGCATAGAGAAACACAGTGTGTACAAAGAATGTATGCATAATAATGAGCCTCGGAGCTGAAAATGAGGTGTTGGAATACTAAATTGCTTATATCTCCGTAACCGTACGACGTGGAAAAATAATTAGAATTTCGTATGAATTATGACTTTCTTGGCTAGTTTTGTACTTAGCCCTCATTTGTGGGGCTAAGCATTTTTCCAACAAAAAGTCCGTATCTCACACCGTTTCTGAGATACGGGCCCTGAAAGGTGCAGTGGGCGCCGTAATGTTATCCTATGGGAAAAAACGTGAAGTTTGGAATGCCATAACTTTGTCACCCTGTAATATTTTTTTTACAAAACCACCAAAAGGCACATCTGTGAGATGTTGACTGCCTTCCCTCTAAATTTCAGCCCAAAAGACCAAACCATTCTTTTGCAGCAGGGAGGCAAAGAACTCTTGTCATTTTGGCCATAGTCTGGAAAAGTACTGTCGCAATTTGTTACACTTTTTGCAAAAATTTGCAAAAGTGTTGCAGGTGCAACACTATTTTGTGACACTACTGTTTCCAGAAATTAGAAAAACATATTTCTGGGGTGTTTTACCCCAAAATAAAGACATGGCTAGCATCCTCAGGGTCCAACTTGGTGAACACAGAAAGAATTGTATTCCTAGAGGGTCCCAATTTTAAATGCCAAGCATTTTTCTGATCACTAACTGAAAGCAAAATGGCAGATTTTCGACACTACTAGGGCCATTTGCGACACTGAAAAGTGCATTTGCGGCACTTTCAAACTTTTTGTTAACTTTTCCCATTGACTTACAATGGAAACTTGTTCTTTGAATAACTTTTAAACTGTTCAATATTTTTTCATGAAATCTTCAAAAGGCACATCAGGGACCCTGGCCGCAGCTTCCCTGAAGTTTTTGGACCAGTCGTGCAAACCATGCAAACTGTAGGTGAGAGCAAAGAATTCACAAAAAAACATAATTGTACTTTTGGTTGTTGCTTAATAACTCTGCAGCCGTATATCCGACCAGTACGAAAATTGGCAGATCCCAAGATCTACCAAGCCAAATCATGCATACTAAATTTGAGACAAATCCATTGAATGGTGACAAAGCTATTAAGGTGCAAAATTTCAACCTTTAACCTTAAAAGTACTACTCAACCCTAACTATGGTAGCACTACCGTGCCACCATAATCTATATATATATATATATATATATATATTATTGGTAGCATGGTAGTGCTACCATAGTTAGGGTTGAGGAGCCATTTCTATGTTAAACCCCAAAACTTTGCACCTTAATAACTTTGCAACCGTTTGATGGATTTGCCTGAAATTTGGAATTTATGATCAAGAACCATAGGCCTTGGGATCTGCCAAGTTTCGTACTGGTCAAATATACAGCTGTGGAGTTATTAAGTGTGATCTCTGCACGCGTTTACGCTTTTCTGGAATTCTGTGGTCACGCCTACAGGTCGTACAGTTTGCGTGACCGGCCCAAAATCTTCAGTGAAAGTGCAGCTGGGGTCCCCAATGTGCCTTTCAAAGATTTCATGAAAAAATATTAAATGGTTCAAAAGTTATTCAAAAAACAGTTTCCCATTATAAGTCAATGGAAAGTTAACAAAAAGTTCAACACTTTCGCAATGCATTTTACTTTCACAAAATGGGCCTGTTACTTTTGAAATCGGCCATTTTGTTTTCAGTTGGTGATCAGAAAATGGTTGGCATTTAAATTTGGGACCTCTAGCAACCTCATTTCTTTTGTATTCACCTTAGTCGGGCCCTGAGGATGCTTGCCATGTCTTTATTTTGTGGTAAAACACCCCAGAAATATGTTTTCTAAATTTCTGAAAAGCATTTCACACAAATTACTGTGTCACGAAAGTGTCACAGGATTTTTGCAAAAGCTTTCGCAAATTGCGACAGTAATTTTCTAGTCTGTGGGAAAATGACAGCAATTCTTTGGCACTGCACTGCAAAATAACCGTTGGGAGTTTTGGGCTGAAATTTGGAGGGAACGCAGCTGACATCTCACAGATGCACCTTTCAGTGTTGTATTGAAAAAATATTACATGGCAGCAAAGTTATGGCACTCCAAATTTGACAGTTTTTCCCATAGGATAACATTACGGCGCCCGAAGCATTACAGGAATCCTTTGGCACCCTGCTGCAAAATAACGGTTTGGTCTTTTTTCCTGAAATTTGGAGAGAAGACAGCCAACAGTACACAGATGTGCATTTCAGTAGTTTGGTGAAAAAATATTACATGGCAGCAAAGTTATGGCACTCCAAAATTGACTGTTTTTCCCATAGGATAACATTACGGCGCCCGACACTTAACAGAAATCATTTGGAGCCCTGTTGCAAAATAACGGTTTGGTCTTTTTTCCTGAAATTTGAAGGGAAGACAGCCAACAGCCCACAGATGTGCCTTTCAGTAGTTTGGTGAAAAACATTACAGGGAGGCAAAAGTTATGGCGCCTGAACTTTTCTTTTTTTCCTATAGGATAACATTGGCAGTCATTAAGGCTAGGCCCGATTCGAAACGTGCGTAGATAATGGATTTTCGTTGAAAATCTCTTAGCCCCACAATGGGGCTAAGATTCAAATTAGCCAGGACAGTTGTAAATAATATGACTTTTAAATTTTTTTCATGCTGACGGTTCCTGAGATATAATGTATTTAGTATTCCAAGATCTCATTTTCATGCCGATACTCATTATTTTGCATACATTATTTGTACTCACTGCCTTTCTCAATGCAGGTTTTGGGAAACCAGCCTGTGCGCTACATTACTTTTACTGTTGCCCTTCCTGGCTATGATCCGCACTCGCTTCACTTACCATTGACGCCTGCGCCACCAATGTGCTTATCCTTTATGCTTTCATTTGCACTTATGCTTAGTTATTTTTGCCATTTCTGTCTACAGTACTGTTTATCTTACTGTTTCACCTTTACATCACCATGCCCATTGACATTTCTGTTTGCAGGCACCATGTTACTTATGTGACAACACATCACGTGGCAGACCATTCCCATTCACGCCACCATGTACAAGTATCCTTTCTGTTCTCATTCGTGCTTGTGTTACCATGTGCGCCACTGTTAGCATTTCTGTTTGTGTTGCTGTCCCTGTTAGTATGCCATAACACATCATGTGGCGGAGCGGCGGGGCCCGCCTGCATTACATTCACTATTTCTCATTATCATTCTCAAAGAAGGAATTAGAGGCAAAAACCCATTTAATGCATTAGTTAGTTGTTCCACAGTGACAAAGTGAGGAAATTTTGCTGTTAGGTTGAACTCCTCAATTCCCCTGCACTCCACCCCCCAACCAGCATTGGGGTGTGCATTGGGATCGTGGGTCCCAACTGTTACCCCATTCTCCTATACTTCTGCTGCTTTACACATGTCATGGGGTGATAGTTAGGGCTGACGATCCCAATGCACACCCCAATGCCGGGTGGGGGTGGTGGGGTCCAAGGGGGGTTTTCAACCCTAACAGTGAATTTCCTCACTTTTGTCGTGTGGAACAACCCTAACTAATGCATTAAATGGAGTTTTTGCCTCTAATATATATATATATAGACAGATAGATAGTAGCATCAGTTAGGGTTGATAGCATACTGACAAAAGTATGCAAATGTGAAGTTAGGGTTTCACCCCTACCACCCCCCACCCTCCACTCATCAACAGACGGGGTGTGCCATGGGGTTGTGAAGCCCATCTCTCACCCCATTCCATGAGTAAATAAACTGACATGCTACAGCATAGGAGAATGGGGTGAGAGTTATGACTGATGACCCTATGGCACACCCTGACATCTGTTGGTGAGTGGAGATTGGGGAGGGTAGAGGTGGGTTATAGGGGTGTAACCCTAACATCACATTTCCATACTTTTGTCACTGTGCTAACAATCCTAACTGATGCATTAATGGAGTTTTTGCAATGAATTTGCTTCTTTTTGAGAAAGTGTAATGTAACTGGTAACGGGTGTGTGTTAGTGGAAGTGAGGGCACTCCAGGCCTTGCACTCCCTTCATTTTGCCCATTTTCTGTATAATGGTATGTGTACATAGGAGCATGGGCCCTCCAGGCCCTGCACTACCACTTACACATAAGTACGGAGCCATACAGCAGCTCCATAGTACTCCAAAGGAACCCTTGTAACATGTTTTTGGCAACATCTCCGTATTTGTAGCAAGTAGGAAAAGAATTCCACTACAGGTGTAATCTATGATTTTAAACTTCCTGATGGACTTAAAGATGGACTAAGCTGCGGGTATCGAAAAATCCGTATCTCTAATTATTTTCGTGATATGACCACCTAAAGTCGTTATGGGTGCCGCAATGTTAGCCTAAGGGAAATTTCTCAGCTTTGGAGCACTGTAACTATGGGCCCATTGAATGTTTTGGGATCAAGTCACCAAAAGGCACATCTGTGGGACCACCAGAGCATGCCACTCTGCAAATTTCAGCCCAAAAGCCCAAACCAATTTGCTGCAGTGGGGTGGCAAATATTAGCTGTTTTTGGGCAAAAACTGTTGCAAATTGTTACAGTTTTGCAAAAATAGGCACAACATTTTCATGATTTGCAAAAGTGTCATGGCTGTTTCTGTCTCAATTTGTGACACTACTGAGGCTCTTATTTTTAAACAGGCATTTCAGTTTCTTTTTTCCCCTGAAAAAAGATAGGGTTCTGATCCTCAGAACCTGACTAGGTAACCACAAAAGTCAGAGTTTACCTAGGAGGTCCCAAATTTAAAACACCAGGCATTTTTCTCTCTCACTAACTGAAAACAAGATGGCTACTGCACAAAAGTAAAAGGACCATTTTCAACAGTAAAATGTTGTGGTGGCAGCTGTCGAGAGACACATATTTTTTCCCCACTGACCATAATGGGAAACTTGTTTTTTGAATAACTTTTGTAAGATTCAATATTTGTTCACCAAATCTTTGAAAGACAAATCAATGACTCAGACTGTATCTTCCCTGAAGATTTCAGACCAAATGGACAAATTGTGTGGGCTGTAGCCACAAGCAAATAAACATTCAAAACCCCCTTTTTTTTCATTTTTGGCCGCTCCACAGTTCTGCAACTTCTTATCAGACCATAAAGCAACTTGCCAGTTAAAGAGATCTATAGTACCAGACCACGCATGCAAAATGTCAGGCAAATCCATCGTATGGTGGCAAAGTTATTAAAGTGAAAAATTTGGGGTTTAACATAGAAGTGGCTGTGCAATCCTAATTACACTGGCACTACCATGCCAGTATAATATATCTATATGTGTGTGTGTCTATCTATCTATCTATCTATCTATCTATATATATATATATATATATATATATATATATATAGATAGATAGATAGATAGATAAGATAGATAGATAGATATAGATATATATATATATATATATATATATATATATATATATATGTCTTCATTGCAAAACTCCTTTAATGCATCTGTTAGGGTTGATTCCACACCAACAAAAGTGTGGAAATTTGATATTATGAGTTACCAGTCCTACCACCACACTCCCACACCCACCCTCCACACACCAGCAGGTGTTGGGGTGTGCATTGGGGTCATCAACCTAACTCTCACCCCATTCCATGTGTAATCAAGCTGAGGTGGTACAGTATAGGAGACTGAGGTAAGAGTTAGGCCCAATGACCCCAATGCACACCCAACGCCTGTGGAGGGTTGGGGCAGTGTGTTTGGGGTGGTAGAGTTGGTAACCCTAAAGTTGAATTTCCACTGTTTTGTCGGTGTGAGCTCAACCCTAACTGATGCAGTAACAGAGTTTTTTTTGCAATGAATTTCCCTTCTTTTTGAGAAAGTGAAATGTTACTCATATGGAATGCATAGGTGGGAGCACAGGCTCTCTGGACCATGCTCTCCCACCCATCCATAACTGTCTCCTCAGGTTTTCAAAATGGAATCCATACATGGGAGCGCATGGCTTTCTGGGGCCTGCACTCCCACCCACCCATAACTATGTCCTCAGGTTTGCAAAATGATATCCATAGAATGGAGCATGGGCCCTTTGGGCCCTGCTCTCCCACCTACCCATCTGTATTCAGGCATATTGCAGCAGGTCCCTGTGATCCCAGTTTTGCATAATGAGATGCATATTTGGGAGTGCGGGCCCTCTGAGCCCTCCAACCCACCATTAGTGAAGAGACATAGGGCCTGAGGGTCCTATACTCCCAGTATTGCAAGATGGTATCCATGGGTGGGAGTGCAGGGCCCTCTATATAACTATAGAGCTGTAACACTGGAAAACCCTCTGTTTTTAGTTTTGAATTATCATATCCATAGGTTGGCACTCAGGTCCTCTGGGCCCTGCACTCCCATCCACCAATGAGTGTAGAGGCATAGCGTAGAAGGGCACAGTGATCCAAGTTTAGCATATATAGTATGCATAGGTGGGAGTGCAGGCCCTCTGGACCCTTAACTCCCACATACACATAAGTACAGACACATAGCGCAGGCCTAAATTTATTCCAAGCAACCCTCATAATGCTTATTTGGCAAAATCACAGTAACCATAGTAACTATGGAAACAAATTATTTCACAGTTGAATTCATGACCTAGCCACCTCCACACATGCTTAAAAAAATCTGTATCTCAAACCGTTTCGAGATATAGGTGCCAAAAGGCACCATAGCCACCACAATGTAATCCTATGGGAAAATATGCAACATCAGAGTGCTGTAACTCTGCAACTAGTGCATTTTTTTTCACCAAACCAGCTAAAGTCACATCTGAGGTGCAAGGGCTTGCTACGCTGCAAATTACATCCCAAAACTCCAAACCATGTAGTGGCAGTGAGTTGGCAAATGCCACAATGTTAACCTATGGGAAAAATTCACAACTTCGGTGTACTGTAACTATGGAATCAATGTACATTTTTCCAGCCAAACTACCAAAAGGCACATATGTGGTGCAAAGGCTTGCCACCCTGCAAATTTCAGCCCAAAATCCCAAACCATGTAATGACAGTTAGGTGACAAACAAACCATGATTTTGGGGTCAGTACTGCTGCAAATTGCAAAAGTTTTGCAAATTATGAAAGTACTTTGTGACACTTGCAAATTTGCGAAAGTGTCGTGCTTGTATTTGTGACAGTATAAATGGCCCAATCAAAAAAACATATTTCTGGGTATTATTTTAAAATTCTGATGCATGGATGCTGTTCCTAGGACCCCATTTAGGTAAACACAATAGTTGGTGTTTACCTAGGGGCACTAGTTTTTAAACTGTAACTTTTTTCCCCACCGCTAACTGAAAATAAGATGGTACGACACTACTGAGGGCATTTGCAACAGAAAATGGTGCTTTCACAACAGTACCACTTGCTTTACTGTGGAACATATATTTTTGTTCCATAGGATATAATGGGAAACTTTAAATGCTAATAACTTTTGAATGGATTTTTATTGTTTCTCCAAACCTTCAAAAGCCACTTCCCTGACCCAATCATCATATACCCTGAACATTTCAGACCTTATGGACAAACTATTCAGGCTTCAGAGACAATCAAAGAATTCACAAAAGTTGAGGATTTTTCACACATTTTAATGCTCTGCAGCTCCACAACCACAAATCCAACTGGAACAAAAATGTTCAGATCCAGAGAATAATGGTACGACATTGCACATTCAAAATTTCAGGTGAATCAGACAAATTGTTGCAAAGTTATTAAAGTTCAACCTTTTGGGTTTAACATAAGTGGCTGTGCAGCCCTAACTGTACCTGCCCTACCTGGCAGGTATTATATGTATATGTGTATATATATATATATATATATATATATATATATATATATATATAGTGACACAGTCGCACCACTATATTTAGGGTTATGAAGGCACTTCTATGTTAAAGTCAAACATTTGGGCATTTTTTTTTTTCAAATTTAGTAAGCTTTATTATGTTTTCCATTTAACAAAATTATACACAAAACACCATTACATAGGAGTGTTTAGAGACAGTAATCCGACAACTTAGATCCAATATACCATTGTTGCAAATAAGGATCATAGATATGATATACTGAAAGGGAATAAGTTATAATAAAATTAGAATATTAATGGTGAAAAGGAAAAAAATATATAATCTTCCCTCCCAGTACCTTCCCACCCCTCCACCCCATTTCATTCACCACTGGAGAAAAACAAATAAGAGAGAGGAAAGAAAAAGGAAGCCTCAAAATGATTCAAGTTATGTTACATGTATTTGGGGATAAGTTCAGTGAATCTACGATGTGGATTATTATTGTTGGGACAATTAAGGTCTACAGAGCTCAGATTGGTGGAACCAAGTCGACCTTAATATGGGCGTGAAGAATGTTAAAAAGGCAATAGGGTGTGCAGAGGAGCCCAGATCTTCTGATATTTCTTACTTCTTTTAGAAATGCTCGCTAGGAGGTGTTCTGCTTGTAAAGCAAAGAGGATTTCTTGGTGCCATTCTGTATACATAGGGGTTTGTTGGTCCAACCAGCAACGTAATATCACTTTCTTAGCACATAGGGAAGTTAAAGTCAAATGTTTCCTTTGATTTCCAATAAGAGTGTCCCCCGAGTCCCCTAGGATGCAAATTTTGGGTTGCAAAGCATTTTGCAGTCCTAATAAAGGGTCAAGTCTAGAGCAGATACTTTCTCACAGAATGTGAAACAGCATACCTCGCTGGAGCCCACATCTGGTGCACAAATCTGACTGAAGCTTTCCCATCTTACAAAGTTTTACCAGGTATAATATAGATCCTGTAGTATCTGAAATTGGAGCAGTCTGTAGCGATCCCACCTGACATCCTTGTACGGCCTATTCCAGATTTGTGACCAATGTCTGGGGACCGTGGGTGTTGGAGGGAGAATCCTCTCCCATACGCAGGTAGGGGTACCATCTAGTTCCATAACTATTTTGTGCAGCTCTTTATAGTAAAAGGAAATTAGGTGAGAGGTGGGCCGCATTTGGAGTGTGCTAAGAATGAGACCAGCCATATGATGGTCCCATGGGGCATTACCAAAATGCCGTATTAGGACCTGGGAAATCTGAAGATATTTAAAGCAGAAAGAAGTAGGTAAATTGTACTTTGCCATTATGTCTGAGAATGTTAACAACCTATGATTCTCTGTTATATCTATAACTTTTTTCCCCACTCCACCCAGCCAGAAAGAGTGATTAATGACTCTTCCTCCAATTTTAAAATTCGGGTTACCCAAAATGAATTGAGAGGAATCCTTTTCCAGGGGAGCATCTTAGAGTATTATTAAGTTGCTTGTGGGTACGAAGGGTTCTTATAATGGGAGTGGTTTTAAGCTGTCCAGGAACCTTGTTAAGGGGGAGATATGGTAATATCCTGATATCTATACCAGATAAGACACAAAGCGACTTCTCTATTTGTAACCACAATGGAAAATAATGGTTCCAACAGGAATCCGGGGCAGGATTCAACCATTGTGAGACAACTGAACAGTTAATGGAAAGGTAGTAAAGATAAATGTTGGGGACTTGTAGGCCTCCTAGTTCTTTTGATCTCTGTAGTTTAAACAGCACCCTACAAGGGGTTTTATACTTCCAAATAAATGTAGATATAATGCTATGAACATGATTGAACCAGGCCTTAGGGAGGTATTGATTACACAACTGAAGGGGATACAACAAAAGGGGCAAAACATTCATTTTAATAGTGTTAATTAGTCCCCACAGGGAAATGGAAAGTAATGCCCATCGATTCAGGTCAGTCTTAATTTATGCTATTAGCTGATCTAAATTATATTGCTTCATTTTGGAGTTAGATTGGGATAAGTATATGCCCAGATACCTCATCTTGTCCTTTACTTAGGAGAGTCCAAGATGTTGAATGTCAGCTTTTAGAGTCAGGTTATTTAGTGGCATAACCTCTGTCTTGGATAAATTCAATTTGTAGTTGGATAGTCACCCAAATTCTTTGATAATATCCAAGGTAGCCAGTATAGATTTGGACAGGTGGGTAATATGAAGTAAAATATCATCTGCGTACACTGATAATTTGTATTGAAGGTGATTGATTGGGATACCAGTGACTAAGGTTGACATATTTATTTTCCTGATAAGGGGTTCTAAGAATAGTTTAAACAAGTAAAGGGAAAGGGGGCATCCTTGCTGGGTGCCCTGTTGTAAAGTGAAGGAAGGGGAACAAACTCCATTACAAAGAATGCGGGCTGACAGTTGGGAGTAGAGAATTTTTATCCACTGTATAAATTGCACAGGGATATGATATTTTGGAAGTAAATTAAATAGATAATCTCATGACACTCGATCAAAAGCTTTTTCTGCGTACAGGGACGCCAAAGCCAATGGAATAGTAGAGTCCCTGGATGCAGAAATAAGATAGGAAATTTTACGCAGGTGGTCCGCCGACAAGCGTCCAGCTGCAAAGCCAACTTTTTCAGGACTTAGCAGAATCTGCCATACTTGAGCCAGTCGATTGGCTAGGATTTTTGCTAGGATCTTCAAATCAACATTTTTTTTTTTATTATTAAACCAGTTTTATTAGTTTTACCATAATCAAAACAAAACCAGTCAAGTTACAGGAATCCATTGTCATAACGATTAACAGCAAAGTTCAAACTCGCAAATCAAACCCATCCTCCCCCCTCCACCCAAGACTACACAAATAAGCAATTCCTAAGTCACCATTCCTGAGGTAGTCTAATCGTCAGGCTTCCAAGCTATAAGGAGCACCTCTAAAGAGCCCCAAGATGATGCATAAGTCTTAGCCCTGCCTCGCATGTAAGCAATGTGCCTTTCTAGCTGTAGGGCCAGAATGCACTCTCTGTACCATTCCATCAAGGTGGGAGACATGTCACTAGCCCAGTGCCTCAAAATTGTCAGTTTAGCTACCACAGAAATGCGTGACATTTGAGCTTTCTTAATCTTAGTGGTACTGGCTGGAAAAAGACTAATCAAACATACCTCAGGGGTAAACAAGGTTTCTAAGCCAAGGATAGGGTCTAAAATATTATTAATGGACTGCCAAAAGGCCTGCGTGCAGGGGCATGACCAAACCATATGGTACAAGGTACCATTGTCCCTTTTGCATTTGCAACAAAGGGGCATAGCCCTTGCCCCATATTTGTATAACTGAGTCGGAGTTAGGTACATATTATGCATTATATTAAAATGTACCATTCTCAGCCTATCTTGTTTTATAAATTTATACATTGAGAACCAAAGCTTCTTCCAAAGATTAGGCACCTCCGGGATTTCCAGCTCCCTCGTCCAGTAAAAACAAACCCCTAATGGTAGTCTGAAATCCCATTCCTGAATCTTTTTATACAAATTGGAAACTGAGCGTGGTTGAGAAGCTATACGTAGAAGTGTGTTGAGATCTCTTTCACCGGGATCTGACGGTGCGACCCGGGAGAAAAAGGAGGTTAGGTCCTTGCTGACTTGCAACAGTTTGAATAATCCCTTATGCGTAACACCTAAGGACTTCTTCAGTTGATCAAAGGGAAGAAGTCTCCCATTCACCCAAAGGTCTGAGACCCTAAGATGATTTATCTGAGGCCAAAGGTGGGGGACAATGGTGTTTCCCCCGACTTTAACATGCGGATTACCGATAATGGGTTGGTCAGCCAAGTGGTACCACCTTATTGCAAGGTATTTTTGTATCTGATGAGAAGCTTTTAATGACCATCCCATAGGGTTGCTTCTAAGGGACTTAGGGATGGCCGACAGGGAGAGAAGAGCCCGCAGTGAACATTTCAGCCTCGCTGCCAGATGCTGCTCTATATCTAACCACAAAGGTAAGTAATCCGGGTGCAAATCAACATTTATAAGGGATATTGAACTGTAATTTGGCAGCATCGTAGGGTCCTTGTCTGGCTTTGGAAGCACCACAATAATGGCAGATGTAAAACTGTGGTCTGAGAGGCCATGCTTATAGATGTAATTGTAGAAGTTGAGTTTAGTACCTAATTGGGCTTTGAAGGATTTATAAAAATTGGACATATAGCCATCAGGGCCTGGCACTTTATCTAATGGGAGTGTATCAATGGCTTTATCAACTTCTGATAGTGTCAGGGGGGCTTGCAAAATAGATATTTGGTGTTGAGACAGTCTTGGGAGATCTATACCTTGAAGAAATTGGTCTAATACCATATTTTTAAAAGGTATGGGAGAACATAAATAAAGAGATTGGTAGTAAGTTTTGAAACAGGAGACAATGTTCCTGGGAGACATATGGAGGGTACCCGAGGCATCCCGTACAGTTAAAACAATTCTATCTGCCACCTGTGCCCTGAGCCTCATAGCAAGCAGTTTCCCAGCATTGTCTCCTTGGTCAAAATAGGTGGCTTTAGAGCAAAAAAGGAAGTGTTCGGCTTTGTTGCTAAGGAGGGTATTATATCGGAAACAGAGACTGTCTAGTTTTTCAACTTATATTGGGTTGGAATAAGCGGAGAAGGATTGTTCTAATACCCTGATTTGTTGTAACAGTTGGGAAGATTCTTGGGAAATTTTCTTTTTCCTAATTGAAGCCTAAGTGAATAACCTCTCCTCTCAGTGAGCACTTCAGTGCCCCTATAGTATGTCCAGTTTTGGCATGGTAGGGGCATTGTGTTGGTAGAAATTCTCTATAAAACTGTTGAGTTGCTTTATTAGGTATATATTTGGGTGTTAATAACGTTGGACCCATTCAACAGATTTGCCTGAAATTTTGTATGCATGGTAGGGCTTGGTAGATCTCTTGATTTGCCAAATTTTGTTTCGGTTGGACGTATGGTCTTTGCGCATGAAAATGCAGAAAAATGCAAAATTATTCAGTTTTGTAGGCAGTTTTGGGGATTTTGTCCACGGCCCTGCACAGCTATCATGTGGCATGTCACTCTGCAAGATGGTTCATCTGAAAGAGTTTGGCTGGCAGAACATGCTGCTTTTCATTTGGTTAAAAAAATATTAAGGCATTCAAAAGTTATGCCACTTTTAAGCTCCCATTATAAGTCATTGGGAAAATTGATATGGTTGTTTTGTGAACAAAGAATGGGGTTTTGGCCATCTTGTCCCACCTGGCGATCAAAGAATTTGCAGCCTCGTGGTCAAAGAATCTTTGTCCCCAAGAATTCTTTGACCGTGATTGTCCACCATCTTGTTTTTGCATTTCCAATCGTAAAAAATCAAATATCTCTGCTCAGGGGTCACTTCTGAAGTAAAACTTGCATGGGTTTTACTCAGGGGGCTCTGACGTATAGACCCATGCCTTTGGTTTGATGTAAAATGGTCGAAAAATAGAGTTATAATGTTTTAAAATCTTTGATCACGTCTCACTAACGATCTTTGATCGCTAGATTCTTTGATCGCGATCTTGCATCATGAGGTAAAAATACATTTTTCTCAGCTCAGGTTTGGCCTAGGAACACAGATGAGGGTGAATTTTGTTCAGGGGCTTCATTCTTTCGAGGCATGGCAGTGGTTTCTTTCAGTTTTGCCTAAAAGTCGAGGTTCAGCATTTTTTATTCTTTGATCGCTAGATTCTTTGATCGCGATCTTGCATCACGAGCGAGGGACGAGATGGCCCTTTTAAAAATTCTCAGCCCTGGGGTGGCCTAGGAACACAAATGAGGCTGGGTTTTGTTCAGGGGGCTTTGTTCTATCGAGGCATGGTGGTGGTTCCATTTAATTCTGCCTAAAACCTGAGTTTCACCATTTTTTATTCTTTGATTGTGAGGCTACAATTTCTTTGATAGTGAGCCTGCAAATACTTTGATCGTGAGATTCTTTGATTGCCATCTTTGATCACAAGATAAGGACAAGATTGCCAGATTTTAAAATGCATTAGATAGGGCAATTTCACCAATCTTTAAGTTTAAATATCTCGGAAACAGTTTGGTCTTTTTACTTGAAATTTGGAGGGTGTTCTCGGCATGTCCTGTAGATGTGAATTATCGTGTTTACATGTCAGATAATTGTTTTTTTGTGGAGATATTGATTGACACAATTTACATGTTATGGACAGTGTTTTGCATTGTGCTGGTGGCTTGAAATTGATAGGGTAAATACCCTTGGTGTCATGGATGTGGTTTTCAGTAGTTGTGCATGTAAAATGTTAACAGGTGTAGAATTCTGCATCTCTGATGAATGAAAATGTCAAACTTGTACATGTTATATCTCGGACATGGTTTGGTGTTTTACATTGAAATTTGGAGGGTGTTGATGGTACACACACATTTACAAGTTGGTGGGAGTGCAGGGCCCAAAGGGCCCGTACTCCCACCAAGTTCCATAGGTTGGTGGAAGCGCAGGGCCAGAAGAGACATGTGCCCCATCAACTTCTGCAGGTTAGTGGAGCGCCAGTCCAAGGGCCTGTGGCTCCACCCGCAACGCAAGTTCTTAGTTTTGTATTCTTTCTCAAAATGTAAGGAAATTCTATGCAAAACTAGTGCTTAGTGTATCATTTAGGGTTAAAGCATAAAAGTTAGGAAATGAGACCTTTAGTGTTGCCCCTCCCCTGGACCCACCCATCATCCCAAGATTTGTTTTTAATTTTTTTTATTCAGGAAGATATTTCAGCATACACAGTGTATAGCATTAGAGTGTTACATATAGCCAGAATGTATGCTGGAAAAGAACATTAAGTATCACATAATCCAATATATCTTCCCAATATTGAACAATGTACATCACACATATCTGAATAACAGTGTCCTATATCATCTAGTCCACTCAAGGGCTAAGCTCTGAAATTACAAGTCTTTCTCACTTATCCAAAATCCCACCCTGCATTCACAGGTCCTAAAGAGATGGCCCCATGATATCAAATGCCGACCCCCAACCATCAAGTGTGGACCTGACAAACCCTACATTGTAATAACAAGTGAAAGCCTCCAGAAAGAAGGAAGCAATAAGGCTAACTAGGAGAAGATAATTTACCTATCCAACTATGAACAAGTCAGTTATCCTATGTTATGCAGCTGAAATGACACTCTGAGTATCCTACATGGCCCCTATACCTTGTTTAAAGGTATTATTAAGAGGTCAGCTAGGTGCGGGGAATGAGAGAAAGAGGGAACACAGCCATCTGGGGAGCATGGGGGGAGTGGGAGGCAGAACCAGCTCCAGACCCAGCAGAACTGTCCCAGATTAATATCCCTGAGCTGTTGCCTGAGTATCCGATGATTCAGAGAGCATAGAGGGGCTTAATCAGAATCCAACATATCCTGGTGTATCAACCACCTTCTCCATCTATCATCCCACCTTTTTTGACCCCTGTCATATTTTGCTGCAATTACCTCATCATCAGAGAATTCCTGAACCATTTTTTGCCATTCCTGTATCGAAGGGACCTGGGCCTGACCCCATTTTCTGGTAATAGCTTTCATCGTAGGTGGAAAAAATATTAATACCTTCTGAAGTTTGGACTTAGAGGGGATCAGTTGGGTCACTGAGCATAGGGTAGTGAAATGTGGTTCTAGCCATTCCTCTTCACCACAGATTTTAACAATATCCCATATTACTCCGTCCCAAAAATCTGCTAATTTCAGGCATATGGTAAGTAGGTGCGCTAAATTAGGGCTCAGACTTCCACACCCTCTCCAGCAGGGAATTGGTTGAAGGTGTCGCCAGGCAGTCTTCTCTGGAGTCAGGAAGTAGTGAGCTATAACTTTCCAAGCAAATAAACACTACCAAGGGGATTTACATACCATTGGGATAATGTCTAGGCTTGCCACCCATTGTTGTAGTGGGAGCGGGAATCCATATTCCCTTTCCCATTTAATTAACCATGGGGGTTTATCTAAATACTCTAAGTTATGGAGAATAGCTCACTTACTGCAAGATTAGACTTCTGAACAGACAGTTTCTCTCACAGCCAGAGGACTACCTTCAGGGTCTCTTCTATATGAGAGTATTGGGGGTGAGTTATTCCACTGATAATTCAGCTTATAAGAACATATTCTTGATATGTATTCCCAGGGACACTGTATAGTCCTTGGATGTAAGAGAATCCCCCAAGTAATGTTTCCCTGTATAACTTAAAAACCCATTTGAGCCCTAACCTCTCCCACAACTTAAGAGACTGTATCATTTGTCTATCCCCGGGGACCCAAACTCCTGAGAGTATGGAATTGAAAGATATACCAAGAGGGGTATCAGGGAAGGGAAAAGCCTGTGCTAGGCTTTCCAGATTATTTGGGTAGGTTCAGGAAGATGTTGAGGTGGAGGCACACCAGCCATTAACACTGGGTAAATGATGTCCCCTAGGAGTGTGGATTCAATTCCAAGCCAAATAGCATGGGTCTGGGCTGTAAACCAGAGGAGAGCTTCACGAAGCATCACGGCCTTAACATAATTCTCAAAATTGGGGTGATTAAGACCCCCTCTTTTTATTTGGAGCTTGTAACTGTTTTAATGATACCCTAGAGGTACTGTCCAGCCAGATGAGTCTTCTGGTAAGTCTATTCCATGTCTGGATATAACAGCTAGGTGGGGGTACAGCTAAGGTTTGGATTGGATAGAGCACCCGGGATAGTAATTATTGATGAACCAGTAGAACTCTTTCTTGCATGGGGACCACCTTCAGCTTCCAGTTACCAATCAAATTTTCTAACTGCAGTGTGAGGTGCTCAAAATTTTCCAGGTCTAGGTGTGAAGGAAATCTGGTGAGGTGTATACCCAGATATTTTAATTTAAGTTGGTACCATTTGAACTGGTATCTGGATTTTAAATTCCTAGTAGGGGAATAATTGCACAAGAGTGTTTCTGCTTTATTAGAGTTCAGGGTATACCCAGAGAGTTCCCCAAACCTGGAAAAGAGGGCCCAAACTGGAGGGAGTGAGGCATATGGGTCAGACAAGGTAAGCAGTATATCATCTGCATATAAAAATATCTTCTGTGGAGCACCATGGATAGTAACTCCCTTAATACCCTGATGTATCTGAATAGCCTGTGCTAATGGTTTGATATAGATGGCAAAGAGATAAGGTGAAAGGGTGCACCTTTGCTTTGCCCCTCAGCAGATTGAAATAGCCTGTGATATTCCTCTTATCACTTTACAGTATGTCTTTGAGGATTCATACATCGACCTAAGTTGATATATGAATTGATGCGGAAACCCCATAGTGTTCATGACATCCCATAGAAAAAAACACTCTACCACATCAAACACTTAGTGGGCATCTAAGCTAAGAAATATGGTGGGCTCCAGAGAATGGACAGCCAGTTGCTGTACTAGCAAAGTCCAGCAGATAGCATCTGCCACCTGACGCTGCTTGATAAATCCTACCTGGTCAGGATGTATAATAAGGGGCATTATTTCATCAAACCTGTGTGCCAATATTGCCATAAACAGCTTGTAATCCACGTTGGCCAATGTAATTGGCCGGTATGAGTCCAGTTTGGTGTGGTCCTTTCCAGGTTTGGGGATAGGGTTTAGCTTTGAGGTCTTCCAAGAGGGCGGTGGATCCCCCCTTCCTGAACCGACATTAAGACTTGTAATAGGTGGGTTGTATGTTCCTCCTGAAATACCTGCTAGAACTCTATGAGGTAGCCATCAAAACCAGGTGCTTTTCTAATTTTTCCTCTCTTAATAGCTTGGGATAACTCTTCTTTAGTAACTGGAGAATGTAAGCTTGCTTGGCACTCCCTAGTTAAAGTTGAGAGGCCTAATCGACAGAGAAAGGTTAGCCTCACCTCTTGATTGGCAATGTTAGAGGCCTGATAGAGCCATGAGTAATATTCCTGAAAAACCACACGTATCTGGGAAGGGAGGCTCACCAAATTACCACGGGTAGCATACCATAATTTGGGGATTCTGGTAAGAATTCTCTGTCCTCAGACTTTTCTAGCTATGCAACTCATAGAGGCGGAGCCACCCTGATGATTTAAACTACGGAGATAATAGAGTTGGGCTAGGAATTTCTGATCCTGTATCCCCTGAAGCTGGCTTTTGACATGGAGAAGTCGCTGATGAAAAAATGGTTGCATATGCTTAGGGAGCTTCTGGAGATGGTCCAATTCTTGCACCAATTCCTTCTCTGTACGCTCCTTATCCTTCTTTATCCTAGTCCTCCATTCAATTAATGCATCTCTCAGTGTAGTTTTAATAGTATCTCATAATATTGCTGGGGTATGTCCCTGGCCATTATGGTCAAGAATATCTTGAATTTGTTGCTGAATAAAGTCGCAAGCCTCAGGGGATGCAAGGTGAATAACATTTAGTCTCCATGGGGAACATTCTGAGCTGATACCTAAATCTACACTGGCTTGTAGTGGCCTGTGGTCTGATAGCAGGGTTGGGGTGGTTGTTACTGCAGACACAGATCCTATAAAGTCCCTATATACATAAGCATAGTCTAGCCGGGCAGCAGACTGGGTATTTTGGGGGTACCTCATATATTCCCTAGCACTGGGATATAGGGTTCTAAATGTGTCATGCAAGTCTGTTTTACACATCTCAGTTTTCCAGAGTTTCCTAAGGAGGGTATATCTGCTTCTATTCGGGTATTCTGTATCTAGAGAAGGGTTAACCATCAAATTCAGGTCCCCAGCTATAATGAGGGAGCCCCGGGTGTTTTGATCCAAAACCTTAAAAAACCTTTTCAACTCCACCACCTGGGTCCCCGGTGGTAAATACAAGGATACCAGTGTGTAGGTTCATCCTGTAAGTGTTCCCACCACCAGGATTAAACATCCCTTTGGGTCCTGGACCACCTTCAAAGTCGACCACGTGATTCTGGAATGTACTAGGATTGCCACCCAACGTCTTCTACCCCTATTATACGAGTATGCCCCAACCAACTGGCATCCTCTTGTGCCCCCTAACTTAGCATGTTCAGCCTGGCTAAGGTGCATCTCTTGGAGAAACACAAACATGGGGTTAGCCCTCCCTATATCCCTGAATAACCTCTGTCTCTTAATGGGGGTGGTGATACCATTCACGTTCCAGGACCACAATGTCGTGCCCCTTCCCTGTCCCTCCCCAGTAACTCCTAATGGAGCCATATCCCTGGTTCCCCCCTCCCCTCAACCTCCACCAGGCTGCATTTCAATTGTAACCATGACGCTGCATAATTACATTCTACACAAAGTAACTGATGCAATTGACAACAGTTCAACATTAAACTAATAGATAAACTAAGTACTAGGATGAATAAAACCCAACCAGAATGACTTCCACATAGGAAGCAGTTTATTGCAGTGCTCCAATTAGGAGTCCAGATCCAGAGGGGGCCTCCCCCTCCAGCTAACTGGGCACTCCCTGGACTCTTGTTCGAGAGCTCCAGTAAAGGGTAGAAAACAAATCAAGTCACCAAATGGCATCACATGTTCTCAGAGTATTAAGGCAGGATAAGAGAATAAATGCCTGCTTCCCCGGGGTAATTATTTACCTCTTGAAAGGGGTCCTAAATATGTATATGAAGTAAAGGTAAATGCCAATACTATAATAAGGGCTGGGTGTGAGGGTAATATTAAGAGGAAGGGGGGGAAGAAGGTAGGTACATAATCTCCACTCTGTCTTGCATGGCAGCATAGTACCATCTCCAATCCTCCCTTGTCCTGTCAGCATGTCTACCCCCAATAGAAACACCTTCTAAGAGGATAAGAATCCAATATACAGTGGATTTCCCCATCTGGGTTAAAGACCAATCTAATTGTGTAAATTGGGTAAATGCTACAAGTCTCAATGGCTGAGAGGGACCTGGGGGTGGTGGTGGATGTCAAGATGAACAACTCTGAGACTTGTAGAAGGGCAGCAGCCAAGGCCAGCAGGATGCTGGGATGCATCGCTAGGGGGATCACCTCCAGAAGGAGGGAAGTGATACTCCCTCTGTATAACTGTTTGGTGAGGCCGCACCTTGAGTACTGCATGCAGTTTTGGAGGCCACACTTAAAGAGGGACATTAACCTCCTGGAGAGGGTCCAGAGGAGGGCAACCAAAATGATTTGGGGCTTGGGGGACAGGCCCTATGAGGAGAGGCTCGAAGAGCTAAATATGTACACATTGGAAGAGAGAAGGGACTGGGGGGACATGATAGAGGTCTTCAGGTACATGAAGAGGGTAAATAGGGGAGGGACAGTCAGGGTGCTTCGAAGGAAGGAGGAAGGGGCCACTAGAGGGCATGGGTGGAAGCTGGAGGGGTGAAGATTCAGGGGAGAAAGGAGGAGGTGCTACTTCACTGAGAGGGTGGTAAAGCCATGGAATGCACTGCCTAGGGGGCTGGTGGAGGCAGAGACAGTGGAGGGGTTCAAGAGGGGATGGGACAGGTACAGGGGAAGGGTTCTGGAAGCAAAATCCAATGCAGCAAGAATATCCAGAACTGGGAAGGGAGAAGCCAGAGAAGGTGAGGGGGACAGCAAGGTCAGCACCCAGGGTGGGGGCTGACCAAATGAGCAGACACGAAAGACCGTTAGGCCTATTCTGCTGGCATTTTAGTATGTTAGTAATTAATAGGGGAGATTGTATCCAGCAATGCTAATCAACTTTGTTGAATTGAAAAAGGGAGTAGGAAAATAGGGAGAAGGGAAAAAAAAAACACAATCCATTGATTAGTATTGAGTGTGTCCACTTCAGTGATGATCAAGTATAAATAGTAGGGTATAAGTAATATAGATATAGTCAATCTGAGGCATAGGACCCTTTCATGAGCACAAAGGATAGCACATAATATAGTCACACAAAGGAGGTGAATGGAGAAACATTCACCCAGGTACATGTTTCATCCTCCAGCACGCTCTAACAGAAGAATAATGGGGATTATAAAAATGGTCTGAGAAATGGAGCTTTCTGACTGGCTACAAACATTCTAACAGCCTTATGTTAATCTTTTATTAACATACATGTAGAGCTTAGCCATATGCTGAACAAGGTTTAACACTGTTTAAAAATATTTCTTATTATAATGGCAATAAGGCACTCCCAGGGATTATGTTAATGGTCAGTTAATCACCCTCTAGGGGCATGTGGCACTCGGCTCTACCTCATGCCACAGTACACCGCAAGAAGGTGATTAACAGACCATTAACATAACCCTTGGTTATGCCTTATTGCTTAAATAGTGGAGATTGTAACCACTGTAGCAAGCCCTGTACCAGGAGGTCAGGAACTCAGTTCAAAGGTATCATAGATTGCCCTGGCAGTCAGCACTGAGGAGCCTTGGTAATGTAGGCCCAGAAGGAAGGATAGGCTAACTGCCCAGGCCACGTGTGTAGAAGTGCTGGCATCCCCATCTCTCAGCCTCCTTCAGAATACCCAGCAGACAGCAAAAGGGAGAGTAATCCCTTCTCAAGCCTAATCATCCTAAAAATTGGAAAAATCCACTGGTGCTGCTGACAAGCCACGAAGATGCTGCTATATGAGAAGGCTCTACACCTTGAATGTGGTGTCTCCACAGTCCTGAGAGACCTGTGCTGCTGGCTTAGGTGAGCTATCAGGATGGTATGCATATTCCTGGAGTATCACCCTTATACCCCTCAGAGCCTCAGCTTGTTTACTGCGCTTGTGGGCAGGGGACAGAGAAGATTTACTCGGCAGCTGGTGAGTACATTTTTCCCTCATAGTCTCTGATTCCATGTCCTCTTGAGCAGGGAGAAGGTTATTTTGTTGTAGGTATAGCTTTGCCTAGTCCAATGTATCAAAAACTTTTATAGAGTTCCCAAGCCATATTTTTAATTTAGCCGGAAAGATTATTGTAGCTTTTAGGTTATGTGCCTGCAGTTTCTTTTTGGTTGTATACATCACTCTCCGCTACTGCACCACAGCAGGGGAAAAGTCATGGTCGAAGGTAATTCTATGGACACCATCCAGCAAGATTTTCTTAAGGCTCCACACTTTTTTGATGATCTCTTCCTTTTTAATAAAACTCTGCATGCACTGGACAATGGAGCGTGGTCTTGCTTGGGGGTCTTTGGGGGGGTTAAGAGCCTGATGTACATGCTCTATGTCATAGGGTCAGAGATGTTGTAGAGCTAAGACCTCATGAAAGAGGTGTTCAATATATGCTCTAAGGTCTCCTGCTTCCATTCCCTCGGGCACCCTGAAAATTCTAATGTTAGACCACCTTGAGTGGTTTTCCAGGTCCTCAAGTTTCTCTCGCAGATCAATGTTATCTCTGAGCAACTTAACAGAAACTTGGTGTAGTTTGTGGATTTTCTGATCATGTTCCCCTGTTTTACTTTCAAGTTTTGCTGCCTTCTGCTCCAAAGCTGACAAGGTATTTTTTAGAGCTTGTTGGTCAGCCCTATACTTAGTGCAATAGGTTTGAAACTCCGAGAGGTGCTCTGACAGCGAGGCCTGTAGCTCACCCAGTGTGACCTGAGGCAGTTCCATTCTCTTGTCACTAAAGCTGGTAGAAAACTGTAGAATCCCCGAGTCGTTCACAATCAGTTAGCTATGGAAAATGATAGAGAAGGTAAGATGTTCAGTCAGGGATAAGGGGGAGATTTTGAGGACCTCTCGTTATGGAATCTGGCAGATTTTACCCCTGGGAGTTTGTGGAGACAGCTTAATCAGCTGCCATTTGTTGTCTCGCCAAACCAGAAGTCCATCCCAAGATTGACAGTTGATAGGGTGTATCATTGGGGTTGTGAGGCCTAAATGTCACCCCATTCTTATTTACTGTGGCTTGTGAATGTCATTTCAGGTGGAATGGGGTGACATTTAGGCCTCACAACCCCAATGACACACCCCATCACCTGTCAATCTTAGGATGATGGGTGGGTCCATGGAGGAGGGGCAACCATAAAGGTCTCATATCCCGACTTTTTATGCTTTAACCATAAATAATGCATTAACTCAGTTTTTTGCATAGAATATGAAATTTGGTATGTCCCATGGGGCATGGTAGTTCTCTTAATTTCCACATTTTGTTTTGGTCGGACTTACTGTCTTTGCACACGAAAACCCTGAAAAATGCAAAATTATCCAGTTTTGGAGGCAGTTTTGGGGATTTTGTCCATAGCCCAGCATGGCGGTCATGTGGCATGTTGATCTGTAAGATAGTTCTTCTGAAACAGCTTGGCTGGCAGCACATGTCGCTTCTTGTTTGGTGAAAAAATATTGAGGCATTCAAAAGTTATGCCACTTTTAAGCTCCCATTGTAAGTCAATGGGAAAATTTATATTGTTGTTTTGCGAACAAAGAATGGTGTTTGTGCCATCTCATCCCACCTGGCGGTCAAAGAATTTTCAGCCTCGCAATCAAAGAATCTTTGTCCCCAAGAATTCTTTGATCATGAGGTCTGCCATCTTGTTTTTAAAATTCTGTCAGAAAAAATTAAATATCTCGGCTCAGGGGTCACTCCTGAAGTAAAAATTGCATGGGTTTTACTCAGGGGGCTTCAATCTATTGACCCATGTCTTTGGTTTCAAGTGAAATGGTCAAAAAATAGAGTTACAACATTTTTTATTCTTTGATCATGGCTCTCTAACGATCTTTGATCGCGAGCCAGCAAATTCTTTGATCATGAGGACGTGATGAGATGGACCATTGAAAAATTCAAATTACTCAGGCCAAGGGTGGCCTAGAAATACAAATGAGAGTGAGTTTTGTTCAGGAGGCTTCGTTCTATCGAGGCGTGGTGGTGGTTTCATGAACTTCTTTCTAAAACCTGAGTTTCACCTTTTTTTATTCTTTGATCGCGAGGCTACAATTTCTTTGATCTCGAGCCTGCAAATTCTTTGACCGCCAGATTCTTTGACCGTGATCTTTAATTGTGAGGATGCAATGAGATAACCCATTGAAAAATTCAAATAACTCAGGCAAGTGGTGGCCTAGGAATACAAATGAGGGTGGGTTTTGTTCAGAGGGCCTCCTTCTATCGAGGCATGGCAGTGGTTTCATTAACTTCTGCCTAAAACTCAAGTTTCACCATTTTTTATTATTTGATCATGAGCTTACAAATTGTTTGAGCGTGAGCCCGCAAATTCTTTGGTCACTAGATTCTTTGATCACGAGGGAGGGACAAGATGGCCAGATTTTATAATGGAATAAATAGTCCCATTTTCACAATCTTTGACCTTAAATATCTTGGAAACGGTTTGGTCTTTTTATTTGAAATTTGGAGGGTGTTTACACCATGTCCTGCAGATGCAATTTTCTGTGTTTATGTGTTGGAGAAAATATTTTTTGTGGAGATATTGCATTGCATATTTCTTGTTCTGCAAACAGCGTTTTCTATTGTGGTAGTGACTTGAAATTTGTACGGTACTTGGTCTTGCTTCTGTCAATGTAGCTTTTACTCATTAGGTGTGTAATGTAGCCAGAAACTTGCAAGTTGGTGGGATGCTTCCACTAACTTGTGTGACTTTCTACTTTTCTATTTTTTCTCGGGTCTTCAGCTATGCAATGCCTCTTCTCACCCTTCCCCACTGAAGATATAGTGGATGCTGAGTGCTGAGCTGCAGCCAACTAAGGTCATTAACATGAATGGTATACCTCTGTGATAACAACTGCATAGTCATTAGTACACTCATGAGTTGCATGGTGTGAACCAGGTAATGTCCCCCACCCCATCCCCTCCCTCACAGCAGGAACTGGATGCTGAGTGGAGACCCACAGGCCAAATAAAGACATGGAAATAAATAGTATACCTGCCTCATATCAGCTGCACACAACTTAAAACACTGAGGAGTTGCATGGACTCAGCCAGATAATTCCCACCCCCCTCCCCACCCAAGAGGCACTGGATGCTGAGTACAGAGCTACAGCCCAAGTAAGGTAATTAACATCAATGGTATTCCTCTCTGCTAGCAAGTGTATTTTCATCACTACATTAAACAGTTGCATGGCATCAGCCAAGGAATGCTCTGAACCCATCAGACAAGGAGTTGGGTGCTGAGTAGAGAGCCACAGCACAAAAAAAAAACGTTGACATTAATGGTATACCTTCTTCATACCAGCTGCACACAAATTAGAACAGTGAGGAGTTGCACAGCTTCAGCCACAGAATCCCCCCCACACCCCCAAAAGAGGTACTGGATGCTGAATGTAGAGCTACAACTCAAATAAGGTCATTAACATTAACGGTATACCTCTATGATACTAGCTGTATTCTAGTTACGATATTTATGAGTTGTACGGTCTCACACAGAGAATGCCTCCACCCCACCAGACCAGGAATTGGATGCTGAGTGGAGACCACAGCCCAAATAAAACCATGGATATAAATGGTATACTGAAACTTATGAACTGCACACAAATTAGAATAGTGATGATTTGAATAGGGTCAGCCAGGCACTGCCCCCTCCCCTCTGCACTGAAGGGGTGCCTGATGCTGAGTGCAGAGCTACAGCTCAACTAAGTAAATGAAGATCAGCAGTATAGTTGTGCAATGCCATCTGCACAGTAGTTACTACACTCATGACTTGCATGGCCTCAGCCAGGCAATACCCACCACCTACCTACAGCAGGGATTGGATGGTTAGTGCCAAGTCACAGGCCAAATAAACACATAGACATTAATGTTATACCTCCCTCATGCCAGATGTACAGAAGGTAGGACACTGAGGAGTTGCATGGCTTCAGCTAGGCAATGCCTCCACTCACACCGGCCCCAAGCCAGGAACTGGATGCTGAGGGCAGACCCACAGACCAAATAAAGACATGGAAATAAATGGTATACCTCCCTCATATGAGCCGCACACAACTTAGAACACTGAGGAGTTGTACGGGCTGAGCCACACAATACCCCCCCACGCAAGAGGCACTGGATGATGAGTACAGAGCTACAGCCTAAGTAAGGCCATTAACATGAACAGAATATCTCTGTGATAGCAAGTGCATACTCATTACTACATTCATGAGTTGCACAGCCTCAGCCAGGGAATGTCCACAACCTGTCAGACCAGGAATTGGATGCTGAGTAGAGATTAAAAGCCCAAACAAACATGTTGACATAAATGGTATACCTTCTTTGTTCCAGCTGCACACAAGTTAGAACAGTGAGGGGATGCACAGCCTCAGGCACAGAATGACCACACCAGCCTTGACCTGAAGAGGTACTGGAGGCTAAGTGGTGAGGTACAGCCAAAGTAAGGTCATCAACATGAATGGTATAGCTTTGTAATACTGAGTGCACACTAGTAACGATAGTCATAAGTTGCACTGCATCAGCTAGGCAATGCCCCACAGCCCGAGACCAAGAATTGGATGCTGAGTGCAGAGGCACAGCCCAAATAAAGCCATGAACATAAATAGTATAGTTACCTCATATGAGTTGAATACAACTTAGAACAGTGAAGAGTTGCATGGGCTGAGCCAGTCAAAAGCCCACTGTGCTGTCTCCACTGCCACAAAGAGGTCCTGGATGCTGAGTGTAGACCCACAGCCCAAGTCAGTCTATGAACATCAATGGTATGCCTACGTGATGCTATGTGCAGGGAATTTACTAGACTCATCAGTTGCATGGATTGAGCCAAGCAATGCCCGCACTGTATCTCCCACCCACAGAGCACAAATTGCATGCTGAGTGCAGACCCACTGCTCAAATAAAGAGATGGACATGAACGGTATACCTCCCTCATACCAGGTGTAGAGAAGTTAGAACAGTGAGCAGTTGCACAACCTCAACCAGCCAGTGTCCAAACCATTGCAGACCAAGAATTGGATTTTGAGTACAAATGCACAGCCCAACTAAAGGCATGGACATGAACACTAATCCTACTTCATGTCAGCTACACACAAGTTAGAACTCTGAGGAGTTACACAGCCTCAGCCTAGCAAACCCCCAGCACAGCCTCCCCGCCCAGACCAGGCACTGGATACTGAGTGCAGAGCTACAGCTGAAGTGGCAGCATGATATTCAATGCTATATATATATATACCAAATACAGAGTAGGTATTAAAGTGAAGGGTTGCATAGGCTGAGGCAGGTGATGCCTGTGCCACCACCTCGAGCAGGTAGTGGGTTCTTAGTGTACAGTCACACCCCAATAAAAGACATGGAGACCAATACTATACCTCTGTCTCACCAATTATATTTAAATAATACTCAGGAGACATAGGATAAAGTTTTACATTAGTTTTATTATTTAACTATTTAAATATCTTTAGGCGGAATTGTTTGGATGCTCCTGGGATGGGCAAAAAAAAAAAAAACAGTTCTCTGTATATATTCTTAATCATTTTTGGCTGTTCTGTGATTTTTGGTATTTCACAAAGTAAATCTACACTGTTACATTTTGCTGGATATTCAATTTAGGTTTTATATAGAATGAGTAAGTGATAACATATGCTTGTTTATGTAACAGAAGATACAGTGAACAACTTCTAATTTTGCTTACATCTATTGCTAAGTAGTATTGATAATGTGTCCATTGAAACTATTGCATTAACGAAATAGACTACACAGTTACACATTTAGATAATCAAGACTAGTAATAAATTATTGCACATGTGGGTATCACCATTTGACACTTATTTAAGACAAGTCATTAGAACAAAATTAGAATTTTTTAAAAGTAACAATTTTATTACATTTATTCACTGCATACATGCATGAGACAGTAAGAAACATTTAGTGGTTCTCATGAGCACATAAATATTTTGTTTTATAGAAAAGCCACATGTGTAGATTATGTCAACAGTGTTAACGTAAGTAGCAATATTGTACATATGACTAGACAGTTTAACTTGCAAGTCAATAGAGACATTATGAAGTTCTTTTGTCTTTGTTTTTACTGTATATTAGTAATCTAGAACAAATTTTTCCATATTCTATTTGAACATCATTGTACTTTTAAATAATCTTTTGATATCTTTAAAGACTGTTTTTAGTTTGTTAGTGGTTATTTATTTGAAAGTGGACCAACCAATATCAAGAAGTGAAAAACAGAAAAATGAAGAGAGGTAAGTAGCACAGTATGTCTGTGTCAGAAAGATTCTATAGTGGTGAATGGGAGACCTCTGCCCTTTGATCTGTTGGTGAGGTCTTTTGGAGTTGCGGGTCAGGACTTGTTTAAGTGGCTACAAGTCAGTAAGGCCCTAACTTTTGTTTTTGCTCGGATGACTCCAGTTGACCATGGGGTCAGAGATATTGACACACTTTTGTCTATAGCCTCTCAACCACGTCCAGTCTCTAAGATATACAAAACACTCAGGGGTGTGCTTTTACTGGACGAGGGAGTTAGGAATACCTGATGTGCCCAGTCTCTGGAAGAAGCTTTGGCTTACAATGTATAAATACATAAAGCAAGATAGGCTGAGGATGGTACACTTTAATATAATGCATTATTTGTACCTAACCCCAGTCCGGTTATGTAAATATGGGGCACAGGATAGGCCCCTTTGCGGTAAGTGCAGGAAGGTCGATGGTACTTTGTACCACATGGTATGGTCATGCCCTTCAATGCAGGCCTTCTGGAGGGCCATCAATAATCTCTTAGATCCTATCCTTGGCTTAACAAATATGTTCACCCCTGAGGTATGTTTGATTAGCTTTTTCCCAGTAGGTACTTCTAAGATTAAAAAGGCCCAAATGTCACTTGTTTCAGCTGTTGTGAAACTGATAATTTTAGGGCATTGGGCTAGCGATAAATCCCCCTCCTTGATGGAGTGGTACAGAGAGTGTATCCTGGCGTTGCAGCTAGAAAAGCATATTACTTATATGCAAGGTAGACTGAAAGTATATATGTCGCTTTGGAGTTCTTTAGAAATGCTCCTTATGGCATGGAAGCCTGGCGATCAGAGTACCTCAGGGCTGATAAATTAGGGTTTGTTTACGTGTGTAGCCTTGGAAGGGGTGGGGGGAGGAAGGGGACTTATCTTTTCAATTGAAAGTGCCAGTTAATATTTGGTTGTTTTATGTTGTTCCGTTTCGTACTTCCAATTCTGTTTACTAGGTCATGTTTGTATTGAGGTGATGTTGTTGAAAACAATAAAGATGATTTAATTACAAAAAGAAAGATTCTATAGTACACACCAATGTGTTCTTCTGGTTTTGAAATGGGAAGAGACACGGATAATATTAGCAGTATACATACTATATATATATATATATATATATACACACATAGAGAGAGAGAGCAAGTTAATGTTATATCATACAATGGCAGGAACATATATAGCCATTGGTTCTAGTGTTACTAGATTAGTAAGCTAGTAAATCATTTGAGCAATTATTGCCAATATCATGCTGTGGTGAAGATAGCACATATCATAGCCATTTTCTCACTCATGCTGAAAAGGTTGGTTCATCTCCAAATCAATGCATTTTTTTAACTGTTTATCATTTGTGGAACTGGGAAAAATTCCTCATCCGACCTCCAAAATATGGACGATCCTATAAAAGCAGGAGCATACCAATAGTTTGCATTGTGGAGCAGAAGTACACAATCATTTTTGACATTATCTGTCGAATTGTCAGTTGCACACATCTGCACAGATATATAGAAATGCATACATACACTGAAAATAGGTGAGATAACCACATGTATACATCACTATGTTCAGCTATGAACAATATCAACAGTTGCACTTAATGCAATGCAATACCGCTAAATGCATGGATACAACAGTTTTGGTACAGTTAATGAACGAATGCATGCAATTTTTTTTTTATTTTTTTTGTCAACAAACGAAAATAGCTGATAATTTATGTAAGAAACATAGGTTCAATCTGCAGTTCAGCACTATATACATATCTACAAATCTGAGTCACATTGTGTAGGTAGATTTTGTCATATTCAGTGTTGGCAGTATACTCCAAGAACAGTGACAGGTAATCCTGTCAGATACTGTTAAACAAATGTAGTTTAGTGCAACAGATAATACTATCATGTACTGTAGTAAGTCATGCTGTGAACTTGTCAAATAACTACATCTGCCAAGACATAACTCACTAACTACATGTGTGTAATATCCAGCGCCCTCGAGTCAGCTTGGATTTGTTGGAAGTCATTTCAGTAAGTATCACAGTCAAGGTCAAGAATGTAGACAACAACAGGAATAAGAGTCAGAACTTAACCTGATGTGTATTTTTCAAACAAGTATAGTTCCTCACACAATACATGGAGAACAGTGCTTGCAACTCTGATAAGCATGTTACTATATTACTGATTTTGTCATCACCATGTAACATGGCACTGTGAAACAAATGAATACACAGTGACATGTGCAAAAACATACAAGATTAAGTGAGACACCTGCAAAAAGATATGACTCACTGACTGTCTAATGATTACAGCTCAATACCCTCAAGTCTACTTGAGCAGTAACATGGCAGTCATGGTAGTAAGTACATCAATGTTGCAAATGTTCAGTATTACAATACAAATGTTTCTAGAAATTGTATTGCAATAGATGATGAAAACAATATTGTTTTGCATCCAACGTATCAGAATAACACTGAGATAAACAAATCATTACCTACTACAGTCTGTTACATTGGTGAACTGTTGTGGTTCTCGTCTGCAATGGCAGGGAAATCAAAGTAATTCACATGAACTGTGCTGATAGTGTACATGAAGTAAAACACATAGATCACCAAGAGTGGTTTTGCACAGTGGTAGTTTTAGATGAAAGGTGTTACTTCTTCTATGAAATGAAAATAAATATATAAACTGGTGGAAAAAAATGCCATCTAGCCAGAATATAAATGCTGAATGTTATTGTTGCAAACATGCAGGTTAAATAAGCTGATATGATCAGATAGCATCACTCCTCCACATATTGTGCAACATTGGTGCAACGGAGAATGATGATGTATACATCTTTCAGATTCCTTGGTAATCTTTCTTTCATAGTGCATACTGCATCACTGTACTCCACCCATCCCTTTCTGAACCTTCACCAAGTGACATAGTGGCCAGAGTGAATGGCTAGGCCCTGATGAAAGATAATTACATGAGTGTCAAATTGACTTCCTGAGAACATAGTTCTTTCAGCAATGAAGTGAGAAATTGGTGTTGTGATTTTCATGCCTTGAGAGTCAAAATGTTGCAATACAATCATGTATCAACAGCAAGATATAACTCTCAGAGAGCAAACACAAAAATGACCACACCTTTGGCACAGCCAACCAGTTTCTGCATTTGCAAACAACTTACAAAACTTCATGGATCTCAGTTCAGGGACATATACAGACAACCACAGCATGTTCTGAGTTGCTTGTGATTCTTTGTAGCCACATGACAAACATGTGCACTTGCACACAATCAACTTTAAAGTGTTGACTCAGATCAATACCATCATCTGCTGAACTGTTTATCATTCCCATCATGAACTCTGTAGCATCGTGTTGTGCATTGTCAGCAAACATTGATTGTCCTGCATATGTTGCAAGAGTTAGTCATAGAGGAGTCAAGCTTTGTAAACTGGGCAACTCCTCTTGACTACCTCTAATGACTCTCTTTAATGCTTCAGAGAGGGGTGTCAACTGACTTGAGTTCAAGACATCAGCAAACTCAGGGATGTGGAGAAGTGCCTGCATTGTAGCATTGGCATAGCAGTTTACTCCTGTGCTGTTGTCAAATATTGGCAGTGTGTGAACCCCGATGCATCTCTTCACAGGTGGAGATGCAAGTTGTTGATGGAAAAGACTGCTTACTAATAGAATGGTGAGGTGACGACTGTGGAATCTTAGTGTGCTTTCTCTTTAATTTGCACCCTTCATCCATTGGGACATCTGTTCCTGATGCATATCTGGGAACTGGTAACAAAGGAGCATTTGGTTGGTACAATATACGTAATCTATTGTACTCAACAATGCATTTTGTATCAGCACGTATCTTACTTTCTGCAAGATTCACTATGTGTAGTCCAGACAACTGCCTCACACGAGATAAAGCAACATAAGACATCCCATCCTTGAATATACCACTGCCTATATCTACAATGGCACTATCAAGGCTCAGCCCTTCTGACTTGTGTATAGACACTGCATAAACAGCACACAATGGAAAATGTTTCCTTGTCACATATATGTCTTTGACAAGATCAAACTTGACTGTAACTCTGTCTATTGGTCGAGGAGTTTCATAGTTGTCAAACTTAACAACCACAAACTCCACAGTTGTGTTCTACACATTATACTGGAACTCATGGATGTACCCCATGGCTCCATTCACCATACATCCAACAACATCAGTGTTTCTGCGAAGCATGACCTGTGCATTCCTACATAGTGGTAGCACAGCTTCCAAGCCAGTGGTATGTGACACATCACTTGTGAGCTCTCTGAGACGCTCAATCATTTTTGATACCATTGTTCATGAGAGACTTACACCATCTATGGTATCTATGCATGTGAGAGTCACAATAGGTTCCTGTTCTCTCATGATCTCATTGAACTCTGCACACTGCTTTAGTCTTGGGAATAGACATACAACATGTACCCCAGATTTCTGCACATGTGCAAAGATATCACAAACATCCTGAATAGGAGCATTATTTCTAGCAATCATGTGCTGTCTGAGCATTTCAACCTGAATGGCTGACAATACACCAATGCGAGCCTCATCAAGCAATGCTTTGCAAGACATGTCACCTTGCTGTCTCATATTCTGTAACAGTTCAACATATGAGAAGAACTCCCACAGATTCACACCACCTATGCATCCAATTATTTTCTTTGCCTCTTCAATGGAAAGAGTACAGAAAACATGTTTGCCATTCACAGGAGCCAGCTGGAGAAGATCCCCAAGAACAAGAATATTCTTGCCACCAAATGGTATGTCATCATTGGTACCAAGGATCTCCTGTAGACGTAAGTGGACATATGTAAGGAGAACATTTGAAACCATGCTGATCTCATCTATTATCAGAAAATGCATCTTGTCAAACACTGACTTCAGTTCAGAGGTAACGTCAAATGACAATTTTCTGTAATCACCACTCTTGCCATGCTCAACTGGCAACATGAACAACCTATGAAGCATGACACCACCTATGTTATGAGTTGCCAAACCTGTAGGAGCAGCAACAATATCTAAAGTTGCAGAATTAGTAAGGACAAATACACTTCTGCTTATAGCCTCAGTTAAAAAACTTTTTCCAGTTTCAGCAGCCCCACTGACAAACTTCCTCACTGGTGTGTGCTGAATAGCATGTTGCACACCATGTATCACAGAGTGATAAACAACTTTGTGATGCGAGTTCAAGTTCTCAACAAAGTTTGTAGCTGACTCTGATAACTGCATACTTTGTTGCATTGCACCCTCTACCTCTGACACCAGCACAACTGGGTCATTAGGAGGAAGAGGGGCACCAAGAGTCCCTTCTTCCTCAACATCAACCATATCCTGTGATGTTAATGGGGTATCATCATCCATAATTTGCTTAGCTTTATCCAGCTGATTTTTTTCCATTTCGAGTCTCTCAATGTAAGTGACAGAGACATGACTCTTAAAGGTATCATAACTTACCATGAACTCTTGTTCATATGTGTCAGATAATCCTTTCAATTCAGACTCTGATCTCCAAGGCTTGAACAGAAATAATAGAGCAAAATAGTAATGCTCATTGCTTTCTGTTGTATTCAAGCTGAGTTTGCAGTGGTCAATTAGCTATGATTTTCACTTTTTCACAAGTGAGCCATCAAACCCAGTGACTTTATATATGCTCTTCTCTGAGTCAGAAGAAACACCCCACTTATAATCATACCATTGAGCAACTTCAGATAGACACAGATCATCTATAGCACTGTGGCACTGTGGATAGTAGTTGTCAATTAAGTTGCTCTTCAGAATATTCATGGATGTTGGTCTTGTAGCAGCCAGAGCCTCAGTCTCTTCATGGCTCTTAAGCATGCGACACCTGTTCTGCTTGTAGTTCACATTCAAAAAATGGAGTCTGACTTCCCATATCAACATACACCAGTAAGACGGTCACTTGCTTCATAGGCACCACACTCATGGTGTGACAGAGTCCTAAGTCCCAGTGACCATGGTCTAGAAGACATTGGCTCATCGCAGTTAGACAACTCTTTCCACATTTTTGCAGGCTTGTCTGCTCATGCTTAGTGATGTATGATGTGACATACCTCACCAAAGCCATTGAATTATCCGCAACAAACTGAACATCAATGTTTGCCTGCAACATGAACAGAAGAGAAGGGCTATAGTCATTGATATAGACTTCTGATTCCCTGCGAGGTAGTTCATTCACTCGCTTTGTTGATTTTGCCTTCAAGCGGTGTCGCATGGCAGAAAAGACATAATTCAAACAAGTATCAAGGCAAGCTTCTCTTGGGAAACCAAAATGGCACCGAGTGTACCACTGTCTCTTGTTCTTCACTTTTCTACAACTGTACTTACCGCACAGGTGTCATTGGAATTTCTGAACCAGTTCTCAAAGTGTTGCACTGTCACACTTGTCTGGTATCTGACATGTGACATACTTCAATATAAAGTTTAGGATTTCACTTGTCTCACTGTCACCAATAAGTGGGGCATCATTTATCCACAGCAACATGTGTATATGTGGAGCTCCCTGAGCTTGGTACTCAACCCTCCAGAAGTAGTGCTCAACCACCCCAAGAGGAGGATTCATTTTAGACAGTATGAATTTCAAAAGATCCTGGAACCGGTGGTGGAAGTAACTCAAAACAGTTACTGGATCAAGTGAGCATATTTCGTTGAGCATCATACTTTGGATGTTCTCAACATCAGAGTTTGCCCATCTGAGGAGATCAAGCAGATCACCCCAATAGTATTCAGCACAACTTACTGTAACAAACCATGTCACTGGCCCAAACTGTCTGAGCATGCACATCACTTCAGAGTGTCGTCTGTACCAATACTCTTTAGTACCACGCATGCTGGACAAAATAGAAGAAAGACTGACTTGTAGTGTTTCATCTTTGTTCTGCAACTTGTGTAGTAACTGTGCAGCTGTCATATTGCTTAACTCTGTACCAAGTCTCAATGTATGAGCAATACTACCAGATAGGACACCAAGTTCACTTTCCCAAAGAAGATGGAACAGGTATGCAATGTTTCTATGAAACTTGCCATCCTTATGTAGAACTCTTGAGGTCCTATACTCAGCTCCTGGCACACAAACTTCTCGCTCATCTAATCGACCACCTAAGCCAAGTGGAAACAGATCAGGAAAACAATGAGCCTCCAGTGTTGCCTCCCATATACTTACAGGATTGCCCTCCACTTGCTTCATTTGATACAATTCAATGTTATCCATCACTGGATCCTTCCCATGCAATGGGTGTATGGTGAATTGCTCATAGACATTGTGTGCAGATGCAATGTCAACCTTCTCCAGTTTTCTTTTGTCAGAGTCTTCTGCAGCAGTTCCTGTAGAAAGACCAGAGAATGTGTCGATGTCAATGTCAGCATAGAAAACATTATGCTCCTTTAGATGTCACAAAGCATGCTTCACCTTCTCAACATTGACTATCTTCTGCATATTGTTTTTGCCTTAGTTGGGACACCATTCACCAAGATTACTATGCTATTATCCTGAGAAATAGTGTTCACGTTTTCTTGCAAAGGCAAATATACAACAGAGCCCTTGAGAGACTATACCAGTTCTTTCTTTGGTAGTGCTCACATCCTTGTATTAAGCCTGATAATTGTTTGAAATGGCTTCATAGCCTGAATTATAATCCGTTGAAACAAGTTCAAGACTGCTATCTCAGGAGGAGTTGGTTCAACTTCCATTTTATTAAGCACAGATCGAGGAGGTAAAGTGTCACTCTTAATCTTTTTAGAACAGCAAGTACACAGTGACACAGTTCCAAGTTCAGCAAAATATGTCTTTAACAGAAGATATGCAAAGAGATGCCCCCACATAACATTCCAACCTGGAATGTTCTGCAAGTCTATATTGACACATTGCTCTTTATAGAAGAAGCGCTCACATGATATGCAAATTACATCAAATTTTGTGTTTTGCAAATTTCAAACTTAGCAAGCTCACTACCAAAATTCCTGAGAAGCTGAGCTTCTTACACTACTAATGTGTGCATCATATCTGCTTGTTCATTAACAGGAGCATTAGACCTCAATCTATCGGTTGTTTGCAACTGTTTGATGAACTCAAGTGCTTTTACATCTCCATCATACAGCATTACTTGAAAGTGCATGTAGTCTCGAACAACAGATCTCTCCTGATATAACCTTTGTACATATTTGCATATGCCACAGTGATGCACTGCTAGCATATGGAAATGATGAAACACACTGCCACAGCTGCTGCTCTCCAAGCGTGCATGAGAATAACCCATTAGCCTTGTGTGAGGTCGAATCTCACACTTGTTAATGGTGTCAATCAATCTATGTCATATAGACCTCTTTGTGGTAGCGAATGCTGACAGGAAACTTCCAATTGACATGTCTGACTCTTCCCTGACATTGCATGTAGTGTCACATGGCCACTTCTTAGCTGATGACTTTTGGTTGCTTGCAGCCTGTTCAATTTCATTCTCATTATCAGTCAAGGCTTTCATGTGAGACAACTAAGACATTGTGAACTTTACTATGTTCATCTATTGTCAAAGTGACATTTGTATTGTGCACATTGTATGTCTCTTCCCAGAAGAATGTTTCTTAATATTCTGAGTGTAACCAGAATCCTTGAAACAGCACCGAGATATTTTCTCTGTTCAAGTGTTCAAAAGACAAAAGTTTGTTTCTCATTTCCTCAGTCTTTAGACTTAATTTAATAATAGCTGACATCATTGCAGCCCATAGCTGGGAACGAATTGCAACAGCTACATTAACAAATCATCTCACTCTCAATCGTAACTTCATTAATGCTAGCTTATGCGCAGTTTGTTCCCTTTGCGTCTCATTATTCTAGAGATGAGATTATCAATTCTAGCTCGATGGCCATGTTTTCTGAAAAAAGTTACCTTACTATGCTGTGCAGCAGCAGAAGTCACACATCCAGCATTTGTTTTGCATCTCACAGACATATGGGTCTGCGTTGACAGTGCTGGACATTGTTTGCACACAGTACCTTTACAAACTTAATTGCTTTTTACATTGCTAGGGGAGGTGTTGTCTTTGTCAACAAGTCCATGTCTTGTGATATGTCAACATGTTACAGAAGAAATAGTCTGTTTCTTCTGCTGACATTTTACAAATTTACTATTTACATGGTAGGACAGTGAACCTCCAGTTCACCTACTACTTCTTATGTGTTCTTTAACTTTATGGGAAATGGTCATGATGGAAACTCTCAATCACGTGTTCAATTTCTTGTCTGTAGCAGTCTCCTAAGAAAGAAAAAAAGAAAACAAATATTAGTACTACTGAATGAGAACTGATGTATAACAGTAATGTGGTACAGGTCCATAAGAAGTCAGTACTCCATAAATCATTAACAGCACAGAATACAACCAAATGTTGTGTTTGTGAAATCAAATGATGTCAATGACAATGTTTAAGCACTTAGAATTATTCTGACTACTGCACTGTTATGTGAACATAGGGGCTGGTTCTATAACAGCTACACTTGGCGCTACTGCCCTTGCATGAAGTAGAGTGCTGCAAGCAGCAACTTATGATACCAGTTGCAACTTGTGGGTTTCTACTATGTGGCATGCGACATGTTGCAGGCACTTGCACCAACAAGCAGTTACAACAATAGTTGCACCATGAACCGCCTGTGACATGGTGTTAGTTGGTTTATGGCAACAGTTGCACCCTATTCTTGTTGGTCAGCAACAAAGTCCCTAATAGTAGCTGTACACAAGTTAGGACACTGAGCGGTTGCATGGCCTCAGCCAAACAATGCCACCCTCAAGACCAGGTACTGCATCCTGAGTGCAGACCCACAGCCAAAGTAAAGCCATGGACATCATCAGTATAACTTACTGATACCACCTGCACAAAAGTTAGGACATTGAGCAGTTGCACAGCCTCAGCAAGGGAATGCCTCCCCAGACAAGGTACTGCATCCTGAGTGCAGAGGCACAGCCCAAGTAAAGTCATGGACATCATTGGTAAATCTCACTGATACCAGCTGCACACAAGTTAGGATGCTGAGCAGTTGCACGGCCTCAGCAAGGCAATGCTCCCCCCGCCTCCAGACTAGGTACTCGATCCTGAGTGCAGAGCCACAGCACAACTAAAGTCATGGACTTATTGAAGTCTTTGAAGTCTTATTGAAGTCGTTGTTGTTGTAGCCTTGTTAGTGTCACAATAAGATCTTACAAGTCAAGCTGCTGTACTGTCAAACAAATAAATAGTTTGTACATCACAAGAGATGTCATTTTTTTAGTCTTTTTTTGTGTTAAGTGAAAAAGTATATGTAGCTGTTACTAAGTAATGACTCATTTTTGTTGTATATATATATATATATATATATATATATATTTATATAGTATGTATATATATATATTTATATATATATATATGTTTTATAAAATATGTCTTGATATTGAGTTGGATAAAAATTATGAAATATGCCATCACAGGTAACGGTATATTGGTGATTTGCCATACCTGCCGTGGTTCGGTCATGAAGTGCAGTTGAGTGACTTAACAACACCACAAGTGGTAAACACACCCATATACCCAGTCCCTGTCATGGTATTTTGCTATGATACAATGCTGAACTTGTTTTGTTGTCTTTATACTGATATGAAACTTTAACAGTGGGTATACTGGAAGATTTATCACTGTTATGTGATGTGTTTTGACCACTGAGGTTACTGAATTTTCATAACCCATTGTATTACATGCATTTTATGATGCTTTTGAATGAATCACCCAATGATAGTGTTGGAGTTAGTATCCAGTATCCATTTAATCTAAGCAGAATTGTATTTCATGTGTAGTACTATGTAAGTATTAACTATTGTGTACTGAGTCAGTTTACGATCTTTCATTTATGAAATATTTATAAAGTATGGGAAGTGTTTATTAACCACCATAATCAGCAGTCACACAACTTTGTTATGCACTGTTTGGGATTTAAAAAGTTGTTAAACACAGTTTGGAACTTCCAAATAGTGGCATGACAAAACAGAATGTGCCAGAGTTGCATAATTCTGACATATAGAATGCAAACTGTTTTTTTTGACCATGCACTATAAAAGATGATGGCTGGGTATCTGGTGAGAAACACGCTAAAATCACCTTTCGTGGTTGCTAGGGTACAGTAAACCTCTCAAGTTGCGCTCTCAAGGTTTACCATGTTACCCAAGCAACCACTCGAGGTGATTACATCATTGTTGTCACCTGCTCTTCAGCCATTATCCTTGATATTTGCAGTAATTGTGATTTAATATGTACCTGCAATGCCTCTGCTGTACATGATGACAGGCAATGTTAGGTGTCTGAAACATGTTTAAAGCTTAAAGAAAGTGCTGTTAAAATCTGATGACATTTACATGAAAGACTTAGTGGATATATTTATTATCTTCTTTCACAGACCAACGCAGGGCTCCCCCAGCTGCAGCCGAGGTAGTACCAGAGCAGTCCGGAGCTGTGAAGACTGGTCACTCTGACAGCGACAGTGTCATTCTTGTCAAGTCAGATGGTAAGATACTGATATAAAAAATTGTAATATGCAATTGGGGTGGTATGAGGCTATCATGTAAGGTGTAACCTGGACTACTTAACTCACTTCTTTTTAGGAAATACTCTTTAGTAAGTTAATATGACTTCAAACACCCATGTAATATTTGTATTACTACAACGTACAGTAACAAAATTTATAGAATTCTGAATTTTGATTGTGTACCTGGTACCTTTTTAGTGTTGCAGATAATACTCTGTACTTGTTGTAAAAGATGCCAGCCACCACTCAGCCACATCAGGAACTCTGTGGCAAATGCATATGTTCATTGCAAAAACAGCACTGCAAAGCTAATGGATGGATGTCAAAGAAATGAGCAGCAAGTTTGAAACCAAATGGATGTATTAATTATTTTTTTTTGTAAAAAAACAATTAAACACTTTGTATAATTGAAATATACTGCTACAGGGAGTGGGTATACTGGACGATCTGCCACATTTGGCATGGTTAAGTCTCTCGGCTGCACTTTGTGACTGAACTACAGCATCCATGGTACATCTCCAGTAAACCAACACCCTGTTGGGGTATATTGCTTAAGAATTTTAAAAAACAAGGTGTGGCGTTTCATTATATAAATGGTGATTCAAAAGGAACAGATATTATAGACAGATGTACTTTAGTTGTATACATCTCAGTTTGGTTTAACTGACTATGATCCACAACTGGTCGTGACATTTCTAGACAACAATGACATGTGAAGTATTGTAGTCCTATGAATTTCTTTTCAGTCATTTAATAAGTGAATGTTGTGTTCATTGCACTGTAAGAAGATATTTGTACAGATTTGAATTGTATTTTTGTATCATCTCATGTTAGAAATGAGTAATACAGGTACTCAGCCCAATATATCAGTTATCTGGATCTTGGGTGGTATATGAAAAGTGTTACTGCATATTGATATACTACTCACTTATGTGAGACGTGCTGATGTCACCAGACACAATATACACAAGAGAATTTTATGTTGTGCACATAGTGATATGAGAAGGTAAGAAAAGTAATAATTGTTAAGTAACAGATTATGATATTGATCCTGTTATGTCCTCGTTACATATTGCCAGGATCTGTACATTACTGAATGGACAGTATTCTATGTCTATGGTAACACTGGGGTACTAACTGAAAATGGGTTGGGCGTCACTGAACAGCTCAATGGGCATGTGCAGTACTGCACAGACAGAGTTTCTAAATTACAGTGGGGGTGTGCAGTGATGATGTGGCTGGCAAGGTGTAGGAACTTCTCTGTAAGATCGGTTGTGGCACTGCTGTTACTGTTCATGTAAGTGAGTTTGTTGCAGTGCCCACGAGCAGGGCTGATGCATGAATGTCACTGTTGCTGAATGACACAACATCCGTAGAAACACAGAAGTGTCATTACAAAGAGAAATCTGCTCACATGGTTTAATTACACAACGAGACAGTATGAAAAAATGGAATTCAAAATAAAAGTATAATACTAGATTAATATATTGTGGCATACGTAATAATATTTTTTTACTTGTATGTTTTATAGTGCCCAGGGAAGCTGTGGCTGTAACACCTGTGGAGGTGAAGCAGAAACCAGGCACCAGCTCTCAGTGTAAGTTCCATCACAAAAGATATTCACACAAGATATAGTGTCACAGTACCCTGTACCCAGAATGTCTGTTCTGAACATCATCTGCTTGCTACCCTGCTGTGTGCTGACTGACTTCATACAGTAGGAGTGTACAGCCATTGTTGTACAGTCTAAACAATGGTTGTGCAGGTCATATTGTACTACACTGTACAGAAATGTGAATGGATCCATTCATATATCTGGGTTGTGTAGTATGGTACAAGGTGCATGCTCATTGGCTTATGTTGTGGCCTAATGGGTGTACAGCCCTACTGCACAGAGTCAGTCATCAGACATCAGGGTTGCAAGTTGGCAAGGAGCTGCTGACTGCTACTGATGAGAACAGGCGTGGTGCAACTTAGATTGAGTATGGAGGGAGGGTGTAGGACTGGACCACCGGGGATGGATTGCTTTGACATAATATAGCAGTGATGCCTGCAATCGGCCTATGAGTGGTGCACTGGAACACCTGGGATATAGGACCATTATTACTATAGTAATACCCACAGTCAGCATTGGGGGGTGCCAGGATGAAGGTGCTACTGTAGCTTGGGTGGTCACTCACACCTGTCAGCTACCATGTTGCAAGCTGTGATATGGCAGTTCAGCTGTGAGTGGCAGCTGTGGACCATTTTAATGAGGGGATCTACAGTGTGCAGTACAAGTAGGGGTTGTGACTGTATGTGTTTATACATCCTGGGCTGAATATTGGGATGCATGCAACATGGATGGAAATGAACCTCCTAATTGTGCTGCATACATTACTGTTGTGTTTTGACTCATCGGCATTTGTACCAGGCACATCGCACTTTTGAATATCACACTGGTACGCATCAGTGGGATGTGCATGGCGACACTGTTGTGCGTGTTGCACAACACTTCTGAATATGTCACCCACTATTTCTTTAGATGATGTGTAAAGAATGTATTACATAAAGTACTTGCAAAAGTAAGTGAGCTGTTGGTTACTAAATGTGTAAGATTATTTCAAGTATTATAAAAAGAGACTGACAAATAGAGCTTTCTTATTCTCAGGAAACATTCTAACAGCTTATGTTAATCTTTTACTAACATACATGTACAAATTGGACATATGGTGAACAAGGTTTAAGAGTGTTAAAAAACTTATTTTATTATAATACAAATAAGGTACTGCCAGAGATTGTGTCAGTGGTCAATTAATCACCATCTAGGACATTGTGGTATTTGGTTACACTTTGTGCCACACTAGCCATACAGGTGATTAACAGAACATTAACATAACCCTTGGTCATGAGCTTACTGTTTAATTAATGTAACAGCAGTAAAAGATGATTTGTATCAATGGAAATATGTACACAGAGTAAATAACTACATGACATGTGTGTCTCTTTTGTAGCAGTTATTAAACAGATGATTATATGAGCATTAGATAATGGAAATAGTACTGTTGGTGTACAGGTTATCTATTATTCTCATGCAGGTGTGAAGAAATAATATAGGTACAGATGTTAAAGTTTACTTGTTCATACACAATTGAAGAGCTAGTATCACTGTATATCAGACTGTGTTGTTTATTATGGCAAAACATTTAGGTACTGAGCGTTGCCATATACTAAGTAAAATACAAGAATAGTGTAGAAAGTATACTGTTATAGATCTTTTTAAGTTGTCAACAAAGAACATAATATGGTAGAAAAAAATATAATAACTGAACTGGCAAGACAGGAGTTCTGATTTGCATCACACTCCTAAATAGTGTTAAGAGTGGCCAACAAAATGTATAACAATTATTGAATTAGATATCAATATTGTAAGATGAAAGACAGATAGCTAATCACCACTTTGAGGCTGATATATTGATTCATGCTTTTTGTCACTTTGCAGGATGCCCTAGCTTGAAGCGGTGCACTGGCCACTGCCACTTTTACTCCAGACTGGAGCGCAAGGTTGACAGTCTGATCAAAGACAATGTTGCACTCTGTGAAGGACAGGAGAGATTGCTGTCCTTCATGGAAGTGCAACAGAGGACTGTCAACCTTGTGCTTAAGTCTGTGGTGACAGCGGCTGGGGACACCGTGGCCAGCTCCAGCTCTTCACCTCCACCTCCAACAGTGGCATCCAGCTTCCCTGGGACACAGTGACCAGCCTCCATAGCTGTCCGGTATCCCCTCTGGAGGGTGCAACTTCCGTTGCACCTCCACTTTGAGTCCAACTTATGAGTTGGACTGCCTCAAGCAGTGCACACCTCTCGTTAACAGTTGCTGCTAATTTTGTAAATAGTTTTTCAAATATTTTCATATATATTTTTTTACATAATATTTTTTCTAAGTTTTATACATGAATATATATATTTTTATGTACTATTTATTTTTTGAGATAATAGACAAAAATCAATATATTTTAATGTTTTTCTTTTAGTTTTGCATTTGATGACATTGAATTTATTTAAAAATTTTGTTTGTCAGGAGTGACTTTTTCATTTGAACATTAAAAAAATATTTTTTTTACTTTTATAGCTATGTAAAATAAGTATTTTGTGAATATAACATTTTGCTTTTGGTATTATTCAGTTGTAGGGATCTTTGTCATCAATATTTATAAAAAAAGGTATGAGAAATGCAGCTTTCTGATTGCTTGAAAACATTCTACCAGCCTCATGTTAATTTTTTAGTAACATACATGTAGAGCTTAACCATATGCTGAACAAGGTTTAACACTGTTTAAAACCATGTTTCATTATTATAGCTATAAGACACTCCCACGGATTATGTTAATGGTCAGTTAATCACCCTCTAAGTGCATGTGGCAGTCAGCTACACCTTGTGTCACACTACACCACTAGCAGGTGATTAACAGACCATTAACTCAACTGTTGGTCATGCCTTATTGGTTAAATATTCTATAAGGAAGCATTTGGTTTACTTAGTTTGGTAAAAAAGGGTATTATACACTACATTTGAGGTTTAAACAGATAACACATTTAAATTTGTGTTGTGTTACGTATGTTGCAGTGTTATGAGAACATTTTTGTAGGTACATTAATAAGTATGAGTTATGTTTAAAATGTGTGTCCAGTTAAGGTACAGAAGAGAATCATGTAAGATATCTAAATATTTAACAGTGGTGCTGAGAAATAGAGTGCCACATTCTTTATGTCCCACAAGAGTAGTCTCATTGGCTGCAAAAAGATAGTGCATAAAACACTGCAACACCATGAATTAGTATTGACATAACAGTGGTAAGCAAAAGGAAATAGATAAATATTGAGAGGCATATGCTTGAGATGGATGTTGTCTTACTCCTCATAACAGAAATTCCTGTTAGATGACTTACTGTGTTCTTCATTTGTGTGCATTTGCCTATATATGTGTGGTGCTGCCACAACAACATTTTCAGGTACTATTGGTCCTTATCATTCTCAAAAAGACAGGATATTCATGGTAAAAAACTCAGTTTAATGCATCAGTTAGGGTTGTTCCACAGCAACAAAAGCAGGAAATTCGGTGTTGGGTTCAGAAAATCAATGTTAAAGGAAATCAAAACATAAAGCAGGTTATAGAAAGATTTTGTCCAAGAGAGGATTGTGTAGATGCTATAGAAACAATGGATCATTTATATTATTCATGTCCATATATATTATTCAATTTTGGGACATTGTTAAAAATAGATGGAAAATAGGTTATCAATACTCTCCTGCTTCTACATTGCTGTTTTTGGATTCCAGATTCTCATTTACTAAGGAGCATATAGGTATGGTTAGGATTTTGTTTGTTTTTTTTGTATAATGGATCTGGATTTGTAGATGTTGTTTAGTTTTGCAGCAACAAGACATTCCTGCTTTAGATTTATATTTTATTATAATACGGGAAATTAAGAAATGGAAGAGTGCTGAATTAGCAAATGGAAACTCGAATGTTTTGGTAAAGCAGTGGACCTATTTTGATTTTTTATAATAAAACTAAGGGAAAAGAGTAAAAATGGAAAAAAAAAAAAAAAAATGTTTACAACACTCCCTCCCCCACCAGAAGTGTTGTTTAGTTTTGTGTTTTTCAGATGTTTGTATGAATTAATACCTGGTTAAGTCCTTTTTGCTTTGATTATTTCTTTATTAATTTATTGATTGATTTATTATTGATTTGTATGTTGTGTTTAGATTTCAATAAAAAATTCCCCTACTCTTTTCGATAAGTGCCATGGGATCTTTAACATCCACCTGAACTACCACCAATCCAGGCATATGGGACCTCGGTTTAATGTCTCATCCGAAAGACGGCACCTCAGAAGTGCAGCACCCCTCTCATGCTGCACTACAGTGTCAGTACTGGGATATTAACCCAAGTGCCAGATGTGGGAACTGAACCCACAGCCCTCTGATCTCCTGGCCTCAGAGGCGAGTGTGCAACCTACTGAACCACTGACACTGACATAACAGTAATGTACACAACACAATTAGCAGGTTCATTCCCATTCCTTGTTACATACATCCCAATATTCATCCCAGGATGTAGTAACACATACAGTCACAACTACTACTTGTACTTCACAGAGTAGATCCCTCATTAAAATGGTCCACAGCTGCCACTTACAGCTGAGCTGCCATATCACACCTTGCAACATGACAGCTGACAGTTCTGAGTGACCACCCAAGCTACAGCAGCACCTTCATCCTGGCACCCCCCCATGCTGACTGTGGGTATTACTATAGTAATAATAGTCCTATGTCCCTGGTGTTCCAGTGCACCACTTACAGGCCTATTGCAGGAATCCCTGCAATATTATGTCAAAGCAATCCATCCTTGATGAACTAGTGCTATACCCCTCCTCTCCCACCCACTAAGCCACACCACGCCCACTCCCCCCACTCCTGTCAGTGGCAGTAAGTACCTCTTGCCAACTTGTAAGCCTGATGCCCAATCACTGACTCTGTGGAATAGGGCTGTGCACCCATTGGGCCACAACAGAAGCCAATGAGCATAAACCTTGTACAGTACTACACAACAGAGATTTATGAATGGATTCATTTACATTTCTGTACAATGTAGTACTATACAGCCTTTACAACCATAGTTTAGGCTATGAAACAATGCTGTACATTCCTACTCTATGAAGTCAGTCAGTACACAACAGACTAGAAAGCAGACAATGTACATAACAGACATCCTGGGTTTAGGGTACTGTGATACTATGTCTTGTATGAATATCTGTTGTGATGGTACTTACACGGAGAGCTGGTGCCTGGTTCCTGCTTCACCTCCACAGGTGTCACAGCCACAGCTTCCCTGGGCTCTATAAAACATACAAGTAAAAAACATGATTACATATAGCACAATATATTAATCTAGCACTATACTTTTATTGTGAAATGCATTGTTTCATACTTTCTCATTGTGTAATTAAACCATGTAAACACCATTTCTCTTTTCAATGACACTTCTGTGTTTCTATGGATGTTGTCTCATTAAGCAACAGTGACTTCCCCACATCAACTGTTCTCGTCTGTACAGTAAGAAAGTGACTTACATGAACAGTAACAGCAATGTCACAAATTATGTTACAGAGAAGTTCCTACCACTTGTGACCACATCATCACTGTACACCCCACTGTAATTTAGAAATGGTCTCTGTACAGTACTGCAAATGGCCATTGAGCTGTTCAGTGATGCCCATCCCATTTTCAGTTAGTACGCCAGTGTTACCATAGACATAGAATACTGTCCATTCGGTAATTTACAGATTCTGGCAAAATCTAACAAGGACATAACAGCCTCAATATCATAATCTGTGACATATACATGGGTCATATCCCTCAACTTCATTAACAAATATTATTATTATTACCTTCTCAGATCACTATGTGCATAACAGAAAATTCTCTTGTGTATATTGTATCTGGTGACATCAGTACGTCTCACATAAGTGAGTAGTATATCAATATGTAATAATACTTTTCATTCCCAAGATCTAGATAACAGATATATTGGGCTGAGTACCTCTATTACTCATTTGTAAGATGACATGACACAAAAACACAATTCAAATCTGTACAAATATCTTCTTACACTGGAATGAACACAACATTCACTTATTAAACAACTGAAAAGAAATTCATAGCACTACAATACTTCATATGTCATTCTTGTCTACAAATGTCATGACCAGTTGTGGATCATAGTCAGTTAAACCAAACTGAGATGTGTACAACTAACGTACATCTGTCTATAATATCTGTTCCTTTTGAATCACCATTTATATAATGAAATGCCACACCTTGTTTTTTACAATTCTCAAGCAACATACTCCAACCGGGTGTTTGTTTACTGGAGATGTCTCATGACTGCTGTAGTTCAATCACAAAGTACAGCTTAGAGACTTAACCATGTCACATGTGGCACATCCTCCAGTATACCCACTCTCTTTAGCAGTATATTTCAATTATACAAAGGCCCAGATATTCAAACTGTGCTAGGCTGTGGCACAAGCTGGGGTGTAGCTCAATTTGGCTGTGCAGTGGCGTGGACTAGGCGATATTCAACGGAGCTGCAACATGGCTCAGTATCATGGAATATCACACCCTGGCCACCCGCAGTGCACATGGTGCAGTGGCACTGCACCAGCACCAGTGGCCAGAGTGGAGCATGGGGATGTGCTAGCGCTAGTTCCATTGTGCTAAGCACAACAACCACAATATTTAAAAGTTGACATTCAAATGCAGCCCAAATGTATGCAAGGCACAAATGGGGCCATTTGCATGTCATTATGGCCCAATTTGCATGCATGTGCGCTGATCCCTGATGACTTGTACCTGGCGCCCTGCCAGGCAGCAGCCATTGGGGACCAACACCCCCTGCAGTGCAGCAATGTGCCCCACAGCCCAATCGCAGGCTGAAGTAAAATAACATAAACCTATATCCCTGGTGGTCCAGTGGACCTGTCTGCCTGATCGTGGGCTGAATTAACATAAAATGAACTGCTATCTCTGCTGGTCCAGTGGACCTGTCTGCCCAATCACGGGCTGAATAAAAAATAAAAGAAACCTATTATCCTGGTGGTCCAGTGGACCCCCCTCCCCAACTGCCCACTAATCCCTACCACCCTGCTCCCCCCAGGTCAGTGGAGGGCAGCAGCACCCCACCCACTGAAACTGTTGGTAGGGCTGTACGCCCATTGGTCCACAGCCTGAGCCAATGAGTGTGCAGCCTATACCATACTACACATTCCAGATATGTGAATGGATCTATTCACATATCTGCAATGTGTAGTACGATATGGGCTGCATGACCATTGGCTCACACTGTGGACCAATGGGCATACAGCCCTACCAACAGTGTCAGTCGGCAGGCAGCGGTGCAGCAGGTGGGTGGGGTGCTGCCGGCTGCCACTGACCGGGGGGATGGAGGGAGGCGGTGGGGATCAGTGGGCAGCTGAGGAGGGGGATCCACAGTAACACCAGGGATAATAGGTTTCTGTTTTTAGTACTTCAGCCTGCTATCGGGCAGACAGCTCCACTGGACCACCAGGGATAGTGGTTTATTTAATTTTAATTCAGCCTGCGATCAGGTGGGCAGCAGTCCACTGGACCACCAGGGATATAGAACAACTATTTTAATATACTTAGCCCGTGATCGGATGGGAAACAGTCCACTGGACCACCAGGGATGTAGGACAACTAAATATATTTACTTGGCCCAGTATCGTGCAGGCAGTGGTCTACTGCAATACCAGGGATATAGGACAAATATTTTAGTATACGTAGCCCACAATTGGGTCAGCAGCAGTCCACTGGACCACCAGGGATGTAGGACAAATATTTTAATATACTTAGCCAGTGTTCAAGCGGGCAGTGGCCCACTGGACCATCAGGGATGTAGGACAAACACATTCATTTACTTAGCCCATGATTGGGCATGGGGGGACTTCACCACGGAGGTTCAGCCGGAGCTGGGGTGGCCACCCACACATGGCAGCTGCCGTGTTGCACCCTGCAATATGGCAGCTCACCTGTGCATGACTAGCCATTTATCCTTTTTTTTGAGGGATCGAGCTTTGTGTGGCGCAAGTGAGGTTGCTATACATGGCATGGCTAAGGCACATCCCGGGCTGAATAACGGGCTGTGCAGAGTATGCATGGACATGCCCCACTACCTGCGCCTGCATACATTACTGATGTGCTCTGGCCATCAGGATTTGTGCCATGTGCAATTCCCGTTTGAATATCGTGCCAGGGCGCATCAGTGGGTTGCACATGGTGCAACACTGTTGCACCATGCACAACCCTTTTGAATATCTGAGACAAAGTGTTTAATTGTTGTTTTCATGAATAAATTAAATACATCAATTTGGTTTCAAACTTGCTTCTCGTTTCTGTGACATACATCCATTAGCTTTCCAGTGCTCTTTTTGCAATTAACATATGCATTTGCCACAGAGCTCCTGATGTGGCTGACTGGTGACTGGCGTCTTTCACAACAAGTACACAGTATTATCTACAACACCAAAAATGTTCCAAGTACACAATCAAAACTCAGAATTCTACAGATCTCATTGCTGTACATTGTAGTAATACAAATATTACATAGGTGCTTCAAGTAATACTAACTTACTAAATAGTGTTTACTAAAAAGAAGTGAGTTAAGTAGTACAGATTACAACTTACACAATAGCCTCATACCACACCAATTACATATTACAATTATTTCTATCAGTATCTTACCATCTGACTCGACAACAGTGACATTGTCAGTGTCAGGGTGACCAGCCTCCACAGCTTCAGACTCTGCTGGTACTACCTCGCCTGCAGGTGGGGGAGCCCTGCGTTGGTCTGTGGATGAAGATAATAAATAGATCCACTAAGTCTTGCATGTAAATTTCATTAGATTTTAACAGCACTTTATGTAAGCATTAAACATGTTTCAGGCACCTAACATTGCCTGTCATCAGGTACACCACAAGCATTGCAGGCACATATTAAATAACAAGTACTGCAAATATCAAGGATAATGCTAGAAGAGCAGGTGACAACAACGCTTTAATCACCTTGAGTGATTGCTTGGGTAACATGGACAACCTTGAGACTACAACTCAAGAGGTTTACTGTACTCTAGTAACCACAAAAGGTGATTTTAGTGTATTTTACATTAGATACCCAGGCATCATCTTTCATAGTACATGGTCAAAAAAACCCTGTGTTCATTCTATGTGTCAGAATAATGCAACTCAGGCTCATTCTGTTTTGTTATGCCAGTATTTGGAAGTTTCAAACTGCATTTAACAACTTGTAAAACCCCAAACTGTGCATCACTAAGTTGTGTGACTGCTGATTATGGTGGTTAATACACACTAGCCATATGTTGTAAATACAGTATTTCATAAAATAAAAGATCATAAACTCACTCAGTACACAAAACTTAATACTTACATAGAACTTCACATGAAGTACAATTCTGCTTAGATTAAATGGGTACTGCATACTAACTGCAACACTATAATGTGCTGATTATTTAAAAGCATCATAAAATACATGTAATACAATGGGTTATGAAAATTAAGTAACCTAATTGTTAAAAACACATCACATAACAGTGCTAAATCCTCCAGTATTCCCACTATTAAAGTTTCATATCAGTATAAACACAACAAGACAAGTTCAGCATTGTATCATAGCAAAATGCCATGACAGGGACTGCGTATACAGGTGCGTTTACCACTTGTGGTGTTGTTAAGTCACTCAACTGAACCTCATAACCGAACCACACAAGGCATGGCAAATCAGCAATATACCAGTACCTGTCATAGCATATTTCATAATTTTTATCTAAGTCAATATCAAGACACATGCATTGTACAAAGTTCTGTTGAGTAACTGACGATGAGTGAGGTGCTCCCCTGCAGCTGGCTTTCCTGCAGTCTCCCACAACTCATAGGCGAGGTAGTACCAGCACCTATCACTGTATGGTATCTCCTCCTGCTGCTTCAACACATAGAAGTGCTGGTGCAACAGCTTCCACTTCCTCTTTAGCTGTAGCACAGTTTTGTTCTTCACCTTTAGAATGACGTGAAGAAAACTGTTCATGCACCTCCACATTGAATCCAGCTTACGGTTTGTGCTCTGCATTGGAATGCAGGCACTACCCCGGCTTGGACTGCCCCAAGCAGCAAGCACACCTCTTGCAAGGTCCACTGTCTCATTTTTCTCTTTTAGTTCTGCAATAGAAACATACAAAAACATTCCATTACTGTCATGTCTCAGAGTCTATTTATTTCTATGTATTGTATGAGTTTTATGGTTAGAACATGACAAGAACACATTTCACAACCCTACCAAAGCCCTTCACACAGAAATTACTTTTCACATGCTTTGTTTTGTGAAACAGTATCACTACTATGCACACTTAAGACATCCTGGTATTGATCCTGTAATGACATGAGTATTTTCAACCATAACCAGTACTTGTGCTCACACTGTTGAAGATCCCCCCAAAAATATTTTTACTAATGACAGCCACAGTGTAGCTGCAGTATTGCACACCACAATATGCAGTCAACATCTTTCCATTGACAGCCAAAGTCCACTGTACCATGTGTTGTCATCACCCGTGCCTTACCAAGTATGATTTTGCGATGGAAATATATGCATGGTAATCAACTGCACCCAACCCCCTCACCCAATTGTGTACTTTCTGTTTAAAACAAACCGTTGTGCTGTACTGCAGCTACCACTCCACCTCAATGTAACAACAAAGCAGAGCTAACAAGGCCACAAGGGATTACTTTTAAAAACGTAACCCATTATAACGTGAAAGGCAGCACTCCACTGTACTACCACCATTTTTTGTTTCAAAAAAACAAACTCTAGTTTTGAAATACATTACCACCAAGCTCCTGGGGGGGTGGCATCACTAGACAACAGGTCCTGACTCACACAATACCAGCAACAACTTACTCATAAATAGGACACTTGCATACTAATGACACCATGATAATATGAAAATAGCTGTGCTGACACCTTGCATGCATTATGGCTTCATTTGCATGTATAGTACGAAATAGTGTAATACTTAAACCTACCACTACTGCACTTCAGTGTTGCAACCCTCCTACTCCTCTCTGCCCACTTACACTTGTGCAGTGCCAGAGTAATATGTACAATGCACCTTACAGAATGAAATATTTCACAATGCTAACCACACCACAGCAGTGTTAAATATTGTATTAACAACAACCTGCTGCATTGCAATTGCACTTTACCCAGTGTTGTTACACAGCATGGCATAGTCTGAATATTCCCAACCCATGTGTTACATGTGTGTGAGTGATGTATGCAGCTGTTCTATTTTTTGACCAAATTTTTTTGGTTCTGAAAAGAACCTTTGTTAGCACTTTGATATTTGATCAAACAGTCTGACATTCTTAAAGGACTTTGAGGATTGCATCTTGAAGGTCTCCCAGGAAATGGCAATTGCCAGCATGTGAGAAATGTACACCGTCTGGTAGGTATAGCCAATCATAACAATACTTAATTTCTGGGTGACGAATGGTGTACATTCCAGACATGCTTAGAAATGCAGATATTTGTATGCTGACTTTTCTTCGGGCTTTGTCAATCAGGTACATATGGTGTTTTGCTTGCCAGACCCTATGCTCTGTAATATCTGAAAAAATGATTTTACAGGCAGGTAACATACTCATAATAGAAGCAAGGTCCAATTTTGCTTCTGTTACAAAATCTACACAGCGTTCGGTGCCCAAATCATTGCCTCCGAGATGTATCAGCAATATGTCTGGATGAGGCTGAGTACTCAAAAGTCTGTGCATGGTTGGCATGAGGTGCTCCCACCTCATTCCACCCCTACCAAACCACTTTACAGTGCAATTTGGGAGCTGCAGGTTTCTCCCAAAATCACTATTTTGAGCATACTCAGACGCTTGTCTCACGATACTGCTTCCAACTATCCACAAAGTCCTTTTGCTATTTTCTGCCATTCTCAGGTTTTAAGCTTAGAAGTGGACAGAGAGCTACCAAGAAAGTCAGTGTTCACCCTGCAGTGGCTAAGCAGTAGTGAAAGTAAAACTGATATTGTCCCTCCTAACTTCAAGCCAGCTTCAGTTGGCTGATTCATAACACAAATAAAAAAATCATTGGCTAGTACTCTGCCTTCATTAACCAATGTAGGCTATGCACTGACTATTACTGCACTTCTGCTACAGCTAAAATGTGCAGACATTAAGAGGTGGGAAAAATGCATCCTTTTCACAGGCAGTTTTAAACAATTACAAGTGCAGAAACATGTCTGATTGGGTCCCTCTTCTGTTATGGGTCCACATGCAGCTTCCTATCTCCCTCTATTTGCAGCTGTATCTGTACAAGTAAGCACTAAACTACTATCTGACGTTAAACAGTTTTACCTAAAGAATGCAGCATCTTAGGTTATAACAAGAAACATAATCAAATACAGCACTAAAAAACATTTTGATTAATAGTATTTACATGTTACTAACACATTTTATTATACTATAAAAATGCTTTATAAAATATAATGTACTTACAGTTTTCAATATGCTGTCTCTCAGTGTAAACTAAGATGGCTGCTGTTGACTTCTTCTTCAGTGTTGTCCATCTCTGATTGGTTGTCTCACATGGCCTGACAAATCTAGCATAACATTGGCAGAACGAGCTGTCACTCAAATAACAATCAGCAGAACGAGCTGTCACTCAAATAACAATCAGATCTGATTCGAAAATGAATGCACTTTCCACTCCCAAGTTTAAAATTTACGACACTTTTGCACGCACAACACTACTTTTGTGACACTGTCGAATGCACAGCTTTACTTTTTGCGACACTTTCAAATGTTCGAAAGTACTTTTGGGATACTGTTGAATGCACGACATTACTATTTGCGACACTGTCGAATGCACGACACTACTTTTTGTGACACTTTCGTACACACAACACTACTTTTCCAAAATTTCCAGTTTTCAACAGAATTTGATGGTTTATGGAAATAACAAGCAATTTTTCAATGCCGAACATTGTGACACTGCATTGGCAGTGTCACAAGTGCAGATGCATAGTGATGTGACTTTGTAAATGTACCCCCAAAAGGTGTTTTTTTTCAGCGAGTACGTCACCGTGCAACAGACTTGCAGGAATGCATTGTTTGGCAGTTGTTAAGCACGCCCACAAAACAGTCATTCTATGGATTATTGTCACCAAATTTTCAACACAGTCATTTTAGGACCTCTGCTCAAGAACAGTGTAACTGTCATTTTTGTTATGTGCTCCAAACACTGATTTCACAGAACAACTGTGCCATACTGTGCCAGAATTGTGAAAACACATTTTGGGCAGGATATGCAAAATGGCACCTGTACAGTTCACAACAAACTGTGGCAAAATGTCAATGCTGAGAACCTGGCATTAAAATACTGCGAATACACTAACTTACGAGTGTGCGTTGCGCAGTTCCTATGCACACTCATAAAACACTCATTTTATGGACTATTCACACCAAAGTTTTAACATGCTACTTTTACAACCTCTGTTCATGAACAGTGTCACTGTCACTTTCATTATTTGCTCTGAACACTATTTTGCATAGCAACTGCGCCATTCTGCGTCAAAGTGTGAAAACATATTTTGGGCAGGATGTGAAAAATGACACCTGAACAGTTCACAACAAACTGTGGCAAAATGTCAATGTTGAGAACCTGACATTAAAATACAGTGAATACGCTAACTTACGAGTGTGCTTTGCGCAGTTCCTATGCACACTCGTAAAACACTCATTTTATGGACTATTCACACCAAAATTTTAACATAGTACTTTTACAACCTCTGTTCATGAACAGTTTCACTGTCACTTTCGTTATTTGCTCCAAACACTGATTTTGCATAGCGACTGCACCATTCTGTGGCAAAGTGCGAAGACACATTTTGGGCAGGATATGAAAAATGACAGCTGTACAGTTCACAACAAAGTGTGGCAAAATGTCAATGTTGAGAATCTGCTATTAAAATAGTGCAAATATGCTAACTTATGAGTGTGTGTTGCACAGTTCCTACGTGCACTTGTAAAACAGTCATTTTATGGACTATTCACACCACAATTTCAACATAGTAATTTTAGGACCTCTGTTCATGAACAGTGTCACTGTCATTTTTGTTATTTGCTCTGAACACTCATTTTGCATAGCAACAGCTCTATTCTATGGTGAAGTGCGAAAACACATCTCAGGCAGCATGTGAAAAATGACAGCTGTACAGTTCACAAGAAGGTTTGGTGAAATGCCAATGTTGACAGCCTGCCATGAAAATAGTGCAAATGTGCTAACTTATGAGTGTGTGTTGTGCAGTTGGTATGCACACTCGTAAAACAGTCATTTTACAGAGTATTATCACCAAATTTTATACGTACTCATTTCCATACCTCTGCTCATGAACAGTGTCACTGTCATTATCACAATGAGATCCAAACAGTGGTTTCGCACACCAGCTGTGGCAATGGACACCGTAACTGCAGAAAAACATTTTAGCAAGGATGTGAAAAATGACAGCTGTATACTTCACAAGAAGGTGTAGTAAAATGCCAATGTTGAGAATGTGACATGAAAATATTGCAAATGCACTAACTTAAGCTAAGTGTGTAAAGTTGACTTATTAATGTGTTACTCATTAGCAGAAAGATTGTTAATAAAGTAACTGTGTAACCAGCAGTGTGACAGCATTAGCTAAAATACACTATTCAGAATAATACTAATTGTTCATTACTGAACAGTGAAATCATATGGAACAAAATTTTTATGCTATAGTGATAATGCTATACAAGACAATGTAACAGGAATGAAAATGAAACTGTTACAATGTTAACAACTAATGTAATTAAAACATTTAATAAGTGTTATTTTAAATAGATGTAATACTTAAATCATATGTCTCAACGTACAATGTTAGAGGGCATCAACACATGCATACAGTAATATTGTCTTTTTCTCTGTCTTTTATAGAGGTGCCTGATACTTCTATGAGATTGCTGACTGCCACTGTGAACTAACATATCAAAAGATGCCTACTAAATACAGACATAGATGTATAGGGAAACGAGACAGGTATCATAGTACTGCACTGTTGCTCAAGAATGATAAAACACATATGTGAGTTCAAGACATAAAAGAAAACAGAGTTCTACTGCAACAGTGAGCTCTACAACAACTCACTCCACATCAAAAGCACATACTTGCTCAAGAGCAAGTAAAAACTGCTTACCTCAGCAACAGTTGTGTAGATCTCTCAGAAGAAACACAACTATTGCAACAGCAACCATCAACATACCTTCTAAACAACGCCATAAACTCACACCTGGTGATTTTCATCTGAGAAAGCAAAAAAGTATTTTAGAGTCACTAGCAAGTAAGCTAAGATCGACCGACATGCTGCTGTGATGAGAGACATGAGTGCAAAAGACAAAGAGTCATCTGTCTTTTGATGAAGTATGTCTCAAAATCACACTTTTGTTACAGAGCAGTGTTTGTTCTTCAGCGTTTATGGCGTAAGATGTCTCATGTGCTTGAACTATTCAGAAAAGTTGTGTATGACATCAAAAAAAGGCTACAACAGTATCCTTTGACTGTGCACAATTTCTGTGATGTATTCACAGGTCACTGGATGCACACACAGTACTCAGAGGCATATTTCTGGGAAGAATCTTATTATTCACAGAAAAAGGAAAACAAGTTCACCGTTGATGAATCTAGTAAGCTGGTCAATGTCCTCAGTGTCTGTGGTGACACAGCAATGGACACAGATGATGACTGGGATGCAACCACTGTGTCCCATAAATGGCACTGTCTGTCATGGCCATGTGATGACACCTGCAACCATAGGCAATCGTCATTTGAAAAAGTTGAAGAGTTTGTCAACTTATTTGTGGTAACAGATCACAAAGAAAGATATACACTGTTTAACAAGATTGACCATTGTGAAATCCATCCACATACTGGACTTATGGGTCACTCAGTAACATAAATTGATAGTGGTGTTTGTGACAATGTCTTTCACAGCATGCGGATGCTTGGAGTGCATCAAACAGGCATGCAAAACTTTGTATACAGAGTATATGAAGTACAATGAGTTGTGAATCAGTGCACTTGTTTAAATGACTTATTGCAGTCAGATGACATGCAGGGTGCCATCACATTTCTCAAACAACTGCAACATGTAACTTCTGTACCAGACACAACTATTTATCAGTCAGCAAGTTTTGCTGAAATATCTGTTTCAGTGTTTGAGACTGACATACTGAGAGTTCGGCAAAGAAATAGCAAAATTTGAGCTGGCAGTCTCAGAAGTTTGACTCTGTATTTGTGTCATGTGACTGTTTGTGCTACAGTAAACAAACAGTCACAGTGAACCTGTAAACCTTGTCACCATACAATGACATGTGGTTCCACCTCTCAGCATTTTTGCTGAGGAAATCTGCCTTTCAGTTAGAAAACATCATTCTGCTGTGCAAACACTGTTTCTCCAAACTAAAGTCTAACATTTTGCCACCAAGGTCACTGCTAAATAATATGGAGGCACATGTTACACCAAGTGAGAGTTCAACATTGAATATGTTTGAACGCATTCTAATTCAGACAATGAAACCTTTCCAAACCATTCTACATCTGAACACAAAGACAAGGAACATTCCACAGAAAGAACTTGTTAGATCTCTAAAGGGTTCCATGTTGTATCTCACACTTCCTCTACAGGAAAATGTGGAAGCAATCGTGACATAAAATAGTTTGGTGATTCTTGTAATTGGTGTTCCAACAAAGTCCAAGGTCATCTGGCAAGATGTTGTCAATGTACAGAGGGTAAAGCTTGCTCTTACTTATTTAAAGAGTAACAATCCCTTTTATACAGACCTTGACATAGATCACATGACTAGTCTCTCTGTCCAACATGATCTCTTAGAAACAAGTAAACCAATGATTGAGAAGGTCAGTGGACAGACAAGTGACAATGTGTATGAACAGTACACAATTCACTCACTGCATGGCAGAGATCCAGTAGGAGACAACATTGATCTCTATCAAATGAAACAGGTGGAAAGTGAGACTGTCAGCATTTGGGAAGCAGCACTAGAAGCATGCTGTTTCCCAGACTTATTCCCAAAAGGGTCAGGTGGACATCTAGATGAAAGAGAAGTGCATGTACAGAGTGCTGAGTACCGCACTAGCCGTGTGCTCAGTAAAGATGGCAAATTCTGACGTAACATACAGTACCTGTTTCATCTCTTCTGTGAGAGTGAACTTAGCATTCTGTCTATGTCTGTTGCACATACTATTCATCTCACAACTCCACTAGATGGAATAACAGCTGCTCAATTTCTAGAGAAATTAAAGCTGAAAGATGAAAATGTGCAAGTGAATCTGTCTTCCATTCTTTCAAGTCTTCGAGGCACCAAAGAATATTGGTATCACAGACACTCTGAAGTGATGACAATGCTGCGAGAGTATGGTGCAGCCACATGGTTTGTCACACTTAGTAGTGCTGAATATGTCTGGGACAAGCTAATTGAACTGTTGAAATGGGCAAATTCTGATATCAACGGCATCTTATCAATGACTGTCGTAGAAATGTGTTCACTTGATCCTGTGTCTGTCACAAGACATTTTCACAAGTGGTTCCATGACATTCTGACTTTCATATTGTCAAAGGACAATCCACCTCTTGGTATTGTTGAGCATTACTTTTGGAGGATGGAGTATCAAGCATGGGGTGCCCCTCACATCCATATGTTGTTGTTGTGGATCAAAGATGCACCACGCATAGGTGAACATGAAGTAGCACAAATGCTAGCATTCATCAAGAAATATATCACTTGTCACATTCCAGACATGTATGACAGTCCTACACTATGGAAGTTGGTTCAAGAGTTCCAGAGACAAATTTGTGCAAAATACTGCTGGCGAGTAGTAAAGAACAAATCTAATTGGTACACACAATGTCGCTTCGGATTTCCTAGATGAGTTTATCAGGATGGTTCCATGAATGAGCTTTTCTCAGCAATGCATCACCACTTGAAGGCAAAATTAACCAAGAGGGTAAACGAGTTATCCACAGATGAGAAAGAGGTGTACATCAATGACTACAACCCAACTCTTCTCCTAATGTGGCAAGCTAAAACAGATGTTCAGTTTGTGACTGATAACTCATTGGCCCTGGTGTGTTACGTGACTTTGTACATAACCAAACATGAGCAGACTAGCTTGCAAGATCTTTGGGAAGATATTGCCAATTCCAGCAGAAGCCTGACATCTCAGCTCTGGTCATTGGGCTTGAAGACTCTTTCACACAGAGAATGTGGAGCTTATGAAGCCAGTGACCATTTAATGGGTAAACATCTGTACGGGGGAAGTCTGACGCTGTCCGGTTTCGCCATGTGAACTACAAAGAGAAATGCAAACGTGTACTGATTCCCCATGCCGAAATTGAGAGAAACTCGCTGCCAATAGACCTTCTTCAAAACATATCTTGAAGAATAACCTGATAGACACATACTACCCCTGTAGACATGACAACATGGATGAGATGTGTCTCTTTCAGGTGGCTAAGTGGTATGACTACAAGGCAGATATATCACCTGACTCAACACGCCACATTTACAAGGTGAACGGAGTGGATGGCTGTCTCATAAAGAGACACAAGCCATGGCTCATAGACCACTGTAAATTGCATCTAGGCACATCGGAGAGCAGAGAACATTACTACTTTGCTCTCCTATTCCTATTTAGACCCTGGAGGAGTGAGTCTGAATTAAAAGGTAACTGTGATACATTCAAGGAAGAATTCAATCTCAGTTACAAGACTTTCAAAACTGAATACTCAGAGACATACATACAGAGACTAGAGGCTGAGAAAGAACAGCTTGAGAAGGCAGAGAAGCAGCTTCAGGAAGACACTCCTGTTAGTTCACAAGACAATCTTGATCCAGAAGGACAAGTTGTTCTAGGTGAACCTCTGCCTTTAAATTCCCCAGAAGTGTTAATCTCAGAAATTGAGACAGCCATGGAACATGGCACACACTCCACTGTCAACCCAACTGATTTGAGAGAAAGACTAAATCAGCAGCAGCATGCAGTTCACTCTCAAGTAGTTGACAATGCTCAACATGGCCTACTACATGAAACAAAAAAATGTGACTGTCGTGACTATAAGACCCTAATAATCTTTGTTAGTGGTTCAGCTGGCACAGGAAAGAGTTTCCTTATTGAAGCCATCACTTCTGAAATATGGAGCCTGACAGTGTCATCAATGTCTGTTGCTGTTACTGCTCCCACAGGACAAGCTGCATACAACATTGGTGAAGTTACATTACACCGTCTCTTTATGTTTCCAGTGGAACATGGCAAAACTGGAGAGTATCGTAAACTGTCATTTGAGGTTGCATCTCTGCTCTGTTTCATGTTCACAAAGATGAAGTTACTCATCACTGATGAAATCAGCATGGTCTCCAATGTCATGCTTGCCTGTATTTATCTACATCTACAGGAGATCTTAGGTACTGACGATGGAGTACCATTTGGTGGTAAAAGTATTGTTGTTTTGGGAGACCTTTTACAGCTTACACCAGTTATTGCAGAGCATGTGTTTACAACTCTAACTGCCAAGCAAGCTAAGAATATTTTTGGCTGCATTGCAGGCTATAACATTTGGGAGTTATTTACCTATGTTGAGTTGTATGAGAACATGCGTCAAAGTGGTGATCTGGCTTACAAATCACTTTTAGATGAAGCTCGTGCAGGTTCTCTATCACCAGAACATGTCGCTATGTTAAACTCTCCATGCTGTTGATACAGTTGATGGTGTCATTCTTAGTTGCAACCTAGTAGCAAAGATGACTGAACGACTCAGTGAACTCAAGTCGGATGTTTCACTCACAGCTGGTCTAGAAGCTGTTCTTACACTTTGTAGGAATGCACGTATCATGCTACGACGTAATCTAGATGTTGAACGAGGCATGGTAAATGGTGCCATGGGAAAGATCACTGACTTTGTCTACAATGTCCAGGAGACATACATTGAGACACCTGTAGTTTACTTTGACAACATGGAACAGCCTGTACACATAGAAAGCACCTGTGTAAAATTCCAGGTATTTAGGGATATCTATTTAAACAGGAAACAGTTTCCATTATGTGTTGCATATGCTGTTTCTATTCACAAATCTCAGGGCTTGAGCTTGGATTCAGCAATGGTGGACATAGGTACAGACATTTTCAAGGGTGGCATGAGCTGCATGGCACTTTCACGTGTCCACAATCTTTCTGGGTTGCACATTATAACTCTAGCACCTCAGAAGATACGAGCTGACAAGCGATGTATTCTTGAGTACAACAGGTTACGTACTCCGCATCAGCCACAAATGTCTTTAATACCACTGCCTACATATCTGGCTGTCTCACATCGTTCAGTCAAATCTACAGGTGTCACCAAACAGCCACAAGCTTCCAGAAGTGATTCAACTCAAAAGAGTTCAACAAAGGTCACAACTTCAACTAAACATTCAGAGCCAGCAATTCATCAGAAATCAGTTGGTGTAGCTGCTGTACCAGTCTTTGACAACAGCACTAGAGTGAACTGATATGCTAACTCAGCTATGCAAGTTTTTCTTCACATGCCACACTTTGTGCAGGCAATATCTGCTTCACAAGACAATCCCCTGTCAAACACTTTGAAGCAGATTGTCAACATGATTTCTGACCAGTCTAACAATGCACAGTCACTAACACCACTACGACAGGTGTTAGGTACATATGACAGATGTAGTACATTTGCTGCTGACATACAGCAAGACACTAGTGAGTTTATGATGGCTATCATAAACAACTTGGATGAAGACGGCACCCCAATGCACCTCTACTTCACAGTGTCATATGTAACCAAATATGTATGTGTTTCATGTGGCCATTCACAGCGTGAAACCACAGAAGACATGCAGTGGATTACTATTTTTGTTCCGCAAGCCAAAAGTGTCAAATTTCAACAGCTATTTATCAATGCTCAATGTGGTCACTTCTGTAAAAGGTGTGGAGGCAGATGCACTCAGTCCATACGTCTCAGGAGTTCATCTCAATATCTGTTGCTTATGTTGCACAGGTTTGACTCCAACGGGCTCAGAGTTGACACTCCTATCACAGATTACACAGCTGGTAGAATAGTTTTTAACCAATCAGTGTTTGACACTCACAGTATAGCCTATCACCATGATCAGTCCATGCATTCTGGCCATTACACCTGTTTACTAAGGTACAGAAGTGGATCGGTAGAGCGTGATGAATCTACTAGCAGTTTTAAACAGAGACTGCCATAACACTTAAAAAATGCATATCTTCTAATATTGAAGAATTCTGATGACCATCATACTAACATACTAACATACTATTTGCCAGCAGATTAGGCCTTATGGTCTATCAAGTCTGCTCGAACCTAGATCCTTAGTTGGGTGCCGAGACCCTCCCATCCCTTGTGCTCCAGAAACCCCTATCATCCATCCCCACCCCCCCGGGACAGGCCATCATCTGATACATCCACTTTCTGTGTCTGTCCCACCCACTCTTAAAGCTCTCCACTGCGGATCTCTGAACCAGCTCACCAGGCAAAGCATTCCAAGGGTCCACCACCCTCTCAGTGAAAAACCTCCTCCTCTTTTCCCCCCTCACCCTTCCACCTTCCAACTTCAAACCATGCCCTCTGGTGATGCCTCCCTGCTTTAGTATAAAGATCCCCTCCATGTTTACCCTATTTATTCCCTTGAGGTACCTGAAGACCTCAATCATGTCCCCCCTGTCTCTCCTCTCCTCCAATGAAAACAGGCAGAGCTCCTCAAGTCTGTCCTCGTAAGTCAAATCCCCTAGCCCTCGTATCATCTTTGTTGCCCTCCTCTGTACCCTCTCCAGGAGCTGTATGTCCCTCTTCAAGTGTGGTCTCCAGTACTGTACACAGTACTCAAGGTGTGGTCTAACCAGTCCATTGTACAGTGGCAGAATCACTTCCTTGCTCCTAGAGGTGATCCCCCTTGCGATGCATCCCAACATCCTGTTTGCCTTGCTAGCTGCTCTCCTGCACTGCTCAGTGTTATTCATACATGTATCCACCATGACCCTAGGTCTTTTTCCCCTGTTGAGGCTTCCAGCACCTCCCCTCCCAGGGTGTACATGTGTTTAGGGTTTCCCCGACCAAGATGCAACACCTTGCACTTGGTGATATTGAAATTTAATTTCCATGTGTGAGCCCAGCTTTCCAGGGTGTCCAGGTCCCCTTGCAGGGCCAACCTCCCCTCTTCTCCCTCAACTACTCATAATCATAATCACAATAATCATATTTCAGAAGAATAGGACATAACTTGTTGCATTTTTTAAACGACTACTTTGTGACAGAAACAGTCATAGGTCAGTACAATTGTTTCCAATCTATGACTCTCAATAAACCATAGCATATCAACAAAATGCTATTCTGGCAGAGGCATTTTATGTACTATGCCATCTAAGATCTTGTGTAGATCAGTGACAACATGGAAATTGTTGTAGTGGCTTCAGTCAGCGCCAACAGTATTCACATACACTAGAGAAACCATGCTTATATGTCTATCAAAGATTGTACATCTCAAAACAGAGGCCTTCCTGGCTCTCCTCTTCTGTACATATATTTTCTTGTAGCTGTATCATACCCATACACAACAAGAAGTTGTTGCCAGTTTCTAACTTTTTCTCTCTGCAGAGAAACAAATGTTCTCATTCATCATCTTAAATAACTGTGCAACACATGTCTCATTCACTAAAGGGTACAGTCTTTCACAAGTTATCTATCACCAGTTTTTTTTCTGTTAGCTGTTGACATGTAGACAACAGCATCATTTGTTCACCATGCAACAGTGTTGAACTATGCCTGCTTTATTTGTTATACTGAAACTGTACATATGTAAAAATAACACTCTTTAGTCATAATGCAGCAAGTTAAATGAAGCAAGTGTAAATACTGAACGATTGCATCTTATTATCAACTGACTTTGACATACCTTTGTAATTACATGTAAATAATGTTTACATTCTTATTCCATCTCACCACTGTTGCGAACTAGTTTTATTGTTCTAGTAAAAGTATTGCTATAAGAGTAAAGTAACAATAAATCTTTAACTTATAATACAATGCTGTACTGATGAAGTTCAATGAACCACATCTTTGATAAAAACAGTGTAAAATACATATTTTTTTACTTAGTAGTTCAGAGCTAACATAGAAACCAATGTAACAATTGAAAGAAATGTATATTGTACCTGTAATAATATGAAATCTTTTTGTACTTGTTATACAAGTAATTGTAACATATGGTAAAAAGACTGACACTTGTAAATTAGACACTGTTACTGATCACAACACACTTCATACCTGTTCCTGACAATATTTATGATCGCCTCTATTGAGGGATCGGTTGGGAATTTTCCATATGCTCCTAGTCAGTGACATATCTTAAAATATTTAACTGAACATACCAGCTATCTAATGTCACTGAAATCAGATTTTTTTATATTCTATTACTTGAATACTTAGCATCTGGTTTTTCACCCACCCCAGGAACATACACATTATCAGTCACACAATAACAACTAAACATTACTGTTTCATGTGTGTAATCACTGCTTAGAAGCTCCTGACATGCCTTTATTAATATAGGACACAACTAATGGATGACACATAATTAGAAAATTCAACTACTTAATACATATAAATAATATTGTTAACCAAAATCTCTTCAACCTCAGTAGCAAATATATAATGAAGAGCTGCTGGTTCAGCTTGAGGCTCATAGGTTCAGGAAGAATGTCAGAAAGCACTTCTTCCCACAAAGAGTAGTTGACACTTAAACTTCACTGCTAAAACAGGTCACCTCATTAAATACAGTGACCAGCTATTAAAGAACCAGGTATATGCATAGAAGGAAGATAACAACCATGCTAACTGAAGTTGGGAGAACACTGCAGGGATAGCAGACACGTTACCTAAATATGTGAACCCAGCAATGCAATCACACTTAATAGACCAAATTACCTTCTTATCCTACCTTCTTTCTATGCTGTATCACAATATGTACATACTTCTTCCAATTCATATAATCTAGTTGCTATAAATGTGGTACATTTACATATATTCAAAGCAATGATTACACACATGCAAGGATTGTATTGTGAGACTGATTTTGTAAAAAAAATACAATCTTAATTGCCCCTTTTTCAGTATCACCAATTGGCAATAAATCTTTTTAAAACATAAACACCTCTATTGAGTCTTTACTGAAACATAGCATAATGACATTAGAACGTAACTGTTGTTTCTATTAAGCATGCAAATCAACTGCAACAAATAGTACCACAACTACGTGTCCATGTACTGTTTTTTTTGCTATGCTGTCCACTCAGTATCCACAGCATAGGCTACGATGTGGCACATTGAATGCCACACTTCCCATAATTCCTAAGAGTGTTAAGAAGTCTGCAACACACTTACTTTTCCTGTCCCTTTCCACTCAGCATGTAGTAATTACTGTAGCAAGGTGTCAGACATCACTACCTAACACTATGCAGCTATGGCTATACACTTAGGATGCACTAACTGCTATGTCTACTGCAATTCCCTGGCTGAGCTCATGCAAATCCTAACTATGGTAACTTACTTACCTACAATTACATAGGTGTGCCATTGATCTCCAGTCCCCTATTGTTCCTATAGATAACCAGTCATAATGCACTACAAATTTTCAGAGGCGCAGAAGCAGCTCTAGCTGCCTAAATCCATGCAAATTCTAACTGAGGTAACTTCAGTATCCCTGCAATCAGTGATGTGTACCCTTCATGTACAAACCCTCACCTGTGTTGTGTATCTCCACTAAGATGTTCATTCCCTCACCTGTGTTGTTTATCTCCACTTACAATGTAGTACCTGCTGTCACATTGGAGACACGTTGCCTGACTGAATCCATTCAAGTGACAACTGTGCTAACTGGACTATTCCTGTAATCAGAGAGCTGTACAACTGATGTACATTGCCTATCGTTTCCTGTGGCTGTTTACTTAGGATGCAGCAAGTGGTATGGAAGTGCAGTTCCCCTATCACACTGTTCACCTCCATGTGTTTTTTGTTCTGTACTCTCAACTCAGTGTGCAATATGTGGGCTAGGTGTTCGGACATTGAGTTACAGATCTCCTGTGATTCCTAAGTTAACTAGCATGTACCGCGCTTACATTTACTGTCAGTCTACAGTCAGAGTGCAGTACCTAGTGTAGAGAGCTGTGTGACATTCTACCAAAGGACATGCAGTTGTGGCCGTACAGTCAGGATCAGTAACTGGTATGCATGCAGAAATTGCCTGTGTAAGGCCATAGAAATCCTAACTGTGCTAACTTGTGTCTACCAACAATTACAGAGGTGTTCCATTGATATCGATTGCCTCAGTCTTGCTGTGCATCAGTACTCATGATTCTGTACACATTTTTTTGGGGGGTATTATCTGTCTGAGCCAACACAAACACTAACTGTGCTAACTTGAGTGTCCCTGCAATCACTGAAGTCTACCATTGATGTCCATACCCTCAGCTCTGCTGTGGGTCTCTACTGAGGATCCAGTATCTGGTGTCACAGTTTGAAGAGGCATTCCCTGGCTGGGGCCATTCAAGCGATAACTGTGCTAACTACACTTTACCTGTAATCAGTAGAGTGTATAACTGATCTGCATCACCCTTCTTTGCCTGTGGCTCTTCACTTAACATGCAGCAAGTGTGTGATTGTTCCTGTTACCTCGGTGCTGCCCCCTACTTCCATGTGTGTCTGTCTGTCTGTGTGCCAGTGTTGCTCAGGGGGATAGGGGCCATGTGATGTCTTCATACATACTAACACAGTGGCAGCAAACAGAAATGTTAATGCACATGGTAGCACAAATCAAAACACAAAGATAAACAATTCTGAAAAATACTGAATGTAATACAGTGGCAGGATGCAAAACACAAACATAAACAGTACTGTAGAATACAAAATGTGCTAGGGCCCCACACTCCCGCCAGGCAAAACACAAACAGAAATAGTACTGTAAAATACAGAATGTGATAGTGCCGGGAGCACCACACAAAACACAAAGATAAACAGCACTGAAAAATAATGAATGTGATACAGCAGCGGGATTGCAGGGCCCTTCAGTCCCCACTGTCCCATCACACAAAACACAAACATAAACAGTACTGAAAAATACTGAATGTGATAGTGACAGGAGCGCAGGGCCCATACTGAAATATACTAAATGTGATACAGCAGTGGAAGGGCCCCGCGCTCCTGCCACATGATGTCTTCACACATACTAACACAGTGCCAGCAAACACAAATGTTAATGCACATGGTAGCACAAACCAAAACACAAAGATAAACAATTCTAAAAAATACTGAATGTAATACAGTGACAGGAATGCAAAACACAAACAGAAATAGTACTGTAAAATACAGAATGTGATAGTGACGGGAGCACCACACAAAACACAAACATAAACAGTACTGTAAAATACAAAATATGCTAGTGATGGGGCCCCGTGTTCCCGCACACAAAACACAAAACATAAACAGAATTTAAAAAATACTGAATGTCATACAGCAGGAGTGTAGGTCTTCTTGTGCCCTGCGGTCCCACTCACGCAAAACACAAACATAAACAGTACTGTAAAGTACAGAATTTGATAGTGACGAGAAACACAAATGTAAACAACACTGAAAAATACTGAATGTAATACAGTGACAGGAGCACAGGACCCTTCAGGCTCTGTGCTCCCACCACACAAAACACAAACATAAGCAGCAGTTAAAATTACTGAATGTCATACAGCAGCGGGAGTGCGGGCCCTTCTGGCCCCATGGTCCCACCACGCAAAACACAAACATAAACAGTACTGTAAAAAACTGAATGTGATCATGATGGCAGTGTGGAGGCCACTACATAAAACACAAACATAAACAGTACTGAAAAATACTGAATGTGAAACAGCAGCAGGAGTGCGGAGCCCTTCTGGCCCCCTGGTCCCACCACTCAAAACATAAACATAAACAGTACTGAAATATACAAAATGTGATACAGCAGTGGGAGCACTGGGCCCTTTCGGCTCCGTGCTCCCACCAATGATGTCTTCACACATAGTAACACAGTGCCAGCAAACACAAATGTTAATGCGCATGGTACCACAAATTGAAACACAAAGATAAACACTCCCACCACACAAAACACAAACATAAACAGTACTGAAATATACAAAATGTGATACAGCAGTGGGAGCACTGGGCCCTTTGGGCTCCGCGCTCCCACCACATGATGTCTTCATACATAGTAACACAGTGCCAGCAAACATAAATGTTAATGCGCATGGTACCACAAATCGAAACACAAAGATAAACCCTACTGTATACACAAATAGATAAAATTACATAAACACAAGTGCAAATGAAAATGCAAATGGTAACACACAAGATGGCATAGACACAAAAAGTTACTGAAACAGGTACAGAACCACAAAGAGAAGCACTAAGGATAACACTTATACAAAAACACACAATAGTTTTTCCCAAAATCTGCATATAGAAACACAGGGAGCACAAAGAATGTATGCATAATACTGGCTCTTGGAGCACAAAATGAGGAGTTGGAATACTAAACTGCTTATATCTCAAGAACTGGGCGACATAGAACATTTTTTTTTAAGTCGAATGCCATAATGTTATCCTAAGGAAAAAACAGAAGTTCGGAATGCCATAACATTTCCACCCTGTAATATTTTTTCACCAAACCACAAAAAGGCACATCTGTGGGATGTTGGCTTTCTTCCTTCCAAATTTCAGTGTAAAAGACCAAATCATTATTTTGCAGCAGGTTGGCAAAGAATTCCTGTCATGCAGCGGTTTGCCGCAATGTTAGTCTATGGGAAAAAGTGTCAAATTTGGAGTACCATAACTTTGCATCCATGCACTATTTTGTCACCAAACCACCAAAAGGCACATCTGTGAGGTGTTGGCTGCCTTCCTTCCAAATTTCAGCACAAAAGACCAAACCGTTCATTTGCAGCAGGGTGGCAAAGAATTCCTGTCATTTTGGGCATAGTGTTGCAAAGTAGTGTCATGATTTGCGAAAGCTTTCGCAAAAATTTACAACACTTTCGTGAGTGCGACACTACTTTGCGACAGTACATTTTCCAGAAATTGGAAAAACATATTTCTAGGGTATTTAACCTCAACATAAAGACATGCCTAGCATCCTCAGGGTCCGACTAGGTAAACACAAAAATAATTATGTTGCTAGAGGGTCCTAAATTTAAATGCCAAGCATTTTTCTGATCACCAACTGAAAACAAAATGGTGGATTTGCGACACTACTAGGGCCATTTGCACCACTAAAACATGCACTTGCGACACTGTCAAACTTTTTGTTAACTTTTCCCATTGACTTATAATGGGAAATTGTTTTTTGAATAACTTTTGAACCATTTAATATTTTTTCATGAAATCTTAAAAAGGCACATCAGGGACCCGGGCCCTACATTCCCTGAAGATTTTGGACCGGTTGCACAAACTGTGCAACCTGTAGGCGTAACCGTAGAATACCAAAAAAGCATAAACGCGCCCCCTTAAGTTTTTGGATTGGTCGCGCAAACCGTGCGACCTGTAGGGATGAGCAAAGAATTCAAATAAGCATAAACGCATGTGCAGATCACACTAAATAACTCCACAGCTGTATATCCGAACAGTACAAAAGTTGGCAGATCCCAAGATGTATGGTTCTTGATTGTGTATTCCAAATTTCAGGCAAATACACTGAACAGTTGCAAAGTTATTAAGGTGCAAAATTTTAAGTTTAACATGTAAATGGCTCCTCAGCCCTAACTATGGCAGCATGCAAATGGTAATGCGCATAGTGAAGCAAAGTGAAACACAAACATAAACAGTACTGAGAAATAATGAATGTAATACTGTGACGGGACCAGTGATGGCACATATTGTCTTCTTGTCACATAGTAACAAAGTGCCGACAAACAGAAATGGTAATGTGCATACTGCCACAAAACAAAACACAAAGATAAACAGTACTGTACATAGAAATGGTTAAGTTGACAGAAACAGAAGTGCAAATGAAAACGCAAAGGGTAACGCACAAGGTGGCGTAGACAGGAAAAGTAACTGAAACAGATACAGAACCAGAAGCAGAAGTGTTAAGGGTAAGAGTTATGGAAATGCACACAATAGTTTTCCCCAAAAGCTGCATATAGAAAGACATTGAGTAGAAAGAATGTATGCAAAATAATGACTCTAGGAACAGAAAATAAAGACTTGGAATAGTAAATTGCGTATATCTCAGGAACCGTACGATGTAGGAAAAAATTTAAAAGTCATATGATTATCACTTTCCTGGCTAGTTTTGTACTTATCCCCCATTAGGGCGCTAAGCATTTTTGCCATGAAAAGTCCGTATCTCACACCGTTTCCGAGATACGGGCCCTGAAAGGCACGGTGAACACCATAATGTTATCCTATGGGAAAAAAGAGAAGTTTGGAGTGCCATAACTTTGCCTCCCTCTAATATTTTTTCACCAAACCACTAAAAGGCACATTTGTGGGATGTTGACTGTCTTCCCTCCAAATTTCAGCCCAAAAGACCAAACCCTTATTTTGCAGGAGGGTGCCAAAGGACTCCTGTAATGCGTAGGATGCCATAATGTTATCCTAAGGGAAAAAGTGTCAACTTTGGAGTGCCGTAACTTTGCCGCCATGTAATATTTTTGCAAGAAAATACTGAAAGACACATCTGTGAGATGTCAGCTGTGTTTCCCCCAAATTTCAGCCCAAAACACCAAACCGTTCTTTTGCAGCAGGGTGCCAAAGAATTGCTGTCATTTTCCCACAGCCTAGAAAAGTACTGTCGCAATTTGCGAAAGCTTTCGCAAATGCATTCGACACTATTGCAAGTGCTAAAGTACTTTGCGAAAGTACTTTTTCCAGAAATTTGAAAAGCATATTTCTGGGCTATTTTACCCCAAAATAAAGACATGGCTAGCATCCTCAGGGTCTGACTAGGTGAATACAAAAAGAATTAGGTTGCTAGAGGGTCCCAAATTTAAATGCCAAGCATTTTTCTGATCACCAACTGAAAACAAAATGGCGGATTTGCGACAGTAAAAGGGCCATTTGCGAAAGTAAAAATTGCATTTGCAATGCTGTTGAACTTTTTGTTAACTTTTCCCATTGACTTATAATGGGAACTTGTTTTTTGAATAACTTTTGACCCGTTTAATATTTTTTCACGAAATGTTCAAAAGGCACATCGGGGACCCCGGCTGCACATTCCCTGAAGATTTTGGACCGGTCGCACAAACCGTGCAACCTGTAGGCATGACCATAGAATACCAAAAAAGCATAAACGTGCACGCAGATCATGCTTAATAACTCTGCAGCCATATATGTGACCGGTACGAAAATTGGCAGATCCCAAGGTGGATGGGTCTTGATCATGTATTCCAAATCCGTCAAACAGTTGAAAAGTTATTAAGGTGCAAAATTTTGGGTTTAACATGTAAATGGCTTCTCAACCCTAACTATGGTAGCACTACCGTGCTACCACAATATATATATATATATATATATATATATATATATATATATATATACTGTACATATATATATATATATATATATATATATATATATATATATAGAGCAAAAAACTCAGTTTAATACATCAGTTAGGGTTGTTCCACAGTGACAAGCGAGGAAATTAGGTGTTAGGGTTGATAACCCCTTGGACCTCCACCCACACCCCCAACGGCATTGGGGTGTGCATTGAGTCATCGGCCCTATCTCTCACCCATCACATGTGTGAAGCAGCAGAGGTATAGGAGAATGGGGTGAGAGTTAGGACCGAACACCTCAATGCACACCCCAATGCCGGTCGGGGGGTAGGCAGGGGGTTCCAAGGGGGGTTTTCAACCCTAACACCAAATTTCCTCACTTTTGTCACTGTGGAACAACCCTCACTGATGCATTAAATGAAGTTTTTTGCTGCTAATTTCCCTTCTTTTTGAGAATGAGAACAAGAAACACTGAATGTAATGCAGCGCCGGCGGGAGTGCGGGGCACGTCATGTCTTGTCACATAATAACATGGTGCCCGCAAACAGAAATGGCAATGGGCATGGTGACGCAAAGCGAAACAGAAAGAGAAACAGTACTGTAGACACAAATGGTAAAAAATAATGGAAACGCAAGTGCAAATGAAAACTCAAAGGATAACGCACATGGTGGCGTAGATGTGAACGGTAAGTGAAATGGGTACAGAACCGTAAGCAGAAAGGGCAACGGTAACAGTAATGTAAGAGCACAGGCTGTTTTTCCCCAAAAGCTGCATATAGAAAGACAGTGAGTACAAAGAATGTATGCATAATAATGGGTCTCAGAGCAGAAAATGAGGAGTTAGAATACTAAATTGCTTATATCTCAGGAACCATACGACGTGGAAAAAAAATTTAAAAGTCATATGATATATGACTTTCCTGTCTAGTTTTTTACTTAGCCCCTACTAGGGGGCTAAGTATTTTGTTGACGAAAAGTCCGTATCTGGCACCGTTTCCGAGATACAGGCCCTGAAAAGCGCAGTGAATGCCGTAATGTTATCCTATGGGAAAAAAAGAGAAGTTCAGAGTGCCATAACTTTGGCTCCCTGTAATATTTTTTCACCAATCCACTAAAAGGCACATCGGTGGGATGTTGGCTGTCTTCCTTCCAAATTTCAGCACAAAAGACCAAGCCGTTATTTTGCAGCAGGGCACCAAAGGATTGCTGCAATGCGTCGGATGCCATAATGTTATCCTATGGGAAAAAGCATCAACTTTGGAGTGCCATAACTTTGCCGCCATGTAATATTTTTTCAACACAAAACTGAAAGGCACATCTGTGAGATGTCAGCTGCATTCCTTCCAAATTTCAGGCCAAAGCACCAAACTGTTCTTTTGCAGCAGGGTGCCAAATAATTGCTGTCATTTTCCCACAGCCTAGAAAAATACTGTCGCAAATTGCGAAAGCTTTCACAAATGCATTCTACAATGTCACAAGTGCGACAGTACTTTGCAAAAGTACTTTTTCCAGAAATTTGAAAAACATATTTCTGGGGTGTTTTACCCCAAAATAAAGACATGGCTAGCATCCTCAGGGCCTGACTAGGTGAATACAGAAATAATTAGGTTGCTAGATGGTCCCAATTTTAAATGCCAAGCATTTTTCTGATCACTAACTGAAAACAAAATGGCGGATTTGTGACAGTAAAAGGGCCATTTGCAACAGTAAAAAGTGCATTTGTGACACTGTCTGGACAGTAAAAAGTGCATTTGTGACACTGTTGAACTTTTTGTTAACTTTTCCCTTTGACTTACATGGGAAATGTTTTTTGAATTACTTTTGAACCGTTTAATATTTTTTCATGGAATCTTCAAAAGGCACATCGGAGACACTGGCCGCACGTTCTCTGAGGATTTCAGACCGGTTGTGCAAACCATGCGACCTGTAGGCACGACCGTAGAATTCCAGAAAAAGCATAAATGCATGCGCAGATCATGCTTAATAACTCAGCAGCCATGTATCTGACTGGTACGAAACTTTGCAGATTCCAAGGCATATGGGTCTTGATCAAGTATTCCAAATTTCAGGTAAATCTATCAAACAGTTGCAAAGTTATTAAGGTGCAAAATTTGGGGTTTAACATGTAAATGGCTCCTCAACCCGAACTATGGTAGCACTACCGTGTTACCATAATATATATATATATATATATATATATATATATATATGAGGCAAAAAACTCTGTTTATTGCATTAGTTAGGATTGTTCCACAGTGACAAAAGTGAGGAAATTCGGTGTTAGGGTTGAAGCCCCCTTGGACCCCTCCCACCCCCAACCAGCATTGGGGTGTGCATTGGGGTTGTCGGCCCTAATTCTCACCCCATCACATGTGTTAAGAAGCAGAGGTATAGGAGAATAGGGTGAAAGTTAGGACCAATGACTCCAATGCGCACTGCAACGCCAGTTGGGGGGGTGGACTGGGAGGGTCCAAGTGGAGCTTTCAACCCTAACACCAAATGTCCTCACTTTTGTCACTGTGGAACAACCCTAACTAATGCATTAAACAGAGTTTTTTGCCTCTAATTTCTCTTCTTTTTTTAGAATGATGATGAGAAATAGTGAATGTAATGCAGTGGCGGGAACGCCACCATGTGATGTCTTGTGACATAGTAACAGGAACAGCAATGCAAACACAAGGTGGAAATGGAAATGGTAACAGTAAGGAAAACACAAGCGCAAATGAGAATGCAAAGGGTAACGCACACGGTGGAGTACAAGGGAACGGTAATGCAAATGGGGACATAAACGCAAGCTGAAACAGTAAGTGTAACAGTAATGGAACTGCATACCCTGTTTTTGCTGGACAACTGCATACAGAAACACAGTGTGCATAAAGAATGTATGCATTGTAATGGGAATGGAAGCTTAAAACGAGCATTGGAAGTACTTTATTGCAAATATCTCAGCAACCATACAACGTAGAAAAAAAATGTAAATTTCACAGAAATCATTATTTTCCTGGCTACAGTTTTGTATTGCATAGCACACTGGGCTATACAAGTCACGACGAAAAATCTGTATTTCCCACGGTTTTCGAGATACAAGCCCTTAAAGGCGAGGCGTATGCCACCATGTTAGTCTATGGGAAAATATGTCAACTTCGGAGGACCGTAACTTGGGAACTGTGCAATATTTTTTAACCAAACTACCAAAAGGCACATCTGTGAGATGTTGACTGCCTTCCCTTCAAATTTCAGCTCAAAAGACCAAACTGTTCATTTGCAGCAGGGTAGCAAAGAAGTGTTGTCATTTTGGCCATACCCTGGAAAAGTAGTGTTGCAATTTGCGACACCTTTTGCAAATTTTGTGAAAAGTGTCGTGAGTGCTACATTACTTTGCGACATTACTTTTTCCAGAAATTTGGAAAACATATTTCTGGGGTGTTTAACCCCAAAATAAAGACATGTCTGGCATCCGCAGGGTCCGACTAGGTGAACACAAAAAGAATTGTGTCCCTAGAGGGTCCCAAATTTAATGGCCAAGCATTTCTGTGATCACTAACTAAAAAAAAAAAGTTAATTCACGACACTACTGGGGTCATTTGCGACACTAAAAACTGTGGCCCAGATATTCAAATGGGTTGCACATGGTGCAACAGTGTTGTGCCATGCGCAACCCACTGATGCGCCCCGGGCGCGATATTCAAAAGGCAAAAGTGCGCAGCACAAATCCCAATGCGCCGGAGTGCATCAGTAATGTATGCAAGTGCAGGTGGGGTGGCGTGCCCATGCATACTCTGCACAGCCCGATATTCAGCCCAGGATGTGCATAGCCATGCATGTGTAACCCCTACCTGTGCCAGCACAAAGTTGATCCAAAAGAAAAAGGAACAACAGATGGCCACCCACAGGTGACCTGCCACATTGCAGGGTGCAACACGGCAGCTGCCACCTATGGGTGGCCACCCAAGCTCCAGCTGCACCTGGTGGCATCCCCCATGCCCGATCATGGGTATTTGTAAAATAAATGAACTCCTATATCCCTGGTGGTCCAGTGGACCTGCCCGTCCAATAGTGGGCTAAGTAAAGAAATAAAATCCCTGTCATCCCTGGTGGTCCAGTGGACCTGCCTGCCTGATCGCGGGCTAAGTAAAGAAATAAGAATCCTCAATATCCCTGGTGGTCCAGTGGACCTGCCCGCCAGATCACAGGCTAAGTAAAGAAATAAAATTCATATTATCCCTGGTGGTCAAGTGGACCTGCCCGCCCGATCACGGGCTACAGTAGGAGTAAAGAAAATCTATCATCCTTGGTGGTCCAGTGGACCCCCTCCCCACCTGCCCACTGATCCCCACTGCCCCACTCCCCCCCAGTCAGCCGCGGGTGGCAGCACCCCACCAGCCTGCTGCCCCGCTGCCTGCTGACTGACACCGTCAGTAGGGCTGTACGCCCATTGGTCCACAGCATGAGCCAATGGGTGTGCAGCCCATACTGTAATACACATTCTAGATATGTGAATGGATCCTTTGCCACCCTGCTGCACTCCAAACTTTTTTTTTCCCAATAGGATAACATTATGGCATTCGCCGCGCCTTTCAGGGCCCATATCTCGGAAACTGTGCAAGATACGGACTTTTCGTTACAAAAATGCTTAGCCCCCTAATGGGGGATAAGTACAAAACTAGCCAGAAAAATTGATAATTCATATGACTTTAAAAAATTTTTTCAATGTTGTACGGTTCCTGAGATATATGCAATTTACTATTCCAAGTCCTCATTTTCTATTCCGAGAGCCATTATTTTGCATATATTCTTTCTACTCACTGTCTTTCTATATGCAGCTTTTGGGGAAAGCTATTGTGTGCGTTTCCATAACTCTTACCCTTAACACTTCTTCTTCTGGTTCTGTACCTGTTTCAGTTACTTTTCCTGTCTACGCCACCTTGTGCGTTACCCTTTGCGTTTTCATTTGCGCTTCTGTTTCTGTCATTTTAACCATTTCTGTCTACAGTACTGTTTATCTTTGTGTTTCACTTGCACATTGCCATTTGCGTTTCTGGGCACTGTGTTAGTATGTGTGAAGACATCACATGGCGGGGGGCCCCGCGCTCCTGCCGCCACATCACATTGACTATTTCTCATTATCATTCTCAAAAAGAAGGGAAATTAGAGGCAAAAAACTCAGTTTAATGCATCAGTTAGGGTTGTTCCAGAGCGACAAAAGTGAGGAAATTCGGTGTTAGGGTTGAAAACCCCCCTTGGACCCCCCAGCTCAACTGGCATCGGGGTGCGCATTGGGGTTGTTGGTCCTAACTCTCACCCCATTCTCCTATACGATTCTTTACACATGTGATGGGGATGAGAGTTAAGGCCGATGACCCCAACGCGAACTCCGATGCCAGTTGGGGGGGTGAGCGGGGGGGTCCAAGGGGTTTTCAACCCTAGCACCGAATTTCCTCACTTTTGTCGCTGTGTCGCAACCCTAACTGATGCATTAAACAGAGTTTTTTTGCGTTAAACAGAGTTTTTTGGCTCTAAGATATATATATATATATATATATATATAAATAAATACATATATATATATATGTTATAGTACCACAGTAGTGCCACTATGGTTGTGGTTAAGTACCCCATTTAAGGTTAAAGTGTGAAATTTGTCAGGTTAATAACTTTGCCACTGTATGACAGATTTGTCTGAAATTTGGCAAGCATGGAGCAGTACCATAGATCTCTGGATCTGCCAAGATTTGTACTGGTCAGATATACTGTTGTGGAGCTATAAAGCATTGTTCCATGTCGCATTTACACTTTTTTCACATTCTTTGCTCGTGCCTACAGGTCACACGATTTGTGTGACTGGTCCAAAACCTTCAGGGACCATGTAGCTGGGGTCCCCGATGTGCCTTTTGAATATTTTGTGAAAAAATATTAAATGAAATTAGGACCAATGACCACAACGCACACCCCGATGCCTGTTGGTGGGGGCAGGGTGGGGTGTGGTGCAAGGGGGGTGGGAACCCTAACTTCAAATTTTCTCTCATTTGTCACTGTGGAACAGCCATAACTGATGCATTAAATGGATTTTTTTGCCATATATATATATTCTTTGCAAAAAATCTATTACTGCATCATTTAGGGTTGTTTCCACACTGACAAAAGTGTGAAAATTCAGCGTTAGGGTTACCACCCTTACCACCACCCCTAAGCCTCCACACACCAACAGGCACCGGGTGTGCATTGGGGTCGTCGTCTAACTCTCACCCCATTCTATGTGTAAAAGAAGCCACGGTGGTGCAGTATAGGAGCATGTGGGGTGAGAGCTGTGCATTAATGACCCCAACGCATACCCCTGATGCCTGTTGGTGTGTGGAGGGGGAGGGTGGTGGGGGTGGAAGGGGTGGTAACTAATGTTGAGTTTCCACACTTTTGTTGGTGTGGAAACAACCTTAACTGATGCATTAATGGAGTTTTTTTGCAAAGAATTTCCTTTCTTTTTGAAAAAGCGTACTATAAATAGTAAATGGTATGTGTTGGTGGAGGCCCTGCGCTCCCACTAAGCTTCCCATTTTGCATAGTGATATGTGTCTTTGGGAGCACAGGGCCTCTGGGCCCTGCACTGCCAGTTATAGATAAGTATGGGGCCATACAGCAGCCCTATAAGGCAAGGAACCCTCGTCACATAATTTGCCAGTATCTCGGGAACCATAGCAGGTAGAAAAAAAATCAAGTGTGGCTGTAATCATGAGAGTGAGTAGTTCTCTCAACATAAAATTGATGAATAAATATCTCACATCATTTCTGAGATGCGGGCATGAAAAGCACTGTGAATGCTAACTTAGTGGGCATTATAGTGGTCCTTGGATTTGAAAATGAGCAATTGGAAAACTAATTCACAAATATCTCAGTAACCGTACAAAGTGGAAAAAAAATCTAATTTCATGTTATTTATGGCTTTCCAACTTGCCACTGTACTTAGTCCCCATAGGGGGACTAAGAATTTTTGTGTCGAGAAATCCGAATCTCAAATAGTTTTCGAGATACGGGCCGTGAAAGGCGTCACAGGTGCTGCAGTGTTATTCTATTGGAAAATTTCAGAACTTTTGAATGCTGTAACTATGGGCCTGTTCAATGTTTTCGTACCAAACCACCAAAAGGCGTATCTGAGACAGTAGGGCTTGCCACCCTGAAATTTTCAGGCCAATAGCACAATCCACGTTGCGACAATAATTTGACAAAGAAAAAAAAAATTCCGCAATGTTATCCACTAGGAAAATTTCTGAACTTCAGAATGCTGTAACTATGGGCCTATTGCATTTTTCCATATCATACCAAACCACTAAAAGGCACATCTGTGGCACTAGGGCTTGCCACCCTAAAAATGTCAGGCCAATAGCATAATCCACCTTGCCACAATGAAGTGACAAAGAAAACAACACTTAGCAAAATGTGTTCATGCAGTGTTGCTGCAATAACTTTAATGTTTTTGCGATTCTCCTATCTCTATAATGGGAATGTTACTGTGCATAAAAAAATGCTGCCTCGGTTACTTTTTCCCATGATCACGATTGTTTGCGCAGCAACAAAAATGTTGCCGCAATCGAAATATGGAAACAGTTTTTATAAAACATATTTCCAGACCAGCTGGTCAAAAACTAATACAAAGGGCATGTTCCTCAGAGCCTGATTAGATAAACACAACTGTTGGTGTTTTCCAAAGTGCAGTATTTTTTGAATTACAGCATTTTTTTCTCTCGCTAACTGAAAACAAGATGGTGGCAGCACCGCAACAATTTTGGGCAAGCTCAACAACAAAACGTGATCACGAATGTTTTCACAGTGCACATATAAATTTTTCCGTAGGCTATAATGGGACATGAAAAAATGGAATAACTTTTGAACGGATAAATATTTTTTCACCAAATCTTCAAAAGGCACCAGTGCAACCCAGGACACATGTAGACAGATCAATCTGAACCCAGTCAAATGCATTCTTCAGTCCATTATGCCTGGTCAAAGAATTCACAACAATGGTGAAATTTCACTTTTTGAGTGCACTATGGTTCCGCAACCGTACATTTGACCAAAACATAAATTTCCAGATCCAGAGATCTGTACTACATGGTTCTACATTCCAAATTTCAGGCAAATCAGACAAACAGTTTAAAAGTTATTAAAGTGCAAAATTGTAGGTTTAACATAGACATGGCCTTGCAACCCTAACTATAGTGGAACTACCGTGCCTCTATAATATATCTACACACACACACACACACACATATATATATATATTAGAGGCAAAAAACTCCATTTAATGCATCAGATAGGGTTGTTCCACAGTGACAAAAGTGAGAAAATTCGGTGTTGGGGTTGAAAAACCCCTTGGACCCGCCCACACCCCCACCGGCATTAGGAGTTGAGCATTGAGGTCATCGGACTTAACTCTCACCCATTACATGTGTAAAAGAAGCAGAGGTATAGGAGAATGGGGTGAGGATTAGGACCGACAAACCCAAGCAGCGCACCCGATGCGAATGAGAGTGGGCAGGGGTCAAGGGGTTTCAACCCCTAACATTCCCTCACTTTGTCACTGTGAACAACCTAACTGTTGCATTAAACAGAGTTTTTTTGCCTCTAATTTCCCTTCTTTTTGAGAATGATAATGAGAAATAGTGAATGTGACGCAGCGGCAGGAGCATGGGGTGCTTCGGGCCCCGCACACTCACCATGTGATGTCTTCACACATACTAACACAGTGCCCACAAATGTAAACGGTAAAGTGCATGGTGAGACAAAGCGAAACACAAAGATAAACAATACTAAGAAATAGTGAATGTAATACAGCGACGGGACCAGCGACGGAAGCATGGAGCCCTATGGGCCCCACACTCCCACTGCATATTGTCTTCTTGTCACATAGTAACACAGTGCCGACAAACAGAAATGGTAATGCGCATTGTGTCACAGAGTGAAACACAAAGATAAACAGTACTGTAGACAGAAATGGTTAAAACAACAGAAACAGAAGCGCAAATGAAAATGCAAAGGGTAACACACAAGGTGGCATAGACAGGAAAAGTAACTGAAACAGGTACAGAACCAGAAGCAGAAGCGTTAAGGGTAAGAGTTATGGAAACGCACGCAATAGTTTTCCCCAAAAGCTGCATATAGAAAGGCAGTGGCCCAGATATTCAAACTGCACCACAAAAGTGGGCAATGGCAGGAGCAAGCGCAAGTCCACTGGGTCATGCGCAACATGAGTGATATTCAAACACTGCGCAGGTCAAGATGTGCCTGCGGCACATGACTGAATATTCCGCCAACTGTGCCATAGCGCAACCAGGGATGTGCAGTGGTGCAGGTCAGATGTGCAATAGCAAAACCAGGGACACCTAGTGGAGCAGGGCAGCAGCGCAACAGCACAACCAGGGATGTTCAGGGACAGGATGCAGGGGCCCACCACCCATGGTAGGGATGGGCAGAGGAGCACACAGCAGAACAGACATCACCCCCCACACCCCACGCACTGCACAACTGGAGGAGAGCAGGAAGAACCACCAGCCCAGGGACACCAGCAAGAAACCCACCACTGTGGCATGGTGCACCAGCACACCCCCTTGCAAGCTGGGACTGTCACACATGGATGCCCTTCCACCCCATGCCACACCATCCTACCAATGCAGAGCACACCCTGCACCATGATTCCCATACACCCTGCCCAGGAGTAGCGCCCAACAGTGCAGGACACCCCAAGCATGCCACCACCCCATTGTGACAATACAACCCTGTGCACCACAGAACCATGCAAGGTAGCCCCACCATGAGCACCCAACAGCGGGCAGCAGCAGACAGTGAAGCAACATCTGCAGACACAGTGCCACCATGCACGTCCCTCCCCAGGTACAGCTGTGAGGCTGACCATGCGTCGGCACACGAGGTACCACACATGTGACAGGGCATGCCCCGGACCCCACCACCAGTGTTACAGCACCTTGCACACCCTCCCAAGGACACACTCCATCCCAGCACTGGCCACAACTGCCAGTGCAGACACCCACAGTGTTGCATGGAAGCATGCACCACACAGGATGCAACACAGTGCACAGACAAACAACCACCCATACCCAAGGGCACACCAACACAGGGACACAGTAGTGGGCCCACCAAGCCCCTGGCATGTGGCCACGGCAGCCGTGTACACATGGCCAGAACCCCTCTATGGCACAGGTGTACCAGCAACCCTGTGCAGGCACCATGATGCTGCATGCCACCAGCATGCTGCTGGAGCACAAGTGACAGACAGTGGAGCACATCCCCTGCAACAGACACAAGTGACAGCATTGAGGTGGGACAACAACAGCAGAGGCAACAGTACCACACGAGGCAGATGTGCACCACACCAGTGACTGGAGGCAACCCAGCATCACGCTGGGTACAGTGGCAGTCCAGCATGGGCAGCCACCACTGACATGCCAGCAGACTGTGCAGGTCACAGACAAGCAAGGGTGGCAGCTGCACAGGCCATGGACAGTCTGACAGGTGCGCCATGGACACAGCGCATGCACCGTGTACCACTGCACACAGTCATCCAGTGCACAGGGAACAACACACAAACCACAGACAGTGACTGAGAGCTAAGCCAACACCAAACTTGCCTCCCCTATGGACACACACACACACACACACCCATGATAGCACCACCCCGACACCATGCACACCACTGCAGCTGAGCACCATTAGCCCACTGCAAATCAGAGACCACCACAGTAGGCATAACTAAACAAATGTATTAGAAGTATAAACAAAACTATGTACATATTTACAGAAAAAAAGGGGTGAGGGCCACAAACTGGGTGGAGGTGGGTAATGGGCAGGGGTGAACAAATAGGCGAGGGAAGGAGGGGTGTGAGGGTGGGTCCAGGGGAGTTGTCATAGTCCATGGGTGGACTTTCTTCAGCAGGAGCCCCACTCCCCACTCCTATGGCACCTCCTGTCATGTCTTCACCACATGCCATGCTGATCCACCCTCTCTAGTATGGCCAGAGAGGTCCTGGCCACCTGGAGCAGCTCCTGCAGCACCCTCTCAATATGGACCATCCTCTGTCCACCTAGGACAAGGGAGCAGAGTCAATAGGCATGAATGCACAGCCCTCTGCAGCCCAACCATCGTGTATGGTTGGCAGCAGTGGGACATGCCCCTGTGATGGTGTGTGACCACCCACAGTGATCATGTCCACAAGACCTGCCCACCCAGGCACACACAGCTATGTGGACTGCTGCACACACCCATCGCCCAAGTCCTGCACAGCACCACCGTGGCTGTACAGTGACATGGCTTTGTGGTGTGAAGGCAGTGGCACAGTCATGTACCTGGTGCATGCATGGACGACCAGTGATGCACTCCCAGACATGCAGTGCCACTGGACAGTGCTGACTGTACTATGTGGCATGCACGGCAGTGGTGTCAATGGATGGTGGCCATGCCCTGCCACCCGCCCTGCTACACAGCATGCACAGAAAATCCTGGATGTAAGGCACTAACCATCATCAGGCTGGTCCTGGCGCTGAGCCCCACAGCAGGTAACAGCACGGGCATAGCTGTGGGCGGTGCCACCGTGGAGGCCTGCGTGACATCACAGTCCCAGCCTGTGCCTGTCTGCACCAGTGGGGCAGCACTGGTGTACGTCCAGGACAGTGGAGCTGTTGCAGCTGCTGCGGCGGCACTGTTGAGCCCTGGCGGCGGCAGCGGAGGCAGTGTCATCAGTTGGCCAATGGTGATGGGGGGACAGTGTCGGGGGGTGGCGTCAGTGCACCGCATGTGGCCATTCCCCGGCATGGCTCTGGCCCAGAATATCACATACTGTGACCAATACCCTCTTTAAATATACTGCCTTCTGGACTCCCTTCCTTCTGTTTTTGAAACCTAGGAAGGGAATCGGCTGAATAGGTGCAACTACACTACTATAATGGTCTCATCTCATGATGCATTTTGGGGCAACCACTGTAGAGATTGTTACTGAGTTATAGGGGACCCTGCTCTATGGATGACATGGTACAATATTAGTAAAGGATAGTATCTTCGCTGACAATGAAGACCTGTTTGCTTTGTGTGTGTGATCTCTTGTATTTTGTAGGCTTAAAGTAGAGGACAGCGGCCCTGGACCTCTCATAATTTCTGATACTTTGTCAAATACTACAGAAACTAGGAGGATGGGGCCAGGTAAGATATGTTTGTGTGAGTTAGCCATAATGCAATGCACCAACTGCTAATACTTTCAAAGTTACTCTCCAGCTGGATAGGTGTTGTATATCCAGGCACAGAGTATTATCTTACTGCTTACCTGGCTAGTATATTCTGTTCTTTACTATTTGACCAGCATGTTCTGTTCTCTGCTTCTACAGACATATGTAACGGTCTGTAAGATCTTTGAAATGTATCCAACTGTTTTAATGTTTGTATCATCTTAATAAGTCAAATCAATAAAACTTATTAACCACAAAAAAATAGCGAGTCAAATTGGCACAAGCTAATGACCTATGAAACCTCCGACACATTACTGTGGCCTGTAAGGCAGTCAGCACTAGGTTGGGGCTCTGTTTCAAAATCAGAGACACCCATACCACAAAGGGCCTTATTCCCATTGCCCATGGCATTTCATCACCCAGATTGGCCTATGGTATGGCTGTGTACTTCTCTGCCTCCAGGAGTGTCTTTCAAAAGTAGAATGTGGACTATAATAATTTCTGGAGGTTTGCCCTGGCCATCAACAGGTATACACACCATTGCACCCTCTATTCAAAACTCAGCTGGCTTCCCCCACCTGCCTTGTGTTTGTTCATTATGGGTGGTGCGGTTCTTAATGTGATGACCAAACAGGCCACTTTATCCCCATTTTTGCTTCTAATACCAGACAGCATTTCCTATCCACTAAGATCTAATGTACCTGGTTCTTTAACCATCAAAGATTAAATCTAAATTACAGTAGATGAATTGCCCTTCTTCTATTCTGCCCCAAAACTTTGAAATTCCACCTCAGCTTCAGTCTGGCAGTGTTCTAGGCTAGCTTTCACATGTGAGTAGTGCCCCCTCTTTCCAAGGCCTCTGCCTGCAATTGTCAGCAGTCTGCCTTGGAATATCAGTAAATTTCTGAGATGTTGCACTTGTTTGTACTGCTGATAATAAACTCTTAACTTATAACCTTTTGAGCTCTTTGTTGTACCATTGTTTTACTGCCCTATACCCTGCATTGCCTCCTAGTTATATTTTATATTCTTGTTCTTTTGGGTATTTCTTTTTTTTTTTTTCATATAAGATTTTGTTATGATGTTTTATATTTTGTTTTACAGCTCGAAGGAAGTACATATGATACATTGGTTACATAATACATTGCAACAAGCCATGAAGGTCATATACCAAATAGTAGACAGGTTTCCACTCATAAAAAGGTACAAACATATACCTCTAGAGTAACATATCAGCATTCACATCAACCTCTGACACTTAAATAAACATGTATTGATTAGGTCAAGTCTCATCTTCTAGGCTCTTTAACTGGGAGGGCTACTGGGGGGGGATTTTACTGAGTGGAAAATGCAAGTAAGTTCCCCATTTCTTATGAAAATAGTCATTTTGACCCCAATGCGAGTAAGTCAACCTTTCAATCAGGGCTAGGTGAGCCAAAGCAGCATGCCATTGACTCATACCTGGAATGCTACTCTGCCACCAATGCATTAGCAGTAGCCTTTTGGCTTCCAGAAATGCTAACATAAGCCATTCTCTATGCACCCGGGGTAGAGAGGCTAGGCTAGTTAGATCACCCAAAAGCAGTTTAGGATCTGGGGGGGGCAAAATAACACCCAGGACCTGTGAACATTCATGAGAAATAGTCATCCAATAAGTTTTTATTAAAGGGCAGGTCCACAAAATGTGGAACAAGAGTGCTTCAGGCTGTGGACATCTCCAACATTTAGAGTGGGGGAGACGTCTGCTGCTTGGAGAAGGACCGGGGTTCTATACCAGTGTAGGAGTATTTTAAGCAACAAGAAACTGCTCTTGGTGTCCATGTATATCTTATGAGTGTCTCTAAGACATTGGGACCACACTGTTGGTGAAACAGTCACACCCAGGTCAGACTCCCATTTGGCTTTACATGATTCAGTGGGGTCATTTTGGGAATCTTGAAGAATAGCATAGAAAGTACTTATACAGCCTTTGGAGGAAGTGGAGGTATGTAGAGAGGCCAACTAATGCCATTTCTTCTCGGACTTGGTCTGAGAGAGGAGAGAAGTAATAATAATACGCATTTGGAGATATTTCCAGAAGGCAATAGTAGGGAGATGAAATTTCTGTTGAAGCTGGTTAAAGGATAACATGATGTTTGAATCAGGAACCAAGAGATCCTGCACAAATTGAATTCCCTTTGCCTCCCACGACAGCCACTGGATTGGTTCACCACCTATAGTGATATAGTTATTGTTCTACAGTGGTGCATATTCTATGGGGGGACTCCAGGCTACTTTAGGGTGTGCAAGATAGTCATGCATCGGCACCAAGCATAACTGGATTCACCAATGATAGGAGAAAGCCTAGATTGAAGTGGTGTGCCTGGGGCCAGCAGGGACCTGAGTGGCATGGGTGATGCTATACTGGATTCCAGTGTGACCCATAAGGGAACAGATGATTCCATGGGAGTGAACAATTTTGTGGTCTGCGCTGCTACACTGGCCAGATGGTAACCTTGAAACCAAGGGACCTCAAGGCCTCCCCTAGTCCAGTGTGCCTGTAACTTGTGTTTCCCCCAGTTATGTGGCTTATCTTCCATTAACAAAGAGGCTACTAACTTTTCAAGTGAAGAAAAAAGTTTTTGTGAGAGATATATTGGAAGATTATTAAACAAATAGGTCACTCTTGGAAGGAGGAGCATGCGTACAGCTGCCACATTGCCTGGCAGGGTGAGGTGTAGCTTGCGCCAATGATCTACTTCTGTACTTAGCTGTTTTAGGAGAGGGGCAAAGTTAGAGGATTCAAGATCCAGCCATTTAGTGGGAATAAACACCCCCAAATATGTAAACCCCTGGGCAGCCCAACTTAGTTCGGTGCTGGAAAGACAGTCTTGAGTGCATAGTGGGTTAAGGGAGGCTAGAGTGGTTTTCTTCTGGTTTATTCATAGTCCAGAAAGTGAAGAGAACTCTTGCAGAACTGTAAGCACTATCAGAAGTGATTGGTGAGGGTGGGATAAGATGAGCGATAAATCATCAGCGTAGGCAGCCACCACATAGGGGGTACCATGTACTGTAATGCCCTTAATACCCTCAGTGCTGTATAGAGCTATAATTAGGGGGTCTTAGGCAACCAGGAAAAGCAGGGGGGGACAGGGGTCAGCCTTGTTGGGTGCCCCTGTGGAGTAGAAAAGAGGGGGGAAATTTCTGAATTTGTTAGTATTCGGGCCCTGGGAGAGTTATAGTCGCTACCCAGTGGTGACATTTTTTTTATTTTTTATTTTATTTTATTGAAATCTATGATTACAAATACCTTTGAGCAGGAACTGCTCATTTACAAAGGTTCCACGTCTAAGGAATGGGGGATATACATACATATATACATACAAAGATCAACATAATAATACATATTTACACAATAAAAGAAGTAAGAGACTGAGGTTTAGGAAATTCCAGTAATTCAAAATGTGCCAAATGTTAGGTAGCAAGACATACCAGCCAAGGTCAATCTTAGAAATAGGTGCTGCAGGTGAGGGGGGGTATACAGGCAGGAAAGCCATTGTTGGAGGGTAGAGGGTGAGGGTAAGAGCTCTAAAGGGGAGGGAGGGAGGGATAAAAGTCAGAAAATGCCCAGGGGGGAGGAAAGGGAGAGGGGGGCAAGGGGGTAGGTAGGTAGAAGGGGGCAAGGTGGGGAGAGGTAGCTGTCAAGACTGAAGTGGAGGGCAGTGAGCAGTGGGCCCCTGATTAGGCGAGGCAGTCACAATGACTAGTTGAAATGAGAAGAAGTCAGAGTTGTCTCTTAAAAGGGCCAAGAGCAGCAGCAGTAAGAGTTTCTTTGTTGTTAGTATTGTACCACTGTGGTGCTCTATGGGCAAAGGCCCTCTGGCCCATGGTAGTCCAGCATCTGGGGACAAGGAAGGTTAATTTTTGTGAACTTCCAGTTTGCTGGGTGCTGTGGTGGTCAATGAGGAGCTTTTCAATGCCTGGGGGCATGACCCCGAGGAGGACTTTTTTGGCTAAGAGGCAGGTTTGATACTGTATCTGGCTGATGAGAGGAAGCCATCCTGCCTCGGTGTACAGGTCACAAGTGTGTGTAAGTCGGTCAGCCCCAGTTAGTAGCCTACACACTTTGTTGAGTGCAAATGTAATTCTGTGGAAGGCAGAGGCAGAGCCATAAATTGCTAGCCCATAATCGATGATGGAGGTGACAGAGCTGTTGATAGCCAACCGGAGAGTGTCAGGAGTCATGCAGTGTTTGTGCCTATAGAGCAGGCCTATACGGATGTTGGTGGCTTTGGCGACAGAATCTATGTGCCGATGGTAGGAGAGTGAGCTGTCCAATGTGACATCTAGGTATTTAAAATCAGGAATGTGTTCAAGTAAGGTCCCTATTTGGTTTAGGATGGTGAGGTCATGGATTTGTACTTGCTCCTGGTGTTGTAGAAGGTCATAACCTTTGTTTTGCTGTAGTTCATGACCAGTTTGCATGACTTGAACCACTCTTTGATGCACATGAATTCAAACTGTAATTGTTTCTCAAGGAGCTCTGCATTTTGGTGGTTGGTGAACATGACTGTGTCATCGGTGTAGAGCAGTAATTTCTGGTGGCAGACACTGGGAAGGTTGTTGAGGAAGAGGCTGAAGAGTAGTGGCCCCAGGATGGACCCCTGTGGGACCCCTGAAAGGACTGGCTTTTCTTCCGAGGTGACACTGGCAATCCTAACCCACTGGACCCTCTCCCCAAGGTAGCTTGAAAACCAGAGCAGCACTTCATTGGAGAGCCCAATGTTTTATAATTGCTTGAGTTGGAGTGGGTGGTTCACAGTATCAAAGGTTTTTGTAAGGTTGATGAATACTACCCCTACACAGTTTCCTTGATCGAGCGTGGTATGGATGAAGCCAGTGAATTCTAATAGTGCAGTGGTGGTTCTGTGCCCTTTTCAGAAACCATGTTGCTCAGGACACTGGATGTCGTATTTTTCCAGGTACTTGACTAGTTGGTCTGAGGCGATGCACTCCAGGGCCTTAGACAATGGAGGGAGGATGGAGATAGGTCTGTAGTTGGAGTGCAGTGATTTGTCTCCACTTTTGTGTACCTGTGTGATGGTCGCCTGTTTCCAGTGAGATGGGAACTGGGACATCCTTAGTGATAGGTTGAGGACCTTTGTCAGGGGTTCAAGGACTTCTTCAAGGACAAGTGCTAACAATTTCAGGTCAAGGGAGTCGCCGCTGTAGCCTGCATTGTGAATGGCCTTCCGAATATAGGTTCTGGCTTCATGCTCTGGGATCTCCTTGAAGTAGAATTGTGGGGCAGGGTGTAGGAGTGGAGTAGTTGCAGGAGGGTTACTACCAGAGGGGGCATCAAAGAAATTAGAAGGGAGGACACTATCCAAGTTGGAGAACGCATTGTTAAAGGTGTTGGTGATTGTGTACAGGTCAGATGTTGGTGTCCCATTTATGTTGAGCATGGTGGGTGGTGACTTATGGTCCTTGCCTGTAAGGTCTTTCAGGTTGCTCCAAAATTTTTTTCCATCACTCCAGGAGTTGGAGAGAGCTTCCATGAAGTATTTGCATTTGGCACTCCTAACTGCCCGCGTGCACTCATTTCTGGCAGCTTTATATTTATGAATATCCCCAGGTTTGGATGTTGCACGGGCACAGTGCCAGAGATGATCCATATGTTTGAGTAACGTGATTAGATCGGGGGTTATCCAAGGGTTAGCTCTGCCCCTGACCTTCAGCTTTTTGAGAGGTGCAAAGATATTGCAGGCCGCAGTGAAGTGGCTGATGAAAAGGTCTAAGGCTTGGTTTACATCAATGGCAGAGTCGATTGGTGTCCAGTCCAGGTGGCTTAGGTGTATCTTTAGTAGCTCAAGGTACCCCTGCTTTAACACTCTGGTGTGCATTATTTTAGAAGGGGGGCTTAATGAATTTGTTTGTCCAGGTACATGTGACCAGTGAGTGGTCACTGATCCCATCAGGGAGCACTGAGACTTTTGAGATTCATTCAGGGTGATTAGTAAGGATCCAGTCCAGAAGTGTGTGACCCTGTCCTATAGTTGCATCTGGTGGGGTGGTAACAAGCTGGGTGAGGTTATGTGACGTGACAGCATCCTTGTAGTTTCTGGCCTCTAGCGATAGCCAATTTATGTTGAAGTCGCCAGTACTACGAAGTTCAGAGTTATGGTGTAATCCTGTAGGCTTTCCAATATGCTTATAAACCATTGGGCTGATCTTTAGGGGTAGGTACACAGAGGCAATGGTGAGCTCCTTGTTGTGTGCCCAGGTAGAACTTTAATAGCGAGAACCTCGGGGTGGTTTAGGTTTGAGAACGGGAAGACTTGACCCAGATAGGAATTCCTCAGGTAGATGGCACAGCATCCACCTCATTTGGAAACCCTGTCCTGCCTGAATATAGAGTGTCCATGGATGGTGACTGCAGCATCTGGAATCTTGGGGTTAAGCCATGTTTCAACAACAGAGAGTACATCAGGGCTATGTTGCTGGACCCAGGTTTGCAAAATGTCAAGTTTGTTAAGGAGGCTGCAGACACTGATTGAGGCTAATGTGAGGACCCTCCACCTTTTTTTGGCATAAAAGAAATGGTAGGCCCTGAGTTAGATGAATATTTCCAGATATCAGAAGCAGCATAAGTAGTATCCTAAGAAGGTACGCTTTAATCATTTTGCAGACTAGTTATGTTGTAGGGCATCTAGTTCTCTTGGCTTGCTGGTCTGCATTTTCCCCGTGACACTGCAGAGCACAATATATAAAGCCATGTTCTCAGAGGTGCCACGTGATTGATGAAAAGTAATCAAATCCACAGGAAATGGTGAACTACAGGGAACCAGAAAACTGTTATTGTAGCTCAAAGACCCAGAATGTGATAAATTCCTGAAGGGGTTAAATTCCTGAATATGATGAACATTGGCCTGATGCATATGCAGGATGTAAAAATCCTTTGTTAGTATCTTCCCTTTGTTCTCCAAAATGGTTTTGAATAGACCTCAAAGACAAGTACACATCCTTTGAGAACAAGTCAGACGGAACTGTAGATTCAATACAACACTCCACAACTCAGTGCTTGTATAACATATTTACTGACCTTACTTTTGGCTTTGATGGCTTCCAGAAAAGTTGGTTTATGATGAGAATGCCAATACCTGGTGGTGATGTTTTGCAGTTTCTTAGTCCAGGAAATGTTCATAGATGTTATGTCCAAGAATGGTCCAGTTCCTCCAAGCAGAAACACACAAAAATCCACAAAAACTAAACTACTGACAGAGACAAACACAGACAGCCAGCCACACAGGCTCAACCAACTGTTCAACATTGACCAAAACCATATTGCAACAGTTCTTCATGTACATAGTTCTAGTCAATAGAATTGAATGTTTTAGTGAAGTCAACAGCCAAGGCAGCCATGGGGATTTTAGATTTAGCCGCTAGCCACTTTAGATTCAGTAGCAGCCTAGTATTGTTGAAGCCCACTTTCCCAGTTAAGAAGCCCACCTGTGAGGGATGTATTAAAGCTGCCAGAGTATTATGCAACCTGGTAGCCAGTATTTTGGCCAAAATGTTTGTGTCCACGGGAATTAATGAAATGGGACGAAAGTTGGCACAATTAAGAGGGTCGTTAGATTTCTTGGGTAGGAGGGTAATCAGGGCTTCATTCATCGAGGGTGGAAGGGAGCCCAGTGATTGGGAAGCCTGTAAAACTTGCAGCAATGGATGAGTAATTTCCTGTTCCAGGGCTTGGTAAAGTTCAACGGTCATCCCATCTGGGCCCGGAGCTTTATCTTCTACAAATCGCTAAGTTCAGCCAAAATAAAAGACACCTGTAACTGTCATTAAGTCTCTTCCTTCCCCATGTGTGCCATATTTATCCACTGGTAAGGTATAATTGATTTGTCATATTAACTGCTTTCTCTTCCCCTTCTCCTTGTACTCCTGGCTTTATCTTTGCTTACGCTCCACTGCTACTCTATCAAATCTCTCCTCCCCCCCATATCAGTTGTAGACTGTTGTTTGTTCTAGCTGCCAAAATACTGTATATGTATTGCACACACCAGTCATCATGTTTCATTTATCAGTATGTGACCTGTAAAGTCGCTTCCTGTCTCATGTCAATGTTTACCACCTGCGGTCACCCTATGTGGTACCCTTGTATGTATATCCAGCCTGTATCATGTAACGTGTATTTCATGTATATACTGTTATTACCTATCTGTGTTTGTACTTTAAGTGTTTATGTCACAGGACCTCCTTGTGAATGAGCTTGCTTAATGGAGTTTTCCTGCAATAAACTTGAACTTGAACGTTAGCCATGTGAGTCAGTGCTTGATGAAGTTCGAGGGCCTTAACTGGAGTCTCCAGTAAGTCTGCTTGTTCTGGGGATAAAGTAGGGATGTTGAATCTCTGACAAAACTATGAGAGACATGTAGATATCTGGGAGGGCATCATAGAGAACTGGGATTCATATAGGGATTGATAGAAAGCCATCATGGTTCTATTGACACCAACAGGGTCAGTGATTACCAAGCCTGAAGTCGATCGAAGGGCATGAATTTTAGTCGAAGCCTGCTGCTTACACAGTTGGTAGGCTAGGAGCTTCCCTCCCTTATCTCCCCCTTCCCAGTAAGAATGCTTTGAGCGTATGAGGAGCCACTCTGCGTTTTTATGGAGCAAGGCGTTAATCTGATACTTAAGGCCTGCAATACTGTGAACCAGGTATGGCAGTAGGGGATGCCTTTAATTGTGCCTCCAGGACCACAAGTTCAGTTTTTAGCTTATCTAACTCTTTTCTCCTGGACCTGTTTCTGTGTGCTGCAAAGGAAATAATGTGGCCCCTAAGAGTAGCCTTAAAGGCCTCCCAGCTTGTACCTACTGAGACCACGCAATCCATGTTAAGGGTGAAATAGTCCTGAGCCACCTTCCGCATGGTTTGTTGAAAATCTGGATCTTTAACCAGGAGTGGGCTTCCTTTGGGTATTTCTATGCTTACTGATATGCGGTTGAATATGTCATACTGTGTCTTGTATAATGTTACTAATATTAACCTCCTGTTTTGTAATACTTCAAGGTTGTGCCTAAAAAACGGGCAAATGTCTTGTCTATTGCTTCTACCTGGTAAATAAAACCTAAATAAACATCTTGTTACAAGTTAATGGCAAAGCCCCTGGGACTGTTAGTATTATGATCAAAATATATTTATATAATATGGACTTTTGGGTTCCTGTTCTTATCATATGCTATCTTTTTGTCAGTGGGAATGTGCAGACCTTATGAGAAGCCTATATAATTATGCCATTATAGAAAAAGGGAGTCTAAAGTTGTCCAGACTGTTTGCAGGGGAATCTCTCCAGCTAAATGACATTGCTCCTCCTTGTAAAATTTGAGCTTAGAATTTCTGTTAGAGCAATGAAGTACAATGTTGTGGAGTGATCTGCCTAGGTCTGTGATACGAGATTGCTGCTGTTTGTTTTCCCTCTTTCCCTTTTTGGACCTAATTCCTTGTTCTGAATCTCTGCCTGAAATACACTTTCCCACTCTACTCTCTCTGTCTCTCTCTCTGTCTGTCTCTCTGTCTCTCTCTGTCTTATTCTGAATCTCTGCCTCAAAAACACCTTCCCGCTCTACTCTCTCTTTCTGATCTTGCACTTCCCTCCTGGTGCCACAGTCTTGGCTGCTCCCAGCTGGAAGCCCCTTCCCAGAACTACCCCCTCCTCCTTCTCTTCACCATCCATTGTATCCCTAGTCCCCAGCCACTCCCACCGATCAAGTATTTCTGCCTAATCCCTTCAGATCTGTTTAACTAATCCCTCTCTATCTTTCTCCCCCCTCCTTAGATTTGCAGATCCCCGGAACGGGCTGCACAGTTCCACAAGCGGCTCCTCCTCTACCACGGCACCCCTGGCACCAAAGCAGTTGGCCTCTGTACACTTACCGCCCACCCAATGCAAGGAAAGGTACAGAATTTCCAGGCTCAAAACCCAGCATTACCAATGGCTGGAGAAACACTGCTCTGCTGTACTATTGGTTGCCTTAGCAAGATTTCAATGAACTGGATAATAACCCCTAAAATTGAAACTTAGATCTTAGCACTCATTTAGTTGTATGAATTGAGTCCTGATCCAAATTGTGTGGTTTTGCAAGCTGAGATTTCTTCAACTGACTTGTGTTTGCTCAGACTAAATTTTAATTACAGGTCTGGTGCACGTACTGTAGCCTCTGTGCTCATTTCTAACAGTTCTGATAGAGGGAGGGGAAATTAAAGATAACAAGCACTGGCTGTGGCCATTTTAAACCAAAAGCTGCAGTGCTACTGGCACATGGCCCTCTAAGGGAATTTGTTGGCCCTCCCCCACCCCACCTCCTCTCTCTATTAAATAGGCCTACCTCCCAGAAGCCCTTTCAAAACTCCTCAGCTTACTCTTCCCCCATTGGTCCCTCTTCATACCTCACCCTACAATTAATCTCCCCCAGCTGTCAGGAACAGCTCTGCCCTTCATAAACTTGAAAGAATCCACTGATATTCTGTGTTTTACTCATTTATCCCTCAGATTAACCACCCAAAGAGGCAACAGTTGCTTCACCCCCTACTGCTTCTTGGAGACCTTACCATTCTCTGTCTCAGGTCTCCTGCACATAGTCTGCATCTCACACCCAAAATATAATAATAAAACAACCACCCTCCAACAATGTTGGCCCCTCTACCTAACCAGAGGACTCTTCATCTGCTGGTCCCTCCTGGCACAGCTACAGCTTGATATGCCTGATGCCTTTGCAAATTTTTTGCAATACACCAGTGGGTCCAAGCTATCCTTCATCCTTAACCATCCACTGCTATGTACAAAAGTGTCTCTGCCATACCCCGGCCCACTAGTCATGACACAATGTAATAAAACAATTTTAATTAGGCGCCACAGCAAGCACATGAATAAAATACCATTCTAATGCCCACTACCTCTCCCTTCTACTCCTGGCAGGAGACATTGAGATAAACCCAGGACCCTGAACAACATGAAAAAGTAACAACATGAAAAGGTCCAAGCAATATCCCAAAATCTCATGTCCCATGTGGACCAACACTAAAGGGCTCAACATAGCCCACATGAACATTCAATGCAGTGGGGTAAAATGGCTGAACTAGAACTTTGGACACAACACCACAAACCTGATGTCCTATGTATCCCAGATACCTGGCTAAAACCAACCATCCTGTCACATGAAATTGTTCTCCTTGGCTACTCCTCCTACAGGCGTGATCGATCACAGAAAAAAGGAGGCGGGATGATGATATATATCAGATCTGGGTTGGTGGTTAATGAACTGATAGACCCTAAAATCAACTCAGCTGCTGAACACCTATTCATCACAATTACCCTAGGCCACATCAAATGCATCACAATTAGATGTATATACCTACCCCCTAAACAAGCTATGGCCAACTTTGTAGAATTTTTCTTTAGTCTTATTAACATACCACAAAACAACCTTATACTATGTGGAGATTTTAACCTACACTGGGATGGACCCAAAAAACCACAATACCATGTTGCACTACTAGACAATAATCTTGAGCAACTATTAGATCAACCCATGAGACTAAATATGAAATCGGGTAAACATGGCCTTTTAGACTGGATTATAACCAATAAATCTACCTTTATTAAGGCCGTGGGTATCCTTCCAGATGCATTAAGTGACCATTCCACAACGTTCTGCATCTGGAAAAACAGTGATTCCTCACCCCCCCCATCACTCTCAAAACCAGGGATCTAACCAACTTTGTCATTGATGCATTCCTGCAAAGCCTGACCTCAGTCGACTGGTTCCATATAACCACCCTCACGGATATAGATCAAGCATTAGATTACCTTATCAACACCTTTACTTCTATATTGGACTCACATGCCCCTTACAATCTCAGAAGATCCAAAGGTCTCCATTCTCCTTGGCTTTCCCAGGAACTGAGGCACCTCATGCGCTCCATAGATAAATCCTTGAAGACATTCAAAAGATCTGGACTACAGTCTGATTGGCTGATCTATCAACAAGTACAGAACACTTGCAAAGCTGACATCACAAAATCTAAAAGGGAACACTTCCGAACCCTGCAGAAAAAATACCTTGCCAACCCCAAAAACTTCTGGAAACAAATTAATGCACTCATTAGGGCAAATAGAGAATTTTACCCCCAAACCATGACCTAGAATTTGCTCCATTCTGACCACACCTCTGAAAATAGCCTCCAGTATCAACCGCTTCTTCACTGACCTTGCTGGTTACAAGTCTGGCCTTCCCACTGGCCACCTGCCACAGCTAGGCACCCATCGAGAAATTATTCACTCCTACTGCTGTCTAAAAGTAACCTCTCAAACCGAAGTACTCAAACTCTTACATGATATTAACCCTGACAGTTCTCCTGGTTTTGACTCCCTACCACCCAAATTTCTAAAGATAGGTGCACCTACTCTAGCTTATCCCATCACCCTGTTAATCAACAGATCCTTCCTTACTCAGTCCATCCCTAGCAAATTGAAGACAGCTGTTGTCTTTCCTGTTCATAAGAGTGGACCATCCAACCTCACTGAAAACTATCATCCTATATTCATCCTATACCCAATTGCTAAAATCCAAGAAAGAATACTTTATAACCAGCTATAGTCATACCTTGAAATGACCAACACCCTCACCATTCACTCACCAGCATGGATTCAGTAAACTACACAGTATGGAAACTGCTCCCCTAAGAGTCACCACTGACATTTTGTAGGCCATGGATATAGGGAAAACCACCTGGGCAGTCTTCATGGATCTCATGAAGGCTTTTGACCTCATCAATCACAATACTCTCATCTCAAAACTCCATCACATTGGCCTCAATGACACCTCATTTTCCTGGATCTCATGCTATTTATCTAACCGGTCCCAGTGTGTCAAATGAGCTGGTGCGCTATCATCCCTATCTCCTATCACCGATGGAGTTGTTCAAGGATCTATCCTTGGGTCAGTCTTATTCTCGATCTTCATAAATGATCTGCCACAAAACTGTAGAGGAGCATCCATTCAGCTGTTTGCTGATGATGCCATCCTCTACAGGTCCTCCAGTGATGTCACTTGTATAAACTTAGACCTGGAAAATGATTTCCAAACACTTGAAAAATGGTTCATTAAAAACCTGTTGGTCCTGAACACCAAAAAGACCAAATCCATGTTGTTCCATCATACTTCCATAGATACTTCCCTGACCCCTCCAGGTAATCAAATCCTCCTCAAGAATATCGTTGGAAGTGGTTACTTTGTTCAAATACCTGGGACTAATTCTTGACAAACACCTATCCTTTGACAAGCACATAACTAGTACAATTAAAAACACTAACCAAAAAAATTGGCCTCCTATACTGTACCACTCCCTACCTCTCCAACCATGTGAGGAGGACCATCGCCTCAGCTACCCTCATCCCAGGCCTCTTTTATGGGGATGCAATAATTCAGTCAGCCAAAACTACACTTCTGAACAAACTAAAAGTGGCATATAATAGAATTGCTCAAGTTGCTTCTAAGGCCCAAGCCTGGGATCACCACTGTAATGTTCTAAGCATCCTGGGTTGGCCATCTTTTGAAACCAGGATCGACTTCCTGGTGGTTTGTGCCCCCTTTAAACCTATCCACCTACACTCTCTCCCCAGCCTATCCAATCTCCTCATATTTAAAACCTCCCAGAGGAACCTCAGATGCTTTCACCTTCCCAACTTATTCCTACCCAGAACACGGCTGGTCATGGGTAGAAGAACCTTCTTCTATGCTGCATCCCAAAAATGGAACAATCTCTCTCAATCACTACTCACATATAAGTCTCTCCCCCTATTCAAACTACGGTATAAGGAAGCCTTCTTCCTGCTGCCCAACTGCAATGAAAATTGGCCCTAAAACCTCTTCTCTCTTCCTATCTTCCCCCTAGCCCATCTGATGCAGTCCAGCTTGACTCTCCCCCTTTTCCCATCTCCTCTTGAACCTGTCTCTCATGCACCTCTTCTTCACTTTGTCTATCCATACTCTTTCCTACTCTCTCATGACTTCACCTTCATTTCTACAGGAACAAGAATGTATGCCATAGAGGATAAAGTATGGGCAACAGTAAACAGCAGCACTGTGTATGTTTCGAGATGTTGCCATGGCAGCCTGCTAGACCTCGAGAGCACAGCTTGAGAGGCCATTGGTTGCCGTGGCAATGTCAAGATGCATACACTGCTGTTGTTAACTGTTCACCCATACTTTATCTTGTATAGTGTATGGTGTGAGTGAGGCAAGTTTTGTCACTGAAATGATTTCTAAGACTTTGTTCAGCCACAGACACCCCTTACCACACACGCACACACACACACATACTGACATCGAGGCATAGGATGATCTTAGCGTGCGATGTTACTCGGTGTCACAGGTCAAAGTTTGAGGGATTCAATTGCTTCTGCAGATTTCAAGAGTTCAGTGCCAGGAGTCAGTGCTGGATGATGTGGTCTGAAAGGTACCTGGGGAAAGGGGGTTGGGAAACAGTCTCAGTTAAGAAGCTTTTTTTTTAAAACTGACTCTACAAGTTTGTGGCAACTTACTGTGGTTACTCGTCATCTGAGGAGGAGTCATTGCGATCACTCAATTATGCTCACAGACAACTGACTAACTATTTTAAATTGTTGTCTGATGAGATAGAGCGTTCTCTGCTGCCTTCCAATTACTGAGTGCACGCGATGTCATTTTATTCAGTTGTACCATCGTGGTGACGTCCTCAGGCAGGTACAACACCATCATGATGTCTCCATGATGGTACAACAGCTGTGTATTTGTATTTAATTTTGACTACAGTAACATTCTACCATACACTATATGTCTGTTACCAATGCACTTGTGTCTTTCTGCAATGTAACCTTATTGTAAAACTTATACTTCTTACTACTATTGTTGCTTCTAATTTTGTATGCTACTTAAGCTGTACTTAACGTAATTTGTTTCTTAATTTATTTTAATTTCTTTTCCTTAACCTGTAACACCATGTATTACACTGCCTGCTCAAGATTTGTATGGAATGTACTGTTTCCCAGGTCACCCCTGAAAAAGGGACTAGTTTGTCTCAGTTGGGCTTACCCGGTCACCAAAATTCTAATAAATAAAATAAAAAAATTATTGGATGCAGTAAGGCATGGCTGTATCCTTGCCCCTACTTTCTTCTATTTATTTTTTAATGATCTTTCTTGTTATCTTCATAGTATAAATGTTCACACACCAGCTATTATATCCATCAGAATACAATCTTTGCTTTTTTTACAGATGATTACATTTTGATCTTGATGTCACAAATATAGTAAATATTAACAAATGCTTTAAAATGCCAGCCCGGTGGTGCTGAGGGTTGAAGCATTGGATGCCACACATTGCACCATGCCAACAACCTGGGGTTGGGAGCGACCTTGGGTTGCCATTGGCTACCTGGGAGGAAGGGGATCGAGCATCTGTAGGACTGCTCTTGTCTCCTAGTGAGAAAAGGGGTTGTCACCCCTCTCCTTGGCTGCCCTCTACTGGAGAACGGAGGGCAGTGCCAGAGATCAGGAGACACAAGAGTGTGGAAACATGGTGTGTGTGTGCCTCCACATGTACACATTCATGCCGCTTAATTTTAAATGGGCTATTGAATCATAGAAACATAGACAATGATGGCTGAAAAAGTCCAGTGGTCCATGTAGTCTGCCTGTGACATATAGAAACATAGAATATGATGGGTTTCACTTGATGCCACACCGTGGATTGTTGGAGAAGCTGAGGAGCTAGGGGTTGGGGGAGAAGATAATAGGGTGGATTGGGAACTAAATAATGAATAGTCACCAGTGGTTAGTGGTTGGGGGTGAGGTCTCATCTCTCAGAAGGGTCATTAGTGGGGTCCCCCAGGGATTGATATTGGGGATGGTCCTATTTAATGCATTCATCTCAGACATCAAGGTTGGAGTTAGGAGCAGGCTGAGTCTGTTCACAGATGACTCCAAACTGGGAGCAGCCGTAGACATGGAAGAGGGGAGTAGGATGCTGCAAGAGAACTTGGAGACACTTGAAAGGTGGTCGCACACTTGGCAGCTGGGTTTCAAAGTCAAGAAGTTCAGTGTACTCTACTTGGGGGCCATGAACCCCAGGTACAACTATAGTCTTGGAGGGGTAAAGCTGGCAGTCTCCAGGGAGGAAAAGGATCTTGGGATGGCAATAGATGCCAAAATGAATAATTCTGAGCAGTGCAGGAGGGCAGCTGTGAAAGCAAATAGGATGCTGGGGTGCATAGCCAGAGGGATAACATCAAGGAGGAGATAGGTCATACTGCCCTTGGGCAACTGCCTAATTAGACCACACCTGAAGTACTGTGTGCAGTTTTGGTGACCATACTTGAGGATGGATGTTGCCCTTCTTGAGAAGGTCCAGAGAAGAGCATCTAGGATGATTCATGGCCTGAAGGACCTGTCCTATGAGGAGAGACTAAGGGATTTGAACATGTACTCCCTGGAGGAGAGGAGGGATATGCTAGAGGTATTTAAATATTTGAAGGGGATTAACAGGGTCACCTCAAATGGTCTTCTCCTGTTGTGGTAGGATGGAGCCATGAGGAGGCATAGCCTGAGATTTTTTTGGGGGGGGTTTAACGAGGAGATGAGGCACCACTATTTCAGTGACAGGGTAGTGGCTCCCTGGATCTTGTTGCCATCATAGTTTGTGTGGATGAAGACAGTGGGTGTGTTCAAGAGAGGGTGAGACAGACACAGGGGTGTTGTCCAGGTGTGGGGGAGTGGGGAAGGTAATGGCCCACTGGGGGTCACAAAAGGCGAGGGGGCAGCCACAGTTAGTGGACTCTAGACTATTACTTGAGCAGACTCAATAAACCACTGGGCCTAATCTGATGGCAATTTAATATGTTAGTATGTTAAATAAAGACTGCTGGGCTCACCCAGTCTGCCCATTTTTTCCCCTAACTACATTATTACTGTAGACCGCACATGATCTACAGATGTTTCTCCTTCCCCTCTTTCCTTTTCATTAAGATTCTCTTGTACCTGTCGAATGAGTTCTTGAACAGTACCATTGCTTTTCCCCCACCACCTCCACTGGAAGGCTGTTCCAGGAATATATCACTCTTTCTGTGAAGAAGTACTTCCTCACATCTCTTCTGAATCTACCCCCTCCAGCTTTATAGCAAAGATTCTTGCTCTTGAGCACCTTTTTTCTGAAAAGTCCATCCTCCCTGTACCTTATATACCTCCGTGAGGTATTTAAAGGTCTCTATCATGTCACCCCTCTCCCTCATCTCTTAAGGGTGTACATATTGAACTTCTTTAGTCCCTCTTCATAGGGCTTTTGATGCAGACCCTGCACCATTGTAGTTGTCCTCCTTGGTGCTGCCTCCACTTTGTCTATGTCCTTCGGAAGATGTGGTCTACAGAAGTGGACACAGTATTCTAACTGGGATCATACCAATGATCTATACAGAGCCAACAACATCCCTCTTTTTACCAGTGATACAACTCCCTATGCACCCCAGCATTAGCCCTCATGACTGTGTTGCCACCGTGCCAGGCCATCTTTAGGTTGTCATGAGCCCACTCCTGGGGGCTGGGTCCACTGAGCTAACAGTGCCCACCCCTAGGTGCAATCCATGATGGGGGAAACAGGAATACCCTCCCCATGTCCTTCTAGAGCATTTGCTGAGTTCACAACTGAACACTCACCATGGGGGCTCAGGGCTTCCTCTCTAATCTGGGCAAGGGTAAAATACAGTCCTGAATTTCTAGCCTGTCTAGCTACTCTCTAGCCAGGTAAGAACCTTCCTTGGATGCTGCACTTGGGGGAAGGACCAAGGCATAATGAGCTCTTCTGGGCTGTCCTCATAACCCTGATTTTGTCTTCTTCCCCGGATGGTGCAGGAACCTAGTTTGAACTCCACAGACCCCTCCTGAGACCCAGTGTCTTTCCCATACTTAGGCACCCAGATTCCCTTCTAGGATCCTAGTCTTCGGTAGTACCTTAGCATTAAACCAGCTGTCATGGACTGAATAAATCTTCCCACCTTCACACACACAGCAAAATTACTTCCAGCCAGTAGTTTATTTTTAAAGCAAGTGCTTTTACTAGTTAAAAAATAATTACCACACAAGACTTACAAACAAAAGATTCAGAAATTTTGTTACAGAATAACAAAAATAAAATGGACAAAATGCATACAAAACACACTGTGAAATTTAACTGTCTAGTTTCTATCTTGCCTGTGGAGAATCAAAAGTCAAGAAAATGAATGAAGTCTGCAAAGTGCCAGTTCTTCTTGAAGCCACTGGTCCTCAATGTATGCTTGGCAGTCTGGCTCTGTGTGTCAGGAAAAGTATTTTCTGCAAAATGCACATTTCTGTTTTGAGGGGCCTTAAATATCCCTGGTCCTGCAGTCTGTAAAACTACTTTGAATTAGCTAGTGGCCTTATCTTTAGGCCAGCAGGGGTCTCTCTTGCTCTTTCCCAAAATTTTATTTAGATTTCCTCAGCACATCAACTTCCTGGCTGGCCTGATCCGGTATACCCTGACCGCTTTTAAATAAAGATGAATTATGACACTTGAAGTGTATTCACAATAGGCTACCAGAGCTTGTTCTCAAATATTTTTTTCCTTGAAATGTAAAAGTTTATGTCAGTGAGATAGTTTCTCACATCTCATGTCCTACTAGACTTGTCTCCTTTAATCAGTTTACCAGGGAAATATCAATCCCCTTTTGAAATGTAAGAGGATATTAGTGGTGGAGATGGCTCCCAGGACATTTTTCAATTTCCAATTGAAAGTCACCCCTGATTATCTCTAGCAAGCCTTGTCTCAGGCAAAGAGGAATGTCAGACATTTGTAATATTCAGTCTTTCTTCTCAAGTACCCTTTTAAAAAAACATGGGCATCCTTCTGGTAAACCTAATATCCTGGCCTTTTTGAGAATTTAAACATAAAGCTTTTAGAGAAATATGACAGCAATATATCTAAAATATGACACAGTGGTCAAATCGTCACATAGGTAATCAGATATGATTACCCAGAGGTCTTGTTTCCTGCTTGGTAGTCATCAGTACTACTCCATCCATTTTGTACACTGTCCCTGGGTTTCTGTGCCCTAAGTACATTATGTTGCACTGTTTCACATTCAAAACCAACTAATACACCTTTGACCACTCTTCTAGTTTTCTCTGCTCTATGCTCATCTTTTCAATCCCCATGGGAGTGTCCACCATATGCAGATTTTGGTGCCATCTGCAAGGAGGCAGACCTTGCCTTACAGCTGCTCTGCAATGTCACTTTGAAATACATTAAGGAGGAATGGTCCTGGCACTGATCCCTGAGGCACCCCTCTGGTCTCCTTCCTTTCCTCAGAGTGAACTCCATTTAACACATCCCTCTGTTGCCTATCCCCTAACCAATTTTATATCCAGTTTACCACCTTTGGACCCACTACTGAGCTACTCCTCTTGCCTACTAGTCTCCTTTGTGGAACAGTGCCAAAATCCTTACTGAAAGCAAGATAGGCAGTGTCCACTGCTCCACCCCGATCTAATTTCTTTGTCACCCAGTCAAGGAAATATATCAGATTCATTTGACAACACCTCTCCCCATGAACCCTGTGGCCAGATAGACCAATATCCTTTAATAATGTTCCTATTATATGTGCTGTAATGCACTTTACAGTGAAGATACTGTCTCTTTAAAAGGCTTTTAAGAGAAAAACAATATAACCAGAATTTCTGTAAAAGCTAGGTTGTCAAAATCCCCATTTGCAAGGTGAATCCCCATTTGTGAGCTGTCAAAATCCCTGTTCATGAGAATTCCTTGTTCTGGAGATTTTGGCCATCTGGTCCTGATTTCACAAACAATGATTTTGATAGCTCATGAAAAGGGATTGGCTTGCAAAAAGGAATTTTGACAGCTCACAAAAAGGGATTTAAAAAAACAATTCCTTTTGGAAAGCTGTCAAAATCCCCTTTCATGAGCTGATCCTTTTTCATGAAATGACAAAATCCATGTTCGCGAGTCAATCCTTATTCATGAGATAGGGCCATCTGGTCTGGAAATTGTGAACAAGGATTTTTACAGCTCATGAACAAAGATGGCTTGCAAAAACGGATTTTGACAGCTTGTGAAAGGGGATTTTGACAGCTCATGAAAAGGGATTAAAAAAACCAATCCCTTTCTGCAAACTGTCTAAAATCCCCTTTCACGAGCCAATCCCTTTTTGTGAGGTGACAGAATACCTTTTTGCGAGCCAATCCTTGATCACAAGATAGGGCCATCTGGTCTGGAAATTGTGATCAAGGATTTTGACAGCTTGTGAATAAGGATTGGCTCGCGAACAAGGATTGGAAGCGAGTGACGAACAAGGATTTTGAAAACAAACAATGGACTTTTTTTCATAAAACTGAAGTAAACCAAAGCCATGGGTTTGTACAGGGCATCACTCTGAACAAAACCCATACTTCAATTACCACAGAACACATCCGTCATGCAAGTTACACTTTTTTATTTGTGGCAAAAAAAGGAAACTAGATGATGGCTCACAAAAATGAATTTTTTCCTCACAACAGGGATTTTATAAATCCCCATTCACTAGGTGAAAGAATCCTCTATCGTGAGGCAAATCCTCTTTTGCCATACATACACCACTATTCCAAAGACTGAACTGAGAATGCTCAGAACCCAAAAATTCAAAATTAAATAACTTTGGAATGGATTAATATGTTTGCACCAAACCAAAGTTGGATTGTTCTTTGGGGCAGCCTCTTTCTTCCCTGAAATATTCAGACCAATGTTCCAAATGATGTGGCCAAAGCGCAATGGGCAAATGTCAACAAAAATGGGCAAAACAATAAAAAAGTGGAAAATGCATTAGTTCACTGCACAAAAACTGCAAATCTCATTGAAACCCAACTTGGCATATCACAAGATCTACCACATGGAACAGTGCATTCCAAATTCTGTGCAAATCTTTTAAATGGCTGCAAAGTTATAAACTTGCAAAATTTGGGGTTTACCATTAACCTGCCTACTCAACCCTAACTATAGGCCCTATTATATATACACATACATAAATGGGCCTTGACAGTCTCAATGGCCCAGAAAACTTACTGTATACCTACTGCCTCTGCCTGTTTATACCCTGCGGTCATAAGGACCTAACTATGGAATAGCAAACTGTGTACTCTGTGGTCTTAGGACTAAATCTTGTATTCGCTAACTGATTCTAATGTAAAGTCCAGCCTGTATCTATTCTGGACCTGTTGTCGCACCCTGTATGTATCTATTCTGGACCTGTTGTCGCACCATGTATTTGTTCTTGCTTTGTATTCTATGTAACTCCCATGGTCGCATCTGGAAATGAGTGGTCCCCGCTCAGCATGCTTATCTGGTTAATCTCTTAAATAAATAAATAAATAAATATATATATATATATATATATATATATATATATATATACAGTAACATCTGTAGTCTCCAGGTATGCAATTCCTGTGCCACTGTTGGATCAGCTGACCCATTTAAAAGAAAAACTCAGGTCAGATCTGAAATTTCTGTGCCACTATTGGATCAGGCACTTCAGAGTTTTAATGAAGTCTCTCATTGAATACATTTTTAAACTGAATGCATTTTCATTACTAGTGCACATAGTCATGCAGATGACTGCTTTTTCATTGGTGCAGCCAGTTGTTGGCATTTCAGGATGACAGTTTGAATGTTGTGACCATCTGATATGTGCAAAAAAAGAGAATGAAAAACAGGAAGCCAGTTTATTAAAGTGCCACAGTTCAGCAATGAGGATTATCCACTTATGATAAGACTTGTTGATATTCTGTAAGAGAAGTGCTCAGACAGCAACTCTCATTCATTTAAATTTTCTTCTTCATTGCTAGTAATTTATAGACCAGGAAAGGTACACTGAGAAAGTAATCTACCTTTACGATAAATGCCATGTGAGTTTGAACTTCTGCTTGGTCAGCAATCAGAGGTGGGGAGAGAAGTACCTGGGTTAAACTCTCCACAGAAGATGAACGCTCAACCGTGCACCCCATCAGTGTCAGTATTGGGCGTTAGAGCATGTTCCTGGTGTGTGATTAGAAATCAGGACCTTATGATTTTATTGCCCCGGGGGGAAGCGTGCAACCTGATCCACTGGCATTTCTACTGGGGAAATATTTTTTTTTTGTCAGATCAGGATGTACACCTGTATATGTTATACATACAGTAGCAAACCCAAAGCAACACATTGAAAGTTTCCTTATACAAACAATGTGAAACCAATAAAATGCTCTGTTAAGTCTTAGGATCTGATTAGAAAAACTTGGGAGTAAAACAAAAAATGTTTTCCTGCAATGTTTAGTTTTATATACAAGTATGGGACCAATTTGATAGAAGGTTGTTTTAATGTCATTAATGCGAAACTTGTAAGTCAATTGTGTGGTTCAGAAGCTTGGGAACATCCAAAACTCCAAAACATTGATAAAAGGGTTAACTTTTATTATAAGAAGTTACTGGGGTTTCCTCAAGGTTTCTCATTTGCATTAGTCGGAGCAGATCTAGAGCAATAACCAGCTGAGAGTCTGATCAAGAAGATAATATTTATAAATTGGATTATAGCTTATTCTCTGAATGAAGATAATACTAAGAAAATTTGTAAGGTAAGAATTACTTTATTTAAATATTTAAATAAAAACACGTTTTCCAGATACAAAGTTTATTATGGATTAGGATAAACCCAATCGATTAATGTCTATCAGATATTTTTGGGAAAACATTAAATGAAGTAAAATGTTTAAGCAGAGATTTAAGGATATACATAAATGAAATTAGTCTATGCACCTAGTTCAAAATCAGTAAATGGTTAGAATTGAACAAAAGAAATATAGCATTTTATTCTATTATCCCTTTATCCTCCTGGTGCCCAGGCAAGTGTCTTAGGCTCTCCTGATGGATAGACTCTCTCTCTCTCTCTCTCTCTCTCTCTGCTGCTCCCATACCTGTGGTCACCGGTAGTTCCCCCACAGATTGCCCCCTGTGACAGGGCCAGGAGGAGGTTGCCAGCTTCTCCCCCCCGGGGACCCAATCCAGAATTCAGGGATGGCCCCCTGGAGTGGTGGACAATCATCAAGCCTGCCAGGCTAATGTTTCCTCCATTTTTGACTGTCCTTCCTCCCTTCTGACTTAAGGACATCAGATCAAGCCTCCTGACCCGTTCTACCCTCCAGCCACCTCTAGAGGACAGTCAATGAGCAGGACAACTAGTCTCCCTGTCCCTAAGAGAGGAGAGCAGTCCTTCAGATGCTCAATCCTCTCTCCCCCTGCAGACCTGTGGTGGCCCAGGCACGTTCCTGAACTCAGGTCGCTGGTGTGGCATGAGGTATAGTGACTAGCACCTCAACCTCCAGCACCACTGGGCTGAAATATAACATTTGTAAAGTACTCAGAGATAGTAAAAGATCCCCAAAAAGGAAATTAATTAGTAAGTATCCTGTCAGTTTGAATACAACCAGAGCCAGAGACTCAATATATTCTATAATAAAAGTGTATCTACAGAATGTTGTCACTATTCATGACAGCCATCTGTGAATACTGAAATAGCCTCTAGGACAGACCTGGCTAATAGTAGGCAGAAAAATAAATGGGACAAATTATGTGATACATATACACAGTTTCACAAAATATTTTATTTATTTTAAAGTTCTTAGTTAGCAAAGCACACCGAGTCAGGGACCCACTACAGCTGTGTACTGTTGAAATGGAGTTGAGATACGGTACATCAGTACAAATAGGGATACTGCATGAAGTAACATCTTTATTAAGATCATAAAATGATCTGTAAAGAAAATCAGCAGTATGAAAACCAAAAGAAAATGTGAGGAATTCGGCACACCCCTCCGCCTATTCACACCATGCTATATCCATTAGTGACATCAGCTGAAACTGATTGCAAGTAGGAGAAGAGTTAGTTGGGTGCTAACACTCATGTTGGCCTTCCTAAGTCCACATTGTTGTAGTCATTGTCTTCTGAATGCATCAATAGTACTGGGGTTGGGTGAAGAAATGATTGAAGTATTGTACTAGGAGTCACAATACAAAGCATTTCAGCATGTTTTCAGCTTCACATCCACCACTTTTCCCAACCCCCACTACCCACTGCTAACTCTCTCCCACTGATGGGGAAGGGGTGCCTGAAGAAAACAACTTGTATTTTTCATTCAATGAGCCTGCAATGGTCACTCTAAACCTTTAGTTGCAGTATTGTGCAAAGTCTGATAAAGTTTAAACTGTGTTGCTAAAATAGTGTGTATCCTTGTACAGAGAATCAGAGGTAAAGTGAATATATACCTATGTATCCCAAAAAGAAAATTGTCAATTAACTGATGAAACATAAACTAATAAAATGTTTTTTCTGTATATACTGAGAGTGTTCTATAAGTTCACCTTTCAAAAAGATTCAGCAGTGTATTTTTTTTCCTGGGACTAAAGGAACTCAAACCATTGCTGCCAGGTGTGTGCTTGACATCTGGTTAATGAATTATTTATTGTTATTTATTTATTTATTACAACAATTGACAATTCACCTTTTAGTCATAGACTCATTTGCAAAGGTTTCACGTCATGGAAATACATAGCAGTAGGAGAGAGAAGGCAGGGCACAATTGTAGTAATCATATAGTAATAAACAACAAAAATTAAAAAATTCACAAATACAAAAAATACAAAAAGTTATCAGGGCAGGACAGGACAATAGTCAAGTGTTTGACAAGTAGGGTGATCCTGCAGTATAAAGTGGTCACAGCAAAGAAGGGATGCATATAGGCACAGGATAGGGGAAAGGAGAGGTGGGGGTACACACAGGAAAAATGAGAGGAGGGGAGGAGGGGCAAGCAGGAGAAAAAGGCTGGGGTGATGTGTGGGAAATCAGTGACAATCACAGCATGTCAGTGAGAGAAGCATGTTTTTGAGGTGGGTTTTGAAGGGACCTATTTTTTCTTCATGAATGATAGGTGTGGGGAGTTAATTGAACCATTTAGGGGCCCAATACATAAAAGCCCTTTGGCCGAGGGAGGTCCTACAGTAGGGGACAATCATGGGAGTCTTGCCTGCAGTTCTTGTGGTTTAGATTACTGGGGCAACTTGGAGTAAAGGGGTAAGCCCGGGGGGAGCAAGATTGAAAAGGATTTTCTTCGCTAGGAGACATGTATGGTATTTAAGTCTCAAGTAAAAGTTAAGTAACTGGGACTGCCTATAGATTTTTCAGATATGGGATAGCCTGTCACAGCCTGTGATAAGGTGACAAGCTTTGTGCAGGGTGATTTTAAGGTGGATTATGGTTGTCTGGCCTCAGAGCCATACATAACAATGCCGCAATCCCAGAAGGAGAGAACGGAGGAGGACACAGCCACATGGAGGGCTTCAGGGGAAAGGAAATGCTTGATGCAGTAGAAAAGACCAAGCTGGGTGTTTAGAGAGGTGGACAGTAGCTGAATATGTTTTTGAAAGGAGAGAGATGAGTGCAAGGTTATGCCCAGATGTTTAAAATACCTTACCTATTCTATCATGTCTCCCATTGAGTTGACAATGGAGAGGGTAGCTCCAGAGTGAGAACTCTGGTGGTGGGCAAAAATCATTGACTTCATTCTTTTGTGGCTAAGTATATGACTATGGTCCTGAAACCAGGCTTCGGCTTCTGAGAAATAACTTTGGAGAGAGCTTTGAAGGGTGTCTGGGTGCTGATAACTGCTGAGGATGACAACATCATCGGCATATAACAGGAATTTACCTGAGTTAGCTTTTGGTAGCACATTTAGGAACACACTAAGGAGGAGAGGGCTGAGAATGGAGCCTTGTGGACACCAGATAGGACAGGTCAGCAATTAGAGTGGGTGGAGTTGATTTTAACACATTGGGTCCTGCCAGTGAGGTAGTTTGCAAACCAGGCTTTGGTTTTCTGGGAGGGACCAAGGGCAGAGATGTAGTGGAGGAGCAGGGCATGATTGACCATATCAAAGGCCTTGGTGGGGTTAACTTAGAGATAGCCAATGATAAGTCCATAGTCAAGGGCTTGATGACTGTAGGTGGTGAAATCAATGAGGGCAGTATTCGTACTACGTCCTCTATGGAAACCATGTTGTTCTGGGTAGAGAAGGTCATTCTCAGTCAGGTAGTGCATGAACTGATCAGCTACAATTTTTTCTAAGGCCTTGGGGGGGCAAAATAGATATGGGCTGCTTTATAGTAGGATGCCTTAGGCTGCTGAATGGCTCATGTGCACGCATTTCTGGCTTCTCTGTAGAGCTGTCTGCCTCTAGGGAGATGAGAGTTGATAGCTCTGTGCCAGAGGTTGTCTAGGTGGTGCATCATGTCAAGGAGGACCTGGGTGATAAAGGGGTTGTCACTTTGTGAAGAGTTTAGTGAGGGGGTGTAGCAGTCACATGCGGCATTGAATGTGGCAATGAAGTGAGATAGTGCACCATCAACACAATCGGCCCTGTCAATTGGGGACCAGTCACATGTCAGAAGGTGAGTCTTGAGATGAGAGAGGCAGACACATGTTTGTTTTTGCTGGAAGGAGGGGTTTGAGGTGTGTGAGGAACTTTGTTTGACCACCAGCAGGCAACTGGACAGTGGTCATTAATGGCACTGGGAAGAACCTTAACCTGGGAGATATTATTGGGCCTGTTTGTAAGGATGAGATGAAGAAGGGTCACTTTTACTGTTTTGAGATGGGGCCTGGTGTGGGATTGAATGACCTGGGTGAGGCCTATAGCTGTGACTGAGTTGAGGTAGTGAGAGGAGGAGTGCGAGAGCCAATTGATGTTGAAGTCAGCAACGAGGATGACTTCATTTTTAGAAAGGAGTTTAGTAATGTAGTCTAGTATGGCTTCAAAATTGGGCCTTTGATTTCGTGGAGGGATATCAGCCACAGAGGGGTATAGGGTTTTACCTGGGTCACCAAGGAGCAATTTGACAGTAAGTATTTGGCCTTTCTGTTCAGGGAAGAGGAGATCAACTTGGGAGGCACAGGGAGTATTTTCTATGTAGAGGGGACAACTACTGTCTCTTTTAGAGAGCTGATCAGCACAGAAAAGCATGTAGCCATCCAATGTCACAGCACAGTCCGGTGTGCCAGTGATGAGACAGATCTCAGCTAGGGCTAGTATATCTAGAGAGTGCTGGGCAAACCAGTCTTGGAGGGGGGAGAGAATTTGTTTTGCAAGCTGCAGATATTGATAGAGGCTAAGTGGAGCCCATTACGTTTAGCAGCAGAAGAGGTTGGGCAAGAGAGGGGTCCTGGGTTTGGGTGAATGATGCCAGAGAGTAAACAGAGAAGGAGGGCATACTGTATGATGGTGTATTTTGGGATTTTTGATTTACAAAGGCCAAGACTTGATGGGGGGGTGTCATATTACAGTGGGGATAGGTAATGACCTATGGCTGGGTGCTAGCCAGGTGATCAGGGGAAGGCCTTTGAGCATGACCACCAGATTGGTGGTTGGTGGCATGTTAAGTAAGAAAAGTAAACTGTTTGTGGAGCCTTGCAAATCATATATGGATCCAGTATGGTTGAGAGCTGTGGGGGGGGGCACGGGTAGGTTGGTAGTGGAGAGTGCTGGAGTGGCTTAGGTCCTGCTGTGAGGAGGATCAGCATAAATGGGAACACATTTGGGTTTGTTGGCTGAAAGAGGATACGAAGGATAGGGAGAAGTTTATTAGCAGGGTAGAAATGATGGTGCAGCAGTAGGGTGCTCCCCCATGTTGTGGAGGGTACAGGGTTTGATGCCAGCTAGAGATAGGTCTGGTTGATGGGGGCTGATGGAGAAAGATTCAGATCCAGGTTAGGAAAACAGTGGGGCATGGGTGGAAATACAGCAGTAAAGCAAATAAGAAGCTAGATAAATTCATGTGGAATGGGATGCTCTACACTGACCCCTAGTGGCAGGTTTGCATCACTTGCTAAAAGGAAAACAGGTACTTTGACAACATCTGTCATGTGACCAACTGTGATGTATAAATGTGGGGATGAGCTTTGGTGGGAGGGTGGCTGGGTTGGGTGGGGAGTCGATGCAAAGCATCTATGGGACAACACCCCCAGAAGGAATCCGGTAAGAGAGGGATGCCTTTACCTATTGCAGCTTCTCATCCAGCTCCCTTGTCGCCATGTGTGCCAAGGCCCTCTTTCCTGGGCCTGGAAGTCAAGTCGAGCTAAGTATTGCACAGGGGAAGGGGGGATTCGGTGGAGTCTAAATTGGAGACAAAGAAAGATTCAGATTTCGGCGGGAAGCTGCATCTCCAATCTGCACATGTGCATTATGTCACAAGAAGCCCTGCTTTTTCAAACCACCCGCTCATTCCCATGTTCTCAAACTCAAACCACTTTTGAAACCTTGTTGTTTCCCCTTTGTGATTATGTGGTAGTGAGATACAGGATGTCCCAAAGGTAAATAAAGAACATGTAAAATAAATATATACATTAAATTTAGCAATGACAGAAACCGATAGACACAAACAGAGCTGTATTTAATGTGCTATGTTAAAAAGGAAAACAGAAATCAAGGAGAACAGAGCTCCTTGCCATCAATAAACACAGTAGCATGCTGAATAAATATATACTGTATCTAGGAAAATATTGATCCAAGACATGGGACCCATTCTACTAATTTAATAGTTTGAAAGAGTCCAACAGAATCAGCATGATATGTGATGTATAACAAAGTGGGTCTTCTAGTTCTTATCATTTCAGTTCAGTGTTGGCCAGCAACACACTCTGTAATCCATATAACTTTACATTTTTACAAGGGAAGCCTATTAGAGATCTGTTCTGTATTCAGCAAAATAAATTTGCATACATAATATTTTTCCGGTTCATAGCAAAGATGTTAGTCCAGATTCAGATTTTTAACACAGTAACATTAGCAGCTTATCCCCACCATTGCTGACACTCTTTAATTTACAGAATAATGTCTGACATACGTACTGTAAATATGGTTTAATTTTACCAATGTGCAAGATTGTTTGCATCCCTCCAACAAATGACATTTTTGACAAAAAATTAATACAGTATATATATATATATATATATATATATGTATGTATGCATGTGAAAAAATAACTGAAGCTGGAACTAAGTGATTTCCACAGTACTCTCATAATATGACAGGATAAAGAAAACTTTCCAAGGTACAGTATTGGTTACTTTTAGATTTAAATGTCTCTGTACAGGCAGGGCAAGAGAATAAACATGGTAGATTAGATTGCTTTAAGAGTTCATTTCCACCAATGATGCAGAAAATTTGAAGTAACTCAAGAATCCTTTGTTGATGCTAAGGTATTGCTTACTTTTAGTTACTTTTAGATTTAAATGTTTCTTGCTCTTTAGAACAAAATCCCTTTCAATATCCTACCTAAAATGGACTATATCAGCAATAGACATGATGAGGTATATAAGTATTGAGTGTTTTCTAAATAAGGGGCTTATGTGAAGCAAAGTCTGTACTCTCCACATTGCCTCCCATTATGCCTGTGGATCAATATGGATCTGAAAGGGCAATCAACAGATTGCGTAAGGAGTACATGGGTGATATTGCTTCATTTATGGAGATCAGCCCCCCCCATTTTGAGACAAATTACAGACAGTTGCTTGATGTCAAGTCTACTGCCAGGTGAATCCCTGCACTTGCTGTATACACCCCATTGACCTCCTTAGAGGCGGTGTTGGGGGGGGGAGTAATGTGCAGTTATCTGATGTCCTTTTGCATTGATATGGGCAAATCAGTGTAAAATGAATTTCATAATTAATAAGGTACAATAGTTTGCAGTTTGCTTTAAAAAATAAATTCCACAACTTGCCTCAATAATTTTCAACCAGTTAAGAGCAAAAAGTTAGGATTAGCTTTTGGTTGTAAGAAAAGAAGCAAAGTAGCATTTTATAGAAACAGTGGCATATAATAGTTTCCATTGAGAAAAGTCTGCACTGAATAAACTGAGAACCTTGAGTATGTAAAGCATTGATCCCATACCACTGCATATATCTATACTAGTAGTTATTAACTATCTTACCATAGATTACAGTACTTCCTTAATTCTTGATGAAAGCAATGCAAGCACTACACAGCATGTCTCGGATAGTTCTGAACACCGTCAATCACAAAACAAATCCCCCCTCCCCATTCTCCAGTTTAATCAGGTCCTGAGATTAAACAGAACATATTATTGGTCTCACATTGTTTTGTCTAAGGAAGCTTTCAATGTGTTGCTTTGGGTTTGCTATGTATAACCTACACAGGTGTACATTCAGATCAGACAAAAAATTAATTTCCCGGTAGAAATGTCAGTGGCTCGGGTTGCACACTTGTCCCCTGGGGCCATAAAATTAGAAGGTCGTGACTTATAATCTCACACCAGGAACTTGGTCTAACACCTAAGACTGACCCAGTAGTACAGCACTGAAAGTGTGCACATTTGAGCAATTATCCTCAGATGAGAGTTTAACCCACGTATAGTTTTTCTCCCCACCTTTGGTTGCTGCCCAGGCAGAAATTCAAAATCACATGGCATTTATTGTAAAAGTATTTAATTTTCACCAGCATCCTACTGCCCAAAAAACAGATCCAAGTAATCCACACATGCGATGTGCCGGCAAAGGTGTTGTCGTATCTCACCTTTACTGATCAATAAATTACAAGCAACCACAAAGAAAAAGTTAAATGAATAATCCTCAGTGCTGAACTTTGTCCTTTTAACTTTCTCTTTTTCTTTTCTTTTGGTCATCAGTCATTCTGTACCTTCCATTTTTCTACTTATGTTTGGTAGTAGACACCTTATCCAGCCAATTCAGCTGGGCCATGTCCTGCCCTACACCTCCTCCGTTCCATACCCCCTCAGAAAATATATTCACAGTCTTTCAATTCATTCTTTTGAGATTCTGAGCATAAATCATGAAGTAATGAGATGCTATCAAAGGCTTTCTCTGCTCTAAGGTCAGAACAAATTCAAGAGTCTGATTGTTCTGTCTCACATTTGAATAATTCCTTTAACAAACACAAACTGTTTGCAATGTTATGCCCATGCATATTTGAACTGGTGCAATTAAAGTACAGTTTCTGCCACCTTTGCTAATCTGGTTTCAAAGATCTTAGATAGTGTCTTCCAAAGAGCATTAAGTAGGCTTATTGGCCACTGATCGGTTACTAGAGTCTTTCTTATGTAAAAAAAAATGTTGATACTGTACTTTGTTAAGTTTGCCTTTCCATTGTCCTGTAATGGATAGTATGGGTAGTGATTTATATGGAATCAGGCATCAATCCTAACTGCAGCAGAATCAGGCTAGTATTCTCAAAAGTCAAAGTTACCCCCCTCCCAGGCAGAAGGTAATGGAAATTCATGTTACAGTTTTCTTTAGGAACCCTTTTGTACAGTGTTTCATGCAGTAGTGCAAGAAATTGTGTTGGAACCATGGAGGAAGGGTTCTAAGGGGCTGACATTGACTAAACAGCCAAAATATGTCTTCACTGAAAAGTGGAGCACAATCTCAGCCAATAATTTAGATCAAATGCCACCACCCCCAACTGTGGCTTTCCTCCAGACAGTAAAGAAATCAAAAGGATTGTTAATATTATGGAATACTCTGCCCACAGGGTTATTAATAATATCAGTAGCATGTCCCATGGCACAGTGGCTTGTGCTCTCCATCCTTCTGTGAAGCAGGAATGAAAAAGATGTCCTCCTATGGTAGTAACGCCTAACTGACCAACAGTCAGCTAATCAGGTGTTACTACTATAGGATGAGGTGTTTTCATTCATATTTACCAGAGTAAAGAAGACTGCACACGGCTCTACTGTGGGACCTGTTATGGATAATTTTGTTAATCTGTTTGTTTAGTGTGTTTTTTGGGGGGTTGGTGTTGGCAACCTTTTTTTTTAATAAATACATACTTTAATTGTATGTTTGCTCTTTCTAAGAGAAAACAGAATAGAAAAAAAGCTTGATCTTGTGCCTAAGTATGCACCCAACCTGTGGTGGTAACCTAGAATAAGAAAACCACAAACATTTCATCTAAGCACATTTTTTGGGGGGGGGGTTACAATTGTGAGCACACAGATAAAAATCAAATATAGCAGCTGTTATGTGATGGTCAAAAATGCACTGCTGTATAATACCTAGTCTGCTAACCTGTACATAATCTTTTATTTTGTCCTTATCCATGATAATTAACTATAGTGTAGTAGGAACTTTTGTGACGACTGTATGTATTCAATAGTTTTTTTTGCAAGCCAATCAACACTTTTTGTTTTAAATAGTCTGAACAAGTGTTCAAATACACCATCAACTTGTTTGGTCAAACTTGTCCAAGTACAGTACATCAATGAACTAGGTGTGTGCTATGCTGGGAAGAGGTTACTGATGCTCAGGTACCTCTTAGAACACTTGTAATACCTGTTGCAACAAATACCCTTCACATGGGGAGTGAGAGTCGTGGCCTCATGCTGTGAGTGCCAGCTTGCCCCATAATCTCCCAATGGTGTGTTACCTGGCCAGGCATTCTGATGGACTTCAGCATTGTGTAGTACTGTTTCACTGAATAGCATATGCCTAGGCCTAAAAAGTTGGAAAGTACACTGCTTGCTGAATTAACCAGTCTGTTTGCTAGTCCATTGGTGTGTGTGGACACTCAGTACTGTATATGGAAGATTTTGTTGTCACCAACCATTTATTGGTGCCATGAAGTCCCGATGGTAAAGCACAAAACGGGGACTGGACTGTTTTCACAGAACAAGTTGGTGGAGTATCGGTGGTCTATTTGCAGTGTCCCTATTATACAGCAGTGCATTTTGACCATTGCATAATTCTTGATATATGTTTGATTTTTATTAGCGTGGTCAGAATTGTCAAACCCCCAGACTGTGCTTAGATGAAGCTGTGATTATGGCATAACCTTAACCTGTGCCTCCATGCACATCATTGTCGTACACACTTGTGATCTCTCTACTACTACCCACAGTGGGGGGAGTACAGAATTGGATCAGTTCTGCAACTGACGTAATTCAGTCCTTTTGGGATTGTTTCTAGTGGTATAAACTCTAGTACATGTCATTCTATTACCCTGGTGTCGAGCACCCGAACAGTCTCCAGATTAACTACTAAATATTTTAGCTCAACAAGTGTTTCCTTAAACATCTTATCTAGTTGCAGGTTTTCTGATATGAAGTAAGAAGTATTGTACTGTATTTGTATTGCATCTATCACCCGGCATGAATGTTGTGAAATGATTTCAAGAGTGATTGGCATTATGCAGTACAGTGACAGTATTCACTTGTTAAATATTGATTCTATTTTTTACTTAAATCAGAAATTGATGTATTTTAAAAATATTTATATTTACAAGCGTACAGTACACATATTAAAATTGGTGATGTGCATTATTGTTTTTTTGTTACCGATTAGAAATCACATATGATGGGTCTTTTATCTTGACCTGTCAACATGATACAAATGTGGTACCCAGTAATGAAAGTCTGTTGGAGTAAGTGATACATCCTGACCCTTCAGACTGAACACATTATACCTCACAGTAAGCTAACAGACATGTCAGCCACACAGAATCCTATTTTTCTAATTAACTTTTAAATTTGTATTTTATACAAAAGACTACTTTGTTTCCAGCCACCCCTCACTGTCCGATGGTGACACGCACTATGACAGTGATAGGAGTACCACTTGCTTATTGCCCAATAGCTCTGTGCACTCTGGCTGCTGGCAAGGTCCCTTCAGCTCCACTCCATTCTCGTCTCTCTCTGACATCACACAGCAGCAGCAGATGGGATACCACCATCTGTGCTCTGCTAGAATGGTGCCAAAATGCAACAGATGCCATCTGGACAATGTAGCTGCAGCGTTGTCTCCTCATTTTTCTCATTTCCTTGCTGCTAGAGACAGTCATCACCAGTGTGTTGCACATGACAGCTAGGTTACATGCATGGGATGGTGCAATCACAGAACACATGCATAGATTCAGGCTTGGGCAGGTTGAACAACAAAATTACCCTCCCCCAAGGTCAGAATCAGAGTTTTATACTCTAATAGCCCCACAGTGATCCTGACCAAACAAATAAATATAATTGTATGGTATGAGTGCCATCACTGCTGAAGACAGAAGACATTCTCCCTTGTCAAGGGGCTTTACCTGCACTGCTTGAATTCACCTTTGATAGAGAATCCCAGAGGCATTCATTGCAACTTGCCTTGATGGCATTCTGATAGGCATGATCCCACCCCTCAGATGGACACCAGTCACTAATTACCAGTACCCAGATATGCATCTGACTAGATGGTTTGATACTTTAACAGCTGATGTCATAATCCTCGGTTTGTCAATATTGTGAAGCAGATCATTACTCATGGAGGAAAAGACAGGTGTTTAGAATTTTCCTTGCAGTTTCTCTTAATTTATTTTAGAAGCACCATGCAAGGAAACTGACCCCCATTCCCTCATTATGAACTTCATCCCCAGAAAAAAAACTCACTTTTCACCCCCTCAAGCATGAAGCTGTGTTCCTCCTGCTATTATGACCTGCAGTGACACATCAAATTAATTTGGTTTCCCCTGCCTGTGCCAGCAAGCCAGCTTCATGCAATGCCCGGTTCAACTTATAAGCCAGGAACCACAATTGTTACTTTATGCACTCCTTGGACCCCTCCACCCATTCCTACTGCCTTCTCATTCATACCTGCTAAGATGTCAACCTACATAATGCCAATGCATCCAAAGAATAAAGTAATGGTGCCATACCTGATGCCCTGCAGTCCCTGATCATTTAGACAGAGGTGAGTGTGGCTGACCAGAGAACAACTGTCCCATCCTCAATGAACACCTGTCTCCACAGGTACCCCCAAACTGCAGTAGACACTAGCCACATGGAGCAGCTTAGCCACAGAAGGTTTGGCAAATACCAGCGGGATCAGACTACATTACATCCTGGTAGGAAACATGTTATTCTTTGATTGGGATTGCATGGGAAGATCATTTATTTGGGATAAGTGAACAGTTTGCCCAGATTTAATTCTTCAGTATTACAAAATCTCATGGATATTGTATGGTAGAGAATCAAAACTTATCCCTACTACACAGCAAAACATCTGTGCAACCAGATGAACATCAACGTCCCAACCTAGTTGTCATGTCCACCATGACTGACTCTAGCTCCATTTTTGGTTTGATCAAACACCCAACATAATTTTTTTTTTCGCTCCCCATGTAGTTATGTATTTGCATGGATTTTTTTTCAAGCTGCATCAATATTACCAGGTATAGTAGTTTGTGGAATTCAACAGTTAAGATGCACACTGTTTTAATAATAAAAAAATTGAGAAGATGCATGTGTATTATCTAGCAATAACTGAGTATGAACAATGTAAAAGGGTAATTTCATTGTCCATCTGTGCACCACCTCATAGTGCCTAATTGAATACTGTAGATCATGTTTAAATTATGCAAGTATAACATAATGAATATTAAAATCATTAGTTAAAAAGCTTTAAGTTTGCAACACTCTGTTGATAACTCAACTTTACACGATGAGAATCTGCAATTTGCCTGTTAAATATAAATTAGGTTTTTGTTTTGCATTATCCAAGTAACACACATACAGTATATTGATAAAAAAGTATGTGCCTGTTAAAATGATTAGCAATTCATGTTATTATGTAGACTAGTAATGATCATTTGCATGGTAATAAATGAAACAGTAAGTTGGATCCTACTTCTGCCCAAGAATATTTTTTGTGCACACATTTTGAGATACTACATATTAACTGCAGTGCTTCATAATTATTGCACATCGTCAGAGATCTACATAGTGATTTAAAAAAATGCACACATATATTTTGTGATGTCAATTTGGATAACAAGTCTTTTTTCCATTTCAACTGTTATGATCTACTTATATGCTGGTTAAGCATATTATTCTTTTTGTTTTCAAGTAACACAAGAGGATTACCGATAAGGATCGGAGTTCTGGAAAAATTACACTGAATACATGTAAAAAAGAATATGACATGGGATACATTTTTTTGGTATGGTACCCAAACAGTGACATTTCTACAGCAACATGCGTCAATATTGACAACAGTGCCATGCCACTGTACAAGTGCCACTGGGACTGGGCAACCCCTTCCCCCAACCTGCACCCCTTCCCTGAACCAACTCTGACCTGGAGTTAGAATCTATCAGTACGGCGTGCGGGGGGGCAAGGCCCCCCACATGGGGGGGTTCAGGGCCAAAGTTCCCAAGGAAAACACACACACCAATGTGTACGGCTCCATGCCGACAGCAAATTGCAGTTGACATGGACCCTGGTGCTGTGATGCCGGTAGACATGTTTCTCATTGAACCGGCATTGTAGATCTGTTTTTTTATAATACAAAGTCAATATCTCATTAAAGCTGTGCTTACCCATACAACAGCATCATATCATTATCCCTACTTTACTCCATAAATGGCTCAAGATATCAAGTGAGGAAAGTGATAAGTAGCTGGTCCATTAAAGTTTCCGATTCTCCTTTTATTTCTCTATTTAAGTGAGCATGAATGTGTTCTGTTTCTAATGTCCCTTGCTTCTGGCCATAATTCACAGAAATAAAAAAAAATCATTGCATTTTGTAAAATAACGTGGGTCATATTATAAACTCATCTAACATTTACTATTCATACAAAGTCATCCTGCGTGTGATGAATCTGGCAGTATAAACTGGAGGTGATGATAATGAGCAGTGAACAAGTTTGTACATTCAGCAGACTTGGATTAGATTACCTCAATCTCCTCAGCCATACTCTGTGACCTTGATCAAGCCACTTAACCTCCCCAGTTATAAAAGGTTTCCCCTTAAGACATAAATTTGTGACTAGTTGCTCTCACCCACCTACTGAAATAGGCACACTGATATGATCCATCCCCATGCTACTTGAATTGGATGGGGGGATTGTAAGTAAAAAGTGATTGATAATCCCACAGAACAGGTTAAATGAGACAAACTGTATTTTGTCCAATATAGCGGTGGGTGGGGGTGGCCTTTAACCATATTTATGTATTTATTTATTTGTATTTACTTAAAAGTATCCTCAGGAAGGCAGTACACTGATGGATTGTCAGAAAACTGGGACTTGAACCTACCACTGGAGATGGCACAATATCATTCAATGGGGGACTAGTGGTGGTGTTCCTGGATTTCACACTGGGACCTGCAACTCCAGGGGCAAAGATTAATGGATGTAAAAGCCTGCATGCATCACCTTATGTGGCAATTTGCCCTCTTGTCCCAAGGTGAACTGATGATTAACAAACTGGGTTGCCATCCCAGATATTTTGGGAAGCCCCATGAAGCAGAGGGCTTTATCATTAGAGAAAGTAAAGTCATGGAGGGTAGGTCTTATCCCTATTCCACTCCTCTATTGTGCCAATCTCTTTATTAATCTAAAATATTGATTCCCTTGCCCACAGGGATGACTCAATGTGATTATGGTGTCCAGTTGTCATCCCTGCACAACTTTAGTTCTGTATAGGTGTGACTACAGTAGAGATATGCTATTGGGTAATGCTGGCAGCATGACTCCACAGGGGAGAGGATGAGCACTGTGACTGGGGGAGCTCTATCAATGTATGTTCACGTATTTTCAGCATACTGCATGATGGGCAATGGTCTGAACTGGTAGGGTGGAACTATAGCATACTAAGCACTACAGCTTATTTCCATGTTCATCCTAGAGAAGAAGGGACATACAATTTACATTGTCACAGTTCTTATACACTGGATGCAGGGCACAGTTGATTGCGGCAGCATAGATAACAAGTCACAGTGGTGAATTAGGGATCATACTTGGATACCATTATTAAATTCACAACATAATTCTGTAACTTTTTGATCCTTACCTGCATCTATTGAACTGAATCTGACATTTTTCAATAACACACTGACAGTGAAGAAGAGTTAAGACCTGTAATACATGGTCCACTGCCCTGTTACATTGTTGTCATAATGTATTCATGTTGTGATACAGAACTCTGGCCAAGACAGCAATAAAGTACAAGCTCCACTTCTACACTTTCAACTATGTATATATCACATCCTTACTCATTAATAAAAATAAAATACTGCAATGATGGCCAGGAACAACATGGAAACAAGTATGTATAACCATCTATACATTGTAGTTTACTTAAAATTCACTAAAAATACCACCAACAGCTTAATCTGGTTCAAGGTCAGTTGGCATTCATCTGTATCCCCCTCCCTCGGGTCATGCCTGAAAATAGGCAGGATTTGTCTAGTGCACTTACCCGGTCAACAAAAGCTAAATAAAATAAATAAATAAATAAAATCAAAGGAGTACAAATAGAGGCCAGATCATAGATGACAATCAGTGCTTTCAGTGGGGACAGACTGAAAATGTTAATGAAACATAGAAACATAGACTTGATGGCAGTTAACGACCACTTGGCCCACCCAGTCTGCCCATTTCCCTACCTACTGGATAAGCTGCAGATTCTAGTTAACCAACAGCCTACTTCCTGCCACCCCCACTACAATTGCCTTGTGTCTGTCCCATGCATGTTTGAATTCCCCCACTGTTTTAGCCCCAACAACCTCCCCAGGTAGGCAGTTCCATGCATCCAATGCAGCAAAGATAGGCAAATCCAATGATCAGGAAAAAAACACTTTGTGCCAAGACTGATATTGTCTTATCAGTTACGTTAACTGACAGAAGATCAGTAAAGAAAGCAGAGCAGTAAATATCCCAACCACTGAATTAGATAGAGTAGATTTCAGGGATCTATTGCCACCTCTGCACCAACAAACATTTGACCCCAATCACAATGTACCATATCAATGTAAGGAACTCAGCAGAGCTTTAATGACATACAAAAGCAGAACATCTACTGTTTTAACCATCCAGTCTAAACTGTGGATCAAAGTTTCCCATTCACTAAGTAGCTGGCTGTGATTGTCCCAAAGTTTTGATCAAATAATCATAAGCCAGATTTGCAATGATACTAAGAGGCACGTGGACCACACAAGACACCTGGCAGAAAATGTGAAAGTAGCAGGTGCATCATAGACAGAACAGTGCCAGCTGGTGGATTTTACCTGCAGAAAAGACCGTTCATCAAATAAATACCAAATTATACTTACCTTACTGTATACTGGGTACCCCAACACATCAACTACCGCTACTGCTTACCGCCCATCACCAACAGTGATTTACTGCTAATGCTGCTGGGATTACCACAATATACCTTGGTATCAGTAGCATTAAACTTTTCTGTAGCAAGCACTGTATATACCTAAACAATGTATTGTCCCCTTTGGTTACCTCCTGGGCTATTCTTTCTTCAGTTTGCACCTTTGTGCTCCTTACTGCTTTCCTCACTTTCTTCTTTTTCCCCTGATACACCTACCTATCCTCCTCCCTCTGCATCTCCTTATAGCTTCTAAATGCTATCATTTAAGCCTCTATCTTTTCAGCCACCTTTTTCAAGAACAACAGTGATCCTTTTTCCTCTTACTTTTGCTCACTTGTTTTATGTAGAGGTGGGTTGCCTTTTGCTGTGCTCCATTTTAGGTTTGCCGACTGTTCCTCCACCACACCCAGTCCATCCCCATACTAAGTCATCCCTGAGGCATTCACACTCTTTTTTATAAAATGTGCCTTCCTGTAGTCCAGGACCCTCACCCTTGATTTGTTCAGTTATGCAGCAGTGCTTATATTGAACCACACCTTATGATGATCACTGGTCATCAGGTAATCTTCCACCTTGACATCAGCATGATCTCAATGAAAATGGGCAGACTGGATGGGTAAAGAGGCCCTCATCTACCATCAGTTTCTATGTTTCTATGTTTCTCTGTCATTGGCAATTAATGTTTTCAGAAGAGGACCTGAGGAAAAAATATGCATGATGGCACTAAAAGGGCAACATTGCCTGATGCCAGTCTTAAGATGAAAAGCAGAAACCAAGATCCATTTATTAGGGGTGTAATGAAAGCCTTATTATACAAGGTCTGCATCAATGCAATAAAGTGTTGGAGTATTCCATATGCGCTAAAACAGAAAAATTGTATAAATGAGCAACATTATCAAAAACTTTGTTTTGATCTCAAGATAGCAAATATCCACTAATCTTATGGTGTGAACCTAATTCCATTACCCCACACAAAATAAATAAATTCTCATATGTAGACCATCTTGGGACTGGGCAGGTTTGTGCAGGCTCAACGAGATGTTCAGCAACTACTTATAGATGCCTACAAAGTACTTCAGATAATATTTTATAATCCAAACTTAACATACTAATGGGTTTCCAGTTATGTATATCCAGCTTATCTCTTCTTGTATAAAGGAAAATTAATAGTGTTTCCCAAAAGATGGATAGGAAGCTCCGGACTTCAAGATAGACTGGAAAACATAAAGAAGAAACTCCAAATCCAGTCCTCAAAAATTGTATAGAATTCATTGTGAAACCATTAATACCAGGGGATGCCCCATTCTTTAGGGAAGTTATAAAGTGGGTTAATTCCTGAGATGTTAAGGGAGCTACTAAAGTCTTGAACATGGAAATAGTAAGCTGTTCCAGGGTCATGAAGGCACCTTGCATTCAGCCCTACCCACACAGCTCCCAGTTCTCAGGGCTCTGGACTTGTCCATATAGAGTGAAAGAGAGCGCTACCTTGGCATGTGCGCAATGCCGATAATGTGATGCCACATAGGACTATCCCACCCACCCATCCTATGTCCTCAGTCCCTGGTTGGGATCCCTAATTTTATCCTCTCAACTCTCCACACAAGCTTCCATATCAAAAGATTTACACCTGCTCCCAATCTGTGCAGCAATCAGATTCCCACTGGCAGTCAGTTGTTTACCTCGCAACCTGTGTACTTTTGCTGTCTGGCCACTACCGAGCTTCTGATTCTGACCTCCATTGAGCTTGACTTACACTTGTGCCTCTGATGTGCCTCATACCCCTGTACCCAGCAGGACAAGAAAGTTGTCTTCCCCTGCACTGCTGCTTAATTCTGACATCTATACTACTCCCCTAGTCAGGTTTTACTCAGTCTAATCCTCACATATTTGTGTAGCTAGCTCACTTGCCTCCAGCTGGTTTCGAAACCTACTTCCCCTCACTCTCCTTCCTAATGAGTCCACTAGTGATAGCCTTAAACTGTCTTTAGTTTGTCCACCCCTTGCCCTCCTATCTATGCTAAACAGCCTCTGTTCTAAGTATTGCCTACTATTAATTGTTGATTTAGTTCTGCACCGCTGCCTCACCTTCTGCTTCCCTTCCCCGTGATCTCTTATAACACTCTACAATCTCTACACTGCTTCTGCTTCCTCCATCCCCCTCTTTCTTCCAAAACTCATATCGCCTCCCCTCCCCACACCTTGCTCTCCTCTTTCCCCAAGCCCGGCCCCTTTCCAACTCATCCTTTCTCTCTCTATCTAGCTATGTCCTTCACTATCCCAGTCCTTCTACTAGCTCTACATCTACCTATTCTATCCTCCCTCTCTTCGCCCCTTGCTCACTGCCCTTACTCCACTCCTCCCCATCACCTCCACCTTCCCCCTCACTATACTACTTCCATCCTCCCCTCCTCTGCACACGCTCCTATTCCCCTCTTCAACTCTCCTTCTCCCCAGCTTCTCCCCACCCTCCCACACCCTAGATTCCTCACCTTTTACTCTCTAAATTTCAAGTTCCTCTACACTCATCTCTCCTCCTTCTCTCCTCCTCCTAAATCATCCCACTCTCACTTCATCCATACATGCCGACCTAAGCACTAGCCTCTCATCCTCCTCCTCTTCCTACTTACAGTCAATGTTCATCCTAATCCTGGTCCCTACTCCCCTCCTCATAATACACCATCCTTGGATCTACGGTAACTACCCTCCTCAAAGGCCTTCGTCTTGGCCACTTAAGTGCCAGAAGCCTGATTTCAAAGCTTGATGCTCTAAGAGTCTGGGTCTCCCACTACTCTCCAGACCTCCTCTGTATCTCTGAGACATGGCTGTCTTCAAGAATCCCTGACTCCGAATTATCCCTCCCAGACTATCATCTATTACTCCAGAACCATGGCAAGCAAGGAGGCTGATTAGCCATCTACACCCAGCAAAATCTGCACTGCTCCATCTCCCAAAGTGAGTCTCACCCATCCTTTCAAGAGCACCTTGTTGTCTCCCTGAAAATCTCTTCTTCCCTCTTGCTCTTTTTGGCAGTGCTGTGCATCTCCCACAAAATCTCCTCTCCCCCACTGACTGAAACTATAGCCTCATTAGTCACTCATGCCTCTATGAGTGAGAGCCTTATTCTTGGGGACTTCAATCAAAATTGGATCTTTCCTGCCCCCAAACACCTCACAGATAAGACAGAGGCTCTAAACCTTATTCAACTAATTAAGAAGCCCATCAGACATAACCTCCACTCCCCGAATCACTCACTCCTTGATTAGATGCTCTCCTCCCATCCCCATCATATTTACCGTTACAGGTACACTTACTGATATCTTTTGTGATCATCTAATTACTTACTGTGTATGTAAAATTTGAATGCCCCACTCCCCCCAACTACTGCTGGCTCAGATCCCATGAGTCATTCAACATTGATGCCCTCCTCCATGACCTCCACCCTGCTGAATGATATCTAATGTATGCCGATCCTAGTATTGACTCAGCTCTCTTCCTATTCACCTCTCTCTTTCTAAAAGCATGAAACACTTATGTCCCCCTTAGGAGGTGAAGAATTAAGCATTCCCACCATCCCTGGATCTTGGCAGAAATCATATGCCTCTGCAAATCTTGCAACCTCACCTGGGCCCATTTCAAAGCCTCCCACTCCCCCTCTGAACTCCTCTCCTATAGGTCCCTAAGGAACACCTGCACCAAGGCCATCAGAAAAGGAAAAGCAATGTACTTCAAATCAACACATCAACAAAACCTTAACTCCACCTCAAACATCTGGCACACTATTCACACCCTTTTTGACACTCCATCCAAATCATCTCCTTCTACACTACCCATACATGGCTCCCCTGTCTCAAACCTTGCCTCTGTAGCATCCCCTATAACTACCTTTCAACTCCTGCATCCTCCCCCTAATCCCCCCATCCTCCCCTGTTCCCCCTGCCTCCCCTTCATTGCAGGGCTTCTCCTTCTCTCATGTCACCAGACATGAAGTTTATCATGCCCTTCTCTTGCTAAACTCTCATAAATCAATTTAAGATGGCCTTAACCCCTATTTTCTTTGTATTTCAGCCCCCACCATAGCTCTTACCCTCACTCACCTGCTAAACCTTTCATTCAACCTTTGCTCTTTCCCCCAGGCATGGAAGATTGCCAACATGATTCCACTTCACAAAGGGGGCGACCCCTCCTGTTCTGGGAACTACATCACAAGTCACATTAAACTGTTCCTCCAATGAGTTACTGTAGCATTTCTGACTGAGTTGCATAAGTGTTGCTGTATCCTGCACAAAGCCCTGCACAAACTGTTTCTTTAAAGCTAAAACTCAGTTTTGTATTGCACTGTGACTGGACTACAAATGCATTCCAATGAGTTGCAAAAACATTTTGCAAACATTGATCTTGAGTTGGTTAAGCATTGCAAAGTAATGCAATATGAGTTCCCAAAGCATTGCCAACTGTAAAAAATAAAATGCTAAGCCAACTCTTCGATGGAACAGTTTAATGCGACTTGTACTGTATAGACTCATACCCCCCCTTCCCTCCCTGGCTAAATTACAAGAATCTCTGATGTTCTCCCACTTTACCATATTTTTAAAATCCTGAGTTCCTCTCACATTTCCAATCTGGATTCAGGACTAATCACTCAACAACTGCATCACTCCTTCATGTCATTATCTCAATCCTCACCAGCATGGATCTAGGTCACATAACTGCGGCCATTTTCATAGGCCTGGTGAAGGCCTTTGACTTGATATCTCATCTCCTCCACCTAAACAAGCTCAGTTCTTCTGGTGTTTCAACCTCTACAGTCAACTGGTTCAACTCTTTACTCTCTGGTCACACTCAGTTTGTCCCCACGGGAGCTGCCCATTCCCCCCTTACCCATCCAGGCTGGTGTCCCCAGAGGCTCCATCCTTGGCCACATGCTCTTTTCAATCTTCCTTAATGACCTCCCCTCTGCTTGCTCTTTTTCCAACATATATATATATATATATATATATATATATATATATATATATATATATATGGATGATACTGTCCTCTGCACCTCAGATCCCTCAGTCAGTCCTTCACTGGTTTCAGTTTAATCATCTCAAAGTCAATACCAAGAAACCATATGGATGACCTTTGGAACTCCTCAAAAACTGACCAGACTCTCTTCTTCCCTCTCCTTCCCCACCCTTGATGTAACCATCCTTAATGAGGTCCACTGTTTCAAATACCTGGGTGTCTGGCTTGATAGATGACTTGACTTTTCAGAACACATTAGCCATATCCACTCAAAGTTCCATCCCAAACTGGAGGCACTGTTCAGAAATAAAGACTTTCTATCCCTGTCAGTATGCTGGGAACTCCTCACTAAAATGATTCTCTCAACTATGCTGACATTATCTATGGGACCACACCTGCCATCTCACTAGCCAGGCTGGACTTTATTTATAATGTCTTTTGCACTTCTCAACTAATGCTTCCCCACACTCACCACTGCTCCCTCTCCCTATCCTCTCTGCACCAATGCCATCAGCACCATTGCACCCTCCTCATCTTTAAATTCTAGTTTGGGTCCCTCCACTCCTAGCTCAACTATCTTCTCTCTCTCTCTCCATCTCACTCCTCTTATCTCTTCCATTCCAGAAACACCCACACCTTCTCCCTCCCCATCCCATATCTTGTGCAGGCCCATCAGCCTTCTTCTGCTGCCTTTCCTCTCTCCAGAACTCCCTCCCTAATTCCCTTAGATTATGTCCCTCCCAGTTATGTTTGAATCAAGCACTTTTCCAATCATACCTACCACCCTGCTCCAGCTCTATCCCCTACCAGTAGCCACTGCAAATCCTCCTTAATTCCCCTCCCCTAATTTGTGTTGTAATGTCATCACCTGGCCTCATTCAGCACCTATCCCACTTCAATCTTGCCCTTACACCAAGTCCTATTGCATAACTTAATGAATGCATCTATTGCAAGAAGGAACCAATGCACCACTTGCTCTTCCAACTGCACTTTGCTCTGCTCTTGTCCTATATACTAATTATCTGTACTTTTACTCAATTGTTTCTGCTATACTATTGTACCATAGGCCCCTGCTTATAGGTTTTCCTTTATGGACCTTATTTACTAAAGTGTTATTCATGTGTACTCTATATTGTAAAATGACATACTTATACCTTGTCCTCCCCATCACTCCTTCTATTTGTTGTACATGGAAATGAGCATCAGCTCAGTGTGCCTTTCCCTGTCACCAAAATTCTAACTAAATAAATAAAATGGTAGATGTTCCTATTAGAAAATCAAAAACATTTTTCTCATGAATGCTTTTCTTTCCAAAAGTATTCTCTATGAAACCATCAACCACCTTTAACGTTTTGGGTATATTATGCACTATAGACCCACTGTCCGTTCAAAGAGAAAAAAACATTGCATGCAAGACTTTTTCTTTGCAAACAGAGGAGTGGGTCACTATAAGATTTTTTTTAATCAAATTTAATTTAGCAGATAAGGATGAAGCTTGATTATACTGATATTTCTGCATTTTAGATTTTAAAGATATTATTTGTGACTGAAAATTTCCCACAGTAAAATAGGCTAAAGACGTTTCATGGGATCACTGTTGCCTTCATAGCAAATAGTGTAAGTACTCTGATCTTTCTTTCTGCTTTTGGAAATCAGGAAATAATTTTCTTAAATCTATTTTTTTATCTTTCCACCAACTTAGATGGTCATCATAACAACATAGTACAAATGTATGGGCAAGCAGGGGTTTCCTTACTTGAGCTTGAAGCTCAGAAGTTCCACTAATACTGTGTTGTCTCCATTTTTTGTATGATGGAGCAGGAGTTGCATGAGTAAAAGACAAATTACATCCTAATAGAACATAGTCTGAAAATTCTACAGGAAGTGTAGTTACCAGACTGTTTATTAAATTAGGTGAAACAAAAAGGCAGTTAACACTATGTGACTACTGATCTCTAAAGTATGTGGCACCCTCTATTCTATGGAAATATATGTAAACATCAATCAAGCCTGCAGTCACCAGAATATGTTTGAGAGAGCTAGTGTCACAATGTGTTTTTTCCCCTTGGTCATACATCCCAGGTTTATCAAGCATGCAGTTAAAGCCCCATCAAAACAATGAATAATTTGAATTATGCAAATACTGTTACATGTTCTTCAACAGATCAATCCCAGCAGTTTTTTTTCCCTTGGGGACCATAAATACTGTAGTTACTGATCTTAACTGGATAGTAGTATTTTGGATATCCAGAAGGAGTGCCCTACCAGGAATAACATCTATGGCCTTTGATAAAGCATGAGGTAATGACTCAAAACATCAGGTGCCAGTAAGGGAGTGCTACTCCTTATGATTTTTGTGAATAATAAAGTTTGGAAATACTACAACATTATGGGGTCATTTTAAAACTTCCAGGATGTTTGTAGCCCAACTTTCCTGTTTGCTACAATATCTACCAACCTAGTCACTCTGGCAGTTGATGCCATAAACAAAATACCCAATCTAGCTGCTTTGTCCTCTCTGAAGGAACATAAAGATGGCCCCAACCAAAATTATTTTTTTTACCTGTTTTGTTTCCAAAAGCATAGCAAGTCTGGTTTCCTGTAAAATAAATATATCGAAGAGTAGATCCTGGAGTGTGGAATAAATAGCTTTCCTTTTATCTGAGGTCTTAATGCTACTTGCTTTTAAGGAAGCTACTCTAAACTGACTCATGGTAATGCGAAAGTATCATAAACTATAATCAGGTTATCCTTCTTGAAGATTTTGATTTCTTTTTCCTTGCCTGTGTAGCCAATATTCTTCATTCTTCTTCAATTTCTGAGAAAAGGATGGTTTGAGACAAGGACAGTTTTGTTGAGGAGGCACCTAAGTCCATGTTGCAAGGGTCTATATCACCCTATTATTTTTCTGAGTAGGTCAAATATATTAGCTAAAGGGATGGAAGAATGATCCAAAGCATTCTTATTTCTGCCCACTCTTCTCCAGGTTACCATCTGCATCCCTTCTGGAGAAGGAGTGGGAGGGCATCTGTTCATGATCTGATCCTGGGTCACTACTGCAATATGTAAAGTAAAAGTTAGTACTGCACATTGAAGGAAAAGCAGAAGAAACTTCTTGAACCTAAACAGAGGGCTCTGGCAGTAGTGGGGAGTCTGTAACTGTAGGTTGATATACTGGTTCAATTAACTGTTGATTGTCTTCCAGTGCCCACATAGGCCCATTGGGGGTTTCAAATGAAATAACTGTTGAATGACTGGGTTGCTGGTGAGGTACTCTGATTGGACAGGAGTATATAATGACTGAAGATTGTCTTAGTGGAAATCTATTGTGATATCAGAGGAACTGGCTTGCTAAGCTTTCCTGACCAGGTGCTCCTGGCTGAAACCATCAACCATCTTACAGACAGCCCAGGGGCACTGATGATATATACGCCCCTTCTCATTACATAGGTTGCATTTGAAGAAATTTCTGTAGCTGACTCCTATTTGACCATATTCTCCACACAGCCTAAAGTGGAGCTAATTGCAGGTACTACTGAGGTATGCACAAGTATCACATTTGTAGCACATATTCACCTGGCCTGCATAAAAACAGACCCCTCAGTTCCTACTCCAGAAGAAGCTACAGGGGAAGTGTTAAATCCCTGCTTCTGTTTGGCATAGCTTTACCCGGAAATTTCATCCCCAAGTTCATCATTTTTCAGCTTCCATAACTGGCTGTGGAAAGTCCTGTACCTCACTCCTCCATTGCAGCCAATAAGAAATTTTGCTCACATTATCCCCTTCATACCTAAATGGTATAGTGGCAGTTTTCAGCATTGGTTTAATCAGTGGTACTGCTAGGAAGGGGGCTAATTATGATGCCATTTTCAGTTGAATATATTTTAGGCAAATTCTCTCCAGACATTGGGAAGTTTTAAAACTAATGTCAAATGTGACCTCTCCTGATACTTGAATTAGCACATTGATTTCCAAGGTGAAGAATTTCTTGGAGTCTTTTAGTAGTTTTTGTGTGACAAAAATCCTGTCTGGTATGTCCCAGTTGCACTGAGGGTTGAGGCACTGGATACCACACCTCACAGCACACTGGCAACCTAAGTTTGAGAGTGGACTCGAGTTGCCGGGGGATGGCTGTGGAGGGAGAGGATAGCACATCTGGATGACTGTTCTCCTCTCCTCTATGAGGGGGAGGGTTCCAGTGATTGGCACTTGCCTGATCCCAAACATTGTTTGAGGCAAGGCAGTTGGAACTCAGCATAGAAAGGATTAAGTGGTGGCTGCCATTACTCCATGCATGGAAGCATGTATGGTGAAGTCTAGGTGGCACTACATGCCACCCTGAAGGGGAAAAAATGGGAAAACATTATTCCTGAGCTGCCACTGACCCTGACTACCCAGCAGCCATGCACCCCAACAAGCAGCCAGGCCATGCAGCACTGGTGTAAAGGTAAGTCCTGGAGGAAAGTTGGGGGAGTGAGACTATGGTGTCTGGTGTCAGAAGAGTGCTTAGGGTCAAAGGTAAAAAAAAAATCATTAACTGCAAACAAATAAAAATCTGATCTGTGTGTTCCAGAAGGCCCTATTACAATTAAGGTAGACTGCATTTCTCCAGGCCATAGTCTTCACCCTCCTGTAAAATAATTCTGCAACTTGATTTCCTGAACTGTGAGTAAAGTGACCAGTTTCTTTGGCTGCAGTGACACCCCCTCCAACTGAATCCATGATTTTCTGCACATTCTGATCCCCTACAGATGTATCAGGAACAGATTTCATTTTTATAAATATGCAGGCTGATTATTACTGTCCTCAGATCGCTCTCTTACCCTGAATTCCAGGTTGTTCAGATACAGAAATATTGGAAGGGATCAGTGCAGTATTACCCAACTGAGGCATCTTATGCAGTTCTAAATCCTAAGAGCTTTAGGCAGAGATGCCTAAACTGTCCTGAGAGGGAAAACACCCCACCAGTGAACTTTTCCCCTCCCTGCAATCTCTGAAAATGTATTCTCAGTAAGAGGTTCAACAGTAAAGAACAATACAGTATTCTGCATAAGAATGGTAACAGACGCTCTTTCAGCTATGTAAGGCTGTGAGAAAGTAGGGAACGGTACATTTTGGTAGCAACACTATTAATCATCATTTTTGGCTGAACAGTGCAGTCAGGAAGAACAGAAGCTGGAGCCAGGATATCAGTGTTGGCTGGAGTGCTCTCCAGTTCAGCATTTAGTTTTGAGGGTGAGCTCACAGAGGTAAGCTGTTTATATTTGTAACAGCTGTAGGTATATTTTTTGTATTAATAAAGGCAGACATACCTGTAGTACATTGCTTTGTGTGCTGAGTGGGTGGGCTAGGAACTGCTGCAGCGTCAGGCATATTTTTTTTATCAGTGACACACATAGTTAAAGTAATTTGTTCTGTGTGCTTGGCAGGTGGATTAGGAGTTGCTGCAGTGTTCTTGGGAGCAGACATATTGCGTTCTGTGGTCTGGGCAGGAGAACGCGTAATCTCACAGTGAATAAGCATTTCGTCCTGCTACTGGAAAATTTGAACTTGAGTTTTATCTCCTTCACCACATCTGTGGTCTGAGTTTCATAAGTCTTCACATTTAGGTTGCACATCAGTATTTCCAATAGGGACATTTGGACTATGCTTCCCTTTACATCCTGCAAATGGTGCTGTCCTCTGGGTCCCTGAGTTGAAGGGCTAACTGAATCCCAACCATAGAAACATAGAATTTGTCATCAGATAAGAACTGTTTGGCCCGACTCTTCTGGTTCCGCCTCGCAGAGATGGTAGCCTGATTTTAACCTCACACAGCCGATCTTAAAAATTCGACAAAAAATACCGAAATTCGGACATTCTTGTGTCTGTTTTTTATATTACATGCAGTTGGAGTATCAGTGCTCTCATACAATAATAGATATTTGTCTCATGGCAGCATTTTTAATTAAATAATTGTTGAGTAAAAAACTGAGACATCTCCCACACTTTCAGTGAACGACCTTTGAAATGGCTTTACCCCTAAACGAGCATGACTCAAAGGACTTCTTAGAAATAAAACAAATCCTTCAGAAATTATTGGACGAATCACCAATTATAAAAAAAAAATCTTACTGTATTAGAGGAAAAGGTGGAGGCAGCTGAATACAGAATTGCAGATGCCGAGCTGAGCCATAACTGGTTGGATTCTCAGATATTTTCACAAACTGAGAGGATTTCAAAGCTTGAAAAACAAGTGCAAAACTTATCAAATAAAGTTGATGATTTGGAGAATTGGGGAGGAGGAGGAATAACCCCCGAATTGTGGGACTGCCTGAAGGAACTGAGGAAGGTGATACGATAATCTTTCTACAAATTTTCTTACTAAAACTGCTCAATCATTATTGGGATGCCCCTCTTGAATTTGAAAGGGTGCACTGATTGCTGGGACCCAAACTAGCTTGAGGAATGCCACCTTGTCCCATACTGGTGTATTTTCTTAGATTCTTGGTGAAAGAACAAATCCTAAAATTGGCTAGAGAAAGGAAAAGTCTCATTTGGAATGGCCATAAAATTATGATTTTCCAAGATTTCTCTAAAGACTTGGCAGAGAGATGAAAAGCTTTTAACCCAATAAAAAAAGAATTGGCAAAAAACATAATTCTATTCTCACTTAAATATCCTGCCACTTTACAAGTTCAGCTATATGATAAATGGTATTTGTTTACAAGTTGGCAGGAGGGTGAGAAAGTGCAAAATTATTTTCAGAGCAGAAAGGGAGACATGGGGGTTTACTAAGCAACCTGCTACTTCAACAACGTGGTCTGAAATGAATAGATCCAGTTCTGGAATGCCACCTAAAAGTACTCAACAAACCTTGAAGAATGAATCCAAACAGAATGTTGAAGTTTGGCAGTCTGTCAAGCCAAAGAGAAGAGATAGAGGTCTGTCTTGAACCTCTTGATTAATGATGGCGAGTAATGCACAACGCTCAAGAAGTGGAAGTAGAGGTTCTAGACAACAAACCCCTGAATCAAACCCACCTTCAGAAACATAAAAAACATAGAATTTGATGGCAGATAAGTACCACTTGGTCCACCTAGACTGCCCATTTCCCTACCTAATGGATAAACTGCAGATCATAGTCAACCAACAGCCTACTTCCTCCCATCCCCCACTAGAATTGCCTTATGTCTGTCCCATGCATTCTTAAATTCCCCCACTATTTTTGACTCCTCAGGAAGGCTGTTGCATGCATCCACAACCCTCTCCATGAAAAAATACTTCTTCACATTACCTCTGAGCCATCCCTCCTTTATCTTCAGATTGTTGAAGAAGAACTTGCTTGAATTAATAAACTGTTGGGTAGTTACTCAGATGCTGCATTACATTCCAGACAGAACAATGTTTTAATGCTAAACATTTCTGAAACTGTGGAATATGAAGAGCAACATCATTCAGATGAAGATTTTTCTGTACGACCATTGTGGGCATCTACATTATTGGAAAGAAAAGGAAAGGTTTCTGAGCGGAGCCAAAAGGACTGCAAGGACTCTTGTAAGGAATCTGAACCCACTTCAGAGTTTGTCTTCATGAAGGAAGAAGAAAAAAACTTGTAAGCTAAGCAAGATGGCCTTTCCTGTGTGAAGGGCTCTGAACTGTGAGTGTGTTCAGCTTTTATTTTTCTTCCCCCCATTCTATTCCTTTACTACAAACTTTCCTTCTTTTGGCTTTTTTCCCTTGCTGTCTTTCTCACTTCCTGGTAAGTATGTCATTGAGAGAGTATTTGAGGAAGAGATAAATAATGGAGAGGGATGGGACATCAGTTAAGAAAAGCTTTAAAATTTATTTTGCAAAGTCTTTGTGTAGGCTAGGTCAAAAGAAATAAAGGAAGAAGGGTGGTAACCATAATGGGGTCTCCCAAGATAATTCTAAACTTAGAGTTAGAGGGGAATTTGAGTTTTTAATTATAGTCATAGGCCCAGATATTCAAAGGGGTTGCACATGGTGCAACAGGCTTGCACCACGTGCAACCCCCCAATGCACCCTGGCATGATATTCAAGGGGCAGGTTGCACGACACAAGTCCCGATGCACTGGGGTGCATTGGTCATGCATGCAGTGCAGATGCAGGGGGCGTGCCCATGCATATGTGGCACATCCTGATATTCAGCCTGGGATGTGCAGTGCATATGCTGGCACAACCCCTACATGCACCACACATTGGTGCTCAAAGTTGAGCCAAAAATAAAAGCCTCAAATGCTGGCCACCTACCGGTGGGCAGCTGTATTGCAAGGTGCAACACAACAGCCACCAGCCATGGGTGGCCACTCACCCAGCAGGCACACTGTCCACAAGCACCTGGACCCTCCCTGGTAGTCTAGTGGATCCCTTCCCTCCCCGTATGCCTGATTTGGGCTATTGCAATATTAAAATTAACCTGGTGGTCTAGTAGTTCCTCCTAGTATTCTCAATCACAGGCTGTTGTACAAATCAATATTAACCTGGTGATCCAGTGGTATCCCCTCCCCACCCACCCACAGAGGACCCCGGCCACCCAGCACCCACCCCATCATCGGTGGGAGGCAGCACCCCACCCGCATACCACCCGGCCACCCGCCAAATGACAGCGTACATTCACATATCTGGTCCTGTGTAGTACAGTACGGTCTGCAAGCCCATTGGTCCACACTGTGGACCAGTAGGCATATAGATCATACTGTATGCTGTCATTTGTTGGGCGGGTGATATGCGGGCGGGGTGCTGTCTCCACCAATGATGGGGGTGCTGGGTGGCTGGGGTCCTCTCTGGTGGGTGAGGAGGGGTACCACTGACCACCAGGTTACTATTGATTTACACTAGTCTAGTAACAATTTATCGGGCATGGTGGGAACCACTAGACCACCAGGCTAATTTTAATTTTACATCAGCCAGCGATTGGGCATAGAGGACGGGTGCCACTAGACCACCAGGTTACTTTTAATATTACAGAAGCCCACGATTGGGCATATGGGAGGGGAGGGAGTTACAATAGCCCACTAGGGACCCATGCCTCAATGAGAGCAGCTCGACAGGAAGCCAGGTGCAGTTCACCGGGATGCCCTGTGCAACACATGTGCAAATGGGGCCATAATGACATTCAAATGGCCCCATTTGTACCTTGCATATACTATGGCCTCATTTGCATGCCCCCAACTGAATATCACAGGTGATGCACCTAGCACAACTGCACTTTTGCTGGTGCATCCCAGTACTCCTTCTCTGTGGCTTGCACTGGTGCAGTGCCACTGCATTATGAGCAGTATGTGCGCTGACCTTGCCATATTCAATGGTGCTATGCCATGGTGCATCACCATTGACTATCACCTGGTCCTGGCCCCACCGCAGCACATTTGCACTGTGCCAGGCTTGCTCTGCTTCCAGGCGCAGTCTGAATATCTGTGCCATATACTCCTTTATAGTGGGATGTGTACCTATTACAGGGGAGTTATGTTTTATTCTGGTAAAAACTAAGGAGTTTAGGGAAGTTGACCCTACAGAATTTAGTTTTATTATATTACCTCTCCCCCCCACACACACACACATATGCACATAGTATGCTAAGGAGATGTACATTATACTTTCTTATAAAGTTTACGTTTTTTTTTTTAAAGGGGTTATACCAGGCATTTTTATCATTGGATACTAGTAATGGTCATTTTGGAAGGTGTTAGGTTGAGCTTTGGGTTGATTGGGTTTGGGCATGGAAAGCTGTTAGGCGTAAGCTATGGATGAGTACATGGGGAGTAGGTAGTCTGTGGATTTCCCTTTTGTTTGAATATACCTCATCTTGACCATAGGGTCTTCCATTTGTTTTGTTTTTATAATATAGCTTATATCTCGCTTTGTTTATTACATATACAGAATTTATTTGTATACCTCTGTCATGTAGATTTACATCTAGTTATTAATTACTATAAGCTGATTGAGAATCCTGTTTACATGAATGTTTTGGTTTTCTTAGGTTTTTTATCGTACTTTTCAAACTATATAGCATCATTTTACTACCCTGAGGTTTAAGGGGTTTGATACTAATTGCTGGCTGTTATGCATGTACTGAAAGGATGAAAAGATTCTTTTTTTTTAAGAATTGTTCTTTACATGATTTGGGGATTTTTGAGTTACATATTGCTTCTACTATTGAAATGAATTCCTGCATTCAATATTATCCATTCTTTCTTAGCATCATTATAATAAGGTTGATGTTAAATATATGTCTTGGAATGCACAGGGTACAAATTATCCTATAAAAAGAAAGAAAATTCTAACTTTCCTGAATCACCACAAATGTGAAGTGTTTTTTTTTGTTTGTTTGTTTTTTGCACAAGACACATATGCGGGAGAAGGAAGCTGCTAAACTTAAAAGAGGTTGGGTTGGTTTTGAAGCTTCTAGCTGTTACTTTAAAAAGAAAAGAGGTGTATAAATTTAAATGAAGAAAGGTTTCTCTTTCCATGTGTCTGTAAATCAAAAGGATAAAGAAGGGAGATGAGTTATGCTTAAGGGAAATATTCAAGGCAGAGAAATAATGATGGTGAATTTATATTCCCCCAATGATGACAATGGTGAATTTTTTTATGATCTTTACCAAAGGATTATTCAGCTTTTTTCTCCTTCAACTGAGTTAATGGTGGGAGGCGATTTCAACTTGGTCCCAGACCACCCCTTCTAAATATATTGCCCAGAGAGTTTCAAAACCTTTCACATAAGAAAGACAGAGAGGCCCTTAACTGTCTTATCAATTATTCTAGTTTGACAGATATCTGGAAAATTTTAAACCCTAATACAGCTGATTTTAACTTCAGATCATCCAGATTTGGAACTCTTAGTGGAATAGACTATTTCTTAATTTCTAATTCCATGATACCAGAGGTCACAAATGTTGATGTAGGACCTATATCTTTGTCTGATCATTTCCCTGTTTCTCTCTCTCTCTCTTGAGTTGTCCACAAGCATTTCTAAAACACCAAGAGAGAGGTTTAACCCTTTACTTCTGAGATCTCCTGAGTTTGTTCCTTGGCTGAAAAAAGAAATAAATTTCTTCTTTAAAGTTAATAAATCTGATGACACTTCCATTCAGAATAATTGGGATGTTTTTAAAGCATTTTTGAGAGGGTGAATAATTGCTTTTTTAGCTAGAATTAATAAACAAAAAACAGCAGATCTAAAAAATTGCAAACAGATCTAAAAGAGTTAGAAAAGTAAATCTACTCTGGGAAGGCTAGATGGGCTGATGTAGAATATAAAGTTATTCAGCTGGAATACAAAATTAATGTTATCCTCCATCAGCAAGCTGAGAGAAGTCTATTTTTCTAAAGCAATATTATTGGGAGAGTGCTGAGAAAGCCTTCAAATTGCTGGCTTATAGGTTGAAAAAAAAGGGCAGCTGAATTACAAATTCCCAGCCTTAAAAGAAAAGATGGATTACTTTCATTTGATCCTAAAGAAATTAATGATATTTTTAAAGAATATTATTTACGCCTATATAAATCTACTCCCGGTCCCTTGGGGAATGTTATAAATAATTTCCTGATTACGGTGGGTCTGTCAAAATTCTTCACAAAGGACATCACAGAATTGGAAGCTCCCATATCTGCTTTGGAAATCCAGTCCACAATTAAGTCTTTGCCTAAAGGTAAAGCACCAGGGCCTGATGACTTAAGTGTAGACTTTTATCAAGCTTTTTTATATGAGTTAGTTTCTCAACTTTATGAGATATTTAATACAATTATTGAGGGAGAAAGACTTCCAAAATCTATGTATGAGGCAACTATAACTGTTTTTCCTAAGCCTGACAAAGATCACACCTTGTGTTCTAACTAGAGGCCAGTATATTTGATAAATGTTGATTACAAAATACTTACCAAATTATTGGCCAATAGACAGGGTAATGTTCTGTCTAAGGTGATTCATAAATCCAAAACAGGCTTTATAACAGGCAGACAAGGCTCTGACAACATCAAAGCTTTAGTAAATGTGTTCAATAATGCCTCAAAATCTAGTGACTCCATGGTTTTGGTTGCTGTTGCTACAGAGAACGTGTTTGACTGGGTGGAGTGGGACTATTTGTTTGAAGTCTTACAATATATGGGCATGGGTCCCTTTTTTCTAAACTGTATCAGAAACTTGTATTAGAGCCAAAAAGCCAATGGACCAGATTTTCAAAGCCCTTGGAATGGCACAAGGTTCTTGCAACTGACATGTTTGATGCAACAAGCACCTTACGCCATGATTAGTGCCAAAAGCTATTTTAGAAGGCAGCCTGCTTCAATCTGCAGGCTGCTTGCATCAAAGTGTACTAGTGCCAGCCGTGCATCACAAAAGTGGCTGTGGCATGGCAGTAGGGGGCTTGCCCTGACCCTGGCTGCCACAACCCCACCATCCAGATTTTCAAGACCCTCCCCAGGGACAAAGAGTTAAGCACCATTAGACCAGCCATTGGCTGGTTTAACAGTGCTTAGACAGCCCCTGGGAGGGTGTCAACTGTATCCTGCCACTGTGTGCCCCACCCCCAGTCACAATACCCCAGTACTGTCCAATTCCCCAGCCCCAATATGCCCCTAACCATACACACCCTTGTGATCCTGCCCCCCACCACCAAGCCCAGATATGTCCATACCAGGTACCCACAATAGCCCCTAGTACCCTCCCTGCTCCACTCTTGGTGAATACCAATGTAAGCACTCAACTCCCTGGTGATCTAGTGGCCTCCCACCCCCCCGGCAGGTCCTGCCAACCACCCCCCCACTCCAGACCCTGATTCGGTGTCCAGTACAGGCCTCCACACACCAGCAGGTCCAGCCATTGAATGAATTGTCAGAGCATGTACTGTAATGCTGGAATGCACTCTGACATTTCATTCGGTGGCTGGACATGGTGATATGTAGTGGGCTGTACCTGTCCCTGAATTGGGGTCCAGAGTGGGTGGGGGAGGAGCAGGGTGGTTGACAATATCTGCCAGGGGATGGGGGGACACTAGATCAAAAGGGCATTGTGTGCTTCCAATGGTAGATGCCTAGTGTGGAGCAAGGAGGGCACTAGGGTTTTGTATGGGGTATCCAGTACAGACAGATTGGGGCCTGGTGATGAAGGGGCAGAGGGCACGAGTCACACATATGCCCCCATCCAAGGGTGCAGCTCACACCACATCCACCCTGCAGCTGCTTTAGCATTCCTAGTGGGTGCACCATCTGTTTGATGCACTGCAACTATTGCTGCAAGCCGCAGGACTTAGGTGCCAGGACCCTGTCCATTGTAAATTTGGGTGCAGGGTCCTGGATGCATGGCACTCAGAACAAGCTGCCATTGTCACAGCTTGCGTCAGAGCTTTGAAAATCCAGCCTAATGTTCTTACAATGGCCTTTTATCGAACATGTTCCCACTCCAACAAGGAACTAGGCAAGGATGTTCATTGTCACCTTTGTTACTTGTCTTAGCAAATGAACCACTCTCTGGCTATTAGAAAGCATGAGGATATTCATGGGGTCAGATTGGGGAATGTTCATTACAAGGCTCTATTTTTTTGCTGATGATGTTTTACTAATCATTACTAAAGTGAATTCTTTATTAGAGATAGTTTTAGATTTATTGTTGGAATTTGAGTCTCTTTCAGGGCTCAAGGTGAACTGGGCTAATACAGAGCTGCTTTCTGTAATAAATTGCTCTCATTTGCCTGGTAACAACTTAAGCCAAAAACTCAAATGGTCCAAATCACACATCTCTTATTTAGGAATGACTATAAAACCTAAGCCAAAAGACTGGGTAGCCTCAAATTTAAGCCCCTTGATAAGTACTTTAAAACAAGATTTGGTCAGATGGCAACACCTTAACTTGTCGTTGCCAGGTAAAATTGTCTCACTAAAAATTATGGCCTTTCCAAAAATCCTATATATTATCAATAACCTTCCTATGATCATACCACAAAAATGGTGGCTTCAACTTGAAAAAATTATCTCAAATTTTCTGTGGTCTGGACAAAGACCTAGGTTTAGCAAACACATTTTAAGAACTATCAGTACAAAAGGGGACTGGAATTTCCCACACTTAAAAGCTTATAATGTAACAAGTGGAGTGAGGTCAGCTTTATTCTGGATTAAACATGAGGGTGGTCCTCTATGGCTCCAGATGGAACAGGCCCTCTCGAGTCCCTTTTGACTTCAAATTATACTTAAAAATAAGTTGTGTAGATAAATTGGATTCAGTACACTCAATTTTACAATTCGCTCTCTGTAATATCTCCCTACTAACTCACAGTGGGAGAATGTTACTTTTGGGAGATATGAAAGCCCATGGCACAATTCTAAACTTAAAATTGATGGATTAAAGATATATTGGAAGCAGTGGGAAACAAAGGAATTAGTCAAGTAGGACATCTTTTAACAGCACTCAATGATTCTCTAAAATCATTCCAGGAGTTACACAGAGAATTTATCCTCCCTGACACTGATTTTTGGAGGTACCTCCAAATGAAAAATACTCTAACTGATTGGTTGGACCATGATTATGAATACAAACCACCTCTGATGAGTGGAATAATTGATAGGTGGATGAAAATGCAGCCACTGAAAGGGTCCTTCATTTATATTTATAAGCAGTCAATGGATGAACCTACATGGGAGAGTCCGAGATAGAAATGGGAACGTGATCTTAATACTGTCATCCCTCCACCTTCTAGGAATAGATGTTGGTCTCTAGCCCATAAGACAACTATTGATCCCCACTATCAAATTATGCAGAAGAAGACATTAGGAATATGTCATAGGCCCCCGGAAGCTCTTGTAAAGATGGGAGTACCTGTTCAAAATTTATGTTGGAGATGTGATGCTTCCCCATGGTCCAATGGTCACATAATTTTGTCCTGCCCAAAAGTGAAATATTTTTGGAAGGATGTTTTTAGTAAGGTGGAGGAAATCCTATTCCATGAAGTACCAAAAATACCATCTCTATGGATTTTGGATGATATTTCTATTTTGAGGGATACTCAGAAAAATCGAATATATTAATTACATATATGACAATGGAAGTTAAAAGGCAAATATTAATGAAATGGAGGCAGAAAAATCCACCCTCAATATCTGAATGGGTGGCAGGAATTTATAAAACAGCATCTGACCTTAGAGTTCATTATACTAATAGAGGTCTAGTGGCAAAGTTTGATAATATATGGAAACCCTGGTTTAAACATTTTAGTGATGAAACATAAAAGTAGTTGGTTTAAAATATAAATATTGAATAAATACCTTACATTAATTTATTCAGGTTCATGCTTGTAAGGACAGTTGTTAGGTATCATGGCAGAGGTAAAACTATAATTAAATTTATATATTATTGAATATTTTTGTAATGGTTCTCAGTTATTTTTCCAAAAACTAAACATAATAGTTATATTAGGTATTCTTTTTAATACAATAGTATTGTTACATTAATAAGATATAAATATTCATGGTTAAGTCTTTATTACAGAGTGAAATAATTATTTGATGAATTAAAAAAAAAGAACTGTTTGGCCCACCTAGTCTGCTCTTCTTTTGCCTGCCTATTCTACCACCACCGACCCTAATGGGGCCTGATATCTAGTCTCCTTTTGGGTTTTTTGTCCAGCTAACCTTCAATAGGGTCACTTCAGCCAGCCAGGAGACTGAGTTTGCATCTAAGGGTTGAAATGAATAGTTGCTGTTAATCTGTCTCAGGCAATAACTGTATTTTCTGAAGGCACACCCTTTTGATCCATAGTCTCTCTGGTAGCTCCCATTGATCTTTGGTACTGAGTTGCTTCATAGTTTCAGATTGCTGGCATCCTTCTCCATGATCTGGGAGGTGCAGATGACTATCGGGAGCTACCATTTTATGAACACTTTTGGATAAAGATACCAAGTGAAAAACCTGTTCTGTGGCTGCCAAATTTTGTTTCAGTGCCTTTTTTCTACAAGTGTGTCTGTCTTCATCTTCTGCAATAATTTTAATTAGAGACTGCCTTCATACATTTTTAACACAAGTTGCTCTTCAACTTCTAGTATGTCAGAAACACTGGTCACAGGTAAGTTTCCATTCGTTTCCAAGATTTACTCTTAAAAAAGACCAGATGTTTCCTCCTTTGAAATACAGATTGGGAGGAAGGGAGGTTGACTACACAGCCTGCAATGGCACTCTGTCCTCCTCCTCCATTCCACCAAGATCCTCCATCATTGTTCAAAGGCCAACAGTGTCCTTTGCCAAGATTAGGGGAGTTTTTCTGCTATCATGGCCAACTTTCTCCTGTCAATAAATCAGGTCCTTGCAACCCATCCCTAGGATGCACATGGAAACTAGTTAAGCTAAGGGTGCCTTTTGTGTTCAAAAAGTACAACTAAAAACTAAAGTTCTCCTTGTTCATTCCTTTCAGGAACTTGAAGGTCTCTATCACATCATCCCTCTCTTGAGTGATCTTAAGTAAGTACATGTTCAATGTCCTAGGCCGATCCTCAGAGGATCTGCCCTACTGGACCTAAATTATTTACTCTATGCTGCACTGCCTCCAGTCTGTCCTTGTATTTCCTTAGGTGAGAACTCCAGAACAGGACACAGTGCTCCAGGTGTGGTCTCACAAGTGACCTAAAGAGTGGTAGTAATACCTTATTTTCAAATTGTAGCCACCCTCAGATTGAAGCCACACTGTTTTTAAGTGTTATTAATTAAAACCACCCTCAATGTCAAGCCATTGGCAAACTTTACAGCTATGATTAGGTAGAATTCAGTCTTGATGTCACTATAATGTGGTATTGGAGTTTTAGACTGTCAGTAGTGAGAGTTAAAAAAAGTATTAAATGGGGGAGAGTAGCTTGAGCTGCAGCAAAATGGTAGCCTAGTTTTTGCACTCCATTCCGCTCAGTAACTTATCATCAACAATCCATCAACAAACTTCATCTGACAGTGCTCAGACCCACAATGTTCAATAGTCATTGGCTGCTATTCAGTTTGATACCCTTAATGATCTGCTCTGTTCACAAAAACTGCTGTTGCCTGTATTTGACAATCTGGTAGCTCTCATTGATTGGCACCTCGTTGAAATGTTGGTGAGTGAGAACTCCACTTTCAGCTCTGCTACACTCTAGCAAATGTCTGAGGCCCCTACAGGAAATGTAAGAGGAAGATGAAGCCTTGTTCCTTACATCTCAAGCTTTAATGCACATCAGTGCTGGGCTGGTACAGAATGAAAGGTGCACAGAGGGCCATGAAGCCATCATCCATTAAAATCAAGGCTACAGTCTGTAATCAGGGCTGCCTTATTCACTTGTTACTTGACAAGGTGGACGATCTGGAAAACTGAGGCTGCCACAACAGTATGTGGTTCATTAGTTTTCCAGAAGGTGCTGAGCTTAAGGACTCAGTAGCCTTTTCTGCAATATGTTCTGCCCACAATTTTAAATCTGTAGGGGGACCACAGATCTGACACAGTGGGCTCACTGCTCCCTGGCTCCATTACCCAAAAAAGGAGAGCACCCAGGACCTATACTTGCCATATTCTTCAACTTTGTTACCAGACAGGCAGTCCTGAGACCCTCCAGGGAGCTAGGGGAGCTCTAATGGCAGAACAACCTAATCCACATCTGTCAGGATTTCTTGAATGGCCTCTCAAAACAAAAGTCATTATTTCACAGACCAGCAGTTGACAATTCAGAGTGGACTCCTGTTGGAGAGGGTATGGAGTCAAGCCTTCTTCATTATGTATATCCTCACTTCGCTCATATAAATTCATTCTAATCCCATCTGGTGTAATGCTCTACTCTGTTAAATGGGCTTCACCACACCAGCTTCAAACAGCCTCCCATGTCAATCTGCTGCAGGAAAGAGACTGGTCATTTGGGGGACCAGGTCAGACCTGACTGAACCGCCTATAACAGGTGGCTTTCTTCATGTTCCACTGTTTACTTCCTCATAGCCACATTGCTCCTAGTGATGTGAACTGCCTCAGGAACACTAACTTTCTATCTCATCATATAGTAGCCATCGCAAGGGGCACAAGGTTGAACACTCTGATCAGGAAGCACTCAGCAAGGTAATCTGTTTAGTGGATACCTTCATGGTGCCCTGTTGGACTGTTCTTGCAAACTGCACCCTGATGAAGTGGCAGACTACTTGTATCCTCCCTGTGAATACCAATGGGACCCCTAAGCCCCACTCAGAAATGGATATCCTTTTTCTCATGAACTAAGTGTCACTCCTAAAATTTAACATACTAACATACTAATTTCCAGCAGATTAGGCCTAACGGTCTAGCAAGTCTGCTTGAACCTCAGATCCCTTGTTGGGAACTGAGGCCCTCCCCCTCTTATGTTCTGATATATCCCCTTTCTGCATCTGTCCACCCTCTCCTGAAGCCCTCCACCATGGAAATCTGGATCAGCTTGCCAGGCAGCACGTTCCATGGTTCCACCACCCTCTTAGTGAACAACCTCCTCCTCTTATTCCCCCTCATCCTACCACATTCCAACTTCAAACCATGCCCTCTGGTGATACCTCCCTCCTTTAGTCTAAAGATCCCCTCCATGTTAACTCTATTCATTACCTTGAGGTACTTGAAGACCTCAATCATGTGCCCCCATCTCTCCTCTCCTCCAATGAAAACAGGCCAAGCTCCTCAAGTCTGTCCTCATATTTCAACTCCCCAAGTCCTTGAATCATCCTGGTAGCCCTCCTCTGTAACCTCACCAGAAGCTGTATGTCCCTCTTCATGTGCGGTCTCCAGTACTGTACACAGTACTCAAGGTGTGGTCTAAACAGTCCATTGTACAGTGGCAGAATCACTTCCCTGCTCCTAGAGGTGATCCCCCCCTTACAATGCATCCTAACATCCTGTTTGCTTTGTTAACCACTTTTCTGCACTGCTCAGAGTTATTCATACATGCATCCACCTTGACCTCTAGGTCTTTTTCCCCATCAAGGCCTCCAGCACCTCCCCTCCCAGGGTGTACCTGTGTTTAGGGTTTCCCCACCCAAGATGTAACCATTGCACTAGGTGGTATTGAAATTTAATTTCCATGTGTGAGCCCACCTATCCAGGGTGTCCAGGTCCCCTTGCAGGGCCAACCTCCCCTCTTCCCCCTCAACTACTGCTCCCATCTTGTAGTCATCAACAAAGAAACTCATCTCATACCCTATACCCACCTTGATGTCAGATATGTATGCATTAAACAGGATCGGAGCCAGGACCGAGCCCTGCAGTACCCCACTACCAACCTCTCTAGGGTTCAAGAGCTCCCCATTGACCTCTACTCTCTGTGTGCATCCAGCTAGCCAGTTTCCTATCCATCTGAACATCAATGGGCCCACTCCCATACCCATCAATTTCTCCATCAGTCCATTGTGGGGGACTGAGTCAAATGCCTTGCTGAAGTCCAACAATAGTACATCCACAGGCTTCCCCTGTCCAGTTCTGATGTTACCCATTCATAGAACTCCACAAGGTTAGTTTGACACAATCTACCTGGCACAAACTCATGTTGTTGACTATCCAGCCATCCCTCCTTCTCCAAGAATACCCCCAATCATTCCTTCAGTATACTCTACATTAATTTTCCCACCACTGAGGTCAAACTGATGGGTCTATAGTTACCTGGTACTTCCCTCTACCTCCCCTTTATGGATTGGCACCACATGTGCCTCACACCAATCCCTAGGTACCCTCCCTGTCTCAGGCGACCTGTTGAAGACCTCCACCAGCGGTACAGCCAGTATGTCCACAACTCCCATAGTACTCTCAGAGGAATGCCATCCAGCCCAGGAGATTTATCTTTCTTCAGGGCCTTAAGGGCTTGCCACACCTGTTCAGTGGAGATAGCATCATCTGCCCCCCACCTTGCTGACCTTTCTATCCTTGTCCTGGTGTGAAACCCCAGAGGTGCCTCTCCCTCCCTTATGCTCTATTTCTGTTGCCCCCAATCCCATACACTACTGCTTCTATCTCCCTTGTGCCCTGCTTTGTAAATATCCCATCCCCCTCCCTAGTGAACACCGAGGCAAAGTACTCATTTACTACCTTCACCTGCATCCTTCCCTCTTGCACCCACCCGCCATCTGATCTCAATCTGCCAAGCTGGCCCTTAGTTTTTCTCTGCTCCCCAATGTACCAGAAAAAAACATTTTCCCTTCCCTGTATCCCCTCTTCCAGCCACTGCTCTTTACTGGACTTTGCCCCCCGCACAATCCGGGTGACTTTTCTAGATACAAGATGGTACATTTCCATTTACCTTTCCCCTCTCAATGTTTTGTAATTTTTGTAGGCAGTCTTTTTCTCCCTGACCACTACCTGAACTTCACTGGTCCACCAGCATGGTTTATGTGACTTTGCTCCCTTATGCTTCACCTTAGTACAGGTCCTGGCAGCCTCATGAAGTTCCCCTTTTATAACTTCTCATCTCTTTTCTATGTCTGTCATTGTTGTAATCCCCTTCAAGTGATCCTTAAGAATATTTCCTATGCCCATAAAGTCTGCTCCCTTGAAATCCATAGCCAGTGTCCTAGATCTCTTCCCCTTCCCCCCATGCTAATTTGAAACCAGAGAGTATCATGGTCGCTCCCAGTAAGGGGATCCACTACAACCAGGTCCCTTACCAGATCCTCATCTGCCAGAACCACATCCAGGACATGTCCCTAACTCATGGGCTCCATCACATGCTGTGATAAGAGCACATCCTGGAAGCCATCCAGCAGTCTCTGCTCCTTGGCCACCTTAGAGGACATGGTTTCCCACTTTGTACCTGGCATATTAAGGTCCCCCATCAACACCACTCTCTCCCCTTTTGGTCTGCACTGGGTAATAATGTTGTCCAGCAAATCATCATCCAGAACATCATCCATCCAAGGGGGCCTATATGTTGCACCCAACTTGACCTTACCTCCTGCTGGGGTTCATAAGGTGACCCATAACACCTCCACATTTCCCTCTGCCTCTTCTACCCTAGCAATTTCGATGCCCTCTCTAATGTACATAGCCACTCCTCCTCCTCTGCCCTCCTTTCTATCCTTCCTAAGCATAGTGTACCCCCTCACATTTAAGTCCCAGCCATGGTTTTTGTTGGCCCACGTTTCCGTGACTGCTGCCACATCCACCCCCCCTCAAAACAGCATGGCCTGGAACTCTGGTAACTTGTTTCCCAAGCTCATGGCATTTACTAACACCACCCCCCACCCTTTATCCCTGATCCCCTTTGTTGAACCCCACCCGGGTTCCCTGTGCCTCCAGTCACCCTCTGCTCCTCCTGGAACCTCCTCCCCAGTCTGTTTCCTCCCTCCACCCCTTGGGTTTGAAGGCCACTCCCCTCATCTGGAGGAGAGTGCTTCAGACCAGCCACTCCCTTGTCCCTCCCCCCTCACAAGTTGAAACCCCATCTTACTTGAATGTAGTTCACCACCCCCTGTTTAAGGATTTCCTTCCCTAATGGGGTAAGATGAAGCCTGTCCTTGGCATACAGTCCCTTATCCTCCTAAACTCCCTAACACCCCTGATCCACTTTCTTCCCCCCACTTCCTGAGCCAGTCATTTACCTCTGTGATCTTCCTTTTGTTGTCCACTGAGGCCCTACATAGCGGCAACATTACCAAAAAGGAAATGTTACATCCATCATCCCGACAGACTCTAGCAAGTTCTCTGAACCTTGCTTGGATTTCCAAAACACTGTGTCCCTCTATATCGTTAGTCCCCAAGTGCACCAGGAAATCCAGTTTCCCCTCCACAATCCCTTACCAGCTTGTACACCATGAACTTTGCTCTGTGCACCGTCAGCCCAGAAATACTCACTACCTTCACCTGGCTAAGGCATCCCACCACTGTCCCTCCCAATGGATACCCCTAATCATTGATTCACCCAATAACAGAACCTTAACACCACCATCATCCTTATGGTTACTTCTACTATGTGTTCTCAACCCCCCTCCTCCCCTTTATCCATGATCCCAATTTCATGGGAGTCCTCCTGCCTTATTATGAGAGACCCTCTTGTCACCCTCCCCTTTCTGCCTCCCTTAACAATTTGCCAACTTAACTCAGACCCTCACTGTATGGGTGACCCCTTTATCCCTCTCATTTCTGGGCCTTTTATCCTGGCCCTGATCATATCCCCTTCCCCAAACTGTCATTCTCACCCCTTATAATGGTACCCCTACCTCAAGATGTCTCCTGAGGGTCCCTTTCACCTAGGGCCCCATCCATGGAATGGACCCCCCTCCTGGAGAGGGGGTCCCTCCCTCACCTCCTTGATTTCTTATCTTATCCCTCAGGTGTTTAGGGATGCTCTCATTTTTTTGTAATTAAAGTTTTTATTGACATTAGAAAGTCTTTTCATAGAGCTCATATACAATACTATGTTCAGTTAATCATGCATCAACCCCAATTGGATAGGCCAGAGGACCACTTGGGGGGGTGTATGTACTCTTATCCCACATCATCGGGGAGGCAATATAGCACAGTGGTTTAAGGCTCTGAGCTGAAAATCTGGAGACCTGGGTTTGAATCCCACAGCCCCCACTTGTATATACTGTGTGAGCTTGAGCAAGTCACTTAACTTCCCTGTGCTCCCAGGTTGAACCTGTAAAAAAGCTTTCAGCTTAGTGTGTCTCACCTGGAAAACAATTGGGAAAAAAAAACATCATTGTCCCAAGTGGAGTTCTTTACTAGGGGTTGTCATCAACAGTGGCCTTGAGTGGTTCCTCCTGAGGTGTGGGATGGAGGGGTCTTCTTGCTGGGGGTATGCAGTGCTACCGCAGCATGAAATGGCCAGTGAGTATGCTCTTCTTAAGTTACAGTGGTGGAGAAGCTCCCCCCATACCACTTAACATCCATGTCTACTCCATATTTTCTGTTCTCTGACATTCTGGTAATGGGTGGTGTGGCTGGCCACAGATGGAACATGCACAGATTAAATTCACCAGTAAAGCAAAAGAAAATTATATCCCAACTAAAACAGTTGAGATGTAAAATAGCTTTACTTCAAGAGACCAAGTTAATAGCTGTAGACTCAACTAGCCTCCAAATGGACAGGGTAAGACAGGTATTGCAATCAGCCCGCACCCTCCAAGAAAACAGGGATTGCAATCCTTGTACATAAACCTCTGAAATGGCACCCTAAACAGGTGAAATGTGACTGAATGGCATACTGGATTCTTGCCTTAATGGACACTCCATCAGGGTCTATTTTGCTGGTTAATCTGTATGCCCCTAACACAGATTACCATGAACTGTGTCACCACATCAGCCACCACATGACACAATTCACCACCACATCCACCCTCATTTTAATCGGAGGTAACTTTTATTTTACCATAGATCCACTGCTAGACAGAACTGTCACAACTGTAGAACCACATACTATAAGGGCATAAGCCCTGAACCTCCTGATGAAAGACCATAATCTTTCTGATGTATGGTGCCTGTGTCAACCTCATGAACATGGCTAGACATATCACTCTACAGCCACTTAGACATGTAGCTGACCTTGGACCCTCACAACAATGGTGACTGACTCCACCATCACCCCAATGGTCATATCTGGTCATGCAGCAATTACATCCATTTGAAAGCAAGCATTCCATTGTTTATATATTTACTCACAGTATTTCAAAGTGTTAAATGTAGGAAGGAAAATAAGGAGGGGAAGGTTAAGGGAGGGGGTGAAAAGGTGGTGGAAGGAATGAAGGAAAGAAGGAGGGGGTGTTATGGGTAGGGCTATTTGGAAGGGAAGGAAAAGAAAAGGGAACGTAGGAGGGAAAGAGGATAGGAGGGGGTTGGAGGGGGTGGGGTTTGTGTGTGGGAAGAAAGGGTTGGGGAGTTGGGGGGAGGAAAAACAAGAGAAAACTTAGAGAACATAAGGATGAGTAAAGGGAGTTGCTTTTCCAGTCATGGCATCATGATATAGCATAGCAGGTTTCTCCTGCACTCACCCAAAGACATCCAAAGGCCTGAAAAAGAGAAAGGGAAAGGGAAAAGGAAAAAGAAGCATTAGACACACATATGTACAACATTTTTTTCTTTATATTTGGATTACAGCAGTCTAAGTACACACTCCTTCCCTCTTTCCTTCATTTCATCCCCCACTTTTCACCCCCTCCCTATTTTCCTTTCTGTTTATAACACTTTAAAATAAGTAAATGCATAAACAATTGAATGTTAGCTTTTGAATGGATATAATTGTTGCATACACCATAATTGTATCAAGATGCTGCTTTCATTTAATTGCATTCAGAAGCATTACATCTTTAAATATTTGAATGTTGGAATTACCCTCTCCCTGTCTGTTTGAATTTAATTTGATATCCTTTACTCTTATTGTGTAACAATTTTGTCTCTTGTCATGTGTTACCTATGTCTTGATGTGGAACCTTTGTAAAAGAGCCCTGGCCTCAAAAGTAATTGTAATCCTAGAATTGAAATAAATAAAATCATGTGACGTATGATGTCACTATTGTTGGGGCATAAAAGCAGGTTCTTGTATGCCAGTATTTAGCCACCTCAGGAAGACCAATGGGTCAAAATGCAGGGGTACTGTTAACTCTCACTATTTACTACTTGGCACTGGATATAATTGTAATTTTTGCACTTTAAATAAATATTCTACTTTTGCATGAAGAAGTGAATATTGGCTCCTGATTTGGGGTGCACGACTATCACTGTGTGCGTGTATAAGCTGTGCTGGCCACCCTGTCTGCACTTCCTATTCAGCTAAAGTGCAGTGCTGACTCTTTCTGCTGTTTTCTGCACAAAGGCAATGACCTCCATCCATCTAGGAGAGGAGTCGCACCTCTTTAAAAATGTAGACTAGCCAAGGGGGATAAGAACTGAAGGAGAAATATATTTCCCCACACATAAACACAAAATGAAGCAGGAGGGAATAAGAACCTGAGGGGAGAAAACTCCCTGAGTGAACAGGTTCAAGGTGAAAGAAGGGAAACTAGATACAAAGGGAAACCAACTAACATAGTAATAGGAGGGGGAAGAACAGGGCAGGGCCAAAGGAAGGAAGGTGATAGCAAGCAGGGAAGGAAGGGAAAAGATGCAGAAAGCCATGTGTACAAACTCAAGAAGTCTAGGGAAAAAAAGTTCAGATCTTAAGGCTATCATGACAGAGGAAGAACAGGACATAGTGACCATCATTGAGTCATAGTGCACAGGAAACCATGATTGGGACATGGCTATACCAGGATACACGCAGTTCAGGAAAGACAGGAAGGGGAGAGAAGGGGAGGAAAAGCAGAAAAGGTTGTGTTATACATCAGGGAACATGTCAAGGCAACTGAAATACAAGGGGTAAGGAGGGACAAGAGGTATTGTGGATCACCCTGGAGACAGTAGCTGGAACCTCCATTCACTCTTGGGAGATTCAGACACCTCCACCACAGGGGGAGGATTTAGACAAGGTACTGGGGAGGCCATTACCAAGATGGCAGAAAATGGGGAGGTACTTCTGATGGGGGAGTTTAATCTTCCAGAAACTGACTGGAGGCTTCCAGCTGTGGCCTCAGTTAGAAGTAGGGTCATCTTAGAGTCCCTGCATGAGGCATTTCAGAGGCAACTAATCAAGGAACCCAATCATGATGGGCACCACAGGATCTGATGCGTACAAACAAGGACGGTGTTGCATATGTTGGGGTGGGATGCCACCTGGGGACCATTTATCAACAGACAGTGTGGCTTAACAGTAGGATAACAACAGAGGTGAACCCCACAAAGATGAGGGTCCTGAACTTCAGGAGGGCAGATTTTAAAAAAAATGGGTGAATGCCCTACAGACACTCAGGTAGGGGGGATTACCCTGATGATGTGGAAGGACAGTTGGCCAGGTTAAGGGATGGAATAGTGAAACCAAGAAATCTTTAAGCAACAGAGGTGACGAAAAACAGAAAAAGAGACAAAAATGGTTCATAAGCAAAGTGGCGGCAAGGATAAGAGCAAAAATGCAGCATTGAGGAGACACAAGAAGACAGAGAGAGACAAGGATAGATAGGTTACCAGTAAAAACTGAGGGAAACAGGGAAGACAGTGAGGGGTGTTAAGGCACAAACTGAGGAAAGAATACCCAAGGGCTACCAAAGAAGGACAAGGACTTTTTAAAGTGATATAAGTGAAAAAAGAAAGACACGGGAGGAATTGTGAGGCCAAGGGGGTGCAGACGGAGACTGTGCAGAGGGTGGTCAGGAAAAGGCAGATATCCTGAACAAATACTTCTGTCTTCACAGTAAAAGGGAAAGGATCGGCCACATATAGGTTATAGAACCACTGGAGCTGGGGAAGTAGACAAAAGTCCATTCTAAGTGGACAGAGTCCTGAAGGGACTTGCAAATCTGAAAGTGGACTAGGTTAGGGGTCCACATGCTGTGCACCCAAGTGTACTGAAGGATTCATAGGATTCATAGGATGTGATTAGGTCAGTTAGCATTAGCCATATGTGACCTATGTTCTGACTTATCTAATCCAATTTTCTACCTCCATTGTTAACTGTATCAGAGCTTCATTCAGAGATTTCTTGAATTGACTCACATTGGTACTATGTACTACAGTGCTTGGCAACCCATTCCATGAGGACACAACTCTTTAGTTTATCATCCTCCCCCTTAATGTTTTTTTTATCATTTTCACCCCATAACATTCTTTCATGACCCTTTACTGTCTTTACTTTATTGTTAACTTCGAGACCTAAACATTCCCATGAATCACTATCTTGAAAGGCCCCATATACCCATACACATATCTCATCTAACTCTTCTATAGTTCAGGGAAAACAATCCATGGGCTCTGAGTCTGTTAACATAGGTGACATGTTTCAAACCTGCCACAAGTTTGGTTGCTCTCCTCTGAACACCCTCTCTTTTCTGCATTAATCCCTTCTTATATGGGACCCACAGATGAGCACAGTACTTCAGGTGCGGCCTTATCAGTGATGCATACAGGGGGCAACAACACCTCCCTGTCTCTGATTTGTATGTTTCAGCTGGTACATGCTAGAATGCCATTACCCTCCTTTATAACATTTGTGCAGTGGTTATCAAAAGTCAACTTATTGCTCACCCATACCCTAAGTCTTTCTTCATCTCAGAAGAGACCACAACCTGGTTATTTATATAATAATCTTCCTTGGTGTCCTTTCTAACAAAATGCATTATTTTGCACTTTGCAGTCCAGTTGTTTTACGTTTGCCCAATTAACTAGCATGTTCATATCTTCCTGGAATTTTTCAGTGTTGTGTTTATTTACTGTTATAGACCCAAGTTTTATGTCATCAGCAAATTTGCTGATCCATGTGTTTCCACTGAACTGAATTGATGATACAAAAATACTAAACAATGCTGGCCCCAAAACTGACCCCTGGGGGGCTCCATTAAACACCCAACCCACTCCGAGTAATGTCCCCTTATGCCTACTCTCTGTCTCCTATTCATCAGCCAATATCTTATCCATTTTACTAATTGAAAGCTAAGACCCATTTCCCTTAAATTTATCAATTCCCTGTGAGAGATGGTATTGAACACATTTGCTGGGTCCACGTATAATACATCAGCTGGTAAATCCAAGTCTAAAGCCGTACTAACAGGCTCAAAAAAATATAGTAGGCTGGTTAGGCACAAATTTACCCTCCTAAAACCATGCTGGCTTCAGCCTTTTAGGCCATTTGTCCCCAGGAACTGTTCTATTTTGTCCTTAATTATTGCCTCCAGTATTTTGCCCACTATGGCGGTCAGGCTTATTGGCCTGTAGTTCTTAACATCTGACCTCTCACCCTTCTTGTATATGGGCACCACATTTTCCACCATCCTGTCATTAGCCACAATACCCTAATCCAGGGATTTCTAGAAAAAGCTGCCATGGGATTTTCGAACATACATATATACAAAAATCACCAGTAGAAAAAGGCCTTACAGTCTACAAAATCCACTCAGTTGTGCAGCTAGCAGTCCATATTTTGCAGCTGCCCCTCCCTCCCTCCCTTGCCCCCTCTCCCTTGCCCCTCCCTCTTGCTCTGTCTCATCCCCTCTTGAAGCCACTCACTGTTCTACTGGATACCACCTTTGCCGGCAGTGCGTTCCACCCTGCCACTACCTTCTCCATAAAAAAGTGTCTCCTCATCTCCCTCCTGAACCTTCCCCCTGTAGTCTCATATCATGGCCTGAGGTGTTCCTCCCCTCCCTTAGCTTGAAAAGCCCCTCTGTACAAGACCTGTTTATCCCTGTCATGTACCTGAAGGTTTGAATCATATCTCCCCTCTCCCTCCTCTGCTCCAGTGAGTACATGTTCAACTCCTTCAGTCTACTCTCATATGGTAACAGGGGAGGTACCCAAAGACTGGAGGACAGCAGATGTAGTCCCCTTATACAAAAGTGGGAACAAAGAGGAAGCGGGGAACTACAGACCAGTCAGCCTCACCTCAGTAGTGGGGAAGATCATGGAAGCACTACTGAAGGAGTGATTGGTGGAACATCTGGTTGTCAATGGACTACAGGACCCAAGGCAGCATGGTTTCACCAGGGGGAGGTCATGTCAGACCAACCTCGTTGAATTTTTTGACTGGGTGACTAGGGAAATGGATCACGGGAGGGCAGTGGACATGGCCTATCTGGACTTCAGCAAGGCCTTTGACACTGTGCCACATAGAAGACTATTACACAAACTGGGGAATATGGGTGTGGGCAGGACAGTAGTGTGGTGGGTAGGTAACTGGCTGGGCAGCAGGACACAGAGGGTGGTGATAAATGGCTATCACTCCACAGAGGGAAGAGTGACCAGTGGGGTACCACAGGGATCAGTGCTGGGACCGGTCCTGTTCAACGTCTTCATCAGTGACATTGCATAGGACCTAGAAGGCAGAATTTCACTGTTTGCTGATGACACAAAGCTCTGTAACAGAGTAGACACACCAGAGGGTGTAGACAGAATGAGAAGGGACCTGCAGAAACTTGAAGAATGGTCAGGGGTTTGGCAGTTGAAATTCAATGCAAAGAAATGCAAGATAATGCATATGGGGCACAAAAACCCTGGCAAAATATATCAGTTGGGGGATGAGGATACAGCATGCACCAAGCAGGAAAGGGATCTTGGGGTTATCATCTCTGATTACCTCAAGGTAGGGAAACAGTGTGACAAGGCAGCAGGTAAAGCAAATAGGATGCTGGGATGCATAGGCAGGGGCATCACCAGCAGGAAAAGGGAGGTAATAATTCTACTATACAAGACACTAGTGAGGCCCCACCTGGAGTACAGTGTGCAGTTCTGGAGACCTTACCTACGTAAGGACATAGACAGGGTAGAGAAGGTTCAGAGGAGGGCAACAAAGATGGTACATGGATTGCATCACAAGTCCTATGAGGACAGGTTGAAGGAACTGAATATGTACTCCCTGGAGGAGAGGAGGGAGAGAGGGTTATGATAGAGACACACAAATATCTTACAGGGAGGAACAGGGTGCAGGAATACACTATTTTTAAGTGAAAAAGATGTTCCAGGACTAGAGGGCATGGGATGAAGTTGGAGGCAGGACGATTCAGAGGAAATGTGAGGAAGAATTTCTTCACAGAATGGGTGGTGGACAAGTGGAACACCCTGCCAGAGGAAGTGGTGGGGGCTGAAACAATCACAGGATTTAAGAATGCATGGGATAGACATAAAGGAATTCTGGAGGTCAGGGGTAAGGGGCAACAGACTTCTAGGAAAACATAAACTGAACTTACAAGCTCAAATGGGCAGACTGGGTGGGCCATAGGCCCTTATCTGCTGACACTGTCTATGTATCTATGTATCTATGTAAGTCCCCAGCCCTTCAATCATCTTTGTCACCCTGTGTTGTACCCCCTTCAGTAGCTTAATGTCCCTCTTTAGGTACAGACACCAGAATTGCACGCAGTACTCCAGGTGAGGCCTAACCAGTGATCTATACAATGGCAGAATCACCTCCCCCCCTTGGAGGATATAACCCTAGCAATACAACCCAGCAGCCTGTTGGCTTTTGCAGCCACCTTTCTACACTTTGCTTAGTTATTCATTGCCCCTGTAATGAGAGCCCCCCGATCCATCTCCTTAACAGTCACTGACAACTGCACGCCTCCCAGATGGTAGCGCCTTCTCAGATTTCTAGCCCCAAAATGCAGCACCTTGCATTTTTTGGCATTGAATCCCAGCTGCCAGGTGTCAGACCAGGACTCCAGCTTTAACAGATCCCCCAGCAGCCCCTGCCAGCTCCTTGGGTCATCTACCACCACTTCCATCTTGGTGTTATCAGCAAACAGACTGATTCTGCTCTTGATTCCCACCAAAATATCTGCAATAAATATCCCAAACAGCACTGGTCGCAACACAGCCCTGCAGAACTCCACTCGTCACCACCCTTGGAGATAATAGCTCCCCACCCATCACCACTCTCTTCTGCCTCCCCTGCAGCCAGTTCCCTACCCAGCCCACCATCTTTGCTCCCACCCCTGTAGCTTATACATTATTTCCTAGTCTCCCATGTGGCACCGAGTCAAATGCCTTCAATCAATCAATCAATCAGTATCTTTATTTAGCCAGGTGGAACCACCACTGAGCAGGGCTAATTTACAAGATAGACCTGGTAGCTTAAACAACAGCAACTGAAGTCCAGGTAGAGGACATCCACTGCATGGTCCTTGTCTAGTTGTCTAGTTACCCAATCATAGTACTCCACCAGGTTGGTCTGGCATGATCTGCCAGTGACAAAGCCATGCTGTTTACTGTCCTGTAGCCTATTTGCCTCCAGAAGGGTCATCCGCCTTTCCTTCAGGATTGTCTCCATCAGTTTTCCCATGATGAATGTGAAGCTCACTGGTCTATAGTTCCCCGGTTCATCCTTGGGGCCATGCTTATGCAGAGGTAGCATATGAGCCGTTCTCCAATCCTGAATACACACCCTGAATTTAGTGAGGTATTGAATAGGTCTGCCAAAGGCCCTGCAAGTACCTCTGCTAGTTCTTTCAGTACCCTGGGATGAATGCCATCTGGACCTGGTGCCTTCTTCCACCCTCAGTGCCCTCAATCCCTCCAGCACCTTCTCCTCTGTGATTTCCCTATCTGTCACAACTCTCTTCCTCCTTACCTGCCTTCAGTCCCCCCATGGGTATCTCCCCCCCTTTTCCTTAGTAAAGAAGAAGTAGTCATTTAGCATGTCTGCCATTTCCCCCCTGCACTTCACCCATCTCCTCTCACTTTTAATCTTTACTATGTCCTTATAGCCCCTTTTCTGCCTGACCTACCTGAAGAATTCCTTCTCTACCTCCTTAATGCCCTGTGCCAACCTAAGCTCCCTCGCTGCCTTCCCCCGGCCTTGTTGCCCTTGTCACCCTGTTTGCTTCCTTCAGGTACTCTTCCATGTCTTCCTCCTGCCCCGTCTTCTTGTACCTCCTAAAGGCTAATCTTTTCTTCCTTATCTTTTCCATGACTCCATTTCTCACCCTGCTAGATTTCTTTACCCTCACCTTCTTCCTCCTAGCCTTGATGCAGGTCTTCATTGCCTCCGCTACAGCCCAGCTTTATGATCTCCCACCTCTGGTTAGTGTCCATGCTAGGGTCAATTTTGGCCACATACTCCTTTACTATTTCCCCATTATCCTGAAGTCGACCCTTCTAAAGTCCAACACCGTAGTGTCAGACACCACTCTCTCCCTACCCATATCCAATGTGAACCATACTGAGTGGTGGTCACTCCCCGCTAGTGGGTCATCCACTAGTAATTCCCTCACCAACTCCCCATTTGCCAGCACTAGGTCAAGGGTGTTCCCTAACCTGGTTGGTTCACTGATCATCTGCACCAGGAAGTTGTCCTGGAAGGCATCTAGCAATACTGGCTCCCTACTATTATTTGTGGCTGGTACACTCCATTCCACTTCCAGTGGGTTGAAGTCCCCCAGTATCACCACACTCCCCTTTTCTCAGGCCTTACCAATTGTACCGCTAATTCCCTGTCTAATCCTTCGGTCTGGGAGGGTGACCTGTAAACCACTCCCATCCTGACCGTCCTATTCCTTGAGTCCTGAATTTGCACCCATAGTGACTCTGTACTACCCTCCTCCCGCTCCTCCAACACACATTTCATTCCTTTCCTAACATACAGCGCCAGCCGACCCCCCTTTTCCCTTTACTCTATCCTTGTAGAAAATCTTGTACCCTGGTACTGCCAGGTCCCTGTCATTGTACTGGGTGGCCCATGTTTTGGTAATTGCTGCCATGTCCATCTCCCCTTCCACCATGAGGGACTGAAGCTCTGCAGTTTTGTTTCCCAGGCTTCTAGCATATAAGGTGACCACCTTCTACCCCCTTACCTTCCCCTGTGTCCCCTTCTTCCTTCTCCTTCCTTCTCCTTCTAGCATCCTTGGTAGTACCTGCCCATAATCCCTTGTCTTTGTCATGGGGTTAAGCTTGTATGACTTTCCTTCCAATGGCCTCTGCTTGCCTCCTGCCCACTTGCCACCCCCTGCTCTTAGTGTAAATACCCAGCCTCTTCTATATAATCACGTCCTCTTTTTCAACACTCTGTTTCCCTCCTCGCTTAGGTGAAGTTGATCCTTTGAGTAGAAGCTGCTATCCTTCCAGGTCCCTCCCCACCCCCACTAGCCCATACTCTCTGGCCTGACACCAAGATCCTAGCCATCTATTAAAGTCCTCTATCCTTCCTTTTCTTGCAGTGCTCACACTAGAAACAGAAAATATCTCTGAGAAGGTTACTGATTTTCCTGCTTCTTCGCATAATAGTCCTAGCTCCTCAAACCTCCCCTACACTTCTTCTACCATCCTATCAGCCAGGTTGTTCATCCCCAAATGCAGAATTAAATGAGATTTCTTCCTACCCCTTCTAGCAATCTTCAGTACAGATTGCCCACCCTCTCCGCTGTCATTCCCAGCATGGCCTCCACCCATATGCGGTTATGCCTCTCCCCCCTGCTACCCCACCTGACTCCCCTTAGTATTGAATCCCCTAACACCAGGATTCCATCTGGATGCAGAACCATGTGTTCCCCATCCTCCCCTACTCTCCTCTACCCTCTGACACATCCTCTTTCTCCTGGACATTAGTTCCTCCTTTCATCCCCATTGCGCTTTCCCCATCCATACTCCACCCCATGCCTCCTACCTCCTGGCTACCCCCTGTTGCACCCCACAGGCTTCCCCTTTCTCTTCTTCATTTCTCCCCAGGGCTGCAAACTGATTCTTCGCAGACTAATATCTTAGTCCTACCTCTACCTCCCCCATGCTAGCCCATTATCCCCTTCTGCCTCCTAGACCTTCTCCCCTTACCCATCCCTGCCTTCCATCTCTCTGTTTGCCCCTTCCCTCCTCCCCTCCAAATGCTTCTCCTCCCTGCCCTTTTCTTCTGACTTATAACCCTGGTTCCCTTGATTCATTACTCCACTGCCTGGGTCTCTCTGGTTCAGAGATACCACCTCATACCCTTTCCCACCCCCCCCTTTGACCACTTAAATTGCCCTCCCTCCTCAACCTCTCTACCATCTCCATGGACAGCTGGACTGTAGCCTGCAGTGCCTACCACAGCTCCTCCTGCAGTCCCTTGATCTCTTCTTTAAGCTTCCCCAGTTGGATGCACGCTAAACATCCCCCACCCTCCACACAATTTTTTTTTCATTCAGTTTTTATTGAAGTTTACAATACAGAGAATGAATTGCAAGAAACATTTAATGTAATGAAATATGATTACCATACACATTGAGCGGATTCATTCTATCCCAACCAACCCCCTCCGCCCTATCCTTCCCCCTTCTGATGCAGCAGTGTAGCATAGAGTTAACATCATATACTTTTTAAGGCTACATTTCACACTTGTAATGAGTACAGGGCTTGTAGAGAACCCCATATTTTATTAAATTTGCTAAGTTTATTGGAAAGACTTGCAATGGTTTTCTCAGTTCTGAGATTTGCAAGGAGCTCTTGGAGCCATTCTAAATAAGACAAGTTGTCAGAATCTTTCCAATGCCTAAGAACCACCTTTTCAACAGACATGGAGATTAAGGCCATATAAAATTTTCTACATCTTACTGCAATAGCAGAAAAAATCGCCCAGAAGACATATTTCAGGTGTAAACAACTCTGAGAGTCCTAAAAGTGGGTCAGCTTTTTGTTTTATGGTAGTCCAGAGGGGGGCAACCTTGGGACATTCCCAGAAAATATGGAGCGAGTCCCCCGGCAGCAGCCCACATCTGGTACAGAATGGAGTAGACACTGCGCCCTATCCTGGCCAATTTTTGTGGAGTATAATGTATATTATGTAAAATTTTAAATTGCATTAATCTAAGTCTATCCTGGGATAGGAATTTATGGCAATTGTTCCAGATGAGTGACCAATCAAATTCCATTTCTGGGAAAAGGGAAGACCAATAAGAGACAGGGGCAAAGACCCTCCACACAATTTTAAGAAAGAATGGTGCTCCACAGTTGTTGAAGCCCACCATCTGTCCCATTTCTCTACTCGCCCACCAGCGACCCCTCCCCTACCAGATGAAGGATCCCCCTCCATCCCCCAAAATTTCTATTTTCTTCCTCCACCAAACTTATAGAACACCTATAGAACATCCTATTAACTGTCCTGCCTGTCCCTACAATTATACTTTTGCTCCTTACCCCATATCTCTACGTGAGTCGTTGATGCCTAATGTACAGCCTTCTTTAAATGTCCTCTCTCCTTCATTTCAATCCTACACTTAATGCAAAACTTGCTGTGACTCCTACCTATTGTTTGTACTCCATAAAGTTCCACTTTTGATGTTGCACATGTGGCTACTGCTCGCTTTTTGGTCCTTATCTCCCTGTATGTAATCAGTGCTACATGAACGCTGTAAACTTTATGTTAATCAGGTGTTTGTAACAAACATTTTTAACTGTCTACTATGTATTTAATCTGTTACTCTACTTCTGTATGTGCCTTGCTGTAAAATATTTTACTATATAACTCCATCTCCCCTCTCCCACAGGTCACACTGGGAGATGAGCAACTTGTTGTTCAGTGTGCCTTTCCTGGTAAAACTTTTCAATAAATAAATCAGAGCCTCTAACTCCTTCTAAGCAGCCCCTCTAAAAGTCCTATCTCTCACCTTCACACTTAGAGCTTAATGGAAGAAAGAACTAAACTCACCTTCACACTTTCATTTTCATTTTATTTTTATACTGATGGGTTTGTGGGACAAGCCCATTTTCACAAATGTCCAGTTTTTACAAAAAGATACAGGACAAACAAACTTTACAATACAATTGAACATCAATATAATACATTAAGCATAACATTTACAAATTGAATTTGCTTTCAAATTATTTCTAATGGCTGTCTTAAAAGTTGCTAACTTATTTTGGCTAATAACAATACTTGGAAGACTGTTATACAGCCTAGCAGTAGCAAATATTAATGAATTTTGACCAAAGACTGTGCAAAAAAAAAAAAAGATTCACAAAACCATCTCTACTCTGCAATCTTGTACTGCCAGATTTTAAGATCCTAAGAAATAGACTAGAGATACTTAATGGCATTATACCCATCTGAACTAAGAATTTAATGGATGGCTAAGAACCTGGTGTTGTGCTAAAGGGTATGGGTTGTTGGGTGGGTGGGGAGGGACCTGGGAGGACAGTAGTCTCTGTGCAAGGACAAACTACACTTGAGTGAGGAGGGAAAAAGTGATGAAACAGATGATGGAGGAGTACATAGAGGAAGTAGGGAATTTAAACTAGGTGGGGAGGTGGCAAGTGGGCAAGAGACATGCAGAGACCACAGGCTGGGAAACCATATGAGCTACCCCCATAACAGTGACAAAGGACAAATGGCAAGTACCATTGGTGATGCTAGTAAAGGAGGACAGGATGGGAGGGGGGAAGGGTGGAAGGTGGTTACATAATGCTAGGGAGCCTGGGAGGAAAACTGCAGAGTTACAGGTGCTCATGGCAGAGGGAGAGGTGGACATTGCAGCCATCACAGAAACATAGGCCACCCAATACAATGACTGGGACCTGTCTGTACCAGGGTACAGGTTATTTCATAGGGACAGGGTGATTGGGAAAGGAGGGGGTGTGGCACTATATGTGAAGGAAGGACTGAAGTGTGTAAGGGAGGAAGGGGAGGAGGGTAGTATGGAGTAAATTTGGATGCAAATCCAGGATTCCAAGAATAGGATTCTTAGAATGGGAGTGGTGTACAGGCCACCATCTCAGACAGAGGAGTTAGACAGGGAACTAGTGGGACAGATCAGGAGGACATGTGAGAAGGGTAGAGTGGTGATTGTGGGGGACTTCACCAAGCCAGGAGTGGACTGGAGTACCCCCAACAACCAGGAACAGAAGGGAGCAGGTACTGCTGGATGCATTCCAGGACAGCTTCCTACTGCAAATGGTCAGTGAACCAACCAGGTTAGGGAATACCCTTGACCTTGTGCTGGCAAATGGGGACTTTGTGAGAGAACTTACAGTGGAGGAACCACTGTCAGGGAGTGACCACCACTCAGTATGGCTCACATTGGATATGGGCAAGGAAGGAGTGGAATCTAGCACAAGAGTGCTGGACTTCAGGGAGGGCCAACTTTGGGAGGATGGGGGAAGTGGTAAAAGGATACCTGGCCAGAATTCAATCTAGTATGGACACTAACCAGAGGAGGGAGCTCATAAAGCTGGGGATAGTGGAGGCAACCAAAACCTGTTGCAAGGCCCAGAGCAAGAAGGCTAGGGCTAAGAAACTGAGCTGGTTGAGCAAGAAGGTCATGGAAAAGGTAAGGAGGAAAGGAGCCACCTTTAGGAAATACAAGAAAACAGGGAGAGGGGAGGACAGGAAGGAGTACTTGACAGAATCGAAGGAGGTGACAAGGGCAGTAAGGGGAGCCAAGGCATCTATGGAACTCAGGCTGGCACAAGGCATTAAGAAGGGGGAGAAGGACTTGTTTAGGTACATCAGAGAGAAAAGGAGCTGTAAGGACCACATAGTAAGGATTAGGAAGGAGGGGGGTTAGGTGGAAGCAGGGTGCAATAAGGCAGAAGCACTAAATGAGTACTTCTGCTCAGTATTTGCTAAAGAGAAGAGGGGGTGACACCCAAGGGGGGAGAAATGGTAGAAACAGGGGGGAATGGGGTGACAGATGGGGAAATCATGGATGGCAGAGTTCAGGAGGGTTTGAAGGCACTGAGGGTGGATAAGCCACCAGGCCCAGATGGCATCCACCCCAGGGTACTAAAGGAGCTGGCAGAGGTCCTTGCAGGACCTTTGGCAGACCTATTTAATGCCTCACTACATTTGGGGTGTGTACCTCAGGACTGGAGGATGGCTCATGTGGTGCCTCTCCACAAGAGTGGCCCCAAGGATGAACCTGGAAACTACAGACCAGTGAGCCTCACATCCATCATGGGTAAGCTAATGTAGACTATCCTGAAGGAAAGGCTGGTGGCCCTCCTAGAGGCCAAAGGACTACAGGACAGCAGACAACATGGCTTCATATGGGGCAGATCCTGCCAAACCAACCTGGTGGAGTTCTATGACTGGGTAACTAGACAACTGGACAGGGGCCATGCAGTGGATGTCCTGTATCTGGACTTTAGTAAGGCACTCGACTCAGTGCCACATGGAAGGCTGGGAAGTAAGTTAGTAGGCACAGGGGCAGGTGCAAAACTGGTGAGATGGGTAGGGAACTGGCTTCAGGGAAGTTAACAGAGGGTGGTGGTGGGTTGGGAGCTCTCACACCCAAGGGTACTGATGAGCGGTGTCCCACAGGGCTCAGTGTTGGGACCAGTGTTGTTTGGGATATTCATTGCAGACAAATCATTGGACATCAAGAGCATGATCAGTCTGTTTGCTGATGATACCAAGGTAGGAGCAGTGGTGGATGACCTAGGGGGATGGTAGGGGTGCAGGATGATCTGGCAAAGCTTGAAACCTGGTCAGACACCTGGCAACTGGAGTTTAATGCCAAAAAGTGCAAGGTGCTGCATTTTGGGATGAAGAACCCAAAGAGGAGTTACCAGCTGGGGGAGTGCAGCTAGCCCAGACAGAGGAAGAGGAGAAGGATCGGGGGTGCTCATTACAGGGTCAATGAACAACTCAGCACAATGTAGGAAGGCAGCTGCAAAGGCCAACAAAATGCTGGGTTGTATTGCAAGGGTATATCCTCGAGGAGGAAGAGGTGATTCTGCCACTGTATAGGTCATTAGTTAGACCAGCACTGGAGTACTTGGCAGTACTGGCACCGTATCTGAAGAGGGACATTAAGTTACTGGAGGTGCAGCGCAGGGTGACAAAGATGATCAAGGGCTGGGGACTTATCATACGAGAGGAGGTTGAGGGAGTTGAACATGTACTCACTGGAGGAGAGGAGAGATGGGGGGACATGATTGAAACCTTTAAGTACATGAAAGGAATAAACAAGACAGGTACAGAGGGGCTGTTCAAAGTAAGGAAGGGGAGGTACACCAGGGGCCATGATATGAGACTGGAGGGAGGAAGGTTCAGGAGGGAGATGAGGAGACACTTTTTTACAGAGAGGGTGATGGCTGGGTGGAATGAGTTACCTGCAGAAGTGTTATCCAGCAGAACAGTGGACTGCTTCAAAAGGGGATGGAACAGGACAAGGAGGAGGGTCAATGAAGGGGAAGGGTAGAAGGGAGGGGCAGCTGCAGAATAAGGGGTGCTAGCTGCACATTCGAGCAGACTTGATAGACCTCTAGGCCTTTTTCTGCTGGCAAATTTTTTATGTTCATATGTTAGTATGAACTATATGTAAAAACATCAATGACCTTAAATTGAATTGCCCAACCAATGACAAACAACCAAATTATTTATAGAGATAACAATGATACTTTGACCTAGAATGTCCAGTAACAAAACAGATTACAGAGTGATATGTAGTCTGAAGTTTTTATAGAATTCTAGCAGAAGTATATGGATATACTGTAGACCCATAATCAAGTAAAGAAAATAGTAAACTATGTGTTAATAAGTACCTAATATCAACTGTTAAATTGTCTCTGATTCGATAAAGGAACCCTAATCTTTTGTGTATTCTATTAATTAAGTCCTGAACATGTGACTCAAATGTTAGATGAGTGTCAATTAGTATGCCTAAGTATTTGAACAGTTTAACTTGTTCTATTGGAATACCCAAGTTGTCAAAGAGTGTAAGTTCCATTTTTGGTGATCTCCTGGGGTGAGAAAGTACCATTGTCCTAGTTTTAGCAAAATTTAACACCATTTTATGTTTATCAAACCAGTATTGTAATAAATTTAAATTGCATGTAATATATTTTGAAGAGAGGGTAAATTAGGACCCGAACAAAAACAAACTGCATCATCAGCATATACTATTAACTCAATATTTGTAAAATTAACTGATAAAGAATTCACAAATAATGAAAAAGGCAAAGGACCCAATATGGAGCCCTGTGGGACTCCACATTTTAACACTGCTGGCCCAGATAATGTTCCACTGATTAATGCCTTCTGATTCCTATTAGATAAATAGTCACCAAACCAGGAGATCACCCCATCCGATAAATGTACACCAGATAACTGTTTCAAGAGCACACCATGGTCAACAAGATCGAAAGTCTTGGTGAGGTCCACATAAGCTGCAACAACAAGAGTTCCATCATCTATTGCTTTAGTAACTTGGTTGGTGAACCTCACCAAGGCTGTCTCGGTATTATGGTTGGGCCTAAAACCATGCTGTGAGTAAGACCAGAGGTTATAGTTTATAAGATGCTCAGTCAGTTGAACTGATACTAACTTTCCCAGAATCTTAGAAAGGGGAGCTAAAAAGAAATCGGATGATATTTGTTAAAGTTAGATCTTAAACCTGATTTAAAAATAGGCTTTATGACTGCACACTTTCACACATTTGGGTAAACTCCATGACAAAGGGAGTAATTAAATAATTTTGTTAGCTGAATAGCCATAATATATATGGCCCTTTTCAAAATCCTAAAATCAATATTATCTGATCCACGAATGGGCCTAGGGTTCATTTTGGTAACAAAATCAACTATATCCTTAGTTTGTAAAAAATGAAAATAAAAATTAGGAATAATATAGTCATTAGCAGATTTCTTTGCTATTTGAATGTACAACAGTATCCAAATAATCCCTGTATCCTTCCTTTTTACCTAATGTTGAATTATACTTCCCCAGATCAGTGAAGTGTGAGTTAAAAGCTTCTGAAACCATTTTTGGATCTACAGTTGTTTTACCATATTTTTCTATTACATAGTTTTCACTCCCTATGGACTTACCCAGTAACAAATTAAGGGCCAGATATTCAAAACTTTGCACCAGGCAAAAACCGTTTGTGCAGGTTTAGCGCGGGATTAGCGCGGGTCTCCTATATTCAAAAGACCAAATAGCACAGGCAAACTGCATTAGCACCGGGCAAATTATAATGTATGCAAGGAGCAAACTGACATGAATACAGGCGCAATGCTATATTCAGTGATTAGCGCCATGCAAAGTGGTTTTGCACGACTTAGTGCGACACTTAGCGTGGTGCACATTACCGCCCAGGAAAAGCTTGTCTTAACCCTGGGCAATCAGCTTTGTGCAACTCTATGGCTTTGCACTGTGTTTGCATGGGTTTTGCACAGGTTTTGTGCGACCTTAACAAATAAATATGACACATAGACAAAGCCAAACATAGAGGAAGCATGCAGCTAACTGATAGCATCACAATGATGCCATCATCTGCCACCAGTACTAGACATGCCAGACAGTAAGTGGTGACCCTGCCACCAGTGGACAGCATGGCAGTGTGGCCATACAGCACACACCTGCGGACCACACTTATGTGGACACCAACAGATGCCAGCACACACATGCAGCACTGTGGGCATGGAGGATGTTGAGAGGAGAGTGTATGGGTGGCCAGGCTGTGCCACAGACCAGGTGTGGCCACAAGGCTGGGACACATCATGCAGTGCACATGGGCCAGTATTGGGCATACCCCAATACCAGTGTGCCTTTCGGATAATATATGCCCCCCAGCCACATACTGCACAGCTGTACAACTGCCACAGCACACAAAGCCGGACATGTATATGTCACTGTGAGTATTCCATGCCAGAGGTGCAGCATCTGTTGGTCACACAACAGTGTAACAGTAATGTCCACTGTCAGTAAACACCTGCAAGTTGGGCCTCTCACTGTGCATAGTACAGTCATCATCACTGCCCTACACGCCATAGGCATTGCTGTGTCCACACACTACTGGCCCCCTTGCTACTGTAGTGTCAGCTGTGCACTAAAGCATGACCTACAGTGTGACAGTTGCATGCAGCACCACCACCACCATCTGTGCCTATGCTGTGTTGTCTCAGTACAGCTGCAGGTAGCAGCACATGTGGAAGTAGTGTTCAAAACTGTATAATATTTCCCAGGCTGTTTGTGCAGCACTAACACATTTGCGCGAGTTTAGCACAGGGCTAAACCATTAGCCCAGCACAAACAGCATGCAAATCAGGGCATAATGAGATGCTAATCTGGATGTTTGTTCAGAGACTATGAAAGTAGGTTCATTTGCATGTCACTTTTGAATATGGCAAAGATTAGCGCTGGGCAAACGTGTTTGCACCGGGCTAACAGTTTAGCCCTGCGCTAAACCGGCACAAACATGTTAGCGCTGCGCAAACAGTTTGGGGAATATTTTACAGTTTTGAACACTGTACTTTCACATACGCTACTGCCTGCAGCTGTACTGGGTCCACACATTTGCTGGCACACACATTGGCCACATAGTTCACCTCTACCTACCTTCACATCACTGTGCACTGTTTTGCTGTTGTGGTTTGCATTGCACTTCCTGGTTGCCAAATTCAGAGCTGTCTTATTCCAGGGCTAAGTTACCCTGCACTCCTAGCCCAGTTTGCCCGGCCTCATTCCCATGCTATATTCAGAAGCTGTTTGCCCCGGGCTATTCCTTTTGAATATGGCTTGCTTTGTGCTTCGGGCTAAGTTTGCCCTGGCAAAAGCTAATTAGCCCCGGGGCAAAGTTTTGAATATCTGGCCCTAAGCGTGTTCCAAGTTGCCTGTGAATTTCCCTTAACTTCAGTAAATTTTTGCTTAAAAAAATCTGTTTTAGCAGCCCGAATAGCTAATTGATATTTATTCCTGAGTTCTTTATATAATATTTGATGATTCAATTGCTTAGTCCTTTTGTAGATTTTCCATGATCTATTTCTTTTCCTAATCAATTTCAATAAATTTTGAATAAACCAAATGTTATGATTGCCTCTAACCCTCAATGTTCTAAGAGGTATGACTTTGTCACATATTAGAGTGAAATAATCACAACATTTTCGATAGGCTATATCAATATTAGTTATATTGTCCAGAAAGGACCAGTCAAGTAACTGTGGCTCCTCTAGAAACTTTTGTTCATCCAGTTCTTTAAGCCTTCTATATTTTAAAATCTTAGGTTCTCTTTTGTTCAATTTAGCTGACCAATCAAAAAACACAGGACTGTGGTCACTGATTCCATCGGGGAGACCCCAAACTTAGCAATATGTGATGGGCAATTAGTTATAACCCAATCAAGGGTAGAAACATATCCTGTATTGTAATTAACCCTGGTAGGGTCGGTGATTAATTGTTGAAACCCAAGATCTGTAACAATAGTATTAACCTCACAAGCTGCATGGGGCATCCAATTTAAATTAAAATCACTCACCAATATAAGTTCCCTATTTGTTGGAAATACAGGAAAACAATTAAAAAAAGCAGGAACACCATCCTTAGATCTATCAGGTGGAACAAATGCTTTTATAATAGTTAGAACTTTTTTATCACCTAATGTAATAGAAATGGCAAGTGATTCATACAATTTACTGTCTGGAATGATAGTCACTTATTGTGCTAACAAATAATCAGCTACAAAAACCAAACAGCCCCCACCCACCCAATCCTTTCTAAAGGTAGAATAACCTTGCAGCTGAATGTCTTAATTAGAAATGTTCTCTGTTAACCAGGTTTCCATTAAGGCAAATACATCAAATTTATTTTTGAAAACCCAGAATTCTAGCAGTTTTTTTTTTTGCTGTTAAACTACCAACATTTTAATGAGCCATATGGAGGGTTGAAATGGAAACCTCCTTAATTTTCCAGGGGGGCACTATCAGTTGGACCAGGGTTAGGGTGAACTATTCCTGACAACATCAATAATAACAATACAAGTCATCTAAATCTGAGAATATACCAAGCCCTACTTAAAACACATTCCTGTCCTATGTACAACATTAGTAGGGTACACAGATGAAACAAATTCATAACTACAATGCAGAAGAAGCAATTACAAAATCATTTTACAAGAAATAAAAGTCCTATCCTGATCAAACTCATCACATTTAAAATCCTGACATCTTCAATAATCTAAGTGTAGAGACATACCATAACCCTTTGTCTGATTACTTTGCTGAAGTAATACACTATCTTTATTAATATACTGTATGAAACAGCATGGTTTCAAAATTTCCAAAGCAAAGAAACACCATAAGGAATGCTGCAGAATGCCCCCAACTTCATTTCAAAACCTATTCTCACCCTCTTATACTCACCTATACCAAGATCTCTTAATGCAAGTATACCCTCCTTCCACTATCGTTAATGCTTCCAGTCACTGATCACTGGCTTCTGCCACCAGCCGGTAACAGGGAAAGGAAGCAAGAAAGATTATACAATAGCTATAGATAGCAGCAATTCATGGGGCTTATTTAGTGAGTCAAACAAGCTTACAATTTACTTTAAAACACAAAATACCCACCCTCTGCTATCGTTACTGCTTCCAGTCGCAAACCACCGGCTTCAACCACCAGCCGGTAACTGGGGAAAGAAGCGAAAAGATTAAACAGTAGATAAGGCAGCAGCAACGTATAGGGTTTAATTAGTGATCAAACAAATGTACAATTTACTTTAAAACACTAGTGTGGTAAATTATAGTCCTCAATACACCAGACTCGGGACTTTTGCTTTTTAAAATGTTCTCTTCCGAGTGGTGCTTGTGCAGTACTAGCACAAACTTTAATCAGTGCCCTGCCCCTCCTCCTTCTGCATCAGCTGCTCCCGGTTTCAGCCCTCTCACAGTTGTCCCAGTTCAGGAAAGAATGTTAATGTCCCATTACCGAAAAGGCAGAAGGTGAAACAATGGCACTCAATTCAGCAGTACAAATGAAGCATTTAAACAGGCAGCCATTCTTGCGGTGGTGTAAAGGATATGTAGTGTACCTGCCTCGTGCAGTACTAGTGCAAACTTTAATCAATATCCTGCCTCTCCTCCTTCTGCATCAGCTGCTCCCAGTTTCAGCCCTCTCACAGCTTTCCCAGTTCAGGAAAGAATGAGCTTAACAGAAGGCAAAATTAACTTCTCAAGTTTCTATCATAGGTTGACCCCTACTAAACACGGTCCACCTACAGATTCTCCATAGGTCACCCAAAATAAACACAAGTTTCACCATGTATTCTTTCAGTCATCAAGCATAGGTACCCAAATGCTGGTGCATAAATAGACTAATCAAGGCATAACATCAAATGCTGTTTCCCCACTTAGATGGAATTTTCAAAGCATAGCCACAGTACCTTAGTTCTGATGAAAATTCTGTCTGGCCGACAAATGAATCCTCTTCTGTTCCACTCCTTGATTCACTGCCCTATGTCTGCTCCTCATTAGCCTGCCTCCACTGCTGGGCCTGGTTGCCAAGATCATTTAATTTAGCAGAGGTGTGGGGATGGTGGGTAGGAGAAAAATTAAAAAGAAACAAGGTGCAGCTAGGCTCCTTCCTTTTAAGGCTCAGCCGCCTATTTGAGCTTCATGCTTTTTCTCCTGGTTGGCTTCTGCTGGGATCCCTTCCCCTCTGAATTTAAGGGACTTCACCACTTTCAGAGCTGTCAGAAATCAGTGTACCAAATTTATCTGAAACACAAAGGCCAGTTACTTCCAATCTCAGTTAGAAACCTCCTACAATTCTCCCTCAAAATTTTGGAGAACCCTCAGGAACCTAGAAGGCCACTACCCAACAAACTAACTCCCATCGTAAATTTGCTCTGAGGGGGTTAAAACCACTGACAAACACAATATTCTAGAGATGTTCAACAATCATTTCACAATGGCAGGGATGGCTTTTGACTCCTCTCCAGCCAGCATTCTCAGGTATCGATCTCCAAATTCTAAGCTGAACTGCCAATCAACAGTAACAGCCTCAATCCCTGATGCCCAGCCAGTACTGTTTTCCTTTGAACAGGTCTCACTAAAGGACATGGAAGACCTCATCTTGAAACTGGACATGAAGAAAAGTGCAGGGGCGGATCTTATAGAACCCTACTACTTAAAACTTGGCATCTATATATTCCCCCCCCCATCACTCACCTATTCAATTTATTTTTATCCCAGGGCACCCTGTAATACCCCTGTTCAAATCCAGTAGCAGACGTGATTTAAATAATTACCACCACATCTCACTACTTCCCATTTTATCCGAACTATTGGAAAAGGTGGTTAACTCCCTGATCAGGAATTTTCTAGAGTCAAACAATATCCTTAATCCAATCCAATCTGGCTTACAGCACTACCTCTGCTCTAGCTAAAGTATCAAATGACTGGTCAACATCCTTGGATGTGAAAATGCACATCTGCGCTCTGTTTCTTGATCTGAGTGGAGCGTTCGACTCTGTCGACCATGGCATGCTCCTCACTTCCCTTGAGAACATTGGCCTCGACAGACTGGCTATGTCCTGGTTCTCAAGCTATCTCACAAATTGACAGCAGTGTGTTAAGGCAGGAGGAGACCTCTCCCCTCCAAAACCCTTGTCAAGGGGTGTACCACAAGGTTCAATTCTGGGGCCTTTACTCTTCACCATCTATATAAACAACATCAATGATGGGATTAAATCAGCACACATGCACCTCTTTGCTGATGACACAGTCTTTTACCTAGAAAGGTCTACCCCTGGAGCAGGGTGCAAGGACTTGCAAACAGACTTTAACACCCTACAATTCAACCTTCTGTCCTTAAAATTGCTTCTGAATGTGAAGAAAACAAAAGCAATGCTATTCTCACCCCCTGCTAATACAACTAAACTGAACTTCAATAGCGTGACCCCACAGATACTTAGCCTATTAGTGGAATCTCTGGAGTTCGTGACTAAATTTAAATACTTGGAAGTGTGGCTAGACCACAAACTCTCTTTCAAGGAGCACGTGGATGAACTGGTCAAGAAACAGAACATGAGATTTGGGATATTCTTCAGAATAAAGAACCTACTCAAATAGGAAGCAAAGTTTAGGCTAGTCTCCTCAACATTCTTACCACTTCTGGACAATGCGGACCTTATTTATGGGCAATGCTCTCCCTCCACCTTATCAAAGCTGAATGTTCTGCATCACCAGGCACTCAGATTCATTACTGGAGCACCATACCGCACTCACCACTGCCTGCTATACAACATGATGGGGTGGTCCTCATTAGGCCTCCGGCGTCGTATGAATGCAATACTCTGGACCTATAGAGCCATTACTAACAAGTTGCCACAATACATATCAAAATGCTTGCCAGTATCCCCGGTGAGTAGTTATGCATTGGGGAACCTATCCTGTATATTCTTGGTAATCCAGAAGGTTAGGAGCCACCTGGGGGCTGCTGCAATAAGTCACTCCCTTCCTGAAATCTGGAATAACATCCAAAAATCACTGAAGCTGGTAATACCAGTCAGTTTGACATTATTCAAGTCATTGCTCAATCGTAACCTCTCTGAGACATGTAATTTCCATATCTAACCATAATCCTTACTTAAGCCCCACCAGTGTGTGAGTGGGGGTGTTCTCCTACACCTCAGCCCCTCCACCTCTTCCCCGTGCACTTCCCTCAGTCCTCTAAGCTCCCAGAGTTACTCCTCTCCTTGGCCTATTATACCCCTTGACCATGAAACCATATACCTTAACCCCTTGAAATGGCACTTCAGGTCTATTTGCTAGCATTCCAAATACTGTATTCCCTGCACTTCTTACCTCCACCTGCACATGGCCTCCAGTGTGTTTTATGGTGAGTACATGTACCCCTGCCTAGAACTGGCTCCCTATCCTTCTTTATGTGCACTGTCACTATAAGTTATTACATTTAGTTTCTTTTATCTTATTTACTCTTGACAGGCGTCCTGTCCATGCATATATTGTCATGTAACATTTTTTGTGTTTTGACTGCATGTTGCTATGTCTATTACCTGTCCCTTTGCTAATCACTTGTGTTTGTACTTTATTATGGTATAATTGTGTACTTTGATACTGTTGACCTTCCCAGGTGCACCTTGTAAATGAGCTTTCCTCAACGGTGTCTTGCCTGGTAAAATAAAGATGATTGATTGATTGATTGGCTCCTGCAGTGAGCCTATGCTTCTTGCAGCTCCTGCCACCTCTCACCGCTGCCTCTGGTTGGCTTGAGCTGCAGCATTGGTTGTGGACCTCCTCCCTAGCTGCAGGTGCGGCTACTCCTGATCCACCAACTACCCCCAAACTACCCCATTCTAATCCCCACCGTGGTTGCGGCCCATTTTCCCCCTGAAAAACAAGAAAGAAACAAGGTGTGGCTGGGCTCCTTCCTTTTGAGGCCCAGCCGCCAATTCAAGCTATGTGCTGTTTCTCCTGGTTGGCTCTTGCAGGGAGATCTTCCCCTCCGATTGGCTCCTGTGGTGAACCTACACTTCTTGTGGCTCCTGCTGCCTCTCCCCACTGCCTCCAATTGGCTTGAACTTTGGCTGTGGTTGGGGCCCTCCTGTCTAGCCACAGGTGTGACTTCTCCTGATCCACCAACTATCCCCAAACTACCCACATCCTAATCCCCACAGGGGTTGTGATCCGTCTGCTAAAAAAAAACAAGAAAGAAACAAGGTGTGGCTGGGCTCCTTCCTTTTAAGGCCCAGCTGCCAATTCAAGCTACAGGCTGTCTTCTAGTTGGCTTCTGCTGGGAACCCTTCCCCTCCAATTGGCTCCTGTTATAAGCCTATGATTCTTGCAGCTCCTGCTGCTTCTACCCACTGCCTCCAGTCAGCTTGAACTTTGGCTGTGGTTGCAGCCCTCCTAACTAGCCACAGGTGCAGCTTCTCCTGATCAACCGACTACCCCTGAACTACCCTTCTCCTAATCCCTATCATGGTTGTGGACCATCTCCTTGAGAAAAAAAAAAACAAGACAGAAAGATTTGATAGTTCATTTACCATCTCTTTCAAAATTCTGGGATGGAGACCATCTGGGCCAAGGGATTTTGTAGGATCCAGATTTTGTAGTCTGGTTTCAATATTTTCAGCTGAAACCTTAATATTATCTGCAACGGTATGCTGATCTGATGGCGACACCAACACAGCGACATACCTTGCTGTCGCCAAAATCAGTACTTTGCCTACAGCTCACTGTGTTGGTCACCCAAGACAGGGGCACACCATCTCCCAGTCCTGCACTCCCTCTCCGAGTCAACTCCAACTTGAGTTAAACAGGACCTGGAATCATGTGGTATTTATGTCTACTCCAACTTGCGGTCAACAAAAATCCCATCACTGGGATACCGGTCGACAAAAGTGTTTTGAACCGGCATCATAGATCCATCTGCAACTTGTATTGCCTCTGTTACACTATTTATAGTTTCTCCCTTTTTATAAACACTTAAAAATAATTTATTAAATAAGTCTGCATTTCTTGGTTGCTTGATGTGGTGGAATTATTACCTAAAATTTAACCAATATTTGTTTTGTTTTTCTTTAGAGATCCTATATAGTTAAACAATGATTTCTTGTTGACCTTTGTATTAGTGGCTATCTTTCTTCAAAATTCCTTTTAACTGTTTTGATGACTTTTTTACATGCTTTCATTTTTGATTTATAAATAGCCCAAGCTTCCTCTGAGACTGTGGTCTTGGCCCTGTTTTATGCTTGTTTCTTTTTTTTTTTTGTTTGTTGGTTTTGCTTTTAGTGCTCTTTTGACCCTTTTTGTGAACAATGGGGTTATTTTTCCCATACTGTTGTATTTCTTCCTAACTGGTATATGCTTTTCATCAACTTCTAGAACAATTAATTTTAATTTTCTCCACATTTGTTCTAGGTTGAGGTCTATAAATTCCTTTTTCCAATCCCACTTTTAATCAATGCATCCAATTTATTGATAGTCTGCCCTGTGATAACATCTGATTTCCATTTTTCCAGACTGTTTTGGTTGCAGATTATTAATATTAACTCTATCATACAGTGTTCACTACTAGCAAGTGGCTCTCTTGTAGTATAATCTTAATGTCGTCTTTTAAATTATTCGACTCTGGATCCAAGTTATGATCTCCCCGTGTGTTATTTATCAGATAATTTTCTAAATCTAGAATTTCTAGAGTTTCCAGAAACTTGTACTCTAGTGGCAAAGATGCCCTATCCTCATTCCAGTTGATACCTGGATAAATGAAATCACCCACAATAATCAGTCTGCAACTGGGGTCTTGTTCTTCAATAATATTTTGGAATCCTTGTGACATGTTAACTGGTAGGGAAGGTGGTCTATAACACACACTCATTATCATTTTTTCTTTTTCTTCTTGTGGTTGCAGCAGTTTGACCCATAGTTGTTCATATTCTATAGATGTATATTTGTCAGTTTGTTGTAGTTGGATATCCCTTCTGACATAGACTGCAATTCCTCCTCCCCTTTTTGCCACCCTGTCCTTTTGGAAAAGCTGGTATCTCTTTATATTTAATTCCCATGTCTTGTTATTCCACCATGTTTCAGTCACTGCACACTGTGCTATTAGAACTCTATTTAAAGTTATTTCTAGCTCCTCCATCTTATTCCTCAAACTCCTTACATTTATTAGCAGAGCTTTCCAATGTACTTCTTTATTATCCAGTTTATGATTTTTAATATTTTTAATATTTACCTGTACATCATTCAAATTCCCACACAACTTCCCCCTACCAATTAATTTAAACAGTTGCTAACTGCCTTAGTTATTCTTCCTGCCAGGACTCTGGTCCCTAATCTGTTCAAATATAGCCCATCCAGTGCATAAAGATTGTATCCATTTTCAAATCTTTTCCAGTTTTCAGAAAATACAAATCCCTCTCTTTTGCACCTTGTCTTCAGCCTACCATTCAGTTTCTTTACCATTCAGTTTCTTAAGTTCAATAGTCCTCATCCTACCTGCCCTTGGCACAGGCAAAATTTCTGATATTATTACTTCACATTTTCCTTTTTTTAACTCTGCTCCCAATATTTCAAAATTCTTTTGAATTTTAACAGTAGTGTTCCTACCGATATCATTGGTTCCTGCATGCAATACTACTAAAAGTTCTACAGAGTTCTCTAGGAAACCATGTAATTTGTTTTTCATGTATTTGATACCAGCCCCTGGTAAGCAGCAGATGGCAGTTCTGTCTTTACAAATAATTGTATCAGTATTCTTCAAAATGAAGTCACCCACTACTACCACATCTCTTTTTGATGGTTTGCTGTTATTTTGTCCTCTGCTGCCCGGAGTTTGAGCTTTGTTTGAGCTGCTACTACTACCTTTCTACTGAGCACCTTTCTGCATCCTGTCTGGAGTCTCTTGCTCAACCAGTCAAACTTGCTCCATTTATTTCCTTAATTATGTCATTTACTGTCTGCCTTGGTGCACAATCATGACTGTGCCCTATATCCATAAGAAGAATCCCCCCAGTATTTCTAATCAATTTGTCTAACACATCATCATCAGCCTGCTGTTTTGTGGTGTCATGTTGCACCTCCTACCATTACCATAATTGTTTATTGTCAGACTCTCAAAAGGATTGCTTAGGATTAACTGTGTATTGTACTGTCTCTTCTTTATTGCCCCGTTTTGGACATACAGCAGCACAAGCCATTTCCATTTTCTGCTTCCTCCTGTGATTCACTTTGTTCTCCTGATCTATGTTTCCTTTTGTCTCTTAAAGGATCTATGCAAACTCTCCTGTCCTTCTGATTATCCACAAAAACTACTGGGTTGCATTTGGGTTTATTCCTTTTTAGTTTCCTGGCCATGTCCTCTTGTGATTTTTCCAAATTGTCAAGTCTAACACTTAGTTGATGCAGTTCTGCTAATAGATGTTTGTTTGTAATGCACTTTGTGCACACAGAAGGTTTCTTTGTGAAATCCTCCTTGACTATCCTTAACATTGTGCACCCAAAGCACCTGACAGCATTCTCCCCATTCAGTGTGAAAATCATTTCACTCATTTTTATGTTTGTTTGTATGCATGCACAAGAAACATTATGTGGCAGCTTAGGAGAGAAGCAGGTTGTGGAGGTGCAACACTGTGGCAGCCAATGCCGGCACTGCATTTGTGGGCTTGGCACTGTTCACCCAATGCAGGCCCAGTGTCCTGATAATACTGATTCTGCAAAAGTGCCACCAACTTTAAACAATTTGGCCACTGCAATGAGGGGCCACCTCATCATTGCAGCATTAGCCATTCCACTGCAATGAGGGCGAGACCCGTCATTGCAGGGCCATGCCTTGCCTGGTGTAATATTTCTAGTTACAAGGCGGTGCCTGTCACCACCTCAGAGTCCCCATAAAAGCTGATGGGGTGCCCAATCCCCCTGTTGGCATGCTCTCTCCTCAAATCATTTGCCAATGTGAGAGCCCACTCCCCTTCAGTATAATAACCCACCATACATTTTGTTTCCTGAGGGGGGGTGCCAAATCCCCCTCAGCATAATGGCTCCCCCCCAAAACACAGATCCTTCTTACTTTGCTGACGGGGCACCCCAATCCCTATCAGCTTCACTCTCCCCCCCAAAAAAAAAACATGTAGGTGGCACGCTGGGAGCCCACCCCAGCGTGCCACATCTACCTGCAAAAATGGAAAACCTTCCCACAACAGTTTCAATTTATTTTTAACCTGAAAAGTAGAACATGGTCCTGCGTTGTGTCTGGTGTTCTCTCCCCAACCTGCACCCACCCTCTGCGTACCCCACCTCCTCACACACACCCCACCACATACTTACCTCCGGAGCCCAGTGCGACGATCTTCGGTGGACCAGGAACACATCTGCACTCTTCAAAACTGACCGTGAACTGAAGAAATGCTGGTAAGCTGTATAATGGCAAAAATAGGGTTTTTTCAACTTATGTGGATATCTCTGACATTTCGGGGACTTTTGGCATCAAATTTGGTGTTATTTGTTCCCAAAAGGTGATTTCATGGTCACGGCATGGAATCACCTTTTGGGACAGATTAACCAAATGACACTGCCACTGTTCATGAGGTGGGCTCTCAAAAAGCCTATGTTGCAAATTTGGTGAAAAAAAATCCAAAAAATGACTGTTTCATGAGTGTGCATTACGCAGTTTCCACACAGACTAGTAACTTCACAAATCTGTAAAATTTTCACTCCAGATTTTCAACATTGCCATTTTTCCACACCTCCTTATGAACAGTACAGCTGTCATTTTTCACATCCTGGCCAAAATGTATTTTCGTACTTCCGGTACAGAATAGTGTGGTCGCTGTGGGAAATCAGTGTTTGGGACAGATTAAGAAAATCACAATGACTCTGTTCATTAACAGAGGTCATAAAATGCCTATGTTGAAAATTTGGTGACAAATATCCATAAAATGACTGTGTTATGAGCGTGAATTGTGCAGTTTCCATGCACCCTCATAACTTTGCAAATTTGTAGTATTTTCACTCCAGATGTTCAACATTGACTTTTTTTCAAACCTCCTTATGAACAGTACAGCTGTCATTTTTCACATCCTGGCTGAAATGTGTTTTTGCACTTCCGGCACACAATAGCGCAGTCGTTATGAGAAGTCAGTGTTCGAGACAGATTCAAAAAATCAAAGTTACACTGTTAATGAGCAGAGGTGTTAAAATGCCTATGTTGAAAATTTAGTGGCAAGTCAATTAAATTACAATGTTATGAGTGTACATTGCACAGTTTCTATGCACCCTTATAATTTCACGCATTTGTAATATTTTCACTCCAGATTTTCAACATTGGCATTTTTTCACACCTCCTTATGAACAGTACATCTGTCATTTTTCATCTTCTGCCCAAAATATGGTTTACACATCTGGTGCAAAATAGCACAGTTGCTGTGGGAAATCAATGTTCTGGACAGATTAAGAAAATCATTGAGACAGTGTTCATGAGCAGAGGTCACAAAATGCCTATGCTGAAAATTTGGTGAAATAATTCCACTAAATGACTGTGTTACATAGAAACATAGACTTTGATGGCAGATAAGGACTACTTGACCCACCTAGTCTGCCCATTTTCCTACCTAGAGGATAAGCTGCAGTTCCTATTTAACCAACAGCCTATTTCTTCCTACCCCCCACAAAAATTGCCTTATGTCTGTCCCATGCATTCTTGAATTATCCCACAGTTTTAAACACCACAACCTCCTCAGGAAGGCTGTTCCATGCATCCACCACCCTCTCTGTGAAAAAATACTTTCTCACATTGCCCCTGAGCCGTCCCCCCTCTATCTTCAAATTGTGTCCCCTTGTTCTTGCACATCTCTTTTTCTGAAAGATGCTACCCTCTTGGACTTTGTTGATTCCACTCAGGTACTTAAACATTTCTATCATGTCCCCCTCTCCCTCCTTTCCTTAAGGGTATACATATTAAGCTCTTTAGTCTCTCCTCGTATGGCTTCTCTTGCAGACCCTGCACCATTTTAGTTGCCCTCCTCTGAACTGCCTCCATCCTGTCTATGTCCTTGCAGAGATAGGGTCTCCAGAACTGGATGCAGTACTCCAGATGGGGTCTCACCAACTGTCTGTACAGGGGGATAACAACTTCCTGTTTTCTGCTGGTGATACCTCTCCCTATACATCCCAGTATCCCCCCAGCCCTCCCCACCACCTTCTCACATTGCTTGCCAACCTTAAGGTCATCTGATATGATTACCCCTAGGTCTCTTTCCATTTTTGTTGTTGTTACTACCACCCTCATTGTGTAATCTTCCCCTGGGTTTTTGTTTCCCAGGTGCATTACTTTGCACTTCTTTGCATTGAATCCAAGCTGCCATACTTGACCATTCCTCCAACCTTACCAAGTCCTTCTCATCCTTTCCACACCTCCTTGTGTATCAACCCTGTTGCAGATCTTTGTGTCATCTGCAAAGAGGCAATACTTTTCCTTCCAGTCCCTCTGCAATGTTACTTATAAAGACATTAAAAAGGACTGGACCCAGTACTGATCCTCAGGTACCCAACTAGTAACCCTCTTTCTTCAGAGTGGACCCATTTACAATTACCTTCTGTGTTCTGTTGTTCAGCCAATGTTTTACCCAGGCTACCACCCTGGGACCCACTCCCAGGCTGGTTAATTTGACTACTAATCTTTTGTGTGGGACTGTGTCAAATGCCTTGCTAAAGTCTAGGTAGGCCATGTCCACAGCCCCTCCCTGGTCTACTACTTTGGTCACCCAGTCAAAGAAATCAATTAGATTCATCTGACATGACCTTCCCACTGTGAACCCATGCTGCCTTGGGTCCTGTGCCCCACTGGCTTCTAGGTACTCAACAATTCTTTTCTTCAGAAGTGATTCCATCACTTTCCCTACCACAGAGGTCAAACTGACAGGTTTGTAGTTTCCTGCCTCCGTCTTGGTCCCACTTTTGTGAAGGGGATTCACATCTGCCTTCTTCCAGTCCTCAGGTACCACACCATCCTCCCATGATTCGTTATAAAGCATAGTCAGTGGTGTCACTAGTTCTCTGCTTAATTCTTTTAGAATTCTGGGGTGAATTCCATCTGGTCCCATTGCTTTGTCCACCTTCAGTTTTAGGAGTTCTTTCAGAACCCTTTCTTCTGTGAAAGGACTGGTATCAACCCCCCCTCTCCAGAGTGCTTCTGTTAATTGGATTAGGCACCTCCCCCACTTCCTCTTTTGTGAATACTGAACAGAAGTATTCATTCAGTATCCCTGCTTTTTCACTGTCACTCTCTGCTGACCTACCATCCATTCTATTCAGCCTCACTATGCCTCCCTTTGTCTTTCTACACTCCCTGATATACCTGTAAAAGGTTTTATCCCCCTTCTTAACTGAGTTAGCTATCTTTTCCTCAGTTTTTGCCTTTGCTATTCTGACCACCCTCCCTGCTTCCTTCTGCCTTAATTGGTACAGTTCTCTGTCCTGCTCCTTCTGTGTTTCCTTATACTTCCTAAATGCTATCTTTTTCTCCCTAACCTTCACCGCCACCTCTTTTGAGAACCGTAGTGGCTTTTTCTTTCATTTTGATTTGTTTATTTGCTTCACACAAAGGCTTGTTGCCTCTGTGATGGCAGTTTTGATATTTGCCTATTGTTGCTCCACCCCTTCTTCTAGCCCCTCCTACATGCATGTGTTGTGCAGTTTCAACGTACGCTCAGAAGTTTGAGCAATTTTAATATTTTCACTACAGCTTTTCAACACTGCCATCTCTTCACACCTCCCTATGAATGGTACAGCAGTCATTCTTCACATCCTGCCTAAACTGTTTTCATACGTCTGGCACAGAATGGCACGGTCGCTGTTGGAACTCAAAGTTCAGGACACATTAACAAAATCACAGTGCCACTGTTCATGAGAAGAGGTCCCAAATGCTTTCATGAGGTGGGGGTCACAAAAAGGCCATGTTGAATATGTGTAGTACAAATACCAACAAATGCCCATGGTGTTAGGGTTTCTAACCATAACATCCCACCCTGTACAGACTGACAGGCATCAGGGTGTGCCTTTGGATTGCCGACTGTAATGATGATGCCATTCCACTCCACCTCACCCCCACCTTGCAGCCAGTGACAGGCATCGAGGTGTGCCTTAGACTCTTCGGCCCCAGCGTTCACCCCATTCTCCTATACTGCACCCATTTCAGTGTATGTCCTTATGGAATGTGGTGGCTGTAAAGCCAAACACCCCAAGGCACACCTCAACATGTGTCGGTGTCTGCAGGATATGGTGAGGTGAAATGGCATGAACGTTATGGGCGATGACCCAAACGCATACCCCAATACCTGTCAGTCTCTGCAAGGTGGAGGTGGGGTTGGTGTGAAGTTCAATACTTCACTGCCATTCCTATTCTGCATCTGTCTAACTCCTGCATTTCCAATGCTAATACCAGCAAGCAAACATTCGGCATTGGCAAATTATTTTTTTCTTGTATTAGTTATTTAGAAAGGTTAGTAATCATAGGGCAAGGGAAATCATATAGTGTGTATGAGGCTATATACACAATGTGTGATAGACTTGCCAGTTAAAGATACACCTAAGAACTCTGTTTAGAATAACAGTTTATAGCAATGAATTCCTACTTAGCATTATTATCTCCCAGCTTAACCTGTTCAATGTGTGCTGGATTACCACAAACAATCAGAAGCAATATAACTGCTTACCCTGTATTTCCACCTGAACAGCCAGTTGTTAAATTTCTGCCCTTTGTCCTGCTGTCCCAGCTGGCACAGCAGACACACGCAGAAATGTGTGTGTCTCTGCATGCATCTCTGTGCATGCCCCTCGGGAGCCCCACTCATGCTCATCCCACTCGCAGAGGGGCTCTGCTTTATCTGCCATGACCTGGAAGTATCCAAATTGTGCCCAATAATGTGCAAAAAACCCACCGTGTATTAAATTATAAAAGCTGCAGTGGTAATCCCACTACAGAGGAATATCTAAAACATCAGCCCTTGCTGCATTTTATCTGCTCTTTCTACCTGTGAATGTATCATCAGCGTCCCATGCTGCACCTCAGGGCTGTAGTCCTTGGGGCTCCCCAGCTGAACTACAGTGCCCAGGCTCCTGACTTGTTGCCTAGCAACAGTAGGTCAATACACCCAAATGGGTTTTAAAATTCACCACCTCCATCCAAGTAAAACATGCTCCAACTGCTCTTCAGTGTTCAGGTATTACACAGGGTCTCAGTATATTCAGCTGTCAAATAGCTACACAGCTGAAAAAATTTATATCCCAGAGTCACCCCACTCACAGAGGGGCTCTGTTTTATCTGCCATGACCTGGAAGTATCACTCTGAGTTGCACCCAATAATGTGCAAAAATCCTGCAATGTATTAAATTAATAAAAGATGCCATGGTAACCCCACTACAGAGGAATATCTAAAACATCAACCTTTTCTGCTTTTTATCAGCTCTTTCTCCCTCTGTATGTATCAGCAGCATCCCATGCTGCACCTCGGGGCTGGAGACCTTGGGGCTCCCCAGCTGAACTACAGTGCCCAGGCTCCTGGTTTGTTACCTAGCAACAGTAGGTCAATATACCCAAATGGGTTTTAAAATTCACCACTTCCTTCAAAGTAAAACATGTTCCAGCTGCTCTTTGGAGTTCAAGTATTACACAGGGTTTTACAATATTCAGCTGTCAAACAGCTACGCATCTGAAAATAGTTATATCCCAGAGTCGCACCACTTGCAGAGGGGCTCTGCTTTATCTGCCGTGATCCAGAAGTATTGCTCTGGGAAGTACTGCCTGCATCCCTGACAGTGTATTCAAAGACTCACCAGGTACAGAGGTGGCCCCAGAGCACTGGAGAAGGGCAAATGTGGTCCCACTTCATAAAACTGTCAGCAGGGAAGAGGCTGGCAACTACAAGACAGTCAGTCTGACACCAATAGTTGGGAAACTAATGGAGTCACTTCTATAGGAAAGAGTGGTAGGTTACCCATCATCTAGTGGATTGCAGGACCAAGGCAGCATGGATTCACAGGAGGGAGATCATGTCTGAAAAACCTGACAGATTTCTTTAGCTGGGTGACCAGGGAAATAGATTGGGGGGTGGATATGGCCTACTTAGGCTTCAACAAGGCCTTTAACACCATGCCCCATTTGAGGCTCATAAAAAAAACTGGGAAGATTAGGGGTAGGAACCAATGTGGTACACTGGGTTTGAAACTGGCTGGTGAATAGGTGACAGAGGGTGGTGGTCAATAACAGCACTTATTCACTAAGCCAGAGATCAAATAAGATCTGCAGTGTTATAGTAGGTAAGGAAAAGGGGCTGACTGGGTGGGCCAAGAGGTCCTTATCTGCCATCAGTGTCAATGTTTCTATGTTTCTCACTCTAGGGAAGGAAGAGTGACCAGCAGGGTGCCTCAGGGCTCAGTACTGGGTTCAGTCCTCTTTAATGTCTTTATAAATGACATTGCAGAAGAATGAGAAGGGAAGGTGTGACTATTTGCACATGACACCCTGGTCTGCAATAGGGTAGACACTCCAGATAGGTGGAAAGGATGAATACAGACCTTACAGAGCTTGAGGATTTGGTAAAGGGAATGGCAGCTATATTTCAGTGCAAAAAAACTGCAAAATCATGAATCTTGGGTGCAGAAACCTAGAGGAAGAGTATAGAATGGGGGGGACGTATTGATGGTCACTAAATTGGAAAGGGCCTGGGGTAATCATAATGCATGATGCTAAGTTGGCAATGCAATATGACAGATAAGTAGGGAAAGCAAGTGGGATGCTGAGTGCATAGGGAGAGGTATCACCAGCAGAAGGAAGGCGGTGGTGATGTCACTCCATTGGTCATTGTTGAGATCACACCTGGAGTACTGTATCCAGTTTTGGAGACCACACCTCAGAAAGAACATAGACAGGGTAGAAGTCATCCAAATATGGGCAACAAAAATTGTTCAAGCGCTGCACCAAATGTCCAATAACAAGAGACTGAGGAATCTAAACATGAACAACCTGGAAGAAAAGGAGAGTGGGGACATGATAAAGACCTTTAAGTACCTCATGGGGGTGAATAAGGTACTGGAAGGGAGCATTTTTCTGAAGAGAAGATGTACAGGAATGACAGGGCATCCAGTGATGCTAGGCAGACATTTAAGAGGGATATGAGAAAGTATTTCTTCACTGAGAGAGTGGCGAATGTTTGGAACTATCTTCAAGTGGGGGTGGTGTGTTTGAAAACAATAATGGGCTTCAAGCATAAATGTGATAGGTATTATGGAAACTGGTATCTAAGTGCAATCTGGGGGGCTGGTGGCTGGAGAGCAGGAAGAATAGGGACAGAAAAGAAAGGCAGGATAGGTGAGCCAAGCGGTCCTTATCTGTCAACAAATTCTATGTGTCTATGTTTCTGCAGTGATCAAACCCACTCATCACTACTATCTTACCACCCAGTCCTTCTTAGCCCATTCAGGTATATAACCATTAATTGTTTAAATGGTTCAATGCTCCCTGCTGAATTCTATAATATACTTGATGAGGCCCTAGTAGGATGTCAGCAGCAGATGTTTGTGGTGGTTAATAAAAGCAGTGTTTTACCAGCAATGTGCTACTAAACACCATTAATCCCTAAATCAGGTAAGGACCTCATGGTTACTTAGCCTACCAACACATTTCCTTATCTAACTGTGAAACAAAGGTTTTAGCTACAATCCTTGCTTGGTGATTGGAAAGAATCCTCCTGTGTTTTGTTCACAAAAACAAGACAAGTTTTGTGTAGGGTGTTTCCTCTTCATTAAGCTGTTGGCATTGTGGGAAAGAATTTGTGCTCTCCTTGGATGCTGAGAAAGGCATTGATAGAGTGGAGTGGAGACATTTGTTCTCAGTCATAGAGTCATTTGATCTGGAAAATCAATGACAGCATTTGTGAGGCTGCACTGATATGAACCCAGGGTTAGAGTCCCATTTAAGGGTGTCTTCAGAGGAATTTAAACTATTATCAGGATAGGAGGTAAGGGTGCCTCTATCACCCCTCCTTTCTGCACTGACCATTGAGCCATAAGATGAGTACATCCAAACATCACTGTGGTGCAGGTAGTAGGGGGTCTCCCACACAATGTATCATTCAGTGTGGAGGTTATCCTCCTGTTTTTGAACAAACTTGAGCATCACTCTCATCAGTAATGAAAGTGATAGAAAGATTTGCCTGCATCTAGGGATACAGACTCAGTTTTGACAAATATGCGCCAATGTAGATGGTGGAGGTGGTGAGTAAGAGAGGGGATGGGATGACTTCCTTTAAGAATGTTATATATGAGCCATCCCAGTGGCACAGTGGGCTGAAGCAGGAGGCCTTCCTGCCAACAATGCTGGAGACCCTATTACAGAAGCTGAATGGGAGAAGGAGGATCAAGCATGTTAGGACAACTCTTCTCTTTCAGGGAGGAGGGACAGTGTGTACCGCTGCCTCATCACCACCTACTGGAAGCTGGGTAACAGGACAGCAATTGACAAACTGGTTGGTTACGTACTGACAAATAAGCATAAGTGCATTTCCACCCAGTGCATGTGTGTCACTGCACATATGCCAGTCTGGAAGAAAACTGTAAAACAGGAAAACATCTCAGACAGTGGATGATGTCGGCACCTGTCATAGCACCTCACTACCAACAGGCACCAACCCAACCATGGCAATTCGAGAAATAAGAGGATAAATTCTGGGTAGGGTGGATGATGGGGGTGGATGCCACACCAGAAAGAAGGACCCCCCCAAGCAAAAGGCAGATAAGCAGATAATAGGAAAAAAAAGGTTACAGATCACTTAAAATTCTTGGTGATTAAGGAGGCCCTTGTATTGTCCTTGCTGTACTCCCACAACTACACATCTCTTACTACAATCATACATATTAATTGTCTCAGTAGCAGGCACTCCCCATCTCATGGATTGGTGCTATTAACCTAGTTAATATGCATATTCTCTCTAAGAAGTTATATGTCCTTCTGATGCTTTAATTCATTCAGCTTACAAAATATCTCACGGATAGTGTGCTTAGGCTTTGAAGTACTCCTGCTAAGGGTGGGCTTGAAGTTTCCAGACTTTGCTTCCTACCATCTGGTAGCCAGATGAGGCTAAACAGGGGGTGGATATTTAATAAGGAGGGTGCCTTTTGGGTGTCTTACATAGTGTGGAGTTTGGGTTGTGCTGCCTGCATACATCAACCTTGGGGGCCTCAAGGTGAATAAAAAGAGACTGGATAAAAGTGAACTGGTCATTCATAAGCTAGAATCATGGTATGTTGTCCAGAGGAAGTTGAGGGAAAGCATGACTTCATGTTCCTGGCCCCCGTCTGTCTAAACCCAGAATTTTCACCTGGACTGGAAGATACTGAATTCTATTACTAAAAGGACAGAGGGGGTGCAGTGTCTTGGGGACCTTTTTTGATCACATTGATTTAAACCATTCCTGGAATTGGTGGAGGAATTAATTCTGCCATCTCACTATAGGTTCCATTAGCTGTAGGCATATGTGATGGTCAGGATGTTGGGGAGTCTAAACCATCAGGCAATCAGTGACCAATCAGACATTAATGTTGGAGGACATCATCATTCATTCATTTGCCTACCTTGACCAAAAATGAGCACAAGCAGCTCTACCCCAGGACCACATTTGATTAGGGTAGCTCGCCTCTCTGTTCTATCCTGACGGTATTTGTAATTTATTGTGGGTGCTTTTGGGGGAGGAGGGAAATTGGAGCTAGTGAGTGTGTTGAGTGGATGGGGGGGCTTAATTGTACTGGGAGGCATGGAATGGACTCCTGATTTAGCAAGGGCTGGGGTGGGTTTATTATATGGAGCTGCAGGGCATGATGATAAAATAAAAAAAATATGTAAGAGAATTGAACAATATTATTTATTTAGCAACTCATTGTGCTTCAGTGTATGCTCTCAGAGGCTGTGAGAAGGGGTGAAGTTTGGCCTTATGGGGTCATTTGTGTTGGACCTTTTACAGTTATAGGATGGGGAACTCATAACATAAGTCAAATTGGATTGGATTTCCATATCCAAATTTAGTTTGATATCCTAATATTTAAGATCTGAAAATTAAATTTTTTTATACAGTATTAACCACTGCTAAGCAATATAAATCACAGATTTAGGGATAAAGAAATAATGTGACTTAATGGGAACTGCAACCAGACCCCCATAATACCATCCCAGTGCTCTCAGCATTGAGCTACAGGCTTACATGGTTGGACCTGTGGTTCCCAGGCACATTTCCTTTCTCTAGCATTGCATTTCCTGCAACTAGATATAATCAAGATGAAAATTAGATGTTTCTGGTGCAGTATTAGCCACTGCTAAGCAATTTAAATCACAAATTGTAGTGCAAAGAAATAATGTGACCTACTTGTAATTAAACTCAGACCCCCGGACTACCATCCCAGTGCTCTAACTACTGAGCTGCAGGCTCACATAGCTGAACCAGGGATTCACAGACAAGCTTCCTTTCTCTAGCATTGCATATCTAGCAACAAAAAATAATCAAGATGACAGATATATGTGTTTGGTACAGTATTAGCTATTGCTAAGCAATTTAAATCACATACTATACTAAAAAAGAAATAGGGCCATTTATTCAAACTGCGCTATTTTGTGGAGCAAGCACTTGCGATGCACAAAATAGTTATGCAGGGGTGTGGCCAGAGCAATATTCAAAGGAGTTGCACCTTGAGGAACTCCTTGAATATCACCCCTGCCACAGCCACTGTGCATGTGGTGCAGTGGAACTGCGCCACCGCAGAAGTGGACAGTGGAGCATTCAACTTGGTGGGCGCAGAAGTATCATTCTGCGCCATCGCCAAAATCCCTATATTCAAAGGTGACATGCAAATAGGCCATAATTTGTGCAAGGCGCTGGGGCCATTTGCATCTGATTATGGCTCCATTTATGTTAATAGCATGCAGGTGCGCCTGATCCCTAGGATTCTGCGCCTGGCTCTCGCCAGGCAGCAGCCATCGGGGACCGATGCCCCCTGCAGCCGATCATGGGCAGAAGACTGTAAAATCCCAACCACCACCTCTCCACTGGCCCGATCGCGGGTATAGCTAACCCTCCCACCAGCCCGATCGTGCAATGTGTCTCCCCAACATAGCCCTGTGGTCCAGTGGACCTACAATCCTGATCACAGGATGTATATATAAGCACCCCCGAACATAGCCCTGGTGGTCCAGAGGACCTACAATCCTGATCGCTGGGATGTAATACATACACCCCCCAAATATAGCCCTGGTGGTCCAGTGACCTACAACCTGGATTGTGGCTGTAATAATTAAACAAACTCCCACCCCGAACACAGCCCTGGTGCCTAGTGTCCCCCACCCCACCCACCCATGGAGCCCCACCACCCCTGCCCTGCATGGCAGCATCCTGTCTGCCTGCCACCCGCTGGCTCACGCCGACTGATCAGGCCTCAGGGCTGCACGCCCATTGATGCAGAGCAAGAGCCAATGGATGCAGCCCATACCGTATAAGACAGTCCAGATTTTGAATGAATGCCGCTGCCGGGGAGCGGGGTTGGGCTCATGGGTGGGTGGGGTGGGGACACTAGGCACCAGGGCTGTTTTCAGAGGGTGGAGGTTTGTTTAATTATTACATCCCGTGATCGGGATTGTAGGTCCACTGACCACCAGGGCTATGTTCGGGGTGTTTATGTATTACATCCCGCTGTCAGGATTGTAGGTCCACTGAACCACCAGGCTATGTTCGGGGTGTTTATGTATTACATCCCGCGATCGGGATTGTAGGTCCGCTGGACCACCAGGGCTATGTTGGGGGAGACATTGCTGCCCGCGATCGGGCTGGTGGGGGGTGGCAGGGGATTTTACACTGTTTTGCCCATGATCGGGCTGCAGGGGGCACACAGGGAGGTTAGGCCAGCCACAGGCGGAAGCTGCTGTGTTGCACCATAATGCAGCAGCTCACCTGTGGGTATCCCGACTCTGAGCCTTTTTTTTTTGGCTCAAAGTTGTGCAGGCACAGGTTGGGGGTTGCGCCTGCACAACTCTGCACAGCCCAGCTGAATATCGGGCTGTGCAGTTTATGCATGGTTCCTCCCCCTCCAGTTCAGCATGCATTCATTTGCATTGTGCTGTTGCTCAGCATGTTATCTGTGGCGCAACTGTCTCCTGCTGAATATCGCAGAATGGAGCAAGTTCGGACTTGCGCAGGTGCAATCCTGTTGCGCATGGTGCAACCCTTTTGAATATCTGGCCCATAATGTCCTATCCCAGTGCTCACAGCTTACATTAACACAGAAACATAGAAACATAGACTTGACAGCAGATAAGGACTGCTTGGCACAGTCTGATCATTTCCCTACCTATTGGAAAAGCTGCAGATCCTAGTTAATCAACAGCCTACTTCCTCCTACCCCCCCATAATTGTTTTATGTCTGTCCCATGCATTTTTGAATTCCCCAATGTTTTTGACCCCACGATCACCTCAGGAAGGCCAGTCCATGTGTCCACCACCCCATCTGTGAAAAAATACTTCCTCACGTTGCCCCTGAGCTGTCCCCCCTCTATCGTCAAACTATGTCCCCTTGTTCTTGCACATGTCTTTTTCTGAAAGATGCTACCCTTTTGGACTTTGTTGATTCCGTTGAGGTACAGTACTTAAAAGTTTCTATCATGATCCCCCTCTCTCTCCTTTCCTTGAGGGTATATATATTAAGTTTCTTTAGTCTCTCTTTCTATAGTTTCTGGTGCAGACCCTGAACCATTTTAGTTGCCCTCCTCTGGACTGCTCCCATTGTGTATATGTCCTTGTGGAGATAGGATCTCCAGAACTGCATGCAGCACTCCAGATGGGGTCTCATCAACTGTCTGTACAGAGGGATGACAACTTCTTGTTTTCTACTGGTGATGCCTCTCCCTTTGCATCCCAGTATTCCTCCAGCTCTCCTTACTGCCTTCTCACATTACCTGCCTACCTTTAGGTTGTCTGATATAACTACTACAGATCCCTTTCCATTTTCCTTGTTGTTAGTACCCCCAGTGTGTACTCTTTCCCTGGGTTTTTGTTTCCCAGGTGCATTACTTTGCACTTCCTTACATTGAATCTAAGCTGCCATACATTTGACCATTCCTCCAACCTTGCCAGGTCTCTTCTCATTCTTTCCACCTCCCCCCCCGGTGTATAAACCATGTTGCAGATCTTTGTGTAATCTGCAAAGAGGCATACTTTTCCTTCCAGTCCCTCTGCAATGCCACTTATAAGACATTAAAATGGACCAGCCCCAATACTGAACACTGCAGTACCCCACTAGTAACCCCCCTTTATTCAGAGTGGACTCCGTTTACAATTACCCTCTGTGTCCTGTTGTCCAGCCAATTGTTTACCTAGACTACCACCCTGGGACCCACTCCCAGGCTGGCTAACTTGTTTATTAATCTTTCGTGTGGGACTGTGTCAAATGTGAGAATATGGTGGAGGGGGCCCTTTAAATTTCAAAAAACAATGACTTCCATTCACTTCAGTCTTGTTTTATTTCATTCCCTAAATTTCACCGACAGATTGTGCTTGTTCATGGGGTACAAAAATGTTCAGTTTCTTCTATTCTTATTGCAATCTAAAACAATATTAATATACATATGTTTAGTGCTAGTGAATAGAGCTTATAGAGGTACTTTCTTTTGTAAAACTATTCCTCATACCTGAGTGACAATGTTAGCAGTTTCAAACAGTTTATATTTCTAAACTGATGCTTTACCATAGAATTCTTTTTACACTTCAAAATATCTGAAAACAAAACAAACAAAGCAAAAAACACCTTTAGAATAAACTCTGTGGCAATGATTATAAATAACATAGTAAATCACTTGTGCTCCTTTCTCACTGGAGAACTCTCCTACCTTGTCCTGAAATGGCTGTATCCCATGTAAATATTATCTGTAAAGTACATCAGAAAGTAGTTTATTTAGTCAATGCTACTATAATTTGCTTTTAAATGCAATAATGGTATCAAATGATTGCTGGTTAATTCCCAAAAGATACTCACTTTAGTTTAGTATAACAGCGAGATGCACAAGGGAACTCTACTGCACCATACAAGATGGCTTCTATCTCTAAAAACTGCCTTTTCAGTACAGGGAGTGCTCCTGAACTCCTCCAGTGCCCGTTTTGCTGTAGTAACATGAGAGGACGTCATAACGTGATGATGTCATACTCACGCTATTGCTACCAAAATCTGGTATCTTTCCATATTAGGGAATGAATTTCTATTTTTGGAATCTATAAAATGAATCAAAGAAATGAACATTTGGCCTTCTTTGCCTGTGAGATTAGGTTCAACTACCTTCCAGATCTGAATGTATATTAAATCAGTACAGCGATCCTTATTATAATACATTTAAGGTGATGTACTGAGGATTTTTTTAAAGGGACTGCATAGCTCCCGATTTACAACCACGTATGACTCTGCTCCCTGTTTTATCGCATAAGTTAAAGGAATTCAGTAAAAGTTTTGGCCTAAAAATAAGGAAAGATACCATTTTTTGGTTTATTATTAGTTTTATCACTATTGTTAATAGAGTATATACTTTTTAATGCCCATCTCTTCAAGTGGTGTAACAGGCTGTGCTTTGAAACAACTGAGAAGCTGCATGGGATATAGTATATTGGACTAGAAATCTGCAACTGATCTCTCTTACATACATCTGATGGAAGTTTTCCTTACTTTACAGTCTTAAATTGGGATTGCTTCATGTTTAATTTCATTTTTAAATCAGGAAGGGGGTTTTCAAAACTACTTATCTTGTGAGCAACTTCAGAAGGGTTGAAATAACTGCATATTTGATTTCCCTTTGTGGCTATCTGGACAGTCTGCTAGTATTCTGACAGTTTACATTAATATAGTTGGATATAAAATAGTTGGAAATAACTTGCTGGTAGAAGCTGTGTACTTTGAATAGCAAAGGCTGCAGTTTGTAATTTGATGCCAGACATAGCCTCAGGTGGTGGAAATTGTCTTCACTAGTCAGAGAGACCTTGCATCATAGCCAATTGTTTTGGGTGGAGGACAATTCTAGCATTGATCAATTACTATAAACTACTGGTGTGATCCTGTTTCAGACAGAAGCCCATCTCTTCAAGTGGTGTAACAGGCTGTGCTTTGAAACAACTGAGAAGCTGCATGGGATATATTATATTGGACTAGAAATCTGCAACTGATCTCTCTTTCTTACAACTGAGTGAAGTTTTCCTTACTTTACAGTCTTACATTGGGATTGCTTTGTGTTTAATTTCATTTTTAAATCAGGAAGGGGGTTTTCAAAACTACTTATCTTGTGAGCAACTTCAGAAGGGTTGAAATAACTGCATATTTGATTTTCCTTTGTGGCTAACTGGACTGTCTACTAGTATTCTGTAACAGTTTGCATCAAATTACTTTTAAATAGTTGACAAATCAGTTACTGGACATTAGCTGAATTACTATAAAGGGCAGTACTCACCAGGGTGGTTGAGCAGTGGTGTATTTGATTGTTTCTAACAGTCACCAGTGGTTGTGGACTACCCCCCACCCTTCCCCACACCCCCCCCCAGGTGTGACGTTTCCTTTATAGCCAAGGTTCTGACATCACTTCCTCAACAGGTCTTGTGGCAGAACTGCCATATTCTTAATAACCCAGCACAGTGCATAAAGGGTAAGAACACACCACACAAAGGGAGAAAAAAAAATATATATATATATTACATATTGTATATTATAAGGAAGAGGGACATGTGGGGAGTGGTGCAATGCACTGGCTGTGGGGCAGCAGTTTTCCAGGAGACTTTCTGGAAACTACATTGCTGTCCTATTTGCAGTCAACTGTCAGCTCTGAGGGAGGAGGTAGCCCACCCCCAGGCTGAACTGGCAAGGACTAAGGAGGCCTCCCCCACCCAAAGAGCACCACTGCCACAGAGGCTGCCAATTATGAAGAGCAGGTGGACCACAGTAAGTTCTGGGAGGGTATGGGTGGTGGAACAGAGGTGAAGCCCCCTAGTTGTACCTCTACACAAACCATATGCCAGTCTGGCAGAGCAAGGTTCCTCTATGATGGCACCCACAGTGGAGACCAAGAAGAATGCTGAGGACACCCACAAGGGAGACCCACAGAAGGGTGGCAAGGGACACCACAGGGGAAGGAAACAGCTTCTGATAGGGGACTCAATTGTTAGAGGGGTAGACCTGGGGAAGGGAGAGGAGAGGAAAGTAAGGTGCCTGCCTTGTGCCATGGCTTGAAGGGACAAGAAGCGAATCCTCAGGATTGCAGAAGCAGCATCACAGGAGAGGGAACTAGATATCATTGTCCACCTTGGGAGAAATGACCAAGCTAGGCATGGGATCAGTGCAGTGCAGGATGAAATTGTGGTGTTGGGAGGCCTCAGAGAGTAGCAAGGCACAGTTATCTTCTCAGAGGTGCTGCTAGTCCATGGCAGGGGGTGAGGCTAGGGTACTACACACCATGCAGTTTAATGAATGGTTGCAAAACTGGTGCAGAGCACAGGGCTTTGCTTCATTGGGGACTGGGGTACACCTGGAGAGATGAAGGTTTATACTGGCACGATGGTCTGCATCTGTCCATGAAGGAACCAAGATCTAGTGACAGGTTTAAATGCTTCCTTGGCAAGCTTTTAAACTAGATATGGGGGGAGGTGCTAATAAGGGGCAGGAAATGTCAAGCCTCCCCCCACAAAACATGACGGGTAGTAAGGTAAACACTGAGGTACAGTGCTCAACAGAGGGCAGGACATGGGTAAATGGAAAAATAGACAAGGGCAAAAAGAGCAGATATGGGGGAAAAAAGTATAAAGCCAACATTAAAAGGAGGGCAATGAGTACAAATGCCCGTAGTCTGGGAAACAAGCTTCCTGAGCTAGTAGCCTTGATGGAAGATGAACACTTGGATATTGTGGCAGTCACAGAAACATGGTACATGGGGAACCATGACTGGGATGTCAACATACCAGGGTACACAGTCTACAGAAGGGACAGGGAGGGGAAAAAGGAGGTGGAGTAGCTCTATACATAAGGGAAGGATCAAAGCTACAGAACTAAAAAGTAAAGGGGGAGGACAAGAGGCACTCTGGGTCACCTTGGAGACAGGGAATGGCATCACAATCCACACAGGGGTTGTGTACAGACCCCCATCTCAAGGGGAGGAAATGGACAAGAAAATGATAGAGGACATTCTCAAAATGGCTGAAAAAGGGGAGATACTGTTAATGGGGGACCTGAATATGCCAGATGTTAACTGGATGACATGTACTGCAGCCAAATCCAAGAGCAGGGTCATTCTCGATGCCCTGCAGGGGGCAGACCTTAGACAGCTAGTGTTGGAACCCACTCGGGAGGAAGCTATACTAGACCTGGTACTCTCAAATGGAGAGAGGATCACAAATTTAGAAGTCGGTAGACATCTGGGAACAAGTGGCCACTGCACAGTGTGCTTCACAATAAGCACAACCATGGAGACAAGCCATACAAAAACAAGTATAATGGACTTTAGAAGGGCTGACTTTGGCAAAATGGGTGAATACCTAAGGAATACACTAGCAAATGGGCAAAAAGGAGGGGTGGAAGAACAATGGCGAAAAATCAAAACTGCCATCATAGAGGCAACAAGCCTTTGTGTGAAACAGATGAAGAAAACAAAGCAGAGTAAAAAACCACTATGGTTCTCAAAAGAGGTGGCAGGGAAGGTTAAGGAGAAAAAGGCCACATTCAAAAAGTATAAGGCATCACAGAAGGAGCATGACAGGGAACTGTATCAATTAAAGCAGAAAGAAGTGGGGAAGGCAGTCAGAATAGCAAAAGCCCAAACTGAGGAAAAAATAGTCAAGTCAGTTAAGAAGGGGGATGAAACCTTTTATAGGTACATTAGGGAGCATAGAAAGGTTAAGGGAGGAATAGTGAAGATTAATAAGGGAGTGGGGAGGTGGGCAGAGGGAGACAGTGAAAAGGCAGAGATACTGATGAATACTTTTGCTCAGTATTCACAATAGAAGATGAGGAGGAGTTACCTAAACCAGACAATAGAAGCACTCTGGGTAGGGGGGTTGACACCAGTCCATTTACAGAAGAAAGAGTCCTGAAAGAACTCCTAAAACTCAAGGTGGACAAAGCAATGGGGCCTGATGGGATTCACCCAGAATCCTAAAAGAACTAAGGAGGACCTAGTGACACCACTGACCACACTTTTAACAAATCATGGGAGGATGGGGTGGTACCTGAGGACTAGAGGAGGGCAGATGTAATTCCCTTCACGAAAGTGGGAGCAAGGCAGAAGCAGGAAACTACAGACCTGTAAGTTTGACCTCAGTGGTAGGGAAAATGATGAAATCACTTCTGAAAGAAAAGAATTGTTGAGTACCTAGAGGCTATGGGGCACAGGACCCAAAGCAGCATGGATTTACAGCAGGAAGGTCATGTCAGATGAATCTAATAGATTTCTTTGACTGGGTGACCAAAGTAATAGACCAGGAGGGGCTGTGGATATGGCCTACCTAGACTTTAGCAAGGCATTTGACACAGTCCCACAATAGATTAATAATCAAGTTAGCCAGCTTGGAGTGGGTCCCAGGAGGCAGCCTGGGTTGTAAACTGGCTGTACAACAGGACACAGAAGGTAATAGTGAGTGGCACACATTCTGAAGAAAGGGGGTCACTAGTGGAGTACCTCAGGGCTCTGCTGGTCCAGTCCTCTTTAACATCTTTATAGGTGATATTGCAGAGGGTCTGGAAGGAAAGGTATGCCTCTTTGCAGATGATACAAAGATCTGTAACAGAGTTGATACACAAGGGGGGGTAGAAAGGATGAGAAGGGACTTGGAAAGGTTGGAGGAATGGTCAGACATATGGCAACTTAGATTCAATGTAAAGAAGTGCAAAGTAGTGCACCTGGGAGACAAAAACCCAGGAGAAGAGTACACAATAGCAGGGGAGGTACTAACAACAACAAAAATGGAACGGGACTTGGGGGTAGTCATATCGGATGATCTAAAGGTGGGTAAGCAATGTGAGAAGTCAGTGAGGAGAGCCAGGGGGATACTGGGATGCATAGGAAGGGGCATCACAAGTAGAAAAAGGGAAGTGGTTATCCCTCTGTACAGACAGTTGGTGAGACCCCATCTGGACTACTGTGTGCAGTTTTGGAGACCTCATCTATGCAAGGACATAGACAGGATGGAAGCAGTCCAGAGGAGGGCAACTAAAATGGTACAGGGTCTGCATCAGAAATCATATGAAGAGAGACTGAGGGAGCTTAATATTTATACCCTTGATGAAAGGAGGGACAGGGGGGACATGATAGAAATGTTCAGGTTCCTCAAGGGAATCAACAAAGTCCAAGATGGTAGCATCTTTCAGAAAAAGAGATGTGTAAGAACAAGGAGACACAATTTAAAGATAGAGGGGGGATGGCTCAGGGGTAATGTGAGGAAATCTTTTTTCACGGAGAGAGTGGTGGATACGTGGAACTGCCTTCCTGGGGAGGTTGTTGGGGCTAAAATAGTGGGAGAATTCAAACATGCATGGGACAGACACAAGGCAATTGTAGTGGGGGGTGGCAGGAAGTAGGCTGTTGGTTAACTAGAATCTGCAGCTTATCCAGTAGGTAGGGAAATGGGCAGACTGGGTGGGCCAAGTGGTCCTTATCTGCCATCAAAGTCTATGTTTCTATGTTTCTATGCCTATGTTACTTCATAGTAGCAATCATTTCTATAACACCTGAAGTAATTATGTGGCAATAGATAGTGCCTGTTTTGCTGTTAAAACACTCTGTTTCCAAATGGAGACAGTATCTGACTGCATATCAGTCAGTTCATGCATGCGCGATAGTGTGAGTATGACGTCATCACATTATGACGTCCTCTCACGTTACTACAGCAAAACGTGCACAAGAGGAGTTCAGTAGCACTCCCTGTACTGAAAAAGCAGTTTTTAGAGATAGAGCCATCTTGTATGGCGCAGTAGATTTTCCTTGTGCATCTGGCTGTTATACTAAACTAAAGTGAGTATCTTTTGGGAATTAACCAGCAAACTTTTGATACTATTATTTCATTTAGAAGCAAATTATAGTAGCATTGACTAAATAAACTACTTTCTGATGTACTTTACAGATAATATTTACATGGGATACAGCCATGTCAGGACAAGGTAGGAGAGTTCTCCAGTGAGAAAGGAGCACAAGTAATTTACTGTGTTAACTATAATCATTGCCACAGAGTTTATTCTAAAGGTGTTTTTGCTTTGTGTGTTTTGTTTTCAGATATTTTGAATTATATTAAGAATTTTATGGTAAAGCATCATTTTAGAAATATAAACTGTTTGAAACTGCTAACATTGCCACTCAGGTATGAGGAATAGTTTTATAAATGAAAGTACCTCTGTAAGCTCTATTCAATAGCACTAAACATATGTATATTAATATTGTTTTAGATTGCAGTAAGAATAGAAGAAACTGAACATTTATGTACCCCATGAACAAGCCCAATCTGTGGGTGAAACGTAGGGGATGAAATAAAACAAGACTGAAGTGACTGGAAGTCATCATTTTTTGAAATTTAAAGGGGTCGCCTTCCCCCATATTCTCACATTGTCTATACAGTCACTTTTTGGGGTGGCTGAAGATGTTCTTGGAAGAACCATACTCCATTTCCCACTATAAGCATCCAAGTACTGGGTCAAATGCCTTGCTAAAGTTTAGGTAGGCCATGTCCACAGCCCCTCCATGGTCTACTACTTTGGTCACCCGGTTAAAGAAGTCTATTAGATTCATCTGACATGGCCTTCCCACTGTGAATCCATGCTGCCTTGGTCATGTGCCCCGCTGGCCTCTAGGTACTCAACAATCATTTCTTTCAGAAGTTATTCCATCATTTTCTATACCACTGAGGTCAAACTAACTGGTCTGTAGTTTCCTGCCTCTGCCTTGCTCCCATTTTTATGAAGGGGACTCACAACCATCTTCCTCCAGTCCTCAGGTACCACACCATCCTCCCATGATTTGTTAAAAAGGGTAGTCAGTGGTGTCGCTAGTTCTCCTCTAGTTCTTTCAGAATTCTGGGGTGAATCCCATCAGGCCCCATTGCCTTGTCCACCTTGAGTTTTAAGAGTTCTTTCAGGACCCTTTCTTCTGTGACTGGACTGGAATCAACCCCTCTATCCATAGTGCTTCTATTGTTTGGTTTAGGTACTTCTCCCTCCTCTTCTTTTGGGAATACTAAATAAAAGTATTCGTTCAGTATCTCTGCCTTTCCTCTGTCACCCTCTGCCCAACCCCTTCCCCTTTATGAAGCCTCACTATCCCTCCCTTGGTCTTTCTTCGCTCACTAATGTACCTATGAAAGGTTTTGTCTCCTTTCTTAACTGAGTTGGCTATCTTTTCCTCGGTTTGGGCTTTTGCTATCCTGTCTGCCTTCTCTGCTTCCTTCTGCTTTAACTGACAGTTATCTTTCCTGCTCCTTCTGTGATTCCTTATTAAGTACTTTCTGAATGCTAACTTTTTCTCCCTAACCTTCCTCACCACTTCTTTTGAGAACCATAGCATTTTTTTTCTTTCATTTGTTTTGTTAGGTGATGTTTATTTATTTAGTTTTTGTTAACCGGGTAGATACACTAGACAGCATAGCTACCTATTTTCAGGTACAACCCGGGAGATTACAACAAAGGGTATGTAGACAATAGTAGATACAAGAAAACATCATGAGAACAAGTAGAAGCCAGACACAGTACACTTATACAAAATTTTCAGCAATGACAGTACATTTGCAGGAATCTATATGTAGTAACAAAACAAGAATGTTAGTGCAAATAACTAACAGTCATTAAGTCATACAACTAGTGAGTAAGTGCTAGAAGACAGGAAATAGCAAGATTTCCAGGCAGGTTTTGAGAGTAGTAGAGGTTGAAGCTGGTAGACAACTAGGAGGAACCAGTACAGGAGTGGGTGGATACAGAACAGGAGCAGGGTTCAGAGTTCAGAAGAGCCATACAAAGCTCCTGTTTGAAGCTGTGTGGAGAAGGGGAGATTCTTAGACTCAGTGGAAGGGAGTTCCATAGTTTAGGGGTCCAGCTAGAGAAAGCATTCTCCCCATTTTGGTTTTACATCACGGTTGAACAAGAAGGGATTTGTCAACTGATCTCAGTGGGTAGGCAGAGGTCTCAGGTTTGAGCAGTAGATCCAATTTGTCAGGTATCTGGGAGGAGATTATATTCTTTATAAAACAGTAGGAAGTAAACTGATGGAAGGCTGAGGGGGTAAATCATTCCAGACTGGAGTATAGTGTGCATCGGTGAGTACGTTTGGGTAAAGACAGAGCAAAATGGCAAATGCTGTTGTAGCAGACATCCCATTTTCAGAGGAGCCCTCCAGTAGTTGCCAGAAAGGCTGTTAACCCATACACCAATTTGGGTCTCAGGATCCCCTGTGCAATGATCATCCTTGCCATGGATGTTAGGCTATCCCTCACCTTATATGCCAGCCCAAGTTGAATATTAACAGATTTAATGACTGAGGCTAGGTGCAGGTCAAAATCCAAGGCGGGATCAAGGGTTACTCCTAGGTATTTAAAAGAGGTAACTGTGTTAAGAGGAGAGCCAACAAGTGCTCTGATACTTAATGGCTGGGTGCAGGACCAAATATTTGAACCTAAGCCAAAGAGCATAGTCACTGTTTTATTTTTATTTAAGACAAGCTTGTTTTGCAATAGCCAGCTCTGAAAGGTATTGAAGTTACTATTGAGATTCAGGTTGATATCTGAGAGGTTTGAGGAGGATGAGTAAAGAACAAGATTGTCGGCATATAGCAGATCTGAGCAAACACCAGTGAGCAGTGAGATGTCATTTATGAAGACTGTAAACAGGAAAGGACCAAGAATTGAACCCTGGGGCACTCCAATTGAAGTAGGAGCAAGAGGGAACTTAGCATCTCTGATCTGGACAAATTGTGGACACTTTGAAAGATAATTTTGGAACCAGATGGTGACGGAGGTAAAGAAACCTAAGGATGACAACTTTGATAGGAGCAGCGGGTGGTTAACTAAATCAAACGCTTTTGTAAGACCAACAAAAGTAGCCCCAGTGAAAGATCCTTTGTCCATAACAAGTCTGAAATAATTTGTAAACTGTATGAGAGCAGTGGATGTACTGTGCCCATGTTGGAAACCATGTTGTTCAGGGGTGAGGAGTCTGAAGGAGTAGAGGTAATCCAAGACCTGAGTAGCAACAATTTTCTCCAGTATTTTAGAGAGGGTGGAGAGGACGGCAATAGGGTGGTAGTTATCCAGGTTAGTGGTGTCCTCCTTTTTGCAGACTGGTACAACTTGATCAATCTTCCAGAGGGAAGGGATATGTCCTGTAAGAAGAGACAGGTTACATAGAAACATAGAAACATAGAAGTTGACGGCAGATAAGGACCGCAAGGTCCATCCAGTCTGCCCATTTCTTTTTCTACCTTATAAATGTGCCATTGGCCTTTGCTCTGTCAGTGGCCTATCTATTCATAGTCATTTGCATTGCTCCCTTATGCCTATCCCATGCCTGTTTGAAGCCCTGCACTGTATTCATAGCCACCACTTCTTGTGGTAAGCCATTCCATGCATCCACCACCCTTTCTGTGAAAAAGAATTTCCTCACATTCCCCCTTAATCAGCCCCCCTCTAATCTCATGCTGTGACCTCTTGTCCTGCTATTTTTCTTATATTTAAACATGTTAGACTCTTTCACCTTGGTAATGCACTTAAGGTGTTTTGAATGCCTCGATCATATCACCTCTCTCCCTCCTTTGCCCAAGGGTATACATATTGAGCTCTGTTAATCTGTCTTCATATGTCTTCTGATGCAGTCCCTGCACCATTTTGGTTGCCCTTCTCTGGACTGCCTCAATTTGGTTAATGTCCTTGTGAAGGTGTGGCCTCCAATACTGCATGCAGTACTCTAGATGGGGCCTAACCAGTGTCTTGTAAAGAGGTGGATTATTACCTCCCTCTTATGACTTGTGATACCCCTACTAATACACCCTAACACCCCCTAGCCTTACCTACTGCTTTAGAGGTCTGCTTGGATGATTTCAGGTCATCAGTGATGATGATGCCCAAGTCTCTTTCTTCCTTTGTGACTGCTAGCAACTCCCCTCCCAGCCTATAGGTGGCTTCAGGGTTTCTCTTCCCTATGTGCATGATTTTGCACTTCTTTGCATTAAATCCCAGTTGCCACTCTTCTGACCATTTTGCTAGTTTATCCAGATCTCTTCTTATTCTGCCCACCCCATCTGGATCATCTACTCTGTTGCAGATCTTGGTGTCATCTGCAAACAGACAAGCCTTACCTCTAGTCCATCTGCAAGGTCACTAGTGAAGATGTTGAAGAGGACTGGCCCCAGAACTGATCCCTGAGGTACCCACTTGTGACTTGCATCTCTTCTGACTGTATACCATTTACCACCACTCTCTGTTTTCTGCCAGTCAACCAGTTTGCCACCCAGTTGACCAACTTCTGACCCACCCGAGCCTACCCAGCTTATTTATCAATCTTCTATGTGGAACAGTGTCAAAAGCTTTGCTGAAGTCAAGGTAGGCGACATCAACTGCTCCCCCTTGGTCCACCACTCTGGTTACCCAGTCAAAGAAATCTATGAGATTAGTTTGACAGGACCTTCCTTTTGTAAACCCATGCTGTCTTGGATCCTGTGCCCCTATGGATTCCAGGTGTTGCATTATCCTTTACTTAAGGAATGCCTCCATAATCTTGCCCACTACTGAGGTAAGACTGACTGGTCTGTAGTTCCCTGCCTCCTCCCTGCTACCATTCTTGTGGAGCAGGATCACTTGAGCCCTTCTCCAGTCTCCTGGGACCTCTCCTGTGCTCAGAGACTCACTAATCAGTCCTGCTAATGGCTCTGCTAGTTCCAACTTTAGCTCCTTAAGTACCCTGGGATGTATGCCATCAGGTCCCATTGCCTTATCCACCCTGAGCTTAGCAAGCTCTTGTAGGACCCTTTCTTTTGTGAAGGGAGTAGTGCTCACCTCCCTCCCCCCTGTGTCCATGATGCTAAGCTGTGGGCCCTGCCCTACCTTCTCTTCAGTAAATACTGAGCAAAAGTATCTATTTAGGATAGATGTCTTACAGGGTCCTCCTCCTCACATGCCCCCTTTTCTCCTTTGAGCTTAGCAATACCCCCTCTGGACTTTCTCCTTTCACTAATGTATCTATAGAAAGTCTTGTCACCTTCTTTTACTGTTCGTACTAGTGTTTCTTCAGTTTGGGACTTTGCCTGCCTTACTGCCTTCCCTGCTTCCCTTAGGGCAGTTTGGTATGCCTCCCTATCTTCATCCCGCTGTGTTCCCTTATATTTCCTGAAGGCCAGCCTTTTGGCTCTGACCTTTTCTGCTACTCTATTTGAGAACCCAAGTGGTTTCCTTCTTCTTTTGCACTTCCTTTTCTCTCTAACACAATGGGACGTTGCTTCAAGTATTGCATCCTTAATGCTTTCCCACCTTGCCTGTACCCCCTCACCTGTGTTTCTTTTTGATTGAAAGGTTGAAAGGTCTAGTCACTGGAGAGACTATAGACAGTGCAACCGTTCTTAGGAATTTTGGTAAGAGTCCATCTGCTCCTGCTGATCCAGCAGGAGAGATGGACTTAAGTAAGCATAAGATTTCACTGTCAGAGACTGGGTGAAGGGTGAAAGATCGGTTGGAAGGTTTTACAGTTATCCTGCAGAGTGACAGGTAAAGGCCCAGGAAAAGCAGTATAGGAGGAGAGGTCAGTGAATCTGGAGTTAAGAGCCTCGGCGATAATGAGCAGGTTATTGCAATTACAACAATCCATGACCATATCAGAGATGGTATTGCACTTATTTTTCCCCATGATGGTGTTAACATGACTCCAAAAACCATGAGAGTCACTGACAGAGGTACTAAGGAGCTGACAATAGTAATTGCCCTTAGCAGATCTAATGGAAACCTTACATAGGTTTCGGAGTCTTCTGTACTCCGCCCAAGCTGATGGAGACTGGGTTAGCTTAGCTTTGTTCCAGGCTTTATCCCTCTTTTTGAGAGAGGACAGGAATGAGAACTTAACCAGCAGGTAGCAGATCCCCAGATAAGGTGCCTTTTTACTGGGATATATTTGTCTTGAAGCATGGTAAGGAGGTATTGAGCAGCACGTTCCATATTACAAGTATTATATAGAGGTGCCCGGTCCATGATCTGTAGCTCCAAGATTAGGGCTGTCTGATCCATTTTTGAAAAATCCCTGAAAAGAATTTCTCTGGGGGGGTGGTTTAGGGGCCCTAGTCTTCCAAACACAGTAAACTGGGGAGTGGTCACTGACTGAGTCTGGTAAAACTCCAACAGCACTGATCCTCTCAGGCCAATTGTAGATGACCCAGTCTAGAAGAGATGGAAGACTGCTGTTACTAGCCTGTCTGGTTGGGAGACTGAACAATTGAGACAGGTGTAACCTACAGAGTTCAGCAGTATAGAGATTAGAGTTTTTCCCTAGCCAATCCAGGTTGAGGTCCCCCATAACAATGAACTCTTGTCCACCCTTTAGCGAGGAGAGATAGTCATTTACCTTAGTCAGGCCTGTTAGTCCATTTTTAGGAGGGTTATAGATGCACACTACATTTAGCTTCTTGGTGAGACCTAAGGTAATAATTATATGAATAGTTTCACATATACAGGTAGTGTTGACCAGGAGGTCTGTAATATCAGGGTCCTGTCTAGTATAAAACAAAACACCACCATCTTTTTAGCATTTGGACGATCACATCTGTGAAGTTTATATCCATTGGTCCTACATAATGAATCTGGTATATGGGGTTTTAACTAAGTCTCGATTAGACCTAGGATGTCAGGGGAGTTGTGAGCAATCCAGGCTTCAAGCTGTGCAAAATTAGCTGACAGTCTTCTAATGTTCATATGTGCAAGCCTAAGCCCCTTTTCTGTGAACCAATAAGATGAGTTTTTGGTAGTGATGCCATCAGGAGGGCCCAGGTTAGGTTCAATATCACCAGAGAGAGAGAGAGAGAGATGGCATAGGGGTACCCAGGTCTCAATGAGAGAGGTTTGGGGTTTGCCCTCCAGTGGCATATAAAAAGGGGAATGGCTTAGGCAGTCAGCTATACTAGCAAATGGGATAAGCTTTAGGAGCCAGGTTTCAGGGATAGAGGTATTACCCCCAATAATTAGGTTTCAGAAACAATAGCTCTAGTCCTCGGCTTTATTTGAGTAGCCAGAGTCAGTAGATGGCTGGCAGAGAACATCTACTGAGAGTTGGAGGGCTAGCAAAAGGGAAAATACTCCTACAAAGCTGCAGTGAAGTGAGATCACCCTCATAGTGTACACTGGTAAGGAAAAGAAAGGAAGGTAGAACTAGGGAAAAGAGAGAAAGCAGCGAATTCAGGACTGGAGAGGGGACTGAAGCAAATGTGCAGCTGGCTGCAGGAGTGAGACAACAACTAAGTCCAAGGATGAAACTATCCAGCAGGCAGAGATATAGAGCTGTAACTAGAAACCTTATTAAGGCTTTTGCTAAGTGTGGAGATATTCAACAGCTTCCTGGGGCAATCCAACAATGAAATTCACAATCTAGCTGCCTTGTGATCCTCACACCAGAAGAAATGGTCCAATCACTGAGGGAAAAAAGAATACCCACCCCAAGGAACAAGCATTTAATAAGCTGTGGGGGAGAGAGTGGGGGGAGGGAGAAAATTTTACTTTAGTGTCTCTCACAGAAAAAACAGGCTATGAGCATACAATTAAATCAGAAAAAGTGCCAAAAACTCTGAGATTGCAGTGCACACAGAAATGCTGTACACACCACAGAGCTGTAATGCAAGGTACAAATTCTGTTAACAGCTCAGCTGGACAGAGGCCCATTTAAATCAGTCTGCACAGGGGTTTTGAGGTAGAAATTCAGCCACAGCTCAGAAGGCAGTGAGCCTCTTAGAAATGTTATTTCTTTCTCATTACAATTTTGTATTTAAATTGCTTTACAGTACCTAATTTTGCACCTGAATGCATCTAATTGTCATCTTGATTATTTCTAGTTGCAGGAAATGCAATGCTATAGAAAGGAAGTGTTTCTGGGAACCCCAGGGCCAACATTGTGATCCGGCAGCTCAGTGGTTAGAGCACTGGGTTGGTATTCCTGGTCCTGGATTAAATTCCCAGTAGGTCATTATTTCTTTCTCAACAGAGTCTGTGATTTTAAATTGCTTAGCAGTGGCAAATACTGCACCAAAACACATCTAATTGTCATGTTGATTATTTCTAGTTACAGGATGTGCAATACCAGAGAAAGGAAGTGTGTCTGAGAACCCCAGGTTCAACCATGTGAGCCTGTAGCTCACTGATTAGAGCACCAGAATGGTATTTCAGGGGTCTGGGTTCAATTCCCAGTAGATCACATTATTTATTTCTCACAACAATGTGTAAATGTTTAGGATATAGGATTTTTGGCAGCTTTTCCTAAAAATCTGAAATCCTAATTTTTTTCTGAAATGTGAAAAATCTCTTTAGCAAAAATGATATCTGAGCAACCCTACTTTCAACTCAGTGCCAGAGCATTATCTGCACTAATCTTTGTCAGAATGATTGCATTCAAATACAGGTGCAGTATTTTCAATGGGTGCCATATGTTTGTGACAGCAGGTAGGCTTTATAGCAGCTCATACTGCAATGCAGTGGTTGTGTGCAATGTAGTGGTTGTGTGGTAGCAGTCAACAAGGAGACCTTCCAGAGGTTGTGGTGCTGGCCCCTATGTGAGCACCTCTTTGGGTGGAGGGAATAGTTCTCAAGGTCCCAGGCAGTACTGGTAGAGAGTCAGAAGAATGTCATGAGACTCAAAGTCATATTGGCAAGGAGTCAGGGGACCATCTCTCCCATCCAGGAACCACCTAGCCAGACACCACTGTCTCAAAGGTTGCCAGAAGGAAGGAGAAATTAGACAAAGGTGGGCTCAAGGAAGGAAGGGGTAGTAGGATAAGGAAGGCGGGGGGAATGGGGAACAGGCACACTCCTCATCCAGTACCACTAAGAAACTCCTACACCATTCTTGTGGAGTGGAACTGCCATGAAGAGGATCCCAATGTGGTGGACAGAGAGGATGAGGGGAACCACCCAAATGGAGTCCCCAGGAAGGAGGAAGGAGACCCCCAGTGAAGGAGGAGGCAACGTCAATGAGGGGTCTCTATAGTCAGAGGGATAGCATTGTGGGAAGGAAAAAGGTAGAGATGTAGGTTAAATGCCTTCCTGGTGCATTGGCTCAGAGGGATGGAAAGAGTATCCAGTGGATCACAAGGGCTATAGGAAGGCTGGATGTCATTGTCCACCTGGTGACAAATGATGTAGTTCTGGAAGGGACAGGGGCAGTGCAGGAGCAGTTTAGGAAGCTGGGAAAGGGTCTTAGGTAGGTAGCATGCATGGTAGCCTTTGTAGAAGGCTACCGTGCACTATTATCCTGTCAATAATCCTAGCACTATTATCCTGTGTTTTAGTAGCTGTTTGAATGCTGTTTTTAGAGTGCTTACCTTGGTAGAACTGTATAGAATGTGTAGCGTGGGTGTCCGCCATCTTGCGCATGTGGAGTAGCCTCCTGTATCAGGATACAGTTCCAATAGTTGGCGCATGCGCAGTAGGGTCCTGTTCTAGCCCGCTGCATACTAATGTGATTCCTTTGTTTGCCCTCCCTATATAGGCCCTGAAGCAGCCCACTCCATTCAGAACTCAGCCCAGCTGCGGAGACTGAATTCGGGGATTGCCAGAGCCTGTAAGAGGTAAAGTGTCCTGCACTACAGCCTGACTGTTGTGAGGCACTTCCCACTCGTCCGCCCCAACCACCCTCCCACCCAGGGTCAGCACTCCATATATTGCTGCTGGCAGGTCACATGATGTGACACGTGACCTACCCTCCTTTTTACTAAGTGTTCACTTTCCCATTTGCAGGTTATAGACACCAACCACTAGGGGTCACTGCACTTTCCATTCTAGCTGCTATCTCAACTCTATATCCCTCCTAGCTACCATTTCACAGCTGACCCACTAGAGGTCACTGCAGTTCCCTTTGAATCCTTCTATCACCTACTTTCTGCACTCCTCCAGCAGCCTATCTCTAAGCACCTGCCAGCATCAAACCTGGTACCCTTCTCTCCAAATTCTACTGACTATCCTCTAAGGAGAATGAACCAGGCCAACAACTTCCTCTATTTTCATACTCTTAACCCTCCCTCACTGAATTAAAAATTAAACCTTTCTACACTCTGTCCCTGAGCTGTGTTCAAACCCAGTACCCTTGCAGTCAGAGTCAGCTGCTCTACCTCTGCACCACATTGCCTACCAATTTTATTACTAATTTCTAAGCCTTTTAATCACTTACCCCCCAACCTGCCAAAATATAAGTTTACCTCTTCTCTCTTGCTGCCTTTGAACCCTGCACCCTTATTTTTAAAGTCCACAGTTCCACCACTCAGCTAGAACACCTGCCTATTTTTACTGCAGGATCTCAAAACTATAAAGAACGCACTAACCCTCTGACACAACTAATGTGTTATGTAAGTGCTTCTGCAAACCTTGAATCCAACTCCCTGCTGCTACAGCCACTAGTCAAGCTCTCTCCTGCTACCCTGGTCAAGACTTAAACCTGGTACTCTGTGCACTTCAGGCACATGCACTACCACTACACCATAGCAGCAACTAGGCTCGGAGATGACCTCTCGCTACTATCTCCCCTCTTTCATCCTAGTACCCCCATTCTTTCCTCACTTCAGCTCCCCCACCCTCCCCAACTATGCACATGCATCCCCTGCTCACCAGCCTATCTCTTCTCCTCCTCCTTCCTTTGCCTTCCACCAACCCTAGTGTCCCTATTAACCCTCAGCCTCACTACTCCAGTGTTCCTACCTACCCTCCTGTCCTCCCCTCCTCCTTTACCACTGCTCCTCCCCCTCCCTCCTCCTCCACACATCCCATATGCTCCTCTCCACCTCACCCCCCTTCCAGACATTACCTGTCCTCCCCCCAGCTCCCTTGCACTTCTGATCACTCAGGCCTTCTCTGCCTGTGCTACCCTACCCACCCCTTGTGCAACTAAACCCCCTTCCTCATTCTATTGCTCCTGGCGTAAACTCTCCATCTGCCTCCCTCTGACCAGAGCACTTCTCCTCCTTCTACTCCTAACAGGGAACATACATCCCAACCCAGGCCCTGCCCCCTCCCATCCACCCACTCAGCCCACTGGTCTTCAAGTAGCCTCCATGAACATATGCAGCCTGCTGAAGAAATTTGATGCCCTACAGTGCTGGGCCTTGGCTCACCAACCAGACATCATAGCCCTGGTTGAAACCTGGCTGTCCAAATCAACTCCTGACTCATTTGTCTCCCTCCCAGGCTATACCTTATACTGGGAGGACTGAGTAGGCAAACAAGGGGGAGGCTGTGCAATCTACACCAGGGACACAATACCTGGACACGCACTCCCCACCCCTGCCCTTATAAATGGGGCCCAGGCCCTTACCCTCAGACTCACCCCAGACCCCTCTAGGGGCCCTCTCTATCTCACCACAGCCTCACGTTCCCCAAAGAACCAGCACCCAGCCCTGGTATCTTTAACGGACTACCTGGCCACCCTCCACCATAAGGCAGAACAAACTAGTGGGGACCTTAATGTAAATTGGCTCAGCACCTCCTCATCCATGACCAGAGACTCATTTGCTGCCCAAGATCTGACGCAACTCGTCACCCAGCCCACGAGACTTAACCCTAAGAGTGGTACCAGCACCCTTCTGGATGTTATTATAACTAACCGACCCCATAAAATCCAAAACATCCAGGTCCTCCCAGACTCCCTAAGTGACCACTCCCCTATCCTATTTCATTGGGTAGCCCCCAATCCCAAACCCAAAGCCCAGACCACCCTCCACAGGCGCCTCCGCCCTGGTGGGCTGAAAAACTAAAGCACTCCTCACCCAGATAAACTGGTCCCCATTCAGCATGCAACCAACATTGACACTGCCTCACCTTCTTCACTCACACCTTCAACATGGCCTGTGATCTCTTTGCACCTTAACAAAATCCAGTCCAAAACAGAATGCACCCTGGGTTAGTCCGCCTCCTACAACTACTTAGAAACCGGGATAACCTCTGGCACCTGCCACTGAAACAGGTCGTCTGTCTGATAGGCAAGCTTACAATGCAGCCCAGAATAAGTGCTCATGGGCCATCAGGAAAGCCAAGGCAGACCATTACCAGGCCTCCCTTACCTCCTCCTGGGGCTCAGCCGGACCTTCTGGGATAATATTAAGCAACTTAATGGTAAAGCTTGCTCCCTGCCCCATCCCAGCTCACTAGAAATGGCACCACCTCCACTGAGCCTGCCACCATAGCTAACTGGTTCAACACCACTTTCACTGACCTTAGTTCAGTCCTCCTAGTAATTTCTTTGACCTTCCCCCCAGCCAACCTCCCCCTGTCCTCCAGCACCCCAGCTTCCACCTGTGAAAGATTTCCACCCGGGAAGCCAGACCCATCCTAATCAAAGCTCTCAATGGCAACAATCCTGGCAGTGACTCACTGGACCCCAGGATCCTCAGGCTGGTGCTAGATGAAGTCCTTGCCCCACTCACCAGCCTAATTAACCAGTCACTCTGCCTGGGACAATTCCCCACAGCTTGGAAAACAGCCATTATCACACCTATTCATAAAGGGGGCAACAGGTCATTGGCCAACAACTACCAGCCAATCTCCATCCTCCCTCCCCTCTCTAAAGCCCTGGAGAAAGTGGTGGCCATTCAAATCACTGATTATCTGGCTAAGCATAACATTTTATGCCCAGAGCAACATGGCTTCCGTGCGGGTCACAGTACCAGCACTGCCCTTATTGAATTCTCCAACTTTCTACACTCCTCCTTGGATACCAGCTCCCTAGCTGGTGCAGTGTTCATCGACCTCTCAAAGGCTTTCAACACTGTCTCCCATCCACTTCTGCTGAATGCACTCTGCCACACTGGTCTCTCAGCTGGCCCCCTAGCATGGTGCGCTAGCTATCTTGACACTCAATCTCAGTGTGTAAAAATTAATAGCACACTCTCCGATACCCATCCCATTCTCTCTGGGGTCCCCCAAGGCTCCATCCTGGGCCCCCTTCTCTTCTCACTCTATCTGAACACCCTGCCCAGTGCATGCCCTGGCAAAATTCTACTGTATGCAGATGACGCTGTCCTTTTTGCCACCCACAGCAATCCCATCTCCCTACAGGACTCCCTACAGCAGTCTTTCAACAGTGTCAAAGCTTGGTTTAAGGAGCAAAGACTTGTCATCAATCTTAATAAAACCAAAGCTATGCTCTTTTGCCACCCCCAAAACAAAGCTAGCAACCACCCACTCTTTATCCTTCCAAGTACCAATCAGCCACTGGAACAAGTCTGCTCCTACAAATACCTTGGGGTTACCTTCAACTCAGCCCTCACATTTCCACAACCACATCGGCCCTAACATCCGCCACTAACACCGACGGCATCCTATTCGCCATAGAACTCCGTCTCCCCAAATGCTCTCTGGCTAGCTGTTACATCATCTGTTCTGTCCCTTGTAGACTATGGTCTACCAGTATATGGTGCTGCCGACACCACTGCACTCAACAAAATTCACCTAACCCTGAATAAAGCCTGCAGATTGATTACTGGTGCCCCCAGGCTCACACACACCTGTCAGCTGTATGTCGAGGCTAACCTGCTTACCCTGGATGAATGGCTCCAATACCAAACCTGTCTCCTCACAAAAAAAACCCTACTCGGGCTCTCCCCCCCTGGGGTAACAGCTTCCATCCACCAGAGCCCTCCCACTATTGCAACACGGTCTTCTTACAAGACCACTATAAAGGTCCCCAGATCAAGAACCAGCTGTTGCCAGAGGTCCTTCTGCTATAGAGCCCCAACCTGGTTTAACTCTCTCCCTGCCCCCATCACCAATGCCACCACCATCTCCAAGTTCAAAACCACCCTTTGGAACCACATCTTCAGCACTCGCAACTGCTCCTGTCTCTGAACATAGCCTCCACCTCTGCTTCTCTTGACAATGCCCCCAGGGCAGCTCTCCACCTAACCATCCCCTCCACCACTTCCCTGTACACCGTGCCTATGTTTAACCTGGCCAGTGCCAGCTGTCTCAGTGTTTACCAACCAGATTGCTCACTTGATACCAACTTGTGTAACACCTGTTATCAATTACATGTACCCTGTACCCAATTGTATTTGTCTGACCACAGTGTGACGTGGTGCCTCTGTTGAATGCCTAATGTTTTGCAAAACTTTGCTATGTAACCAAAAACACAATGTAAGTCTTTATGTGACGAAGTACCTTTGGAAACGAGCCTCTGGCTCAAAGGTTGTAAACTGATTCTTAGAAATAAATAAATAAATAAATAAATAGAAGTGTTGTCTGTCTACAATAAGGGGAAGAATAGGGAGAGCCTCATTAAGGCCTTCAACTCATGGTTGAAGAAATAGTGCAGAGAGGAGGGTTATGGCTACATTTGGGGACTGGGGCTCCACCTGGAGGGATCAGAGCTTGTACCAGGGGGATGGCCTACATCCATCCATGAAAGAAGCTGTAGTCAGCAGTAGATGGTTTAAGTGCTACTTTGACTGGCATTTAAACTAGTCAAGGGGGTGGCATAAGACAAAGGGGTGGCAGAAACTGCCCCATCAGGCTGTGATAGAGGTTAGAGAATTTCTGGAAGGAAAGGATTCCCACCTACATGAAGAACAACCAAGGGTGCAAGGGATCAGCATGGGATGAAGGGAGGAAGAGAAGCAGACAGTATGGAGAAGAGAAGAAGGGTGAACAACTAGACAACATGAGAAGTGACAAGAGTAGGACTAACAAAATCTGGATAGCCATGTGTTCCAGTGATAGAAGTCTGGGAAATAAGTTACCAGATCTGGAGGCCACGTGACTGATGCAGGTCTGGATATTGTGGCCATCACTGAAACATGGTGCACAAACAACCATGACTGGGAAATTGTCATACCTGGCTACACAATGTTTAGAAGGGACAGGGTAGGACAGAATGTTAGGGGAGTCATGCTTTATGTTATGGAAAAAATCAAAGCAATGGAGGTACAGGGAGTATGGTGGGGTCAAGGTATTGTGGGTCAATCTTGAGTCTGGACACAGGGCCACCATTCACATGGGAGTGGTATACAGGACTCTGACACAGGGAGAGGACATAGACAAAAAGATGCTGGAAGATATAGGCAAAATGGCTAAGAAGGGGGAGGTGGTGTTGGTGGGGGACTTTAATTTGCCAGATATAGAGTGGAGCCTACCTGCTGCAGCATCAACAAGGAGCAAAGACATTTTGGACTCCCTTCAGGGGGTGTTCCTCAGGCAGCTGGTCAGTGAACCCACTCGGAGTCGGGCAATACTAGACTTGGTACTTATGAGTGGGAACAGTGTGGTGGATGTCAGAGTGGGGATTCATCTGGGGACCAGTGACCATTGCACAGTATGGCTTAATATAAGAACAACAGTTGAATCCAGCCACACAAGTGCAAGGATTCTGTATTTCAGAAGGGCTGACTTTTCAAAGATGAGTGAATGCATCCAAGGAGGCCTGGCAGGGGGGATGTCGAGGGTCGGTGGGGGTTAAATGAGCCAGAATTCAAGAAAGCATAGTAAAGGCTGCAAACTTGTACATAAGGCAAATAAGCAAAAGCAGGAGGAGAAGTCCTTTATGGTTCTCGAGGAAAGTGGCAGAAAAGGTAAGGGCAAAAACAGTGGCATTCAGAAGGTATAAGGAGACCAATACAGAGGAGGACATTAAAGAGTATCTGGAAAAACAGAGGGAGGCAGATGAGACAGTAAGGAATGCAAAAGCACAAGCTGAGGAAAGAATAGCCCAGACAGTATCAAAGGGGGACAAGACATTTTTCAGGTATGTCAGTGAGGAAAGAAAGAGAAAGAGAGGGATTGCACACTTAATAAAGGAGGCGGGGGCTATACTGAAGAGGACCAAGAAAAAGCAAATATCTTAAACAAATAATTCTGTTTGGTATTCGCAGTTAAGGGGGATGGAAAGGGACCACAAATAAGCACCAAGAGATTGGAGGGAGGAAAATGGACACCAGTCTCTTTTTTGAGGAGAGGGTCATGACAGAAATTGCTAATCTGAGGGTGGACAAACTACAGGGCCAGACATGGTGCATCCAAGAGTGTTAAAGGAACTCAGGGAGGTGTTAGTTGCACTCCTGACAGACTTGTTTAACAATTCATTGAAGATCAGCATGGTCCTGGAGGACTGGAGAAGGGCAGGCTTAGTACCACTTCACAAAAGTAGTAGCAGGCAGGAGGCAGGAAATTACAGGCCTGTCAGCCTGACATCTCTAGTAGAGAAGTGATGGAAACACTATTAAAGGACTGAATCATGAAACACCTGGAATCCAATGGACTGCAGGACCTGAGGCAGCATGGCTTTATGGAGGCAAGGACATGCCAAACAAACCTGATAGACTATTTTGACTGAGTAACCAGGGTGTTGGATTGGGGTGGTGGTGGTGGTGGACATGGCCTACTTGGACTTGAGCAAGGCCTTTGACTCAGTTCCACATAGGAGGCTGGTAAACAAGTTGGCTAGCATGGGAGTGGGCAATAAGATGATAACCTGTATAACAAACTGGTTAGCAGATAGGAGGAAGAGGATGATATTAAATGGAGTTCACTCTGAGGAGGGGAGCATGACCAATGGGGTACCACAGAGGTCAGTACTGGGGCCAGTCCTTTTTAATGTCTTCATTAGTGACATAGCAGAGGAACTGGAAGGGAAGGTCTGCCTGTTTGTGGATGACACTAAGATCAGCAACAGAGTGGACACTCTGGAGGAGTGCAAAGAATGGAAAAACTCTTGAAGTGACTGGAGGAGTGGTCAAAAGTTTGGCAGCTATGGTTCAATGCAAAAAAAGTGAAAAATAATGCACTTGGGTCAAAGAAACCCATGGGTGCAGTACAAAGTTGGGGAGGAGGTAGTAGCAATCACCAAGCAGAAAAAGACCTGAGGGTAATCATATCAGATGACCTGAAGGTGGCCAGATAATGCAATAAAGTGATCAGGAGAGCTAGTGGCATACTGGGATGTATTGGTAGTGGTATTACCAGCAGGAAGAGGGAAGTGGTGTTGCCACTATATAGGTATTTAGTAAGACCCCACCTGGAGTACTGTGTCCAGTTTTGGAGGCAACATCTCAGGAATGACATAGACAAGATGGAGGCTGTCCAAAGTAGGGCTACTAAGATGGTACACAGTCTACATAAAATGTCTTATGAGGTGAGGCTAAAGGAATTAAATGTGTACAACCTGGAGGAGAGGAGGGAGGGGGATATGACTGAGATCTTTAAATACCTAATGGGGTGAATAAGGTACAAGTGGGAGTTATTTTTCAGAGGAAAGGGTGCTCCAGAACAAAGGGCCAAGATATGAAGCTAGAGGGCAATAGGTTTAAGAGAGATGTGAGGAAATATTTCTTTACAGAAAAGGTGATGGATGGCTGGAATGTTCTTCTAGCAGAGGTTGTGGGGGAAAAAACAGTGGTGGAATTCAAAAAACCTGGGATAAGCACAAGGGAGCTGTAAGGAATAGGTAAGCTAGTGGCAGAGAAAATGCTGTAGACCTAGAGTGGTCTACAATGTAAGCAATGCAATAAAAAAGGGCATGCTAGATGAGCCATGGGGCCCTTATCTACTGTCAGCTTCTTTGTTTCTATGTAATGACACATGCATCATTATTTTGATACAAGGTCTAACTTTGCCGACATTACTGTGTGCAGTTTACTGAATCACCATCTTATTTAATAATTATTTTTATTACAATACATATTTTAAGTATGGTACATGTAGATGCAAACATGATAATATATTATCACACTGTCACTGGATTACAAATCTGAACCACTGGGAATTTTAATATAGTAGTTCAGCATTACCTTTACAGGACAAACAAATCCTGTTCATATCTGATAATTTGTTGACATGCAGATTCTAGGTTACATATACAATATTGCAATTTTTAGATCATCCTGGATCACACTTTCTAAATGATCATGATTCTATCCTATGATCCATCCATGTTAACGCATGACTGTTAGACTATCTAATAAATTGTCTAATTGTGTTGACATAGGTATGCTTTGAAAAAAAGGGGTAGTGGATCTGTGACATAATGTTTTGAAAATCCATCACTCCCAAGTATGCAAAATGTGGAAAGTGAAAAGTGGGAAGGTTAAGATATACAAGTAGGGAAATGGAAAACAAATATTGTTAGTAATTAAATGTAGCTCAAGCACAATAATATTGGCACTTATACGTTTATTTCAATACAAATGATATATTATTGAAAAAAGAACAACTCTTCAGTTTACAATTTTTTCCATTTGTTTGCCTCTAAATTTAATTTTACTCACCTGACTTTGAAAACTAGGAAACAATACTCATTATGTAAAATGTTATCTAGATCACTAATGGGGCATGTTTAAAAAGCCCCAATTGGACAGTTTGTCAGTCATCACCATAGAATGCATATTGTTGAGGCTGTAATGACGGCCTGTGTCAGTCACTTCCACAGGCAACATGTTGGGAAAGTCATGAAAAGGCCAGCTATTTACTCCATCAACCAATTAGTTTTAATTTTTTAAGCATGTTATCTCTTGGGTCTGTAGAAACAGCATATAAAACACCAGCAAGCATGTAAAACTTCATAAATACAATACAAAAATAATACATATTAAAATTAAAAAGAAAATTTGTCAGCCAGGGTCATATAATGCTAGGCAGAACAAGTAGGTTTTTTAAGCTCTTTTTAAAGGCCTCTACTGAGGAGCTGTCACAAGAAAAAGGGCATAGAATCCCACAGCTGGGGAGCAGCCAAAGTAAAGGCTTTTTCCATGGGTGATTTCTGATGTGCTTACAGAACCACAAAAATATTTGTGCCAGCAGAAGGGTGCAAGCAGCAGGTAGTATAGAGGTCCAGGAGGTTTTTAATATTGCATGGACCAAGATCTGCATGACAGCCAACAAGCAAATCTTCAAGGTGTTATGCCATGTTGCTTGTAGCCACTGCAGATCACATAGCACTGGCATAATATGATTAAAAGTGTATCAGATATCAGCCTTGTTGTGGTATTTTGCAGTAGCTTCCAAGACTAGCAGCATCTTGTTGCACACATCAGTATCCCTGACTGAGAAGAGAGTACAGACAAGAGAGTAGAAGCAGGGTACTCCTGCAGACATCATTTTGCTATCTGAAGGGAGGCACAAAGCATTTCACTGCCAGTCAGGGTAATGTAAAGTTACAGAATGTATCGAAACAGAGATGCCATCTCCCTCCCTGTACACCGGACACTCCTTACAAAAAACATTCTGCCACTTTTTGAATATGCTGACATCATATACAGGTCCACCTCCATATCCACCGTTTCCAGACTGGATGTTCTCTTCAAAGCTTTCTGTCATTTCACCCTGAATGCCCCCCCAACCCATCATTGCACCCTCTACTCATTGCCATCACTCCCTTCTCTTACTTCTTGCTGAAACCTCCATACTTCCAATTTCACCACTAAATACTGGTTTGACTCATTGCCCTCCTACCTAGCCTCCTTTCATTCCCCTGCCACCCTCACCTCCTGTAGGCTTCTCTCCCGAGACCCTTGTTCCTTTGCCCTACCCCACCCTCTCTCAAACTCTGGTAAGGCTGCCTTCTTATTTCAGTTCCCTGGGAGGGGAACTCCCTGCCTGCCTGCATCACTGCACAGATTGTTCTCCCTAAGTATATTTAAATGAATCCTCTACCTCTCCCCTCCTACTCCTTGCTCATGCCCACAACCAGACTAACCTCAAGGTAGTACCTTTGCCTAACCATCCCTGGTTACCTGTATCTCAGCATGCCAGGTCCCCCGCTTCTTCTGAAGTCAGCATCTTCCCAAGCATCCCATGTATACTATTGCCTACCCAGGCCTAAACAATAGAAGCATAGAATTTGACAGCAGATAAGGACTGCTTGGCCCACCCAGTCTGCCCATTTCACTACCTAATGGATAAGCTGCAGATCCTAGCTAACCCCTCTGCTGTTGTACTGCTCTATGTGTTGTTTGATATGCATATGTTATGTATCATTTTCATATCTGCTTGTAACCTTCCGCTGCTTTTTTTCGAACGTGTTGTTGTTATATTCAATGTCATGCAAATAGTTTTTTACCTGCCTGTATAATCTGTTACCTGCCTGTCTTTAAGCACTTATGAATCATAACTCTGTTTTATCACACTGTACTTGTACCTCCTTCCCCCCCTCCCTCAGGTCGCATCTGGAAACGAGCCTCGGCTCAGTGTGCCTCTCCCAGTTACCAATCTTTAAATAAAATGAATAAAATAAAAGTAGGCAGTCAGGTCATCTGTGGCCACTTAAAAATATTGTTTGGCTATCAGATTTTGAAAACAAATGACAAACATTCAATGTTCTCACAAACTGTTTTTTTCCTACAAATTCTGAACACAGTACCTGACCAGGAAACATCAAATGCACAGAAATAGTGAAATTCAAAGGCTTTATTTTTTAACTAATGTCAGTCAAACAGGAGTGTTGCAGCACTCTTCAGGTATCCAATGTTTTGCACAATCAAATGTACTTTTTTAAAGATTATCACTTCCTTTGGTTTATATGCATATTGTCTATTGCAGAAGCTGGCAGGGAGCCCCATATGAGGGTGAGGGGAATAGGATTGAGGTAGTTAGGTGCAGAAGGTGCCTTGGGTTGAGACAGGATTTGGAGAGATGCCAGACAGAGTTGATCCCTATCCCCAGGGTTCCCATGGGATCTAGTGGGCAGGTAGCAAGAAGGGCTGCACTATCCATCAATCCCCTGAGGGTGGTGCTATGCAATGCCAGATTGGTCAATAATAAGACTGCAACAATTGCAGATCTGATTTCATCGGTAGCCCTGGCTTGCATTATGGAAACCTGGTTGAGAGACATTGCTGGGCCAGTGTTAGAGGCCGCTGTCCGCCCAGCTTATTCCGTAGTGCACTGCCCCAGAGTGGCAGAGGTGTGGCTATCTGTTTTAGAGCTGACCTGGGCTTCACTGTTTACCCAGTGAGAACACCGGGTTCATTTGAATGTGTGGCCATCCATGGGGGTCTGGGTGCAGGCTGCAGAATTCTCTTGATACACCGTCCTCCTGTGGTGGTTGGAGAATTCTTGCAGGAAGTTGGTGACTTTGTGGTCGGTGAGACATTGGAGTCCTCCAGATGTTTAGTTATGGGGGACTCCAATGTCTGGGCTGACAACGAGTCCTCCAGGTTGAGTTATCACTTCCTTCAGTTGATGACATCACTGGCCCTGTCGCAAGCAGTTATACTGTGACTCACCAGGGTGGACACATGTTGGACCTGGTCTTCTCACTGGGGCTTGAGATTGAGAATCTCAGGACTCATAGGGCTGTTTGGTCTGATCATTACACGGTGGAGTTCTTGCTCAGGGCACCCTCTGAGATCCCTCCCCCTGCAGAGATGATGAGCTACTGCCCATTGAGTGGTTTGACCCCAGAGGGATTTTTGGCAGTGGCAAACCTATCTGGTGTGGACAGTGCATGCAGGAAGGTGTGGGTGAGGCAGTTAATGCCTGTAATATGGCAGTGACTGAGGCACTCGACTTCCTTGCACCAATTCATGTACAACCCAGATCCTTTCACTTGAGGTCCCCATGGTTTGATGGATAGCTCAAGGCTTTGAAGATCAAGAGTCAGAGATTGGAGCACTGCTGGTGGGGGTCCAGCTTGGAGGCAGACAAAATGTCCCTGTGTGCACACTATGGTGTGTACCAGGGGGCAATCAACCATAAGAAGGCAGTGTTCCTGTCCAGGGAGATTGCTGCTGGGAGAAGCTGATCAGCAATACTTTTTCAGACTGTGGAGAGGTTATTACATCCTGCCTGTCTTCAGCCAAAAATAGCAGTTTCTGAAGCTTTATGCCATGAGTTTGCTTGGTTTTTCTCAGACAGGGTGTTTGCCATCAGGCAAGGTGTTCCATCAGTGGCCCATACTATGGCCCTACAGTGGTCACCATGATGGTCGACAAAGCACTCTGCCCAGTTGGGGGGAGTTTAAACCAGAGGAGGAGGCCGATGTCATTGAGGAGATCTCAAAACTGAAGCACACATGTTGTGAACTGGACCCAGTGCAGACGCGTTTCTTAGTGGGATGCGTCAACGCTGTTGAGCCAGAGTTCACCTTGATTGTCTGGTGTTCCTTGTTGGAGGGGGTTGTCCCAGATACTTTGAAGGAAGTGCTGGTGAGACCCCTCCTGAATAAGTCATCTTTGGACCCTGACATCAAGGTGAATTATCGACCTGTCTCCAACCTTCCATTTTTAGGAAAGATGGTGGAGAAGCTTGTGGCGCATCAGTTGAGTGATCACCTCATGGCATTTGATATCTATGAGCGGCTCCAGTCAGGTCTTTGAGCAGAACATTCAACAGAAACTGCATTAGTTTGGGTGCAAAATGATCTCCTTAGGGCAAGAGATCAAGGAGAGGGGGACAATTCTCATTCTACTCGATCTCTCCTCAGCTTTTGACACAGTGGACCATCAGGTGCTGCTGGACTGCCTGAGGGACTTCTGTGGACTCACCAGCAATGTCATTCACTGGTTTGAGTCCTTTTTGACAAACAGAAGACAAAGGGTGGTGATGGGGAATTTTTCCTCATCTCTTAGACTTCTGTCTTGTGGGGTACCTCAGGGTTCATTTTTTTTAACCAATGTTGTTCTCCATGTACATGCTACCCCTGGGAGAGATCAGTAGGAGGTACAGCTTGGGATTTCATTGCTATGCCAATGATACCCAGCTGTACTTATCCTTTGCCCCTGGAACATTGAATGTGATGGATGTATTAAACAACTGTCTGGCAGAGATCAATGACTGAATGGCCTCCAGTTGGTTGTGACTGAACCCTGATAAGACAGAGGTACTGGTGGTGGAGTCAAACAGGAGGTGGGTGGGGTTGCCCCCGGGTGCGGACTCTGGACATGTTCTAGGGTCAGCCCCTTTGAGGGCTTCCTCTAAGGTGTGTAATCTTGGCGTGATATTTGACAGCGGTATGACGATGGAATATCAGGTGCCTGCCATTGTCAAGGGAAGCTTTTTTCATCTGAGAAATATTGTCAGGATTAGGCACCTGATTCCACCACAGACCTCCCCATCTTGGTACATGCATTTGTCACATCCAGGTTAGACTACTGTAATGCACTCTACCTCAGGGTCTCCAGAGGCACCCTCTGTCAACTGCAGCTAGTGCAGAATGCAGCTGCCAGGTTGTTGACAGGCCAGTTGAAATACTGCCATGTCGCCCCGGTACTGCAAGAGCTACACTGGCTGCCAGTTTGATGGAGGGTGCTCTTCAAGGTGAGCTTGATCACCTATAAGGCCCTACACAGACTGGGCCCTTGTTACCTGGCTGACCTTCTTACATCTGCTCCCTTGGTTTGGCCCCTCCGGTCCTCCTCAAGGGGCTTCCTGACAATTCCTAGGACAAGATTAAAAACTGCAGGCAACCGAGCTTTCAGTGTTGCCGGTCCTGTCTTATTGAATTTGCTCCCGTTGTTGGTGAGGAAGACCCCATCAGTGGAGGTCTTTAAGATCTGCCTGAAATTCTATTTGTTCAATCAGGCATTTTCAGACTCTGTTTGACACTAGTGTTATTAGTCCTTTTAAAATTTAGATGGTTTTATATATTTATCGGATTTGTATGAGGATATAGTTCTGTATGTGTAAATTGAGCTTGTGTCTTTTGTACGGTGGCCAGAGTCTCTGGGATTGGGTGCCAGAAAAATAAAATTTGCCTTGCCTTACCTGTCTATACCTGTGAAATAAAGTGAAATGGTACAATTTAAGAGATTGACAACAATCAGGTGAAAAAGTGCAAGGTACTAGCACAAAGTGTAATAATCAGAAAATCTAAAGTTGACCCCTACATTATAGATATAATTCCATACCATTATGTGATAGATTTAATGTTTTGCAAACGTATCCTATAAAGAGCGAACAAGACTATTTAATTCATCATATCTACTGTACCATGATCTAAATAAAATAATTTGCCATTTGTAATTTCTTTTGGTACTAAAACTGTGACCTGATGACACTGAAATCGGGGCAATTTGAAGATCAGCACCAAACAAATCCATAAAAGAAAAAAGTGAAAAATGTAATTAAGATGTTTTTCCTAGTACTTAACTTGTCCTAAGATTCATCAGTTTAAGGAAAGAAGAGAAGTACTAATATACTGCTCTGTGCATACAAGAATTAACAGCTATATGGACAATTATTTCTACTTAGTTTTTCTTTAAGGCCAGGAGACCTAGTGTTCGATTTTAGAAGAGGATGTGACAGCACAGCAGACATGTCAGTGTGTTTAATGCAAGCTGCAACTTGCACCAAGTGTGAGTTTTGAAGAATTGTGCTGTAAACACCTGCCACAAGTCCAGAACATGGGACGCAGGGAGTTAGACCCGGTACTCCCTTGTATAACTTTGCATCCAGGATTGTGTCACTTGTGCCAAATCTTTGGCACAAGGTGTTGTTAAGTGGAGAAAGTGTCACAAATGTGCCAGCCCTTCTGAAATTGGACCAAACTGCATCCGAGGGGCTTTGTCACAGCTACCTTGAACTTTGCAGTTGACGCAGGGTTTGACACAAGCCCTGCATCCACCTTGTAAAATTGAGCCCCTAATCTTTAGGATGAGGGAAAGGTTCAAGTTATTCATTTAAAATCTGACCATGTGCATGTTTTTTAAGTATAAATCCAATGTGCCACATGACAAGACAATACCAAGTCTATGTTGCCATTTCTCCTGCCTGGTATCACTCTTTCAGTCCCTACAAAGAAAGATTTATGACTGTAATGATTTGGTGAACCATTAATATGTACAGCCAATGCATAATCTCTACTATAGTTAGCAAATAGAATAATAGATAGATCACTACTTATTACAAGGTAGTTAGACCATCGAGAGGTTTGGGGGACATGGAACCTCGAGAGTTTAGCTCAAGAGGTTCCCAAAGTCACCCAGACCTCGAGATGGTCTGACTGCCTTGTAACACAGAGTCATTTATCTCTTATTTTTTGTAATATATGGAGGCAGTGACTTTTTTATGTGAAACAGGCTGGCCGCCCACCAGACTGAAGACACGTTGTGTTTCTCAACTGCAGGTAGCACTGAAGACTCTGTCACTCATAAAAATATGTTGCTTAGGCACTCCTACCTTTATTTTTTTTTCATCGTTGTGTGAATGCAGGATCAGGCAGATACTCCGTTAAACGGTATGCTTCAAAAAAAACAACAAATGAAAATACTGAAGTTTACGAATTTCTCTCGCTAAGCGAGAGGAAACCACCGCCATGTTTTTTACTTTGTTCAGCCTGGTCTGAGAAAAAAGCTACCAATGGGGATGCATGCCATCACTACGGGTATGCAGGATAAGATGTGGCTCCATGGCAACTGGGTTTTTTGCCAGGCAGGGTTGGACATGCTCTGTGGCATTTTCGTGATAATACTATTGTTCGTTCGAACGATAGTATTATTGGAAGTGAAGTGTGGTATTATTGGGAGTGGAGTGCTCTGTACTATCAATTACAAGGATTTTTTTGAATCATTTTCAGTAGTATTATTTTGATGATCCATATATTACAATACACTTATGGTATGTGTTCACCCATTCTCTCCTTTAGTTTCCTTTTTGTGTTGTTTACATAATATGCATCACAAGAACAGATTGCAATGGAGACAGTGTAAGAACTGTTGCAGTTAATGAAGTTTAAAAACATCAGTTGCTTGTGATTTTTTGGGTTATCCAAAACATTAGTGTTATCAACTACAGGATAATATAGTATTTGCAGGGGCTGCATTCATAGCAGTCTTGTGGCAGAGAAGGCAACCATGTCTGTGTTGTACTGTGGGGCTTCATTATGTCCAGCAGTATATCTGATAGATTTTCCCTCTTTATTAAATTGCTGTAAGACATTTTGCAATAAAAGGCCTGCAATTTGGGTTCTGCTCCAAGTATATGCCAATTTGTAATTAAGATGCTGCAAACATGACTAGTGAAGGTGAAAATGTAATGGCAAAATTAATTTGGCATTTGTTTGCTGGTTGTTTCCATTTATTTCTGAATAGGGTTTCTCTTGGTATACAATGCACTCTCTATCTTACCTCACTAACTGCTTTCCAACTGCATCCTCTTTGTGTATATATTTGATCCATAACATCTGCTTGTGTATCATAAAATTTATTATTTAAATGAATAATTTCAAGCTATACTTTCTAGTGCTAATTCTTAGGAGCTACAAGAAATTGTAGCTTGAATTTACATACTGTAAATATATAAATCCAAGCTACAATTTTATCTGCCTCTTACAAATTGGCTTTTAGGGATGCTATTGCTGGTGTGGCAATGGTGATAATTACTGGCAAGCATGGCAGTGTTGCATTCATTGGGCTTCCTAAAATTATCTGTGGAGGTCTCACCATCGTAACCCTTTTCAATCAGTAGATCCAAGAAAGAAACCCTATCCCTGCTGCTGGTAACTAACATTGCTAGATTTGGGTTGGATTCATCTAAATATTTTACAAAAGCATTTAGTTCTGTCAAAGACCTTCACTACACCATCAACACATCATCAACGCATTATCAATGTACCTGCGCCAGAAATCAATCTGTAGAAGAAAGGGGTTCACTTTAACCTTCATACACAAATGTGGATTTCCACTGGCTATAAAATAAATCTGCAAAGTTGGGTGCAAGTCTTGCCCTAACGGGTTTGCACTTAATTTGCAAAAATAATTGCTCATGAAAAGAGAAGTAATTACATTGTAAAACAAACCTAGTCAATTCAACAATGAATACTGTTGGAGGTAAAGCAGTCTCACCTTTTTGTTCAATATAAAATTTCAAAACTGCTTACCAAAACTCATGTGGTGTATTAGTTTACAATGATTCCACATCGAGCTTGACTAGTGACGGTTCATCCTCAATCTGTAGATGATTTATGGTCTGTTGGATGTCACCACAATCCTTAAAATATGAAGGCAGAGCAAACACATATGACTTTTTGTAGGTATCAACAAATTTAGATAATGGCTTTGTCATTAAACTTATCAAGCAAATAATCAGGAAACCTGGCAAATTTAAATAGAGAGTATGTATGGTTAACCATGTCCAACAAATATTTTTTACACACCCAAGGTGGGTGATACTACAAATGACAAGAATGAAGACTGAGTGGATTGTAATGGTATAACACACTGTTGTCCATTTTAATTTTTTAGAATTACTGGTTAACAGAAACAAGGTTGTAGCTGAGCCAATCAAAAATGTATTCTTTGCAAAAAAAAACTGTGTTAATGCACCAGTTAAGGTTCAAGTTAATGCCACAAAAGTAGGGAAAAGTGGCATTAGGGTTTCCAACCCTAACTCCCCACCACCACCTCCCAAGCAACAAAAGAAAAAAAAAAACATTAGAGTTTTGGGTCTCCAGAGTCTTGGCAAATCAAGTGGTGGGGTCCTCCTTGTGTGAAGAAAGGACATCACATCTGACATTGTTTTTTTAGCGAACAGGTTCCGTATTAAGGTTGACAACTCCAAAGAAGATACCACCACTGATTCAACAAGACTCCAGAATCCCAAAACCCTAATTTTTCTACTTTTTCTGCTGGGGGGGTGAGTTAGGGTTTGAAACCCTGACACCACATTTCCCTACTTCTGTGGCATTAACTTGAACCCTAACTGGTGCATTAACATAGTCTTTTGCAATTAATTTCCTTTCTTTTTAAGACAGTGGAATCATATCCTCATTCATGCAGGGTCCTTTGAGCCCTGCACCAAGGGAAGACTCCATCTACTTATAGAAGTACAGGACCACTGCAGACCCTGCACTTTCTTGCAGCAAAGGATGTGAAGATGTCATGGGGCTCTTTGGTGGGCTGCAGAAGCTCAGGGCTCTCTGGTCTCTGCACATTAATGTGGCAGGGAGATACAGATGCACAGGGCAAACAGGTTATCTGTCAACCAATGTACAGGCCCTCTGCCACTCATGAATGCAGAGGTGCAGGGCCTCATGTCAAAAGAAGAGCTGTCTTCTTCATGGTATGTGGGCCCATTTGGGTAAATCTGCAGCTTTCATTCCCAGGCTGGGAGGAGGGTGTCATATAACGATATCTTCCCAGCACCCTTAACCCATGTAGCTGGATCACTGAACTCAGCTCACCACCTCAGGATCAAAAAGGATACCTGCTGGGGTAAAGACTGGCACTACACACAGTGTTCCTGAATAATTATATATATTTATTTTATTTTGGCCCAAGATTTTCAAGATAGCTGTTTTATGATTTCCATTATAACTGTGACATGTGGCATTTATGGTATATTATCTGAAATATCATTTCACACCACAAGTGCAAAAGCATATTTTGCCCAGGATTTAAAAAAATGACACCTGTCATATATAGTAGGTGGTGTGGAAAAATGGCTACGTCAAAATGGAAGGTAGGTTTTTAAAACTGGCAGCTCATTATATTTCTCCCATTATAACCTATATCTTCAATTGGAGTTTACAGATCAGCTACTTCCCTGTGCCATGGAGGGAAAGTAAGGTTAAACCTATTCACAAGAGATGATAAGTGGCTGAACTGAACAACTACAGATTGATTGCTCTGTTACCCAAGCTATCAAAATGTTTACAGAAACTGGTCCATATTCAGATAAGTGATTACCTGGACAAATATAAATTGATGACTCCTTTTCCATCAGGCTTTCACATGGGTCATTCTACTGCTACAGCCTTACTAGAGTTCATTGACCTGATTAGCAGGTCACTGGACTCTGATTTGGAAACAGCAGTGGTTTTTTTTGACTTATCAAAGGCCTTTGACCTGGTGGACCACCACCTTCTGTGCATGAGACTGCAGCAACTGGGCTTCTTGGATGGCCCCCTGACCTGGTTGACATCATAGCTAACCCAATGGGCTCAAACAGTAGAAGTCAGGGACACCTGTCTGCATAAAAAACTGTGACCAGAGGGGTACCCCAGGGATCCATCCTGGGCTCTTGTTGTTTTTGATCTTCAATAGTGAACTGCCACTAGTGGCACAGCATTCAGCAGTAAGGCTATATTCTAATGATACAGCCATAGTAGCCTCAGGGGGCAGTATTATTGAGCTCCAGACTAAATTGCGGTTGGACCTCACTGAAATTGAGGGGTGGTCCACCAGGTCAAGGCTGATCATGAACATAAAAAAAATTGCATTTTGTGTCAAAAGATCGTGAAACATCTAGGCATATTTAAATCCATATGAACAACCAGACTGAACTGAATCTGTGAATAGCTACTTCTTTCTGAGGATCACTTTTGACCCACTGTTGACTATTAGTAATCACATAGAAACCACCATTGTTAACGTGAATAAGAAACTGGGTGCTCTGCAGAAAACTACTACATTTCTGAAAATGCAAGACAGAAAGAAAATTGCTAAACAGTTAATTCTGCCTACTTTAATCTATGGTGATTTAGTTTATAGAGCAATAAATAAACTGCTGTTAGAACAGCTAATCAAATTACATTATAAAATAAGATATGTATTACAATGTAGTTTTTTAACTCACCACTGTCAATTGTTGAGTAAGCTAGACTAGCAGCCTCTGGAGATAAGCTATACCAGAAGTTTGATTTTATTGACTCATAAAATGAAATAGTCCCTTACTGAGCATCCTATTTCTCAACATCTTTTCTCAAAGTTAATTGACAATAGAAGGACAATACATAGGCAAACTCACCTAAATAAAATTGACAACAAAAAACGATAACAGCAAAAATCAAAAGAGATCTAGGAGTAATTATATCAGATGACCTAAAGGTGGGCAAGCAATGCGAGAAGGCAGTAAGGAGGGCTGGAGGGATACTATTATGTATAGGGAGAGGCATCAACAGTAGAAAAGAGGAAGTTGTTATCCCTCTGTACAGACAGTTAGTGATACCCCATCTGGAGTACTGCGTGCAACTCTGGAGACCCCATTTCCGCAAAGACATAGACAGAGTGGAGGCTGTTCAGAGGAGGGCAACCAAAATGGTGCAGGGTCTGCACCAGAAGACATATGAGGAGATACTAAAGCAGCTTTATATGTATACCCTTGAGGAAAGGAGGGAGGGGGGATATGATATAAACTTTCAAGTATCTCAAGGGAATTAAAAAAGTACAAGAGGGTAGCATCTTTCAGAAGAAGAGATGTGCAAGAACAAGGGGGCACAATTTGAATATAGAGGGGGGATGGCTCAGAGTTCATGTTAGAAAGTATTTTTTCACAGAGAGGGTTGTGGATGCATGGAACAGCCTTCCTGAGGAGGTTGTGGAGTCAGGAACAGTGGGAGAATAGTATCTGATATGCTACATAATAGCCTATTTGATATTGTAGTATTCATCGAGTGGCATACCTCTTAACATTTCACCACTGAAATGAATGACATGGCACTCAAAATGAGGGACAATGAGGGACAGTGACCCTTATAATGAGGGACACATCTTCAAATACGGAGATTCAAGCTCAAAAGAGAGTGCTAAAATTTCACTCAATCCTATGAGAAAGCATGCTCATTCAAATACTTTATTAACAAAAATGAGGTGGATTTAGCCTTTTCTATATAATTATTATGATTATTATTAGTATTGTATCCAAGTGCATTTAGTGACAAAGATTCCAGCAACAGAGTAGAAGTAAACTTAGACAAGCCTTTGTTTGTCTGGGTGTAGTGACAGCAAGCTGGGAAACAAAACAACCTGTTTGTAATTGACGTGTTGCCATTTCTAGTGGCACTGAATGCTTCCCATTCAAATCTTTTCCATGATACAGCATCACTTTTACATGACATATATGGCTGATGATGATATTTTGCATGGCAACAGTACTAGAAAAAATAGACAAAAACACAGTGCATTACTGTTTGAGAATATTTCTTGAAATATCTTTCTCTCTCTCACTCCATCTCCCTACCACACTAGGCTATGTTGAATAATAAGCCCCTTTATTGCCCCTTCAGTTCTTTAATTTTGTTTGTCCCCAATTTATCAGACTGCATTTGAACTACACATGCATACATCTGAGAAGTGTATAAGTATTGTAAATTCAGTCATTTAAAAAAATCTTCTTTATGAATAAGTAAAGGTGGCCCTAGCCTAAGGCAGACCAAGGAGCAGATGTGAGTGAACCATTGCTATTTGTGCTCGGACCCCCCCACACACACACACACTCACACACACACACACATCTTTCCTGCAGTTGAATGTATCATGTTAAATATTCTACACAAGTTGTTTGCCTATCAGTACTGCTCCAGTGGGATTTGTTAAATGTTAGACAGTTTTATGTTGGTGTTTGATGATTTATTTGACATTTTTTTAAAACAGATACAATATCATGTTTTCTTGATGTTCCCTTGCTACAGTAGGATTCACAGGACTAAAGTAGTGACATTCTGCTATTCCAAAGTCATATCACATGTTTTTCCTCACAGTAACTGATGCTGAGATACATTTAACATTCCTTATGTAGCACATCAAAATTCCCGTCTTCTCTCGTCGACCTACATCACAGTGATGGATGTATATTGACTGTAAGTTGCGGTTGACATAAATCTGTCAGGAGAACCTGGTCTTTTTTTCTATATTACTTACTTTACTTACTTGGTATTACTTGGTATGAAAGAACAGAAGAAGGCCAGAGCCCATCGAGACTGCTCCCCACACTATGTGGGACATTACTTATCTATTATCCCTCAACCAAACATCTAATTTATTTTTAAAGACGGTGGCACTAGTTGCCTCTACCAATTCTTGTGGCAAGGTGTTCCATACAATGGATGCTCTTATTGGACAAAAGTCTCCCCTTTTGCTGGTTTTATAAGTTTTTACTTCAAGCTGTTTATTATGCAGTCTCAGAACATGTCTCCTTTTGGAGAGTGTTAGACCACATTTTTCCATTAGATCTGGTGAATTTATTAAATTAAAACCATAAGCATATCACCTCTTAATCTTCTAGTTTGAAGAGAGAAGAGACCAGTAGCTTTTAATCTGTTCTGATAATCTAAGTTTGTTAATCTTGGAATCATTCTAGTTACTCTCCTTTGAACCTGTTCAAGAATTGCTATGTCTTTTTTTGGTTTGGATTCCAGAAAGGGGAGCCATAGTCTAGATACGGTCTAATGTATGCCCTATATAATGGAATAAGGCATTTGTTCAGTGCGATCGACAAAGTGCATTTTATTTGCCTCAAAAGTCTGTTGGTCATGCAAGCTGTTCTAACACAGTGATCATTTGATGTAAGTTTATTATTAACATATATCCCTAAATCTTTTTCACAATTTGATGAGTGAAGTGGTAGTCCATTTATATAATATATCGTTTTTGGATTATTTACACCGAAATGCACTACTAAACATTTGTCTTGATTAAACTGCACATGATTTTCATTTGCCTAAAGTGTTAATTTTTCCAAATCCTTCTTTAATGCAGAAATATTTTCTTGATTATTAACCTTGCCCCCAATTTAGTATTGTCTGCAAATTTAACCATGAAGTTATTTGGCCCCTGTTTGTAAATCACTGATAAAAAGATTAAACAATGTTGGTCCCAAGACCGACCCCTGTGGTACGCCACTTGTCACACTACCTGAATCAGACAAGATATCATTAATTCTGACTCTCTGAGAATGATTTGTCAACCAGTTTAAAGTCCAGTTGACAATATCAGGTGACAAATCTAGATTGTGCATTTTAGTAATGAGTTTTTCATGTGAGACTTCACCAAAAGCTCTACTAAAGTCTGAAAGAATTACATCAGTAGGGATGCCCACATCTAGTAGAGTACTTATATTATTGTAAAAAGATATCAGATTGGTGTTGCAGGAATACTTGGGAGTAAACCCATGCTAATTTGAATCAGAAATTCCTAATTTTTTACAATCTTGATCTATTAGAGACTTCATTACTCATTCCATTAATTAACCAGCCACTGAGGTCAGGCTAATTGGACGATAATTTTGCACAGAACCTCTATTGCCTTTTTTAAATATGGGAGTAACTATTGCTGAACAGCAATCATTTGGTATAATGCTTTCTTGTAAGGATTTGTTGAAGATAATTGGCAAAGGTATAGAAATATTTATAGAGGTTTTGTTCAGAAACCATGGATAAATACCGTCTGGGCATGGATTAGTATTTTTTTTTTAGTTTTTTGATAGCCTGTATAATGTCAGTTGGATAGAACCTATGATAATCTACGTGGTGAACTTTAAATGTACTAACAGGTGATTTTAGAGAGAAAACAGAACAAAAGTACTTATTAAAGAGATTCAAGGTTTCTATATCAGATAAAGAAGAGCCATTGGTTATAATGGGACCAATGGTCCTTGATACACCTTTTTTTACTATTTATATAGGAGAAAAGAGATTTGTGACAGTCTTTTGTGTGAGCTAGTTTAAATTCTAGCTTATTTTTTGCCAATTTAATAGAATTTTTTAAGTTTGTCACAGATAGGCTGTATTTATGTAATAGAGTAGTTTTAAATGGAACAGAACTATTCTTATGTTTCCTAAAAAGTTTAATTTTTATTTTAATCTGATTTTTAATTGTCTTGTTGAACCAAGGGGGAATTTTTCCTTTATTATTAAATTTCCTCTTAGGTGAAATAAAGGTATTTTCCAAATAATGTACAATGTTTTTAAAAAAGTCCCAAGCTTGTTGTGTTGTACAATTAAGAAGATTAGATTCCCAGTTTATGTTTTGTAAATATTCATTGATTTTAGAAAAATTTGCTTTATTATAATTTTTTATACAGTATAACTTCCTTTGTGTAGTTTTAAACTGTTGAATTTCAAAACAAATCGATGAATGATCACTGGTCCCAAGTGGATCCCAAATTTGTAAATTGCTAATTTGTGGCTCTATGTTAGTAAATAATAGATCAAAAATATTAGGACCTCGAGTGGGTTCAGTAACAAGTTGTTGTAATCCAGTACTAACTACCACATCTATTAGTCCTTTCTCGGCATAGGACTGTCCTGAGAATGAGTCCCAGTTAATATGAGGGAGGTTAAAGTCACCAAATATTACAGTAGCTTGAGATTCTGAAAAATGTGTAATTTCTTTAAACATATCAGTTGTGTAATTTGAATTTGCAGATGGAGGTCGATAGATGTTACCAGTAGTTATATAGGACTGCTCCTTCAATAAGATTTTAACCCATATACTTTCCAAAGGAAAGGGAGAACACACTTCAAAAGAAGGAATATCATTTTGTATGTACATACAAACTCCACTGCCTTGCTTATCTAATCTGGTTTTATGATATAACTTATAACCTGGAATTTTTCTGGACCAAATTGAGGATGCATACCACCAAGTTTCAGTTACTCCCACCACACCTATATTTAACGTTTTACATTTGGCTTCAAGTTCTGCTAATTTGAGTTGGTTTAAAGATCTTGCATTCAAAGCTAGGAATTTACATTTAGTTGTAATAATATTTTGGTAAGTATTCAGAGACTTGGGAATAGACCTATTTTCCCCAATTGTTTTTAGTTTAAACAATGATTTATGATTTTAGTGATACTTTTCCCCATAAGTGTTCTACCCCTACGACTGAGATGTAAACCGTCCCAGCAAAACAAGGAAGAACAATCCGAAAATGATTCCCAGTGGGTAATACAGGGTATATCCTGCTTAAAACACCACTTTCTCAGCCATTCATTTAGGGCTTTGATTTTCTGCATCATGGTAGGTGTTGCTCTCGGGACAGGTAGAATTTCAGATATACATACACAGCATCCCCTATCAAGTAACAGGTTACATAACACCACATAGTCCTGTTGTAACTAATTAAATGGGGTGTTGTTTATATCATTAACACCGGCATGTATGATAACCAGTGGATTTTCCCCCGCATTTTGTAAAATCTTAGGCATCATGGTGGTAATGTCAGATACTCTGGCCCCACGGAAGCTAGAACAAGTGAGGTTGCTCTTGTCACTATTGCATACTGCCCTGTCAATGTGCCTAATGATTGAATCTCCCAGGACTATCACTTGTTTTGAGACAGTAGGGGTACAAGAATCAGAAACAGGTGATTGTTTAACACACTCTGGAGCGATTACCTTAATAGGTATTGATTTGGTAGCTTGAGACTTACTAGGACAAATATTCATGGGCATTAACTCCTAATTGAAAAGTGCTTTTAAACCATTATTATCAACATATGGTGATGCACAGGATAAATCGTGTAGCACTTCATTATTTGATACAGTCAATTGCTCAAACCTATTACGAGTTTCAATAGGGGCACGATTGTGTATTTGACTGCCCCTCCTTTTTTTAAGAGACTTTGTGACAATGGTCCAGTCATCATTATCATGAGAAGAGGGCGGATAATCATCCACCTTATAAGAAGGGGCAGAGGCAACAGGTATACTAGTACTAGTCGTTACAACTGTCTCCTCATCAGGAGGCATATAAATGCTACCTAAATGTGAAGGAAATTGTTCATTAGAATGAAGTTGTTCATCCATAAAATCAATGTAACTTTCCAATTCCTTAATATCAGTAGAAATGGGTTTAATATTAAGCAGAAACGCTATCTCTGCTTCAAGAGTAGTAATCAGATGGCAATTAGCACATACATACTCGCTCCCATACTTTCCCTCACTATACATCAAACATTGCATACACTTACTAAGTTCTTTTTCCATTATTAAAGGTGTATATTTACTAAGTAGAGGATATGCTAAAATTATCTTATCCAAGTTTATCTAATGCCAGCAGTTTCAGCGTGCCCAGCGGACATGGCAGACATGCGTAAATGCGCGTGTCTCTGTGCGTCTCCGCACACGGCCCCATGCACGCTCCCCCCGCTTGCTAGAGGGG